>CM042838.1:153599365-156541574 GCA_023653725.1 Bungarus multicinctus | reverse complement strand
TCACGACGTTCATCATCTTTTACATGGATAGCTGTACCCATACAGCTGACAACTAGAAATAGAGGGCAGGCTCCGCTCCGTAAGGTGTTGTGGAAAGGACGAAGGGTCAAACAGGGAACGCAGAAAAACACGAAAGCAGGTTCCGCCAGAGGAAAATACGCAGCTCACAGTGCGGGGGGGCAAGGTGATCTAGACTGATCCACGGATGAAGGGTTTTTTGGGAGTGCAAATTAAAAAAAAAAAAAATTCTGATTCACAATCAGGAAAAGTAGAGAACAAGGCAAGAAAATGGGGGCAAAATCTGAAATTCAAAAAAAAAAAAATAAAGTCATCTGCTAAACTCGGAAAAGAAGCCACAGGAGGAAGTTAGGAAGTTAGCCTAGATGCGTGGGTGGGACTGACTCCTGCTGGTAGCCTAACTTCCTCCATGTAGAGTTTCAGCAGGCAACTCTAAAGATGCAGATACTTAGCAGGTTACTCTGGCCACTCAACTGCTGTCACTGTCACTAAACCCACAGATTTTTGTTAATGATCGTCAGGCTTTTTCATACTTGTGGGCCCTCACCGAGTGTTGTAATCCACAACTCTGGAGTCTGGCTTGACAAAGGTATCGTAGATCACTTTCAGGTCTGAGTTGATCACAGTGACGCGCGTCAGCTCTAAACCTTGCTTAGTGTAACACTGCAGAAGATGAGATACGAGAGTCACAAAAGAAACATGTTTTTTCCACAAAATGTTGGATAACAGTAGTCATTCATCAGATCCCAGCCAATTTTTGCAATCAATAGAAAGATGTGAAAAAGAATCAGGGGGAAAAAGGATTCAGAAATGTTTCTAGTAATTTAGGTGTGAGACTCGGTATGCCTTATTTTACCACAGTTCTATTCTTCCTTCTTTCTGAGGAGTTCAGAAATTGTAATTGGTACCTTCCAGTCTACATTTTATCTGTACAGTAACTTTCTGAGCTAGGGTTCAGTCTAGTATCAATGATCCCTCTGCTCTGATCGTCCACCCCACCTGATGTTTTCCAGGCTCTGGGACTCTGCAAAATTCTGACCAGCAGAGCTGGATTGATTGGAATACTAAGGGATGCAGCGTCAAAAAACCTAGAAGGCACCAGCTTGGGGAAGGGACATAAGAGGGACATCTGTGCCTTAGCCCCTCTCAATGATGCTCAAATTAGATTTTTTAAAAAGTTCAATTCTACAACCACACACATTATGGAAATGTGATGAAATTTTGGTTCAGGCTTCTAAATTCTTCCCTCTTCCAGAACGCACCAGTATAGTCCACTTCCCCTGAAACCTTTCCCTGAACCCGAGGGCAGCCAACATTTTGTGGACGCCTACTCACCATTTTTTTCACTTGAGTGTTCTTTTTTTCTACTTCTACAATGCAAACCAACATGTGTGGCTTCAATTGTGCCATCATGGCCACCATCCTGGCTTCTTTAACCATATTCTGGCTTATGTCCTTGCTGATTGTCTCCTCTTAAATCTCAACAGTCTTGTTTTACTTAGAAAACCCTTTCTACACTACCCAAGCTCTTCATCACAGTGATATCGAAGTTGCTTCCATACAAATATATTGGAATGTTGGGGCACAAAATTTAAATACACATTCCTGATGAAAGATGAAACCCTTAGCATTATTCTGTATGCACAGCCAACCTACCATTTCACAATCTAAGGCGTAGATGCCAGGATGACCATCTGCCCTTGGGAACTTTTCAAGTGTCTTCACAAAACCTTCCAGACTTTCCTTCCGGCCATCATGGACATGTTGCTTAAGGTGAGAGTGGGGGAGAATTAAAGAAGTGTTAAAAAGCTATTCCTGGACAAATTTGATCAGGTCTCCAATCTTGCCACTTTTAGCTAGCAGACTGGTGGTCTTGCAAAATGCAAACCTGAGTAAACATAATATTGGATGTAAAGGTTCCTTTTTTATGGTGGATGGAGAGAAGATTGAAAACTGACTTGCTCCATAACACAGAATCAAAAGATTAATAACAATTACATGAGTGAAAGAAAATACCCTTATTTTGTTATAGAACTAAAAAAAAACTTGACAGAAGTTTTCAAGAACATCCAAAGGAACAAAACAGAAAATAGAAAATGTATTTGGACAGTAATCTTTTCAAACAGCAAAACTGCGATGTCTCAGGGGAGAATAGGATGTATTCTACCATTTAGGACATATCAAAATTTTCAACTTTCAATTTCCAAATATTAGGGGTCTCAAAAGTTGTGACACACCTTGGGGATTGTAAAGATATTTTGGTTACTTTAACATAATTTAAATGTGCTTGGTCAGTAACTACATAAATATCGTACTTTTTCACATTTTGTTTTATTTGTATAATGCAGAAAAAGAACTTTGATAGTAGGCCTAATATGCCATTAACTTTACAGTGGAAAAGGCTATCTTGAAAATGGACAGCTTTATAGGAGCGTCAATTTGAGCCCAAAAACATTTCACACAACCCTAGAGAAGTGTGGACTAAAATCTCTGGAGAGGAAAAAGATTTGATCCCCTTTAGTTTCCTCACAGCTCAATTTCTATATCCCTCTAAAGGCACTGAGCCACGGTCTTTCTCACAGATGGCAGAGAAGCCCATATCCTCAAGGAATGGAGCAGCCTCGGGCCTGAACAGAATCCTTCTCCCACCACCAGTTTCTCTTATTCTCTGTCGTGGAAAGTCCTGTTGGGATCATCATACTGGGACCAGGGTTACTATGTAATTACGATATACTCTGAATGATAGCTTTGGGATGGGATGGTGGTGGGAAGAACACATGCTAGCAGCATGATCCAGCTGAAGAAAAGCACCCACCCAGGTTGATATTTTAAGAAGGGCTTTGTTAACCTGGAATATGTTCAGGTCAGAGGAACTTAGCTGATACCAGCCCTGGAAGAAAAAAACTTATGAGGTGGTATTGAATATGCCTTGTCTAGACTCTTGCACTGAGCACATGATTGGATTCTTTCTATTCCTATCCCTTCTATTTTGGGGGAAGTATTAACTTGATTGAGACTGCAGCATTGTCTTCAAATCTCAACAAATAAATGCTCTGTCTTACATATTGGCAAAAAAAATCAGAAAATAAAATGCAAGCTAAATAGTCAAGACCTTGTTGAGGATCCAAACTTTGTCAAGGACCTTGGAGTACTCATCTCAAATGATCTAAGTGCTAGAGCCCACTGTAACTACATAGCCAAAAAGGCATTAAGAGTTGTTAATCTAATCCTATGTAGCTTCTTCTCTGATAATATCACACTAACTACAGCACACAAAACATTTGCTAGACCTATACTTGAATACAGCTCATCAGTCTGGAACCCACATTACGTATCTGATATTAACACAATTGAAAAAGTCCAGAAATATTTCACAAGAAGAGTTCTCGGCTCCTCTACTCATTGCAGAATACCTTATGCCACCAGACTTGAAACTCTAGACCTAGAAAACCTAAAACTATGCAGCCTCTGGTCCGATCTAAATATAGTATATAAAATAATACATTGCAATGTCCTACCTGCAAATGAATACTTTAGCTTCAATCATAACAATACAAGAGCAAACAATAGATACAAACTCAAGGTAAACCACACCAAACTTGACTGCAGAAAATACAACTTCAGCAACAGAGTGGTCAATGTTTGGAATACTCTTACCTGACTCTGGTTTCTTCCCCAAACCCCAAAAACTTTAACCTTAGACTGTCTACTATTGACCTCACCCCTTTCCTAAGAGGCCTGTAGGGGGGGTGCATAAGTGCACCAATTGTGCCTACCGTCCCTGTCCTATTGTTTCTTTTTATTTTTCTTATAAGTATCTATCTCATGTATTCAAAACTATATTTATTCTTATACCTGTATCTTGTAAGCGATTGACAAATCAAATAAATACTAAATAGTCAGTGCTCTGTTCTGAGCTTCTATCTCAAGCTTTTACAAAAATTTCATGGGTGATCAGTGTGCTGAAGATTAACAAGTCACAATGACTAATTGGATGAAATTAATATTCATGGTGGAAAAACAGGAAATAGTTTTGATATAATGGGCCTGCATATCTCCAATTGTTTCTAGCAACCCAGTGTGTTTGAACAGCTCCTCTCTATTAAATGCTGCCATCTTGTGGGACTGAAGAAGTGTTTCTTTTCTGTCTCTGCATTCCCCGAGTGATACGGATGGCCCCCTCTCCTGGAAAGCCCTTAAAACCAGCATTTGTTTGTGGGCCTGGAATTAATGTGTGTATTGATGTACTTGTGGGGTCCCATTGTTATCTGTTGACATTCGGATGGTTTTCGTTTGGGCTGCTTATTTGCTGGATTTTGCAGGCCAAAGTCTAATGCAGGGGTATCCAACCTTGGCAACTTTCAGACTTGTAGATTTTAAGTCCCATGCTGGCTGAGGAATTCTGGGAATTGAATCCACAAATCTTCAAAATTGCCAAGGTTGAACATCCCTGGTCTAATGGATTCAACTGCTATCACAAATTTAATAATAAATATTTTTGTCCTACTACTGCAGAGAATGGGTGATAGAAGGGATCATGTTTTTCTTTCAAGCCAAAGTAAGATTGAAAAGCATCTCCAAAGCATCTTCCAGGAAACAGAGATCAAAGTGGCAAAGCTGTCACTGTACTCAGAGAGAAGGTGTTCCACTTCACCTTATACTTCATGGTTTGACCTAACATGGTTACATACTTTTGCAACTTGGCATCCGAGTGAACCTACGGCTCCTGAACAACAGCTGTAATGTGTTTCCCAGCCACCTGGCACTGAAAAAGAAAAGAGAAAACTGCTAACTGGGAAATCCTCACCGCATACAACCACCAAAAATTAAGCAAAAACTAGTCTGATTGACATAATCTTGATTTTAATACTAATACAATTCCTTTCTATCAAACTACTTGGGGAAGGTTATGTTAAAATTATTACTTATAATGAAGATGCAGGGTAGGAAAATGATGCTAAAGGAAAAAGAAAGCAAACAGTAGTATGAACAATTACATAATGAACACAGAAAGCTAAGATAGACTTACTTCTGAAATATTTGTGAGCTATATCATTTAAATAATCCCTAAAAGGATTACACACTAGTTCTTGGTGGAGTGGGATTCAACGACAATTGGTCTAAGGTGAGTCTGATGAACTGGATCCCATTTTGTCTCCACCACAAACATAATGACGTTTATTGTCTTTCAATTGTGTCCCAATGCTTCTTATATAAGACAACAATAACCTTGCATGTTATAAAGTGCTCTGAATGAATATTTATTCATTTGGGGTTTTTTTTCTAAATGTTTGCAAACCTTTGCTACTGAGTATTATTTGAGCTTCATGGAAGCCCCCTTGATATATAGAGTCTGAGGGAACAAATAATGCCAAAATGTGATATCTATGGAGATTCACTTCATCCAAGTCATAGCTGTCTCAAAGTTGCTTTGAGTAACTGGACTATTTTTTGAGGAAGAAAAAGGTCTTTTACTTCTCATCCAAGAAACTTCATCAATGGTGATTGGACTGTGGGGGGAATCCTTCCATCTTATCCTTCCATCTCTACCACCATTCAGTCACAATGGATGAAGCTTCTTGGATGAGAAGCGAAATATTGTCTTTTATCTCAAAAAAACAGTCCATCTGCCTTTTGAAAAAGCACCTTTGAGCCAAAATGTGATGCTTCTCTCATTTTTTTCATTGGTCTCCAATATCCAACACGCAACCTGATTATGTGACATTACCACTAGAGCAGTGGTGGAATTCAAATTTTTTTACTACTGGTTCTGTGGGCATGGCTTATTTGGTGGGCATGGCTTGGTGGTCATGTGGCTTGGTGGGTGTGGCTAACCCGCCACTACTCATGTCAAGGGGCGTTTCGCCCAGTTCCTTCCTTCCCAGCCACTCCTTGTTACCCTCAGCCTCAATGTATCTATTGTTCTGTTAAAAAAAATTCACCTTTTTTCGACTTTATTATCTGCATCCACATACTATAGATGTACTTTTATGAACCACTGAAAGGAGGAAATGGTTCACATGCTTTGTCCAAGAGTGTGATAGGCAGGTCACAAAACAGGGTTTTGAGGGGTTGCCACAAAGAAGCGGGGGGGGGGGGGGGGAGAGCAATGTATTTTCCAAAGCAGCAGAAGGCAAAACAAGAAGCAATGGATTGAAACTGAACAAAGAAGAAGCAACCTAAAACTAAGGAGAAATTTCCTGACAGTGAGAACAATTAACCAGTGGAACTGCTTGTCTCCAAAAGTTGTGGATGCTCCAACACTGGAGGTTTTCAAGAAGAGACAGGACAACCATTTTTCTGAAATGGTATAGGACAGGCAACCTTGGCAACTTTAAGACTTGTAGACTTCAACTCCCAAAATTCTGGGGGGAATTCTGGGAGTTGAAGTCCAGAAGTCTTAAAGATGCTAAGGTTGGAGACCCCTGGTATAGGGTCCCTCCAAAGATTATTTGGAGGGACCCTATACCAGGCACCTTTGCCTGGCCCTCCACTCAGACTTGGCATCCTCAGTTTTCCTGCCTGAGCAGAAGGTTTGGACTAGAAGACCTTTCTCTCTCATTCCCTCTTTTTCTCTTTCCCTCTTTTTCCCTCTCTCTCTCTCAAAGCCACGGCTGGCCAAGTGCTCTTCCCTATCTTCCCCTTCTCTCTCCCACTCTCTGTGTGTGTGTGTGTGTGTGTGTGTCTCTCTCCCCCACAAAGCCACGGCTGGGCTTTCCTTTTTCTTTTTGGAATCAAAACTGGCTGAACAAGGATCGCCAGCCACGCTGGAAGCATCCCTTCAGCTGACCCATCTCCTCCTCCTTCTCCTCCTCGGGTGTGCGTGCACGCCATCCTCCCAGCTCTGCCACAGCTGCCAGTTGCGAGGGGAGGGGGAGATCAGTCGACCGAAGAGACGCTTCCAGTGCAGCTGGTGATCCTTGTTCAGCCAGTCTGGATTCCAAAAAGAAGAAATGAAAATAGCAAGGAGCACCAAGGAAAGTCCAGCCGCGGCTTTGAGGGAGGGAGATAGACACACACACACACACACACACACAGAGTAGGGGGGAGAGAGGGGAAGATAGCGATCCAGCCGCTTCGCTATCCCCTGCCGTCACCCTTACCTTCTCAGGCCAGGCCAGGCGAGGGAGGGGAGGATGAGGGGCAGGAGGACCAGCTACTGCAGGCATATCGGGACAAAGGAGAAGCCCCGGGACATCCGCCTGCCCACCTGCTGGCTGGCTGAGCCAGGCTGGGCTGGAAGAGGCGTGTCAACCGGTAGAAGGCAGAAAATGTGCTCCGGGAGGGCAGGCAGGTAGGCAGGCGGATGTCCCGGGGCCGTTGCACATGCGTACTGCATGTGTAGCAGCTGCACACGCAGTGCGCATGTGCCGCAGCCCTGGGACATCCGCCTGAGCTGTGCCATGGCATCACATGGTTGGGAAAGCCAGGAGAGTGAACAGGACAAGCGGGCGAGTGGGCGACCCGGTTCGGGGGCGTGGCAGCCAGGGGTCGCTACCAGTTCTGCGACCCATGGCAAATCACCGCTACCGGTTCTCCCGAATAGGTGAGAACCGGTTGAATAGCACCTCTGCACTAGAGGATAAACTCATCATGGCCATGAGCAGAGATCTAAAACATAGTTGTCTGAGATCTCAAAGCACATTGCAAAATGCCACCTGTGCATAACCTCACAGGTTTCTTGTGAGAATAAAAATCAATCTTGTGCATTTTGAATTCCATTGGAAAAAAAATATACTTTTTTAAAAAAACCTAAATTATTACCTCTTTGCTTGCGCAATCTCCCCCAGTGATGGATGCATTCTTCTTTACGGACACAATTTCCAGAAGGTGATACCATGTATTCTGTGCCACAACGACAACAAATCCTGCAAGAACCTTACAGAAAAAAAAGGAGTGTGTTAAAAACATAGATTTTTGGCACTTAGTCCATTCTCATATACCTACCTAAAATACTATTTTTAAAAAAAATCTTCTAGTTTCTCCCAATGAGATAAATGGATCATGCTGTTTGGGAGTTCATCAGAACAGGATCCCTTCAAACTCATCTGCAAGGGTGATTGTACTGATTGTATGAAATGACATCTGAAGGGCCAGTGGCTATTTTCCTCTCATCTATGAACTATTTCTAACCAATATTCAAACATTGCATTGGTTGGTTTTTTTCCAACCCATCAAAAATGCAAGACTCCCATTAAGACAAGCTGTTAAAGAGATTCAGCCGCTTGCCACCTTGTGGTATGAGGAACAATTGCGTCAAGGACTGAGAAATAACGAAATAAATCAAGTACCTTGACTTGCAACTACAATTGGGACTGAATTTACATTGCTAAGCAAATTATTTGCTAAATGAGCTGCACCTCTTTTTCCTACCTTTTTTACCATGTTAAGCAAATTACTGCAGTTAAGTGAATTATGTGGTCATTAAACAATCCAGCTTCCCCCTCTGATGTCACTTGTTGGAAGCTGGCTGGGAAAGTTACAAATGATCCCAGGATGCGGCAATCTTCATAAATACATGCCTGTTGCCAAGTGCCTGAATCTAGTTCATGTGACTTTGGGGATGCTGGGAGAGTTGTTAAGTATAACAACTGGTCTTAATAAGTCACATGTTTCAGTGTTGTGGTAGCTTTGAATAGTCATTAAATGAATGGATGTAAGTCGAAAGCTACCTGTTGTTCACACATTAACTGAATAATTAAAACGCACTTTTGAAATCAACATCTACTTTTATTCTGGATTAAAGTTTTGTTTTTCTTGGCAGAAAAAGTTTGCAGTAATTTAGCTTAGGAAGACCTAAGCAGGTATTACCTCAATCAGGGTAACCCTAATATAAATAGGTCTACCCAAAATATTGAAAGCTATGAAAACAAGACAGTTCTGTTTTGTCCCCCCAGGATATACAAACTGAAGCCTCAGAGCCTCAGATGGCCCGATAAGCTTTGGCTAAGGCCCCTAGGGTAATTTTAACTACTGCAAAAAAAGCATGATTTTTAACATGAAAGAAGGGGAAGATTATTAAATACCCAGCGAGTAATCGCGTTGCTGTATTTCATCAATTCACCCTGACTTTCACACACACACACACACACACAAATTACAGTTCGGCTTTTTACAAGCTTAAACAACGCAACACCACCTTTCTCTGATCTGATGGCATGAACAGAGGGAACTGCTATAGGTTTATTTATTTATTTATTTTATTTTATTTATATACCGCCCCCTCTCCCAAATTGGAACTCGGGGCGGTGTACAGCCCAAATAAAACAATACTATTACAAATAGAAAATTTAAAATAGATTTAAAAAGATTAAACTAATGGCTGAAGTTAAAACTACAATAGGACTATAAAAGCAGGGTAAAAAGTTAAAAAATTAAAAACTAGTCTAATGATACTAGGCCAGACCAGCCTGTTGAAAAAGGTGGGTCTTCAATGCGCCAGGATCTGTTCACCTGGTCTACTGACATCTGCTACTATGACTGACAGCGGCTTTTTGTGGTGTTTGGGAGAAGCCTATTCTCTCTGTCGCCTACTTCAGATCTTTAATGAGGAGTAGCTGCAACCTCGCTGGGGTCCTTGGGCCTCCATGAGATGGATTTGCTCCCAAGATCCAAGTACCAGCCTTAAAGGCCTTCTGGGGTAATCAATCTACTAGACTTTGAGGTGGCATTTTATGATTGTTAAACAGAAAGAAAGACAGACCACTACCTCCGAAATGTGTCCTTGGACAAAGGGCACCATAGATCACCCATCTCTTCTTCACTAAAGGGACTTATGGCTTAACAGTTGCTCAAAGTTACAATGGACTCCCCCCAAAGCCATTTACGACCTGTTTTCGGAGTTACAGCAACTGCACCCATCCCTACATTCACATGACTGTATTTTGGGCGTTGGCAACCTTTATTTTGCAGCAACTATGATTTGTGATATTTTTGCTGGTTTCTGTGAAAAACACTCATTGGGGAAAACTGATTTGCTTAATGAATGTGGCATTCACTTCATGCTCACAGCATTCATTTAACGGCCGCCGCAAAAACTATACAGGTAGGCCTCAACTTACAAGCATTCATTTTGTAACCATTCAAAGTTACTATGGCACCAGAAAAAGTGACTTATGACCATTTTTCACACGTACGACTGCTGCAGCAGCCCCACAATCATGTGATCAAAATCTGAATGCTTGACAATTAGCATGTACTTCTGGTGGTTGCTGTGTCCCAGAATCACGTGATCATCTTTTGAGATCTTCTGATAAACAAGGTCATTGGGGAAGCCAGATTCTCTTAACAACTGTGTTATTAACTTAACAAGTGCAGTGATTCACTTAACAAATGTCTTGCTTAGCAACAGAAATTTTGGACTCCATTATGTTCATAAGCCAAGGATTACCTGTATAAAAATATTGAGTGCAATCACATGATAACCTCTACTTTCAACTTCAATGACTTACAACCGTAATTCTAGGCTCAGTTGTGGTTGTAAGTTGAGGACTTCTTATAATTCCTTTGACTGTGTCACTGCGTTTATTTTGGGTTTGTCTGGTGAACTCTCACAGAAGTTTCCAGAATAAGCCGGACTGGTTATCACATTTCTATAATAACAAGAAATGAGTGTCTTGTGATATTTGGTTTACTGCGCATGTGTGCAGGGGAGGAGTTTTACTTTTACTTCACTTACATTTTACTCTTCTTTCGCTTGCTTTTCAGAATGTACAGCTTTTTCTCTTTTGTTCCTAGTTATTTATAAATAAAGTATGCTGGCAACAGAAAAACACAATTCATTTCCTCTAATTTATAAAGCTGAATTTTTTTGCTTTGACATACTGCACCTCTGGAATTGCTTAGCAATTCAAGAGAAGAACTGTAGGACTAGTCTAAACATCTTGAAACCTACCCAGGGAAGCAAATTTACAAACAAGACAGCCACCTGTAATCTCCTCCTGCTTTTCCCTCCTATGTATTCCAAGCACCATACTCCTCATTAGGTCCAAAGCAGGGGTCACCAACCTTTTGGACCTCAGGGACCACCAAATTCATAATTTTAGATCCCAGGGACCACTAACTGGTTCTGTGGGCGTGGCCTAATTTGTGGGTGTGGCTTGGTGGTCATGGCTTGTATGTAAATATTATAAATATTTATATAAATATTGAATTTTTTATAAAAAAAGAGCAACTTTTACCCAAAATCAGGCAAAACAGGCAGGCAGATTGAGTTGTCCACAGAATCACAGATTCATTCAGAAATCCATCTATCTGCCATTGGCTAGCTCAGTCTGTCACATAAAATTTGCTAGCAAGCAAACTCACAAAATTAACTCACAACACACCATGTATGTAAATATTGAATTTTTTATTTAAAAAAAGCAACTTTTATCCAAAATCAGGCAAAGCAGGCAGATTGAGTTGCTCACAGAATCATTCAGTGATCTATCTATCTACCATCGGCTAGCTCAGTCTCTCAAATTTGCCTGCTGTGAGTCTGCACTGAATTTGCTTGCAAACAAACCTTCAAATCCTAAGGGAGGTTTGGCTGTGCTTAGCTAGAAAGCAAGAAATCTAACCATTTCCTGCTTCCTAGCTAATCTAAATCTCCTGGTGCAGCAGAACAGATGATGGTTGGAAAAAGGAAAAATAGCAACTTAGCAGACAGGTTTGCCGGGTAAGGAGTGAGTGGATGGGGAGGGTTCCTGCGGGCCATATGGGCTGAGCAGCCTTGTGTTTCTGCGCAGCCTGGATTAATTGCTTGGTGTGGGGGTGCTCTGTGGGTGAGATTTCTCTGCGGCCCACCAAAATTTTCTCACGACCGCTGGTCCAGAGGATTTGCATGTACACACAACACTCCAGACAAGGATCCACAGGACCAGCACAACATGTTCATCACTAGCATTACTCTGCATTTTTCAATCATATCTGGTGCAAAGGGGAACACACTGCTCATCCCAGTTTGGTGCTGCAGTTCTGCATGAACCCATTCAAATATGACTTCTGTTATATAAGTCACAAATGACAAAAGGATTAAAATATTCTCACAGTTTAGCACAGGAAGAGAGGGCCTACATGCCAAAAAAATAAAATAATATCTACAGTAGGAAGCTTCAGAATATCTGCCAACTGATTTGCTTGGGTTCATTAGTCAGAAATTTGACAATATGCTTAAAAGCTCATTAAAGATCCCCATCCACAAGCATCTCAGAGTAGATGTCTGTTTTGAAAGGAACAAACTGGCTGTAGGTTCCTTTTCTAGCCTCCATTTTTCTTCCCATTAAACAGAACATTTGAATGGTTCTCAGAGTCAGAAATTCTCCAATCCAGCAGAACTCACCATCAGTCAATTTCTTCTCTTCCGCAGCAAAGACAAAAGCCCGTCCAGGTCTCTCGGGACAGGGTAACGGATAGCCATGCTCCTTCAACTCATCCTCTGTCAGCACATATTCTTTGAGCCTTCGGTACAAGGTGGCTCCTGAGAATGACAAAGGTTAGGAAATGTTTATCTAACACACGGAAATATTCAGGGTAGCTTACGCAGCAACAAAATGATAATTGCAGTTAAAGCAGCATAAAACCAAAGCAAAGGCAGATCTAAGCACTGGGGGGTAGGGGAAGGGGGGAGAAGTAGGGGAAAATGCTGAAAAGAAACGCCAGGCAGTTCTTTCCACAAAGACCATTATAAGAGCAATCCAGTTGGACTAGGCCAAGGCCTATGCTAGTTCAGTATTTTGTTTCTTAAGGTGGTCATTTCCTCTGGGGTGATAAAGACATATCCTTCTTGGACTTCCGGTGGCATTTCCATTGAGGACGGCTGGAGACCGCGATCATGTGTGGCTTCGATCCGTGCTTAACCCTGTCGGAGGGGTCCCTACAGAACTGAACCATCAGACCCACCTCAGAGGGGTGGGGGAAGAGGGAGAGACCGACAGCTGGGTTGAGGGGAGCCACATCTTCCCTCCCTGGCTTGGTATACTCCCTTGGAAAACAGGGAGAAGCGGCAGTTTTAATGGCTGCCCTGAAGACGGGAAGCTACCGGGACCTAAGTGTGTGCTGGAGAGGTTAAGTGGTGAACAGCGTTTATCCAAACAAGAGAAGCTGAATCTTTTTTTTAATAACTCCGAAAGGCAGAAAGAAAGATTCCTCGCTTGAGAATACAACAGCGGCGAATAGAAAACAAGAGGACAATATAAGGTGAATAAAAAACTGGACTACAAAAGAGTTATAACGAAAATAAGGATGGAATTGGGAATAATATATAGAACCTAGCATTAATTAGGCATTGGATAAAATGCTGAACTTGCTTGGAATTGATTATACTTTTTTTAAAAAGGCAATGGTTGAAATGCTTGAAAATTAACATTAATATAATGGGAAAAAAGGAGGGGAAAAGAACTTTGAAAAGTGGAAGCAATATAGAGTGCCACCTAATGGTACAAGGCATTTTTTCCTGGATAACTTTATGGAAAATTACTGGTCTATTAAATGTGTGAATGAGAAAAGACATGAAATAAAAGACTTTTGGTGGGGGCTTGGCTGTGTTCTGATTGGGAACGCCGAGGGGTGGTCAGGCCGCCGAGCCTAGACCCGCGTCGTATGCCCCAAAGGAGCTCTTTCTGTCTGTTGCTCCCCTTAATAACCCCTTGAAGAGAAGTTCGGTGCATCTTCCTCGGTCCCGATGGTTTGCCACCCCCGCCTCAGAGGGAGCGGGACGGAAAGCCCCCACCCAATCAAGTCACACCCCCACTAGTAGTTAAAAGGAAGAAGCAGCTGCAAGCTCACATTACTCTGAGAAGCACAAGGCCGAAGACACAAGCCTGAAGATGATGAATGAGCTTCATCGAAACGTCGCCTAGATATTTCCAATTCTATGCGAGAGAAAACCTGAAGAACCAAAGATCCACATGAAAGCCACAGGTCATAGCATCAACTTCAGTGGCATCAAAACTCTAGCCACTATAGAAAACCCCAGCTACAGAATTATCAGAGAAGCCATAGAGATTGAAAAAAGACCTGAAAGCATGAATAGATGACTCCACCAGACTGTCTGGAAGCCTGCACTCACAAACAAAAAAATCTCCACACCACAAGCCAAGCAAACATCTGGGCACAAACAGACCCCCACAATACCTCCAGCTCAAACACACCCCAACCAGGCACCCAGATGAAACCTAGCTTCCTAATAAATGATAGCCATCCGTTTACCCGAAGCCAAGCCACACTAAAAGCCTCCAATACAGGAAATACAATGTTGCCAACCAATCAAGACAAAAAAATGCTACAAAACAGACAGAAGATATTAGAAACACCAATCAAGCAGAACACAGCAAACTTCAAGACCAATAAACACAGACCAAGACTCCCAAGCAATTAGGATGAAGAAAAAAACATTGTAACACAGCAGTAGGCTAACACCAAATTTAAAACAGAAACGGCTGTGAAAGCCTGACTCACAGATGAACACAATACACAAGCCTGATGATGGCAGATAAGATTCTGCCAAAACGTTGCTACAACTTTAAAAACACAATTATAATGATGTGGGAAAATACCCAAACAAAGCTGAATACCATATATATATATATGGATCTTTGGTTCTTCGGGTTTTCTCCCGCGTAGAATTGGAAGTATCTAGGCGACGTTTTGATGAAGTCTCATTCATCATCTTCAGGCTTGTGTCTTCGGCCTTGTGCTTCTCGGAGTAATGTGAGCTTGCAGCTGCTTCTTCCTTTTAACTGCTAGTGAGGGTGTGACTTAATTGCATGGGGGCTTGGCTGTGTTCTGATTGGGTGGGGTGTGTTCTCATTGGATGGGGGTTTGTCTGGGTTCTGATTGGTTGGGGGGTTGGCTGTGTTCTGATTGGCTGGGGGTATATTCTGTTCCGGTGGAGGTTTGGTTGTACTCAGGTTAGTCTTAGTTGCTGGGGGATTTGAGCTGGTGAGCTGTGATCCTGTTGTCACACCCTCACTATTTATTTATAAAATTTCTATACCGCCCTTCTCCCTAGGGACTCAGGGCGGTGTACAGCCAATCTAGACCCCAACAGTAATACAAAAGTTAAAAGGAATTAAATTAAATATTGGCCGAATAAGAAAACCCACCCCACACCCTTAAAACCCCAATTTAAAATTACAGAACAAATGGAGACAAATTAAAACCATCTCAGCCCAGGCCGGCCTGCTCAAAAAGCCAGGTCTTCAGCGCGCGCCTGAAGGCCCTCAGGTCCGTGCCGGTACGCAGTTCCGGCGGCAGAGTATTCCAGAGGGCAGGGGCCGCCACAGAGAAGGCCCTACCCCTCGGGGCCGCCAGGCGACACATGGCGGCCGACGGGACCCGGAGAAGGCCCTCCCTGTGTGAACGCACTGGCCTGCTGGAGATCACCGGTAGGATGCGGTCCTGCAGGTAACCTGGCCCAGTGCCATGGATCGCCCTAAAGGTCAAAACTAGAACCTTGAAGCGAACCCGGAGAGCCACCGGCAACCAATGCAGCTCGCGCAGGAGTGGCGTCACGTGGGCGCTACGCGACGCCCCCATGATCACCCGCGCGGCTGCATTTTGCACCAGTTGGAGTCTCTGGGTGCTCCCCGCAGGGAGCTCCATGTAGAGGGCATTACAACAGTCCAGGCGAGAGGTGACAAGGGCCTGAGTGACCGTGCGCAGGGCGTCCCGATCCAGAAAGGGCCGCAACCGGTAGATCCGACGGATCTGATGAAACGCCCCCCTGGAGACGGCCGCAACGTGATGTTCAAGCGACAGCCGTACATCCAGGAGGACTCCCAGATTGCGAGCCCTCTCTGTGGGGGGCAAAATTTCCCCCGCAATAGCCAGCGAAGGAATCAGCTGGCTATATCGGGGCGCCGGGAACCACAGCCACTCGGTCTTGGATGGGTTGAGCCGAAGCCTGTTCCCGCCCAATCAATCCCGCACGGCCTCCAGGCACCTAGACATAGCCCCCACAGCATCGTTGGGGTGGTCCGGGGTGGAGATGTACAACTGAGTGTCATCTGCATATAGATGACACTTCACCCCAAGACCACGGATGATCTCGCCCAGCGGCTTCATATAAATGTTGAACAAGAGAGGGGAGAGGACCGACCCCTGAGGTACCCCACAAGCCAGGGGCCTAGAGGTGGACCTCTCCCCTCCCGTCAACACAAATTGCGAACGGTCGGAGAGGAAGGAGGAGAACCATCGAAAGACGGTTCCCCCAATTCCCAACCCCTCCAACCGTCGCAACAAGATACTATGGTCGATAGTATCGAAAGCCGCCGAGAGATCTAATAGGACCAGGACAGAGGAGAACCCTCTGTCACGAGCCCTCCAGAGATCATCAACCAACGCGACCAATGCTGTCTCAGTGCTATGCCCAGGCCTGAAGCCCGATTGGAACGGATCGAGGTAAGTTGTTTCCTCCAGGTACTGAGGGAGCTGACGTGCCACCACACTCTCAACAACCTTCGCCACAAAAGGAAGGTTGGAGACTGGACGGTAGTTGTTTAAAACAGCTGGATCCAGGGAAGGCTTCTTGAGGAGGGGCCGCACCACCGCCGTCTTCAGGGCGGTAGGAAGCGACCCCTCTCTCAAAGAAGCGTTGATAATCCCCTGGAGCCAGCCTCGTGTCGTCTCCCTGGCGGCCGAAACCAGCCAGGAAGGGCACGGGTCCAATAAACAGGTGGTGGCATTCAGACCCCCCAGCAACCTGTCCACACCCTCGGCGGTCACAGGATCGAACTCCCCCCAGATAACATTCACAAGACCTGCCCCGGACACCTCCCCCGGGACCATCCAATTGGAGTCAAGCCCCTCCCGAATCTGAGCGATTTTGTCATGCAGGAATCGAGAGAACTCCTCTGCTCTACCCTGCAAGAGGTCATCCCGCGCTCTTGGTTCAAGTAGAGAGCGGGTCACTCTAAACAGGGCGGCAGGCCGATTTCCTGCCGATGCAATAAGGGCGGAGAAATACGAAGATTTCGCCGCCCCTATCGCCACAAGGTAAGTCTTAATATGAGATCTCACCTGTGTTCGGTCAGACTCAGAACGGCTCGCCCTCCAAATGCCCTCTTGACGTCTTTTCCGGCACTTCATCTCCCGTAGCTCCTCCGTATACCACGGAGCCAAATGGGATCTGTGCCGGGTCAGAGGTCGCAGAGGCACAACTCGCTCTAGAGCCCCGGCGGCCAACCCATCCCAGGCGGCCACCAGGTCTCCAGGCGAGCTGAGAGCCAGAGACTCAGGAAATGGCCCAAGCTCTCTCTGGAACCGCTCCGGGTCCATTAGGCGCCTGGGGCGGAACCATCTAAGTGGCTCCGCCTCCCTGCGGTGGGGGGTGGCGGAACAGAAATCCAGTCTAAGGAGGTAATGATCTGTCCATGACAAGGGTGTGATGACTAAGTCCCCACAATTACAGTCATTCAACCACTGCCCAGAGACAAAAATCAGGTCCAGCATGTGTCCTCCTATGTGAGTGGGAGCAGAAACTAACTGGGTCAGGTCCATGGCCGTCATGGAAGCCAAGAACTCCCGGACCAACCCCGAGGTTTCACCGAGCGATGGCAGGTTGAAATCCCCCATGACTAAAAGCCTGGGGGTCTCAACCGCCAGCCCGGCTATTACCTCTAGGAGTCCGGGCAGGGCCGATGAGACGTGGCAGGGAGCCAGGTACGCCATCAAAAGACCCATCTGAACCCCTTGCCCCCACTTCACAAAAAGAGATTCACAGCCAGCCGTCTGAGGGACAGTGGCCTCCCTAGGACAAAGGACTTCCTTTATAAGCACCGCCACCCCACCACCCCTTCCCTGAGCCCTGGGCTGGTGAAATGCAAGGAAACCTGGTGGGCACATCTCAACCAGAGGGACACCGCCCTCTGGGCCCAACCAGGTTTCGGTGACACCTACCAGGTCCGCGGCCTCCTCCTGAACCAGATCATAGATCAGGGGAGCCTTATTAACCACGGACCTGGCATTGCACAACAGCCGGGTATTCAGGGCCTGAGATTCCGGACAACCAGGGCTGCAGGATGGGTAAGGAGGGTCGGAGCACGCTACCGCTTGCAAACATCGGGAGCGCGATCCCCTTACCGGATACGGCCCTCTACCCCCAGCATATCTACCTCTCCCAGTCACCGTGCTAATAAAATTGGCCCCCGGCTGCCCACCCCCTGTCTGCCACCCCGACACGGAAACCCCCGGGGCCCCCCAGGCGCGCATGCCGGCCCGGCTGCCCCCAATTCCATGCGGGCTGTCTCCCCCATCCGCCCTGGATCCTTCCAACCCCTTAAAAAACCGCATTAAAAATTTAATGACTCCGGGTTTACAGCGCTTTCTCATTGCAATAATCCAAGCGGGAGATAACGAGGGCGGAAGTGACTGTGCGAAGTGCGCCCAGATCCAGAAAGGGCCGCAACTGATAGATCAGACGAATCTGATAAAAAGCCCCCCTGGTGACAGCTGCAATATGTTCTTCCAAAGACAGCCGCATATCCAGGAGGACACCCAAGTTGCGCGCCCTTTCCACGGGGGTCAATACCTCTCCCCCCACGGCCAGCGAAGGAATAAGCTGGCTGTATCTGGGCGCAGGAAACCACAGCCACTCGGTTTTGGCCGGGTTGAGACGAAGCCTGTTACGAACCATCCAACTCCGCACGGCCTCCAGGCACTGGGTCATCACTTCGACGGCTTCGTTGGGGTGGCCCGGGGTGGAGATGTACAGCTGAGTATCATCAGCGTACTGATGGAACTCCACCCCAAAGCCACGGATGATCTCACCCAGCGGCTTTACATAAATGTTGAACAGCAGGGGCGAGAGCACCGATCCCTGAGGCACCCCACAGAGCAGGGGCCTTGGGGACGATCTCTGCTCCCCCGTCAACACAAATTGCAAACGGTCGGAGAGGAAGGAGGAGAACCACCGCAACACGGTGCCTCCAACCCCCAACCCCCCCAACCGCCGCAGTAAGATACTGTGGTCGACAGTATCAAAAGCCGCGGAGAGATCTAACAGGACCAGGACAGAGGAACAGCCTCTGTCCCGAGCCCTCCAGAGATCATCCACCAACGCGACCAACGCCGTCTCCGTGCTGTGCCCGGGCCTGAAGCCCGATTGGAGGGGGTCAAGATAACTCGCTTCATCCAGGAACTGCGGGAGCTGACGGGCCACCACGCTCTCTACAACCTTCGCAACAAAGCGAAGGTTGGAGACAGGACGATAATTTGATAATAATGCTGGGTCCAGGGACGGTTTCTTGAGGAGGGGCCGCACCACCGCCTCCTTCAAGGCGGCGGGTAAAAGCCCCTCTCTCAAGGAAGCGTTTATAATACCCTGGAACCAGCCTCGTGTCACCTCCCGAGTGGCCAAGACCAGCCAGGAGGGGCACGGGTCCAACAAACAGGTGGTGGCATTCAGCCCCCCCAGCACCCTGTCCACGTCTTCCACGGTAACAGGGTCGAACTCAACCCAATTGACCTCACCGATATCCACCCCCGCCCCCCCGCCCGGAGATGCCCAGTCGGAGTCCAGCTCGTCCCGAATCTGAGCGATTTTGTCCTGCAGAAACCTAGAAAACTCCTCAGCCTGTCCCTGTAAGGGATCCTCCCGCGCTTCCACCTCTAGAAGGGAGCGGGTCACCCTAAACGGGGCTGGGCGGTTTTCCGCGGACGCAATAAGGGTGGAGAGGTAGGTCCTCCTCGCCATCCTTATCACCACTAAATACGTCTTAATATAAGATCGTAGAAGTGTTCGGTCAGACTCAGAACGGCTAGCCCTCCAACTACTCTCTAGGCGTCTTTTCCGGCGCTTTATCTCCCTTAGCTCCTCAGAAAACCAAGGAGCCACTTGGGATCGGCACCGGGTCAGAGGCCGCAAGGGCACGACCCGGTCAAGGGCCCCAGCAGCCACCCTATCCCAGGTGGCGACCAAGCCCTCAACCGAGTCGTGTGTGTGAGCTTCGGGAAATGGCCCAAGCTCCATCAAGGAACCTATCCGGGTCCATCAGGTGCCTGGGGCAGTACCATTTAAACTTCCCCAGTGCTATATATGTATATATGTATGTATGTATATAAACACATATATACATATTCTAAAATATGCTAATGACTATTTAAATGATATTAGGAAAACAGAATATGATGACTTGGTATTAATTATGTTTAAAAAGTGTGAATTAGGGTTATATAAATGCTATAGGTTGAAATTGATCAAAGGGAAGTAAAAGGGGAAATTAACTCTGTTTTGATTTTATTTTTTTTCTTTGTGGTATACATGAAATACAAAATGCAATTGAATATACAAAGGATATGAGAAAATAGAAAATATGATGAACTAGAAGAGATTATATAGGAATGTAAATATTTATAATGAATAAATTTTATTATAATCAAAAGATTAGATTAGATTAGATTTAACTTTATTGTCATTGCCATGGATACAGGCAACGAAATGCAGTTAGGATCCAACCAGAAGTGCAAAACATATAAATATATGTATGCAAATATGCAAGGCATCTATGAATATGTCAATGGAAAACACAACAAAATGTATGTACATGAGCACACAAAGATAAGTGTGACTGTACATATATGAACATATACAACTGTACAAAATGTTTATGGACACATTGAATATAAATACAAATGCACAGAGAATTATACAAAATACATCATATGTAATCAAGGGAAGCATCAGCATATGTGTGGGAACAAATGAACTGAGGAGTTCAGCAAGGAAACCGTAGGGGAATGAAAATTTATTAAAATTATATAGGTAAATTTTGGAAACAAAGAAAAAATATGAAATGATTACATGAATATCTCTGGAATAGATATAAGATATATTGTAGATGGGGGGATATACCATGTGGATCCTAAACGTATTAATCTTACTTTACTTTTACTTGTTTTTTCTTTCACTGACTATCTAATTATATATTGGTCCTGAGAAAGTTATAGATGTTAAGGTAACAAAATAGGCAGTAATCTGAAAATGGAAATAATAGGGGATAAAGAATTGAAAATATATGTGAGGATGAAATGATTTTGATACTGAATTAATGAATTGAAATATGAAAGGGAAATTTATTTAAAGGTTAGTTGAATGGATAATAATTTGAAGTGATATTAAGAAAGTTGAAAGTGTAACTATGACTGTGTATAAATATTGTAATCTGGAATCACGTTGCTCACGTGAAGAGATGTGTAAAAATTAAAATAAAAAAAAAACTTTGGGAAAAAAAAAGACATATCCCTCTTGTAACTTTGTTCTTCCAATACATGGATTCCAAGACAGAAATAACCCTAATCATGGTAGCTCTGTCCTTCGTGAATTTAAAGTTATCGGTAGTCCTTCCCGAACAACTGGTTGCTTAGCAATTGTTTAATGGACAGACTTCCCCAGTGCTATTTATGACTTGTTTTTGAAGTTCTGATGAAGTTCTGATGACTACCCCTTCCCCCACCCCCATCCCCCCAGTGGCCAATCTTGGGTGCTTGGCAACCAGCTCACCTTTACAGCTTTATGTTTGCAGTATCCCATGGTCATGTGACCATAATTTTCAGAAGTTTTAGATGCTTTTTTATTTATTTATTTAGCATATGACATAGAACACATAGATAACAGTATATATGAAGAGCACATAATGCTATGGCAACATAAATTTTGGGCTCAATTGTGGTCGTAACTCAAGGACTACCTGTATTCAAGCCTTTTCTTGTAAGGAAGGTGTATTCAAGGTTTCAAATTGTTCAATCTGTTTCCTAATGATCCTTAGCAGAGAATTTTCCTTTTTCGTAATTGCTGCACGGTTAATACCACTGAGTTATCCACTTTGAACTGAGCTTTTTTCTCCTATAGTTACGAGACGTCTTAGATCCCATCAACGTGTCTGTGGATGTTAGGATTCCGTACCAAACCTTCATGGTTTTACACAATCCATTTATGTAAGTGAAGAATCATGAAGTTCTGACTGCTGATACCAATTCTCTCAGCAAGACAGAATGCATTTGCAAAGACACCACATTCAGAACTTAGGACCATGCAACTTGAAGGATTATTTTTATCCTCACACAGACTTGGAATATCTATCAACCTGTTTTGCTTCAAAGCTAATGCTTTATCCACATACAAAACTGACACAGATTAGATCATTTACAATTTCTGCAATGTATCGTGGAAGTTGTTAACAGAACAATAGGCTTACTTTGGGTTAATTGCACTTTTATCATGAAATGCCCTGCCTACAGGGTAAAATCTGGTCTAACTGAAGGGGGGACATTTAGAAGAATCACATGTACCATGCATCAATGAGCCTCTAAAACGTGACCTCAGCCCATTCTTCTCCACAGCTTTTCTGTGCTCTTTATAGTTTTAAATAGCTCTGAATTGGCTTTCAACACTGATCCTATCAGTTCTCTGATGCTGAAAAACAATCAGGCTACTTCTAAAATCAATCTGAAGGCCTTTAAAACAGACAGAAAGGAATAGAGTTACAGCCCCCACCCCCACCACAATCACTGTGTGCCCATGACAAAAAAGGGGGAAACCTACCTGTCAGGTCTTCTAGCCGTAAGCTTGTAGAGCGATTAAGTGTATAACTGATCCTGGCTGCCAGTTTCCCTCCTAGCATAGCTTCGTGAGAAACCACTTTCCTATTGCTGGCCTCTAGAAGAAAAAGGCAGATGTCAAACAAGAATGTCAGCAAACATCCTGGGTCAACTACAAATAAAATTGCTGAGTCAAAAAAAGTGCTATATGGATCTCTATTTGCTGACTGTTGCTTTAAAAGTCAAAGACCCCACACGCTACGAATACTAAGCTCAGGAAGAAATGATAATAGCTAACATAATTATTTTAGGATTTAACATCACATACCCCCTTTGCCAATGTTTTAAATAAGATCTGTAATAGCAGCAGTTTGTGGGCAAGACAATGTATGGCATAATACTACAGTGCAACCAGCTAACTGACTCTATTTGTACAGACATTATGGAGCTGGCCAAGAGATGCATTATGAAAGTTTTTGCCCACAGAATTATGTCCTGTTGAATTGGTAGGCAGTCTTTTGCCCAGTTTACTGTGCAAGCCTGAAGTGTGTTTTGTTAAGAAGCTCCAAATGTCTAGAAATGGAGGTTTGAGACTATAAGGAAAGAATAAAATGAAATGTAAAGTAGCAGAGAAGCTTCAGCCTGTTAAGTAAGAAGTAAAGTCTAAGTACATACTCTGAACTTCCTGAGAAGGGCTGGGCAACAGAGTCCTCAGCTTCTTCAAAGTGTTTACTGCCACATTCAGGTAGATGTTGCGGCTGGTGCTGCGCTCATACACCACCTTCTCCTCAGCAAGAGCCTGTGAACAGCATTCCCACCATCAGCATTTTTTTTTTTAGTTTTACAATACAAAATGAAGTTGCTAAGGGGGGGAAGAAGCAGTTCCCAGGCTAGGGAGAACTAATATATATATTTATATATATATATAAATTAGGTGGCTTCCAATGTCAAGGAGAATGATCACATATTCACAGACAAGGAGAAGCAGGAAGAAAAAGTTTCTACAAGTAGTCCTCAACTTACAACCATTTATTTAGTGACCGTTCAAAGTTACAATGGCACTGAAAAGAGTGGCTTATGACCATTCTTCACACTTAAGATCACTGCAGCACGCCCATGGTGACGTGATCAAAATTCAGCCGCTGGGCAATTGACTCATATTTATGACGGGTTGCCGTGTCCTGGGGTCTTTGCAACCTTCTGACAAAATTAAGGGGTAAGCCAGATTCACTTAACAACTGTGTTATTAACAATGGCAGTGATTCACTTAACAACTCGGCAAGAAGGGTCATACCATGGGACAAAACTCCCTTAAAACTGTCTTGCTTAGCAATGGAAATTTTGAGTTCAATTGCAGTCATAATTCGAGGACTACCTGTGTTCGTAACACCGGGAACAGTACTTCTAAAAACAAGGTAAGAAATGTAGACCTGTGATTCTCTTACTGTTCAAAAAAAGAAGCTCAACATTGGGCTGGCTGTCCTAAATTTGAACTTGCAAATATGTTTGCTCAGTGAACTTCCAAAATTTTTAAAGTGATTCAATTCCTCTATGATTTAGGCCTACAGTTAAAGAAGTGCAAACTATAAGAATTGAAAGATGCTCAAGCATCCCTCCTAAGACCCGCGGTGGCGCAATGGTTAGAATGCAGTATTGTGGGCTGCTTCTGCTGACTGCTGGCTGCCAGCAGTTCGGCAGTTTAAATCTCACCAGGCTCAAGGTGGACTCAACCTTCTATCCTTCCAAGATGGGTAAAATGAGGAGCCAGATTGTTGGGGGCAAGAGGCTGACTCTGTAAACCATTTAGAGAGGGCTATGAAGCACTGTGAAGCGGTATAGAAGCCTTATTGCTATTGCTATCATTACCATCACAAAAAAACAAACCTTGTCAAATGCTCTCTGCTGCGAGGGGCAGAACTTCATGCACTCATCAATGAAGAGGTTGAGGTACCTCTGACGGATGTTTGTGGGAACTTTGGCACCGTATTCTGTGGGAATAACTGGCCTTTTCAAGGCGGTGCTCTAGAGAACACGGAAAAGGGAAAAGAAAATAAGCTATTTTGATAGCACAGTTACTACAATGCTTTTCCTGTCTCTGACTGGTTCTTCTACTAAGCTATGTATGAGCTATGAGCCACATGTGGTCTAATGGTCAACTTTCTGCAATATTCCACAGCCCACAAGATCATACTGCTAAGGTTCATTGGTGAGTCAATCAAATTTGTTGATGTGATTTTTTTTCAAACAACATTCAAAATAATCGGAATAAAATTTCTCAAAATAGGGGTCCTTGGTGCTCTCTAAGCTTAGTTGTTTTCTTGCAGATCTTGCATTACATCTGCTAGCACTGCTGTTACCTAGTTTGGGTAATGAAACATCTGCAAGAAAAACAACCAAACTCAGAGAGCACCAAGGACCCCTCATTTCAACCCTGAACTATAAATATTCTCTCCTTTATTGGAACTTCCCAAATAATCCAAAATTCTGCCTTTTAAATATTCAAATACCTTTTATATGCAAAGCTGGACAAAAATCCTAGAGGAAACAAAAGGAAGTACAATCTTGAACAAGTGCTTATCTTCAATAGTCTTTGACTTCCAAACATTAAAGTTAAAGGCTAAAATAGTTAAAGGCTAAAATAGCATGCAGGGCAATGTGTTCAATTTGAAAAATGAACTATGAAGCATATACTGGCAATTCATCACCTGCAGAGTGGGAGTATGTGCTATCCTTTTTGGGACACCTGTGGTAGTTGTTTTAGATGCCATCCCAGTCAGCGTTCGAGCTTTCAATGCTGAAGCATCAAGACCATTGGAAGATGCTACACGTGCAGGTGGAATGATCTTCTTAAGATTTCCAGGAACTGAAAGGGTGTGGGCAGAAAAAGACATTATTCAGAAGTAGGGTAAAATTCTGAAACGTGTGACAAAGTCTTTGAATTATGTAAGTTATGGAAAGGATGAGGACTGACCTGCTGACTTCTGGCAGACCATTTAGGGCAGAAGTGTCCAACCTTGGTGATTTTAAGGCTTGTGGCCTTCAACTCCCAGAATTCTGGGACTTGCAGTCTACAAGCCTTATAGTTGCCAAAGTTGGACACAACTGTTTTAGGGAGCGTTGAGAAGAAGAGTGGAATAAGTGTTGAAACCCTCTGCCAGCCTTGGATCCATTTTCCCTCTTGGCACTTCAGGGCTGCCACAGCGAAGAAAGTCAAGTGGGGAGGAAGAGATAACTGGGGGATTGTAGCCATAATAAAATTCTTTCTCCTGAGAACCAAGAGTTTTCCCACCAGGTGCAAAGAGGTGGGGTCTCAGACTGAGTGACCTGATTGGACCATGTGATGAACTGCCTGGGCAGGGGAGGGAAAACTTTACTTTGAATTAAGGGGAAACCTGAAGGGGGCTCAGAGTTGGGTTTCCCCAGATCTGCCAATATGACGTGCCTAATAAATCTATTCTTTGAGGAACTTGCCTGCCTTGGAATTTTGATGCTGTTGGGCCTGGTACATGGAGCCCTGACACCCATTCCTGCATTTCCCAGAATTCTCTGTCAGCCTTTGTTCATCTTTGCTACTAAATCTGGTAGCTGAAGTTCTAAGTCATCTGTAAGGGGCCATGTTAATGCCGGCTGAACTAGTCACACCTTATTCAGATACAGCTGCCACTCGATCAAGGGTACAATAATCATTTAGTGAGATTTGTTCTGCTCTAACTCTTTAGGTATCCTAGGTAGGTTATTACTTTACTTCCTGTTTTACATGTTCTTGTTATCATTTCACTCTGTTTAGTGAAATGTACGAAGTCCGAAAAAGGTCTCAGCATTGATAAGGTGTGAACATGTAAAAACATAAATAAATAAAAAGTTCCCAGCTTCCACATTTGCTACTTATTGCTGGATTAGAAAGAGTGGGAGAAGGAGAGACAAAACAAAAAAGGATACACCAGACTAAAGGCACGAATGGAACGATAAAAGGCGTAGTTATCTAACCATGGGTTAATGTTCTTGCCAAACTGATACAAAGAACCTGGTTTCCCTGCAAGGGACTTGCTACCTGGGGAATGTACAACTAGAGACTGTATACTGGACTCAAAACAGAATTAAAATATACAAATATAAAGAGACATCCACAGACAGCACAGGAATACAAGTTAGCTTCATTCCTTTTTCATGACTGAACTGCAAAACTCTGATTATGGGAGCAACATGTCTTTGGGGAGTCTTTCTGGAGAGAGGCGTGGCCATCTGCATGGCCTTCCTCCTCTTTCCCCTCAAACTGCTCAGATGACTCAAGATTCCCCTCAGCAGGACAGAAGAGGAGGATACTCTGCCTTGCTTCTCCTAAAAGAATGAAGAATTCTGCAAGAAAAAAATAAACCAGAAACATTCACTTGCCCAACTTGGAGACTGCCGAAAGAGCCGCACTGGGCACATGAGCAACTCGCTTCCTTTCTCCTTTGTGCATAACAATGGAGGTTCTTTGGGGTGCCACAGGAAACTTTGCCGTCGGCAGGGGCTGCTGTGGCCGCTGCTGGGCCAGCTGTGCTGCCTGCTTCTGTGCTAGCTGAATCCTCTGGTAACAGACCTCTTGGGCAGTTGGGGGCCGGTAAGGCCGGATCACTGGCTTGCTTGGGACTTCAATCTGAAAAGGAAATGGAGGGACATTGGTGGAATCTGGATCCACATATTTCAAACTGGATCAGAATCATTGAGTCAACTCTGAAGCGAACCTGGCTGGGGCCATTTTGGAGGCTTCCCACAGAGTGAAGAAGGGATAGGGAGGGGGAACATAGTTAGATGAGGGTTTGTAGCCAAAACAAAATAGTTTCCTGTGGGAACCAAGGACAGCGTTGGTCGTGTTGGTGGATGATCTCTGGAGGGCTCGGGACAGGGGTTGTTCCTCTGTCCTGGTCCTATTAGATCTCTCAGCGGCTTTTGATACTGTTGACCACAGTATCCTATTGCGGCGGTTGGGGGGGTTGAGAGTGGGAGGCATCGTGTTACGGTGGTTCTCCTCCTTCCTCTCCGACCGCTCACAATTTGTGTTGGCAAGGGGGCAGAGATCGACCTCGAGGCCCTTGTGTTGTGGGGTGCCTCAGGGGTCTGTGCTCTCACCCCTGCTGTTCAACATTTATGTAAAGCCGCTGGGGGAGATCATCCGTGGCTTCGGGGTGGAGTTTCATCAGTATGCTGACGACACTCGGCTATACATTTCCACCCCGGGCCACCCCGACGAAGCCGTTGAAGTGATGACCCAGTGCCTGGAAGCCGTGCGGAGTTGGATGGGGGTCAACAGGCTTCGGCTCAACCCGACCAAAACCGAGTGACTGTTGTTCCCTGCGCTCAGATACAGTCAGCTCATTCCATCGCTGACTGTGGGAAGTGAAATTTTGGCTCCCATGGAGAAGGCGCGCAATCTGGGAGTCCTCCTGGATGGGCGGCTGTCATTGGATGATCATATATCAGCCATCACCAGGGGGGCTTTTTATCAGGTCCGTAAGATCTACCAGTTGCGGCCCTTTCTGGATCGGGGTGCATTGCGCACAGGCACTTCTGCTCTCGTTATCTCCCGCCTAGATTATTGCAATGCTCTCTACATGGGGCTCCCCTTGAAGAGCATCCGGAGGCTTCAACTAGTGCAGAGTGCGGCCGCGCGGGTGATCTTGGGGGCTTCTCGGAGCTCCCATATTACACCGCTACTGTGCGAGCTGCACTGGCTTCCGGTGGCCTTCCGGGTGCGATTCAAGGTGCTAGTGACCATCTTTAAAGTGCTCCATGGCTTGGGACCTGGGTACTTGCGGGACCGCCTGCTGCCACCATCGGCATCCCGCCGGCCGGTACGCTCCCACAGGGTTGGCCTCCTCAGGGTGCCGCCGGCTGGTCGATGTCGGTTGGCGGCTCCGAGGGTGCGGGCCTTCTCTGTGGGAGCACCCTCCCTTTGGAATGAACTACCGGCGGAGATGCGAGCCATTACTGACCTATGGGCCTTCCGACGAGCACTTAAGACCAACCTTTTCCAACAGGCCGGTCTGGCGTAACGTTATGAGTAGAGTTTTTAATTCAATTTTAATTTTTTATGGGTTTTACTGGTCTTAGCCATGTATTTAATTAATTTTTAAACTGTTTTTAACTTTTCTATTTGTATGTTTTTACTGTGGCTGTTCACCACCCCAAGTCCCTTTTTGGGAGAAGGGGCGGTATACAAATCGAAAAAATAAATAAATAAATAAATTCCGACAGGTGGCTGGAGAAAGGAGGAGCACAGTATCCAGGCAACCAGCCAGTCCCTCGAATGGACAATGTGACTGATGATTTGTGGAAAGGGGCAACTTTCATTTTTTAATCAGGTGAAAACCACGGGAACTTTCAGAGTCGGTTTTCACCAGCTTGTGCCAATATGATATCTCCAATAAAATTGTTCTTTGAGAAACTTGTATGCCTTGGAGTTCTGCTTTCTATGGAGTTATTACTTGGAACCCTGACAGATTGGCCTTACCAATCATGAGTATATGATTCACTCATACGAGACAGAACAGAAGCAAAGAGGATTTGAAGACAGTGCAAACAATGTTCCATCTACACATTTCGGGGACATATTTGTCCACCTGTGATGTTTTCATACTGAAGACAGGTGCTGAACCTCGATACACCTTTGCAAAAGGGGTTTGGGAAGAGCAGGTGTGCTAAGAACTTGCAAATATTTGAATTTCAGAATTTCCAATCCATTTCACAAGAGCACTTTTTTTCCCTCTTGCTCTGCAACAGCGCTTAATGGACAAATGGAAGGAACATGTACAATCAGCCGGAATGTTGTGTGTGGTGACCAAAAGGCCTGACTTGTTAAAACAAAGAGCCCACTGATGTTCCAGAAAAGAGGCTAATCAAGGTTTGCATACACACACATACAACTAAAGATCCAGCAACTAAAATCTCCTTACTTCACTTTTTTTAAAAAAAAGGTTTGTTTTCAACCCGCAAATCAACAAATATAGAGAACACATTTTCAAGGACAAGGAAGCTAGAAATAATTTCTGCAAGGAAAAGAATAGTTTAAATACTTAAATGGAACATCTGCAGGTCACTTTAACAATCTCAGAAATGAGGTAAATACTCTGAAAAATACTGGTAGTTAACTGAACTACTGTTCTTCACTACTACATATTTAATCCCAACAGAAGAAAACAAATGACTGATTTGTTCTGAATTCACTTCATTGAAAGGGGGCTTTTTTATTGTTTTAGAACACATCTAAATCCTGCAATTTTATAATGTAACTGAATTCAGCCAATAGAATGCCAAATCAGCAAGAATGTGCTTCAAATAAACAAACACAAAAATTAAAACCTGTCACATACAATACAAATAACTCAAATAGATGAATAGCCACAATCAAAACATTAACTGTGCAACAGCATAATAACAAGCAGCTGCCTTAAAAAAAATAAAGCCTAGGGAAAGATCTGTTGTTTTATATGTGGCTTTATTGCCTTTCTAAATTCTTAGCTGCCACAGCAAAGAAGGCCCTGTTTCTTACTGCACCTTCTCCTAAACAGCTGATGGTACAGAAGCATGCAGCAAGGCCTCCAAAGTTTAACTGCATGGGTGAAGCAGTTATTAAGGAAGAAGGGAATTCCCCACTTCTAGATTAGCTGGGATCCTCAATATTTATATGTGAATGTTACATATAAAAACTTAGATTCTCTTTAACATTCTTCATATCTTACAGCAACAGGAATACAAAGAAAATGAAAGGCTACATGTTTAGGATCACCCTGAAAATTGCAAAGCTATTTCTAGAATCTGACATACTAGAAACAGTGTTAAGTTAGACAGCTCAAAGATGTCCTGAGTGCTATTGTATCACGGGTCTAAAAACCACAAACACAAAAGTGTACATCATCAAGGCCTGTGGGAATCCACAGGTACTAGGTTTCAACACTACATTCACAACCTCACATTACTTGGCTGGACATGGGAATATGCCCCAAAAATCTCATCAACAAAAATAGAGATCGGCAAGACTGCATCACAGACAAGCTTCGGGTGCCATTACAAGATCTACTTACATGTCCTTGCTTCATTACATGAGAAATCCTTCTTTTCTGTCCAGGAAAGAGTGTGGTTAAACTGTCTTCTGTCAACTTTTCTTCACCCCCTTCCTCTTTTGATAGCTAAAGGAAAAGGAAGAGAGAGAGAAAAAGTAAATTTCCAAATTAGTAGTAGATTTGATATTGGGTACTTTTCAAAACAACAAAATCAGAACAGGTCAGCACTGCCAGTAACAGCTTATAGTGTTTGGGGAGGGGGAAGATATGCTCATTTTCATAGGGCAAAGAAGAAGAAACGGTCTCTTATATTCTTTGGTAACCACCTTCCAGATATATTGAGATTGAAACTGGCAGGGACTTCTGCAGCTGCTGTGAACCCATTTGGAGGACTGGGGAAAATTTATTACTGAATTTTCTACAGTAATTTTGCAGACAAGCAAGTAACTTTATTTGGTGTTCTCTTGCACCTTATGGATCTGTAACCTCTAAATCCGAGAAACTTTGCACATTTTTAAAAATAATTGCTGCTGTAGGATAACAATTTTTTTAAGGAGGATACTTTTTAAAAACAATCCATGTTCGGCCCACTGTACTTGAATACGTACTGTACATAATTGACGCACCCATAATGTCACCAATACAGGTAGCCCTCAACTTACGACCATAACTGAGCCCAAAATTTCCATTGCTGAGCGAGACATTTTTTAAGTGAGTTTTGCCCCATTTTACAGCCTATCTTGCCACAGTTGTTAAGTGAATCACTGCAGTTGTTAAGTTAGTAGCTGCAATTGTAAAGTGAATCTGACTCCCCCATGGCTTTGCTTCTCAGATGGTTGCAAAAGGCAAACGTCATAAATATGCCAAGCGTCTGAATTGTGATCACGTGACCATGGGGATGCTGCAACAGTCGTAAGTGTGAAAAACGGTCATAGGTCACTTTTTTCAGTACCCTTGTTAATGTCGAATGTTCATTGAATGAATGGTTGTAAATGGAGGATCACCTGTATCACATATTGGAAAAGATTACAGAAGCTACATGAACCCAAGAAATGACTTCCCGAGGTGGTTCAACGGTCTGGCCCAGTTTTTATTCTGACTGGCAGTGATTTTCCAGAACCTCCAGCAGAGAAAGGCCCTTCCCCAACAACTGTCAATTAGACCTTTTTAAAAATGCTAGGATCTGAATCTTAAGTCTTTCCACAAGGAACATTAAGTTCTCTGCCGTCTGAGCTACAGGCTTTTTCAGGAAAGGAAACAGTGAAGCACCTCTATTGCTTGAGGCAACAGGCTTCTCTCACCCAATGTCTTCCTCTATAATTACACAGTGAAAATATAACTCCTAAAGCATGAGGTATATTAGGCAACAAAATTGCTCCAAATCCCTAAGCAATTCCAAGAGTCTTGGCAAATTTATCTCTAATTCAGTCAATATCCTGCTTGCTCCACAAACTACTTTGCAAGCCAAGGGGCAAGCATCCTTGAAATACAAAGTTGTTTTATGACCCAATTTCTACTGTTTTCGTATACTAAAATATGTTTCTATATATTACAGTTCCTTTAATGACACCTTTGGCTACCTTTTTTTCCCCCTGTAGGAACCTACTGCCAGAAAATCCAAACTCACAGAATGTATGGAATGAAAGAGGCCGTGATCATCATCTAGTCTAAAAAAACTACCATCACTTAAAGTGTTCTACAGCTAGTCCTTGACTTATGAGCACACTTGAGCCCAAAATTTCTGTTGCTCAGTGAGACATTTAAGTGAGTTTTGCATCATTTTACGACCTTTCTTGCCACAATTGTGAAGTGAATCAATGCAGCTGTTAGTAACATGGTTATTAAGCGAATCTGGCTTCCTCATTGAGTTTGCTCAAGGGTTTTCTTAAAGACAGCTTTAAGACTTGTGGACTTCAACTCCCAGAATTCCTCCTCCAGTCATGTTCGCTCAGGAATTCTGGGAGTTGAAGTCCACAAGTCTTAAACTTGCCAAGTTTGCAGACCCTTGAGTTTGCTTATCAGAAGGTTTCAAAAGGTGATCACCTGACCCTGGGACCCTGCAACTGTCATATGAGTCAGTTATGAATTTTGATCATGTGACCACTGGAGAGGCTGTAATGGTCATCAGTATGAAAAATGGTCATAAGTCCCATTTTTCAGTGCCATTGTATTCAAATGGTCACTAAAACAACTGTTCTAAGTCGAGGACTACCTGAAGATGTTCCTTTCATAACACACTCAATATTTCAAATCATTTATATTTTAAGAAAACCTTCTTCAAATTCAAGGGTAGGCCCAGTGACATCACGTTCAGACATGATTCAATCAAGAGGTATGTTTTTAATTAAACAGGTTGCAGAGCCTGTTAACTCATCAGCCCATCCCAGCCTTCTTAGATCTTTACCTGTTTTCCTAGTCTGCCTTTGTCTTCTGTTTTGACATCGGTGGATTCATTAAAAATCCGAAGGCACTCCTCCATCGGGTCAGACTCAAAATCCAAATCCTTCTCTAGGCCAGAATAATCAATCTCATCATCAGAAGAGGAGGAAGAGGAAGCAACAGGAGGAGGAGCCTGGGGTAACTTGAGTTTCTTCACATTTGCCATCCCATTGTCACAGGGCAAAGAGAAGTCAGCATCATCCCTGTCGGAGTCTGAACTCACATCAGGGAACGGAAGAAGAGGCTGGCCCACCTGCTCCTCCTCTCCACTCTCATCACCAAAGAGATCAACATGGCTCAGGGACCGCTGTTTAACCTTGCGTTTGACCTCCTTCTTGGCCTGAGAGTTGATCAATGTTTCCTTAGACCTTTTCAAAGCAAGTTGCTTGTCTTTTCTCTTATTGTGTTCAGTTCCACTAGAGATTTGGGGCTTACTTTTCAACTCTACAGGCTGGAACTTGCTATCTTTTTTACCAGTCCCTGATTTTTCAGTAGCAGCAGCTTTGCTGACATTTTTGTTCTTGCCAGAGTTCTCCTCCTGAATTCCAGGCGTAATCACAGGTTTTGCCTTATTGAGCTTCAGTGCATGCCTATCCACATGGGACTTGCATGGTTTCTCCTTACTCCTTTCCCCATTTTTGTGCTGTGCCTTCACATTCATCTTCTCCTTGTCTCCTATTTTATCTTGATTTTTCTTACCCTGCACCTTGCGGTCATCCTCCTTTTTCTTTTTCAGCTTATCCTTTGATGCCACTTTATTCTTTTCCTTTGCTTTCGCATCTCGGTTAGAAGGCACTTTGACCAACTCGGCATTTTTCTCCACTAAATCTTTGACAGCAGTTCTCTGAGGGCTCTCAATGTCTCCCATGTCATACTGCACGGCGGTCTCTTTCATTTGTCGGGAACTGGTATCTATTTGTGGGGCTCCCTTTCCTTTGACTGCACCCAATTTGCTTTCTGAACCTCCTTTAGATTTAAGGGGGATGGAAGAAGCTTCGTGGCATTCATCCTCCGAGTCAGAGAACCGGGCAATGGGCTCATCATTGCTTGTTTCGTCACAATATTTCTTGAATGAAGGAGAATATGCCTCCTCGTGATCAACTTCTTTCTTCCGTTTGGTCCCCTTCTGTTCTTTAGCTTTGCTCAACAGCCTGGCAGAATAATTTGAAAGAGGATCATATTCTAAATCTGTTGAAGGCTTGGAGTTGTCAATTATGTATTTGCTATTTACAACAGGGCTGCTGTACTTCTTCGGCTGAGTGACCACCGTGGGAACATATTCCAGTGAGCTGCTCTTGGGTTTCGTATTGTTGAAGGAGTCCAAAGTATATTTTTTAGATTGACTAGAAGCAGCCACTGCAAGAGGAGTAGGATTGTAATCATTACCACTGTTTGCATTGTAACTACCTGGACTATACTCCAGAGAACTGAATGGATTGGATGTTGCTAATCCAGCAGCCTTAGAAGCAAGTAAAGGGGGTTCAGATGAGCCATACTCTTTAGTTGTCTCCAGCAGCTCTTCATACTTCTTTTGCTCACGTTCAACTTCATTCTTGGCAGCTTCAATTGCCTTGTCAAACAGCTCAAGCTCCAGAATTCCAGAAGCTGACGAGACAATATTTTCCAAAGTGCCATTTCTGTCTTGTGCCACAGGTTTGGGAAGTTCTGGGTTGTAGGGGTCATAACCAGACCCTGGAAAAAGAAGAAAAACAAGAATATTAGCATCAACCATTCCCAGAATACCCATCAAATCCCAATTATAAAAAATCCATTCGATTATAAAAAATGAGAAGGCAAAGAATCAACTGCCATATGGCCCTCAGAATGGTCTGCATCAGCAATCATTCCTGTTATGTCATCCAGCCTCACTGTATAAAAGTATGGCTGAAGACACGTTTGTGTTTTCTCCCTCTTTTCTTTAGACTTGGGACACAACTCCCTGCTATAACATGAATATGCTGGAATTTTTTATCTAAATTTGAAGTTGCTTCAACAGTGAGATGGGTGACATACACATTTTATAAATGAACAACTTTTCAGATCTTTCCTATCTAAAATTGATAATGTGTAACTTCAACACCCCATATATAGGAGACCTATCCATGACAAAGTCTTTGGTCTCAAGCAAAGAACTTAGGATGGGTTAGCACTGTCTAGTATTTCACATTGGCTTGTGAAAATAATGGAAATTTTCAATTGCTTGATCTTGAAGAAAGTGATGAATTGTAACTAGGTATATCTTGTTTCTAACTGGACCCAGAAATAAATCTCAGCTAATCAGATTATCATGTTCCTATGGGAGATCCTAATACTAACATAAGTAACAGTGATAGAAGATAAATCTATTACAGAGAAACTAGTCCTCCAAACAGTAACAGAAGAACTGCACTCAAAAGCAAGACATGAATTAGCACACACCAATAATGAGACGATGGTCCAAAATGAGAGAGAAAACCACAGGACTATTGCAAGAGAGCTGAAGGAACGTTAGCCAAAAAAAACCAGTCAGCAAACAAGGACTGGAAGAGCATGTTTCATTTGGAGCACAAATGAAAAGGAGACACGCAAAAGCCATTTTCACTTCCAATTCATGGTAAACAAGCATCATGAATTTTTTTTTGAAGGAGAAATGTGCTTTTAATTTCTAATGGAATACCCGATGTGGGGGAAATATAGGAGAGTCCTACCATCTCTTTCATATCATATTTCTACCTGATAATTCCAACATTTTACAGTAGAAAGAAAAATGTAGATTCACACAATGCAGATGAGTTCTGTGTTCAGCTTAGGGAGGCTGCTTTGATAAGAGTTAAAAGAGGTTTTATAAACATTCACGGAGAAAGTTCACCTACAGCCAACTAGCCATGATAGTTTGGAAGTCTCACTATCATCTCAGACCCTCTTCCTTAGCCACATGTGCAAAGAGAAAAGATAAGATTGGGAAGAAAGTTACACAACGCCCTCTGATACATGCCACCACTATATGAGCAGCACTGTTGCTAAGTCGTTTAAAAATGTTCAGGACTCTAGGAGACAGGAACAGATCGATCTTGCATTGTGAGAAAGGAATAGCTTAGCACTAGGAACTGAGCCCCATCTCATCTAACTAATTAATGTCTTTGGAAATATCAGCAAAGACTCCTCAGAACAAGCTGAAATAAGGCATCTGTTGCAAGAAAAGTTCTAAGAAACAACTATTGCTTAAAAAAAGCTATATCCAACTCCTTTTTCAAAAAAAATCAGCTTCTTGTCACTTTTTCTTCCCCTCTTGAAAACTAAAGATAAGACCACTATAGACAAAGGAGTGGCTTATCCAAACCACCCCATGTGGAAATGTACCTCCACACCCAAAAGTACAATCTTCTTCTATTCTCCCTCCATACCATATTTATGAATAAATCTACACGTGGAAGTTACCCAAACTTCTAAACTTAAAATGTTGTTTTGAGCAGGTCTAAGCATTTGTGAGAGCCAGTTTAAATGGTTAAGGCACCAGGTTAGGAGCCAGGAGACTATGAGTTCTGGTCCTGCTTTAGGCATGAAGCCAGCTGGATGACCTTGTGAAGATCACTATCTCTCAGCCCTGAGAAGAAGACAATGGCAAACACCTTCCCAGGAAAACCACACGGCCTTTTTTAGGCAGTTGCCAGGAGTCAAAAACAGACTGAAATACGCACAGAAATACATTTATGGTTACCTCATGCTCTGTAGCACCTCAGGAAGATTTTACTGAAACTGCAACTCAAAAATTACTTTAGAAACTCTTGCAAGTTTCAGTCCTCCAAAATCTGCATTTAAACACATGGTAAGGCTTTGAATCTTTCTTGAACATCTGCAGTTCAAAACTTAACATGTCTATAATTAGTAAAGAAAGACCCTTATATGCACAGAGTACTTGAATGTTGGTCAAACCAGATCTCAAACCCTACAAAAGGGTTATTTTAGTAGCCTATTTTTAAAAAAACTTAAGCATTTCTTAAGCAGTTAAAAGTTTCAGATTAACAAGTATTGGAAAAGTCCATTTTCTGTCTGAATTTCTGAAAAACTGCCATCACTGACAGTAGATCAAATCTATAAGAATAGACTTCATATAAGGAAGCTTTTCATGTTCCTAAAAGTTAGCCAGTGTCATTGGGAAAAGCTCAGGAAAATAATAATATCTGTACAAATGTCACTTTAAATTCTGGATACATTCATTGAATAAATACCTACCGAGGATTTTAAGCTTACGAGGAAATGTACAAAACCCAAAATGCATAAACATTTCACAACTCAGATCCTTTCCTTCCATACCATATTTGCCATGTAACATTTTAAACACTATATACAACCAGATGATGCTATTTAATTGATTTCTAAACTTTTCCTAAATATTTTAATATATAAGTCCAGAATGACTTAAAAGGCAACACGTTAACCAATGTTTTGGACACAGGTGGCAAAAAAGAACTAAATAGCCCCACCAATGTATCAAACTAAGCAGCCCTTTGGTAAGACGGTTTCAATGGTACAGCCAGTATATAAAAAGACTGCCACAATGTTATTTCTGACATATAAAAGGCAAAATAATCATTAGACAAAAGTTTTCTTTTCTCTTTTTACCTGGGTTCTCATGCACAGACAGACAATGAAGGTACTTGTTCATACTTTCATCCAAAGGTCTCTTTCCCTTTTAAATGTCTTCTTTGCATTCTACAGCCATCCTGACACACCAAGCTATCAAAACACGCCCTACTGTACAACTGCCAAGTCTTGGACAGCAAAGATTGTTCAAGGCTGCAGGACAGCAGACAGGAAGCTTGTTAGTCCCACCTTCCCAAACACTGCTCTTAAAGAGGTACTTCCCTCTTAAATGGCCCCAGTGGGTTTTTTTTAAGTAGCTCACATTCAGAACAAGCACCTCACATACACCAAATCTCCAAATGTACAGTAGATAAATTTCCACATTATAAACTAGACAAGTAATTTATTATAAAATAAACAAGTAGAAAACTACTTGGAAGTTGCACCTGATTCATAACGCAGCAACTATGTATTTCCTAGCACCTGCTATCAGAAGCACATTACGCCTTTGTGAAAGGCCCTACATTAGATCCTTATAGGCTTATAGAAGCAATTTAAAGTGCTGGTTTGATATAAAAAGAGGCATGGCATCTAAATACCTCCAGGATTGCATACTCCAACCAAGATAGCTCCAGCCAATGCTGCGTTTCAGGACAAACAAATAGCCCCAATTTTCCAGAAAGGGAGGCGACTGAACATAGAAAGTGCTATTTCTTGATGACATCATCCATTCTTTGGAATACCATCTTCTTGTTTTCATTTAGGAAAATGCTGAAAACTGAATTCTAAGTGTGTTTGTGCTTTAAGATGGCATCATGTGTGTTAAATGCATTGAGTTGATTGGTTGGGAATAATTAACTGAAGGCATTTATGCACTATTATTGGCTTATTTGCATTGTTTTAACTGAGTTTATGGTCATTTTATAATTCACCATGGGTATTTTTTTGGTATTCTTTTGTATTCTTATGTTGACCACTGAGAGTTATATTTGAATTGCAGTGGCATATAAATTGAATAGCAAGACTCACTGAGTATAACTTAGGTTAGCATATATTTATGAATTACCCAATTACTAAAATGTGACCACTGTACACATCTTTAGAAAGGGGAAACACCAGACATTGGCAGTTAGTCTGATACTGATACCTGGAACAACGAAGAATAGATCATAAAGTGATCAATTGGAAATAGAAACCACTCAAACAGTTTAACAAAATGGCTACCAGCTAGATCAGAGGTCTCCAAAATTGGTAACTTTTAAGACTTGTGGACTTCAGCTATACTGGCTGGAGAATTCTGGGAGATGAAGTCCACAAGTTGCCAAGTTTGGGGACCCCTGAGATAATAAAAGTTGAGGAGAACCAAAGCAGCTGGCCTCTCAACAATACCAGCTCAACCCCTAAGATCTGCAATTGAGGTCTTGCTCACTCTGTTACTGATGCAAAATGTCCAAAGGATTGTCCCCTAGCAAGGGCTTTCTTGTTTATGATGCCACTGGCTTTGGAAATACAATGATAATAATTTTCATTTCTTGGTATGTGGTCTAAGCTGGGTCTAGAACTCTTGGTCTCCCAGTTTCTAACTTGATGTCATGCACTATACCAAACTCTCTAGTTTTAATAGTTAACCTCGATCAAATATAACAATTTTATATTCCTTTATTTTATTTTTAACAAACTTGATCGATAATCCTTGCAAATACAGTACTGTCCTAGAACTTGACTTCTTTTCATTTTTCTTTCTCCCTTCTCACAAAATCCTTCAAAATTTTAACAAGTCCCTTTCTAAATCCAATAGAGGGAAGTCATCTAGGTTGTTTTTTTGGTTTGTTATTTGCATATCTCTTTTAAGGCATCAGCCACTTTCACTGGTATATTCAATGTAACATTTTTCCATATCATTCTTGGAGTCTGTCATTTTTAAATACTCATTCAGCTTAGTCTCAATCTTGTCCAGAAAAGCTTCCTCCTCTTCTCTACTATATTTAAAAAAATCTTTTGAGTATATAAAGTACTTAATGGCAATGTACAATATCACCAAATATATTATGATGCACAACAATTAAGACAATGCACATGTCATATTAAAAAGAAACATCATATAGGTAGTCTCAACTTACAACTATTTATTTAGTGACCATTCGAATTTACAATAGCGCTCACAAAAGTGGTTTATGACCATTTTCACATTTATAACTAGCGCAGCATCCCCATGGTCACATGACCAAAATTCAGGCATTTGGCAAGTATTTATGATGTCCTAAATTCATATGATCATCATTTGTAACTTTCCCAGCTGGTTTTCAACAAGAAAAGTCAATGGGAAAATCCAGATTTAGCAATAGCAATAGCACTTAGACTTATATACTGCTTCACGGTGCTTTACAACTCTCTCTAAGCTATCTACAGAGTCAGCATATTGCCCCTCAACAATCTGGGTTCTCATTTTACCGACCTTGGAACAATGGAAGGCTGAGTCAAACTTGAGCTGCTCAGAATTAAATTCCTGGAGTGAACAGGAAGTTAGCTTGTAGTACTGCAGTCTAACCACTGCGCCACTACAACTCTTCATTTACCGGTACTTAACCACATGATTCACTTAACAACTGAGATTTGCTTACCTATTGTACCAAAAAATGTTGTAAGATGGAATGCAACTCACTTAACTATCTTGCTTAGCAGTGGAGATTTTGGACTCAGTTGTGGTCATAAATCAAGGATTACCTGTATAATCTCACAGGAAAAATCTTATAGCCAGAATACATCTGTATAGTTTGAAGGAACAAACATGATATACACTCTACCCTGCCCATAAATATTACCTACCAAGTTCTTTCCCCCACCAATTTAATTTTTAAAGCTGTTTAAAGTAAAACCAAAGGTGTAAGGAATATCTTATCAATTCATCTTCTTGGAAACTGGAGTTTGTAACTGGCCACGTATAACACAGCAGCAATTTCATGGAAAAAACAAGCCTCTGTGGCAGCTAACTAGCAAGCAAGCTGGTAACTGCTTTTAGAATAGAATAGAGCTGGAAGGGACCTTGGAGGTCTTCTAGTCCAGCCCCCTGCTCAAGCAGGAGAACCTATACCATTTCAGGTAAGTGACTGTCTAGTCCAGGGCTGTCAAACTCCCAGCCTGGATGCATCACAGGCTGCCCACCGCCACGCCTGGTTTAAGCAAAGGGGGAAAAAGTCCCGACATGTAACATGACGCTGCCGTGACATGTGACACCCCTGGTCTAGTCTCTTCTTAAAAACCTCCAGTGATAGAATGCCCATGATTTTTGAAGGCAAGTCATTCCACAGGTTAATTGTCCTGTAAGGAAATTCCTCCTTAGTTCTAGGCTGCTTCTCTCCTTGATTAGTTTTCAACCATTGTTTCTTGTCCTCCGGTCCTTTGGAGCAGGGGTCGCCAACCTTTTGGACCTCAGGGAACACCAAACTCATAATTTTAGATCCCAGGGACCACTAACTGGTTCTGTGGGCGTGGCCTAATTTGTGGATGTGCCTTGGTGGTCATGTGACTGGCTGGGCATGGCTTGTATGTAAATATTATAAATATTTATATAAATATTGAATTTTTTATTAAAAAAAGAGCAACTTTTATCCAAAATCAGGCAAAGCAGGCAGACTGAGTTGCTCACAGAATATTCAGTCTCTCTATCTACCATCAGCTAGCTCAGTCTCTCAAATTTGCTTGCAGTGAGTCTGCACTGAATTTGTTTGCAAACAATCCTAAGGGAGGTTTGGCTGTACTTAGCTAGAAAGCAAGAAATCTAACCATTTCCTGCTTCCTAGCTAATCTAAATCTCCCAGTGCAGCAGAACAGATGATAGTCGGAAAAAGGAAAAATAGCAACTTAGCAAACAAGGTTGCTGGGTAAAGAGTGAGTGGGCGGGAGGGTTCCCACGGGCCATGTGGGTTGAACAGCCTTGTATTTCTGAGCAGCCTGGATTAATTGCTTTGGAGGGTGCTCTGGGGGTGAGATTTCTCTGCGGCCCACCATAATTTTCCCACGGCTCACCAGCGGGCCGTGGTCCACTGGTTGGCGACCGCTGCTTTGGAGAATAATGTCACCCCCCTCTTCTTTGTGGCAGTCCCTCAAATACTGGAAGACTGCTTTCACCCTAATTCTTCTGTTCTCTAGACCAGGGGTCTCCAACCTTGGCAACTTTAAGCCTGATGGACTTCAATGCCCAGAATTCCCCAGCCAGTTTTGCTGGCTGGGGAATTCTGGGAGTTGAAGTCCGTCAGGCTTAAAGTTGCCAAGGTTGGAGACCCCTGCTCTAGGCTAGCCATATTTTCAAAATCTTGCACAATCACTGGCTTAAACCAAAGCAAGCCAAGGAAGGAGAGTGGCCTTTTTTACTTTTGCCCATCTGCATCAGGCAACACACAGCCAGAGGACAAACTTTTCCCCAAATGCAGAGAGGCTCCCTTTAAATTTACCAGGCCATTCCCAAAGCTAACTGTACAAATGACTACGCCCACATTGCGTGACACCCGATTCCCACATATTAGGGCCTGCTAGGAAACAGCCTGGTACAAACAAAGCAACCGTGGATCCAGAAGACACCAGTGACAGGCGGCAAGCGTCTACACACACACAAAACACATATACACACAACAGGACAAGCTTCTTTTTTAAAAAAATAAAACCTCTTGAATTGGTTACAATAACTTACGAACGTACACATTATTTTTTTTCTTCTTCTTCCCGCAGATGCGATATGGGAGTCAGGGAGGAGGAGGAAGAGGAGGAGGCGTAATTCCCCTGGGGGAGGCTTCGTTCCGCCCACCCCTCTCGTTCAGGAGAGCTGCTCCACGCGTGTCAATGGCTGCTCCCGACTACATCCACCCCACCCACAATGGGGTATGAGCGACTTTGCTCCGGGGGGGGGGGGGGAGGGAAGGGTCTCCGTTGCTTTCCTCCCATCTCAAGCCCTCTCGGGAAATTCCCTCACACCCTTAACAAGGTTTCTTCTCCTTCTCCAGATCAGAGAGAGGAAGAAGCCTCGCCTCAGGGATACCCACCGACCACAGCCCATCCCATGAGATAGGGTGGGGTTCTAAAGCGGTTGCTATAATAGAGAACAGGAGATTTCTTTTAATGTAAGAAAAGGCAGTCACGTCCACGCCGCCTTTATCCCACGCGAGACAGGGATACCGACGCTTTTCGTCCCCTTCCCGAGTTCAACAGCGCCACGGAGCACGGATAAGGCCCCACTATCCGTGCGGTTAGAGGGGAGGTCACCACGCCGTCCGATTACCTCCGACTGTGGCGGGGCGCCTGCTGGGACCAGACAGGGCCAAAAGGCGTCGAGGCGGTATAGGGCCATCGGTAGTGTGTTGGGCCCCGGGCGGGTGTCTGAAGTGGCAGTAGGGCCTCCCGCAGGCCTGCCCGTAGGGACATTCGATGCCGCGGAAGAAGCCGCTCGAGCAGAGCATCCCGGCGTTGCATGAGGAGAAGAAAAGCAGGTCGCGGAATACCCCAACCGTCGCTTCTCCTCAGCTGATTTATCGCAGCTTCAGGCTGCGGCCATCTTCCTTTCGGGCAAGGAAGTATCGCTCCAAAGTTATTGGCGCATGCGCAGAGTGAGATCGACGAAAGAAGCCAGCCCTGCCGTCTTCACTAAGGACAAGGCGTAGGAACAAGGTAGCCATCTTACTTAAAGGAAAAGAAGCGGAGTCCCAAAGGCGCATGATCCGTGAAGACGTCGGCTGTGACTTTAAAGGCAGAGGTCAAAGGTGTGCGCCACGAGATAGACGCTGAAAGTTTCGCCGCCATCTTAGTTAAGGACAACAGAAGGAATGCGCGTTCGCCATTGGATAAAATAGGGCAGGTCCCTTCCGGGTTTCGCATGGCAACACAGCTGGCTTGCTTTAAGATGGCCTTGAAGGTGCCTGCTCAAAAATGTCTGTAGTGTATAGACTATGAAAAGAAATGCATTGATATAGATTTTAGAATAAAGCAAGAAATAAAAATTTAGCACTTTTCCTTATGTTCAAGACAAAAGGCCCAAATAATAAAGTTGGCAAAGCTGAATTTGAGACTTCCATCGCTACATCCTTAGAGCAGTATGCATACATGCCGGCTGGGGAATTCTGAGAGATCACATGTCTTAAAATTGCCATGGTTCTGCATTGTTAAATGGGCTTTTTCCCCAGGAGAAACTCAGCCCAGGAGACAGTCCAACTCACAAGCAATTAGGAAAGTAGACAAATGCTGCTAAGCATATAAGGAAGACCTGGAAATTGGATATCGTCCTTTCATTTGATCCTTACAACTGGCAGCAAAAGCTGAAAGCCCACTGAGAATATCAAGATTGATTTTCCTGCTTTTATTATTGCAAAAGGAAGGAACATCTAACAGGAACCCCCTTGCAGTATTACATGTACAGTCCGCTGAAACTGAATGAGCAATTTACATAGAATGTGGATTTAAATACGCATTTTCATGCAATATGCTGCACTTTGATGTAGTTTGCTTTGTATGTGGATAGTGTTCAGTGAAGCCTCGATTATCATTTAGCTGCAAGTTGTGTAAAGCCATCAATCCTAGGACAGTTATTAAAAAAAATAATTGTAAAAAAGGAACTTATATTTTGTAAAATTCTCCAGTGAGCTAAAGGAGACAAATCGATCAATTTGTTTCCATTAGCTCACTGGAGAATCTTACAAAATATAATTTATATACAGGGTATGTTCAAAAAAGATATATGCAGCAATATATGATGCATATTACATTAAAGACAAAGCTTTGACCACATAGTTGTGGCTGCCACCTTGACTTTTCTGACCACCTTGCAGACATCCCTACTTACATGAGAATCCTCTTCTTTTTTCCCCCCAGGAATTTTGTCCAATGGAACCTATGCACAGGATAACAAGATTTAAAGACTACTGTAGATAACCATAGAGGCTGAAGCTGTGATTCAAACTGCCTTTTCTAGATCTGGCATCTTCCAGATTGTTCAGATACAGCTTCTTGGATTACTCAACATGGAAATGCCAATGGGATTGTTACTTTTGAATACTAGGATATGATCCCAATGTATCTAGAAGACACTGGATTAGAAAAAGTTGAGACATGCCAATTCTGATAGATAACTTGGGCTCTTTAAAATGATGCTCACTGGCCCATTTTAGTAAATAATAATAAAATAACAACTAGAAGTGAATTTTTGGTAAAGTGCCCCTTGCCTTATAAGCAAAAAAAAAAAAAATCCCCTACAAATACCTCTATGATTTGAAAATTTTCATTTTAATGTTTTGATGTATTTATTATTAGCAATCCCCTAGGTTTGAGGCAGTGAATAGATTCACATATAAAACTCCCCCCTTTTTTTACAACCCTATAATCCCTTAATTCAGGGCAGAGTTGGGGTGACTGGTGGAGCTGAGCATTTACTGGCCGGATGCCTTTCCTGATGCCTACATAGAGTTCACAGCAGCAATTTTCTCTGCATCCTGAGAAACATCTGCTTCTACCTAGGACTGAACTCTCAGCTTCCAAGGGGAGGACAGCATCTTCACCAATTAGGCCACCAAATCACTCAGCAAATAAGTCACAACTTCAAACACACAAGCATGTTAAATCTCTTCTCACACACAGGTTAAAGTTTTTGTTCATTTTATTTAAAAATAGAACAGAGAAAATACACACAAAAATGGTGCACCAAATTTCAGTGCTTATTATTAAAAATACAGATTTGGAGAAAATGAAAATAACTCCTTCTCAACTCAAACACAGCACACAATAGCATGCAACAGATACACTGATCAAAATACAGAGATGGGTTTTAAAGCAGAGGGTCCACTACAGCATAAACATGTATACATAATTATGTAAAATAAATGCATCTGAAAAACCGTTTTCATCACTTTCCATTAGCAATTAGGTTCTGGGATTATAAACCTTTAAAAATCATGGCATTCTGGCAGAGGTGGGGGTTCTTGGCAAAAAGTTTATTTCCTACATATATTATTTTCCCTCTTCCTGTATCCAGTATCTCGGCAGAGGAGACTATCAATTATAAATGCATGGGGGAAAGAATGAAGAGGGGTATCTTTTGTTCTAATAAAAAAATACTGTAGCATCTCCACCAAAATCAGAATTCTCCTCTAAAATTTTGGAAGTGCAACATGACTTGATTTCTTCCTACAAAAATACCCATGTTCCAGCAGTAAACGCAAGCTTTCATTATTATTTCAAAAGAAAGAAAATATACTGTACTTTCCTTTAAGAAAATACCAGTCTGATTATATATTGTAAAAGAGGAAGGTTGGATCCTTTTTAAATATATTCATTTCTCTATCTATAAAACAAAAAAATCAATTGCCTATGGACATGTATGGGATAAGGTATTTACTCCACTTCACTCCTGGAGCACATCAGAAATCTATATAGGCACCCAAAACTTCTAGAGCAGAAGTTATTCAAGCAAAAGACAACATTAATCTCATTTCTATTTTCCTACGGTACCAGGACACAAAAACAATGGTCTTAAAAAGTTATGCAAAAGCATATGCTTCTTCAATAATAGGAAAGCCTTCCTTATGTCAAGAGCAATCTGGAACCAATGATCAAACACATTGGTGAATTCTATGCTGGATATTCAGATTGCTTTCATTTGGTTTCTTGCAATGGACAGTTGGATTAACTTCATTGGCTACAGTGCCTCTTTCCAATACTATAAATTCTGCCATTGCTTTTGACCACTGGAAATCTATAAGGCCTAGGATCAATGGGGCCCTGAGTTCAAATAAATAAGGGGGTGGGGGGCAGTGCATCCTGGAATCAGTCCACAGAACAGCATTTGAAGACACAAGATTTAATGCTTCTCCAGGGTGGATTCCTATTTCAAGTTAAAGCGGCTAAATGTTATTTCCTAGGCTACTTTGTGAACATTCTTCTCTCCCTAGTTACCATTCCATTTACCTCAATTGCTTTGCTACCCCAATCTGTCTCAATCCAACAATTCCCAACCACTCCCTCCCTTCCTAGATTGGGAAGTTTAGAAGCTGGAGTCCAACCAAAGTGAAAGATTGCTGTCAATGCAAAGCTGGCTGAGGAATTCTGGGATTTGAAGTCCACAAGTCTTAAGGTGCCCAAGGCTGGAGACCTCTGGCCTAAGTTACAAGTAGTCCTCAACTTACAACCATTTCTCTATTGAAAAAAATGACTTATGATCGATCCTCACAATTGCAACCACTGCAGCATTCCAGGCGGTCATGTAATCACCATCTGGGTGCTTGGCAACTGGCTTGCATTTATGAGCATTGCAGTATCCCTGGGTCATGTCATCATCCCTATTTGCCACCTTCCTAGCTGGCTTCTGACCGAGCAAAGTCAATAGGGAAGCCAGCAGGCAGGGGTGGGATTCCACCAGTTCGCACCTATTTGCTAGAACCGGTTGTTAACATTCTAAGCAGTTCGGAGAACCGGTTGTTAGAAGAAAGTACTGGCCTAATCCTGTAAGGAAGGCAGGAAGGAAACATTCTGGGGTTGCTTACAGAAACTGCCTCTCTGTTAACCCTTATTACATTCTTGGCAGGACTAGACTTTGTGTCTCTGGAACTTCTCTGGAGTTTTTTTCCCTTCCTTTGCTGGTACTTTGCTTGTGTGGAGTGACCATTCAAAGTTACAATGTCACTGAAAAAAGTGACTTATGACTATTTTTCACACTTATGACTGTTGCTGTATCCCCACAGTCATGAGAGGCCAGGCGAGGAGATGGTGCCTTGATGTGAGTGATAGAGTTGGCCACACCCAGCCAATAACATGACCACCAAGCCATGTCCACCCAGTCACATGACTACCAAGCACACCCACCAACTAAGCCACCCCCACAGAACCAGTTGTTAAAATTTTGAATCCCACCCCTGCCAGCAGGCATGCCCACAAGTGACCATGTGGTGTCTCACTGAACAACCCCAATGATTCCCTTAATAACCATGGCCAAAAAGGTGGTAAAATGCCCATTTAAGGGACGCCTCACTTAAATGTCCACACCGCTCAATGAAGCATTAATCTGTTCCAATTGTGGTTGTAAGTGGAGGCCTACCTGTACAGTACAGTCCTTGACGTACAACCACAATTCAGCCCAAAATTTATTTTGCTAAATGAGGCGATTCTTAAATGAATTTTGGTCCATTTTACCACCTTTCTTGCCACCGTTGTTAAGTGAATCACTGCAGTTGTTAAGTTAATAACACAGTTGTTAACTGAATCTGGCTTCCCCATTATTTTTAATTGCCAGAAGGTCGCAACAGGGGGATCCCATGACCCTGGGATTCTGCAACCATCATAAATATGATTTCAGATGCCAAGCATCTGAATTTTGATCACATAACCATGGGGATGCTGCAACAGTTGTCAGTGGGGAAAAATGGTCATAAGCCGCTTCTCTCAGGGTCATTTTAACTTTGAACAGTCACTAAATGAACTGTTGTTAAGTCGAGAACTCCCTGTACTGCCAAGGGCAAGACTTGTTAATATGGCAACATCTGTTCCCTTCTGCTTCCCAGTCCCTTCTATTAACTATCCCTTGAAATATCTAAGTCAGGGGGTCTCCAAGCTTGGCAACTTTAAGCCTGGCAGGCTTCAACTCCCAGAATTCTCCACCCAGCTGGCTGGGGAATTCTGGGAGTTGAAGTCCGCCAAGCTTAAAGTTGCCAGGGTTGGAGACCCCTAATCTAAATGTTACCTCTCCCCATATCTCATTATTCTATTCCTTATTTGCAAGGCAGAGAATGGTGACTGCATGGCTTGTTCTCAAAATGCAAGTGCCAAGACAACTTTTTCTGCATAGGATTTACATTTTCAAGAAGCAGCAGAGCACTGAAGCAAATCAAAGATGCTTTCATATAAGAGCCAATTCTCACCAAGTCAAAAGCAAACAGCCTGATTCTAGAACAGCAGCTTCACACCAGCTACGCCTTATGGGCGCCAGAAGCCACCAGAAAAATCAACCCTGATTTCACAATACATGTACTTTGCATTTAATACAGAGCCATCGCTGAAATTCTTTCATAATGGCTGCATTCCATTTTTTCCACCATAAATCTGGAGCTTTGTGTCCTCGAATGCCTGCTCAGGCCTGCTTCCTGCCTAGCATTGTTGAGAGACACCTGACAGCTTGCAAAGAACCATCATCACCAAAAGCATCAAAGCCTCCATTTTTAAACAAGGAGCACACACACAAACACACAAACACACACACACACATGCTTGCCTGGTGTACAGCTGTGCAGAGCAGTTGCCACAGCCCCATGAAAGTGAGAAAAAGTGCTTTTAGGTGTCCTGAGTCGTACTAAAAATCCCATTCCTTTTTCAGCTTTAGCTCATCCATGTGCCAACCAGTCAGACAATAAAACTTTACCACTGGTCTCCTACATTCTATCGTAAAAGGAATAAATACATATTTTATAAAAACCATAAACACATACACACGCTCACACCCTGAAACAGATACACCCGTAGAAACAGGTCCTCATCTTTTTTTTTAACCTTAGGTAAAGTTGACCTGGGAGAAAAAAATATATATATTTACATACAATATCAGGTCAAAAACTTAGTTACCAACACCCAATTTCCCTGTGGGGGAAAAAAATAATCATCTCCCACTTTTGCTGCAGTTCTAGTGTCAAAGGGCCTGCGTCAACTTGAACATTTCCCCAAAAGATAGTTTGCAAACGATCAATTTAGGATGGGGAGGCAAGATGGAAAGCCATGATTTTGTATGGTTTGTCGTTAGCCTTGATAGCTAAAGAGGGATCCTCCTTATTCAGAGGCAAATTAATTCTGATTATCAAATGCAAAGAGGCCAAACGCATAGAGAGCAGTTTCCACCATGCTCTCTTTCTAAATACGAAGAGTCAATAGTTTCTCCTTTATCAATAGGTTGGCCAGAAAGAGAGGCTTAAAGCTAAGTGAAACTTGAACAAAGTACTTTCTTTTCCTGAGGGCTACAATGAATGAGGAAATCAGCATTCTCATTATGATAGGGAAGAGTTGGGTTGAACAGTTCAAACAATATCAAACACAGACCTTGGAATAATGCAGAGGTGTCCAATCTGGACAATTTTAAGACCTGTGGACTCCAACTCCCAGAATTCCCCAGGCTGGGGAAATTGAAACACAGGTCTTAAAAGTTGCCAAGGTTGCACACCTCTGGAATAAAGTCTCTTTGCAGCTGGGAAACTGAGGCAAAGTGATGGTGGGACTATCTCTTTGACCAAGGGCTAGGAAATCATCAGTTAGCTCCTGACTGAGGGCCACAAGGGGGCCTTTTTTCCAAAGGAACATCAACAAAGTTTAATCATGTCTGCTGGACTGGTTTCCACAAATCCTGCCACCCTCAGCCTGGGTGGGATGGGAATGTGCATAGAGGCTACAGCTTGGAAGCAAGCAGGGAGAGGGATTGGTACAGTAATCAAAATGCCCACCAAGCACAAGAAGGAGCTTTTTTTTCTGAAATAAGGCATATTAAACCATAACTGGAAGTGATGGGGAAACCAAGTTTCTGAATCAAAAAAATGCCTCTGAAATTGTACCTGATCTCTCCCTAGAGGCCAGGTCTGGGAAGGGCAAAAAACAAGGTGGCATGCCCTCTTTAAGGGGCGGGGCTATCAGAGGCGGGGCTGCCAGGGGCGGGGCTTCCAGCCAAGCTGCTGCCAGCTGAGTCAGTAGGAGAGGCTCTGTAGCAGTCAGATCGTCGGACCATGCCAGGCTGGAAAGCTGGGTGGCGGCGGGCATGCTTGGTCAGGTGGTCGCTCCGCATAAATCGCTTCTCGCAGAGTGGGCAGGCAAAGCGCTTCTCGCCGGTGTGGGTGCGGAAGTGGCGGGCTAACTCATCGGAGCGTGCAAACCTCTTCTGGCAGCCAGCCCAATTGCACGGGAATGGACGCTCACCTGCAAGGAGAAAAGAAGGCGGGGGAGGGGGGGGAGAGAGAGAGAGAGATGGTTATTTTGGTCACTCTCAGGAACTGGTGGTAATAGAGCCTCCATATGCAGAAGCAATCTATCACCGAAGACCTGATTTTTAAATAGGCAACAGTCCCCAATGCTTCTGCCTAGCTATGGCTGGAAACAAGACACTAGAAGAAACCCCCTAAGGTAGTAATGCTTAACACTTAAATGGAAGCATCACCCCGAAGGCGAATCAGTATAATACAATCCAAACAGAAATCCTAAATGACAATGAAAAGCTTCAGTGAGTTAATAAGTTCGCTGCCACATAAGCCCCTCAGTTTTCAGGCAAAACCATGCCCTAGCAAACCACTGGATTGCTTAGTAACCATGGATTCGCTCAACAAGCACTGCAAAAAGATCATAAAAATCTGGTTGGTCACATGACAGACATACTTAATGACTGTCATGTGTTACTGTTGAGATGGGCAGGCTTCATTACAGTCGTTAACATGAGTATTATCTGTATCAAGAAAGCTTATTAAAGAACTTCTGCCCTGAAGTAGTTGGCTGAACATTTATTTGTTTGTTTGTTTGTTTATTTATTTGATTTGTCAATCGCTTACAAGATAATAGGTATGAGTAAGAATACAGGAAATAAGTATGAATGGGGACAATAGGACAGGGACGGTAGGCACCATTGTGCACTTATGCACGTCATGAGGGACTTTGAAGAAAGATGATTAGGGGTGAGGATGAAGGGACAGTTCTGTAACTGAGGTGCTGTCACTCAGAACAGCCTTTCTCAAATTTGGCAACTTTGAGAAGCTTGGACTTCAACTCCCAGAATTCCCCAGCCTGCACCTTCAATTCTGGGAATTAAAGTCCACTCACCTTACAGTTCCTGAAGTTGAGAAACACTGGTTTCAAGAATCAAGTCACCACAGGCATAAGTTCACAGAAAGGTTTGGGGCTTCAAGGGAGATTCTACACCAGGGCAGTGGTGGGATTCAAATTTTTTTACTACCGGTTCTGAGGGCGTGGCTTGGTGGACGTGGCAGGGGAAGGATACTGTAAAATCTCCAGTCAGGGGTGGTATTTCTCGGTTCTCTAAACTACTCAAAATTTCTGCTACTGGTTCTCCAGAACTGGTAAGAACCTGCTGAATACTACCTCTGTACTAGGGGTGTCAAACTCACGGCCTATGGGCAGATGCATCACGCACTGACCACGCCCACCCCCGGGTTAGCAAAGGGGGGGGAAAGTTGTGATATGTCACATGACTACGTGTCATCATGAATTTGACACCCCTGTTCTACACTGTGAGATGCAAGTCTGACATCAGAAAAATGGCAAAACTGAGAGATAGCAAGCAGTTGCAATTAAAAGCATGAAATTTTCCTTTCTTCGAGGCACAGAAGTATATTGAACTTTTCAGACGATATGGAACATAATCGGAGAACTTTGCTACCACTTAAATGCTTTGAATTTTGTGTCCTAGCTGCAATATTACTCCTTTTCACGTACATGTGGTCCTCAACTTATGACCACAATTTTGGCCACAATTTTCCCTGATAAGCAAGGTGGTTTTAAGTGAATTGCACTCAATTTTATGACTTTTTAGCTACAGTTGTTCAGTTAATCACTGCAGTTCAGTGAATTACCAAGTTGTCAGCTTTCCTCCATTGCCTTTGTTCGTTGGAAGCCAGCTGGGAAGACCGAAATGACCCCAGAATATTGCAACCATTTTATATAAACGTCAGTTGCCAAGCTCCCAAATTTTGATCCTGTTCTGTGAGGATGCTGCAATGGTCATAAATTAGAGGACTAGTTGTAGCTCTTCTTTTTTCAGTGCTGTTGTAACTTTGAAAGGTCTCTAAACGAACTTTTTAACTCGAGGATTCATTGTAATGGGAGAGAAACAGATTTATTTAAATGCATAGATCCCTTTCGAACACGCTTGCACTGGTCCTTCATTATTATCACTAGCATATCACTGGTCCAATAATAACCTGCAAATCAGCATTAACTAAGTCTCTGTTTCCCCTCCTTCAGATCTCTGGAGGAATCCAGGATAAAAAAAGAAAAGTGTCCAATTAACCAAGGCGCAAACAGCTTTATTACTGTTCCTGTTATGGTATTAACATGATTAAAAGGGATGCTGGCAGTAATTCAGCACAACCTTTCATTGGCCCCTAATCTTAGTCCTTTAAAAGAAGAGATTCTTTGAGCCCTAAAGCATTTCAGTGGAGCTTATTCTTATATATTGTTAAGCTTTGTATCACACTTTTATTTGTACAATTCAAGGCAGTGTAGCTAATGGTCTCATCTTCTATTTCTCTAAACAGTGTTTTTCAACCTTGGCAATTTAAGACGTATGGACTTCAACTCCCAGAATTCTCCAACCGGCTAGAGAACTCTGGGCACTGAAGCCCACATGTCTTAAGATTGCTGAGGTTGAGAAACATAGCTCTAAAACAACAACCCTATGAAGTGTGTTTTGAAAAATGGAGAATAGATCATTCTTTGAAATCTGCTCCTCACTATTAGCTTCACAGCGTTACCGTGTCTTAATAATGTACTAACATCTAAATAAATACCTTTCTGGTGAGTAGTGCTGAGTGTGTATGCTTAAAAGTTTGCATTTTTCCTTAAGGTCTTTTTGTTCTTAATTAAAAAACAATTAAAAAAATTAAATTATGTGCGTGTATGTCTGTGTGTATGTAAAAGTTACTTTGATACAGTGATTAAGGCACTGACCTAGGAACAGGAGTCTGTGAGTTCTAGTCCTGCTTGAAAGCTAGCTAGGTGACTTTTGGCAAATCACCAGGAGATGGTGAGTTCTAGTCCTGCTTGAAAGCTAGCTAGGTGACTTTTGGCAAATCACCAGGAGATGGTGAGTTCTAGTCCTGCCATAGGTTCTAAAACTATAGGTACTAAAACCAGCTGTATGACTTTAGGCCAATTACTAAGAGACTGAGTTCTAGTCCCATGTTAGGCATGAAAGTCAGCTGGGTGACTTTTAGCAGCCATTCTCTCTCAGGCAATGGTGGGATTCAATTTTTTTTTACGACTGGTTCTGTGGGCGTGGCTTGGTGGGTGTGGCAGGGGAAATATGCTGTAAAATCTCCAGAGAGAGGTGTATTTTCTGGTTCTCCGAACAACTCAAAATTTCTGCTACCGGTTCTCCAGAACTGGACAAAACCTGCTGAATACCACCTCTGCTCTCAGCCCAACTAACCTCACAGGTTTGTTGTATGAAAAATAGGATGAATAAGGAATATTAAGTATGTTTGCCACCTCAAGTTACTTAAAAAGTAATAAAGATGGGATAAAAATCTAGTAAACGACAAACTAATACAAGTGTGGTCCCTTTAGTTATGTTTGGTTTTGCAGATAGGTCCTCAGATGTGAGCAGTCACCGGATGAAGCTTTTCTGATCAGTCAGGACCATTTTTTGAGCAGTAAACATTAAAGAGCACTGAAGCAAAGGCTACATGTGGGAATTGCAATATATTTCATTTCTCAATCCCAAAAATCTGGTTCTTAAGGAAAGAGAGATTGCTAGTTTTCATTTGTAAGGATACAATGCATGAATTGCAAAAGGAACTTGAGATGATTAGAAGAAACTTGCTAAAAAGACAGGACAAAAATAGAGAATATAATGGGCTCTCGCAAGAAAGAGTAATGTACAGGAGAGGTCCCCAATCTCCAGGCCGCAGCCTGTTCGGAACCAGTCTCCACAGGGAGCAGGTGAGCATGTGCATGCAAAGCTCTTGTGCGAGCAGCAGCTGCTTGCATTCATGCGCGAAGCTCCCCTCACGTGAGAAGGCTGCCATCTTGCGCTCCCCTCGCATGAGCAGCAGCTGCTTGACCTTGCAGGTGAAGCTCCCCTCACACAAATGGAGCTGCGTGCACTCGCAAACACCTGTCTACCACTCACAATTCCATAATAATTGGTAATAAGAAAAGAACTGGAGAAGATAACGAAACAGAAAGACCTGCAAAAAGAAGTAGAAAGACAGTGGCAAAGGTGGTACCAATGGTCATAGGCACGGCTTGGGTGCAATCCCCAAACAATTGGAGCACCACTTGAACATCATCGGCATTGACAAAACCACCATCAATTACAAAAGGCAGCTTTACTCAAGAACAGCTTACATTCTGCCACAATGTCTTTAACAGCATCAAATATCTCCACTTGCCTATCCCACGTCCTTGGGAAGGCCTCGTTAGGTTGGACAAAAATGCCAAATCCAGTCTTAACATCTGGCTAGCTGTACAATGAGCCGTAATAAAACTTTTTAAAGTTGTAAGCAAAATTTGACATAGGGCCATGGATCCCTTAACTTATATTTTATATATTTATATTTATTTGTTTTGTCAATCGCTTACAAGATACAGGTATAAGAATAAATATAGTTTTGAGTACATGAGATAGATACTTATAAGAAAAATAAAAAGAAACAATAGGACAGGGACGGTAGGCATGATTGGTGCGCTTGTGCACACCCCCTACAGGCCTCTTAGGAAGGGGGTGAGGTCAATAGTAGACAGTCTAAGGTTAAAGTTTTTGGGGTTTGGGGAAGAAACCACAGAGTCAGGTAGAGTATTCCAAACACTGACCACTCTGTTGCTGAAGTCGTATTTTCTGCAGTCAAGTTTGGTGCGGTTTGTATCGTTTGAGTTTGTATCTATGGTGTGCTCTTGTATTGTTATGATTGAAGCTGAAGTATTCATTTGCAGGTAGGACATTGCAATATATGATTTTATATACTATACCGGGGAGCAGGCTGCATGGGTCCTGAACTTCATAGATAAATGAAATCTGATTGCATCTGGCTTCTTTCATTATATCCACGTGGTTGTCTTCAGGGATTAGTACTATTCACAACAGTCTTGGCTGATGCCATCTAGTCTTCCATTTCTGGTTTCCCTTCTTCAATGAGATACCCAAAATATTTGTAAAGGTTTCCTTCTACTGTATATGGTTGGTTCAGTTTGGAAGACATTGATGGCAGCTTTGATAGATACACAACCTTTCTGGTTTGGCAGCCACCTGTCTGAAATGATATAGGATTTCCTGCTTGAGTAGTGGGTTAGACTAGAAGACCTCCAAGATCCCTTCCATCTCTGATACGTTCATGGACTGAAATTCACAGTGGATTTTCAGTGGATTTGAAATGTCTATTTATAGGGATCCATACTGGTAGAGAAGTTTGCACAAAAATTCATGGATCACAGCCCCAGAGGCAAACAGGTACCTGGAGTACTGGCTATGATTATGATGGTAGTGATGCTAAATTTTCTTCTTCTTCTAAACCAGGGGCGTGATCTATGGACCCTTTATGACCTGGCTCAGGAATTCTGGGAGTTGAAGTCCACAGGTCATAAGAGGGGCATAATTCTCCACCCCTGTTCTAAATCAACTTTAGGCACCAAGGGTAAGAGACAAAATGCCTACATACAGGGAGTTTCCTTCCAGAGATAAATATTTGTTTTTGTTGCCACTGGAGGGTGAGGGACCAAAGAGGAAAATTATTTATGATGCTAATCAACAGAATCAGAATGATTATTTATAATCAAAGGCCCAAATAACTAAAGTGCTCCCACACTGAGACAGCTGCACCAAAAGCTATCAAATCAAGCTACCATTTTCATTAAGATATTCTGCCATGTTATCAGGCGGGTAGTGGGCTCCAAATTCTTGTGTTATCATAAGAATTCAGTAGCCTATTCATACCGACATTATTATTCCCAACATTATTACATCTACCAAAGACAAGAAGGCAGTCTTGAAAGTCACAATATAGTTAAGAATGTAGATCATGCTTGCAGTGAATCAACAATACTGTACATGTTGCCATGAACACTGGAAATGGCATTGAACTAAGTGAGAATGGTTTCTATTATAATGGCAGAGATCTGAACTTTGAAAGAAGAAAATAGCCTTGAGTGGTGTTTTTTTAATGGAATAATAAAATGAAAGCAAATAGATTTGAATAATTATTATCTATTATTAAGAATATGAAGCAAATATAGGTAGTCCTCAAATTACGACCACAACTGAGCCCAAAATGTATATTGTTAAGCAAGAAATTTGTTAAGTTAATTTTGCCCCATTTTATGACTTTTCTTAACACATTTGTTAAGTGAACCACTGCAGTTATTTAATTAGTAATACAGTTATAAAGTGAATCTGGTTTCCCCATTGAATTTGCTTGTCAGGAGGTCACAAAAGGTGATCACATGACCCAGGGACACTGCAACCGTCATAAATGTGGGTCAGTAGCCAAGCATCTGAATTTTGATCACGTGTCCAAGGGTTTGCTGGAACAGTCATAAGTGTGAAAAATGATCATAAGTCACTTTTTTCAGGGCCATTGTAACTTCGAGTAGTCACTAAACGAACTGCTGTAAGTCGAGGATGACATGGCTAGACTTTGTCCAAAGATATCATTGTTGACATCCTTTCTACAGAAGAGAAACAGTAGATAAAGAATTATGGTTAACATATGAGGATTTATTAATACAAGATAAGGAAGAAATTAAGATAAAAATAAGGGAACTGTTAGCAACAGATGGACACTCTTCAATGGTTTTCTTATAATCAGATGTAATAATAGGTGGCAGACTTTGGGAGACAGGAAGAGAAGCTGCTTAGAGAACAGTGAGATAAGAGATGGAATAGCCCACGGTTGTATAATAGGTGGAAAAAGAACTAAGAAGAGACCTGCCCTAGTTTCTCAGACTGTAAAGGAGATGGGAGATGTGTACCTTCAGACTTAAAAGTTTCTATTAATGTAGGCTTACAATAAAGCAGAATTAGCTCATCTGATCATGTTTAGTCTACCAGGTAAGGCTGACATCAAATGAAGGAGAGATTTATTAGTTACCTTATGATAGGATGGTCAGCAAACAAATTTAATAAAATAAATAAAAATAAACAGCTCTTAAACTTCGCTGAAGATCTGTAGAGATTCTCAGTCATCCAGGTCATGGTTGTCCCAAAGGTGCTTTTTCAGGAAACGGCTGGACTTTCTTGTTTTTAGTTTTTGAAGATATTTCACTTCTCCTCCAAGAAGCTTATTCAGCTCTGACACGATAGTGGGGAATGGAAGGATTGGAAGAATAAAGAAGAACCTGGATGAATGAGAATCTCTATAGATTTTTAACTACACAATTTGGGATGAACACCCTTTGAATGGTGTGAGAGTAGGAATGGATTTCCAGATGGAAAATGGCAGACTACAGGAACCAAGAGCACTACTCAGGTAACCCTGAGGACACAGATAAACCTCCAAGTGCTTCAACGACCCTCTAAAAGGATGCATATGACCAGCTGTCTGCAAGGAATATAAATCTTTCCATTCCTCACCATCCTGTCAGAGCTGAAAAAGCTTCTTGAGTGAGAAGCAAAATGTCTCCAACAGAAAAAAACAAGAAAGTTCAATTGAAAAAGCATCTTTGGGTCTCAGCTGAAGACACTCAAAAATCAAGACACAAGTTTAGAGAACGAACCTTCACCCTCATCCTACACCCAAGTTACAGATATTCATCACTATTGCGAAAAGAAATATTATGGGTAAAGGGAAAATCAGACTTGAGAACAAAAGAACTGAATCTGAAACAGAATTATGTACGAACGATGATTATGTAATAGCCAACGTACAAACTGTCACTAAGATTTGAACAGATGAAAGGCTGTATAATGAAATGGGCTACAAATTTTGGTTCAATACAAACATGGATCTGTGGCAAAAAATATGAGGAACTGGGATTACATTTTTTGTTGTGCTGTAATTTAAAAGGGAACTTTTATAAAATGGTATACCAAGACTATGTAATACAGTGGTGCCCAAAAAGTTGGGGGCCACTGTATTACATAGCCTTGGCACATCATTTTTAAAAAATTATTTTAAATTATAGCACCAATATATTCATAAATGTACTGGTACCATAGAGAAAGATTTGTCCATGGACCAGAGGGGGCATGGTTTTGCATGCTGCCTGCATCCTGTGGATGGGGCTTCGCTTGTTTGCATGGACCAGTTGCTGACATTCCATGGGCCGGTGTTGGTCCATGGACCCGGGGTTGGGGAGTTGAAGTCCAAACATCTTAGTCACCAAGGTTGAGAAAGACTGTGTAAACCACTGAAAAATGGAGACTCCTGACTTCAAGATATCCAAGGAGAAGACAGGAAGCCCTCCCTGGAAGATTTAACAGATTGTGTAACTGGTTATTATTCCTTTCAGATTCGTTAAGTAGTGGTAGTCAATAGTCAAACCTAAGAAAAATAGGGGGTAGCTTGAAACACTGTGCTTGTTAAAGATTTAATGTTAGCTTTTAATGAAAGATTTGATGGGCACCAAAAGCAGTGACATAAAGAGAACATAAAGAGACACAGATCCCTTTAATTATGCTTGTGGGAGGTTTTGCAGGGGTGTCCCTATGGGAGAAGGTTGGCCTCAAGCAGCAGATGGTGGATCTTATGTGACTAGACAGGACTTTTTTTTAATTTGAGCACCAAAAGAAAAAAAAGAAAAGAATGACAGAGCAATGGAGAAGGATGATCAGAATAACAGGAAAAAGAAGCATCTGCTAATGTGGAACTGCAATGCAAGTAAATTTTTCTCAGGGAAAAAGATGGATTCCTAAATAAGGAGATCTCTGCATAGAATTCCTTTGATTACATGCCTTATAGTTTCATTTTCAAAAAGAAGTTCCTGGCTTCCATTTGCGTACTTATTTATTTTTATTTATTTAATAAATTAATATGCCACCCATCCATCAAAGTGACTCTTCCTAACTTTGAGGGGTTTTTTCTCAATTTCTTTCTTAAACTTTTAACAATAGTTGTTTGTATTTGATGGTCCTTGTGCTTCAAGGGGGAAAAAGTCAAAGAAAGTTCATCTAAGCTGGGCCTACGCAATGCAGGAATGGGAGTTCTTTGTCCTCTCATTTATTTATGTTAGATTTTTTTAGACAGCCTTTATTTATAAATAACTCGAGGCAGCAAATGTGCAAAATACTCCTTCCTTCCCCTATTTTCCTCATAACAACCCTGTGAGGTAACATGGGCCGAGAGAACGATTGGTCTAAAGTCACCAGCTGGCTTTCATACCTAAGGTGGGACTAGAACTCACAGTCTCCTGATGTTTGGCCCAAACTGTCTTTTATGCCTAAGACTGGACTAAAACTTGCTGTTTTCTCTCTGTAGAGATTTTCAGACATCCAGATCATGGTTGTCCCAAAGGTGCTTTTTTCAGAAGGCAACTGGACTCCCTTGTTTTTTTCTTTCGAAGACGTTTCGCTTCTCATCCAGGAAGCTTCTTCTGACAGGATATTAGGGATTCTGCACTATCTTGTCAGAGCTGAAGAAGCTTCTTGGATGAGAAATGAAACATTTTTGAAAGAAAAAACAAGGGAGTCCAGTTGCCTCCTGAAAGAAGCACCTTCGGCATTGCTATCTTCTGATTTCCATCTTGATGCCTTAGCCATTACACCAAACTGGCTTTATACTAAGGGTATCTCCTGTCTTATCCCGTGAACATTGCTGCAACATCAGAAGTTGCCTACAATACAATCCTAGTTGGGTTTGACTTGCCAAAGGGTATAAATATTCAACACCAATTGGCACCATTCATCTAGTCAGTCAGTTTGCCTTGCCTTGATATAAATGAGTAAGTGGCAATTGGAGAAACCGTGCATTGCACAAAAAATCAAGATCTAAGATATGGAGAAGGGTTTATTGACCCATCCAATAAACATCTGACACTTTTAGGCATAGCAGGTAGCAGTTTAAGCCTTCAACGTACAACCATTTGAGATTACCATGGCACTGAAAAAAGTGACTTGTCATACTTACAATTGTTGCAGCACCCCATGGTCATTTGATCAAAATTCAGGTGCTTGGTAACTACTGTAGCATGTATTGACAATGGTTGCAGATTCCGAGTCAAGTTATCACTATTTGCAACCACTCCCAGCCGACTTCGACAAACAAAGTCAATGGGTGAAGCTGGATTTGCTTAACAACTACATGATTCTCTTAACAATTAACTTAAACGATTCACTTAATTGTGGCAAATAAGATCATAAAATAGGTGTTACTCATTTAACAACTGTCTTGCTTAGCAATGGAAATTCTGGTCCTAATTGTGGCCATAAGTTAAGGACTACTATATCTAAATAGATGTATGGAGAAATCTTTAAAGATTAAAGATGTGTGATGTTGAAGAATGTAACAAAATTCTGGAATTTGACTGTAAGATATAAGGGTTTACCACACATGGGTGGAGGCTAAAAGAATGATGTTAAGAAATTGGGTATTTTCCAGTATTATTCCAGATGTTAAAGATTGGCTTTTGAAATATATAACTTATCCATTCTGGAGAAAGGCAGTATTTTCCACTAATCAAAAGATTAAGCAAATTATTCCGTGGTATAGACTTCAGGATAATTTTAAAGTAACATTTTGTATCTGATTACTGTAATATTATGTGGTACTTTAGTAAACCAGTAACTGTAAGCATAATATATAAGGCACACCTTTTTTGTTTGTTTCTCTCTCTCTTTTCTTTTTCTGGTTTTATATTTGTAAAGGATTGCTTAATAAAACTTTCTTATTGTGGGGTAAATCGCTATTTTGCCTATATTTTATCCTCTTATAAAATAATGAATGAAAAAAAACCCTTCCAGATTATCATCAATCAGATAGAGATTTCCTAGCACAAGGAAGGAAGTTGGGGAAACAAGAATGTGTTTATAATGTAACACAATATGTGGAAAAAGTTGAAAAGTAGGATTGCAGGTTTTTAGGACGATTAAGAAAAAGACCGGTGCCATGAAGAAAAGTTAACCTTCATTTATTATACAACCCACTGAAAGAAAATGGCTTTTTGAAGTTTTCTTTTGAAGGAGAAGAAAGAGGATTTTGGTGGATAGAGCATGAAAATTCTGCTTTTTAACTTTACAGATGTAAACAAACGCTGTGGAAATCAATAGCAGAGGATGAAGGAGGAGCAAAGCAAAGCAAAGCCCACATTTGGCCCCAATAGTTGTTTTTTTATTATTTGTTCATTAGTTTGTTTCTATCCCGCCCTTATTATTTTGTACAAATAACTCAAGGCCCTGAACATATACAGCACACCTTTCTCATGCTATTTTCCCCAAAACAACAATGCTGTGAGGTAGGCTGGGCTGAAAGAGAGAGAGTGAGAATGACTGGCCTGAAGCCACCCAGCCAGCTTTCATGATTAAGGCAGGACTTGAACTCAAGAGTCTCGTTTTCTAGCCTGGTGTCTTAACCACTAGATCAAGCTGGCATTCTTTTAGTCCTGGAACTAAACTTCTATTTCTTACACATAGAAATCCACTTTTCCACTAAACTTTCTGCAACTCAGCAGTTTAATATAAGGAAGGGAGGTCCCTTGCCTGGTCCTGATTGCTGTTATTAAATCACAGGGAGTACATTTTGTTCCTGCTCCTTGCCTTCTGCCCAAATTACATCTGCAAAGACCTGTTTCAATGTCCAACCGAGGACAATTTCACTAGGGGACAAGATCAGTTTTAAATTCGAACAACAGTATATACTTACAAAGACCAAAGCACCAAATGACTTCACAGCCTTCAATTATGTCATATGAGCTTGAGGTAAGGATTGTGAGTTCTAGTCCTGTTTTAGGCATGAAAGCTGGCTGGGTGACTTTAGGCCCAGGCAACTGTGATTTGATTTGATTTTTTTAAAATTTGTATCCTACCTTTATTATTTTTACAAATAACTGAAGGCAGCAAACATATCCAACACAACTTCTTCCTCCTATTTGCCTCACAATAACAACCCTGTGAGGAAGGTTGGGCTGAGAGAGAATGACAGGCCGAAAGTTACCCAGCTGGCTTTTATGCCTAAGATGAATCTCAGTGTCTCACTTTCTAGCCTGGTGCCTTAACCATTACACCAAACTGGGTTTCTAGTTCTAGGCTCACCTTAGCCATGAAAGCTGGCTAGGTGACTTTGGGTCAATTACCCAGGAGACTTGAGTTTTAGTCCTGCCTTAGGCATGATAGCTGTCTGGGTACTTCAATCAATCTCTCTCAGCCCAATCCACTTCATAGGCTTGTTGAGGGGAAAATAAGAGGAGGAATGAGTATTAGGTATGTTTGTTGCCTTGAGTTACTTCTCTAAAGTAATAAAGGTGGGATAATAATCAAATAAATGTAGGCATGACAGGCACATACATCTATAACTCTACTGCATGCCAGCAACCTTGAAACAGCTGGAATAATACATTTTTGCTGGATTTTCTGCCCACTGCAAGCCTCAAAGAATTTGACTTTCTCCGCTTAACACTCTTCCATTTATACCCAGTACTCTACTGCCCAGGGTCTTTATGTCCCCACAATACTATCCTTTGGCTTTCTTCTAAAAGTTAGGGGGAAAAAAATCATGTCCAAATCTTTGCACGAGGAACAGGTCTGTACAAGTGGCAGGCTGCTGCAAGACCCTGTATGCTTAACAGCTTGTAAATGTATTCCTGTGCCAGCTTCAGCAAGTTTAGAGAAACCACCAACTTTAAACACGATAGCATCTGGGCAAAGAAAGCCTCTCCCACACTGGGTTTTTTTTTTTTTTTTAAATCAAGCTTTTATGCCTTTGCCTACACAATCCTGCCAGCTGCTTAACCCAGCTATCCGCCCACCAGAGGATTAAGGGCACCAAACATAGCTGACACAAAACAAGCAGCCGAGGTTTCTCCTGGCACATTGAAAGAATCCCTGCTATCAAAATTCATCCTTCGCGGCGGCGCCCCCCCCCCCCCCTCTGCCACATCTCCTTTTACATGCACAGATGGATAAACACTGCCCACATTAGAAATATTGGAAGATCGCAGCGAGGCATCTTGGGAGTTGTAGTTGCAGAATGGCAAACAGGGCCAGGTTGGGAAGAATGGCCCTAGAGGGTCCTCCTTTAAACCCACCCCATTAGTGAACGGTCTCAGCAGCCAGCTTGTCTACTGCACAACTCCAGGAGTGTGGTGGGGAGATAAACAAAGCAGTAAATAATAGCCTCTCATGAACTCACCCAAGCCACAGGTATTTAAACACTTCTGCACTGTACCAAGTTTTGGAAGGTGTGGTCCCTGAGAAATAAACCCCACCAAGTTACCATTCTCTACAAGGTGGCATCAATTCATTTGCTGGCCCTCCCACCGCCCCCTGCAAAAGTAGGGCAACTTTGAGCAAGGACTTCTGAAGGTCATCAGTGGATTTCCACCTTGAGGGGTTGAACCAACTCCTCCTCTTCTCAGCCCCAAATCCACACTTCAGGTTACAGTGGGCCTTTCCAAGGAATCTCATTCAGGGCCTGGTTAGCCAAGATGGATATTTTTCTTGGGAGTTGCCAAGATCACTGCAAAGAGGTGGCTCCAAATAATCTAGCTGACAGATCCCTTGCTCTTCTTGGAACAATTGCAACTCTTCTTATGCTTTTTATCTGCTCTTTTGCTATCTGCTTTGCGCTCACATCGGCAAGGCAGAGGCGCGATCCTTTGGCAGACACACCCACGCGGCTTCTTGTGCTCGCGCGTTGCTCCACCCACCCCGGCTGCAGCGACAATTGTACCACCCTTTGTGTCCCTCTTAAATTGGGAGGTGGGGAAGCCGTGCAGGGAGAAGAGGCTCTGGATCCGTGGGGGACAATCCAGGGCTCGATCTCTCTCCCCGCCCCGGGATTAAGTTCCAACGGGGAGGCCCCCATCCCATCAGGCCACCCCGGATGGCCACTCCTCTTTCTCTCTCTCTCCGACCGTCCGGCGTAGGCAGCAGAGACCAGGCTCTGCCAACAAGAGTGGGCGAGATTTGAAGCGCGCAGCCATCTCCAAGGGAACCTTTCCGAAGAGGCGGGGGCTCTAAGCGAGCCAGAAAGACACCCCCCACCACCACCACGTTTCCTTGCCGGGGAGGGGGGGCGAACCAGGAAGGCAGAGTGTGCAATTGGAAGCGCCCTAATGAAGGCAACACCTCCAGGGCGCGCCTGTAGTTCCTTTTAGGGTAGCCTGCTTTGGAACGCAGAGGCTCTACTGCGCCATCACCTGCGAGTGCCCTCAGGCTAAAGACCCGCGCCGATCAGGAGGGGTCGCCAAAGTCTCCCCTCCCTCCCTCCCTCCTCCCAAACCACTTTCGCTTTCGAGCTCCCTGGCCAAGCACGTGGGGCCAGCAAGGATCCCGTGGGGCGGGGGACGGCATCTTTCTTCCCTTGCGGAGGGGGGGAGGAATCAAGAGAGGGTGGGAGGCGAAATCTTGCAGGTCCCGTCCTCCCCCACGCCTGAGAAGCAAGGGTGGATAGAAAAGCGACCAGCCCTGCGAAACGCCTCCCCCCGGACCGAGAGGAAACCCGTGCGCCAAAGCCGAGAGAGGCGCGGTCACCACGTGGGTGGAGACCGAGTGGGGAGGGGGGGGGGAGGAAGCGGGAATGGGGGGGTGGGGCGGCCGCGAGGGCTCGAAGGATGAGGACTGAGAGGCGTTGGGGGTGGGGTGGGAAGCGGTCCTGGAGGACTTCAGGGCACCCTGTCGGGGGTCTCCACCGGGAGCAGCAGGGGAGGGGCGCGGGATCCAATCCCGGGCATGGTTCGGTTTGGCTTGGCTAGGTTAGGCTCTTACCGGTGTGCGTCCTGAGATGCGCCTTCAGATGCGAGGATTTGCCGTAGACCTTAATGCAGCCTTGGAAAGGGCACTGGTGCCTTTTGGCCGGGGAGATGGCCGAGAGGCTGGCGGGGCTGTCAGCGCCGGCTCTTCGGGGAAGCTCTCCCGCCTGGGGCAGGACCGGGACGCCGCTTCGCAACTCGCTCCCTCCGGGCGATGAGGAGCAGCTCCCGCTGCAGTCCGAAAGCGCAGAGCCGGGGCGGCCCGGGTGACAAGCGCTGGGGAGGGAAGGGGGACGCCCTCCTCGCTCTTCTTTGACGCTGATGAGGCCGGAGGCCGGGTGGATCAAGGCCCCGCTGGAGATGGACATCAGGCACTCGGCGGCCAGATAATCCAAGCCTGACATGACGCCTCTCCAGAAGCGGGGAAGCCGTCGTCGGGAGGCGCCTCTTTGGAAAACGGCTTCGGCCGGCTCCCCAAGCCAAGATCGGACGCCCGGCCTCCCGATACCGCGGCAGGCTACACGGACGCGACTGCCTCGCCCTGGCGCAACGTGGAGACGGAAGGAAGGGTGGGGGAAAGAGACGCCTGCCTGGTCTCCGCCCAGCCGGGGAGCGTCAGGTTGGAGGGCAGCCGAGGCTGTGACCCTCCTCCCCGCCGAGTCTCCACCTTCCCAGGCGGGGGGGAAGAGCCGAGCGGGTGGCTTCGGGGGAGGAGAACGTCGGTTTAGGGCTGCCCAGCCTGGGCTGCAAACATAAAAAATAATAATGAAAATCCGGACGAGCGCAGGAGGGCGTTGGGGATGTGCCCTGGGGTTGCTTGGCGGAAGCGAAAATCCCCATCGGGGTTAAGGCTGTTATATTTTCCTAATTGGCTAAAATAATTCCTCTTTAAGGCTCACAGGTGGTCTTCAAAATGCGAATGGTGGCGTCACGAAATGGATTAAGGGCTCCGGCTTGAAATTAGAATACAATGGAGCTGGAAGGGACCTTGGAGGTCTTCTAGTCCAGCCCCCTGCTCAACCTGGAGAATGTTTGCAATTGTAAATGCATTAGTGAATAATTTGGTTGGATTGCAAAGGGACACATGTTGTAGAATTTATTTATTAAATTTATTTGCTGCCTATCGACGTGGGGTTATCAAAAAGGTACTTCGGAGATCATCTGGGAGAGAGAAATGAATTAGAAATGAATTATCATACAATAGTGTTTTTCACCTTGGCAACTTTAAAGATGGGTGGACTTTTAACTCCCAGAATTCCCCAGCCAGCACTCTGGCTGGGGAATTCTGGGAGTTGAAGTTCACCCATCTTACAAAGTTGCCAGGGTTGAAAAATATTGCATTATCTAAAGGATTATCTCTATTTAATAGAATCAGGCAATATTAATTGCAATTCTAACCATGTTGTTGTAGCTGGGTGTTCATTTGCGATGTGGCTGTTTTGTTTTGAAGTAAGGTGCTTACAGAAGATGGAAAGGTTGAATTCTTTTCTGAGAAAACAAGGTGTGTATTGTAAGTAATGAAATAAGAGCACAATCCCACTTTGCATATCTCTGGAACTAGAAAACTCAGTAACACCCATTCATTTGTGGACTCTGAGAATGATTTCTCTGGGTTATTTATTTACTTAAAATATGTATATGGCCACCCGACTCAAATCCATCCTATCTTGAGCAACTTACAAGACACATCTAACAAAAGCTAAGGAAGTGAATATAAAACCACAATAAAAAAAACCTCCACGATAGTGAAAGAATTGAAACTAATCTGGCTGTGGTGCAGAAAAAAAGGAAGAGGAAGGAATACAGATAGTCCTCAAGTTACAACCACAATTGAGCCCAACATGTCTGTTGCTAAGTAAGACAGTTTTTAAGTGAATTTTGTCCCATTTTACATCATTTTTTTTGCCACAGTTCTTAAGTTAATCACTGCAGCTGTTGTTAGTAACATGATAGCTTCCCCATTGACTTTGTTTTTCAGAAGAGGCGGGGGCTGTAAGCGAGCCAGAAAGACACCCCACCACCGCCACGTTTCCTTGCCGGGGAGGGGGGCGCACTAGGAAGGCAGAGTGTTCCTGGGACTCAGCAACCATCATAAATACATGCCAACTGCCAAGCGTTCAAAGTTTGGTCACGTGATCTAGGGACACTGCAAATGTCGTAAGTGTGGAAAATGGTCATAAGTCACTTTTTTCAGCACAGTAGTAACTTTGAACAGTCACTAAAAGAATAGTTGTAAGTCAAGGACTACCTGTATTAGGTATGTTTGCCGTCTTGTTGTTTATTAAAAAATAAATAAAGGTTGGATGAAAATTAAATGAATAAATAACTCCCAAACAGCAATAACATAGAGTCGAGGTGTTAACTTTTCCCGAAAGGCCTGGAAAAAGAACCAAATCTTGACTGCATTTCTAAAGACAAGGAGGACCGAGGTCATTCCATATAATAGGGGCCACCACCAAGAAGTCATGCCTCCTGGATCCAGAGGACTCTGTCCTTCTCAGAGCATGTGGAGCAGGCAACATCCTGGCAACAAGAAGCCCACCTAACTGGGAACTGGAGACTAAAACATGAAGAACAGTTGCAAGAACTGGATATGTCTAGTCTTATGAAAAGTAGGACTAGGGGAGACATGATAGCAGTATTCCAATATCTCAGGGGCTGCCACAAAGAAGAGGAGTCAAGCTATTCTCCAAAGCACCTGAAGGCAGGACAAGAAGCAATGGGTGGAAACTAATCAAGGAGAGAACCAACTTAGAACTAAGGAGAAATTTCCTGACAGAACAATTACCATATTTTTGCACTATAAGACCAGTGGTGGGATTCAAAAATTTTCTACTACCGGTTCTGAGGGTGTGGCTTGCTGGGCATAGCAGGGGAAGGTTACTGCAAAATCCCCATTCCCTCCCCATCCCACTAACCTGCTTTCCAGCTCCGTTCTCCTGTGCAGGGCAACCAAAGAAGACCCAGCCAATCAGCTGGGGCTCGGGAGGCAGAGAATAGATGGGGGCAAGGCCAGTCAGAGGTGGTATTTGCCAGGTCTCCAAACTACTCAAAATTTCCGCTACCAGTTCTCCAGAACTGGTCAGAACCTGCTGAATACCACTTCTGTATAAGACACTCCGGAACATAAGATGCACCTAGCTTTTGGGGAGGAAAATTTAAAAAAAAAATCTGCCTCTGCCTCCCAGCATCCATCTGTATTCATTTGGCTAACGTCCTTGCAGCAAACAGCAAACAGCCTGATCAGCTTCATCACGTTATTGCAGCCTGATTCAGCACAAGCAGCTGATTGGTGGTTGGATCAGCCTCCCGGAATACTGCCGATCAACTGTTCCAGGCAACGGGGATCACCGCCACTGATTGCTGCCATTCAGTAGCAGTAATCAGCAGTGATCGGCAGAAGCGGCGATCCCCACCTACTGGAACAGCTGATCATTGGTATTCTGAGAGGCCGATCCAACCACCAATCAGCTGCTCGGCCACGAAGGCTCCAGTGTTCCCCAGCAGTGACAGTGACAGGCAGCGGCGAATGCCACAGCCACACCAACCCCTCTCCCCCCAATATTTGCTCCATAAGATGCACAATTTCCACCCAATTTTTTGGGGGGAAGTGCGTCTTATGGAGCAAAAAATATGGTAACAATGGAACAACTTGTTTCCAGAAAGTTGTGAATGCTCCAACACTTGAAGTTTTTAAGAAGAGATTGGATAACCATTTGTCTGAAGTGGTGTAGGGTTTCCTGCCTAAGCAGGGGGTTGGACTAGAAGACCTCCAAGGTCCTTTCCAACTCTGTTATTCTATTTCTATGCCCTGTAGGGCCTTAAAGGTGGTAATCTTAAATTACACTTGGAGGCTAAAACTGGCAGCTGGTGGAACTCACAGAGTGTGGCGTCACATTGCATAACAAGAAATGTCCATCATTATCCATGTCTCTGCATTTGGGTCCAATAATTGTAGTCCTCAAGGACAGCCCTAGGTGGAGCATATTGCAGTAATCTGATCGGGAAGTGACTAAGGTGATGTGGTGGAATGTAGTCTGGAGTCCCAGAGGGGAGGAGCTGCTTTCCAGAGAGCAAAGAGGCAGCAGAATTTGGGAAGCTTGATTAGCAGAAAGAGGGTTAAGCGGCTCCTCACTAGCTTTTCCCAGAGTAAAATATAAAATATTAGAGTTGGAAGTTTCTACTCCAACCCCTTACTTCAGCAGGAGACCCTATATCATTTCAGACAAATAGTTTTCCAGTCTCTTCTTAAAAGCCTCCAGTGATGGAATACCCACAACCTCTGAAGGCAAACTATTCCATTGGTTGATTGCTCTCACCATTAGAACATTTCTCCTAGGTTGGTTCTCTCCTTGATTAGTTTCCAACCACTGTTTCTTGTCTTGCCTTCTGGTGCTTTGGAAAATACCCTTGAGTATAGCTGTTATTATGTAAATGCTTGCTTTAGTCTGTCAAGATTCTGTCTATAGATGAAGAACAATAAAGGAAATGTCTCTTAAGCAGCATCCGCATGCTGATTCTTCGGACTTGACAGATGGTGGGTGGACTTGTTTCCTGTTGCTGCAGTTCCAAGCATCCCATTGGCCTCCCACCAGCTGTTTACCCCCAGAGTATCTATTTATCTGGTCTGCAGGTAAGAGAATGATCAGTACGTCTCCATTGCTATCTTATTGGTGAGTAGAATATTTAAAGAATTTAGGTGCTCGCTTTCTATGATTTTGGGTTCCTTAACAGAAAAAAAATTCTCTCCCCTCCAGATATCTGGGGGTCTTGAAACCTTGTCCCTAGAGAGCCATGTGCCTCTTCAGAAAACCTCCTTATTGAGCAGGCTATACATAATACCTGTTGTTGTCAATTTTGGATATGCTAAGCTCCAAAATCATATTTGCAAAGAGGATAAAAGGACATAAAGTAGGGTCTAGCACTATTGATTTCCTTGGTGCTTGTGCTGTTGGAGCTGACAGTGGGCAGTGATCCTATCAGAAATAAAGGAGCCTGAACAAGATCCACTTAGACTCATGGATGCTTCACCATAGAGGTGTCCAACCTTGGCAACATTAAAACTTTGTAAACTTCAACTCACAGAATTCCTTAGCCAGTCATCCTGGCTGGAGAATTCTAGGAGTTGAAGTCCACAAGTCTTAAAGTTGCCAAGTTTGGGGACTTCTGCTGTAGGCCACTAAATCAGTTGACAAAAGAAGATTCCTAGAAAATCAAAATAATCCAAGCAGAAAACTGCACCCCCCCCCCAAAAAAAAACAACCCTCATGCAAATTGACTTGTTAGTTACTCCTTGCTAGCAAAACCCAGGCAGAAGACAGCTGGTTGCAGTGCTTTCTTAGTTGGAAATTGCTGATTGCCAGCAGAAAACAAGCTGGCCTGGTTTTTGCTAGCAGGCAAGAAAGAAAGATGCTTTCACAGTCACCGAGAATGTTCAGTGATGTCACTGTGCTAGCTCCACCTGCAGTGGCTTTATAAAGGAGGGGCTTGCAAAGTGATACCAGTTGTGGGGCAGGACTAGCTATATCCTGCCCACTTTATCAAAGACACTCCCAGTGGTAAGAGTAGGTTTGTACCGCCTGCTTGTGGCTATAAAAGTGACTTAACTATTTCCATGATCATATAGCATGTGATGTTTAAACCCCATTGGATGATGGCCTGTCTCATACAACATAGTGAGATAACAATTGGGCTTATGTGTGGTCTTTGGTGCTCTTTGAGCTTGGTTGTTTCCTTGCAGGCATTTTTTTTTTTTTTGCTTAACGATCCCATAATGTTTTTTTTTTGTCAAACATGTACAAGATAACAAGTATAAGTATGAACATAAACAGGAACAAAGGAAGTAAATACAGATAAATGGGGACAGTAAGACAGGGACAGTAGCAGAGATGGTATTCAGCAGGTTCTGACCAGTTCTGGAGAACCGGTAGTGGAAATTTTGAATAGTTCAGAGAACCGGCCAATATTACCTCTGACTATAGATTTTACAATATCCTGCCACGCCCACCAAGCCACTACCACAGAACTGGTAGTAAAAAAAAATTGAATTCTACCACTGGACGGTAGGCATGCTGGTGAGGACCTCTTAGGAATGGATGAAGTCCACGGTAGACAGTTTGAGGTTGAAGCTGTGAGGGGTTGAGGCTATAACAATGGAGTTGAGTAGGGCGTTCCAGGCATTGACCACTCTGTTCTGAAGTCGTATTTTCTGCAATTTGAGTTTGGAGTGGTTTACCTTGAGTTTGTCTCGGTTGTTTGCCCGTATATCATTGTGATTGAGGCTGAAGAAGTTGTTGACAGACAAGATGTTATAGCAGACAATTTTGTGAACTATGCTTAGATCAGACCGCAGGCGGTGCAGTTCCAGATTGTCCAGGCCCAAAATGTCAAGCCTAGAGGCATAGGGAATTCTATTGTGAGTGGAGGAGTAGAGTACTTTTCTCGAGAATTTTATTACTCAACTAGGTAATTTCGTCCATGCTCTAACCCTACTCCTTCTAGCACTGATGATGTTACCTAATTGGGTTAATGAAATGCCTACAAAATAAACCCAACTCAGAGAGCACCAAGGACCCCATAGTTCAACCCTGAGCTACAAATATCCTCTTCTATTAGTTGGGTTTTTATAAAACAATTAATTGCAAACTATTATAGGTGAATCTAGCATATTGAGTGAATCAGGTTCATTGGTGTTCAGCTGTCAGACTGAGAAAAAAAAATGAAATGGAGTTGGGAAGATATTGATTAATGTAAGCTGTGAAAGCTTTAGGTATGCTAAAATACTTCTAAAGTCATTCCCAAATTGTCATTTTTAATGTGATAGAAGAAAATATGTGGTGAAGAACCCCTTAGCTGTTTTTAAATAAAATGAAATAAAACTGAATTTAGTTTTTGACTTAGAATTGTCCACTATTTCTGGAGTATAATCTCTATTACGGCATTCAAAACCTAAACATGATTTCCAACCTAGGAAAAGTAGATATAAGTAGTCCTTGAATTATGACCACCATCAGACTTTCTAGTGCTAAGCATAGGGATTGTTAAGTGAGTCATACCCAGTTTTTTGGCCTTTTTTTAATGGTTAAGTAAACCACAGCCATTGTTCAGTAAACCACAAAGTCATTAAGTGAACCTGACTTTGTCTTGTCTTTGCTTGTGAGAAACTGGCTAAGAAGGTCACTAATGATGATTACATAATCCGTGTGGTTGCAACCGTCAGAAATACCTGCTGGTTGTAACCATGTGAGATGCAGTAAATGGTTGTAAGCGTGAGAACCAGTCATAAATCACTTTTTTCAATGCTGTTGTAACTTTAACCGAGGACTAAACAAATGACTGGAAATCAAGGACTATTTGTACTACTCCTGCTTTAAAGAGAAATGCCTGATTTCTCCTTAACTAACCAAATTGTTTTTAATATTCTTTTTAACTATGTCTCCTTTATGAATTTTTTTTTGTAAACCGTCCAGAGTCACTTCAGGGGAGAGATAGTGTAAAAATTTGATAAGTATGTGTGGAATATAAATGGTTAAAAAGAGACAGAATTTCACTAAAGTCTCAGCCTGAGAAATAAAATAATGGGTGGTGCAGATTTCACTTTCCTCTGTTGTTTTTCTCTCTAGTATGAAACGTGAGAGAAAGAGAGTGTAGACAGACAGGAAATTGCTCCACAATTTCTTTACAGAGAACTCAAAGAGCTGAACAGTTTTTCCACTAGGTGGTGGTGGAAACCTTATGTAAACCAAACAAATAACTCCTCGTTTTGCTCATTTCATGTGAAAAGAAAAGCTGGAACTCTACTGTATAAACCAATGAAATACAGTAGTTTCCCCCTTTTTAGACAGCATAAAATGTGCCACACTCGAGTGGAAAGTGGGATCCAGGCTGGAGAAGAAGGAAATACACTTTCATCAAAGATTAACAGATGTAGGAAGCCATAAAAATGACCCCATGAAAAGATGCTAGGCTTTGAATTACCATGCTGGCAATGGGGGATCTGAATGGGATTTACACATGACCCAGTAGTTGGATTCAAATATTTTTACTACTGGTTCCGTGGGCATGGCTTAGTGGGTGTGGCAGGGGAAGGAGACTGTAAAATCTCCAGTCAGAGGTGGTATTTGCCGGTTCTCTGAACTACTCAAAATTTCCACTACCGGTTCTCCAGAACTGGTCAGAACCTGCTGAATACCACTTCTGCTTCCCTCAGCGTGATTGTGGAGTCCCACATCAAATTGTCGATCACACTGTGACCAGCTGTAAGTTGAGGGCAAATACTGATCCAATATCTGATTTTTTTTTCATATAAACACTGCTTCAATGGCCTAGTCCATTTAAATGGCTTAGTGATGGCTAACCTGCATGCACTCCGCCCTTGCGCATGCATGGCAGATACCCAAAAATCAGCTGGCTGGCAGGAGGTGTGCGCGCATGTGCAGTGAAACTGAGCTGGGGCGACAGCTCGGGTGCCTGCAGAGATGGCTCTGCAGGCCACTTCCGGCACGCATGCCGTAGGTTCGCCATCTGGGGCCTAGTCGTTGGTATCTGAATACAGGTAGTCCTCAACTTACAACAGTTCATTTAGTGACTGTTCAAAGTTACAACAGCACTGAAAAAGGGACTTACGACCATTTGGCACCATTGCACCTTTTGCAGCAACCCCATAATCATGTGATCAAAATTCCAATGCTTGGCAACTGGCTCATATTTATGACGGGTGCAGTGTCAAAGGTTCACGTGATCGCTTTTTGCGACCTTCTGACAAGCAAAGCAGTGGCGGGATTCAAATTTTTTTACTACTGGTTCTGTGGGCGTGGCTTGGTGGGCGTGGCTTGGTGAGCGTGGCAGGGGAAGGATACTGCAAAATCCCCATTCCCACCCCACCCCACTAACTTGCTTTCCAGCTCCGTTCTCCTGTGCAGGGCAACCAAAGAAGACCCAGCCAATCAGCTGGGACTCGGGAGGCAGAAAATAGATGGGGGCAGGGAGGACCAGTCTGAAGTGGGATTTGCTGGTTCTCCGAACTACTCAAAATTTCCGCTACCAGTTCTCCAGAAGAAAGAAGCAAAGTCAACGGAGAAGCCAAATTTACTTAACAAGGGTGTGACTAACTTAACAATTGCAGCGATTCATTTAATAACTGTGGCAAGAAAGGTCGTAAAATGGGGCAAAACTCACTGAATAAATGTGTCACTTAACAACAGAAATTTGGGATTAAATTATTTCCCAACCGTGGTAGCTTTAACAACCAGGGACTTCAACTCCCAGAATTCCCCAACTAATATGGGGAGTTGAAGTCTGCACACCTTAAAAGTTGTCAAGGTTGAGAGAAAGCAAAGTTGCAATGGCCCTGAAAAAAGTGACTTACGTGACTTATCTAACTTCGGTCACTAAATAAATGGTTGTAAATCGAGGACGACATGTAAAACACAGAAATAATTATAATGCAGATATATATAGTCTCAGAAACAAACTTAACTAAAAGAACAAGAACCTGCAGTCATTTTGAGAACATAAAACGTGGAAGGTCTCTATATCCAGTGCTCGTCTATCTTTTAGTATACATTTTTGTGATTAGCCACACTTCTCAGAAGAACTGTTTTATCCTGAGTGCCAATAATATGTCTTCAGAATTCCAAAATGTCCAGTAGCCCAAAAGATTGAAGAGCGTTTTTAGAGGTATGTTGGCAGGATATTTATTATTTATTTATTTATTTATTTATTTATTTATTTATTTATTTATTTATTTATTTATTTATTTATTATTCATTCATTCATTTACTTGGATGGTTAGTTGTTTATTACATTTACATGCTGTCCATTTCACTATCCAAAGTGACTCTGAGAGGCTAAGTCGTAGTATAAATTAAACAGACTTCATTTAATAAACCATAACTGGGAAGTTTAAACAAATCTAATTTAAACCAGAAATCCTCGTTTACAAACTACAGTGGCAGATTCACACAGCGTATTAAACCACGGGTTCTCAACCTGTCGTCCGCAAACCTCGGTGGAGGGATCCATGATGTCATCACAGTGGGGTCCGTGAAGGCTTGAAGAAATATTATTTAAATCTTGAATTAACTCTTGGGAGTCTGTGGCCCTGATCCGTGGCCACAGTATGTATTTAAAGACAGTCTGGGCGAAGAAAGGGTTGCAAACCACTGTATTAAATCATAAATAAAGAAACTTCATTATGGCCTAGAAGTTATACAAACTCAGTCACAGACTTGACCTTTCCACATTACCTGGATTTATCTGAGATGATTGTGAATGTTCACACAACTTCCTAAAGGTGGTTTTGGATTCAACATTTATCTATGTAAATAAAAGCTAAATCGATATCGCAGATCCACTCCAGCACTGACTCAAAAGTTAGCCACAAAGGCTGAGTTTGCATAACATGCTTTGGCGGTATGTTTGTTTGTTTATTACATTTCAATTTTGTCTTTTTCTCAGAGAGATCTAGTGAGGCTGGCTTGTTTTATTCATTTATTTATCTAGCCTTCTTATGACTCATTCACCCCAGTCCAAGAGGAACTGTACCATGTACAAATTCAATCAAAAGAAAATCAAAATAGAAAGTGAATCAGATGAATGTCAAATACACACACACATCCAAGAACATATATACCCAGTTGCATTAAGTAGTACCATGAAGTACTACTTACTGGCTGCTGAAGACTCAGGAGTTAATTGATATGGCATTGATATGTGTAACTTTTAAAAAAACAAGTAGCAATAGCAATAGCTCTTAGACTTATATACCGCTTCACAGTGCTTTACAGCCCTCTCTAAGCAGTTTACAGAGTCAGCATATTGCCCCCCCCACCCAACAATTTGGGTCCTCATTTTACCGACCTCAGAAGGATGGAAGGCCGAGTCAACCCTGTACGTAAGTAAGTAAGTGAGAAGCTAGTGCAAACTGAGAAGGTTCAACCATTATTTTTGGATGCCACCAAAACCGTGCAAGACAAGATGGCAGCTTTTCATAGCACCGCGTGTTGATCAGATGCAGGGCTAGCTCCAACATTGTGCTCCTCCAGCTGGAACTATAGCGCTGTGGGCTTCCCTTCACCGTCCCAGCCTCCCTGAATTTCCCAGGCATAGGATGACAAAGGGAAAGCTACAGAGCCAAGCAGGGTAGCAGGGTCATAATTCAAGGGAACCGGATCGCATTGGAAGACCTGTGTCAACAAGAGAAGAGAAACAGGGAATGAGTGCTGAGAGAAAAGAGAGTGGCAGTGGGGTAATTAAGGACATAGAATATATGGGAAGAGAATTTTTCAGGATCCTGTGCATTGTGGGGGGGGGGAAGGGAAGGGAGAAAAATCAGAACATTTAACCCATAAAATTACAGGCAGTCCTTGATTTATGACCACAATTGAGTCCAAAATTTCTGTTGCTAAATGAGACATTTGTTAAGTGAGTTTTGACCCATTTTACGATCTTTTTTGCCACAGTTGCTAAGTGAATCACTGCAATTGATAACTTAGTCAAACGGTTGTGAAGTGAATCTGGGTTCCCCATTGACTTTGCTCATCGGAAGGTCACCAAAGGGGATCACATGACCAAGGGACAATGCAACCGCCCTAAATATGAATCAGTTGCCATGGATCTCAATTTTGATCATGGTCATGGGGATGTGTGTATGGTCGTAAATGTGAAAAATGGTTGTAAGTTGCTTTTTTCAGTACCTTTGTAACTTTGAACGATTCCCGAAGTGAATTGTTGCAAATCGAGGACTACTTATAGAACACTCTAACTTAACACCAGAGGGACGTGATAGCTCAGTGGCTAAGACACTCAGCTTGTCGATCAGGAAGGTCGGAGGTTCGGTGGTTCGAATCCCTAGCACCACTTAACAGGGTGAACTCCTGTTACTTGTCCCAGCTTCTGCCAACCTAGCAGTTCGAAAGCATGTAGAAATGCAAGTAGAAAAATAGGGACCACTTTGATGGGAAAGTAACAGCGTTCCATGCGCCTTCGGCATTTAGTCATAGTGGCCACATGACCATGGAGACGTCTTCGGACAGTGATGGCTCTTCGGCTTTATAACGGAGATAAGCATCGCCCCCTAGAGTCAGGAACAAAAGCACGTGCAGTATATGCAAGGGGAACCTTTACCTTTACTTTTAACTTAACACCTGCAGTGATTCACTTAACAAGTACAGCAAAAAAAGGGCCATCGTAAAATGGGCCAAAGCTCACTTAACAACTGTCTCACTTGGGGTCAATTGTACTGTAAGTCATGGACTAACTGTATGTCTATTTTGTGAGTTAGTTATATGACACCTTGCTCTTCTTTTCCATTAGATCTTTTTTTTTAATCCAGTGTTTGTTATGATAGCTCTTTTTATATTGCTTTTCTTGCAGTTAGCTAGCCAGTATTATGTATTTAGGATGGGCAGCCTTACAACTTTTCTAAATAAACAAGACATACAGAGAAGAACTTGGCATGGCTGAGCACAGCCTGCAGGAGTTCGACATCCTTATTTTGTTGAAAGTGGCCAGGGACACTTTTCAGTGTAACGCTGTAGCTTTTTCAAATAAAGTTTGCTAAACAAACACAAACTCTAATGTAGGAACTTCGATGTGCTGCAAATGGCACCTTTCTCCCATGTTAAGATCATTAGAATAGAATTGGGCCAGAGAAGATCGAATATCTTCTTACAGATAATCCTTGATTTACGACCACAATTGGGTCCTGAACCTCCATCACTGAGGCATGCCCAATTTTATGACCTTAATCTTACACAATTTATGCCCTCTATCTTAGTTTACACTCCTGACCCTTACACATGATTGTGATTTGAGATGTTTTGACTTCCGAAAACAAAGTCAATTGGGGAAGCCAGATTAATTTAATGAACACAGGATTCATTTAACAAATGCAGTAATTTGCTTAATGATGATAATAAAAGTGGTAAATAAAATCTAGTCCAGCTGTAGGAAGACTTGTTTATCAATCACATCATTTGGTGATCAAAATTCTGGTCCCAATTGTGGTCGTAAGTCAAGTATGAGCTATATTAGTCCCATCAACAAATATATTACAGTATTTTTAGATTAATTTCTTTTATGCCCTTTCTAAGAATTCCCTGAGTGGAATTTGCCTTTTTCACAACTGCTACAGGCTGAGATTACCTTTTCATGCAATTATTCTCCACTTTCCCAAGATCTCTTTCTTGTTCCCGAGATCTCTTTCCTATGTCCATAAGCCAGGATGGAAAAACAGCTAGGAATGGAAAGTCTCAAGTCTTTCTTCTTCCACTAAGTGCATCCAATGATTCTGGATCAATTACTATCCATCAACCCAACTTAATTCATTGGCTTATTATGGGGCTGGCAATACAATTAGGAGAGACAATCTGAATCTCCCAGATAAGGCTGCCCAGAGTCCATATAAATTTGTACAGAGGCCATATAAATTTGTTGAATGAAATAAATAATCAGTAAAACAATTAGTAATCATAGTAATGTGCAACACTAAGGATTTTTGCCCCAGCTGTAGCATTTTACTCCGTTTGCATTTTGTTCCACACACTGAACTACATTTACCTCATGAATGCTCATCACAGGCCTTCCAGACCCATTTTAAAAAGAGTCTTTTAAAGTTTTGCGGTGCCCCCTTTAATCTCCCTAAATGCTTTGTGGCATCTCTTTTCTTCTTCTGCAGATCAAAGGCCCTGTTCTTCTCTCCCAGGAGCCGTCCTAGGGCTGCCCCCCTCGTGCTCGGCTTTCACCCTGTGCTATGATAATGTCTGTGAGAATTCGATGACCTTGCAAAGGAAGGAAAGATAAAGGGATTTTAGCCAGGGCTAGATGCCGCTAATGCTGTTTTACAAACACGTGACCTGAGATGTCGGAGATCCTAAGCTTTCCTTTTTATTCCCCTGTTCATTAAGCTGCTAGTCCACGTTTGGCTGAAAGCATTTGCTTCAAGGTGACCAACAGTGCCTGAATCCTTTAAAGCCCAAAGGGCCGTCAAAATAAAATGTTAATGAGTTCCTTATCTGAGGTAAATTTTCATGCCTGCAAAGTCAAAGGGGAAGCCAGATTCACTTAACAACCACGTTACTAATTTAAGAAATGCAGTGATCCACTTAACGAATGTGGTGAGAAAAGTCGTAAAATGAGGCAAAACTTAAGAAATTTCTCACTTTTGGGCTTAACTATGGTCGTAAGTTGACAGTTGAGAGTAAATTGTTTGGGTGCTCAGAACTTTAATTTTTCTAGCATGGAGAATTTTGGTCTCTTTTCCCCACCCCCTTTTTAACTAAAACAATCTATGTGTTTTTGGATGTTCTCTGGATATGTTTTCATGACATGCTTCCCTGTGGTTTGGTTAACCATGATTGATGAAACTAACTCTCTTCTCTGGATTTACATAACACATTAACCGATTATAAGATCTGTGCTTGGCTAATTGGTGGCTCAGTTTTTAGGGAGACCATAAACAGTGTTTGTCTATGAAAGAGCCTCTCTCTTTTTCTATCTTGTTTGCCCTGAGGTGTTAATAGACAATATAATTTTAATATAATTCAGAATAGACATAAATAAATAAACAGAAAAGAGGGATGGAAAAATACAGCCATACAGATGGATTTCCAAAGATTGAAGAAATGTTGTTTGATAGATCCTAAGAAGAGTTTGAACCACCATTTGTCTGAAATGGTATAGGGTTTCCTGTCTCAGCAGTGGGTTGGATTAGAAGTCCCTTCCAACTCTGTTATTCTGAATAGTCTCCCCATTCTACACCTCCTGTTTCCTGCCTTCTCTTTGCCATTTATACAAACAGAAGGAAACTTTGGGACTGGATTAGAATCATGCAAAAGTCTCTCTACTTCTCACAACACTTGGCCTGATTTTCAGAAAGATGGAAGCCAAAGAAATGTGACTAGAAACTAGACCTTCTCAGGGGACTTTACAATACAAAGGTCTTTCCTAGCGTCTTAATCATCACAGGCGTTGGCGGCATTTAGGCGAAATCTTATCTTGAAAAAGATAAGTAAGGTTGGACATTAAACCTGGATGCTAGATTGCGGTATTGTATAAGGCAAAGGTGTCAAACTCAAAGCCCATGGGACTGATCCAGTCTGCGGAGTGCTTAAATCTGGCCCGCAGAGCAGGCCTGGAAACAGCAAAGGACCGGCCTGCAGTGCAAGTAGTGGGATTCAAAAAATTATACTACCAGTTTTGTTGGCGTGGCATGGCTTGGTGGGCGTGGCAAAATCCCATTCCCTCCCCAACCCATTAACCTGCTTTCCAGCTCTGTTCTCCTGTGCAGGGCAACCAAAGAAGACCCAGCCAATCAGCTGGGACTCGGAAGACAGAGAATAGATGGAAGCGGAGCCAGTCAGAGGTGGTATTTGCCAGTTCTCTGAGCTACTCAAAATTTCCGCTCCTGGTTCTTCAAAACTGGTCAGAACCTGCTGAATACCACCTCTGCTGCAGTGTCTCTGGCAGCCAAAATGGAGCATGGGGGTCCCATCTCCCCCATGCCTGGCCAGGCCACGGAGGAGAACTACAATGCTGATCCGGCCCTCAAAGAAATCAAGTTTGACACCCCTGGTATAATGAAAGGCCAGGAACTAAGCTGGACTGGGAAATCAAAAGAACATTTTGGGAAAAAATGTCAGCCCTACTAGGTAGACCAGACCAGGAAATCAACTCCACAGGAAGGCTACCATTACTTTGATTTAGATTGGCTATAAGAAACCAAATCTTGTAAGTCTGATTGTACTGTATTTCCTCCTCCTTCTTAAAGTGAATTAGAGAGGGGTCTGCTTGAGCTGCTTCTAAATGTTTGTTATCTGGCTGTTAGGGACATGTTTTGGCCTTTATTACTATTATTAGTTTGTTTTCCTTATTCCCTCCAAAAAGGCAATGGCAAGCCAGGAGAACAGGATGGATGTGTCCATTTAGAAAGCAGGCAAAGCAAGTGTGCTGAGCTGATTAACGTCCAGCAATAAGGAGACCCAAGTTAGTCCCTCCTCAACTATTGAAATTCCCTGGAGGACTTGGATCAATCCCGCTGTCTCTCAGCCCAAGAGCCAGGGTGGCATGGTGGTGAAAGATCAGGTCTAAGAAGAAGAAGACTCAGGTCCTTGCTCTTCAACCCTGGGAGACTTTGGGCCAGCCATTCACGGTTTCACCTACTTAGTCTTTCTAGTCCAGAGGTCTCCAAACTTGGCAACTTTAAGACTTGTGGACTTCAACTCCCAGAATTCTCCAGCCAGCTGTGCCAAGTTTGGAGACCCCTGTTCTAGTCTAATGAAAAGACGGACTAGGGGAGACATGATAACACTGTTCCACTATTTGAGAGGCTCCTACAAAGACAAGGAGGGTTAAACTATTTTTCAAAGCACCAACAGGCAAGGTAAGAAACAATAGTTGGAAACTAATCAAAGAGAGAAGCAAGCTAGAACTAAGGAGAACTTTCCTAAACTGCGAGAGCAATCAACCAATGGAACAACTTGCCTTGTGGGTTATGGGTGCCCCATCACTGGGGGCTTTCAAAAAGAGACCGGACCACCATTTGTCTGAAATGATATAGGGTCTCCTGCTTGAGCAGGGGGTTGGACTAGAAGACCTCCGAGGTCCCTTCAAACTCTGTTCTTCTATGTTCTAGCAAGGGTCACCATTAAAAGAAAATAAATAAAAATAGAAGATAATTTCCACGTAAGCCACACTGGAGGAAAGGCAGACTGCTAATCTAACAAATAAATTAATAAGTAATCGGTCAGGAGCACAAATAAGAAGATGGTACAATTTCTCATTACACACCACAAAAAATGTTGGGCTCCCTTCTGCTCCCTCATTCTAAAACTAAGAGCAAGGCGGGGGTGTCCCTGATCAGGAATCGCTTACCACTTTTACCAAGCCTCTGAATTCAAGGAAAGTTCCTCCTGGCAACATCTGGGGACTTCTGGTCTGCTTTTTGGATGCTTTGGGACTCCCCTTCACTTCTTCCTCTCTGCTCTTCTTTCTTCAGGATGGCAGAAGACGGATTTGTGTGTGATCCTTTTATACCATTGCCCTTCATATGATGAGCACGTGAAAATCCCAAGTGATGGAAGGAATAGCAGTTGCGGAGAAAGTTTTTTTTTCCCTTTAAATTCCACTTAAGAGGATTTAATTCAGGGTGGGTTTGGTGCTGAGCTTTTTTGGTTGTTTTTCTTTTACAGATCCCATGATCAGCCTACAAGGGGTCCCATGACTCAAATATGCAGCTGTAATACTCAAAGAGTCTTTTCTTTGTGGCAGAGAGCTACCCTCTCTCCTGATCCTTCCCACAGGAGGCCTGCACCCCCCCCCCCGCGCCCCAATTAATAAAATAATAAAAATAGGACTCCCTAGGCTCATATCCTGTCCAGAAACAGAAGGAATAACAACCATCAGAAAAATAATTCTTCATGAAGGTTAGAACTATGGCCTACAGAACTAGCGTGACCATTCCGAGTTTGTGATCCAGCAGATTTGGGGTTATAAGTAATCCTCAACTCACAACCATTCGTTGAATGGTTGAAGCATCCCTGCGCTCACATGATCACAGATGCATGTCAACCAGTATGCGTTCACAATGATTGCTGCTTTCTGGGTCATGTAATTATCCTTTGCAACCTTCCCAGCCAGCTTCCAAGAAACAGTCAACAGAGGCCTGATTTATTTAATATGTGATTTACTTAACAACTGCAGTGATTTGCTTAATGGTGGCATAGAAATTCTTTCAATTGGGTGGGACTCAACGACTGCCTTGCTTAGCAACAAAAATTCTGGTCCTGTTTGTGGTTGCAAGTCAAGGATTACCTGCATTAGAGAAAGAGGATTCTGCTTGGTAACTGGATGGCTATTATGGGTTAATCGCAGCAGGGTGGGTGGGTGTTGGTCTACCTAAGCCATTCCCCTTCCCCAGCCATTCAGGCCAAGGAGGATGGGACCTGTTGTTCCACACGTCTAGGAAACCTCAGTCACGAACTGGTGCCTTATCACATCCATTTGTAAGGGTGAATATGTGGAGGTTCCAACACTGGAAGTTTTTAAGAAGAGATTAGATAACCACTTCTCCGAAATGGTATAGGGCAGGGGTGTCAAACTCACATCATCATGGCGGCTATACTGTCTGAGCAGGGGGTTGGACTAGAAGACCTCCAAGATCCATGGTTCTGTTCTGTTCAGTCATGAATGTTTTAAAATCTTCCAAAGCAGTTCAGGGATGGGTTGCGTGTTTAGTCTCCTTTCGAAAACAAGGAAATTATTGTCCCCCACCACCGTTTCCTGTGGCCAACAAGCTCACGCCAGCCGTTCTCCCTTCCTCCTGCTTCTTTCCAACAGGAAGCTGGGTTCTCTTAGGAGGATAAAAATACATGTCTCTTTGGCACAACCCTTGTTTTCTCTCACGGGATTAGGTTGCTCCAGGCTGTTCCATCAGCTTTGCGAATCAAGAGGCTCTCGGGGACAAGTGGGAAGCTTACCCAAGGAAGAGTGAAAGGGAGGGAAAAATTCTTTTCCTCCTCATTCATTCCCCAAGGGAAGCGGGTTTGAAAGTGGCTGGTAAAAAGGAGGAAGCAACATGTCTGCCCTTCTTTTTCTTTGTTCTACCTTCTTCCTTCTTTACACCTTTAACTGGAATAAAAAAAAAAGGAGTGGGATTCAATTTTTTTAACAACCGGTTCTGTGGGCATGGCTTAGTTGGTGGGTGTGGCTTGGTGGTCATGTGACTGGTGGCTTAGTGGTCATGTTATTGGTCGGGTATGGCCAACTCAATATCACTCACATCAAGGCATGCATCTCCTCACCTGGCCTCTCATGACTGTGGGGATGCTGCAACAGTCGTAAGTGTGAAAAATGGCCATAAGTCACTTTTTTCAGTGCCATTGTAACTTTGAATTACAAGCAAAGGACCAGCAAAGGAGGGGGGGGGGGAAACTCCAGAGAAGTTCCAGAGACACGAAGTCTAGTCTTGCCAAGAATATAATAAGGGTTAATGAAGAGGCAATTTCTGTAAGCAACCCCAGAATGTTTCCTTCCTGCCTTCCTTACAGGATTAGGCCAGTAATTTCTTCTAACAACCGGTTCTCCGAACTGCTTAGAATGTTAACAACCGGTTCTAGCGAATAGGTGCGAACTGGTAGAATCCCACCCCTGAGCACAGCCCTGCAAGGGAGATCACCCTGTGATCTTTACAGATCAAACCAAGAGGTGAACTTGTTCTAGCTACAGACTAGATTTGGAAGACACACGAAACTTTAGTTTATTTTGTGATGGTTTTACTGGCCAAACTTACAGGAGACTGGGTTTATGCAACAGGCTCAGCAATACATTTCCTGTCAGTGAGAACAATTAACCAGTGGAAAAAACTTGCCTCCAGAGGTTTTCAAGAAAAGATTGGACAACCCACTTGTCTGAAATGGTTTAGGGCAGGGTTGTCAAACTCATGTCATCATGGCGGCGTCACGTGACGTTATCGGGACTTTCCCCCCCTTCACTAAACCGGGCATGGGCATGGCCAGCACATGACGCATCCAGCCCATGGGCCAGGAGTTTGACAGCCTTGGTATAGGGTTTCCTGCTTGACCAGGGGGTTGGACTAGAACATGGGGTGCCAACCTTTTGGATCTCAGAGACCATCAAACTCATAATTTTAAATCCCGCAGACCACCAATATGAATTTTGATTGACGGTGGCTTACTGACGTTGGTGGGAAAGTCAGTCCTATATCCCAGTATCCCAGTAGTCACAGGACTGGTCCTTTGGTCATCCCGGAGGAGCTGCTCCTCCACCCGGATGCACCGGCCTGCCATGGACTGGAGGAGCTGCTCCGGGATGACCAAAGGGCCAGTCCTGTGACTCCTGGAGCTCTGGAATATGGGACCGATTTTCCCACCAACATCAACAAGCCATCCCGGGATGGATTTCCCTCCCCTGCCATTGGTCTTACCTTCCAGTTCCAGCTTGCATGGTCAGGCCAGGTGAGTGGCACAGCCTTGTGTTCCCGCACAGCCTGGATTAATTGCTTTGGGGGGGACGGACATTTCTCTACGGACCACCAAAATTTTCTGGCGGGCCACCAGTGGTCCCCGGCCCACCAACTGGTGACCACTGGACTAGAAAACCTCCAAGGTCCCTTCCAACTCTGTAACAGTTATTCTATTATAATGGTTTATGAAACACAAAAGCTGATGTGGTGACCCTCACCAAACCAAATAAACCATTTGAGACTATAATGTGTTATCTAAACCCAGTTAGTCTTCTTATGTCTGATCCAGCTAACGTTCTGCACATAAGCTCTTGATGTTTCTTGTTAGTTCAGGCCAACAGCATCCCTAGAGCAGGGTTTTTTTTTAAAGTAGATAATGGCTGTTCCTCACCCCTTTATATTCACTCTTTTTTGATATCTCATAGATGTCCCTGTTTTGTGGATACCACAGCCACATTTCCACTCCCACCTGAAGCACAGTTCACTTTGTTCCCAAAGCATTAAAATTCCCATACACTGTTTTGGGGGAAGGGTTTGTTGCAACTTGAGCATATTTTCTTCCTGGATTTAATGCATTTCATCCGATGTCTGTGGTGCATGTTGTTTTATTGTGTTATGTTTCCTGCCTTTAAAAGTTTATCCTTTGTTGAGTAATTGAACCTCTCTTGGCAGAATATAATTACTTGAATTGTGAACTTACTAAAAAAAACTTCTATCTATATTCTATTCAAGCTCTCGTTGTGTTTTATCTGTTTGTATCCTCACGTTAGCTGAAATGGTGAACAATTATACAGAACAATTTTTGAATCAAGGTACCTAAAATGTGTGAATTGAAAGAACGAGTAAAAAACCCGGGAGCCATGACTTCTGTGGAATTGAAGCTTCCATGATATTCAGACCCGTTTTATTGACAAAGTTGTGGCTGTTGCAGTGTCTCTACTGTCAATTGATCGTGTTATCCGACATTCCCTACCCTCCTCCCACAAGCAAAGACAATGGGGAAGACAGCAGGAAATCAGAAGTCACTCCTGCTCCCGACTGATTTTGTTTGTTCACCCTTTTTCATTCTGTTTCTTTAGTTAGGAAAGTAAATATTGACTTATTATTATTGACGCTAAATTTGCCAATACAATTATTTCCGGCTTATGATATATACTGTTCTTAGATGATCACTAGCATAGCAGTACCAAAATAAAAAATAAAAATGGTCAGTCTCAAATTTAGTGTTTGTTTTGAACATATCAGACCATACTTTCTTTCAAAGAGTGACCCAATCGGTCACAGGTTTGTCTAGAAATCCTTAAATACGTACGCAGCCTGCACACGCAAATAAGCCCATTAAGCCAGGGGTTCCCAACCCTCGGGCCGTGGATAGGCACCGGGCCGTGGCATGCCAGAAACCAGATCATGAAAACAAGCCCCATCCACGGGATGCATGCAGCATGTGAAACCACATCCCCAGGGGTGGGATCCGACCGGCATAACAACCGGTTTGGGGAGCGTGCGCATGTACGTCAAACGCGTGCTGTATGTGCATGCGCGCTACTGGCTCCAGCAAACATTTACCATCTCCAGCTGACGAGCGGCACTCAGCTGTGCCGCGCAAAGCAGCTGAGGAGGAAAACGCAGCCACTAAAGGACAGCCCAGAGCAGTGATGGTGAACCTTTATATTGTGGTGTGCTGAAAACGTGTGTGTGCCGGCAGCCACAATGCAAAGTGCCCTTACCTAAACTGCCTCCAGCTGATTTTCGGCCTGTTTGAAGCCGCTGCAGCCTCGGGAGGCTGAAAAATGGGCCTTCCAGAAATACCGGAAGTGCGCATTTTCAGCCTCCGGAGGGCCTCTGGAGCCCGTTTGAGGCCGTTTTCGCCCTCCCAGAGGCCCGAGGGAAGCCTCTGGAGGCTGACAATGGGCCTGTTTTGGCACTCCCAGTATTTTTGGAAGGCCCATTTTTTGGTCTCCCGAGGCTGCAGAGGCTTCCCTCGAGCCTCCGGGAAGGCGAAAACGGCCTCAAACGGGCTCCAGAGACCCTCCGAAGGCTGAAAATGCGTACTTCCGGTATTTCTGAGGCGCACGCATGCACAGTGCAGGTAAGTTTGGCTGGGGCTTGCGTGCCTGCACAAATGACTCTGTGTGCCACCTGTGCAGGTTCGCCATCACGGGCCTAGAGCCTGGGCAGGCGGGAGGGCCAAACAGCAGACCAAAACCTCATCCTAGCAAACCGGTTCGGTGTCAGCTGCTCTTTGGAGCTACCGGTTCTATACAACCAGACCAAACCGGTAGGATCCCACCCCTGCACACCCCCTCTGGTCCAAGGAAAATCTTCTCTCCACGGAACCGGTCCCTGGTACCTAAAAGGTGTGGGGGGGGGGGAACATTGCATTAAGCCATTTAAGGTTCTTTCTATTTGAAATTAGGCTATAGATGGAGGGGGATAAAGAAACAAGAGAAAAGGATTTAACAGGGAAGCTTGTACACAGTAATTCACACTTGCGCTAAGGCTGACCCAAAGTAAGGGCAGCATGGCTGGATGGGGAATTCTGGGAATTGAAGTCCACACGTCTTAAAGTCACCAAGGTTGAGAAACACTGTTCTAAAAAAAAAAAAAATGAAGTACCATTACAGGAATTCTGGGATTGTCTATTTCCTGATCTACACACTTCCACAAACTTCCAACTCATTCATCCTATCCAATTCTCCCAGAAACATTTAGTGGGAAACGCATGTGGATCTTTCATTATTTTTTTGTTTATTCCTCTTTCGAAATGAATGGATGGAGAATTTTCCCCTTATTTCCCACCCCGACTTCTCCCCATTGCCTGAATACCCGGAATTAAGTAAAGTGTAATCCATTCCTTGGGGATATCTGGAGGGGACAGGACATGGAATATTAAAACAATAGTATCTAGGAGTTGTGATGAAGCTGGTAAATGACTCCCCCCACCCCGCAATAAATGCCGAGACGCGTAGAACAGCCTTGCTGCATTCCACACACAGTTCTTTTGCAGGCTTCCGGGTGAAAAATTCCAGGTGGTTGTTTTCCATCCTCACCCCCTGGGGAAATCTGAATGAAATTCAATTGTCCTTCAAGGGCTGGACAGCCAAAGTGAAGCAAACTGTTTTTGGCCAGCATGCAAGGTGTTTTACCTCCCGCCCCACCCTGCCTGTTATGGCTTATTGCTATCAATGGGTCACCACGCGGCGTGTTAAGGAAACGGGATCTGAAACAGGAAGTGAGGAGATGGATGGAGGCCACAAGAGGATAGCCCTGATGGAGATGTTCACGGTTTAGAACAGTCTGCAATTTTGCTCGAGTCCTTTGGAGTCCCGCGAGGAAGTGCAATTAGAGACGCCCGTCTCAGGCCCCTCTTCAGCCATGACAGCAGCTGGAAATGAGAACAGCTGGAAAGGGCCCTCGGCGATGGGGGAAGAACCGCCGGCAGAGACTCAAGAGCTCTGCGCAGGCTAAGCCTGCCAGAGGAAGGATGAATAGAACGACTCCCGTTTTGCAAGATGGGGAACATGGCGCTTGCAGCATCAGCGGCCTTCTCCTTCGAAAGCCACCAATGCTTCCCCTGCTTCCCCAGGCCCAGTCAAGGCGGGGCGGTCCTTGCCAGAAGGCTCAGGCAGGTGGAGTTGCATTAACCAGACAGATCTTGTGAGATGAACTTGCGTAAGCGCTCCAGGTACTGGCTGTAGAGTTCAATGTCGTTGTGGCCAGCTCCTTCCACCCAGAGGGGCTCCACTGCCTTCGGGCAGCGCTCGTAAAGGGCCAAGCCATGAGAGAAGTCGATCACCTCGTCTTCGGTGCCATGAATGAACAGCACGGGGGAAGTGATGCGAGACACCTTGTCTATACTGCGGAAGAGAGAGGAACACAAAAAAAGTGAGGACTGATGATGGCAGTGTTTCTCAGGTATGGCCTGGGAAATTCTGGGAAGTTGAAGTCCACACATTTCAAAAGTGGTCAAGGTTGAGAAACACTCAAAATAGAGCAGGGGTGAGATTCAACCGGTGTCACTACCGATTTGGTGATTACGTTATGCGCGCACATGCGCGCTTTGCTGATAAGCACTGCGCGCGGGTGCGCAGCATTTGAAAAACCGGTTTTTTTACTGCTTTTTCAGCCTCAGTTGTGCCGTGCAAAACAGCTGAGGTTGAAAAAGCAAGAAATAAAGGACAGGTAAGAGCCCGGGTGGGCGGGTGGGCCAAAGAGCAGAAGACACAGAACCGGTTCTATATATGCTGCTCTTCAGAGCTACCGGTTCTATAGAGCTGGGCAGAACCGGTAGCATCCCACCCATGAAATAAGAGCCTGAAGACCGGACTGCCATCTGTCAGAAATAGTGTAGGGCAGGGGTGTTAAACTCGCAGCCTGTGTGCTGGATGTGTCGCGCACTGGCCATGCCCATGCCCGGTTTAGCGAAGGAGAAAATAAGTCATGATATGCCATGTGACGACTCCAGGACGACACAAGTTTGACACCCCTGGTGTAGGTTCTCCTGCTAGGGTGGGGGTTGGACTAGATGACCTGCAACTTCCCTTCCAACTCTGTTATTCTGTTCTGTTAAGAGAGCCCCTCTTCTCCAGGGGGGAAGGGGATCTGCCCTGCAACTTTACCCTGAAAGAGGAGCTGGACAGTTCTGCATGCTTTACTCACTGAGCAACATGTAGATCAATAGTTTAAATTCTGTAAAACTCCAACAGCCAAAACCCACCATCCTTCACTGGAATTTACAGACAACCCATACTAAAATATGGAAACAAAAATTAAATGGCTGAAATCAGAGATTGCTAATGCCATGGGTTTGCAATTGTTTTACGCAGGAGTCGATTTCAACCAGAAAGATATGCAATGTTAGTCTTTTTTTAAAATTAAAATGAACTTATTTGGGGTTGATTTAAGGGATTTTCAGCGGCAAAAGGAGCAGCTTATGTCTTGCTAAAGCTCAAGGCATCTATTTCTCTGCTTTTAAAAAAACAAAAGCAAAATGATGCAGCCCCTCATTATGACACACAAAGTCTCCTGGGACACTCACGTCATTACAATCTAAGACCTAAGATATTTTTCTACTGAACATGTGCAAAGGGTGTGTCCTTTTGACCCAGAAATGGCAGCTCCATCGGTGAGTTACAGCCTCTTAAAACACGAGATAGGCCTCTTTTCCTTGCTTAAAACACGAGATAGGCCTCTTTTGTCAGGAGAAAAATCAGGTTACATAAGATTCCTGATTGCCAGGGAAGAGATTATCTGTGCAAATGACCACAAGTCCCTCTTACGTAAGTCCCTCTTTCTGAATTACAGTGAGCAGCGTGCTTTGAAAGTGAACGTATTCTAAATGGACTATAGGTAATCTTCACTTTACAACCATTCATTTAGTGACTATTCAAAGTTACAGCAGCACTGAAAAAGGTGATGTCGACTTAAAGAAAAAATAATTCTTTGATCTTTTCAGTTGTCAGCAGAAAGGGAGGGGGGAAAGCAGTGCAGTCCTTAAATGCTTGAGATAATCGCTTTGGCAACTGAAGCTTCTGGCTGCAAAATTATTACTGGAGAGCATGATTGATGACTCTTGGCTATGGATGTGTCTCATTGGAGAATATACATCCAGGAGGCCGGGGGAAGACCAGGGTCATGGAAGAAATGAATGGTGTATTTTAGTATCGGCTGCACCCAGCTAACGCCAACATGGCCACTCCTAATAAATCCATCTTTTTTTAGATGTGGGTAGAGACTTATGATTTGAATGGGGGTGCATACTGGAGTCCTAACAGGTGACTTATGACCGGTCTTCGGCCTTATGACCGTAGCAGCATCCCCAAAGTCACATAATCAAAATTCAGGCACTTGACAACTGGTGTGTTGCAACGTCCCGTGGTCATAAGATCACCCTGTCAACGCTGAAGCTGGCCTGACTGAGGCCATCTTGGAGGCTTCGGTGTTGCCACAATGGTGCTGAGGGATAAGGAGGGGGGAGGGGAATAGAGATAGCTGGGGGTTTTGTAGCCAAAATCGTTTCCCCTGAGAACCAAGGACATTCCCACTGGTGGCTGAAAAGAGGAAGAGTGAAGTTTCCAAGCGACTGGACAGACAGTACCTTGATTGGATCATGTGGCTGACTGTTTGGGAAAGGGAGGGGAAAAAACTTTACTTTTAATTAGGTGACATTAAACCGACTTTAAACTAATTTCTCTGCTCCAACTGGAGTCACTATCTGGGTCCTGAGCCCTGGGTCTACCCAGGCAGTGGAAGAACTCAAGGAAGTTGGCGGAATGCAGAAAAAAGGAGAAGATGCGGCAGGTGCTGGTGGTAGGGTCCTGGAAAGCCTGCAGACCCCCTCGGATACCCAGCAGATGGTGGAAGCAGTGGCAGAGATAGAGCACCAGGTGGGTGCCTGCCTGGCCAAAAGTCCGCAGCGAGTGGTTGGCCACCGGGGACCTGTACCGAGCAGAGGAGGACTTCAGATGCTGAGTCTCATCCCAAGAACCAGTGAGGGACCGTCCAGTAACCTCAACCAGGGAGTCGGTTTTCACCAGTCTGTGCCAATATGATGTATCCAATAAACTTGTTCTTTGAGGAACCTGCTCGCCTCGGAGTTCTGTTTGCTATGGGTGTATTACTTGGAACCCTGACAAACCCTGACACAGATTAAAACATATGAAGAACAGTTGCAGGAACTGAGCATGGCTAGTTTAGTGAAGAGAAGGACCAGGGGAGACATGATAGCAGTCTTCCAATATTTGAGGGGCTGCCACAGGAAGGAAGGGGTCAAACTATTTTCTAAAGCGCCTGTAGGCCAGACAAGGAATAATGGATGGACACTGAACAAGGAGAGATTTAACCTGGAAATAAGGAGAAACTTTCTGACAGTGAGAACGATCAACCAATGGAACAGAAGTTGCCTTCAGAAGTTGTGGGAGCTTCATCACTTGAGATTTTCAAGAAGAGATTGGACTGCCATTTGTCAGAAATGGTGTAGGATCTCCTGCTTGGGCGGGGGGTTGGACTACAATGTCCCAATGGGGGATGACCTACAAGGTCCCTTCCAACTCTGATTATCTGTTTAATCTGTTTAAACACCTTTTGTGAACTTGCCAGGTGGCTTCTGACATGCAAAGTCAATGGGAAAAGTTAAATTTGCTTAATGACTTGATTCCCTTAACAACAGCAGTGATTTGCTTAACAGTGATGGCGAAAAAGGTCATAAAATTGGGCATGACTCACTTAACTCACCATCTTGCCTAACAACAGAAATTCTGGTTCCAGTTGTGATTGTAATTTGAGGATTAATTTTTTTAATTAATTTAATTAATTTTTTTGTTTTGTTTTTTGTTTTCCCAAATTTTGTTCTATTGTACTTTACTTATTTAATTCTTTTTGTTAGTTCTTATTGTTTTTATTTTTATTTTTTGCTTTAAATATGATTTTACACTATGTAAGCTGCTTCGAGTTGCCATGGGCGAATAGGCGGCAATATAAATCAAATAAATAAATAAATAATCTGTACTGCGTAGTAAATCAAATTGGAAATAACCAAGCAAATACTGAGCTACTACTTCTATTTGTAACTAAAAGTAAGCTGAGCAGAATCTACGCCAGGCGCCTCCAAACTTGGCAACTTTAAGATTTGTGGATTTCAACTCCCAGGATTCCATGCTGGCTGAAGAATTCTGGGAGTTGAAGTCCACAAGTCTTAAAAGTTGCCAATTTTGGTGACTCCTGATGTCTATGTAGGAAGCTCTCATTGAAAAGCTTTTTGGAGTTACATTGAGTAATTATCTGCTGTGAACTCTGCACTGGCGACAGGAAGAGCATCCGGCCAATAAACACTTAGGTCCATTCAGTTGCCCCGACTCCACCCCGATGTAAGGGATTATGAGGTCATTAAAAAAAAAAAGACAAAAAATAAAAATGGTAGGATAGATGTTTCAATAATCATGCTTCCGAAAAAGAAGTTAAAAGATTTGGAGGGAGGGGAACAGAAAAGCCTAAATCCAGCAGACTCCAATCCTAAATTTTAATTGTACATGTGCCCCTCCTTGGCTGACCTCCACACCCACATTCCTGCTTTCTCAAGGACTTACTTTGGGAAAGCATCAAAGCAGTAGGTCTTTTTGGTTTCTGGGAAGGCAACGCGCATGCCCGATGTTAAAGGTGAATGTAAGATAACAGCTGCGCACTCATAGCGGGAGGCGAGGTCCACTGTGGGCACTGTCCCAATGCTTTGCCCATAGAGGATGATGTTCTCTGGACTGATCCCGTATCTGTACAGAGAGAGGAAAAGAAACCACAGAGGTGCCATCGCAAAGTAAATTACATCTTTTACGTTCCTTAAGGTACTGCTTGAAGAAGTACAGTTTGTATAAGGGATGGAATTTGCTCTCTGCAGGTGTACAATGCAATGAAACTTGACAAGCTGATGCTATTTGGGGCTTTTCGTCATGACTGAGGGGAGGAACATCCTCACTTGAAGGCATTCCAGCCCCAAATAGATGCTGGAACGAACAGGGCACCCCAGCTTGTCTGTGTCTCCTACTGATGAGCTGCCAGAAGGCATCTGGCATCTCACTCAGTCCTAAAGGAGTGGAAGGGTAGGCAGGCTGAACCATGTGAAACATTTATTTTCCTCTTCCCCATCACTTCTGTATCTACCCACCCACCCCAATCTCCCTGGCCCTGAAAAACATTTTGCTTCCACATTTTGCTTCCTCCTGCTTAACTCTGTCCTTCCCTGGATAAATGGGCACATTTTCAAACTCAGCACGAGGCAGCAGCTGCCAATTATTTTGTAAGAAAACACAGAATTGATAGACAAGAGTATTTGTAGCTCAGGTTCTTGATGTTGTCTGAGCTTGGCTTTTTTCTTGCAGACATTTCATTAACAAACCAGGTAGCATCATCACTGCCAGTAGAGCTAGTAGCTACTAGCACTGATGTTACCTAGTTTGGTAATGAAACATTTGCAAGAAAACAAGCAAGCTCAGAGAGCACTAAGGGAGCCACCATAGAGAGAACTGTCAGCCTTACCAAGTAGGTCAGACAGGAAACACAGCCAGAGGAGCTAATTCTACTTCATTGTAAAGCTATACTAGCAGACCCATGCAGGTGTAAAAATACAATTCTCCCACCGTCTCCTTTACACCCTGAGAGTTCCTTCTCAGCCTCTTTACAGACCCCTCACATCCCGGACATAAACTGTTTCAACTCCTTCCCTCAAAACGACACTATAGAACATTGCACACCAGAAGTTTTTTCCCCCGAAAGCCATCACTCTGCTAAACAAATAATTCCCTCGACCCTGTTCAACTATTACAAAGTCTGCACTACTATTACTGTTAATCTTGTCATCACTCCTTATCACCCCTCCCCTCCCACTTGTGACTGTATGACTGTAAGTTGACTGTTTTCTAGTATGATTTGATTACTTATTGTACTCTATGACTATCATTAAGTGTCGTACCTTGTGATTCTTGACCCTTGACGAATGTTTCTTTTCTTTTATGTATACTGAGAGTATTTACACCAAGACAAATTCCTTGTGTGTCCAATCACACTTGGCCAATAAATCTATTCTATTCTATTCTATTCTATTCTATTCTATTCTATTCTATTCTATTCTATTCTATTCTATTCTATTCTATTCTATTCTATTCTATTCTAATTGTCTCGCCCTCTATCCAGCTGCAGGCTGTCTCTCATCTGAATATTCCCTAGGTAGCATCTCTAAGTCAAGTCTCTCAAGGTCATTCCCACATTCCATGTTTTCCCCAAAATAAGACCCGGTCTTATTTTATTTTTTTTGGCCACCAAAAAAAGCACCAGGTCTTATTTTCAGGGGATGTCACCCACTGATTAACCTCACTTGTGCGTGTCGTCCCTGGTCTCCTTTTTGCTGTCAGAGGCCTTCAGGAACTTTTTCTTCTGCTGCTGGAAAGGCTTTCCTGAAGGCCTCTGCAGCCGATAACAGAGATCCGGATCGATCCAGTGTTTGTTATCAGCTACAGAGGCCTTCAGAAAAGCCTTGCCAGCCTTGCTGGCTGCAGAAAAAATGGGCCAGCAAGGCAGGTGTCGGGGTGTGCGAGGCCTGGCTACAACTGTCCAAAGGTAAGTAGTAGGGCAGCTCCACCATCACCCCATCCTCACCCTAGCTTAATTTTTACCTGTGAACTCTGGAGTCGGTGGGATCTTAATTAGGGCTTATTTTGGGGGGTAGGGCTTATATTAGGCGCATGTGTAACAATCAAGCTAGGACTTACTTTCAGCGTAGATCGTATTTTTAGGAAAAGAGAGCACAAATATATGATTCTGAAGATATTTCAGGGCTCTAAGAAGCCAGTATAGTACCAGAGGCTGCTGCTCACTTAGCAGCATGTTAACTTCTTTTTTTTTTTTGCTGTTTGTATGTAAAAAAAAACTAGATGAAAGAGGAAACCTGGTGGGAACCAAAACAGGTGTCCACAGTCACACTGATAGCTCCAGGGACTATTTTGAGCGCTACGGTAAGCAAGGAACAAGTACAGCTTTTCTTTCACTTGTCTATTTATGGCTTAATGGACAACATATCTATCCATCTTTCTTGGCCTCAAAAACTAAGAATGGAGCCTCTATTTAGGAAGTATCTGATTTCTGAGAAAACATTAAGGAGGAGGCCTTTGAATGCCCTTGCTGGAAGCTGATGGATCGATCAATCAATCCAGACGCTGTTATGAAAAATCCTGGAGCTTTTGAAACAAACAAAAGGCTGGTGCTGCTTTTCCTCACCGTGTGCGTAAGGCCTGCCAGGCTGCGTCGACATCAGCATAGAGGTTTTTCTCTGAAGGTTTCCCTGTGCTGGCACCGTAGCCCGAATAGTCGTAAGAAAAGATGTTGCAGCTAATCCGGGTGCCCAGGCTGATGTAGAAGCTGCACATCTGGCCCAGATCCACGGCGTTGCCGTGTGAGAAGAGAACGGTGAACCTGGAGCAGAAGGAAGAGTTCAGACAGATAAGAGATATAACAGAGAATCAGAGTTGGAAGGGACCTTGTAGGTCATCTAGTCCAACCTCCCGCCCAAGCGGGAGACCCTACACTATTTCTGACAAATGGCAGTCCAATCTCTTCTTGAAAGTCTCAAGTGATGACACTCCCACAACTTCCAAGGGCAACTTCTGTTCCATGGGTTGATTGTTCTCACTGTCAGAAAGTTTCTCCTTATTTCCAGGTTGAATCTCTCCTTGTTCAGTTTCCATCCATTATTCCTTGTCTGGCCTTCGAGTGCTTTGGAGAATAGCTTGATCACCCCCTCCTCTCTGTGGCAGCCCTTCAAATATTGGAAGACTGCTCTCCTGTCTCCCCTGGTCCTTCTTTTCACCAGACCAGCCATGCCCAGTTCCTACAACTGTTCTTCACATGCTTTAATCTTCAGTCCCCTAATCACTCTTCTCTGTACTTTTTCTAGAGTCTCAACATCTTTTTTACAGTGGGATCACACCTGATCCTCAGGTGCACCAAAACCGGCTAGTGAAGGTCTACTTCTTTGCAGGACAGAGTGCATCACTTCAGAATATAAACAGTCCTTGACTTACAACAGTTCATTTAGTGACCATTCAAAGTTACAAAGGCACTGAAAAAAGTGACCATTTTTCACCGTTATGACCTTTGCAACATCCCCCTGGTCACATGATCAAAACCAAGATGCTTGGCAGCTGGTTCATACTTATGACCGTTGCATTGTCCCAAGATCATGTGATCTCCTTTTGAGACCTGACAAGCAAAGTCAATGGGGAAGCCAGATTCACTTAACAACCGGGTTACTAACTTACCAATTAATGATTCACTTAACTATGGTGGCAAGAAAGATTGCAAAATCATTGCAAAACCCATTTAATAAATGTCTCACTTAACAGCAGAACATTTGGGCTCAACTGGCAGTCGTAAATTGAGGACTACCTGTACTAATATTTAGGGTATGCCTATGTTCTAATTTCAGCCTGTATTAAAAATCTCACCCCTCCCTGCAAGTAGAAAGTATCCCAATTGTGGGAGGGGCGGAGGTAGAAGAGTTTGGTGAAGAATCCTTCTCATTAAATAAGAGCTGGAAACTCATATTTAACACCGTGTTTTGTTTTTTAACATGAGAATACCGTTTTAAATGCCTCCGTGTTTCTGAAAATACAGAAGTGGTTCGGTCTCCTTCCTTCTTAAGTCCCTACCGTCTCATTTTACCCTGGATCAAGGCTCATTTCATATGGCCTCTTTCATGCAAAGTTTTAACTGCAGGCTATGTGTGAAATTTTATTTATTTATTTAGTTATTTGATTTATATACCACCCACTCTCCCATCGGGACTATGCTTAGATCAGGGGTGGGCTTCAAACTGGGCTTCTGCCCAGTTTCTGGGTGGGTGTGGCCATGGTGGGTGTGGTCTAGTCAACCTCCCGCACTAAGGGGGGGGGGTGCGTTTTCACCCTCCACGCGTTCTGGAGACTTTTCTCGAGCTTCCGGGAAAGCAAAAACGGCCTTCCCAGGCTCCGGAGGCCTCGGGTATTTTTCACCCTCCCTGAGCCTCCATACGGGCCCTGTATTTACCTGGCATCCAAAATGGGCCGTGTGGAGGCTCCTGGGAGCGGAGGGGAGAGGTGGGCGGAGCTAGCCAAGGGTGGGATTTGCCGGTTCGCCGAGCCAGACATAAAATTAGCTTCCGGATAGCTAAGGGTTCGCCTGAACCGGGCTTAGATATGACTTACTATGCTTGTAAAAAAAAAGTTGTAAACCTCACAATATAATCAAGTGGCAACTTCTGAGACTGGTCATTTCGAACAACACAGAGGAAGAATGGGTTATGCAGTGTCACACATTTTTTTCTCTGTAGCCCACCTCTGTACAAACACTGCACACAGGTAGTCCTTGACTCACAACTGTTCGTTTAATAGCCATTTGAACCATTTATAACGGCACTGAAAAAAGTAACTTAAGATCCTTGAAGTAATAATCCCTGTTGCAGAATCTCCACAGTCATGGGATCAAAATCTGATCACTTGGAACCTGGCATGGTTTTAGATGCTTACAGCGTCTTGGGATCATGTGATCGCCATTTGCACCCTTCCCAGCTGACTTCCGGCAAGCAAAGTTGATGGTGGAAGCTGGATTTGCTTAAGGACCACGTGATTCACATAAGAACTGCAGTGCTTTGCATAACAACCGTGGTAAGAAAAGATAATGAAAATGAGCGCAACTCAATTAATTTTTGCTTAGCAATGGAAATTCTGATCCCAATTGTGGCCATAAGTCGAGGACTATCTGTAGCGGAATCAGATGAGACAACAGCATAGTCCATGTCACCTTTAGGAGCTCAGAGGAGCTATTTTCAAACACTTACCCAGAATTTAAAACATGGGCATAATTTTCCCTTTCTGCAGAAATCTAAAGAATCACAGAGAAGTTTAGCACCACTAATTTATTAAAACAGACGGTTGAAGTCTTAAATATGACACTTTCACCTTCAATGGCAGTTTTACATAAATCAGTTCTTGAGGGTCATTTGGAGATTTATTACTATTTTTACTCCTCACATAAAAGATGGAGACTAAAGTATCAGAATTTCTACAGATCCTACCAATGTCTATAAAATAAATATTGTCGTCACCCTTTCCACACACTTTCTATTACAGGAAGAAATACAAGCAAGAATTTAATTTTCTTCTCTCAAATTTATATCACTACAGTGATCGTCCATCCTTTACTATAAAGAACAGTTGTTTTTATTTCAGAAAGTTGACTTTTGGATGTATTTCTTTTGCAAGCACTCACTTTTGTCCTTTATTTGGGTCCTTTAACATTTACGATGCAAATGGCTTCATTTAATGCATAGTCTCTCATAGTCATGTGAAAAGTATGGGAATCGAACGGTCCTTTTAATATAAATTTCTGTATACTGATTTTATATAATTTTATTAGAATGTGTGTTTTGTAAAGCTTTTCTCAGTTTTGCTCTTGACTTTTCCATTGTAAAGCAAAGTTACAAACACAAACATGCTTATGAATATTATTTTGTGAAATTGTTCCAGATTTGCACCCTTTTCGGGTTTATCCTTTGTTTTTTCCAGGAAAATAGGGTTGCCCTAACCCTATTCTACATAATGGGGAGGACAGGACAAAATTAAATAAGGCCATCTAAAATAGGAAAACATTTCTCTCGGCATTTGTATGATCATTTGACACACAATGAGAGATTTGATCTTATACAGGGAAATTATTTCAATCTGCAAAATGCCAAAGATACCCAGGATCCCAAAGATCCTAGGAATAATAGGACAAAATGGGTTTAAAGAGAGACACTCAGCTGTTTTGGACATGAAAAGTATGTTAGTTTGTTTTTTTATTGTTGAGAATTTACGGCTTGACTCCAGTCCTGTATCAACAATGGAGAAGAACAGAGACAGAAGAAGACCGGAAACTGTGACCAGGGAACGCCCTTATATACAACTACCAGACATCTGTCAAACTAAGGAGAAAGAGGCTGCTCACACCCCATGTCCAGGCCTCAATCAAGTCCTCCAGCTTAACCAGCTGGCCTTAGTGGCTGAAGAGATGCCTTGATTTTCTGGCAAATGATCTTTTTATGGTTGTTCCACAATTGTGTCCTAAGGTTCAAGGCCTCAGCCCTTAAACGGTTCCTTTTGAACATTTTTCAAGGGTGACGTTTATCAAATTTTGGCAAGTTTAAGATGTGTGGACTTCAAGTCCCAGAGTTCCCAGACTTGAAGTCCACACATCTTAAACTTGCCAAGTTGAGAAACACTGGAAAGGAAAGGCCCACCCAGGACAGAACCTCCTACGTTTATTAAATCTCATTTCAACTTAACTACACGCAGGCAACTTCAACATAAATATCCTATTTAGAAAGAGAAGCTGCTACTTTTGAGGATATTTTCTGATTGCTCTGATTTTAAGTTACAGTTGCTAAAAAAAATAAATTGAATTCTGGGATGCCTGGTTAAAGGCCATGCTACTCTTTCCATTTCTAAAATCATTTGTAGTGTTTTCAGAAACTTTATATTGCATGTTCAGGGGTTTGATTTATGGTGGGTTTTTTCCCCCCCTCATCATATATTTATTATTATGGTTTGTCTCACAGTTAGCCAGAATGGATTTGGCATTTTTATCTACCTGTCGAGTCTTTCCCAAGGACCTCAGAATCATTATTTATTAGTATCATAATCCTTGCTAATGCTGCTGCTGATTTTTCTTGGTTTTATTGCCCCGTGTCTCATTCTTCATGTTTCACAGTACCCAGAAATCAGCAAATAGATGGGAAGTAAACTATCATAAATTTAATAGTAACTTTTTAAATATACATTTATCTTCCAGTTACTGTGGCCAAGCTATTCAGACTCTCTTTGCCAGTTCAGTTCTGGTTTTGCTTACCTGGAAACACTTTCCCCTCGAGTCAGTAATATTTACTTCTAGGTAAATCTGTAAAGGAGCCTGCACAGCTATGATCACAATTGAGTCCAACATTTTTGTTGCTAAGCAAGATAGTTATTAAGTGATTCATGCCCGTTTTTGCCACAATTGTTAAGTGAATCATGCGGTTGCTAAGCAAGTCTGGTTTCCCTCATTGATTTTCTTTTCAGAAGCTGTCCCTTTTCAGAAGCTGTGGTTGGGGAATGGAAGGATTTATATTCCTTGCAGACAGCTGGTCGTTTGTATTCTTTTTTACAGTCGTTGAGACCACTTGGAGATTTATCTGGGTCCGTAGGGTCACCTGAGTAGTGCAAATGGGTGTGGAGCCATTTGCACCCACTCAGGTGACCCTGAGGACACAGGCGGCCTCAACCGCTCTCTAAAAGGATGCAAATGACCAGCTGCCTGCAAGTAATATAAATCCTTCCATTCCCCAACCATCCAGTCAGAGCTGAAGAAGCTTCTTGGATGAGAAGTGAAACATCTTCAAAGAAAGAATAAGAAAGTCCAGTTGCTTCTTGGAAAAAAAAAAGCACCTCTGGGACAACCATGATCTGGATGACTGAGAATCTCCATATACCTGCAACGGGACACTGCATGCCAGTTGCCAAGCACCTGAATTTTAATCATGGAACGCTGCAAGGGTTAAATGACAATTGGCCATAAGTCGTTTTTTTTCAGTGCCCCTGCAACTTTGAACTGCCACCAAACATGGCAGGTTGTAAGTGGAGGATTGCTTGCATGCTTGTATTGGTAATTAAATGGGAGGGAAAGCAAGTTGAGCTACAAAAGTTTGAGGCAGGAGATAAAACTTCCCACTTGCAGCTCACATGTTCTCAGTACGTCACTTGGGCTTGATTCCCTTGAGAACTGGGCCCTGGTGACCCCCCACCAGCCAGGCCCCAATCTGATTTAATTAAACTCTGATAATTTTCACCGCACGGAATAAACACTGGGACTCTTTTGGCAAAATTAAGCCTGACATGTTAAGCTCTCAAGGGGCTTAATTCCTGCACCTATGAAGGGCTTTTTTGTTTTTTTTTTACACTGTCATGGAAACAGACTACAAAGGTGAGGGCCCAATCCCCTTGAGCTTTTTTTTTTTAAATGAGGTGGTGGAGGGGCGGGGGGGAGGTGGGGGAGAGAGGTCACAAGCTCCTTTCAATTCCAAGCTTATGATTATCCAGAGGCACCTGCAACATAGCAAGAATTTACACACCAAACGACAGCCCCAGATTAACTCAATTAAGCAGCTTTGAGCAAGGCTGATGTTCTTAACTTTGTTGTTTAACTGTGCTTAGTCAATTCAGTCTTTTCCCCACCTCCCCCTCTCCCTCCCCCAAGTGTCACCAACAGTGATCACTGGCTCAAATTGTCGCCTTAACAGAGGACCTGCCAGCGTGTTTCTTCAATAACGGCAGGACTGTGCCCTCAGCCTAGCAAAGGAATGCAGAGCCTCCCACAATTCTGTGCAAATGGCTTTGGAAACTGAGATGGAATCCTTGCAAATTCACATTTAGCATCCTGACCTCTAACAGGGACTTGTTGAGACTCTACGAAGAGTGCAGAGAAGAGCAACAAAGATAATTAGGAGACTGGAGGTTAAAACATATGAAGAACGGTTGCAGGAATTGGGTATGTCCAGTCTGATGAAGAGAAGGACTAGGACTAGACATGATAGTAATGTTCCAATATTCCAGGGGCTGCCACAAAGAAGAGGAAGTCAAGCTATACTCCAAAGAACCTGAAGGCAGAACAAGAAGCAATGGATGGAAACTAATCAAGGAGAGAAGCAACTTAGAACTAAGGAGAAATTTCCTGACAGAACAATTGATCAGTGGAACAATTTCCCTCCAGAAGTTGTGGATGCTCCAGCAAAATGGAAGTTTTTAAGAAGAGATTGGACAGTCATTTGTTTGAGATGGTATAGGGTTTCCTGCTTGAGCAGGGGGTTGGACTAGAAGACCTCCAAGGTCCATTTCAATTCTGGTATTCCGTTAGTCTGACTTGCACAGTTATATAGGTGGTCCTCAGCTTACATTTACAACTGAGCCCCAAATTTCCATCGCTAAGCAAGACAGTTGTTAAATGAGATTTGCTGCATTGTTCAATCTTTCTTGCCACCATTGTTAAGTGAATCACTGCCATTTTTTAAAATAGTAACTATAAGCGAATCTGACTTCCTCATTAACTTTGTCAGGAGGTGGCAAAAGGTGATCACATGACCCCGGGACACCACAAGGTCATAAATACATGCCAGTTGCCATATGTTGAATTTTGATCATGTGACCACGGGAATCTGCAACAGTTTGAAAACTAGGTCATCAACCTGCTTTTTTCAGTGTTGTTGTTAAGTTGCACTGGCCACTACACCAGGGGTCTCCAACCTTGGCCACTTTAAGACTTGTGGACTTCAACTCCCAGAATTCCGGGAGTTGAAGTCCACAAGTCTTAAAGTGGCCAAAGTTGGAGACCCCTGCTCTAAACAAATGGTTGGTTGTTAAAGTTCATGGACTATCTCTAAACCCAATATCCCAGACACCGCACTGCCACTGCCCCGCCTCTTTTCCAATGTGCTCACCTGGCGCCAGGTACGCAGCGGACGTACATGCAACTCACTCGGTTCCCTCGGCTGCTTTTGGTAAGGAACACCTCGACGGTGTCCAGTTCTCGTTGGGTATATTGGAAATCGGCCCGGTCCATCAAATGAAGCTTCCAGCGAGCCATGGGGCCACTCCGGGAGGAGGCGCTGCTGGTGCTGCCCACAGCCTCTGGCTCTGGGACGATTGTATAGGTGGGGTCTGGAGGTAGGAAGGCCAGCTTGGCAGCGATTCGACTAGGGCACGGTGGGCAGCAGAAGAGACAGCAGAGTTCACTGACCGTCAGCCCATTCATGGCCGCGGGTGGAATCAAGGGGAGGGACTATGGGGCACAGGGTAATATTCAGGGAAGGGGTCCCACAAGTAGGCAATCCAACCAGTTAAGGAAATATTTCAGCCTCCAGTGAAATACAGCAAGTCTTTAGCACCTGTCCGCTCAGAACAGCCATAACTGAGGGGTCCTGCATTCCAGCATAGAGAATCTCGAAGTCTCTCTCTGCACATGAGCTTCGCTGCACAGGATCCTAAAAACAAAACAAGAGAGGAAATTATTTTTTTCCCCCCATCAAGGAGATCCAATAAAGACAATGGGAATGGTCAGAGTTTATTGATTTCAGGGGATCTTCTTACGGGATATGCCCCTCGTTTCATCTGGAGGCGACTCTAGGCTGCTTACATAGTAAAATATAAAAACATAGTTAAATCTAATCCAATACAGGTAGTCCTCAGCTTACAACCATTCGTTTACTGACGGTTCGAAGTCACAGCTTCCTGGGGTCATGGGATCAAACTTGGACGCTTGGCAACTGGCATGTACTTATGACGGTTGCAGTGTCCCAAGGTCATGTGATCACTTTTTGTGAATTTCTGACAAACAAAGCCAAAGGGGAAGCCAAATTCACTTAACAACTGTGGCAAGAAAGGTTGCGCAATGGAACTTTTAGGGCTCAATTGTAGTCGTAAGTTAAGGACCAGCTGTATTTCCCAACCGTAGCCATTATTAAGATCTGTGGGCATTTTTAAGATGCGTTGCTGGCTGAGGTATTCTGGGAATTGAAGTCCACACATCTTAAAATAGTTAAAGTTAGGAAACAGTGATCTAATCTAGTGTCATCAAATACTCTGTAAAAGCCCAACCAATTGTCACAGCAGCCCCAGGATTGGTCCAGCAAAATTCAGGTGCAAAATGCCATATTTCAATGGTCTGGTTTGGGAGTTTTGGAGTCTTAATGGAAGATATGGCAGCTGTTTGCCTTCTACTTCCATTCCACGCTTTACTTAACCTCTAGAAGAAGAAGAAAAAAAAAACCCAATAAAATTTTCTAAAGAAAACCAACTCTTCTTTGGAAGGAGAAGATACTGAAACTGAAACCCAAATACTCTGACCACCAAATGAGAAGAGAGGACTCGTGGGCAAAGACCCTGATGTTGGGAAAGAGTGAAGGTAAAAGGAGAAGGGGACGGCAGGGGATGAGATAATTAGATAGAGCCACCAACGCAATGAACATGAATTTGGACAAACTCTGGGAGATAGTGGAAGGCAAAAGAGCCTGGCATGCCATGGTCCATGGCGTTGTGAAGAGTCAGACATAACTTAGCGACTGAACAGCAACAAATAACATTTCAACCATCTATTGATATCACCTGTGGCCTCCTAGTTCCTTCTAAGTCAAGTTCAGAGGTATTCTATATCAGTGGTCCCCAATCTTTCGGGTTGGTGGGACATTTGCACACGAGTGTGAGCACCCAATGGAGCTTTGCGCCTGGCAGCGGGTCGTGGCCCATGGGTTGGGACCCCTGTACTATATGCAGGGGTGGGATTCAAATTTTTTAACAACTGGTTCTGGGGCCGTGGCCAGGTGGGCGTGGCCATGTGACTGGGTGGGCGTGGCTTTTTTGCAGCAAACCCCCCCCCACCCCGTTTTTTGGGCCTTCTAGGCCTCAGGGAAGCCTCCGGGGAGGGCATTTTTGCTCCCAGAAGGCTCCCCTGGGGCTCAGGAAGAAAAAAATAGAGCCTGGAAGGGGCATGCAGCACCCCCCCTTCATTTTGGGGCCTTTTGGGCCTCAGGGAAGCCTCCTGGAGGGGTATTTTTGCAAAAAATGGAGCGCAGGGTATTTGTGTGCTACGTCCCCCCCCTCCATTTTTTGGCTTTTTGGGCCTCAGGGAAGCCCCCTGGGCGAAGCAGTAAGACGAGGAGGGGAATCCTGACACAGCTGATTATAGGAACAACTGATGGTTGAGAGAGGGAAAAAAAATACCTTGAGGAATGACTGGGCAGGGAAGAACCCAGTCAGAGATGTCGGGCAAGTGCGCGATGTTGTGCATGCACGATAAGGACTGACTGGGTGTGGTGTGAAGGGGAGGGCGGAGAGGGGCGGGGCCAAACAGGGGAACAATTTGCCGGTTCTCCAAACTGCGCGAAATCATAACAACTGGTTCTAAAGAACCGGTCCGAACCAGTAGAATCCCACTATATGATCTTGAGATTCCTTCTGATTTTTATTCAGTGATAAGAAAGCAGCTTAGAGCAGTAGGAGTAACATAGGACTTGGAATGCTCAACTGTTCACTGGCCCTTTAAAACATGCCTACCCATAAACTTTCAAACAGAAATCAGCCTCATTAATAACCTGCTCAAAAATTTGATCATCCTACATAACAAGAAAGCAAGGAGGGGGTTAACATGTACAAGGGTTCATTCATTCCTGATTTGCAGCCATTAATTTATCACACACAGATGAATGATTAACCAAAACAATGATATGAACATATTCATACAATTTCCGCTAATAGAGATATCATAAAGGAAAGAGACTTTTTCTATGAAAGCTGAACACAATATAAGGTGAAAGATTGGATCACAACATTAACTGAACTTGCAGAAATGGCACCGTTGATTAGTTTGGTTGGGGGCAGTAGAATAATAAAATACATTTAAAAAAACTGGAACCCTTGTATGGACTTTTTGCTGAAAGAAGGAAAAATGAATGGATTATTACGGGATTTGAGTATTAAAATGAGGGGAAGAAGTTAAGGAAACGTTTAACATGACAATGACTGGATGGCATTATTGTATGTTCTTCTCTTTTTTTTCTTTTCGGTTTTCTTTTCTATTATTTTCTGTCTTTGTTCTTGCTTGTGTTGTGTTAACATTGTGTTAACCAATAGAACAGCTTGCCTTTGGAAGTTGTGGCAGCTTCATCACTGGAGGCTTTCAAGAAGAGACTAGACTGCCATTTGTCAGAAATGGTGTAGGGTCTCCTGCTTGGGCAGGAGGTTGGACTAGATGACCGACAAGGTCCCTTCCAACTCTGTTAATCTCTTAACTCTGTTAAATCTGTTGTATGCTTTACAGCATTACACTGAAAATGTGTGTGTACATATATAAAGCTGATCAGAAGAAAATTGACCATATTGTATTTTCATCTTAGGGTTTAAATTAGAAGGAATTTATGGGAATCCCCAACCCAGATTAAATCTAGGTTAATCTAAGTTTAACAGACCTACAATAACCTTTGTTCTGGCAGCATTCATACCTCATGTAAAGAGACCCTATGCCTTGTTTACTTTTCGTGTAATGTCTTAAGTTAAAGACATTAAGTTGTATGATCCCAGCCAACAGTGTTTTTTTTAATTTATTTACAGTATATCCCACTTTTATTATTTTAATAAATAACTCAAGGTAGCGAATATATCCAACACAACTTCCTCCTTCTATTTTCCCCACAAAATAGTGAGTTGGGCTAAGCAAGAGTGACTGGCCCAAAGTTATCTAGCCAGCTTTTATGAAGTAAAGCAAGTTTCATGGACAATGTGAACCCAACCAGCCAGAGGCCAATCATATGAACATCATATAACCCAGGGTATGTTACTGTTACTTGTCTTAGAATTAGCAAGAGGCCACCCAAGCGATCCTAAAGGTGCCTTTTCTAACTGAAGAAAACTTCTTGGATGAGAAATGTTTTCAAAGAAAATAAATCAAGAAAGTCCAGTTGCTTTTCGGGGAAAAAAAAATACTTTTGGGACAACCATGACCTGGATGATAATAAACCTCCATAGACATCAAGGCCTCCAGCTGAATTTCCTGCTCAATGCCAGACTGATAATAAATCCGAATAATTAACATTTGTTTTCACCCCATTCAATACAGAGAAGTTTTCCACCTCTCTAATTCTACACTTCATTTGTTCCTAATGTGAGATTTTTTTTTTTTACTTTTGACTTCTGACTGGGCCAAAGAGTAAGATATAAATGTAGAACCACCACAGTACTGCATCAATGTCCACTACAAACAATGATATCAAAATCATGACTCAGGGATCATTATCAAAGCTCTCTAATCAGGGCTGGAAATAAATATTTCAAGGAAAAAGCCCTTTACGATTTTGGTTTAGTATGGTTTATTCATTCAGAAAAAGGGTTGATAGCACAAACCTTGCAACAAGTACTTTGTCCTTCCAATCGGAACTCTATATGCCAGCATATGGAAACCACTAGTGTTTTGCTTGGCTTCCTTGACTTTTTGGTAAAGAAGAGATAAAATTTATCTTATGCCACAGCTACTAGGTTTATTATCTTCATGACGCCACTTTCACAGGCAAGACAGCTTGCAAATGAAGAGATTATGTAATTTACATCATGTCCATGATAAGCATATAATCATTTGCATGATGATGTCATGTGGCAGATCATTAATTCTCTCCAAAGACTTCTATGCAACCTTGATGGTGGTAAAACCAACTCACAGAATATCCCTCTCCCAACTCCTATGAATAATATAACTACATTTGTTCTTCACCCAGGCAGGGTCCAATGAACCTCTTCCTGATCACTTTGGTAACATTAATATTGATAACATTCTCAATCTTGGTAACATTAAGATGGATGGACTTCAATTCCCAGAATTCCTGGCTGGGGAATTCTGGGAATTGAAGTCCACCTAATCTTAACCTGGCCAAAATTGAGAAATACCTAAAACTATCTACAAGATCTCTTTAAAAAAAAGGAGTAGGAGGACATTACCAATCTGCTTGCTTTGAAAAAAATAAAAATAACAGCAGCAGCAACTGAATTTCTGCAGGTGTTTGCAACTGTGAAGCTTCTACCTACAATCATGTAGCTTAAAATAAGGCTGCATCCACCCATATCTCTCGCATCAGCTTCAGAGCCTCCAAAGCCAATCCAAACCACACACTGCTTGTGCCACTTATACCCAGCGGCTACACAAATAACATCATTAACAGAACACTACAGCTCCCCCTCAGCACTCCATGAGTCATTGGAAAGCAAAATGGACCCACAACACATTTTAACCGATGGTCTTCTCCCTCTACACAAAGTCCCCAACCACCTCCCCTTCAATTGCATACTCCAAAAGCCCCCCTCCACACATACTACGTTATCCTACCCATTATCCGCAGCCTATAAGAATGTCAAGCAGGCCTTTGCTCTTGGGTACTTTCCAAGCGTGCCTAACTTTATCCCATTATCCCAAACTCTTCTTGCTGGGGATCATGGGCACTGTAGTTGAGATGCGTTGAAAAGGCCCGAAGAGTGGGGATCAATGTAGAAACCGCAAAATCCACCCCCTGTCAGTCAGTCAGACAGACCCTACCTTGAACAGCGATCAAGAGAGGTTTTCTCCCGAATAAGCACCCCTGGCGTAAACCCCGCGCGTTTTCACGGTTAGCATGGTCAAGCGGACGCTTTCGCAAAACTGTTCGTGGCTGGAAACGGAGCCCAGTCCACGAAGGGTGGGAATTGTTGGCAATCCGAGAGCAATTCTCTCCAACGGTCCCGATTGACAGCGAAAGATTCTTTACGGAACGGACAAAACGAACGTGCAGAGAACGGAGGTCGTAGCGGCATATGACATCATCGGAGCTGTCACTACACACACACAGACATGTACACGAGAAATAACTGGGGCACTTTGGGGAACCGGGCACCCCCAGATCTCCTCCTGAGCAGCCCTGCAAACACGCTCCCCAGCCAGCCACGGCAAGACCATTCCCCCCCCACCCCCACCTCCTTTGGCGTAAATAAAGGCAAGAGGTCGGTCGTCAGCCCGGGAGAACCGAGTAACACACCTCCCCTTGCAAAAAGGGGGAGACCCAAAACACACACGCGAGCCCCGGACGTCAGATACCATCGCACCAGTCCGGAATACGGGAAAAATCCGCCCGGCAAGCGCTGAAGCCGCCGCCCGCCGCCCCGGGCTCGATGCTCTCCAGGGATGGAGAGGCGGCGCGCATTCGCGCCCGGACGCCCCAAACTGTCCCTTTGCCAGCGTGGAAGGCAGGCAGCCATCAAGGCAAGCAGACCCCGCGGGGCTCCCGAGCCTGCCGCCCCATCCGTCAGTCCGTCCCTCCCCGCCCTTAATCACCCGCGCCTGCCCGCTGCTCCGCGGTTGCCAGCGGGGTTCCCCCGTCGCCTTGGGCGCGCACCGGCTCCTCGAAGGGCAGCTGGCGAGTCTCTCTCCCTTCGGCCGGCAGGTGGGCTGTCCTCCGTTCCCCTCTGCTGTTGGCCGCCCCGCTCAGCCGCCAAACCCTCGTCCGGCCCGGATCTGTTGTTTCCCGGCTCCCGCTTGGGAGCTCCAACCGGGCGCCCCTGCGCTCCGCATTACGCGTCGGGCCTGCAAGTTGGAACGAGCGGCCGCTGCTGCGCCGGGCCTCCCACCCTCTGGCGTCTCCTCCTCCTCCTCCCCCTCCTCCCGGGGAGGCGGATGTGACAGCGCGACGCCAGCGCTGGAAATGACGACACCCGGCCCGGGTGGGGCTTTGAGGAGTCAGAAATGGTGGGGAGGGTCTCCAGGGGAGACAAGGGGAGCTGAGCTCCCTAAGCCGCGCTGAGCATGGGCGCCAGGCGGACGAGCAGGAAAAGGCGTCGGAGACCCTGTTCGTGTGGCTTGCAGAGCCGTGGCTTAGAGCAGAGTTTCTCAAAATGGGGTCCCCCAGGACTTTTGGGTGGGGGGGCTCCTCCAGGATCCACGACCCTCTCACGGTTCCGCGAAATCAAAACGATTTACCAGCCTACGTTGAAAAATAGCACCCCGTCATACAAGGGTGAGAAGCGGCAGTGAATGGGTCCACTTTCATGATTAATCTGGTAAATCTTGATGGAGGTAGCCCATACAAATGATAGCTTTTGGGGGGGTACTCCATATTTTTTTTTAAAAAAGTGGGAAGGGGTCCTGAGAGGAACAAAAAGAAGAACAAAGCGCTGAGGGGAAAAAAAGAAAACATTGGTTTAGAAAATAACCACAACTGTCTTGACTTCAAATGGTTGCAAGCAGTCATGTTTTGGCTTGGCGGGATCTAAGCATTGCGGTTTGTAAACAGCAAGTTCAGACAGAGGTTGTCTCTGCCCCTGAGACTAGGTATCATGGCTTAGTTAACCCACTATTTACATCCAGGCCGTTATACATAAAAAGATATGCATCTTTCAAGGGGCCACTGCCAGATTACTAGGATTAAGCAGGAATCAGGAGCTGTGTGTTCAGGGGCCATAACTGAACTGCATTTAAGCCCATCATTGAGACGTCCTGCAGCCTCTGTAGTTCAGTGTGTGTGGCACAAATCCTGGAAATGGAGTAATTTAAGTCATGAATAAGTGTTGGTTGAACCCAGCCTCGGTTATCTAGATGCTTGAATCAAGGATCTTCAGTGTATTGAAATGCAAATTTATCATCTCATTGCAGAATATCTAAATGGAGCTTCTCAATCATCCAGGTCATAGTTGTCCCCTTTTTCAAGAGGCAACTGGACTTCCTTCAGTGGTAGGATTCAAATAATTTAACAACCGGTTCTCTGCCCTAATGATTTCTTCCAACAACCAGTTCACCAAACTGCTCAGAAAGTTAACAACCGGTTCTCCCAAATGTGTGAACTGGCTGAATCCCACCACTGACTTCCTTATTAACACCTTTGGGACATCTCATTGCAGGTAATCACTGAGCAATATTCTGATTTTCTGATCTGCTAACTTGCAAGAGTTGTTATGGGAGGGAAGGTAGGTACATGAAACTTGCCAGCCTTATGGCAAATGTTGGTCCTCTGGCAAAAATATGTGCCTTGCATTTCCTCTTTAACAACACTATTCAAGCTGAGAGAACTACGTTTTCTTGCCATGAGTCTGCCTTGAGAAAACTTCCTCCTTCCAACTGGACTTTTTCAAGGTCTGGGGCAAAGTTCTCCTTCACACATGAAGCGTTTGAGGAAAATAGTTTTACTATGAGACTGAAACTGTGATATTAAATTCTTTGTGACACACTTGTAGAAGTCATTGCGTTGGATTCTTCTGTGTTCTTTGAGTCATAGAGAAATGCACAAGATAATTGTTAAAGGATATTTACTCTTCTTTTTACAGTTCTCGGAAGTAAAATTTTCATGCTTCCGTTTTTTGTTCAGAGGAAGGAAGAATGCACCAAAAGCTTGGTAACAGCAGTCTTTATATCCACTACTTTCTGCCATGGATAAATGTGAAAGTTGCTGCCACAAGAATATTGTTGACTGGCTTAGATGAATTTGAAAGTGAAGGTAGAAAAATGCAGTCCTCAGATTTAGAGGATATACAGACAGGCCTCGACTTAATACCATTTGTTTAGCTCAAAGTTACAATAGCACTGAAAAAAAGTGACTTGTGACTGTTTTTCACACAACAGTTACAGCATCTCTCTAGCTTTATTCACTTAACAGTGGTTTTCTTAACTGTAGCAAAAGAGGTTGTAAAATCAGATGCCTCGTTTAGCAACAGAAATTCTAGTCCGAATTGTGGTTGTAAGTTGAGGGTTACTCTAAATCTTAAAAGTTGAATTAGCTGATTCAAGTCATAAAGAACATTTATTTTTATTTTATTTATTTTTATTTGTCAATTGCTTACAAGATAATAGGTATAAGTAAAAACATAGTTATGAATACATGGATATATATAAGAAAAATAAAAGAAATAAAAGAAACAATAGGACAGGGACGGTAGGCACGATGGTGCGCTTATGCACGCCCCCTACAGACCTCTTAGGAAAGGGGTGAGGTCAATAGTAGACAGTCTAAGGTTAAAGTTTTTGGGGTTTGGGGAAGAAACCACAGAGTCAGAGTATTCCAGACATTGACCACTCTGTTGCTGAAGTCGTATTTCCTGCAATCAAGTTTGGTGCGATTAACCTTGAGTTTGTATCTATTGTTTGCTCTTGTGTTGTTATGGTTGAAGCTGAAGTATTCATTGACAGGTAGGACATTGCAATGTATGGTTTTATATACTATACTTAGATCGGACCGAAAGCGGCATAGTTCTAGGCTTTCTAGGTCTAGAATTTCGAGTCTGGTGGCATAAGGTATTCCGCAACGAGTAAAGGAGAACTCTTCTTGTGAAATATTTCTGGACTTTCTCAACTGTGTTAATATCAGATAGGTAATGTGGGTTCCAGACTGATGAGCTGTATTCGAGTATTGATCTAGCAAATGTTTTGTATGCTCTAGTTATTAGTGTAATATTACCAGAGAAAAAGCTACGTATCTCAAAAAAAAAAAGCTATGTAAAATCTCAAATCCAGTACCTCCCCCGGTGACTTCATGGGCTAGAATTACCTTGAGGTAAGATGGGCAGGCTATAAATTTTTATAAATAAATAAATATATGGAGGTTTTCTATAACAGACTGAAAGTAATTTGCTGTTGTCTTCTTCTAAATTATTTTTTTAGCTGCTCAGGTTGATCTTCCAGCTAAGAAGTAGGCACGTCCTATGCTGCTTTTGAGATCAGCAAACTTTAGAATTTAGAATTTATTTGATTTGTCAATTGCTTACAAGATAATAGGTATAAGTATATACATAGTTATGAATACATGAAATGGGTACATATAAGAAAAACAAAAGAAGCAATAGGACAGGGACGGTAGGTACATTGGTGCACTTATGCACGCCCCCTAACTTTGGCTACAGTGCTAACTGGACCTTGTTCAAGGGACAGGATCTATTGCATGATTTCCCCCCTCCCCCTATTTTTGAGAATAATGTGTTCGTGGAACAATTCCTACCTGTTTTTTAATACAATTATTTAATTACCACCACCTCATAACAGCTTTGTTCCTTATGCCATCCGTCTTGTAAATTCGCAACATTCTTTTTTTCACCAAGTATACATACACATTTGCACTATACTGTGATGTTTCTATGATGTGTCATATGTCATATGCATAGTGGTTATTCTTTGAGAGCTGAATACAACTAAATTTCATTTTAATGTATGCTGATTAGTGTACATTTAAGGCGACAATGAAGTTTCTAATTCTATTCTATTCCGATTCCTAATCCTAACCGTGTTGCATTTTCCCAGCCTACCTTCCCAGAGTGGGAAGCCAGGGTACCGTATTTTCCGGCATATAAGACGACTTTTGAAACCAAAAAAAGACAACCTAAAATCCGGGGTCGTCTTATACGCCGGGTCGTCTTATACGCCGGAAAATATTATGGGCGTCGCCGGGAGACGCTCCTCCCCTTCCCAAAGAGAAGACGGCGGCCGCTCTGCCGGCCCATCATGCTCCGCGGGAGGCCTGGTCGTCTTCCGTGTGTGTGGGAGAGAGACCGAGAGAGTCGCCCTGGGGCCGGAGGAGGAAGGCTGATGCGAGCGCGAAGAAGGAGAAGCATTTACAAATCCTTGCAGCTTAATTTTGAATACCCGTATTTTCTGGTGTATAAGATGACTTTGAAAAAAGTCAACCAAAAATCAGGGGTCGTCTTATACGCCCGGTCGTCTTATACGCCGGAAAATACGGTATGTTGCGGTCCAATTTATGAAGGAAGTATACCTGATGGAACCTAGAAGAAGGACTTTTTCTTTTTCTGGCTCCCTCCCTTCAGAACATCATTCATTTGGAAATAAGATTGGCCCCTCCTAGCTAGATTTTTTTGGAAAGCCCTAAAAACATGGTTCTACCAGAAGGCCTGCATGCCCAGGTTGCTTTGGAGCCAATCAAGTGGCTTATATGATTGTATTTGTCACAATCTCAAGGGGTGGGAGTTTCTGGGGTTTTTATTTTGTAGATATTTAGTGCTGTACACAGGTGTGGGTGTGCTGCTGGGAGTTTGCGGGGGTTCGGGAGAGCCCCTAGCTAAGATTTTGTGCAGTTTGAAGAACCCCCAAATGTCCGGCCCACCCCGCCCCACTCCTCCCAGGAGTCCCCATATGGCCTATTTTGGATGCAGGTAAGTGCAGGGCGCATGTGGAGGCTCAGGGAGGGCAAAAACGGGCCTCCCAGAAGTTTGGGAAAGCCGGAAATAGACCTGTTTCCAGCTTCCAGGGAGCCTCCAGAGCCCAGGCAGGCCGTTTTCACCCTCCTGGAGGCTCGAGCAAAGTCTCCAGAGCCCGAGGAGGGCAAAAACGCCCCTCCACTGTGATGCAGGAGGCCAACTAGGCCACGCCTACCATGGCCACGCCCACTGAGCCACCAGGCAGAGAACCCTTTGCTAAAATTTTTGAAGCCCACCCCTGGCTGTACACCACCCTGAGTCACCGTGTGCGAGTTGGGTGGCCATATGAATCTATTTATGAAGTAAATAAATACACTTTTCAGCATATTCAAACTTGAATTGTATGCAGGTGCCAACCATTGTTGTTGTTTCTAAAAAAAACCCAAACGCCAGCTGCTTTTTGTTTTCCACTTTGAATATGGAGGCCTCTTGGTTAAAAGAGATCGGTAGATCTTTACAGGCAAATAGCAGAGGATGAGATAAAAATAGAAGCCATATCAGGGGATCACAAAATCCTCCCCTTGCCTACAGAGCCATATTCCATTCATTGTAGCATATTTTTTGTCAGGGACAAAGTCCTTTTGTCTTGAAGGAGGAAATATTTTCACTCGCTTGGGATATTTCTCTGAGGTGAAAGAATGGCAAGTTCTGATGAAAGGGAAATGAAGAACGCCAAACTCCGATCGTGTCGGATCCCGAGGGCTTGGATGTGTGCAAGATAAGTCCTGTAACCTGTTAAGAGTTCCACCGAGTGTGGCAATCAATCTCTCTCAAGGAATGTAAACATGTACTTGTGGACTCTGCAGTAGAAGATTCAAGGACGTGGCTTAGCTAAGATGTATTTACAGCAGAAATGTACTGGCATTGGAAAACATACAGAATCTAGGGACTTGCCTACAGTTTTATGCCAGTTCCAACCTTTAAATTCTTTCTTTCCTGCTCTTACGGGAATTAAAATAAAAGATTTTACTGCCTGGTGGTCAGCCTTGGGTGTTGAGAGCAGTTACACAGTGCTTTGGTAGCTGTCTGATCTAGTCAGAGATTCTTCTAACAGAAAAACCAGGGACCCTGGAGGTCTTCTAATCCACCCCCCTGCTCAGGCAGGAAACCCTATACTATTTCATACAAATGGTTGTCCAATCTCTTCTTGAAAGCCTCTAGTGTTGGAGTACCCACAACTTTTGGAGGCAAGTCAGTGGTGGGATTCAATTTTTTTTACTACCGGTTCTGTGGGTGTGGCTTGGTGGGAGTGGCAGGGGAAGGAGACTGTAAAATCTCCATTTTCTCCCCATCCCACTAACCTGCTTTCCAGCTCCGTTCTCCTATGAAGGGCAGTAAATGACCCAGCCGATCAGCTGGGACTTGGGAGGCAAAGAAGAGATGGGGGCGGGGCCAGTCAGAGGTGGGATTCCAAACTACTCAACATTTCCACTACTGGTTCTCCAGAAACTGGTCAGAACTTGCTGAATACCACCCCTGGTTCCACTGATCAATTGTTCTGTCAGGAAATTCCTCCTTCCTTCTAGTTTGGATCTCTCATCTTCTAGCTGGCAGTTTCAGCCCTCACACCAACCTTCACAACTCTAGTGGGAGATGGTGACATCATGACTGAATGTACACACCCTGCAAACCCAGGTAATGTTGCATATATTTCTCTATTCACATAATACCCTTTGCCCAAAGAGCTACAGCTTAATATGTGATGGCCTGGTTCACAACATATGCCTTTACTTTACAATGTTGGGATTCCCACAGTGTGCTGAATCACCAACCTCATCATAACCCAGTTTGTTATGTGTAGTTAGTCATATAACACAGCAGTGCCAAGTACAAATGAAAATTATGTGCTAGTAAGTTGTTTTACCTCTTGGCAGCCACATAAAATTTCTTCATGATAATATCTGCCTGACCTGGTTCTTCAGGTTTTCCCACAGTCCCCCCATCACCACTGTACCTGAATTATGTTGGTTATCCTCTTCTCTTTCTTCCACCTTTCCCAGTATTGCAGACTTCTCCAGAGGTTTTAGGTATTCACATATCAAAAGTAGGATAATTTGATCCTGGTCAATGAAAACTGCTGGTTGATTTGTTCAATGATCCATTGGTTTGTTTTCTTGGTTGTTCATGATAGTCTCAACAGCCTCTTCCCAACACCAAAATTTAAAAGCATCAATATTCTTCCTATCCTGCTCCTACTGCTTTAGCAGAGTTCAAAAATGTGAAAAGAGAGCAGATTTTTTAAAAAATTGAAAACTCAACCGAATTGTACTAAACCTGGTGAATTCTACTTAGCAGTTTCCAGGTCAGTGTCTTGTCTGGGATAGTTCATAACAAAATATCTTGTTAGATAGAATTATCACTTATGGCCAAGTTAAAGTGAGACCTGCCAGACCTTGAACCAAGGCTGCACATGAAAATGGGCTGGGGTTTTGTTTCTTTGGCTGTGGCCACTAATTTTATTTTTTTTGATCCCCTCCCTATGGATTTCCCTTCTCTCTACCCACCAAATATTACCATCAGATTGCAAAATATCAGACAGGACTGGGGAAGAAAGAAGCAAGCTTTGACAGATGGCTACAATGGCAGATCTGCCTAGTCCTCCAAACTCACTCAGGTGTTTGACACTCATGCATTTAAAGTGAGCTTGACCAGCAATTGTGATCAGCTGATAATCAGGCCTCCTTTTGGGCAAGGGTTCAGGACTTATTCAAGAGTAGTATTTCTCAGCCTTAACAAGTTTAAAATGGGTGGATTTCAACTCCCAGAATTTCTCAACCAACATGCTGGGGAATGTTAAAAAATTTGGAGACTCGGGACATGGAGAGCTAGCAATCTCTTTCTCTACTACACCATCCTTCTCTGTCTCCACCACCAGTTAAGGAGATCTGGAGAGAGATTCACTGTTTTGTCCTGTTGCTTGCTTAAAAGGGGAAAGCACTGTTTAACACCAGAACAGCTAACAGGGAAGCTGCCTTGGAGAAATGGAGATATCTATTTAAAAGGACAGTCTGAGGTTGTGCCATGGTTAGGTGCATGCATGTGGGAAAAAGTTTCTGCAGTTGAAATTTCTTATTACTGTATTTGCAACCACTTATCCCCCCCCCCAATAGAGATGTGTTTGTTAATTTTAAACAAAATGGGAAGTAATTTCTGGCAAAGTATAAGATTTATGATGTTGTCAAAGTACACTTAAGTAAAGTTAAACACTGACTTCTAATTTACCAGAATCTGCAGTCAGATTAACCGGATCTTACCAATGATTGATGATTTCAATGCTGTTGGTAATACTCATATTTCCCCAGGAGGTGGCGCTAAAGTTCCATTTCCATGGAAGCAGTAGGTTGAGACTCCACTATCCCACCATCCTTTTTCTGGTGTGTTGCTTAAACACATCTACCAAATGTTGTAGGCAGGTAATTCATTATCTCTTTCTGTAACCACTCCCACTGTACAACTGCTCTTTTCTATTAGAAAGTTTTCCCTTCCTTTAACCAGGATCTGCCTTCCTGGAACAACTTAATATATTGTTCCATACCCTGTACAGATAGTCCTCAACTCACAAAGATTATAGCGACTATTCAAGTTACAAAGGCACAATGTGATTTATGGCTGTTTTTCTGCATGTCCATTTGCAGCATCCTCACGGTCATGTGATCAAAATTCAGACATTTGGCAACTGACATGTATTTTTGACTATTGCAGGTCCTTTCGCAATCTTCTGACAAGCAAAGTCAATGGAGAAGACAGGTTCACTTAACCATTTTACTAACAACTGCAGTGGTTCACTTAACAACTGTAGCAAGAACGATTGTAAAATGGAGCACAATTCACTTAATAACTACCTTGCTTAGCAATGGAAATTTTGGGCTCAGTTGTGGTCGTAAGCTGAGGATTACTTGTACTCTGAAGACACAGCATGCTTCTCTAGGACATTTTCAAGAGCTTGAAAAATGTTAAACCGTATTCCTGGTCAGTCTTGTGTTTGACATCTAAACATACTCATTTTCTTCACAATCTCTGAAGCCCTGAGTTCCAGTTCTTCCAGTCCTCTCCTCTTCTGACCATTTTATCTCTCCTGTCTGCTTCTTGAAAAGCAATGACAAGAATTGGATCCTTTCTGAAGGCTGTGTCCAACCTATGTATAATATATTAAATGTATTACTTTCCAGTATTTGGGACTTATACCTTTGTTGATGCAGTTTAAAATAGCATTTGCCTTTTTCACAGCAGAGTTATAGTTTTGATTCATATTTAGCTGGCAATCTATTCTGAACTGAGTTCATTTTCAGATGAGCCCTTTCCAATAAATAACATGTAAAATAATTGCATGTATTCTTGGCATGCATCCTTGATTTTCTCTAGCTCTTGTGATTCTCCTGCCATCTGGTTGGACTTTTAGTCCTCTCCCTACTGTTTTCCCAATTTTTCAGATGCTAATCTTGAGTCCCCAACTTGTCAACTAATTTCATTGTGTATTGTCATCAAAACACTTTTGCAAGCTGTTGGACAGAGGACAATGTTCTTGGAGCTCAGACAGTCTGGGCTAAGTTACCAAGTATCTTCCTTTTTCTAGAGAAATGGATCAAATGTCTTCCTTTTTCTAGAGAAATAGATTATTCTTAAGAATTAGCTTCCTCAACAGCTAGGAATTAACCATCTCAAAAAAGGAAAACATTCTACATTTCTCTAGAGAGCTGGTGGGACAGAATGCAGTCGGGAAGGGGGCAGGCGGCACGCTGGATAAACCTTGGCGGGGGTTGCCCCCACTTCTGTAACTGCAACAGCCACATAGTTCTGAATTGTTGAGTCTAATTGACTAAGATTTCCCATCCTGAATCAGAATATAACACAAATATGTTAATGAAGGAGTTGAAGACTTAAAAAGAGGGCATTTGAAGGGGCTTCATGCTGCTTGAAATAGGCCCGACTTATTTTGGAAGGGAAAAAGAAGGGAAGGGAAAACAGGAAAGACACCCAAACAGCAATAACATTAGATTTGGGGTTGAACTTTAGTAGTATCAGGAACAAGCAATCCAAACCACAAGTGCATAGTCTCAAGCAGAAGCTTTATTGTTGGCCACTTGTGTTACAAAAATCTCACCAGACTCTCTGCCTTCCCCTGGGAATGGTCAGATATGGCTTCAGGGATCCTGGGGGAGGACAGGCCTGTACCACTTCCTACAGTGCAAGGACTCTAAGCTTGGCCCCTTCTTAACACCTCCCTCCAATCTAGCTGGAGATTCCACCCCAAGTAGTATGGCTTGGCTTGAAGCAGGGGGATTTCATGAAGCAGGGGGATTTTTTTTCATCTGTTCCTGCAGGGGTGGGGGAAGAAAAATACACATCCTGGAGAGAATTAGATGGAAATTGAGGTCACCCTGGGCAGAAAACCTATTTACAAAAGAAAAGGCAAGCAGGCGCCACCACCACCTGCATGAATAATAACAAGGCCTTTGCAGAGCCCCAAATCCATGTTCTTTTGTGCTCATTGGGATATAGAGGGCTTCCCAGCGCATCCAATTGGTTATCAAAGACTTTGTTTGGCTCTGCCAAACAAAGGACAAGGTCCTCCATCATATCTGAGGGTGGCAGTCTTGCTCAGTGGGCATAAGAGGGCTGATGCTTTAAGAGGGAAAGCAAGAGGGGCTGAAACACTGCCTTTCAACACAGGCCGCCTAAATCAGAGGCCTTGTGGGAGGGCCCAGCCCCAGCAGCCATGCAGCTGGAAACCATGAATCGCTCATCCAAATAACCTCCCTGTAATTACATTCTGTTACTTAACGAGGGTGAAGCCAAGGGCCTCGCATGTTAGACACTGCCAACCAAAGAGTCACATGCACTCAGCACAAGCAATTCCAGGGAGATCTGCATCGACTGCGGATTTGCAAAATTTTAAGATTTCTCAGAGAGGAGAGAAAAGGAAAGCTTTTGGGGTCCAGCCTCTGGCCTCGATTTGACAGGAATGAAATGCGGGCATTGGGGGTGGAACTGCATCCAACCAGGGACCCAAATTGCTTGCAGGGAAGAGCAATACACAGTGAACAAGCCATGTCAGCATTTTGAAGTCTCCGTTGAAACAGAAGCACACGGGGATTAGAAATTGATGGGTGGAAGGGCTGTTTACTTTCACAGGTGACCTTGGGAAAATCTGAGGTCTGGATCTAGAGATCAAGACACACGGTTCGCTCTCTGCTTGCTGAAGAAATAATGTTTTCTGCTCTTTCAGGTAGTCCTTGATATAAAAGCACCAGTGAGATCAAAATTTCCATTGGTGGACCGAGACAGTTGTTACTGTAAGTTCTGTTTAATTTGATGGCCTTTATTGCCACGTTGTTAAGCAAATCACTGCTGTTGTTAAGTGAATCGCACAGTTCACAGTTAAGCATATCTGGCTTCCCCCTTTGACTTTGCATATTGAAGGTCAAAAATGCTAATCACACGATCTCTGGGATGCTGCAACTGTCCCACATACCTGCCCGGGGCAGGTCTTGTGAGTGTTATCTGGAGAGAGTTCGACTCTGTGACCGCCGAGGGTGTGGACAGGTTGCTGGGGGGTCTGAATGCCACTACCTGTTTATTGGACCCGTGTCCTTCCTGGCTGGTTTTGGCCGCCAGGGAGACGACACGAGGCTGGCTCCGGGGATTATCAATGCTTCTCTGAGAGAGGGGGTGCTCCCTACCGCCTTGAAGATGGCGGTGGTGCGGCCCCTCCTCAAGAAGCCTTCCCTGGATCCAGCTATTTTATCGTCCAGTCTCCAACCTTCCCTTTGTGGCGAAGGTTGTTGAGAGTGTGGTGGCACGTCAGCTCCCCCGGTACCTGGAGGAAGCTACTTACCTCGATCCGTTCCAATCGGGCTTCAGGCCTGGACACAGCACTGAGACGGCATTGGTCGCGTTGGTCGATGATCTCTGGAGGGCTCGTGACAGAGGGTTCTCCTCTGTCCTAGTCCTATTAGACCTCTCGGTGGCTTTCGATACTATCGACCATAGTATCTTGTTGCGACGGTTGGAGGGGTTGGGGATTGGTGGAACCGTCTTCCGATGGTTCTCCTCCTTCCTCTCCGACCGTTCGCAATTCGTGTTGGCGGGAGGGGAGAGGTCCACCTCTAGGCCCCTGGTTTGTGGGGTGCCTCAGGGGTCGGTCCTCTCTCCCCTCCTGTTCAACATTTATATGAAGCCGCTGGGTGAGATCATCCGTGGTCTTGGAGTGAGGTGTCATCTATATGCAGATGACACCCAGTTGTACATCTCCACTCCGGACCACCCCAACGATGCTGTGGGGGCTATGTCTAGGTGCCTGGAGGCCGTGCGGGATTGGATGGGCGGGAACAGACTTCGGCTCAACCCATCCAAGACCGAATGGCTGTGGTTTCCGGCGCTCCGATATAGCGAGCTGATACCTTCGCTGGCTATTGGGGGGGAAATTTTGCCCCCCACAGAGAGGGCTCGCAACCTGGGAGTCCTCCTGGATGTACGGCTGTCGCTTGAACATCACATTGCGGCCGTCTCCAGGGGGGCGTTTCATCAGATCCGTCGGATCTACCGGTTGCGGCCCTTCCTGGATCGGGACGCCTTGCGCACGGTCACTCAGGCCCTTGTCACCTCTCGCCTGGACTATTGTAATGCCCTCTACCTGGGGCTCCCCGCGGGGAGCACCCGGAGACTCCAGCTGGTGCAAAATGCAGCCGCGCGGGTGATCACGGGGCGTCGCGTAGCGCCCATGTGACGCCTTTCCTGCGCGAGCTGCATTGGTTGCCGGTGGCTCTCCGGGTTCGCTTTAAGGTTCTTGTTCTGACCTTTAGGGCGACCCATGGCATGGGACCAGGTTACCTGCAGGACCGCATTCTGCCAGTGATCTCCAACAGGCCGGTGCGTTCCCATAGAGAGGGTCTGCTCCGGGTGCCATCGGCCTCTATGTGTCGTCTGGCGGCGCCGAGGAGTAGGGCTTTCTCTGTGGGGGCCCCCGCCCTCTGGAACACTCTGCCTCCGGAGCTTCGTACCGGCACGAACCTGAGGGCCTTCAGGTGCGCGTTGAAGACCTGGCTCTTTGAGCAGGCCGGCCTGGGCTGAGATGGTTTTAATTGGTCTCCATATCATTTTTAATTTTAATTGGGTTTTTAAGGGGGGTGGGGTGGAGTTTTCTCATTTTCATTAACCAGCCAACATTAATTTAATACTTTTTTAACTTTTGTATTCTCTGTGAGGTTTTAGATGGGCTGTGCACAACCCTGAGTCCCTTGGGAGAAGGGCGGTATATAAATTGAAATAATAAATAAAATAAATAAATAAATAAATTGAGAAGTGCCCAAATTCTGATCACGTAACCATGGGGATGTTGCAGTAATCATAAATGCAAGAACCAGTTGTAAGTCACTTTTTCAATACTGTTGTAACTTCTAGCGGTTGCTAAACGACCCGGTTGTAAATTGAGGACTATCTGTATTTTCAAGATTAAGCTATTGAGGGGGCGTGCATAACATGCGTACCGTCCCTGTCCTATTGTTTCTTTTTAATTCGTATCCATTTCATGTATTCATAACCATGTTTATACTTATTCCTGTTATCTAATACTTGCTTGACAAATATAAATAAGTAAATAAAATTAAATATGACCTGTTGAAGTGAGGGGTTCCATTTCAACAAAAAGATCACATCCAAGTAGAAGAATATGTTTGCAAGGAATATAAATCCTTCCATTCCCCACTATCCTGTCAGAGCTAAAGAAGCTTCTTGGATGAGAAGCGAAATGTCTTCAAAGAAAAAACAAGTCCAGTTGCCTCCTGAAAAAGTACCTTGGGGACAACCATGACCTGGATGACTGAGAACCTCTACAGACTTTTAGCTATACAATTTGGGATAAACACCCTTTGAATGGCGTGGGAGAAGGAATGGATTTCCAGAGGAAAAAAATTGCAGACTACAGGAACCAGAAGCGCTACTCAGATGACCCTGAGGACACAAATAAACCTTCAACAACCCTCTAAAAAGAATATAATGACCAGCTGTCTGCAAGGAATATAAATCCTTCCATTCCCCACCATCCAGTCAGAGCTGAAGAAGCTTCTTGGAGGAGAAGCAAAACATCTTCAAGGAGAGAACAAGAAAGTCCAGTTGCCTTTTGCAAAAGCACCTTTGGGACATCCAAGTAGAAGGAGATACAATATTTGGAAGACAACATCAAACTGGTCTGAATTTCTATCAACAGGGTAGGGCAGAAAAGGTAAGGGAGAGGTTACATTGGGTTATTTTTGTTCAGATACATTTCTGAATAAAAACAATCACAAGGATGTCTATAATTTAGAATTTTTGCTCTCACTTTGGCCAATCAATAAATCAATCTTTATTATGGCCAAAGACCAGCATAACAAGGGGATAAAAATATGGGGTAAAATGCTTTTTTAAAAAAATGTACAAAGGTTTTATAAAAAACTAAACATTATAAAAAACAAAAATCTGAAAAAAGTTTTCAAAAATAAATACAACATAGGTAGTCCTCGACTTACAATTGTTAAATGAGATTTGCCCCATTTTACGACCTACCTTGCCACAATTGTTAAGTGAATCATTCCCCAAAGTCGCAAAAGGTGATCACATGACTGTGGGATACTGTGACCGTCATAAATGCACGCCAGTTGTCAAACGCCCAAGTTCTGATCATGTGACCATGGGGATGCTGCAAGTTTGTGCGAGGACTTGTTTGAAGTCACTTCTTTCAATCTCACTTTGAACCGTCACTAAATGAATAGTTGTAAATCAAGGGCTCTCTGTATTTTGCACATTGAATATTTGTCGTAGAAAAACTCTGGTTACAACTTATAAAAGCTGTATGCCTGTATTTGGTTTCATGTGTGTTGCATGTGTGTGAGACAAAAAATGGGTGATGCTTTATCACACCACTGTGACCGCCAACTTGGTATTTCTTTACCATCGTCTGCAGACCCCAACAAAATGCAGTCTTTGTGTCAGAGTCTGGACCATCCCTAATTAACTTTATTTGGGATTTCAAATCTCGCTCTCCCCATACTCTTAATAGGTTTGGTTCAGTGGCGGGTTTCCAAATTTTTTCTTACCGGTTCTATGCATGCGCGCGCAGGGCTCAAATCATGGGTGGGATTCTACCAGTTCAGACCGGTTCTATAAACCTGGTTATTATGATTCTGCGCAGTTCGGAGAACCGACAAATTGTGCTGGCCCCTCCCCTCTCCTCCCGCCTCCTCCCCTCCATTTTCATCATGCATGCGCAACGATGCGCGCATGCCCGACATCACGGACTGCTTTTTTCCCTGCCCCGTCACTCCTTAAAGTATTTCTTTTTTTTCCCCTCCCGACAATCAGCTCTTCCTATGATCAGCTATGCCGGGATTCCCCTTGCTGTATTGCTGCTTCACCCAGGAGGCTTCCCTGAGGCCCAGGAAGGCAAAAAATGGACCCCCCCCTTCCATTTTTTGCCTTCTTGGGCCTCAGGGAAGCCTCCTGGGTGAAGCAGTAAGACAGCGAGGGGAACCCCCCCCGCCCCTCGTACTCCATTTTTTGCCTTCCAGGGCCCCAGGCAAAAATGCCTCCCAGGAGGCTTCCCTGAGGCCCAGAAGGCCCCAAAATGGAGCAGAGTTGTGGTGCTGTGTGCCCCTCTGGCTCCGTTTTTTTTCCTTCCTGTGTTCCAGGAAAACCTTCTGGGAACAAAGACGCCCCTGCCGAAGGCCTCCCAGAGGCCCAAAAATCAGGGGGAGAGTTGTTGCTGCAAAAAAAAGCTACCCAGTCACATGGCCATACCCGCCTCGCCATACCCACAGAACCGGTTGTTAAAAAATTTGAATCCCACCCCTGGCTCAAATACCAACTCTGTCAATGCTGGTGAGCTGCCTGAGTTGTTTTTTTTAACTCAGCTGAGGCACGGCAATCTGCTCCGCCACGCGAATCAGCTGAGGTAAAAAAAACAAGGAAATATAGGTGAGGTAACAGCAAATGCGAGTGGGCAGGGCCATTCAGAGGTAATATTTGCCAGTTCTCTGAACTGGTCAAAATTTCCACTACCGGTACGCCAGAACCGGTCTGAACCGGCTGAATACCACCTCTGGTTTGGTTCTCCGTAAACAGGTTTGCTCTGCTATAAACAGAACCGAACAAAGGAGCAACTGAAGAAACTTCTTGGATGAGAAGTAAAATGTTTTCAAAGGGGAAAAAAAAAAAACCAAGGAAGTTCAATTGCCTTTTGGAAAAAGCACCTTTGGGACAACCAAGACTGGGATGATTGAGAATCTCCATAGAGAAAGGAGCAGGTGGAGTCTGATGCGTCTGCTTTCTTGATACCTGCTCAATGTGAGGCCAGTAATGGCCACCTGTAGGAGACCAAAGAAATCTATTCCGGGAAGGCTCGGTCCAAATAAAGCAAAGTTATTCCTTCCCCACCAAGAAAAAGTCTAGAATCAAATACTGTACAGGTAGCCCTCAACTTACAATCTCTAGTTTAGTAACCGAAGTCACAACAGCACTGAAAAAAGTGATTTATGACCATTTTTTACACTTATAACTGTTGCAGCCTCTTTGTTTTCCACACTTACAACCACCGCAGCATCCCCATGGTCACATGATCAAAATTCGGGTGCTTGGCAACTTGACTCGTATTTATGGCGGTTGCAGTGTCCCAGGTCATATGTGATCCCCTTTTGCAACCTTCTGACAAGCAAAGCTAATGCAGAAGCTATTGAGTGACTAGAGTGTTTCACTTAACAGCTATGGCAAGAAGGGTGGTCAAATGGGGCAAAATTCCCTTAACAGCTGCCTTGCTTGGCAATGGAAATTGTGGGTTCGGTGCCGGTTGTAGGTTGAGGACTATCTGTAGATGTTTCCTTTACAACCCCTTGTAAGGTTTCTGGACACCGCAGGCTCTTCCTTTCCGCTTTATGCTGTAGGAAGTTAGCACCCACCCCTATCCTAGAAAAATGAAATATCCTAGGAAATATGAAAAAGGCAGAATATTTCCCCTAAATAGAATAGAAACTCAGAAGCAGAAACTCAGCCCCCCCCCCTCCCCCCGCACCTGTGCTAATGGGCCATTACTCTGGCCTAGGCCAGCCTATTTTATATAACAAAGATCTCCAGGTAGAGTTATAGGAATTGCCCAAAGCCCTTTCATTACACCATCATCCAGCAAAGCTCAACCAAGCCTGGGATTCAAGTCAGTCTACAGAGTTGTCCCTGCATGGCCCCATGGGAGTCTGACAAGCAATCAGAATACAAACTCCAAATCCCAACAGAGGGCATAAAACCCAGGCACTTTCAGCATCTCAGTCCTTCCTTCTTTGGAGCTCCAAGCCACGTGGTCCTGTCCACCATTAAACCATCTTTCCAAGCAGTCACTATGTTTCCAGTGTCTTTCTCCCCCCCTTGGAACTGAACCCAGAAGGATAATTCTTCCAACAATTGCCTTGCGTTCTAGTAAGCTGAGAAACAGGTAAAGGAACAAGAAAACGAAATCCTTCAGCAGGTCATTTGGACGAGCTGCATGGATGATGGGAGGGATATGATTTCATCCCTTTCCCGGACAGTGGGAGATCCAGCAAGGGAATACCGATAGTCCTCGACTTACAACCATTTGCTTAGTGACTGTTCCATGTTACAAGGGCACTGAAAAAAGTGACTTATGACCGTGTTTTACAGTTACGACCATTGCAGCATTCCCCATGGTCGTGTGATTTACATATGGGTACTTAACAAGTGGTTCATATTTATGACGGTTGCAGTGTCCCAGCTCATGATCCACCTTTTGCGACCTTCTGACAAGCAAAATCAACGGGGGAAGCCAGATTTACTTCACAACCGTATTACTAATTTAACAACCGCAGCGATCCACTTCACAAATGTGGCAAGGAAAGTCATAAAATGGGGCTAAATTCACTTAACACATGTCTCACTTAGCAGTATACATTCTGGGCTTCACTGTGACCGTTCAGTCAAGGCCTACCTATTTGGTCTACTAAGGCTGCAAAAGATCCTATCTTGTTCTTTTTACACAGGCATGTTTTCCTTACCAGTTAATCCTTCAACAGATCTCAAAATAATGTGCTTTCAAATTTTTTTTAACAAATAAATAAATAACAGAAACTCTCAGGGGATGGAGCAGCACCGCCTTCTCCTTACGAGATAGCCAGAGGTGTGAGTGAATCTTTTCTTTCGTTGCCCCAATCTTCTCTTCAGCCATCTCCAACGATCCTGGCTACTCATGAAGCATTCTCACCTGCCTCAGGAGGAAATGCCAGCCACAGAGGTTATTCTGACTGGAGAGCCAGGCTTCGCCGTGTTGAAAAGAAGTGCAATGGAAAACACAGGTTTGCAATATTGCCCTCCACCACTATCAAGGACAAAGTACAGGGAGTCTTCAACTTAAGACCAACCATTCAGTGACCCTTCAAAGTCTGATGGCAATGAGAGAAGGTGGACCAGTCAGTCCTTGGAGTTCTGGCCATTCCAGCTCCTCTGCAGTCATAAAGCTCTGGGGGCTTGACAACACGTTTGTACTTGCAACAGGTTGCAAAGTGCCCCATAATGACACGATCACCATTTGCAAACTTCCTCACCATCTTTCTCAAAAAATCATTGGGGAAGCCAACGGAGAAAGTTGCAAGTCACTGGAGAAGACTCCTTCGCTATGTTGTGTTCTCCCGGCTCCTCTGCACTCATACTGTGCTGGCCAATCATGCACCCCTGCAACCTTTTCCTGACTTTGTACCCCCTCCCCAACCTACACAGCATTTCACACACACCCTCCTTGACCCTTCCTAACATCCTGCACACACCCCTTGCTCCCTCCTTCTTGACAGCAGCCACTTACCTGCCTGCTGGCCTGATACTTGCAACTTCCTGCTGGCTTCCCCATTGACTTGGGTTGTGGAATGCTGGCAGGAAGTTGCCTTATCAAAGAACTGTGTGATTCTGTTACCAATGGCAACCCCACTGCAGAGATCACTATCGCTAAGCGATGTAGTAATGCTTTATGATTTAGCAATGCTAAGTGCTTATCACTTAGTAGTGCTTATCACTTAGCAATGTAAATCCCAGTCCCTATTGTTGTCATAAATCAAGGAATACCTGTAAACTGAAAAACACTTCTGAGAAACTGGAAAGAACTTTGTCAAAAGAAATACTGTAAGAATATGATCACACACTGAAGGATATTCCAGGGGTAGAAAAATTACTAGGCAAATTTTGGCACAACATTAATTATATCCAGCTTCACTCTGTTCTGTGTTTGCTCTTAATCCTAAAAAGATCACAGCATGGCCGCCATTCCAGCTCTCCGTCCCTTAGGCTGACTTTTCCTACACCTTTCCTAGGAATCCTCGCTGTGTTTTGAGATGAATTACACAATACTGTAGCAATTTTCCAATTTCTCGGCTTTCAAATGAGACACGGGACACAGCACAACTGTTGAAAGCATAGCTTATTTAATTTTTTATACATTTTTCTTTTTTTTTTTTCTCTTTTTCTTTTTTCCTCTTTTTTTAAAAGTTTTAAATTGTCCTTTAGAATTTTTTTTTTCCTTTTGCATAGGGGAAAAAAATTAAAAAGAAAAGAAAACCAGAGTTGGCTTTCAGGTAATGGTACATAAAAGTAGGCGCGTTGGCTAATAGTATGCGTATAAATGCTAGAATCAAATATCATGAGAACACCAGAGAAGTGAGCGAGGAGGGAGGTGAAGAGGGTGAAAGACATGGCTCCATTTATTTTATTTTTTTTGGGGGGGGGAGAGCTCCAACCGAAAACCCCGTTGGGAAAATGAATTGCATTTTGCCTTGTCTAAAATCAGTCATGGATTCCCCTCCCCAGAAAACTCCTGAATTGAAGATGTGGGGAACTTCCTGTTTAAAATTCCCTCTTTATAGAACTGAGAGATAAGAAATTAAAGTAATTTAAGGCTGTAGTGTAAAGTGCCCTCCAAGGCTGATTCTCTTTCTTCAACCACCCGTTGAGCGCCTTCACCCAAGGACGGGACTCGCTCATTTTCCCTGGTGCTGCGGTGTGTCTGTGTGTGTTAATGTGACATAGCAAGCAAGAAGCGAGACAGAGAATAAAATATTATTGTTAACCACTGTAAAATATAAATGGACAAAAAGTATGTGCATGAGTCCGAGAAAGTCAGGGAAGAAATGTTCTTCAACAGAATACGCCGAAAGAGAGAGATGGCAGGGCAGGGGAAGGAAAGAAACAACGTTAGAAAATGGTTATTCCAATCTTGGCATCAAACTTTTAGGAAACCATTTCTGCTGATTTCTCCCTTCCGGGCGTCACGCTCCTCAAGACTATGTAATAACAGCAGAAAACAAACCCAAAGGATAAACGATGAATGTCTTAAGTTGAATGGTGGCTGCTAAGCATGATGTAAAGGGGGGGATTAAACAGATGTGTGGTCTCATTGGGGCAGGGCATCTAAGACCTCCTGTAGTTACCATTCTAGGCAAGTAGGATCTCAACCAAGTTATTAACCCCGAGGCTCAGCCAAGCTTTCCTTCTCAGACTAATCCAATCCGCTTGGCAACTAAGATGAAAAAGGCCCACTTATTCTAGTCATGTGACTAGTCATCCACCTGACAGTCTAGTTCATTTTTTCTCAGGCTCAAGCACTTCAAAGATGGGCGGATTTCAATTCCCAGAATTCCCCAGCCAGCTTGGCTAGGTGGGGAATTCTGGGAGTTGAAGTCCGCCCATGTTAAAGCAATCAGGTTGAGAAACAGTTTTAGTTTTTCATCAATTTCAGATTCCAAATTTGAAGAGAGAAAACTGAGCTGGGAGACTTGACTTTCCCAACCAAAGTGGAGGTTATAATTACTTAGGAGATTTTGGGTGATTGAAAAAAAAAGAAGCAAAGAAAACATCTTGAAGTGTTTTCCTGGAAAGGTTGACTACTCCCATTCTGACAATATACCTGCTCTCTGTATATGCACACTCCAGGGATTAGGTAGCGCACAATATGTTTACCTCTGAACACACAAGGCTGCAACCTTCAATTGTATCCCAATGCAACTTATTTCTATACATATGGATATAAGAAGATTCAGTCCTCTCTTTACTGTACATGGGATTTTGCATTGCAAAATTTTTGTTAAATGAACAATAGCATAAAAAAAAAAACCCAAAGTGAGCCGAGCACAGAATGTATCAACCAGTTTCGGACCGCAATCAAACTCCATCTTTTTAACCTCTTCCCACCCCACCCCTTTCCCAGCCAATCTTGATGGAATGGGAGTTTCTTGGACACCCAATTTCACCCCACTCCCCTCAAAAAAAAAAAAAAATCAATGCAAAACTTCAAATAGACTACGGATAAATAACCTGGAGGGAAGAATTACATGAGCAAAAATGAAGCAGCCAAGGAAATGCAAACCAGCAGTACAGGCACAGCTAAAGTTATATTTTTGGTATTTCATACTCCTGCTGGCTTCTCTCCCTTGTGCGTGCGTGTATGTGTGTGTTTGCGTGTATTCATTTACTACTCACTTTATGTTGTTGTCTGTAACCTGAAAACATCCCAAATTTAAAGTGTTTGGGGTAGAGATGCTGGAAAATCAATGACAGTTTTGATCACCAGAAAGCCTTCTTTTCAAATAGAATATGCACTGTGGGCACACAAACACACTTCCCGAAGTCCCACTGCCTATCCTGTTGAGGAGCAATCTGAACAACCCTAAGCAACCACTTGAAATGTACAAATAATTACAAAAGAAGGTCAGTAAAAGGAACTCTATATCAACAGGGCAAGCCTACAGTACATGGGTGTGAATCCAGTTTAATTGTTAGCTCTCTTGTTTCACAAACACACAAGTTCTCACACGCACACAAGCTCTCAGATTGTTGGTACTTTTGCAAAATTGCTCTCTTTTTTTTTTAGAACCAGTTCAGGAAAACTACAAGATTTAATCCAGAGTCAAACGTATTTGCTGCTTTTGTAGGTAGGAGCAAACGGTTTACACAGAGTCAACCGCAACCGGCTTTCATTTAAACAAAAGTCACTGTCAAGGTTGATTGGGGAATTCAATTCCCAAGGCCTTTTCCAAAAGAACAAATTTACAGGACAGAAACTCCCGGTTGTTCCTTGACCCCAATTTCTTCTCATTCAGCATTCTTGGAATCTTACCTTCAACAGCCAAGGGGACCGCATTCTCTTGGCACCCTTGCTATGGCACGCCTGCAGACATTAGTGCCGCCTCTGGCATCTTCCTCCCCCATAGAATGGAAACCAAACTTTCCAAACCAATGCCCTCTTTTCACTGTTCCCCAAACTGTAACTTTAAGGTGTGTGGGCTTCAACTCCCAGAATTCCCCAGCCAGTGTGGCTGTGGAATTCTGGTAGTTGAAGTCCATCCTATCTTAAAATTGCCAAGATTGAGAAACGCTTCTTTAGATAATAACGTTTCACCACCCACCAAATCTAAAACCAAAGACCAACTATGTGCAAGTTAAAAGAAACTTTCTTTCCAGAAAAAAGCAGCAATGTAATAAAATTATATTGCAAAAGTATTTTTTTAAAATATATATCACTTCTCTCTCCCTCCCAACCCACCTTGCAAAGTTATCCTGGTTTATAAGGAAGGATTGTCTAGTCAGATCCTATGTTCCCGGCCTCCGCACTAACCCTTCCTTTTTAATCACGCCAAGAAGAGCCCTCATTTTTTCAGATATTGTATTTTGATTTCCAGAGGGAAGGAGACAGGGAGGGGTGGGGTGGGGGTAGAGATGTATTATTATTCTTCCAGCAGATTGGAATAATCGAGTAGCTCAAGTTGTAAAAATCCCCCAATAGCACCGCATAAGTAAATATATTATATATACTATTTTTCCTATTTATAACACAAGGCCTTTCAAAAAGCAATAATAACAACAATACTAATAATTAAAAGTGTCAGGTTTTTTTTTTCATCCTCTGGGATTTCTGTAGTGCATTACGATGGCAGTTGACAGCAAGACAAGAAATGTGACAGGAATGAAAACATGAAAAAGACCATTTCTGCATTTCTGGATGAGACCAGCCTAAGCCTAATTAATAAAAGTCTGACTCTTTCTTTCTTTCTTTCTTTCTTTCTTTCTTTCTTTCTTTCTTTCTTTCTTTCTTTCTTTCTTTCTTTCTTTCTTTCTTTCTTTCTTTCTTTCTTTTCTTTCTTTCTTTCTTTCTTTCTCAAATCTTGTTTTCTTTGCCTCCATAATATCTTCAAGAATGGGACAGAATATCTCACCCGAGTTCTGAACTGATGCTGGGGGAATTTAGAAATTAAGCCATAGGCTAGAGATTCTTTACACCAGCATTCTGTGAAATCCAAATAAGGCATGAATACTGGGATGACTTTTATATTTCCCAGGCTATAATCTGATAGGAAACAAACACCTGCCCACCTGTGTTATTGTTAACTTCTTTCGTTGCCTAAGAAACTCTTCCAAATCGTTGATTGCTAGAGATGATTCAAAAAATGCTTCCAGATAACTAACAAAGATGGTGAATTTGCACCTATTTTAGGAATGAATTAATCGACAAACCCAGCCACTACTTTGATGTGCTTTTCTCAAGAAAAGTATCTCTCTCTCCAGAAAGAAATTAAGAACGTGCCTAATGAGAATGTTAAAGCTGGTGCAACTTGTGAGAGCTTCTACTTCACTTGCCCGCTTGCTCCTTGTGTTCTGTTACCAATGTAAATTTATATCTGGATCTCAACCTTGCTACAATCAGCCCCTTGTGGTGAAGTTGCAGAGATATTCTGCAGTAGTTTTATGCAGTCCCATGATCCCTTCAAACACTGCAAAGGAGAAACAACCTCTGCAAAACCTTTACTGCGCATTCGGGAGAAAGGAGTTTGCAATTCAAGGGGAGAAAAAGGGCCAGCGTTTGGAAAAATAAATTCAACCATCTTATTTCTTTGAATATCCCATCAATGTTTCCTCTGAATCTGAAAGGAACAAACTAGACAGGAATCTCTTCTGCAAACAGTTGTACATTTATGCTAATCCATGCAGTGCACATCTGTCGTGGGGTACTGTGCCCTGGTGCAATAATTGTGCAAATGCATTGCTACTTGTGTGTCTCTAGGAGATGTCATAATAATGCAGAAGAGGATTTATCAAAATGTTTCTAGCTCAGAAGCAGGTCAGTTCAGTTGCTGATGGCTACAAACAAATCTGCGGAAGGGCTTGTTCCAAAACTATGGAGAATGGTCGCCCATTAGCATAAATAAACTTGGATTAGATGGATCAACAGTCACATTTTATGAAAAAGCAACTTCCTAAGATCCTATATATTAGCTAACAGTCAAGTTTGATGCTTGGTATATATTTAGAATTAAAAACAAAATAAAAAAAAACTTACAAACCATGGATAATTTCCAGCATGACCAAAAAAAAAAAAAAAAGTCAAACTGAAAGAGCCAAGGAGACTTCAGAGGAATTTTCTGTTAAAGATGCCTACATCTGTAAATGAGGGATATTAACAGATTACAAGGCTTAGAGCATTTCCAAAGTCAAGGGGAAAATGGAGAACTTAAAAAGAGGCAATACCTTAGCCTTTTTTCTGACAATGAAGAAAGGTGTAAAAATCAGTGGGAATGTAGAAATAGCCATGTCAAATGCTGCCTCTTATCTAAAGGCTGTAACCCTTAGGGAAGGAACCCCAACACTTTATGGATTAAATTCCTTCCTCTTCCTTCTCTTTCTCCTCTTCTTTTTCTCTAAAACATCTTGCTTTCTTCATCATAGGCCAATTAACAGAATATTAACAGAGTTGAAAGGGCCCTGAAGGTCTTCTAGCCCAACCTCCTTACACTGCAGACAATTACTATTCTAATTCAATTGCTTGGAAAATAACTTAATATTTACTCTTTGCTATAAGCAGGAGCTTTCCTAGGAGTCTTGGCCTGAGAAATGGCAGATGGAAGCTGAGAAATTTGAGCTGTTGGGAGGATATTAATGGTGTTTTCATTTTTTTGAGTTTCCTCTCTATTGCTTCATGATCCATAAACAACAGACTCAAATGAAAGGCTATTTTTCAATAATAGTATATCCAATCAGTCAGGAGGAGGAGCATTTTTGAAGCTGTGGAGGCATAATTTAATTTAAATGTATTTTGGGACTCTGACAAGGCAGAATGTTTCTTCCCCACCCTCCAAACTTTTCAAGATTTGAGACTTTACTAACAATTATACAGGCAAGTCTGGCCTAATTAAGGGTTAAATTCATACTGTCAGATGATTCACTGAAACTATGAGTTGGTTGGTTAACTGTTTGATCTATAAACCAGTTGGTGGCAGCAAAGTTATAATTTTAGTATGTCTTGGGTGCCATCTAGTGATCATCTGGATTTATGCAGCCATTGAGGAAGTGCTCTTGAAAAACTGGGACTAGAGGAATAGCTATGGGAACTGGTGGAGGAACTGTAAATTATCCCAAAAATTTTCCAAGAGGAAGGGAGAGGTGACATGGCAAGAAGATAGGGCAAGAGCAACTATTAGCAAAGAAATATTTTGCCAGGACTTTCTCTGACTTAACGCTGTCAATTGGAAGTGTAAATAAAAAAGACTTATTTTTCTCCCTCACAGCCAAAAGGACTGAAGAACAGATTAGGATTAGATGTAAGAGAGTGGTCCCCTAGGAAAACAGCAGAATTGTCCCAAAGGTGCTTTTCCCAAAAGCAACCAGACTTTCTTTTTTCCTTGAAAAGATTTTCCTTCCAATTCCCCACCAATCAGTCAGAACTGAAGATGCTTCTTGGATGAGAAGCAAAACGATTTCAAGGAAAAAAAAGCAAGAAAGTCCAGTTGCCTTTTGGAAAACTACCTTTGGGACAATTCTGCTGTTTTCCTAGGGGACCACTCTCTTACATCTAATCTTTGGGACAACTATGACCTGGATGATTGAGAATCTCCATAGACAGGAAAATTAATTGGAGCCACAAGGCTACCAACACTGAATATGTTAAGTTGGGCTGCTCCGTCCTTGTGCATCAATGCATCCAAGTTGCCCGCACACTGTTTGGAAGCAACATCAGAGGAGAAATGCCTCTTCCAGAAAGAAACATTTAAAACTGTGAATAGACAGTGAGATACTGCTGTGGCGTGAGCACAAGTTCCCTAGAAATCAGACAAGGCAGGAGGCTGGGTGAATTTGCTCAGTCAGGGGAGTGCAAGGATGCAAAATCACTAACTGCATCCAGAAGTTGAATCATGGCAACTGGACTTTTCTTTTTTCAGTTTGAAATGTTTCGCTGTGTATCCAAGTAGCTTGTTAGATAAGAAGCGAAACTTTCAAACCAAACCAAAAAAAACCCACCCTTGAAAAGAAGTCCATTTGCCATGACTCAAATTGCAGACAACTCTACCCGGATGACTGAGAATCTTCACCGACAAATCACCAATTGTGGTTACTATATAGCAAGAGTCTCCAAATTCTTGGCAAATTCAAGACTTGTATACTTTAACTTCCAGAATTACTCAGCTAGTCATGCTGGGTGAGGAATTCTGGGAGTTGAAGTCCAGAAGTCTTAAAATTGCCAAGTTTGGAGCTGTATAGTAAGAAACATCACAATAGGGCGAGTCCCAGCAACAATATAAGGAAGCTGGCCTTCAATGCAGCACCCTGATCCTGTTGAAATTCAGACTCTCCATCAAGGGCAGGAAGCTTCTGTCCTTCCAGATGTTGCTGCTTAATTCCTAAGCCCCAAGGGACCTGGTAGTAATCAGTGATGAAAGTGTTTGAGGTTCAACACATCTGGAAGACCATTTTCTCAGTCTTGCTCAAAGGTTGGCTGTTTTCCACACCAAAGCCACAATTGAAAACCTTTGCAAAAGAAGACTTTCTTGGCTTGCCTACGGCCAAAGGTGGCCCCATCGCTTTGCCTAGCTCTGAATGTTTGTTCCCAGCCTGCTTGTTTGCTTGAAAAAAGCCACTCAAGCAAAGTCCAGGTATATTGGATTGCAATGCTTATACTAGTTGTAAGATGAGACTTATAATTTAATACGTATGAGGAGCACCGAGTTGGGAATGTCTGCTTGAAGACATTTTTAAATAAATAAAAAAAAAATCAATGCATTTCCCCATCTTTTCTCATGCACAAAGAGCCTCTACTGTACAGAAAACCTTTTGTTGTTTGACAAAAGGGGGCCGGGTTTTTTTTGCCTTCTCTTTCATCCAGTTTTGGTAACTCAGCTTAAATAAAAAACTGGCGTGACAAAAATATCAAATTCACATGAAGCACAGAGCATTACAGTCCTCTGGCAGAATGTGAAATACTGTTTTCAAAGTTTTCAAAACTTGTTTTTAAGTTTTAAAACAAAATCCATACTGTTATGCTTTTGACACAAAGGCTGTTTTCCACATGCAGTGGCTCAGATGGTTGCAAGATTTTTGTTTTATGGAGTACATTAAGATGGGAACCTTTCCTGTAATGTGGAAGTAACCAAGCTGGTACCTTTTCTTTATTTTGGACTACAGATTCCACAATCCTTTGCAATGAGCTGCTAGCAAGGATTTATGGGAACTCAAAAAATCTGGGGAACATCCAGTTACTTACACAGTTACCTTCTGCTGTTAAATCTTTGTTAAAGGTGGTAAGAAAGGGAGGACTGGCTATGGATGTATATAGGTAGTCCTCGACTTAGCACCTAAAAAGGCCTTACAAACCAGTTTTGAAGTTCCCATAGCCGATTCTCAGTGTCACATGATCGCATTTTGGGCACTTCAGAACCTGCCTATATTTACATCCATTTGCAGTGCCCTGTGTGGTCATGTGACTGCAATTTATGATGGTTTTGCTTGAAGCCGGCATTTACTTCTGGTTTCCATCAAAATCTGACCTTTGGTGGACAATGGGTTTGCTTAAAGACCACCACAAAAAAGTTCATAAAATCGAATCTGGTCACATGGCGACCCATTTTATGACTGTCATGACTTATGATAGTAATTGCCAGACTCAATTGCAGTTGTAACTCAAGGACCACCTCTGTTTTTTTTTACCAATTGAAATATGAAATAAGCCACCTCATTAATTACTCAGGGTAATGTTTGGTACAAGTGATGGAAAGAAGGATAGAAAGAGCATTATTGGTTTGGGTTTTTCTACTCAAAGAAATGCCTATATAATTGAAATTCTTTCTCCGGTCTATATATAATTATGCAGATTCTAATATTTTGAAAACTTAAACCAGGATTCATTCTAACAGAAAACAAAGAAGTTACAAACAGATGATAAGCAACAAGCTAATAATATTTATATGTGTGAGACCCTTTGTCATTATCTATTTCAAAACTGCAGATTTGAAAAACAAAAAGTAATAATAAAATGGCTGGAAATATAATGCTATTTGGATGGAAAAAATCTTAAAATCAGAGGCACCAGAAGAATAAGCTCCCATAGAAAATGACTGGAAAGTAAAACAAATGAGAATAATAAAAACCACATCAGTTGTGAAAATTAAAGAAAAAGCAAATGCATGAATAGTTTTAAATGATGGAACAAATGAAGTAACTAAATTAGTATTTTTTCCCCTTGCGTACCCCTTTACATCAAGCAGAAACGCAGAAAGGAAAAAATACAGTAATTGAAGAATAACTAAATAGAATCATCAGGATGATTGTGTGTAAGAATTTGCAAGCAAATTCAGTGTCATAGAGCAGAGTAGCAAATCCTAAAGCTCCCCCTTGAGCAAGACATTAAAAAAATAACATGGAAGGAAACTTTTTTTTTACAGTTTTTGAAGTAAACAGAAACTCTCTGAAACAGAGAGAAGATGGGCTATGGGGAAATGGGCAGGCTGGAAAGATGTCTATATTTTATATCATTTCTTTCCTTTTTATAAAATTGTTCATCCCAGCATCACACCATTTATTAATTCAAATAAATCTAAGCAAAATGATAAGGATCAACAAAATTCAACCTACTTCCTTCTGTCTTAAAAAGTTGGGGGAATTTTTTTAAGCCAAGAGAATGTCCCCATACAACGTGAGAGGTTCTCACTGCCATAAAATACAATTTTGAACAATAGATATCAGGTGGGGTGAGTTGTGGGCATGTACACAGACAAATCTTCCTTCCTCGTAGCAAACACACATGAACACACATCTGAAGGACCTCTATGGTTGGAGCAATTTCTCAAACTTTCGAGACACTAACTAGTAACATAAATATTAATTACAGATGCAATTAATCCTACTTTTATTGTAAAAGCAAAGAGGCCTATCTTTAAAGGAGTCTGCCATTCTCACTTGGTTTCCATACATCTGTCTTTTAGGGAATCTACTCAAAAGGGATCGAATTCTGTTTGGCCAGTACACTGAAGGATTAAACGAAATATCTGGTAAAAAAAAAAAGTGGAAGAGATAGTGTCACTCCCACACACTTTGTGAGGTTATGAGATGTCACAATCACAAATGATGACCCAATCCTGTGGGAACTGATAGGATAGGATTGCCGTTTGATTTGATCCAAACTTTTTATTTTTTCAATCAATAGGAATCTTGAACAGTTCTTTTGTGAAAGAAGCTGAACTGATTCGCCTGTAAATTGAAAGCATTTGCCTTTAAGCTAACTACCTCTTCCCCAAGTCTGAAATATCCAAATCATACATATAAGCTACTCACGTTATTATACATGCTTGAGCCACCTTTACATTCGTTGTATTTCACCCACTTTTCCAATCTAATCCAAGTATCACAAATCAATTCCCGAGAGAAAAGGGAAGGGCTGAATTCAATTCTTTTCCAATAACTTTCAATAAACCAAGACAGAAGCTCAACAATCATAACCTCCATATGCTATCACTGGAAACTTGGAGACATTACAAAGCAAAAGAAAATATACTAGAAATCCCCAGCCAATTCTCTTCTCCCCAGAGTCAGAAGCTACCCAAACCGAGACATCCATCTCTCATGGACATTTAATAGCTAAGATAACTATGTTACTAACCATAGATTTAGCCACTATGTGCAGAAGGGCACTGCACATTTGAAACTTCATTTTTGCTTGCATTTACAACTGGAAGACATGTGACAAAATCCATAATGGGAAGTTTCCTAATTCAAATTATCCCCTCATTGCCTTGCTAAGAAAGAAAATAAACGATGGCTTTTTATGAGGGAAAAAATACACTTTTTCTTCCTACCTCAAATTGGAAAATATTTGGCTGATGCTGGGTCAAAATTCTATTCTTGATTTCTTGAAGAATATCTATTCTGCAGTAGGTGTAATAGAAGGACAACATGCACACAGCCTCCCTGCTGCATTACCATGCTTTAAAAGATGTTCTAATATTTGTGGTCCAGTTATAATTTTGATATGACAGGAAAAAAAATACTAAAACACACAGGAAGGAAAATGGTTAAAATCCACAGGGAATATTCAGATTATACTGCACTTAATTACATCTGAATGAAGTCTAATTTTGTTTTATTCTGACACCACTGACTTTTTAAGGAATTCAGCCTCTAGTATTATCTATTGTTCAAAGATCAGGTGGAACTTTTAAGATGAGAAATGGTTTTGTGCCCTGGGTTAAAGCTGTTGCTTCTATTGTCTAAGCCAAACAAAAATAATAATTATTGGGATGTTTATTGGTCTTCCAGACTCAGATGTGATACAGGGTCACAAAATAGGTCTTGCCTGTAGGAGTCCTCCAGATATCCACTTTGCTACATTATGAGGAGAATTCTAAATAAAGTAAATTTCATATAACAAGGCAGTCTTGAATTCCTGTTTTAAAAGATCTGCCTTTCCCAGGATTCCTGGGAGAGTAAGATTACAGGGAGTCCTTGACTTACGACCACAATTGGGCCCAATATTTCTATTGAGAAGCAAAACATTTGTTAAGTGAGTTTCCTCCCGTTTTATGACCTTTCTTTATGACAGTTGTCCAGTGAATCGTGCAGTTGTTAAGTAAGTAACAAGGTTGTTTAATGAATCTGGCTTCCCCACTGACTTTGCTGGTCAGGTCACAAAAGGAGATCACATAGCCCTGGAACTTTGCAGCTGTCATAAATATGAGTCAATTGCCAAGCATCTGAATGGAGATGGTGCAACGGTCGTAAGTGTAAAAAAACAATCATAAGTCACTTTTTTCAATGCCGTTGTTAACTTGAACGGTTATTAAACTAATCGTTGTAAGTCAAGGACTACCTGTACTGTACAATGACCAACTGAATGTACGGATATCCAAAATATATGCCTCTAAAAACAAACAGGTTGTTTCAAGTTGGGTTGAAACATAATGGTGTGGCCAGCATCATACTAGTTACTTATGGCTGGAGGACACAGGGAGCCATGCAACCTTAACACGGATTTGTAACTGACAGGCAAAAGACCGTAAACATCAAAACACACAGCTTGAGAAAGCCTCTGACACATTTCTTCCCCTCCAATGGGTTTTGGCAGGTCCTTGGGGAAAACAAACTAACCTACTCAACCTGTTTTCTCCAGGGTGAAAATAAAATAGATATTCCCCATGTCTTTTACACCAGGGGTCTCCAACCTTGGCCACTTTAAGCCTGGCGGACTTTTAACTCCCAGAATTCTGGGAGCTGAAGTCCGCCAGGCTTAAAGTGGCCAAGGTTGGACAGGGGTGTTTTACACATCACTTTCAGCAATCCTAAGCTGATCCTAAGACTCCCAGCCCAGGACTTCTGAAGGAGGAGCTCTGGAAGGGAGACGGTGCCATAGGACCGATCTCACTGAGGTCCTCAGTGTCTAAGTGCTATTTCAATCTTTTCCTGGCCAGCTCCGTCCTACGGTACATCAGCTTCTTCCAACCTGAGGCTGCCCAGATTTGCTGGGACTGCAACTCTCAGAATTCTCAGCCAATGAAGCTTCTAAGCATTTAGAGAGCTGCCTTCACCACACACCCAAAGGAGCCTGAATTGGGGGTCGTTTTTTATAGGAATCTGAATTTGTAAGAAAAATGAACTGAAAAATCCCATGCTCCCATCCATGGTTTTGTTTTTTGTTTTGTATAAAATGGCATTATATTCCCCCACCCCATGCCTCCCCAACCCTTTTTTTCTTTCTTTTTCCCCATTTTCCCCCATACACGCATCAAATAGCATGCAGCAACACCTGTGCATTGATCTCATTAGAGTTAATACGTTTTTTTTTTAGAAGGCAAGGCACATTATGTGGTATAAAACGTATTTTTCTTTGTCTCGTGCAAATTAGGAAAAAAATGTAGATTTTTTTTTCTTTTCTTTTCTCTTACTTTTGTCCCTCATCATAGATGTGGACTCAAGGGAAAAAGAAGGGGAAGGGAGGGGGTGGGGTGGGAGGAAAAGAGCCTTTATGTATAATTGCCATGCACATTCTCAGCCAGCTGATTGGTTGAGCTAGGTCACATGAATTCCTGTTTAAAAGCACCATGCATTCTATATTGTAAGGGTTAATTCTTTCTTTTTTTCCTTAAAACATTGCCTCTTCATCAATTGCAGGTTTTTTTTTTCTCTTTTAGTTTCACTTAAAAAATAATAATCCGATCCCATAATTCCCACAAGAAGCCCCTCCTCGTCTCCGTGATACAGTCCTTGCGTGGAGACTGAGGAGATGGGCTTTCTGGGACGGAGGGCCTGTAATGGATATTCTGCCCAATTCCCACCTACGGGTCGAAACATGGCATCACCTATTTATTATAAAGGTGCAGAGATGTAAACAAATGCCGCTGGAAACTCCCCCTTCCCATGATGCCAGGTTCAAGGTGTGTGTGGGGGGGTATCTCGGAAAGTCTTTCGCAGCCCTTCATCCAAGGGAGCAGGTCAGAAGGAAATTTTGCATATGTGAATGCAAGCCCCAGGTGGGTACCAGGTAGGCGCTGGAGCCAAACTGCATGAAGCTTAAGATGCACATAGGAGACAGGAGAGCGCAGAGGTTGTAGCTTTTCGACTACAATGTTGTACTGAAGAGGGAAGATTCTGGAACAGAAGATCCACCTGAGAGAGGACTGTAGAGCCACAGGAGTTATTGGTTTTTGCCAAAATCCAGGGCAAATGCTGCAGTAAAAAAGCAAGGGGGTGTCATAGTTTCTTCTCTGTTAAAAAAAAATCAATTACGTATATTCTTTTGGACATCGTTGGAAAGATCTGGAACATCCTGAGCTCATTGGGACACATAAGGGGGAAAAAAAACTACTTCTCCCATCCCAGAAAAATAAAATAAAAATAAAAACCACTCAATTCTTGAAGTGGATCTCCTTTGTACATGGCAACAGGTTCACTTTGAAAGTTAGGAAACAAATTTATGTTTGTATATTGGAGTACTTGTTCAGGTACATGGAATAGGATATGCATTCCTCTTGGAAGTTCGGAGAAATGTATCAAGGTGCAAAGAACTGAAGATTAGTGTTGGTTGTCCAAATAGTTGTCATCTTTCCATCCTGGAGAAGATTGAAATGTCTTCTTCGTATCTCATAGAATACACTACAAAGGTAACTACAAGAAAAGATGTGAATACTCCCTCAGAGAATCCTGGGACGTGTAACATGAGGATGAGGGGAATTCCATTAAAAATCCCTCATAGGACTATAATTCCTGCAAATTCCCTGGGATAAAGAACTACCAGTCAATCATTTAAGTCTGTGGAATAGCCACTCCATTAGTGATATACACTAAGTTCCCATCACTTCCTAAGTAGTAAAAGTTGGCCATTGTCTTAGCCCAGAGGTGGGGAACTATGGCCCTTTTATAATTTGTGGACTTCATCTCCCAGAATTCTTGAGCTGGCTCAGAAATTCTGGGAGTTGAAGTCCAGAAGTCATAAAAGGGCCCTAATCCTCCAACCCTGTCTTAGGCCAACGTATGGCTAGGTTAGCTTTACAAGTCCATTTGTCTGTGGTTGAAGCATTTCATTTGAAGATATGATGTTTTCTTGGGTTTTCTGAAGAACTATCCCTTGCAACTCATTGATCTCATTCGGTCTTGACAGATGTCTGCTTTACAATTCAAATCCACTGCAGGGTGTCATCTGGGATAGATTCCTCTGCCTCAATGAGATTCCTCTGAAATCTTGACAGTTTGGCACAAGGAGGAGGAAACGTTACAAATGCTTTTAGAATCATGGCGGAATGGCGCCAGCCCTTGGAGGAAGATTGTCCAGAAGCCAACATGGACTGACCAGTTCATCAGCTGTCCACCGGCCCTCATGGAGGACTTGGAGCCAAACTCTGGCACCCCATCTTGGCTGGGTTTAAGGAAGTCTGATCCGTGGCCTCTAAAGCTTTGGTGTCTGCTAGGAAGGAGGGATGGAGGGGAAGTTGTCTCGAAGTGAAGTGGGTGGAGTGCCATTGCTCAGCCTGCCCCTGCCCCATGGTGGGGGAGAGTCTCCATTACGAATGCCGCTTTCCATAACTCAGCGAAAGGACTGGAGCATTAAAATGTAGGCACTTGAACCAGTCCTAGATGGCTTCTAGGCTCCACCTTGGGGCTTGCATGTCTGGTGGGGTTGGGGCAAGTAGAATGGAGTTCTCTACGAAGGGGCAATGATGGAAGGGGGCATTTCCCTCCTCTGCTCCTACCGAACCTGTTTTCTTTTTCTTCCTCATGTCCTGAAAGGTTTCTGTGTAAGGTCCCACTTTGCACCATCCCATCACAGTGGATTGGACAACAGTCACGACAATCCTCTCCACACAAATTACAGATACACTCTAGATTTACCTTCCTTATCCCTCCACCCTCCCGTTACTTTTCTCCTCTCCCTCCTCCTTTTCAAAAGTGCATTTCCTACAAAAAAAAAAATGTGCAATCCATATTAGCAGTCATCAAAATCATCTCGAAGCTGGTCTACAAGGGCATGCATAGCTCTTTGTACACAAGGTTGGAAGCTCAGGAGGGGAGGGAGGGGGAGAGAAAGCAAAGCCCTGCTGATCCACTGATCACCCCCCCCCCCTTTAACGTCTTCCTGTCCCCCCTCCAAGTCAGAGATTCCACAAGTCACACAAGTCCCTGCTGGTGTTCATCGCCCTGGCTGCCCGCCTTCTGAAGAAAGGATGTTAAAGCTGGGCGGAAGCCACCTTGAAGGGTACCTGCAGGCTGTGGGTGCCATGTCCCCACCCACCCCCACCTCCAAGAGCAATTCCTTCCCCATAGGAGAACAGGCTGACAAAAGTCCATACAGGCTGAGAAGAAAGAGCCCGTCTCTCAGCCTTGGTCCAACTTTAAGGCAAGGGTTAGACAGACCTATGGTCATGGCAGAGTTGCAGCAAGGGGAGTTGGGGTGCTGTTGAAACACAGTGTAATAGCAAATTCTTTCCTGACCCCCTCCCCTTGAAGAAATGCCTACCCCCTTTCCTCCCCCCCCCCAAGTTCATTCCAGCCCAACCCAACGACACATGCGTGGTTTCAACATTCACAGCCAAGTTCCAATGTCTCCCCCGCCCCCAGACAAAAATACCCCAAAACCCGCCACCCTTCCAAACCATCTGGTTCAGGATTGCACTAAGTCATCAACACAGTCAAATTTAAGTGGCTTGCATCTGTTCCCTTCTCCCACAATTAACAGACTCCGGTCAAACCAACCCGCCCTCCTTCCCCTCCCCCACCCCACCCCATTGGCACTCAAATCCATTCAAAAAAAAAAAAAAAACGGGGGGGGGGGGGAGGGATGTCTTTTTTGACACTAAAGCGCAAAGCATTCTGGGAGAGGAGTGCAGAAACCAAGCCACGTGTCCCCTTCTTCTCCACCGAAGAAGTCCTGGCTCACACCACGTCAGTAAGTGCGGGAGACCAAGCAAGCCCCCCGTCTGAAAGCAACACATAGATTTCCAGGGGGGGGAGGGGGAATGGGGGAGGGGAGGGAGAAGGACAATTTCGATACACTGAAAAAGGTGCCCAGCATTTTTAAAATCTTTTCCCTCTCTCTCTTGAGGGGGAATTAGCTCACGTTGCATCTTGACCTTCAGCTGCTTGACCAGTCTAGATGGCTTGTAGTGCAGTCTCTTGGTCACGCTGACCCCATATTCCCAAAGGAGGAGAAGCAGGGAGGGTGTTGAGCGTAGAAAAAAAGAGAAGGGAGGGAGGCTTCTGCAGCAGGCCAGATTAATATATATATATATATATATATATATATATATATTCCCCCTACTCAACAAGAGATGGAGAAAATAACCAGAAACTTTTGCATATACATCCCTTTTGAGTAGGAGACAGACAGGATTCCAGCTGGCCACGGACTGGCAGCGAGGGTGGGGAAAACCAGGCCCCCTGAAAGGCGTGTAGTGCTTCTGGCCAAAATGCCTCCCCAGGGAGAGCTGCCTGCTTGAATTTTGCTCATTTCAGGAAAGTCGCAGTCGGGATGGCTTGGAAAGCAGGGTCTTTTTTTTTTTCTTTATCTTTTAAAAAGAAGTTTGAGCTTTTCCCCCTTCCCTTCCTTCTGTCTTTCTGTGATGGCTCTTCATGATGTTGACGTGAATCCGTGCTCTTTCTTTCTTTCTTTCTTTCTCTCTCTCTCTCTCCATGCTGCCCCCAAGGTTTGGGCCAGGGGTGGGAGGGCTGCACTGTTCTCCTCAAAGGAAGCCCAAAGCCCGGGGGAGGAAAGGAAGATGATGATGATGATGATGATGCAGATGAAAGCTGCAACTAGCCTAGGTACCAGGACTGGAAGAAGATTGAAAACAAATTACTAAGGTGGGAAGGGACCTAGACCTCCAGGTTTCCTCACTTACTGTTCTATTCACAGTGACATCTAAGTGGAACGTGCATTTTGACAGTAACTTCAACATTTAGTGAAAATATCATAGCAGCCACTTTCAGTAAGAAATGAGCACCTTTCCCCCTGACCAATTCTCCCTGCTTAAGATTTTTATAATGAACTCCCTTCCTTCCACCTGGCTGCCATAGCGACTTATAAAGGGGGCTATTTGTAGCCCAGGGTTGACATGAGGGGTCCTTGGTGCTCTATCAGCCTGCTTGTTTTCTTGCAGACATTTCATTACCCAAATTATGTAACATCACCTGCAGCTTAACAGTTTGCTAATCACTGATGATGTTACCTAGTTTGGGTAATGAAATGTCTGCAAGAAAATAACTGAATTCAGAGAGCACCAAGGACCGCTCATAGTGACTTTTCTTTTTTTTTTTCTCTTTCTTTTCCTTTCCTTCCTTCTTTCCTTCATGCCCCACCTTGATTACTTTTATAAATAAAGGCAGTAAACACACATTATATCCCTTCCTCCTCTTCTTTTTCCCACAACCATCCCCTTTGGCTGAGAATGACTGTCCCAAAGTTATCCAGCCAAGTTTCATGCCTAAGGCAGGACTAGAACTCAGTTTCCCAGTTTCTAGTCTGCTGCCTTAATCACTAGACCATAAGCACACCCACAGGTTGGCTTTGATGTCCTCCGCTACACTTCAACCCCCAGAATTCCCCAGCCAACTATGGGTCTGGAATTCTGGGAGTTTAAGTCCATTCGTTTTAAAGTTGCTGAGGTTGGTTAACACTGATATAGGCAATGGCTCATGAGCATATTTCCAGAAATGGTTAGTGGACCATTTTGCAACCAAGGCAAGGATATTGTGTGGCTTTGCCCACTGCTCCAAATGCAGCAACCCCCGGGGGAAAAATTGCATTCCCAGTAAATTTTAGGATGTTCCGTATGCTTAAGATTTTGCTGGACATACTTTGTGGAGAACAGGTGTTGGGACAATAGGGTCATTATACTAGAGAGGTCTTGTGAAATATGATGAAGTCCAAAATTAAGGTTAAAATAAACAGAACTATTTCCAACTGCTTTTTTTGTTAATGCTTTTGAAAATTAATCTGCCAAGTCTAGTTATAAATCAAAGTGAAGGAAATTTGGCCACTGACTGGATGAAAGGGGAAAAATAAACAATCTAGTCCAGGATAAGAGCCAGATATCAACCTTTGGAGTGTCCACAAAGAGGACACAAATATAACTTCACTCCATTGTCCCCTCCCACCTCCTTCCGGGAATTTAGAGAGAGACTGCTCTGAGAATACAGAATTTATACACTCATTAGAAGTACCAAGTAGAGTCTGGACAAAGTTCAAACGTGTTCCTATTGATGATTCCAGCCAGCCATGTTCTTTTCATAGCGGATCTCCAGGTTGTCTCATTTTTCCCAATAGTCAGCCAACAGAATTTGGATGCAAGCTATCCCCTCATGGTTAGGATCTAAGACATTCATTCATTAAGTGGTCTTGTTTCCAAGAATCTGTCTGGTCCAAAGCCAACTGGGTCTTTTGACCAACTTCCCATTTAGCTACAGTTGAGTCCTAGCATTTTAAATTGGACAGTAAAAACAATAGTAGGTCAGGACCCCAGGTCAAGATTTTGTCAATGGAAGACTTTTCTTACAATTCTGGCGTCAGATAATTCATAACTCTCAAAGACAGGATTTATTTCATTAAAAAAAAAGGAAAGGAAAGAAAAGTCGGGCTTCTCAGGAACTAACAGCTGATGAGTGAATCAGAGTGTACATACAAGTCAGGATTTTGTGAAGCAATAAACGAGTATTCAATGCTGAATTTTTAACACTGAATAAAATGGAGGGCAGGGCCCTGGACAAATTTGCCATCTGTTCTGGGGATTTTTAATCTGGCTGCTAGTTCCAAAGACTCCTCTATTTACTATCTCCTGAGCAGAAGTATGAGCAAAACTCTTCTCTATCGGTATTGTAAGCAGCAAAAGGGTTCAGAGTCTCAGTTTCCCGTCAAATACCTCTGCTTGGTAAACAACAAAACAGATGGATGCTTGTAACTTCCCCTTGGCCTTCCAGCTCAATGCTGCCAAAGCTCTAATTTGCTCCTTGGTTTTTCTGAGTGGGGCTTTATAATTTGTGGGATTACTTTGGAAGCAGGAAACTAGAGAGAGGAGAGGTCAACAGATCATGACCGCACAAAGAGGGAAACTGCCCACAAAAGCCACACTAAGGGTGCGCCCATGAACCAGAGCAGCTTTAGAGTGGCTGAAGAGATCCAACAATAGAGGAGGGATGTTTGGAGAATGTGTGAGGAAGAGAAAGAAAAAACGAGGAAGGTTGGATGTCTCTGAGTCCTCTCTGAAATCAGTGATCATCAGCTGTCCTGCCAAAAGGTAATTTTAAAAAAAAACTGAATAACAGGGTTGGAAGGGATCTTGGAGGTCTTCTATAGCAACCCTCTGTTCAGGAAGGACACCCTATACCACTTCAGACAAATGGTTGTCCAAATTTCTCAATTTTACTGGTAGTTTGGCTCTCTCCTTGATTAGTCTCCGTTCATTGCTTCTTGTCCTGCCTTCCGGTGCTTTGCAGAATAGGTTGACCTTCTTTATGGCAGCCCCTGAGATATCGCAACACTGATATCATGCCACCCCTTTTCATTAAACTAGATATACCCATTTCCTGGAACTGTTCTCCATATTCAGTAGACATTGGATATCAAAAGCTGAAGCCCTGAAATTAAAGTGGGCATCCAAAAGCCATGGACATAGCCTTCAGAACTCTTCGTAAAATTGCCAATATTGTAACTTTTAATGGGACCAGAAGAAACAGGCTTACTATATTTGAGCTACCAAAATCCAGACCACCACAAGGTTGCAGGAAAGAAATATTAGGGATCTCAATGCTGCTGTTAGTGGTTCTCCAGATATTTGCAGCCCAAATACGTAACCCCCATGGAAACAAAATAATTAAAATAGATGTAATCAGGAATCTGGGAGTACCTTTTCCAGTTGTTGCAGCATATGAAATCTTAGGCTTTTCAATAAAAGACCTAGAAGATTTTTCGTTGGAAAAAGTGCTCCCAAGAATCCTGATTGTTTTTTTTCAAAGGGGGGGGGTTAATGATAGACTACCATGGCTATGCCCTATACAGTATAAAACATGTAAAAAAACATTATAACGCTGATATCTTATTACCATTACATTGAATTATAAAATATGGTTTATATGTTTGACTTTGCCCTTCTGAGTTCTCTGTTCTTGTCTCACTTCCATTTTGTAATATAGACCATGACCTAAATAAATATGTTGGTTTGGGTGAGGGAGGTGCCTTCATGTCAGTCTTGAGTTTTGGTTACTGCCTGGTCTGGTTTTCTTGGCAGTTTTCTTGGCAAGATTTCAGAAGTGTTTTGCTATTGCCTTTTACTTCCTATGGTTGACGGAGAGGAAATGGTCCCAAAACTCCCAGCAGGTATTGTATTGAAAATGAGACTAGACCTCACATTCTCCTGATTTCCAAGCTGATTCCATAACCACTAGACCAAACTGGCTGTCACATATCACTGAGGTTTGATCACTCAAACCAAAAATATTGAGCACCCCTACAAATATATTCCTTCCAGTGATGCTTGTTTTTCATGGCTTCAGAAAGGAATAGTGCATGAAGGACTAGTAGATTTTGCACTCCCTCAATCTATATGGGACATTCAAATTGTTCAGATTGATTTATCTCTACATTTCCAATTAGTGCTTTTTTCTGAGTGTACCAAGCTTAGACAATGGAGGCTCTGAGCATAAGAAAAGAGCCTGATGTATTTCTGTAAAATGTTTCTATCCCACCCACCTACACTTTACAAAGTCACAAAATCATACAAACCCATATACAACTTGGTTCAGCACTTGTTTCAATAGATTTCGGTTCAGTAAATAACCAAACTGTTTAAAACTGAGTGGCGCCCATTGGAAATTTGATTTTTCTAACTGGGCTAAGGGAAACCATAATCATACATTAGCAGATTCTGGGAGCTGTTGAATTCATCTGAAATTATAAACAACAATTCATAACAATGAATTTGAGTCAAGCATCTCTTCCCGGATTCTGCTCTCCAAACGAACAGCCCAGACTTCAGACAAAAAACCACGCAGGATCCAATCCGGGTCAGTCACGAGGCCAAAGGTTTTGTCTTCTGAGCTTTCGGACATTACAGTAAAAAAGAACATACATTCAATTTTGCAGCTACTAAGTTTGTTGGACAAGCAGGCCCAAAAACAACCAGGAAAGTGACTGAAAGCCTGGGAAACACTCCTCTCGTCAATCAACAAGAGTGCAGAGCTTATCAAATATTTAGGAGGGGTGGAGGGGGGGAGTTGGCAGCACAAGGAAACAACAGCCAAAGACTTAATATCCAGCCATCAACACCCAAATCTACATCTAAAAAGCTACACAAAACTGGCACCATATAAATATCATACGCAGAATAGCCCAAAGCACACAGAGAACTTCCTTTAGGATGGGCTCCAGCATGGGTCCAAAAATTCAGAAGACAAAACCTCTAGTCCGGGTGACCAACCCAGATTGGATCCTGCAACATTATCCTGGAACATGTATATATTCACCTTCATTCATGAAAAAACTATGCATTGTTGGCCTGGTAGAGTACCAAGAGGACTTCGGAAGAGTCTTTTGCTAACGTAACAAGGCCAAGGACACCAAACACACACCTAGCGAGCCCTGAGGCTCCAAGAGAGATAAGGTAGTATTATGGATAGTTTCCTATAAGATCTTGGCAGCTTGTATGCTATTTTTATATTTTCTCATGGTAGCATGGCCAGGGACAGGATCTCAAGGAAATATAACTAGTTCAGCCTTTTAAAAAAAGGCTTTAATTAGATTTGGAAACCAGATAGTAATTTAATGTTGGTTACTCTTCATGTTTGACTATCAGCAACTATGGTTGGAGGGTTCCATTAATTTCAAAATTCCATGAAATTAATTGAAGAAATATTCGCTGGGGTTTTTTGCATACTTATTTCCAGTAGGGGGCAGTACAAGCTTCTCGTTGTGCTTCTCTCGTTTTCTCTTATAAATTTAGTTTCTGGTTTAAGTTACTATAATACTGCTTGCACATGGACATGCCATGAAGAAACATAAAACGTTTTTTTTAAAGTGCTGAACTGTTGTTCTGGGCACACATACTACATGTTCCTAACAACACATGGTTTTTTTTAAAAAGAATAAATAAACTAATCCCAAGTAAGATTTCTGTTAGAAGAAATCTGTCAAACACCCTCAAATATTTCTAGCCCATCCCTAGCAGTACCAAAGCCAGAATTCTGTAAAATAACACAAATCATTTCATTATTTCCTAAGAATCTCATTTTAAATTTGAAATAATGAAAACTCTAGCCCTGATGAATTATAGATGTATACTCTGAAATGTATGGGATATATCTGTTTTTATATATGCATTGTTTTTTATGTACCACTCAAGGTCACTTCTTATGAGAGGGGTGGCTACATAAATTTGATTAATAGTTAAATATAGAATTACAATTATTCTAAGTGACAAATCTTTTTTCTCCTCACTAGGTACTTTTGGATTCTTAGAACCAGAAAGAGTTTCGTACTGCAATAAACGAGGAAAAGAAACATATCCATAGTATTTTTTGGATAAAACATAGGATTAAAATAGATTAGTTTTCATAATGTTTCTTTCTGTCTCTTTCCCTCAACATTAGCTGCATTTAGAGGAATAAAGAGAATTGATTCCAGATTGGCCAAGTGATCATCAGGATTGATTAAAAGAGTTGAATCCAAATCTTGTTCCCTCATCACTAGAGCTACAAGACCTGCCAACAAATATAATTGACAACAGAAGACTGACTTTCCTTGTTGCAAAAATGTGAATTATCTGGGCAGCTAATTATTTTTGTTAGATTTTTTTAACCACACCTTTATTATTTTTTATAAATAAGATGAGCATATATAATACTCCCTCCTCCTCCTATTTCCCATATAACAACCCTGTGAGGTTTGTTGGGCTGAGACAGTGACTGGTCCAAGGTCACCCAGCCTGCTTTGGTGCCTAAGCTGCGGCTAGAACTCACAGTCTCCTGGTGATAGGCCCAAAGTAACCCAGGTGTCTTTCATGCCTAAAGTGGGACTAGCACTAACATTCTCCTGGTTTTTAAGCCAGGACCTTAACCAAAGCAGCTTTTAAATTTGCAATTATTATTTTTAATTTTTAACCTAGACTATACACATCCCCATATTTATTAGATAGCTGTATCGGTAAATCTGGATGACGCCCATCACAATGCTGTGGTGGGGGACTACGCTATAATTCTTACAACGCTCAGGCAGCATTTGCAGACTCAGCACTACCTCACTGGTGAGATTCTTTCTCTCACCGATCTTTCTGAACTGCACAACTGCAGCCTGAATGCGGCCGCCTTCACTGCTTTGTACTTGCTCTCTCTGCAATCAGAAGGGGGTGTTTCCTTGGGGAGTTTTCAAACCACATAGCAGATTAAGCATGCACAAAAATGATGCACAAAGGGAGACAGCGAGCACCTGGGTGTCTCCTACCTAGTGAAAGCAGAGCAGAAAATCTTACCATTATTATTATGATTAGCATTATCTATAAAGACTTTGTGTGCAAAAGTCCACATGCATCACTGATTGTACTTCTCTCTTCATTGAGAAATCCTGTTTTGTTTACCCAACAATTTGTTTTGAAGTTCATAAATAATGGACAAGAGGTGATATGTATTTAGCCTCTTGGTACTTAATTTTCACCACAAAGCTTCATATGTCCCTGCAAGGAGCTTCCTACTTTATTATTATTATTATTACTAGGTTCCTGTTATTGCTCCATGCAGTTGCTTCAGGTTTACCTTACAACTGCAATCGACTAGGAAGAACAAGGAGAATAAAAGTTATACAATAGTCCAGTAGTTCTCAACCTGTGATCCGGGGATCCCTGGGGCGGTGCAATATCATCACAGGGGGAGATGATATTGCATCAATATTGCATCAAGCGAAGGCTTCATGCTGTCTAATGCTTTAAATTTTGAGTTAAGTCTTGGTGGTCCATGGCCATGGTCTGTGGTCATAAAAGGTATTTTAAAGGGGGCCATGATGAAGAAAAAGATTGAGAACCACTGCAGTGGCCGATTTATCTTGAACTAGCCTCTGCACAGATTGGGCCAAAGGAAAAAAAGCAAAAGATATGCAGATGGGGTAAAACACATCAAAACCAGCTAAAACATATGAAATGAAGAACAATTGCAAGAATTGGGTATGTCCAGTCTGATGAAGAGAAGAACTAGCGGTGACATGATAACAGTGTTCCAATATCTATGGGGCTGCTACAAAGAAGAGCACCTGAGGACAGGACAAGAAGCAATGGGTGGAAACTAATCAAGGAGAGAAGCAATCTAGAATTAAGAAGAAATTTCCTAACAGTGAGAAAAAATAACCAGTGGAATGTCTTGCCTTCAGAAGTTTTGGGTACTCCATCACTGGAAGTTTTTAAGAAGAGATTGGACAACCATTTGTCTGAAATAATATAGGGTTTCTTGCCTGAGCAGGGATTGGACTAGAAGACTTCCAAGTCCCTTCTAACTCTGTATATTCTATTAAAAATTGCTGGGTGTCAAAATAAAGGAAGAGGTGGACCCAGGCCTAATACCCCTTCAAACCTGGAACCAATATTGCCTTTGTGGTTCAAAGCTCAATGAGAAACAATCACTGAACAGAGAAGTTCCACTGTTTTAGCATGACCAGGTAAGCGAGTGTGTCTCTTTTAACCACCATAGGCAAACTGTGGTTTGTTTATATATATATATATGACAAAGGGGTGTTTCTCCTCCAAATTTGGATCCTGGCCTTGCTTACTGATATTAAACAATTCCTTGCCATGTCCAAGCAACAATTGGGAAAGGGACTTAACACTAGTTCTAACACTAAAAATGGGTCTGGTAGATAGCAGCTAAGAAATGAAGTTTTAACCTTCCCCTCCATTTCATGGTGTTTTTTTTAAATAGACAATCTATCTCACTCTCTCTCAGCCTCAGTCTTTTCTTGCAACATGGGGAAAAATGATTCTAGCCTATTCTTTAAAAAAAAAGGGTTATTTTCACTGAAAAATGAGAATTACCTAAAAAATTACTAAAATGCCTGAACGTTCTAACTAAAAGTAAAAGAAAGTACTTCAGTCTTCTGGACTGACTGAATTTGAACACTATGGAAGAAGAAGGAGAAGAAGGATAAGGAGGAGGAGGAAGAGGAGGAGGAGATTTCCTGACATTGAGAGCAATTAATCAATGGAACAGGTTGCCTCCTAGAGTTGTAGGTGCTCCATCACTGAAGGTTTTCAAGAAAAGACTGGGCAACCATTTGTCCGAGATGATAGAAGTCTCCTGCCTTGGGCAGCAGGTTGGACTAGATACAGGGGTAGGGAACCTTGGCTCTTTTATCACTTACGGACTTCAACTCCCAGAATTCCTGAGTGAGCCATAAAAGGTTCCCCATCCCTGGCCTACTGGTTTTTCAGTTGTGGGGGAAATCAATTTTTGACTTGAATGGGACTGTTTAATATACAAATGTAGGACATATTCTTTATATGTATTATATGTATATTATTTATATTCATAAAGAATATGTCCTACATTTGTATATTAAACAGTCCCATTCAAGTCAAAAATTGATTTCCCCCACAACTGAAAAACTAGTAGGCCAGGGATGGGGAATCTTTTATGGCTCACTCAGGAATTCTGGGAGTTGAAGTCCGTAAGTGATAAAAGAGCCAAGGTTCCCTACCCCTGGACTAGAAGACCTTCAAGTACATTCTAGCCCTATGATTCTAAGAAAGTAGCTTGAAATTGCTGAGGTTTTATTGTGATGCCTTCTTCCTTTTTCAACTGAAGCGCTAACCCACTAACAATAAGCAAAGAAGCCGAGAAAGGGAAGGGAGGTTTTTTTTTTCCAGTCCTTCTGTTTGTTTAAGTCCTGCTACTTTCAAGAGCTGGACATTTGACACCCTCTTCCTCTATTTTGCAGCCCCAAAGATTTATCAAGCTGCCAAGGCTGGTCACAGGTTCCCGTGTTCAGCTCTGCAGGCCTCACGTTCAGCAGGGCCAGATTAAAGAGTCCTTAAATTAGCTGCAAACCCAACCTCTCCCAGGGAGCACACACACACCCCGCCCACCCGTGGAATTTGATAATCTGGTGTCATATTTCTTACACCTTGATCCTCCAGAGAGGAGGAAGGAAAGAAAAGGCTAACCCCAAAATAATCCTTAAACCCACTTGCAGAAGGAAGTACACACTGGAGTTGTTGTTCCTTGGGGGAGGCGGGAGGGGTGGGGTGGGGGAGAGGCTCTGTCTGTGATACCCGGAAGTCTTCGTCACGGCTTCGGCCAAGACCTGCAACTAATGGCTGATGCCAGGCTCCAACAACGCCAGAGGGGAAGGAAAGGAATCCCATTGGCCAGGAGCCATCATGTTAAGCACACCAGCCAATTGTCTCTTAAGAGGCCAGGCAGAGGGAGGGTAAGGAGGAAAGACCGAGGTTAGCTCTGGCCTCTGAACTTGCTCCCTGTCAAGGCTGTGAATGTGTGTGTGTGTGTGTATATGTGGGCGCGCGTGCGCTTTGTTGTTGTTTTTCCAGAGGCATGCAAAAGTAATTGTAAAAACCACCGAGTTTCCCCTCGGGGCCTGGGAAAGTGCCAGGCAGAATCCTGGCAGGATTGATACCGGAGTAGCCAAGTAGACTTCGACTGGGAGCCAAGATACAGAGGACAGCATTGGAGATGAAAAGGGATGGTAATTTGGGAGTGAAAAGTATTGAAAGGTCAGGATAATGACCCTCCCCCAAGAATGGTGGTACAACATGGAAGGCATGATGTGGTTTCCAGAGGACATTTTTAATCCGTCTTCCAGCTTTCATAAATAGAGTTCTGGATTGCACAGATATGTAAATCTGAGCCACAAAACTTCCTGTTTTGTTTTTAGAGGCTTTTAGTAGACTCAGTCAGCAGCCATCAAACATTACACTGAGATATAGATCCTCAGCCTGAGAAACAGTCCACTTCCAAGTTCTAGGATAAGTAAAATCTGTAAAATCTGACAATATTTTCCTCAAAGCCACCTGTAGAACCCCATGTTGGGGTATGCGCAGCCTGCTGAGACTGAGAAAAATAATATTTCTCAACTCTACCAGAATAAGGCAAGAATTATATACTGTATCTCAGACTAATGGATCTCAAGCAAGTGGGGGGACATTATGTGTGAATGCTTGCAAGGTTTCAAGGAGGCATCTGGCTGGCAATAGGAGAAATGGGATGTTGCACTAGAAAGGCATTTAACCAGTGGTGGGATTCAAAATTTTTTACTACTGGTTCTGTGGGCGTGGCTCAGTGGGTGTGGCAGGGGAAGGAAACTGTAAATTCTCCAGTCAGAGGTGGGATTTGCTGGTTCTCCAACTACTCAAAATTTTCGCTACTGGTTCTCCAGAACTGGTCAGAACCTGCTGAATACCACCTCTGCGTTTAACAATGTTCATATATTAAACAACAGTTCTTAAAAAGAACTCCTAGATCTGTGTTTCTTCACCTTAGGAACTTTAAGATGTATGGACTTCAACTCCCAGAATTCCCCAGCTAGCCATGGCTGACTGTGGAATTCTGGGAGTTGAAGTCCACACATCTTAAAGTTCCTAAGGTGGAGAAACACTACTCTATATTCATGGACTTTTTGCTGAAAATGAATAAAAATTAACTGGATTTACTGATTAAAAACATGGGAAGAAGGAACTGTGTTTTGTAATTTGAGATTAATTAACAGGATTAATTCTGTTTGTTTCCACTGCAAAGTAGATTGGGAATCACTTATTTAAATACTATTTTCTTTCTTTTTTTCTTGATCTATACTGTTGTTCACTCCTTTTTCTATCTATCTTTCCCATTTTTCTTTTATATCTTTTTCCCCATGTTGTTTTTTATTTTTTATTTTAAGTATAATTATTCTGTAGATTTTAACTATAATCTCTATATTCAGAGATATTTTGCCATTTTACCTCTGAGGAATAGTTATTGGGGCCTAGAATAGCAATTATAATAGCATTTAGGCTTATATCTACCCCATATTGCTAAGGGTCCCCAACCCCGGTCTGTGGACCAGCATAGAGGACCGGCATGTCAGAAACCGGGCCACGCAAGCTAGCGAAGCCCCATCCACGGCATGCAGTCAGCACGCAAAACCACACTGGTCCACGAAAAAAACCTCTCTACAGAACCGGTCCCTGGTGCCCAAAAGGTTGGGGGCTGCTGTTTTACAGCACTCTCTGGTTGGTTTACAATGTAGAAGCATTATTTGTATACTGCCCCCAACAATCTGGGTCCTCGTTTTATTGATCTCGGAAGGATGGAAAGCTGAATTAACTTTGAGCCCCATCAGAATTGAACTCTAGGCTGTGGGCAGAATTTGCCTGCAGTACTGCACTTTAACCATTGCGCCACCAGGGATCCTCCCTAGGAAGGTGTTACCTTTTGTTCTGTATGGCTGCCACTGGAGGCAAGTTTGACTGTGCCTCTCCTTCCCAGACAGTAAATTATTGTAGGCAGGTTCTTAATACTCACCTGTGCCTGATAGATGCTGCCAGGATCCCGTGGTCCTAATCCCACGAAGCGGTTCGCAGGGGGTGTGCCTGGGGTGGAGTAGGCTGGGGAAAAGATGAAGGAAGAAGAAGAAAGTAAAGAAAAGAAAAAGAGAGAGAAAGAGGACAAGAGAATATTCTTTTTAAAACCAATCCACTGTTCCAAACAACAGTTATCATCTCGTGACGGGATCCAATCTCTGCCCCACACCCCCAAATATCCTGTCTTTCTTTCTTTTGCAATTACAGGTAGACCTCAACTTACGATCAATCGTTTAACAGCAAAAGCATGCCCATTTGGGAGAGTGGATTCAGACTTACGACCATGAGATTTGCTTCACAGACGGTTGAAAAAAAATCAGGTCCATTTATGTGGTGCCTCAACTTATGACCACAGTGAGTATGACCAAAATTGTGATCCCAATTGTGGTTATAAAATCAAGGACTACCTGTATCTTTCTTTTCATTAGTTGGCTTATTCTGAATATAGACCCTTCAGCAACACATCAAGGGCTACTTTTCAAAAGTCAGAGGGTATTGCACTTAATTTTAGAGGGTGCAACAAGTTCCTTAAGTACGTGCATGACATTTTGGGGAACAGCAAAGGACAGGGTACACACATTTTGCACCTCTGCTTTAAATTCTGGAATGATTTAAGACTTCCACCCTAACCCTAACCCCAGGGCCTCAGCCAAGTCTGGCTAAAGAGTAAACAGGAGAATGGCCATTATCAGAGATCATCTAACTGCAGCTCACACTATATATCTTGTAGTGAGGCAAAGGTTGAAGTAGACAACCTCCAACAATACTTCAGCTGTACAGGTAAGTTCCCTTACATTAGATTAGAAAAATAGAAAGCTGCCTCAAACTAAGTCAGATCATTGACATATTTAACTCAAAAGCATCAGCCCAGAATTGGTAACTTCAGGAAGAATATTTTTTAGCCCTCTTCAATACTCCAGGAATTCCTCCTGAGACCTTCTACCGCCCAAAATGGTGTTCTCCTACCAAGCTAGGATGGCCATAGCTGCTTCCTATAACATCAAGATGGAGTACATCAGAACTGTAGAAGCTTCTCAAAAACTCATCCTACGCAACCAATACAAGTCACAGAAATTGCAAAGTCTAGAACTGTGAAGTTTGAACTTTAGCTGTGGGTAGCCCTCAACTTAACAGTTGCAATGGCACTGAAACAAGGACTTATGACCATTTTTGACACCTAGGACGTCCCCATGGTCACGAGATCAAAATTCAGACACTTAGCAACCAACTCGTGTTTATGACGGTTGCAGGATCCTGGGGTCTTATGATCCCCTTTTGTGACCTTCTGACAAGCGAAGTCAACAGGGAAGCCAGCTTCGCTTAACAACTGTGTTAAGTACAACCGTGTTACTAACTGCAGTGATGTACTGAACATCAGTAGCAAGAAAGTTCGTAAAATGGGAAAAGCTCACTTAACAATTGTCTTGCTTAGCAACAGAAATCTTGGGCTCAATTGTGGTCGTAAGTCGAGGACTACCTGTACAATTGGAAGCTAATCCAGGACATAAGCCCAAGGTCTGTTCAGTGGCAGCATCTCCAGCTAAAAGGATTCAAGCTCACAGTGCTGGAAGAAAATCACTCTGCCACCCTCAAGGTCATAAACCATAACCCTGCCCTGCCCCCATCTGATTACTGGATCTTCCCAAGGAATCTATTTCCAATGCTGAGTTAAAAGAAATAGATCGATACACCTTTGCTTTGTTTCTTGCATACAGAAGAGCCTGATGTTACACAGCAGCGGAAGAATAAATTTACACCTCATTTGCTGCAGCCGACAGCCAATATATATTGTTTGTCAACATCTGGCTCAGGTTTCTTTTGACAGAGAGGTTAAGAAAGAAGATATTCAAGGGAGGCAACCAGGTTTTCTGGATATCTTGCCTATGATGCAAACTTACCTGGGTTTCTTTTTTTTTAATTTAATAACATATACATGATTTATATGATTGACTGATTTACTAATTTAGAATCAAGAGTTGTATAAATTGAAATATTATATATTGTTGTATGGGTGCAGGTACATGCGCACACAGGCATACATATTGTATATGGAAACGCACACACATACATGTTTATACAAAAAAACACATACACATATACATGCATGCATATATGCATCACTAGTCATCACTAATATTATTTTTATTTAACCAAAGATACATAAATACTATTCCTGTATGTTGTGCTCCTTATATAAAAATGCTTTCTTTCAATAGACTTGAAAATGCTTACTTGCAAAGAGGTGTATGTCTGGATGTGGATACCTAGAGGCAACTATTGGAAATATTACTCCAGAGGATATAGGCTATGTCCCTATGGATACCTAATCCTAGCACATCTATGCGGTGAGACCTCTTTTTCCTTTAGCATTCCATTGATATTGCCCCTGTCTCATCCCCAGACAATATGGGAGACAGGATTAATGGAGAATACACACATAGCTCAGAGTTGAACTGTGAAGTCCTTGGTGCCCTCTGAGCTTGGCTGTTTGCTGTCAGACATTTCATTACCAGACTAGATAACATTATCAGTGCTGATGAGTGCTCTGCTTGCTTTCTGCTTATATAGAGTAGCTTGCCCTGCCAATCTTGGCGGGGTGTGATTTTTTTTTTCTCTCCCTTTGGTAGTTCCTTGAACAACCAAGCAGAGAACAATACCTTAATCAAAGAACTGCAAATGAGAAAACCACAGCCCCCATACCAATCCTGGCAGGGCAACCTATTGTATATAAGCAAGAAACAAACGCAACACTCACCAGCACTGATGATGTTACCTAGTCTGGTAATGAAATATCTGTCAGCAACAACCAAGCTCAGAGAGCACCAAGGACTCCATAGGGAGAATTAAGATGTCCTTCATTGCACCAGTGATAAAGAGGCATTTCTCCTCTTGTTTCAACAAGGACACTTAAAGTGTGCAAAACCTGTAAGATTTTCTCACTTTGGATGGAAGTCAAGAGACTGGAAGGAATAGTGACTGAGAAGGGAATTAATCAAGGCAAAAAAGGAGCTGCAATTGGAATAGCCAGTTTCAACTGGCATCGTTTTCTGCTAAGTCAAGAATGGGTAGATAGCACTATAACTCAGAAAAAGCACTATGGGGAAAACCTGTAAAAATTGAGTTTTTTAGAGCATTACTATATCTTACTGATAAATAGCGCAGCAGTTACAATGCCTCCCTCCCCACAAACCTCATAAATTATTTTCCCCTCTCTATGTACTCTATAATGATAAGCAAATATATATACAGGTACACACAATTTGCAAATAGGCATAACCACTGCACCTATTTAATTTGCTCAAGATTAGTGAGAAAGGAGAAGTTAACTCAGGTCTTTTTTGTTACCCAGGTTGTTGGAATGTTCAGAGAGTGTTTCTCAACTTTGGCAACTTTAAGATGTGTGCACTTCAACTCCCAGAATTCTGGGAATTGAAGTCCACAAATCTTAAAATTGCTGAAGTTGAGAAATAATGGTTCAGAGTACACGACATGCTAAAGAGGAGGAAGACATCAAGAATGGGTAACTTTGGAAAGAGGAGGAGGCGGAGGAGAAAAGAAGAAGAAGAAGAAGACGAAGACGAAGACGAAGACGAAGAAGAAGAAGAAGAAGAAGAAGAAGAAGAAGAAGAAGAAGAAGAAGAAGAAGAAGAAATAAATTTGTGAAGGACTGTGAAATATCAGTAAACTGGATGAGTAGAAGACATTACATCAAAGCTGATAATATAAGCTCCTAGGAAGACCTCCAGTTCTTATTAGAAGAACAATACGTTTTGCTAAGGAACCTCCTTCTACACAACTATTAGAGCACAGCAGAGGTATTTGCAAGACTTTTTCTCAGCAAACTGCAAAAGGCAAAACAAATTACACCAAATACACAGCCCTTAAAAGCGACATTTGGCTTCTTCCCTGCAATTAAAGAACAATGAGCCAAAGCACATGACCAGTCAAGTTCCAATCTATTAAGCCTCTAAACAAAAGTTTACGCCACTCCTCAGTTTCCAAACAGAGCATTATTGTTTTTTAGACATTTAGGAATATTAACTGGAAAGGAGAAAATGACATGCTATGTATTTTATTAGTTTGCATGATAGATTGGGAAAGTGCTAGGAATTGGATTAGGGAGGGTAGTTCCACACTTCAGTTTACATTATTATTTTTTTCCAATCAGCAATATTAAGGAAACTGGTTTGATGTGACATCTGACTGCACTGCCAACTAGACAATAGAAGTCAACAGTCATACATACACATACCGCAATCAAGTCTATAAGCTTCCATTAAACCTAGTAAGATGCCAAGGTAAAGAACTGGTGAAGCATGGAGGAAAATAATAGTATTTTACCCATAGATACTAGAAAAATACGGCCTTTTCAAGATAAGGAAAATAAATATCCATGTTGTTTGACAGAGTGATTAAATAGAGAGGATTTGCATAAGCAAAGTCATTATAAAAATTGAAAATGAACAAGGCTTCCCTTTACAGTAATTATTATTATTTCAGTGTGGGCTATTCTAGCATTAATATTTAGATCACAAGCAAACAAATTTTCAGAAGGTAAGGAAAACACTTGCTCCTTTTATATAGGATGGGAAATGGAAGATGGTATTGTATGGGAGAGCAGGAATAGACAGACAAGGACAAAATCCTAACATTAAGACTTCTTAAAACCCTATCAAAATGTTCCCCAAATTATAAGCAACATTCTACTTTAAGAAAATCTTGGGAAAACACTATGCCCAGTCATAATATGCTAGGAATGTGCAGTACTTCAAATTCATTTCCTAAAAGTGTCTTCAGAGCCCAGAGGAGCAGGAACAGAGTCTCTCTCTCTCTCTCTCTTCAAGGGATTAAAGCAGCTATGTCTTTTTCTGAAAATTGAACAACAGATTCCTGGGAAAAAAGCAGTTATTTTAAAGAACTCAAAATGAAATGCTGGAGCTATGCTAGTGCCCCTATGTGCTTTGAAGGACTTTTTTGAAATCAAAATAGATGTTCTGTACACCCCTTTATTCTATCATTTGATCAATGATGTAAGGGGAAATAGGATCCAGGGCAATATGTTTTCAAACTTGTCAAGTTTTAACTGGCTAGGGAAGTTTATGCTGGCTGAGGAATTCTAGTAGTTGAATCTACACATCTTAAAATGGCCAAGTTTGAAAAACACTGCTCTGGATTCTGTGCAACGCCACACAATGTTACATGGAGGCTGCTTCTCACAGACCCCAAATTTAGAAGGCCAACTGGCTGATAAACTTTTATGTCTGCGATGTAATTACCACCTTTTGCTTCTGGAAAGTTTGGGGTACCCTATAATTTTCAAGCAGTTGGTCTTATTCGTGTTCTTAAACATGTAAAGAAAGAACCAAATGGAACAACTTCATTCCACAATTGCTCTCTTAAATTCGAGCTTCATTTTGTACGACAGGCATGCAAGGTAGATCATTAGAGGAATTGGATTATGTTCTAGAGAGCTACAAAGGCTGTCTTTACCTGCAACCTGGTATGTTTTATGGCAGCATGCATGTTTGCATGGGTCAGCATTAACGTTTGCTTGGGTTTATTTATTTATTTTTTAAATCACTGATTTAAACCAGTGGCCATTTCTAATCATTTAAGTGAGCGATTTGAACTTCTGTTTAAATTCATACACCCTGCTGCCATCTCATTTCAAAATCCTGTCCCTCAGAATGGCCATCCCCCCAACTTGCCCCAAAATCACAAGGCTGCAGAGCAGTCTGAATTGGTGAATATGGCCAGAGGGTAGGAAAGAATTAGTGACAGATGGCAGGCAAGGTGGAAAGGCCATTTGGGAGAGGGTAGGTGCAGGAATGGTGAGTGGGCTTGCTTACTGGGAGACGTCGGCGAGGTGGTCCCTCCCTCGGAAGTTGTCGTGGTAGATTTGGTGTCAGGTGAGATTGCCAGGCGGGGCATACCTGGGGGTGGCGGCGCCAACATCTGGGTAGGAAGGTAATGCCCGGGTACCTTCACTTGACCACCTCCATTTAACTAGGGACACAATATAAAAAAAAACACAGAGCAAGCCATTAGCACTGTCCACAGGAGTCACCTGCCCGCCCAGAGGAACCTCCCCCCTCAAAACGGGGACAGTGGGCGGGCTTCACTGGGGACTCTGGGAATCTTGGCCAGCTCACCTGACTGCAAATATGGAAGATCTAGTCAATTGTCATGGCTAAGAGTAAAACATAATGCCCTCCGTGTTTAAAACTCTTCACAATCCCACCTAAATGGTCTAACGTAAGGCTGGGGAATCTTGCCCCTTTTATCCCCTGTGGACTTCAATTCCCAGAATTCCTGAGTCAGGCTGGCTCAGGAATTCCTTGGAGTCGAAGTCCACAGGGGGTGAAGGGGGCAAGATTCCCAACCCCTGCTCCTGTGGCCACATTGGTTTCTAATAAATCAAGCTGCTTACTGTGACACTGTGCTAACAAGCTGCATTTTCTGTGCTCTTTATTACTCTTTAGCATTGCAAATGTAGGTTTATATTTTGTGATTTTTGTGCAGATTGCCAAAACTGAATTTATAGCCACAGCCACACAAATAACCCAAACTGCTTGGGTGCATTCATAAAATATCACAAAGAAAGTTAATGGTGCTATTATGATGCATCAAAATTCTTTTTCCTCATGATTTTTACGTATGTACCTGAATACTGAGTATAGGTTCATGGATGTTATCCAAACATTACGGTACACAAAAAAGAATACTGATATAATCATATGTGATCGCAAAAACTGCTCTCCTATAGCATATTATTTTACAATGCCAAAAAGGAAAGGAAAAAAAAAAACAGAGAAAGATATTGAACACTGTTGTCAACTATGGACTGAATAACATTTGTAAAGTAAAAAAAGAAAGGGAAGAATGGCAAGAATGCTAACATATCAAAGCGAAAATAAGTCCAGATAATTCAGAACTTAAAAATTGGGAAGAAATTCAGAGGAATATATTTGAAAAGCATTTTTAGTCCTCCCACTACAGTTAGTACAGTCTTGCCTATATCAGTGTTTCTGAAACTGTGGTCTCTGGACCTCTGGGGGGGAGGCCTAATGTCGCCACAGGGGGTCGGTGAAGGCATGAAGAAATGTTATGATTTAAATCTTAAGTCTTGGAGGTCCGTGCCCACAAAAGGAATTTAAAGGGGGGGGGGAGGGGTCCCTGGTGAAGGAAAGGTTGAGAACCATTGGCCTATGTAATATCATTTTCAGCTCTATCTCCAGCCTGTGTTTTCAACAGTAAAGAGGATTGATTGCGCCAAGGAAGCGATCACCGACATTCAGAAGCAACACTAGCTTCCAATTGTTCCGTATGTGCCTGCGTGTATGTGAGAAAGAGAAACGGAAGGTAATAATTCCTTCCTTTACTGCCCTGCATGTAACAAATACATCAACTGCCCTTCAATGGCACTATCCACTTGCATGGGCACTTAGCAGAGACAGAGGAGAAGAGAAACAAGTTGGGCCTCCAATGCAGACATTTGTGTGTATGTGGGCACACGTAAGGCCTAGGTGCAGCTTTGATTAGGGGAGCAATGTGAATATTTACTATTTAAGCTCCCTCTCTCTCTGCGGTTCTGCAGCACCTTCAGGTCTGACAATTTTCATTCCTTTTTTGTGATCTTAGTTAACCCGATAGCTCTTTCAGAGGGGCAGCTGGCACCTTCAGCACATACAGGTAGTCCTCGACTTACAACCACAACGGAGCCCAAAATTTCTGTTGCTAAATTAGATGTTTGCTAAGTGTAGTTGTTACGTTATTAACATGGCTCTTAAGTGAATCTGGCTTCCCCATTGGCTCTGCTAGTCAGAAGGTCGCAAAAGCTGATCACGTGACCCCGTGACACTGCAGCCGTCATAAAGACAAGTCGGTTCCCCAGCCTCTGATCACGTGACCATAAGGATGCTGCAATGGGTGTGAAAAATGGTCATAAATCACTTTTTCCAGTGCTGTTGTAATTTCCAACAGTCGCTAAATGAACTGTTGTAAGTCGAGGACTACCTGTACAAAAATTGAGTAGGTGAGGCAGATCCTACTACTCCATTCCTGAGGATCTCAACAGTTTTGTCAAAACTTTCCTTTGATCCCATCCTAAATATCCTCCAGGCCTATTTCCGAACCAGGTCTATTTCCTTCTTGCACAAGTTCTCAGCACGAAGCCTACATTAGTGTGAATTCATTACCTCTTCACTAACATCGGCCCTGCCTGCGAAAACAGCATGCAAATATAGGGCTTCTCGATCTCACTTTGATTATTATTTATCTAGTCCAAGGAGGATTATACCATACCTTGTTTCAAGATGTACAATGCGACCGTAAACTACATTTTCCCTTCACTAAGCCCTTTACATGCCTTTGGTACAAATGGCATTGGGCTTTGTGAAGTTGCCCAAGGCATGCTTTGCAAATTACAGATAATTACCATCAGTGTTTTGAAGATCTGAGGATTTAATCCTCCTCAAGCACACACATTGTTTTGTGTCTTTTCAGAACCCACATACGTGCAGGTGGTGCTTAACAGTTTAAAAAATCCTCCATGCCTGATAACTGTGGTGATGTATGTGTCCTTGAAGGGTTTTTTCCCCCCTTGGTGACAATATGGTCTTCCTCCATGATGGGTTTGGGTATTTATTTTTTACTTCACAGTCTAACTTACAGCTTTGGTCTCTGATAACTCTAATATTATTTATTTGCTTGTTTGTTTGTTCATTATATTTCTGTGCTGCCCATTTCACTGATACAACAACCCTGGGTAGCTTACAATATGTAATAAAAAGTTTTAAAAAAATACTGGAAAACAATTAAAATTAGAAAAATTGAATAGAAAAGCTAAATGCCAAAAACTAAGATGATGGGCAAGCAATTTCATTCCTAAAACAGCTAAGCCTTGGTCGTCAACCCCCAACGTAGCAAGCCCCTCTCAAGGCCCCAGTCCAAATGGCAGAGAGATGTTTTTCAGCCCTTCCCAAAGGCCAGGAGTGTGGGGGTGGACCTCACCTCCAATGGGAGAATGTTCCAGAAGGTGGAGACCATAGCAGAAAGGCTGTCCTCCTGGACCCTGCCAGCCAAAATTCTTTGGTCAACAGGTTCCAAAGTAGGTGCTTTCTGCAAGAGTAATAGTAATAGTAATAGTACTGGTAGTAGTAGTAGTAGTAACAGTAGTAGTATTATATACTAACAGATCTGACTGATTCCCTCTGTTGAACCAAGGCCAGATAGTAATGCTGTTTGCTAAGGCTTAGCTGTTTTAGAAATGAAATTTCAAAAACAGAAGGACAAATCTCAGTCCCAATAGATAACAGATAAAGTAACAGATTAAAAAAAAAGAGTTGGAAGGGACCTTGTAGGTCATCTAGTCCACCCCCCGCCCAAGCGGGAGACCCTACACCATTTCTGACAGATAGCAGTCCAATCTCTTCTTGAAAGTCTCAAGTGATGGCTCTCCCACAACTTCTGAGGGCAAGATAACCATCCTCCTCCCCAATGCCAAGTGTCATCATTTTTAATTCATTAAGAATAATAGCTTAGAACAAAGCTGTCATTTTAAAAATACTTCAGGGCCTTATTTGAAAATAAAAATAACTGATGACAGGACCAAATACAAAACAAAACATAAGAACAATGCTGAGTCTTTCAATCAAGTATGAAAGTGGAAATGTGGGTCCAAGACTGAGATGGTACAATGTGGTTTAAATCTGTGGGTTTTTTTTTTTTCAAATTTGGCAACTTCAAAATTGAGTGGACTTGACTTCTCAGAATTCACGGTGGCTGGTGAATTCTGCGAGTTGAAGTCCATTCATCTTAACATTGTCAAGTTTGAAAAAAACACTGGCTTAAACTTTGTTGCTTAGGGAGTCTGGAAGTCCCAACACATTTGGAGAACACCAGGTTGGAGAAATCTGGCTTTAAGTATACCATTTAAGAAAATATACAAGTATTTTTTTCCTAGGTCTTGTGATGACTGAGCAAAAACACTGAAGAGCTTGGGGAACTGCTTGGTTGCACGGGTATTTCAAATAACCTGCCATGCCGTTCCTCCTTGGACCCAGGGAGCCATGAACAGAGAAACATAAGGGACTATCCACACCACAAGACCAAATAATAATAATAATAATGACAGGAGTTATAACCCTGGCAGTTCCTTACCGGTCCTGGTTGTTGATTGGATGGGTCACAAGCCAATGAGACGAGGTCTTTCAGAGGGTCCTGTGGATTCAGATGTGGCGGGTACCTTATGGCTGTGTGCGGGAAGTAGGTGGAGGCCGCCTGGGGCAGGATCGAAGTGGTGGGAAAGTGCAGCGCAGAGGAAGGGTGCGGACTTCGAGAGATACCTGCAGAGGGTGAGAGAGAGAAAGAGAGAGAGAGGAAACTGGGTGGCCTTCATCAACAGCACACAACCCAGACCCTTCTGCTCCCAGGCATCTCTACAGAAATGATTAGAAGGGCCTTCCTCCATCTTCCTCCTGCTCCTCCTTCTGGAGCAAGCAAACATCTACCTCCTTTCCCCTCTCCAACCTCCCTGGGCAAATCAACAAACCCTACAGGACTCTCTCACTCCCATTCATCTTTAGATCATGGACTGGATGTTAAGGTAAGGGGCCCAAGTGCCATCAACACTATCCTCTGGGGGGCAACATCTGGCCTTTGGCCACACAGCCAAAACTGTACTCTGATCCCACAAAATTTCACTGCTAACTTCAGAAAGACAGCAGCAGCACCTCCCTTGACTTACCACATGAGCACTAAATCCCAAACTTCCTAGAATTCTGTTAAATCTTTACAAGTGTGGCTCTGCTGGCCTAAATTTTTAAAACCTAATCATTTTTTTTTTTTGCTTTTTGCAAATAAATCACTTTTTTTTTTTTTTGCTTTTCGCATGCAACTTTTACTGAGAAATTTTCAAGAGATTTTAAGTTGCCTGATACACTGCTGAATTGTTTCTTTTTTAACTTCTACAATTAGTAGTACTCTGAAGAATTCTGAAAAAAAAAAAAAAGCTGAAATGATCTGTAAAAATCCTATTCTACCCTATCCTGTGCCAGAAAGCTTCCTTCCCTAATTTGATTAACGTGTTGATGGAAGCTGTAGTCCAACACATCTGGAGGGCACCAAGTTGAAGAAGGCTGCCATTAATTTGGGCAATTCGTCTTGAGTTCTATAATAAAAGCTATCCACTTGGTCTGCAGACAGGGTTAAATTCAAAAGACTCTAAACAAATGTAATATTATAGAGGGAAAAGAAAAAGTCGGACATAATGCAAAATCATAGAAATATAGAATTGGAAGGGACCTTAGAGATCTTCCAGTCCACCTCCCTGCCTCAAATAACTATACTACCAGAATTCACTCATTTCTGCAAGTTTTCTTCTCATTTTGACAGCTAAAATGTTAGATGCATGTACAAGTAGTCCTCAATTTATGACTCTTCATTTAACATGGTTTGATGGCCTTGCAAAAGTGACCTGTTCTCAATGTTCTGACCGTCACATTACCCCGATGGTCATTTGATCACAATTTGGGCCTTTGGTCACTGGCTCCTACTTAATGATGGTTGTATTGACTGCGGTTTGCAACTTTCCCAGCCAGCTTCTGACAAGCAAAGTTAGCTGAGGAAACCAGATTTGCTTAACACCCGTGTGATTCACTTAACGACCACATGAATTGCTTAACAACTGTGGTAAAAATTATTGTAAAATAATTTTGTAAAATGATGACTCGCCTCACGATTGCATCGCTTATCAACCAAAATTCTGTTCCTCATTGTGGTCATAAGTTGAAGACTATTTGTATAAGCTGCGGTGGTGCAGTGGTTAGAGTGCAGGACTGTGGGTACTTCTGCTGCCTGCTGGCTGCCTGCAATCTGGCAGTTTGAACCTCCCCAGGCTCAAGGTTGACTCAGCCTTCCATCCTTCTGAGGTAGGTAAAATGAACGAGATGGTTGGGCGCAATAGGCTGACTCTGTAAACTGCTTAGAGAGGGCTGTAAAGCACTGTGCAGCAGTATAACTGCTATTGTTATAAGCAGTTTACTTAGCAGTCTTGCCCTTTTCCTGTAGTTCATAAAGGCAATTTTATCTTTATTTGAAATGTTGCATGGATAAAGTAATATATTATGTGCACATTCATCACTGCCTTGAGGTTTCATTTTCATTTCTTTGTTTTGTTTTTTAAGTGCAAATACTTCTGGAAATTGAGAAAAGGGTGGTTCCCTGAAGACATAACAAGCACCTACCAGTTAGGGCTGTGTGCACAGCTGGATTCTGTTACAGAGTTCCGGGATAATTTCTTCCCAGAGTTAGATCCCTGAGAGTAACAGCTACATTTTTGCTGATTGCAGCAAGGAGGCTTCCAAAGCAATCTTTTCCTCTAATAAAGTTATATTTATCTTAACTCAGGCAGTTTCCTTTGATGGGGGCTGACCTATGCTAGCATTAGCTGCTGAATCTAGTATATTTTTGAACTCTTCCAGAACTATTGAATCTTCCATCCCGTCTCCTAAAAGCATTCTGGCAATTGTTGCTTGGGAAGATTAATAGCAACTCTCCCTCGGAGAACTTCTGACAGTGCAGCTTCTTCTCCTCTCGTCCCACATGTTGCTGAACTGCCATTCTTAGGAAGAAGGAATTACTATGAAAAAGAATAAGCAAGCAACCTTTTTTATAATTAGATCCTTGAGACCTATGCCTACCCACAGGCTGTTCTAAAAATGGCAAACAGGGCAGAACATAGGAAGGAAGAAAAATGAGGATTTTTGAATGCTCCCCTAGATGAGGAAATGTTAGAAAAAGAAGCACAATGAGGCAGACGCTCATTTCTGATGCACTCGTTTTCCATGGAGATATTTAAAAATAAGTAACATTGTTAAAACTATCAGAGTCCCTCCTATACACTTGGAAATAGTAAAATAAGGATTCTGTATCAGGTCCGCATAGTAATAACCATCATCCTTGCCCTTTGTAAAGCAGCTTACATACCACTGTGTACGGCAATGACAGGACGGTGATGCTGAGTGAACAGCCGGGGTGAAGTGTCCTGCGGAGATGGGCTGTTGAAGGGAGACTTGTCCATTTCTGTCTTTTTCACAGTTGGAGAGATGCCTGGAGAAGAGATGGGAGGAAGAGGCATGTTACAATGTCATTGAGACAGTTGGCTGCTGATATCACTATGCCCTCCAAACCAGTATTTCTTGACCGTGGTCCTTTTAAGGCGGGTGGACTTCAACTCCCAGAATTCCTCAGCCAGCAACAGTCCACCCATCTTAAAGGGACCACAGTTGAGAAACACAGCTATAAATCAGGGGTTCCCAATCTTGGCAACTTTAAGACGTCTGGATTTCAACTCTCAGAATTCCCCAGCCAGCCATGGGTGGAGAATTCTGGGAATTGAAGCCCACACGTCTTAAAGTTGCCAAGATTGGGAACCCCTGGTTTAAACTATATTTCTGTTCTTTCTATACAGTGTGGAACTATCCTTTAACTATATAGCAACCATGTTCTTCAGAGACCTAACCAATGAAAAAATGTTAGCTTTTCTGAGTCATTAGCATCATTTAACGTTGGTCGCGTTGGTTGATGATCTCTGGAGGGCTCGGGACAGAGGTTGTTCCTCTGTCCTGGTCCTGTTAGATCTCTCGGCGGCTTTTGATACTGTCGACCACAGTATCTTATTGCAGCGGTTGGAGGGGTTGGGGGTTGGAGGCACCGTATTACGGTGGTTCTCCTCCTTCCTCTCCGACCGCTCGCAATTTGTGTTAACGGGGGGGCAGAGATCGTCCCCAAGGCCCCTGCTTTGTGGGGTGCCTCAGGGGTCGGTGCTCTCGCCCCTGCTGTTTAACATTTATGTAAAGCCGCTGGGTGAGATCATCCGTGGCTTTGGGGTGGAGTTCCATCAGGAGTTCCATCAGTACCATGATGATACTCAGCTGTACATCTCCACCCCGGGCCACCCCAACGAAGCCGTCGAAGTGATGACCCGGTGCCTGGAGGCCGTGCGGGGTTGGATGGGTCGTAACAGGCTTCGTCTCAACCCGGCCAAAACCGAGTGGCTGTGGTTTCCTGCGCCCAGATACAGCCAGCTTATTCCTTCGCTGGCCGTGGGGGGAGAGGTTTTGACCCCCGTGGAAAGGGCGCGCAACTTGGGTGTCCTCCTGGATGTACGGCTGTCTTTGGAAGAACATATTGCAGCCGTCGCCAGGGGGGCTTTTTATCAGATTCGTCTGATTTACCAGTTGCGGCCCTTTCTGGATCTGGGCGCACTTCGCACAGTCACTTCCGCCCTCGTTATCTCCCGCTTGGATTATTGCAACGCTCTCTACATGGGGCTCCCCTTGAAGAGTCTCCGGAGGTTGCAGTTAGTTCAGAATGCAGCCGCGCGGGTGATCGTGGGCGCCCCTCGAGGCGCTCACGTAACACCACTTCTCCGCAGGCTGCACTGGCTTCCTGTGGCCTACCGGATTCCATTCAAGGTGGTACTGATGGTATTTAAAGTGCTCCATGGCTCGGGACCTGGGTACTTACGGGACCGCCTGCTGCCATCAACAACCTCCCGCCACCCAGTACGCTCCCACAGGGTGGCCCTACTTGGGGTGCTGCCGCCTGACTGTTGTCGGCTGGCGGCCCCGAGAGTTCGGGCTTTCTCTGTGGGAGCTCCCTCCCTATGGAATGATCTCTCCCCGGAGATACGGGCTATGACAGATATTCTGACCTTCCGGCGCGCAGTGAAAACCCTGCTTTTCGAACAGGCCGGCCTGGCCCAGTAACTATGTTTTCTGGTTTTAATTAATTCTAAATTGGGGTTTTATTAGTTTTAATTTTTAACTTAAATTTTGAATAGACAGCCGGATTTAATTATTTAATTTATTTTTAATCGTATTTATTGTGTATTTATTGTATGCTTTTAGTAGGCTGTACACCGCCCCGAGTCCCTTTTTGGGAGAGGGAGCGGTATAAAAGTGCGATTAAATAAATAAATAAATAAATTTACAGCAGTGCTCTGGACTTCCCAACTATAAAAAGGGACCAGGTATTTTTCATGCAGCACAGTTCATGTATGTGACTTAGTTCTATCAAGCATATCTTGTTCTTTGTCACTTGGCATTATTCTTTCCCATGTCTGTGTAGCTGTCTCCTTACGGCTCATTGGTGCTGAGCCACTATGAGCAGATTCTGTTCAAGATTTATCTGCAGAAGTTTTTTCTATTTTCATTTGTGACACATTGATAGAATGGAGTTTGCTCCTAGGTGGTTGTTTGGTGAATCCTACATATGGGCTTCTATCCTTGCCTATAAATGTCAAAGACACGTCCCCTGCACCCATGTGTGCATGTCTGCAACGGGATGCAGTTAATCTCTATCTGCTGGCTCAGATTTATCTGGGGCAGTTGGTTTAGTCCTTTCTCAGACACTCGTTTGGAAGGATTTTACAGAACATCCAGGACAGGATTGAAATTAAACCTCTTCTTGCAAAGCATTTAGACATATTTCTACTTGGGGAAAGAATAGGTGGGCATATTCCCTCCCCCTTTTTTTAATTCTTTGCCTAAATGCAGGCAAATAATAACCACAACAATATTGCAATGTTTATTGACCATTAAGCCAACTGATCAATTATTTTTTAAAAAATCACTTTTGAACGAGAAAAAATAAAATATTCTAATTAGACAGCAATGCTTTCATTATTTTTTTTTAAAAACCCAATTTATAACATCTGCAAATGGAAAACGTTTTCTCAAATGAATACAGAACCACCAAAAAGCCAGATTCAGTTAATGACTGCAGTAATTATAACTATGGCAAAAAAGGCCATAAAACTGGGCTCAATTAACTTAACAATTGCCTTCTTTAGCAATGGAAGTTTTGGCCCCAGTTGTGGTCATAAGTCAAGGGCTACCTGTAGACAAGCTTTCAGAAGCAGCCCTGCTACAAAGAGTGCTTAAGTGCTTATCCCCAGGATTTCCATGTATTGGTCCAACCCATGTATTTCCATGTATTGGTCCAACCCTTTCTTGAAGCCATCCAAGCTGGTTAGCAGCACAGCAGTTCATCAGCAATATTTTCTCAGTATGCATCAGTTAAAATATTATATATTGAAAATAATCTTGATGTAATCAGACAGTATGTATAATCATATAAAGATAGCTTTCCCCCTCTTCTGTATACATATATGTATATAAAATGTGGGTGCTGAGAAGGAGAAAAAACAAGTGGAAGTTGTATACATTAAATTAGTAACCCTCTGATTCTGGAATTTAGTCTCAATATTATTCTACTTGATTCAGAATTAATCCTGTATTGTTAATGAGTGATGGTGCTCTCCTGCAGATTGTGTTTTTTAAAATGACTTTAATAGTCTTTTATTGTTCTTAAACTATCATTGTAGATATTTTGGTTATTATGTTGCATGGTTTCATGTTTTTAAATTCTGTACGCAGCTCAGAGTCACAAATGTGAGATGGTAGCTGTATAAATTTACCAAATAAATACATAAAGATTAAAACACAGTAGATAACACATTCCCAAATGACAAGGTAAGGGAATTAGAAGAAAATTAATTTTCCTCACTTGTCACAGAAAGTTGTAAAAATCACAATGATCTATTGATTTGATGGCTAAATATTTCCTAGTTATTAGCTATCAATACAGTACTTCTGGTGTTATCTCTATATTCAGTAGTTCAGACAGATCTTCAACTATTACACTGGGTGTCCTTTGTGCTGTCCTTTGGTTGTTTCCTTGCAGATGTTTCACTACCAAACTAGGTAACATAATCAGTGTCACCTAGTTTGGGTAATGAAACATCTGTAAGAAAACAACTAAGTTCAGAGAGCATCAAGGACCCCTCATTTGAACCCTGAGCTCCAAATATTCTCCTTTGTGGGTACCAATTATACTCTTCACGTGATTGATGACAGTTCCTGGGGACCTGGCCCTGAAACTAGGAAAACAGGAAGACAGTGGAAATGCTAAATATTCTGCAAAATGTCTCAAAGGTCGCCCCCCCCCCCCCCCCCAAAAGGCAACTGGACTGGTGCTTCCCCCCCTCCCCCCCCCCCGCAACCCGAGGAAGTAGAAAAAAATGCTTCTCTTCCAAGAAGGTTCCTCAGTTGTGACTGGATGGTGGGGTGATGGAAAGATAGGAAGGATAGAATTTAACCTTCCAACATCCCTCCCCTCCCCCGCCACTACCATCATCCAGACACAACCATCACAACTTCTTTGATGAGAAGCAAAATATCTTCTTCTTCAGGGAAAAAAAAAATAGTCCAGTTGCCTTTTGGAAAAAAAAAAAAAGCACCCTCAAAACAGCTATGATCTGGATGTCTGAAGAATCTCCATAGACATTTATTCCGCAAAGACATTTGAACTAGCAGGGAGGGCAGGCACACTTACTCCCTTCCATGTCCTCCGTCCAGTTGCGGCTGCTACTTGTGGGGGAGCTGGGGGAGGCATAGTATTCACCCCCAGGGCTGGTATCCAGATCATCCTCCATAGATCCTGACTTGTGCCGTTTACTCCTTATGGGGAAAAAAGGAGAATTGTGGTTTTAATAGCAGTTTAAAATGTAAGAATAACAGCCATCGTTATCTAACATCTCTTCAAAAGCAGCCTAACCATGACAGTCCTCGACTTACAACCATAACTGAGACCCAAATTTCTGCTGTTAAGTGAGGCATTTGCCCCATTTTACAACCTTTCTTGCCATAGTTGTTAAGTGAATTGCTGCAGTTGATAAGTTAGTAACACGGTTGTTAACTTAATCTGGCTTCCCCACGGATTTTACGTGTCAAAACATTGCAAAAGTTGATCACATGACAAGAACGGTCATAAGTATGAACCAACTGCCAAGCATCTGAATTTTGATCAGCATGACCATGGGGCTACTACAAAGGTCGTAAGTGTGAAAAATGGTCAGAAGCCACTTTTTTCAGTGTCGTTGTAGCACTAAATGAACTTGGTACGTTGAGGACTACTTGTATAGCTACCATGAAGGGCAACAGCTATCAAAGAAGCTAAATTTTGAAAGGAACTTCCTCCTCTTTATACTTCATTGCTCTGGGTAATAATTCACTAAGTCCAAGAATTTAGGATTGCTCTAAGGAGCTTTACATGGTGAAATATGATTCCAAAGAGAAGCAAATGAGGTTAGAAAACCAAGGCAAAGTAAACAAACTGCAATTATTCCCTTAACGCAGTCCTAGCATTTTGTTGGAACGAAAAATAAAGAAGAGAAGATGGAAGAAGTTTTGAAGGACAGGTGTTTTAGTAGACAGCCTGGGCACAAGAAGTAAAAGAGAAAAAGAATTGTTTTAAGGGACAGGAACAAAAGACAGAACAATGACATATTGGGGTATATCAGTAAAGTAATAAAAAGAAAAAGCTCATGGAAAGTTTCAGAGGAGGTCAAGAATGCCAAGATGGCAACCGTGGTCATGTAATGAATAGAATAGAATAACAGAGTTGGAAGGGACCTTGGAGGTCTTCTAGACCAACCCCTTGCTTAGGCAGGAAACTGACCAAAGTCACACCCTTTGTTCTCCTGGAGTTTGTACAAGGTCTGGGGGTGAGTAGCAAACCAGGGTAGGGAGCAGGGGTGGGATTCAATTTTTTTAACAACCGGTTCTGTGGGCGTGGCTAAGTTGATGGGCGTGGCTTGGTGGTCATGGTATTGGCCGGGCATGGCCAACTCAATATCACTCACATCGAGGCACGCATCTCCTCGCCTGGCCTCTCATGACTGTGGGGATGCTGCAACAGTCGTAGGTGTGAAAAATGGTCATAAGTCATTTTTTTCAGTGCCATTGTAACTTTGAATGGTCACTCCACTCAAGCAAAGTACCAGCAAAAGAGGGGAAAAAAACTCCTGAGAAGTTCCTGAGACAGGAAGTCTAGTCCTGCCAAGAATGTAATAAGGGTTAACGGAGAGGCAGTTTCTGTAAGCAACAACAGAATGTTTCCTTCCTGCCTTCCTTACAGGATTAGGCCAGTAATTTCTTCTAACAACCGGTTCTCCGAACTGCTTAGAATGTTAACAACCGGTTCTAGCGAATAGGTGCAAACTGGAAACCCACCCCTGGTAGGGAGTGAAAAAATGGCATTGCAAAAGGTAAAAGAGCATATTATCCCCCCTAGTTGAACAATGACTAATCTATTGCAATGATATTAGCTTCCCTCCTTGCAAAGGAGGTCTAGAATTTCTACATCTAGGATCCCTCCTTAGTTGCAGTTTTGTCATTTGTTCTTTTTAATTCACTTTTTTAATGTTCTTGTCTAGTTTTGTTTTGTCTCTATTGATTTTTTTTCTTTTGGATTTTGTATTCTAATTGTCTGAATAAAATAAAAATTGATTAAAAAACAAAAGGTAAGAGTGCTCACAGCAGGTCAGAGCTACATAGGAAAGAAAACTTTTTTCTAATTAAAGGGTGACAGCATTCCTAAAGGCTGAGATGGTTGCATTTTTGGCTTATTGAGTATGTCACCCGATGATCACCTTTACAATTTCAATTCTGATCCTAAGAGCAAGGTAGAAGCAGTTGTTTCAATGATACAGAAAGAGCTGTCAAAGATTCCACCTTCTGCTTTCTCAAGCAATTTGCATTCCAGATGTTTGAGACATGTGGATGTGATGTGGTTGAATAAGTCAGGATCATGATTCAGGTTGTTTAAAAAGTGAGAAAGGAAGGAGAAAATTGGAGCATGAAAGCTACAGCCTCCTAGCTTGAAACCCTACTTTTTACCTTAATTAGAAGAAAGACTGCATTACATCAAAATCAGAAAAACAGAATAACAAAAGTTGGAAGGGACCTGAAAGGTCTTCTAGTCCAATCCACTGCTCAAGCAGGAGATCCTATACAATTCCAGACAAGTGTAATGTAAAAAACATACATTGTTTGCAAATACAGGAAATCCTTGACTTACAACAGTTCGTTTAGTGACCGTTTGAAATTACAGTGGCACTGAAAAAAGTGACTTGCCACTGTTTTTCACACTTACAAACATTATAGCATCCCTATGGTCATGTGATCAAAATTTGGACGCTTGGCAATTGGCTCATATTTATGACAGTTGCAGCATCCCAGGGTCATGTGATCATTGCCTTTTGCGACTTTCTGACAATCAGAGTCAATGGGGAAGTCAGGTTCACTTAACAACCGTAGCAATTCATTAACAACTTAACAACTGCAGCAATCATTTAACAACTGTGGCAAGAAAGATCATAAAATGGGGGCAAAACTCCCTTGACAAGTGTCTCATTTAGCAACAGAAATTTTGGGCTCAATTGTAGTCGTAAGTCGTAGACTACCTGTAACTCAGGGGTGTCAAACCCAAGGTCCACAGGCCAGATCTGGCCTGCAGTGTGCTTAGATCTGGCCCACAGGGACTGGCACATGATGCCTGTGCCAGCAAAAACAGGCTCCCAATCTCCGTTTTCGGCTGGGACAGTCTCCTGCAATCCTTTGCTAGCAAAAACAGAGCTCCGGAGGGCCGTTTATTGCTGGCAGAGGGTTGCAGGAGGCCGTCCCATCCGAAAACGGAGATTGGGGGCCTGTTTTCGCTGGTAGAGCGCTCAGGCCACCACAAGTACCCGACACTAGTGAAATCAAACTGCCCACGCCCACCATGGCCACGCCCCCCCAGCCTCACCCCCCCCCCCCCCGAGGTCAAACTCAACCTTGATGTGGCTCTCAATTAAATCAAATTTGACACCCCTGCTATAACTAGAAAATAATTTCTAGTTACAAGAAATAGCTGGATAAAAACCCTAATTCTTGAAGACCCACCCCCACTTTCTGGATATCAACCAATTTTGTGTGACCTGGCAACCTTCCAATTCCATCTGTTGCATCTTCAGTAGGGTAAAAGTTTTCTTCCATAAATAAACACACACACAGAAAGCTAGTTTAACACATATTCACAGAGGGAGGGACGGAGGGAGGGGAAGAAGGAGAGGGAGAAGGAGAGGGAGAGGGAGAGAGAGAGAGAGAGGGAGGGAGAGTGTTTAGACTTACCCACTGGAGGAAGTGCTGGGGAGCGTCCGCCTCATCCCTGTACTTGAGGGATTCAGGTCATATGCTAAGTGCCCTTGCAACTCTCCCAAAGAGAAATTTGGACCTGTGCCTGTCACCACTGGTGCTGTGAACGACAGAGGCAGAAGAACCATCAGTAGTAGGAAGGGATAATGAATGATTCATAAAACAATGATTCGGGATGGAATTTTCTGCTTTCATCAGTGGTGCTCTGTCAGAAACGATGGCATTGTTTCTCAACTATGGCAACTTTAAGATGCGTGGACTTCAACTCCCAGAATTCCCCAGCCAAAACAACTGGCTGGGGAATTCTGGGAATTGAAATCTATATATCTTAAAGTGATTGAGGTTGAGAAACACTGAATTAGACTGTGGGGTGGATGTGGGGAATTCTGGGAGTTGAAGTCTACACATCTTAAAGTAGTCAACAGAAACATTGGATTATGGAGTGAAGTGACTTGATACGTTTGTACATTCATACGTACGTACATACGTACGTAACAATTAAAACTGAAGATGCTTCTCAGATGAGAAGCGAAATGTTTTCAAAGGAAAAAAAACCAAGAAAGCCCACTTGCTTTTTGGAAAAAGGCACTTTTGGGACAACCATGAACCTGGATGATTGAGAATCTCCATAGACATCAGACAACAGTCTATAGATTGCATGGAATAAATTCACAATGCTTTTGAACTCTATCCTGGCTCCTGGTTTCGATGCCTGAAAGTAACTCCACTTGCCTGGGTTCAGATTCAGCTTGTTTTCTCACATCCAACAGCCAAGAACCCAACAGCCTATAGACAAAATTTCAACAGTAGAGCCAGCTTGAGCATCATCACTACCTTGATGGTAACCTTGTCTGAACCAACAGATGACTTTTCCCAGCAGCTGGGAAATAGATGTTAAAAGTAAAAATATTATAATTTTGATAGAAATCTATTAACATTTACAATGAAAAAGAATAGATTAACAGTGTGGAAAAATTAGCAAATCTTACTCATACCTGCATTTTAAACAATATAACGTAACTGACAGAAGTGAGAATTAAATAGGAAAAAAAAAACTAATAAGGATACAAGCTACTCACTCCGGGAAACTTGGATAAGTTCTGTGACACTGAACACACCTGACGTTACAAAATTCTCTTGAAAATCTGCTGCATCTGCAAAAGAGATTTTGAACTCATTCAGAAACTGCTACAATAATCAGGTTTTTTTTTTCCTGAATTGTTCAATGTTTTCAGTGTCAGGTTTTGACTTAGAGAAAGAAATTCCGTATACTATAAATCAGGTAATTAGCATATAATCCTAAATATTCCAGATTGGGTACTTTCTAAACTCTTTTCTCCCATTTATCATTTATCCATTTTTTTAGACCAGAAAGAACAAGAGTCTATGAAAGCAGCCAGCCAAAGAAGTTTGACCCTAAAATAATTTAATATTATATAACAGCCACTGGCTATGTCAGTTTTGGATGACAGAATAATAGTTTTAACAGCATGAGGTTGAAGAAGGCCTTTATGTAAAAAGTACCGAATTGAAGTGATTTTTACAATCTGGCTGTCAGTCCCCTTCTGAAACGCATTTATGTTTTTACTAATGTCTGTATTTAACAGTGACATGATTGACTTTATTGATAGGTTTTCTCGTTTGTCCATCCATCTTAAAGTTACCAAAGTTGAGAAACAGAGATTTAGAGATTTGCTGACCGAGGCTGGTTAAGAATGTTCATTCCATGTTATCCTCAAGGCTGCGGTGAAGTCTGATTTGGTTTGGAATAAACCAGGTGGGTTTTTTTTTTACTAAATTGAGAAGGTGGGAAGAGACAGAAGAGACTCCAAACTAATCCTATTTCTAAGCCTGCCTTGAGGTGCTTCGCCATTACTAATTCATTTCCTGATTGGATCAACCCTTGATCCTTCCACCAGTCTGTTCCAGGGTACCATCCCACCTAATTCTTTCAGGATTTGTACTGCAAGTTCAGGGAACCGCAGACCGACAGTCTCACACATGCACCCACACCTTTCCTCTGTCCTTTTTTTGCTGTTGCTCACCCAGCGTGATTATGGGTTTACTATCCTCTTGGTCAGAACCGATTCCCGTCCTGGGACTGCTGCTTTGATCTGAATCTGAAAAGAAAAGAATTGTGCATTACATTTTACAGCTCTACCAGGGCCTACAACACATGTACATTTGTCTTCTTTTGGGGTTTTTTTCCCCACTCCCAAAAGTTGCTTTCCATAACTGATAAGTTTAGAATAGCATCCAGGGCTGGCTGACCAAAACACTATGTCAGAATTTCTTCAGACAAAGTGGGGTGGCTTTTTCAGACAGCCACTAATTTTGGGAGGCAAGAACATGCATTCAGGAGTTAGTTTTAATATTATATTTTTGCTGTAAGGGAAAACAATTTGTGTAAAGTTGGGGAAGAGGTTGCCGGGTCTCCTGCCTGATAAATCTCATATAACTTGTATGATTTTCATACTAGATACTTCGACTTAGAACATAGAACACAGAATCATAGGGCTGGAAGGGACCTTGGAGGTCTTCTAGCCCAACCCCCTGCACCTTTGTACCATCCCGGTCAAGTGTTGACTAGTTCATTTTTTAAAATCTCTAGTGATGGAGTACCCATAACTCCAGGAAGCAATCTATTCCATTGATTAATTGTTCTGTCAGAAAATTTATCCTTACCCCTACATTGGATCTCTCTTTGACAAGCTTCCACCCATTACTTCTGTCCTCTAGTGCTTTGGGGCCAAGCCCCTCTTCTCTGTGTGAGCCCCTCTTGAGTGATGGCAAAAGAAGGTCAGTGGCTGGGTCACCTCAGGCCACTAAGCACACCTCTTGGTACTAGCAACTTTTGCTAAGACCCTCAGCCTTCCTTCATCAAGGTAAAGATGAACAGAGGCCGACCACAAGTCCAGGCCCATCTAGGTTGCTACGGCAACCGCCAAACACTAATGGGTGCTTGGAGTAATGTAATTTTTGCAGTAATGGCTGCCCTCCTCCCCATAATCAGCCCTCCCTTGACAGCACTCACTTCGCAGCCCGGGTGGGTGATTAACGAGCCGCCAATGCAGATGAAGCATCTCCCTTCTCGGCCTCCCTTCCCTTCCTCGGCTCTCAGCTACGCAGGCAACATCTGACCTCAGAACTCTGATGGCGCCACTAAAGCCAGGCATGTGATGCCACTGAGGATCCCAACCCCGTGCCGTCTATTTGACCATGATGAAATAAACATTGCCTATTGATGCAATCCTTCCCCCTTAGAGATAGGGAACACACATAGGACGGTCTTAGGCTGTATTAGCTCTTTGTCCTGTAAGGTTGGGTAGAGATAGATTCTGTTGGGCCTCTAAGTAATTTGGTACCAGGCAGCAATGAAATTTCTGGCTCTGCTTTCAAGAGCAGCAATAACCAAGAATCTTTTCCCAGAGAAAGCAAATTGCTGAAAAGGAATGCAAAAACTGGAGCTTGCAAAGAGGGAGGAGGGAGACACCAGAAAATAATTTTTGTACAAAGGAATTCATGTGGGCTCTTTGGTTCTGATCATGCTGAGAGACTCTTTTTCTTAATGCTGAAATCATGGGCTATTCCATGGGGCACTTTGGGGTGATTCCTGGAGTTGTGCCATCTCCCATTGTTCCTAGTGTCACCCTTTAGCAGCTGAGTTGATTTTTGTAGGGGCATCAGAGTCTGAAATCTCAAATTGCAGGGCTTCCATTTTGAATTTTGATACACCCCAATTCCATGGAGTTGGTGGAAACTCCTATTTGGAATCGCCTCCCTAGTTCTGTGTCTTTTTCCTACTCTAAACTGTAATGCTTCCAAAATGCCATAAAATTCTCATAATTGCACTCCAGCGATTTTGCAGTGGTTTCTCCCCCCCCCACACACACACAAACAAGGCCCCCTCTCCAAAACCTCATGGATGGTGAAAAAATGGTAAGAGATGAGGGTTGGTCATTTTTTAGCACACTTCTACCTGTGGCTAAAGGCAGAGGAAGTGGTAACTGGCCCTTATTATTAAGGCTGTGGTGAATATGATTGGAAGCCATTGAGAGAATAAATGTAGGGTTTGCAGGGTGATGAGTGTGGCTGTATAAAAATGCCCATACAGGTAGTTCTCGACTTACGACCACAATTGAACCCAAAATTTCCATTGCTTAGCAAGGCAGTTAACTGAGCTTCACCCTATTTTATGACCTTTTTTGCCACAGTTGCTAGGGGAATCACTGCAGTTGTTAAGTAAACCATGTGGTCGTTAAGCAAATCTGGCTTCCCCATTGACTTTGCTTGTCAGAAGATGGCTGGGCAGGTTTCAAATGGTGATCTCATGATCCCAGAAGAGTGCAACTGTCATAAATACGTGCCAATTACCAAGTGGACAAATTTTGATCATATGACCAAAGGGATGCTGTCATGGTTGTAAATGTGAAAAACAGCCATAAGTCTCTTTTTTCAATGCCGTTGTAACTTTGAACGGTCACTAAACGAATGGTTGTAAGTCAAGGACTACCCGTGGTCTGCTCTCTGAGCCATTGTTTTGCAGCAAGATCTAAGTGGTAGATCAGAAGACTGTAGTAAAGAACAAAATAGAGCTTCTTATAAGTTTGAAATTTGGCGATTACTCAGATGGTAGCAACTGAGTAATATGCTGGCTGGGGAATTCTGGGAGTTGAAGTCCACCCTTCTTAAAGTCACCAAGGTTGGGAAAATCTGCATGCATGCAGTCTTCTGAATGAAAAGCATGCATTCTCCCCCTAATCCAGCAGCATTTGCATTGCACCATTCTTGCAGAGGTCCCACTCTACCACGTCCAGCTAGTTCCCTTCTGAAAGGAAATGCACTTTGCACACAGTCAGGTGCCCTTTGTGCTCTCTTTTTTAAGAATTTTTTTTAAACAGAGGGAAGAAATGCTGATGCTTGGGGTTGTACCATCAAAATGTATGACTCTTTTTCAAAACCATCCAGAAATTGGCAGGCTTAGACTAGGGGAGGTGACTAGATAACTCTGGAAGTTTCTTTGAACATGACGAGTTCTGAATCAAAGGCAAGGGCTGAACCTCTCGACTTGAGGAAAGAGCCAGAGGGACTTGTGCAGACAGCAGGAGCGAAGGCCACTGAAACAAAACCCTCCTTTTCTTCCACCCTTCCCACCTCCTGCTTTCCCTTCCCTCATCAGAAATACAACTCACGCCTCACATGGGCTGCATCCCAGAACTCCTCGTTCTCTCTCTCTCTCTCTCTCTGCTTTTCATCTTATCTAAAAATAATCAAGCTCTTTGGGCAGTCGGTGCAGACGCTGAGGTCAGCACTATAGGTTCCTACGAGCATCCTGGATTAGCCAACCCACCACCTCCTCCTTTCAATCGAGTCTCTTTTTACTTTCTCCCCATAGCACAAATGCACACACGCATACACATCCCTCACTTTCTTATGCAGCAACCCTTGGCTAGAATCCACACGTCCCTGAATATCCTTGATGCAGCCAGGAACATTTTAAAGTATCTTTTTTTATTATTCTACCCCCCTTCTCCAAAGTGTGTGTGTGTGTGTGTGTGTGTGTGTGTGTGTGTGTGTATGTGTAAAGTGAGAGAGATGCTGAGCTGCTCCAGTTCACCTGACACAGCCAATTTCCCCAAGATTCCAGTACTTGTTTTATTACTATTCTTATTATCTGCATACAGTATAATAACAGCAAAGTCATTCTATCTGCACAGGTGGCCCTCGACTTATGACCACAATTAAGCCCCAAATTTTGGTTGCTAAGCAGTCGTTAAGTGAAATTTACTCCATTTTATGACTTACTTGCCACAGTTGTTAAGTGAATCACTGAAGTTGTTAAGTTAGTAACACGATTAAGTGAATTTGGCTACCCCAACATCTTTGCTTGTCAGAAGGTTGCAAAAGGTGCTCATATGACCCCAGGACACTGCAATCATATAAATATGAGCCAGTTGCCTAGGATCTAAATTTTGAACATTTGACTATGAGATGCTGCAATGGTCGTAAGATGCTGTTTTAACTTTGAGCCATCACTAAATGAACTGTGTTGTAAGTTGAGGACTACCTGTATAGATTTGCATGTTTGCCAAATAGAGCACCAACAGGAATATCACAATTCAGTTGTAAAAGGGGGGGGGGGGGAGGAGAAGGTACACCACCCAGTAAGAGATAAGTGTGCTTAATGATCACAGAATCATACCAATATGTTACATGAAGAGTTTGGATAAAAATATAGTTAGTGAATTGGAAATTAAAATATTCCTTGTTTAGTGACAACAACTGGTACCATCAATGTGTATTATGTGAAGCAGTTGTTAAGTGAAACCATTATGTGCTTCAGTTTTCCTTGACTTTGTCGACCTGCAAACGTTGTAAATGCAAGGACTGATCAAAAAGTTATTTTTCCATCACCATCATAACTGCAAAAGTTGCTATATAAGGTAGTTGCTAAATGAGGACTACCTGACTTATACCATTGATGAACCTTATTGTAGCTTTTAGAGTTCTTCTCCTCATTGCACTACAGAAATTCAGTGGCCCTTCTTTTTTCTCAATTTATAAAGGCAAATTAGTCTTTTAATGTAGTTTAGGAGGGACTCCTTGTGCAACTGTTTACTTTTTAATTGTTTTCTGCTCTGCCCCATCCACAATAACGTCATAGTGCTCTTCCTGGCCAGAAAACAACAACAGTGTTGTCCATAAGGCTCTGAAAAAAAAGCCAACCATGATTGAAAACCCACTTAAATCCCTTACTGTGGAAATCTATAAACATTATACAGTAGTGATGTAAAAGCGAGATCTTAAAAGAAGCACTAAACAACCAATCGAGCAAAAGATGAGCAAATGCTAAAATCAAGATCGTAAACAATAAGCTTGGATAAAATAAGTAAAACAAAGAAGGATAACAATCCTTTGATCCAAAAAATAAGGGAAGGAGAAATTATTGAAAAACTTGCATTGTAGCAATATACAGTCATCGACAAAACAATTCATTAAGTGACTGTTTAAGTTATAATTTTACTGAAAAAAGTGACGTATGACCATTTTTCACACTTATGACCACTGTAGCATCCCCATGGTCAAGTGATCAAAATACAGATGCTAGCAACTGATTCATATTTATGACGATTGCAGTGTTCTGGGGATATTTGATCATCTTTTGCGACCTTCTGACACCCCAATTTCTCTTTGTGCATAAATAATGCATGAAGTATTCTTTTGCTGTTAGCAATACTTCTGAAATTCTTATCCAAACTGGCTGCCAGCCGGCCAAGCAAGCACATTCAGTTTTCTTGCACAGCTGCAGGGCCAAGCAGAACCCACTGACACCCCATTTCTGAACTCTTCCTACCCGTGTGGTTGTGATGGGGCATGTTACTATAGTTAGCAATGACGTGATAGGATCTCAGCAGCCCTGTAGGTAATTAGAATGTTGACCAAGTACCATGATACTTACACCACCCCTACATTCTTCAGCAGATAATTTATATTTATTTGTTTATTTATTTTATAAGCTGCCCATCTTACTTCAAGGTAACTCTGGGCCAGCTTACAATCATAAAATATTAAAACTATATAAATTAAAAACACAGATATGTTAATCCAAAAGCCAAACACTGCAGTCCAATTAAAAAATTGGGACAGCAGCAGCAGGATGGGGGGGGACACAGGATCTGTTGTTAACTACCTCCGTTGTAATGCTTCCCCACTGGAGTCCTAAACCAACTTGCACAGCCAAGTCTTAGACTCTTAATGAAGGTTGGAAGGTTGGGGCCAACCTAATATGGGGGGGGGGGGATGTTCCAGGGGGCAGGTGCAATGCCAGAAAAGGCTCTTCTCCTGAACCTCACCAGCTCAAATTGACGGGACTGAAGCATGCCTCCTCTGCCAAGACCGGTGGGATGAGCCAATTCCAGTAGGATGAGACGGTTCCTCAACATTTACAATTTTACTTGGGCAAGAGTGACGCATTAATATTGAAAGGGGGGGGTACTACTTTGCCAGACTACCTGTCATGGATAAGTCATGGGCAGGAGACAATATGCGCAGAAGAGATTCTGTGCTTCAAATCTGTGGCTTAGGACTCTGGTATCAATCAACCTGATCTCTTGGCATTCCTGATGCAGAATTTGATATGATAGGGGTGGATGGGGGTATAAATGCATCTTACAAAGTTAATGGAGTCTGCTTAGGTCTAGAATAAAAAGAAGTAAACTGCTTTTTAAAAAAATGATGGCTAAGCTTGGAAGACATAGAAAAATGCACAAATCTACAGTATCATTTGCTACCTCTTGGGGGTGATGGATATTGTAATCCAGCACCTCCAGAAAATGTCAGATGGGCAAATAATGCTGTTTTTAAAGAGAATTTTGCAGGGTAATGTTTGTTTTAGGAGATTTTAGTTTCTCAATGTTTGTCTATGTAAAAATGGCAGGGAACCATGGTGACTCAGTTTTCAACAGTAAAGGCCAGTAAGTTCTTCGTCTTTTCTGTTGGATTGCAACTCTTCTCCATTGACTTTGAGACCAAAACAACATTAATATTTTTTATTTTCTGTGCTAAATTCTGATTTAAGTAGTTCATATCATTTTGTTGCAACTGATCTGTCAAGGCTCTCCACGTTTCAAGGTCTAGGAAGGCACTTTTCATTTTCAGATTTTATTCTTTCAGCTTGTCCTTTTTAAAAAAAATATCCTGTTTAAGACTCTCTCTAGATGGCTTAGTTTAAAAGTTTAATGCAATAAGAAATAAGATACAAAAAAAATCTTTATACTTGAAAGGACAAAATGACCATGTTTATTTGTAGTTTTAATGTATTACTGTACTGTTCTTTTGCTTTAATTGCAAGCTGCTTACAGATATTGGTGAACAGGTAGGTCTAGAAATTGAAAGAGGGAAGATCAAAAAGGGGGAAAGTAGATTACTAGAGAGCAATTCTGTATTGGGTGAACCTAATTTTTTAAAAAATTATTTGCATTGCTTCATCACCTGAAAAGTCACTTTGCTTTATACTACGGTATTTGTAGGAATTAATTCCTCACCTAGCCACTGATGTACACACCATTGTGTATGAAGACACAAAATCCAATCCTGGACTTGCCAACTATGTTTCCTGTCAGCTTCCCTTTGCAAAATCCTTTGGTGCATTTTTTTAAAAAAAATAAAAAAATAAAACAGGTGGTTCAAAAATGTCATTGAGGCGAAGGACTCCCAGGTTCCTCAGCCAGCCAAAAAGGCCTAGCTTAGCAATGGCGGCTGTTCTCACCCATCCTTTAAAGTCTGGCCCACTATTTTCCTTTATCCGAGCCGATACTTGGCTGCAGAAACTGGGTCCAAGCCAGGTATCTGCATGCCAAATACTTTCCCCCTGCCATCTTTCTCTATCACACACACACACACGCTCCCTCCTGTCCCTCGCACGGCCATTGCTCCCTCTCCCTGCTGCCAGCTCGGCCGTTGGCATTTCACTTGGCTGCCTCTGCCCGATCTTCCAAACTGAGAGTCACCCCAGTCAAAACAAGAAGCTGCAGCCTTGCCAATCAGCCTGGCAACATTTTCACATTCCCCCTCTCGCACACGGTTCCAAAAGAGGAATTTGGAAGCACACTTTTTTGCCGTGCTGCAAAGAAAGTTTCGCTAAGCTAGGAGCTGGCGTTCAGTCAGACTGCCCCATCACGCAAAAGAGTAGTCTGTGCCGAAGAAATTCATTCTTCATTTCATTTGGGGGGGATGATCATTAAAACCCACTGAATGAGGATGATTTTAGGGAAGAATTTCAGGCAGCACCTCCCCAGTTCATGTCATTAAGCAGGCGCGGCCATTTTGTGTGCCCCCCACATGCCAGTCTTTTCCCAATGCGGCCATTTTGTACTGAGTTAAGATTCCCAGTGCGGAAAGCAGTCAAATGGAGCCTCAAGGCTTGCAGAAAAAAACAAAAACTCTCTGAAAATATTTCTTTAGATATGTATTGCTCTCACCCATACATATGCCTACAGTTTTAAAAAATTACATGCTTGTTATATCAAGGCTGGGGGGAAAAATCCATCCTCTACCCTTCATATAATTTTCCCCACAACTTGAGGAAACTTTTCCCCCCCAAAAAAACTTGGTTTTCCATTGATCCTGACAAAAATAAGCAAACAATAAATAAGGCATCCACTTGAAATAATAAAAGCATTTTTAAAGCAATAAATGCATAATATTCTCTGTTTTTCTCCTCCCCAACCCAAAACACACACACACATTTTGCAATCCAAACTTTTTGTGTCCACGGCAATTTGGAAATCAATAATTGTTTTTAAACAGAAACAGAGAATAAGGGGAAAAAGAAAAAAGAAACGAGACGGGAAGAAAAACGCAAAGTTTGCAACAGAATGCACCAGAAAAGAAAAGAACATGCAGTTCACAGGCTGTTTACTTAAGTGGAATTTTGGCTCTTGCAAGCTGGTTTTGTTTTGTTTTTTAATAAATTCTCTCCAGGCCCCCAACTTTCCCCGCCTGCTCCTTTTCTCCAATTTCCCCTCTCCACATACACTTCCATTCCCTGGCGGCCATTTTGAAGGCAGAAAAGCACAATTATATGTGCCGCTTCTCTTGCTTTAAAAAGTTTATTTTCCCTCTTTCCCCTCTTGGCAGCCATTTTTTTGAAAAAGTGCCGTGAATTTCTCCAGCTGTCCTGCAGAAAAGCGGCATAGCAGCCAAAAGAGAGGAAAGGGTGCCAGGGCAGGAGTGGCGAAACTTCCCTCCTTATCCTTTTTTATTTTTAAATTTAGCACGGAGCCACTATCTTTGGCAAAGAAGGAAAGCACACCTCCCAGAAGTGTCTGTGAAATGGGAGTGAGCTGTCTGAGCTCAAAGAGAAAACTGAAAAGCCAGCAGGAATGGATTAGACAAGAGAGGAAAATAGGCTAGGAAACTTCCCAGTTGTACTTCAGGGCACACAACAGGCACATTTTTGCTCAGGCTCACAAAGTAGCTTCCCCTCCTTTCTCTTACTGCTATTTGCAAAAGTTTTACTTTTTTTTTTTTCCTTTTCAAAACATTTTTTTCACCAACTCGATTTTCAGAAAATTGTTCACAATGGAAATCAGCCATAACCCACAGCCTCATTTTGGGGTTGGTGCAAAAGAGTATACCGTAAGCCAGGAATTGAAGATTTTCAATTTAAGGATCAGGGTACAAGCTTTGATTAGAGGTTTTAAAATCTCCTATGGGTGAAAGCATTGACAGGATCACACATTTATTCATTTCTGATGCCCACAAATGACTAACAGACCAAGATCATGTGCATTAGGCAAGAACCCTCCATGCTGACATGTATTATTAGCATGTGTTACAGGGTAGCGTGAAAGAGTAATACACACACACACAAATATATATACATCTACCATTCATTCCTCTGTATCACGCAGCTGCACAGAAGGGCACGCGGCATTTACTAAACATTTAATGTTCATCTTTTATGTTATATTGATTACATTATAATTCCTTTGTTTGATGATTAGTTGTCCTGGGTCATTGAAAGAAGGGTGACATATACGTTTAATAAATTATTATTTTTATTATTACCTCCTGCACCCCAACGAGAGTGTATCACTCTGGGGGGTGGCTATTAGATTAAGAGAAGACTCCCCCTCCCAAGCTCTCCCAATGTGCATCTTGCTCTCTTCCTTCCCATCTTTTAATTATACATTATTACGGTTCATTGCATGCTATTATTACTGTTATTTATTGTGTAATGTATTACTGGCTTTTCATTCGTGAGAAGGGCAGCACACAAGCCTTATAAATGAATAAATAAATAAATAAAAATATATAAATTGAATTAATCTGAACACGCTTGTGAGAAAGGGACATTAAGGAAACAAGGTAAAGGAACTAAAAAGGTTCTGGTTTGAACTTCAGATTCAAAATTGGAATAAAAGGAGACAGAAGAAAGTAAAATCATTCTGTCTCTCTTCACCCCCCCCCCCCCAAAAAAAAAAAATCAATTACACAGGAGTAGCAAGACAAACTATCCAGAAGGCCTGTAAAAATAATTTTCGGCACAGTGCCTGGGATTAATGCTACCTTTGCAAATTATGATTGCCAGATAGATCCCGGGGAATAAAAGGGTAGGCGGCTGGTAAGTTCCTGATAAACCTTCTTGATCATATATTATAAAAGCCAAGGGCAGGTGAGAGATAGATCGAGATATATTAAAATATTATTTTTATTATATCTGCAGGATCAGTGCTTCTAATGATTGACATTCACATTTTTGTTTCTGACATGAGAATTAATCTAAATAGGTTTCCTGGCTGTATGCAGCAAATTCCACTTTTCTAACTAGCAAAAAGAACTCTTAATCTAAAACATATTTCATATCACCCACTTCAAGAAAAATCACATGAATATATGTTCCATTTTAGAGTCTGTCTAATAAGCAGCTTGTTCTAAATCATGCCGGTGCCAAATTTCAGCTGTCTTGCTCAAATGAGAAGCATACACAAACACACACCCTGTATATATATAATCATAATCTCACAAACATACAACTCCAAAAGTAGCCAGTCTCTATAAATATTCCACCAGTTACAAAGAAGACGGATCTTATCTACCACTAACATCTTGCTACGGTGTCCCTGCTGTTTGAAATAATCATCCTGTCCTTATTAGATTGATACAGCAAGAAGCATTGGACAACACAGATGTTCAATTTATTCATTAAGACCCTCTTAATCCTTCACTGTCTGCAGTATTACAGGGATAGTAGTCTCTCTGCTAAGCTGCCAGATTCTTTGTGTGCATACTCTCAGAAATGATGTCCATAACTAAGTTTATCATCTATGTCTTAAACCAGGTGCTAATTTAAACTCCGATTTGTTAATACAAGACAGCTTCATAAATACTTAAGTTTGCATTTCCAGGGAAGGTTGAGTTTTAATTTGTTCCCCCTTGATCATGGAGATCACTAGGTGACATTAGGCAAGTTATTTTAAGGACGGAACAAAGCAAGACCCCAAGTCTATGCTGAATGAGCAGACGTGGGATGTTAATGCAGCAAATATATAAATTCAAGAAATTCAATGTTCCTTCCGCACCATTCTTAATAAAACTATGGGTATCATAATATATTCTTATCCACTGGGTCACTCTTAACAACCCAAAGTCTCTAAATGTCTTTAAAAGAAAAAAAGGAAAAAAACACTCTGGACTTTGCTAATTGTAAAATATGTGGACTTCATGGTCGCTGGGGAATTCTGGGAGTTGAAATCCACATATCTGAAAGATATCGAAGCTGAAGGACATGTACTCCTCTACTTACAACCAATTGTTTAACGACCGTTCAAAGTTAAAGTGGCATTGAAAAATTGACTTACGAGTGCTCCTCATACTTATGACTAGGGCAGCATCCCAAATTCATATGAACTCCATTTGCAGCTTTCCTAACTGGCTTCTGGCAAGCAAAGTCAATAGGAGAAGCTGAATTTACTTAAGGACTATGTGGCAAAAAAAAAAAAGGTAAAATCTAGTCAGACTCATTTAAGAACCACTTTGCTTAGCAATGAAAATTGCAGGCCCAATTATGGTCATAAAACAAGGACTACCTGTATGTATTTGGAAGGCACAGGTTTCATGAAGCTGTATGGGAAAAATAATTCTTTTATTGTGCTGAAGTTGACAGATATTTGACTTGTTGGTTTTATGGTGCTGATGCTCTCTTTAAACAGCAGCCTTTTTTTTTTTTTGAACTGCAGGCAATCCTGAACTTATGACCACAATTGATCCCAAAATTTCTCTTCTTAGGGAAGTTGTTAAGTGAGTTTTGCCCCATTTTACAACCTTTCTGCCACAGTTGTTAAGCAAATCACAGCAGCTTCCCTCACTGACTTTGCTTATTGGAAGCTGGCTGGGAAGGTTGCAAATGATGATCACATAACCCAGAGACAATGCAACTGTCATGAATATGAATGCCAAGTGCCTGAATTTTGATCACATGATTATGAGAATGCTGCAACAGTTGTAAACGTGAAAAACAGTCACTTTTTTCAGTGCTGTTGTAATTTTGAACAATCACTAAATAAATGGTTGTAAGTCGAAGACTATCTGTATAAACTATTTGAGGCAGGACATCACTCCCTACTGTACATTAATTGTATACAAGCAGCATTATACACAAAGTTAAAAAAATGAGCACATGAGCAAAATTTCCCCCCCTTATTTCCACACTAGGACAATTGCCTCTTGCTAAATTTCCTTAATTTTCACTGTGATGCTTTCTCCCTTCTAAACTCACCACCCCTATTTGGCTGGAATAAAGCTGAAGGAGTCCATATGCCAACCTTCAGTGGCAGCAGGAAAAGGTGGACGAGTGCATAAAGAGCAGGTGTTCTTCCTGGCAACTGCCATTTTTCTTTTTTGGAGGGGTGGGCAATCTGCAGCCTGCAAGCTCTGGAGTCCCCTCGAATCAGAATTGTGCCAAGTCAGCAGTGGGACTGCAGTCATTTTTAGGCAGGAAATAGGAAAAATGGGCTGCAATCTCTGTAAGAGGTTTTAAATAGTTTAAACTGAAAAGCTCTCCAAAACCCAGGGGGAAAAAAAGCCCAAATCTTGGCATACCTGTTTGCAGGATCTCCCACCCATCCATATACAGTAGCATCAGACCTTCAGTCATTGCAGCCCATTTCACCAGAAATTCCCTTAAAACAACACACAGAATTGTTCTGAGAGATTTCTGGGGAAAAATAGCAGTGGACCTGTCAGGACACTATTGCACCTCCCAAGTTTATTAATCCTTTAGGATAAATTTATGCTTGAGGAATCTAATTTTAATCTGGAATCCACTTATTAAGTAACTCCTTAGTGCAACAAACCTCTACATTATTATTTAGTGGTAAATCCCACTGAGCTGAGTTTAACAGTGTTGCACTCCAAGCTCTATACTGACAGAGAAGACAATCTCAACCTCCATAACTCTGAAAGAAGGGTTTTTTAAAAAAGATAATAGGACTTCACAATAGGTGGCATCTTAGCAAAATATTAATTCAAGATGGACAATATGTGCTTTGCAATGCTTTCCCTCTGCAATTGTTGTAAATACCTAATTATTTTAATTCTAAAAAAAGCTATTGCTCTTTTTTAAAAAAATTGGTTAAAGGGTTTTTATATTCAGTCATCTAACAATTTTACTTTTTTAAGGTCTTCCTTCCTTCCTTCCTTCCTTCCTTCCTTCCTTCCTTCCTTCCTTCCTTCCTTCCTTCCTTCCTTCCTTCTTTCTTTCTTTCTTTCTTTCTTTCTTTCTTTCTTTCTTTCTTTCTTTCTTTCTTTCTTTCTTTCTTTCTTTCTTTCTTCATCCATTTATTTATCTGTTTACAATATCTGGTAGCTCTATTAACATAATTCCAAGATACATATAAAAAATAAATACTTTTTAAAAACTACTACAGTACCATGTAAATAAAAGATCATCAACTATACATGTAAAAAATTATCATGTATAAGGAGTATACCAAATTATAAATTATTATGAACTGTGGATTAGTGAAGCCTCTTTAATAAAAAAAAATCACAGATAAAGTAATGAGATTTCAGAAGCAGGAACCATGATTTTATCAAACTTAGTTGGGTTTTATTATTTATCTTAATAGCAATAGATTATAACCATTTCACTATTGAAGCAGTTCACTGCTCGTTTTCCTCTGCAGTAACAAATCCTAACTTCACATCTTCCACTTAATGAAAGTAGCACTATAGTCCAATAGATCTGCAAGGCCGTACTTGGGAGAAACAGGACTACATAGATGGATGAAATATAATATTTCTGGAACATTTCACTGTTTTTCTCAATTTTAGGAAAAAGGAGACAAATACTGTATTTTTCCAGTAAGCTGGAATAGGTCTTGCCAAAGCAAGAAATTTCATATCCTAAGCACTGCAACAGAAAATGGCTTTTGTGTGTGTGCGCGCACACTTGGATTCCTGCTAAAGATTTCAGTGAAAGATGCAAAGAGCCAAATTATTTTTTTCTAAAGGAACTGGCATCTATACCCCTGGTAGATATGCAGCCAAACAGCAGGAAAAGGGTTAAAATAAATCACCTTAAATGTTGTGGGGAGGGATGGACAAAGGAATATAATGGATATAAATGACCCAGCCAACAAAATCAATAGGTTGTTTCTTCAATAAGAACAGGAATAGTGGGAGGTAGGGGAAAGGAGGGTGGGGCCGTAGTAGCTTGCCCAGGCCTGCTTCTTGTGACCTGATCCATCAATTGGCAACACCAGGCGCTTAGCAGCAGAGAGAGCTGTACAGTGCAGCTCGTAACCAGCACAGACCTGCCCTGCCATTTTGAAGCCCATCTCCACCTCTTTCTTCTCTGGCTTGTTGAAATTTGATTGCCCCATTTGTAATTCGGGAGAGGGGGGAGAGGTTTGTGCTGCTCTGTTTCCTGATTGGCAAGATATCTCGAATGCCAGTGCTTGGTAAACCCTGCTGGGCCCGAAAGCGAATTAAAAGAAAACCAGGCACTTAAAGTTGGCAGCCAAAGAAATATTTCTTCATCAGATTTACGTGCCAATTTTTTTCCAAGCCATTCCTCCAATTCTAACTTTACAACAGCACTGCCAGGTAGGTTATGGAAAGAAAAAGACAGAAAGTTCAAACAACACAATACTATTGGTGAAAGTTTATCTGTTGGGTCTTTAAACTTAGAATTAAGTTTGATCCTGTAACTCAGCATTTTTCAAACTTGGCAACAGATAGTGGACTTCAACTCCCAGAATTCTCCAGACAGCTGTAACCATTGCACTGCCTTACACTGTCTGCAGAAGTATGTCCCTTGAATTGTTGGATTCCAGACACTCAGTCCCATAATTGTCTATGGGCTATAGCTATAATGGGAAGAAAATCTGCAGTCTCAGATTCTTAAATTTAACTTTGTTAAGTCTCTGGTTTCCTTTAACCTGTAAAGTTACAGGAGTGTGCATGTCAGATTCTATCTGACATCTGACTAAGAACAAAACTTGTTTCTTACTTCCAATACTTTGATGCTGATGAATGACTACTGTTTAGAGCAACCGGATAACAGACGAGCATTAGTTTCCTATTTGAATGTATATAGCAAAATTTAAATTGTATAATAGGAGGGGCAATTAAGTTCTTTTCAAACTTGTTAGGTAACCAGTACTTATGTCTTGCTGTTGTGTGATGATTTTCTTATTTAAAAAATGTTTCTGATGACAGGCCTCTCTAAGCTCTCCTTCGAAAGCGAAACACTCTGTGTAGGTTCTGAGCAACCTGCTTTGTTATTAACATCTGACTCACGGATCAGAGTCCAGAATGACAAGCTCTTAAGCTTGGAAAGCAAGGAAGCAAAGCTGCCAGGTTGTCATCGTGGCTTTTTGCAAAGACAAAGAAACTGGGGTTTTGCCACTGGGGGAAAAAAGAGGATTCCCCTACCGGGGACAACTGTTCATTGTTTGGCCTTTTGCCCATGCAATTACAATAAACTGGTTACCGGTTACCAACACAGCATCTGGGAGAGGCCCATAGAGAGAGAGGCGGTTTTTAAGGTTCCCTGATCTCTTGACTTTGGCTCTGGGAATGAATGCCAGTTGTAAGAGAAAAAGAGTTTATGATCCTATTAAAGCAAGCAATCTACCCAGGATTGATTTGATGGTAAGTCCCAGAAATCTTCCCATCAGCTGGATTCTTTTAACAGATGGTGCTGGGAATCAGAGCGATGGAATGCAAAAGGATCCTTCTCTTACTGAGACGGTGCCCGCTCTCCTATGCGCATGTAGATATTCAGAGGAAGCGGCTGCTGCAGCATTTGGAGAGGTGAACGTATTGCAGAAGCAGGCTTGTATTTTTGATGCCAGGGATTGCACCCTTGGCCTTTGCGAGTCACAAGGAATGTGGCTGCCAATAGCAATAGCGCTTAGACTTATATACCGCTTTACAATGCTTTCCAGCCCCTTCTAAGCTGTTTACAGAGTCAGCCTATTGCCCCCAACAATCTGGCTCCTCATTTTACCAACCTCAGAAGGATGAAAGGCTGAGTCAACCCTGAGCCTGGTGAGATTTGAACTGCCAAATTGCAGTCAGCCGGCAGTCAGCAGAAGTAGCCTGCAGTACTAACCACTGTGCCACCCTGACAATGTTATCTTCATCGTTTGTATTTTGATGTCATGATGTCTAATGACCTCCCTACCTTTCTAATGACCACCACAAACTCTCTATTTAAAGGAGGTTTGAGAAATGAAGTATAGGTAGTCCTTGACTTAGGGCCATAATTGAGCTCTAAATTTCTGTTGTTAAGTGGGACATTTGTTGAGTGAATTCTGCCCCATTTTATGACTTTTCTTGCCATAGCTGTTAAGTGAATCACTGCAGCTGATAAGTTAGTAACCCGGTTGTTAAGTGAATCTCGATTCCCCATTGATTTTGTCAGAAGGTCGCAAAGGTGATCATCACATAACCTTGGGGCGCAGCAATGGTCGTAAGTATGAACCAGTTGCCAAGCATCTGAATTGTGATCATGGAAATGCTACAAAGGTCATATATGTGAAAAATGGTCATCTCACTTTTCTTCAGTGATGTTATAACTTTGAACAGTTACTAAATGAGATGTTGTAAGTCAAGGAATACCTGTACAATGGAGGTGGTCCTCGACTTACGACTAGTCACTTAGCAATCATTTGAAGTAACAACAGACCCTAAAATGGGATTTATGACCTGGATCTGAAGTTCTGACATCCAGCCCCACCCCAAGTGGTTATGTGACTCTATTTTGGGCACTTAGCAACTGCTCTGCATGTATTTTATTTTTATTTTATTTATACCCTCCCCCCGGCCGCCTTTATTATTTTTACAACAAACCGGGGGGAGTGGGGGCGGTGAACATATTCAACACACCTTTCTCCTATTTTTCCCACAACAACAACCCTGTGAGGTAGGTTGGGCTGAGAGAGAATGACTGGCCCAAAGTTACCCAGTCACTTTTCATGACTAAAGCAGGATTTGAACTCTCATGAGTTTTCTCCTGTTTTCTAGGCTCTTTTCTGCCATTTGCAGTGTCCTGTAGTCATTGACCGCAATTTATGATGTTTTGCCAAAAGCTGGCATTTACTTCCATTTTCCAGCAAAAAAAAAGCCTTATTGTGAACAACAGGTTTGCTTAACAACTGCAACATTTGCTTAACATCCATTGCATTCACTTAATGACCACAGCAAAAAGGATTGTAAAATGGTGATATGCTTTATGAGCATCGCAAATTATAACCTAAATTGTGGGCTTAGTTATGATCATGAGTATAGTTCTACACTGAGGAAACACATCACAAAACTACAAATGAAAATAACCTATCCTTATATCTGTAATAAAGCTGACTTACTAAAATAAATGAATTGCATGAGGTCTGCCCCCCACAATATGTCTCCCCCCCCCACAAGATTCTATTTATTTCCTTTTTGTAATGCACGCAACTGGTACTTACATTCTCTAACATTGCCCTAGCCAATAAACTGAATTTAAAGTTGTAGAAATCCAACAGAGAGAGATAAAAGTTTTAAGAAAAGCAGGTGTGCTACTGTTTTCACTAGGCATACCCTGAACCATCCTCTATTGAGACAAAGGAGAATTTTCATTCATCATGCTGAAAGTGAGGAACATTTCCCAGCCCCATTTAACAATCAGTTTGCACTTGTCTGTTGGCAAAGAATAAGCTAATTTTATTCACAACCTTAAGGTGGCTAGTGCTATGCAGTTAAATAAACCTTGCATTCTTTAAAATGGTCAGTTCTCACAGATCAAGCTTTTTCAAACTTTCTTTCAAAGGGAAAAAATTTTTTTGTTAAAAGTCCCATGGATGGAGTATTTATTTTTTGTCTTTATTTAGTCACAAGGTGAGTTAATTTTTAAATTTCAAATGTTCTGTCATTTGTTGTATCATTCCTCCTATGGGACTTTTCGAGGCTGGAAAATGTTGGTGACCACAAATGCTTCTAAAAGATAGCAAGGTACATCTCCAAAACTATTGTTATCTCTAGTGTAGCGTTTCTCAATCTGGGCAATCTTAAAATATTCTGATTCGGGAATTCTGGGAATCAAGTCCACATATCTTAACTTTGCTACGGTTGAGAAACACAGCTCTTGTGATTGTATTTTCGACCCTTTGCAACAATAAAAACCAGGTCAGAAACACCCCAATCCAAACGTGAGCACAATTTTCCAGTCTTCTCAGAAATACAGGTAGTCCTCAATTTACAACCATTCATTTAGTGGCCGTTTAAAATTACAGTAACTCATTTAACAACTGTCTTGCTTAATAATGGAAATTTTGGGCTCAATTATGATCATAAGTCAAGGATTAACTGTAAAGAAAAAGAGAGTCCCCTCTTGTAGAAGAAAACATCTCAAGAAAGTATAACATAATTTTTTGGCACAACACTGACGACAACAGATGGTACCCAATAACATTGGATACTTTGGTAGTAGAATTTGAGAGAACACCATTTCAAGATGCAAATGGCCCAAAAGGGGAAAGTCACTTTTATTTATTGTTTTAATGCTTCGTCCACAAAACTGGGACAGGAATTTAAGCAGGTGTGTGCCTTGTGGAAGGGAAAATGGCAAAAATTCATACCTCCAAATTAAATCTCCTTGCTAAAGAGTTCTAGGGTTCAACACATTTACAAAGAATAATAAGGTCCTTTACCAAAAACACAGAATAGTTTCATTTGTGTAATCCCCTATTATGTAAGAACCCTGATGAAACAATTTGTTCTTGCTGCAAATCCTGGCTGAAATTGCAGGAATTGACCTGCCTAATAGTCCTAAAGATTGATAGAGTCAAAGAGAGGGCAATATTATCACTGCACAGTCAAGGTTGCCAAATTCTTCTCACCCCTTGCTCCTGGGTCCAACAGCATTCAATTTCTTCACAGCCAATGCTAAACTGCTCAAATGCCCGCAACAGGTGGCACATTGAACTGGATACTTTAAAGTCCTCACCATCCCTAATGGGTCCCCTTCTGTCTAACCCAGGAGGCTAATCATTGTATCCCTCTATCAAACGTTTCTCAGCAAGCTGACTGGGGAATTCTGGGGATTGAAGTCCACCCCTCTTAAAGGTGCCAAGGTTGCAAAACGCCACTCTATAATTTTGACCTTGCCTCTTACATGGGAAGTATGGAGAAGGATGTGCTGCCAGATCTGGTATGCAATCACCCTTTATGCAACTTAAAGCAAAGATAAGAATGTTAAGAACCCTGTTTATTAGCCCTGCATCGATTTACAATCATTCATTTAGTGACCATTTGAAGTTGTAACAGCACTGAAAAAAGTGGCTTACGGTTTGGCCCTCACACTTACGATTGCAGCACTATCCCAAGGGTCACATGATCAGAATTCAGGCACTTGGCAACCATCATGTATTTACCACAGTTGCAGTATCCCAGGGTCATGTGATCCCCGTTTGTGATCTTCCTAGTTAGCTTCTGACAAGCAAAGTCAATGGAGGAAACCGGATTTACTTCCATGTTTACTTCCCTTAACAACTGCAGTGATTTGCTTAACAACCACGGCATAAAAAGTCATAAAATCAGGCACAACTCAAGGAACTGCTTTCTTCAACAACAGAAATTCTCCTCCCAATTGTGGTTGTAAGTGGAGGACAGCCTGCACACTGTTTTCTACCAATCAGGAAGCCCACAAGCTGTTCTTAAATGCTTTTAGTAGAAAAACAAGGTTTAAAATAATATTAATAAATAATAAAGAAGGCAACAGCACGCTCCCATTCATGCTTCCCAGTGAGAAAGGCATGTCATAGTCAATCCTTGAAAATATAAAACACAAAACAACTAACACAATCTGTTTTGGAATTCTCTGGTGTATGTCTGTTATATATCTGAATGGATTGGTGCACTGGGCTTGTTTTCTTCTATCAACAGGTATCTTACAACATGTATTGACCGACCCAAAGAACTGAACTGAGCAGTTTTCTGGATGGTTAATAATGTCCCTTACATGCTCTAATTAATTTTGCAGCAGAAATTTGGAAGAAAAAAATCCTGTGCATTCTGCAGTTATACAAAAGAATAAATAAATAATAAAATTCTCCTGACCAGGACTTGTTGCCCCAAGGTCTCAACAGATATTGGTATAATATTAATATCTAATGTAAGCCCTTTTCCACATGAAATAAACATTTATTTTGCAATGACTTATCCTGTCCAGATTTAAAACAAAGGTGTCCACCAACCAGTATATGCTACCAAGTAATTAGGTATCTGGTCCAGAAGGCTGTGGTATTTGTAACTTAGCACGCACCAGAGTAAACTCATGTAACCTCGGCTTCCTGAGCTGCACTGGCTCCTGATAGGTTTTCAGATACAATTCAAAGTGCCAATTATCATCTACAGGGCTTGATTATTGGAAGATGACCCATCTTGGATTACTTCTGCCTGTCTCATCAGATCTTGCAAGACAGAGAAATCCTGTGTTCTGGATCCAGCTATATCAGGGGTCTCCAACCTTGGCAACTTTAAGACTTGTGGACTTCAACTCCCAAAGTTCCTCGGCCAGCAAGTCTTAAAGTTGCCAAGGTTGGAGATCCCTGAGCTAGATGACTATTTCACAGAAGGGACTCAGAGCTGATCTGTCCTGCCATAGGATCTCCCAACGATTCAAATGGCCTTGATTCCACTAGCATTCTAGAAGGCCAGGATGTTATTAGGTTGTGCTGAGATATAACATGGTTTATTAGGAGCCTCAGTTGCATCATATTCTTGTTTATTTATGTTGTGCTTTTTTATGTTTTATGAATCATTAGCTGATCAGACCTGTAAGAGTGAGATGGAGGTCATAAAAATCCTTTAAATAAATAAATAAATGCCAGTGTTATCAATTGTCCAAATAGAAACTCAGTAACTGTAGCTTGTGAAAAGGCTCTCTGAACAGATACACACTATCAAATTCACTCACTTCCTGCACAAGTGAGCTTACTGAATACTAGCCCACCTGGCAAGGTTGTTGAGAAGACAGAATGAAAGCAAACTATCTTAAGCTTTTTGGGAGAAGGGCAAGATGCATGACTAATTTTTTACAGTTTTTAGAAAATGATGAAGATTTGAATGAGCTACTATTATATACATGCTGGAATTCTCTACCAGGGGAACTTTGCTTTATCTCCTCTAATCTAAGCATGTCCTTGACTTACAACCATTTGTTTAGTGACTAATCAAAGTTACAATGGCACTGACAAAAATGACATGATTGGTTTTCACGCTTACAACTGTTGTTGCATCCCTATAATCATGTGACCAAAATTCAGATGCTTGGCAACTGGCATGCATTTCTGACAGCTACACTGTTCCAGGATTATGTGATCACCCTTTGCGATCTTCCCATCAGCTTCCAATGAGCAAAGGGGGAAACCAGACTTGCTTTAATGATTGCATAATTTATCCAGAATATGCCTGAAGATATTCAATGAAATAGAGCCTGAGATGCAATTGCAAGTTGAAGAAGATTCTCAGTCATCCAGGTAGAGTTGTCTGGAAGTTGAATCATGGGAATTGCACTTCTTTTCTTCTTGGTTTGAAACTTTTCACTGTTTATCTTGCATATCAAACCAGAATTCCGCGCGGGTAGTTATGGGGGCGTCGAGATACTCCCACGTAACGCCCCTCCTGCGCGAGCTGCATTGGTTGCCGGTGGCCTTCCGGGTTCGCTTTAAAGTATTGGTTTTGGTCTTTAAAGCGCTCCATGGCATCGGACCAGGATACTTACAAGACCGCATTCTGCCAGTAGTCTCCCACCGACCGGTGCGCTCCCACAGAGAGGGTCTCCTCCGGGTCCCGACGCCTTCTATGTGCCGCCTGGTGACCCCGAGGAATAGGGCCTTCTCTGTGGGGGCACCCACCCTTTGGAACGGGATGCCCCCGGGACTACGAACGACCAATGACCTGAGGGCGTTCAGACGTGACCTGAAGACCTGGCTCTTCGAGCAGGCCGGCCTGAGCTGACTCAAATGGGATTTTAAATGGGGTTTTAGATTAGTTGGGATGGGGTACAAAGTTTTAATTTATTTTAATTGGGGGTTTTAGATTTTTATTGGGGCAGCCTAGGATTTAATTCTTTTTTAACAATATTTATATTTGTCTATATGTATTTTAGTTGGCTGTTCACCGCCCTGAGTCCTTTGGGAGAAGGGCGGTATATAAAACCTATTAATAAATAAATAATAAATAAATTCCAGTTGCCATGACTCAAACTTCCAGTCAGATTCCTAGGTGAGCATCTCGGTGCTCAGTCTACTATACTGAAAATAAAAAGTGATAGAAAACAATGAATTTTGTCCCATGCTTAATGTAAAACCATAGCAAATCAGTGCAACAAGATCACACAAACACATGCCTTCAGAAATCCCATTTGCCAGAAAAGTGACAAAGTGTAAAGAAGAGCAACTAAGATGATTTAAGACCCGGAGATTAAAGTATATGAAAGAATGGTTGCAGGAATTGGATATGGCTTGCCTAGAGAAAAGGACTAGAGGAGACATGATAGCAGTATTCCAGTATTTGTGGGGCTGCCACAAAGAAGAGGGGGTCAACTTACTTTCCAAAGCACCAGAAGGCAAGATGAAAACAATGGATGGAAACTAATCAACAGAAGCAACCTGGAAATTATTGGAGAAACTTCCTAACAGTTCGTAACACTTCCTAACTTCCTACCAGGACAATCAACCAGTGGAACGATTTGCCTTCAGAAGTTTTGGATGCTTCATCACTGGAGGTTTTTAAGAAGAGACTGGACAGTCACTTGTCTGAAATGGTATTCTCAGTCACCCAAGAAGAGTTGTCTAGAAGTTGAATCATGGCAACTGGAATTCTTTTCTTTTTGGTTTGAAACGTTTCGCTGCTTATCTTGCATTTCAAACCAAAAAGAAAAGAAGTCCAGCTGCCATGACTCAAACTTCCAGTCAAGATTCCAAGGTGAGGACCTGGGCACTCAGTCTGCTATCCTGAAAATAAAAAGGGATAGAAAACCACGAATTTTGTCCCGTGCTTGACGTAAAAGCATAGCAGGGGATTGGACTACAAGACTTCCAAGGTCCCTCCCCACTTTATTCTGACTGAAATTCAAACTGGGATTGTGCTAAGAGTAAAGGCCTGGCCACTGTTTTATGCCAATATCTTTCTTCCCAGCTTGTTCGCTGGGGGCACTTTTCCTCCTCTCTGAAGAAGCTCTGCTCCTCATTTAGAGTCAGGCCGGGCGGGGAGACGAAGCCGGGAGGGGGGCGGGGATTGGAAATCACATGCTGATTTAACCTAGCGGTTTCCTCTGCACAGCTCCGTGTCCGTCCCGGGGTGCGCGCAGGCGCAGACTTGTGTTTGCATATGTGTGTGTGTGTGTGTGTGTGTGTGGCCGAGGCCTGCGAAAGCAACTCGGAGGCCCCACTGCGGGGAAGTCGACCGAGTGCCACGTCAGGGCAGCAGTGACGGGAGAGCAGATCCTGTTGGCCAGACGAGACTATGTTAAGTGGGGAAGGGAGAGGGAGAGAGCCAAGCTGGGCGAAGAGGAGGAGGAGGAGCGGGGGGGGGAGGGGGGCGGGAAGGCGGGGGCGCCACTGCGGCTGCTGGTGCTGCTGCTGCGCCTTTAAGTGCGCTGTCTGCCGAGCCTCGTCCTCGGTTGACCCCTGGCGCATGGATGGCAGCAACCGCAATTCTTCCATAGGCAGGCCTGACCCACATTCCTGGCCAGGGCGAGGAAGCAAAGCGGGAAAGGAGGTGGAAAAAATGAGCCCGAGGATCAAGAACACAGAAAGAGAAGCAAAGCAGAAAGACTTGGAAGAAGACGTGGAAGAAAGGCTGGCTTTAAAAAAGCTCTTCTTCCCCAGATACCCTGAGGTTTTTTTTTTCCTTTACAGAGTTGGAAGGGACCTTGGAGGTCTTCTAGTCCAACCCCCTGCTTAGGCAGGAAACTCTACACCACTTCAGACAAATGGTCATCCACATCTTTCTAAAAACTTCCAGTGTTGGGGCATTCACAACTTCTGGAGACAAGTTGTTCCACTGAATAATTGTTCTCACTGTCAAGAAATTTCTCCTTAGTTCTAGGTTGCTTCTCTCCTTGATTAGTTTTCACCCATTGCTTCTTGTCCTGCCCTCAAGTGCTTTGGAGGATAGCTTGACTTCCTCTTCTGGGAGTGGGTGAGAGCCACTTTGGCTGTTTCAAGAGAGACACCCTCAAATCCTTTTGGCATTTATTTCTACACCAGGACATCTCACTTTCCCTCTCTCCTCCGCTCGCTCGCCCTGCCCTGAACGTGGCAAAATCTCAAGGCATTTTGGGAGGGAAAATTCCAAAGCAAGGGAACGAACACAACACACCAGCAATTTCAAATTCTAGAAGGAACTTCTGGAAGGAACTTCGAGTTTTGTAGTAAAAGTTGTCAAAAGTTTGGAATATTCTACCCAGTCCGGTTGTCTCAACTACTAACTTCCATAGTTTTAATTCCAACTTAATTTCTGTGAATGTCACCCCATATTTACAGAGGTTCTTAAGGGTGCGTGTGTAGGTGCCTGCCTATATACTGGACTGCATCAGTACTCTTGAATTATTTTTCATAGCATTTGAAAGATGACATGCAAGGGAATGCAGTATTTGATGATGGGGGGGAAGGAAGGAAGGAAGGAAGGAAGGAAGGAAGGAAGGAAGGAAGGAAGGAAGGAGAGGTTGAATCCTGTTTGATCATACCAAATGCCCATAAGTTGCACATCCTGTTTGCAACAGTGGCCAAGAACAGTTGTTTCCAAGAAAACTCACAAGCAGCTGTCCCCTGTTGTTTATCTGCAGTTCTTTCCTTCCCCTTCTCCTATTTCTCCAAGTTTGCTTCACTTCTTTCAAAGCCAATTAGGCTTAGTGGCCAGCAAACCATCTGATGCCAGCCAATGTCATAAATTAAAGACAGGTTGTGTCTACAGTTTATGAATGCCTTTGGGTGACTCAGCGTTCTAGCATTTCTTAAGAAAAGGTCCCTCTTGCCTGCCAATTTTCTCCAGTTAGTGCAAGATTTTGTGGATCTGATTTATGTTATTTCTCCTCCGGACTCCACACCTCTCTGGAGTAGCACAGGATGAGGAAAAAATCCAAAATCCTTCCCAAAGTTATATCTATGTATGAGCTATCTTTTTTTTTTCAGATGAGTTCTTTAATATAAAAAGTAGAAACTAATCAAGGAGACATTTCCTGGCAGTTAGAACAACTTCCCTCCAGAAGTTGTAAATGCTCCAACACTGGAAGTTTTTAAAAAGAGATTGGACAACCATTTGTCTGAAATAGTATAGGGTTTCCTGCCTGAACAAAGGGCTGGACTAGAACAGGGGTCTTCAACCTTTTAGGCCTCAGGGACCACTAAATTCATAATTTTAAATCCTGCGGACCACTAATAGGATCTGCCTAACGACCAGCTGGGTTGGCGTGGCTAGGTGATCATGTGATTGGGTGGGCATGGCCAACTCAATGTCACTCATTGCAAGGGGTGCCTTGCCAGCCTCTACTGATTCCTCCCCTCCCAGCCAATCCTCACCTGCCTGCCCGGGCTCCTTAGGGCCTCAACAGGAAGCAGTTATTGGAGCTGAGCAGCCACCAGGAGAAAGAGTTGGCAAAACAGCTGGTTCAGTTCAAGTTGGATCTGATCTAGAAAGAGGCTCAGCAGAAGCACCTCACTGAGGACTACGAGCATAGGCTTTCCAAGCAGAGGGAAGACTTGCGGGAATGCAAGGCCAGGTACCGGCACCTGGAGGCTCAGCAGGCTAAGATGGTCAGTCCCACTGGAACGAGGCCCTCTGGTTATTCACCACCAGTGGCACTTCCTCCAGCCTTCGCCTAAAGCCCCGCACCAGGAGGCTGAAACAGACCCCAAGTTGGAATTTCTGCCCCCCCTCCGATCCACACAAAAAGACTCCGATGCGGGAGACTCTGCAGCAACACAAAACGGTCATTACACATATCCGGCTCAGGGGGCATAGATTGAGGACCCCTGATTTAGTGCAATATAAAAAATGCAAATAATTTTTCTGCAGACCACCAAAATTTTCTCACGGACCACCAGTTGGTGACAGCTGGTCTAGAAGACCTACAAGTTTCAACTCTGTTAATCTGTAATTCAGTGCAAGCTTTTGAGTTTTCCAGAACTCTTTGTCAGGTTCAAAGTTTTTTAAAAATGCGGAGAAAATAGGGAGGATAATGAAATGATTTAAAAATTAGCCTGGGTATTTATTGACACAAGACTAATTTGAGAGAGTAGTGTAAGTGGATTCCTTTCCACTGACTGGATTTACGTATGACTTTAAATTGAAGTAGGGAAGCTTAGAGACTTCACTCTGTGGCAAATGTGCTTTACACACAATTTCGAATCCTGTTTCTCTCCCACATGAAATGACAAAAACAATAACAAAATACAACACCGTAGTACTATCATCCAAGGAGGCCACAAAAGTCCTTGCCAGTTAACAGTGGGCAGAGTTGCCCACAGCTGCCAAGAAGCCATCTGGAGCCCACTCCCCACCCCTGATTTCCACCACCCCCTCCTCAAATGAGGCACCGTACTATTCTCTCAACACCCAGGCCATTTCTTCCTGTTTGGAGCTGGCTTTGGGGCGTATTGCCACCTGCCTGCCCATCTGCCCAGTGCTGGCATTGCCATCTGCTCAGCCTCATCACCAGGGTGCCCACAAGCGCCAAGGAGACAGCTGGTGTCGGGTTTTCCCAGGCCGGTGGTGATGCCAATGCCGAGGGTTGCTCCAAATAGGAGCCGTCTGTCTGCCTGTTTTTGTGGTATAAAAAAGAGCTTAGTGGCAAGCAACGGATTCCCTTTTATTCAGATGGAGAGGAGGGGTCTTCAGTCCTGCCAGGGATGGGACAGGAGGGGGGGGGGCACTGCAGAGAGGTCTTTGTGATGGGCTGGGCAAGGCAGAGAGCTAAAAAGCCAAGCTATACTGTACTGCGTGCCTTTCAGAAGTTATTTTTTCATTATTTCTGAAGCCTCCTTAAATTAAAAAAAGTAAAATAGTAACGCTCTGGAATCTCACCCCTATAAGTCTGATCATGCAATTCACATTATTAAGATATCTTGCTTTGTGCATACTTTGAATTAGATCTTTTAATTTTTTTATTGTTTTAATGCTTTTTACTGTTTTGTTTTAAAAAAGTTTTTTAAATTTTAATTGTAATATATGTTTTGAATTATGAACTTCCCAGAGTCGTTTGCTGAGATGGACGGCTACAAAAATCAAATAAATAAATAAATTATGCATTATGAAAGGCCCAATACAATACAGATTAAATTCTTCCTCCCAAATAAATATCCTTTGTCATCTCTGCATTCCCTCACTCCCAGACATCTATGCCATTCTTTTTTAAAATTTGTTTCTGTGAAAAGCATTTGTTGCTACACAATGCATTTTTTTAAAAAAAAGGGGTGTTATTCACTGGATGAAAATGAACAAATTCATAACAAAATTGATGCATCCTACAGTACTAAATAGATGTCTTAATTCCATTCTTACCCTTGTTTTTATACCACTGAAGAACTGACCCTCCTGACATAATTCACAAAATAAGGCTAAAAGTATAAAATCCAATAACATTACCTATTACGCAAACCCAATTCAAAATGGCTGTTGAATAAATTTAAGTAAGCCAACAGTAAAATTGTAAAAAGGTCATTTTAAAAGAAAATGAAGGAGAATGGAAAAAAAGCCTTCACCTGGCCTCGAAAAGAATTCAATGTAGGCAGCCAAATACGAAGAAAGTATTTGTGAAACAAGCAGTAACACCGTAATTGCTGCCTTTTTACTTATTCTTTAAATTTTTATTAGTACAAAAAGTACACACAAAAAAACATCAAAGATAAAATGAACAGAATGATAAAAGCAAAGCAAAATTAGTTTACCAATTGAATGTTGGCTTTTGTGTTTTGTTATGGTGGTCAACAGCTCCTTTTTTTATCATCTCCCAAAACTTAGATTTTTCAAAAGAACGCATGTTCCTTTAAGAAAGCCAAATGCTGTTTTTTCCTATTCAGCCCAGATCTATCTAAACCATCTAAAAGGTTTATATGTTATGTAGGATGAGATGGTAGAATTCTAAACCTCATTGCTTCTGACCACTAGCGAACTGAAGACTGAATCTACCAAATTTTCTCCCCAAGGAAAACAACTGATCTCCTTGCCAGTGGAAAAGTAATATAAAAATAACAATGGCTTAGAGATTATCTCTGCCTGAAGTGCTAGCTTTCTGACAGAGGTGGAATTAGAATATCTTCTGCTTTATTGCAGTCTGATGTAACAGGCTCCGAGATTCTAAGCTTGTCCCATGGAGTTCAACAACAATTATTATTTTGGTCAAATACTAGTATAAAATGACAAAACTACCGTAGCAATAAACAAAGAAGCTGATGCCTGGATTAGATGATTATTTGATCCAATCATTTCAGTCAATTTAAAAATTATTCTTAGGCTTTAAAGACATGAACTGAAAGCTCATGCTACTGGGAAGTCGAGATGCCTCGTAGCAGAAGACAGAATTAGAAAGTTGAAATAACCAGGGAGCCGATTTAAGCTAAGCAATAGGAGAAACATATGTTTTAAAATTGCTTTAGCATGCAGAAAAAGGACACAATATGCACGTACGCACCCAAAAAACAGTAAAAGGAAAAAAACTTAGTTTTTAGACACAGTATTAAATCTTGAATTATACCAATATTGATCAGTCTTTCCATTATCTCAATAAAGAACCAAGTTCATAAACAGAAAGTGACTACAGGTCATCAATCCAAGATTGTAAAACTTGGGGGTAGCACTATCTTTCATCTTTTTTTTTTCTTTTGTTATATCCTATGGTTTGTAAGTCTGGAGTTCTTCTACTACTAGTTCAAAATCACACTGACACCGTTAAACTGTATGAATCTTTCTAAAACCAGACTCACAGACTGATGGACACTGAAGCCAAACCAGAGCAATAATAGGACGAATTGACCTCCACCATTTTACACTTTGACACTGAGGGCTAACAAGCATCCTTCATGAACATTCTCTGACATGTTCCACAAATAACGATTCTACTAATACTATACACCTAGTCTCTGACTTAAAACCCATTCATTTACTGACCATTTGAAGTTAGAATAGCACTGAAAAAAATGACTTATGACTGTTTTTCATGCTTAACTACCATTGCAGTATCCCTATAGTCATGTGATCAAAATTTGAACATTTGGCAGTGCTGTTCAATTTTTAAAGAGAAAGAGATGCTAGTGCTTAAATCAAACTGTGAGGTAGTGTTCTCTCCCTCTGGGAAATATATTCTGCACATTCTCAGAGACATTCTCTCCTAGTACTGCTACTTTGTAGACTCCAAGTCTGAGCACCAGTTCTGGATTTCAATACAGGAAAACAACAATCACATTTTAGCTTAAAAAGTCATGGAAATACAATCCCGAGTTTAGTTGTTCTTTCTTAACCTAATCTACTTTGCAGAGTTGTTTTGTGAGTAAAAGAAGGTGAAAAAAATAATAGGAAACTTTTCCAAAAAAGACTGACACTGTTTACATAAATTGGTTTAGGGCAAGAATGTTTTAAATTATCTTTTCTGGGAAGGGCAGTGGATATATTTTAAAGGAAGTGTTTCCCAATCTTTGCCATTTCCAGGGAGGCGAACTTCAATTCCCAGAATTCTACAGACAGTCTGGCCATTGATAAGAATTTCGGAAGTTGAAGTCAACATATCTGGAAGTCACCTATTTTGGAAAACATTCCTACGGCCAACAAAATTAATGGATTTGAAGGAAGTTATAACCAAGTCTAAATTACTAAAAAATAATAATTGTAAAGATTCCTGATAGTGACTGAGAAGTCTCAGGTACTATTATCCCCAAACATCTGGAGATTGATTCTAACTATGTATATGTTAGTTTTGTGGGGTGGGGTGAGGTGTTTCAAGGTTATAAATCTTCCCCGAAGGAAGCCAACATTGTTCAACATCTTTTGAGACAACTCTTGAAAGAAACAGAACGCTGGGCACAAATAGCCATTCCTCTCATCCAGAAAAAAAATGTTTATGCGTTCCCTTTGGATCTACCTGGGGGAATCCCTCTCTGCACCCAGCCTCACCCTTTACAGCTCCTCAAACCCTTCCCAAGTGTAGATCCCTTCCCGAGCCCCCACCTCCACAAACACCCCCGCAGCTGGAAAGCGGTGTCCCCGGAGACAATCATTGCTGGCCTCCTTCCTTCTGCCTGCCAAAATAGGCCGAGCGATTCTAATGGAGTTCCTGGCAGAGACACTCGGTGCAAGTGAAGGGTTGGGGAGGGGAAGCACCGGCAGCTGCCGCCATCGTGGCACTGAATGAAGGCAGGCCTGCTGCCAACCGGGTAACTGCAAACCCATTAGAGGGCAAGGAGTTTGCCAAAGCGGGAAGGAGTAGGGGAGGGGAACAGGTGCGTGCCAGATTTCCCATTTCATCTTTAATTCAACAGCCACAAAGAGTGAGGGAGCAGCTGAGCGGCATTCCCTCCCACACAACTTGGAAGCCATGGGTCTCCCAGTGACACAGCGGCCCCTTGCTCCGGGCCTTGGCTTGCCAAAGGTCATTGCCCACAGCTGTCTAGCACACTCAGACCCATGGCTGGCAAACAGCCCTCTAGCCTACAAATTGGGCATCAGAAACTCCTTGCCAAGCTTCCCTAGAGAGAATGCAGCCAAGGAAATGCTCAAAAATTCTCCAGAGCCCACCTCCCGCATTAAAAACACCCCAACAGAGCATCCGAAAAGATGCACTTCTATGGTTACTATTATTTTGTTGTTTTTTTAATCTGTTCCATCCTTCTAAAAGAATTACGGTTGACGTTTATAGAGTTACAAAGGCACAGTTCTGAAAAGGAAGGTATTTTCTTCCATCCTTTCTAAAGAAAATGACAAAGTGTTATTGGTGCCCTGTTAATGGAAGGAAATTCCTGCCACAAGCAAAGTCAAGTGCTACTTACTTCAAGAGAGAGAGAGAGGGAGGGAGGAGAAGGGAAAGGAAAGGAAAGAATAAGAATAGAATAGAATAGAATTCTTTATTGGCCAAGTGTGATTGGACACACAAGGAATTTGTTTTGGTGCAAATGCTTTCAGTGTATATAAAAGAAAAGACAAAGGGAAGGGAAGGAAAGGGTCAGACAGAGAATTCACAAAGAACCTCTCTCGACAGATATTAACAGATTACTATCTGCCTCTGGAATGATCTGCAAACTCCACTAATCCAAAATGAGATTGGGTTAGATTATTAGACTGTTAACTGTCACTAATCCATAAATCAATGCACCAGGAGTTTTAAGTCTGGACCCTTGTGATCTGGAATACTGACTTTAACCTTTGCAGGGTTTAGTGGCTTGGAACCAGGCTCTTTGAAAACCAGTTTCTCCTTTGTTGACCTAACCAAATCCAGGGTTACCATCTCAGCCCTACATGAGGGGTTCCCACAATGTAACGGAAGGCTATTGGGGGGGGAGGCAGGGAATCTAGGGGGATGAATATGGCGGCTGCTGAAAACGTAAAAAGGGAGCAGCAACAGGGCTGTGGCCACCACATTGACTTTTTGATTCTCCTGTAACCCTTTCCCTAATTGCTTTCTGCAGCTCTGTATTGTACCTAAATGATTTTGTTGTTGTTCGGTGCCAGATGGAAACATGTCTCCTCACCATGACTTTTAGGAGGCTCTTGGGGAGCTTTCAGATTTTTGTACTTTCTCTTGGCTTTATTCCGTGATGTTTTATGAACCCAGAAGAATACTGGGCAGTATAAATATGCAGTAAATAAATACGTAATTTCATCAAGTAGATCCTCATAAGCCAAGGCACCCTGCCTCCACATATCAAAGAATGGGACAAACAATTTGCCTTCCTAAGTTGCTTGTAAACTCTTCAGAGGCTGCCCATTGCTAGAAACCACATGCTGCTTGGGGTCCAGATGACATTTCTCCTATTTTGGACAAGTTCTGGGACACTCAAGAGCTTCCTCTTCCACTGACTCAGAGGAGGTGGATTCAGTTGTACTGTAATAGTAACCCAACACATAGCATTGTGTTGATCACATAATTAGAACAAAGTTCCAGAGAAGCTCACAGCCTGGGGCAGCAGGACTGGAAGCTATTATACTCTTTCTGTGACAGACAGCTAGGCAGGTTTCACTCCCCTATCTCCAGTGGAGAATCCCAGTTCAACTGTATCACCAAAGGCCTTGCATTACTAGAAGGTTTCTCCTTGGATTTAAATACAACCCAGATCCCCATAATCTTCGCCCATTTGTTCCAATCCCACTGAATTTCAAAAGACCAAGAGCAAGCCTCAACCCCTTACAGCTTCAATCTCAAACTGTCTACCATGGACCTCACTCCATTCTTAAGAGGTCCATAAGCACACCTACTGTCCCTGTCTTACTATCCCCATTTATCTGTATTTACTTCATTTGTTCTTGTCTATGTTCATACGTATATTTGTTATCTTGTACATGTTTGACAAACAAAACATAACAAAAAACAAAATAAATATAGTCTGCTCGCTTTCTTCTTTCTACAACTCTTCCGGGAGTGGAAGAGAGAGATCACACTTCCTCTCACCGTCCAAAGACCCCATGCTTTTCTCTCCCCACAACAGGGTTGCCAGGCATACAAGAAATTCTGGCATCCCTCATCCTGGATATATACTCCCATCGTGTCAACTTTCTCCTTGAAATCCGGCACCCAAACCCGAGCACAGTTTTCCAAATGTTTGCCTTGATCACCAGCATTAAAATATAAATATTCTGAACGCCAGCATCCTTTACAAGGTTTAGAGGAATCGCCAGCTGAAGCCAAATTATGGCTGGGTATAGCCGCTGGCTAAAGGGTTCAACTACCAGCCCTCCAAAGCTTCAGTAAGGCTTCAGTGGAAAACCAGCAATGCAGCAAAACTCCCACACGCACACAGAAATACAAATGTTCTGGAGCCTTGTGGTCACTACTTTCTCACCCAGTAGCCCACCACAATAAATAAGTAATCGGCTTAAGATTGCAGTCTGTGGCTTTGGCTGAAAGCAAAGCTCAGAGAGAAGCAACATACATGGCTCCAAGTTTCTGATTGCCCTTATTCTACCCTTCCCCTCAGTGGTAGTTCTTTTTTTTGGGGGGAGGGGTGTCTAATGTAGGATGGCCAGATATATCCAAATGCAGAAAAATGGTTTGCAGAAGCCCAATCCATCTAACCAGAGGAAAAAGCAGAGTGAAAAGCAGAAAACTTTAATAGCAAGGACAGGAACAAACTTGCCACTAGCCTGGGGGGAAAAAATCACGTTGGCCATTGATTGCATCAAGGACTACAAGATCAGGGCTGCAAGATGCTGGATGCCAACTAGTCAAAAGCAAAGAGAATTGGTGATATATCTTTGCTCCTATCAGGTCCTAATTACCCTACTTGGAACATATCGTGCAAAAAACTAGCTCTCTGGAGGAGCCCATAATGTTGGGAAAAGGTGGAAGGAAAGAGAAGAGGATGACTAACAGCAAGGTGGATGGATTTGGTTATAGTAACAATGGGGGAATTGTTTAAAAGACTAACGAACCCGGTTAGGGATAGATTATCCTGGAGAAAATCTACCTCTGTGGTTGCTAAGAGTCAACAATGACTTGGTGGCGCATATTCTATTAATCTTTGCTCCTATGTAGTAAAGCAGACCTCGAGTTACAATGGCACTTGTGACCAGAACTTCCATTGCTAAGTGATTTGGTTGTAAAGTGTGATGTCATGTGACTGCATCACTTAGCAATGGAAATCCTATTGTCATTAACCAAGGACCCACCGTGATCCAAGTTTTTCCTGGCTTGGTCCCTCCCAGCTCTGACCCTTAACAAGGTAAGCGATTGCTTCCTCTTTCACTCCCCATACCTGTCTCTCTCTCCCCCTCCTCCCCGATCTCTGCTCTTGGCTGCCTTGCACTCTGCCACTTCTATTGGCCTGGCTGCCCTGTGCTCGCTGGCTTCATTGCCCCATTGGCCTTGACCATGTGGCCAAGGGGGCTGTGAGAATGTCATAACTCTGGAGACTAAGCATAACTACCATTCATTCAGCACCACCATAACTTCCAACAATAGCTGAAGAAATGGTTGCAACTCAAGGACTACCTATTGTTATCTGGATTTTTTAGAGTCCAGATACAGTTGTCCTAATTGCATCTGCATCAGTACCTGGATTTAAAGATGAGCTTTAATAAATATATAAATTTATACAAATCAATGTTTCTCCGTTTTTACTTTTAGGTCTCTGGTCACCAAAGGCCCATCCTCTAACGGACCATTTTTAGACAGCTCTGACACCATCTTGAAGCAAAGGTGGATACTGGATAGCATCATAAAGTAGATCCAAAGCACTTCTGCTACTAAAGAACCACTGAGGCACGGTGATGAAACTGTTGGATTAGGATCAGGAAGTTACACTCAAGTCCACTCTTAGCCTTGGAAGCTCACTTATTGGTTTAAATAATCACTTTCTCTCATCGTAACCTATCTCAAGGGTACTGTTGTTGTAGCGAAAAATTATATTAAGTTCCTGAATTAAGCTCCTACATTAACCTCCTGAAGGAAAGTAGAATACAAATCTAATTAATAAAATCAATAATTCAAAATCAATTTTTACGTCTTACGCATCCTCATTGATTTATTGCTTTCAACAACATTTAGATGTTTTCGCCCACCAGATGCTTTGGGGGATGAATCTCTCAACTGCTTCTAGCAAATTTCAAAAAGTAACTCTGGCAGTCATTTTTTTAAACAAAGCAAATACCCTACAAATCCAGAGGAAATCTGAGCAAATTACAACATGTGAAATTTAGTACAAATTTTCCACTTGCGTAAGACATTCCTGGGCTGTCTTTTCAAATAAAGCTCAAAATGGACTATTAAGAGCAGAAGAGAATCATCGTGGGATAAAACAATGTTGGGGAGTTTTCAAGAACTTGAAAAGACATGATAACTTTTTGGGTGTGATGGATATGCTGTACTCCGAGATTGCATTTCAGGTGCCAAATGAGCTTTTATGACTATTTCTCAGAGGGAGAAACTGGATGTAATCTTATGGTCATTTAACAACAAAAGTTACTCAGACAAGTAGGGAAGTGCCTAAAACTTGGAAGAAACATTAATGACTTCTTAAGAAACCATAGTCGAATTCTCACCAGCCGAAGGCCATAGCTGAGACAATCAGCCTCCCGCTTCCATCTTGCCTCCAATTGTAAGTAAGGGAATGAGTAGCTTTCTCGCCTGCTCAAAAGATTGCAAAGCCCCAAAAACCCAACTATATTGGCACTGGGCACCTCCCTCCACTGGGGAAGAGTAGGCTGCCCATGAGCTTGGCACGAGAGGATGGCACAGACGCAAAGCCTGGCATATAAACAGAAATTGGCAGATTGTGGCCATCTGCTTGCTTTTCATCTTTCCGGGGGTGGAGATGGGATGGAGGAGTAGACCCCTTGCCAATTTGAAGAGCAGGAGAATGATATACAATAGGTGGCAATTCTCCAAAACTGAGTTTCTCAACCTTAGCAACTCCGAGATGGGTGGACTTCCACACCCACAATTTCCCAGCCAACCATTCTGGTTGGGGAATTCTGGGAGTGGAAGTCCACTCATCTCAGAGTTGCTAAGGTTGAGAAACTCTGCCCCAAAATCTTATGTATGTTGATTTAAGGCTGACCTAGTGGTTTGGGTGCACGTACTAATTTATTACAATGCTTGTGCACCTGAAAAGGAATCTGAACACCTTCCTTACCTCCCAACCATGACTCTTGGCATCAAAGTTAGAATTTCCTGAACAAGTACAAGTTTCACCATAATATCTAAAATGTTCAGCCTTTCCAATTGTTTATAGAGATGGGAGACTCTACTTCAGTGTCCAGAGGGCAAAATTGCTGGAAGACCATTTCTTCATCTCATTCCTGCAGCTGCTTGTCATTTTGGAGCTATTTCTGCAGATGAAAATGTTTGCAAGGATTACTGCTACTCAACTTTCTGGTGATCCCATTTCCTTCAATTCAAACTCTTTCTTCATATATTTGATTTGCAATTTGAACCTCAAATTGTTCTTTCTAAGAAAGCCAATCTGGTGTAATGGTTAAGGCATCAGGCTAGAAACTGGGAAATCATGAATTCTAATCGTTACAGATTAACAGATTAACAAAATTGGAAGGGACCTTGCAGGTCATCGTCCAACCTCTCACCCAGGCAGGAGACCCTATACCATTTCTGACAATTGGCAGTCCAGTCTCTTCTTGAAAGCTTCCAGTGATAAAGCTCCCACAACTTTTGAAGGCAACATCTGTTCCATTGGTTGATTGCTTTCACTATCAGAAAATTTTTCCTTATTTCCAGATTGAATGTCTTCTTGATCAGATTCCATCCATTATACCTTGTCTGGCCTTCAGGTGCCTTGGAAAATAGCTTGACCCTTCCTCTCTGTGGCAGCCCCTCTCCTGGTCCTTCTCTTCACTAGACTAGCCATGCCCAGTTCCTATAACCATTCTTCATATGTTTTAGTCTCCAGTCCCCTAATCATCCTGGTTGCTCAGCTCTGCACTTTTTCTAGAGTCTCAACATCTTTTTATAGTGTGATAACCAAAACTGGATGCAGTATTCTAGGTGTGGTCTTACCAAAGCTTTATACAATGGTATTAGTACATCACTTGATCTTGACTGTTTCCCTCTGTTAATGCAATTTAGGGTTGCGTTGGCTTTTCTGGCTGCCGCCATAAACTGCTGGCTCATATTTAACTGGTTGTCCACTAAGACTCCAAGATTCCTCTCACAGTTACTGCTGTTAAGCCTGGTTTCACCCAGTCTGTATATGTCCTGCCTTAAGCACAAAGCCAGCTTGGTAACCTTGGACCAATCACTTTCTCTCAACCTAGGAAAGAGGCAATGATAAAGCACGTCTGAAAAGCCTTGTCCAAAAAAATCTGCAGGGACCTATCCAGAGACTCTCTAGAGAATCAGACATGGCTGAACAGAAGGGGGAAAAAAAACCTTCATTCTTTCTACATGGCCAAACCACATCAACACATCATATTCATTCATTTAGCACCCCTTCGTTCTTGACTCTGTACCTTATGTTCCCTAAACCAGAGGTCTCCAACCTTGGCTACTTTAAGACTTGTGGACTTCAACTCCCAGAATTCCTCAGCCAGCAAAGCTGAGGAATTTTGGGAGTTGAAGTCCACAAGTCTTAAAGTGGCCAAGGTTGTAGACCCCTGCCCTAAACAGTTCTTAAATATCCCATGCCCTCTGTTCAAGTTCTGTCTGTGTTGATAGATCTAACTCTCACTTCCATGTAAAAAGTAGGCAGGAAAACACTCTTAGACAGGCTGGGTTTTTTTGTTTCTCTCAATGTTCATTCATCCCTCGTAATAGGCCACATATCCTACTTTTCTCCAACAGTTTTACATTTCAAAAATGTCTCTATTGTATTCTCTTTAGTAAACATTACATCAAGGTACACACATTCATCTACGTGGCCTGTTTTTCACCATCTATGTATAACTAATTGTTGTTAATTCCATTTTCCCCTTCTAGAAGGTCATTGATTTTCTGACCCAAACTCTCTTGCTGCATTACACGCTCTTTCTAACATTCACTGCAAATCATTCAGGTTCTCAACCAATTACTTAATGCTCTTTGCACAGAAAAGAACACACACGTTCATCCCCTCAACCAACACACCTCCAGTATTACACCACAAGCATTCCTACACTTTCATCCACAAATACGTTAAACCATGTGCTAAGCATTCTATTTATTCTCACACATGCTTTATTACCGTCACATATTCTCTTAACACATTCAGGAATTCTATCAAAACATTCCATCATGCAAAGTTTTTTTTTTCCCCCTAAATCAACAAAATGTTCTTTCTTGGACTCAGATTATTCCTCAATGACCTGCGGAAGAGCAAAATCTGTTCTGCCCATATTCTGTTGGCATAAAAACCATGCTGTACCTCCCAAATTTTGTTCATTGACACCTTTTGCACTTTTTCAATCGGAATTCTCCCAAACACATTCCTAAGCAGACTTAACAAACTTAATCCCCTGTAGTTTTCACATTGACACTAGCACCTAATCCTCAGGCACAGACGTCATCTTTGTATGCAGGCTAAACAGGTGCACTTTTCTATGAATGCATGCCAAACAAACCCAAAAAAATCAGAGCATATATATATACTATATCTATATAGTGCATATATATGTATACTATATACTGTATATATACTGTACAGACATACAGATAATCCTTGACTTACCACTGTTCATTTAGTAAATGTCTGAAGTTACAACGGCAATGAAAAAAGTGACTTATGACAGCTTTTCACACTTCCGACTGTTGTAGCAAGCCCTTGGTCATATGATCAAAATTCAAGTGCTTGTCAGGTGACTCATATTTATGACAGTTACAGTGTCCTGGAGTCATGTGATCACCTTGTGAGACCTTCTGACAAGACAAGCCAGATTCACTTAACAACTGTCTCGCTTAGCAACAGAAATTTTAGGCTCAATTATGATTCTATCTTGAGGACTACCTGTATATAGGTAAGACGGCAGCAAGATTATAGACACCCCCCTGCCCTTCAAAAAAACATATCTAGCTCTTCAAAATTTGTTGGGTTGCAACATCTATTGTCTTTCACTCTTGGCTGAACTGGGTAGACCCAGTTAGAATTGTAGCTTCTTAATAAGTAGAGGACCATACCATATTTATCCCTAAGTTAATATGCAGGTAATCCTCATTTAACACCACAATTGGGACTGGCAACTCGGTTATTATATGAAGCAGTCACTAAGTGAAACCCCCACTGTGCTTATGATTTTATTTCAGCTTTCCTTTGCTTTACAGAGCTGTGAAGGTTGTAAATGTGAGGATTGGTCATAAAGTTACTTTTTCATCACTGTCATAACTGCCAACGGTTGCAGTTATTAAACAAGGACAGCTTGTTGCCTATTCTTTTGACTAGATAAGAAATTCTAAGTACCAAAGTAGCATGGTAACTGTTTTTTGTATTTGCACCTTAGTGTGGGAAGTAGAATCTCATTTATAATCCGCCTTTTTTTTTTTAACAAAGTACCATAAATTCAAAGTACCTATGGTTGGTAATCTCTCTCTGTCAATCACAATTTTATCCATGCAACAATTCGGTGGAGTAGATCAGGTTAAAAAAAAAAAAAGAAGAATTGGCCAAAAGCCACTAGGGAATTTCCTGGCCCAGTGAACATTTGAACTGAATTTTCATGAACATAATGCCAAATTCTAGCCCAATGTTTCTCAAGCTTAGCAATTTTAAGATGTGTGGACTTCAACTCCCAGAATTCCCCAGCTGGAAAATACTGGTCTGTGTCAGAGACTCGGGATGCTGCTGTTCCCAGAGTAAAAAGGGACGATGGTCACTTCACCACCTAAGCTCAGTCCCCAATTTACAGGGTTGGGAAGATCTGAAGAAATCTCCCCCCTCCCAAAAGGGTGCAGTTTGGGGCTCAATGGAAAGAGTACCCCCTTTGCCTCCATCCTTTCAACGGGATCCTCTGGAAAACCAATCTCCCAACCAGCTTTATCTCCAGCTACCTCTCTTCCCAAGCCAGCCGTCCAGCCAAAGACGAGAGTCTCAGCTTCGGTGCCAATTCAGCAACTTTTCGAATCATGTTTTGCTTGCCCCTCCCCAGCCACACACAGACACCCCCACCTCCTCCTTTCCTCCCCCACACCAACACGGATGGACATTTTCTTGCCAGAATGCTGAGCTGAGGCGAGATCCAATTTGATCGATGGCGAGAGATTGATTACTATTACGCTGCAATGGTTTTGACTTTCAGCATTGACCTCCTATTGTGCAACTGGGAGAAACCTCCTCCCCCCCCACCATCCCCTTTCCTCCCTTCCCCCCACTGCAGTCACAGCTTAGGTCCTGTGCAAAATACAGAGGATGCTGGTAGAGTTGGGGAGGCCAAAAACAAAACAAAAAAAGAGTGGGGGAGGGTGGTCGGATGTCCAAATTTTACACATTCTTTACACCTGCTCTATCTGCTTGGGCTGGAGCAGGGGTGTCAAACTCGACTCCATTGAGGGCCGCATTAGGGTTGCGTTTGACCTCAGGGGGCTGGGGTGGGTGTGGCCAGAGTAGGGGTGGCCTGCTCAATGTCACTCATGTCGGGGGCGCCTGTGGCAGCCCGAGTGCTCTGCCAGCAAAAACGGGCTCCCGAGCACCGTTTCTGGCTGCGATGGTGTCCTGCAACCCTCTTGCCACCGAAAACAGCCCTCATGTGGCCCTCCCGAGTTCCGTTTTCACTGGCAGAGGGCCGCAGGAGGCTGTCACAGCCGGAAACGGTGCTCGGGAGGGCCACATGATGGCCGTTTTTGCTGACAGGAGGCCATCACAGCCAGAAACGGAGCTCGGGAGCTCGTTTTTGCTGGCAGAGGAACCGCAAGTCGGTCCCTCAGTGTTTCCAGGACGGGCCTTGAATTTGACACCCTTGGGCTAGAGAGATTATTACAGCTGGGTCTTGGGCAGAGATGAGGCAGTCTTGCCCCCACAGCAAAAGCAAGAGCTTGACTAAATGACCTTCTGCGGTCCCATCCCTGCTTTTTTTAAAAAAAAAATCCAGGTCCCCGTGAGGAAGGAGTGGTGCCTGATTGAGATGCTAAGCAGCAACAAGGCTTCGGTCTGGCACAGACTTTGCGCCTGCTCCAGCAGCGTGGCCGTTGCGGAGGAATAGACTACGAATTTATTTTTTTTTGCTGACGCTGGAGAAAAAAAAGGCATTATCACAGGGAGGTGGGGGGGGAGAGGCTGCGACTGCTCCAGACTGATAATGTCAGAGACAAACGGCAGCAGCATCTTAACAACGGCAAGGCTGCCAGCTCGCCTCCCTCTAACCGTGGAGTTATTTGCCTGCAGTGATAAGTCTGGGGTTCGGTGTCCGCTTGCTGACAAGCATGAGGCTTGAAAACTTTTCCAGCCTCCCCTTCTAATTGAGACTCTGGTCTAATGCAGACATCTTTTTTTCCAAATCCAGAAAAGTTTATCTCCACTGGGTGCGATGAAACCGGGTGCAGTTTAGGCTAATAATATAGATGTGGTTTTCTACACGGATGCTCAAAACTGAAAACCTTCAGCAGTCCATTTTTAGGAAGTTCCCTCTGATGGTTTGTTTAATTCCTGATTAGCTGGGTGGCTGTGTTCTCCTCCCCTCCTAAATATTATCCTCACTCTAAAATGGTCCTCATTTACTTTTGAGTGGAATCAGCACATGCCCACCAATTTAGTTGGCTTTAAAAAAGGCATGCAATGGATTCATGGAAGATTAGGCTTCAGGGCCTGCTACTCCTAATGGTTATGCCTTATCTCCAAGGTCAGAGTCAGCAATGACTCAATGTCACCCAAAAAGCAAACTCTTCTGAGCTTCAGAACACAGAGTTTTGCAGAAGCTTGGTTGCTGTGGGGAAGTTTACGATATCTGCAGGGCATCCAGTGTGAAGGCTAGAGTATGATTTGACTGACAATGTGCCATCAAGTCAGTGTTGGTTCTTACTGGCCATACACGATCACGGCAACGGCGTCATTTCATACTGTACAGGAGAAGGCAAAGGTCGATTCTAGACCATCTAGAACCTGGACACTCTAGAACTGCGCCGCCTGCGGTCCGATCTAAGCGTAGTTCACAAAATTGTGTGTCTTGCCTGTCAACGATTTCTCCAGCCTCAATCACAATATCTAATACCTGGGCAAACAACCGCTACAAACCCAAGGTAAACCGCTACAAACTCAATTGCAGAAAATACAACTTCAGCAACAGAGTGGTCAATGCGTGGAACACCCTACCCGACTCCATTGTTACAGCCTCAACCCCTCACAGCTTCAACCTCAAGCTGTCTACCGTGGACCTCACCCCATTCCTAAGAGGTCCTTAAAGGGGGCATGCGTCAACGCACCTAGTACCGTCTCTGTCTTACTGTCCTTATTTATCTGTATTTACTTCCTTTGTTCCTGTTTATGTTCATACTTATACTTGTTACCTTGTACATGTTTGACAAACAAACAAACAAATAAATAAAATAATTTCCCGTATTTTACAAGGAAGGTAAAATAGGCAGTCCTTGACTTATGACCAGAATTTCCATTGCTAAGCAAGGCAGTTGTTAAATGAATCACACCCAATTTTATGATCTTTTTACCATGGTTGTGCAGTGACTCCTTGCAGGTGTTTGTTAACAGAATAACAAAGCTGGAAGGGACCTTGGAGGTCTTCTAGTCCAACCTGGTGCTCAAACAGGAGACCCTAAAACAGGGGTGTCAAACTCACATCGTCACGTGACATATTGCGACTTTCCCCCCCTTCGGTAAACCAGGCATGGGTGTAGCCAGCACGGGATGCAACCGGCCCTGCCCTAAATCATTCCAGACGAGTAGTCTTTTGGTCTCTTAAGCCTCCAGGGATGGAACACCCACAAGTTCTGAAGTGGATCCGTTAATCATTAAGTCACTCCGGTTTCCCCTATTTAAATTTACTTGTTGAAAGCTGGGAAGTGGGAAGGTTACAAAGAGCAATCGACGTGACTCTGGGATGCTGCAACCGTAGTGTAAATCCATGCCAGTTGCCTAGTGCCTGAATTTTGATTCACATGATTGTAGGGAATACCGCAATGGTCGTAAATGTGAGGCTCGGTCAGAAGACTTTTTTTTCCAGTCCTGTTGTAACTTTGAACCGTAGCTACATGAATGGTTGTAAGTCAAGGACTACCTGCAGATTAAATTGGGCTTTTCTTATCCCCAAATTTATTCATTTAGGGCCTTGATATGCCCCTTTCATAGGTGTTGCCAGTTTTAAGTCTCCGTGCACCGTCACTTTGATGTCAGTTAGGATTTTTATATGTCTATAAGAATAAGGGTCCTCAAACTACGGTCCGTGGGCCACATACGGCCTACCAAAGCCATTAATCTGGCCCGTGCAAGACCACAAGGCTGCCCTGCCCACCCGCTGGCCCCCACTGTTTGTGTGCATTGTTTAATGGGCTGTTAAACTGGCCACGCCCACCCAGTCACATGGTCACCTAACCACACCCACCCAGCCTGTCCGGGCCCCCCCGCAACAGTCTGAGGGACCGTGAATTGGTCCACTGTTTAAAAAGAACCCCTGCTATAAGAATAACAATCATTCGGGGATCCCTGACTGGCTGGCACAACTTAAAAAGAAACGAAGGTGGTAAAAATAAAAAATGGTACACTACCCCAGGCCTCTGCTAACAAACAGCCATGGCATGAAAAGCATGACACATGCATCAGGGGAATCACAACGCGAGCCTCGACCATACACACTTGCAACTTTTCATTGCACACATGTGCGTCAGTCATTTGATTTGCACCGTGACATTGCGATACATATTTAATCATTTATCCACCCCACAACCCATCTCCACCCCCGCCTGTGCCTTTCCTCCGTGGACATCCATGCCCAGAAGTCAGTCAGGGGACAGAGCAAAATGTACACAACATCTATTTAAAAGAAGAGGTAGCTGACTGATTCTACTTTGAGGTCAAAAGCAAAACTGCTTTGGAACAGTGTATTGCAAAAGAACTAAGCACAGAGCATCACTGCATTGTTAGTGCATAAGGCATCAGGCAAAAGGTCCGCAGGCGACTGAAAAACCATGATTCCAAGCTGTGTAAATTTTTGACACTCGGGTAAAGAGCCCAAGAATTCCAAAACAGTACAGGCAGTCCTCGACATACAACAGTTCGCTTAGTGACCCGTTAGTGACCTGTATATTGTACAAGTCAAAAAGAGGGCTGTGAAAATATTTACAGACCTCTCACATCCCAGACATAAACCGTTTCAATTCCTACTCTTAAAAGGATGCTATAGAGCACTGCACACCAGAACACCTAGTTTAGTTTACATTGTCGTCATTGCACCTCGTACAACGAAATCAAACACTATCTTCAGTACACATCATGACCATGAAAATAAACACAAACACGCATCCTTCACCCTTCACACATTGAACCGGAAACCCCCGATACCACACCAACACTGTACCATACAGCAGAATTCAAAAGAGCTAGTGCCCTGGGATAGAAGCTGTTTTTCAGCCTATTGGTCCTTTTTTATTATTCTGTAGACATAAGGACAGTTTTTTTCCCGAATGCCATCACTCTGCTAAACAGATAATTCCCTCAACACTGTCCGCAAAGTCTGCACAACTATTACTATTAATATTCTCATCACTCCTTATCACTCTCCCCTTCCATTTGTGACTGTATGACTGTAACCTTGTTGCTTGTATCCTTACAATTTATATTGACTGTTTCCTAGTATAATTGGATTGCTTATTGTACCCTATGACTATTATTAAGTGTTTTGCCTTATGATTCTCGACTCTTGATGAATGTTATCTTTTTTTTTATGTACACTGAGAGCATTTGCACCAAGACAAATCCCTTGTGTGTCCAATAACACTTGGCCAATAAAATAGAATTCTAATTCTAATTGAAGTTACAACAGTACTGAAAAAAAAGTGAGTTACGAACATTTTTCACACTTATGACCACTCAGCATCTCCAGGGTCATGTGATTTATATTTGTTATGCTGAACAACTGACTCACGTTTAGGACGGTTGCAGTGGCCCTTTGGCGACCTTTTGACCAGCAAAGTCAATGGGGAAACCAGGTTAATTGAACAACTGTGTTACCAATTTACTAAATTGGGGTTCAATTGTGGTCGTAAGTCGAGGACTACTTGTACAAGTAGTCCTTGACTTATAACCATTCTCCTAGTGACTGTTCCAAAGTTACATCAGCATTGAAAAATGTAACTTGCACTTATCATCGTCAGAATCTCCATGAGATCAAAATTTAGGCACTTGACAAATGGCAAGTGATTCACTTAACAACTGCAGTGACTCAGTGAACAGATTCGCTTCACATGCGGCACTTTAACAAGGGCTTACTTAACTATATTCTATGCCAACATTGGCCGAACATGCATATTCTCCCAAGCCATAAACTTCGTGGGTGATCCATTTTCTTTTACTTATGTCTTTTACTATAATTTCTAGCATATGTCCTCATTACTATTCTGTATTTTATAGTTCGTATTCTGACATGGCTTAATGGCTAACCAGTAAATTCTTATACACAACAGCATAAAATCACAGCTGCCAGTTCTCTAGGTCAGGGGTCTCCAACCTTGGCAACTTTAAAGACGTGTGGACTTCAACTCCCAGAATTCCTTAGCTTTGCTGGCTGAGGAATTCTGGGAGTTGAAGTCCACAAATCTTAAAGTTCCCAAGGTTAGAGACCCCTGCTCTAGGTGAGGCTAGCCTTCACTCCTATGCAGTTCTTCTCACAACCTAGAATGTCATAATGTATTGGTATAGCACATGTGCTGACCCAAAGCATGTGGCCCTTGGTAATTGACAGATTTGTCACCCATGATTTTTTGTATGCTACCTAGCCGAACGACCTTGGTCATTTTATGTCATAAGCAGTATAAGATGATGGACATCCAGTTTGAGAAGTGGTTAAGACATCAAGATAGAAACTAGCAGACTGTGACTTCTAGTTCCGCCTTAGATGGGCCATCAACCTTAGGAAGAAGGCAATGGCAAACCTCTTCTGTAAAGCCTTGTCAAGAAAACTGCAGGGACCTAAGGAGGCAGCGCCCTAGAATTGGACACAATTAAATGGAAGAGGGAAAAGGAGGAGGAGGTAATTTACCTGGGATTTCAAAATGCAGAAAAGAGGTAGAATAGAAGCATTTCTCTTTTGAAGGTAGAATTTTGCATTCTATCTTCAAATCAGGAATCTGGCAGCACCTTTTCCGCCTAACAAATTTAATTAAAAGATAGAATCGTTCTCAAAATGTTTGCCACCACAGATCCACACAGCAAACTTCCCACACAGCCCATCTTAAATAATACTAAGGAGCCACCTTAAATAATAGGGAGGGATGGGGGGGAACTCAACCACAACTCTGCTCAACCTAGAGAAAGTGACACCTCCTAGAAACCTTATCAGCTGCCTATTTACTACCAATTGGAGATCAGGTGATTTCAAGGCTGCCTGTAGACCCACACAAGGGGGTCAAGGTTAGAAGGCAGCCTTGAAGAAAAGAGGCTTGCGAGGCCCCAACAAGCCAATGACCTCTCAAACTCAGTATAAAAATAAAGCAGATTTTCCTCCTTTCCTTTTCTTCCCTTTTAAAAGTTATTGCTCCTCTCCTTTATAGCTGTTGTGCGAATTGGGGAAGCAAAAAAAGGAAACCCTGCTGTCTCCTTCAATTCTCTCCTCCAGATATTGCAGAGAACTCTGAAATGTCATTTTAAGAGAAAGCAGGCAGGGAAGTGGCATTGCAAACAACCACAAGGTCAAGCTTTCCCAACCTTCAGCTCCCCGGATAGGCTGGATAGCAATGCCCATCAACCTCAGCCAGCATTTTGATTGGCGGGAGAAGATTGGGAATGCTGGATTGAGTAGCCCAGCCAAATTATTGGAGGAAGTTTGGGGAGTTAAACTGGGTGAAGCAGTTTTTATACTTTCCGAGTCTTAGCTTCCTCCTGCAATGTGAAACTATTTGTCCTTTCACCCCAATCAGAAGATCCAGTTTTGGTCCCCATGATATAGAAAAGACATTGAAACTCTAAAAAATGTGCAGAGAAGAGCAACAGAGATGATTAGAGGGCTGGATGCTAAAACATATAAAGAATAGCTACACTAATTGGCTATGTCTAGTTCAGGGTTTCCAATCTTGGCAAACTTTAAGACTTGTGGACTTCAACCTTGGCAAACTTTAAGACTTGTGTGCAAAGCTGGCTGAGGAACTCTGGGAGTTGAAGTCCACAAGTCTTAAAGTTGCCAAGGTTGGAGACCCCTGGTCTAGTTTAATGAAAAGAAGGACTAGGAGTGACATGATAGCATTGTCCCAAAATCTGAAGGGCTGCCATAAAGATGAATAGGGGGTCAACCTACTCCAAAGCACCTGTCCTGAAGGCAGGACAAGAAGCAAAGGGTAGAAACCAATTCAGGTGAGACTAAGCCTAGAATTTAAGAGATATTTCCTGATAGAACAATTAATCAATGGAATAATTTGCCTCCAGAAGTTGTGGGTGCTCCAACACTGGAGGCTTTTTAGAAGAGATTGGACAAATATCTGGGCTGGGTGAAAAAGACTATTATCCAACCCAAAAAGGAACAAAAAAGGCAGATGAACGGTTGCAGAAACAGGGCATGGCTAGTCTAGTGAAGAGAAGGACCAGGGAAGACATGATAGCAGTCTTCCAATATTTGAGGGGCTGCCACAGAGAGGAGGGGAAGTCAAGCTATTTTCCAAGGCACCCGAAGGCCAGACAAGGAATAATGGATGGAAACTTGAACAAGGAGAGATTCAACCTAGAAATAAGGAGAAATTTTCTGATAGTTAGAACAATCAACCAATGGAACAGATGTTGCCTTCAGAAGTTGTAGGCGCTTCATCACTGGAAGCTTTCAAGAAGAGACTGGAAAGCTTCTGTCAAAAATGGTATAGGGTAGGGGGTTGGACTAGATGATCTACAAGATCCCTTCCAAGTCTGTTAATCTGTATCTGTCCTAAGAACCTCTTCACTATCAATCAGTACCCAGATCAGCATAAATTAACTCCAAGGTTAGCATCAGACCAAGAATCAAATAAACAATATCCCAATCAAGAAACTGCCAAAGAGCCAACTATTAATAAACAGCCCAACCAAGACTGACAGGCAAGCCACCAGAATATAAACTGACAGCTAACTACACTCTCCACTAGCACTGATGATGTTACCTAGTTTAGGTAATGAAACATCTGCAAGAAAACAAGCACCCAGGAAGGACCCGTCATGTAAACCCTGAGGTACAAATATTCTCCTTTATTACTAGGTCAAATATCTGTCTGGAATGATACAAGGCTTGCTGCTTGAGCAGTGGGTGGGACTAAAAGACCTCCAGGGTCCCTTCCAACTCAGTTATTCTGACTCTCCAAGATACAAAGGGGCTTCTCCTTGTCTCCTTTCCACCTGGAGAAGCTGGGGACCAAACCTAGGGTGACATAAATTAAGCCACCATCATTATTATCCAACCAGAGGACATGTCTATCTTAACTACTAACAAAGTCAGATGGACTTTTTTCCACATATCGTGATATATATGGCATTGGGAAAGTTAAATTCAGCAGGATGGCAAAAGGAGTATCACAGTGCAAGCTCTGCCCCCTTTTAAATGATGCATGGACATAAGGGGTGGGATTTGACACTCCATTCACCCCCTCACTGTTTCTGACCACCAATGCTCCCTCCAACACCTGCAGCTGGAGAACAACTTCACTAAGGCTTGAAATGTTGGTTTGCTTCATGCAACAGAATACAGAATAATAGAGTTGGAAGGCAGTTTAAAGGTCTTCTAGTCCAACCCCGTGATATCAATAAGTAAGGCAGAAAAGTTCTTGATGAAAGCAAATGCAGAAGTTCCTAATTTCTATAGGCTCTATGCTGAAATGTGACCAAGTACCCTTTCTTTTATATGGATTTGCACATTCTAAAGTAAACGCCTGTCTTTATTTAGAAAGCTTTAATGAACTCAGAGCAGCTTATAAAACCTTAGATCTGCATTACTTAGATGATTTTTGCAAGAAACCTTGGTTTTAATTTGGTTGTGGCCTTGATGAATCTCATGAAGCCAATTTGCATACGGGCAACTGAAAGGGATTTCATTCCTGACATAAATCCAGCAGCTTTCAAATATTCTTACCTTCAGAGACCCAATCCAGAGGTGGCATTCAGCAGGTTCTGACCAGTTCTGGAGAACCGATAGCGGAAATTTGGAGCAGTTGGGAGAACCGGCCAATCCCACCTCTGACTGGCCCCACCCCCATCTATTCCCTGCCTCCCGATCCCCAGCTGATTGGCTGGGCCTCCTTTTATTGCCCTGCACAGGAGAACAGAGCTGGAAAGCAGGTTAGTGGGGTGGGAAAGGAATGGGATTTTACAGTAACCTTCCCCTGCTGTGCCCACCAAGCCAGGCCCACCAAGCCACACCATGCTCACCAAGCCACGCCCATAGAACCAGTAATACAAAAAATTGAATGCCACCATTGCCCCAATCCCACAATTAATTATCCACTGCTATAGAACTAATCTCAGCACAGAAAATTCTACAGTACCATTCACTTATGAAACTAACCAGGTATGTTCAATTTCTGCATGTATCCAAACTACTCCCTAGTGCATACAAACCACGGCACTGAAGTTGGCTGTTGCATTATACTCTCTCCCAAAATATCCCAGAAACTTAGACAGCCCCCAAGTATTGTGCTACAAAAAGGGATATTCACCCAGACAGAAAAGTCTTCCACTGAGGCTCCTTTTACAGATAGTCCTTGATTTACAACCACAATTGGGGAACAGAATTTTTGTTGCTAAGCAAGGCGGTTGTTACATGAGCCCTGTCTGATTTTACAACCTTTTTGCCCCAGTTGTTAAGCAAATCGTTGCAATTAAGTGAGGCCTATGATCGTTAGGCGAAGATCGTTGACTTTGCTTGTCAGAACCTGGGAAGGTCACAAATGATTGTAACTCAAGGACTACCTGTAGAACAGAAGTCTCCAACCTTGGCAACTTTAAGACTTGTGGACTTCAACTCCCATAATTCCTCAGCCAGCAAAGCTGAGGAATTCTGGGAGTTGAAGTCCACAAGTCTTAAAGTTGCCAAGGTGGAAGACCCCTGCTGTAAAAGGTCATCAACAGAATAGAAAACAAAGGGCCACAACTGTTTTTCATACTCAGTACATAAGAGACACAACCACTAAAACATGACAGTTCTTTAGATAACAATCATGGCTTAATTGCTGTTGTCTTCCTTGCTGGCTTAGACAACTGAATCCATCTGCTGCTTCTAACCAATGATCAATGTGGCACCACATGGAGATGCCAAAGAGGAGCACAAAAATATCTTCTCTGGATACACTTCTTAGCTTCTTATTCAGCAGCAGACTACCTCTGAACCAAGAGATCCCAATACCAATTTTTATGGCTAATAATGACAAGAGGATAACTAGACTTAGATTTGACTCATGAATCATGCAACCAAACTTCTTCCTTTTCACAATGTCAACCACGTTTCTTCTGGGCCTCACATAACATTACAGAGCTGCCCTGGTGTACAAGCAGTCCTCGAATTACCACCTTTTATTTAACGACTGTTCAAAGTTACAACAGCTCTGAACAATGTAACTTATGACTGTTTTTCCCACTTATGACCGAACATAAAATTTTGGGCTCAATTGTGGTTGTAAGTCGAGGACTGCTTGTATTCAGTGTCCTATTCTCTGAATCACTAAGTTCCTTTCCATATCTGTCAAGTGCCAGGAAAATCGGGAGATTTGAGCAGTTCAAATGAGTATAAAGATTTATGGGAAGCTTACGCTATCTGCAAGAATCACAGCTACAGGCAGTCCTCACTTTACAACCACAATTGAGCCCAAAATTTATGTTGCTAAGTGAGACATTTGTTAAGTGACTTTTGACCCATTCTACAACTTTTTTTGCCACCTTTGTTAAATGAATCTCTGCAATTGTTAAATTAGTAGCACACTTGTTAAGTGAAACTGGCTTCCTCGTTGACTTTGCTGGTCAGATGATCGTAAAAGGGGAGTACATGACCCCAGGATACTGCAACCGTCATAATTATGAACCGGTTGTCCAGCATCCAAATGATCATGGGGATGCTACAGCGGTCATAAGTATGAAAAATGGTCATAAGTCACTTTATTTCAGTGCTGTTGCAACTTTGAATGGTCACTAAATGAATTGTTGTAAGTCGAGAACTATCTGTGCTAACAGTCAAGGCAAATGAGCAGGAATTAAGAAGGTATTCAAGATGGCTTGGAGTTAGATCTCTTGCGGGCGCGCAGCGACTCATAACTAATGATGAGTTTGGCCCCTCCATCAGTCTCCTACAATATCACAGCTAAGGACTATTGAGAAAAACTCCCCCCTGAATGGTCCCAATCCTAGATGACAACCAGTTTGGAAGCCTACCTCTCTCGCGGACAAAATATGCCAGATAGAGGTCAAGCTCCTTGACCGAGACACTGATGTGGTGTGGCTGGACACAGAGGACAGGGTTGGTGCACTGTGTGGCCTTGACAAGGCGTTCCCCATCGGTGCTCTCCAGGGGGATTCCTTTGAAGAGAATCACCATGACGAGGTCAAGACGCCAGACTTTGTCAGCCTGACGGAGACAGTCGATGCGGCGCATTTTGCCCTTCTGATCGGGGTTGGAGAGGACGCAGCACGAGGGCTTCTTCCCCGTGATGGAGAGCACAAAGTCCTCTCGGTACTCGGGGCGGATGTCCTTGCGCAACTTGGCCAGCAAGCGCGAAGCCCACTTCTGTTTCACTTCCGGCTTCTCGTTGAGCAGCTCATCTTTGACAGCCCGCTCCTCATCTTTCGTCATCCGTTTCTCGTGTTTCTTGAAGTACTTGCGCTTCCGGGCCTGGAGGTTGAACCAGGTGTAGGCGAAGGCCCGGACATGAGGAAGGAGGGCCTCAATGAAAGGATGGAATTCATCCTGAAGGTAAGAAATTAAGAAGAAAAAAAAAAAGGAAGAAAGAAAAGAAATAGTGGTCAGGCATAAACTGGGCTTGGAAACATTGTTCTACTCCTATCAAGCTAACAAAAGGACGTGTGTTCGATTGCCAGGTTCATAGAAACCTGCCTGATTTTTATAATCAGACACCTGAGGCCCTACTCTTCATCTTGTCAACTTACAGACAGTCCTCGACTTGTGATTGGTCACTTAACAACTGTTTAAATTCTGACAAACCTACTTATGGGACAGTGGTAGGATTCTACCGGTTTGGCCCGGTTCACCTGAACCGGTATTTATTTTCCCCCTCCCGACGATCAGCTGTGTGCCACCCTCGCTGTCTTACTGCTTCACCCAGGAGGCTTCCCAGAGGCCCAGGAGGCAAAAAAACAGAGCACGGAGGGGTGCTGTGCCTCCCCCTGCACTCCGTTTTTTACCTTCCTAGGCCTCAGGGAAGCCTTCTGGAAGCAAAAATGCCCCCCCAGGAGACAAAAAAATCTGGAGCGCGTGGGGGGATGGTGAAAAGAAGCCATGCCCACCCAGTCACATGACCACACCCACCTAGCCACGCCCACAAAACCGGGAGTAAAACTATTTGCACCTCACCTCTATTATGGGATATCTATGATGTGGATTCTGATGGTTCACCCCTCCCTCCATGATCACATGACCAGACATTGGGTGCTCAACCACTTGATCATGGAGGTAAAGTGGATAAAATGCAATATTGCAGACTAACTCTGCCCACTGCCAGGAGTTCGATCCTTACTGGCTCAAGGTTGACTCAGCCTTCCATCTTTCCGAGGTGGGTAAAATGAGGAGCCAGATTGTTGAGGGCAATAGGCTGACTCTGTAAAACTGCTGAGAGAGGGCTGTAAAGCACTGTGAAACGCTATATAAGTCTAAGTGCTATTGCTATCGCTCCAGAGCACTGAAAGAGATACGCGGCCTCTTTCAGGGTTGAAGCCAGGCCTACCCACCTATTTATAGAAGGCAGTGTCAATGCCCAAGGATGTTTCTCTAGGAGTTTTCACCACCAGGCAGCCTTGGGGTCATTCCTGGGAATACTGTCCTCACTTGATCTTATTAACTCATTTGATTAAATTTGATTAAAATCTTTTGAGCATTTTTTTAGATGAATGCCTCTGTGATTGAATGACAGTAACCACAACAGCAGCCACACTATTCCTTGATTTATGACAATTGGGAGCAGAAATTCCATTGCCTATCAAGTTGGTTAAGTGAGTCATACTCTTATTTTACCTTTTTTGGCATGGTAATTAAATGAATCACTGCAGTTGTTAATTGAACCAAGTGGTCATTAAGCGAATCCAGTACTCCCCATTGACTTTGCTTGTTGGAAATCAACTGCCAAAGTCACAAATAATGATCACATAGCCCCAGGACATTGCAACCATCATAAATACATTCCGGTTTCTCCCAAATTTTAATCATATGACCACGGGTAGGATGTGATGGTCATAAGTATGAGGTCCAGTAATAAATCACTTTTTAAACTTTGGACTGTCACTAAATGAATGGTTATAAGTGTAGCGTACAGGTATACTGTACAATAGTAAGTATTTTTGAATATTTTTCTTATCATAAAAGCCACCCGATGTTCCATACTATCTTTCTTTCCTTCATGGAATTCAGTACATTAAAACTCTGTGTTTCATACAAGCAACATGTATTTTCTTTTAAGGAAAATCTGCCTCAGGAGGCTCCACAGTTGAACAGATACTGCCTGTCAGCCATTTCTCCAGCTTGAGCAGAGATATTGTCTGTCACCCATGATGCCCTGAGGAGTCGATGGGTCATAGAATCCATTTGCAGGAACAAAGATAGCCGTGCTTGGACACAAGGTTATCTCTGTCCTGAGAGGAAACACAATGCACCAGATTCAGGGCTACCAGCAAAAATTCAGGTCTAGACAGGGGTGTCCCACCTTGGCAGCTTTCAGACCTGTGGGCTTCAATTCCTAGAATTTCCAGCTGGCTGGAGAATTTGGGAGTTGAGGTCCTCAGGTCCTAAAATTGCCAAGGTGGGATACCCTGTTCTAAAACAGGGGTCTCCAACCTTGGCAACTTTAAGACTTGTGGACTTCAACTCCCATAATTCCTCAGCCAGCTGGCTGAGGAATTCTGGGAGTTGAAGTCCACAAGTCTTAAAGTTGCCAAGGACTCCCGTAATTCCTCAGCCAGCTGGCTGAGGAATTCTGGGAGTTGAAGTCCACAAGTCTTAAAGTTGCCAAGGACTCCTGTAATTCCTCAGCCAGTTGCTTGAGGAATTCTGGGAGCTGAAGTCCACAAGTCTTAAAGTTGCCAAGGACTCCCGTAATTCCTCAGCCAGTTGCTTGAGGAATTCTGGGAGCTGAAGTCCACAAGTCTTAAAGTTGCCAAGGACTCCCGTAATTCCTCAGCCAGTTGCTTGAGGAATTCTGGGAGCTGAAGTCCACAAGTCTTAAAGTTGCCAAGGACTCCCGTAATTCCTCAGCCAGTTGCTTGAGGAATTCTGGGAGCTGAAGTCCACAAGTCTTAAAGTTGCCAAGGTTGGAGATCCCTGGTCTAAAAGAAGGGGAATGCCCCTGTAAGCATCTGCTCCGATCTCCACAAGATTGAAACCCAGGAATAGGTGGATTCTCCAGCTTTTGGCTTCAGCCAAGCTTCTTGGCAGTTGTCCCACGTGCTTTGCTTCAACTGAAGAAACAGAGATTCCCCAGTGAGCCTTCCAACCCCAGCGAGAGAGGACAGTTAAAGAGTTTCCTTTCAGGAAAAGGGAAAGGAAATGAAACGGGCTGCAACAAATCGAGCTGGAAGGTCTGAGTAAGAAGCAGCTGAAAAGACAAACAACAGAGACTCTCTTATCCAGAAAACTGATTTCAGGGAAAAGCAATGAGAGGAAAGGGAACCACCTCATGCTGGGCACAGGGACGCACGCACGCACGCACACACACACACACACACACACACACACACACACACACACAGGCAGCCTCATGGGGTCAGCCTGAAGTTCCACATTGGAGAAGGCTACTAGATTGATGACAGACTCTATTTCCTGTTCTGTGCTCTCCACCCATCCAACTTTTAGGTTATCATATTGCCATTATTTATTTATAAAATTTATTTGCACCCCATTTCATATCCTCTCAACAACTATTTCATTCTTTATTTTATTGTTCTGCTATTTTACTGTTTACACACCTTTTCATTTTTCTTCCTTTTTATTATTGTAAGCTGCCTACGGTAGCCCGACAGTGAGACAGGCGGCAAATAAATGTGATAGATAGATAGATAGATAGATAGATGGATAGATAGATAGATAGATAGATAGATAGATAGATAGATAGATAGATAGATAGATAGATAAACAGACAGATAGATAGATAGATGGAGGAGGAGGAGGAGGAGGAGGAGGAGGAGGAGGAGAAGAAGAAGAAGAAGAAGAAGAAGAAGAAGAAGAAGAAGAAGAAGAAGAAGAAGAAGAAGAAGAAGAAGAAGAAGAAGAAGAAGAAGAAGAAGAAGAAGAAGAAGAAGAAGAAATATTTATTTATATACCGCTCCTCTCCCGAAGGACTCAGAGCGGTGCACATCCATACAATTAAAACAATAAATATGTGAAAAATTAAAACTAAATTAAACTAAGACCCTGGCTGTAATCAATTAAAACTCTTCCTTAAAACCCTAAAATTTAATAAAAAAGTAAAACACCCAAATCTAAAATCAGCCCAAGCTGATTTTAGTTGCAGTGTTCCAAGGAGGAGGAGGAGGAGGAGGAGGAGGAGGAGGAGGAGGAGGAGGAGGAGGAGGAGGAGGAGGAGGAGGAGAAGAAGAAGAAGAAGAAGAAGAAGAAGAAGAAGAAGAAGAAGAAGAAGAAGAAGAAGAAGAAGAAGAAGAAGAAGAAGAAGAAGAAGAAGAAGAAGAAGAAGAAGAAGAAGAAAGTAGAGAAGACAGAGGTACAACATCTCTTCTAAACACACCACACTACAGTCAGGGATGCTTCCTAAGAGTTGTTTACTAAAGTCTATCACAGAAAGGGTCCTTGCTGGATGGAGTGAAGAATTCATGGGAGATTGGATAGACAAGTTAAACAGGTTACAAAGACCCCTATATAACAACACATCTTGATTTCAAAAATGGTAGACAGGGAATCATGGCTTGCTCAGTGGAGCACTGAATGGATGTAACACACATAAAAAAATCAAACCTTTGATCTACATAGCCCAGGGCTGTTTACAGGTAGTCCTTGACTAGCAATAGCAATAGCAATAGCACTTAGACTTATATAAAGCATTTTATAGTACTTTACAGTCCTCTCTAAGCAGTTTACAGAGTTAGCCTATTGCCCCCAATAATCTGGGTCCTCATTTTACCCACCTCAGAAGGATAGAAGGCTGAGTCAACTTCGAGCCTGGTGGGATTTGAACTGCCAAATTACAGGCAGCCGGCAGGCAGCAGAGGTGGCCTGCAGTACAGCACTCTAACCACTATGCAATCAAGGCTCTTAACATCCATTTATTTAGTGACTGTTCAAAGTTACAATAGCGCTAACAAAAGCAACCTATGACCTTTTTTCATACTTATGACTGTTGCCGCATCCCCATGGTCACATGATCAAAATTCAATCAGCGTGTATTTATGACAGTTGCAGTGTTCCAAGGTCATGTGATCACCTTTTGTGACCTTCTGACAAGCAAAATCAATGGGGAAGTCAGATTCATTTAACAACCGTGTTACTAACTTAACAACTATAGGGATTCATTTAACAATGGAGACAGGAGAAGTTGTAACAACCGTCTTGCTTAGCAATAGAAATTTCAGGAGCAATTGTGGTTTTAAGTCAGAGATCTCCAAACTTGGCAACTTTAAGACTTGTGGACTTCAACTCCCAGAATTCCTCAGCCAGCATTTTAAGTTTTAAGTTGAGGCATCCCAGCACCTGGATTGACCTCCCTGCACCTGGTTTCAATCTGGAGCCCTTTCCCAGCTGAACCAAGAGCTATCAACAATCAAATCTGGGACCAGTATGTAAGGCAAAGCAAGGCAACCGCAAAACTCTGTTGCCCTGTCTTCAGAATTTTACCTGGCTAAAATGCTGGACTTTGCTCAGATACAACAATGTCATACACTTAAAAGTGTATTCACAAGATTAAAAGTGTGCACTTGGACAGGCTATGGAGCTCTCGTGTTCCTGCACCACACCCAGCCCTGCCCTCCCTATAGTGAAGGATGGACTTCTACAGCAAGAAGCCTATTGCCCTGTGTTGCTCCCAGTATGATTTTCAATTATGCTGAGAGACCATGTGATTACAGTGGTTTTAGTCTGAAAGGTATTAACTTCCAACGCATACAAGATGGTATGATCATGTTGGAAAATTGTGCCATGCCTCAGCATCTATATATTACTACAGTTCTCATTGTAATTATCTGTGATTATCTGATTGGTGCTATCATGTTAGCCCAAACAGTGCTTTATTTTTTGCAATATTTTTTTGAACCAAAGTACCTAAAATCAGCTAATTTAAAGAATGTGTAAAAAAATAATAATCCAGGACCCAGGACTCTTGTGGAATTGATGTTCAGACCAGTTTTATTGACAAAGTTGTGGCCATTGAGGAATCCGTGATCAGGTGATCGCAATTTCCGATGCTTCCTGCCAGTTTCCCAGAAAAAAATCAGTAGGGTAGACAGCAGGAAGTCGGAATATTACTGACTAATATTTGCTTGCCACTACTATTTTTCTATTGATGATATACATTCTTCTTAGATGATCACAGGACTCTCCTACATTGGGATGATAAAAAAATAATACAGCCAGCTAAAAATTAATGTTCATTCTGATCATATCAGACTGCACTAAAAACTCTTGTGTCTGTAACCCTTAAATGGACAACAGTTATATTTATTTATTTATTTATTCATTCATTCATTCATTCATTCATTCATTCATTCATTTGTCAAGCATGTAGATAACCGATATGATTAGAAAATGATTATGATTACATGAAAGGGTACAAATAAAAGGGGACATTAGGACAGGGACGGTAGGCACATTGGTGCGCTTATGCATGCCCCCTACAGACCTCTTAGGAATGGGGTGAGGTCAACAGCTGACAGTCTAAGGTGAAAGTTTTGGGGGTTCGGGGAAGAAACCACAGAGTCAGGTAGTGCATTCCAGGCATTGACCACTCTGTTGCTGAAGTCTTACTTTCTGCAGTCGAGTTTGGAGTGATTTACCTTCAGTTTGTATCTATTGTGTGCTCATGCATAGTTGTGGTTGAAACTGAAGTAGTCACTGACAGGTATTCTCTGAGTTGTGAGGCAAACATTTTTGAACCAAAATACCTCAAATGGGCTAACTTACAGAATGCAACCAACATCTGTGACCCATTAACCCGGTGGGATTGAAATTTGACAAATTTGTGGGTGCTTTAGTGTCACTGTGTGGTTGGGCCACTGGTTAACCCTCCGGAGGCCTGGTACACCACCCCTTCTTCAGTTGCTGAAGATCAGATAGGCCGGTCCCACCCTTGTCTTATAGAAGCTATATAGACAATTCCTACCATTAAGCTACTGTGATTTGGGTTGTTTACAATGATTCTAAAGCCAAGGGATTCAGAGCCTAAGCAGGTTCTTTTTTTTTTTTTTTTAGGTTTCTCTGTGTGGACAGATAAATCAAAAAGCAATCGCAATGACATTCCTGATGCTGTTACTTAAAATCTGGTTCTCCTTTTGAACTCTTGAAGATGTTCCACCAACAGCCAGCATTACTACTTCACCCCAGTGCCAAAATGATTTGGCCTCTGCAAAAAGTTACTTGGCACGGCTGGCTTCCTCATGCAGCTGGAGATAGCAATCAAAGGTCATCATGACCCTGTTTTCTGCACTGAAAAATCTATTGCTTATTTAAGTTGTGCAACATTAATTGCACACAAACTGGCAGTGATAGAACTAGCATGAATAAAATAATCCATCCAGAGATACAAATGTAGGAAAACCTCCCTCCCCTCCAGGCTTCCTTGTTTCAGGGGAGAAGAAATGTTTTATTAAAATAATTTCACTCTCTGGATCAGTGTTTTCCAAACTTGGCAACTTTAAGATGCACTGACTTCAACTCCCAGAATCCCCTAGCCACCTTGAGCATTCTGGGGGTTGAAGTCCACACACGTTTTATAAGTTGTCCAGTTTGAAAACATGGTTTTAAATAGAAATGCCAAGCCATGGACTGAATGAGATCCCAAAGGATCCTGAGATTGCCCCATTGAATTTGGGCTGCAAAGTGGCCAGATCAGAGTACCATGTTTTGCTTTTCAAAAATTAAAGGTGGGGATGGAAATATCTAGGAGACTTCCCACTTCCATTGTAAACCTTAATATCCTAAAAAAGAAAGTCACTCAAAATTGGAGGCCAAAATCCTGCCACTTGAAAGTTTCCCTTTTGCCTTCCAAAATTTGGAAAGCTGATTTACAACAACCAGCCCCTCAGCTGTTTTCCATTGCTGACTTATTTCAACTTTAAAATATTAATGTAACCACACTAACCAAAATTGAATTCTGCAAAAGGGCTGGATTATATAAATTAAATGAAACATGAATTTTTCATTTCCAGTAATCTCCGGTTATTCAAAACGGCAGGAAAGAGCTGATAGACTCATCTCACAATTCCTGTAACAGACGACATAATTCTGAGTCCCCAGATGTAGAGTATGTTGTGCCCAAATGTAGGCAATGGTTGTTGAGCAATTCAAAATAGTCTCTTTTAAGAAGGCAAACCTGAAAGAAGAAAGCATACAACCCAGTCTTTCTCAAACGTGGCCACTTTAAGATGTATGGACTTCAATTCCAGAATTGAATTCCGGGAGCTGAAGTCCACACATCATAAAGTTGCCAAGTTTGGGAAATATTGATTAACCAAAAGCATTCAAATTTTTTAGTAGCTTCTCCTTACTATCTGGGATTTTAACAGTGGAATAATAATGTTTTCAATCCCTTTTGGTTTGTATATGAGGCTAATTTGGAGGAATTGGTTATTCCCCACAAATAAAAAGTAGGGGAAATTTTAAATGCTCCACTAAGTCTAATGTATCTCTATTTACGTGGCAATCACGTAGGTTTGTGTGTGTACACACACACACACACATTAATATGAGAAAAAAACAATGCTAGTCTGTATTCCCTGTTGTTGTACACACTGATGATGCTTTTTTCTTCACTATTATCTTCTCTTCCTATCTTTCTCTTAGCATTATATTAAACGTGCACTCAATCTGAAACATGTGAGCTATGACGCAGCTTCTATTTCCATTGGTCCATCACTTTTCTGTCTTTTTCTTGTTTATATCCAGCCCAGAAACAGATTTACCAACAGATTTACAACACAGCCAGTCCTCAACTTACAACAGTTCCTTTAGTGATCAACAGCACTGAAAAAAGTTAATTATGACCAGTCCTCCCACTTAACAACCATCACAGTGTCTCCATGGTTACACAATCAAAATTCAGGCACTTATATTTAGGACAGTTGTAGCGTCCTGGGGTTATGTGACTGTTATTTGTAACCTTCCAAACAGACTTCCAATAGGCAAAGTCAATGGGGAAGCTGGATTTCCTTAACAACTGCATGATTCACTTAACAACTGCAGTGATTTGTTTAACAACCATGGCAAGAAAATCAGGCATGATTCACTTAACAACTGCCTTGCTTTGCAACAGAAATTCTGGCCTCAATTGTGGTCATAAGTCAAGGACCACTTATATAGTAAATGCACAATCAATAAACACCACAAGAACTCTTGACATATTCTTCTAAGGAGATGCATTAAAGTTCTTTTCGTATGCTGATTGCCAAATGAGGTCCTTCATCATCTGTACCTCTATAACTGTCTGGTTTGGTTCTGCAACCCAACGGGACAGACACAGACTTCAGAGAGTAATTAGGACTGCAGAAAAAACAATTACTACCAACCTGCCTTCAATCGAGGACCTGTATACTGCACGAGTCAAAAAGAGGGCTGTGGAAATATTTACAGACTCCTCATATCTCGGACATAAACTGTTTCAACTCCTTCCCTCAAAATGATGCTATAGAGCACTGCACACCAGAACAACTAGACACACAAACAGTTTTTTCCCGAACGCCATCACTCTGCTGAACAAATAATTTCCTCAACACTGTCCAACTATTTACAAAGTCTGCACTATTATTATTGTTAATCTTCTCATCACTCCTTATCACCCATCCCCTCCTACTTGTGACTGTATGACTGTAACTTTGTCGCTTGTATCCTTACGATTTATACTGAATGTTTCCTAGTATGATTTGATTGCTTAATTGTACCCTATGGCTATCATTAAGTGTTATACCTTACGATTCTTGATTCATGTATCTTTTCTTTTATGTATACTGAGACATTTTGCACCAAGACAAATTCCTTGTGTGTCCAACCACACTCGGCTAATAAAAAATTATATTCCATTCTATTCATGCAGGTAAGCAACCTATAGACAAAATGAAGGATTTCACAGCACCCCAGTGCCCAACATGTATTATGGTATCAGCTTTCACAAATTACTCCCAATACATTAACCAAAATGGCACAATACATTTTGCTATTTTTGCTCAGTTACCTCTCTGAAAATGTTACCAAAAATAATCTTGATGCATTTGGACCAATGATTGCATCAATGTGTTTTTCTGCTGAATGTTTTATCAATGCCCATTATTTATTTACTTTCCATAGCTATATACTGCTGCCTGAAAGCAATTTCTGGGCAGTTCACAATGCCAAAATAAAAGGGCACAATTAAAAACATGGTTTTCAAGATATTACACGCTGTCCATGTAGAACAAGGGCCTGTGAAAAATAACTGATAGAAGCCCGAAAAAGGGAAAGATTTGATTGCGTTCACATGTATTAAGCCAATGGTTTGGCTGATTATGGCTTAATGTATAGTATGCACTGGGAGCTTGAATTCTCCACTTTCCAGAGAACCAAAAGACAGAAATAACTCCCAAACAGGTAGCATCTATCCATCTTTGGCTATCTCAAAAAGCTAAGCAGGGTCATAGCGATTACGACCTGGATGGGAGATTATATCGGTGCTGTAGACTAAGCTGGAAAGTTTGTTTTTTTTAATGATCAAAGTGTTAATTGCTACTTCTGCATTATCATCAACAAAGCTGAAGGGAAGTGTCCATAAAATCACTAATGTGTCATCCAAACAGGGTTTGGCCCTTTAACTTTGAGCTACTGTAGTTAGCTTCTTTTTTTTTTCAAGGATATTTTTGTCGCAGATTTATTGGGGGCAAAAATTAAAAAAAAAAAACCAAATCCCAGAGTTAGGAAACACTTGGCAATTAACTATGGAGCAATGCAGAACCCCCACTGCACCAATTTGGAGGGCTCCATATGAACTAGAACTAGATCCATTTAGCAAATAGGAGAACAAAAAAAAAATCATCTCCCTCTTCTGTCACCATTTAGTCTGTTTCTCCTCTTGAGGTTAGATTGGATAATCAAACCATCCTGTCTAATCAGCACAAATTCCCGGTTTGGGCATGTCTGTTGCTGCTAAAATAGATTTAATTTTACTCGGTAACATAGGCTTTCTTTGAATTTAAGATAATGATCGTATTTCAGATATGTTGCCAAGAAGGAATTTCATAAAAACACTGTATGGATTCCGAATGGTTAAGCTGGGGAGAGAGAGGCTCAGTTCCAAAATGTACATGAGCTACATATGCTTCTCAAAAGCATATGCCTTTTAATAAAATTTGTTAGCTCAAAAAGGTGCTACACAACTCCTGGTTTTTTCAGCAGCAGCTCCAAAAAATATTCTAACATGTCACCCTCACAATGAGGAGCATCCAATTAATTTTGAAAACTGTTGTCCCAGTGGTGGGATTCAATTTTTTTTTACTACTGGTTCTGTGGGTGTGGTTTGGTGGGCATGGTTTGGTGGGCGTGGCAGGGGAAGGATACTGCAAAATCCCCATTCCCTCCCCACCCACTAACCTGCTTTCCAGCTCTGTTCTCCTGTGCAGGGCAACCAAAGAAGACCCAGCCAATCAGCTGGGACTTGGGAGGCAGAGAATAGATGGGGGCGGAGCCAGTCAGAGATGATATTGGCCAGTTCTCCAAACTACTCAAAATGTCCACTATCGATTCTCCAGAACTGGTCAGAACCTGCTGAATACCACCTCTGCTAATCCCACCTTTTTCGTTTCTTTGCAATCTTTCCTACCCTTCATTCAGGCTATTAAATTCTTGGGTGTTGGAAAGGGACAGGGTCTGCTATTAGAGACCACTGCGCCACCACAATATAGAGAAATGTTTAGAATGTACAGGTAATCTTCGACTTACAACAGTTCATTTAGTGATCAAAGTTACAACAGCACTGAAAAAGGTGACGTATGACTGTTTTTCACAGTTATGACTGTTGCCGCATCCCCATGATCGTGCGATCAAGATTCAGGTGCTTGGCAACTGGTTCATACCTATTACCGTTGCGGTGTCCTGAGGTCATGTGATCACATTTTACAACCTTCTGACAAGCAAAGTCAAAGGGGAAGCCAGATTCACTTAACAACCGGGTTACTAACTTACCAATTGCAATGATTGACTAGGGAAGACAAGAAAAGTCATAACATGGAGCAAAACTCACTTAACAAATGTCACTTACCCGCAGAAATTTCGGGCTCAATTGTGGTCGTAGGTCATGGACTACCTGTTGTATTTGCAAGCTAATTCTACTGTCTGCTGACTGCCAGTTGTTTGCCAGTTCAACTTCACTGGCACAAGGCTGATTCAGCCTTCCATCCTTCTGAGGTCAGTAAAATGAGGACCCAGATTGTTATACTGATATAACAGTATAATATTTATTTTATTTATTTTATTTGGTTTGTCAATTGCTTACAAGATAATAGGTATAAGTAAAAACATAGTTATGAATACATGGATACATATAAGAAAAATAAACAATAGGATAGGGAAGGTAGGCACGTTGGTGTGCTTATGCACGCCCCCTACAGACCTCTTAGGAAAGGAGTGAGGTCAATAGTAGACAGTCTAAGGTTAAAGTTTTTGGGGTTTGGGGAAGAAACCACAGAGTCAGGTAGAGTATTCCAGACATTGACCACTCTGTTGCTGAAGTCGTATTTCCTGCAATCAAGTTTGGTGCGACTAACCTTGAGTTTGTATCTATTGTTTGCTCTTGTGTTGTTATGGTTGAAGCTAAAGTATTCATTGACAGGTAGGACATTGCAATGTATGATTTTATATACTATATTTAGATCGGACCGAAGGCGGCGTAGTTCTAGATTTTCTAGGTCTAGAATTTCAAGTCTGGTGGCATAAGGTATTCTGCAATGAGTAGAGGAGTGGAGAATTTTCTTGTGAAATATTTCTGGACTTTCTCAACTGTGTTAATATCAGATACATGATATGGGTTCCAGACTGATGAATTGTATTCATGTATTGGTCTAGAAAATGTTTTGTACACTCTAGTTAGTAGTGTAATATTACCAAAGAAAAAGCTACGTAGGATTAGGTTAACAACTCTTAATGCCTTTTTGGCTATGTAGTTACAGTAGCACTTAGATCATTAGAGATGAGTACTCCAAGATCCTTGACAGAGTTTGGATCATCAACAAGGTCTTAAATATTCAGCCTGTATTTTATTTTTTGATTTATTTTTTTTTTGCCAATATGTAAGACAGAGCATTTATTTGTCGAGATTTGAAGTTGCCATTTGTTTGACCATTCTGATAGTCAAGATCTTTTTGAAGGGTAGCAGTATTGTCTGTGGTGTTGAATAGCTTTACATCATCAGCAAAGAGGATGCAATTGCTCTTAATATGATCACAGAGGTCATTTATGTAGAGTATGAAGAGAGTTGGTCCTAAGACACTGCCTTGGGGGACACCACTATTGACAGGTACAAAATTTGATAGGACGCTCCCAATTTTGACCATTTGTTGTCTGTTTGACAGGAATGCTTCTATCCAGTTATGCAAGTGTCCAGAGATACCATAAGATTTTAGTTTTAGGAGTAGTTTGTCGTGTACCACTGAATCAAAGGCTTTACAGAAGTCTATGTAGATTGCGTCTATTGCTTTGCCCTGATCGAGTTGTGTAGTCCATATGTTTCTGCAGTGTAAGAGTATATTATATTAAACAATATAATATACTGTATAATATACTGTTATATATTATATACCAGTGATGGCTAACCTTTTTTGGGTTCCTGTGCCAGAAATTGTCCATGCACTTGCACGCTCGCGGTCACGTGCCAGCACCCAGAAGGCAATGCACGCCCCCCCCATGTCCCCTACACATGCGCATGCAATCTCCCCACCCACCCACCCACCCTTACCTGCACTGCGCCTCACACCTGATTTTTGACCAGTTTGAGGCCTTTTCAGCCTCCCAAAGGCTTGAGAAAGGCTTCTGCAGGCTTCTACAAGCTTTGTAGGCCGAAATCTAGCCCCGTTTCGTCACTTCCTGTTTTTCCGAAAATACCAGAAGTGATGAAACGGGGCTAGATTTCGGCCTACAAAGCTTGCAGAAGCCTGCAGAAGCCTTCCTCAAGCCTTTAGGAGGCCGAAAAAGGCCTCAAACTGGCCGAAAATCAGCTGTGAGGCACGCATATGCGCAGTGAGGTAAGTTTGCCTGCAGCTCACGTGCCGGCACAAATGCCATAGGTTTGCCATCATGGTTATATACTGATTCTGTAAACCGCTTAGAGTGGGATGTAAAGCACCGCAAAGCTATATATACACCTAAGAGCTATTGCTATTGCTATTTGAGTAGGTGGTTGGACTAGATGACCTCCAGGGTCCCTTCCAATCCCATATTATTCTATGTTCTAAAAGAAGAAACCCCGCCCACCAGGTACAAATAGCTGCAATTTCCACAGCAAGGTCAGAAGAGGACACCATTCCACAAGCACCATGTAAGGTAAGAAGAGGTCAAGCCAGGTGAGGTCTCTGCTGGGAGTAATTCATTAGCCCCAGTGTACATCTGTGTTTGGTCTCAGGATAATCCCTGATTGGATTTCAACCTTCCATGACTGTACACACCCACCCTAGCTTTGTGATCAGCCCCCTCCCTTCCCCTCTTTAAAGCTTTCCCCGGCTTCAGCGTGATGAATGTCCTTGCTTTCTGTGATCCTGGCCAACTGTAAATTGATAATATACCGCTGCATAAAGAAAAAAAATAGAAGAAAATAAAAAATGTACCAAAGTCCAGACTTCAGATAATCTAGAAACAGGAGCAAAATCTAGGCTGCCAAAAGAATCCCAGCTGGCCTTCATCAAAAAGATCCTAGTTTGTAACAGGGCAGGATCCAAAGTGAAGCAATAATGTAGTTAAGCAACATTGCTTAATATTCATCTGGATCTTTCATGCATTTACTTACTAGCTTACTAGCTGCTTCACCACATTTGAGAATAAATCACGCTCGTTTTCTTCATATTACCAAGATGGAGCTGCAGGAGGGAAGCATGTTTAAAATCGTTTTGTAAGTCTATGGTAGAAGTGTGTAACTGCCATCTTTCTGATCCATCATTAACAACAAAGCTATGCCAGCTCTTCCAGTATAAACAGTTGTATACATAGGGAATGACTGGTGATATTTCACATTAAAAATGCGGTCCTGCAGAAGGCCGTGTTTCCCAACCCTGGCGATCTTAAGACGAGTGGACTTCAACTCCCAGAATCCCTCAGAGTTGAACTCCAACCTTCTTAACGCTGCCAAGGGTGAGAAACCTTGGCATAAGGACAATATTTGGAGCAGATATTATTAGTAAATATTAGTAAACAGATTAATAGAGTTGGAAGGGACCTTGGAGGTCATCTAGTCCAACCCCCTGCTCGAGCAGGAGAGTCTATTCCAAATATTAGCCTCTACCTAGGATCGAACTCACAGCCTCCTTGTTGTATATGCCAGTGATGGCTAACCTTTTTAATCGTCGCGTGCTGAAAGTGCGTACAGGTGCCTGCACCCATAATGCAATGCGCGCACACCCCCGCCGCCACCCCCTTGCACATACATGTGTGACAACCCCATGCACACTGCACGCCTCTGTGCATGCGTGCGCGTCTCATGCATGCGCTCCACTCCCCCGTGCACGCGTGGCAGATACCTGACAATTAGCTGGCTGTCGGGAGGTGCACGCGCATGCACCGTGCATCTCTTTTGGGCGACGGCTGGCATGCCGGCAGAAATGGCTCTGCGTGCCACTTCCGGCACACATGCCATAGGTTCACCATCACGGATAAATGCAGTAGATATGGCTTACTAAGTTTCAGCAAAATGAAAATAAAGTACATCGAAGTTTGTAGCCCTCTTCCCTGGTTGTGCACTCAGTTCACACGTACAAAGATATATTGGCTGTGTGAATGCTGGAAATTGCAACTCGACTGCAGCTGGAGAGTTCATGGCTCCAAAAAGCTGATTTAAAAACTTTGAGGAAGGAAATGTGGGAGACGGAAAGATCACTGAAAGTCCGGAGTCTAAAACCATCCAAGTATACTTGTGATTGACCTTGGTCTCCTGGTCCTTTGTTTCCCTCCTTGTCTTTTCTTACAATTTCCAAAGAGAGACTAAACGATCGTCCTTTGCTGAATTATACAGAAAAGGCAAAAGTTTGGCAATACAGATTTAAAACATACAGGTAGTCCTCAACTTACAACAGTTCGTTTAGTGACCATTCAAAGTTACAACGGCAGTGGAAAAAGTGACTTAAGACCATTTTTCACACTTAGGACCATTGCAGCATCCCCCACGGTCACATGATCAAGATTAAGATACTTGACAACCGACTCATAGTTATGATGGTTACAGTGTCCCAAGAACTATGGCAAGAAAGGGCATAAAATGGGGCAAAACTCACTTCACAAATGTCTCACTTAGCAACGAAATTTTGTGTTCAATTGTGGTCGTAAGTCAAGGACGACCTGTACTACTGTAACTAAATTGTTTTAAATCAGTTTTAAAATCATTGCTATTTCACGCCTGTATTTATTGCTTCAGGTCCAGGGCAAAGTAAAACATGAATGTTATGAAAGTAGAATAAAAACATGAAACTCCATATTATTATCTCAATGCAATAGTATCCACTGTCCTTAAGCAGAGATTTGTGAAACTGTTGAGGTTAATGCCAAGAACCAGGATAGTAATTTGAAAATGTCTAAAAACTGTTAAATGAAAGAATAACAACAATGGAAATAACAGAAGCAATTAAAAGACAAAAAAACAACACCTGGACCAGACTGACTTCCTGCAGAGTATACAAGAGGCACTAGGACAGGTACGGTGGAAGATTTACAATGAAGCATTATCAAAGGTCAAACTCCCAAAACTTGGACAGAGACATACATTACACTAATCCCAAAGGAAGACACAGATCCTCAACAGATAAAAAAACTACAGACAAGGGTGGATAAAAATCAATGATTTTTTTAAGAAAATCAAAAAATTTGATTTTTTTAATTTAAATCGGATTTTTTTAAATAAAATGCTTTTTGAGAAAAATATATTACCATCCAAAGGTTATTCCATCATGAAATAAAGATTAGTTTTTTAATTATGTAGAATAAGGCTGTATATGTTTAATTTTTTTGGTAAATAAATTCCATTAATCCATTCACAATGTCATGCTCTTCCAGAGGTTTTTGTAAGATTATTGGGCAGTTTCTCTGCCTACAAGATATTATAACAGATGCTTGGTTTACTTTTAAATTGTTATTATTAAGGTAATGATTATTTTTCTCCTTCCTAAGTACAACGAGAAAAGTTGTCCAAATATGAATGATTAACCTATTAAATTGGGGATAAAAAAACTAATATGAAAAGTTGTTATTCTAAAAATCTTCATCTACTTGCATATTAAAGTTATACTAGCAAGAATTAGTCTTTATGTAGAAAACTATGATTTAAATCAAGCCTTACTGACTAGTGATTTAAATCGTGATTTAAATCGTGAATTAAATCAGTTTGATTTAAATCAAATCCACCCTGCTACAGACCAATATTACTAAATGTCGATTATAAAATATTCATCTTTATAATCTCAGAAAGAATCTTAAAAAGATTTTTAAACGAATTCATACATCTCCACCAGAATAGTTTTTTTACCCATAAGACAACTGAATAATAACACGAGGATTATTATGAACATGTAGGGAGCTGCTTGGCTCATTGAAACTAAGAGCCTTAAAGGATTTGTTTAGAGTTTAAAAGCAAACCTTTTTGTTGTCTCTTTTTGAAGCCTTTGCTATTCCGGCCAAGGGAAGGAAATTAAGCTGCCTATATCCACGAAGGCTGAGCAAAAACCGTGGACGCTAGGGAGAAGTCCCGTGGAGGAGGAGGAGCATCCTCTCAATTAAAGCCTAGCCTATCAGATGAGCGACAGAAACGTCATCCCAATCAATGGATGCTCTGAACAGCTCGTCTGGAGAAACTACGAAGTCCACTCCAAAAAAACAGTTATCATTTACCTTTTTGGGTACACAAAAAGCCTTTGATAACATGAACTGGCAATTTATGATATTACAATTGAAAAGCATGAACTTCGGTGAAAATTTTGTAAAGATGATCCAAGCAATATATTCAATCAAATGGCAAAAGTGATAGTAAAAGGAGAAATAACAGAAAAATTTAACATAAACAAGGGTACAAAACAAGGGTGTCCATTATCCCCACTTTTATTTATATTAACCCTGGAAGTCTTACTTAGACAGAATGTAGTCACCAAACCAGTAGTAATACCAGTTGAATGCCCACCCCTGTATATCATTAATGACAATCTGTTGAAATGGATAAAAAATTGGAATGTATGAATATAGCCAAGACTTGTTTTTGTACTGTCAGAGAACGATGGTGAATTGTACCAACTTATTTTCTTTTTATAGATACATTTGTATTTTAATATTTTAATTTCAATAAAAACTTTTTAAAATTAAAAAGAAAAAAGAAATATATAAGAATACACAATGTAAGCAATATCACTATCAGACTGTATGTGAATATAGTTTAAAATTACACAATAACATGGACCTGAGAGTTTTCAGACGTGCATTAAAAACCTGGCTCTTCGAGCAGGCCGGCCTAGGCTGAAATGGGATTTTTAATTTAGTATTGTGTTTTAATTTGGGATTTTAAAATTTGGGTTTTAATAATTTATTGGGGGAGGGTATAATTTTAGACAGCCTAAGATATTTAATTTTTTTTAACTTTTATAATTGTAATGAAGTTTTATGGTTGGCTGTGCACCGCCCTGAATCCTTCGGGAGAAGGGCGGTATATAAATATAATAAATAAATAAATAAATAAAATGTAAATGTAATAGAGTGTTGTGTACAGCTATTAAAACAATAGTTATAATGATGACGTACAATGCTATGTATTTAAAAGAGACTACACTGTATGACTATGAGAATAATGGTTATAACCAGGGTGTATACTATGATGTATATTTAAAAAAGACTAGATGTAGCCAGCACACTGCCGTTACAAAACTGGAAATATGACATATAATAACAAAAAATGTACAATAAAAATATTTTTAAAGAAGAAAAAGAAAATGTCTAAGAACTGGTTCACACAGAGCTTTGATATGTCTGGCAGGCAGGTTTCAATACACAGATAGGAAATAGATACTGACTCAATGACAGTAGATTTAGCACCCCTTGAAAGCAGTTCAACTCCCGCTGAATTCAAAACCAATGCTGTGTTTTAATATTTCTCAACCTTGACATCTTGAAGAAGAAGAAGTAACCTGGCTGGGGAATTCTGGGAGTTGAAGTGCCCACCTCTTCAAGGTGTCAAGGTTGAAAAACACGGCTCTATTCAGCTAACATCTGTAAACTCCTGGGGTTAATAGCCATGTCCTCTGCACAACAAAACTGACCAAGTTTCAAAACCATCACCCAAAGGTAGATAGAAGAGAAAAGTGGACTTAGAATCCGTACATTCTATAGGTAGTCCTCGACTTATGACCACAAATGAACCCCAAATTTCTACTACTAAGCAAGACTTTTATTAAAAGGGGATCACATGACCCCCGGACATTACAACCATCATAAATATGAACCGGTTGCCAATCATCCAAATTTTGATCACATGACTTTGGAGACGCTGCAACAGTTGTAAGTGGGAAAAAGAGTCATGTCACTTTTTTTCAGTGCCATTGTAACTTCGAAGGTCACTAAATGAATTGTTGTAAGTCAAAGATTACCTGTACTTGGAAATGAATACTCTGAAGGTTGGCTCTGGAAGCAGAGTTTCCATAATTTAAAAAAGAGTGCAAGATAAAGGCTGAAGGTCCAACGTTGTTTTCCAAAAATAAGAGAGGTGAGTCCAATCCATGTTGGTAAAAAAGATAATTCACAGCAGCTGGTTGGTGGTGTTTGATCAAAGAAAACAGAAAGCTGAGTAAGGCAGGAGCCATGAAAATGTGAAGTAGCTTCAAATATGTATGTGGGATAAAAAGCACACACCCTATTTTAGGATTTTTTTAACAGCTGGGCTATCAGTCCCAACCACACCCCTGCAATAAAGATTAGATTTATTTTCCTGGTTTCTTTCTATTATTGTTTTACTTATTACTTGCTTCTATTCCACCTTAATTCTTTCTCACAAGAATACCTGCACAGAACTCCTGACATGCGAAGTCCTACAAGTTCATTACTTCTCCATCTAAAGAAATCATCATGTTATGCTTCTATACACATTGATTTTGTTGCAGTGGTTCTTTGATGCAAATAGAAGCACAGTCAAAATGCTTTTTGCACTGCAGTTTGCTAATCTAAAAATGGAGCCCCAAATACAGGTAAAAAATACTATTTGAAAATGATTATCTGATTGAATACACGGCCATATCAAGACTACTTTTTGTTCTTTTCGTATCTTAGAACTGCAACATTAATTACAGGAAGGGAAAATTACAAAGGAACTGAAAGCGAAGGCAAAATATACATGTACAACATTTTCAACTTTGGTAACTTTTAGATGTATGGATTTCAACACCCAGAATACCTCAGCCGGTGAGGCCTGGAGAGTTCTGGAAGCTGAAGACAACACATCTTAAAAGTTTCCAAGGTTGAAAAACACTGATGTACAACACACTGCACAGAATGCGAAAATTAAACTGCAACAAAAAGAAAAACATGTGAAGATTCCTATGCTTCATTTTCATTTCTGAAATAAACCAAAATCAGAACTCAAAAGTCTAGGGAAAATTAGGAAGAGTGAATAATAGAGGTATTCTTATAATGCAGATTATTTTTCCTAGAGAGGGTATACATTATCAGTGCAAAGAACTACACTCAAATTGCAATGAGAAAAAAATTGGAATAAATCTAAGGAAAGCTGGAAAACACAATGGAAGAAATTCGCTTAAAAAAGCGGTTGGCTGTCTGTCAGAAGTTTTAAGCAGAGATTCTAATAGATGCTATATAAATTACCTTAGTAGGGTTGTCGGTTGATCACTTTTGAGATTTCCTTCTGTCTCTAGAGTCTATCTCTTTCTCCAGAGCTTTCTCCAGCTCTGGAATTCTACTAGCTCCCTATAATAACTATTTAGGATCAGCACTAATTTGAAGAGCTATATATATATATATATATATATATATATTTACTGTTGGAGGGAGTTATGGTGATGAGAGGTGAAGGTGGAATTTTGTGCACTGATTAAAATAAGCACATCTGTCCCCTTACTTTTGATATTAATATAGTACCTGTCTTTTCCCATTCCTCCAACCTAATGTTATTTTGTGTGATGTGCTTTCAAGTTCATCTTGTCTTTTGGTGGTTGCTTGGACAAGTCCCTGCAGTTTTCTTGGCTAATTTTTCAAAAGTCGTTTGCCCTTGCCTTTTTTTTCCTAGGGCTGAGAAAGAGTGACAAGCCTGAATCCATCCAGATGGCTTCATGCCTATGGTAGAACTAGAACACACCATCCTCTGTTTCTAACCATTACAGCAAGGCACCTACAAATTATTATACGCTAAAAAAGCAAAAGCAAAATAAATACGTTGTGCGAAGTATCTTTTTCTCCAAAAGTGTATACAACTAGTCCTTGAGTTACAACAGTTTGTTTACTGACCGTTTGAAATTACAATGGCACTGAAAAAAAAATGACTTAAGACCCTTGCAGCATCCTCATGGTCACGTGATAAAAATTTAGATGCTTTGCAACTGACTCATATTTAGGACGGTTGCTTTTATCCAAGTGTCACACAATTTATTTATTTATTTATTTATTTATTTATTTATTAATCACACTTTTATACCGCTCCCTCTCCCAAAAAGGGACTCGGGGCGGTGAACAGCCCACTAAAAACATACAATAAATACATAATAAATACGGTTAAAAATAAATTAAATAATCAAATCGGCTGTCTATTAAAATTAAAACCCAATTAAAATTTAAAAACCCCTAGGCCAGTCCGGCCTGCCGAAATAAATGCGTTTTGAGCAACCGACGGAAGGCCATGAGATCGGGGGCGGCCCTTATCTCCGGGGGTAATTCGTTCCAGAGAGGGGGTGCTCCCAATGAGAAGGCCCGCACCCTCGGGGTCGCCAGCCGTCCAGCCGGCGGCACCCCGAGGAGGCCCACCCTATGGGAGCGTACCGGTCGGTGGGAAGCCGATGGTGGCAGGAGGCGGTCTCGCAAGTAACCTGGTCCCGAGCCATGGAGCGCTTTAAAGATAGTGACCAAGACCTTGAAGCGCACCCGGAGGGCCACCGGGAGCCAATGCAGCTCGCGTAGAAGTGGCATAACATGGGAGCCCCTAGGTGCCCCCATTACCACCCTCGCGGCTGCATTCTGCACCAACTGGAGCCTCCGGATGCTCTTCAAGGGCAGCCCCATGTAGAGAGCATTGGCATAGTCTAGGCGGGAGATCACAAGGGCGGAAGTGACCGTGCGAAGCGCATCCCGATCCAGAAAGGGCCGCAACTGGTAGATCCTACGGACCTGTCCAAAAGCCCCCCTGGCGACGGCCGCCACATGATCTTCCAATGACAGCCGTACATCCAGGAGGACACCCAGATTGCGGGCCCCCTCTGTGGGGGCAAGAATTTCCCCCCCCACAGCCAGCGATGGAACCAGCCGGCTGTATCGGGGTGCCGGGAAGCACAGCCACTCAGTCTTAGATGGGTTGAGCTGAAGCCTGTTCCGCCCCATCCAACACCGCACGGCCTCCAGGCATCGGGTCATCACTTCGACGGCTTCATCGGGGTGGCCCGGGGTAGAGATGTACAGCTGGGTGTCATCAGCGTACTGGTGGAACTCTACCCCAAAGCCACGGATGATCTCACCAAGCGGCTTCATATATATGTTGAACAGGAGGGGCGAGAGCACCGACCCCTGAGGCACCCCGCAAACCAGGGGCCTCGGGGCCGACCTCTGCCCCCCTGCCAACACAAATTGCGAGCGGTCAGAGAGGAAGGAGGAGAACCACCGCATAACGGTGCCTCCCACCCCCAACCCCCCCAGCCGCTGCAATAGGATACTGTGGTCGACAGTATCAAAAGCCGCCGAAAGATCTAGGAGGACCAGGACAGAGGAATAACCCCTGTCACGGGCCCTCCAGAGATCATCCACCAATGCGACCAGCGCCGTCTCTGTGCTGTGCCCGGGCCTGAAGCCCGATTGGCGTGGATCCAAATAGACAGCTTCATCCAGGTGCTGGGGAAACTGTTGTGCCACCACACTCTCAACAACCTTCGCCATAAAGCGAAGGTTGGAGACAGGACGATAATTAGATAACAAAGTTGGGTCCAGGGACGGTTTCTTGAGGAGGGGTCTCACCACCGCCTCTTTCAAGGCGGCGGGTAGATATCCCTCACTCAAGGAAGCGTTAATAATGCCCTGGAACCAACCTCGTGTCACCTCCCGGGTGGCTAACACCAGCCAGGAGGGACACGGGTCCAATAAACATGTGGTCGCATTCAGTCCCCGCAGTAACCTGTCCACATCTTCGGGGGTCACAGGATCAAACTCGTCCCAAATGACTGTTCCAAATTCCGCCCCCGATTCCCCACCCAGAACTGCCCATTCGGAGTCCAAGCCATCCCGGATCTGAGTGATTTTATCCACCAGGAACTTTGAAAAATCCTCAGCCTGTCCCTGCAAGGGGTCCTCCCGCGCTCCCCCTTCTAAGAGGGAGCGGGTCACTCTAAACAGGGCAGCCGGGCGGTTTCCTGCGGACGCAATAAGGGTGGAAAAGTAAAGACGCCTTGCCACCCTTATCGCCACTAAATAGGTCTTAATAAAAGACCGTAAAAGTGTTCGGTCAGGTCCGGAGCGAGTGGTCCTCCAAATACTCTCCAGGCGTCTTTTCCGGCGCTTCATCTCCCTCAGCTCCCCGGAAAACCAGGGGGCCGAGCGAGAGCGGTGCCGGGTCAGAGGCCGCAAGGGCACGACCCGGTCCAGGGCCCCAGCCGCCACCCTTTCCCAGGTGGCGACTAGGTCCCCCACCGAGTCGTGAGTCCGAATGTCGGGATATGGCCCAAGCTCCATCAGGAACCTATCTGGATCCATCAGGCGCCTGGGGCGGTACCAACGTATTTGGTCCGCCTCCCTGCGATGGGGAGGAGCGGCCTGGAAGTCTAGCCTAAGGAGCGAATGATCTGACCATGACAAGGGTTCAATAGAAACATCCCCAACACCTAGATCATCCTGCCACTGTCCAGAGACAAAAACCAGATCCAGAATGTGACCCCCAGTATGCGTGGGTTCCTTAATTAATTGGGTCAGGCCCAAGGCCGTCATGGAAGCCAAGAACTCCTGAGCAGTCCCCGAGGCCCCACCGGCCGAAGGTAGGTTGAGATCCCCCATGACCATCAGCCTGGGGGTCTCAACCGCCAGGCCGGCTATGACCTCGAGGAGCTCAGGCAGGGCCGATGTCACATAGCAGGGAGCCAGGTATGTGATCAATAGGCCCATCTGAACCCCGGAACCACACTTAACAAACAGGGACTCACATCCGGTCGTCTGAGGAACAGTGGATTCCCTAGGATCTAGATCCTCCCGAATAATTACCGCAACCCCCCCACCCCTCCCCTCGGCCCTCGGCCGATGAAAGACCCGAAACCCGGCTGGGCACATCTCTACTAGAGGGACACCCCCCTCCTGTCCCAGCCAGGTCTCGGTAATGCCCGCCAGGTCCGCACCCCCCTCCGTGATGATATCGTGCACAAGGGGGGCTTTATTCACTACGGACCTGGCATTGCAGAGCATCAGCCGGAGGCCCGGGGCCCGATCATTCAAACAACTCAGGGAGCGAGACATGACCTGGGGGCCGGAGCGCACCACCGCTTGTAAACAGCGGGGGCGAGCTCCCATCACTTGATAAGACCCCCTGTCAACACCATACCTGCCTCTCCCACCGATCGTAGGGATAACCCTTTCATCCCCCTCCCCAGAAGAAACCCCCATCTTCGGAACGACCGACCCCGATCCCAAGGCCCCCCAGTCGCAGGTATCCCCCGGTCTGGCCTTATCCCCAGGCGGGTTGTCCCCCAAACCCAGCCCGGGCCCCCTCCCTAACCCAATTAATAAATTCCCTTGCCCTAACCCCATTAAAAATTTCATCAAAAATTTAAATAATTTAAAAGACCCCTTAAAATCCCTAAAATTGAAATCCCCAACTGCGTCATATCTCCTCTCTGGCACCCAAGAGCCATCCTCGAGGTATGACCGGGAGAGGTCTGAGGGCCACACCTGAGAAAGGGGGGCATTCCTCAGGGCCCTCAGTTCAGCTGCCGAATAGATAGACTTCAGTTTTTCATCGCCTCTGGGTAGTAAGGCCTCACAAAGCAAGGGCCAGAATAAAATGTCCTGTGGAAGAAAAGAAAGATCCTCTACCCCAATGACCCTCTCACGGTCACTGGGGAGTCCTGGTGGTAATAGGTCCACCATCCTCTCACGATGGTGAGGGACCAGACCACACGGACCTTAGGGTGGAGATAAGGTTCAACCCACTGTCCTCTCACAACAGTGGGGAAGGATGATATGCAACGCCATTGTCCTCTCACCACGATGGCGGTCTGAGAACCTCCTCCTCTGGCACCTTTCTCCTGGTAAAAGGATAGTCAGAATAAGGGCATTCGCTGGTTGATGGAAAATGTTATACCACTAAAAGTGGCAATAGGCTGGAGTTGATGGTAAACAGCAGACAAGTATCCAGACAGGTATCCAGAACTCATACAGGAACAACAATATCAAACGCTGCCAGGCTAAACGGTACAAGTAGAAGAGGACGACGAGGTAAGACAACAAATAGCAGCAGCCTCGACCATCCACTAAAACAAGAACAAGAGAGGATCGCAGCAAGACACATCTCAACCGATCCTCTCGCCTAGAATTCAAATATCCCGCCATCCAAGATGGCGGGCGCAGCTGTAATCCCGCAGGTCTGGCGTCGCAAATCCACCGCTCATCACAAATACCCTCCAGGAAGGACTCAAAACGACGGTCGAGTCCATCTCTACCAGCTGGCAGAAGACCAGGAGGGAAAACTCTCCCCCCGACGTCCTCTGCCCTGGTCGAATGCAGCCCTCCAAGAACATCTGACAGCATCTCCGTCGCAGCAAGAAAGCCTCGGCCAATCCTGGAATTCAAATGTCCCGCCCTTCAAAATGGCGGACGAGGTTGTAAGCCAGCAGGCTTTGCATCGCGGACTCACCGCTTCGCAGCCGCGGCTCCAACACAGTCCAGGATGGCCTCAAAGCGACGGCGAGGTCCATCCCTACCAGCTGGCAGAAGGCTAGGGGGGAGAAATCCCCCTCCGACGCTCTCTGCCCGGGCCGAACAAAACCCTCCGGAGCGTCTTCATTTCAGCCGGCCGACATCCCAGTCATGCGCAGATGCTCAATCCCCTTTTGCGACCTTCTGACAAGCAAAATCAATTGGGAAGCCAGATTCACATAAACCACCATGCTACTAAACTTAACAACTGCCGTGATTCAATTAACAACCTTTGGTAACCTGTGTTAAGAAAAAAAATCGTAAAACGGGGCAAAGTTCACTTAACCAATGCCTCATTTTGCAACATAAATTTTGGGCTCAATTGAGGTCGTAATGCAAGGACTACCTGTAATCGATGATGGTTAACCCAGTCTCCACCTCAAAAGTTCTTTTGTTCCTAAATAGCCAAAAAGCTAGTAATATTTTTGATAACCGTATTCAAGCGCAGTTGATTGCCTTTGTAATGTAATCTACCTATTTCATTTTATGCATTGAAATACCATATTTTTCAGAGTATAAGACGCACTTCCCCGCCCAGCAAAAAAAAGTGAGTGGAAATGTCTGTGGGTAAATATTGTGGTGGGCGGAGGGGATTGGTGTGGCACCAATCAGCTGTTTTAGAACAGGCTGCAGAGATGGAGACTGGGCCGCAGCGAATAGGCCCAATGAATACTGGATGGATGCTGGGAGGCAGAGACAGATTTTTTTTCTTGTTTTCCACCCCAAAAGCTAGGTGCATGTTATAATCTGGAGCATTTTATAGTCCAAAAAATAAGGCACATTTAATGTCCGTAAATTTCAACTCAGGAACAACCTCTCCCTATGCCTGAAGATAAAAGTTTTCAGTCAGAGTGTGCTACCGGTTCTAACATATGCCGGTGAAACATGGACACTAACCTCACAAAGCTACGAGTGGTGCAAAGAGCCATGGAAAGATACATGCTCATCATCACAAGACAAGATAGAAAGACCTGCACATGGATTAGAGAGGGAACAAAATTATAGGATATCATCAGGGGAGTAAAAGAAAGGAAATGGAAATAGGCTGGTCACATAGCAAGAATTGATGGTAGGTGGACCAAGGCAGTCATAAAATGGATCCCACTTGATAAAAAGCATCCACGAAAGAGACTGAAAACAAGATGGATCAATAACATCAGCAAGTACCGCGGGCCCAATTGGCAAAAGAAAACTCAGGACTATATGGGTTGGAAACATGAGAAACAGGCCTTCATCCTACAGTGGATAGACAATGAAATGATGATGTTTCAGCATATTCTCAGAGGTCAGGGTAATCTTTTCTACCATATGGGTATCTGCAGGCACATTGATACACAGTCCTCCCACATACGAAAGCAATCCTGTGATGATTGTACGCAAGATTCTGGTTGTGCAATTTTACTAAAATGCATGCGTGTAACTGGCAAAACCATACACAGAGTTAATTTTGATGCAATTACTCATTTGATTATATCACAATTGCCAAAATGCAGTTGCAGAAAGAGAAGTAGCGCAATGCACAAAAAGGCACGCATGAGGCTTCAGGAAGATGCTCCTGAAACAGAACAGCCTTGTTTGAAAAATCAAACAACAATTTCATTTTGGATTATCACCCACAATAATAATAACATGTTATCTATGAGCACATGTACAGAAGTCATAAAGAGCAACGGGGGAGGGGGGAAATGCAAATGACAGAAGACAATAGCTGTGCGTGCACCAATTCGTACATTAATGTGACCGTTTTTCTCAGTGTCACCGGATAATTCAACAGGTGTAGATGTCAGGACTGTGAATGATGAATCCCTTTTACCATAAAGCAATGCATTTGTGAGCCGCGGTAAAAAAACAGCCCTGAAATATCTGAACAGTGAATATTTCAGTCGGATTCATGTCCAAGTTCTGGAAGGCAATGTGGTGGTTAAGCTTTTATTAAATGTTGCTGTTCTGCATTATCGCAGGGGGATTGCCCTGACCTCCGGCAACTGCTTTTGCTTAATTAGGTCTCACCACCTGCATCCAAGGAGAGAAGAGATCACAAAAGAGCAGGCTGAATATTTGAAAAAAAAAATATTTACATTCGTGAGACTATATATCAATCAAGTCCAGTCTAGCCATTGCTTAGAACTTTTGATTGGTAGTTGAGAATTCTCCAACCCAGAAGGCCACTTTAGCTCCTACCTAGTTTTGAAGATGCTTTTTCCAAAGGCAACCGGACTGTTTTTTTCTTGAGGTAGATGTTTAATTGTGTAAGAAGTTAGCACCCATCCCTCTCCTAGAAAATTGAAATAGCCTAGGAAATATTAAAAAGACAGAATATTTCCCCTAAAAAAGAGTAGAAACTCAAGAAGCAGAAACTCAAGAAGCAGAAACTCAAGAAGCAGAAACTCACTCAAGAAGCAGAAACTCACCCCAGAAGCAGAATCTCTCCCCCACCTTTGTTAATGGGTGGGCCAATAAGGCCTGGGCCAGAATACTTTACATAAGAAGGAACTTCAGGTAAAGCTATTGCCAAAAGCCCTTTTAAGGACATAATCACCCAGCAAGGCTAGACCAAGCCTGGAACTCAGGACAGCCTACAGAGTTGCCCCTGGGAATCTGACAGCCAATGGGATTCATTTCTTGCACAGGAACAGGAAACACTAAGGTCGGGCTCAACAGAGGTTATATAAGGGTCTCTCAGCATCTGGAACTTCCCTTTTTTCTTGACTACTTCTCACCTTGAAGGATGTGATCATCCTTCCTTCTCACTTTGGAGCTCCAGGCTTTCCTGTAGCCTACTTTCCAAGTAGCCTCCATGTTTCCAATGTCCTTTCCTGTAGCCAAGTAGCCTCCATGTTTCCAATGTCTTTTCCTGTAGCCTACTTTCCAAGTAGCCTCCATGTTTCCAATGTCTTTTTCCCCACTTGGAACTGAACCCAGAAGGATATTTCTTTCAACAATTGGCATCCCAGATGGGACTCCAAGCTAACCTAACCAATGGAGCAGGCTGAGGTAAGATTCCCTTGCTGGCAAACAGACCCATTGAGTCTGTGGATGAGTTTTTCCTGGACCTTGGCCATTTGAAAAAAAAAGATTTTAAAGGGGTTTTGAGTGTTGAGCTCAAAGGCTGCTTGGAAAGAAGGTGAGTATCTCTAAATTTTAATTTTAAAGCATGGAAAAACATGGGAAATGTGTGCATGCCTATGTGTGAGTGAGAAAGAGATCTTTCTTCCTCTGTGTGTTCTACCAAGAGAGCTAGTATCAATTATATTACTGTTTATAACAATAATATTCATGCTATTTGTTTAGCCAAATCAATGTATCTTCCTTGTATCACTGATCCTTTCATATATTTCCCCTTTCCACTCCTGTTTTTTGCCTGCTAGCCATTGATGAGTCCCAAGGAAAAAAAAAATCAGTTTCTTCCTTTTGCTTAATTGTGTTAGCTTAGTCTAATCACATCTTCATCGGTTGGGACTTCTTCACTTTTTCACTGTTGTGCAAATACTATTCTCCCTGCAGTCAATACATGTAAAATACATTCCCTTTGTTATACCTCAATCGAATAGTGAAAATTTTTAGAATTTTGCAACATTTTCAAGTTTATCCTTTTTTACCTTGCCAAGTGTATTTCAATACTGTTTAATTTTTCAAAATATTTTTTCCTCCAGTTGTTTTGGTATTGCTTGGAATAAATATAGTAATCTTGGCAGGATATTCAATTTTATGGTGGCTATTCTTTCCATCAATGATAGTTTTAGATTTTTCCACTTAACCAAATTTGTTTTAATTGGTTGCACCAATTTATAATAACTTTCTTTACTACCTGAATACCTATTTTCCTCATTAATTCTTTTTCTATATGTCTGTAAACAATTATTTCAATTTTTTTTCTTTATTTATTTTCAATCCTGTAATTTTACCATACTCTTCTATTTTCCTAATTAGATTGAGTCCATTTTCTTGTGGGTCTTCCAAGATAAAGAGCAAATCTTTTACAAATGCCTATAATTTTTATTGTTCCCTTTTTATCTCCATAGCTTTAATTTCTATCTCTTGTCTAATATTTCTATTTAGCAATTCTAATATCAGTATGAATAGTAAAGGAGATAGTGGACATCCTTTTCTTGTGCCTTTTTATATTAAAATTCTCTGTCCTATTTCCATTTTCTATCACCTTTGCCATTTGTTTATGGCAAATTGCCTTTGAAGTTAAAATTATTCTCATATTGTTTTAATCTGTTTCTTAGGCAAAAAGCCATTTTGATCTGAATATATAAATTCATTTAGAAACTTTTTACTCTCTCTGCCATTATTGAAGCATATATTTTATAGTCAGTGTTCAATAAAGATATGGGGCTATAGGTTTTTTTTTACCTGCATTAAATCTGAATCTTTTGGAATCAAAGTAATATTTGCTTTCATCCACGAATTTCGTACCTTTGCATCAGTCAATATTTCATTATGGACTTCCAACATAGATAAGCCTAAAGTATCTTGTAAACATTTGTAAAATTCTGCCTACAGCCCATCTGGCCCTGGTGTTTTATTATTATTTTGTCTCTTGATCACTTCTGATAATTCCATCATTGATATTTGTTCATTTAACATAGTTTTTATTTTTTGGTACTTTAGGTAATTCCACTTTTTTTTCCAAATATTGTTTAATTTTCTCTTCTGAAACTTTTCTTGCTCATGCAGGTTTCCATAACAATCTTGAATTTATCCTCATTTTGGTAGTATAAAGTTCCTTTCTCATCTCCTAGCTTATGTGCATTAAAAAAAAAAGTTATGTTTAACATTTTCAAAGTACAGGACCTTTTGTTAGAGAAGGAGGAAGAGTGTGTGTGTGTGTGTGTGTGTGTGAGAGAGAGAGAGAGAGAGAGAGAGAGAGAGTGGCTTCCCTTAACCATGCTGCTGGTTGGGGAATTCTGGGAGTTGCAGTCTATGCATCTTAAAGTTGCTAGGATTTAGAACAGGGGTGAGATACTACCACTTCGGCCCGGTAGCTCTGAAGAGCAGCAGACACCGAACTTTTGGTCGTCTGTTTGGCCCACCCGCCTGCCCGGGCTCTTGGCTGTCCTTTATTTCCTGCTTTTTCAACCTCAGCTGCTTTGCGCAGCACAGTTGAGGTTGAAAAAGCAGGAAAAAGAGACTTTTCAAACGCTGTGCACCTGCGCGCAGCACTTGTCAGCTGTCCGGGCAGCACATCTAATAGTTTTTTTGAAATCCTTTATACATACACGCGCACGCAAAAAACGCACTCTCACCGAACCGGTACTAATCCCACCCCTGGTTGAGAAACACTGATAAGGAAGTAGAATATAAACAGGGAGACTATTCAGCAATGAGATTCCTCTGAATGATCTATTGAACACTGTTTTATAGTTCAGCCCAATGTTTCTCAAGCTTGGCATCTTTAAGATGAGTGGACTTCAATTCCCAGAATTCCCCAGCTGTTGGTCAGAATTTCGTGGCCAACCAAGGCTGGCTGGGGAATTCAGAGAGTTGAAATCGACTCATCTTAAAGCTGCCAAGATTGAGAAACACTAGTTTAGCCTATCAAAAATTTTGGAATTAAATTGGAGGCTGCCTTGGACTCCAGAAGAAAAGGAAAAATATAAATCAAAGGAGGATAAAAATAATACCAATATGAAGTTCTCTAATCTCCCAGACTATTTTTTAATTAAGGAACTTTACTTTTTAAAAGGCTACAATTCTTGAGGCTTGATTGTTTTATGACTCCTTTGAATTATAGCCAGTCCTTGTTTAGCAACAACAATTGGCATTGGCAACTTGGTTAAGTGAAGTCACTAAAGGAAACCATGACTGGGCCCATGATCTTCTTTCAGCTTCCCTTTGCTTTACAAAGCTGCGAAGGTTGTTAACTGTTTACATTTCCATCAGTGACCGAACTGCAAATGATCGCTAAACTAGGATTACTTATAACTTGATTTTGAATGTTGTTTTCAAATACTTATTAAGCAGAGAAACTTACTTTCCAGAAAAAAATAAATTTCAGCAAACGTTTTATGAAAAATTATCTACCTTTGTAAAAGTCAATAACACCTTGTTTGAATGCAAAAGACCCCAGGTTCAAATCTTAGCTTATATATGTAAAAGGGATCCAGCAGCATTCAAGGGAAAAGATAATATTTTTTGTTTATTTTTATTTACTTATTTATTAAATTTATTTGCCTCTCATCTCATTTCAAAGCAATTCTGGGTGATTTACAGCATAGAAGCATAAAAATCGTCAAAGACAAAATATTCCTGATAGAATAAAATGAATGTATCATCAAAGTTTCTTCGTTACAACATGAAGAGTCTGCAGGCATGCAATGATTCCATTAGGGAACTCAAGTTCTTATATGAACTTTTTCAATCTATCTAGTCCAAAGTGTGCGCAAAAAAAATCACAAAACATTGGTATGCCTACCTTTGCATTTTTTTTCTAGAACTTTGCAATAATACACACAGCTCAAAAATATGCACAACAAAAAGAGAATGGAGTGAATGTGGTACTAAAAATGCTAAGAACTCAGACAACTGTATGAAAAGCTGCTAACAAAAAATAGTCAGCAATAGATCAACCAAATATGTCTCTTAGAAGAAAAAGTCCATGGAAATGGATATGAATTTTCATGCGCCTTTCTTTTCTTTTTGCAACATTTATTTATTTAAATGTGCCAAAACAAAAATCCAAACTGGATTTAGTTGTGGATAATGAGAAACAATGGTTAGATTTCTTGCTTTCTAGCTAGTCTTTAGATCTTCGGCTCAGCACAGCCGAACCTCCCTTAGGACTTAATGTTTGTTTGCAAGCAAATTCAGTGCAGACTCACGGCAAGCAAATTTGAGAGACTGAGCTAGCCGATAGATAGATAGGTAGATAGATAGATAGATAGATCACTGAATGATTCTGTGAACAACTCAATCTGCCTGCTTTACCTGATTTTGGGTAAAAGTTGCTCTTTTTTTAATAAAAAATTCAATATTTACATGCATGGCGTGTTGTTAATTTTATGATTTTGTTTGCAAGCAAATTTTATGTGACATACTGAGCTAGCCAATGACAGATAGATAGATCTCTGAATGAATCTGTGATTCTGTGAGCAACTCAATCTGCCTGCCTGCTTTGCCTGATTTTGGGTAAAAGTTGCTCTTTTTTTATAAAAAATTCAATATTTATATAAATATTTATTATATTTACATACAAGCCATGCCCAGCCAGTCACATGACCACCAAGCACACTCACAAATTAGGCCATGCCCATAGAACCAGTTAGTGGTCCCTGGGATCTAAAATTATGAGTTTGGTGGTCCCTGAGGTCCAAAAGGTTGGCGACCCCTGTATTAGATCATTGTGGTTGTCTGGTTCGACTAGGAAATACTGGGCATGATCCATTGCTGTTTACAAATACTGAGCCAAAGAATGTGTTAAAGAGGTTGGCTTTAATGGTGTCATCGTTGCAGTCTTTACCATTAGGTCCTTTCAGGGGTGGGATGTAGTCTTGAGTCTTTTAGTTTGAGGTTTATAAAATTGTAGAAAGCGCGGGTGGAATTGGTGCATAGAAGGTTTTCCTCTTGTTTTATGTGGTAATTGGTGCATTCAGTCTTTATCTGGTGGCATAAATTTTTGTATCGGCTTTTGAAATTGGCAATGTGACAACTTACAATTACAATTAGAAGAAGAGTTTGGACAACCATTTGTCTGAAATGGTATAGGGTTTTCCTGCCTGAGCAGGGTGTTGGACTAGATGACCTCCAAAGTCCCTTCCAACTCTATTATTCTGCTATTGGTTCTCATTTCCAAAATGGAGCTAATACATTGAAAATCCTTTCCTTTTTGTTGTTTCAGCCAGGGTGCTGAGCAGTTCAGCTCTAACATAAAGTTTAATTTTCCTAGTTTATTCTGGTCTTTCACCTTTCATTTCTATGGGTAGTCCTTGTTTAGCAACTGCCTCACTTAGTGACCATTCAAAGATACAATGCTCATTTTAAAAAGCATCTTTGCAACCAATCCGCATTTTTACAACTTTCCTTTGCTTTCTGTAAAGCAAAAGGAAAAGCTGAAGAAAGATTGAAAGCACAGTTGAGATTTCACTTAGCAACCAGTTTACTGAATGACTGAGTTGCCGGTTGCCAATTGTCATGATTACCTGTACTTTGAAGGCATCTCAGAAAGACATCTCCATGTTCAAAAGAAGAACTATGATACTCAGAATGCAAGACTGGTTTGTTATGGTGCTGTTGTGGTTTGCCGGCAGCCTGTTCAGATGGCAGCGGAATCAGACATATTTTCTTGAGGACTAGTAACCAGATTGATAAAACAACTACTTTCCCTAAACTGATGCAGGATATCTGTCAACCCAGATATCCTGCATCAGTTTATGGAAATTAGTTGTTTTATCAATCTGGTTACTAGTCCTTAAGAAAATATGAAACAAATCTAATGCAAAGCTACCTAGTGAATTGATCTTTATGTCTCCAGCCAAAGAAAGCGTTTCCCAGATGCTGCCGTGCAAAACACAAAGCAGATGCTAAACTCCTGAGCTACAGTTTCCTCTCCTAGAACAACGATACTCTCACATTTTTACATTCTTAGAGTAAAGATTTCCCTTTGAACACGGACACTTGGGATAATTTCTCTCCAAATAGTCTCTCCAATCCCTTGCAAGCCAAGGCTTTTCATGTGTTTGTATTTGCTAATCAGTGTGGTTCCTTGGTATTAGGATCTGATCTAGGTCTAGCCTCACCCTTCCCTTTCTTTCAAAGACTCAATCCGGTCACTGATCAGTAGGCAAAGCCTGCCTTCCTGACTGCCCCAGGCAAAGCATTTGAAATCGATGTCATCCAACAGGTGCCGATACCCGACATTTCCTGGGGGTGCTCCATGACTGTAATTGCATGCCAGAAAATCCTCATGTGTTGGAAAACATCAGAGATCATCTAGTCCAGGGGTCGCCAACCTTTTGGACCGCAGGGACCACCAAACTCATAATTTTAGATCCCAGGGACCACTAACTGGTTCTGTGGGCATGGCCTAATTAGTGGGTGTGGCTTGGTGGTCATGTGACTGGCTGGGCATGGCTTGTATGTAAATATAATAAATATTTATATAAATATTGAATTTTTTATAAAAAAAGAGCAACTTTTACCCAAAATCAGGCAAAGCAGGCAGGCAGATTGAGTTGCTCACAGATTCATTCAGTGATCTATCTATCTGCCATTGGCTAGCTCAGTCTGTCACATAAAATTTGCTTGCAAGCAAACTCATAAAATTTGCTAGCAAGCAAACTCACAAAATTAACTCACAACACACCATGCATGTAAATATTGAATTTTTTTATTAAAAAAAGAGCAACTTTTACCAAAATCCGGTAAAGCAGGCAGATTGAGTTGCTCACAGAATCATTCAGTGATTTATCTATCTGCCATTGGCAAGCTCAGTCTCTCAAATTTGCTTGTCATGAATCTGTACTGAATTTGCTTGCAAACAAACATTAAGTCCTAAGGGAGGTTCGGCTGTGCTGAGCCAAAGATCTAAAGACTAGCTAGAAAGCAAGAAATCCAATCATTTCCTGCTTCCTAGCCAATCTAAATCTCCCGGCACAGCAGAAGAGCTGATGGGCGGAAAAAGGAAAAATAGCAATTTAGCAGGCAAGTTTACCAGGTAAGGAGTGAGTGGGTGGGGAGGGTTCCCATGGGCCATGTGGGCTAAGCAGCCTTGTGTTTCTGCGCAGCCTGGATTAATTGCCTTGGGGGTGGTGCTCTGGGGTGAGATTTCTCTGCGGCCCACCAAAATTTCCTTACGGCCCACCGGTTGGCAACCACTGATCTAGTCCAGCTCCCTGTTCAGCTCAGGAACTACTACAGCAGTATTTCTCAACCTCGGCAGCCTGAAAATGTGTGGATTTCAACTGCTGGCTGGGAAATTCTGGGAGCTGCAGCCCACACATTTTCAAGCTACCGAGGCTGAGAAACACTGCCGGTTGAGGAATTCTAAGAAACTGAAGATCACACATCTTCAAGTTGCCAAAGTTGAGAAACGCTGCCCTACAGCATTCCTGACAGATGGCCATCCAGCCTCTAATGAAGGAGTGCTCCCGATTTCAAGTGGCAGCCTGTTCCACTGGCAGAACCTTGGTATAATCAAGATCAGTGGTGGGATTCAAAAATTTTTACTATCAGTTCTGTGGGTGTGCCTTGGTGGGCGAGGCTTGGTGGGCGTGGCTGGGGAAGGTTACTGCAAAATCACCATTCCCTCCCCACCCCACTAACCTGCTTTCCAGCTCCATTCTCCTGCACAGGGCAACCAAAGAAGACCCAGTCAATTAGCTGCGATTCGGGAGGCAGAGAATAGATGGGGGCGGGGCCAGTTCTAGCTAGCTCAGTCTGTCACATAAAATTTGCTTGACGTGAGTCTGCACTGAATAATAGAACCTTCAGTCCTAAGGCAGGTTCAGCTGTGCTTAAAAGCAGAGCTGAAGATCTAAAGACTAGCTAGAAAGCAAGAAATCCAACCATTTCTTGCTTCCTAGCTAATCTAAATCTCCCGGCACAGCAGAACAGCGATGGTCGGAAAAATAGCAGTTTAGCAGGCAGGTTTGTCAGGTAAGGAGTGAGTGGGCGGGGAGGGTTCCCACGGGCCATGTGGGCGGCGCAGCCTTGTGTTTCGCCACCTGGATTAATTGCTTTGGGGGGGGGGTGCTCTGGGGGTGAGATTTCTCTGCGGCCCACCAAAATTTTCTCGCGGCCCACCGGTTGGCAACCGCTGTTCTAGTCCAACCCCCTGCCTAGGCAGGAAGCCCTACACCACTTCAGACAAATGGTTATCCAACATCTTTTTAAAAATTTCCAGTGTTGGAGCATTTACAATTTATGGAGGCACATTGTTCCACTGATTAATTGTTCTAACTGTCAGGAAATTTCTCCTTTGTTCTTAGGTTGCATCTCTCCTTGATTCGTTTCCATCCATTGCTTCTCGTCCTGCCCTCAGGTGCTTTGGAGAATAGCTTGACTCCCTCTTCTTTGTGGCAACCCCTTAAATATAAGAACACCCCTAGTCCTTCTTTTCATTAAACTAGACATACCCAGTTCCTGCAAACATTCTTCATATGTGTTTTAGCCTCCAGTCCCCTAATCTTCACTGTTGTTGCTCTTCACTGCACTCTTTCTAGAGTCTCAACATCTTTTTTACATCATGACAGGATGTAAGAAAAAACACTTTGCATGCGCTCCAAGAATTCTTCGACTGCACATGATTCAATCCAGAATATAAGTATAATGTTTCCACACTGGAGGTCAGTTTAACATATCACCCTACAGTTCATAATAAGGTTTCATAACTTTGTGGAAATGGGAGGGGAAGGCAGAGAAATGGATGAACAACCCCAGGTCTGAAATTAGTACACATAGACCTTGAGTTACAGCAACTCATTTAATGACTGCTCCACATTACAACAGTACTGGAGAAAACGACTTACGGCCAGTTCTCACAGTTATGACCATTGCATCGTCCCCACTGATCCGACTTCAGGTGCTTAGAAACAAGCATGATATTTATGATGGTTTGCAAACATCCTGGGACTCTGAGGTTGTCATAGGGAATGTCTGACAGGGAAAGTCAATGGGGGAAACCAGATTTGTTTAGCGACTGCAGAATTCATTTAACAACCATAGTGACTCGCTTAACAACCCTGGCAAAAAGGATTGTATTATGGGGCACGACTCACTTAACAACTGCTTAGCTTAGCAATTGCAATTGTAGCCTCAATTGTGGTTGAGATTAGTAATCAGGTTCAGTCAAGCAGCAGTTGCCTGTTCTTCTTACATGCAGCGTGCACACACGCACACACAAGGAGAGAGGACAGGAATGTGGAGACAAGTTCAGATTGGCACCAATCAGCCAAGTCACAGAGGAAAACAGAGGTTATGAGGAAACGCCATTTACATGCCAAGCTGTTTACCGTTCTGCATCAAAGTCACCGCCTGGCTAGTTCTAGCAAAACTGCCATTACTCACCCTTTGTGCCCTTAGTCAGCCTCGGCAGAACCATCTGTCACCCAGTTACTCCCCTCACCCCAAAGCAGCCTCCATGCAAGGGGAAAATTCAGGCCACTAGGAAAGTCACAACTCAAAAGACCTCTTCCATAAGGAGTGAATGAATGGGCAAACTTTGGACTGGTGGGAGACCACTAATCGAAGCTGGAGAGGTGAACAGATCTAACAGGGAGGGAGGGAGGGAGGAAGGAAGGTGTGCTGTCCCAGCCAGTCTATGGGAATGGGTTAGTTACTTAGGAATTGTGAGCTGTCCCCTTAAGGGAATGCATCATGGGAAATGTAGTTCATGTCACGTGGCCACATCTGTAATCCTGATTGGCCACTAAATTGACCCTCGAGGGGTTGAAGGAGGTTGCCCTCCATTCTTACCTGCACTCATTACTGATAACATCGTTTCCTTCTATTGATACGAGATGGGTTAGGAGATAACTATTTTCCACTGTTCTGCTCTTGCACAGAGGTAGATTTATATCTGTGCAAGGCAGATATACAAAGGATTGGTCATTGAAAGAGGAACTTCGTCACAAATGGGAGTTATGAGGATACCTGATGTACCAATAAATGAACTTTGTTATGGAAGCTTTGTTGAGTTATCTATCTGCATCTGCACAGATATAAATCTACCTCTGTGCAAGAGCAGAACAGAAGGAATTCAAGGACTTCTGAGCGTATATAGTTGAACAGAGTGGCTTAGAAGGGAGGGAAGAGTGAGGTTTGTTTGCGTCTAACCTTTTCCTTTCTGGCAAGTCAAATTCTTAAAATTAAAAAATACTCCTACCTAGTATACGATAAAATTTGCAAATCTTTGTCAATATCTTTTCAGAAGCCAATCAGGCAATCAACAAGAAAAATTCTCAGGATCTACAAGGAATCCTCGACTTGCAACCACAATGGGGACGAGAATTTCTATTGCTAAACAAGGCAGTTGTTAAAGTGAGTCACACTCGATTTTATATAAACTCTTTTTTTGCCACTGTTGTTAAATGACTTGCTTCATTTGGGAAATGAATCATGTAGTTGGGAAGTCAATCCAGCTTCCCGCATTGAGTTGGCTTGTTGAATGCCAGCTGAGACGGTTGCAAATGGTGATCACATGACCCCAACATAACTGGCAACTATGCCAGTTTCCAAGCAGCACCCAAATTTTGATCACATGACCATGGGGATGGTGCAGTGCGTGTTACAAGTGCGAGTTGTAACTTCAAACGATTGCTAAATGAAACAGCTGTAAGTTAAGGACTACCTGTACACCGCTCCCATTCAATAGATACAACTATTTGTAGCTGGGACATAGCTATGTTGAATTTGCTAACTCAAGTGTTATTAAAAAGGAGGAAGAAGGTCATAAACAAGAGAGATAGGCAGGTGTAGAACAATAACTCAACACCATCAATAGTGCTGAATGTACAGAGAGAAGTTCAGACTTCAGGGACAAAACTTTCCAAATTCTTAGTCTGGGATGGACAGATTGTCCCTCCTGTTTATGAAGGAATGTGTAGATTGATTGGAAAAATCTAGGGGAATAACTTCCTCATTTTCCTGCTGTCAATATTTGCTGGAGTTGTTGGCAATTGTACTTTAGAAGGTTTAGTTTACATCAGGGGTGTCAAATTCGATCTCAATGAGGGCTGCTTCAGGGTTGTGTTTGACCTTAGGGTGGGCTGGAGTGGGCGTGGCCAGGGTGTGCATAGCCAGCTCGCCATCACTTGTGTTGGGGGCACCTGTGGCAACCCGAGCATTCTGACAGTGAAAATGGGCTCCCAAGCTCCGTTTTTGGCTGCAACGGCCTCCTGCAACCCTCTACCAGCAAAAACGGAGCTCAGGAAAGCCACACACGGCCCTCCCGAGCTCCGTTTTCACTGACAGAGGCACCATGGGCCAGTCCTTTTTTGTTTCCAGGGTGGCTCCACGGGCCAGATCTAAGCACCCCACAGGCCAGATCTGGCCCCCAGGCCTTGAATTTGGCAGCCCTGATTTACACTGGGCAACAGTGCCAATCAGTCCACCTCCAGAATTTGTGATCTTTTAAAAACGTTGCATTTTTCTGCCCTTTGATCTAAGCTAATATATATACATCCATCCAGAGGTGGTATTCACCAGGTTCTGACCAGTTCTGGAGAACCGGTAGTGGAAATTTTGAGTAGTTTGGAGAACTGGCAAATACCACCTCTGACTGGCTCCGCCCCCATCTATTCTCTGTCTCCCGAGTCCCAGCTGATCGGCTGGATCTTCTTTGGTTGCCCTGCACAGGAGAACGGAGCTGGAAAGTAGGTTAGTGGGGTGGGGAGAGAATGGTGATTTTGCAGTATCCTTCCCCTCCATACCCACCACACCACGCCCACCAAGCCACACCACACCTACAAGCCACGCCCACAGAACCGGTAGTAAAAATTTTTGAATCCCACCACTGCATCCATCCTTTGACTTCTCGACCCAAATCTAGGCTTAATTTGCAAGCTTTGCCTGAAGATTTTGCCTTATTGTCTCAGATTCTGATTGAAACAGATTTCTCAGGGCGAATCCTTGATCCATCTTAATTAAAGAGATTTAACTTTTTAAGAGGAGGCAAACGAAATGTGATTTGGTAAACTGTGGTTTTCTTACTCCCATCTATATCATCATTTTGGCCCAGAGAAGGCCTTAATTGGACTGAAATAAAAGATTTGGAATTAAGATCTTCCAAAATGTCTCAGTCTTACAAAGGTATGGATTGCAGGTTCTCCACAGGAAAACCCTGGATATTCTTTATAAAATTTCACACAAAGCTTTTTCACCTTGGCTCAAATTGGAACACTACCCATTATTGAGACAATAAATGAAGACCAGTGCCCCATTCTATTTGTGTGTGATTGGATGTACAGCTCAAGTCAGTAACTTACGTACTACTAAACTATCTGTTGTACTTACTCATGGTGTCTGGCACTCATAAACCTAATTGTCCTATTTGTCTCTCTGATGAAGAGGATGCTAACCTCCTTCAAACATGGGCGACCATCAAAAAGGTTGTCAGGTTCATAGCAATATCTATAATTTGGCCAGATCAGGTCAGCACCTCCCTTTCATTAATAATTGTTTCAGATTTGTTTTTCTTGTATTTTGTTGTTTATTGGCCTGATACTGGAGAATAAAGTAAATAAATATGAGTCGTAATTCTGAGATGGTCTGCAGGTAGTTCTCGACTTACAACCATTCACTTAGTGATTGCTCAAAGTTACAACAGCATTGAAAAAAGGACCTTACACTTATGACCGTTGCAACATCCCCACAGTCATGTAATTAAAATCACATGGTGTTTGGCAACAGCCATGCATTTATGACAGCTGCAGCATCCCAGGGTCACATGATCACCATTTGCAACTTTCCCAACTGACTTTCGACAAGCAAAGTGAATGGAGGAAGTTGGATTTTTACTCAAGAACTTCACGATTCCTTTCACTACAGTGGTTTGCTTAAGAACCATGTCCCCGTCCCACCCCCCAAAAAAGGTGACACAACTGGGTGTGATTCACTTAACAGCTGTTTTGCTTAGCAATGGAAATTCAGGTCCCACGTGTTCATTAAGTCAAGGACTACTTGTAATTTATTCAATGCAGGCTGACCGGGTAGCTGTCCTGGTTCCAGCAAATCATGAATTCTGCATTTATATTCCAACTAACTGAAACATTTTTACTTGGGCCAGGGACTTCGCCTTCGACATGCCTATTGCCCAAGCAAGTTCTTGCTTGAGATGGAGCAATGCAGGTGTGAACACATTCTAATGAACCGCCGACCAGATAAATGAACAATGCTATAGGATCTGGTATTTGATATGGGATCTATGGGTACTCTCTGGCAATTTGATTACTCTACAGAAGAGCAAACCGATGTTTTTAGATTCAAGTTCAGCCTTTACCCCAAAGCTGGAACAAACTGTCGCATAGCAAGGACAAAAGCACAGCCTTCGTAGAAAAGTCAGCTGAAACGGATCAGTAGCTTTATGAGCTGGGAGTTGTTATTATTATTGGGACAGGAGGGGAGGGGATATATCACAAAGAGAGCAAGCCATGAAGCCATCGAAAGCCAGATCGCATCAAAACCTCTTTCCCACCCAAAAAGTATCTGGATCAAGATAAAATCAGGCTGAAAAGGGGAGGGGGTGAGTATTTTGTAAACCTGGGTAAATTAAGGCAGTAACCTTGAACCGCAAAATGGGTGGCAAATAAATTTGATAATAAACTACAAAGACTTGCAAATAGAAATAGAACTGCTGTGGCAAGAGAGAGCAAAGATTATGCCAACAGTCATAGGTAGCTTTGGTGCAATCAGAAAACACCTGGAGCACCACTTAAACACCGCTGGCATTGACAAAATCCCCATCAGTCAATTGCAAAAGGTAGCATTACTTGGAACGGATTCCCTCCTGCTGTAATACCCTTAACAAAATTAAACATCCATATCTGCCCATCCCAGGTCCTCAGTCGGTAGGTGGGCAAAAATGCCAAATACAGTCTAAACATCTGATTGACTATGTGATGAACCATAGTAATAAATTAGCCCAAATTGGGTGAAAGTTCTTTGAGTAACTGCAGAAAGTTAGCATCCACCCCTCTCCTAGAAGAATGAAATACTTTAGGGAATATTAAAAAGGCAGATTATTATATTTCCCTGGTTGATAAAAAGAAGAAACATGTTTTAAAGACAGAAAGCAGCTCCCTGCCCCCAGCAGATATTTTGTGTCCATTGAGAAAGATTGGGCCAGCCTATCTACAAGGCAAAAGACCTCCAGCTCTAGGGTGATGGGATTTAAGACATGACCCTCCAGGACATAATAGGATTAACCCATCTAGCAGCAGAGCTCACCACATGGCACAATCACTGCGGACATTGCATCACCCAGCAAACTTCAACCAAACCTGGGACCCAGACAACCTACAAAGTTAGCTATGACCCCTACAACAACCAAATAGAATACATGTTCTTGCACAGGAACAGGAAGTTCAAGGGCAAAACCCAAGACTCCACTCTCAACTCCATGTAGTCAGCTGCACCAGAACCATATACTTGATGGTTCTGCTTCATTAAACCATCTTTCCAAGCAGCCTCCATGTTTCCAGTGTCTTCCTCCTGGCTTGGAACTGAACTAGATGGATATTTCTTCCAACATAACGACACAAACCCATCACAATAGGGACATTTCAATTGATTTAAAGATTGTCACGTGTACTAAAATATATTTGAAAATCTCCCAAAGTATTCCTGTTGAGACAAAAATTGATCAAATTACCAATGGTTGTTGACATGATCTAAAGATCATTCAATGATATTGTTTTTAAAATACAACTGGACCTCAAGTTACGACCGTTCATTCAGCAACCATAAAAAGTTATGACAAGGCTGAAGGAAGGGAGTTACATAACTGGTCCTCCAAGATCATTTCTGATAAGCAGTTTGGGCTACTGAGGAAAAAAAAATTGGAAAGCTGTGTTTTAAAGGTTTCATTTTGTTTTTCAACCTCGGCAACTTTAAAATACGTGGACAAACCCCCAGAATTCCCCAGTCTCTTGGCTAAGGTTGAGAAAGTCTGCTCTAAAGAGAGTAAGATTGGGCACAAACGACTCTCAGATTTCAAGTGAACAAAAACCTGGTTGTAATTAGGAAGGAAAACCATTTCTGAGCATGCTCAGAGGCGACCAGCTGTTTAGAAAATAAATAAAAACGCCCCACAAAACTTGGCTGTTCTGCTTCCCACTCCCTCTCCCTCTCCTGCCCCAGCCCTATCCATAAATGACACCCAGTTCTAGAGAAAGAAACCCCGGCCGGTAAGCAGAGATGATCCCCGTTCCTCCTTTTCAAATGCCTAGCCTGCCTGGGGGTAACTGAATTTCAACATCAAATACCGTCACCCCCCAAATCTGGTTCCTTAGCATCCTTGAGGGAGACCCAATAAACTGTTTTGTAACTTGGATTGTTAAGACAGCCTTAAGGATCTCGGGGCCCAACAGCCTTGGAAAGAAGAGAAGCCCATCCTCTGTGGTCTGCAGTTTCTTTCTTAGGTTTCTTCGTGCTCCCCACCCTACCTACCCCTGTGTCATGGTCTCACCCCTGGATGGTCAGAGTGTGGTGACTCCACTCTGCAAATATCTGGGCAGGGAGGGTGTTACAGGCGCTTTGCAAAATGCTTTTGAAGGCCAGCTATCTATAGCCGTGAGTTGCTTTTTTTTTCATGATTAAGAAGCCAGGCTTAGTAATGTGACTAAATGATCTAGGCTGGTCACAGAAGAATCTTCTGATCCTTTTCCGCTGGCACCATTCCTTCCTTCTGGCATCACCTGGAGGGCCCCGCGTCCCCCCGTCAGATCTCTCTGCTCAAACCATTGCTTCAGATTGTTGTGATCCCTAACAGCCTCCATTTTAAAAATAATAATAATAAACTGGCTCTTTCTCTCTCCCCAAATATCCTTGCATCCAGCCTTGTGAAGGAAGAAGGTACAGGTAGTCCTTGACTTATGAGCATTCATTTAGTGACCATCCAAAGTTACAACGTCACTGAAAAAAAGTGACTTATAACCAGTCCTCATGCTTGCAAACGTTGCAGCATTCCCACAGTGATGTGACCAAAATTCAGATGTTTAGCAACCAGCATGTATTTATGACAGTTGCAGCATGTGATCCTGAGGTCATGTGATCCTGAGATCATGTGATTTGTGGCTTTCTCAGCTGGGGAAAGTCGGATTGCTTAACCACTGCACAATTCATTGAACAACTATACTGATTTGCTTAACAACTGTAGCAAAAAATTTCATAAGGTGAAGGCAACTCCCTTGCATAGCAACTGAAATTGTGGGCATAATTCAAGGATTACCTGTATGATGAAGAAATGATTGGTGTTTTCCCCGGCATCTGGCATTCAGAGGTAAACCGCTTGTGAAAATGGAGGATTTCCTTTAGCTACGATGGCTATCAAACCCACCCATTTTTGTTTTTTTCCTATTTTTTCTAATTCCTAAAAATCAAGAACAACAACAACCTGGTAAACAATGTTTCTCAAACTTGGCAACATTAAGGTTCTCCAGGTTTACTATCTTAACATCTTAAAGTTGCGAAGTTTGAGAAATACTAGCCTAGAAACCTAACTTTATATTCTTTTTCCTAAGAGGCGTTGGGGGTGAGGGACAGCTTCGGTGGGAAGACATACTCTGCACATGTTCAGTGGCGCTCATTTCTTCACGTCATGAGGAGACGGAAGGCTGTTTTTAATGTAAGAACACCATGAAGTATGTGAAGTCCAATTAAATTCTCTGGCATTCCTTGCTCATTGAAATTGTTAAAATTCCTTAAGACATATACAGTACGGCATATATGGTAGTGGTGGATCAACGCTTGAATTATACAGGAAAGAATTGTTGAGGGTTATTGTAGAACAGTGATGGGATTCAAATTTTTTTATTAGTAGTTCTATGGGCGTTGCTTGGTGGGCCTAGCAGGGGAAGGATGCTGTAAAATCTCCAGGCAGAGGTGGTATTGGCCGGTTCTCCGAACTAGTCAAAATGTCCGCTACCGGTTCTCCAGAACTGGTCACAACCTGTTGAATACCACCTCTGTTGTAGAACCTCATTAAGATCAGAAATAGGAAGACGGTTGATCCTGAACTTGTTCCACTGAGTTCAGCCCATGAACTCCAACTAGCAGCAGTCCAGACAGATGGCAATTCTCCCCATTGTCTGCTTGCCAAGATTGTTTTTATGGGACATGTTGGCTTGAGGTCCTTTAAAACAGAGGTCTCCAAACTTGGCAACTTTAAGACTTGTAGACTTCTGGGAGTTGAAGTCCACAAGTCTTAAAGTTGCCAAGTTTAGGGACCCCTGCTTTAAAAACCCCAAGCAGATGCTTTATCTCTGAACAAGGAGTGTTTCTGGTGGATCTACAAGAAGCCAGTATGCTGACCTGGTTTACCGGGTTCCCACAGCACCCTATCCTAGATAACAACCCAATTCCAATCCTAAAGGTGCTTTGTCAAGACGCAACTGGATTTTCTGGTTTTTCTTTGAAGACGTTTCGCTTCTCATCCAAGAAGTGAAACGTCTTCAAAGAAAAAACAGAAAGTCCAGTTGCCTCTTGGCAAAGCACCTTTGGGACAACCATGACCTGGATGACTGAGAATCTCCATAAACCCAATTCCTAGTTCCACAGACAAGAGATGTCCTAACAAACCAGCCATATTATACTATAGCTTTACCTGGCTGCCTTCCCATTATGCTAAAATGCAAACTATCCAATCTCATTTTAGCCTAGCCTAGTCTAGCACATTCTGTGACCAACCACCAAGTCCATGGTTGCTTGGTTTAATGATCATTTCAACACAGACCATGGCCAGTTTAATGATCATTTCAACCCAGACCATGGCCAGAATGTGGTCAAGGTGAACTTCCTAGTGACAATTAGCAGGGATGGCTTAACCAATATTTAGCTAGTCATCTGAATAAGAGCTACTGATTGTCTATGGTTTAGAAGCCACTACGGCACGAACGAGAGGTGAGAAATGAGAAGCAACAAAATAGACCGAGTTGTACAAAAACACTTTGTTACTCCTGGTTTATTTTCATCCCTGCACAGGGGGAAATAGTAGGAAGGGTAGGACAAATTTAACATAGCTATAGCTACCTGCAGAGTGCCTCCAACCCAATCATTGTCACAAATCTGTATAGGAAGTCCTCAACTTACAACCATTCATTTAACAACTGTTCAGAGTTACTGTGACACTGAAAAAGATGACTTATGACCGATCCTCCCACTTACAACTGTTGCAATATCCCTGCACTCACATGATAGAAATTTGGCAAGCGGCATGTATTTACAATGGCTGCAATGATCCAGGATCATAAGACTGCCATCTCTGATTTTTCTAGCTGGCTTCCAACCAACAAAGTCCATGGGGGAAGCCAGATTCACTTAAGGATCATGTGATTCACTTAACAACTGCAGCGATCCGCTCAATAACCGTGGCAAAAACAGGTTGTCAAATCAGTTGCAACTCATTAAGCAGCCATTTGCTTAACAGTGGAAATTCTGATCCCAGTTGTGATTGTAAGTCAAGGACTACCTGCAGTGTGGCCTACTAACACCTCTACCCCCACCCCCCCCCAGTCATGGTTAACTACTCAGGGCGAAAGCTCCTGGGATATCAAGCAGCACGGAAGAAAGTAAGATAGTACGAGCTGCAGTGGCCTCTGACGCGCTCTGCTGTAGAAATACTTCACCTACAATTAATGCTCATCCATGTTCAAAGTATTGTGCAAACAAGCTCACTGAGTCAGGCCACCGATATTTCTAGGCCAAGATTACCAACCTCGGAAATGCTGCAGGGATGGGGTGGGAGGTGGTGTGTCTCTTTGGAAAGTCTCCAGGATGTTGGCAGGGGAAAGTGGTTTCCAGGAATTCCCACCCATCAAACTCATTTGGGGAGCAGCCCCTACAGCAGGGCCCCAAGGGATAGTATTACTGTGTATAGCAGGGGTGTAAAACTCAAGGCCCACAGGCCAGATCCGACCAGCAGGATGCTTAGATCTGGCCTGCGGGGTCGCCCTGAAAACAGTGAAGGACCGGTCGGCCCACAGTGCCTCTACTAACGAAAATGGAGCACACACACTTCCCCGAGCTCTGTTTTCAGTGGCAGATAGTTGCAGGAGGCTGTCCCATCCGAAAACGGAGATCGGGAGCCCATTTTCGCTGGCAGAGCACTTGGGCTACCACAGGCACTCCCAACACGAGTGATGTCAAGTTGGCCATGCCTATCCTGGCCACGCCCACGAGGTCAAACACAACCCTGATGTGTCCCTCAATGAAATCGGGTTTTACACCCTTGGTGTACAGGTAATTCTTGATTTGCGACCACAACTGAGCCCAAAAATTCCGTGGTTCAGCGAGACATTTGTTTACATACGTTTTGCCTCATTTTTATGACCTTTCTTGCCCCACTTGTTAAGTGAATCACTGCAGCCGTTAAGTTAATAACACGGCTGTTCAATGAATCAGACTTCCCCATTGACTTTGCTTGTCAGAAAGTCGCTAAAGGGGATCACATGGGACACTGCAACCGTCATAAATATGAGTCCGTTGCTAAAATGTCTTAATTCTGAGCCTATGACTGTGGGGATGCTGCAACAGCCGTAAGCGTGAAAAACGGCCGTAAGCCACTTTGTCATTGTTGTTGTAACTTTGAATGGTCACGAAGTGAACTGTTGTAAATCGAAGACTATCTGTATTGTAGGTTCCTCTGAGCAGGAGCTGATCTTTGAAATATGCTTTTGCTAAAGAGACTTCTAGAGCAGGGGTCTCCAAAAACAGAATTCTGGGCGTTGAAGTCCACAACTTAAAGTTGCCAAGGTTGGAGACCCTGTTCTAGGAGAAGGGGGTAGTCAGACCCTAGGGCCAAGAGGTGGTTATATATGTAGTCCTCAAGTTACAACCACTTGTTTAGCAACCGTTCGAAATTACAATAGCACTGAGAAAAGTGACCTATGACCAATCCTCACTCTTACGTCTGTTGCAGCATCTCTCTGGTCACATGATCAAAATTTGGATGCATGGAAACCGGCATGTCACCACAATGTTTGTGGCATCCCAGTGATCACAATTTGCAACCTTCCTAGCCATCTTTCGACAAGTGAAGTCAAGGGGGAGAAGCCAGATTCGCTTAACGACTGCCTGTTGACTTAACGATTGCGGTGATTTAACCACCATGCCAAAAAAGGTTGTAAAGTTGGCTGTGATTCAGTTAACAGCTGCCTTACTTACCAAAGGAAATTCTGGTTCCGATTGTAGTCGTAAGCTGAAGACCACCTGGACTTCAGCTATTAAAACTTGGCTGCCAAAATCTGGGCAACCACAAGAGGGCAGCAGTGAATGCGTTTTCTCCGTTTCTTTTCTCTTGTCTAGTGGTTGACCTCATTTTTGCTCAGAACCTACCATCCTAGCTGAATATGTTTAGAGGGCTGAAGGTCTTTGTATTTTAAACCTCCCGTAAGCCTATTTGAGGATTTACGTAACAGTAGCTCTGTCTCAGATTTGCGGGGAAACCGTTCTGTCACATCTCAACAATCCTGTTTAGCCTAGCACAACATTGGAAAAAAGATACCTTTCCTGACAGTATGAGCATGGGGAAATTAAACTGGGGAATATCCCGCAATGGCAAAATTGACAGTATATATATCAGTGGTGGCTAACCTTTTGGGGCTCCTGTGCCAAAAATTGTGCGTGCGCGCTTGTGTGCCAGCACCCAGAAGGCAATGCATGCGCCACCATGCCCCCCTACACATGCATGTGCAATCTTCACCCACCCATTCCCCTGCTGCCTCCTTACCTGCACTGCGCCTCATAACTGATTTTCAGCCGGTTTGAGGCCTTTTTCGGCCTCCCAGAGGCTTTAAGGCTTCTGTAGGCTTTTCAGGACAAAAACTAGGCCTGTTTCGTCACTTCTGGTATTTCTGGAAAAACAGGAAGTGACAAAACGGGCCTAGTTTTCCGCCTGAAAAGCCTGTAGAAGCCTTCCTAAAGCCTCTGGGAGGCTGAAAAAGGCCTCAAACTGCCCAAAAATCAGCTGTGAGGCATGCGCATGCCCAGTGAGGTAAGTTTGCCTGCAGCTCGCGTGCCGGCATAAATGGCTTTGCGTGCCACCTGTGGTATGCGTGCCATAGGTTCGCCATCACAGGTATATATCTACATTCTACAACATGGAACACTTCCTTTAGGATTCAAATAGAAGCCAACAACAATTACTAATGTTTCAAATAGCTAAATCGGTGTTTCTTAACCTTGACAACTTTAAGATATGGAGGAGGGGGGAAAAGGGACTTCAACTCCCAGAAATCCCTAGCCAGGCTGGCTAGGGAATTCTGGGAGTTGAAGTCATACCATCTTAAAATTGGCAAGGTTAAGAAACACGGATTTAAACCACGGCTGGTTAATTGAAGACAGAAATGGAAAGAGAGGGAAAGATGCATCACTAAAAAGTACCTTTTTTCTTTTTTTAATTACTTTTTTTTTAATTCAAATATAGCAATGTATTTTTGCATCATCTTGCTTTTCTTCTTCTTTTTTACTTTTACTTTCTCTGCATTTTGGTACTTGCCTTTTTTTTCCTGTTTTCTTTGTATGTCAATGTCTTCCGGTAAGCCGATTTTAAAAAGGATCCTGTTAAGAGGGGCTAAATGGCCCATGGCCCCACCACCTATGCCAGCTCTGTTTTAGGATTTTACAGATGAACACCAGGCCTGAACTGGGCCTAGAAACAAATCAGAAGCCAGAGGAATGGAGATAAGATCAGTGAAAAGCCCTTGCTGGAAATCCATCTGGCTGCTCCACGTCATCTCAATGGCCGTTTCCAAGTAGTGTCATCCCTCATGGCGCTTGCTTGTTGTAATTTAATCTAGGCCTGGCCAAGACTTTGAGTCACGAGGGCCTTATCCATTTCTCAAAGAAGGAGGCACCAGTCCAGTCACAGCAAAAGCACAAATCCTGCTCTTTTCCTCCTTAACAGGGTGGGCCTTCAGAGATACCTTGCTTGCAAATACACAAGTTCTCCTGAGCAATTCCAGCAGTGGTGGTATTCTACCGGTTCTGCCCGGTTCTGCCAAGCCAGCAGCGGCGATGAGCAGCGGAGACCGAACCGGTTTTCTCTGCCGCTCTGCTGTTGGGCCCACCTGCCTGCCCGGGCTCCCATACTTACTTTTACCCTCTGCTTTTGAAGAGCAGCTGCTTTGCACGGCAAAACAGAATGCTATATGGCAGCTGCTGAAGCGACCGGGAGAGTGCAGGATTGCAGGAGGCGAGTTAGAATGCCTCTGCGCCTGCGCAAATACCTCTGTGCAAAGTACGCGTTTGGCACACGCATGCAAAGTGTGTGCATGCGCGCCAAGCACGCCCACCAAGCCACACCCACCGAACCAATGGTAAAACTTTTTGAATCCCACCACTGAATTCCAGTCACAGATATATTCAGATTGTTCTCGATTTATGACCGCAATGGAGTCCAAAATTTCTGCTGCTAAGCAAGACAGTTAAGTGATTTTTGCCCCATTTTACAACCTTTTTCGCAGCAGTTGTGTTCAAGAAATCACTGCAGTTGTTAAAGTGAATATGGTTTCCCCAGTTGACTTTACTCATTAGAAGGTCACAAAAGGTGACCAGATGACTCTGGGATACTGCAACCATCATAAATCCATGCCAATTGCCAAGCCTCCAAATTTTAATCATATGACCACAGGGATGCTGCAATCATCGTAAGTGTGAAATGGTTATAAGTCACTTTTTCCAGTTCCATTGTAACTTTGAACGGTCACTAAACGAATGGCTGTAAGTTGAGGGCTACCTGTACATCTCGGATGTCTTTGAAAAAAGCAGCTTTCTTTTCCCAACCCTCAACTTACAATCCAACGACAATCCAGATACTACAACCCTCTCTCTCCCTTTTCCATATGTGGGTTGTTTTGGCTTCTGCACAAGGCTTTCATTCATTCCTTGGCTATGTCAACACAAGTTAACCCAGGTGAATTCAACACAATTATAGGAATTAGACCACAAACAGAACTGGGCCAACCCAACCATACGATGGCTCAGCGTACTGGTCTGGTTCACATAAGATGTGATGCCCTCAACAAGCATGTTTTATTATAGCTTAATTTCGTTCCCACGTGTTATAGCAGATTTACGAATTTAATTGCTGACTTTGACTCCAAATCAGTTCTGGTCAGCCACAAACGGACTGAGTCACAAGAAAGTCATCCTCGATTTAGTCTAGACCAGGGGTATCAAATTTGATTTCATTGCGGGCCGCATCAGGGTTATGTTGTACCTCGGGGGTGAGGTGTGGCCTTAGGGGGCATGGCCTGCTCGATGTCATTCATGTCAGGGGTGTCCGTGGCAACCCAAGTGCTCTGCCAGCAAAAACAGGCTCCCGAGCTCCATTTTCATTGGCTGAGGGTTGCAGGAGGCTGTTGCAGCTGGGAACGGAGCTCGGGAGCCCGTTTTGGCTAGCACCAAGGACTGGTCCTTTGCTGTTTCCAGGGTGGCCCCGCGGGCCAGATTTAAGATTTGAGTTTGACACCCATGGTCTAGACCAGGGGTCCTCAAACTTGGCAACTTAACAACTGTGGCAAGAAAAATTGTAAAATGGGGCGAAGTCACTTAATAAAGGCTTCACTTAGCAATAAAATTTTGGGCTCAATTGTGGCCATAACTTGAGGACTACATGTAAAGGAAAACTGAAGTAACTTGAACTGAACTTGAAGGCACAGTCACGGCTTCACTTATCAATTGCTTCGCTTAATGACAGAGTTGCTGACTCCAATTGAGGTCACTAAACAAGAATTACCCCTATACCTACCATATATACTAATATAAGCATGCTGCTGTAGAAGAAACACAACGATTCCTGTAAAAAAGATCGCTACCTCTGTTCTCTGAATATTAGAAATCCTGCCATCAATACAAACAATGCCAGCTCTATGGATCAATGGACTAACTCAAAAGGGAGCACATTCTTATGGTTTAATTTTAATTGGCCCTTTATTTTATAACCTGAAAGACTAGGTTAGGGATAAATTGTCATGGAGAAAATCTATCTATATGATTGCTAAGAGTCGACACTGACTTGTTGGGACACAATCAATCGATCAATTATTTTATATTGTATGTTCACAAATGCCCTTATGGGAATCAATTTTGCAAGCACATGGATAGGACAGCATGACATTATGGAGACAGTTGAGTATTTGCAACGAGCCCATTCAGTCTTATGGCTTAAAAAATTCCTCACCCCTATTTTAGAATCACAAGGAATACAATAGCAATAGCAATAGCACTTAGACTTATATACCACTTTACAGTGCTTTATAGCCCTCTCTAAGCGGTTTTACAAAGTCAGCCTGTTGCCCCCAACAATCTGGGTCCTCCTTTTACCCACCTCGGAAGGATGGGAGGCTGAGTCAACCTTGAGCCTGGTGAGATTTGAACAGCCAAATTGCAGGCAGCTGGCTGCAGCACAAGTAGCCTGCAATATTGCACTCTAAGCACTGTGCCACCGTGGCTTTATTATTAAGGAAGGGACCACTGATCAGTGGTAAAGCCCCTGCTTAACTAGCAGAAGACTTCAGGATCACTCCTTAGCAGTTTGAGGAACAAGCCTTCACTAATCATGACACAAACATGGTCTGGCAACATTCTCTTCTTGCTGGGTTCCTGTGACTTTTGCTGGAGGGTTTTAGGAAGAGACTGGACAACCATTGGTCAGAAATGATATAGGGCAGTGATGGCTAACCTTTTCGTTGTCGTGTGCCAAAGTATGCGCTTGCAAGCACATGCACACTTGCCTGCACCCATAATGCAATGCGTGCGCAACCCTACCATCCCGTGCATGCTTGCATGACCCTCCCAGCGCCCCACCTGCCTCTGCACATGCACGCACGTCTCCCATACATGCACGGCAGATATCAACTGGCTGGCGGGAGGTGCGTGCGCATGCGCAGTGGATCTGATCCAGGGCGACGGCTCGTGTGCCAGCAGAGATGGCTCTGCATGCCACTTCATGATTCATAGATTCATAGGTTCGCCATCACGGGTATAGGGCAGGGGTGGGATTCAAATTTTTAACAACCGGTTCTGTGGGTGTGGCTTAGGTGGTGGGACTGGCTTGGTGGTCATGTGACTGGGTGTGCATGGTTTGGTGGTCATGTTATTGGCTGGATGTGGCCAACTCAATATCACTCACATCAAGGCACGCATCTCCTCACCTGGCGTCTCATGAATGTGGGGATGCTGCCACAGTCGTAAGTGTGAAAAATGGTCATAAGTCACTTTTTTCAGTGCCATTGTAACTTTGAATGGTCACTCCACACAAGCAAAGTACCAGCAAAGGAGGGGAAAAAAACTCCAGAGAGGTTCCTGAGACAGGAAGTCTAGTCCTGCCAAGAATGTAATAAAGGTTAACGGAGAGGCAGTTTCTGTAAGCAACACCAGAATGTTTCCTTCCTGCCTTCCTTACAGGATTAGGCCAGGAATTTCTTCTAACAACCGGTTCTCCAAAACTGCTTAGAATGTTAACAACCGGTTCTAGCGAATAGGTGCGAATTGGTAGAATCCCACCCCTGGTATTTCCTGCTTGAGCAGTGGGATTGGAGCAAGGTCCCTTCCTCCAACTCTGATATTCTGTTACTCTTGTCCTTAACCTGTAAGACTGAGACCTAATCACGTTTGCCTTCACTGCTTTGGCTTAAAGCAAGGTTTTCTCTTCTTCTGACATCACCCCTGGACAATCACCAAGTCAGAAGATCATTTCATGGTTGTCACCCATCAGCTTGGAAGGAAGTCAGGAAACTGGCAGTGGCTGGGGACAGAAGCTGGAGTGATTGGAGTGGGGATCTGCCAGGATGACAGACAACTTCAAGCCAGCACTTTGGTGCCAACTCAAGAAGGAAGGTGGAGCCCTGCCAACTTCCGTGTGAAGAACAAGGCTGGGAAGAAACCTCCAGTAACTGCAAGCCATCTGAAATACACAAGCCTGCTGATTGATTCGCATGGGACCAGAGGCACTAAACAGGTAGTCCTTGACTTACAACCATTCACTTAGGGACTGTTCAAAGTTACAACAGCATGGAAAAAAGTGACGACCTTTTTTTACTTTACACAACTGTTACAGCATCCCCATGGTCATGTGATCAAAGTTAGGACGCTTGACAACCGAGCCATATTTATGACCGTCCCAGGGTCATAGAATCATCTCTTGCGACTTTCCGGTAGCCAAAATCAATAGGGAAAACAGATTCACTTAACAACTGCAGTGATTCACTCAACAACGGTGCAAGAAAGGTTGTAAAATGGAGGCAAGTTCACAATCTTAGCAATGAAAATTTTGAGCTCAATTGTGGTCGTAGGTCGAGGATTACCTGTATTCCTTCAACCATTTTCCCCTGATCCTATGGAGCAAGATACCATATTTTCCGGCGTATAAGACGACTTTTGAAACGAAAAAAAGTCAACCGAAAATCAGGGGTCGTCTTATACGCCGAGTATATTCCGAAAAACGTTTCGATATGCCGCTAAATGAAAATCGTCTGGATATTACCACGAAACGAATTTTCCAACTCGATCCTGCACCAATCACTGCAAGGCTGCTCGGACTGCCTCTCTAACTCAGCCAATCCAAGCAGGCTTTTTATGCATGCAAATTATACAATGTTCATGGCATTGCCATTTGTGAAGAGACCTTCCATTTATCGTATCAATGTACGGTATGTTACAGTATGTTCATTAAAAATTTAATTAAAAAAGAACTGGTGTTGCCTCGGAAGTGGGGGGGTAGTCTTATACAGCAAATATAGGCCTAAACCTATGTTTTAACTATAAAATTAGGGGGTCGTCTTATACGCCCGGTCGTCTTATACGCCGGAAAATACGGTATGTGCAGGGTTTCTGCATAAAGTATCTTTCCTCGCAGTTCTCCTTCAACTAAAAGCCCTCGAGAAGGAAACTCTGGCTCTCCTTGTATACAAAGCAAAGACTTTTCTACTGAAGCCTTTCTAATAATTAGGGGTTTGAATTCTGCCCTCCTCTAGGAAGTCCACAAAGGTGGAATTTAAATATAGGAAAGTAAATGTTTGGTAAATATCTTTAGTAGGATTCTTGAGTGCCACTCTATACACTCAAGTACCTGCTCCTATAATGGGCAGGATCTCCAAAAGATTTTAGGGAGATCTGTAATGAAATCACAGCTTGATGTGTTATTTTAAAGAAATACCTTATGGGGGAGGGTTGAAGTTGCTGATCTGTGATATATATTAACACAAACTTTATTAGTACAGATAGTCCTTAACTTACAACAGTCATTTCATGACCGTTCAAAGTTAACATAACGATAATTAGAGTTGGAAGGGACCTTGTAGGTCATCTAGTCCAACCCCCTGCCCAAGTGGGAGATCCTACACCATTTCTGACAGATGGCAGTCAGTTTCATCACTGAAAGCCTGCAGTGATGAAGTTCCCACAACTTCTGAAGGCAACATCTGTTTCATTGGTTAATTGCTCTCACTGTCAAAAAATTTCTCCTTATTTCCAGGTTGAATCTCTCCTTGTTCAGTTTCTACCCATTATTCCTTGTCTGACCTACAGGTGCTTTAGAAAATAGCTTGACCCCTTCCTCTCTGTGGCAACCCCTCAAATATTGGAAGACTGCTATCATGTGTCCCCTGGTCCTTCTCTTCACTAGACTAGTTCCTGCAACCGTTCTTCACATGCTTTAGTCTCCAGTCCCCTAAATCATCCTGGTTGCTCTTCTCTGTACTTTTTCTAAAGCCTCAACATCTTTTTTATAGTGTGGTGACCAAAACTGGATTACCACGGCACTGAAAAAAGTGACGTTAGGACCATTTTTCACATTACGACCTTTGTAGCATCCCCGGGATCATATGATAAAAATTCAGATGCTTGGCAACTGGTTCATACTTAAAGACCGTTGCTGTGTCCCAAGGACATGGGATCCCCTTTTGCAACCTTCTGACAAGCAAAGTCAATGGGGAAGCCTGATTCAACTTAACAACCAGCTTGCTAACTCATCAGCTGCAGCAAGAAAGGTCGTAAAAAGGGGCAAAGCTCACCTAACAAACATCTCATTTAGCAATTTTGGGCTCAGTTGTCGTCATAAGTCGAGGACTACCTGTACATTTTTATTTTCTAAAAGTTTTTGGAATCAGATGCTGCTGCTTTCTTATATGGCTCATGTGGTTTGTACTTTTAATGCTAGCTGCACTCAGGAACAGGAAAAGGAGTGGTGAAAGGCAGAGTGAGGTGAAGGAGGCAATTCAATATTAATGCACTTTTACTGCACTGAACACTTAAGCTATCTATTTGTGGTACAAAAGCATCGAGGCCTGTATGGATCCTTAACACTCTCTGTACAGGAGATTCCCTCACGGTGGATGTAAACTCATTAGGGCTGCTGCGTGTTACTGATCCTTCCTGTAAAGCCATCCGTTCATTCAGGGTAAGAAAAAGGAAGAAAACAACAGAACCGACTACCACAAGCTGCAGACATGAAAAGGAGCTTCAACGGCATTAAAACTGCCTTGGCAAATGAGGAATGACAGCAAAAAATAATAATTCAACCCTTCTCTTTGTGATTAAAAAACAAACAAACATATACCCAGGATATAAATTTTACAAATAGATACATTCATTACAGGTAGTCCTTGTTTAGTGACTGTTCAAAGTTACAACAGCACTGAAAAAAGTTACTTATGGCCGTTTTTCACACTTAGGACCACTGCAGCATTCCCATAGTCACCTGATCAAAATTTGGACCCTTGGCAACTGACTCATATTTATGACGGTTGCACTGTTCCAGGGATCATGTGATCACCTTTTGCAACCTTCTGAGAAGCAAAGAAATGTCATAAAATGGGCAAATCCAGGGGTGGGATTCTACCAGTTCGCACCTATTCGCTAGAACCGGTTGTTAACATTCTAAGCAGTTCGGAGAACCGGTTGTTAGAAGAAATTACTAGCCTAATCCTGTAAGGAAGGCAGGAAGGAAACATTCTGGTGTTGCTTACAGAAACTGCCTCTCTGTTAACCCTTATTACATTCTTGGCAGGACTAGACTTCCTGTCTCAGGAACGTCTCTGGAGTTTTTCTTCCCTCCTTTGCTGGTACTTTGCTTGTGTGGAGTGACCATTCAAAGTGACAATAGCACTGAAAAAAGTGACATGACCATTTTTCACACTTATGACTGTTGCAGCATCCCCACAGTCACGAGAGGCCAGGCAAGGAGATGCGTGCCTCGATGTGAGTGATGTTGAGTTGCCCACGCCCAGCCAATAACATGACCACCAAGCCATGTCCACCCAATCAGATGACCACCAAGCCATGCCTACTACCTAAGCCACGCCCACAGAACTGGTTGTTAAAAATTTGAATCCCACCACTGGGCAAATCTCACTTAACAACAGAAAATTGGGGCTCAATTGTGGTCATAAGTCAAGGACTACCTGTATTGTATTACACAGATAGATAAGCATAAAGTGTGTGCAAGTAAGAAATACATGCATCTACAGTATACATCAACAACTGGCTGTTATTCATGAAGTAACAAACCAAACTACTGTGTTAAGAGGCTGTCAATCTCCGAATATTTGTTTGTTTGTTGGATTTGATTATACAGCTGCCCATCTCGAAGATGCAATTCTGGATAGCTAACAACACATTAAAAATAACAGCACAACAATATTAACAGGACATTTAAAAAAAAAAAATCTTCCAACACACGCTTGTTATTTGAAGCCCAAATGACCAGACTCTCATCATCCTACTCTGGACATATTATGAGAAGATCTAACTCTCCAGATAAATCTGTAATGCTGGGAATGATGGAAGGAAAGAGAAGACCAGCAGCATGGGGGAATGGACTTTACAGTGGTGTTGGAGGCACCACTGACTTGAAAAGGCGAGGTTAGGAATGGATTTATTTTATTTATTTTGTCAAGCATGTATGAAAAACAAGTATAAGTATAAAACATAACATATAAACATATAATTTTTTCAAAAATAAGTATAAAATTTTCAAACTCTAGCATTGTTATGCTAAGGGTTGAAAATGATAGTCCATAATCTATGAAATAAAAACCCTACAATGGTCACCCAGGATAAATCCAGGAAAATTTCAACAAAACATTTCTTGGGCCATCTAATGTGCCAATCTCTATGCCATGGAATACAACCAGGTCTCCAGTATTTTGTGAAGAACTGACAGTATTGGGCTGAGTCTGACCTTCCAGGAGCTCTGACAGAAATGGTCCCTATGTCCCATTAGATGGCATTCTTTAAATGAGGGGACTAAGAGTATTGGACTCCAGTTGGATTTGGTGAGACAGGTATCAACAACCGTTTCCACTGAATGGAGGGAACAGTTGGAGAACACAGCAGTCCCCCTAGGCAAGTGTTGAGTTCTAGTCCTGCCTTAGGCATGAAAGCAAGCTGGGTGAGTGTGGGTCAATTGCCAGGAGACTATGAGTTCTAGTCCCACCTTAGGCATGAAAACGGCTGGTGTGACCTTGGGTTGGTTATTCTCCCTCAGTCCAACTCATCTCAAACGGTTGTTATAGGGAAAATAGAAGGAAGGTATACTGGATGTGTTTGCCACTTAAGAGTTATTTGTAAATATATGAAAGGCAGGATTCAAATAAATAAATACAGTTTTCTAGGGGGTATAGATTTTAACTGCCAGAATTCTTATCCGTGGCCATGCTGGCAGTACAATTTTGGGAACTGAAATCCACAAATCCAGTTAATGTCCAAGATTGGGAGGCACTACTCTGGACTGCCAATGTGGAAAACAGGATGTTGAATGCCATCTGATCCAGCGAAACATGTTCTTTTAAAAAAAATGTGCTTCAAAAATCCCCCCAAAATTTCTCCGCTTAACATTCTACCTCTGGCCTAGTATTAAAGGACTGAGCAAAAGTGGCTTGCCTGAAAAATGAAGCTAAGCCAGGCTGCCACTTGTTTGTTTTCAGCCTTAGAATGATGTGCAAAGCAATTCATTATGACTTGCTCAACAAACCCTCGTTAAAAGATCCTGGCTTGGCATTATGGGTGAGTGGACATTACACAAGATCACATTAGACTGCAAAGGGAGCACTTAAGTTCATGTTTAAATGTCTCCTTAAAAAAAAAAAAAAACGTTCAGCTTAGACTAATCACTCCTATGCAGCTTCACGTATCAGAGAGTGGCTTGGGAAGATAATGGGGAAAGGTAGAGAAACCACAGAGAGGTCGTTGAAGAAAACATGGGATCAAAATGCAATAAATATTTGTGTTTTCACTGGAGAAAGATTGAACGGATGTTCTTGTCCTTTGTCACAAACATGGCCTGCCTCAACAGCATTAAATCCATCCTAGCTCGCAGAAGGAACCAAACTTGACCATTTACATCTGAAAGGTGGGTGAAGGAGGAAGAATTACACGGTTGAAATTTCTTTTTAAGGCCGAAGTAGTTATCAAAGACTACTTTTGTTGTGGGTGGTTACATGAGAGCTTTTTCTCCTTTTTCTCTTTGCCGTAAAGAATATCTCCCCTTCTCGTTGCCCCAGCTGGTTCTCAAAGAAAAGAAGAAAAAAAAAACCTCAACACTGCATCAAATTTGGCCAGGATGTATGGGGTGGGGAAGAACAGAAAAGAAAAAAGGGAGAGAGGGAAGATAAGATTACACATTTTTCAGTGTTCCTGTCAAGTACTGTGCATTGTTAAAAGAAAACACTGGGCCCTTTCTTTGCAAGTAACCTTCCTCGTGCGCACGCTCTGCTACTCTCTATCTCAGATATGGAGAAATATGTTCTTCTCCGTTTGCAAACTGCCCTGCTTACTTGCACATACATTCAGTTTGGGAAGGGTGACTACAAAGAGTTCAGCCACCTCGGTTCTACATTTCTCCTCTTACTAACTACAAATCAAAATTAATATGGGTTTTTTTTCTTCTTTGGTTGCATTTTCCCTTTAAACCAGTGTTTCTGATTTGGTTAAGTTGAAGATATGTGGATTTCAATTCTCAGAATTTCACAGCTGGCCAGCACAGCTGGCTGGGGAATTCTGGGAGTTGAAATCCACACATCTTCAACCTGCTAAAGTTGAGAAACACCATTTTAAATGGCAGCTTTCATTGAAGAGAATGAAAGCTGAATTACTTGGCAGCCAAGGGTAGGAATATTTTACCCAAAAGATCTGAGAACTAGTACTGTAAAGTCTCCTCTCCTCTCCTTTCCTTTCCCCTCCTTTCTTTCTTTCCTTTCCTTTCCTGGCTTTGCATGCTCAGAGTTAGGACTACTAGATACAAAATGCAGAAACCTTTGCCATCTCAGCAGCTTTTAAGATGTGTGGACTTCAACTCCTACAATTCCCCAGCCAGTATTTCCCTGGAATTCCCCAGAATTCTGGGAGTCGTAGTCCACACATCTTAAAGATGCTGAAGTGGAGAAACGATCTAAACAACTAGACGGCAGGAAAGGGAGGCCACAAACATTCGTTGTGCCTCCTATTGTTCAACCAGATTTTTACTGCTAAGACCTCACCCCATCCCACCCTTATTCCAGGTTTAATGGGACCCTCAGAAAAATGCGGCCACAGATTCTGTAGTTGAATGAACCAGTGGTTTTCAATAATCTGTTTGCCTTGAAAATTGAGGCAGGGCAACACCAATGGATTCACTTTAAGAAGTAAAGATATAACAAAGAAAAAGATTTAACAAATTTGATGCTGGGGTCTTTGGCTTCTGCAGTCATGCATCAAAGAAATTCTATTTTCTGAACAGAAAATGCAAAGACCAGCTCCCTTGGCCTTTATCCTAGATATTGTCATCCTGTTTGATACATTCTGTTTGATAATGTACTCTGAGTTCTTAAAAGAACATGCTTGATCAAGAACAGGGACAAATTCCAATATTAATCTAAATGGTTTGGCAACTTTTCTGCAAACCCACTGAATTCAGGATTGCGCATCAAGGGTAGTCCACTTACCATCGTTTGTGAGCCTCTGGAATAAACTGTTCTATCTGGGAAATGGCAAAAACTTTTTCTAATATTTGGTGCTATTGCCAAAATAAATTCCTGGTCACAATGCCCATTCCTGAAATTAATTTATATTCTACCAAGTAGATTCATTTACGTTGCCTAAGGGAGAGATGAAAACATCTGGAGACAGAAGAAAGAGAATGTGAATATTTTGGAGAACTGCAAAATGGGCAATGGAAACAATGCTTGAATTATTGGGGATCAGAGAACCTTTCCCCCAATATCCTCCGGGCTTATATTTATAGGAGACAAGTTTTGGCAAAAAAAAAAGAGAGAGAGAGAGAGAGAGAGAGATTGGCAGCATTGGTGGTGTATATATTTCATCAATCAATCCTCCCAAGTTACCCGTTTTTGAACATAGAACATGGAATAATAGAGTTGGAAGGGACTTTGGAGGTCTTCTAGTCCAGCCCCCTGCTCACGCAGGAGACCCTATACTATTTCAGACAAGGGACTATCCAATCTCTTCTTAAAAACCTCCAGTGATGAAGAAGCACCCACAACTGCTGATGTCAAGGCATTTCCCTGGTTAATTGTCCTCACTGTTAGGAAATTTCTCCTTCATTCCACGTTGCTTCTCTCGTTGATTAGTTAACATCCATTGCTTCTTGTCTTGCCTTTTGGTTGACCCCACACACACATTTTTTGCCTTCCAAACTCACAACCACAACACCCCAGAAGCTGCTCGATATAAATTAAAAAAAAAAAAAAACCAAAAGGAAAAGCAAAGAAAATTGTTTTTTTGTTTTGTTTTGTTCTCAGAAGGGAAAAAACAGCCAGGAAACTATAGCAGAACAGACTGCAAGTCCCCAGTTGAAGCAAGAAAGCGACTCTGAACGGAGATGAGAAGAAAGGAAAGTCTTGGATTGGTGAGAAGCAGCCAGGAAGACAGGAAGAGAGAGAGAGAGAGAAACAGTCAAGGACCTGGATACAACTCAAGCAGGTCACTCTAAAGTCCTGGCTAGGAGTGGCACAAAGTTTGCCAGGGCTATTTTGAGCTTTTCAGATCACATTGGGAAACTCCTCCAAGCTACAGTGGCACCAGCAGCTGCCGTAGCCACCTTGCCAGGATTACGGATGTTCCCAAATCCATATTGTGCTATGCCCGCTCCCAAAAAACAGCATCAAGAGAAATACTTGCCAGGGTTTTAATCTTTAATTGGGGAACTGCAAAGCGGGAGAGAAAGAAAGAAAACGAAGGAGGGGGGACCTCCTCAACGCCACTCTGAATTCACAGAGAAGCAGATTTATCTCTCAGCTGGATGGTGACATTCTGTGCATGCCTGGAATAGAGCAGAAGCAATTTTGGGGTGACAGCAAGGGGGAAATTTGAAGCAAAGATTTCTGTTCAGAACTAAGTCAACCATTTTAAATCCCCTAAGGGTATTTTTCCATAAAAGACATACAGCAAAATTATAGCTAAAGAACCATAAGGACAGTTCTTGAAAACCTCTCCCAACTCATTCCTGAATGCAAAAACACTGGGTATATTTCCTTGTATGCCAGATCTTTGTTTTTGGAATTTTGGGGTTAGGAATTTGCTAGGAATTCAGCGACTAGTTTCCAAATAAAACCCAGTGAACGACAGAATGACTGATAAAAACAAAATAAGAGGACTCAGATCAGCAGAATTTTACAGATGGAAATCAGTGCTAAAAAGTCTACGGAGTTTCTCAGTCAGGCAGGTCAGGGTTGCCCTAAAGGTGCTTTTTCAAAAGGCAACTGGACTTACAGTTACAATTTCAACAAAACAGTCCTTTCAGAAAGACCGCTAATGACCAGAAGACTGCAACAAACATAAATCCTTCTACACTCTGCCATTCAGTCAGAACTGAAGAAGCTTTTTGGATGAGAAACGAGACCTCTTCAAGGAAAAACAAAGGAAGTCCATTTGCCTTTTGAAAAAGCACCTTTGGGACAACCACAACTTGGATGCCTGAGAATCTCCATAGACAGTCCTTTTATAGACAGTTCCACCTCCATCTGCATTATTCAGGTGACCCTGAGGGCACAGATAAACCTCCAGGTGGCCTCAATGACTCTCAGAAAGAGGGCTAACAACCAGATGACTGCAAGGAATATAAATCCTTCCATTCTCTGCCATTCAGTGAGAATTAAAGAAGCTTCTTGGATGAGAAGTGAAACATCTTCAAGGAAAAACAAAGGTAGTCCAGTTGCCTTTTGAAAAAGCATCATTGGAACAATGCTAAAAGCCATTTCTCGCTAAGCAAGTAAGCCTTCAGAGGAAATATGCTGAAGGGTGCATCGTAAAAAATAAAATTGATGTGCCAATTGAAAACAACCATTTCCCTTCTAAGTGTCACTAACAGTTCTCAAAGGTGGGCAGTTCAGCCTTTCAGATAAGTTAATTGCAAACAGTTTGGTTGGACTTATAGCAATAGCACTTAGACTTATATACCACTTTATAGTGCTTTACAGCCAGCTCTAAGCGGTTTACAGAGTCAGCCTATCGCCCCCAACAATCTGGGTCCTCCTTTTACCCACCTCGGAAGGATAGAAAGCTGAGTCAACTTTGAGCCTGGTGAGATTTGAACTGCCAAATTGCAGGCAGCCGGCAGGCAGCAGAAGTAGCCTGCAGTACTGCACTCTAACCACCGCACCACCATGGCACAAAAACAGAGTGTTAGGAAATTTGCAATTCAGCATGTTGTGAAAACCCAGCCCTTGATATCAAAAGTTATTTGAATGAGGTCAGTACTTTAAGCCATGATATGGTTTATTAGTTGACAGTTGTGACGCTGTTTGTTTGCAGTTTGTGGTTGCAATATGTTAAGATTTAGAGTTTACATATTATAGGAGCTCATCCCTTAAGGCTGCACAGCAGCACTATAACGACACTTCCAACTTGTTCTTTTTGTTTCGGTTTTGTGATTATTAAACCTACCCCTCACCACAGTTTCTGGAAGTCCGTGGCTTAATTGCTTGCTATTTTGTAATGCATGAAAGACAAGATATAATGCAAACCTTAGCTTAATATACCTTTTAAATAATTAAGAATGTCTTGGAAACCTCTCTCTATACCTAGGAATCCTAGGAATTGTGAGTCTTCCCACAAATATCACCCAGCCACACCCAGCCTATGTCTCCATTCTATCCATTGCAGTCTTTATTCCCCCAGAATGGATTCAAGCAACTCCATGTAAAACATAATGAAGAAGTCATCTCAACACATGGAAATCTTGAAAAGGGTGGCAAGTAAAGGAGTATGTGCCATGATATCATTACATACCTGGTGTCACATGTCATCAGGTAAGTATTAAGTTGCATTTTGTCCAGGATGACATCCTGTCATTTTGAATCATCATTGTGATGTATTATGGCTTGTTACAGATGTCACTGGCCAAACATCACTGGCCTGAGAATTTGGAAACTAGTGCTTATTTATTTGAAGCTATTTTTGTTATTGTCATTAGGAAAAATGATACCTGGCTTATCAAAGTTATCTTAGGGGGAGGGATTTCATTTAATTTGGATGCTTTTGTGATCCCAGTCATTTAAAGCCTCTTTTAAAGTCAGCATTGCTATATTTACTTTGTAAAATGGTAAGACTAATAGACATTTTGATCAAATAAAAAGCACATGCCTCCAATTAAGTTAGACAGTTAAATTTATAAGAAATGTATCTTGATTGAAGTGTAAAGGACATATTTTTAGTATAAATATCTGCTTTTTTATCTGCAGATGGAAAGAAGGCAGTAGCTTAAAAAACTTTTTTTTCACTCTAAGAAAGGAGATAAGACATTGTATTTTAGAAGAGTTAGAAAGAAAAAATTGTGATATAATAAGAAAAAAATAGGACTACTTCTAAAGTGACGTACAGATTTAGCAACCACAATTGAACCCAAAATTTCCACTGCTAAGCAAGGCACTTGTTAAGTGAGTTTTGCCCCATTTTATGACCTTGCTTGTTACAGTTGTTAAGTGAATCACCGCAGATGCTAAGCTAATAACACAGTGTTTAAGTGAATCTGGTTTCCCATTGACTTTACTTGTCATAAGGTCACATGACTCCCAGGACACTGCAGCCATCATAAATACATGCCAATTGCCAAGCCTCCAATTTTTGATCACATGACCACAGGGCCACTGCAATACCCATGCGAAAAACGGTCATTAGTCACTTTTCTCAGTGCTGTTGTAACTTTGGATGGTCACTAAGGGAATGGTTGTAAGTTGAGGATGTAAAATCATGTCTAAAATCCAAAGTTTGATTATTTCCCCACAGGCTAAGCAGGCCCTCATTTTAATTCATCACACAAAAAATGAATGAATGAATGAATTCTTAACTCTCTTGTAATTAAATGGGCACGAAGAATCTTCTCTAACCAAATGATGGACATTATTCAAAGACAGGTTTTAAATCTATTCTTTCTACATGACCGTTTTGAAAAATAGGTGCCAGAAGCAGCCTTAGGACAAATTAAGCTGAATTTGCTTATTAGATTGATGTTGATCAAGGTGGATGCCAAGCTCAGGAGAAGAACCAAGTGACACAGTGCAACGTCTTCCTTTGGGAGAGAAAGAGCTGAGCTTGTCACACGACCATTGCTACAGAAGCAGCAGGTGAGAATGGCACCTGGCTTGAAATTGGGAAGACCCAGGTCAATAATCCATGAAGCTTCATTTAATGTGCTATCGCTCAACCCAGTCTATTCCACAGAAATAGGAGGAATATTGAAAATGAAAGGAGAGGAAGATACAATTAAGGGAGCATATCCTGCAGAGCTTTTTTTTTTTTTTGCTCCAAGGTAACTCCCATTTTATCACCCTATAATCCCTTTCGTCGTGAATTTCTTAAAAAATAAATCCTCTCCAAGTCTTGAGTGTTAAACTCCAGGCCCGTGGGCCAGATCTGGCCCACGGGGGCCACCCTGGAAACAATGAGAGACCGGCCCATGGTGCCTCTGCCAGCGAAAATGGGCTCCCGAGCTCTGTTTCTGGCTGCGATGGCCTCCTGCAACCCTCTGCCAATGAAAACAGAGCTCGGGAGGACCCATTTTTGCTGGTAGAGGCACCATGGGCCAATCCCTCATTGTTTCCAGGATGGCCCCATGGGCCGGATCCAGCCCGCGGGCCTTGAGATTGACACCTCTACCCTAGATCTATTTCCAGAAGAAATCTGTAGAGATCTATAAGCAAAATTGAGACCGTGAGGCCCTCCCGAGCTCCATTTTCACTGGCAGAGGGCTGCAGGTGGCCGTTGCAGCTGGAAACGGAGCTCGGGACCCTGTTTTTGCTGGCGCAGCACCTGGGCTGCCACAGGCACCCCTGAGGGACATCAAGCACGCCACGCCCATTGTAGCCACACACACCCCAGCTCTCCCCGAGGTCAAACATAACTCTGGTGCAGCCCTTAATGAAATTTGAGTTTGACATCCCTGGTCTAAGGAAAAGGAGGGGGTATTTCATTATGCCCTGTCAAGAAGCAGCATGATACAATATAGAGAGAATCATCTCTATTTGTCTTGAGTCATCAAGCGGCCTGGTTTTCTCAGTTTCCCTGACCTGTGAAATGGCCACAATCTATGGCTACTTACAAAGCTGACTCAAGCCAAACCGCTGGCTCAGTACATTTCTATTTCTTAAAGAAGAAAACTTTTCCCATGCTTGGAGATCCCTTATTATTATTATTATTATTTAATCTTCGTGAATATTTGTGTGGGAGGGAATTCTTAAGAAACGGATTTTGGCTAGCAGAACAAATCTTTTCCCTTTTTTCCCCCAATTTCTAGTCTGCTGTGGCCACAGACATTTGGATTTAGAATTCTGAAATAGACTGGAGAAGGAAAGAAATAGGACTGCCAGGAGTTTGATTCTGACCAGCTCAAGGTTGACTCAGCTTTTCATCCTTCCGAGGTTGGTAAAATGAAGACCCAGATTTGGGGGGCAATATGCTAACTGTGTAGACCGCTTAGACAGAGCTGTAAAGCACTGTGAAGCAGTATATACTCTAAGTGCTATTGCTATTGGAGAAGCCAGAATCTAGCCTCACCCCCCAATCTTAGAAGACTCCTACGGGCCAGTCCTTTGTTAGCCTAGCTTACCACAGAGGGTGGCTTTTGGCGGGAATAATAAGAACAGGGTGTATTCTGGATTGATTGGTGAATCAAATGTATATAGCCATCCATATCCCCCAAAGGGGATTTTGGGCAGTGCACAATAAATAAATCAGCCAACATAAAACAGATAAAAATCTAAAAGCCACAGTAACATAACAACAAACATACTACATTGTTTGAATTCCAGCTAGAAGCATAATTCAGAGATCAAAAGCTACATGATCTTAAGAGACCTCATTCTGGATCTCAGCAGAGCACACCTAAATTCAGAGAATGCACTCAACTTGTTCTGCAGCCCTCTCCAAATTCCATTCTTTCTGTTTATCAGAATATTTTTTACAGGGTGCAATCGTACTAGATACTACCGTATACATTGTCTAATGAGAGAAATGTAAATGTAAACTCTTCCAAGTTATAGCAACAACTTTCCTTAGCTCAGTTAGGAACTTTTCAGCAAAAACGGCACCTGTATCACACGGCTGGATAAACTATTGGGCTAACTGAAACACAGCTCTTGCATTGGATTCTGGCAGATTACTGTCCTTCTGGTGTTTTTTTTTCTTTCTTTTCAAAATATTAGCCTTACAGAAAAAGAATTTTTCAGGCAAAAGTTTAAAAAGTCAAAATGGCGGCCAGAACTGTCAGAATCAAAGCTCTCTTTTTTTAATGTGCTTGCAGAACTTTAATTGCCAACTTCAGCTTTGTTTGACCATACTTTTTATATACTGTTTTTCAGTCTGATTTGAAATAAACAAATAGATCTCACGATTGTGTCTACCGTCATGTCATTTGTTTTCCAGTTTAAGGCCCTTTCTCAACTAACTTTAAGGAAATACATTGTTATTTTTAAAAAGGCCTTCCGTACTCATTCAGAAAATTACAGTGCTTCCTCAGGGTGACCGTGGAAAATAAATTGTAAAAAGGAACTGTTCGGAATTCAAAAGTTTTACATTTCAGCTGAGCTTTGAAACTGGACCAAGTATTCATTGACTTTCGCCAAATAATTCTGCTTCTCTGCCACTCTCAATTGTTCAAGCTGGAGGCAATTGGGGTATGCCAAGAGTTTGGGAAGGCCCCCAACCTTTTGAAATGGCCTAAATGCAGCCTTTCCCAATAAAGAAAGAAAGAAAAGAAAATTGCAATCAGCCCCATTTGCTGCCCACATCCAGTCTTCGGCCTGCCCAGAACTAAGAAGCTGCAAGCTGAGATCCCTGTATTTTGGGGGAATGGTTTTATAGAATATACACTTTTCATTTGCAGTAAGGAAGGAGTTACACTGGGACGAGGAAAGAGTCTTGGTGTTCAATAATTAAATAAAATATCAGGAATCGATAAGAGAGAAAGAACAGCCTGCCACGCTCCAGGGGACATAACTATAGAAAGTCCAGAGTGAGGCTGTACCAAGTCAAAATGTGCCTGCTCAAATATTTGACCCACCACAACATCAGGCATGTCTGCTACAAAACTTAAACAGGGAAAAGAAGAAAACCCATCGAACTAGGGAAGAAATTGCAATGCCAACCCAAGGTGGAGGAGCATGGTACCCTAAGTGGCACATGGGAGCTGTAGTCCCCAAATCACAGCAAAACAAATGCCACTGATGGGAAGGTGTGATCCAGGCCATGTACTTGTTAACACAACTGGCTTGCTCTACTCAGTGAAAGCAGACCCAATCTGCAGTAGAATTCATGGCTAATCTACGTCCCATGAGCATTAATACATTTCATTTGCTATTAATTCAAAATGCAAAGGACAGCATCTAAGCCAAGACATTGTACATTTTGTGTGCATTTTACAGAATATATTTGCCGGAAACTTTTCCACAAGCAATGAACGCTCCGGATTCATAGTTTAGCAAATCCGCCTGACAACTTTCTCATAAAACATACCCAGCATGAGGTGTGAATATTTTAAGGCATGAAGGAACTGCACAGTTGTAGCAAATAATTACGTGCACACACACACTTGGGATTGAACAAACGGCAGGGCACACACTCTTCCCTCCCATCTGGCTACACACTAGCACCATTTTTCACACATGCATCCCGACATTTTTACACACACACACACACACTCACTGTAAGATCATACAAGAAAGACCCATATGCTCAACAGCTCCAAGAAACCTTCTCACTCTGACAGCTGCACTCCACAGCCAGCTGCACACATTTTTACACACCTTTTCTAGTACAGGCACATTTCCCCATCACTACCACATGTCTTTGCTTTCCTGAACCCTGGATGGAACCAATAGGGCCTACAATGAAAGAACCTCTGGATGCATTTTTAGATCCAAACCCCAAAAGACTGGAAACCTATTCCCACATCTGTGGGGGCACTCATCTTCCTTAACACTATCTATCTCACATGTCCGGGGGCACTCGCCTTCTCTAACACTGTCTAAAACACACGGTTTTGCGCACACACTTGTTTTTAACCTTGGATTTTCACGTAAAGCAATCACTACTTCCTCACGCTTCCTAAATCTCTCTAAACTTAGGTTGCAGAAAAGGGGTTGAAAGGAGAGAGAAATAAACTCCACCCGTTCCCGTTTAACCACCTGTCTGGCTCAAACGGCTGGCAGACCCACAGGGGGATTCCCACGTGCACCTGGAACAGAAAGAGCCACCAAGCCAAACCTGCTTCCTTTCCAAACCTTCCACCAAGTTGTCAGCATGGGATATGGGAGAATTAACATCGCCCCCACTCCACCCCACCCCACTGACAGACATATGTCCATCAAAAGACCACCCTGAACCCTCAACCCCAGCTCTTCCCTCAACGGGGGTACCCGATCCGACCCTTCTGCCTCAGCCACATTCGGCGGGCAAAGACTAGAGCGCGCGCTCGCGCGCGCGCGCAAATGCCGTGCAGAGAAAAAAAATATATATAACTGTTTCGGAGTAAAAGCGGGGAGGCGCACGCGGGGGGTGGGGGAGGTAGAGGAAGGAGGGTGGGAAGGAAGCTGGCAAGCGAAGAACAGAAAGTAATTAGCAAGGATTAAAATGACCTGCCGGAAAAAGGAAAGGAAGGGAAAAAAAAAAAATCTGACGGCTAGTGCAGACTCCACCGGAGGGGCTGCAGAACACAACGCCAGTCCTGTCCTTCCTTCCCCGTTCTCGCCCCCCCCCCCCCCCCACAACACACACCCGCCGACAGACCTGCACGCGCACACACTTTTTGCTATTGGCAGAACTACGGTTTCTTTCTTTCTTTCCTTCTTTTTTTTTTTTTTAAAAATTAATTGCTGGCGGGGTGGGGGGTGGGGAGAACAGCGTGGTGGAGAGAAAAGGGAGAGAAGCGGGGATCCGTAAACCCAGCCGCCTCGCGACCAAACGCATGCAATCTGGGGTGACCAAACTGCAGGGGAGAAAGCAGGAAAAGCCGAGGAGAAAGCAAAATAGTGAGGCGAAGCGCGGCAGGGCGGGAAGGAAGGAAGGAAGGAAAAGGAGGGGGGTGCGAAGGAGAATGTTCTCCTTTTGGGGGGGAGGGGGGGTTTGGGAAAGCTTTTTTAATTACCTGGGCGAGGCAGAGGGGTGAAGAATACATCTCCGAGCTTTAGCGGAACAAACGGCGGAGGAGGAAGAGGTGGCGATGATGATGAGGAGTTTGGGGGGGGGGAAGGTTTGAAAAAGCAGATCCAAGCGCAAAAGTTACTGAGTCATTTTGGCGGCGGCTGGAACAGTTTTCTTGACTCCCTCCCTTCTCTCTCTCTCTCTCTCTTTCACTCTCTCACTCTCTCTTTCCCTGGCGATGGATCAGCGCGGGGGGGGGGGAAGGGAGGAGACGGCGAGGGAGGGAGGGAGAGAGCAGAGGGTGGGACCAAAGAGGGGGGAGAGAGAAATGCATTTAAGAGGAGCGGATTTAAAAGAGCGCCGGGGAGGGGGGGGGTTGTTTAAAAATAAATCAATTAAGGGCGCGCGAATCGCATCAAACCGCCGGAAGAATTACACGCAGGCGTCTGTTATAGACGCAGGGATAAGAAGTAATAATTTAAAATTTTCTTTTAATTCGGTGCAAGCGGGTCGGTCGGGTCGGGACGGGGTGGGGGGAAAATACAGCGACTGACACGAAGCCATGGAAGTGTGACCCGGTTGGTGTCCCACGGAGTTGGGAAGAGACTTTTAAGTCCCGAAGAAGCGCGCGGATACGGACGCAGTTTTCAAAATGGGGGTGGAAGCGCAATAAAAACAAATGGAATAACATTTGATTGCTCCGACAACCTCCCGGGAAAAGAAGGAAACGCTGGATCCATCCTCTTCCGAAGAGATTCGTCCTATCCGGAAGGGATAGAATTTTTATTATTACTACTACTACTACTCAACTAAAGAGTTGAGGGAAGAGAGAGGATTGAAAGTCGCTCCCCAAACTCTTCTTCTTTTTTTAAGCGGCTGGAAATAGCCCTTAACAAGTTGGGAAACGCAGGACAAAAACAAGTCTGCCTTTTAAAAAGTTTTCCTAAGAAACCCGGGGGAGTGGGGGGGGGGAGAGAAAAGCGGCAATCAAAGGCCTAAAAGGGAATTTGAAATAAAACAGCACAGTTTAAAAGGAGGAGGAAGGATAAAGCGTAAGGCGGTTCAGCTCCTACAGCAAGTCTGCAGGCAGCCAAGGCTGACCTGATTTTCGGAGGGGCGGGGTGGCGCAAGGAAGAGTTCTTGGGCCTTACTTCCGAGTAAGCGTGTAAAGACTCGGGGAGATGACAATGTGAAGGAAAGCCAACTAAAGTTGTCCTTGAAAAAGTAAAAAAAAAAATCCCGAGTGAAATGTTAGGAAAGAGAAAGTGGAATTTTAGAAACAACCTGTCCAGAGGCAGGAGGAGACCAGGAGGGAAAAAGTGAAAGGAAAGGCAAAGGGAGAGTAAAAACACGATTCGAGGATCGGTTTGATCCCCGCCCCCGTAAAATCAATTCGAGCTCTCCTTTTTTTTGCCTACGAGGTGGTGGCGACCTCATCTTCTGTAAGGTAGGAGAAGCTATACAAATTTTTGTATGAAACTTTCACATACGTTTTTCTGCAAGCAAGGAAGACAGGCGGACAAGGCTTTAATTTAGAGAAGCACTTTTCCTTTTTTTTTACAAAAACCACCATCCTTATTATCTCCCATCTGCAAACATAGTTTTTAAAAAGGGGTACAACCCTTTACATGTCACTGCCATCCACCGACTTCAGGGCATGTTAAAAACTTTTTAAGTCCTGGTCTGCCACTCCTTCGCCAAGGGAATTACAGTACAACTCTTCTATCTCCGTCTGTCTGATGCGGGAAATCAATTTTAAAAATCGTGTTCACCATAATCATAAGGTGCTGCTTCTCTGGACATGTATTCTCTAGAATGCTAAGGATATTGGGGAGAGAACTGTGAAGTTTTTCCAGCCATGCTAACCAACTTTATTCACCAATCCCCGTGAATTCGGTGGGAAATGCTCAGCACGTCCAGCGTGCAGTATTTATGGAATTTAGGAAAACAGATTTTTTTTAAAAAGAGTAAATTGAATCAATTATCTACTCAGCAACTGGAGGTGGAAAAGTGTGAGTGAGTGTGAGTGTGGGGTAGTATTAAAATAAAAACAGAGCCAACGCGTTGTCTTTCTCCAGGACTTTCCAACTTCCTATCTTGGAACAGGTTTCGGCTGTCACTGCTCCAAAATACAGTTTAAAAAAGCAATCTTAATGTAGATCTCCAGACGCTGGAATTCTTAGCTCAGAGACATCTAGCCCCCTCCTTGATATTCGGCGTTTGTTCCTAAATAATGAGGTTTCTATGCCTCCCACTTCATAACGCAGCCAGGCCGTAGCGCCAGGCAGTGGAATGAATGGAGAGAGGCCGAGAGTTTCTTCCCTTCTCAAATCCTCTTTTTCCTCCGGTTATTCAGCCCTCCCCACACTGGAAAGGGTGGGAAAAGGTTAGCCACCCTTTCTGGGAGCAGCTCTTCTCTTTGGTCAACGGAGGCCTGGGGGCGACTCTACGCTTACTAGGCAGGCCCACCCAAAGAAAATGCCCAACGCTCCCAATTTCGGAAGCGCAAGCCGCCAGTCTAATTTTCGACATATCACCAGTTTCTCCACAAAGGTGGGATAGAGATTGAGAAGCGAATCAAAAGGAACTAGGGGAATAAGAAGAAAGGGCGCCTCTGGAATGGGTGGCGGGGTGGGTAGCAGAAGAGGAAATAAACGTTTCCCTGGCAAGGCTGCCAGTTACGCGTCAAAAGCCGCAAGTCCTCTCCCGCGGTTAGGCAGGCGCTTTGTGGCAAACTGGCTGAAATTTAGTGACGATCTAAAGTTTTAAGAAGTCCTGTTATTAACGTGCCTGGCATTCAACCTTCTTCATCTCTGGGCAGCTGGAGATTTCCCCTGTCCAAAAAAAGGAACTTTAAAAATGAGGTCACCATGAAGACTAGCAAATTGTCGGCTTGGGGAGATCACCCGCCATCCATCCAGCCACCCACGCACTCTTAGACAAAGCAAATCACACGCAAGGTCTATGTTATGGAGTCCCTCGGGGCCCTTTAATCTGGAATTAAGGCCACTAAAAGCAAATGGGATTTACTTTTTGAGCTGGGAAAGCCGGGAGCACGCTCTTCAAACACGTAAAATGTGCGCGCGCAAATCGCACGTGGACTTATTTAGCATCTTGGAGGATTTAAATAGAAAGTGAATCTGGGAGGGAGGGGGAAGAATAATAAATAATTTTTACTCTTTTTTTTTTTGAACAGTTGACTTGAGTAATAACTAAGTCGGTAAATAACTGACAGTGCGACCAAGGCTATATCGCGGAGATAATTGGTAGCTTTTGAAAACGGGCCCTCTCTCGTCTAAGCCATTTAGAAAGGACCTTCTGCCCACCTTACCAAAATGGCATGAGATAAAAGATAAGACCAGATTCGAAATTATTGGAGAATAAGGATTGGCCTAGTCAGTGACCTCAAGAGGAAGCGGTTGCCTAGGTCTTGGTTTCTATCTTGGTATGGGGTGGATAGTCTCCCATAACAAAAAGAAGAAAATAAATAAACCCAAGAGACATCCTGCATGCAGAAACTCGACCAAGCAGAGCTGGCGCTTCCAGACGTTCTTTCTATCAGCTAATCTTTCAAGTGGGCCAGAAGCTCTTTTGTCACAAGATACCCGAGGCAAGATATTTAAGAGACCCAGAAGCACCTTCCCCGGAATCACAGCCGCTAATATGCAGGGCTCCCCTCAACCCCTAGCTAAAGCGAGTGTGTAATCAGAAGTCTGAACTCAGGCCACGGCAGACCCCAATGGTTTTCCGAGGCAGGCCGAACTCTTCAAGCCAATTCACCTTTTATAGAATTTGCCCTTTGTGATTCCCGGCAGATTTCCTTCTCGGCACCTTCTTGATCTACCTACATAGCCATGCTTGGAAGACGCAATCTCTGCCGCGCCTCAGTGGAGTCCTGACTTGTCCCAAGTTAGTATACCTCTCTCTTTCTCTTTCTCTGCTGGGATGCCCTTGAAATTTTTACTCCCACCCGGCCGAGCCCCCCCCACCCCCAGTTCAGAAAAGCTCATTCCACTCTCTGAATTAAAAAAAAAAAGCACAGAAATTCTGTCTCTCCTGGCTGATAGGTATTTTCGCTCGGTTTGAGTCAAGGTTATACAAAAGCACCGTCGCTCCTGCCACCCGGCAAAGTCGGGAGAGAAATTGTTGTACAGTAACGGGAGAGGTAGATTGTGTGTGTGTGTGTGTAACAAAAGCAGCCTGCCTCTGGTTTAAATGAGGCCGCGCAGAGCATTTGAGGCGCACGTAAACTGGGGGCCCAAGAAAGCAGTATTTATTTGTTTGTTTGTTTGTTGATTGATTGATTGATTGATTGTACTTATATACCGCCCTATTTCTTTCCTGAAGTTACGGGTCGGGATGTTCAGACGAACCTGGACAAAGCGTCTCTTCATTTCTCCGGGGCGCCAGATTCTCTTCTCGTAAAAACTCCCTAGGGGCAAGATTCCTCGTGCAAAAGGACTCGGGCCAATTCCGGAACCGCTCATGTTTATTTGGGGGTAACTCCCAGTGACTGTTAACAACCGGGTTGACTCCCCCTCTTTCTCCAAGGTGGACAAGATTTACGCAGTTAATTGGAAACAATCCCGGCCGAGAGAAAAGGCGGCGATCTTCACATAAGGAAAGAATGACATTAGGTCTTCTTACACCAGTCAGTCAATTCACCGCCCCTTCCTTTCCCCAATCATCTTTAGCCCTTCCAATGGCCGATCCCAAACACCTCTTACCCGGGAGAAAGCGCCACTGACTTTACTTCTGAGTTTGAGGGTTTGCCCCGAGCCTCTTTTTTTGCGGACACACACACACAGAGTCCGGCGGTCACAATTCGTCCACCAGAGGGGAAGGCAGGAGACCCGTGCAAGGAAACGCCACCCTGTTTTGCTTTGGCGCAGCAGAAGTCGGCCTCGGCCGCAAGGCGTCCGCTTGCCCCGCGCGGAGGGTCCGGTCTAAAGGCTGCAGCTGGGGAAGGACCGGCGAACGCGGGACCCGCAACGCGCACAATACAACCCCCCTCTCCAACATTAAGGCTGAGGTGGTGAGGCAGCTTCCCCAAAGGGTATCTGTATATACGGGGATGAATTTTGATCGGTGTGTGTGTGTGTTTATGTGCGTGTGAAGTAAAAGGTCGAAGAGTAAGAACTGTAAGGGGGAGGAGGGAGGGATGCCCGTTGCCGCAAAAGCTGCAGCCGAGGCTGCATGTGTGTGTGTGCCGGGCGGCCTGCGCGCCGCCTCAGCCCCTCTCGTCCAGACCGGTGCTCCGCAGCTGCACCTCGCAGCTTCTGCTGACTAGGCGGCCTGCCTCCTCCTGCCGCAGGGCCCGGCTCGCTTCGCCCGCGAGACAGCGAATTTTGACGCGCAAAGGGCTGGGGCATAGTGAGGCGGGGCGGGGCCGGGCGCGGCGGGAGAACCGCTCTGGACAGGGAGTTCCTGCTCGGCCTTTCCTGAGCTAGGCAGGGAAGGCCGGGGCGGTGGGGGGGAGGCTGGAGGCTCATCAGGCGCAAGAGAGGCCGGAGGGAAAGGCAGCCGCCGGAGCAGCCTTGGCGTTGCACAGCCGCCGTGGCTCTCCCTCCCCACTGGGCGTCATTTTCAAGTTCAGCTCGGCTAGCCCGCCCTCCTTCTCCGCCCCCCTCGCCAGAGCGGCCATTTTCCGCTACCTCGAGCCTGGGCTAAGCTGGCTGCTGCCGAGAGCGAACGAGCGTGTGCCATACTTTCGCCCCTCGTCTCCCGCCTCCTGCACAGATCTTACGCATTTCCCCCCCCCTCCCCAATTCCATGCGTAAAAGCGCACCGGAGAGAGGAGAGCTATCCAGACACTCAGCAGACGCAGCTCGCCTTGGGTCTCCGCTTCTCTCTCCCCCTCTCAATCTCTCGTTCCCCCCCTCGCCTCCCCCGCATTAAACTCTGATACTAGCAGCACTTTGCGGCAACCGGGGTGGGTGGTGGGTGGGACGGGGAGAGACGGGTCTTCCTCGGGAGGAGGCACAATGGTTAAGAAGTGCACCGGGTCTCTGGCGCACTCTTACAAGAGACGGGGGGGTCCTCACTTAATTAGAACCCATCAACCCCCCCTCACCCTGTGGGCGGTACAACCCCCCCCCAGCTTTACGGATCTGTAAAATCTGAGTTTTTCCCTCCCGTTTTGTTCCCGGCTGAACTCCCCTCTTTGCCCCGATCCACCTGCCGCGGACTTTCTTCCTTCGTCCCCCCCTCCCTCCATCCAAGAAAGCCCATAAACTTCTCTGGGCCCCCGCCAAGCAAGCCCAAAGATTGGAAAGTGAGGCGAAACTTACCATCACCCAAACGAAATTGGTCAGGGCGGAGGAGCGGATTGATGCCAACGGAAGCGAAGCTTGGGGGCAAGGAAGAGTGGGCGCTTTTTTTTTAAGGTCCCACCAAGTTTTTTTTAAAAAAAATGTATTTATGGAAGTCGAAGGGGGTCAAAATAGTGCAATCTTCCGTCCTTGCAGCGTTTGATCATCTCTCGGGCGCTTTGATCAGCGGGATTAGCATCTTAAGGGGGAGGCAGGCAGGCTCGTGTTTTGGTCCCAGCTGGCGCCGTCCCCCGATGGAAAATCGGGCTAAGGAGAGGGGTGGGGGTGATGATGTCCTTTTTGTGCAGCCCCCACCCTCTTTATCTTCAGTTGGGGGGTAATTGGTGGCTCACTTCGAGGATTAAATTCTTCCCGGGTTGGAGAGGGCTGGTGGATGCTTGTTAACTCTAGAGAAACGCACAGAGGTCTTAATAAGGAAGAGGTGGTTGGTAGCTGGTGAAACGGGGCAAAAGAGTAGTTGGGGAGGGGGAGTGAGAGAGGGAGAAGAGAGAGAGAGAAAGAGACACCCCACTTTTCCTGGGACGCCCCACCCTCAACGGGGAAGGAGAGGGAAATGGCAAAAAAAATATTTTAAAAATCTCTTCTTTCGCTGCCCAGTGCAGAGAGGAAACCAAGCTGCTTGTCAAAGCAGAGGTGATGGGGGTTTGTTCAGCAGGAGGGGGAAAGCACCACAATATCATTTTCCCCTTTGCAAAAAAAATACTGAGGATGGGGGGGGTGGGGGGAGAGAGGACACCCTCAGATCATCTCCCCCCTCCCCCTCCGGGTTAGCACGGCTCCCGCGGCACCCGTGACCGACCTCTCACGCTCTCTTCCTCCCCGCCCTCCCCCAAGTCGCTAGTCTCCGCCCCTTTCTCCTCCTCCTTAACTGGTGGGGGGTGCTTGAATTAGATGGAGGAGGGGAGCGAAGGGGTCTGGTTAGCGAACCTCCCCTGCCGCCCCTCCTGTAGGCTCGCAAAGGTGATCCAAGGATGGGGTTTGTAGGGGGCGGGAGAAAGGATGCAACCCCGAAGATCTAAACCGGCGATGGTATCCAGAATCTTTAGGATCAAAGGAGCGGGTGGGGGGGAGAGAGGAGGAAGAGGGAGGAAGAAAGATAACATCTCCCCTCCGGTTGGAAGATTCTGTGCACCCGCCCTTTCGATTCGATTGAAATTACATTTTGTTTCAAAAAGAATAGCCTTAGCGGATAAAGGGGGCGGGAGCTCCCCCACCTCCCCAGCTACAGCCACTGCAGGAGATAACTGCAGGAGATGACCCCTGGGGGACCAGAGGAGAGCACAGCTGTGGAAGCAATTAGGGGAAGATTTGGATGGGGGAGGCAAGGGAATCCACTGGGTCTCATTCAGCAGAATAAGCCAGAGAGGCTGCAAGGATGCCCCTTCCTATTTGAAATAGGTGACATTATTTTCTCCTAAGGGTGGAGTTCTTATAAGCGCATCCTTTCTCAATACAGAAAGAGTAAGCTTCCTGCTGTAGAGGTGGTCCTCTACTTACAATCATTTGTTTAGTGACCATTTGAAGTTTTAATGGCCGTTTTTTACACTTGCGACCATTGCAGCATCCCCATGGTCACATGATCAAAATTCAGACTCTCGATAACTGACTCACATTTATGACGGTTGCAGTGTCCCGCCCAGAGAAATGTGATCCCCTTTTGCGACCTTCTGACAAACAAAGTCAAGGGGGAAGCCAGATTCATTTAACAACCATGTTACTAACCTAACAACTGTAATGGTTCACTTAACAGCTGTGGCGAGAAAGGGCAAAACTCACTTAACAACTGTCTCACTTAGCAACAAAAAATTTGGACTCATTTGTGGTTGTACGTTGAGGACTACCTGTACAAAATATGGGCTCTTAACTCTGTCCTGGATTATTTTAAAAATCTCTTTTCTCTACACTGGGGTGTAGACTCTGGTTTTATCAGTAGTCCCTGAACATATTTATAGCACGCAGCTTTACACATAATTTGACCCCTAACCTCTGAACCGGTATTGATAATGTGAAATAATACTGGAGTCATGCTGCAACCAGGGAGAAAGTGAGATTCATTCAACGTTTTGTGAAAACATAACTCTCTTTCTAGTCTCTTTTTCTTTGAATGAGTAAACTTATAGTAGACAATTTCATACATGGAGTTTAGAAATGTGGAATGGAGATAGCAGTGTCTGTTGGAAAGGAACAGGAAAATAATGTCTGTATTATGGAGAATAATATGACTGAGTTGCTATTACATTGGGCTAAAGACTTACAAGAAAGGCATAATTTAAATAGGCATATGTGTAGTCAGGGGGACAGATATACTAAAGTTCAGCTATGACCAATTATTTATGTTTTAATCCACCCATTTCTTCGGAGAACTGATATACTTTTTTCAGAGCCAAAGAGGTATATTGCAGTATATAATTGAGAGAGCAAAGGGAACTGCTGGGATCATATGTAATGTTCACAAATGTGACCTGTACAATCCTCTAAGTCAGTGCTTCTCCACCTTGGCAACTTAAAGACATATGGATTTTAATTGCCAGAATTCCCCAGCCAGCATGCTGGGAATTGAAGTTCACCAAGTTGCCAAGGTTGAGGTAAACTGCTCTAAGTCACATTGTGGTAAGGTTAGTGTGTTTCCCTAATGAATAGTACAACCAAAGGATAACTAAACAGAAAGCCATCGCTACTTTCAATAACCATAGCTTATTTTAATCTCCAAACCACGGTTTCCCATATTGCTGAAATTTGGATTAATAGTGATTTATGTTTAAGTCATAGAGGTGCATCACCTGAATCCAATTAGATTCAAAGGGATTCGGAAGATCAATTCTATTTGATGTGGACATCTAAATTAAATTGGCTTATTTGTCTGAATCAGATCCAGTTTCAAGCCATCCAAATGTCCATATGCAGAAACTTGGTTGATCAAATCCATTCAAGTACATTTCATTCTGATTGGCAAATCAAGTTAATCGCTGTGGAATTGTTAGCAGGGAAGAGAACATTTACTCCGTGGTATCAAGTAGTCCTCCTGGAAAACAATGCAGAAATTACTGCAAAAAAAATAGTACAAAGCAGAATTTTCTCTTTAGGTCCTGAGAACTGATATACGCAAATGCATATGTGCAGTCATTACTGGGAATTCTAAGAGGAAGTTGACACGCATCTTGTAGTGTGCATGTGTGGTTATTTGTGAAACTAGACTTTAAAAAGTGTAGCTTTTACCACATATAGGCAGCAGTTCTGATATGGATCAGACTACTGTCTACAGGTAGTCCTTAACTTACACCAATTCATTTAGTGGCCTTTCAAAGTTACAACAGCACTGAAAAAGTGACTTATGATTACTTTTGAAAGTTATGACCATTGCAGCATGTCTACGGTCATGTGATAAAAATTCAGATGCTTGGCAGCTCATTTATGATGATTGCAGTGTCCCAGGGTCACTGATTTCCCTTTTGCAACCTTCTGACAAGCAAAGTCAATGGGGAAGCCAGATTCACTTAACAACCATATTACTAGCTTAACTGCAGTGATTCACTTAACAACTATGTCAAGAAAGGTTGTCAAATGGGGCAAAACCCACTTAACAACTCTCGTTTAGCAACAGAAATTTTGGGCTCAATTGTGGTCATAAATCAAAAACTACCTATACTTGTCAGATAACAACAACAGGAAGTGCTGCTCGGCCCTAAAATACAAAGGTGCCTTGTTAGTGGACAGAGAGGACTTGGGGGTTGGACTAGAAGACCTTCAAGATCCCTTCCAATAAACTCTGTTGTTCTGTTCTATGATTGCCTGTGCTGCAGAACGAGAATATATTCTTTACCATGGATAACACTAAGCAAGGCTTCCATGTTTGGTGGAAACTTGCCCACAATTTATATTCTATATGGCATCTGCTTTCAGATCACACCCTTTAAGAAGGAGTCAGGGAAACTTGGACGGGTTCAAAAGAAAGCAAGAAGGAAAATCAGGAGAGTGGAAACTAAGCCTTGCAAAGACAGATGGAGGGAACTGGGAGATGGGTTAGTATGGCTGCCAGCTTGTGGGATTCAATTTCCAAACCGTGCTTGCAGGAAACTGCTCTACAATAATCTTTGTGCTCTCGCATTTCGGAAGCACTGCTTTTTAAAATACTTTATTGTTATTCATACTTATATTCATTTTTACCAAGGAAAGAGGAACGGGTGTTCAAAGATATGGTCAAAAAATCAAAATGCATCACACAGGTAAAATGGGTAGCATTTCAATTAGATTGCAATAAATATTATCTTGACTTTTTTGACCATACCCTGGAAGGAAGGAAGGAAGGAAGGAAGGAAGGAAGGAAGGAAGGAAGGAAGGAAGGAAGGAAGGAGGGAAGGCAGGCAGGCAGGCAGGCAGGCTAAGAGGGGATATGATAGCTTTCGTCAGGTACCTGAAAATATATCTCATAGACAAAGCCCTAGAGGTATTCTCTATCATACCAAAGTGTCAGATATGGAATACATGGACTTAAGTAACAGGAATAATAATGATTGAATAGTACATCTGCAGGATACCAGATTATACAAGGTTTATCCTATATAGCATTTCTACCCTGTGCCCAGAACATCTCAGTATCTACAGGTTACCCCATTGTATTAATGAATGCAAAATTAGAGTTAGTGTCTTACTTTAAGGGGAGAGAAGAGGAAATATAAAATTAGAACTATTTGGTTTCCTGTCTATCACTAAGCTACCCTTTAATTACTTGCAGCAATGAATCATCCCTAAAAAAGGACAAGAACTTATACCTAAAATGGGAGCAATGATGTCAAAGTTTTGTTGAAATGATCTTAGCATTTCCTTCTGGACAGAACATAACCAGGAGGAAAATCTGGAACAATGAAAAACTCTCACCTTCTGATTTTCACCAGATTAGGAGTTCTACAACACAAGCCATATTTGACTTATAACCATTCATTTAATGATTGAACCTTTAAATCTTTAGATTCAATCTTTAGAAAGAGTGCAGAAGAGAGCAACAAAATTATTACGGGTCTGGAGGTTAAAATACATGAAGAACGGTTGCAGGAACTCGGTATGGCTGGAAGAGAAGGACCAGGGGTGACATGATAGCAGTGTTCCAATATTTGAGGGCCTTTTCACAAAGAAGAGGGGGGTCAACCTATTTTCCAAAGCCCCCGAAAGCCAGACAAGAAAGAATGGATGGAAACTGATCAAGGAGAGATTCAACCTGGAAATAAGGAGACATTTTCTGACAATGAGACCAATCAACCAATGGAACAACTTCAGAGGTTGTGGGTGCCCCATCACTGGAAGCTTTTAAGAAGAGAATGGACAGGCTTTTGTCAGAAATGATAGTTTCCTAGGGGGTTGGACTGGATGGCCTCCAACTCTTGTTATTCTGATTGGTTGAAATTACAATGGCTCTGAAAAAAAAATGACTTGCAACTGATCCTCGCACTTATGACCGTTGCAACATTGCCATGGTCACATGATCCATATTTTGGCACTTGCAACTGGCATGCATTTATGACGTTTGCAGCATCCTGGGGTCATGTGATCACCATTTGCGACCTTTCCAGCTGGCTTCTGACAAGCTTCAGGGCAGAAGTCAGATTTGCTTAACAACCACATGATTTACTTAACAAGTGCAGGGATTGACTTAACAGCCATGGCAAAAAAGGACATTAAAATCAGGCGTGACTCACTTAACAACTGCTTCGCCTAGCAGTGGATATTCTGGTCTCAATTGTGGCCGTATGTCAAGGATTACCTGAATACAGATTTTTTTTTTATTAAAAAAACAACTGACACCTCCCTGCAACATGTTTGCAGGGTAGCTATGCGTTGATAACTCTCTCCATCTCACACTGGGGGCAGAGACCTCCAGACACCTGCTGTGATACCATAGACACCTGCAGGATTTTTTGCATGGTCCTTGGCCCTGGATTCTCCATGAGTCAGAATCCCCATAGAGTTGACTCAGGCTTGTACAAGTAAAGCATCTATGCAAACCCTCCCTTAGGACAGACATTTGTGCTGCTCAAGTGAAATCCAGAAGATGGGGCCATTTAAATCAGATAATGTTCAGGCAGAGCTCTTTGATGCTGCTGCACTCCAAGGTCACAATTAGCATTAACACCTTTAAATATGCCTCAACAAGAACAATACATCTCCTTCCCATCCACTCCTATGCATCCTACTTGCTCACCTAGAGAAATTCAAATAATTGGGAAGACTTTTAGAAAAAAAATAGAGTTTTGGCTTTGTTATCCTAACTCTTCAAATATTTTGGCCACCTAATGGGAAGGAAGGACTCACTGGAGAAGAGCCTAATGCTGGGAACGATTGAGGGCAATAGAAGAAGGGGACGGCAGAGAATGAGGTGGCTGGATGGAGTCACTGAAGCAGTAGGCATGAGCTTAAATGGACTCCAGAAGATGGTAGAGGACAAGAAGGTCTGGAAGAACGTTGTCCATGGGGTTGCAATGGGTCTGACACGACTTTGCAACTAACAGCAACATCCTAACTCCCCAAATTAAAAATAAGAACCTTGGAGAGTTAAGAGTCAATCCTCTGTTTCTATGATATAAGAATTCTTTATAAAATGATTTCATTGTGTGTGTGGTGTTTTTTTGGGTGGGGTGCCTGCTAAGTGGTTGCCAGTATGGGCTCGCCATCTCCATTTGCAGCCCTAGGACCAAAAAAGGGGGGGTGGGGGACAGATTTGCTTCACATTCCTTTGTTCTGTATAATGGGACATTTGAAAGGTTCTCAGTTCCATTGGAACACAGCATGTTTCCTTGTTTATTTGATAGATTTATATGATTATGCAATTCACACACAGTTGACAAGAGTTGTGTCAGCCTCTATTTCAGGGGTGTCAAACTTGCGTCGTCATGGCAGCATCACATGACATATCATTTTTCCTCTTTGCTAAACCGGGCGTGGGCATGCCGAGAGTTTGACAGCCCTGCTCGATTTGGTTGGAACATGAATTGATTATCCCAGACACCTTGCGCTTTATATGGAGTAAAGCTACAGGTAGTCCTTAACTTACCACAGTTCGTTTAGTGACCATTCGAAGTTACAATGGCACTGAAAACAGTGGCCGTTTTTCACACTACAGCCATTGTAGCATCCCCACGGTCACATGATCAGAATTCAGATGCTTGGAAATGGACTCACATTTATGACGGTTGCAATGTCCTGGGATCATTGCGACCTTCTGACAAGCAAAGTCAGTGGGGACCCAGATTCACTTCACTGTGTTAATAACTTAAAAGAGAAAAAAAACGCAAGACAATCTTGTTGTGAGTACCATGCATTATGTATCTCTAACCCACAATGTAGCATGAGCCTGACCAATATAGGTTGTTGCCTGACCCCAAGCATCTTACCAGATGGTATTCAGCAGGTTCTGACCAGTTCTGGAGAACCGGTAGCAGAAATTTTGAGTAGTTTGGAGAACCAGCAAATACCACCTCTGACTGAAGATTTTACAGTATCCTTCCCCTGCCACACCCCGCAAGCCATGCCCACAGAACCGGTAGTAAAAAAAATTGAATCCCACCACTGAATTCTTATCCATGCCTCAGCTATCAAAAAGAGGGGTTCACTGCTCTGCAGAAGGTAACGTTTAGCTTGAAAGTTGCAATGAGGAAATTAGAAACAGTTGAGCTATGAATCCAACCATTGCATATTTATTTATTTATTTACACATTTATATACCGCCCTTCTCCCGAAGGACTCAGGGCGGTGTACAGCCAACTATGAAACATTCCACTTTACAAAAGTTAAAAGAAGATTAAATATCTTAAGGCTGCCACTAAAATTTATGCCCAACCCCAATAAATTAACAATAAAAACCCCGAATTTAAAACCCCGAAATTTAAAACCCCAATTATTGGGTCCAGTATTTCTCAACCTCGGCCATTTAAGACAAGTGGACTTCAACTCCCAGAATTCTCCAGCCGGCATGTCCACCATTTTAAAGTGGCCAAGGTCGAGAAACACTACATTACAGAATTATGAGCTATTTCTGAGTTGTTATGATCAAAAGTCATAAGGGATGTGTGTTATGAAGGGGAGAAGAAGCAGTGTTATTGCTTCAGAGATGTGGATTTATTCATCTATCAATATCCTCTACTAATTAGTTAACCACCGGATTAATCAACTCCAATTTCTTGAAGTACAAAATGGCTTCTCTCCATTGTCCTCTGTGGAACATAATGGCTACATAAAACACATCAGGTTGCTCTGCTTAGAACAAAAGAGCTACAGTCCGCTGGATGAAATGAAACATCCATCTCATGCTCCCTGGTTGCAAGAATGGTCAGCCAGGTGCTCTCTAAGATACACATTAAGTATCTATTAAAATAACCATTAAATCAGCGAATTAATTAATTTACTCTGCTGCCCAATTATTCAGACTCCTTGTCTCGTAGAATAAAATAAAACACAATAAAATATGGTAAGAAAATAATATAATAATAAAATAAACAGCCAGAAACAGTAATGAAAAAAAATATAACAATTTCAGTTTTACTCCACAGCCCTCATTACATGTAGTCTTTGACTTATGACCGATTGCATAACAACCATGTGATTGCATTTTGAACATTTGGCAACCCGCTTACATTTACAACCAGTTGCAGAACTCTGCAATCATGTGACTGCAGTTAGTAACTTTTTTGCCATTTTCTAGCAATGAAAATGTCTCAAAATGCCCATTGAATACACTGGATTTGCTTAACTACCACATGATTTGCTTAGGAATCATGTGATTTGCTTGTTGACTGAAGTGCCTTGTTTTATGACCATCATAAAAATGATCATAAAATTGAGGCCAGTCAAGTGGTGCCTCGACTTACAACCGTAATGACTTATGGCCAAAATTCCAGATTCCATTGTAATCCTTAATTGAGGACTACCTATGCAGTAAATACCGAGCCCAAAACAACTCTAAAAAGCCAAACAAATTAAAAAATGGGGAAATGCCACAGAAAGCAAATGATCATGGTGTTCCTAAGCACCCAAATTATTTTTCTTAGCAAAATAACAAGATGATTTGATTCTTCCTCCTAGAAGAAAAGGAGAAAGAACAAAAATGCAAACCAAGCAGAGTATTTTTGTACCTTCAGCAACAAGTCTGCATCTGAGCTTAAACCAAAAAACAACTAAGGTCCAGATCAGTTTGTAAAAAACTTCATTTAAAAAATAACCATGGAGAGAGAGAGAGAGAGAGAGTAGAAGTTTCAGTTTTATTTATGGTGACACAAACCACTTAGCATGAACTTTCAAATTGCTGGACTCAGCAGAAATGCACACAGTTATCCTTCAAAGCGTCACCCGATTCTGCCGCCTGGGAGAGAGAAATCTTAACACAATCACATTAGATTTTTACAAGCTAATTTTAATGCAGGCTCCCCCCTCCCCCTTCCATGCTGATCAGACCAAAGGTCCATCAAGCATCCATTTTCCAATCACATTCTGATAAATACCTCCAGAAAGCAAAGACAAGGCCTAAAGTCAACCATTTATCTTATTTCCCATCGATAATCACAGGTAAGCTGCCTCTGCACATGGAGGATTCATTTATTGGAGAAAATAAAAGCCTTCTGCTGTTTTTGAAAATGCATCGAATTGAGTCTTTTCTCCCATCTAATTAAAGTCTCTCTCTCTCTCTTTCTCTCCTCTTTTTCTCTCTCTCAATCAGATTCATTGTACCATAGATTCTCAAAGACAATGCACAGAACTCTTAACAGTTTTTCAACAATTGCACTTGGATTTTAAACACTTCCAAAATAATTATCACCACATAACTATAAGCATCATACAAGCCCAATTGTTGTTTTGCTGAATTTCATCAGTGCAATATTGATGAAACACAACATAAAAGGTATTTCATTATATTTTGCACAATCAAATGCCACATGTGCATATCTACAAGCCATTCCCACACATTTTTATCCCTCTCAGGGGCTCATTGCTGAATGTGGATTTACAACGGTCATTCACCAAATTTGGTGCCAGCCTCAGGAATGTCCCTGGAAACTGTACCTGTGATTTTGAATAGCTATGAGAAACCTTAGGTGCTCAGGTTGTGTCTCTCTTTGCTAAAACACATACAGAATTTAAAGTAGCTAAATAAACTGCTAAAATGTAGATTAGCACTCTGTACTCAAGATGGCTAACATGATAAAATCTCCAAAATGATTGTTTTCAAAAACATTCAGAATACAATTGATTTAACAAGTGAGGCTCAGAAGGAACTGACAGATTCTAGTTTGCTGATAAAACGCCACCCTCTGCCAGTTATCATACTAGAGAAATAAAAGAAGAGCACCTCACATGATGATAAGGAATGAATTAATGGGGAAGATCCAGGAAGACAAAAACTCAAAGCCGATTGAACTCAAGAAGATCCATAACCCTCGTAAAATATTGACGAGTGACACTGCCAACAACTTTGGTAAGAAAAGATTGAGAGTAATCCAAAAGAATTTTCCACAGTAACAAATAACTTTAATGGCTATTTAATGGTATAAGGTCTCCTCCTGAGCAGGGGGAGAAAACCTCCAAGGTTTCTTCCACCTCTGTTATTTCTATTCAGACCTGCTGCACCATGACAATAAGTACCATGGCAATAAACCCACAAATCTGTTTAGAGTGACCCACTTCTTGTTAGGGGGCATTAGACCACAGGATCATCTGCAAGACTGCTTGAGGAATATTCTCAGATCTTGAGGATGAAGATTTGTTCACTCAGTGTAGCCAACTCAACGCGGCCAACTCGCTGCAGGACAAGAGTTACACTAATATTGGAGAAATGGTGGAATAGAATCATTTAAAAAGGATGCAAAAGGAGGGACAAAATGAAATGTGAATTACAAAAATTAAAATATATTTTTAATTATTTTAAATACTTAAATTGAATTATTGAATTGTCTTGCAGCAAGTTGTCCCACAGGGAGTTGGCTGTGGCAAGTTGGCTGCACCAAGTTATCCCATTCTGGCCAAGGGCACAATTTTGTGAGATTATCTGGAAGGTGTTTGATTTTCTGATGCCCAAAGTCCTCCTGCCTATTAGTTTGGCCACCTGCTTATTAGAACTTGGACCCTCCTGGTTTGTTAAGATGGTCTGGCCTGAACTAAGGGATAGGTCCATGCAATGGTATCTTGCCTCTTTGAAAGAGATCTCCCTGCCTCCTCAAGATCCATTGTGAGATCCTTCCATTCTGGTCAATTATTGCCCAGTCTCCAATATTCCTTTTGTGGCAAGTTTGCAGACAAGGTGATTGGACAATATAGTCCTCAACTTATGACCACAATTGAGCCCAAAATTTATGTTGCTTTATGTGAGACAGTTTTGGCCCATTTTATCACCTTTCTTGTCATAGTTGTTAATTTAAATCATTGTAGTTGTTAAGTTAGTAATACAGTTGTAAAGTATATCTGGCTGTGATGACCCAGAGTGTAACACAAACGTAACAAAATCCAAAACGTAAATAAATGTCCTTTAATGCCTCCAACTTGGCCCCACTGTTCAATAATACTCAGGTGGAGATAAAACACACTCAAAAATAGTTTTCAAAAGAAAGCAATACAGTCCAAACTTAATGAGCAGATAGAGGTGTAATAAAAAAACCAAACAAACTACCATGCAAAATTTCCACAACAGGAGAAGTATTTACCAAATTCAAGGAGATAACAAGAAGCAGTCTGTTGGAAGGATGCCAACCAAAATAACTTCAGACCAAAATAAAACACGCTTTGTTTCCAGCGTTTGCCAGTATGCAGGTCCAAACTCTTATTCAGTTCTCACACCTGCAACCCATGAAGAGGATCAAGGCCTCTCCTCCTCCCGAGAAGACCACATCTCTCCCTTATCCTCTGCTCCCTGCGTGCCCTAGGATGAATAAGGGATGGGCCTGGGTCCTCCTCTGACTACCCAGCTGGCCTCTGTCCTTCCCCAGCCTCCTCCACAACCTCCGGAGCCACACCTCCACTCCCTGTCGGCTGTTCCTCCTCTTCCTCAGAGTCAGTTTCCACCAGGGGCATGACTCTGGCTTCCCCATTGACTTTGCTGGTCAGAAGTTCACAAAAGGTGATCACATGACCCCAGGACATTCCTGGGTGGTGTTTATGAAAACATGATCATTAAAATCACTTCCCCAAAGCCCCAGAAATGACATTTGTCTTCATTTCTCATACACAATGACTTCTTCCTTACCTTTTGCTTCTAGATTTTTTTTCTGCAAGTTTTTTCTTTATATGGCCCCACCACATTTTCTTGCCCCATAGAATCCCACTCGTGCCTCTGGCTGGGAGAATAGCAACAAGCAGATTATATCTCTCTAGGGAAGAGCTTCCTAAGAACCGACATAGAGTCTCAGAGATCTTGGGATGTGGGGCCAGCTGAGGCCAGAACTCAGGGGAATGGCAGAGTAGAAAAAAACAAGAAGAGGAGGATAGAGGAGATTGGAATACCAGAAGCTCCAGATGCTAAACTCCTTAGCAACCCCGGCTCACCTGAGACTGGTATTCATTTGTTGCACAGAACCATAATCTAGACTTTGCAAAAGGCATTCTGCACATTCCTTCACTTCCTCCTTGTCCCTGCCACATATGAAATAAAAGTGTCTTAGGAGAAGTTTTATAAAACGTTAGTAAGACCCCACCTGGAATACTGCATTGAGTTTTGGTCACCACATTATAAAAAAGATGTTGAGACTTTGGAAAAAGAGCAACTAAGATTATTAAAAGCCTGGAGACTAAAGTATATGAAGAATGGGTTTAGGATTTGGGTATGGCTAGTCTAGAGAAAAGAAGGACTAGGGGGTGACATGACAACAATATTCCAGTATTGAGAGGCTGCTACAAAGAAGGGATCAACTTATTTTCCAAAGCACCAGAGGGCAGGACAAGAAATAATGGATAGAAACTAATCAAGGAGAGAAACAACCTGGAATTAAAGAGAAATTTCCTAACAGAACAATCAACCAGTGGAACAGCCTGACTTCAGAAGTTATGAATGCTTCATCACTGGAGGTTTTTAAGACAAGACTGGACAGTCATTTGTCTGAAATGGTATAGGGACTCCTGCTTGAGCAAAGGGGCTGGACTAAAAGACTTCCAAGGTCCCTTCCATCTCTATTCTGACAAAAGTACAGTGAAATAATATGTTTCTCCAGCTAAAGCACAATGATGATGATTTGTGATGATGATCAGCCCCAACCAGTCCATTGCAGGTTATGGACCACAGTCTAACACAGGGCTGTCAAACTCACAGCCCTTGAGCTGGGTGCATCATGTGCTGGCCACGCCCATGCCCAGTTTAGCAAAGGGGAAAAGAGTCCCAATACATCACATGACAACACCATGACAACGTGAGTTTGACACCCCTGGTCTAGCACATTAGTTCAACACAGATTGGTAGAAGGACATTTTTGGATCAACAGCCTAAGGCTGGGAGGAAGGTAAAAGCTAAAGTAAAGGGAGAAAGGACCTGTCCCAAAATTACTTAGCTGGATTCTGTGACTGAGATGGGACCTGTTTTATTTCAGCACCTTCATATGTGAATCACAGTGATTCTTGGGCTGAGACTATCTCAAAGTTGCCTAGAGAACTTCTGTGACTGAACAGGGATGGAAACTGAGTTCTCCTCTTTCTAGTTCAACACCTTCACAACCATGCCATAATTGCTCTTGAACTGACTAACCAGGTTCCCAGGGAATATTTGAGGCTGAGGTGTGGTGTAAAGAACCTGGGAAGAGATGCAGATAGTGGTAGCAACCGAGACAATGATTTATGACAGTGTACTTTGCCAGGAGAGATTGTTCATATCTACATTATTATTGAGTTTTGTCAGAACAAAATACTTCGTTGATCAAATCCTTGGTTTTGCATATCTCCTCTCATATCCACAATCAATCCTCACTTTCAGATCCATCCCAACTTGGTGCCTGCCCAGTATTTCAGACTACAGCTTCTATTAGCACTCTGGCTATCATAGAGGTGGTTAGTTGGGAAATTGTAGGAGTTGACTTAAAGTTGCTGAGGTTGAGAAACACTGGCCTAGATTACTGTGAAGTACTTGACGTGTCATATACCAGGGGTCTCCAAATTTGACAACTTTAAGACTTATGGACTTTAACTCCCAGAATTCCCCAACCAGCCTAAGCTGAGGAATTCTGGGAGTCTGGAGACCTCTGTCATATCCAATTGAAACCAATTGATAGATAAACATATGACCGTAGAAGTGAGATTATTATATGCACAGAGGTAAAAACATTCGACTTCACCCACAGTAGAGGAATGGATAGTGAAAATGATGGAACTTGCTGAGATGGTCAATTTGACTGCTTTAATTAGAGATAGGACCCTGACTAAGTTTAATGATGATTGGAGATTCCTTACTGATATTTTCTGGGAATCGGAGGTGGCAGGGAATGAAGTTGTTATATACCAGGATTAGAATAAAAATAACAGACCATGGAAAAAATATAAACAATGCTATAGTAATGGAATAAGAACCTATTTGGAAGTAATTTTTTGCCATCTTTCTCTTCTCTTCCCTTCCCTTTCCTTCTTTCCTCTTCTCTTCCCTTTCCTTGTCTTCTTCTTTCTTTTCTTTTCTTTGATTTGATTACTGCATTTTTGTTTTTGCTCTTTTCATCCCCCCACATTCTTGTTAGTTTTTATCCTGTATTCATAATCGTAATAAACTTTATTTTTTAAAAGTGTACAATGTGGGCCCATTTTTCATGATTATTCAGAAACTTCAGTTGCTGCAGAGAGGACTGTGGAAATGTTGCCAAAAGGGATAGAGGTGGGGAATGTTATTACAGCATCTATTCTACATGATCCTTCATATTTTCAAGCCATTTTTGTGATGTTCACTTCTTTATAAGGATTGCAGTTAACCCTTTTGAAGGTTCTCCTTCTTCTGTTTTAGAACACCTGTCCTTTAAAATTGGGGAATGTCTGGCTTTTCTCTCATGTCCTTTTTATTTGCTATTAGAATGACTAAAACAAGGGCTTTTTCCATCAGATCTTTCTCTCCGATGTATTTTTTTTTTTAAATTGTTTTAAATCTTGTCCTGCTTCGGTTTTAATGCTGAGTTTTATGAATGTTTAATGTTCTCATCCATTTATAAGTCACCTTGGAAGAATTCTGCCCTTAGACCCAGCATAGAAACAATTTAAAGCAATCAATATACAAGATAAAATAGGGGAGGGAGGGAGGGTGCCAAAATATTTCTTTTGGTTTCCTCTATGCCCTATGAAAGAAACAACATCTGGATGAATAAGATACAGAGCTGGGAATATCCCTGCATGCTACATTAGTTTATTATCTTCTACCTGTGGAGCACATGGCTAAGTGGCAGCACCTAACTAATCTTGCTTACCTTCAAAAGCTAAACTGCACCAGATTGGTTAGCACTTGGGCGGGAGACCACCAGGGGATCCCAGCACTAATAAACTAGATAGGGAAGTTTTTTTTAAAAAAAATCACCAAAGAGTCCCTGTGAAATTACTTTCATATGATTGCCAACCTCTCAAAAATAATCAACATGGTTTGTCTATGAAATCATCAGAAGTTAAGCTCAGCTCAAACAATGCAACACCTTTTAAAATCTTCTAATTTCTCATCGAAAATTATGGCTGTGGAAAAGGAATGAGTAAAGCAGTGCCCTGGTTTTCTCAGGCTTGATCAGTTTTAGAAGTGGTGCAAAGGGTTGAAAATGATGCCAGCATTGCTCAAGTCAGAGCAAGCTGTGGGGTAAACCTCAAGAAAATGCATTCCATTATCAAGACTGGAAAATTTGGAAAGGGGAAGAGGGGATTGGAGGCTTAAACCAGTGTTTCCCAATCTTCACCACATGAAGATGTGTGGACTTCAACTTGGAATCCTGCATCCAGTTTTGGTCACCACATTATAAAAAAGATACAGAAATTCTGGAAAGGGTACAGAGAAGAGCAACAAAGATGATTAGGGGCCTGGAGGCTAAAACATATGAAGAACGGTTACAGGAACTGGGCACGTCTAGTCTAGTGAAAGGAAGGTCTAGGGGAGACATGATAGCAGTGTTCTAATATGGTATAGGGCAAGGGTCGCCAACCTTTTGGATCTCAGGGACCACCAAACTCATAATTTTAAATCCCGTGGACCACTAATATGAATTTTGACTGATGGTGGCTTGCTGACGTTGGTAGGAAAGTCGGTCCCATATTCCAGAGCTGCAGGGGTCACAAGACTGGCCCTTTGGTCATCCCAGAGCAGTTGCTCTTCCAGTCCATGGCAGGCTAGTGCACCCAGGTGGAGGAGGAGCTGCTCCAAGATAACCAAAGGGCCTGTTCTGTTCTTACACAGAGGTGTTTATAGCTGTGCAGATACAGATTGATAACTCAACAAAGCTTCCATAACAAAGTTCATTTATTGGTACGTCAGGTATCCTCATAACTCACATTTGTGATGAAGTTCTTCTTTTAATGACCAATCCTTTGTATATCTGCCTTGTACGTGGAAGATGATTATCTCCTAACCCAGCGGTAGGGAACCTTGGCTCTTTTATCACTGATGGACTTCAACTCCCAGAATTCCTGAGTGAGCCATAAAAGTTTCCCCATCCCTGGCCTAGTGGTTTTTCAGTTGTGAGGGAAATCAATTTTTGACTTGAATGGGACCATTTAATATACAAATGTAGGACATATAAAGAATATTGATCATTCAAGTCAAAAATTAGGACATTTGTATATTGAACAATCCCATTCAAATCAAAAATTGATTTCCCTCACAACTGAAAAACCAGTAGGCCAGGGATGGGGAACTTTTTATAGCTCATTCAGGAATTCTGGGAGTTGAAGTCCATAAGTGATAAAAGAGCCAAGGTTCCCTACCACTGTCCTAACCCATCTCGTAGCAATAGAAAGAAAAGATGTTATCAGATCATGAGTGCAGGTAAGAATGGAGGGCAACCTCCTTCAACCCCTCGAGTGTCAATTTAGTGGCCAATCAGGATTACAGTGACATGAACTACATTTCCCAGGATACCTTTAATTACATTTCCCATGATGCATTCCCTTAAGGGGACAGATCACAATTCCTAAGTAACTAACCCATTCCCATAGACTGGCTGGGAGAGCACAGGGCCAGTCTTGTGACTACTGCAGCTCTAGAATACGGGACTGATTTTCCCACCACCCTGGGGCAGATTTCCCTCCACCGCCGTTGGTCTTACTTTCCAGTTCCAGCTCGTTTGGAAGGTTTGCGTTTGGCCAAAGGGTGGGGGCCAGTGGGTGGGTGGGCCATGTGGGTGGCACAGCCTTGTGTTCCCACGCAGCCTGGATTAATTGCTTTGGGGGGGACATTTCTCTGCAGACCACTAACATTTTCTCGCAGACCACCAGTGGTCCCTGGCCCACCAGTTGGCGACCACTGATATAGGATCTCCTGTTTGAGCAGGGGTGTGGACTAGAAGATCTCCAAGGACCCTTCTTCTTGTTGTGCAATATCCATCATCGGACATTGGTCATCAAGTCGGCAATCCTATTTTTATCAACAGCTGCACGGAAAAGAGCTGTTGAGTTTTGTCCAAACCAGTCCCTTAGATTTTGGAGCCATGATGTTCTTCTTCTGCCTGGACCTCATTTGCCTTCAATCTTTCCTTGGAGGATTAAGTGAAGTATGGCATATTTTTCTGGGTGTCACATCACATGCCCAAAATATTCTAACTTTCTCTTTTTTATGGTTTTGATTATTTCCCTTGGCTTTCCCTGGCAACTTACCCAGATGGCAGCCCTTACATCCCTTACAACTCTGTTATTGTCTGATCCTGCAAACAGAGTTTTCCTTTTTCTCCCAGCAACCACCTTTGCAGTGGGTACAAATCAGCACACTTCCCTAATCATTTAGCTCACTGTTTCTCAATCTCAGCAACTTTAGCACCCATGGACTTCAACTCCCAGAATTCCCCAGCCAGATGTACCTCACATGGATCAATGTGGCATTCCTCAGTTGCAATTACATCTCACTATTGAGCACAACATGACTTTCATTGTGTAAATTATTCTTCTCTCTTTATTCTTGAATGTAAACTTGGAAATAGTTTTCAGTCTGTCTCGGGGATTAATAATGGGCAGTATAAAATCTCCTCCTGCCAAGGTTCTGAGATTTTGCAGAATTTTCTCCCTATGGTTTAGTGTTCAATATTTTTATAAGTACAAAAATCTGTTAAAGACATACATTTTCAACAGGGGCCTCTGGCTTCCAATCTACCTTTTAATTATATTATCTACTGCTCTGAAGCATCCATTATATCTATATGTTCATCATCCATCTATCCTTCTTCTTTCTCTTTACCTTACGGTATCTCTTTATAGATTCAGGAATCTAAGGTGTGTCTTGAAAAGTGTGTCTTTTCTTTTCAGTCATTATATCCCAAAACGACAGTGATGATTTCAAAATCCCTTTTCTCATATCAACATGTGTTGCATTGTTTTGAACTGTCAGTTTTTGGCAAAATAACACCAAGGGACTCAGGGCGGTGAACAGCTCATCTAAAAACCCCACAAAAATACAAAAGTTAAAAAGTAATTAAATATTTAAATCAGCTGCTGACTAAAATTAGGAAACCCTCCCCCCACCCTTAAAAACCCAAATTTAAATTTAAAAATGGAGATCAAATTTAAAATCATTATCTCAGCCCAGGCCGGCCTGCTCAAAGAGCCAGGTCTTTAACGCGCGCCTGAAGGCCCTCAGGTCCGTGCCGGTACGGAGTTCCGGTGGCAGAGTATTCCAGAGGGCGGGGGCACCCACAGAGAAGGCCCTACCCCTTGGCGCCGCCAGACGACACATAGCGGCCGACGGCACCCGGAGCAGACCCTCCCTGTGGGAACGCACCGGCCTGTTGGAGAGCGTTGGCAGAATGCGGTCCTGAAGGTAACCTGGTCCCATGCCATGGGTCGCCCTAAAGGTCAAAACTAGAACCTTAAAGCGAACCCGGAGAGCCATCGGCAACCAATGCAGCTCGCGCAGGAGAGGCGTCACATGGGCGCTACGCGACGCCCCCATAATCACCCTCGCGGCTGCATTTTGCACCAACTGGAGTCTCCGGATGCTCCCCGCAGGGAGCCCCATGTAGAGGGCGTTACAATAGTCCAGGCGAGAGGTGACAAGGGCCTGAGTGACCGTGCGCAAGGCGTCCCGATCCAGGAAGGGCCGCAACCGGTAGATCCGACGGATCTGATGAAATGCCCCCCTGGAGACGGCCGCGATGTGATGTTCAAGCGACAGCCGTACATCCAGGAGGACTCCCAGGTTGCGAGCCCTCTCTGTGGGGGGCAGAACTTCCCCCCCAATAGCCAGCGAAGGTATCAACTGGCTATATCGGGGCGCCGGAAACCACAGCCACTCGGTCTTGGATGGGTTGAGCCGAAGCCTGTTCCCGCCCATCCAGTCCCGCACGGCCTCCAGGCACCTAGACATAGCCCCCACAGCATCGTTGGGGTGGTCCGGAGTGGAGATGTACAGCTGGGTGTCATCTGCATACAGATGACACCAACATATTACGAAGAACAGTTGTAGGAATTGGATATGTCTAGTTTAATGAAAAGGAGGACATGATAGCAGTCTTCCAATATCTGAGGGGCTGCCACAAAGAAGAGGGGGTCAACCTATTCTCCAAAGCTCCTGAGGTCAGGACAAGAAGCAATGGGTGGAAACTAATCAAGGAGAGAAATGATCTAGAACTAAGGAGAAATTTCCAGAGAGTTAGAACGATTAATCAGTGGAACAGATTGCTTCCAGAGTCTGTGAATGCTCCAACACTGGAAGTTTTTAAGAAGAGATTGGACAGCCATTTGTCTGAAATGATATGGACTAGAAGACCTCCAAGATCCCTTCCAACACTGTTATTCTATTCTATTATAAATTGCAAAACAGTCACCATACTTTTTTTATTCAAAAGCAAACCCTGAGATTTTTACACGGATGTATTCTGCCGGAAAGGGAAGAAAGCAGATTAACTGTACAATCCTATATGTGTATAATAAGGCACAATGCTCTTCAGATCCAGTGAATTTTAATCCCAAATAAAATGAATATGAAAATGATAATCGATAAAATGAATCCCCCAAATAAAATGTGTGCACGTGGTGAAAATATTTCACAAAACAATTTCTTCTCACCTTCAAAAATGTTTGGTTTAATAATTATTTATTATTAGCATCTTCTAAAGAGGGAGGAACTGAAATATTACAAGCAGCCAAGAACTATTTTAATATTTAATCACTTTAAGATCCATCATTAAATGATCATATTTTTAACACATATCCAAATTAGTAATACCTGCAAGCATTCTCAAATGTTTAAAAAGTACTCCAGGTACAGCCCCTTCTAATAAGCACAACTGCCTTTAGAAGATCTAGTACCTCAGAATTATATTCCCTATTTAGAGGAGGGAACAGTTGAGACAGTTAAGTGAAAACAAGAATTGCTTTCCTAAGGCCTTTGGGCAAATTTCATGTCATTTCTTTGCTATCCCACTTGTCCTTGGAGGTATCTGAAAATGTCTGACATTGAAAAAGTCCCATTTTGCAGGGGAATTTTAGGCTGCATTTCCAAATTGGCTCCAGATTTTGGCTTACCTAGGCAATTCTCTCCCACCTCCACCCCCAACAGATGAGCTCAGTTGTGGATAAAAGTCAATGAGCTGTGAGAGGATTACACTGAGCCATGACGATCAAAAAGGAGATAGGATTCAGACACAGAACCATGAAAATCAATGTAGCATAGTGGCTAAGATCTTGGTTGTTTTTGGGCCAGAAACTCTCTCTCAGCCCAGTCCACCTCACAGAGCTATTGTTATGGGAAACATTTGGAAAACAGAGCGTTATAGGATCAGTGGTGGGATTCAATTTTTTTTACTACGGGTTCTGTGGGCATGGCTTGGTGGGCATGGCAGGGGAAGAGATACTGTAAAATCTCCATTCCCTCCCCACTCCTGGGGGGAGGATACTGCAAAATTCCCATTCCCTCCCCACCCCACTAACCTGCTTTCCAGCTCCGTTCTCCTGTGCAGGGCAACAAAAGAAGACCCAGGCAATCAGCTGGGACTCAGGAGGCAGAGAAGAGATGGGATTTGCCGGTTCTCTAAACTACCGGTTCTCCAGAACTGGTCAGAACCTGCTGAATACCACCTCTGTATAGGATCCAATCTGAGTTGGACACCGGGACCAGAGGTTTAGTCTTCTGAGCTTTCAGACTTGTACTGGAGCCCATCCTCGGGGATCTTCTCTCTAGCAGAGTGTATATCTAAACCTCTAGTCCTGGTGACTGACCCAGATTGAATCCTGCTGCATTATCCTCGGACACCTATATTCGCCTTCATTTGATAGAGTGTTATGTATGCCACTTTGCTCTTGGAGGGAAAGTGGGATATAAATCTAACAAATAAAGCATGTTTTGCAATCATTTCTAATGGGAAGAAATTCAGGTAATTGTAGGTAGCAAAATGCATCTCCGCCTTGCAGTGTCCTTGCAAACTGCTCTCAGTCTGTACAGAAAATATTGGCTAAATCTGTCAAATAGCCTGAATCTGATCAGGGATGGTTCACCATTTCCAGTCTGTTTTTACCGATCTGGTTGCTAAAACGAAGAGATGCTGTGGAGCAAAAGCAGCCAAACATCTCTGATAGATGCTAGGCTCCTTTGCGCCCTTGCCAACTAATTGCAATTCCAGCCATTTGTAGAGTTGAGTCCCACCCCCAGATGTGCATTGTTAAACAAGATGAAGTAACTAAGTGTATAATGCCTGGCGTTTTTTTTGTTGAGCAACCCAAAGGTTGTTGTTTAGCAGATGTTCTAGTTGTGCAAAATCTGGGAACATTTTCTTTAGCACAAGAAGTTTAGGAAACAGAAAAAACCATGCATAAGGACAAATTGTTCCAGAGTTAGGTATAGATGTTTCCCAAATTAAATTTCTGGCTTGATCAGAAAGAAGGAACGCTGGCAACAGTGGCCATTTTGAAATCCTCAGGTGAGCCAACCATTGCCAGTGAGAATGTTACCAGCTTCTTTAAGCTGGAGGCAAAGCAGATGGGTATAACAGCCTTTTCTCGTGAAGAAATCGAAATCGTAAGGCTTTTATCTAGCCGCTGGCACAATCTGGCTTATTTTCCATGAGATTGTCTTATTGTACGCGATAGGAAAAAACCCAGAATTAATCATTCTAAAACATCAGGGAGCAATCAAAGGACCACTAGTTGCCTGAAACTTTCTCTGGAGTTTTCTGACCACATTGCGGAATGTACATTTTTAAACTTTCTTTCTTTGGAAAAGATGCAAGGGCCAGAATGAATTTATTCAGCTTGCAGAGACCTAAGACACTCATTGTAACTCTTAAAAAAAAAACACCTCCAAACTCTTTAAAAATTTCATTTTTTCTCTGGGATTTTAAAGGTCTGTGGGGTTCTCTTTAGACCCTGCAAAACTTGAGCCACCTGTTTTTTTCTCACGTAAATTTCCCTCCCAAAACCTAAACCTTATTTTAAGTATGATTCATAAAACCTACAAAGCTTGAAGACCATGTAACTCCAAACTTGATAACTTTAAGACTTATGGACTTCAATTCCCAGAATTTCCCTGGCAGAAGAATTCTGGGAGTTGAAGTCCACAAGTCTTAAAGTTACCAAATTTGGAGAGCCCTGTTCAAGACCATCTCCTTCAAGGAAAATTTAACTATCTGGTCCTCATGTCTGGATAGAGAAATTGAGGGTTTCTCCCCTGCGTGAGTTTTGGGGGGGTTGGCAAAAAATAGTTTCTCAGCTCACTTCCATCACCCTTAAAACAGTTTTCCCCTGGAGATTGATAGGGTCCCTTTTCTCTAATGTTTAGGAGAAATATCAGGAAAAAGACTGATATATAGAGATCTTTTTATAGAGATCTTAATTCTTAAGATTCTTAACAGAAAGGGTGTGCCAAGATACACAATATTCAATTCTGTTCTAGCTACATGGTTAGGCTTGGGCTGATTTTAAGAGCATCTAAACTACTAGCAGTCATTTGGAGTGGGGCAGTCTGGAAACACAACATACAAATAAATAATACAATAATTGTCATCCCAATCACCACCATCCAAAAATTGAGAAATAGAAGCACTATTTTGCATAAATTACTATTTTCGTTTGAACCACCCCAAAAGCTGCAAAATAATTGGAAGCCAATTATTTGTTTGACTTGCTACATAGAGATTCATATTCCTCTTAAACGCAATGTATAGATTTTCATAAATTTGTGTTCTTTGAAGACCATCAAGCTATGTATTCAATTAGGGCAGTGTTTTTCAACCTTGACAACATAAAGATGTGTGGACTTCAACTCTCAGAATTCCTCAGCCAGCCATTCTGGGAGCTGAAATCCATCCGCCTTTAAGTTGCCAAGTTTGAGAAACACTGTATTAGGGGAATCTCCCTGTTGTTCACCACACAAATATTTTTTGAGATAATGAAGTTTCTCCTATTAGAAGGAATCCAGGAGGTATATAAGCTGCAAGTCAGCACTGCACCCATCTCATTCCTCCCAAGTCAGCCTTGGTAACTGCCAAAAATAGAAGGGAAAAGAGTTTGGTTCTTGCCAAAAGATAGCCCGCCCCAGCTCAAAGATATCTCATCATAATTTAACAAAACTCTCCACCTGTACTATAAATCACTACTAAATTCCTGGAATTTGACCATGATGTGGCACGCACGAGCCCTCAGGTTATCTGACAGAAAGCAGCAAGCTTAGACAACCTGCGGCATTTGCCTCTCCCTTCACAACTCCTCCCCCTTTTGCCATGTTCCTCATCCTTGATCCTGGCTAGTGCAGGATTCTCTGGAATAGATAAAGGGAAAAGCTGTTTCCTTTTTTTTTCTTCCCTGCCTGGAAGTGGAAAGTTGTAGAAGGCATCTATGGTCAACTCAGGCTTGTAGGCCTGGTGCCCCTCACTGATTAATAGTAAGGCACCATAGAACATAGAATGATAGGGCTGGAAAGGACTTTGGAGGTCTAGCAGTCTAACCTTCTGCTCAAGCAGGAGACTCTATGCCAGGGGTGTCAAACTTGGATTTCATTGAAGGCCGCATCAGGGATGTATTTGGCTCCGGGGCAGCGTGTGGCAGGGGCAGGGGGCAGGACCAGCATAACATCACTAGTGTCAGCTTTGGAAGCCATATTGAGATCTGATGCTCCTACGCTGCCACAGTTGAGCTTGGGAAAGTGGGGGGGGGGGATTTATTGGAGTATATCTAGTTAGACATAATAACATCCTTTTTCTGATTCAAGGTCAGGTCGTGTTGTGCATAGTGAAAGGAAGTCTTAACTTGGGACGGATGGTGATTGGGCCATGCGATGTGGTGATGGGTGCAGGGGATGGATTTGTAGTTTTTACTTATTGCAAGAAAGCCCAGAACTTTCAGATTCGGGATTCCACAGTTATGCCAGTTACTATCCAAATAAAAGGAACCTTTGAGAGATGTCTGTCTCGGAGTTATTGACTGGAATGGAGTTTTGCTGGAACGCTGACAACTAGTGTCAGGGTGTGTTTGTGGCAGTTTGTGGCTGCGACAGCCTCCTCCAATCCTCTGCTAGCAAAATGGAGCTCCATTTTCCTGAGCTCTGTTTTCACTGTCAGAGGCACTGCGGGCTGGCCCTTCGATGTTTCCAGGGTCGGTCCCACGGGCCAAATCTAAGCACTCCACAGGCTGGATGTGCCCTGCAGGTCTTCAGTTTGACACCCCTGGCCATTCCAGACAAATACGTGTCTCTTCTTGAAAATCTTCAGTGATGGGCCCACAACTACTGGAAGCAAGCCGTCCCTCTGAATAATTGTTCTCACTGTCAGGAAATTTCTCCTTAGCTCTAGCTTGGATCTCTTTTTAATGATCTTCCACCATTATTTCTTGTTCTGTCCCAGCTGCTTTGGAGGATAAGTTGACTCCTCTTCTCTGTGACAGCCCCACAAGTATGGAAGACTGTATCATATCACCTCTAGTCCTTCTGTTTGTTACACTGGATATACCTAGTTCCCTCAATCGTCTATCATACAGTTTAGCCTCCAGACTCCTTATCATCAATGTTGCTTCTCTCTGCACTCTTTCTAGAGTCTCGGCATCTCTTTTTGTGTCATGGTGACTAGAACTAGACCCAGTATTTCAAGCAGGTTGACGATTCCCTACTAGGGAATTCATACTAGCATTGTCCAGAACTGCAATGGGGACCATTGTAGAGAACACAAAGGTGACAGCTCGTCCAGCTACCCAAGATTGTGAATTCTCCACTTAACATAAGTCTGACCCACTTATTCCCTTGGTAGTTTATTATTTATTTATTAATTACGTAGGTTTATGGTTGGAAGTGTCAAGGTATCTGAGGAGCCATCTTATCCCAATAGGATTGTCCCATCCCACTTGATCCAGTGGAAGAGGCCTACTCTGGATACCAGCTGGGGGTTTTTTTCCAGCTGTTTTTTCTTTATTCTTTTATTTTTTTACAGATTGTATTAGTTTTTAACCTTTTTAAGTGTAATTTTTAATAAAATCAATATAAAAAGGGATGCATTTCAAATCCTGAATGTAAATACATTTAAATAATTTTTTGCCATTGTTCTTTTGTCTTGTGCTATTTTGTATTTTTTTTTATTGTTTTTAAATGTTCTGACAAAGATCAGCTGCTCAGACTTGCTGGGTGTCAGACAGCATATAAATTTAATATAATATTGTTGGTCACATAGTCAGTCAAATGTTTAGACCAGATTTGGCATTTTTGTATGGTTGAAGGATATAAGCTGTTCCAAGTAAAGATGCTATTTGCAATTGGCTGATGCGGATTTAGTCAATTCCAATGGTGTTCAAATGGTGCTTCAGAAGTTCTGAGCCTATTATTATAGGTATGATCTTTGCTTTCTATTGCCTTAGTCATTCTATTTCTATTTTCAGGTCTTTATACTTTATTATTTTATCCGGTTCTTTCTTTTTACGCCTGCTGCTTCCAGGTGTTACAATGTCCACTATCCAAACTTTTTTCTTTCTTTCAGCTTTGTAAGTAGCCATACATTGTGACCATTTCACAGATCAGGGAAACTGAGAAAACGGGGCCTTAATAAGACAAATGGAGATGATTCCCTGTATATTATAAAATCTGGGGTACTATAAAGTGTAGGATAGTTAGTGTATTACTTTATTTTTTACAATTGTATTGGTGTATTTTATGTCAAAGTTTTTAGTTTTATTAATTAGAGGATTGGGTATTTTTATTATAATATGCTTTCGCCTAAAAGTTTTGATTTGATCCAATAGTCACTTGCATGTGTGAAGAAGTTCAGAAACTCACAATAGGCCTATCTGTGCAAAATATGGAGACAAGACAATTTAAAAGGTTATTTGTTAGTCATCTTTAAATAGTTGAAGATATACCATGCAAATAACGGATCAAATTTGTTCTGGACTTGAAGCCAAACCAGCTGGTAGATTAACAATCAGGATAAACTGTTTAGATGGTTGTCGACTCCCTTTCATTAGAAGTTTTTAAACAATGGTTGATTCATCCCATAATAGAGACTCTCTAACAGCAATTTTCTGTTATCTGCGGGGAATTTGACAAGATGTCCACTAATGTTCATTCCAAATTAATGATTCTCAATAAATTGTTAATATCTTACCAGCAGAAATGCAGTGTTTTTCAATTCATTTACGTATCCAATACATTATATTTCCAATATTATCCTATTCTAAATTTCTTTTCCATTCAAGAGTTTTATTTTAAACATGAAATTGATGCATTAGAATTTTGCTATCATGCTATTTTTTTATTTCTATACTTGGATGTGGCATGTACATTTTCTCCCCAGCTTTCCATCTGTTTCCTCTGTGTATTTTCTCCTCTCCATAAATAAAACACTACCCAAAAGCAATTTATCGGATTGCACCTACAATTGTAACGTATTTTTTTCATGTGCACGATCTGATCAGGAGTGCAGCAATGCATTAGGTAAAACCTCACACAAAAGGAATCTCCATGCTGTCATATATATACCATCACACCCAGGGTCCTATTTTTTTCCCCTTTCCAAGGTTTTCCACAGGGTACTTGTGAATATCAGTAATATAGAAAAGAAAAGAAAAAAGATACAGATAAGGACCTAAAGGACTATTGCTTCAGTTGATGTACAAATTTCACTCTCCTAAACCTTGTCAATTCTCAGGTGATTACTCCTTGCAAAGAAGTGTCTATTTTACATTTTACATGCATCCTTCACCATTTTAGCCATCTTTATGATTTACAAGGAAGTTCTTAGGGAATAGTGTGATCCTTTGAAGACTATCTTCTTACTGTACTGTCTTTTTGCTTTTTGCTGTCTTACGTCAATACAATATTTTTCTCCATTGCTTTTTCTTTACTACAGCCTCTAGCCCAGGAACTAGGTTGAAATAAGACTAGGAGCTGCATTTTTATTGATATAATTTGCTGCTCTGCACAGAATGTATTGATCCATTGAATCATTTTCTATAGTGAGCTATACTTTCTCTAAGACTGCTTTACAGTGGGCAGCCTAAAACAATTTATCTCTCCCACCTTCCCCCCACCCCCCAACAAACTCTGTGCCTATGTTCTATGATTTAAATTACCTTCTATGTCATTTCTTATTTTTTTATCTTTCTGTCTATCATCTATCTATCTATCTATCTATCTATCTATCTATCTATCTATCTATCTATCTATCTATCTATCTATCATCTTCTAATTCAATTTTTATAGCTGCACCATAGCTGTCCAACCAAGTGACTCTGGCAGTGTACAACTCTAAAATTATAAAAACATTAAAACAGCCACAAAATAAACAAATACAAACAGCAGATTAATCAATTAACAGGAGGGCCAAGAAATGGGGTCCTTAAAACATTCTGAGTCCAAGGCCCAGATACAAGATAAAACCATATTCCATGAAATTTCCACATTGATAGGCATATTTTATTATTTTTTTTAAAATGATAAAATCACATTTTTTTCATATATAACTTCCAGTTATATATGTTCTTGGCTACACAACTCCCTTTAAAAGTGACCTTGTATCAGCCAGCTCCCCGATACATAGATTGTTATTAGAAAGTTCTCTGATATACTTATTTCTGAATGTGATTTTTGATTTGAGAATTGCATTGCAATGTCTAAGGAAGCCTGAGACCAAGTTGTGTTTCAGTGAATTCCCGCAAAGAGTGAATTAGGTTGTCCTCACTTTCTCTTTCTCTCTCTCTCTCTCACACACACAGAGCCCCCAAATGGAAACCTCTAACTCTCCCAAGTTTTAGAAACCTGAAAAATCAGGGTGGGATTCAACCAAGAAAGGTCTTGCTTTCTGCAATAATAAAGTGCATTCCTCATACTGAGGCTGAGAAATGTTGTGAAGGAGAAGTCAGTGCCTACATTTATCATTTTTTATGTACACATTTATTATTTACAACCACTCTTCTTCCTAAAACACTGATGCACAAAACAAGGCTCAAAGCACCATATGCACCTCCCCATATGTTATGTTCTGCCCTCAAAGTTCTCTAAAACTGTTATTAAATTTTGTTTTGTTCTGTGACAGGAAGAAAAAATTCGTAAATACATGCCTGAGGAAAGTAAATGGGGAATGCTAAAAGGAGTTTGCTATGGAGATTGAACAGGAGGTAGAAGGAAAAATTAACCAATGAAATTGTTTGTGGTAGGGAAGGATTGCTGAGCTGAGTTCATACCGAAAGTACGTTCATCAATGGTTCCATATCAAACTGATGAGACACATCAAACGGGATGCTATAAAAGTAAGTCTTGGATCCTTGCCTCCAATCCCTTACCTCTTTCCAATTTAATGTGGATGGAATAATGGGAATATTTGTCGATTTTTCAAATTGTATGATGTTGGGTGGAGTAACTAAACCCCTTTAAAACAGAAATAAAATTCAAAACTCTTTTGAGAAGTTGGAGAATGGGGCTTACGGTGAACATCATGAGGTTTAACATAGAAGAAGGTGAAAGCCTTTGGTTAGAAAACAAACATTAAATAGCAATAGCACTTAGACTTATATACCGCTTCACAGGTATTTACAGCTCTCTCTAAGTGGTTTACAGAGTCAGCATATTGGTCCCAACAATCTGGGTCCTCATTTTATCCACCTCGGAAGGATGCTCATGATAACAGGATTTCCAAAAATGAAGTATTTAGGGGAGTAGTAGCTGATTGCAAACTGCAGTGTAATATTGCTGCAAAAGAGGCAAATGGAATTGTATGCTTTCCAGAACTCAGGAAGCAATTTAACTCCATACTGCTTTAGTCAGACCCATATCAAGTATTTTCCCCCCTGTTCTGGTCAGGTTTCAGAGAAATTGGAACATTGTCTTCATTATCATTATCCGAAAATCAGAGACTAGAAACTAAATTGAATAAAGAGAGATTGAAGAAGGGAGGGTAGCTACAACTCTGAGGAAAAAAAGGACTGGGGCGGGGATATGATAGCATTCCTCAAATACCTGAAATGATGTCACATAGAAGAGAGCCCAAATTCTCCCTGATTCCAGAACAGCACATACAAAATAATGGAAGAAAGAGAAGGAGAATTAATATCAGAAAAATCTTCCTAAGAGCAAGAAGTGGTCAACAGTGGAGCCCATTATCTAGAGAAATAGTGGACTCCATTCATTAGAGGTATCTCAATGGAGCAGGCAAACTGTAATGGTATGTTCAGGTCCTAAGAGAGATGCACAGCTGAATATCCCTCTCTTAGCAATTACAGAACAGCCTCCTTTGCTGTTCACAGAGAGGTTGTGAGTAAAAAACTGAAAAAGTCTCACCTTAGCAGCTTGGGAGATAAATGGGGTTCTAATGTGAAAGCTCTCCAGATGCTGAAATTTCTGAAATGTTATTCTATTCTCTTCAATCTAAAGAAATCCCAGAGAGAATCTTGGGGTTTTGTTGTTGAAGAAATTTGCTAAGTGTTGAACAAAGAGGTTAGGGAGTCACCTGTGTGGGAAGCTTTAATCTGGATTCCTGTGCTGATCAGGAGGCTGGATTTGATGGCCATCAACTCTCTTTGATAGTCTTCCAACTCTTATGGTTGAGACTTTCATGGTGCCTCGTGCTTTGCTCAAGGTGTTATGGATGGTACATTTGGATATCAGTGGTCTACTAAGGATATTGCATTGCGAACTAATGGATGATTTGTTCCAAGTCATGTAAGCCTTAAATAGAAGCAATGTCAATGTCCTGTAAGTGTTAAATAGAAATATAGAAAACTGAAGGCAGGAAAAGATCTAGTGGTCCACAGCAGGGATCTCCAACCTTGGCAACTTTAAGACTTGTGGACTTCAACTCCCAGAGTTCCTCAGTCAGCTTTCCTTTCTTTTCCTTTGCTGGCTGAGGAATTCTGGGAGTTGAAGTCGACAAGTCTTAAAGTTTAGTTTAGTTTACTTTTATTGTCATTGCACCTCGTACAACGAAATCAAACACTATCTTCAGTGTACATCATGACCATGACCATGAAAATAAACACAAACACACATCCTTCACCCTCCACACATTGAACCGAAAATCCCCGACACTACACCAACACTGCACTATACAGCAGAATTCAAAAGAGCTACTGCCCTGGGATAGAAGCTGTTTTTCAGCCTGTTTGTCCTTGTTTTTATTATTCTGTACCGTCTGCCAGGTGGTAATAGTTCAAAAAAAGGGTTCCCAGGTTGAGATGGATCTTTGAGAATGTTTTGAACTTTCTTAAGGCAGCTATAAAGCTCTTTCAAAGAGTGGAGAGGGCAACCAATGATCTTCCGGGCAATGACATTAACCCTCTGGACTGGAGTGCTTTCCTATCTGCCACTGTGCAATTGGCAAACCATACAGAGGTGCAGTAGGTTAAAATGCTCTTTATGGTGCAGCGGTAGACGGTCACCAGCAGTTTTTCATTCAGTTGTTGTTTTCTGAGAAGTTTCAGGTAGTATAATCTCTGCTGGACTCTTTTGACCAGGGCTGCAATGTGGGCACCCAAGGCAGGTCCTCTTTTAGGGTAACACCCAGAAACTTAAAACTGGCCGCTTGGTCCACTCAGTCTCCATCGATAAGCAAGGGCTGGATGTCTGATCTGTTCCTTCTACAATCCATTATAAGCTCCTTGGTCTTATTGGTGTTGAGGACCAGGTTATTGTCTCCACACCATGAAAGCAACCGGTCCACCTCATCTCGGTAGGCAGACTCATCCTCCCGGGAAATAAGTCCCACCACTGTTGTATCGTCTAAAGTTGAAGACCCCTGGTCCACAGAGCCTGCCTTCTGAGTTTTGTTGTTTTTATTTTCTGTTCAGTTTATGTATTTAACATTTTTAATAATTATTTTTTATTTTTAAATTTTATTTTTTAACTTTAGTTGGAAGATGGACGTGTTTAAATTCAGTTATTGATGACCGGCCCACTGCTTCCACTGGAAGTTGGTTCCAAGCTTCCATTACTCTTTCTGTGAAATAATACATTCTAATGTTACTTTTGAATTTCCCTCCCATCGGTTTGAGGTTATGCCCCCATGTTCTTGATATTTGCTTAATATTGAAAATACTACCTTCTAGCACCTTATTCATACCCTTAAATGGTATATGGGAAAAGGAGGATCTCCAGAGAAGGAAGGATGCCCTACAATTGATCTACCTTTCTCTTTTACCATTAATTTGAATCACTCAGTTACTGTTCAAAAAAATAGGACCAATTTAAAAGGTTGCAATGCTCACAGGCAATCCAGAAAGATTTTATTTAGATAGTCCTAAACTTGTGACTGCAATTGGAACCAGAATTTGCATTGCTAAGCAAAATCGTTGTTAAGTGAGCTTTTTTTTTTTTTTTGCTATCCTGGTTGTTAAGGAAATCACATGATTGTTAAGCAATTCTGGTTTCCCCCATTGATTTTGCTTGTCAGATGGCGTCTGGGAAAGTTGCATAGGGCAATCACATGATCCCAGGACACTGCCACCATTGTAAATACAGGTTGGTTGCCAAGTGCCTGAATTTCGTTGATGTGATCAAATAGGAGCTATGGTGGCACAGTGGGTAGGGTGCAGTACTGCAGGCTACTTCTGCTGGCTGCCTGCAGTTTTGTAATTCGAATCTCACCAGGCTCAAGGTTGACTCAGCCTTCCGAGGTTGGTAAAAGGAGGACCCAAATTGTTGGGGCCAATATGCTGACTCTGTAAACCGCTTAAGTGAGGGCTGTAAAGCACTGTAAAGTATATAAGTCTAAATGCTATTGCTATGTGACCATCGGAAAGCTACAACAGTTGTAAATGCAAAGACTAGTGTTTAAGTTACTTTTTTCAGTGCCATTGTAACTGAAAGGTCATCAAACAAATGGTTGTAAGTTAAGGACTACCTGTAGTCCAGCGTTTCTCAACCTCAGTAATGTTCCAATGTACGGACTTAAATTCCCAGAATTCCCCAGCCAGAAAACTGCTTCTTTCAATCTTTTCCACTCAAATTGCTTTTCCATGCTCTTATTCCCCTGCCCCCATAGATCCTATCAGTTTCAGGCAGCTTGGCTAAAAGGTCCCAATTGCATAGACAAATATAACATTGATATAAATATTGAATCAATGATGGTTGGAGATTTGGGGACTATGGAAGCTGTCTTCGTGAGATCATGTAGCTACGTATCCCATCCCTAAGAAAGTCATTACAGAGGATAGAGCTCAGCTATTGCAGGATTCACCACAACCCTGCACCAGTTGTGTGTGATCAAACAGGCTCAGAGTCTTGCAATCTGCTGGGGCATTTGAGGAATTGAAGTCCACACATCTGAAACAGAGTTGGTATTCAGCCAGTTCTAACAGGTTCTGGAGAACTGGTAGCAGAAATTTTGAGTAGTTTGGAGAACCAGTAAATACCATCCCTCACCCCTGGTTGGCCCCGCTCCCATCTATTTGTTGCCTCCTGATTCCCAGCTGATTGGAGTCCCAGTTGATCAGCTGGGTCTTCTTTAGTTGCCCTGCACGGGAGAATGGAGCTGGAAAGTGGGGTGGGGAGGGAATGGAGATTTTACAGTATCCTTCCCCTGCCATGCCCACCAAGCCACACCACACCCACCAAGACATGCCCACAGAACCGTTAGTAAAAAAAACTGAATACCACCACTGATCTGAAAGTTGCTGAGTTTGAGAAACACTGCTATAGTTGATAGGATCAAGGGCCACTCAGACATCAAATAAGATCAGGACAGATTCAGGCTCCATCCAGATCTTCACAGAGGTCGTCCATCAGGATGACCAATGACACTTCAGTTCCCAACCTTGGTTACCTGCCTGGAAAGAGTCTAGACAGTCCATTTCCTTGAGATCTCTGAAGTTGAAGGTATCCTAGCCAGTGGTGGGATTCAAAATTGTTTTACTACTGGTTCTGTGGGCGTGGCTTGGTGGGTGTGGCAGGGGAAGGATACTGCAAAATCTCCATTCCCTCCCCACCCCTCTAACCTGCTTTCCAGCTCCATTCTCCTGTGCAGGGCAACCAAAGAAGACCCAGTTGATCAGCTGGAACTCAGGAAGCAGAAAATAGATGGGAGCAGGGCCAGTCAGAGGTGGTATTTGCTAGTTCACTGAACTACTCAAAATTTCCGCTACCGGTTCTCCAAAACTGGTCAGAACCTGCTGAATATCACTTCTGATCCTAGCATCTTCTCAGTAATCTTTCCTAAAATGGGAAGGTTGGAGATATGGAATGCAGATTTATAAGGGAGCCCATGGAAGACTTGAAACAGACTTGATTGGGTGTCTGGTCCAGTGGTGGGATTCAAATTTTTTTACTACCGGTTCTGTGGGCATGGCTTGGTGGGCATGGTGTGGCTTAGTGAGCATGGCTTGGTGGGTGTGACAGGGGAAGGATATTGTAAAATCTCTATTCCCACCCCACTCCAGGAGAAAGATACTGCAAAATCCCCATTCCCTCCCCACCCCACTAACCTGCTTTCCAGCTCCATTCTCCTGTGCAGGGCAATCAAAGAAGACCCAGCCGATCAGCTGGGACTCAGGAGGCAGCGAATAGATGGGGGCGGGGCCAGTCAGAGGTGGTATGTGCCAGTTCACTGAACTACTCAAAATTTCCACTACCGGTTCTCCAGAACAGGTCAGAACCTGCTGAATAACACCTCTGGTCTGGTCCCTCCCACAGCTTAAGCCAAATGGCTACTGATATCATTCTTCATTGACCAGTGAGAGGATGGAGTTACTAGACGACCTAAAGTGTCCAACAGAAACTGGACAGAACCCAACCTCAACCTGTCAATAACCCCAATGATTAGGAAGTGTGCTTGCTTGTATGGCCAGCAAACATTGTGGTGGGGTAAGGGAAAGATTCTCCATTCAAACTGAAACAGCTGAGGACAACTTTAAATTGCTTTGGTTGTAAGCTGGGGAAAAGAGGAAGACAAGTCATGAGTACCTTGAAAAAAGAGAGAGAGAGAGAGAGAGAAAGAGAGAAAAAAGGCAATTTCCGAGGATATTTTTGATGCAATCAAAGGGGAAGTGAGGACATCTCTTTTGTATCTGCAACACAAGCCCTTGTGAGAACAAAGCGGCAAACACCCCACAACGGTGGACTTGTAGCTGCAGGAAGTAGCTTATTAATTCCAGATGACATTTCCTCCCCACCCACCTCCATTTTTTATTTCCTGTAATAGCAGCTTTCAGCAAGGATGGGGAGGAATGTTTGTGCGTGGCCGGGTGGAAGTGGAAGGTTTTCTGAGAAAAAGGAAAGAGGAAGTCCCACCAATGCAAGCAGTCTGGCAAGGAAGCCTAACTCAAAGAAGAGAGGTTTGGCTGGAAACCCTAGAATTTCATTCCCAGAAAGACAGATGCCTCAAAATCTCCCAAAACTTATGCAGAGTTTGAAAGCCACAGCTGTAGCATTTCTGCAATGTGCGGGAATAGCACTCTGTATTTGCATAAAGGTATTCATGCTGAATAGGTTTCTAAGTTGCTTTGATTGCAAAAGTTCAAAAATAGAGGTTCGTTAAGGAGGCATTTTGGAGGCAGACAGGGTGGGAAAGCAGGCTACAGATCAATGAAGCCGGGTAGAGTTGAAAAAGCTCTCCGGATGAAATTTCGCCAATCTCAGCCTCAGTTTACTCCACAGGGTTATTTTTAGGGAGTTAAAATGAGGGGAGAGGGTCCCAGGGCAACATCATACCCCACTATTCTGGCTTTCAGTTTGAAAAAGACCATCTGTCTGAACGGAACTCCTGTCAGGTTGAAAGTAAAGATTAGGCTTTGGTTGTGAGTTGCCAATGGTTAGAATCAGCCCTGCTGCTATACATCAGGATCCAGGAGGGACCCCATTACTGTGAGGGTAAACTGGGAAACCTTTTTTTGCAAGCAGGAGCAGAACCCAGGCCCGAGATCTGACCAGCCTGTGACAGCCTCCTGCAACCCTCTGCCAGTGAAAACGGAGCTTGCAGCCCTCCTAAGCTCCATTTTTGCTGGCAGAGGCACTGCGCGCCAGTCCTTTGCTGTTTCCAGGGTGGCTCCGTGGGCCAGATCTAAGCAGCCCGCGGGCCAGATTTGGCCCCCAGGCCTTGAGTTTGACAACCCTGGTATAAGTAGCCCAAGGCAATAAACATGGCTAATACTCCTTCCTCATTTTCCCCACAACAACAATCCTGTGAGGTAACTTGAGTTGAACGAGAGTAACTAACCCAAAGTCACCCAGCTGGCTTTCATGCGCAAGGCGGGACTAGAACTCACAATCTCCTGTGATTGGCCCAGAACTACAGCTGGCTTTCATGCCTACAGTGGGACTAGAACTCACAGTCTCCTGTGATTGGCCCAGAAGTACCCAACTGGCTTTCATGCCTAAGGCGGGACTAGAACTCACAGTCCCCTGGCTTCTAGGCCAGCACTACACCGAACTGGCTCTGATGCCCAGTCAGTGAGGATTTTCTTGCCAGCTTTGGGCAAATGTATTCTCTGTCAGGGATTAGTGGAAAGCCAGGCCTCAAATGGCCTTGGTCTGTGTGTTTTCTTGCATCTGGATCCATTCCCCACCAGCAGGAAATGTTGCAATCCGGGAGAGAGAGCAAATGGCCCCCATCATTGCGGTGTTTATTGTCTGCAGGGAGAAGGTTTCTACGCAGCTGTCAAGGTTTCCTTGGAAAAAGCCTTCGGAGGGTGCAGCAAGAGGTCACAAACAGCTGGAGGAGGAGGGGGGAAAACACAGCAGAGGGACTGACCCCCTGCTCTCTTGTGCCCTTCCCTGCCCCCTGGTGCCCTGCCACTCCCCCCTCTGCCATTGGCCCTGCCGGTAAATCAGTGTTCTAAGGGGGGGAGAGAGAGAGAGAGAAAGAGAGAGAGAAAAAAAGCCACCAAATTAAACAAACAGAGGAGAGGCGGTTTATATAATCTGCAGGACAGCTTGTCCTCAAACTCTTGCACGGATTAAAGGGTTGGCTACAGCTGTTGCTCATTAAACAGGCGGGCTCCCCTCCCTTGCGTGCCCCCCCCCATCCCAGAAGTGGCGTCCAACCCAACCCCTCCAACCCCCTTCCCAGGGATGGTTGGTCCCTTTCCAAAAGCTCGCCTTCTCCAGAGGGGTGGGAATGGAGAGCAAAGACTTCCAGTATTTTATTGGATCACTATTTATCTTGCCAAGTACTTTTTAACGAGGAACCTTGGTTTGGATGGAGGGGGCGGGAAAGGCAATTGAATTGTGTGTGTGTGTGTGTGTGTGTGTATGTGTGTGTGTGTGTGTGTGTGTGTAAGCACTCCAAGCTTTGCTTGAGGGTTCGGTAGATTCCCATCAGGAAGTTGAACCCGTGCCAGATTTCAGAGCCTGTGCCCAGTGGCACAGGATATGGGGGGGGGGGCGGGGGGGCGGGGGAGGAGGAACGCATTCCTGTGCATTCGACCGAATGGAGCAAAGAAAAGATTGGTCTCCTGGCTCTTTCCTTCGCTTCCACCCTCCCCCCCCTCCTTTGAAACTGGAGGCCTGCTTCATGCTTAGGCAGGAAAAGGGGGTGGGGGTGGGGGGGGAGAATAATTTTAAATGTGCCAAATTGAAGGCAATCTCTTCTAGGAAAAGCTGCCCACTCCTTGTGAGTTGCTGTTCTGAATGGCTCAAAAAGCCATGGCACATGATAAGAGAGTGTGGGGATTAAAACAACCACAGAAATAGCCCCCCCAACACACACACACATGCTCTGTATCAACAGAGTCACCCTCTTCTTCAGAAGGAGGGTGGGTGAAAGACTCCCCTGAAAAGCCGATTGTTCTGATTGTTCTTTGGAATGTTTAGGGAGCCGAACCAGAGGTGGCATTCAGCAGGTTCTGACCAGTTCTGGAGAACCCGTAGTAGAAATTTTAAGTAGTTCAAAGAACTGGCAAATCCCACCTCTGACTGGCCCCGCCCCCATCTCTTCTCTGCCTCCAAAGTCTCAGCTGATTGGCTGGGTCTCCTTTTGTTGCCCTGCACAGGAGAACAGAGCTGGAAAGCAGGTTAGTGGGGTGGGGAGGGAATGGGATTTTGCAGTATCCTTCCCCTGCCACACCCACCAAGACATGCCACATCCACCAAGCCACACCCACAGAACCCGTAGTAAAAAAAATTTGAATCCCACCATTGAAACTATGTTGGATGCAATAGAACAGGTAGTTCTTACTTAATGACCATCAGCTTAATGATCTTTTGAAGCTATGACAGACTCCACAAATTCTACTTACAACCCAATTTCAGAGTTATATCGATTGCACACACAGACACACACACACAGACATACACACACACACACACACCGCAATCACATGTCTGCATTTTGGGTGCTTGGCAAGCAGCTCGCTTTTACAAGCTGGTTGCAGTCTTCTGTGACCAGATTATATGTTTCTGCTGGTTTCTGACCTTTTAAACCACTTTCGGCAAAAATCACGGCTGAGAATACAATGGTTGACTTAATGACCATGGCATTCATTTAATGATCAGTGCAAAAAAGTCATAAATTTGGGTCTGGTTCCATGTCAAGCCTTGCCTTACAACCGAGATGACTTACAATGGAAATGCTGGAAGAAGGGAAGGCTTGTATGCATCTGTGCATTTGAAAAAGTGCGCAGAACGCAGAAAAATTATTCTGCAAACATTAATTGGACAGAAGGAAGATCGGAGCAGAAACCCATGCAGATATGTGGCAGGCATCATTCTCTAACAGGAATGAATGCTTTGGTTATTCTTGATGGAAAAGACGAAGTCAAAGGGCCCATTTGCAGATGAGACTGAGGGTGGAGAACAGACTCATGCAGAGATATTGCAATTCTAGGCACTTAAGAGTATTTGTCCCAAAGGTGCTTTTTTTCCAAGAGGCAACTGGACTTTCTATTTTTTCTTTGAAGACGTTTCACTTCTCATCCAAGAAGCTTCTATAGCTCTGACAGGATAATGGGGGATGGAATCCAGTCAGAGCTGAAGAAGTTGCTTGGATGAGAAACGATACTTCTTCAAAGAAAAACCAGAAAGTCCAGTTGCCTCTTGGGAAAAAAAGCACCTTTGGGACAACCATGACCTGGATGACTGAGAATCTCCATAGGCACTAAGAGTATTTGATTATTTAGTTTCTTAACTTCCCACCTCTTGTTCACAAGCGGCTTGTAGAGTAGAAATGAAAATGGATAGCTTATGGGAGAAACTTAAAAGGAAGAAAAATATTCTGAGAGGCCAGCTGGAATCTGAAAAGAGTCTGGATTTGCCCTGGCGTTTTAGAATCCCAAAGTTGCTGCCTGCAAGTTTGACTGTTGCTTGTATAACGTTTTAGATGTTGTGTTGTAAATCCAAATGGATTTGCATACTGTTCACCTGTGCCCTGGTACAAGAGGGTGGGAGCTGTTCCTCTATTTTTTTTTTTTTAATAAAAAGTTACTTAGGAATATCAGCTCCCATCTACACAAGTTCATTTGTATTTCTTACTCTTCTTGGTTTCTCAGCTCTCTTTAAATAGGGAGAAGGTTACTTTCCCCTGAATGAAACAACAGGCCCCATGGTTATTAAAAAAAAAAAAAACTCACACAAAAACTTGCTTTTTGGAATCCTCTTTGGCAGATGTCCTAGTTGCTGCTTAGTGGCATATCTCCGACCTCTGCTGGTGGCATTTACTTCCTGCACTGTTCTTCCTTGCTGGCCTTCTCCATGCCCACCTGCTTAATTTCCTCAGCTTGTATGATGCCTCCAGCTCATCGCAAGACCCCAGACCTGTTTGATCAGACACAACTGGTGCAGGATTGTGAACTATCCTACTGTAGCTGAGTCCTATCCTCTGTGGTCTTGTTTGACAGAATGGCCATCTTTTTCCCTTTGTGAATTCCTTGAATGGATGAAACACTGAATTCCAGATTACTGAAACCTAGGGACTAATCCAGTAGGACTTTTATTATCTATGCATTATTTATTTATCAGATTTTTATTCTGCCTTTGTTACACTAAAAATAAATACTGCACAAGTAAAAAAGAGGGCTGTGAAAATATTTACAGACCCCTCACATCCTGGACACAAACTGTTTCAACTCCTAGCCTCAAAATGATGCTATAGAGCACTGCATACAGAACAACTAGACACAAGGACAGTTTTTTCCCGAATGCCATCACTCTGCTAAACAATTCCCTCAGCATTGTCAAACTGTTTCCCAAGTCCTCACTACTATTACTATTAATCTTCTCATCCCTCCTTATCACCCATCCCCTCCCACTTGCAACTGTATGACAGTAACTTTGTCGCTTGTATCCTAACGATTTTTATTGACTGTTTCCTAGTATGATTTGATTGCTTATTGTACCCTATGACTACTATTAAGTGTTGTACCTTATGATTCTTGACTCTTGATGAATGTATCTTTTCTTTTATAATACACTGAGAGCATTTGCACCAAGACAAATTCATTGTGTGTCCAATCACACTTGGCCAATAAAGATTTCTATTCTATTCTATAACTCAAGGCGGCAAACAAACCTAAAACTCCTTCCTCCTCTTATTGTCCCCTGAGAGGTTAGTTGGGCTGAGAGAGAGAGAGTGACTGGCCCAAAGTCTGGCTGGCTTTTGTGCCTAAGGCAGGACTAGAACTCACAGTCTCCTGGTACTTGGCTCAAGTTGCCCAGTCACTTTTCATGCCTAAAGCAAGACAGGAACTCACTGTCTCCTGGTGATTTGCCCAAAATTACCCAGCCAGATTTCATGCCTAAGGCATGAAAGGCAGTACTAGAACTCACAATGTCCTGGTGATGGGCCACAAACTACCCAGCTGGCTTTCATGCCTAAGGCGGGATTAGAACCCACTGTCTTTCAGTTTCTGGGCTTTAACCATTAACTGTCTCTTTTAGACTTACTGTTCCCGCTGCTTCCCATTGTGGTCCCTTTTTCCTGAAGGACGAGATCTTTGATACTTTACCAGCTACAGAGGTTTGTGAATGAAACCAAATCATCAGACTCCCCCGAAATGGGCTTCCTGGAAAAAGAATCCATGTACCAACTAGTATGTAACATCTTTAGTTTCTTTTTGATAATCGTCCTCAAGTAATCAAGTATAGACTATTCCTGGGCATGGAGGCTCTATTTAGCTATTCTAATCAAAAACCATTTGCCCTAAAAACAAACAATAACAGGAAATTTTCCGCTCCAGAGAAAAAGTTGGCTAGGTCACCTTCTTGCATTGGCCAGCCAAGTGGTTGCAAGAATGACTTTAGTTGGATGTGAAAATTGTAAGTGTGGGTTCTGTCAGTTCAAATACATTGTCTTGCTTGATGGTCAGAGGTTTTCTAAGAATTATGAAGTGAAGGGACAACTCATCAGTTTCTCTCAGTGATATTCTTCCAAAGTGATATTGCTAGTCATGCCAAACAAATCTTATTTCATTCTTTGACAAAGTGACTAAATTAGCGGACTAGCAAAATGCAGTGGATATAATATACTTGCATTTCAGTAAGGCAAAGTAGACCACAACCTACTTCTTGGTAAGTTAAAAAAATTGTGGGATAGACAGCATCAACACCAGATGGATTTTTAAGTGGCTGACAAACTGCACTCAATGTGTAGTACTTAATGGAATTACATCTACATGGAGGGAAGTAAGCAGTGGGGTAGCCCAAGGTTCCATTTTAGGCCCAGTACTCTTCAACATCTTAATAAACAATTTAGATGAGGGAATGGAAGGGGAACCTATCAAATTTGCAGACCACACTAAACTGGCAGGAACAGTCAACACTCCAGAAGATAGGTTCAAAATCGAGATGGATCCCAACAGACTTGAACACTGGGCCCTATCTAACGAAATGAAATTCAATGTAGAGAAAAATAAAGGTTTTACACTTAGGCAAGAAAAAAACAAATGTACAGGTACAGATTAGGTGAAACCTGGTTCAAAAACAGTAATTATAAAAGGGATCTTGGAGTCCTAGTGGACCATCACTTAAATGTCAGCCAGCAGCAGCCAAAAAAGTCAATGCAATCCTTGGTTGCATTAACAGAGGGATAGAATCACGATCATGTAAAGTACTAGTACTTCTTTATAAAGTCTTAGTAAGACCATGCTTAAAATACAGTTTTGGTCACCATATTATAAAAAAAGATGTTGAGACTGGAAAGAGTGCAGAGAAGAACAACAAATACGATTAGACGGCTGGAGGCTAAAACATATGAAGAGCAGTTGCAGGAATTGGATATGTCTAGTTTAATGAAAAGAAGGACTAGGGCAGGGGTGGGATTTAATTTTTTTAACAACCAGTTCCGTGGGCATGGCTAGGTGGGTGTGCCATGTGACTGGGTGGATGTTGCTTCTTTTTTTGCCTTCTGGGCCTCGGGGAAGCCTCTAGGGGGGGTGTTTTTGCTCCCAGAAGGCTTCCCTGGGGCCCAGGAAGGCAAAAAATGGGGCTCTCCATTTTTGTGACTTCTGGGCCTCAGGGAAACCTCCTGGATGAAGCAGTAAGATAGTGAAGGGGGATCCTGGCACAGCTGATCATCAGCTGATCATCAGGAGGGGGGAAAAGAAATACTTTAAGGAGCGACTGGGCGGGGGAGAATGCAGTCAGCAATGTCAGGCATGCATACGATGTCGGAAGGGAGGGGCAGGCGGAGAGGGGCGGGGCCAGCCAGGGGCACGATTTACTGGTTCTTTGAACTGCACAGAATCATAACAACCGGTTCTATAGAACCGGTCTGAAGCGGTAGAATCCCACCCCTAGACTAGGGGTGACATGATAGCAGTGTTCCAATATTTGAGGGGCTGCCACAAAGAAGAGGAGTGGGGGGGTAAACTTATTTTCCAAAGCACCAGAAGGCAAGACAAGAAACAATGGATGGAAACTAATCAAGGAGAGAAGCCACTTAGAACTAAGGAGAAATTTTCTAATAGTGAGAACTAACAATTCTAGGTTTTTGAGAAAAGCCTGGACAGCCGTTTGGCTGGAATGGCATCAGGGGGTTGGACTAGAAAACCCCTAAGGTCACTTCCAACTCTGTTATTCTGTTTGAAGTTAATACATTTTATGTTTTCCTTTTTGACACATCTTCTGTTATAGAAATTTTTGTAAACTTTTTAATATTTTGAATTTTTGTGAACTTTTTAATATTTTGAATTTCAATAAAGAATTTAAAAAAAGAAGTTAAAACATTTTATGAATACAGCAGCTCTTCTGAATTATGCTCTTCTGTCAAAAGATTTGCTTCCTCCTACTGACTAATATTCTGTAGCATTTTCTCCCATGCCTGACTCTTCATATGCTGAAGATGAGCAAATATCACCTGTGTGGGACTCCTACCTGCCTCTGAACTCTTTGATACAGCCTTAAGCATTCTCTTATTTTCAAATTATTTATATGTTCCTGCATTGCCACCTAGTGGTATTGTACCAAACCAGAGACAGAAAGCAATTCTCACTCTTTTAAAAATATTATATTCCACTTTCTCAATACACTACCAAGGGCAGTATGGCAGTGCTTGTGATATAGCAACCTGAGATTACATAACTGTTTTGTCTGACTGATATGAGTTTTAAACCACCCATTACCAAAGTCCAAGGACATTGAAAAAAAAAACAGTGGAAAAGGAATAACGAAATAGTGGAAAAGGAATAACGAAAAACATATACAAATAATAAAATATTACATTAAAATGGTGATACATAAACACTTTAATATGGATTAATATGGTATGGATTTAATTTTGGAGCATGTTGTAAGAAAAACAGATTTTGTTTAACTTTTATTTCTCAGATTAAAATCAGGGGTGGGATTCTACCGGTTTTCACTTATTTGCTAGAACCAGTTGTTAACATTCTAAGCAGTTTGGAGAACTGATTGTTAGAAGAAATTACTGGCCTAATCCTGTAAGGAAGGCAGGAAGGAAACATTCTGATGTTGCTTACAGAAACTGCCTCTCTGTTAACCCTTATTACATTCTTGGCAGGGCTAGACTTCTCTGGAGCTTCTCTGGAGTTTTTTTCCCCTCCTTTGCTAGTACTTTGCTTGTGTGGAGTGACCATTCAAAGTTACAATTGCACTGAAAAAGTAACTTATGATTGTTTTTCACACTTACAACTGTTGCAGCATCCCTATAGTCACGAGAGGCCAAGCAAGGAGATGCATGCCTCGATGTGAGTAATGTTGAGTTGGCCACGCCCAGCCAGTAACATGATCACCAAACCGCATCCACCCAGTTACATGACCACCAAGCCACGCCTACCAACTAAGCCATGCCCACAGAACCAGTTGTTAAAAATTTTGAATCCCATCCCTGATTAAAATGCATTATTTTAACTGCTCTGTTCCAGTTACAACCAATGAGTTCTCTCATTGGTATACTAATATACCATAATAATATTGTAGAATATACTAATTCTTTTTAAAACATTTATTTTTTATTTACTTAGCAAATCTATATAGCTGCTCATTTCACAAAATAAGATTCTGGGTGGCTTACCAACACAATACAAGATGATGTCCATTGACTTATCTCAGGGGTCCCTTTCAATTCTGGGAGTTGAAGTCCACAAGTCTTAAAGTTGCCAAGTTTGGAGACCTGTGCCTTATCTTATATTAACTTGGAATCTTTGCCTTGTTTCAGTAGACCAGCACTGGGCTGCAGCATGCCAGAAACCAGTCTGTGCAAACAAGTGAAGTTGCATCCGTGGGTTGCAGGCAGCACACAAAACCATGCCCCTTCCGGTCCATGGAAAAACCTCTCTCCATGGAACCGGATCCTGGTGCCCAAAAGGTTGGGGACCATTGCACTAGGCTATTGTTTGTCAATCTCAGCAAGTTGTGTGGACTTCAACTCCAGAATTCCTTGGTCAGCTGGCTGGGAAATTCTGAGAGTTGAAGTCCATCAAGTTGATGAAGTTGAGAAACACTGTACGGGTAGTCCTTGACTTACAACCACAATTGAGCCCCAAATTTCCGTTGCAAATTGAGACAGTTGTCAATTTAGTTTTGTCCCAGTTTACCACTTTTCTTACCACCATTGTTAAGTGAACCACTGTGGTTGTTAAATTAGTAAAACAGTTATTTTAGTGAAATCCCCTTTGACTTTGCTTGTCAGGTGGTCTCAAAAGGTGATCATATGACCTTGGGGCATTGCAATCATTATAATTGTGAGCCATGAATTTTGATCACGTGACCATGGGGATGCTGCAATGGTTGTGTGAAAATGGTCACAAGTCCCTTTTTTTCAGTGCTGTTGTAACTTTGAACAGTCACTAAACGAAAGGTTGTAAATGAAAGATTATATATACTAGGGAACTTTTCAGATGGTTGGAAATGAACCCAAACTTTCAGAGGACTCAGGCCGGGACGCTATTTTATACCAGAAATGATCTCTGGGCCCTGAGATATGTCCCCCTATCTCAGCAATGGCCCTCTGCTCTCTCGGAGGCCCATCTCAAGGACGGATTGTGGGATCCGGAGAGATGGTGGGGTTTTAAGTGCGGGAGGGAGGGGTGTCTTAAGAAATTTTTAGTTAGGTTTTTAAGGGGGTTAGGAAGGCCCGGGCGGGAGTTGGGGGACAACTCGCCGGAGGCTGGGTCCAGGCCGGGGGTTGGGCGTGGCCGGGAGAGTCAGAGTCCGGACAGGACCATATTGAGGATGGGGGGGGGTCACCGGGGAGGGTGGAATTAAATCTATTGTTACGGTGAGCGGGAGGGGCAGATTTGGCGGTTATAGGGGGCCATATTCTGTGTTGGGAGCGTGCCCTCGCTGTTTGCTTGCTGTGGCGCGCTCCGACCCCCTTGTCATCTCCCGTTCCCCAGGGGGTCTGAGCAATCAGGCCCTGGGCCTTAGGCTGATGTTGTGTAATGCCAGGTCCGTTGTTAATAAAGCCCCTCTCATCCATGATTTGATTTGTGAGGGGGGCGCGGACCTGGTGGGAGTTACCGAAACCTGGCTGGGCCAGGAGGGGGGAGTCCCTCTGGTGGAGATGTGCCCAGCCGGGTTTCGGGTCTTTCATCGGCCGAGGGCCCAGGGGAGGGGAGGGGGGGTTGCGGTAGTTATTAAGGAGGATCTGTGTCCGAGGGAGGCCACTGTATCTCAGACGACCGGGTGTGAGCTCCTTTTCGTGAAGTTCGGTCCCAAGGTTCAGGTGGGCTTGCTGGTTGCATACCTGGCTCCCTGCTAGGCGGCAGCAGCCCTGCTTGAGCTCCTTGAGGTCATAGCTGGCGTGGCGGTTGGGACCCCCAGGCTTATGGTCATGGGGGATTTCAACCTGCCATCTGCTGGCGGTACCTCGGGGATTGCTCAAGAGTTCATGGCTTCCATGACGGCCATGGGCCTGACCCAGTTAATTCGGGACTCTACTCACGTGGGAGGTCATACCTTGGATCTGGTTTTCGTCTCTGATCAGTGGCAGAGTGATCTGGGTATGGGGGATATAGTCGTAGAACCCCTGTCATGGTCGGATCACTCGCTCCTGAAGCTCGACTTCCGTTCCGCACCCCCTGACCGCAGGGAGGCGGGGCCATTAAAATGGTACCGCCCCAGGCGCCTGATGGATCCTGATAGGTTCCTGACGGAGCTTGGGCCATTTCCCAAAGCTCACACACACGACTCGGTTGAGGGCTTGGTCGCCACCTGGGATAGGGTGGCTGCTGGGGCCCTCGACCGAGTCGTGCCCTTGCGGCCTCTGACCCGGTGCCGATCCCAAGTGGCTCCTTGGTTTTCTGAGGAGCTAAGGGAGATGAAGCGTCGGAAAAGATGCCTAGAGAGCAGTTGGAGGGCCAGCCGTTCTGGGTCCGACCGAACACTATTACGATCTTATATTAAGACGTATTTAGTGGCGATAAGGATGGCGAGGAGATCTTACCTCTCCACCCTTATTGCGTCCGCGGAAAACTGCCCAGCCGCCCTGTTTAGGGTGAACCGCTCTCTACTGGAGGTAGGAGCGCGGGAGGACCCCTTGCAGGGACGGGCTGAGGAGTTTTCTAGGTTTCTGCATGACAAAATCGCTCAGATCCGGGACGAGCTGGACTCCGACTGGGCATCTCCGGGCGGGGGGGCGGGGGTGGATATCGGTGCGGTCAATTGGGTTGAGTTCGATCCTGTTACTGTGGAGGATGTGGACAGGATACTGGGGGGACTGAATGCCACCACCTGTTTGCTGGACCCGTGCCCCTCCTGGCTGGTCTTGGCCACTCGGGAGGTGACACGAGGCTGGTTCCAGGGTATTATAAATGCTTCCTTGAGAGAGGGGCTGTTACCTGCCGCCTTGAAAGAGGCGGTGGTGCGGCCCCTCCTCAAGAAATCGTCCCTGGACCCAGCATTGTTATCTAACTATCGTCCTGTCTCCAACCTTCGCTTTGTTGCGAAGGTTGTTGAGAGTGTGGTGGCACGTCAGTTCCCGCAGTACCTGGATGAAGCGAGTTATCTTGACCCCCTCCAATCGGGCTTCAGGCCCGGGCACAGCACGGAGACGGCGTTGGTCGCGTTGGTGGATGACCTCTGGAGGGCCCGGGACAGGGGTTGTTCCTCTGTCCTGGTCCTGTTAGATCTCTCAGCGGCTTTTGATACTGTCGACCACAGTATCCTATTGCAGCGGTTGGAGGGGTTGGGGGTGGGAGGCACCGTGTTGCGGTGGTTCGCCTCCTTCCTCTCCGACCGCTCGCAATTTGTGTTGACGGGGGGGCAGAGATCGGCCCCGAGGCCCCTACGATGTGGGGTGCCTCAGGGGTCGGTGCTCTCGCCCCTGCTGTTCAACATTTATGTAAAGCCGCTGGGTGAGGTCATCCGTGGCTTCGGGGTGGAGTTCCATCAGTACGCTGACGATACTCAGCTGTACATCTCCACCCCGGGCCACCCCAACGAAGCCGTCGAAGTGATGTCCCGATGCCTGGAGGCCGTGCGGAGTTGGATGGGTCGTAACAGGCTTCGTCTCAACCCGACCAAAACCGAGTGGCTGTGGTTTCCTGCGCCCAGATACAGCCAGCTGGTTCATTCGCTGGCCGTGGGGGGAGAGGTCTTGACCCCCGTGGAAAGGGCGCGCAACTTGGGTGTCCTCCTGGACGTACGGCTGTCTTTAGAAGAACATATTGCAGCCGTCGCCAGGGGGGCTTTCTATCAGATTCGTCTGATTTACCAGTTGCGGCCCTTTCTGGATCTGGGCGCACTTCGCACAGTCACTTCCGCCCTCGTCATCTCCCGCCTGGATTATTGCAATGCTCTCTACATGGGGCTCCCCTTGAAGAGTCTCTGGAGGCTGCAGCTGGTCCAGAATGCAGCCGCGCGGGTGATCGTGGGTGCTCCTCGGAGCTCCCACGTTACACCGCTTCTCCGCAGGCTGCACTGGCTTCCTGTGGCCTTCTGGATTCGATTCAAGGTGGTACTGACAGTATTTAAAGTGCTCCATGGCTCGGGACCTGGGTACTTACGGGACCGCCTGCTGCCATCATCAACCTCCCGCCGCCCAGTACGCTCCCACAGGGTTGTCCTCCTCGGGGTACCGCCGCCCGGCCGTTGTCGGTTGACGGCCCCGAGGGTTCGGGCTTTCTCTGTGGGAGCCCCCTCCCTTTGGAATGATCTCCCCCCGGAGATACGGGCTATGACGGATATTCTGACCTTCCGGCGCGCAGTGAAAACCCTATTTTTTAAACAGGCTGGCCTGGCCCAGTAACTGTATTTTAGTTTTAACTTAATTTTAATCGGGGTTTTATTAGCTTTTAATTTTTAACTGAATTTTTGGGATAGATAGCCGGATCAATTTGGTTTAATTTATTTTAATTATATTTATTGGGTATTTATTGTATGTTTTTAGTAGGCTGTACACCGCCCCGAGTCCCTTTTTGGGAGAGGGAGCGGTATAGAAGTTTAATAAATAAATAAATAAACTTGCTGTTATATGCAAGCAAACCTTTGGGTCTTAATGATGATTATCAAAGCTCTTTACCAAATTTTGCAAATACTGAATCACAATATGGGAATTTTTCTGTGTACGGGTAGTCCTCATCTTATGACCACAATTGAGCCCAACATTTCTGTTGTTGAGCAAGGCATTTATGAAGTGAGATTTGCCCCATTTATCATCTTTCTTGCCTCAGTTGTTAAGTGTATGATTGAAACCACACCATGAGCAGGGATGGTATTCAGCAGGTTCTGACCAGTTCTGGAGAACCAGTAGCAGAAATTTTGAGTAGTTTGGAGAACCGGCAAATCCCACCTCTGATTGGCCCCGCTCCCATCTCTTCTCTGCCTCCCGAATCCCAGTTGATCGGCTGGGTTTTTTTGGTTGCTCTGCACAGCAGAATGGAGCTGCAAAGCAGGTTAGTGGGGTGAGGAGGGAATGGGGATTTTACAGTATCCTTCTCCTACCACGCCCACCAAGCTACGCCCACAGATCCAGTAGTAAAAAAATTTGAATCCCACCACTGAGTTCGTGAGGTTTTTTTTTTTTTGGGGGGGGGGGAGGGGTAGCATTAACCCATCTCTGGGACACCTTGGATGCTATAAATCTTAGCCATCGGATCTCTTTCTTGTATTTCAGTTGTAGATATTTAAATTGTGGATGTTGCAAAGCTTAAAGCTTTCCAGAAAGCAACCTTGCTTCTCCAATAGAAGCACAAAGGCAATAAGCATTTATACTGTGGAAGTTGCTGGAAAATTAAATGAATGCCTTGCTAGCCTCAATGGTTCTGTCTGCCTCAGGGCAAAACTGAATTGCTCACAGTTCACTTCTGAAAGGGATATAAGGGGTGGGGGGTGTTTCAGCAGAACTGTGCAGATGGGGAATGGAAGTTCTAGAATTACAGAATGCGAGTCCATCGCTTCCAGCAACCTGATCCCAACCATGACCAGCTGGATTGGAGGGTTGGAGGAGGTAATAGAAAGACATTAGATCACACTCTGTGTGATTTCGTGGGGTTAACAGGCTCCTATACTATCTGACTTTTCATGAATGGATAAACAATGAAAATGGTGGAGATTTTCAAAAATAGACCATTTGACTGGGATGGTATAAGGCTCCTATCTTGAGCAGGGCATTGGACTAGAAGACCTCCAAAGTCCCTTTCAGATATATAATTCTATGTTCTATGAAGTTTGAAGATGTGTGGATTTCAACTCCCAGAATTCCATGCTGGCTGGGGAATTCTGGGAGTTGAAGTTCCCACATCTTCCTGTTGTTAACTTTGAGAAACACTAGTTTGACAAATAAGCTGAAAGAAGATAATTCCAAAACTCCCGGTAGTTTTGTTTTATTAAAAGGTGCAGTGGTTAGAGACAGGTTGAAGATTAATTTAATTTCATTTAATTTGATGGAGTTATAAGGCCTCCACTTCAAAATGAATCCAGGTGGCAATTCCTAATAGTGGCTAATGATTATTGAGCTACATATACATAGTCCCATCTAGTTTTGGCATTCACTGAATAACTTTCACTGAACAATACTCGACTGGTTATTTCCAGCCTTAGCTACCTCATAGGGTTGTTGAGAGTATAAAGCAGGAGCCTCTAAACTTGTCAACTTTTTTTTTGTAAAAGTTTTATTGGGTTTTAACAAAACATAACAAATAAAACATCTTTTTTTGAGAACAGCATGATTCCAGGTTATCACATCTCCATACAGACATAATTTCAAATACATATTCAACTTACATATTTAGTTTCATATCATCACTATTTTTTCAATTTCTCAATATTTTTTCCCTTACTTCCCTTATTCTTCTTTTATAATTATCTCATTTCTTTCTAATTCAATTACATTTCTCTTCCTAGATTTGTATATCTTTCTATTCATTATACTTATATTTTCATCTGTCCTGTTTACAATTGCATATATTCTTTTCCATCATCATCCCGAAAGAGAGAGGGAAAAAAAATAATTCCCTCCCCTTCCAGGCCTTGAAAAGCAAGATTCCCTCTGTAATTGCCAATTAGAGTGTGGCACCTTTGAATCTTATAATTATTGTCATATGAAATCTCATTAAATATTTAATTTATATGGAATTATAACATTCAGTTTCTAGTATCTATTTTATATCATATAACTCTCATTAACCAAATTCCGCTTGGTACTTTCCCTTGGGAATACACACAAAATTCTAATATATATGTATATATAAATAAGAAAAATAATTATTCTATTCAAATTCATCCTAACAACTGGTATTGATTTCATTGCAAATCTTTCACATTTCTTTTCAATTGTATTTTATCAATCTTTAAGAACAATTAAAATATTTCCATTCCTTCTTCTTATTTCATCTTCTTTCACCTTTATTCCCTTTCTCTCATTATTACATTAATCATTAATAAACATACCATTATATAACAATACAGTTTTATCTTGTAGTTTAATTACCTATTTCATTTCTAACTCATTACTATAATCTATTATAACAGCACTATCTTTTGTACCCTAGCAGAGTTCTCACTTTTAGTTTGATTTAACCATTATCTCTATGTCTTCTAAATAAGCTAATGCCTTTGATCCTTGTACGTTTCCCTTGTTTCTTTATTTCCAGCTTTTGTCTCTTACACCTTCTTTTCCTCTTTATCTTTCCCCCCTTTTTCTCATCCCCTTTTTTGTCCCCCCTTCTCTCTAACTCTCCCTTCTGTAATTCTCTTTTCGGCTTCTCCTTACTGTTATGCTTCTTTTTCAAACTACTCTTTTTTTTAGTTGTTCCCTTTAATCTTAAGCTTTTAACTCCTTTTTCCCCTTTCTCCCATTTTACTCCACATTGCATTATTTGATCATTAAAAATGACTTCTTCTTTGTCCTGTCCTTCTTTTTGCTCTTCAAGCATTTGTTGTTTTTCATAGTTCAAAATCTCCATTTCTAAAATTGAAATACGAAGCCAAAAGATCCTCTTCCCTCTTGTGCATCTTCTTTCTGTTTTTTAAATTTCATTTTTAATTCCTCAAGGAGTGATGCCATTTTAAGCACTTTTAAACAACCACTCGATTGACTTTAATTAAAAATCTAACACCCAAAATTTTAAATATCAGCAAGTAATCCAAAGCTGTTTCTTCTTGTTTCTTTCTTCTACTTTTCCTTTCCAGGGTTTCTGTTATCTTTTAATAAAGTTTCAGTTACAATGTATCCTTTGGAAGTCTTTTCAAACTTTAATTGTTAATCCCTTTTATTTCCAGGTGCACTCCATTATTTTTTCCAAGTTCCACTCTTTTTCCTCCATTCTTCTCCTTTTAAGGGCTTTAAAGTATCCATGAAGTCTTTATTTTGCTTTTGACACTTTAATTTCATCTTAAGATTGCCTATTAGTGTCAAAGAAAATTATCACAAATTTCTTATTTAGATTTCTTCTTTTTAACATTCAAAGCCGATTATAACTGTCAATATGAAAATAGAAAAAAGGATTTTTTCCCTCCTTTTCTCTCTTCTTCGCCACTTTAAAAATCTTCTTTTAGGAATAACACTCTTAATACTTTTAAATCCAAAGTACCTTGCTTAGATGTTGTCTGTCCTGCATTCCCTTTTGTCTTCCTCCTGCTCAATCTTGTCCAGTCGGGTTCTTCTTTGAGGTAGCCATTTCTGACCACCGCTGCAACCGCCTTCGAGAGTTTAGACCAGCCGAGGAGGAGAAATGCAGCTCCCCTCTACTCAGCTAGCAGTCTCCCTCCTCTTCGCTACCTCTACGGGGTGGCTTCAGCCTTGAATCCAAAGGATTGGGGTGCTCTGGCAGTGAGCATGGATCAAAACCGCGCATGATCGTGGATTTCGGTCCGTAGCCAAAGAAGCCCAAACCGGAAGCCCAAACTTGTCAACTTTAAGACTTCTGGACTTCAGCTCCCAGAATTCCTCATGCTGTCTGGGTAATTCTGGGAGTTGAACTCCGCAAGTCTTAAAAGTTGGTAAGTTTGAAGACCCCTAGTATAACACAATCTCAGAAAGCTGAATTCCAATCAAGTGGGCAGAGATTTTAAAATCCCACATATAAGGCCAGTCTGCCTCTCCATTTACTAATCCAAAACCTGCTTCTTCTAGTTTTACCACTGTGAGTCAGGTGGGATGATGGGATGTTCCTTTAGATTCCTTTGTCAGTTTTGAAGCAACATATTAGGTTGAACATCGACAGAACACTACCATGTAGGGCCCTGCCATTGTCATCTGCATTGGTGGGGGATACATCCCTCTCTACTGAATTATTTTTTAATTGTGCAAAATAGAGGAGGGGTCACCTGGTGTCCTCCTTTCTTTCTCTACTCTGCTTTTATATACAGCTGGAATAACCAAAGGCCACTCCTTTTGGGACTGTACATGCTCCTTACCACAGTATTGTTTCTAGTGGCTCTGGAAAGCCCTGTGGCTTTTGAATGATTAGTTGATCAATTGATAACATAAATTTAAATAACATTTAAATAACATCAATTGATAACATAAGCTTTGTTGAACTTTAATAAATAAACATTAAGTTCATGTTGATTTTTAATAAATAAACACCTATTTTTTTCTTAGCTGAACTTGGTGATGTGTCTGACTGGGGAATTCTGGGAGTTGAAGTCTATACTTCTTAATTAGTGATGGGATTCAAAAAAAATTATTACTGGTTCTGTGGGCGTGGCTTGGTGGGCGTGGTGTGGCTTGGTGGGCATGGTGTGGCTTGGTGGGCATGGCAGGGGAAGGTTGCTGCAAAATCCCCCTTCCCTCCCCACCCCACTAATTTCTTTCCAGCTCTGTTCTCCTTGCAGGGCAACAAAAGAAGACCCAGCCAATCAGCTGGGACTCGAAAGGCAGAGAACAGATGGGGGCAGGGCCAGTCAGAGGTGGGATTTTCCGGTTCTCCAAACTACTCAAAATGTCCGCTACCATTTCTCCAGAACTGGTCAGAACCTGCTGAATACAATCTCTGTTTTTAATGTTGCCAAAATTGAGAAACACTGGTTACAAGGATTGCCTGGGAATGCGCTGGGGACAAAATAAACTGGGAATAACCCACTATAATTTCCCAGTAATGATGTCACTGGACAAACAACATGAATTACCTCCTTACAACATTTGCACAATGATATCATGATATACGTCCCAGCTCACCTTTTGGTATCATTGTAGCTTGTATTTTACGTAGATTATCCCTGCTTTGATATCTTCAATTTTTAAGGAGGTTCAGACGGGAGTTCATTTGAGCTCAGCCAATTTTATGTTCTCAAAAAACCAACAGAGGATGCAACAATTTGGTTGGGTTATCCAGCCCTGCTGGGACTTAGCAGCTCTATTCAAGCCAGTGAGGCACAAGGCATGCAGCCCACCCATCAAGACCTCTCCGGAGAGCTGAGATCTAAACAGACCGGCAATTAGAACACACAAACCTTCCTTGCCTAGCAAATTGTTAGCTTCTGTGGCAGAACTGCCAGTTTTCTTTATTTATTTCAATCCCGCCCCTCCCTTGGCCTTTCAGACATCCAAGAAAGCTGCCCCAGGAAACCTTAACCCTATGCTCCCCAAATACTAGGGCTGTCAGATTGGGGTTGCAAAAATCTGGATAGCCACTAGATGGTAGCGTTGGAATATATAGGAAACTCCAGCCCTTTGCTGCTGTGTTCTGAAAATCTGAGAACTCAATTAACAGAATAACAGAATCACAGAGTTGTAGTCCAACCCCCTGCTCAAACAGGAGACCTCATACCATTTCTGACAGATGGCTGTCCAGTCTCTTATTGAAAGCCTCCAGTGATGAAGCTCCCACAATTTCTGAAGGCAACATCTGTTCCATTGATTGATTGCTCTCACTGTCAGAAAATTTCTCCTTATTTCCAGGTTGGATCTCTCCTTGTTCAGTTTCCATCCATTATTCCTTGTCTGGCCTTCAGATGCCTTGGAAAATAGTTTGACCCCTTCCTCTCTGTGGCAGCCCTCAATTATTGGAGCACTGCTATCATATCTCACTTGGTCCTTCTCTTCACTAGATGTACTGTTACAGTTCCTGTAAACCGTTCTTCATATGTTTTAGCCTCCAGTCCCCTAATCATCCTGGTTGCTCTTCTTTGCACTTTTTCTAAAGTCTCAATATCCTTTTTTATAGTATAGTGACCAAAACTGGATGCGGTACTCTAGGTGTGGTCTTACTAAGGCTTTCTAGAGTGGTATCAGTACCTCGCTTGATCTTGATTGTATCCCTCTGTTAATGCAACTTAGGACTGCATTGGCCTTTTTGGCTGCTGCTGCACACTGTTGGCTCATAATTAATTGGTTGTCCACTGAGACTCTAAGATCCCTCTTATAGTAATATAAACAATTATATCCCCTTGTTTTTATTTTCTCCTACAACATACACATGGATGCTCAAATTTACGATACTGGTAGTCTTGACTAATCACCATTCATTTAGTGACTGTTCAGAGTTACAACGGCACTGAAAAAAAGTGGCTTATGACCATTTTCACACTCATGGCCATTGCAGCACCCCCATGGTCATGTGATCAAAATTCAGATGCTTGGCAACTGGCATGTATTTATGATGGTTGGCATCACATGATCACCATTTGGAACTTTCCCAGCTGGCTTCTGACAAGTAGGGAAGCCAGATTCACTCTTAACAATGACAAGATTCACTCAACAACTGCAGTGAAGATTGTAAAATGGGGCAAAACCCATTTAACAACTACCTTGCTTGGCAACATTGCTAATATAACTGAAGGACTGCCTGAACTACCGGTATGATTAATAAAAGTCTCTTTGAAGAATATGTAAGAAACCAATTCAGTAAAAAGGGAGAGATGGCAAAACATTCAAGAAATAATCTTAGCATTACTTTTGATTCATCTGGTGCAATTTTAATGTTTAATCTATATCCATACTATTCCATTCCCATATCTGAACTAAATATCCCAAAATACATTCATTTGTTCATCTCACTTTTTTCCTTTTTCCACTCTGTTGAAAACTCCTCCCCCTGCAAGTTTAAATTTCTCTAAACTCACCCCTCCCCCATAAAATGCATTGCATATTTTTGATCCACTCACTTTTAAAAGGAGGAGGTTTCGGCCATTTGTTTACATCAAATGTATCCATAGGACAATAGGATCTATATTTGGCAACTTTAAGACTTGTGGACTTCAGCTCCTAGAATATCCCAGCCATTTATGCTGGTTGGGAAATTCTGGGAGTTGAAATCCATAAGTCTTAACATTGCAACATTGGACACCCCTGCCATAGGATAATGGTAAAAAAAAATAAAGATGGTGACAATGTGATAAAGGCTCTTCCCTTATTTTTAATCTGCAAATTCTGAGTGGAGTTGAACTACCTGTGTATATTTTTTTCATAAATCACTGCAGGGGGTAAATTCAGAATAAACATAGAAAAAGGACTAATTTTGTGACTTGGAAGCTCACAAAGGCAGTACCAAGAAGAGCAGTCAGAGCAGAAATAAAGAAAAGATACATACATTTTCTTCCTCCCCTGGCCAGACACAACTTACAAATTTAATCAGAGGTCATGGAGAGTTCCAAAGGGCATCTTGATCTATGAACAGGCATTTGCATTCCATTTTTTAAACATTAAAAATAAAATTGTTTTAATATTATTTCTCTTAACAGAGGAGCATATCCACTGACCAAACCATACTGCTTTGTGATTCCTTAAGGCATGATGGCGAACCTATGGCACGTGTGCCACAAGTGGCATGCAGAGCCATTAGTGCTGGCACACGAGCCGCAGGCAAACTTACCTCACTGCACATGCGCACACCTCACAGCTGATTTTTTTCTGTTGGTTTGAGGCCTTTTTCAGTCTCCCAGAGGCTTGGTATGTACATTATCATATCATACTGCACTGCGTCTCACAGCTGATTTTTTGACTGGTTTGAGGCCGTTTTTGACCTCCCAGAGGCTTGGAAAAAGCCTCTGCAAGGCTTTTCAGGATGAATTATAGGCCCGTTTCATCACTTCCTGCAATATCGGAAGTGATGGAACAGGCCTATAATTTGGCCTGGAAAGCCTTGCAGAGGCTTTTCCCAAGCCTCTGGGAGGCTGAAAAAGGCCTCAACCACCCAAAAAATCACTGGTGAGGTGCAGTGCTGGTAATGGGGTGGGTGGGGGATTGGGCGTGCATGCGCAGGGGGTGTGGGGAGGGGGGAAACATTGCATTCTGGGTGCTGGCACGCAAGTTCATGCATGTTGGTGCATGCGCAATTTTTGTCACAGAAGCCCAAATAGATTAGCCATCACTGCCTTAAGGGGTGTCAAACTCGATTTCATTGAGGGCCATATGTCAGGGTTGTGTTTGACCTTGGGGGTCCCGGGGTGTGTGTGGCCTGCTCGATGTCACTCATGTCAGGGGTGCATGTGTGCCTATGGTAGCCTGAGTGCTGTGCCAGCGAAAAAAGGCTCCTGCGCTCCATTTCTGGCTGTGACAGCCTCCTGCAACCCTCTGTCAGTGAAAACGGAGCTTGGGAGGGCTGTTTTTGCTGGCAAAGGGTTGCAGGAGGCCATCGCAGCCAGAAACGGAGCTTGGGAGCCAGTATTTGCTGGCAGAGGCACCACAGGCTGGTCCTTCACTGTTTCCAGGGTGGCCCCACGGGCCAGCTCTAAGCACTTTGAGTTTGACACCGCTTCCTTAAGGGATCTAGAAGACTGAGATCTGGTATGTACATTATCATATGCACATAGGCATGTAAGAGAGAGCAGATCCAATGGAAAAACATAGAAAAAGGGTAAAGAACCCGCTTTGTTAATTTAAAGAAATGTCTATGCCAAATAAACCATCTGCCTTTTAATTATCAGTAATTCTATCATTTGTAACCTTTAAAAAGTGCACAGTTTAAACAAAATCTCAGAGGCACAATTAGAGAAAGGCAGGCCCAAAAGTCACTATAGAGAAGAGAGTTGCAAATATTTTTTCGGTCCTCTCCTCCTTTTAGCTTTTTTTATTGGTTGAAGGGGAATGTATATTTCTGAGGTGGGAAGCTGCCAGGCGGTTCCTCCTGAAGATTAGATTTCCCAAAAGAAAATAATGGTTTATTTTGTCTTAATGGGAGCATTAAGGTAACATATTGATGAGCTGGACAGAAAGAACTTACCAGAAAGCATGCATCCAGATGCCCTAATGTCCCATTTATTATTCAGTTATCACTCGAAGGTGAAAAGATGTTTTTTTTCAAGGAAGCACAAGCTTTCACCAATAAGAATGAGGAACGGGCTAACCCCGAGGGGCCTCTCGAGCGAGGGCTGGCAACCTCTGCGCTCCTGGCTCCCTGTCTTGTCGTTCCTGGATCACAGCCCCTCCCCAAGAGTTGATTGGGACACTGGGGAGATGGGAACCATTTTGCATGAAGGAAGATAGATATTTCCGGTCCTGCCTGCCAGGAAGATAAAATCACCATGTTGCTGCTCTTGAGGAAGGAAAGTTTTACTCAGCTATGATGGGTAAAAATCAGAGGATGTCTGGGAATATCCTTTCCGGCTAATATATTTTATTAAAAGGCCTAAGCCTTAAGCCTTTTAATAAAATATGTTAGCCGGAAAAAGGTGTTCCCAGACTCCTCCAGGGTTCCTGTTTCTATTACCAAATGTGAAAGGGGGGAGAATTAAGAGTAAATGGTTAGATTAATGTACTAATCCAGCACAGGACTGGTTTTTGTGGGGTTTTTTTTCCTCTGGGTCAAGGACAACCACTTTGTCTCTGACCAAAAGTTCTCTAGAAATGACTGGAAGAGGCAGGACCAAAATCCCCACCATCATCATCATTATTATTATACACAAAAATGACAGTATACACAGCAAACGAGATAACCATGCTGGGTTTCATATCACAAATCACTACTCAAACACTTCCCAGGTGTTTAGGACTGCGTGATGTATTGGAGGATTATGCGAGCGGATCCCAGTAAGGTGGCCTTCTGCAGCTGACCAATGATGATCTTGTCAGCGCCAATTGTTTTTAAGTGCTTGCCTAGGTCTTTAGGCACAGCACCCAGTGGTGTTGTTGTTGTTGTTGTTGTTGTTGTTATTATTAGAAGGAAGGATTATGAGAATTTCAAGATGGAAAATGCAAGACTCTTCCAGTTATTTCTAGAGAACTTTTGGTCAGAGACAAAGTGATTGTCCTTGACCCAGAAAAAAAACAAACGCAAGCACTAGGCCTATCCTAGATTAGCACATTAGCCTAACCATTGGCCTCCCCCAAAGATCCCAGCTATCATCGCCATCTTTAACTGCTCCCCTCCCACAGGCCACAACCTCAGACAGGCCAAAAACTTACTCCAGAAATGGGACCTTCATTCTGCTGACTTTTAGACGTTTTCCCAATTCTCAGACAGTTTGAACTTTTTTTTTTTAAAAAAAAGCTTTATTTATTTTACTTAATTTTTTTAAAAAGTGCTACCTGCTCCCATTTCCAGCTTTGTTTGCTTTTATAGGAGGGAATTACAGCATCAATTTAAATATATCTTTAGAAGGTATATATAAGTATTGTCTCTATAGCATGTTTCTTAACCATAATGATTTTAAGACAGGTGGACTTCAACTCCCAGAATTCCCCAGCTAGCCCATGCTGGGGAATTCTGGGAGGTGAAGTCCACAAGTCTTAAAGTTGCCAAGGTTGAGAAACACTGCTCTACAGATTGTTCAGCAACTGGTGCACAAGCTATTATCCACACAGTCTAAGTAGCCTGGAACTAGCCTTTCATCAACTAGCCATACAAGCAAGGTATCTTGGGAATTGTAGTCCTGGCAAACCCACAAATCAACAGGTTGGAACAGCAGATCCAGACCTTTTCTTGCTTTACAAATGGTGCTATCCCCCAACCCCAATCATGACTCCCAAATCCATCTGGAAACCTACACGACATATCTGGGCTGGATATGCCTGTGGGGCCTCACCCAGGATAGAAACCAGGAGATTACAAATTCTAGTCCCGCTTTAGGCATGGAAATTGGCTGGGTGACTTTCTGTCTGTCACTCTCAGCCCAACCCACTCACAGGTTTGATGGGAAAATAGGAGGAGAAAGAAGAATTGTGTGTGTTTGCCGCCTTGAGCTATTTATAAAAATAATAAAGGCAGGGAAGGAAGGAAGGAAGGAAGGAAGGAAGGAAGGAAGGAAGGAAGGAAGATTAAGTGATGTTAGAGTCCCAGATTGGTGGGCTGGGTCAGTTCATTAAGAAGCCAGTGCTAGAATGGTTGTGACAGAATTTCTTAATGTTTCTGTTTTGACTCAAAAGCAGAATTTTGGCATCACTGGTTTGGGACCAGTCTGATTCCTTTACCCTAGAAAGGCCAGGTGTAGAACTGAAGGAAAAGCAGAGGAAAAAAATAAAATTTATTTTCATTTTAGAAAAGTCAGAGCCATCTCATGCTACTTCACATAGAAAACAAAAATGAGTGGCTCTGTGTGACAGATTTTTCCTGTCTTATTTAGCGAGCAAAACATAGGAACGGCTCTAATATTTTATTTTTAGTTTTTAGTGCATTTGAATCAGACTTGATTCCTGGCAAATGCCTGGACGTGTCCAAACAATTTTCTTTCATCATATTTGGAAGAGATTTATCCTTGCCTCTTTCTTCTCAGAGCTGAGAGAGAAGAAAGAAAGAGATCCATGATCATCTACCAAAAAAAAAAAAGGGGGGGGGGAATCCAAATCCAAAAGGGAAGCTGCTGCTTAAAATGTTAAAATGTTCAATCTGCTTTCTAAAACATTTTCCCAGAGCCCCCCCCCAGTTCTATTTAACCAACCTGCGGTATCCCAGGCAGCAATGGTGAAAAAAGTCATGTTACAGTCACCACCTCAACTTGTTACACACACACACACACACACACACACACACACACACACACACACACACCTGACCCTGTCCTGGACAGGCTGTTGCATGAAACCACAATGCCACTTTTCTTGCTTTTAGTGTTGGGTTCATCCAAGAACGATGGTTGTATGTTGGACGAACTGCCACAACTGTGGTTTGTAGTTGAGTGTAATGTGCAAACCCAGCTGCTGTAGCTTTTTCAACAAATCATTCTTAAACAAACCCCAGGTTAGCCGATGGCTGGGATCCCACAAGCTGCAAAGTCGTGACTTATTTTAAGGTTGGCTCGTCATTGTCATAAGCCTTAGTTTGCAAACCATAATACTTAAGTATGTTAATATTGCAAGGGAACAGCTATCTACTAACCCAACCACTGAGTTAGAAAAGTGTTTTTCAGTCTAGCTCTTTATTATTATATATGGATCTATTTGTTATAAATAAATCACAACAAAATTACTGGAGGTTTTCAAGAAAAGATTGGACAGATATATGTCTGGAATTGTATAAGCTCTCCTGCTTGAGCATGAGACTAGAAGATCTCCAAGGTCCCTTCCAACGCTATTATTTTGTTATTCTAACACAACCTTTCTAGCATGTTTTCATGTGGTTTCAGCAGAAGACAAACTATTCTCACTTGGCCAGCCTATCTGCCTACCTACTTTATTGCTGAATTGTTTGTATTTGTTGCGATTTCTAATAGTTAGTCACAGTCTGCTTCTATATGCAATTTTCTTCCCTTTTTGTGAGAAGTTTGGTAAATGATTTTGCAAGAAACAAGGACTGTCTAGAATTCCTTGGAAGGGATTCTATTTATCCCATATTCCAAATTTTGTAGATGGATACTTAACATGTATTTATTTCCCATGGGGTAGCAAGCAAATACTTCCTTTTCCCCACTTTGTGTTTTAAATATAACTAGGGGGGTAATCAAAGATGTGTTTCTTTCTGATAAGCTGCACAGAAAATTTCAATTTCATGCTAGCCTTTAAAATTTATCAAACTATACATGTATGTACACATTACATATATAAATAATTAACAACAGTAAATCAGTCCCGAAACTTTGTAAACTGTAGCCATATTTGCAATGCTCACTTTAAAACAGATGTTTTTAATCAGAAGTGTTCTTCACTTAGAGATGATATTTATTAATATGGATTTCCCATTTTATATCTGTGGTTTCTTACATTGTTTTAGCTCATTGTTGTGGGCTACCCCAAGTCATTTTTGGTGAGATGGGAAGCTATATAAATTTGAGAAATAAATATGCAGATAGATGCCAATATTTTGGGGGAGAGGAGTAGGGAACAGATAGAATATTTAAATTTTCCTATAGGTGTCCAAAGAAAGCATATATGCAGTATATTCCTTGATTTAAATATACAGAAAAAAATACTTCAAATATGAAAATTACCATATCTAAATATAGTTCAAATTTTCTGTGAAATTCAAGGAGATGTAGCTTAAAAGTTCCACAGATACAAACTTATTTTAAATCCAACTGAAAAAGGTTCAATACTGAGTTGGATCTGATCTTTTCATGTAGAAAACTCATCAAAATCAATGCGTCCACATTATTCTAAAATAACTAAACACAACGGAGCTAGTCTATTGGATTTTACATCACAACATTTCATCATCCCAGCTGTAAAATCTAAGGATCTAATGTAGCATTATCCTTGCTTTTCCCAAGCGCTCTTCCCAAGTGTATGCATTTTTTAAAAAGTAAGATTCTTCTTTAAAATTCTGAAACATTAGTAGACTTTTCCTCTTTGATATAAAACTTTCAAATGGGAACTATTTTAATCCTAAAGAAAATGCGGTCTCCTTGAGGGTCCCCAGATCTGACGACCACCAGCTACTTACCATCCACCAAGTCTTGGCTGCCATGTCATAACACAACTGCCATTTCACTGTGCTCTCTCCAGCCTGGCCAGTTGCCCCACTGGATCTTGGGAACTCCATTCCACTGGATGACGGTCAGGATGACAGCTTCTCCAATGAACCAAACCAATCCAGAGTTGCCGTGTCTTGAGGTCACCTTGGACAGCTGGACAATTTTAGTCAGCATCCTTGGGAAGAAAACTTCCATTCATGACAGTCTGGTCTCTTTTCATCCTTTGTTGAATCAAACAAGCCTTCTGTTGCAGGAAGGTCAAAAAAAAAAAAAGAGTGAGACCAAAAATAAAATTAGACCAATAATGAAACCAGTGGTCTTTCCAAGGAAGTTTAATTGAATGGCCAATCTTCCAAACTATTTTTTTTTAAAAAAAAAAAACACGATCGTTTCTCTTAAGAGCGCTTCTAGTTTTTTTTTTCCCCCCTATAAAAAAAAAACCACCAAACCCAAAACAAGTAACGGAGCAGATTTAAAAAACAAAACCTCCGTGTCAAAATAAAAAAAGACTTTGTGCAGGAACGGACAGAGGCAAACTTGCCTTGGTTTGTGGGTGGCCAAAAGTTTCAGGCTGGCTGTGTGACACGGTGGTTGGGTCTCTGGGGAGGTGTAATAACCAAGGGAACATACACCAAATAGCTGGTTTGTGGAATATGTCCTTCCCTCTCTCCCCTCCTGTTTATATTTGAATGAATAAGAGAGTATGGAGTAGGTTTCGGATGGCACATGAGATGTGGTTTTAGATGGAGGCTGAGATGGAGGGTTCCTGAGGGGGCGGGGGGGGGGATGTGGTCTCCAAATGCTTCTTTTTGCAATATATAAATCACACCAAAGACATCCTGTTTCTGACAAATAACCAGATGCATGGCAAATGGTGCCTTCAGATAGCCTGTTCCTGAATAAAGAGGTTCTATTCACTGATATGGCCAGCACTTATTGATTCCTTTTCTCTGCCAATCGTTTGTTTAAGTCTTTAAAAACAACCTCTAGGTTATTGGCCATCGCTCTTGGATGATAGTGGTGGCTGGAGGAGGGGGTTATTTATTTTCTTCATATGGCGTAGCAAAACACAGCATGGCGAGTAAAGTTCACAGAAATGACATACAAAATGGGTATCAAAATATAAAACACCAGAGCAGTGAATTATTTTAAAAGCACACAGTACGCGTGATGAATAAAATTATGAATAAAATTAAATGACATACAATTAAATGAGTGCAATGTAGACTAGCCTCTTTGGGGTGCATCCCTGGGTAACATGACTTTGTCAGGGCTAAATAATCTACATATTCTGGTTGCTCACGAGAATTTCCCAGCAAGAAGCAGCAGCATGAATACTGAAAATAAAAGCAATGATTCTTTTTGGAGTGGGTGATGTGTGAACAGAATAACAGGGACTTTGGAGGTCTTCTAGTCCAACCCTCTGCTCAAGCAGGAAATCCTATCACATTTCAGAGAAATGCTTGTCCAATCTCTTCTTAAAAACCTCCAATGTTGAGGCACCCACTTATTTTTATATTATTATATATATTTGATATTATTTTCTAAGATCTGTTCCTGATTCATAGTAAAGATAGTCTTTGACTTACAATTGTAATAGAGCCCAGAATTTCCATCATAAGTCACGACAATCATAAGTCAAGACACCTACATAACCAATCCAATTTAATGACTTTTTGGGGAATGGGCATAAAATGAATGTTGTGGTTGTAAAGTGAACCCTGTGGTCATAAAGTGAGTTAATATATTTTTACAGGCATTTTTTTGTTGGAAATGGGCTGAAAAAGGCTGAAAATGGGCAATGAAATTTTGTAAATTATAGTCAAGTGACTACACAACACTACAACTGGCCATAAAGCTGAGCTGGTTGCCCACCTTCGGAAATGCAGTCATGTGACTATGGGGGGCAATATTGCGCCATCATATGTACTGGTCATATGTAGCTTTGAGTGGGATCCATTGTAACTTCAAATGGCCGCTAAGAGAAAAGTTGTTAAGTGAGGATTATTTGTAAACTGTGTCCAATGAAATGTTCATTCACTAAACAGGCCAATGGCAGCATTTTCATTTGCACATATGTGCTTTGCATATGGAACTCATTGATACAAGATATGGGAATACTCTATTGATGACTTGCTAAAGATCCAGCTGCTGAAGACAATTTGTAGAAATTTAGGACCCACTCCTCTCCTAGAAGAATAAAATATTTTAGGAAATATTAAAAAGGTAGAATATTATATTTTTCTGGATGAGAAATTGAGAAACATGCTCCTGGAGACAGAAACTCAGCCCCAGCTCCCTGCCCCCAGCAGATATTTTGGTGCCAACTTATCTACAAGATTTCAAGCTCCAGGATGATGGGATTATCCTTCAGGGCAAAGCCATTCAGCCACAATAGGAACTGCATTGCATCAGCCCAAGTTTCAACCAAGCTTGACTCAGACAGCCGACAATGTTAGCAGTGACCCCTACAACAACCAATAGGATACATTTCTTGCACAGGAGCAGGAAGCAGGAAGCTCAAGGGCAAGGCCCAAGAGAGGGTATAAATCTCTCTCTCAAACCCATGTGGTCAGCTGCCCAGAATCATACGTGCTTGGTGGTTCTGCTTCACCATTAAACCATCTTTTCAATCAGCCTCCATGTTTCCAGTGTCTTTCTCCCCACTTGGAACTGAACCCAGTTGGATATTTCTTCCAACAACCTCTAAATGGAAAAGGGGTGCTGGGGCTGGATGGAAATTTCATGTAATCCAGTATTAACAGATTAACAGAGTTGGAAGGGACCTTGTAGTTCATATAGTCCAACCCGCTGCCCAAGCACGAGACTCTACACCATTTCTGACAGATGACAGCTTAGTCTGTACTTGAAAGCTTCCAGTGATAAAGCTCCCAACTTCTGAAGGCAAGCTGTTCCATTGGTTGATGTCTCTTAGTGTCAGAAAAGTTCTCCTTATTATGTTTTTATTAGTTATTACAGTCAAGAATAGAACCTCCAAATGCAGAGACAATCTACCTTTGAATATAAAATTAAGGGGCCAAACTGCAGACGCTCCACATTTGGTGCATTCTTTGGCCATTTTATAAAACCTCTGACCCGAACCTGTAATCCTGATGATCCTGATGATAAAGAAGATAATAATTTTAACAGAGAATGGATCTATCACCAGTTTTAAAAGACGTCCTAGGAAGTGAAACTGCCGTATAGAGGGGGCGTCCATAAGCGCAACAACATGCCTACCGTCCCTGTCCTATTGTTCCTTTTTTTCTTATTCGTATCCATTTCATATATTCATAACCGTGTTTATACTTATACCTGCTATCTAATAAGCTTGACAAAATAAATAAATAAAATAAATAAATGAAGAACCTCAAGTGATGTACTTTTACCACTCTATAAAGTCTTAGTAAGACCACACTAGAATACTGGATCTGGTTTTGCCCACCACACTATAAAAAAGATGTTGAGAGTCTAGAAAGAGTGCAGAGAAGAGCAACGAAGATAATTAGGGGCCTGGAGGCTAAAACATATGATGAACAGTTGCAGGAACTGGGCCTGGCTAGTCTAGTGAAGAGAAGGACCAGGGGAGACATCATAGCAGTCTTCCAATATTTGAAGGGCTGCCACAGAGAGGAGGGGGAGTCAAACTATCTTTCAAGACACCTGAAGGCCAGACAAGGAATAACGGATGGAAACTGAACAAGGAGAGATTCAACCGGGAAATAAGGAGAAACTTTCTGACAGTGAGAACAATCAACCAATGGAACAGCTTCCCCTCTGAAGTTCTGGGAGCTTCATCACTGGAGGCTTTCATGAAGAGACTGGACTGCCACCTGTCAGAAATAGTGTAGGGTCTCCTGCTTGGGTGGGGGGGTTGGACTAGTTGACCTACAAGGTCCCTTCCAACTCTGTTAATTTGTAAAGTAGTCTATCTTAGAGTGGGGGTTTCCAAACTTGGCAACCCTAAGACTTGTGGACTTCAACTACCAGAATTCCTCATGCAGCTTTAAGACTGGCTGAGGAATTCTGGGAGTTGAAGTCCACAAGTTTTAGAGTTTCCATGTTTGGGGACCCCTGCTCAGAGTATCAGATTCTGGGAAGACATTATAAAATCAGGCTGTTATTCTCAATCCTAGTTAGTCGGCATTTGGCTGATGAATATGAATTCCTAGTACAGGTAGTTCTCGACTTACAACAGTTCATTTAGTGACTGTTCAGATTTACAACGGCAATGAAGAGTGACTTGTGATCATTTTTCACAGATAAGACCTTTGCAGCATCCCTGTGATCATGTGATCAGAATTTCAAATGCTTGGCAACTGGCTCATACTTATGACAGTTGCTGTGCCCCAAGGTCACATGATCCCCTTCTGCAACCTTCAGACAAGCAAAGTCAATGAGGAAGCCAGATTCACTTAACAACCAGGTTACTAACTTATCAACGTGCAGTGATGCACTTAACAACTGTGGCAAAAAAGGTCATAAAATGGGGCAAAACTCACTTAACAAATGTCTCACTTAACAACAGAAATTTTGGTCTCAATTGTGGTTGTAACTTGAGGACTACAAGCATGCCGGGATCCTTAGCTGGTGGTGCAGCTAAGCAACTTTTCTTACAGTTTTTAGGAAATATGGGGGTTTGCATGTTTGCCCGGAAGAGCCTCATCTCTCTGGCTTTGCTCTGCTTCTCTGCACCAATCTTGGTACAAGAGATTTTCCTTACTCCAGTTAGGTGGGAGGTGACAACCCCTCCTTGCCAGCATTAATCCAACTGCACTGTTATTTTCCAGTCCTTTGTAATTGTATATAACCACACAGTCCTTTCAATCCTTTAGCTCCAGTTAGCAAGCATCAGTTCTTCTGTGTGCTTAAGTATGGAAAGGTCTTTCCGATCTGGTTTTAAGGAAGCCCCAACAACATATTAAATATATATATATATATATATTAAATTAAATATATAAATTCCCTTCCAACTCTGTTATTCTATATTCTGTAACCTGGTGTCCTCCAGGTGATTACATAACAGCCTCACCTGAGTTCCCATGGCCGTGTTCAAGAGATAGGATTCATACTATTCCACTGGAGATCTTCATTAGCCATGAAAAAATCTTTTTCTCCTTAATTTTGTCCTTTCAATTCTTTGCTGTGTTCTTTTTTTCACTTGATTTTTTGAGTGGCTCTCAGATTGTCTCTCTGTGTGTGTTGTGTGTGTGTGTGTGTGTGTGTGTAAAAGAGAGAGAGAGAGTGAGAGAGAAAGTCAACATACCAATTGCACTCACACATTTGGCCCACCATATTTTGATTCCCTCTGTGAACAGCCCTGCAAACTTGGGTGGTGGAAGGGAATACATATTTGCAAAAACCATCTTGGGTTGTGATGTCATGATATATCCCCATGCTGACTGGGGAATTCTGGGAGTTGAAGTCCAACATCTTAATGTCGTCCAGGTCAGAGGTGGTATTCAGCAGGTTCTGACCAGTTCTGGAGAACCAGTAGTAGAAATTTTGAGAACTGGCAAATACGACCTCTGACTGGAGATTTTACTGTATTCTTCCCCTGCCACACCCACCAAGCCACGCCCACAGAACTGGTAGTAAAAAAATTTGAATCTCACCTCTAATCCAAGTTGAGAAATAGTACTTTAGAGATTCCTCATCCTGATTTAACTTGTGTCACAATTACATTTTTCCACATCCATTTGAGGTTAAAAAAAGAGTATTTAAATGCAAATATTCATACTTTGAAAATATGAACATTTGCATTTAAATTCTACATCAGTTTAAAATAAAATATACATTTTCTGAGTCCTTTCCCTTAAAAAATCTGAAATACTAAAAATGCTAAAATACACATTTCTTCCCCAATTTGCAAAGTTGCACAGGATTCTGGGTCCACAAGGTGCATTAGCAAAATTCCTAGAAGTGCATAATTCCAAAGGAAACCAGTGCATATAATCATATAAACATAAATTCAGGAATGAAGTTGGTTCACGTAAGGAAAAATGGATTGATGAAGCTCTTACAAATCAGCCTATCTGATCAGTGTCAGGGTCCAAATATTTCAACATATTTGGGGGTTTGGTAATCAAATGGATCTTGACATTCTATTCTTTCCATCATTCCAATATCCATATAAAAGCAGGCTGAAAATATTAGACCGTTGAAGTGACCTCATTTCTTATCTCCCTACTGATTGGTCAATTGATTGACTGATTGATCATCATCAAGTTATTGTCGACTTCTAGTGATTACATAGATTTTCTCCATTATGATTTGTCCCTTGATCTGGTTTCCCCATCATCACTGCAACTGAATGGCCTTCTTGCCAGTCATCTTCTTCTTCCCTTTTCCCCACCTTTCCCATCATTAGAGCCTTTTAGAGAGAATTAGGTCTTTGTATAATATGTCTGAGGTAGGATAATTTGAGCCTGGCCATTTGTGCCTTGAATGAGAACTACATACATGAAATAATAGGCGGCAGAATCCAGCCAACTCTGACTGATTAAAATTATAAACCAAGTAGAATCAGGCCTGGTTAAAATTCTGATGCGAGATGGGGGTTCCATGGTGTCAAAGAGTCAAGATAGAACCCACAACGCATGGAAAAATGGTCAGCACTAGTTGGAGATGGCATCTTATAAAGCAAGGGTCTTCAAACTTGGCAATTTTAAGACTTGTAGACTTCAACTCCCAGAATTCCTGAGCTAACATGACTGGAGGAGGAATTCTGGAAGTTGAAGTCCACAAGTCTTAAAGCTGTCAAGTTTAAAGACCTCTGTTGTAAAGGAATTTGCAGCTGGCCATGGGAGCAGGGAAGGGAGGAGTGAGATAGTAAGGGGGAGACTTACAGAAAAGTCCTGACAAAGAGGGGAATATAAGAAACAAACTCAAAATAAGGTGGAAGAAACATGGACAGATATTCAAGATTCTGTTATTCTATACAGGGCTAGGATGTTGCCGGTATAGCAACCAGTTTGCTGATCTCATGCTTTGTGCGACACACACACGTTTGGCTGATGCGCGATGTGCGTCCGTAAACAGCAATGGAAAAATCCTTACTTGCTATGTTACTTTGGGGGAGTAACATAGCTGAGGAGCAGCAATCTGCTCTTCTGCGCTGATCAGCTGGGATGATAAATATCATCATTGAAGCGAACCGGTTCTCTCCCAGCTGATCTTCGGAGCTAGGGATTCACCGGAACCGGTCCAAACCAGCAGAATCCCACCCAATTCTATCCTACAATAGCAAGGAACTTTTTCCTGGAATTCCTGCTATGGCTGTTCCTTGATCTAGCCTGCCTCCAAATGCTGACCATATTACTGCGCCCAGGGATATCCCTGAACTGTAAGATGTAAAAGTTGAGAGTCGCTGTGTCTCAAGTCCGGTATGTCTGTTATGTCAACAACCAACAGGTGCCCATCTTCAAGGATGAGAATCATAGTGCAAGGTCTGTTAAGCAATTAAGAATGAAGTTGAAGAAAGGAAACCCCAGAATTAAATTTTAGTGGATATAAAAAGTGAATTGCTCTTTCATGTTGACCAAGGGTCTTCAAACTTGGCAACTTGAAGACGTGTGGACTTCAACTCCCAGAATTCCTGAGCTAACATGATTGGAGGAGGAATTCTGGGAGTTGAAGTCCACAAGTCTTAGAGCTGTCAAGTTTGAAGACCCCTAATGTTGACAGTAGGTAATTAGTAGGTTTTACAATCTAGATTCTAGATAATAGCTCTAGCTCAAGTCTTATCTAGATATGCCCTGTTGTGCATATCAGCATCTTAAATGTGCAAAACTGAACCTCTGGGAAATTCTGCTAAGGTCTTATCACTGATGGAAGGAGAGAGAAGAGAATGACTGTGTCAGCTTTGAAATTCAGCTGCCACATAATGGAAGGGAGGTGGAGGAGTTGAAAAATTCAAGGTTATTCTGTATGTTGTACTAAGAAATTCCAGTTGCAGTTAATTGGTTCTCGTGATTTATGAAGTGTAGAAGTGGGAGGAGAGAAGGTGGATTCTATGTAAGGCACAAAAATACTTTCACTTTGGGAAATAGCCTTAGATGTACCAGATCTGTTCTTAAATAAATCAATTGGAGAGAATATGTCTCGGAGTGATTGATATCATGGATACTTTCTGGATGCCTTACAGACTGATAGTAAGGGACTCAGTTATAGCACCAATATAACATTGTTGGATGACTTGAGGACAGATCCTCCTGGGTAAAATAATAGACTTGCTAAGTGTCAACACTGACTTGATGGTTTGTAAACAATCTTGTTATCGAGCCTGACCACCAACAAGATTAGGAAATTAGGAAAAAATAATCTTTAAAAAAAAGATGGTGATATCCCCTTTTCCACGTTCCTCTGAGTTCAGGTACTCATTGAGTGGGGAACTAAACTCAAGAAATTATTTATTATTGTTTGACTAGAGAAACCATATTTTATTGCTGCAATGTTTTCTGCTCCCCATTAGGAGGAGCTGCCCCACAACAGAACATGCTGGGCTCAGATCAAAGGTTCCTCTTTAGCCCAGGGTTATGCCTCTAACAGCGGCCAGCCAAATGTTTCTGGGAAATCTCAGAATTAGGAAGACCGCAACTCTGTCCATTATTGGTTTGCAGACCACTGTGTTGCATTCTCCCTCTCTCCTCAAACTTTAAAGCTTTTTAAAGGCTTCTCCACACAGAACAAACCCACAGACAAAGAGAGAAACCTGTAAGTGTGTGGGCTCTTCCGTTTTCAGAGGTGGGTTTGTTAGAATGCCACGTGGGGTGGAAATCTAGCAGGTTAGATCATTAACACTATTGTGCATTCGGGAAAAAATAATAATAATGAGGTGTAAAATATTTTGCTGAATGGTTTTAATATTTTTTTCTCACAACTTTTAGCCAGTTGTGAAAAGCACCTGAAAGGTGCAGTTGGTTCATACTAAATATGGTTTCAGAAAAAAACTATCCTGTAATCTGCAACTCTTAGACTGCAAAAACATATGGACTACACAACTCGATCAGGGAAAAACAATAGACGCAATCCACATAGACTTCTGTAAAGCCTTTAATTCAGTGGTACATGACAAACTACTCCTAAAACTAAAATCTTACGGTATCTCTGGACAACTGCATTATTTATTTATTTATTTATTTCATAAATTTTATATACCGCCCTTCTCCCGAAGGACTCAGGGCGGTGAACAGCCAACTAAAATACATATAAACAGAGATAAATATAGTTAAAAAAGAATTAAATTGTAGGCTGCCCAATAAAAATCTAAAACCCCCGATTAAAATAAATTAAAACTTTCGTACCCCACCCCAACTAATCTAAAACCCCATTTAAAAATCCCATTTGAGTCAGCTCAGGCCGGCCTGCTCAAAGAGCCAGGTCTTCAGGTCACGTCTGAACGCGCTCAGGTCAGTGGTCGTTCGTAGCCCCGGGGGCATCCCGTTCCAAAGGGCGGGTGCCCCCACAGAGAAGGCCCTATTCCTCGGGGTCACCAGGCGGCACATAGAAGGCATCGGGACCCGGAGGAGACCCTCTCTGTGGGAGCACACCGGTCGGTGGGAGAATACTGGCAGAATGCGGTCTTGTAAGCATAACTGGATAGAAGCATTCCTATCAAACAGACAACAAATGGTCAAAATTGGGATTGTCCTACCAAATTCTGTACCTGTCAATAGTGGTGTCCCCCAAGGCAATGTTCTAGGACCAACTCTTTTCATACTCTATATAAATGACCTCTGTGATCATATTAAGAGCAACTGCGTTCTCTTAGCTGATGATGTAAAGCTATTCAATACCACAGACAATACTGCTACCCTTCAAAAAGACATTGACTATGTATCAGAATGGTCAAACAAATGGCAACTTCAAATCTCAACAAATAAATGCTCTGTCTTACATATTGGCAAAAAAAATCAGAAAATAAAATACAAGCTGAATAGTCAAGACCTTGTTGATGATCCAAGCTCTGTAAAGGACGTTGGAATACTCATCTCTAATGATCGAAATGCTAGAGCCCACTGTAACTACATAGCCAAAAAGGCATTAAGAGTTGTTAACCTAATCCTACATAGCTTTTTCGCTGGTAATATCACACTTCTAACTAGAGCATACAAAACATTTGCTAGACCAATCCTCGAATACAGCTCATCAGTCTGGAACCCACATTACGTATCTGATATTAGCACAGTTGAGAAAGTCCAGAAATATTTCACAAGAAGAGTTCTCCACTCCTCTACTCATTGTAGAATACCTTATGCCACCAGACTTGAAATTCTAGACCAAGAAAACCTTGAATTATGCCGTCTTCAGTCTGATCTAAGTATGGTATATAAAATCATATATTGCAATGACTTACCTGTCAATGAGTACTTCAGCTTCAACCATAACAACACAAGAGCACACAATAGATACAAACTCAAGGTTAACTGCAACAAACTTGATTGCAGGAAATACGACTTCAGCAACAGAGTGGTCAATGTCTGGAATACTCTACCTGATTCTGTGGTTTCTTCCCCAAACTCCAAAAACTTTAACCTTAGACTGTCTACTATTGACCTCACCCCTTTCCTAAGAGGTCTGTAGGGGGCGTGCATAAGCGCACCAACATTTATTTATTTATTTTATTTATTTTATTTATATACCGCCCCCCTCTCCCCGGAGGGACTCGGGGCGGTGAACAGCCAATAAAAACACATATACAAGGTACAAACATGCCTACTGTCCCTGTCCTATTGTTTGTATTCATAACTATGTATATACTTATACCTATTATCTTGTAAGTGGTTGACAAATTAAATAAATAAATAAATAAAGTGGCTCATAGAGTGCAGGCCTAGATGTGCACATGTGTTATCTCTTTCATGGGAGCTGCATTGGCTGTCAATTTGCTTCCAAGTCCACTTCAAGGTGCTGGAAATCCTTCTCTGGTGGTTGTCACCTTTAAAGCCCTGGCTTGACTTGGGACCAGGTTAGACAGACAGACAGACAGACAGACAGACAGATAGATAGATAGATGTTTGTGGAGAATTTTACACAATACACAATATCAGGACAGCCTTTGGCACTGACCAAAAAAAAGCCAACATCCCAAGAAACCCCAAAGACAAGATCCAGCTAGAAAACCAAGGAGTTTATGAAATACCATGCAACAATTGCCCAGCCATATACATTGGACAAACCAACAGGGGAATAAATGCATGCATCGCAGAACACAAGAATGCAGTCAGAAAAGAAGAAAATTCTTCCTCCCTTTTCCAGCACCTTAAAGCCACAGGACATGAAATTAATTTTGAGGGAACAAAATTAATCTCCAATACTGAACACTTCAACAAGAGAATAATCAGGGAAGCCATCAAAATAGAGAAACACCCCCATAACATGAATAAACGGGACGATGCCTCCCGCCTACCAGACATTTGGAAACTAGCCCTTATCAACAAACGAGTCCCAGCCACGAAAACCAACACAGGACCCAAAACAACACATGATGCCACCACCAATCTCCCTCACCAGACTCAAACCCAAACCCACCCCATAGACGAAAGGCAACCAGTGTCCAGAAACCAGACCATGGCTGCATCACCAGCTGCCACACACCCCGACCACCAAACCAAGCAAACTGACACATGCCATGAACACAGAGCCAGGCCTCAAACTCGGAGCCAAACCAAAACCCGGAACGTCACATCACAGCCACCCACTCAGGATATCACATCACAGAACTCAGGAGGTTACACCACAAAACCTCAGGATGTTGCAACACAGCCAACGACCCAGGAGATTACAACACAAGACTCAGGATGTCACAACAATAGAACTCAGAAGATCATCACACAGCCCATGACCCAGGTCATTACGACCCAGGAGATTACAGCACAAGACCCAGGATGTCAAAACAATAGAACTCAGAAGGTCACCACCCAGCCCATTACCCAAGTTGTTACAACATGGGAGGCTGATGGACACACAGCCAGTATCTCAGCCCACATGTTCTTAAGAAAAAGCCAGCCAATGTGCAAACATCTCCATCAACCAATCAGGAAATGACAACACAGCCAACCTCCTCACCAGTATTTATAGAGAGACGGCAGCTCCGATCACGCTTTATTTGCACAAGCACGAAGCTGAAAGCACCAGACTGAAGATGGCGAGTGGGACCTCGTCGAAATGTCGCCAAGATACTCTCAATCTTACATGGGAAAAGACCCGAACACACCAAGACCTGCATATATAAATATATAAATTAAAATTACAAGAGTTAAATACAGGCAGCAACCACTTCCAGCCTAGAGCACCCTCATCAGGACCCCAGGCCAACTGGCAGAGCCAGGTTTTCAGGCCTTTCTGGAAGGCCAAGAGGGCAGGGAGGAATCTTACTCAGGCAGCAAGATGTCCCAAAGGGCAGAAGCCACAGCAGAAAAAGCTTTTCTCCTGGACCCCATTATCCAAAATTCCTTGGCTGATGATGGCTGCAATAGGCCCCTTTTGCCAGAGCCAGGACCAATCTCATTGGGCCAAGAGGCAGTTCATCTTAAGCATAGGATCTTGGCAACTGCAAAAGTATTTTCCAACCCTTGTTAAGGCAGTCTCTTTGAGTTTGTGAAATACTTCTTCCTGAGTTTCTTGCCATCTGAAATTTATTTATTTATTTTATTTATTCAAACACTTATATACCGCCCTTCTCCCAAAGGACTCAGGGCGGTGCACAGCCGATTCTACCCCGAAACACAATACAAAACTTAAAATGAATTAAATAATTTTGGGCTTTTATAATTAAAAGTCCACCCTCCCCCATAACTAATTAAAAACCCCAAATTAAAATCCAATTTAAAACGGAAGACAGTTAAAATCGTGTATCAGCCCAGGCCAGCCTGCTCGAAGAGCCAGGTTTTTAACACACGTCTGAAGGCTCTCAGGTCCGTGCTAGTGCGTATCTCTGGGGGCAGACTATTCCAGAGGGCAGGGGCCCCCACAGAGAAGGCCCTATTCTTGGGGGGCCGCCAGACGACACATAGAAGCCGACGGCACCCGGAGAAGGCCCTCTCTGTGGGAACGCACAGGTCTGTTGGAGATCACCAGCAGAATGCGGTCCTGCAGGTAGCCTGGCCCAATGCCATGGATCGCTTTAAAGGTCAAAACTAGAACCTTAAAGCGAACCCGGAAAGCTACCGGCAACCAATGCAGCTCGCGCAGGAGAGGCGTCACATGGGAGCTTCGCGACGCCCCCATAATCACCCGCGCGGCCGCATTTTGCACCAGTTGGAGTCTCCGGGTGCTCCCCGCAGGGAGCCCCATGTAGAGAGCGTTATAGTAATCCAGGCGAGAGGTGACAAGGGCGTGAGTGACCGTGCGTAAGGCGTCCCGATCTAGGAAGGGCCGCAACTGGTAGATCAGGCGAACCTGATAAAAAGCCCCCCTGGAGACGGCCGCAATATGGTCTTCTAGAGACAGCCGTGCATCCAGGAGGAGACCCAAATTGCGAGCCCTCCCTGTAGGGGGTAGAATCTCTCCCCCAATAGCCAGCGAAGGCATCAGCTGGCTATATCGGGGTGCCGGAAACCACAGCCACTCAGTCTTGGATGGGTTGAGTCAGAGCCTGTTCCCGCCCATCCAATTCCGCATGGCCTCCAGGCACCGGGATATAGCTTCCACAGCATCGTTGGGGTGGTCCGGGGTGGAGATGTAAAGCTGGGTGTCATCTGCATACAGATGGCACCACACCCCAAGACCACGGATGATCTCGCCCAGTGGCTTCACATAAATGTTGAACAAGAGAGGGGAGAGGACCGATCCCTGAGGCACCCCACAAATAAGGGGCCTAGAGGTGGACCTCTCTCCCCCCGCCAACACAAATTGCGAGCGGTTGGAGAGGAAGGAGGAGAACCATCGCAAGACAGTTCCCCCAATCCCCAACCCCTCCAACCGCCGCAATAAGATACTATGGTCGATAGTATCAAAAGCCGCCGAGAGGTCTAATAGGACCAGGACAGAGGAAAACCCCCTGTCACGGGCCCTCCAGAGATCATCAACCAACGCGACCAATGCTGTTTTGGTACTATGAAGCCCGATTGAAATGGATCGAGGTAAGTCGTTTCCTCCAGGTACTGAATGAATTCCTGTTTATCAATTAAGCCAGGCGTCCCCAAACTCGGCAACTTTAAGACTTGTGGACTTCAACTCCCAGAATTCCTCAGCCAGCAAAGCTAACAACTGACTCTCTGCCTTTCTCTTAAGTACTGTATTTATGTCTCAGATTCCTTCCCCTATTCCTGTGTCTTTTCAACCTTGTCAATTTTAAGCCATGTGGACTTCAACTTCTAGCATGCTGGCTGGAGAATTCTGGGAATTGAAATCCACACACTTCCAAGTTGCCAAGTTTGAAAAAAAAATAATTGTGCCACTTTCGCAGCCTCCCCACAGTCTCTCACAAGCTCCCTGACTCCTCCCAAAATGGCAGCTGGTGTCAAAATGGCTCTTCCTCTCCTGCCATTAACTATAGAACAGGCACAGTATTTGCTTGTATTTGGTTTTATAGATTTATTCATTTCATGCCACCCGACTCCACACCAATGGGTGGCTGGTTCACAAAAACAAAACAACAAAAACACCACAGAAACAAATGAACAGATGGGACAAAACACCAAAACACATGCAAACCTAAATCAAATTTATCTAGAGAGGTACACCCACTCCACACCAATGCTGGTGAGAACAGCTTTTAAGGCTTTCTGGGATCCACTCATATCTCAGTGGGGATTATCAGAGGAAGGATCTCATCCTGGAGGACCACTTTCTCTGGCCTGGCCTCACAATATTCTGGCTGGCTCATTTTTAAGTGATTATCCACTAGGCTCCAAGATCCATCTCACAGTTACTACTATTGGGTAGTTCTATGTTCTATGTGTAGCATCACCATGATATGCCTATATAACACCATTGCTATGTGAGCTGCATTGGATTCTAATAGGCTTCTGGGCACAATGCAAAGTGTTGACTGTCACCTTTAAAGCCAGATGTAGCATGGCACTTTGTGATTTGCAGGACTGCCCAATGCAGTGACATCTGCCCACCCTAATAGGTCCACCAGATTGGACCTGCTCCAGGTCCCTTCAGTGAAACATTATCACCTGGAGAACCTAGGAAACTCACCTTCTCTATTATGGTGTTTACCTTATACAATGATCTCCCTCCAGATATTTGAATGACTTCAAGCCTGTTGGCTTTCTAGAAGATCATAGACATGGCTTTTCCCCAAGGCACTGGGACTAGAATATTAACTGAGCCAGCACTGATATGTCAGGTAAGTGGATAAATGATTTATTATATTGCTTTGATGTGGTTCTTTTAAAATGATATTTGTTTCTTTTTTTCACCCTCCAGGGTTTCAGGAGTAGATAGGCAGCCATGTAAATTTACTCAATAAATAAATAACACCCACACCTGTATCCTCCCTTTTCTCCTGACATATTTTTTTTTACCATTGCACAGTTCACTGATGCTGAGGTTATGGATGAAGTTAGGAATGGTATGTAATGTATTCCGCTTTTACTGATATTTTAAACCCACCTTTTCTCTTCCAGTCACTATGTGTTGTCCTCCATAGGCATTTTGGCTTTAGTGCAGAAGAGAAAAGAGATGTGGCTTTCACAGAGGTATCTGCCCATGTCCAGCACTTTTTAGTGCAGTGTTTTCCCAACTTGACAACTTTAAGATGTATGGACTTCAACTCCCAGAATTACTCATCTGGCTACCTACCAGCCAGCTACCTACCTGGGACCTTCAGGCATGAGCATTTCAGGGGATTGTCGAAGTTTAACAACTGATCAGTTTCAGATGATGGAATGCAAAGAATTCCAATTCCAACAAAGACTTAAAATGATAACCCCATTTTATAAACTTCTCATTTTTTTCCATGGGGGATTCAATCTATTGGTCCCTGCTTTGCAAATCTGTTTCTGATTCTTTGGTTTAGAATAGAATAGAATAGAATAGAATAGAATAGAATAGAATAGAATAGAATAGAATAGAGGAGAGGAGAGGAGAGGAGAAGAGAAGAGAAGAGAAGAGAAGAGAAGAGAAGAGAAGAGAAGAGAAGAGAAGAGAAGAGAAGAGAAGAGAAGAGAAGAGAAGAGAAGAGAAGAGAAGAGAATTCTTTATTGGGCAAGTGTGATTGGACACACAAGGAATTTGTCTTGGTGCAAATGCTCTCAGTGTACATAAAAGAAAAGATACATTCATCAAGAGTCGAGAATCATAAGTTACAACACTTAATGATAGTCATAGGTGGGATTCAAATTTTTTAACAACCGGTTCTGTGGGTGTGACTTAGTTGGTGGGCATGGTTTGGTGGTCATATGACTGGCTGGGCATGTGCAACTCAATATCACTCACATTAAGGCACATATCTCCTCACCTAGCCTCTCATGATTGTGGGGATGCTGCAACAGTCGTAAATGTGAAAAATGGTCATAAGTCACTTTTTTCAGTGCCATTGAATGGTCACTCCACACAAATAAAGTATCAGCAAAGGAGAGTAAAAAAATTCCAGAGACGTTCCAGAGACAGGAAGTCTAGTCCTGCCAAGAATGTAATAAAGATTAACGGAGAGGCAGTTTCTGTAAGCAACACCAGAATGTTTCCTTCCTGCCTTCCTTACAGGGTTAGGCCAGTAATTTCTTCTAACAACCAGTTCTCTGAACTGCTTAGAATGTTAACAACTGGTTCTAGCGAATAGGTGCGAAGTGGTAGAATCCCACCCTTGGTCATAGGGTACAATAAGCAATTAGCACATTTTAAGTTACGGATTGATACACATGTCTTTTTAAACCACCAAGTTTTGGCATAGAGAAATTAGGCAGATGATTCCCCTAAATGGAGAATCAACTCCTGCATTTGAGTATCATTCACCCTGGCTGACAGGCTTTAAATTTGCTATCTAGTGTCCTCCTCACCGAGACTGGGGAGATTCCTCTGGAACTCATCAAAGCTCATTTGTTTCTTCACCTCTTTAATTCTTATTTGCAAAGGTTGACACCCAATCAGCTCCTGACTCCAAGCAGATCCTTTCTTGCCCATTTATTCCTATTATCTATTTTGGGTTGTCCATGCAGGTGCCGGTCAATCAGAAGACCTCTCCTGTCATCCCCACAACCCAATGTTTCTCAACATTGGCAAATTTAAGATGAGTAGACTTCAACTACCAGTTGTCAGGGCTCCAACAAATCCACCCCCCATTCAAATCATAAGTCTCTAGCCACATCTCTCAGAGTAAAAAAATGATTTATTAGGAGTGACCATGTTGGCATTAGCTGGGTGCAGACGACACTAAAATACATCATTCATTTCCCCCTTGACCCTGGTCTTCCCCCCACCCCTGGATGTATATTCTCCAATGGGACACATCCATAGCCAAAAGTCCTCAATTATGCTCTCCAGTAATATTCTTGATCTGACAGCTTTGGGCTGCCTAGCAATTATCTGAAGCATTTCAGGAATGCACTGCTTTTCCCACTCCCTTTCTGCTGGCAACTAAAAAGACCAAAGAAGTATTTTTTTTTTAGTTGACACCAGCGTTTCCTAGCCAGCAGAACTTACATGCTTTCTTCTGGCTTGACTCTAGTATTTGGGCAGAATATTTCAGTTAGTAAGTTACAGCCAGGAAGAAGGCTAATGAAGACTCACTAAGTCTCACTTAGTAGAACACTAAGATGCATTGAGTTACATCTTCAACACAAGAACTTTTCATGGATCTTTAGAGGTAGGTTTAGAGGTTCTTTGAGCAGAGGCCCTGAAAAATTCCAGTCAATTTCCAGGCAACCTCCTCCAGAAGTTATAGGTGCTCTTAACACTGGAGGTTTTAAAGAAGTAATTGGACAATAATTTGTATGATATGGTGAAGGGTTTCCTGCTAGAAGACCTCCAAAATCCCTTCCAACTCAGTTATTCTGTTCTGTTCTGAGAAATTCTCCAACCACATCTAAGAACAGAACTTCCCTCCCTCATGAAAAAGCCCAATGGGAGGCATTTCCTCCAGAGATTTTCTCCTGGGATTCAATGCAGCACAAGGAAAAGTTGCAGACGGTTGGAGAAATGGCTGTGCAATGAACTGTAAAACATTCACACCCACCCCTTACCACCTTATAATTAAAGAAATTAAAGAATGTTATACTCACCCACAATAATTTCTTCTAACTTCTCTTTCCCTTGGAAAATACATTTAAAATTTATATTAAACTCCCTTGCATTAAAGTGAAAGAGAAAAATTTAAAAATAAATGCCGGTGAATTTTTCTGACCAGCACTAATTAATTTCTTTTTTGGACCATACCACACTTGGAATATTGCAATATCCTGTTTTGGTCACCACATTGCAAAAAATATATTGAGACTTTGGAGAAAAGTGCAGAGAAGAGCAACTAGGATGATTAAAGGGCTGGAGACTAAAACATATGAAGAATGATTGTAGGAACTGTGTATGGTGAGTCTAGAGGAAAAAAAGCACTAGAGGTGACATGATGGCAGTATTCTAATATTTGAGGGGCAGCCACAAAGAAGTTATTTTCCAAACTTATTTTCCAAAGCACCAGAGAGGGCAGGACAAGAATCAATGGATGGAAACTACTCAAGGAGAGAAGCAACCTAGAATTAAGGAGAAACTTCCTAACAGTGAGAGCAGTTAACCAATGGAACAGCTTGCTTTCAGAAGTTGTGGGTGTTTCAAGAAGAGACTGGACAGTCACTTGTCTGAAATGGTATAGGATCTCCTGCTTTTTCAGGGGGTTGGACTAGAAGACCTCCAAGGTCCTTTCCAGCTCTATTTTGAGTATATAATACAGACCAGTCAGGATTGTGCATTTTATTTTAAAAGTGAATGAACAATGAATTCAATAAGGTTCCTTGATTCAATGTTCTTTCTCAACCTGACAACTGTCTGGGGAATTCTGGGAGTTGAAGTCCACCCATCTTCAGGCTCCAAGGCTGAGAAACAGTGGATTAGACAAAGAGTTTTTATTTTAAATTTTATACAGATGCAGATTTACACCCTTTCTTAGCTCAAACTGCCCAAGGAGCTGCTGATCCAGTTCTACAGAGGAATTATTGAGTCTGTCATCTGTACCTCTATAACTATCTGGTTTGGTTCTACAACCCAGACTTCAGAGGATAATTAGGACTGCAGAAAAAACAATTACTACCCACCTGCCTTCAATCGAGGACCTGTATATTGCATGAGTCAAAAAGGGGGCTGTGAAAATATTTACAGACCCCTCACATCCCGGACATAAACTGTTTCAACTCCTTCCCTCAAAACAACACTATAGAGCACTGCATACCAGAACAACTAGACACAAGAACAGTTTTTCCCGAAAGCCATCACTCTGCTAAACAAATAATTCCCTCAATACTGTTCAACTATTACAAAGTCTGCACTACTATTACTGCTAATCTTCTCATCACTCCTTATCACCCATCCCCTCCCACTTGTGATTGTAGGACTGTAACTTTGTCCCTTGTATCCTTATGATTTATACTGACTTGTTTCCTAGTATGATTTGACTGTTGATTGTACCCTATGATTATCATTAAGTGTTGTACGTTGTGATTCTTGATTCTTAACGAATGTATCTTTTCTTTATGTATACTGAGAGTATTTACACCAAGACAAATTCCTTGTGTGTCCAATCACACTTGGCCAATAAAGTATTCTATTCTATTCTTCTTCCTTTAGTTTTTTTGTGGTCTGGAGGTTCTTCTTGATTTTCAAATCCATTTCATTCCAAGAGCATTGGATTAATGCTTTATTTAGAACTCATTCATTTGAATTCCATTTCATTTCCATAACTAAAGAAAAATGACGCTTATTGGACTCATTTTTCATTCATTTTTAAAATAAATCCTGACAAAAATGGGATGTCAGTGGAATACTACCTGCATACATTACATTTTCCTAGCTTCTCCTCACGATTATGAAATGGAATTGATCAGATGGAAAGCCTTTTTCACAAATAATATCATTCATTTATGGAACTCACAGTCCCAGGATGTGGAAATGGATCCCAGGTTAGATTAAATAAGAGAATAAGTCAATTTATTGGAAAGAGACATTTCCATGTTGAATAGCAATATGTCTTTGACCAGACTTTGCCTCAGTGTACCGCTTAGGAGTTTTTAGAAACATCTAGCTTTGAGGTCTCCAAACTTGGCAACTTTAAGACTTGTAGACTTCAACTTCCAGAATTCTAGCTGGTCTCTGTGGATAAAATAAATGTTAGGTTTAACAGAATGACAGAATTGGAAGGGGCCTTGGAGATCTTCTAGTCCAACCCCCTACTCAAGCAGGAGACCTTATAGCATTTCAGATGATTGTCCAGTCTCTTCTCAAAAGCCTCCAGAGATGGAGCATTCACAACTTCTGAAGGCAAGCTGTTCCACTGGTTTATTTCCCTCAATGTTAGGAAATGTCTCCTTAGTTCTAGGTTCTTTCCTCCTTGATTAGTTTCCATCTATCGTTTCTTGTGTTGCTTTCTGGTCCTTTAGAAAATAGGCTGACTCCCTCTTCTTTGAAGGACTGCCACAAAGAAGAGGGGGTCAATCCATTTTCCTAAGCACCAGGAGGCAAGACAAGAAACAATGGATGGCAACGAATGAAGGAAAAAAGAACCTAGAACTAAGGTTCTAGGTTCTTCTAGACCTGGATGACTGAGAATCTCCATAAACCAAGACCTAGACAGGTTTGACACAATTGGACTTTCCCAGTGGGCAAGTAATATTTCTTTCATCCTTCAACTCATTCACTGAGTGGATCAATGAATTGGAATTAGCTAGTAATTATTTGTACTGTGGTCTGATAAGCTTGCAGGGAGCACCAAGTTGGGAAACTGCAGCTTAAGGAACAGGTAGCCCTCAACTTACAACCTGAATTTCCATCGTTAAGCAAGGCAGATGTGAAGTAAGTCCCACCCAATTTTATAACCTTTTTTGATATGGTTGTTAAGCAGATCATTGCAGTTAAGTGAATCACATGGTCTTAAGTGAGCCTGTCTTCCCTCAGTGATTTTACTTGATGGATGTTGACCGGGAAGGTCACAAATGGCAGTCACATGACTCTGGGGCATTGCAATGGAGAAAAAAATAAATGCTGGTTGCCAAAGTGCTCAAATTTTGATCCAACCACGGGGGAGGTGTGATAGTTGTAAGTGCAAGGACTGGTTGTACATTATGTTTTTTTTCAATCTTGCTGTAACTTTGAATGGTTGCCAAATGAATGGCTGTAAGTCGAGGTCTACCTGTACACCAACTCTGGACTATCAGGATTGTGAAACCTGCTGCCACTGGAAAGAAAACCAGTGATACAGGAATTAGCAAAATGCCTTGTTTTCCAAGGTGTTGGGTTTAAGAGTTTAGGCAAGCCATCCATTCTTCCACACCGTTAATGCCGAGAGATTTTGCCATGTTCTGCTGCCTCCTATGAGTTTATTGATAAACTTTCTCAATTTAATTCAAGCAGCCAAGTGCTGCAACTTTTAGGTTTTTGATTTCTCTCTCCCACCTAAGTGTTTGTGCCCACTACAAGAAAGCCACCATAATGTGACTGAGGGCAGGATAGGAGGATCGATTGCTTTTGTGTGTGCTGTGCCTCCAGGTCATTCATGGGATATTGCACGGGGTGGGGGTGGGGAAGGCATCAAAGCCAATTTGTCATTATGAAGTAATCTCCTTCTCCTTCCTCTTTATTCAGCATTTGATTTCTTCCCACATATGCATCATTCACACAGAAGGAAAAGGCAAGGCAGAAAGAAATACCAGTGGCAGGAACAAAATTTAAAACCGGAACCGTGGTGTGGAATCCAACCTTATCAATGGCAATCTGAAAACTGGAAAATCCTCCATCTGGAATGAAATGCGAAAGATGAGCATTTTGGAAGCTTCCTTAAGAGAATCGAGGCTTGGAGATTGCCTCCCAGCCGGCAGAGAGAGTTTGCATCTTAAAGATGCAAACGCTCAGCCGATCCAGTGGCCCCCGCCTTCCCCTCTCTCTCTCTCTCTCTCTCTCTCTCTCTCTCTCCCGCCCCACGCTCTGTTTTTTTTTTTTTTCCCATCATCCTGACGTCGGGAACTATCCACGGGCCGTGGTGCTGAAGCAAAATGGCTGGCTCTCACTAAGGCACGAGAAGGAGGAGCAGTCGGCGGCCCTTCGGAGAAGGATGCCATTTCGCAACAACGCAACACACCCTTCCTTTTCCAAGCAGCTCCCCACGCTGTAAAGCCAAATCTGTTTTAGAACAGCCACCTTGAAAGAGAGAGGGAGAGGGAGAGCGCCTATGCCATGTCTTTGCTTTGCGTTGGAGGTAAGGCAACCTCACTTCCATCCTATGCACGGGTTTTGTGTTTGTTTTTTGGAGATTTGAGGGTGTCGTTTTTGTGCAGAACAGGATAGAGGCAGAAATATATAGCTGTCAACGAGGCAATGGGGAGGTGGCCATTTCTGGACTTGCCTCAGTGGAAATACCAAGGCATGGGACAGTGAAGGCATGTCCATGATGCTGATGTGGGATAGAAGGGATGGAAAATCTTCTCCTCAGATTCCATCTAGCAAAGAGGTGTTTAAACTTAACCTTTGAAGCAAAGGCTTCTCTTGCCTTTTTCTCCAATAGGTGCTAATTCAATCTAGCATTTTGGGGTGTGGTGCAGGTTGATGGATTTCAGGCTTTCTTTATGTCCGTGTGTGTGTTCACCTTCGATGGGGCCAGCTCATGCCACCTTAACAATTTCAGCATTTGGTTTCACATGGTACTTAGACGTTGGATGGGCTGATGGAACATCTTTTCCTTTCATATCTTTCTTGTGGTCTAATTGAGATGCTGAATTAATTTTGCAACCTCCCACCTCCTGTTAGCAGAGGAGTGTGGTTTCACACTTCTTGATTTTCCAAAGGCAGAGGATGATGATGATGAAAAAATGAGCAGTCTTGGCTTATCTTTTCTTGATGCCATCCTTTGTCTTCAGCTTTTTGAATCTCAGTCCCCATAAAACGAAGTTTTAAAAATATAAAAGGGCACAGCATGATTTAAAAGGGCACAGCATGATAATATTCTGTATTATTCTGTAATATTCTGTATTATTGTTTTATATTGTTTGAGTTAGAACATTACTCACTACATGATGTTATGATGGGCAGTTGTTTAGGGAAAGCTACCTAAATGCAGGAGTGGGTTATTAGCCAAGATTTTTGTGTGGATCCTCCATAGCAGATGCAGTATACCACCTGATGGTCAAATGCTGCACATAAACAGCACCTACAAACCCTATTAGTGAGTTTTCTGGCTGGCTAGACTTGGGAAAAGAATGATAGTTTGGACCAATATTTGGATCTGGTCCCAACAAACTCTTGTGTGGAATTCTCTATTAAGGGCAAGACATGATACCAGTCACCATTATAAGCATCACATATAGAAAAGAAAACCTCATAGAAGATGGTCTTGATCTTTAAGGGATATTAAAGACTCCTTATAACAGAAGCTATCTATTCCTCATAATCAGGCTGATTTATTTGTGATTGTATCTTCCTGCCTTGTGATCCCACAACAATCCTGCATGGTAGATTCATAGCTGACCCAAGGTCACTCTGCAGGGTTCAGAGCTGAGCACAGATTTGAACCCACTTCCCTGCCTTGATTCACATTCCATCTACAACATAAACCTTACTCTGGGAATGACAAATAGAAGATGGTGATATCTTCATGCCCTATTTGTGGGCATCTTCAAAATAGTGGGTTGTCTTTGGGAGAGAAACTTGATGGTATCTGGTCTTAATAGGAAAAACAATTCTTAGGCTGCAATCTCCAAAATAAGGGAGGGAAAATTCATTTAGAGCTAGAATTTGGAAGGTGTATATCCGCTAGCTTTACACAACACTCAATTGGAGTTCAGGAACCCAATCATTCACAGCATGCTGTAAAAAGCAGGCTACAATGTGAAACCAGAATGCAATGTATTACTTTGCCAATAGAATGTTGTGCTAACTCAGCCACTGCGAACATGGTAAGAATTACAGGGAGACCAGCAAGGATCAAAAGGCCCAGGTTAATTCCCAGCATGGTTAGTACCGGGTTAAATACTAACCATTTCATAAGCAAATAATCTGATCTGCTGTTTGGCAGTTTAACCAAGTTTTTCCCTTTGGGTAAAATATTTAGCTCCATGTTAAACATTTCCTCTCTCTGTGTGTATGTTTAAATTTAAAAAAAAGAAGATGCAAAAATTCTGCTACCTTGACAACAATGTCTTCATTAGCTGATCCCTTCAAAGCACTGGAGAGAACATTCTACTCCTGACAATTCCCAGGCCTCTCTTCATTCACAAAAGGGAGCCTGTTAGGGAAGACTTACAAAATAAAATAACAAGAGTTGGAAGGGACCTTGGAGGTCTTCTAGTCCAACCCCATAATTGAACAAGAAACCCTATACCATTCTGGACAAATGGCTGCCCAATCTCTTCTTGATCACCTCCAGTGATGGAGCATCCTCAACTTTTCTACTTGAGTTTGATTCAACAGTATCACAAAGAAGAAAATTGAATTCACATTAACAGTGTTGAAAGGACCTTGGAGGTCTTCTAGTCCAACCCCCGGCTCAACAGGAGACCTTATACCATTCTGGACAAATGGCTGTCCAATCTCTTCTTGACCACCTCCAGTGATGATGTGTGACTTGTGGATGTTAAAAGGAATAACATGGACCAACCAAACCATGGCATGAACCATCAATAAAATGATAACTAAGATGTTAGTGAGGACAAACAATCTTGCCTCTGGAAGTTGTGGATGCTCCATCACTTGAGGCTTTTAAGAAAAGATTAGGCAACTATTTGTTTGGAATAGTAGTGGGCTTTCTGCTTGAGCAGGGGGTTGGACTAAAAGACCTTCAAGGTCCCTTCCAACTCAGTTATTCTATATTCTAAGTAGCTTAAAATATGATAGGCACAAGGAAGCTGTTGTTGTTTCAAGCTTAAAATGGCTCCCTCCATCCTCCCCTTGCTCCCTCTCATTTACTTCCTTGCAGAAAGATCTGCTTGCATGATGGGGTGACCAGGTCATTAGAGACATTTAAAGAACCCCTTTTAAAGAATCTGATTCTGGATTCTCTCTCAAAATAAAATAAAGCAACTCCTTCTCTATTACCTTGTGAACCCCAAAGCTAAGCTCTTCATCAGCAGAAATGAGACAGGGTGAACCCCCTCCTCTTGACTTCCTCATCATTTGACATTTGCACTGCTTGGTCCTGATTTTCAGCCGATGAGTGCTCTGTATATATCAGGCACAGAACGGCTTGGATCACATTGAGAAAGTGGTGAACCGTACACCCAAACGTGGAGATTGAAGAAATTGGCTTTCTGCAAAGCTTGGTGAGGCAGGGGCTATGTTTGTAAGATATGTGGGGCCAAGAACACACAGCAAGGTTCCAGGTCCTTAGCATTCATCACAGTTGCAAAATCTATAAATCAGAGCTGTCAGATGAGGTTAGGTGTGTCGCAGCCTCTGGTGACAGGCGCTTTCTGGGAACAATTTATGAATGAACGAGTGGTGGAAGACTCTTTCCAGAAAGCCAGCAGCTATATCAGTGCTGAGAAAAGAAGCACAGCTATTGGGAAAGGGTGACTCCATTTTGGCTCTTTTTAAAGGATTTAGACACGATATTCCTCTGCTATCCTTTTCCTTCTCCTCCTTTTAAATCTGAAACCTTAACATGCTACAAACAACACTGCAGAAAAGGCTACTTGGAAAAGGTTGTTGTTGTTTTGCTTGATTTTGAAAAATTGATTCGTTTATTACAATAGTTGTAACCTAACCTTTCCTTGAAAAACTCCCAACCCTTAAATTTGTTTTAGATGTATTCACATCTGCAATAGGGAGCCTGATATAATGCAGTTCTGAAATAGGTAAATCTCACCTCCTACCATTCCTTTTTAGCCTTCTTCATTCTCTTGGCAGATATTTTTTTTTATTATGATCCTCGTCATCCATCACTACTACCAGATAGTTGAAGGACCAACGTGTAAGGTTGAATAACATTGCTTTAAGCTATGAGAGTATGGGGAAGGGCTAGGTGGGGTGGGCGGAATTGGGCAGGCACAAAAGCAGCAACATGCATTTCTGAAGGAAGAAAATATAGAAGTGATCTTTATTTCTCCATATTCTGGATTTCTGAAAGAGAAGTAGCACATTTACTCTCCATTCTTTTAAGATAATTTCTGCATTTTTAAAATTTTTTCCTGGAATTACAGTATTATTTGAGCAAGAACTGTTAACTCTTTTAAAAGTGCATATCTTATTGTTGTTACAACAAACTAGCATTTCCTTTATTTATTTATATCCCACCTGTATTATTATTCATAAATAAATCAAGGGGGCAAACATATCAAATACTCATTCCTCCCCTTATATACCCTACAACAACCCTGTGAGCTGGGTTGGGCTGAGAGAATGTGATTGGCCCAAAGTCATTCAGCCAGCTTTCATGCCCAAAGTGGGACTAGAACTCACAGTCTCCTTGCAATTGGGTCAAAGTCACCCAGCTGATTTGCATGCCTAAAGCAGGACTAGAACTCACAATCTCCTGGTTTCTAGCCTGATACCTTAACTACTAGACCAAAGTGGTTCTCTAATCATTGTTCTTTGCTAATCTATTGAAGCTCGCTTAGTTTTATGACTGTATTTAATGTCAAAGTTATGATGACTTAGTCTTAAGAGGCATGTATGTATTTTCTCAATGGTAAATCGTAACATAAAGCTGATTTCATTTGCCCCTTAATCACTGGCCAGGGAATGAGGCCTCTCTATGGTGTTGCTAAGCAGAAAATCAACAGATAGGTTTCTCTGGCTTGTAAATGACATTATGGAGAAACTTTACATTGTGACTTGTCCACCGTGTGGCTTGATGTTAATATTGGAGACTTCTTTCTCCCCCACCCCATACTAAGTGTTAGCACCAAGGGTGGGATTCTACCAGTTTGCACCTATACTCTAGAACCGGTTGTTAACATTCTAAGCAGTTCAGAGAACCGGTTGTTAGAAGAAATTACTGGCCTAATCCTGTAAGGAAGGCAGGAAGGAAACATTCTGGGGTTGCTTACAGAAACTGCCTCTCTGTTAACCCTTATTACATTCTTGGCAGGACTAGACTTCCTGTCTCAGGAACTTCTCTGGAGTTTTTTTCCCCTCCTTTGCTGGTACTTTGCTTGTGTGGAGTGACCATTCAAAGTTAGAATGGCACTGAAAAAAGTGACTTATGACCGTTTTTCATACTTACGACTGTTGCAGCATCCCCACAATCATGAGAGGCCAGGCAAGGAGATATGTGCCTCGATGTGAGTGATACTGAGTTGGCCACGCCCAGCCAATAACATGACCACAAGTCACATTCACCCAGTCACATGACCACCAAGCCACACCCACCAACTAAGCCTTGCCCACAGAACCGGTTGTTAAAATATTTGAATCCCACCCCTGGTTAGCACCCTTGCAAGTGGCAGATTTGCTTAGAAGGAAGGCAGCTGGTACTTCATAGTTGAATGTATACAATTAAAAGAGAGAAGGGCTTTCACAGAAAATCTCAAAGCACAGGTAGCTTGATATGGGAATAGATACTCCCTTAATATGTGGTTTCCTTGCTATTTAGGGATGTAAGAACTAGCACTTTGAGCTGGATCCCAAACCAGAGAAACCAATAAAGGAGATCATATGTAGCTCAGGGTTGAAATGAAAGGTCTTTGGTGCTCTCTGAGCTTGGCTGTTTTCTTGCAGACGTTACATTACCCAAACTAGGTAACATTGTTAGTTACCTAGTTTGGATAATGGAATGTCTGCAAGAAAAAAACCAAGCTCAGAGAGCACCAAGGACCCCTCAAGCCAGAGAAAGCCAGAGGCTTCTGTTTTTAAATGGCTAGATGTACATGCATTTCACTGGACCAGTCAGAACTATGGCCAAATATTACCACTTGAAATAATGGAATAACAGAGTTGGAAGGGACCTTGGAGGTCTTCTAGTCCAACTCCCTGCTCAAGCAGGAAACCTTACACCATTTCAGACACATGGTTGTTTAATCTCTTCTTTAAAACCTCCAGATTTGGAGCAGCCACAACTGCTGGAGGTAAGCGGTTCCACTGATTAATTGTTCTCACTGTCAGGAAATTCCTTCTTAGTTCTAGGTTGCTTCTCCCCTTGATTAGTTTCCACAGATTGCTTTTTGTCCTGACTTCAGGTGCTTTGGAAAATAGGTTGACCCTCTCTTCTTTAGGGCAGCCCCTTAAATATTAGAACACTTCTGTCATATTACCCTAGTCCTTCTTTTCATTAAACTAGACATACCCAATTCCTGCAACTGTTCTTCATATGTTTTATTTATTTATTTATTTATTTGTTTGATTTATATTGCCGCCTATTCGCCCATGGCAACTCGAGGCGGCTTACACAATGTAAAATCATATTTAAAACAAAAAATAAAAACAATAAGAACTAACAAAAAGAATCAAATAAATTAGTAAAGTACAATAGAACAAAATTTGAGGAAACAAAAAAACAAAACAAAATAAAAAACAACTCCCACCCCCCCGCCCTGATGACAGCAGATCACACTAGCCGTTTGATGGGTTCCATCCCTCTCTGGATTCCCCAGACCCATTGGCAAAACCAGGTCTTCAGTGCCTTCCGGAAGAGTGCTAGAGTGGGGGCCATTCTAATCTCTGCGGGAATGATGTTCCAGAGAGACGGAGCCACCACAGAGAAGGCCTTTCTTCTGGGTCCCACCAGGTGTATCTCCCTCAGGGGTGGGACCCACAACATTCTCTGCCTCCTCACTCTAATGGGTCAGGTAGATGTCACTGGCAAGAGAAGTTTCCTCAGATAACCTGGACCCAAGCCATGAAGGGCTTTAAAGGTGACAACCAGCACCTTGAATTGCACCTGGAAGCAAATCGGCAATCAATGCAGCTCCTGCAGGAGAGGTGATACATGTGCACACCGGGGTCTGCATAAAACCATGCAGGCCGCTGCATTTTGCACCAATTGGAGCTTCCGGGTGCTCTTCAAGGGCAGCCCCATGTAGAGCGCGTTGCAATAATCAAGACGGGAAATGACCAAGGCATGAGTGACTGTGAGTAGGGATCGCTGGTCCAGGAAAAGGCGTAACTGGTGCACAACCCACAGTTGCACAAAGGCCTTTCTGGCCACGACTGCCACCTGCTCTTTGAACAGGAGTCAGGAAAACCCCTAGATTATGCACAGGGTCTGTTTGGGGTAGTACCACCCCATCCAGGACTAAAGGTGGTAATTCTCCCTGAACCAACAAACCCCAGAGCCAGAGCCACTCGGTCTTGCAAGGGTTTAGTTTCAACCCATTGCTCCCCATCCAGCCCCTAACAGCCTCCAGACACTGTGAGAGGGAGGACACAGCAACACAACTCACCACTGGCCGAGACATACAGCTGAGTATCATCAGCATATTGGTGATACCTCAGTCCATGGTGATGGATGATCTCACCCAGCGGTTTCCTATAAATGTTGAACAGGAGCGGAGAGAGTACCAAGCCCTGCGGAACCCCGTAAAGCAGTGGGCGAGGGTTGGATCTCTCCCCTCCTATCAACACTGACTGAAAGCGGCCGCAGAGGAAGGAAGTGAACCAAGACGTTTTAGTCTCTAATCCCCTAATCAACTTTGTTGCTCTTCTCTGCACTCTTCCCAGAGTCTCAACATCTTTTTTATATTGTGACAAACCAAAACTGGATGCAATATTCCAAGTGTGGCCTTACCAAGGCATTATAAACTGGTACTAACACTTCATGTGATCTTGTTTCTATCTCTCTGTTAATTGCAGCCTAGGACGGTGTTGGCTTTTTTGGCAACTGCAACACACTTCTGGCTCATATTTAATTGGCTGTCCAGTAGGACTCCAAGATATCCCTCAATAGTAGTAACTGCATTCAACTACCAAGATGCCTTCAAGAACAGACTCGCAAACAACGTTTTGCAATTAAGAGCCCTATATTCCATTCAAAGCCTTTTAAACATTGCTACTATATCTGTTTATGGCCCTACTCGTCTTATTTTGGGTAGCCAGTTGGACAATGCAGATCTTAGCAATATCCTCCAATTCTACGACAATTGAAACATGCTCATTAATGTCTCCCTTCTTGTAGCACAAGTCTTCTTTATATGATGCTGAAGGATTTAAAGAAGCCCCCATCACATCCTTTGAGGCAAAAGAAAAAAAAAAGAAATCTTTTCTGTGCTATAAAGAGACATTACTGTGGAAGAACACAGCTGTTCTTGAGATCTGTTCCCAACAGTTTAGAATGCGTGAAATAACAGGAGGTTCATATGCACATAAATGCATTGCAAATTGCCATGCCTGGTATTAAAGAAGAGGCACATCCATCACTGGCGAGTCTAAGGAAGAGCTGAGACTTCAAGAAGGGCTAGAATGGTGTTCTTTTTAAACCAAGATTTCCCTTGAGGACGAACACTGGGATTGTCATTTGTTTGGCCGGTATTATAAAATGAGTTTCCCAAGGAAGCTGAATCGCACATTCATTTGAAATGGAAAATCAACATGGCCAGCCCTAGTTTAGGCCAATTTAGGTCGATCATTGCAATCACAAAGGCAGAAGTTGAGAGAGGTTTTCTAGTTCAGATCTACGCATGTCCCTTGGCCTGCTTTGCACATTTCTCTCAACTGGTTTCTAAAGTTGAGTGAGGACTGAATAATCCTAGTCCCAGTTCAGCATCCTAACCATTGCACTCCAAAACCTTTAACTCAACCAAGGAGCTTAAATCTCCCTCATCAAGCCACTGCTGCCTTATAAATGCTTTGTCCCTTTCCAACAATCTTCCAGGATCAATGGGGGTCTTTTGTTAGAGACCACGACGCTAATATTCTTCCTTGCCTGGCTTCTCCTAAGCAATTGCTATAAAGCTCCTCAGAGCCAGTAAAACCACAAGCATCACTGAAATAAAAATGCATTTAATCAGGAGACAATGGCCTTGTAATACAGTCACGGTGATAAATGGACTTGCTGTGGCATTAGTTGACACAGATTTTCCAGCTGCCCCCAACCACAAATTCTTCCTGACAGTCCTGCTTTCTGACCCAAATAGATTCTCATTTTTTTTTTATTACAATGCCATCTGAGATACCAGAAATGCTGTCCTAAACATGTTAGCTGTTTTTCCAGAGCTTCTACAAAGTGTCTGGACTTGCACAATATGATTAACTTGGTTACTTCAATTAACCTGTTTTCTAGATTTGCCCAAGACACTGAGCCATAAGTTGGTTTAGTGAGTTGGATTCACAAATACACTAAGGCAGAGTAACAAAAGTTATTTCTAAGTAAGCTTGGCAAGAGGCTCCAATTTGTCTTCTAGGTGTTAAGCTGATGTATCAAAGTATGATAACACAGCTGAACTGTGAGGCATCTGATTTGCAGTAAATGGTTGAATGTCCGTTCTTCTCAAGTCTAGCTAGTTGAATTCATGAGGTGGATGAAACTTAATGAAGTTACCAATGGTAGTTAGTTGAAATGAATTAAAGATCATTCATTGATAACTGTTTTTATAATACAGATAGTCCTCGAATTACGACCATTTATTCAGCAGCTGTTTGAGGTTACAGTGGTATAAGAATAGATATAAGAATAAACATAGTTATGAATACATGAAATGGATACATATAAGAAAAATAAAAGAAACAATAGGGCAGGAACAGTAGGCACGATTGGTGAGCTTATGCATGCCCCCTACAGACCTCTTAGGAAAGGGGTGAAGTCAATAGTAAGTCTAAGGTTAAAGTTTTTGGGGTTTGGGGAAGAAACCACAGAGTCAGGTAGAGTATTCCAGACATTGATCACTCTGTTGCTGAAGTTGTATTTCCTGCAATCAAGTTTGGTGCGGTTAACCTTGAGTTTGTATCTATTGTGTGCTCTTGTATTGTTATGGTTGAAGCTGAAGTATTCATTGACAGGTAGGACATTGCAATGTATGATTTTATATACTATATTTAGATCGGACCGAAGACAGCATAGTTCTAGGTTTTCTCGGTCTAGGATTTCAAGTCTGTGGTGGCATAAGGTATTCTGCAACGAGTAGAGGAGTGTAGAACTCTTCTTGTGAAATATTTCTGGACTTTCTCTAGCCCTGGAAGTTTGATAAGACTTTGTGATAACTAGTTTGGAGTAATGAAGGCAAAAGTTTGGGAATCAGTACTTTAAGAGTAGGAAAGACACCCAGTTTGAGATTTGGAGGCATTGCTGCCTGTCAGAAGTCTGGGCCTGATGGATCATTCATCTGATTTCCTAAAAAAAGAAGGCGATGGCTCACACCTCCCACTCAGTCCTCTGGAATCTAGCAATTTAAACTGAATGCTATTAATCACTTTGATGGGGCTTTGATGGGTGCCATCCCAAAACAGCTGTCCACAGAGTAGGGTGGTGCCAGTCTCAATTGGCTGCTTGCATAAAGACACAGCTGGTCTCCAGGCAGCTACTTCATTAAAAAAAAAAGCAAATTTAATGAAGTTAAGGGAGAAATTACTTGCCACAGACAGATCCTGAATATAGGAAACAATCCATGAGATGGCTATGTTGTGTAAGACTTTGATGCATTCTCCTGTGGACATATTATTCATATTTGAACTGTTTTAAACAATCATTAAACATTGTTTACATTATTTAGTATAGGTTGCCCAGTTACATACATGAGATGGGCAACTATATAAATTTGATAGATCAGCACACACACACACACACACACACACACACTGCCTGAGCACTAAAGGGTAAGCAACTCTTTTTCAACCCCCAGTAAGAACATGCCTTATTCCTGCCCCCTTTATGGATCTCTGAAGGGTAGCAAGTGATGTCACCTGAATCATGCTGTAGTGCAAACAATATGAATTATATAATTTGAATTATATATCAATTATTTGTGCAATTGTGTCATAAACATGCAACATCATCATGTCCCCCCTTTTTTATTATCACACCAATAATTTGCTTCTCTCCTTTTCAGCATAGCTCCTACACCCCAGTTGTGTTCATCCAATACGCCAAACTACACTTGGTTAATGTTCACTTTGGTTTGCCTTTTGTACCTTAGCATGTCATGGAAGCCCCGGAGCATTTGGATAATTTATGGATGAAAATAGTATGCAAAGTCAGAAAATGGTTTAAATCAGTTAAAGCAAGTTGTGTGAATGCACCCATTAACTATGTTTATACAACAGATTAGATTAGGTTAGGCTAATACTGTATGCGGTTGGATAATTTCTGGTGCAGAATGTAGAGGCCTAGTGTATTGGATAAACTACTGGTCTATCATATTAAACCACAATGTAGTTAATGTGAGCATGAATAGTATGAACATAGGAATTTGGTTTTGCTAATGTAGTTCATTCTTAAATATCTTGTGTGAACCTAGAGCCTGTTTAGATTAGGGTTGGAAAGAGATCAGTATCTTTTTCAGATAACCCATATACAAAACCCACAAAATAATAAACATTCTCTCCGGTGGGGCAAAAAAATTGAAAATGGGCCCAATTCCATGAAATTGTATGTGACAATGTAGAGGTCTATGCTTTAATATCAAGTTTGGCATCCCTTCAGTCTGGCTTGATTGATTGGCATCAGATTCATGGGTTCCGCTTCTGGCATTTCCGATTAATATTAGCTGATGGTGTAAAAATAATTCTCTGCTTGTGTGATCCAAGACCTCTTAATTAAAGAGAGCTCTTAGTATTTTTAATTTTTCAACTTTGATTTTTTTACTTTTTATCTTGTATTTTAAGTTTGTTTTTTTATCTGTGCTTTTTAGTCATGTTTTTATATTATTGTATGATGTTCTTTGTAAACCAACTAGAGTCAGTTAAATAGGATAGCTGGTATAGAAATACGATAGATAGATAGATAGATAGATAGATAGATAGATAGATAGATAGATAGATAGATAGATAGATAGATAGATAGATATAGATGGATAGACAGATAAATGGTAGATACAGTAGATAATAGGTACGATAGGTGGGTGGGTGGGTGGATGGACAGATGGTATATACAGTAGGTAATAAATGAATAGATAGATAGATAGATAGATAGATAGATAGATAGATAGACAGACAGACAGATATAGATGATAGAGAATGATAAATGTATGTGTGTGTGTGTGTGAGAGAGAGAGAGAGAGAGAGAAACAGAGTGAGAAAGACAGAGAGAAAGAGAGAGAGTACAGTGAGATGGGACGTACAAGAGTGAGAAGGATGAAGCCTGCTTGGATTTTGAGTGAGGTGCTGAGGGCTGCACTCCCAAAAGTGGGTGGATCCTCTGAAATAAATTTTAACATAATTCAAGAATTACTTCTCACAATGAATTCCCATTGTTGTCCTATTACTCCATTTAATTTGGCAGCAGCTTTTGGCAGAGTTTCCTAAGCCTCACCCAAAGTTTTAGTGGGTGAAGGATGATGTGCAGATTTCCAGCAGAGGATGTGCTATCGTATGTATCCAAATTATTGCATTTGAGCCGAAGAAGTTGCCTATCTTCTTAAGACGAATCCAGAGTTTTCCAACTTTGGCCACTTTGAGATGTATGGATTTCAACTCCCAGATGGCTTCAGACTAGGCCACCAATCAAATGGCCACCAACCGCAGGGGTGGGCTGCTGGGGGTTCACAGTGGTTCAGGAGATCCTCTAGCTAAGATTCTGCACAGTTCGGAGAACCCCCAAATCCCACTCCTGTCTGGCCCCGCCCAACCCGTCCCTCCCCTCCCAGGAGTCCCCACGCGGCCCATTTTAGATGCAGGTAAGTGCAGGGCATGCACGGAAGCTCAGGGCGAGCAAGAAATGGGCCTCTTAGAAGTTCAGGAAGGCTGGAAACAGGCTTCCAGAGAGCCTCCAGAACTCGGGGAGGCTGTTTTTGCCCTCTTGTAGGCTCGGGGAAAGCCTCCAGAGCCCGGGGAGGGCAAAAACGCCCCCCACCACGATGATTATGCAGAAGGCCAACTAGGCCACACCCACCATGGCCACACCCACCCAGCAACCGGGCAGAGAACCTGTTGCTAAAATTTTTGAAGCCTATCCCTGATCAACCGGATCAAAGGTCTGATATTCTAGGGTTATAGGGTTCACTCTTTTTTTGAACTATTGCCATCTGGCAGATGGTACAGGATAATAAAAAAGAAGGACAAATAGGCTGAAAAACAGCTTTTATCCCAGAGCAGTAACCAGGGGTGGGATTCTACAGGTTCACACCTATTCGCTAGAACCGGTTGTTAACATTCTAAGCAGTTCGGAGAACCGGTTGTTAGAAGAAATTACTGGCCTAATCCTGTAAGGAAGGCAGGAAGGAAACATTCTGGGGTTGCTTACAGAAACTGCCTCTCTGTTAACCCTTATTACATTCTTGGCAGGACTAGACTTCCTGTCTCAGGAACTTCTCTGGAGATTTTTTTCCCCTCCTTTGCTGGTACTTTGCTTGTGTGGAGTGACCATTTAAAGTTACAATGGCACTGAGAAAAGTGACATGACCATTTTTCACACTTACAACTGTTGCAGCATCCCCACAGTCATGAGAGGCCAGGCGAGGAGATGTGTGCCTCAATGTGAGTGATGTTGAGTTGGCTACACCCAATCAGTCACATGACCACCAAGCCACGCCCACCAACTAACCTACACCCACAGAACCGGTTGTTAAAAAATTTGAATCCCACCCCTGGCAGTAACTATATTGAATTCTACTGGATAGTGCAATATTAATGCAATAGCAGGGGTTTTCAATTCAATTGTATACAATGTGAAGGATGTGTGCTTGTGTTTTATTTTTATAGTTATAATGTAATTGAAGATGGCGCTTAATTTCATTGTACAGGTGCAATGACAATAAAGTAAAGTAAAAAAAACTCAACTAAATTAAACTAATTATAGTCCAAAACATCTGGAGAGCTAGAAGTTGGGAGAAGCTCCTGTACATGATTTCTTCTCCTTAAAATACTTCGGGCCTTGGACTTGGAGGCTAAGCTTCTGATGATTGTATGCAATTGTTTTAGCTGTCAATCAGGGGGCTTTTCTTTCCTGCAGGGTTGTATTAAACTGCGGGGCTGTATTGAAAAGTTTTAAACAAGGCATTATAAAATATAAATATACCAAGAAAGCAAGTAGGAAATGCTGAACAATAGCTGTTTCTGATTTGCTGATGTCTTGGATTGGGTAGATGGATGCGGCTATTTCAGGCAGCAAACGAGGACAGGAATCAAATGAAGAGCCAGTTTGCTGAGGTGGTTAAAAATGGTAGCTTAGAAATGAGGAGGCGATGAGTTCTAGTCCCGCCTTAGGTAGGAAAACTGGCTGGGTGACTTTGGGCCAGTCACTCACTCTCAGCCCGACCCACCTTACAGGGTGGAGAAAATAGGAGGGAGAAGGAATATTATGTATGCTCGCTGCCTTGAATTATTTCTAAAAAACAATAATAAAGGTGGATTTAAAAATCTTTTTTAAAAAAGAAAAGATGAGTCCCAGGAATCAGTGGTGGCGTTCAATTTTTTTTACTACCAGTTCTGTGGGTGTGGCTTGGTGGACATGGCTTGGCAGGCATGGCAGGGGAAGGATACTGCAAAATCCCCATTCCCTCCCCACCCCACTAACCTGCTTTCCAGCTCTATTCTCCTGTGCAGGGCAACCAAAGAAGACCCAGTCAATCAGCAGGGACTCGAGAGGCAGAGAAGAGATGGGGGCGGGGCCAGTCAGAGGTGGTATTTGCCAGTTCTCCGAATTACTCAAAATTTCCGCTACCGGTTCTCCAGAACTGGTCAGAACCTCCAAGAATACCACCTCTGCCCAGGAAGCTGCCCTCCAAACAGTGATTTCCCCCCATCCACCCCCATAGGATATGAATTTCTCCAGAGTAACTGGGTGCCCCATAGAGCTAAGCCTGAGAGGGTTGTCAGATAGATGCTTTATGAACTGACCATGACGGTGGTTCACACAGGCTTAGATTTCAGTCCCTCTCCAAAATATGATTGGCAGAGCTGGCTCCCAGGATAAATAGGCCTTGGGTTTCCAGCAGATCTTCGTCATCCCCAAGTCGAGGTGTGATCCTTGGGCAGCAGATCTTGCGCCACAACTGCTGGGGAAATCAACCTCTGGAGAGCCTTGCGTTGGGAAGAGAGGAGGGGAGTTGAGCTGCAGCTTTCCCTGATTCTCTGCAATCACGCCTTCCCAGCGAGTTGCTATTTTCGGTGCTGAGCCCAAACTGATGTATTGCTTGCAAGTCAGACATTGTGGAGAGCTGTTAATTGTAGACTTGGCTGATGGTGTGCCAGCTGTGCAGGAGGAGGAGGAGGAGGAGGAGGAGGAGGAGATCCTGTTACAAAGGGTCTGCTACATTTTGGAAATTGGGCCATTACCCCTTCCTAATGGTGCATTTAAAAGTAGCAAGCAGTTGAAAATGGGCATCTGGCCCAGCTTTTCTCTCCCTTGTATACGTTTCAGTGGCAAAGAAAGTGATGAGGAGAACAGGACAAAGGCCCAATCGAATATCAACCTGGTTTCATGATGCATAAACCCACAATTCTCCTAACCATGGCTTCTTGGAGAAGTTGCACAGGAAAACCACAGTTTTGCATTGTAGAAAAACTTGAGAGAAGGGAGCCGAGTCAAAGATCCCTTGATGAGATTTGTTTCCTCCCAATGGATGGTATAAATGTGGACATCATATTTTCTGATTTAAATCCAATATTGTGTCTAATGCAACACACTACACTAGTTCTTTGGCTGGCTTTTTCTCTCTTAACAAGGAGAATTAGATGGGTGAGAATGGCAATTCTTAAAGCCCAGAATTCATTTCGGATGAAAAATATTGTGTTTCTTTGTACAGGTTCTTAAAAAATGTAAAGAGGAAATAAGATGCATTGCCTTGGTTTTCAGTGCATTTACTAAATGTGCATTTGTGTGTATTTGTCTGCATGTATAATCTGCAATGCAAAAAAGCAAGTGGAAGATTAAAAATAGAATAATAAATGTGAAAGAAAGGAGATAGAATTTGTCAGACAAGCTATATGGAAGAAAGTTATTTTGGAATACTTAAAAAAAAATCCACTTCATCCTTATTTCAAGGATGTATGAGAAGGCATGAATAGCTCTCCTTCTGTCTTTGTTTTATCCTGTCAACTTTTAAGGGATATTTTTGCCTAAAAACAAAATAATAATAGCAGCTCTGAGAATTTCAATCTGGATCTTCCTCGTTTGACTGTCATACCATTTCAGATGACCAGGATGCAGAATCAAGCTTCTATATTAATATTTTCAACCTCAGCAACTTTTAAGATGCGTGTATTTTAATTTCCAGAATTGAATTCTGGAGGAATGTTAGCTAGGGAATTTCTTGGAGTTGAAGTCCACACATTGTAAAGTTGCTGAGGTTGAAAAACACTGCTCTATATAACTGGATCCATGCAAAAAGCAACTCTCACCCCTTTGAATTAACAAACACAGTTTTGAGGTTTATATTCAGTACTCAATAGAAAAGCCAGAAGACCGTATGATGTAAATTGTGTTTAAACAAAGTAATTTAAATTTAAATAGAATTAACAGATTTTCTTGAACATACTAATGTTTCTGTTCTAACACATCGAAATTACAACCAACAGCAACTTTGGCTTAACCCCAAAACTTTGGCAAGTTCCCTGTTTCCTGAACTCCAGAGTCTGTGCACTTCTGCTATTGACAACTAAATTTTCAAATGGTATTTTAAAAGAAAATTGGTATTTTGTTTTTATTCCAAAGAAAAAGGCTTGGTAAGATGCTGGATCTCTTATGGGAAAGGAAGATCACTTCCAAGTGTTTATTCAAGGAGTATTTGAAATCTGAGGAATAATTAGTTCCCGTTCCTTCAGTTTTCCACTGAAATAGGCCTTGGATGTTTTGGGAGCAGTTAATTATACAGTGATACTTCAGTACTCATCATTAATTGGTTCCGGGAAGCATGATGAGTTCCAAAAATGATGAGTACCAAACACATTTTTCCCATAAGGAATAATATAATGAGTCACAAGGCAGCCAACACTGACAAGTTCCAGCTTGTGCATTGAGTATTAAATGAACGATGAGTAAAAGCAAATGCAATCGTAAATTGCATTAACAGAGGAGTTCAATCAAAATCGTGTGAGGCATTAATTTCACTCTGTAAAGACTTAGTAAGACCACGCCTAAAATACTGCATCCAGTTTTGGTCACCACACTATTAAAAAGATATTGAGACTCTAGAAAGAGTGCAGAAAAGAACAACCAGGGTGATTAGGGGACTGGAGGCTAAAACATATGAAGAACGATCACAGGAACTGGGCATGGCTAGTCTAGTGAAGAGAAAGACCATAGGAGACATGATAGTAGTGTTCCAATATTTGAAGGGATGGGTCAAGTCAAAGAGGAAAGGGTCAAGCTATTTTCCAAGGCCACACAAGGAATAATGGATGAAAACTGATCAAGGAATAATTCAACCTAGAAATAAGGAGAACTTTTCTGACAGTGAGAACAATCAACCAATGGAATAGCTTGTCTTCAGAAGTCATGGAAGCTTTATCACTGGAAGCTTTTAAGAAGAGACTGGACAGCCAACTGTTAAAAATAGTAGAAGGTATCTTGCTTGAGGAGGGGGTTGGACTAAATGACCTACAAGGTCCCTTCCAACTCTGTTTTTCTATTCTACTCTAAGTACCAGGACAAAACTTTTGCATCAGAATGTGTTGACTACCAAATTTGATGAGTTTCAAAGCAGTTGAGTACCCAGGTACCATTGTATATGGATCGAGTCTCTATTAAACAAAGGTACATGCAAGAAGGAACTATAGTGCACACCAATGGAGTAGGAATTGTGTATATTAGCTGGTGATTCTTCTTGTCAGAGAAGACAGAAATGATAGCCAAACATTGAGAGTGGGGGATATAAAGTGTGTTTTTACTAACCCTTGTACCATGATGGCGCAGTGGTTAGAATGCAGTACTGCAGGCTACTTCAGCTGCCTGCCGGCTGCCTGCAATTTGGCAGTTCAAATCTCACCAGGCTCAAGGTTGACTCAGCCTTCCATCCTTTCGAGTCAGTAAAATGAGGAACCAAATTGTTAGGGGCAATATGCTGTGACTCTATAAACTGCTTAGAGGGGGCTGTAAAGCACTGTGAAGTGGTATATTTAGTTTAGTTTATTTTATTTTATTGTCATTGCACCTCATACAACAAAATCAAACACCATCTTCAATGCATATCATGACCATGAAAATAAACACAAACACACATCCTTCACACTCCACATGTTGAATTGAAAACCCCTGACACCGCAGCAACACTGCACTATACAGTAGAATTCAATAGAGCTACTGCCCTGGGATAGAAGCTGTTTTTCAGCCTATTTGTCCTTGTTTTTATTATCCTGTACCGTCTGCCAGATGGTAATAGTTCAAAAAAAAGGGTGCCCAGGATGAGATGGATCTTTGAGAATGTAAATCTATATGCTGTTGCTATTCAAAGCTAGATCCTACCCCACCCCACAAAAAAACCTGGTTCGGAAGATTTTATATTGCTTCCTCTTCTGGTCACATGATCAAATTCTAGGCATTTGGCAATCAGCTCACATTTACAGGAAAAAAAGCCCTTTTATCTTTTCAACTGTTTATCCAATAAATGCAAAAGGTTCAAAGGACCTGAAAGCTTTATTGAACTCTACCTGCAAGCTGGTAGTCCTCAACTTAAAGCCACAATTGGGACCAAGAATTTCTGTTGCTAAGCAAGAGGATTAAGTAAGTGGTGCCTAATTTTACAACTTTTTAAATAAGTTTGTTAAGTGAATCGTTGCCATTGTTCAGTGAATCAAGCGGATTTGGCTTCCTCCCCTTTAACTTTGCTTGTTGGAAACCAGCTGGGAAGGTTGCAAAGGGCAATCCCATGACCCTGGGATGCTGCCACAGTCAGATGTATGGTTTCCAAGCACCCACATTTTGATCACGTGACTGTGGGGATGCTGCAATGATCATAAATATGAGGACCGGTTGTGTCACTTTTTCAGTAAAGTGCCTTTGTAACTCTGAGCAGTCAATAAACCAATGCAGTTTTTTCCCTGTATTTTTGCTATGGAAAAAACTGTCTGGTAATTCAGCATGAACTCTCCACCAAGAGGCACAATCCTCCATCCCCAGATCCCAGTTTGCAAAGCTAGAGAAAGGAGGGCAGGCTGGGGCTATGTCTTTGCCAGGATCATCCTGTACACAAGAAAATGTCTCATCAACAGAGACAGCAAGAGAGACAGAGCACCTGTTCTGTAGGTGGCTGCTGATTTTTCTCTGCACCTGACACGGTGTGCTTTTTTTATTTGCTTCCTCATCCCAGGAAGGATCAGTAATAGAAAAAGAATCTCGGGGGGGGGGGGGGACAGTCTCCTGCCTTCAGGATGCAAAATCTCAACCTGTACACTGACAATGATATAGATTTAACAGTTCGCAGGCAGTGGTGGGATTCAAAATTTTTTACTCCTGGTTCTGTGGGCATGGCTTGGTGGGCGTGGCTTAGTGGGTGTGGCAGGGGAAGGAGGATACTGTAAAATCTCCATTCTCACCTCACCTCACTAACCTGCTTTCCAGCTCCGTTCTCCTGTGCAGGGCAACAAAAGAAGACCTAGCCGATCAGCTGGGACTCAATAGGAGGCAGAGAATAGATGGGGGCGGGGCCAGGGCAAGATGGTGTTTACTCGTTCTCCAGACTACTCAAAATTTCCACTACTGGTTCTCCAAAACTGGTCAGAACCTGCTGAATACCACCTCTGTTCCCCACCCCACTAACCTGCTTTCCAGCTCTGTTCTCCTGTGCAGGGCAACAAAAGAAAACCCAGCCGATCAGCTGGGATTCGGGAGGCAGAGAATAGATGTGGACAGGACCAATCAAAGGTGGTATTTGCCGGTTCTCCAAACTACTCAAAATTTCCGCTACCGGTTCTCCAGAACTGGTCAGAACCTGCTGAATACCACCTCTGCTGGCAGGTATTTAGCAGACTATATAGGGTTATCTGATTATTTAGCTCCAATTTTGGATGTTTGCATTTGCAGCTCTTCATTCTAAAGCAGAACCAATGGCATTCACCATTCTCCTTCAGCTTTTTAAACCTGAGTTCATATTTGCTGCATTCACACTTGTTTAACCTGAATACAGCATTAAGCCTGACTCGCCCCTCCCTTCAACTTAAACCAATGAATTTACATCTTTTAAAGATCCATCTGCTGCCAGTTCACCAAATCAAGTTAAAGATCTTGTGTGAAAGGAGATTATAACAAAAAACTTTAAGCATCTTGTACAAACACAGTTTAACATAAAATAGCTCTGCGGGTATGAGCTTCAAAATGGCTTGTCTGCCTTGTTTTATGAATTTTCAAGTGTGCACATACTCTTTTGCAAAGTATTTGATACTATATATTAATACTAATATTCTCTTAGCCTCTGTTTGAAGTAGATATTAGCAAAAAAATGTAAACAAAGCTGTTGGTAAGGGTGGCTATATGCAGTCACAACTGACATCTTGATTTTTTGAACAACCCTTGCAGATATCCTTGAATGTTGGGTCAGTCTGTGTTTGCATTTGCATTGATGAAAGGATTGTTGATGGAAATCCCAAGTAAATTTAGGAAAAAATGTTAACATTTTTTGAATGGGTCTGATACACATAAGTACTGTCTTAGCAACGATGCCGGCAAATATATAACCAAAATTGAATGCATCTCCAATTCATATGAGCACAATAGCTTAATCAGGCCAGCTCAGAGGCTATAAAATAATGTGCAGCTGTTTGAATTTTCCAGAATTCCTAGAGCAGGAAACAAAGCAATATATTTTCAAAATGAAAGCAGGGATTTAAGATTTAGAAAAGGAGGCCAGGGCAAACCACTTCTGAAAAACCTTGCCGAGAAAATTGCAGGGACTTGTCCAGGCACCCTCCAAGAATTGCAATGGAATGAAAAGGGAGGGGGGGAAATCATAAATGGAATGAAAGGGGGAAAAAAACCCATAAAATTGAATTGCAGGCTGCCCAGAATCATTGACTGAGATGCGTGACTATTTTTGTTGCCGTCGTTCAGTCACTAACTTGTGCCTGACTATTTGCAACCCCATGGGGCCATAGAATTCCAGAATTCCACTGTTTCCCAGAATTGCCCAAATTGATGTTCATTGCATCTAACCTTCTCCACCTCTGCTGGCAGTCCCCTTTTCCTTTTGCCTTCCACTTTCCCAACATAAGGGTCTTTTCCAATGAGTCCTCTCTTCTTATTAGGTGGCCAAAGCATTTGAGCTTCAGCTTCATGATCTGATGGGTTTCATATAAAAATTAAATAAATGAAATGAAATGTGGAAATAGGCTGCAAACTTTCACTGGGTGCCAAAAAGTTCTTGAATAATTAAGACTACACTAAATGAAGCAAAAGTTTGGTGGTGGTGGTGGTGGTGATGGTGATGATGATGATGATGATGATGATGATTTTTGTTTCTGTGGAATTTCAACAAAACCCTGTTCACAGACCTTATATTGAATGCAAAAATTCCTAATCTTCCTCAGGTAGCTCTCAACTTACAACCACAATTGGGACCAGGATTTCTGTTGCTAAGCAAGGTGATTATTAAGTGAGTCAAGCCCAGAGGTGATATTCAGCAGGTTCTGACCAGTTCTGGAAAACCGGTAGTGGAAATTTTGAGTAGTTTGGAGAACCGGCAAATACCACCTCTGATTGGTCCTGCCCACATCTATTCTCTGCCTCCTGAGTCCCAGTTGATCAGCTGGGTCTTCTTTTGTTGCCCTGTGCAGGAGAACAGAGCTGAAAAGCAGGTTAGTGGGGTGGGGAGGGAATGGGGATTTTGCAGTAACCTTCCCCCAGGAGTGGGGTGGGAATGGAGATTTTACAGTATCCTTCTCCTGTCGTGCCCACCAAGCCAAGCCATGCCCATAGAACTGGTAGTAATGTTTTTTGAATCCCATCACTGGTCAAGCTTGATGTTACAGTATTACCTGTTTTGCCATGTTTGTGAATTGCTTCAGTTGTTAAGTGAATCAGTTGTTAAGCAAATCAGGCTTCCCCCATTGACTTTGCTTGTCGGAGGCTGGCTGTGAAGGTGGTGGATGGCAATCACATGAGCCTGGGATGCTGCAACCATCATAAATACATGTCGGTTGCCAAGACCTGAATAGTAATCTCATAACTGTGAGGATGCTGCAATGGTCATAAGTGCGAGGACAGGTCATAAGTCACTTTTCACAGTGCGACTGTAACTTTGATTAGACACTAATGTAAGTTAAATGCTCAAGACTAATTTTTGTTGTTAGTGACAATTTGCCTATTGTCTTTTCCTCACAGCAAATTAAAGTGCCATCAGTCCTTGAGAACTAAATAAGGATAAATTATTGTGCCCTCACTGTGACATCTCTTTGCAAAGTTTCTGGTGTTGAGAAGGAAGTGGGAGAAATGAAACAATTGCTTAGCCCCAGGAAAGGAGAAAGTGTGAGGAAATCTGCCTTCACCATGCTGTTTTTAAATAGGTGCCAGGATTTATAGCTCTACCCTACAACTAATAAATAGCACTCCTGGAGCCCTTCCTGTGACTCTTCTTGACATGTCCTACCTTGAAGGGTTGATGCTATCCTATCAAGGGCATGATATCAAATATTGCTGCCTTTATTTGTAAGCTATATTAAGAATAGTTATCAACCTCTTGACTTTGTTTTCCTCACGTTCCCACAAGCTGGCAGGAATTATCCACCAGATGCATTTATTAACACGAGAAAGGCATGAAGGAGAAAGCAGATTTTTGACCCAGGGTGTCCCAAAAGGTGCTTTTTCAAAAGGCAGCTGGACTTCATTTTTCCTTGAAAATATTTTGGTTCTCGTCCAAGGAGCTTCTTCAGTTCTGACTGAACGGTGGAGAATGGGAGGATTTATATTCCTTGCATCCATCTGATCTTTAGTACTCATTCTGAGAGTCATTGAGGCCACTTGGAGGTTTATCTGTGCCCTCAGAATCATCTGAATAGTGCAAGTGGGTGTGGAGCCTTCTTGGAACTTCTGAAAGGATTATGTTCTAAACAGGAGCTTGGTGGTGTCATATCCCTCCCACTCTGTGTAAGCCATCCAGAAAGTATCCATGATATCAGTCACTCCAAGACATTTTCTCTCCAATTGATTTATTTATTTATTATTTATTATTATTTATTTATTATTTAAATTTATATACCGCCCTTCTCCCGAGGGACTCAGGGCGGTGTACAGCCCATCTAAAACCCACAAATATACAAAAATTTAAAAAGTATTAAATTAATCGGCTGATAAATGAGACTAAAAAGACCCCCCCCCTTAAAACCCCAATTTAAAATTAAATGCTATGGAGACCAAATTAAAACCATTATCTCAGCCCAGGCCGGCCTGCTCAAAGAGCCAGGTCTTCAACACGCGCCTGAAGGCCCTCAGGTCCATGCTGGTACGGAGCTCCGGTGGCAGAGTATTCCAGAGGGCGGGGGCACCCACAGAGAAGGCCCTACCCCTCGGCGCCACCAGACGACACATAGCGGCCGACGGCACCCGGAGCAGACCCTCTCTGTGGGAACGCACCGGCCTGTTGGAGATCACTGGCAGAATGCGGTCCTGGAGATAACCTGGTCCCATGCCATGGGTCGCCCTAAAGGTCAAAACTAGAACCTTAAAGCAAACCCGGAGAGCCACCGGCAGCCAATGCAGCTCGCGCAGGAGAGGCGTCACATGGGCGCTACGCGACGCCCCCATAATCACCCGCGCGGCTGCATTTTGCACCAGCTGGAGTCTCCGGATGCTCCCCGCGGGGAGCCCCATGTAGAGGGCATTACAATAGTCCAGGTGAGAGGTGACAAGGGCCTGAGTGACCGTGCGCAAGGCGTCCCGATCCAGGAAGGGCCGCAACCGGTAGATCCGACGGATCTGATGAAACGCCCCCCTGGAGATGGCCGCGATGTGATGTTCAAGTGACAGCCGTACATCCAGGAGGACACCCAGGTTGCGAGCCCTCTCTGCGGGGGGCAAAACTTCCCCCCCGATAGCCAGCGAAGGTGTCAGCTGGCTATATCGGGGCGCCGGAAACCACAGCCACTCGGTCTTGGATGGGTTGAGCCGAAGCCTGTTCCCGCCCATCCAATCCCGCACGGCCTCCAAGCACTTGGACATAGCCCCCACAGCATCGTTGGGGTGGTCTGGAGTAGAGATGTACAACTGGGTGTCATCCGCATATAGATGACACCTCACTCCAAGACCACGGATGATCTCGCCCAGCGGCTTCATATAAATGTTGAACAAGAGGGGAGAGAGGACCGACCCCTGGGGCACCCCACAAAGCAGGGGCCTAGAGGTGGACCTCTCCCCCCCCGCCAACACAAATTGCGAACGGTCGGAGAGGAAGGAGGAGAACCATCGAAGGACGGTTCCACAATCCCCAACCCCCCCAACCGTCGCAACAAGATACTATGGTCGATAGTATCGAAAGCCGCCGAGAGGTCTAATAGGACCAGGACAGAGGAGAACCCTCTGTCATGAGCCCTCCAGAGATCATCGACCAACGCAACCAATGCCGTCTCAGTGCTATGTCCAGGCCTGAAGCCCGATTGGGACGGATCGAGGTAAGTAGCTTCCTCCAGATACTGGGGGAGCTGACGCGCCACCACACTCTCAACAACCTTCGCCACGATAGTTGTTTAAAATAGCTGGGTCCAGGGAAGGCTTCTTGAGGAGGGGGCGCACCACCGCCGCCTTCAGGGCGGCAGGGAGCACCCCCTCCCTCAAAGAAGCGTTGACAATCCCCTGGAGCCAGCCTCGTGTCGTCTCCCTGGCGGCCGAAACCAGCCAGGAAGGGCACGGGTCCAATAAACAGGTGGTGGCATTCAGCCCCCCCAGCAGCCTGTCCACACCCTCGACGGTCACAGGATCGAACTCCCCCCAGATAACACTCACAAGACCTACCCCGGACACCTCCCCCGGGACCATCCAATTGGAGTCGAGCCCCTCCCGAATCTGAGCGATTTTATCATGCAGAAATCGGGAAAACTCCTCTGCCCTACCCTGCAAGAGGTCATCCCGCGCTCTTGGTTCAAGTAGAGAGCGGGTCACTCTAAACAGGGCGGCAGGCCGATTTTCTGCTGACGCAATAAGGGCGGAGAAATACGAAGATTTCGCCGCCCCTATCGCCACAAGGTAGGTCTTAATATGAGATCTCACCTGTGTTCGGTCAGACTCAGAACGGCTTGCCCTCCAAATGCCCTCTAGACATCTTTTCCGGCACTTCATCTCCCGTAGCTCCTCCGTATACCACGGAGCCAAATGGGATCTGTGCCGGGTCAGAGGTCGCAGGGGCACAACTCGATCTAGAGCCCTGGCGGCCGACCCATCCCAGGTGGCCACCAGGTCTCCAGGCGAGCTGTGAGCCAGAGACTCAGGAAACGGCCCAAGCTCCCTCTGGAACCGCTCCGGGTCCATCAGGCGCCTGGGGCGGAACAATCTAGGTGGTTCCGCCTCCCTGCGGTGGGGGGTGGCGGAACGGAAGTCCAACCTAAGGAGGGAATGATCTGTCCATGACAAGGGTGTGATAACTAACTCCCCAAAATTACAGTCATTCAACCACTGCCCAAAGACAAAAATCAGGTCCAGCATGTGTCCTCCAATGTGAGTGGGGGCGGAAACTAACTGGGTCAGGTCCATGGCCGTCATGGAAGCCAAGAACTCCCGAACTAACCCCGAGGTTTCACCGGACGATGGCAGGTTGAAATCCCCCATGACCAAAAGCCTGGGGGTCTCAACCGCCAGCCCGGCTATCACCTCGAGGAGTCCGGGCAGGGCCGATGAGACGTGGCAGGGAGCCAGGTACGCCATCAAAAGACCCATCTGAACCCCTTGCCCCCACTTCACAAATAGAGATTCACAGCCAGCCGTCTGAGGGACAGTGGCCTCCCTAGGATGTAGGGCCTCCTTTATAAGCACCGCCACTCCTCCACCCCTTCCCTGAACCCTAGGCTGGTGAAATGCAAGGAAACCTGGTGGGCACATCTCAACCAGAGGAACACCGCCCTCTGGGCCCAACCAGGTTTCGGTGACACCTACCAGGTCCGCGGCCTCCTCCTGAACCAAATCATGGATCAGGGGAGCCTTATTAACCACGGACAGAAAGAAACAGATCTGGTATGTCTAAGGCAATTTCCCAAAGTGAAATTATTTTCACGCATTACACAGAATCCACCTTCTCTCCTCCCTTCTCTGCTCCCTCTTCTACACTTCATAAATCACGAGAACCAATTAACTGCAATTGGAATTTCTTAATACGACATATAGAATAACCTTGAACTTTTCAACTCCTCCACCCCTCTTCCATGAAATGTGGCAGCTGAATTTTTTAAAGCTGACAGGCATCCCCTCCTAAAAGAAAAGGAAAAAAAACAGATACAGGGGTTAACACATTATCCTTAACCCCCTCTTCCCCCTCCATGAGGACCCTTCGGTTTGTGGGGAAAATCCTTATGGAATTGGTTAACCAATTGATCCGCATGTACATCCCAGCTCTTTACCCAACTAGCATCTGAGCAGGGGTATCCTTTCCATAAGACCAAATATTGCAATCGGCCATGGTGTAATCTATAATTTTTTTAATTTCATAATGTGTTTCCCCCTGTACCATTAACGGTTTAGGGGGAGCAATTGGCAGTGGTCTTATCATTGATGAAGTAGCTGGTTTTAGTAAACTACAATGGAACACTGGATGAATTTTCCCCAATAGTTGAGGAAGACTTAATTGGACAGTGACCAGATTGATTATCTTTGAAATTGGGAACGGACCCAAAAATGTTGGACCCAACTTCTTACTGGGCAGTTTCAACCTAAGATACTTGGTCGACAAATATACTTTGTCCCCTACTTTAAAAGGCGGTTGAGGGGATCTATGTTTATCCGCCTGTTTTTTATAATTTTTTGCAGCTTCAGTCAAAGCTATTTTTTGTATCTTCCCATCCTTTCTTTAATGAGTTCATCCATTCTGTTAGGGACATGGATGATGGAGGTTGTCTAGGTAACTCTGGCATTGGGACAAAATCCATTCCAGTGTTGATTTGGAATGGAGTCAATCCCGTGCTGCTATGTACTGCATTATTGTAAGCAACCTCTGCAAAAGGTAATAACTCAGCCCAATTTTCTTGTTGATAATTTACATAGCATCTAATGTATTGTTCAGTCATGGTGTTTCCACTGCTCCGTTACAAGCAGGATGGAAAACTGAGGATAACCCTTGAAAGGAACTAATGGATTTCAGAAATTCCCTCCAAAATTTTGCTGTAAATTGTACCTCTCTGTCTGATATTATTCTACGAGGTACTCCATGTAGTCTATAGATATATTTCATGAACAGCTTTGCAAGTTTTTTCACAGATGGAAATCCTTTGCAGGCTATAAAATGGACCTGTTTAGAGAATGTCAATTATAATCCAGATGATCGTATTCCCTTCACTCTTAAGTAATTCAAGAATAAAGTCCATTGTGATCTCTTCCCAAGGCTGGGTTGGTTCAGCAACTTGTTGCAGGAGGCCAGGGGTTTTTCCAGTTCTGTGTTTCATTGTGGCACAAATTTTACATAGTCCTCGACATCAGGTTTCCTTTTTGGCCACCAGAACTGTCTTCTCAGTAAATGTAGGGTTTTCAGGAATCCGAAGTAACCTCCCAGCTGGGAGTCGTGGCTACACTTTAGTACCATTAGTCTCAGGATTCTGGGTACATAAAGCTTAGTCCCTTTCCAAGCTAGTCCATCATTCATTGTCAACTCGGTTTGATGGTCCAGGAACCAAGGATCGGTCAATAGGGCCGTTTTCAATTCTGCAGTCAGCTTATCTTCCAGGTGGTTGGGGTTGTGGTTGGCTTGGGCTCGAGTGGTCACTTGGCCTGCTGATTGAGTTTCTGAAATTAAGACTTGTACTATTTCCTTTCGGTGGCTGTCAAACTGAGGTTTTCTGGACAGAGCGTCCACCAGTATGTTTTTCCCTCCTGGGATATATTTAAGGTTGAAGTTGAATCACTTGAAATATTGGGCCCAGTCGACTTGTTTGGGCAATAATCTCCTAAGGGTCTTTAGAGCCTTGAGGTTCTTATGATCGGTCTATACCTCAAAGGCCTCTGGCGCCCCTTCTAGAAAATGTCTCCAAGTCAATAAAGCCCATCGAACGACGAATGCTTCTTTCTCCCAGACCGCCCACCTTTGCTCTGTGTCTGTCAGCTTTTTGGACACATAAGCGCAAGGCATCAGTTGGCCTTGAGAGTCTTTTTGCAGCAAAACGGCTGCCACCGCTACATCACTTGCATCCGTTTGGACAATAAAAGGCTTGGTCGCGTCTAGATGCTGGAGGATGGGCTCAGTTGCAAAGAAGCGTTTTAAGGTCTTGAAAGCTTTCTGACAGTCCATAGTCCAAGCCAGGGGTTGACTTGCCTTCGGTTTGGTGGGTGACGGGCCCATTTTTAATAGCTCCATCAACGGGAGGGCAACTTCAGCAAAGGATGGAATGAATTGTCTATAGAAATTGACAAATCCCAAGAAACTTTGAAGTTGTTTTTGGGTTCTGGGGGGTTGCCAGTCCAGCACTGCTTTCACCTTTCCGGGGTCCATTTCAATCCCCAGGTTGGATATTCAGTAGCCTAAGTAGTCCAGTGCCTCTTTGTGGAATTCGCATTTTGAGAGTTTCACATATAATTTGGCGGCTAGAAGTTTTTCTAGAACTTGTTGGAGCAATTGAACATAGTCTTCCATGGTTTCACTGAAGATAAGGATGTCACTCAGGTGCACGAGGACCCCCCCTCCGGTAAAGGTGCAGGTGTAGCACCTCATTGATGAGCTGCATAAACACTGCAGGAGCCCCCTGAAGTCCGAAAGGCATGACTTTGAATTGGAAGCTACCCAGAGGACAGTTAAAAGCAGTTTTCCACTCATCTCCCTCTTTGATGAGGACCCGGTAGTAAGCTTCCCTGAGATCTAGCTTGGTGAATACTTTGCCCTTCGACAAGTGGTTCAATAAGTCCTTCCTAAGGGGGAGAGGATATATGTTTTTGACGCATACGGCGTTCACACCTCTAAAGTCAACACACAATCTCAACCCGCCATCTTTCTTCTCCTTGAACAACACGGGGGCAGCTAGTCTTGATTTGGCAGGCTCAGTAAAACTTCGTTCCAAATTGCTGTCAATGTATTTCCTTAATTCAGTCATTTCAGCAGGGATCATGGAATACATCTTTGGTTTTGGTAATTTCCCCCCCAGGCTCTAATTCTATGGCGCAATCAGTGGCTCGATAGGGAGGTAAAACATCACACTCTTCTTCACTGAATGCTTCAGCCAAGTCTTTGTATTGGTTGGGTACCTGGGGGTTATTTGGGAGAAGGTAGGATGTCATGGATGCTGGCTCAGACTCTGGGTTCAATCTGACTGGTGGCTTTGTAGTGGGTGGAAGAGGGGGCAATGGGCCCGGTCCAATGAGGATTTTTCTGAATCCATCCTCCCATTTGATCATCAGGGCCCATTTGTCTAGCCAAGCAAGTCCCAGTATGATTGATTCTGACATCTTGGGGGCCACTATGAAGCGTATGAGTTCATGATGGGGCCCTAATTCCATCTTGATCAATTCTGTCATTTGAGTGGCTGGGGCCCTCCCAATTAAGGTTCCATCCACTTGCTCAAATCTGATTGGGCTTTTTAGCAGGTTAGTCTTTATGCCCAGTTTGGGGAGTCCGATAAGACATCTAGAACACCCAGTATCAATTACAGCCTCTAACTCCCCGGCCTCCCCCATGTTTAGAACCACTAACTTGACCTTGACTGTAAAAGGTATGATGGGATCACTCATTGAGTCGTCTTCGCAGGTCGAGTTCTCGGGGACATGGTGTCAGTCTGGTGGTCCGTTACTCCCATCTGTGCAGCGGGAGCTTTCCCAGCTGTGTTTGCGATCTCACCCCTGGCCAGAGGTCTTCCTTGATTCTTCCAACCTCTAACTGGATTAGACTTCAACTGCGGAGCTTGTGATACAGGAGCAGGGGCCAAGCAATCTGCTGCTCTATGGCCGGCTTGGCCACATCGGTAACATTTCAGCACCCTGGTGGGTTGGGTATGAGCAGTTTCGGCTTGTTTTGTCGGCAGTCTCCTAGCCACAATTTCCTTCTCTGCTGGAAGGGGTTTCCTGTGCAGGTTGATGCTGCGATCTAAGCTGAGGGAGGTGGCATACCACGATTATAAGGTCTCTGGGATTCCCCTAATTTCACAGGCCTTCTTTACTTCTGAATCAATGACATTTTTAAAATAGTCTAAAGTCATTCTTTCAGGCCAATCCATGAGGTGGCTTGCAACCCTTCTAAAGTCCCAAATAAATTCTGACAAGGGTCGCTTGCCTTGCCTCATTTCCATTAACTTCTCTTCATTCTCTGCTACCCTGTCTGGATTTTCAAATCTGAGTCTTAATAATTGAATAAATCCATTTACATCATGTAATTTGGGGGCTTGTTCGTTGTATAGTTGGGCCACCCAGTCTGAAGCATCCCCTTTATTCATCCCATTTGTTATGGCCATAACCAAATCGCGCTCTGTGGTGTATTGATCTCCAAATTGTTCTATATGGGATCAGATTCGAGTGAGAAAGTATTTGAAATGTTCATGACGGCCATCGAATATGGCCTCAAAGGGTATTTGGTCTGACCTGGGTCGTGGTTGCAGAGATGGCACATGCCAGGCCCCTGCAGTTTATACTGGAATGAAAGGTACAGGCCGGGCATTGTACATACGCTGGGTAGGCCCCCTGAATCCTGGCTGGGTGGTGCCTCTGTGGAATAGGGGTCCCTGTGGCCTCGCTGCCAGTTGGGGCTGCATTTCTGGTTGCCAGGAGGAAGGTGGATGTGACCTGGTTCCCTGGTCGGGTGGAGAGGAAGTGGCTGCTGTCTGTTGCCTGGGCAACCCCCCTTCAGACCAGGGCTGTGTTGGTGCTGGCTGCCATTGGCATTGAATCCACCCCTGGCCTGGATAAAATCCCCATCCAGGAGGGATAATCTCTGCAGGAGGCAAAATTCCTTCTGAAAAATGAGGGGATTGCCTTGGAGGCTGCAACCTACCTCTGCCAGTTGATACTTCATTCTGGCTTCCTCCAACTGGCATCTGTATAATCTCCTCATCTCTCATGATACTTGGGTAAATGAATATGGGTGGTCTCATGCTTCCACCCATCCAAAGAGACTGTGAGACTCAGCCTGTCACCTTTAAATTCTGGAACTGTTGATGTAAATCTGCCCTTGAGGGATTTCCAGGATAAATCTTGGGGGTGTCTTCTTGAGAGAATTCCAATCCCAATTGTCTCTCTTCCCTCCAATCTGACAGAATAGCAATATGCCTGGGGCTAGAGAAAGATTTCTCTTCAGACAGCTAGGTTACGTCTGGGTTATAACAACTTCTTAGCTTTAAATGCTTTGGTATAGCTCCCAAATCTCTTTCTTCTACTGCCATTCTGAAAGCATCCATCATCTCCTCCAAACAAGGGCTGTCAGATCCAGTTAATGTTCCGGAGGGAGAACCCCCATATGCTCCCCCCTGCATATCTCCAACTTCGGCTGATTGTTGATCTTTCTCCATCTCTGGGAAAAGAAACTCCGGGATATCAGCCAAGCCCCTTCAAAAAATAAAATTTGACTTTGGGAAATAAATGCAAGGCATCCAGAAAGTATCCATGATATCAATCACTCCAAGACATTTTCTCTCCAATTGATTTATTTAGAAACAGATCTGGTATGTCTAAGGCAATTTCCCAAAGTGAAATTATTTTCACGCATTACACAGAATCCACCTTCTCTCCTCCCTTCTCTCCTCCCACTTCTACACTTCATAAATCACGAGAACCAATTAACTGCAATTGGAATTTTTTAATACGACATACAGAATAATCTTGAACTTTTCAACTCCTCCATCGCCCTTCCATGAAATGTGGTAGCTGAATTTTTTAAAGCTGACACTCTGTTGAGAGAGGGCCAGGGGTGGGATTCTACCAGTTCGTACCTATTCGCTGGAACCGGTTGTTAACATTCTAAACAGTTCGGAGAACCAGTTATTAGAAGAAATTACTGGCCTAAGCCTGTAAGAAAGGCAGGAAGGAAACATTCTGGTGTTAGTTACAGAAACTGTCTCTCCATTAACCCTTATTACATACTTGTTAGGACTAGACTTCCTGTCTTAGGAATGTCTCTGGAGTTTTTTTCCCCTCCTGTGCTGGTACTTTGCTCGTGTGGAGTGACCATTCAAAGTTACAATGGCACTGAAAAAAGTGACTTATGACCATTTTTCACACTTATGACTGTTGCAGCATCCCCACAGTCATGAGAAGCCAGGTGAGGAGATGCATGCCTCGATGTGAGTGATATTGAGTTGGCCACACCCAGCCAATAACATGACTATCAAGCCATGTCCACCCAATCACATGACCACCAAGCCATACCCACCACCTAAGCCACGCCCACAGGACCTGTTGTTAAAAAATTTGAATCCCACCCCTGGAGATGGCTGTTCAATCTTAATGTAGATGACCTCTTTGACCCCTCTTTCAAACTAGTGGCCAACTCTGTCCAAAATGTGGATTTTGCTATCTTCAAAAGAGTGACCTTTGTCTTTCAAACGCAGATGGACTGCTGAATTTTGTCCTAATGGGTTTTTTCTCCTACATTATGTTATGCCATGTGTTTGTGAAGTGGTTGTTTTGTTTTTCCAATGTACAGATCTATACATGCCTTCCTGCATTGTACTGCATATATCACATTTCTCAGTTTGTGTCTAGAATTTTATCCTTGGGGTGGACAAGCTTCTGCCTTGGTGTATTTCTGGGTTTAAAGTGTGTATGTATATTGTGTTGGTTGAAAATCTTCCTGAGATTTTCAGATATCCTTACAACTTATGGAATGACAATGTTGCTTTGTTTCTTGTTCTCTTCTTTGTCTGTTATGGAGGAGCTCTTGCTGGGTCTTTTTCTGGATTTGATGAAGGCCCAGTTGAGATAGCCATAAGTTAAATTCTGAGGGTTTCCTTGATGTGTTTTAGTTATTTTTCTTTTCCATTTTTGCTGGTAGGCAAACTTTCAGCCCAGTAGTGTAGGGCTCTGTTCATTCCCATTTTGTGTTCCAGTGGGCGGTAAAATTCAAAATGTAGATATTGATCTGCATGGGTGGGTTTTCTATAAACTTCAATGTTAAGGATTTTGTCTTCTACAGGGCCGATACCAGCTGATGATAGTCAGGCTTCTTGTGAAGACAATTCCTAAACCCAAGTTCAAAAGTACACCTGTTCTGTCTTTAAATTGCTGGCTGAATATAGAGACAGTCAGGCAAACTCTACAAAGGCTTCCATACAAAGTTTCTTTATTGGATCACAAGGCATCCTCAAGATATATCTCACAGTGATGTCGAGATTAATCTAATGTCCAAATCTTTGCATAGTTGACTCCATAGTGTGAAAATACAGTTATCTTCATCCCATAACGATGGAGCAAAGCAGTACGATGCTGCTGGGGTCCAAGCAAGAATAATGGAAACTCCCCCAACCCAACCAAGGGTCAATTCAGTCACCAATCAGGATTACAGATGTGACCACATGACATGAACTACATTTCCCATGATGCATTAGCTACATTTCCCATGAGGCATTCCCTTAAGGAGACGGCTCCCAATTCCCAATTAACTATCCCAATTCCCAATTAACTATATACTGTCTGGACAGCATAACCCCAATGCAGCAGCCAAAGAGAGTTGTTGATTCACTGTCTCCCACTTAATCACAAAGGGCACTGTCCCCCCACTTACTTGCTGATCCAGATCTCTGCCAAAAGCAGAGACAAATCCCCACATGACCAAAGCCAAAACAGTCTTCAAGCACACACAATGTGGTGAAATAAAGGGAAGGGGGTGTGCCCACCCCAGCCTAAAGCACCAATAGGCATTACCATAGGAGTCACCTGACCATGCCAGTCATCAAATGGTTCTTGGGGTATGGGAAATGCTGTATTAGGGTAAAAGAGAAAAAACATTTGCTCTTTAAGGGCAGCCTCTCTATGGCTGAGGACTGGAAGAAGGTGATCTTGTGAGGACACAGCACAAAACAACAACAGTAGCCAGGTTGTGTTTGAGTCACAGCTAGGCACAAGTGAGGAATGGCTCTTGAGTTGCATATCAGACAGTATTTATATTACAGGTGGTCCTTGACTTGTGACTGTAAGCCTGGAATTTCTGTTAGAAGTGTTGGAAAAAATATCCATCTGGTTCAGGGGCGGAATTCTTTTTTTTTTTTACTACTGGTTCTGTAGGTGTGGCATAGTGGGCATGGCAGGGGAAGGATACTGTGAAATCTCCAGTCAGAGATGGTATTTGCTGGTTCTCCGAACTACTCAAAATTTGCACTACCGGTTCTCCAGAACTGGTCAGAACCTGCTGAACACCCACCTCTGATCTGGTTCAGTTCCAAGCCAAAAGAAAGGCACTGGAGACAAAATGGAGGCTGGAGTCTGATTGGAAAGAGGGTCCATTTATTGATGAACAGAACCTCATGTTTGTAGTTCTGGTGCAGCTGAACACATGGAGTTGAGAGGGAGGAGTATTTATGCCTTCTGTTGGGCTTTGCACTTGAACTTCCTGTTCCTGTGCAAAGACTTGTATTCCATGATTAGCTGTTGTCAGACTCCCATGGGGCCATGTACAAATCCTAGGAGGTTGTCTGAGCTAAGTTTGGTTGAAGTTTCTGAAGGTGATGCAATGAAGGGGTGTTGGGCAATTCCTATTGTGGCTGAGGACTAATCCTACCTTTGTTGGATCTTGGGTGAAGGTATTTGCTTATGAATAGAGCTATCTATCTCTTTATCTCTTAAGTGCTGACATCTGCTGTCGGCTATTAAGGAAAATGCAGGCTGCTTTTCCATGTTTCTCCATTTCTCATCCAAGGAAATATAATATTCTGCCTTTTTAATATTTCTCAAAATATTTCATTCTTCTAGGAGAGAAGTGGGTGCTAACTTTCTACAGACGTCACGATGCTTGCAAATCAAGGCATCCATATGACTGACCCAATTTTATGACTTGTTTGCAGTGGCTGTTAAACGAACACCGTAATTATTAACTGAACATGGCAGTTGGGAAGTGAATGCATGGTTGAAAAACAAATTAATTTATATCCATAGATGTTTTTTGATGGCCAAAAGGCCAGAAACTGGCAAAAAAAGTAAATTATAGTCATGTGACCATGGAATTCTACAACTGGTTGTAAAAGGTAGCGGGTCACCAAGTGCCCAAAATGTCATATAATCATGTGACTATAGGGCAGGGGAGAGATTTCTAATATCCAAAGTCCAGAACTGGATCATAAGTACCTTTTGGGAGGTCCATTGTAACTTCTGGTTGTTCAGCAAGGACTACCTGTATTTCAGATTCCCTTGAAATTTAGGTTATATGTGTGTAGATCAGCTCTCCCCAAATTTGGCAACTTTAAGACTTGTGGACTTCAACTCCCAGAATTCTCCAGCCACTATGCTATGTTGGCTGCAGAATTCTGGGAATTGAAATCCATAAGTCTTAAAGTTGCCAAGTTTGGAGACCTCTGGTGTAGATAGACATAGATGGATATAGACATTGATAACAGCCAACTTTATGAAGTAGTTAGAGGCATTAGATTAGAAACCAGGAGACCGTGAGTTCTAGTTCTAGCTTAGTCTCGAAACCAGATGGGTGACTTCAGGCCTATCATTCTCAACTGTAGGAAAAAGGAGGCAATAGCAAGCTGTTTCCAAAACAACATTGCAAATAAAATTTCATAATTTGTCATTTAATATACTGACTGGAAAGAATTCCTATAAAGACATAGAGACATATATACCTTTGGAGGCTCCATAGCATTAAAGCTGGTGAAGAGAGAAATGGGAGAATCCAACAAGTTGTAGCAGACTTCGTTAGATTGCAGTTGATTTAAACTTAATTCTGAAGGACCTTTGATTTCGGGTATCTAATAGCAATGCTTTGGTTTTAATAACACTAAGCAACTTGGTTCTTCAAAGTTCTTAGTTCTGACTCAATCCAGCATCTTAGCTCCTGCAAGGGCTATTTGAATGTCATGAAAGGTGAATAGAAAGTTGCTCCATTATCATCATTCAGTGTTTAGAAGAGTATTGCTTAACTTCAATGATTTTAATATGTGTGAACTTCAACTCTCAGAATTCCGCCATCAGAATTCTGGGAGTTGAAGTCCATGTATCTTAAAGTTACTTAAGTTAAGAAACATTGGTCTAGACCAGGGGTCTGAAACCTGTGGCTCTGGAGCCACATATGGCTCTTTCGGCCCTCTGCTGTGGCTCTCTGTTGGCTGATCCCACCACTGGCTGGCCCCTCTCCTCCCCATTTCTCCTCGCCTGGTCTGAGAAGGTAAGAGTGATGGCGGGGGATGGAGACTCGCTCCATATTCCAGAGCAGGAGGTCTGTGTGGGAGTGAGTGACATTGAGTTAGCCACGCCCACCCAGTCACACCGGTTGTTAAATTATTGGCTCCCAGGATTTTCTTTTCTGTGGGAAATGGGTCCAAATGGCTCTTTGAATGTTTAATGTTGCAGACCTCTGGTCTAGACCAGTTAATGGTGCTCCTGGGCATCATAAGAAACATATAGAAAGAGGAAGACACTAATATGAAGACAGTGCCAGTGTGTGTGTTTAGAGCTGTGTGTATGCACTATAACTGTTTGGAAAACCCATAAACGGCGTATGCAAAATTATATAAGAGAGAGATAGTGGTCTGTACCGATCCTGAGTCATTCAAGAGTGTGGGAGTTCAGCAATTGAGGGCAAGTGAGGAAAAATACGCCTTTTCTCTCCTTACTTGCCTCGGGCTTCATCACAAAGCTGCAAACAATGTCATTCATGGCTCAGAAGTAGGTTAATGGTGTTCCAGGAGTGAGGAAAATGGATTTAGTCCAATTTTCTGGCCATACCGGAAATATGATTTGCAAAGAATAATGAGAATAGTGATGGAGTTCTTCTCCTCCCATCTGGTACTTTCCAGATGTGATGGAAATACATGGCCCAGCATGATGGATATAGCTATTTGGATGTGGGAGCTATAGTCCAAGTAGGGAGCACAATGACTCAATGGTTAAAGACACTGAGCTGACAGCCCACGTTCGAGACCCAATGAGGTGAGCTCCTGTTACCTGTCCCAGCTCCTGCCCATTTAGCAGTTTGAAAGCAAGTAAATGCATGTAGATAAATAGGTACCATTTCAGTGGGAAGGTAACAGAGTTCCGTGTGTCTCTGCATTTAATCACGCTGATCACATGATCACAGAAATGTCTTTGGACAACAGTGACCCTTTGCTAAGAAACAGAAATGAATACCACTACCTAGACAGGAGCAAATCTATCTTTACAGTCCAAATATTACTGGAAAGGTTGAAAAAAATATCTTCTAATCTGGACTCCATGTTATATTTACTAGAAATAGCTATGGCCTGTTTCCTTGCCAGGTGAAAGTTTAATTTTTGAGATGCAATACTGCAAAAATCTGAGATTTGTGATATTAAGGGAAGTTTCATACATGTCATAGTGGGTTTGCTCACTTAGTACTTTTTATTTGATATATGCATATTTTAAAATTATTAAAGAAAGCCTGAAAGCCATCCATTCCTGCAGTTTTCAAAAATAACCCTTCTCATATCTGGAGCAGGTGGGAAAATGAAGAGGAGCAGCAGGTACATCTGGGGGAGGGAGCGTCAAAATCTGCAAAATGGCAGGGACAGCGTGATGATTGAAACATCTATTTCAATGCCATGTCCAACATCTTGCAAATTTTAACGCACATACACACACCTGCTGCTGTAGGAAGACCAGCATTATTCTATGGGGGCAATTCTCCCTCCCGTCTCTAATGGCTGCTTAAAGTAGACATTAGTCTGGTTTCAGATGACACACAGCTAACAACAAACTATGATTAGGAACTAGGGCTAATGCAATTCTTTTTAACCACAATGGAATTCATGGTCTGGTTTGTATGACGTCCTAGATCTAGCCATGGAACAGCTGAAGAGGTTATGCAAATCAGGCTGTGCAGATTTTATTCATTTTGGGCTGAGCATTAACTGCTTTCTTTTCTCCTTATTTTTCCAGTCAAAAAAGCCAAGTTTGATGGCCCACAAGGTGAGTTCCCACCTTTTTTCTTTTTTCTATGGGGAAATAAGACAAACTTAAGTTGAGGTTTCAAGTAAAGCTTCTTCCTAGTGTCCCACTGGTCCAAACAATAAAATATTGAAGATTCAATAACCAAGGGGCTGCCACAAAGCATCTGAAGGCAGAACAAGAAGCAATGGATGGAAACTAATTAAGGAGAGAACCAACTTAGAACTAAGAAGAAATTTCCTGATAGTTAGAACAATTAATCAGAGGAATAACTGGCCTCCAGAAGTTGTTAATGCTCCAACTTTGAAGGTTTTTAAGAAGAGATTGGACAGCAATTTGTTTGAAATGGTATAGCTATAGCCAGGGGTAGGATCTGACAGGGTTAACTACCAGTTTGGTCATTTACGAGGTTCAGTGATTTACGATGTGCTTCCCTGCACACTGCCAGCCGCACGTCTGTAAATCGTCATCAGGATGCTGCGTGCAGAGAAGCAGCCTTTCAAAAAGCACCCTTTTCCTGCTTTTTTAAACTGCAGCTGTGCCTCACATGGCAGCTGAAGTTGAAAAAAATCAGGAAATAAAGGTCAGGTAAGAGCCCGGGTGGGCGAATGGGCAAAAACATCGGCAGACATAGAACCGGTTCTATGTCTGCTGCTCTTCGGAGCTACCGGTTCTACAGAGGTGGACAGAACCGGTAGAAACCCACCCCTAGCTATAGCATTTCTTGCTTGAGCAGGGAGTTGGACTACAGGACCTCCAAGGTCCTTCCAACTCTGTTATTCCATTATTCTGTTAATTGTGTGATGTGTTTTTTGATACAAGTAGTCCTTTACTTACAACCACAACAGGGACCAGAATTTCTGATGCTAAGATGGTTGTTAAATGAGTCATTAAATCAAGGGTCTTCAAACTTGGCAAGTTTAAGACCTGTGGACTTCAACTCCCAGAATTCCTGAGCTAACATGACTGGAGGAGGAATTCTGGGAGTTGAACTCCACAAGTCTTAAAGCTATCAAGTTTGAAGATCCCTGCACTAAATCAACTTTTCTTGATATGGTTAATTAGGCAAATCACTGCTGTTGTTAAGTGAATCATGCAGGTATTAAGCGAACTTGGTTTCCCACATTGACAGAAACTGGCTGGGAAAGTTGCAAATGGCAATCACATGACCTCAGGATGCTGCAGCCATTGTAAATACATGCCTATTGCCAAGTGCTCAAATTTTGATCATCTGATTGAAGGGATGCTGTATTAACCATATTTGTGAAGACCGGTCATAAGTAATTTCTTTCAGTTCCATTACAATTTCAAATGGTCAATAAACAAATGATTGTATGTTAAGGACTACCTGTACTTAGAATTCCCTTGCAATCAATATAATCTCAGGGCAGTTCATAGGATAGAAATGATCCTGCAATCTCATTGATATATTGCACAACATCATATAGAATTTCTTCAAAATGCAATGGCAAATTATTACCATGCACCATTCATGCCACACGAAGCATTCATCTAAACACAGCATTGTTAAATGTAGGAGAAGTAGGAGGTGTCTGAATGATCACGAATTTTTGACATTTTTCTGGAACAATTGCTAGTTTCAGTGCAGGCATGTGTTTAAGACCATTAATTGTCTGCGGATGTGCAGATTGCTACACAACTGAAATTTAAACTTTAACAGCGTGCTTGCCCTTCATTTCATTCCACCATTCTTGTGCACTGAAATAACTTCCGAATATGACCAGGTTACATATTAATGTCCTGCCTACACATTTCTTATCCTCAAGAGAGCTCAGAAGTCACAATTCTAGCAACTTCTAAGTAATAATCCCTTCAATTGTAGTCTTCATGGAATCTTATTTCTGGTGACCTACTTAATCACATATGAACAATCAGCCAAAGAATTATAAAACAGGTGGGAGAATATCTCTAATATTGAGAAGAAATAGCTAAAATGGTTAGAGAAAGAAAACAAAACTTTTAGAAGGCAGCTCTTACCTTGGATTTGGGAGCAAACCCAGCAAAGGGATTAACCAGATTAAACACCAACCCTTGAAAAATCAATGAGTTATTACTGAAATGTGGCTAGAAATGTGGCTTCGGAGCACTCCTGCGGCTAAGAAATGGGTGAGAGCAGGACATTAACATGTAACCTGGGTATATTCTGCAGTTATGTCAATGTACAAGAATCAGCAGAAAAATATACCTGCATAAAATCTGATATCTGACAGCCTAATTTGTCTAAGTAACAAGATGGCAAAATAATACTATCCTTAGTTATGAAAATAGGATCAACTAAAGAACGCAATTGGTCCATTCCTTTGGGTTGAGACTCTTTATGGAGCCTCATGTGCTGGTAGGAGATCAACCCTTAAAGAAGAAACTGGACAGCCACTTGTCTGAAATGCTAGAGGGTCTCCTGCTTGAGCAGGGGGCTGGACTAGAAGACCTCTGAGGTCCCTTCCAGCTGTATTCTGAATTGAATTGAAATTTCTTGAGGCTGAATGGCGGGAGCTTGGAATGGCTGATTTAACCACCTGCCAAGTTGCCCATTTAAAAGGTAGCAAGCACAATATTCATTCCTATAACCTGACAGACTATTGCTAAATACAAGTCTGGTGTTCTTTTGAAAAAGTGCTACTCATGTCCAAAAGGAGCCCAGCTGTTCAAGCACAGAATAGCATGACTTTTACAGGCGTGAAAGAAGGGTGAAACAAGACAGAATTACTGAAATGAGGTCTTCTGAATTATATCCTCAATGACTACTACTCTGAGGAAATGACAAGCCTGGCACTGAGTAGCTATGGCTGGCAGCATCCAATTGGAGATAGCCAATTGGGTGAAGACAAACTGCCATACACAAAGCCAGAGTAATAAAAAAAGATATAGCCTTGAGAACACCTTTGTTGAGAAGCCGATGACAACTAGTCATTGGTGACAGAACCAGCATCACAGAGCTAATTTGAATCAGCTTTCTATGCAGTACAGACTAGTGAGGTGAGGAAAAACTAAGTAGGGAAGTGGGTATTTCAGTACTGCATTTTTATTTGTTAGATTGTGCTAAAGTACCACAAAATTATATGATTTAGAAAACAAATAAGTATGGAAAAATTGGTATAACACCTGGATCATGCAGAGGAGTTACATGGAAGAAAACAAGGACTAAAAAGGAGAATTTTTTTCCCATAAGATTCTTCTTGCACAATAAAAATGCCCCTAATTGGGATTATTTTTTGAACAAAATAGATTAGATATAATCAAAATGGATTAGATATAGTCATAAGGCTGTCAAAATCATTATTAAATATTAATTCTATGCCCATGTATCTCAGTAGCAGTCACTGAGGAACATGAGTGAGGAAGTGCTCTTGTTTTGTGATTATGATCCCCCTGTGGTCTTCACATCAAGCATCAAATTGGCCATTTCAGGAAGTATGTTTTAAAGTGCTGTGATTTAATTTTAAAGGGAAAGGGGGAGAGTAAAAGAGAGGAAGTACTCAGAATTCATAAGCATTTTGAAAACCTGATGTTGAATGGGGTAATATTCTGATAAAGTGTGCTAACCCAGAATCTTCCAGGTGCTTTCCTCCAATGCTGCTAACTGTGACACCCCATTTATATTCTCTGTTTTGCTTTCTGTCTGGTAGAAAAATTCAACACATACGTGACCCTCAAAGTTCAGAATGTAAAGAGCACGACAATTGCAGTGCGAGGGAACCTTCCCTGCTGGGAACAAGATTTCATGTTGTAAGTTGGGATGGGAAATGTTTTCACCTTCCCAAATCTTGGTGGTGGGATAAATGCTGACAATGATGTGAAACTGCTGTGTAGGCCAGTAATATATATGCCATTTACAGGACTGGTTTGGTGGCTCGTAATATTCAACGTTATTACAAAATTCAGTTGTATTGGGTGCTTGCACATTTAAAATGCATAGTTAAATGAATCTAGGATTAAATCCATTTAATTAAGGATAATTAGGTCTAGAAATGTTATACGGGTGGGCTGCTTGGTATTAAAAGCATTGAAAATGGAACCAAGGTGTGACAAAGGACAGTATTTACTTAATTAAATTATTTTTAAAAAGTCAATCACATTGGGGCAAAGCTTTTGAAGATGATGTATAATAATAATAAAATGATAAAAACCTCATTTTTAAGGTTTCAATTTGTGCACAGCCAAGGCTTGTTAGTTGTTACTAGCAATAATAGCTATTTTTTAAAGCTGTGCTTGTGATAAAAGCTCTCATGCAAAATTTTAATCTCCTGCTTGTGCAGGGGGTTGAATACCTTTAAAGTCCCTTCCAATTCTGTTCTTCTGTTATATCAAGACAGCATACCTCAAAATCATAGTTCCTCTTGAGAAAGCCCTATTTCCAAGATTCAACCAATCTAACCAATCTCAGAAGCTACCAGCTGGATCAGCAATTCCTCCCTTAATCTGGATGTCTGGGTGGGCTAAAGCTGCGCAATCCTTTGGATTTAATTATGCTGCAAATCTTCAAAACAGCCTCATCGTTTCTTGGAATCAAGTAGCAGCTGTAAAGGCCAGCCATGTAATCCAGGGAAAAGATATGGCTGTGTTAAAGAGCAGTAGATCTGTGCCACATTTGTGCTGATGTGCACTTCTGATCAACTTTTGGGAACAAAATCAAAAACAATGTCCTGTGAATATTAAGAACCAAGTTCATCATTTTCAATTTCAGATCTTTAATTATTATCAGATGACTATCAAGCCCGAAATTGACATATGTGTAGCCATTTTGGTTAGGTTTAGTATATAGTATATATTCTTTTTCTTACTTTCTCTTTGGTGGTCATGGGGGAAGGGTTTTGGGCTTGCCACATTCCTAAGGGCGGGGAGGAGTAGAGATAGAGAGAGTTGTTTAGGCTAGCTGGTTCTTCTTCCTGTGGGAAAATGAGCTGACCATGTTCAGACCCCCTGAGGTGCAGATTTATGACATCAAGCAACTTTGAATAACTTCTATTGGAGAATGTGACTTTGGGGGGTTGCTTCTAACTTCTAATATTGTAGGGTAATTCCAGGTTGTGTCAGATCCAGAATTACCACGGACTTCGCCGATTTGATTCTTTCCTAAATAAAAGAAATTGTCTTGGAAGATGGATTTTGTTCTTTTCTTTTTAAATGGATTTCATCACTTGGAACCCTGACTATGACACTTTTGGTTAAGGAAATGCTTGTTCTAGTAGTTAAACCAGGGTTCTCCAAAGAGGTCAATATCAACCCCCAAAGGTCATTGGGACTAGCCAAGGGGCCAATATGATGATGATGAACTATTCGTTAAAGATGTATTTATTAAATTATTGTCATATAGCAAATGTTTGGGGATTGATGAACAATCTGAAATTTGCATAAGAGGGTTTGATCAGCTGAAGAGTTTGGGAACCCCTGAGTTAGAATCAGGGTGGGAGGTATGGGGAAATAGAGTGAGTGAATATCAGCTCTGGGGAAGGTCGCTCTAGCTCAGTCTAACAGATGTATCTCTCTCTTGCAGTGAGATTAATCGACTAGACCTTGGGTTGACAGTGGAAGTGTGGAACAAAGGTCTTATCTGGGACACCATGGTGGGCACAGTTTGGATCCCCTTAAGCACAATCCGCCAATCAAACGAGGTATGTATACAGCCAAATCTCTGGAGATATCCTTGCTCTCTGAGGAGATTTGAGCCCCCTCCCCAACAGAAGGTGTTTGGGTTTTATAGAAAAGTTAACAATACAATGATAGTGAACAGCTTTCTTCTTGTCCAGGCTTCCTCAAGCTTGTGCCTTCTAGATGTGTGGGATTGAAATTTCGAGAATGTTCTTCTGGCTATCTTTTTTATCCTCATCTTGGAAAGGATATTGCCAACAGAACAGGGATGTCCCATCTGATTCAGGAAGCTTCTTCTTTAGGAAAGATAAAAGCAGGGGTGGAATATGACAGGGTTAACTACTGGTTCAGGATTTATGAGGTTCGGTGATTTATGACGTGGTTTGCTGCAATCGGGGCGCCTGTAAATTGACGCCTGTAAATTGTCATCAGCTGCGTGCAGAGAAGCAGCCTTTGAAACTCTTTTCCTGCTTTTTTAACTGCAGCTGTGCCTCATTCGGCTGCTGAAGTTGAAAAATCAGAAAATAAAGATCAGGTAAGAGCCCAGGTGGGCGGGTGGGCAAAAACATCAGCAAACATAGAACCGGTTCTATGTCTGCTGCTCTTCAGAGCTACCGGTTCTACAGAGGTGGACAGAACCAGTAGAAACCCACCCCTGGATAAAAGCATTTGTGGAGGAAACAAGGACAATTGGGTAGTCCTCCCTCCCTCCTTCCCTTCCCTTCATCTTTCTTTTCCTTTCTTTTCTTTTTTATCTGTCTTTTTTTGCAATTGCTAGGCTATCAAGAAGGAGAAGGGTATCAGTGTTTTGGAGATCTGATGGTTTTGTGTTACCACCAGTATTTATTTGATGCGCCATGTATGGTTGAAGGGGAAAAAAGCAAAAAAGACATTACTGTACACTTCCCAGAAACATAGCAAGCATGATGGATAAGAAGATGCAAGATTAGACTAATCAAAGCACATTTTCTCCCTTTCCTTCTTCTTCCCCTAGGATGGCCCAGGAGAATGGCTAACTCTTGATTCTCACGTCATCATGACAGATAATGAGATCTCTGGGACCAAAGACCCCACTTTCCATCGTATCCTCTTGGACACCCGTTTTGAACTCCCACTCGGTAGGTTATGTTGCAAGCAATGGGTGTCTGTGGAGTGAGAGAATGCAATTTTTTCCCACCATACTAAGAATGAGATTTTTAATGCAATACAGTATTTATAAATACATATGCCATGTGTATTTCAGATAAGGTGAGAATTTTAGGGTCCAAAATATACCCCAAATTAGATTGGCTTATCTACAAGTGATGCACTTTTCATAATACTTTGATTAAAAATTCAAGGGTCAGTTTATCTATGGATAGGGTTATCTGTGAATATATATAATATTCAGCTTGCAAATGCCTGCTTTTCCTGTTGCAAAATTTTAAATGCAGAAGACACATGCATTAAATCAATGCAATTTCTGGATTTTCTGATGTTGATTGTTCCCTCAAAGGTCTCCTGATTCTTAGTTCACTTAGGCAACTGGTTCATATTTATAATGGTTGCAGGGTCCCAAGGGGTCATGTGATCCCCTTTTGTGACCTTCTGAGAAGCAAAATCAAGGGGAAGCCAGATTTACTGAACAACCGTGTTACTAATTTAACAACTGCAGGGATTAACTTAGCAAATGCGGCAAGAAAATTCGTAAAATGGGGCAAAACTCACTTAACAAATTTCTCACTTAGCAACCTACATTCTGGGCTCAATTATGGTCGTAAGTTGAGGGCCTCTTGTATAACCAAGAACCATGTCCCTGTTACACCAACAGAGCCCCAGACCCAGAGATAGATTTATCACTGAGAGCTTATTCACCAAAGACAAATTCTTGTGTGTCCAATCACACTTGGCCATTAAAGTATTCTATTCTATTCTATTCTATTCTATTCCTAGTTTTAGTTTTAGTTCTAGTTCTAGTTCTGTTCTATTCTATTCTGTTCTATTTCTGTTCTATTCTATTCCTAGTTCTAGTTCTAGTTCTAGTTCTAGTTCTGTTCTATTCTATTCTGTTCTATTCTATTCCTAGTTCTAGTTCTAGTTCTATTCTATTCTATTCTATTCTATTCTATTCTATTCTATTCTATTCTATTCTATTCTATTCTATTCTTACGAAAGGCCAGCAGGGTTGGCACCATCCTGTTCTCCAGAGATGGGTGCTACAGCAGAAATGTCTTCTATGCTCTGCCAGCCATCTTTCTTTCACTGATGGGATTTGAAACATGCCCATCCTGCCTGATAGGATGAGACAAGTAGACTTGGCATCCTACCAGGGCAGGAGTTGTAACTGTTAGAAGAAAAATCCAGGTCCGGTTCCAAGTTGGGAATAAATTGGAGGCTGATTGAAAAGATTCTGTTTATCGGTGAACAGAACCAACACACCCACAGCATGCAGTTCTGGGACAAGCTGACCAATAAACAGAATCTTTCTTTCCAATCAGCTTCCATTTTATTTCCGGCTTGGAACTGGAACTGGATTTTTCTTCCAATATAACAGAGAGAACAGGCAGCATCCTGGTAACTCTTTGCTTTGTAACTAGTGATACTCTGCCTAGCGGCCATTTTGTGACTAGACCTGTCCCCCTCAGCAGCCATTTTAGAAAATACCCACAGGGCATTCTTCAAATTCAAAATGTTTACACCCAACCATAAGAGATTGCAGGTATGATACTGACTCTCCAGATATACAAATCCAGTTGGTTATTTTTTTTCCCTCAAGGTCTTTTGAAGGCTGGGTCACAAAGAAGTCAAGATGGTGGCTTTGCTCACCCCAGGCTCTGTTGTCATCTTTTCTTTTCTTTTTTTTTCTTTTCTGTCTCTCTCTCTCTCTCTCTCTCCACATAAACACAACTAATGAGAATGTATTTAAAAATGCAATCTCACAAATGTGGCCTAATACAGTATTAGGTGGTTCTAAAAAAAAAAAAAAAAAGCTGGACCACTTGATTTTGCTAAGGGGATTCTGTTATCCTGAAAAATCTCCCACTTTCCCCCCTGCTTCTTGCAGATATTCCTGAAGAAGAGGCTCGCTATTGGGTCAAAGAGCTGGAGCGGCTGAATGCTATGCGAGACCAAGATGATGTAAGTATATGTGAATGAGTGGATGAGCATATCTGAGAATTGAAAAAATGCATCAGCTATCCTATGAGCCATGGTGGCGCAGTGGTTAGAGCGCAGTACTGCAGGCTACTTCTGCTGCCTGCCGGCTGCCTGCCTGCAATTTGGCAGTTCAAACCTCACCAGGCTCAAGGTTGACTCAGCCTTCCATCCTTCTGAGGTGGGTAAAATGAGGACCCAGATTGTTGGCAGCAATTATGCTGACTCTGTAAATCATTTAGAGAGGGCTGTAAAGCACTATAAAGCGGTATATAAGTCTGAGTGCTATTGCTATTGCCATTTTTCCCTTCAAAAATCCATTACATCCACACTTTGATTTCTGCCTGAAGTCGACTGGTGCATGCAAGCATTTATTTCCGCTCCTAACAACACAAAATGGTATCCTTCTGGATCGATTCCAAGGATTGAGGGTGTTGCGTTCATTCATCTCCTCTCCTCTCTCCTCATCCAATTGGTGATGATTGGAGGGGAGAGATCCTGTCCCCACAACAGGTAGTCCTCGACTTACAACATTCATTTAGTTACCGTTCAAAGTTGCAACACCACTGAAAAAAATGACTTATGACTGATCCTCACGCTTACAACCTTTGCTGCATCCTTGGAATCATGTGATTGAAATTCAGATCCTTGGCAACTGGCTTGCATTTATGCCGGTTGCAGCACCCTGGTGTCACGAGATTAGTGTTTATGACCTTCGCCGCAGGGGGTTGGACTAGAAGACCTCCAAGATCCCTTCCAATTCTGTTATTCTATTCTATTCCATTCTATTCTATTCTGGCAAGCAAAGTTAGTTGGGGGCAACGGGATTCACTTAAGGACTGTATGATTCCTTTCACCGCAGCAGTGATTCACTTAACAACCATGGGAAAAAAGAGTTGTCAAATGTGGTGTGCCTCACTTAATAACCATCTTACTTAGCAACAGAAATTCTGGTCTCAATTGGGGTCATAAGTTGAGGACTACTTATATGAGGTGCCACATGGATTGGTGCTCTCTTCTCTCCTATTTAACATGGACATGAGACCCTGAAGCACGGGGACTCAACTGTTTATCTCTGCTCCTGGTGAATTAAGTAATGTTGTGGATGTCCTATCTCAGCGTTTGAAGACTGTCTGGATGGGGAATAACAGGCTTCAGCTGAACCCTGGCAAGATTCAGCGATTTGGGGTTTTAGGGATCTCGGTTTTTAGAAGTAATAAAATTTCTGGTGTTGTATGGGTCTGCATTGCCCCAAACAGACCCCCCCTGCACAATCTAGGAATCCCCCTGGATTCATGACTCAAAGAGCAGGTGGAAGTTGTGGCTAGGAGGGCCCTTGCACAACTTCATATTGTGTACTAGTTGCACCAGACGTGTGCTGTTCCCAGTGAAGTCCACAATAGAACCAGGTCCCTTGGCTCTCATTGTCAAAAATTCTCTTTCCAAATGAAGTGCTTTTCATTTAACCATTTTCCTCTCCATCTTCCCCCATCTATCACCGGTTTCAGTTCTTGCTTTCGAGCTCCCAAATCAGAGGGCTTTGAGAAAAGGAGTTTTTCTCAGACAGGTCCTAATCTTTGTGTTTTCTTCCTTTCCTCTTCATTCTGGGAGAAGCAGGAGAAGCCGCTTCCAGTCCCCGGCTCACAGTGCTGTAAGTGTTTCTTTGATTTGGGGAGGTTGGGCATATATGATTGTGTTTTCCTAATTTCTGCTGCAAATTAGATTTGGCACATGAAGTGTTCCCTTCACACTTTTCCAAGCAAGATGGATTCCACCCTCCTTTTTTGGCTGGAGTATTTGGAAACCAATGTTTCATTCCAAGATTAATGAGGGTTTGGCCCAAGACAGAGCTGTTTACAGTTTGGTCAATGAAAGCTTCATCCTTTCTTCCTATCCCTTCCCTCTGTGTCTTCCTAATACCATTTCTTCCCTTATGTCTTCCTACCCTTTTAAGTCTCAGAAGATCTATTGGGTGATGGATGCATGGGCTAGAGGGCAGATGCTGGGGACAGAAAGGTAAAAGGGATTTCCAGAAGCCTTTAAGGAAAAACAGCCCATTTAAGTCCATCCTGGAAAATAGCCTATTATTATCCTAGTTAGGAAAGATTTCTAATTGAACATTTGAACTTACAACTCTAGAATATAAGGAAAGCCAGTATGAACCAGACTAGATTATAGTAGAACTTTGCTGGATCAAATGTAAAAAGCTCATCAAACAAGCATCTGACAATTGATAGCCAGATACTCTCATGGGAATCCCACAGGCAGGATGGGAACAGATTAATCTTGCTAGTAATCTTGCTAGGTTTTCACAGCCAGTTGGACAGTGTTTAACTTCAAGGTTTAGTGTCTATGACCTAGAGAACCTACTTTCTTTCACTGACAACTGTGGCTTGTGTATTCACCGGTGGGGTGTAGTCTATTATACAGACAACACACATCTGAGCAGAGAGTGATATAGCCAGATTTTCTGATTTCTGACTGGCTTTCAGCTGAGTTGGTTTCAAGTTGGTGAGAACTTTGGTTTTTTGTGGGTCCAGTCAAGACTAGACAAAGAACCCAAAGATTCCAGCCACAGTTGTCAGTAAAATATCAAGAAATCTGTTCTCTCGAGCAGTGGCCCCCAACTTTTGGGGCACCAGGGACCAGTTCCATGGAGAGAAGTTTTTCTGCAGGCTGGAGGAAATGTGGTTTCAAATGCTGTCTGCATCCCACAGATGGGGCTTTGTTTGTTTGCACAGCCTGGTTTCTGGCATAACGTAGCCTGATGCCAGTCCAAGGACAGAGAGTTGGGGACCCTTGCTATAGAGCCTAGCCCATGGTTAAAGCCCAACAATCTTGCTAATCTTCAGGATTTAATCAGGAGAGGTGAACTGCTCTTATTTATTGAGGCTCCATTATATATTATGATTAATAGCTGAAAGATGTACTATCCATGAACCGATTAAAAATCAGCCCCTATTGATCAGACTAAGGAGCCATCTTGTTTCTATTATTAATACTGAATAAGCTGTTCCTAAAAATCTTACTCCTCAGTGCCTGAATCCCACAATTTATTCTTCTTCACTTTTTTGTAACTAGGATGTAATTTCATTTCATTTCTGTTACATCTTCCATACAACAAACTCAGATCTACTCAGTCAGGCATCCTGTTATTCATAAATGCATTTTTAAAAAAAACACTGTATAGATTGTGAGATTTGATTTTTTTTTCAGTGACATCACTGAGACACGTAAGAACAACAAAGTGTGTTTTTAAAGAAGCACATGCCTTTATCTTCCATAGCTCTTCTTTATAATTAGTTAAAATTAAAATGGTTAGCTTAATCAGGCATAAATAATGCTGCTTTCAGGCATATCTCAATGATTCCTGCCTCTCCAATAAGATAGGGTGAGAAAGTCTGGTGAGCAGACAAAGATTAGGATAAAGAGTCCCATCTCTTTGGAGCACATTGAAAGGGAGGTTCTTGTACCTTGCTGACTGCCTCTGCAGATGCTGCTGATTACAAATGCTATTAGAATTTCCAGCAGCCATCTTGATTTTTTTTTCTGCCTGTCCTGAAAATGCTCTGCTTCCTCTTCTATTTGTGTGCTCTGTTTTATTTCAAAGCCTTTTCAAGCTACTAGCACTCTTCATCTCTTACAATTGTGCCTTACATGCATTTCTTACCAGAGTTCTTAGGAGGGCAGATAATACCTATCACATAGTTGAAGGCAGAGGTGAGTGAGAAATAGGTCAGAATCTATTGGTATATCTCTTGGGAACATGTAGTATTGGGAACAATACTCTGCAAAGTCCTAGATTCAAAATACACTCAAAGATATTGTGTTCTGCAATGCTGTACTGTAAATTCCTTTTTGGATCTGTCTCTGTTTGGCAAAGTTTAAATTCTGCTAAAGAACCAAGCAGATCCATTAATTCTGATGTTTTCCCATCCCAGATTCAATACGTTTTTGGAGAAAAATGAATGGAATAATTTTGGTGAGGTTGGTGCTATCAAAGTTTAAGACAGTGTTTTTCAATCTTAGCAGCTTTAAGATGTGTGGACTTCAATTCCCAAAATTCTCAGCCAGTACCTCTTAAAGTTGCTAAGGCTGAGAAATACTGGGGTACAGGAACCTCCATGTTCAAAAGCAGCATCCCTGTAAGACTAGAACATTGTTTCTTAAACTTGGCAACTTTAAACTGGGTGGACATCAATTCCCAGAATTCCTCAGCCATCATGCTGACTAGGGAATTCTGGGAGTTGATATTCACACAGTATAAAGTTGCCAAGATTGAGAAGCACTATAGAAGATAAGAATAATGTAGAAAGGCTTTTCCTTGTTTATTAGGATCAGACCACATCCCAGTGCCCTTTAAAAATGTGGCTAAGAGATATACAGTCGGCAAAATAAAGATAAGGTGACATCACCAAAATGAATGAGGCAAGAAACATTTTTAATATGGTAAGATTAGTAGATTGAAGAGTGTGATCTATCAGTCTTAAACGCTTGCAGACTTCTTTTTTCTCTGTTCCACCCCAATCTAGTGGTAAATCAAGCTTTTAAGATTAGTAAATCATATTCTCCAATCTGCTAATTTCACTAGTTTAAAAATGAAACAGTTCCTGATAATTGTAGCTCTCAGCTATTTGCTATTTAGCTATTTGGTAAAAGAATTTGGTAGTGCAATTTCAAAGGGTTGCAAAAACTGAGGGTCAACGTCACACCCTAAGCTGCAGATTATCCCTGCCTGTTTTTATGTGTTTGTTAGCTTCCAAAGTTCATCTGGATGTAGAATTTATACCTCCCTTTCCCTACAACCTCCTCTTCCCTCTAGGGTTAGAATTACTAAGTATACAGTATTTAGAATTGGCCTGTCTCTTAAAGGGACATGTCTTCTTGGCTTTTATTTTGTAGGCAACTGGAATTATTTTGGCTGGGGAGATCAACAAAGTAAGTATGCGATTCTGATCCTGTACCCTCCCACTTCACTCTGTGGCATTCTTAAATATTTTCCTATTACTTCTACTCCAGGGGGATGAGGTATGGGTCAAATCTAACATGGCCCACCTTTTCATCTGGAGGGCAAGAGATGAAGCAGGTATTTTCAGGTAGTAAGCAGGAGCAATAATGACAACAATTTTTTTGCATAGTTAGCAGATATTCAAATTAGTGTATACCTTTAAAACTAGAATAACCTCACATGCCACTTATGACAGGCTCTTGAGATTTAAAATTCTATCCTCCAAAAGCCTTTGGTATTACTTACTAGACTCCAGATAAAGATAGTGAACTGGAGAAGAAAAAATTGTTTAGTGAATTCAATGCAGTGATTAAATTTGAACTGGGGACTTTCTGACCTAAGGATGACATTAATAGAATTGAGTCATTCCTCCTCTGTGGCTTGTCTATAGCTAAAACTATTGATGCTTAGAAACCAAAATTAGCTTTAGCAACATTTTTCAAATTATTTAATTGACTGATTTATGGTATTAATCCATTTTCTGTATTAATCTAACTGAGTCTAGCTTGATGTGCAAATGTAATCTCTAAGTCCTTAACTATATTGGATGAACTCAGTACTTTTCCTTAACTTGTATCCATCCACTATTTTGAGGCTGCTCATTGTTTAAGAGATGCTTTGTAATGTCAAGGGATGACCACAGATAAAATGTTCCTACAGACTCTCACACAATGTTTTAATAGAAGAACAGTCCAGCCATTCATTAAATGCCGGGCATCAAAAGGGTGGGTATAATTGTGTGAACCTACCTTTAACTAATTGTGTCAATGGCCTCCACCCAAAAAATACATTATTGTGTTTTGTGTAGATGCTTAGTGATTCTGACAATGCCAGCCAAGCAGCAATATTTCTTTCAAATAAATTTATTAAAATATATGGTCATGAATCAAACTCTCTCTTTCAGATACACAGTTATATTCACATAACACACGACAAAAATGTAGGAGAAACATATACACAATATATTAAGTTTGATTAGTGTTAGTTTTAACTAATCAAGGAACTACCCTAACCAAGGAGAAAACTGCATCCACAGTGGCAAGCCAAATTAATCTATATGTATAAACAGGGAGCATACCCCACACTCATTAGCACTGGTGATGTTACCTAGCTAGGTAATGAAACATCTACAAGCACACATAGCCAAACTCAGAGAGCACCAAGGACTCCACAGTATTACTTTTGTTTGTGGCTTAGATTGTCATGTAAACTGAGTCTGCTTGATAAATAGTATAATATGAACCTAGAAAATGAATTAATTCGGGAATCAGACTCAGAGTGTTTATATGGTCAGCTGGTGGCTGGGATTACCACACAGTAGACTAAGCTAAAACAGGTTTGAAACTGTTGTAGCTAAGTGGATCATGGGAACTCAGCCTTTTTTCAGTCATGTTTATTGGGGAGGGGGGTATAGCCATGAAAGCCAACTGGGGTCAGTCACTCTCTCTCAGCCACACTCACCTCAAAGGGTTGTTGTTGTGAGCGAAATAGAAGGAAGCTATGTTGGATATGTTCACTGCCTTGAGTTATTTGTAAAAATAACAATGATGGGATACAAATAAATAATGTGAGAGGAATTTTGTTCAGTCCATTTGTGAATCCAACCAGTGAGATGGCACTTAGATTGAAAAGGAGATGACTTGATTCCTGAGGCAGGGTTATGTTCCTGTCCACTTCAATTCCAATTTATATTGTTTGATTGAGCATGGCCAAGTTGAGGTCTTAATTTGTTTTCCCTTTAAGGATCATATGAGACAGGAATTATTTTGGGAGAGCAGTTGTGTTTTATTTTAAAAATACGTATATTTGACACTCTTTTAGCTTGCATATTATTCTTCTTGGACCAATTTGGAATCTAATCCCTTCCAATCAGGAATCACATAGGGCATAGAAGGAGCGCTTAAATCTAATAGCCAATTAATTTGGCTGCAGAATAATATCACTCAGGACATATAATCCAACCACTGAGAGTGGAGGCAAGTTAATTAATGAAAACATTTTCACAAGGGCTGCCCAAAATGCCAAGGAAGGCAGTTTTTCTGCACTAACATAAACTTTTTTTAAAAAAAAAAGTTAAGGATTTGGTTGTAATATAGATAAACTTTCATTGGGTTATTGGTTTAGAGCAGGGGGTGTCCATCCTTGGCAATCTGAACATTTGTGGGCTTCAACTCCCAAGCTGGCTGGGGAATTCTGCAAGCTAAAATCTGTAAGTCTTAAAGTTGCCAAGGTTGGACATCTCTGATTTAATTTAGATCTTAGAAAGAAGGATCACTGAATGGTGATCAGGATCGTTTTTAGGAAACTGAGAAATCAGCCAGCAGTGAGGGAAAAGTAGAGAGGAACTATGGATAATTATGCAGTGCATCATGTCCTGGCTTGCTTACAGATGTAGCAAGGTCAAGAGCCAATATCTGAATGAGGAAGTAGGTTTGCATGCCAAGGAAACATTCAGCGTCCAACCTGCACCCCAATGTACATTCCCCATGCCCTTTCTTTCTCTCTCCACTCCATCCTACTTAGCAGCTCTGCAAGGAAATCCATGCCATACCGTGACCTGTGTAAACAGCTTCCTGCCCCACCTATTTTAAACAACCATGTGACTTTCTTTTTTTTCCTTTTCTTTCCCCAAGATCATGTTCTCTGAATGTACTGTAGTTTGGGCTTCAACTCCCAAAATGCCCATCCAAGCTGAACATTGTGGGAGTTAAAATCCATTAGATCTAATGGGTACCAGCTTGGGGAGGTCCTTAGATTGTTTCTAAATTTCTTCAACCAGCTTGTGAGATGTCTTCATGCTCTATTTGTCCGTTCATCTCTTTCTGTGTTCTCCACTTCTTTTCAGTTACCAAGTATCCCTGTCCACTGGAAACCACCATTTTTTTCTGTTCTCCAACGGAGACCCTTTTCTGTTATTCTCTATCACATCAGAACACTGCATACTTTTGACCCTTATGCATGTGGACCTTCTAAATACAGATGCTTGCCAACACACACAGATGTACACATATTGTGCTCCCATGTCCCTCGCATGTAAAGAATGTTCACATGTCCCATTCTAATAATGAACACTTTGTCATTTTATATCATGATATTGGGTCCCTTTTCACAGATGATGACCCTGACAGCACCGTGGATGACCGGGACAGTGACTATCGCAGTGAGACCAGCAACAGCATCCCACCCCCTTACTATACAACCTCCCAGCCCAATGCTTCGGTCCACCAGTACCCCATACGTCATCAACAGCGAGTATCCCGAGACTCCTATACAGATTCTATGCAGGGTTATGAGATGGACTATTCTAACCATCGGCCAATCAGGTAGAGTGGATGCAGCCTGGAACTGTTGGGATAAGTAGGGAAGGGTTTCTTGCCCTCCCCCTAGAAGATTATAAAATGGGGAGAGAGCATGATACATCATGGTAGACATAAAGCAACAAATCCAACCTTCTGTCTCAAACACAGGATACCTGTGATAACCCAGAGTGTAATACAAACGTAACAAAATTCAAAACGTAAATAAATGTCCTTTAATGCCTCCAACTTGGCCCCACTATTGAAGAATTCTCAGTTGGAGATAAAACGTACTCAAAAATAGTCTTCAAAAGAAAGCAATACAGTCCGAATGTAATAAGCAGATAAAGGTGAAATAAAAAAACCAAACAAACTACAATGATGAAATTTCCACAATGGACCAGGATAAATAATTACCAAATTCAAGGAGATAACAAGGCACAGTCTGTTGGAAGGATGCCAACCAAGATAACTTCAGCCCAAAATAAAATACACTTTGCTTCTAGCAATGCTGTGTTGTAATCATCTCTCATATACTAGTCTCCTCAGCTGCAACCAATGAGGAGGATCATGGCCGCTTCCTCTCGCGTAAACCAAGCTGTTGCCTTCTCTGTTCCTCCCTGCGTGTCCTAGGATGCAGAGGGGATGGGCCTGGTTCTTCCTCTGACTGCCTAGTCGGCCTCTGCCCTTCCCCAGCTTCATCCACAACCTCAGTAGCCACACCTCCACTCCCTGTCGGCTATTCCTCCTCTCCCTCAGAGTCCGACTTGACCAAGGGCATAACAACACCCAACATATGTTTATAAAGGTAATCCTCAACTTACAACCATAACTGGGACTGGAAAATTTGTTCTCACAAGACTGCACCCAATTTTACAACCTTTTTAGCCATGGTCATTAAATGAGACATCACGTGATCGTGACCTGCAATTTCCCTCCCCCCTTGTACTTCTTATTGACTTTGTTTGTCAGAAGCCAGTCGGAAAGGTTATGAATGGCGGTCATCCTAAATACCTAACCGTTGCCAAGTACCTGAATTACAATCAGGTGAACACAGGGACACTGCAATGATTGTAAGTGTGAGGACCAACCATAAGTCCCTTTTTTCAGTGCCATTGTAACTTTGCATGATTGCTAAACAAATGGTTGTAAGTTAAGGACTATCTGCAGCAAACATACAAAAGTAGTTTCTTTGCTCTTGATCTCTGCCTCTGGTTACTCAGAGGTATATAGCAGAGTACAGAAGTTCTGTTTGTGCCTGTCATTGGTAATAGGCCTAACCTCTCAAGGCTTTTCGGCAGCTCCTTTTGAACTGGGGTCATATTTAGAATGGAGCGAGGGCCAAAGAATTGAAAGAATCAGCTCCATTACTGGCATTGTTCAAGAGCTGAAACATTGCAATGGATCCCGAGCCAAATTCTGAACAATAGCTAACAAACAGACTTTTTCACGGCAACTCAATTGGCTTTCATAACCTTAGCTATTTCCTTTCCTCCAGCTTGGTTTCAGCTCTAGCACAGAGGTCTCCAAACCTGGCAACTTTAAGACTTGTGGACTTCAACAAAGTCTTAAAATTGCCAAGTTTGGAGACCTCTGCTCTAGCACATTGGAATATATGGGGAGAATCTTGCCAAAGACCCTCTGGGTATACAAAGTGAGGAGGAAGAGTTTAAAACTTGGCTTGGATCCATAATAAAATAAGAAGTGTGGTGGGTAATCTGGGGACTAGAAACCCTGATAGCACTCCAAGAAAAATGAACGGCCTCGACTGTGCTGGGGCAACGGCAGCAGGCCTCTTAATTGCTGTTTGCATAAGAGTAATCAAATCATATGCTTAAATAAAAGGGCTCCATTCCATTCCCCGAATCTTCCGTTGGCCATTAATCATTCATTGTAGCCTAGCATTTTAAACAATGCTGTCAATGTGATTGTTCGTATCCTTTGCGAATCACAGGGCCTTTAGGGGCCACTCTCTTGGTAGCTAACTTCGATGATAGATTTACTTTACTTCTTTGAGAAAATCATGATTGGTTGCTGAGGATGGAGGTGGTGGAGGGGTGGGGTGGGGAAATGACTTGCAACCATCCCAGTTCAACATTGTTTTCTGTATTTCAGAATAGACTTCTCTTTTCCCCAATGCCAGGTCTACCCTTTGAATAGTTCCAGGCCAGCATTCTTCAAGCAAACTCCAATTATTCCACACCACTGTTACCAAACTGGCTCTGAATGATGAGAGCTACGATGCAGCCTAAATGGAGTGCCTTGAGTTGCAGAGGTTGGCCTGGATATATTCTATCTGAACAAAAAACAGGTCTCAGATAGAAACCCACCTCCTTGTCTCTTAGTTCATAGCTAGCAAATTTATGTTTTACTCTCTCCTTCTGCTCCCTTTCATATTCCCAAGACAGGAGGGGGGTGTCTTTTCTCTCTGCCATTTGATATGCTGACCCTTTTCCTCTTCCCCTCCCTGGCAGACGCTATGGTAGTGTAGATTCTGCCGCAAACGGGCACAGTGACGCTGAGTCTGCTTCCGGGTCAAGCAGGCGCACGAGCCGCCAGCCCTCGCTCGAGAGCAGGCGCTCCATAGACCTATCTGATAGGTGGGTCTTTCTCTTGTTTTTCCGCTGTGTGCCTTTTGCAGAGTCACGTGGTTCTTGGTTTTTGCAAACTGGATTAGGCCATCAGCATCTATCCAGCAGTGGCTGCTACGACTCCTTTCCTGTTCCCATTCCGCCCCCTGCAAATATTTTTCTTTTCCCAAACAAAGATTGAATTTGAAATCAAGATTTTGCTAAGGTTGAACTTCCCTGAACTAGTTCTCAGTGGAATATATACAACACGCACATACATTTTGTAACTCCTGGGGGAAGACTTTTTCCAACAGGCTATTGTAACATAAAGAAGGCTCAGCAAGATTTAAAAGAAATGATGCTATGCAATATCCTCTGCTTTAAAAATGAAACAAGTCTGGTGCAGATTTTCCCTTTCTCCAATCCACTTGGATGCAGCTCCTGTCACTGCCATCAACCATGGGTAACTGCCTGCTTACTACTAGGATGGTGAATTAGTGTAAAACTGCTGTCTTCCATGACCAGTTTGCCTTCCCTGATCGAAGCTTCAGATACAAAGCTAGAATCTGGAGATGTATCTGAGTGGATTCCCCTTTCCACACCACCTCCATTTTCCATTGCTGTGTGACTTCTGAAATCAGCAGGTACACAATGTGTATAAGGAGGCTAAAATGGAGTTGGAAAGCCTGTATGTTGAGTGGGTTCAGGGAAAACACATCAATTGTCTTAGCGTATTGTGAGAACCAGGCCTTTGCAACAAACAAACCATAATATGGCGCATTTGAGCATAGTATGTTAGTCATAGACGAGAGAGCCAACTTGGCAAGCATTGCCAAAACTTGATTGGAGATTCCCATCTTGGCAATGGGCCTTTCTGGTTTTCAAGTGTGGCACTAGCCATGATACTGGGCCAAGGGTTGTGATCATCCAGGAATGTTCACAGGCGTTCTCCCAGACCTTCATCAGAATAACAGAGCTGGAAGGGACCTTGAAGGTCTTCTAGTCCAACCCACTGCTCAAATTGGACGCCGTATTTCTAAACTGGGATTGATCCCAACTACCTTGCAGTGTTTTACCATTGACTGCAGGGAAGAGGGAAATATGCAGAGGAACTGAACATTGTGCAAGCTATGTCTGTACCCCGTCATTTGATGACATCCAGAAATTTAAAAACAGAAGTGCAGATTCCTAAGATTCCTAATCCATCTAAGACTTCGAAATTGCAATCAAGCCATTGAGACTAGATGGCTTCCTCTACCAGGCCAAAAGTTGAATAAACGGGCACTCGCATTCTTTTGTGAGTCTGCCTTCCTTTGTCCCACCCTCATTGCCAATGCTGGAAATGTGGTTTCGGTCTAATCCAGGTATGTCCCATATCGTGTCTGCATGTGCTTCCCGTAAGCCTCTGTGCTCGCTCAGAGACAGTCTGATCAGTCTGCCGTAATGTAGCTTCTGGGATTTCAAGCTATCCGTCCCTACAGTGAATCCAGCTGTCCCTCTGTTCTTTCTGTGTCCCCTCTCTGATCCTTATGTCCCCTTTTTTCTTCTGTCATTTGATACTCTATATTTTGAGAATGTGTGACGAGTAAATCTAACTCTGTCAGGGGAAAGGAAGAGTTCCTTTGGAAGACATCAGTCTTCCTTCAGAGGTCTGAAGAAGCATCTTGGTTCTTTCAAGGGGAAAAAAAAACCCAAGAAAAATCCAGTTGCCTTTTGAAAAGTACCTTTGGGACAACCATGACCTGAATGATTGAGAATCTCCATAGATTTTTAGAAGACAAGTGCAAACCTTGTATGAGTGTCATTCCCGAGTATAGCTTTGATCCTTTTCTCCCTGAAATGCTAGCAATCTGTATGAAGAGGTCTGTATTATTTTTAAGCAGGTGGGAAAGGGTACACACCCTGCCATCACTTTAGGGCTCATCCACTTTATTAGGAGACATCATGAATACTTTTGATCGAGAGGTACAGTCTATGCATGTGTGTGTGTGTATGTGCGTGTTTATTCGGAAGAATGAAATCAAAATTTTATTGCTGGCTGAGGATTTCTGGGAGTTGTAGTCTACACAATGTGACCATTATTTTCAATGGTTTCTGGCCAAAAACACCCATTGCAGTAAATAGATTCGTTTAACAAGCACCACCAAAAAAAGGTTATGAAATAGGGTGTGATCACACGGTGACCTGCTTAATGACCACAACCATATATGACCGTAATTCTGAGCCCAAATATGGTTGTAAGTCAAGGGATACCTGATAATTCTGTCACAGAGGGCCTCTATGTATGTATGTATGTGTAATGATCATGTCTGGACCACTGATTAGAAAGATGTATATAGTTTCCCTATTCTTACCAATTTTCTCCTATTATACCAGCAGCAGGTGTAAACTTTATTTGGCTTTATCATCCAGTGCTATCCATAACTGTGATGTCCCTAAAAGAACTGAATCATTGGAGGGGCAGGCTGGTGTTTATTGTTCTATGTTTCTGCGTCTTTGGCTGCTGTCTCTTTTTGTGACTGATTGCTGCTGGTGGCTTGGCTGAATCTGTGGAACTGGCAGAAAATGGACTTTGGGCATTGTAAAGGTAGTCAGGCTAACTTATGCAAATTGTTCTCCAGTTTGTACACGGGGGAATGACTCTGATTAACCAGTTTGATCATGGTTCAGTGAGTGGGAATAACTGGTAGGAGAGTGGTGTATTAAGACACTATCAACTTTCCTTCATTCCCTGGCACTAAATGGTATGACCAGAGTTGGAACTGATGGCAAAAGCATCAGCATATTACTCTGTTAATAGCTAGAAGTGAATTACATGCAATTGCATGTAAGAGTTACATACAATTGTAAGAGTTACATACAATTGCAAATTCCTAAACTTTAATGTTGGGCTGACCCATAGAACGCTCTAAATATAAGCATTTGCTTATATTTAATGCTTGGGGGTTCACAGGATACCTAATCTGCCCTTTTACTGAGCAGCAGCTCATGAAAGCAGATTCCTTCTAATAATGTTTGCTATTCGTTCCCCTGGCTTCCCAATGAAAGGAGCTGGCCAGATCTAAAAGTAATCTAGAGATCTCATATGAAGAAATTCACAGCCTCCTGATGAGATTACAGTTCCATAGGAGAGAATACTGAAATGAGGCCCCGAATGGGACATACTTGGAAATGTAATCTGAACAAGGATGCACTATTGTAATGTTGGCTACCCTCTTGCTTGGAACCATTCAGATTCTTTGGGGTGTTAGGAAGGCCAGTATAGGTGTAAATTTAAATCCATCATTATTATTTTTGGAGGCGTGTGGAAGAGAGACATAGACATGCTCAATAGTTGTGCTATGTGGACCTGTAGAGAAATAAATGTGAGGATTGGCTCTAGTGAGCTAACTCCACCATGTTCTCTTTAAGCTCATTTATAACCTCCCCCTTTCCTCCTCGGCTTCTGCCTCTGTTCCTCCACCCCCCTCCCCAACCCCTGCCCATCCCTACAGCCCCACTGGGAGCAGCCGCTATGCCTCCTCAGCTGAGCTGAGCCAGGGTAGTTCGCAGCTGAGTGACGAATTTGACCCCGATGATGTCAGCCTGGACGAAAGGGACGGCGACTCCTACCACTCTTGCCACAGCTCTGTGAGCTATCACAAGGACTCCCCGCACTGGGACGAAGAAGAGGATGACTTCTACCTGGAGGAGGATGAGTTCAATGAAGAGTACAGTGAGAACGAAGAGTACTACCCCGAGGACAAGGTGCCTGACGCTGACCATGAATCTTACCCCAAGGAGACTTCTCTGAAGCAGCCAGAGCCGCAGCCAAAGGCTCCACAGGTCCAGCCAGCCACGCCATTTGCTCTATCCCAACAGAAGCCGCCCCAGCAGGCCCAACAGCAGCAGCTCCAGCAGAAGCCACCCCAACAAGCCCAAGCCCAGCCTCCGCCACAGAAACCACCGCAACAGGCCCAACAACAGGTGCCGCCAGTGCAACAGAGGCAGCAGCAGCCCTTGCAGCAAAAAATGCCTCCTCAGGGGCAGCAGCAGAAGCAGCAGCTGCCCCAGCAGCCACAACAGCCCCAGCAGGCCCAGCTGCCCCCCATGCAGCAGAAGCAGCCGCCCCAGCAGCAGCAACAGCAGCAGCAGGCAGCCGTGAGGTTGCAACAGCAGGTCCAGAAAGAGGAGAAGGTGGACGAGATTCCAATTGTCCTGCAGGAGGAAAAACCAGCAGAAGAGACTCCAGCTGTGGAGAAGCCTCCCCAGGAAGAGCCCCCCAAGTCAGAAGAGAAGTAAGAGATTATTTTATCATTGGAACTGGTAAAGGTCAGAGTTTTCTTGTCTGCCTAGGTCAGTCTCGGTCCTGCTGTAGGGCAGCTTTGAGCCTGAGAGAACCATTGCTCTTCATGGGTTCCTTTAGCAACAGGAATATACATCCACCATGCTACATTCAGCCTCAGGGAGCCAGAAATGCCATTTTAATCACCCACCGTGTCCCTGGCATAGGATCATAACATGGAATTGTGGGAGATTAAAATGAAAATAAAGCTCGTCCCAGTGTTTTGAAAGGAGTAGGGGAAACGCCCTCCCTTCCATTCCACTCATACTGCGTCATTTTGTGGTCTGCCTTAGTTGTCACCTCTCTCAAAAGTTTAGGAATGGGGTCATCCAACCACAGTAGGTAGGTGGAGATTTAGATGATCTCCCTTCTGTTTCCCCCAAAGTAGTTCCTCAGTTTATAATTAAATTACTGCCACAAGATGTGGTGATGGCTACTAGTTTAGATAGTTTTAATTGATTGATTCATTCATTTGTACTACTGAATCCCATAGGACTCCTAATGATTGACAGTGTTGTCAAATAAAATTCCCATAGTAAATAATTCATAAAGCACCCTTGGTAAGCACTCAATAATATATACATAAAACATCTACAGTAGAGATAAATCAATTAAAATGTAAGTAACAGACAAACCCTAATATATCTCAGCAATATATTCAGCAGCAAACAATCAGTGTATGCAATAAATGATTTTCAAAAGAACTCAGTTTTGATCATCCTGAGTGAAATCAAGGTAGGATCAAGCCTGATCATATGTGTATTTGCACATACAAAGAAACAGTGCTTCGTTTACTGATTGATACTTTGACATTTTTTTACCCTTTCTCAGACACTGTTGGGACATATTTGAGATTTGCATAAAGTTTTAGTGTACTGGCAGTTTTAGCATGCAATTCCCCCTTTTCCCTGCTATTGCAAGCTAAGTTGATATCTTCAGTGAGCTATCTACTATGACTTCAAGATCGTTCTCTTGGTTAGTGACGGCATGGGTATGTGAAGGTAGGAGGTTTTGGCCTGGTGTGCATCAAGTTATCCTTCTTTAAACTAAGCCACATTTGGCATTTGATTAACCCAGTTTAAAAAGATCTGGAGTTCATCATAATATTTTGGTTTTTACCAACCAAAATAATTTCTTATGATCCACAAATTGGCCAATTTATTGCTTACCTCAATTTAAATTCCAGAAGGGGAGTGCTATTTAAATTTCCCATAGTTCACTGGAACAACATTACATTGGCAACAATATGACAAATAAAATTGTGGATCCTTAAATCCAGTTACCATTCAGTTGCTAAATGAGTAAGTGATACTGGGATTAACACAGTAGTGTGATGTTCTAAGATTTTTGAACTTGGCAGTGGCCTACATTTATCTACCCTAACATATAATCTGTAGCATAAAACTTGCCAAAACACAGATCTACTTCTAAAAACTTTAAGATGCATCTGCTCCCTCTAAGAGAACTTTTTAAAAAAAATTAGTTCTGAAACATTGCATAAGCCCTTGTAAAACGTCCCCAACCAGGAACTCTGCGGGTATGTTTGGACTCAGAATAAGTTAATTTCATAATTAAAAGTGGACAGAAAACACTGAAGTCCTATTTTTAATCCATGGATCTTTAGTTGGATAGTGTAGAGTTTGAATCTAACAGTTAGATCGCAGCCCCAAACTCTTTAGCTCATTGACTCCTTCATGAAATTTCAGATTGTTCGTCAATCCCAAACTTTTATTATATGAAAATAATTTAATAAATATTACTTTAAACAATACTGTGTTTCTTCGAAAATACAACTGAATCTTATTTTCTTTTGACCCCTGAAAAAACGGCTAGGACTTCTTTTCAACGGGTGTCTTAATTTCCCCCCATACACCTCGCCTGGCCACCAGGCTGCTTCTTTCGTGGGCAAAAAGAGTGCAACCCACGCACCTCGTGCACCCTTGCCTACCTGTAACCGTCACTCCAGCTACCAGTAGCCATCCACCCAAAAAAGCCTGCCATTGTCCACTCTGGCAAGCCTGGCCACTGGGCCGCTTCTTTTGTGGACGAAGAGTGTGTGGGCAAGCAACGCGCCCCATCCCGCCTGAAGTATGTAACTTTTTGAGTATTTATGTTTGTCCTGACCCACATGGCCCAGTGCAGCAAGGAAGAACTTTTGCAAAAAAGGTCCCTATTGCAAATGGTTATAGCCCTGGGTCAGGTGATCCCCTTTTGCGGCCTCCTGACAGGCAAAGTCAATGGGGAAACAACCTTTTTGTAACTTAATTCCAGCCACCAACCCAGGTGGCTTAATGGATTGGGTTAATGGATTAGGGGACTTAATGATCTTAAGTCTTAAGTTCTTAATGATGAACAACCCTTTTGTAACTTACCAACTGCATGTCAAATCCCAACCACTGCCCCAATGGGTACTGGCTGCACATGCACTTAAATAGGGCCAAATTTTGGGATAGAGCGTAATTTTAATGCATGCACACAAAACAGTGCTGGGTCTTCTTTTTGGGGTGGGTCGTGTTTTAGGAGAAACACGGTAGTACTATGAATAGTATTGACTTCATAAAATTAGGCAACATTTAAAATAGGAAAAATATAAGATATACTTTTATTACTGAAATTGTTGATATCTATAGTACCTCATCTTCAGGACTAGAGGCTTCAGAACTAGCTCTACAGAGACCCTAAAAGATTAACGGACCCCAATCATCCATCATTTCAACTATTTCCATATTTTTTCAACCATCTACTGATCCCCAGACATTTATCAACCCTTTGAGGGGCGGTGTCAATGTTGATCACTTTGAAGATCCTGATTTAGAAGGAAACACCTTTCTGCTAGCTGACCTCCCTTGAACAATATTCTTTGGGTTGTTAAATACAACCTGAAGGTATTTCTTGATGTGGAACTAACAAGTTACTAAAAATCAGTGTTAATTTTTTTGAAAGAAAGCAGTTTGATAGAGTTGTTTCCTGTAAATTCTCAGCCAAGGATCAGATGCTGGATTTTGCAGTTGACCTCTGCATTCTGGTTACAGGGAGAAGGAGGAAGTTGAAGTGGTAGACCCCAAAGCACGAGCAAAAGCCAACTGGTTACGGGCATTCAACAAAGTCTGCATGCAACTCCAAGAGGCAGGTATCCCTTGTGAAATCATGGACATACGTGGGACATCTTTGAGAAGTGTGATTTGTTTGATATATGGACAAGAGTTTTCTTCACAGATAGTCCCTGACTGAAAACCATTCATTTAGCAAGCATTCAAAGTTACAATGTCATTTAAAAAGTGAGTTACAACTGGTCCTCCTACTTACAACCATTGTAGCATCTCCACAGTCACGTGATCAAGACCTGAGCGCTTGACAATCGGCATGTATTTATGACAGTTGCAGCAGCCTGGGTTCATTGCAACCTTCTCAGCCAACAAGCAAAGGCAATGAGGAAGCCAGATTCACTTAATGACCAATGGTTTGCTTAATAACTACAGTGATTCACTTAACAACTGTGGCAAAAAAAATCATAAAACTGGGCACAAATCACTTAGCAACCACCTGGTCCCAATTGTGGTTGTAAGTCCAGGCCTACATATCTTGAAGGTTATTTTTAGTGAAAAAGATACAATCTAAGTTTAAATCAATCAATTTAAAAAAAACAAATTTCTTCTCTTCCTATTGAATATCCTTCAGATAAAACCTCTTCCAACTGTTTTTTTTTCTGAGATTCTCAGAATTATCTGGTTTTGTTTTTTAAAACACAATAGGTATGTTAAGATTCCTCCAGGGTAATTGCTTTTTAAATCTTCAGATTTTTATAGACAACAAATACTGTAGTAACAGTTTGCTTCAGTTCATTTTTATTTCAAGCACACATTATCAATAACACATCAAAAGAACCCCAGTGATCAGTAATGCAAACAGTTACATAGATGCTTGGTAGCATGATTCTTTTTATATGGTAGTACATTAATAATGCACCTCAAATTTGATTACATTTATGTTTCAGTTATGATTATTTTAGTATGTTTTCAGAGTCTCAAGGATCTTGCATACTTCAGCAAAACATCGCACAAAAGGACTCTTCATGGAAAAATATATTTTAATCCATCTATATATCACTGCGGTTTCATCAATGTGCATACATAATATAGTGAATGACAATGATGTAGAACAATGTTTTTTACCTCAGGAATTTTAAGATGTATGGATGTCAATTGGCTGGGGAATTCTGGGAGTTGAAGTCCACACATCTTAAAGTTGCTGAGGTTGAAAAGCACTGAGGTAGAGAAAGTGAAGAACTGGAAATCCCTAGTTAATTAATTAATTCCAAAATTGATTTTATAAATTCATTTAGTTTAACAGAATTGAGAGATGTTGGATTAAGAGAATAAAATAAAAGAACAGGTAAAAGAAAATCTCTCTTTTCTGAAAATTAATGATACATAAAATTATCATTAATTTTCAGAAAAGAGAGATTTTCTTTTATATTTATATAAAAGAAGAAAATTGAATAAATAAAATATGCAAAACATATATTTATTAGCATGATCATGCATTTCTCTTCCAAAATACATGCCACTGAGTTGAATGGGATTCACTCCCAGATATATGTATAGATTTGCAGCTTCAGTATGATCTTAGTTATATGTATATGATTTCCCATAACTGGGAAGAAATCTGCATTATGAAAATTATGCTTCAACCTGTATATGAAAATTATGCTTCAGCCAGATTTATTATATTTATTACAAAGTATGCTACCAGATGCCTGGTTTTTATAGTCCTTCATAGTCCCACGTGAATCTCATGTGGCAAATAACAAACTTAACTCATGGAGATATCTCTGCAATTTTCTTGGCAGTAACAGAAATTATTTGCTGTTAGGAGTTTTTTTTTTTTTAAGCAAGCTTACATTCTTGTAATTTTTGGTATGAATTAGGCTTGACTTAGCATAACCTTTTCAAGCTCGTCTCAGGCCGGCTGAGTGCAGCCACTTACTACATATGGGAGCATAATGGGCTTCTGCAAATGGGTGTCCATTGTGATGGAAAACATTGAAATTGCAGCTGTTAGAGAACAGCTGCTGGGTTTCCTGTGGAATCACTAGAAATATGAATGAGAAAGCAAATGAGTGACACTTTTTGAAATGACAATGAACAGAAATTCTACATTTGTTCGGCACTCAGAATAAAAGTAGAAGATTCTTCCCAGTGAACCAGCTTCTGCAGTGAATTTGAACATCCTTAGCCCATGGAAGAAGGCAAGTGTGGATCAGAAAGTATTCCATGCAAACAGCAGTGGGCTGCAACCGGTTTAACAACCGGTTCTGTGAGCGCACACTTTGCATACTGCACTCACTAAACAGCAATTGTAACCTCTTCAGTTTTTCTAGCCTTCCCCAGTAAGTAGAACAGCTGAGGCATGGTAATCCACTTTGCCGCGTTAATCAGCTGAGCTGCAAAAAAAGGAAATGTAAGACAGGATAGCGCAGGAGCAGGCTGGCGGGGCCAACTGATCATCATTCATACCAGTTCACTAGAATCAGTGTGAACCGGTATCAGCCCACCCCTGTCTGCAAACATGCCTCAGACTGCCTTCTCTTCAGGAGAAACAGGTAGGGCTGTTGAAGAAAGAAGAGGACGGATGTAATCCTGCAAAGATATGTCAGTAAAAGTTGGTTGGAGTGAAGCAATGTGTTTCCAACCATATAGAACAGGGCTGTCAAACTCACAGCCCACAGGCCAGATGCATCACATGCTGGCCACACCCACACCCGGTTTAGCGAAGGGAAAAAAATCATGATGCGTCATGTGCCATGATGACGCGAGTTTGACACCCCTGATGTAGAACTTGGCCATAGCTGATTGGCTTAAGCAGGGCCCACTTAATACATTTGGCCTGTTTATATCCACTTTCACCCTCTTCAGAGTCTGTTGGAAGGATTCCTCCTATTTGGCTGCTGATACTAGGATATTCAAATTTGGTGGAATGGCATGACGCGGTGGAGCATTTTTATCCAAAATGACTGTTATTAATACCACCACTACTACTACTGATTGCAACAACAAGAGCACATTGGTTCACAAAAAAGACTTGTGGACCAGAATCTTTGGTTGCAACAAGTCACAGCAGAGTCTCAGCTAAATCCATCATTTTCTGTTTTTCAGGCTCGAGGTGAAGGCTCTGGCGAATCAAAATCCCTCTGGTTTAAAGGCGGGTGAGTTCCAGTCCTGGGGAATGGGGTGAAATGGAAACATTCTTCGGGTGACTTATAGATTGCCGTTTTTGAAGGTTCTGCCCTAATTGCAGGTTATTCCCAACATTGCCCCCATCCAAGTAGGCACTAAAGAACATTGCTAGAGGTTTTCAAGAAGAGATTAGAAAACCATTTGTCTAGGAAGGTATAAGCAGGGGGTTGGACTAGAAGACCTCCAAGGTCCCTTCCAACCATATGATTCTATCTTCCATGACTTTATTTCCATGTTGAGAAGCAACCCCTCAGTTCCCCTTCCCATATTTATGTACTTCCTCTCTGATTCACTACTGGTAGAGACAAGAAGGATTAATAGATCTTTTGTATTATTAAAGAGAGAAAAAATGTCCTTCCCCAAAAAGCCGTCAGCAACCACGTCTCATCTGCACATTCAGATGGCAGAGAACTGTAAAATGTAATCTCACTCTGCAAAGATTTTGCAGAGCATAACAATTGTTTTTGACAGATAGGATATTAGTATGGTTTCCATTTAATCAGATCTAGTATGCAGATCTCCTTATTTGACAGTATTTCATAGATGATATTACCGTAATGCTCAGTACATATTACAAGAATTGACATCCAGCAGTTAAAGATTACATTAGATCTAACAGATGGCACTCAATAACAGTTAGCTCTTGGCAGGATTTGACAAATGCAAAAGCATTTAGTACGATTTATGGCCATATATTTAGCAAGACTTTTATATTTTTCTTTTGAAGTTAAAATGGCAGGATTTCAATAGTAGAAGACAGATTTCAAAAAACTGTAATTGTTTAAAATCCTGAGCAGTAAAATTTAATTTCCTAGTTCCTTCAATTTGGGCACAGTACATTTTAAACATTGAAAAGAAATTAAAAATTAAATTCTAATTAAAAGAATATGATTAAATTGGGCATGAAGTATTGTGAATATGTATAAAACTATTCAGGGTATAGAAAAAGAATATTTTTTCCTTCTCCCATGACCAACGATATTGTCAATTTATTTGACAATAAATAGACAATATAGTTCATTTTTCACATAATCCACCAATAATTTGAGGGTCTACCAATCATAGCCAGTAATAGCCTCTGACTTAAGGTGTTTTCAAAAGGTCCTTAGAGAAAATCATGCATAAATAATTACCTTGTTGAATCATAAACCTCCAGATGAAGAAATGCTGCATTTAATGGGAAAATTTCAGCCAGAGAACCTGGGACCACTCAAGAAGTATCTGATTGTTGTCCATTATTTGAATCTCGATAGTCCTTGGTGCTTGGTCTAATTAGCATATGCTGTTCTTATGTTCTGACAGATGGAGAGAGAGGGGAATTTCTTTTTATTCCTGCTGATAAAATTTGTCCAATTTGATGTCCCAGAGTTGATCCTTACAGCCCTCATCCCCAAATAAAATCCCAAAAATTCAAATCATAGGACGCTTTCTATTTGGGATATCAATACAGTCTGTGCATAAATGTACAGGCATATATACCTCTTGAAAGAATAGATTCACATCTCATTCAACTGTGGCTTTCACTGTCGTGACTATTGAAGTATCTACGTGCTAGTCCAGACCTAGCCTCCAAAATGGGAAAATATTTTTCTGAAAGATGACATCATGATTTCTGCTTTGGAACAAAAGTATTTCAATGAGATTCCCCGTATTCTTACTGCTCAATATTTGTGGACCCTTGTTCGTCCCAAGTTATTTCAGAAAAGGGCACAATTCTCCTGTCTTTGGCAAGTTATGCAAAGTTTTGTACTCTTTTGAATTTTGGTTTGACAAGACATAGCCGTGATGTAAAAGAAAGGGATGTTGGGGCCTTGGAAAATGATGTTGCCCTGTATGTTTAAGTGTATCTAAAATCAGCCGTTGTATTACCACATTCCCATAAGGAAGTCTGTCATCGGGCAAGGGACAACATCAGAATTCTCTCCTCCCACCCCATCCTCTTCCAAGTAGTAGAATAAACATAGAGACCTCCAAGGCAATGCTCAGCCTTGTGCATGTTCCTATCCAAATACTTCCACTGCCTCATCTTTTGATGCCTCCCCTTCCTCTCCCTTCTCCGCTTCCCTATCCTAACCTGGTTTCAAATTTCCTCCACCCTTCCTTCACCTGTCCTCTTGTATGATCTGACTGTTTTTGTCTCTTCTCCAGGCCTGGTGGCGGGTTGATCATAATTGATAGTATGCCTGACATTCGCAAAAGAAAACCCATACCCCTAGTTAGCGATTTGGTGAGGTTTCTTCTTCTAACATCTTTCTTTTCTCTCTCTCTCCAGCAGCTGCTGGCTTTATCTGCTCTGGAACAGCAGGAATTCCACTAAATGTGTCTCTGGAGCCAGCTAATGGAAGGATGAATGTGACCGCATAGATTGAAGCCCCTGAATTCAGTATTTTGTAATTTGAGATTTGGTGTAATCTTTGGCTGAGGCAGTGAATTGGCAAATGCCATGGTGCAAATTCTCAATGTCTTAAATAGCCTCATTTGACTGATTGTTTGATTTTATTGGTGTCCCACTTTCCATGTTGAAAGAGGAAAATGATGGGAAGATAGACAGGGGTTGACTACATTGGTAAGATCTCTTTCTTAATATATAGAGATGGATGCACTTATTCGTTTGCAAAAACACCCGTATCAGCCATCCCAAGCCTGGTGCCCTCTGAAGCCCTTTGTGAGATTTTGAGTTGGAATCAAGAAAGTATTTGGACTAGTAAAACTGTAGTCCCAAGGGCACCCACTGCTTCAAAAATGAATCTAGCAGCAGCAATATAGCCTATTTGTAATACAATAATTTAATATTAGACAATATTTCTTAACCTTGGCAACATTATGATATGTGGACTAACTCCCAGAATTGAACTCTCAGAATTCCCCAGCCAGCATAGGGATATATTTAATAGTTATTGAACAGATATTAAATAAATATTAATAGATATTTAATAGATATTAATGTATCTTAAAGCCCACATTTTTTAAATTTGCTAAAATTGAGATTTCTCCAAACCTTCAAATCCAGATTGGCTGCTTCATAGGCAGTGTCGTATAATTCATTTTGCAGCAATACAAACATTGTATTGGCTTTTTTTGGGGAGGCGGGGGGTGGAGGGCTTCCTATCAAGGCTGTTGGGTTTTCTGAAGTCTCCCATTCAAGTACTAACCAGATCCAACCCTACTTAATTTCCCAGTTAGATTAAATCAACCAGATGCTGGTGGAATGGGATAACTCATTGTAACCAACTCATCATGGCAATTCACTGCGGGACAATTCAACAATTCAAAATATTTTTTTATTTATTAAATAAAATTTATTAATTAAAAATAAATTTTAAAATATTTTATTTTTTGTTATTCACATTTCGTTTTGTCCCTCCTTTCTTCAATTATTCTATTCCACTATTTCTTTGATATTAGTGTAATTCTTGTTTGGCAGTGAGTTGTCTCTCAGCAAGTTGGCCGCAATGAGATTTCTTCTACAATTTGCAGTGGAAATGTGTCTCTAGCAACTGCATTGCACCAGTTCTCAAATTATAATGAAGAATAATTTTTAATTCCTTTAAAATTCAAAGGCCTAGAAGAAAACTAGTAAATAATCATTGCAGCCACAATTTTCATGATGATCCCCTTTCTGCCCTAAAATGTAGCTCATAATAATACCTGAAAACAGGTTTGGCAAGAAAGGAAAGATCACATCCTCCATTACTCTGGCTCCAGTGTGTGCCGCCTCTTATTCAGTTGCCTCTGCTTCGCTTTGCTAATAAAGCTTGTTTTATTTCTCTTCCATCTTCTGCTTGCTGATGCTGTTGTGGGTGCATTCTCTCTCAGGGGAGCTGCAGTAAAGTTTCTGCGCTGCATTAACAGCATGCCCGACATTAAGGCTGGACGTAAATCTCTTCCGCTAGTGATCAGCGATCTGGTGAGAACGAGGTGAAAGGGAGAAAACCCCACCCAGGATTCCTCTTCCCCTGAACCCAGGATCCCAATAACAACCAGTTGCAAATGCCTGATTTAACGAATGCTATACAAAATCCTTCTCCAACAATGAACACTGAATGTCTTCCTGCATTTAAATTTTCCAATTTTGTCTCCTTCGTCCTAACACCACACTCCTAAACCTCACTATTCCCAAGATACAACCCTTCCTATTGTGCAAGGTCTACCCTTCAACATGTTTTTGACCCACCACATTTCTTGCACTTTTCCTTGTATGCTTCCCTTATTGACAGATTCCCTTACCATCAGCCTTTTGGAGAAGGCATAGTTCAGTGAGAACTTACCTTTGAAGGAGATTCTTCAGGTAAACTGTCTTGGCAGGACTGGTGAACTAAAATTTTAGAGTAGAGAATATTGGAAAGACATATTTGTTAGCCAAAAGTAACCACGCTTCAGTGGTAGTTAAATGAACTGGATTAGGCCCCCAGCCTTTCCAGAAAGACGAGAGGGTAATAGTGTTCTCTGCCCATATGATCACCATGTGCTATACTCAGTAGCTAGAGAAAGAGCATATTCAGAAAACCAAAAACAACAAAGTTGAAAGTTTTTAAGGAGAAATTGAATAACCATTCGTCTGTAATGGTGTAGGATTTCCTGCCTAGGCCGAGGCTTGGACTGGAAGACCTCCAAGGTCCCTTCCAATTCTGTTATTCTCTTCTAAAGCTCAGATAAATCTCGTTGCTCAAGAGAAACCAGCAACCAGGCTAGAGGTAGTTAATTCTGAATAGAGAAACTGCAGTGATACAGCTTGCCTTCTGGGACAGTGTTGAGCAATTTCTGAGTTTCAGCCTGGAGAACTACAAGAAACTCAGGTCAACTTTCATTGTGTGAATCCCCCAACTGTTTGGACTACAATTGTTATCATTCCCAGGCAAGGATGACCTGAATTGTGGTCCAAAATATCTGAAGGGCACTCGATGTGGGAGAAAGGACATGGACTATATTTGATATTATACATACATACATACATACATACATACATGTATGTATGTATGTATGTATGTATGTCCAAATAGTGTGTGTGTGTGTGTATGTATTTAAAGACAATTACTTCATTGTCTTTCTTTTAGCTTTGTTAACTAACCCAACTCTAACAAAGAGACCTAAGAATAGTTGGGGATCACAAAATGTGCCTAGAGATTTCCTAACATTATTCTCAGTTTCTACCTTAAAGTTCATTTCTGGTGGTCCCTTGCAGGAAGCTTTGTGAGATCACACAATTTTAAGATGTGTAAACAAGCAATTTATATAGACTGCCATACCTAAAATCTTTCTGCCTAGTTGCTACCCTTTGCTAACTTCTGCACTCAAGAAATTCTAGGGACTACAGTCTTGTGTACAGTACATTAAAATGTCTATGTCACAAAGCATTCAAAATTTGCAAATCCTGAAAGTTCTCATCAAGAAGTTGACAAAAGTTATTATTAGAGTGATCAATTAAATGAAAAAAGTCCTTGGAATGTTGGTCTGTGACATCCAGGGCTTCCTAAGGTTTCCTTGAGCAACTTCCTTGAGTTTTGTTGGAAATTATTGCTTTATATTTATACTAAATTTATATATGTGATTGTGAAGAGCTCCAAAGTTCTTCAGATCCCAAAGCTTCTTAGTTGGAGAATGATCAGAGTGATCAAATGTCATCAAGGAACCTTGGAGGTATATATAAGTATAAACAGAAAGGCTGATAAAATCCCTAATTCTAAGTCCTAAGCAGAACTACAGTTCCCAGGACCTATTATCTGAGGCCTCTAAAAGATACTAGAAAGCCTAGATGGGATGCTTCACAAGTCACTATAATTCAGGAATTATAATTTTATAGAAAAAGCATATAAAAAATTAAACTAATTTCATGTAGGTTTTAACTTAAAAGTTTAGGAATCCTTGAAAGCTAAGTTCTGGTATGATATAAATCGCCATCACCTACAGGTTTGATTCCCTTCACCCCTGCACCTTTGCTTGCCTGTATCTTACTAACTTCCTGCTTGCAACATCTGGATTTTATTGTCCTTCCTTTGTCTGTCTTCTGCCTGGGCTTCTGCTCCTTCTCTTTGATAATGCAGCTTATTTTGTGTCTTTTGCAATAAAGGGAGGGGGGATGCTGAAGCTAGTATCTTATTTACAAGTACCAAACCTTGGTGTGTTGGTTGGAACAGCATTTTGAACAGCCAATGGATTATAGATAGATTTACGTACTATGGACGGTATACTTTTGACATGAAGAAAAGTAGTATGGCATAATAGGCAATTATTTATTTATCTTCTGGGAATTTGATGAGTCTGTAGGAATTGATTTGCCATCAAGTCACTAAAGGACACAGTAAAAGTGTGCTGATGTCGGTGAGTGGAGAAGGTGGGGTGGGATTAAGTGGGAATATGGACATGAAGTCTAAACCCAAGTAAAAACTCATAGGGTTCTTTTCAACATTATGACTTTCAAACGTGTTGAAACATCTGAAGTCTCAGCACATCTGGAGAACCCAAGATTGGAGAAAGTGGATTTTAATAGATATTGGATTGAAATGGAAACGTGTGGATTTAAGACTGTTTTTGAATTCCAAGTCACACCATTTCAAGGCAGCTGAAGCCAATGAGAGATATACCATTAGGAATTCCCTGGACACATGAACCAGAACTATTGGTCCCCTATCTCTGATATAGGAAAAGAATTAGGAGTCCCCCAAATCTTTAAAGGATTTTGTGCCATTTTGCTTATCATAGGGAAGATCTGGAAGGAAGGAAGTCTGATATATTTTTTTGCATCGTATTAACTTTCTTCTTCTCTTCTCGTGCTTTTTCATCCTCCAATACTTTACAGGCTATGGTGCGTATTCCTTTTTTAATATTTATTATTTGTAAATGCATTCTCAGTTCACCCACCTGCTAAAATTTAGGGATGACTCCAAATTTGGATGCTTCTAGTTTGCTAGTCTGGATTCAAAATTCGTTATCAATTTTGACCCCTAAGGCATTTTTGTAAATACAAAATATAGGCTTTTGTTTACAAACATTTTATTTGCCTCTAAAGTGAATAGCAATTATGAAGACACAACTGGATCATTCATGAAAAGAATGTGTACAGTCTTTATTACTTTGATTTAATTATTCTTTATGTTTCTTCCCACAGTCCTTAGTCCAGTCCAGGAAAGCTGGTATTACGTCAGCACTTGCATCAAGCACTTTAAACAATGAAGAGCTAGTAAGTATCCCAACTGCCTTTTAATTATTTACTTAGAACATTTAGGAAATGGATATCCTGGGCGTTTGCTTAACAACTCTGGTTGGCTTATAGAAGTATAATAAAATTGTGTTAGAAACAAGAAATATAAAACACCAAACAATAAACATTAAACCTGTAATGCAAAACAGCTCAACATTAAAAGTCCTGGGTGAATATGTATTAGACCCCTCCTAAGTTATAATGAGGGGTCTTGCTTCAATTCCAGAGAACACTGTGTTTTCATCATATGGATCATTCCACAAAGAAAGCACAATGATCCATTGAAGTCAAACAGAACCAGGGAATACCTTATGCCACCAGACTTGAAAATAACAAATAAACAAACAAACAAATAAATAAAGGACATGAAGTGGCTGCCACTTTGGGACAGAAAAAATAAAGGAAATCTCAAGTAATGGGGAAAGAGAGGGTTAGAAAGCAAGAGGAGTGATGTCAGCCAGTTGTGGCCCCTGTTGTGTATATAGTGCTCTGCCCTCTATGAGCAATTGGTTCCCAAAAGATTAGCCTGAGAGAAACCTGACCCTAAGAGAAAAAAATGTTACCTAGTTTTTTTTCTGATCGTAGAATATGTGTCAAGGAAGTATGGTTGTAACAGAAGGCTCTTACTAGAATATAGGTCTGCTCCCCACTGTTGAATTGAAAAGATAAAAGTGATATAGCCAAATCTTGAAATGCTCTTGGACAGTCAAAAAAAGGGAGTAAATGTTACTTTCACACCAAAACCTCTAAGGATGAATGAAGGCTGCCTCATTCATGGGCTGAACACAAGAGGAAGACAACACCTTGGGGACAAGGAGCAAAAAAAGGTGTTGCCAGGGCAAGCAGGGAAAGACCCATCATATTTAGCCACTATTGATAAGAAATATTGATAGCTAAATCATTTGCCTTTCTTGTTCCAACCTATATTTTTTTTCTCCACAGAAAAACCATGTTTACAAGAAGACCCTCCAAGCCTTAATCTATCCCATCTCTTGCACAACCCCCCATAATTTTGAGGTGTGGACTGCCACCACTCCCACCTATTGTTACGAGTGTGAGGGCCTGCTCTGGGGCATTGCACGCCAAGGAATGCGGTGTACTGAGTGTGGAGTGAAATGCCACGAAAAGTGCCAAGACCTGCTCAATGCTGACTGTTTGCAAAGTGAGAATCCCCTTGCATGGTGGTTTTGGGGACAGGAGGAGAATGATATTGTTTGAAACCAAAATTAGGGGAATATCAGGAATGTATGCTATGCTGATGGTAATTTATTGTTGTTGTTCGGTCACTAAGTCATGTCCAACTCTTTACAATCCCATGGACAATACCAATAGCACTTAGGCTGCTTCACAGTGCTTTACAGCCCTCTCTGAGTGGTTTACAGAGCCAGCCTATTGCCCCCAACAATCTGGGTCCTCATTTTGCCGAGCTCGGAAGAATAGAAGGCTGAGTCAACCTTGAACCAGTGAGATTTGAATTGCTGAACTATTGGCAACAGACAATCAGCAGAAGTAGCCTGCAGTACTGCATTCTAACCACTGTGCCACCATAGCTCAACCATGCCAGATTCCATCTTCCTCCCCTATCTCCTGGTGATTGCCCAAATTCATGTTCATTGTGTTGATGACACTATCTAACCATCTCATCCTCTGCCGTCCCGTTCTCCTTTTGCCTTTAGTCTTTCCCAATATCAGGGTCTTTTCCAATGAGTTCTCTCTTCTCATTTAGTGTCCAAAGTACCAGAGCTTCAGCTTCAGTATTTCTCCTTCCAAAGAACAGTCAGGATTCCTTTAGGACTGACTTGATTTGATCTCCTTGCAGTCCAAGGGACTCTCAAGTGTCTTCTTCAGCGCCACAATTTGAAAGCAGCTGATAGCAATATTTTGTATCAAAAATGCAAAGGATCTGTAAGCTCTAGCAATAAAAGTCAAGGAACCCAATGAAAGAATAGGATTAAAATATAAAGAAGGCCAAGTTAATGACAATAGACACACCAACCAGCCTTAGTACTAACAGTGAAGCTATTGAAGACATAGATAGCTCCCAACTCTTAGGATCAACCATCAAGAGTAAAAGAACAAGGAGTAAGCAATATGTCATGACTGACTTGGAAGAGGTATTCAGATGGTCCGATATGTCTATACCTAGAAAGGTCAGAATAGGGCAGATAATGGTATTCACTTGACACAACAGAGAAACGAAAGTTGCACTTTGAGGAAGCATGATAGAAAAGGTATTGGTATTGATGCTTTGATGTTGGGGGAAAAACTTCTGAGAATACAGAGGACAGCCAAGGAAATAAACAGATGGATTATAGCAAACAAATCAACCCATAGTTCTCATTGACCAAGCTCAATTTATTCTACTTTGAATATATAGTACGTAAATATCCAGCTCTCTAGGTAAGGTTTGAATGTTGGGAAATGTGGGAGGAAAAGGACAAAGATAATCAATAGCAAGCTAGATAGACATGGTTACAATGGTGATGAAAGACCTGAAGAACCAGGTTAGAGGCAGATCATCATGGAGAAAGTCTACCTATATAGTCACTAAAAGGCAAGACCAGTTTGATGGCATATAACAATCACCATAAGGAAGGAGAAGGCAAAGTTGTATGTGAAGCACTAATAGAGTCAAAGATGAAATCTTCAAATTAAAATCTACTTTACTGGCTGCGTGCAGTTATTTATTTTCCCTCTTGTTAAATGATACAATTCATTATCAAAACGAATCAAAGAAATTGAATTCCTCATATACAGATAGACAACCGATGGCGTTTCCGATGCTCTGAACTTCAACTCCTAGCAAGCAGGGCCAGTAGTGAGAAATTCTCAAAGTACAGTTCATTTGTAGAGCAATGTCTAGAGCAGGGGTATCAAACTTAAGGCCTGTGGGCCATATCCAACCCACAGGATGCTTGGATCTGGCCCATGGGGCTGCCCTGGAAACAGCAAAAAAACGGGCCGTGGTGTCTCTGTCAGCAAAAATGGAGCTTGGGAGGGCCAGACATGGCTCTGTTTTTGGCTGCAATGGCCTCCTGTAGTCCTCTGCTAGCAAAAATGGAGCATGGGGGGGTTACGCACGTGGCTCCTTTTTTGGCCACAATGGCCTCCTGCAACCCTCTGCCAGCAAAAATGGAGCTTTGGAGGGCCATGTATGGCTTCATTTTGGCTGTGACGGCCTCCTGCAGCTCTCTGCCAGCAAAAATGGAGCGGGGGGGGGGGGGGGGGGGGGCGAACATGGCCCTCCCATGTTCTGTTTTTACTGGCAGAGGGTTGCAGGAGGCTGTCACAGCCAAAAACTGAGCTCAGGGGCCTGTTTTCTCTGGCAGAGCGCTCGGTCACCACAGATGCCCCATGATATGAGTGACATCAAACTGGCCATGCCCACCCTGGCCCCCTGAGGTCAAACACAGCCCTGATGTGGTCCTCAATGAAATTGAGTTTGACATACCTGGACTAGAGTCTTACAGTTTGCCTACTCGTGCTGTTATCAACAGAGATAACAAACAATAATGACAGTAACCCGATCATTGCATGTGAGATTATCAATGCTATATTTCTTCTGGTGCACAGGGGCAGCAGAGAAGAGTTCTAAGCATGGGGCAGAAGATCGCACACAGAATATTATTATGGTGCTGAAAGACCGTATGAAGATCCGGGAGCGGAATAAACCAGAAATCTTCGAGTTGATCCAGGAGATCTTTGCGGTTTCCAAGACCACCCACACCCAGCAGATGAAGGCAGTCAAGCAGAGTGTTCTGGATGGCACTTCAAAATGGTCGGCCAAGATCAGCATCACAGGTACCATGCCAATAACTTTCCGAACTTAGAATAACTTTATTGTCACTTTAAGTGTACACTTATCAGCATACATTAAAATACAATTTTGTTGCATACACCATCTCCAATATGCACTACATAAACGTGACAAAAAATTATGCACATACCCACATATATGTATTCTGGATTTCTTCTGTGCAGGCGTTCATGTAAGAACAGACCAATCTGTTAAGTTTTACTCTGATTCTCATTCTTCCAACCTTTTTTTTAATTTTGCCCCTATTTCCACATCCATGTGATGTGCTGTTTATTTTCTTCAGTTTTTGAAGTGCATGCCTTCTAATGTGTTATTTTCTAAACATTATTTGATGCACTTCTAATGCATTCATCTACACAAGTAATTTTGTCTTTTATAATACCCCCACTAGTATTTGAACTTAGGCGAACACTTTCTTTCTACCCCATGGACTTTTTTTGTATGCTTTTTGTTGGGTATTCATTAAAGTGCATTACAAAATGCCAAAAAAATGAGACAAATAAAAAAGGAGAATGTTAAAGGACAATTGTCCTTTAGTTAATTTATAGGCTTAAGATCAATTTGAGCAAATGTCTCTCCATCTCTGGAGACAATTATGGACTGTGGAGACATCCATGCAGGGATGGGATTCAAAAATCCCACAACTGGCTTGTTGCCCAGTTGGATGTGGGTGGATGTGGCCATGGTGGGTGCGACCTATCGGTACTTCTGGTTTGGCCATTTTTTGCCTTCCCAAGGGTCCAGAGGCTTCCCTCAGGCCTCTGGGAGGGTGAAAATGGCCTTCCCCCGGGCTCTGGAGGCCCTCTAGAAGCCGGAAACAGGCCCATTTCCGGACTTCTGGAAGGCCCGTTTTTCCCCCTTCCAGAGCCTCCAAGCAGACTCTGCATGGCCGCATGGAGACTCCTGAGAGGGGCGGGGCTGGGTGGGCGTGGTCAGCCGATTGGTTCAAATACCGTTTCGGTGAACCAGATGCAAATTTAACATCTAGTTTCCCCTAACCAGTCTGAACCGGTAGAATCTCACCCCTGCATCCATGTTTAATTTATTTTGGTCCAGATTGAGGAGAGACATAAAAGCATATAAAACTGTTTTTCCCTGCTGACATTTTGGGATCGAAGAGATCTGTGATTTTTACAGAATATTCAATAATGCTTCAGCCGCCTGAAGTTTTTGGTACTCAGTTTAATCTGAAAGATAGCATGTGAATCAAACCAAAAATTAGGGATAGCCATCTTTCATACAAGAGCCAGTGTAGTTAAGACTGAAGGCTAGAAACCAGGAGACTGTGAATTCTAGTTCCACTTTGGGCATGAAACCAGCCAAATGACTTTAGGATAGATATTTTGCTGTCCAGATAGTTTATAATTAATTGGGAATTGGGATAGTTAGTTAGGAATTGGGAGCTGTCCCCTTAAGGGAATGCATCATGGTAAATGTAGTTAAGGCATCCTGGGAAATGTAGTCCATGTCATGTAGTCACATGACTAGTTTAAGCAATTAGCTGGATTTGAAGGCATATATTTTTTAAAAATGCACATACAATTGGACAAATGCATTGTTTTTATTCTAATCAACCTAGAAAAGAAAAATAAGTGTTAAACTCTTATTATGCCTATTATCTAACCCTAACTTTTTTCCTTTGTTTCCTTTGTTCATGTGTTGCTTTTGTTGTTGTTTTTTGGGGGTGTTTTCTGGTATCCTTCCGCCTAATCAACATGGTACTTGCATGTGGCTTATGTATTTGTAGTTGTTTGTGCACAAGGCCTCCAGGCGAAGGATAAAACAGGCTCCAGTGACCCCTATGTAACCGTCCAGGTTGGAAAGACCAAAAAGAGAACAAAAACCATTTATGGAAATTTGAACCCCGTCTGGGAGGAAAACTTCCATTTGTAAGTCAATCATAAAGCATCTGTCTCTAAGGCGTTTGGATGGGAATGCTACAGTGCCTCCTTAACTGACACACAAATTCACACCAGCAGGCTAAGAGCCTGCATTAGTTGGGTCTGGTATCCTTTAGCAGCAGCAGAATGTGGCTAAAGAGGTACAAAATGTTTCGGCAATGTTCTACTTTCCATTCCAAACATTGTTCTAATGTAATGGTATGTTGGAAAGACTTTGAGAGACAGGGAAGAGATGCTGCCAAGGGAATGGTCAGATAAGAGAGAGCATAACCCACAACTGGATAGTGGGTGGAGGAAAAAGCTAGAACCCATCCCTAGTTTCTTGGGATGAAAGAAGATGTGGGGAGGATTGTCTTTTCAGGCTTGTAAGATCCTGTCAATGTAGCTTTACAATAAAGTCAATTTCCCACCAGTTAGTTAGAACTGAAGAAGCTTCTTGAACGAGAAGCAAAATGTTTTCAAAGGAAAAAAACCAAGAAAGTCCAGTTGCCTTTTGGAAAAAAGCAGCTTTGGGACAACCATGACCTGGATGATTGAGAATCTCCATAGACACAATAAAGTAAAGTTAGCTTACCTGGTTATGATTCCTATCTGATTTACCCCGCAAGGTGGACACCCAAGGATTGCTTAGCTTTGACGTCTACATTTCCAAGATAAATCTTTTACTATATTCCTGGAGCTAGGGAATAAACTTCAATGCCAAAATCTTTCTTGTCCCCTTCCTAATTACAAAATATGCCCCATGGTTTTGAAGCAGGAAACAGAAATTACAAGCTAACCGCTATTATAGCCTTCATTCTTCCACACTTCAAATATATTTATTGTAGCTTGCAGGCACCAAATATCCAGAATCCAGATTACTTAGAAGTAGGTAGGATCAGGACTCTTTTGGCTCCTAGAAATCAAAAAGCTGTTTTTCCAAGAATGTTGGATTGCAGCCTCATTTCTGGAACTGAAACATGTTTAGTTAGCAATAACAGTTGTTGGAGAGACTCATTCCTGTATATCAAGACATTATGGACAGTTTAGATGTTGCTTTATATATCTGTGGCAGAAAAACATTCCTGAGTTTTCTCAAGGGAGAAGATTGAAGGAAGATTTCCCTTCTACCGCCAATTTGGGTTTTTAACTGCCCCCCACCCCTTCCCGGTTACTTTAATGAAGGCTTGTGCAAAGCCCACTGCCCAGAGTACAGGAATAATTGATAATTGTAGTAGAATTTTTTGCATGGCAAATAGGTGACCACCTTTTCCATCTGTGCTGGTGGATTTCCAGAGTATCTCCTCAGTTACTGCCTGTTTTCCCAAAAATTAAAGATTAATTAAAAATTCTACTTACAGTTAGAAATTAATAATTTGTCTGGCAAATTTATGAATAATGTAAGTTCATAATGTACACAATTCCATAAGTGGATTTTTAATTAAAGGAAACATTGATTAAAACACTAAAATATGCAGAGTTAGAAATGAAGATAAATGGAGGGAGGGACGGAGGCAGGGATATAATTAATATTGAGAGTAGAGAAATCTTGCAAGGAAAGGTGTAATGGGCTTAGTAATTAATTACAAGGTCTCCTTGTAGGTTCTAGGAGTCCCTGAATGACTTGTCCTTCCCTTAGTAATTATGTCTCCTCTCATAGTGACAGCTTTTATTTATTACTTCACCTCTTTTCCCAATTTCCTCCACGACCAGTGAGTGTCATAACTCCTCCGATCGAATTAAGGTTCGGGTATGGGATGAAGATGATGACATCAAGTCTAGGGTAAAACAGCGCTTCAAGAGGGAATCTGATGACTTCCTGGGTCAGACAATCATTGAAGTGCGGACACTGAGTGGAGAAATGGATGTCTGGTACAATCTGGGTAAGCAGTCATCCAGCCTCAACAGGGACATATTTATGGGCAGCCTCCCATCTCAATGAGTCATGAGCATCCATACGTCCTAAGAAGGCAGACCACTTCTTCAGAAAAGAGCCTGTACTTATTCATTGTCTCAATACTAGCAATATGCTCAGTCTGACATACAAAATCTAGATTTGGTAGCTGGCCATTGGCTTCCGAGATACAAAGCTCAAGGAATCCAGGCTTGAAGTAAAACCCACACACACTATCAGCTCTAGAATTGTGGTTGCCAACCGGGAGAAAATTGTAGTGGTCCGCAGAGACTCGTTTTGGCCATGAAAGAAGCGGCCCGGGGGTCAGGCAAGGCATGTGGGGAAAAAGTAGGACACCCCTCGAAAAGGCGGCGGCCTAGCCATTTTTTCAAGGGTCAAAAGAAAATAAGGCCCTGCCTTAATTTCTAAGAAACACAGTAGAAGGTAAGACCAATGGCGGGGGAGGGAAATCCGCCCCAGGGTGGCTTGCTGGTGTTGGTGGGAAAGTCGGTCCCATATTCCAGAGCTGCAGAAGTCAGAGGACTGGCCCTGTGAATATCAGCCACTGTCAGAGAAAATTCATACTAATGGTCCGCGGGATTTAAAATTATGAGTTTGGTGGTCCCTGAGTTCCAAAAGATTGGTGACCCCTGCTCTAGAAGATCAGTAAGAAAATTGACAATTTACTCTGAAGAATATTGCAGTGAATCATTTGCTTTGACAAAAGATGGAACTAAAGTAAGTCCGGATAAATGCTTGAAACAATTTAACTGCTCCTAAAATCTACAAAGTGGGGGAGGGGACTATTGCTGGTATTCCTCATTTTATAGGCCTTTTAGAGGCATCAGACTGTATTGTCTTAACTATCTGGATTCACTTTATATTCTTGCTTATTCTGGGATTTTTGTACAGACCTCATTAAAAGAAAAATCCTCTTTCCCTCATCAATCCTGCAAATAACTGTGACACCAATCTTCTCTCCCCATCCTGGACTTGTTTCAGACAAGCGAACAGATAAGTCAGCTGTATCTGGAGCTATTCGATTGCACATTAGTGTGGAGATCAAAGGAGAGGAGAAAGTGGCACCTTACCATGTGCAGTACACCTGCCTTCATGAAGTGAGTAAAAAGGCACACAGCAATTCAGAGGTTGCTTTTTGTGGTATGATGCACGGGTCCCAACCCTAAATACAAATATACTGGGAAGTGCAGGGAGCCATCTCATCCTGTTATAGAACTGGGCCGAAGTGTAATGAGTGACAAAGGTTCATGAGACCATAATATGAGTCAACTGCATGGGGCTCCCCTTGAAGAGTCTACATGGGGCTCCCCTTGAAGAGTCTCCGGAGGCTACAGTTAGTCCAGAATGCAGCCGCGTGGGTGATCGTGGGTGCCCCTCGGAGCTCCCACGTTACACCGCTTCTCCGCAGGCTGCACTGGCTTCCTGTGGCCTTCCGGATTCGATTCAAGGTGGTACTGATGGTATTTAAAGTGCTCCATGGCTCGGGACCTGGGTATCTACGGGACCGCCTACTGCCATCGTCTACCTCCCGCCGCCCAGTACGCTCCCACAGGGTTGCCCTACTTGGGGTACCGCCGCCTGATCATTGTCGGCTGGCGGCCCTGAGGGTGCGGGCCTTCTCTGTGGGAGCCCGCTCCCTGTGGAATGATCTCCCCCCGGAGATACGAGCCATGACGGACATCCTGACCTTCCGGCGCGCGGTTAAGACCCTATTTTTTAAACAGGCTGGCCTGGCCCAGTAAGGGTTTTTGGGGTTTTATACCTAATTTTGGGTTTTAGTTTTTAATCTTCCATTTTAAATTTTTTATTAATCCCGGATTTTTAAATGTGTAATTGTAGTTAGACGGGATACAGCCGGTTTATCTATTTAATTTAATTTTAAATTTTATTTAAATTATATTTACTCTATGTATTTTTATTAGGCTGTACACCGCCCCGAGTCCCTTTTTTGGGAGAGGGAGTGGTATAGAAATATAAATATAAATAAATAAATAAATAAACTGGACTGAAATGGGCACCTATAGAAAATGAATGAATGAATGAATGATTTGAATGAGTAAATAAATAAAGCAAGCAAGCAGTCAGTTGCAGACTCCTCAGAGGACCACAGGAAGGCTGTTAGGAAAAAAATATGGAGTTAGAAGGACCTTGGAAGGTCTTCTAGTCCAGTAGTCCCCAACCTTTCCAGCTTGGTGGCCCGGTGTGTGTGGGGGAAGGGGATGGTTCTGTGTGAGGGGTAGGTGGGTGCACAGCTCCAATTGTGAGATGGTGAGCGCATGCACCCACTGCTCACACAAGCGAGACTGCCAATACAATGTCCGCTACTCACATAAGTATAGTTGTGTGCGTACACGCACTCACCCACCACTTGCATAGACTGGTTCCAAACAGGCCAGAGCTCAAGAGTGGGCCACGGCCTGGGCGTTGAGACCCCTGTTCTAGTCCATCCCCCTGGTCAAGCAGGAGACCTTATACTATTCTAGACAAATGGCTGTCCAATCTTTTCTTAAAAATTTCCAATGATGGACCACCCATAACTTCTGAAGGCAAGCCATTCCACTTTAAGTAGTTGCCAAAGAGCGTTTGCTTTTAAAAAAACCATCTCATTCCATAAAACATGATTTAGTTTAGTTTACTTTATTGCCATTGCACCTCGTACAATGAAATCAAACACCATCTTCAGTGCACATCATGACCATGACCATGAAAATAAACACAAACACACATCCTTCACCCTTCACACATTGAACCGAAAATCCCCGACACTACACCAACACTGCACTATACAGCAGAATTCAAAAGAGCTAGTGCCCTGAGATAGAAGCTGTTTCTGTTTCTGTTCCTAAGGAAAATAGATCTACTTATGGATATTATGTCTATCTAAGCACAGTGGTTTTGATGAGTTTTTCTCAAGATAATATCAACATTAGTTAAAGTTAATACTTTAATACTTCCCACAATGGATGACTGACTGGCTGGAAAAACTGATGAAATTAGCCGAGATGGCTAAATTGACTATCCCAATCAAATAAAAGAATACAGCGAAGTTTGTTTCCACTTGGAAATCAATTATGGACTACTTTCTTGAGGTGGGGGAAAAAATGAAATTTTGACTTTGGGTTTTGCTGGTTAGATAGGTTTGTTGTTATAGAAGTGGCTACTGTGTATTACAGTATTACACAAAAGTAAAAAAAATGAGGCTATATGTTATTATCCTACCGTGCTAAAAAGAGTCGGACATCAATGCTTTCCTTTCTTTTCCCTCTTTTATTCTACAGTTTTTCCTCTTCTCTTTTTCCTTCCCTACTTTTCCTTCATTTTCATTTTTCTTTGTATTTAATATTTTGATAAACTAATTTAAAAAAACCTGAACAAAAATAATAATCATAGCAATGTTTTGTTGACTTCGATATGGACCACTCTCCTTTCTTGACCTCCTCAGTCATGGGAGTCTTCTGATTTAATTTTATTCCTTCTCTAAATGGTTTTAGAACCTATTCCATTTTGTGACGGACATCCAAAACAACGGTGTCGTCAAAATCCCAGATGCAAAAGGGGACGATGCATGGAAAGTATATTTTGACGAAACTGCCCAGGAGATTGTGGATGAGTTTGCTATGAGATACGGAGTGGAGTCCATCTATCAGGCTATGACGTGAGTATCTGTAATTCAGGACAGACTGTATATTTATCCTGGATCTCAGAACATCTAAATTCCAGAGATTCAAAAGCAGGGCTTCTGCATCCTTCTTGTTTAAAAAAATGTTGATAAAGAATAGAGAATTATTACTTGGACACAGTGACCAAACATGTAGAGTTATTCATTAAAGAGTCTCAGGTTGCAGTTAAGCTGGATGTCCTCCTACAGCAGGGCTGAGCAACTATGGTACCTTTACCACCTGTAAACTTCAACCATGCTGGCTCAGGAATTCTGGGAGTTGAAATCCACAGGTTGTAAAGGTGCCATAGTTGCCCATCCTTGTTCTACAGGGATCTTGCAGATCAAAAAGTGTGAATGGAGAGAAAATAGAAATATGTAAAGACAGCAACACTAGCAGTGGTTGTAAATTAAGTGCAGAGAACTACAGAGGTGATTTTGGAGAAAGAATGTGACAGTTAATGAAATATAAATTAAGACCAAGACTGGAAAGGCACATTAGAAAGAAACTTGACAGCATCTTGATTCTCTTTGGTACAATGGGGAGGAAAGGGAAAACATGGTCAGTTTCCAAGATTCTGTTTTTATATGTTATAACAATAAAAATATACTTCCAGCAGTCTTTGCGATATCTGTTTCCTGACCTGGCTTACCTCAAAGGGCTAAATGCACAGTGATAATTATTTTATGACCGCGAACCAAAATTCTGTAACAGTGAACTCAAAGTTTCCTTAAAATGTCCTATGGATCCACCAAACCCAAACTGTTCCTACCTCTGGCTTAGAAATTACCTGAAGTTTCCTTTTTCTCTGTGTTTCATGCTGCAGGCACTTTGCCTGCCTTTCCTCAAAATACATGTGCCCAGGGGTGCCTGCTGTAATGAGTACTTTATTGGCCAACATTAATGCTTATTATGCACATACCACTGCCTCCACCAATGTCTCTGCCTCTGACCGTTTTGCCGCTTCCAATTTCGGGGTAAGTCCGATGGTGCGTAGAACACTCATTTCTTACTTTTACTCTTTGCTTTTTTCCTGGGGGGGTGCATGATGACAGAGGGGGCGGCCTGGCGAAAAAGGACACCTGATTCTTTGTGTGCAGCCACTCACTCAACCCTAGAAGAAATTTTGTCAAATGATTTCTAGGGAATCATTTGATGTCCCAGGGGTAGGTGGTGGTATTTACGCTGCACATACCTCTCCAATGGAAAGGGGGGACATGTTTGCCCAACCTACATAAGTCAACACAGAGGTTGGTAAACTATGATTCAATGTGACCAAGAACAAACTCAAACAGGGTTGGGTTTAATAGTGAAAGCAATTGGCAGGGATTACTGAAAAAATATAGCCAATCCTGTGGTGCCTTTTTCCTAGAGCCCTCCCATAGCAGTGGTCACAACCTGAAACCAGGTCAAAGCTCCCTGGTTTAATGGTTCTAGACTTCCAAATAATTAGGACAGCCTTCCTTCCTTCCTTCCTTCCTTCCTTCCTTCCTTCCTTCCTTCCTTCCTTCCTTCCTTCCTTCCTTCCTTCCGTCCTTCATTTCTTCCTTCCTTCCTTCCACCTTCCTTCCTTCCTCCTTTCTTCCTCTTTTCTTCCTTCCTTCCTTCCTTCCTTCCTTCTTCCTTCCTTCCTTCCTCCTGCCCTCCCTCCCTCCCTCCCTCCCCCCATTTCCATTAAACCTCCCCTCCTCTCCTCTTTATCCCTCCCTCTCATTTCCCTTCTTCTCCTCTCTCCTCTCCTCTCTTTATTTATTTATTTGTTTATTTATTTGATTTTATATACCGCCCCCTCTCCCAACGGGACTCGGGGCGGTGTACAGCCAAGTAAAAACCACACACTTACAAATACAATTTTAAAATAGAATTAAAAATAGATTAAATTAGTGGCTGAATACAATGAGAATAAAACTGAACAAGGACAAATTTAAAAACTACAACCGTTAAAAACCAATTTAAAACCCTAACCAGTAACTCTAGGCCAGACCGGCTTGTTGGAAAAGGTGGGTCTTCAGCGCGCGCCGGAAGGTTCGTAGGTCAAGGATAGTTCTCATCTCTCGGGGTAATTCATTCCAGAGGGAGGGTGCTCCCACAGAGAAGGCCCGCACCCTCGGGGCCACCAGCCGGCATCGCCCAGCTGACGGCACCATGAGGAGGCCTGCCCTGTGAGAGTGCACTGGCCGACGGGAGGCCAATGATGGCAGCAGGTGGTCCCGTAAGTACTCAGGTCCCAAGCCATGAAGCGCTTTAAAGGTGATCACTAACACCTTGAATCGCACCTGGAAGGCCACCGGAAGCCAATGCAGCTTGCGCAGGAGCGGTGTAACATGGGAGCTCTGAGAAGCTCCCAAAACCACCCGCGCGGCTGCATTCTGCACCAGCTGAAGCCTCTGGATGCTCTTCAAGGGGAGCCCCATGTAGAGAGCATTGCAATAGTTTAGGCGGGAGATGACGAGGGCAGATGTGACTGTGTGGAGTGCATCCCGATCCAGAAACTGATAGATCCTATGGACCTGACAAAAAGCCCCCCTGGCGACAGCCACTATATGATCTTCTAATGACAGCCATATGTCCAGGAGGACATCCAGATTGCACGCCCTCTCTGTGGGGGGTCAAAATTTCTCCCTTCACGGCCAGCGATGGAGTTAGCTGGCTGTATCTGGGTGCCGGAAACCACAGCCACTTGGTTTTGGCCGGGTTGAGTCGAAGCCTGTTTTACCCCTTCCAGCTCTGCATGGCTTCCAGGCACCGGGTCATCACTTCCCTTTAAAACCCGATTGGCACGGATCTAAATAGACAGCTTCATCCAGGTGCTGAGGGAGTTGTCGTGCCACCACACTCTCAACAGCCTTCGCCACAAAGCGAAGGTTGGAGACCGGATGATAGTTAGATAATAATGTTGGGTCCAGGGATGGTTTCTTGAGAAGGGGCCTCACCACCGCCTCTTTCAAGGTGGCAGGCAAAAGCCCCTCACTCAAGGAAGCGTTAATAATACCCTGGAACCAACCTCGTGTCACCTCCCGGGTGGCCAAAATCAGCCAGGAGGGACACGGATCCAGTAAACATCTGGTGGCATTAAGCCCACCCAGTATCCTGTTCACGTCGTCGAGGGTCACAGGATCGAACTCACCCCAAATGACCTCCCCAAAATCCGCCCCTGCCCTCCCATCCAGAGTTGCCCAGTCAGAGTCCAACCCATCCCGAATCTGAGCGATTTTATCCTGCCGGAAATTCGAAAAATCCTCGGCCCGTCCTTGCAAAGGATCCTCCTGCACTCCCACATCTAAAAGGGAGCGGGTCACCCTAAAAAGGGCGGCCGAGTGATTTTTTTGTGGACGCAATAAGGGCAGAAAAGTAAGAACGCTTTGCCGCCCTTATCGCCACTAAATAGGTCCTAATATGGGACCGCAATAGTGTTCGGTCAGATCCAGAGCAGGTAGTCCTCCAACCACTTTCTAGGCGTCTTTTCCAGTGCTTCATCTCCCTCAGCTCCTCAGAAAACCAAGGAGCCAATTGGGATCGGCACCGGCTGCAAAGGCACGACCTGGTCAAGGGCCTCAGTCGCCATGCTATCCCAGGTGGCCATTAAGTCCCCAACCGAGTCATGTGTGCGAGCATCGGGAAACGGCCCAAGCTCCATCAGGAACCTATCCAGGTCCATCAGGCACCTGGGGCGGAATCATTTTATCAGCCCCACCTCCCCGCAATGAGAGGGTGCGGCATGGAAGTCCAGCCTAAGGAGCGAATGATCAGACCATGACAGGGGCTCTACAGCAACATCCCCTATATCTAGATCATCCTGCCACTGTCCAGAGACAAAAACCAGATCCAAGATGTGACCCCCAACGTGTGTGGGGTCCCGAATTAATTGGGTCAGGCCCAAGGCTGTCATGGAAGCCATGAACTCCTGAGCAATCCCCAAGGTCCCGCCGACAGAGGGTAGGTTGAAATCCCCCATGACCATAAGCCTGGGGGTCTCAACCGCCAAGCCAGCTATAACCTCAAGGAGCTCAGGCAGGGCCGATGCCACATAGCAGGAACCCAGGTATGTGATCAATAAGCCCATCTGAACCCCGGAACCACACTTCACAAAGAGGGATTCACATCCAGTCGTCTGAGGGACAGTGGATTCCCTAGCACACAGATCTTCCTTAATAACCACCGCAACCCACCCCCTCCCCTGAGCCCTCGGCCGATGGAAAACCCGCCCCTCTTCTCCCTTCCCTTCTCCTCCCCTCTCCTCTCCCCTTCCCTCCCCCTTCCCTTTCCTCTCCCCTTCCCTTCTCTCTCCTCTCCTCTCTTTCTTTCTAAACAGTTTATTTAATCCACTATCCAAGAAGCAAAAAGTAGTACATACAGTATGTTTCCTTCTCCCATATTATCCCTATAGGAATCCTGAAAGGCAGGCTGGACTGTAAAGTCACCAGAGTGACTGAATATTAGGAAGCTTTGGGAATTCAGAACAAAATCTGAACTTGGATCTCTTCTACAGCTAGCCCAATTTCACTGATCTCAAAACACTAACCATGCCAGACCTGATTATTACTGTATGTGGATGGAAGACACAGCATATTCCAGGGCATAACATTGTAATGGGTTGTGAGAGTAACCTTGAAAAAAATGAGGAAGAACTATTCAGAGTTGCAAGATTGATGTCAGCCCTTCAAGATAGACCAGGCCTGGATTCCAAAGTATGAAAAACTACCTTTATTATAAGGCTACACCAACAGATTCTTGCAACTCTGAATGTGCCCCCCTCTCCGCCTTTATCCTAACAAGAATGCAATTGTACACCTCCCATGTCACCCTGGACAGTGAGATGGGTGGCATATAAATTAAACAAATAAAGTCTTGAGGGTAAATTCTGGGGCACTTTCTCCATTTCCATTCCTAAGTCTATCTGGATTCAGATTTCTCTTATATGACTGTTGCCTTGGCTGTTCTTCTTTGAGGTTATTCTTACAGCCAGTACACACATAAACTGGAAAGTCAAAATAACAATCAGTCTAAAAAAGCCAGGTGTTAAGCTTTCCAGAAACACCTGAATGGATCCCTAAGAAGCAGTCCTGGCCTACATCAACCTTTGGTCTCTCTTGGAAAGCTCTTAAGCCAGCAGGATATGCAGCTAAGCATGTCTGAACTCCACTGAGGGCCAGTTGTTAGATTGCCTAGACATCTCTCTGCATGCCACCTTGTGTTCCATGATGACAGAAAAAAGCATAATATGAAAGAAATAATCATAACTTCTAGAAGTTAACAGAAGGGGTTCGCAACCATTTGTACTTCGTATTCTGACAATGAAAACTTGGGGTTTGAGAGATGGGTTAAGAATGCAGAAGACTTTACTGTTGTTTTTTTAAGAGTGGTGATCTGCACAGCCCTGAGAGTCCTTCTCTTTATATACAGATGTACAAATCAACTACTAAACCAGGAAGGCTTTCAAATGGTGACAGGATGTTGTCTGAAAGAGATGCAGCTGAGCCCCCCCTCCCAATTAAAATGTTTTAAAAAGCAAGGCCATTTTGGAGATCACTTCCCTCAGAGCAACCATACTGTACTTGTAGTTTACCTCCCATTAGGCTAGTTTCTGTGGGTAACTTCCAGTGTTGTCTGGAAGTATTATAAAGACTAGCAAATTGCCACATAATAAATGAAGGACCTCCAGGGCAGGGGTGGGATTCAATTTCTTTAACAACCGGTTCTGTGGGCGTGGCTTAATTGGTGGGCATGGCTTAGTTGTTGGGTGTGACTTGGTGGTAATGGGACTGGCTGGGCGTGGCCAACTCAACATCATTCACATCCAGGCATGCATCTCCTCTCCTGGTCTCTCTTGACTGTGGAGATGCTGCAATAGTCAATAAGTGTGAAAAATGGTCATAAGTCACTTTTTTCAGTGCCATTGTAACTTTGAATGGTCACTCCACACAAACAAAGTACCAGCAAAGGAGGGAACAAACACTCCAGAGAGTTTCCTAAGACAGGAAGCCTAGTCCTGACAAGAATGTAATACGGGTTAATGGAGAGGCAGTTTCTGTAAGCAACACCAGAATGTTTCCTTCCTGCCTTCCTTACAGGATTAGGCCAGTAATTTCTTCTAACAACCGGTTCTCCGAACTGCTTAGAATGTTAACCACCGGTTCTAGCGAATAGGTGTGAACCGGTAGAATCCCACCCCTGCTCCAGGGCCTGGTTAGGTATAGGAAAATGTTGTGGGGTCATGGACCAGAGAATTAAACCTTGATGGATCCTGTCCTTGCTTTCTTCTGTCTCTCATAAAAAAGCAAAGATTGTCCAAAAAAGAAGTTCCAATATTGAATAGGAATGGAGTTTCTCAGTGAAAAGGTTTTTTTAAAAAAACATCACAAACAGGCAAAGATTTGATTGTACCATCATGGCTGCCAACGTGATTTTTGGAGGGGGGATTGTCTTTGTTTTATTAACAAAGATTAAGTGATGATGCCGTGGGAAGGGCTGGAGCTGAAAATCTTCTACCTGTTACAGGTGGTACATCTACCTTATATGCAGCTCTATCATTCCTCTCTATTGTAGTTGATTCCTGTATTATACTGCCACTCTAGGATTCATATCTATTGTCCCTATGATGCATTTCATGTTCCTATTGTATTACTCTCTCTAGTAAAATGGTTTCTGCAAAGTGATGGCCTGTAGTGTGCTGACTTACTTTACATGAAACACTGCTTGACTGCAGAATCTTAAGCAGCTTTTAAAAGTGGGCATGGGAGCATTTTCTCCCCTGGAGCCCTTGTCTTCCCATTCCCTTCTATAAAATGCCCCTAAATCTCAATTAAGCAGATGGGATGTTGGGGGCTGCCTCTAACTCTCCAGTGGCCCATCTCTGTTTTAAAAAAGAAAGCCTGCAAACCATACTTCTAGATCTATTGACACTTCTTCACCTGCCTCACTTCCAGAGGCAGTGGAAATTTTGAGTAGTTTGGAGAACCAGCAAATACCACTTCTGAATGGAAATTTTACAGTATCCTTCATCTGCCACACCTACCAAGCCACACCCACAGAACCGGTAGTAAAAAAATTTGAATCCCACCACTGTTCACTTCCTATTGAGTTAGACAGTTGTAGTGGAACAAATTTTACTTCTTGAAGAAAACAAACTAGTGGGAGAAGAAGCTCTCCAAAAATTGGAAGTAGGGCCTTCTACTTCTGATTCTCAGTTGTCACCCTGGATTCATAATCTAGAAGCTGGTGACACTCTCCAGGCAGCACATGGCCATCCAGACTCGCTTGGCTTCCCCATCTCTTTCTGCAAGCCTTGGCTTTTTATCAAGGTCATCACAAACCACAAGGATGATGCATCTAGTTGGGCATACTGTTGTGGTTCTTGAGGAGCCACATTCAGAAGCATAAATCCAAGGGGATCCCAAAAGGACCCCTTGGAAGCAAACCTACACTAAAATGTTCTTCTGTTGAAGGCCAGGTCTCTCCCCTCCTACATCGAAGCTAAATGGAATGGCTGCTGAATATCACTTCAGTGTGGGTAAGGGAGCAGTTTCCATTACAAACTGGAGGCTAGTTTAGATGGCACAGGATGGAGCTGGTCCACTCAGCTCTTTGCTCTACTTGTTGAGTTTGCTTACAGCCCATTCAATGGAACACTATGGCCCCACAACTGCATAATGCGAGCAAAGCAATACAAACACATACACAATGGCTGCTGGAGCCTTGGACAAGATGGCCGCCTCTCTATTAACTCACTGGGTCATGAGGCTTAGGTGCTTCATGTCTCCCAAGTCTTTGCAAAGGCATCTCTTTGGCTGAGCTCTCAGGAAGCATCTGCCAATCAGAAGAGGCATCAGTTATCTGGTGAAGCCATGTCATCTCCAGCATGTATTCTCTGATTACGGATACACTGCATCATGCTTTAATTAGCTTTGATGTAATATATCTTTGTAATCTGAAACCTAGAAAACCTTATAAAACAGAGCAGCTGGGAGCAAACTTTCCATCAAAAGGGGGGGCAGATTTCTACCCTGCATCCAAAGTCCTGCTTCAGAAGATTAAAGCCCCAACTAGGCCCTCTATTTGCAATTTCTGGTGTGGGTGTGGGTATGGGTGTGTGGATTCATCCAGTGAGGTCCTTACATGTTTGCCCTGGGGGAAGTGACATTGAATTGTGGTCTCTTTCAGATGACAAATGCCATTATGTTTTTTTACCTTAACAGCGTCTCTAAAATGCATCTTCTCTCTCTTGTGCACTTTTAAAAAGTCAGCTAACAGAGGCTTGTTCACACACCGTTCGAAGCCAGTGATTTCTAACTTCATGGCTTCGTCTGACCTCATCGTGTTCCCTTTAAGCTTTAAGACTTGAGGATTTCAACTCCCAGAATTCCTCAGCTAGCCACGCTGGCTGGGGAATTCTGGAAGTTAAAGTCCTCAAGTTGCCAAGTTTGGAGAGTTCTGCTCTAAATCAAGAGTTTCCATCACCGAACTTGAAACTATTATGGACTAATCGGCCCAAACAACAAAGTTCACACTTTTTCAGATGGGGTGGAGAGAAAGGAACTCAACCTCTCTTTTCATTGTGACAGAGATGTGTCTTAACAAGCCTCTGGATGTGCTTCTTTACATAGCCAGTTTCGTCCTCTGGTAAAGGTCTGTGTGGGCCTCTTTCAGTTTATGTGTCTTGAGTCACCGCTGCAAAAAGTTGTATTGTTTTTGATAAAGCAAATGTTAGGTTGTGTACAAATCTTGTTTCTTTCTTCTTTTTTTCCTCTCAGAGAGCCTAAAAATTGGGTGTTTCCCTCCCCCCCAAAAAACCAGACTGTGTCGCTTTAACCCTCTGTGTGCCGTGGCCGGTGCTAAGGCGTGCTACGGAGCCTATGTTTGCCGGATGCGCATCTGTGCTCTTTTTTTTGCAAGGATTGCTTCTCGTTGTCTCTTGTGCCTTAGGGCTAGAGGAAGAGGCAGGACAGGGGAAGGGGAGGATGGAGGGAGGGAGGGAAGGAGGGGGCTGGAGGAGGTGGGAACAATGTCCTAGAAGGGTAGAGTCAGAAATGCATGATTGCAGCGACCAGGTTGGGATGAGGTTGGGGTGGGGGGAGAGGGAGTTTGGGAGACCTGTGAAGCAAGTAGAGGGGCTAGTTAGGAGACTTTAGGAAGGTAGCTGTCTATTTTTACATGGAGATTGTAACAGACACATATAAGACCATGGCTATTCACAAAAGACATCATTTACAACAGTAAAAAAAATCATACATGGAGTAAAGACATCATGTCAGATTTTCTGAAAGCAAGTTTGGTTCCCTTAAAACTCCTTAATTATTTCATTCAAGGAAGAGTTTCCCAAAGGCATTGAAATGCTACCATGGGAAATGATCGACTGGTGTGTCAGGATGTCCACTGCAGGCAATTCAAAAGCACTGATGATGACGGTTGTGACACATGTAAAAACAGGGCTGGGTTTCAGCTGCACGGGCAGGGCTGCCATCTTGACATTTTTGACCCCTCTGTAGATGTCTCTGTTTCTGTTGACATTGGCTAGTAGTTCATATTTTCCAGCACCAGGCCTAGCGAGGAACAGACTCATTTAAGAGGCTGAACTCAGCCAATTTCTTAATCAATGAAAGAAATTAAACTCTGAGATGCTTTTGAAATGCTCTTTATTTGAATTTCTTCCCAAAATTTTGCCTTAAGTTAAAAATAACAACAATAATAATAATCTTCCATCCTGCAACAATATATGTAACATTGTCAAACTATCCCAGATATTTGGTAAGGACTCAATAAGTAGACAAGAATGCCAAACCCAATCTGAACATCTGGCTGACTGTGTGATTATTATTATTATTATTAATAATAATAATAATAATACATTAATATTAAATTATATAATAATAAAAACAACAACAATAACAACAATAATAATATACACACATGTGTATATTCACAGCATGAAGTCACAGCTGCCAGTTCTTTAATTGGTGCAAAAATATTAATTATTATTGCTATTATTTTGGTACATTTAAATGTTCTGCTTTCAGTTGTTGATGAAACTGATACCTGAAGAGTCTAGTACCCTAACTTTCTGTTTTGTTTTTTACATTCCCAATTTCATGGGCCATTTACCTCAGCTTTCAGTTTCTTTAGGTTTTTGTCACTGCATATGTGACAAAAAATGTATCACGTATATCTGAGGTGATACATTTAAGCCTCATCATTTTTCATAAGTAAAATGACACATAAAATAAATCCAGATGCAATTGTTCCACCCACACACGTTATTTTAAACTGTGCCAGAAAGCCCCACCACTGAATCAAGATTATTTTTCTCTAGTACTCTACTGATTCTCCACAGTATGCTTATGCATCAAATCAAACATTAAATACAATGATTTATCAGGCAGCCATTGTACAGGTAGTCCTCACTTAACTGGTTGCTTAACAATAATTCAACATTGTACTTCTAGAACTTTCTGGTTTGCCACAGCAGCCAAACAGGACAAGTACAGACTTCAAAGGATAGTTAGGCCTGTAGGGGGGAAAAAACAATTGCAACCAGCTGGCCTTCCATTGAAGGAAGAGGGATGAGAAAATATCTACAGACCCTCTCACATCCTGGACATAAACTGTTTCAACTCCTAAGTTACTTAAGACCCATCCTTAAAGTTACAAGTGCCACACCACACTCCCACAGTTATGTGATTGCATTTTGGGTGCTTCACAATCGTCTTGCACTTACGACCAGTTGCAGCATTCAACACTCACATGAATGTGATTTGAAACGCTTTTTTTGGGAGAATGGATTCATGTGATAACCACATAATTCAAACAATGATTGCAGCGGCTCACATTACAATGGTTGTAAAAATTGATCATAATATCACATTAGATCACAGTGATCCATTTAAGGAACACAAAGACTTTTCATAATTTTATCGTGGTTGTTAAGTGAGGACTACCCACATTCTTGCATTTAAGTTTTCCTTCCCCCAATAGCTTATCAATGTGTATTATTGAATAATAAGAAAATAAAACTGTAACAGAGAAACATACCTAAAAATAACACTGATGCTGTAAAATGCACAGCTCTATCAAGATTGCTTCCCCTACAACATTTTATCAATTAACTCAAACACAAGAGTAACATAGATGAAATGAAAACCCCACCAATGACCTGAAGAAACTAAAGGTATAACAAACTATTATTCAAATCAAAACTAAAATCAAATTGTAGCTGAAGAGCATTATAAATCAAACAAGGGAAGCACATTTTCATACACTTAACATAGAACAGCTTATAGAACGTATTTATGACGGTAAATTGATATAACTCTAGGGAGAAGCTTTTGCTATAAAACCTCCTACCACTCGATCTGCCCTTGTTGTTTCATCAACACAGAGAACACATATTATTTGTTTTCACAGTTTACATTCTGCCTTTTTGCTTGTCAGGCAGTCAAGGCCATTGAGAATTTAAAACCTCCATAAACATGAAATACACTTCCAGTTCATCCCTTATGGGACTTCAGATGGTGGAGTTATATAAACCAGGGTTAAATTGTCAACAATGCAAATTCACTTCTTTGCAGTTGTAACATCAGAAGGGACACTGGATTTATTTTTGCCTAGGTTACCACACTTTCCTCCACTATCACCATGCTGTCAAACGTACTCCTGTGTTGTTGGAGTTTCTTTTCTCCTGTAGAAGTCAATAGATGTCATCCTGACATAGGGTCAAGAATAAGAAAATAGCTTCCAGTTCCAGCCCTGATAAAATCAAGCCTAAATGACACAACAGAGACAATGGCAAAATTGAGCATGAGAGGCATGAATAAAGGAAAATATAGGATGCTTCCATAGAAATATCTGCCATTCTTAGCCATGGAAAGAATGATAAATTATCACAGATGTTACACTGAAGAATTGGGTAAAAAAAAAAAAGAGTACATGGCTTGCATTCCACCAACAAAAATCCCTGATACACAAACTGTCAGCACCTTCATTTACAACACAATCCTAACATACACTTTTTCTCCACATGAGCCTTGCTTATCTTAATGGCAGGCATGGGTCTGGTTTCTTAATATCACTGAGCCATGTTAGAAAGAACAGCAAATGTGACTGTAGCCCGCTAGCCAGGAGGGAGTTTGTTTGACACCACCATGGCAATTTGACAAACGTTTCATATCGTGCGTGGCTGGCTGTGCATGCCCAGTGTTATTAAGAAATACAGCATAAGCTGGGACTAGGCCTCGGAAAGCCAGAAATGGAAGGGCAGGGAAACACAGTTAAAAGGATGGGAGTTAGCCTATGTGATTGGATTGGGGAAGACTGGGGTGTCCTAAGGGGTGGTTATTTTCTAAAGGACTGTTTTGCTCTTTGCATGCAATGTCGCACCAATGCTAAGTCCCTTGTCTCCTCTGCTTTGCTCAAGAATCTTTGGGAACTGTGGTAGTAATGATGGCAGAAGCATCTTAATCAGGAAATCTTGTTTGATACATCCCAATAAGTTGAACCAATCCTAGTCAGATATAGGAAGTTGGGACCAGAGTGGGCAAAAAACCCTTTCCCAGGGTTCCAGATGGCAGCAAAGAAGAAATTTGGAGCTACAGGTTGCCCATCCCTGGATTAAAGAATCAAATCTGATTTTCCTTTTTTCTCTCTGCAAAAAACCAGAACAAAGTTCTGGAGCTTATTACTTGTAGCAGTGGGCACTTACAACAGCATCTTTAAGGTCAGATAGTCAAGTGGGATTGTTCCCTGATAAAATTCCCCATGCATAGGTTGTGCCAAGTTCATAGATCCAATTTCTTGGATCAAGGCATAAGTAGCTAAACCAGGATTCCATAAAGAGAGAACTGGGATTTCCACTGGATTGCCATTTACTCCAAAATGTGGACGTCTTACTCTTTCTCTGTAAGTCTACAACAAAAACTGTAATTGTGCCTCAATCTGGAATGCTCTTCATGAAAAGAAGATGGCAAGGGTAATTTGGAGAGAAGTGGGGGTGGTGGTTGAAGGATTCTTGCAATTAATGTCCAAAAAAAGATAGGTCAAATAAGATCATTTGTAGGTGTCTTTTAGCTTTGCATCACTCAACCAATTCCCTGCCCTAAAGCTCAAGAATGATTTCTTAATCTTGATTATATTAACTTGATAAAGCCTGAACCAAGTTCAAGACCAACAGTGGGGCACGGAGGGAGGGGGTTCAAGGTCTCGCTATTTTAACTTCATTTACCTGCTTTTGGGGCTCTCTCTTTTTGCAGAAAGAACGGTTTGTCAAACTGCTGGACCAGCTACACAATTCCCTGAGGATTGATCTATCAATGTATCGGGTAAGGAGGGGCATTTGCTTAGAATGGGGAAACAGGCAGATTCTTTGAGGTAATCAAGGGTAATCAATGAATTTTCATTTGTCATTGTATGAAAAGAAGCAAGTTTTTAGTCCTCCTTTCTTTATGTAGATAATAAGGAGCACAATATCTAAACATTAAACTTGCTCCCAGTTTTCTGGTTTGTTCATTCATTCATTCATTCATTCATTCATTCAACATGTTTATATGGTTACCTATCTCCAAAGGCACTCTGGGTGGTGTAGAAAGATAAATCAAAACCAAACTTACAATTCCATTAAAGAAAAATCAAATCTCACTCAAATCTCCCCTCTCAAATCTCAATAACAATTTAAAAAGCAGGTTCACATGCATATCAGAGCTCTATTATTCTGTGTTCTGCTAACTTCATGGCCTCAGTGCCTGGAGGAATCACCAGCTCTTCATGGCCTTCCAGAAGTCAAAGCTGTCCATATCTCAGAGGGGAAGTTGTTCCAAAAAATAGCAGCTATGATAAAGGAGGCATACTTCCTAGAACTCACCAAGTCATACCGCTTCACTGATGGAGTGCCCAATCTGGTATGGCAGACAAAAATTATCAGAGAGACATGGATTAAAAGGTAATCCATGCTGTACAGGGCATTTATAGAAAGTATAGAAAATGACCTTGAAAAAGATAAACCAGTTCCATTCACAGAGCAACCAGGCAAGAGAGCAAGTTTGGTCTAGTGGTTAAGGCACTAGGCTAGAAACTAGGGCACTGTGAGTTCTAGTTCCTGTTTAAGTATGAAAGCCAACTGGGTGACTTCAGGCCAGTTACTTTCTCAACCCAACTCACCTCATAGGATTGTTATTGTGGGGAAAATAAGAGGAGAAAAGGGTATTAGATATATTGAGTTATTTATAAGAAATAATAAATGTGAAATTTTTAAAAAAAACTAAAATCTAAACTCAAGCCCAAAACAATCTGAAAAGAGGAAGAAATTAAAAAATCCTGATAGGTGCTTTCTCCTGTTACTAGTCAGGGTCAATTCAGTTTGCTGTGAAGTTTTTTACAATAGCATTTTAAGCATTTCACATGTATGGGGATGGGGAATATCTGATTGATTTAGTAGTGAATGAAGCTCACAAGTGTATGAGGGGGGGGGGGGAATCTTTTATCACCACCAATTTAGATACCATCAGCACTAGTAATTTCCCTTAGAGTGAAAACCAATTGTCTTTCCCATCCTTATTTTCTGCTGATATATACAGGTTTCTCTTATTAAGAACAATAGTATTGCCAGAAAGTAGTCCATAAAGATTTGTACAAGCAGATTAAAGACAGTGGTATGGAGTGTAGGTTCACAGATGAATGAAGGCGTATCAAATGATTGCTACAATTTCTCCTATTTCTCAGAATAATTTCCCTGCCAGCAGTCCTGAAAGACTGCAGGACCTTAAATCAACAGTGGACCTCTTGACCAGCATCACTTTCTTTCGGATGAAGGTAAATCTCTAGCTCTCCCATCCTGGAAAGATGGAAGACAATGTCATTTTGTGTTTCTTTAATTCCTGGTATTACTTATTGTGTGATTTAAACTGATTTAGAGTTGTGTAGGAATAGCCCGTTCCATTGTTCCAAAACTCCAGAAATAGCCCAACCAAATTCAGATCTCTCTGACCCTGGTCTCAATCCAGAGAGTGATTCAGAAAAATAGAAGCTTTACAAGAATATACCTGTTGGGTCAAGAGATGTTCTTGGTAATAAAAAAAAATAGGATTGTAAAACTGGAAGGGATGGCTATTTACTTTCTGTTTTAAAAATCCAATGAACTGGAGCCTACCACCTCCCTAGAGAAGCTGTTCCTTGCCAAGCTGTTCTTAATTCTAAAAAGCTTTTTTTCATCTTAAAGTGAAATTTGCTTTTCTGTATTGTATATTGAGTTGAAAATTAACAGGTCTTGATTTGTTTCCGGGCGATACTCCTCCAGATATTTCCTATTCCTCTCACATATTTTTTTCCTCTGGGCTAAACATAACCAGTTTCCTCAGTCTCTCCTTTTAAGACTTATTTTCTAATCATCCTTTATGTGTCTTTTAGTCTAATGCTTTTTAAAGTAGGCACTATATTAGTTAATGGCTTCTAATAATTGGCATCTCTTCTTATTGCTGTTTTATGCAGGTCCAAGAACTTCAGAGTCCACCACGAGCCAGTCAGGTGGTGAAGGATTGTGTGAAGGCCTGCCTCAACTCAACTTATGAATACATCTTCAACAACTGCCATGAACTCTATAGTCGTGAATACCAAACTGATCCTGTGAGTGGGTTGGCACTACTCTATTGTGAATGCCTTTGGCCATGTTGACTGGGAAATATAGGGGCTGGAGAAGTGATGAAAAGCATCACTTTGAGGAAAGCCTCTAATCTAATGATGCCCTTCTCAGTTTTCATCTCTCCTTGATCTTCTGGTTTCTGCAAGGGACAGGATGAGTTGGGTAAATTAATGTGCATTTTTTCCTTGTTCTTCCTTCCCATCCAATCATCCTAGTCCAAGAAGAGTGAAGTGCCACCAGAGGAACAGGGGCCCAGCATCAAGAATCTAGACTTTTGGTCCAAACTTATAACCTTGATAGTATCAATTATTGAGGAAGATAAGAACTCGTACACACCCTGCCTCAACCAGTGAGTACCGTACATACCAAGAGTGCTCAAAAAAGGGGAAAGGAAATGCACGAATCATTAAGTTCCCGGTCATTAGTGGGATTCAGGTATCTTAGTGAATTTTTGATGTTGACTGAAAGTGAAGTTCTGCCTTTGAATTCTTAATAGATTCCCTCAGGAGCTGAATGTTGGAAAGATCAGTGCAGAGGTTATGTGGAATCTTTTTGCTCAGGACATGAAGTATGCAATGGAAGGTGAGCCTTCTTGGAATCTTAAGAAGTGGCTGCACTACTCATTCTTATAAAAACATTTTCATGTATCTTCTCCCTCCCTCCATGTTTTATTGAGCTTCTGATCTTTCTGGACAAACTGGGATTGTGCCAAACCATATACCCAGATTAAATGCATATAAAAACATTTTCAGAGGAGACCTTCCAATTCATTCATAGGTTTAAGCCCTTATCTCATTTCCGCCCTAGCTCATAGCTATGTGCATTCCTTATCCATCCCCACTTTTCTTTATTGTTTCCCACAATTTGCTTTTGGATCTTGTTTTATCTCTGGAGATAGTTCTGCTTGGCTAACTCGGTACTCAGATCCTGAAAGCCTGTTGCAGGAATTGTACATTTCCATCACTTCTTACTTCTTTCTCTTTCATTCTCTTCTTCTCTTCCATTACTATGTAGAGCATGACAAACATCGGCTATGCAAGAGTGCTGACTATATGAACCTGCACTTTAAGGTGAAATGGTTGTACAATGAATATGTCACAGATCTTCCTTCTTTCACAAGCCGGGTTCCTGAATACCCTGCGTAAGTCCGTTTGTTTTTTTCCTCATGCTTAAACCTTGACCTTGCTTACCATAAACCGACTTTGAAATTTCTGATCTTCCCAAACTTTAAATGTTTACCTCCATGAAAATATTTAAAGATATTGGGGAAGGTCAGAAATTTTCAAAGTACGCTATCATTCCAAAATAATATTGAGTTGACTTTTGTAGTGTTGAGCAGAACCCATATGAGCATTATTCAAGATAAAAGATACACTAAAAGAATCAAAACACCACATTTTACAAAAAAGGTAGAATTAGAAAATATAACTAGTACAGGTTAAACTCAACGTACAATCACAATTGAGCCCAAAATTTCTGCTGTTAAGTGAGTTTTGTTAAGTGAATTTTGCTCCATTTTATGACCTTTCTTGCCACAGTTGTTAAGTTAATCATTGCAGCTGTTAAGTGAATCTAACTTCCCCATTGACTTTGCTTGTCAGAAGGTCCCAAAAAGTGATCATATGAATGGAACAGAACATAAAATAAAATACAATAGAATTCTTTATTGTCCAAGTGTGATCAGACACACAAGGAATTTATCTCTGGTGCATAAGCTCACAGTGTACATATAAATAGCAAGTAATAGATCATGTGTCATAATCATAGCCCAAACAATTGACCCCAGGACAATGTAACCATCATAAATATGAACCAGGTGCCAAGTGTCTGAATTTTTATCATATGACCTCAAGGATGCTACAATGGTCATAAGTATGAAAAATGATCTTAAGTCAGTTTTTTCAACTGTTGTAATTTTAAATGGTCACTAAATGAACTGTTGTAAGTATAAGGTATACCTGTATAAGGTATAACAGTGGAGAATTCTTAAAAATCAGTTCTTGCTTGGCAACTGCTTAAGGGTAGGAACTGTACTTGTAAGGATCTAAGGGCAAGCCTCAGGACAGGCCTCATATTCTGCCTTTTCTGGGTGCTACCCGTTTCTCCAGACCAACCCATTCAGTGGCCACACTTCAAATTATTCAAATTGTTTCTTTGGTTCGGTTTTATCTCCCACCATGCACTGAGCTTCACAAGAACATTCTTTTGTTCAGACTGAACACTTGTGATCAAGCAGAAGCTTGAGCAGGATGCATTCATTTGAATTTCTGCATTAAGCAGGGGGCTAGATCTCATGGTCTCAATGGCCCCTTCTAACTAATATTTTAGGAGAAAAATTCCAGAGATCACCCTTTTTTCAGTTTTTAGAAAATTAATGCCTGTTTCTTTAGATTTCTTCTGAAACTGCACTAAGAGATTTTATACTTCTAAAACTAACACTTGTTAGGGGGAGAACTTCAAAAAGATTTATTTTTTTTACTTTTCATTCTTTTCTTTTACTTTTCACTCATTAAAGAAAAAAATTACCTTGTTTTTATCCTGTTTTAATGACATTTTTAGAGCTTGGTAGGTTCTGATGAAAAACTGAACAAAACTCTTACCCATCCCTATTTCAAATTCTCTTGAATTGGCTAAGATAGATTTTCTTGATTTCAACCTTTACACTTTTTTTCATTTGTTTCTCTAGATGGTTTGAACCTTTTGTTATCCAGTGGCTGGATGAGAATGAGGAAGTGTCACGAGATTTCTTGCATGGAGCATTAGAACGGGACAAGAAAGATGGGGTAATGTATCAGGCTGAAGATTTGCATCTGATTTCACCAGCACTGTAATTATAATAATAAAAAAACAACAACCCCAGAACTGAATTCTGTTGGAGCACAGCTCTTTGTGGCAACTTTTGATGGAGACATATTTTAGAAAGAGTCAGTGTTGCATAACAATGAGCATGTCAAACATTTATCCATACAACATTGCAAAATATTATTATCTTATAAATTGCCCTTTGAATATTCTGTTAATTCACCAGAATTCCATCTTTCACTTCAGTCACAGAACATAAGTTTTGAGAACAAAAGTTCTCAAGTTTGGTTCTTGTCATCTCTAGATAAGACTAGAAAAAAGGCTTTTTTTGGGAGGTTCAGTAATTCACTGTCAGAATAGGCAATAATGAGTTTAGTAAAATAAATGTTCTAACTCAGGCAATAGCAGTTTCCTGTTTTCCATCTCAAAGTTTCTCATTCAACCTTCTTGGGTCTTTTTCCAGTTCCAACAAACCTCAGAACATGCCCTCTTCTCCTGCTCTGTGGTTGATGTCTTCTCCCAGCTCAACCAAAGCTTTGAGATTATCAAGAAGTTGGAATGCCCTGACCCACAGATTGTAGGCCATTACATGCGCAGGTTTGCCAAGGTAAGGAGCAGTTCCTCTGCTATGGTCACTACTGATGTATCCTTATAATTTCTGCCTTTGAAATGATAGCAAGAAACAACTCTTAGAGAAGTTGACCAGCCCAGGAATCTTTCTGAACTAAAAGCCATTGCTAGGAAGACGAAAACACCTTCGGAGTTGATCTTATTGTTCCATCATTTTATAGAAGGTTTCAATAGCTATAGAAGGACGATTTCTATTTGACTCAAGAATGTTATGAAGACTTCCACCTAGCTGCTAGGTAAAGTGAGATAAAGATTGTGGCTGGGGGTTAGAAGAAATTGGTGAGATTAAACTTAAGTATAAACCGGAATTTTTTTTGCTGGGAATCAATACAGAGAGATACAATAAGGAACTAATAATACACGTGATCACAGCAGCAAGATTAGCGTATGGTCAAAAGTGGAAATTTAAGGAAATTCTCAATGAAACCAAGATAATTAAAAAGATATGGACATGCGCCAAAATGGATAAATTAATGTTGGAAATAAAAAATAAGAATGAGACTGAATACTATAAAGTATGGGATAAATTTCACCAATGGTGGGGAAAAAAGAAGGACTTAAAATTAAAATAAGATAAGGATGTTAAGATAGTGGCTTAGAAATATGGAAAATTACTGTAATGTATATATTATATAAATTTGTATTATATGCTATCCACAATAGATATGTATGACAAACAGGTTTCTCAGGATGATTATACCACGTTCATTGTTTTTATTGTTTTTGTTCAATAATTTAAAAAAAAATAATTAAAAAAAAAGGTTGTGGCTGGGAAATGGAACTGTGGGCTGATTTTGGCAGATCTTGGGTATGATACAGAAATATTCAATGTCCATGATAGACAGAACTGTTTCCAGACATTAAACATAATAGATAAAATGGAACTTTCCTCCTCAGAGTTATATATCTCTGAGAGTGCCCTTATCCTCAATTCCTGTTTTTAATGGCCTGCCTGGAAGTATTTGTATAATTATTGTTGAAAAGGAGAAACTGACCATGTAGAGTCCATCCATCTACCAGGCTAGGACTTGATGGCTGAAGAATGCTGAAAATTGTGATGCGGCACACACAAAGGGCATCAGATTAGGAAGGCCCTGCTATAATCCAGCAAATCACAATTTGATCACAATGTCTGCTCAAATTCTCCTTGTCTTTCTTATCAACTTCACTTTGCTTTTCAGACCATTAGCAATGTCCTGCTGCAGTATGCTGAGATCATCTCTAAAGGCTTTGCTTCCTACTGCTCCAAGGAGAAGGAAAAAGTGGTGATGTATTGCATTCCTGCCTTTGGTTTCTGACGTGCTTTTTGTTTTAAAATCTTCCCGCAGAACCGGGGATCCCAAGGAGCCCAGTGAGCTCCAGGATGGGGATGGGGTGGAACACTTCGTTTATTTCTATTTACCTATCAAATTTACATGCCACCAATTAGGAATAAAGGAAACAGGGATATTGCTGTTGTGAGTTTCCTGCAGCAAGTAGGAATTGGATTAAGATAGCCTTCAAGACCTTTCTTTTGTTTTGACAGACGTTAGAGTTGTATAAGAGGTGAATAGGGATAATTGGCTTTTCCAGCTTTGAGGGGTCCTTGGTGTTCTCTGAGTTTGGTAACTTTCTTGCAGATGTTTTATTACCCAAGCCAGGTAACTGATGATGTTACATAGTTTGGGTAATGAACCATTTGCAGGAAAACAACCAAGCTCAGAGAGCACCAGGATCCTTCATTTCAACCCTGAGCTACACATGTTCTCTTTATTGTTTTTCTAGTTTTCTTTGCTGGAAGTTAATAATGGAGGCCCAATGCATTTAAAAAATATCTTTATTGCTTTACTATTTCAGAACTTTACCTTGCAGTCTCCCTTAATATTAGCTTAATAGAAGTTAGAACTGTGGAGGATGGACCAACAATATTGATTTAACTGAGCTAACAAACATTGCCCTGAAACTGGAATACCTAAAATCACAGAATTTGGAGGACCTCAGATGTAATCTACTCCAAGCTTCTCTATGGTGCAGGTTCTGCTAAAGTCAGATAGCACTTTATTGCTTTATAGTGTTTTACAGCCCTCTCTAAGCAGTTTACAGAGTCAGCGTATTGCCCCCAACAATCTAGGTCCTCATTTTACTGGAAGGAAAAATGAAGGACGGAAGGCTGAGTCAACATTGAGCCTGGTGGGATTTGACCTGGCAAATTATAGGCAGCTGGCAGTCAGGAGAAGTAGCCTGCAGTAATGTACTCTAACCACTGCACCACCACGATTGTATAATACAAAAAAAATAAATAAATCTAGAATTGTACATTAACTGGGGAGTTTGCAAAATATTTGGAAGACAGCAATGGAAAACCATTTTAAGACCATGGCTCATGTCAGTTTGTCAGATGTCAGCCTCAGTTTGAAGCCCTTCAGCAAAGGGAACATACCACTTCACCATTGCTTGGTAATTCTTACCATCAGGAAGTTCCTCCAGAAATCTAACCTGAATCTCCTCTAGGGCAAGAGTTGCTTCATTTCATATCACAATTGATGTCCATGTCAACCCCAGTATTCATATGTGCGTTGATCAGAGATAGAACAGCCTTGAAATGTGTTTGTATATATGTGGTTCTTCTGTTCCAGCCCTGTATCCTGATGAACAACATACAGCAGTTGCGTGTCCAGCTAGAGAAGATGTTTGAAGCTATGGGAGGGAAAGAGGTTTGTATTTTTTAATTATCTTGCACAATTGGACTGGAAGTGGACCAGACAGGCACAGAGAGACATGTTAGTTCTTAGTCACTTCTTGCAAGTATCATCTCTGTTGTTCTGCAAAGTCTCTTCTCCACTCATCCATTAAACCTGGAGGTTAGATTTGATTTCTCAAATCAATAAGGGAAAGACTATTCTTTTATTTGATTAAGGGGGGTGTTGATGGAGAAGCTGTGCTCAACCTGACATGCCCGAAGCTACGAATTCAAAAGATCCCTGAATCAATTCTGGATTCTTTGATTTGCTTTTTTTCTTTTTTTTTGGCCTTCTCAAATTGGTAGCAAGTGAAAATTCATGAGGGATCATACCCATTTAGCCAATCCCTAAAAATGTTTACCTTTCTAAATACAATATAATAGACTTACATTAGCATCTCTTTAGACTGCGGTGGAGCATTTAAGCCGCTCTAAGTAAATAAATGAGGGATGCAGTGGTTCGGTGGCTAAGATGCTGAGAAAGAAAGTCGATCAGAAAGGCTGGTAGTTTGGCACATAACTAGCGCCACATAACGGAGTGAACTCCTATTACTTGTCCCAGCTTCTGCCAACCTAGCAGTTCAAAAGCATATAAAAATGCAAGTAAAAAACATAGGGACCACTTTGGTGGGAAGGTAACAGCGTTCTGTGTGCCCCTGGCATTTACTCACGCCGGCCACGGAGACGTCTTTGGACAGCGCTGGCTCTTCGGCTTTGTAACGGAGATGAGCATCCACCCCCCTAGAGTCAGGAACGACTAGCACTTATGTGCGAGGGCAGCGGTAGGGAACCTTGGCTCTTTTATCACTGATGGACTTCAACTCCCAGAATTCCTGAGTGAGCCATAAAAGTTTCCCCATCCCTGGCCTAGTAGTTTTTCAGTTGTGAGGGAAATCAATTTTTGACTTGAATGGGACTGTTTAATATACAAATGTAGGACATATAAAGAATATTGATCATTCAAGTCAAAAATTAGGACATTTGTATATTGAACAATCTCATTCAAATCAAAAATTGATTTCCCTCACAACTGAAAAACCAGTAGGCCAGGGATGGGGAACTTTTTATAGCTCATTCAGAAATTCTGGGAGTTGAAGTCCATAAAAGAGCCAAGGTTCCCTACCACTGTGCGAGGGGAACCTTTATCTTTTACCTTTAATTAAATAAGTAAGCAAATGCACATACATATAAACATGCATACATGCATACAATACATACCCCATTTGAGACAAATTTCTGGAAGCTGGCTTCTATTATTTAAGCAGGGTGATTTTGGTTTTTGCTCATAATTATTGTTATTTTCTGTCCCCTCAGTTGGACACAGAAGCCAGTGATATCCTCAAGGAACTTCAGGTGAAGCTCAACAATGTCTTGGATGAATTAAGCCGAGTATTTGCAACCAGGTAGGACTAGTTTGGAAAACAATGGGATGTTAACTTGAGGTCATTTCCCTGCAGAACACTTGATATTGGATGTATACAATGGGGTGGGGAAGGCAAACTGGATATTAGCCCATAAACCAATGAAAGCACAAGATTTATGACATTAGCCTTCCTCAATTAGCCTAGTCTTCCTCAATTTTGCATTTTTCAGCTCTATTGAGCCTACAGTTCCCAGCCAGAAATTGTGGGAGTTGCCAAGAGAGCATCTGAATACAGTGCCAGGTTAAGGAAGACTGGTCTTGTCTCTCCTTTAGTAGAACATCAGATGAACCCTTCTGTTTCTCTCCAGTTTTCAGCCCCATATAGAGGACTGTGTGAAGCAGATGGGAGACATCCTGAGCCAAGTGAAAGGCACCGGGAACGTGCCTGCCAGTGCCTGCAGCAGTGTGGCTCAGGATGCTGACAACGTCTTGCAGCCTATTATGGACCTCCTGGATAGCAAGTGAGTCCAAACCCAGGGGATATAAGGTAGACATTTTAGCTATGGGTATTTATTTGTTGCATCTCTACTTCATTTTTAAAAATCATTTCAATTACTTTTGATCCTGTATATTTTTTCCTTCATTAAACCACTTCCAGATTCCCAGATACCTTTATTAAAAACAATGATTAACTTTCTTTCTATTATTCCTTGAGTAACAATCAGAAGGATTTTTACTCAGGCAAGTTGTTAATGTATAAGTTGGTTGCTGAATATAATTTTTGAAGGCTAGATGCAGTCTGCTTACTCAATGTTGATTTTCTAGGCAGGTTATATTTTTAATTATATATGCAGGGAGAAAATTCAATTCAAAGAAACTTAAAAGCACCTCCATAGTGGGATTTGGTCCATTTGCAATGGACCAAATTTGGGATTTGCAATGATAGAGTCTTCTTTGTGGTCTGTGCTTTGTACTGGTAACCCTTGACTTACAGCCATTTGTTTAGTGACAGTTCAAAGTTACAACGGCACTGAAAAATATGACTTACAACCAATCCTCACACTTAGGACCCTTGCAGCATTCCCACAGTGACTTGGCAACTGGTGTGTATTTGTGATGGTGACAGAGTCCCATGGTCACACAATCGCCACTTTTCTAGACAACAAGCAAAGTCAATGGGGGAAGCTAAATTCACTTAACAAGCTCATTATAAATTTCATAAAAATCATAACATTTGATGTGACTCACTTGACAAATGTTGTGCTTACTAAAGCAAGTTCCATTCCCAACTGTGGTCACAAATTGAGTTTACCTATATGATTATATTGTACAGGCTTGCTCCTCTTCCTGCATAGCTCGGTAAATAAAGAGGAAAGTCAGCAGAAAAACAAATGCTTTCAACATTTTGCCTTTTTCACTAACAGATTTAACAGATTAACAGAGTTGGAAGGGACCTTGTAGGTCATCTAGTCCAACCCTGCACCCAAGCAGGAGACCCTACTCCATTTCTGACAAATGGCAGTGCAATCTCCTCTTGAAAGTCTCATTAAGAAAACTCTGTGATTGCTGAACCTTTCAGAAACAGGCTGAAATTGGCAGTAATTGCAACTTTGCTATCTTAAGCATGGACAGTGTCAACCCTGAAGCTGGCCTGGCCGAAGTCATCTTGGAGCTTCAGTGCTGCCCCACTAGAGCTGAGGTATAGAGAGTGGGGATTAGAGATAGCTGGGGCTGTGTAGTCAAAATAAAATACTTTCTCTTGGGAATTAAGGATGTTCTCACACCTGGCCGGAGGAAGGAGGAGTGATGTCAACAGACCAGAAGATGCTGCCTTGATTGGGCCATGTGTGATTGATTGTTTGGAAGGGGGGGGGGGGGCTTTCACTTTTAATTAGGTAAAAACTGAGGGACCCTTCAGAGTGAGTTTTCACCAGATATGTCCCAATATGATATTTCCAATAAAGCTATTCTTTAAGGAACCTACGTACCCCACTGTTTTTGCTTCCAAGGGATCAATTACTTGGAACCCTGAGAGGCAAAAGTTTCCATACCTGCAAAATAAAAAACCAGGTGACATTAGATGATCTCAAAGAGTTACATTTCCTATATCTCTTTGCTGCAATCTATGACTCCTTGGACTTTTGCAGTCTAAATCAGGGTGGTTTCAACTGCCTTCCTAGCAATCTCAACTGCCATATGATTTCTAGGACAGAGAAGATGCTTGGGGAAACTTTGTTCATGTGAATGCATGCACATAAATAGGCATTTTCTTAGTCATCCCTCTCTGAGCAGCACACACATTACTTAGGTCCAAATTTGTCCATCCTATTCCAGGCCCATGTATTGGGGACTGTCACGTTCATTCAGCTGTTATCCTTAAAAATGCTCATCCTCTTCTTTGTTGCATTAACTTTTTTCATTCTAGCTTGACTCTCTTTGCCAAAATTTGTGAGAAGACTGTCCTGAAGCGGGTGCTGAAGGAATTGTGGAAGCTTGTCATGAATACAATGGAGAAGACAATTGTACTTCCTCCACTAACTGACCAGACGGTGAGTCCTGCTAGTATGGGATGATTCTCCTTGTGGTCCCTACAACCAACTTCCCAATAGTATGGAAATGTGGAAAACCAGACATTTTATCTAGCATAAAGGGTACTTGGTATTCTGTCAAAAATATGTGCTGGCCATATAGCTCAGTAAGATTCTCAATTTGGATTTAAAATAGGTACATTTTGGGAATCTCATTGTTCGGATGTTTATTTCACATAAACAAAATGCTATAACTTTTATGATGTCTTTAAAAGTTTGGGTCTATTTCTGCAAAGGTCAAAAGTCAAACTTTGTGGGAGGGGCTCAGGCTATGGCCTCTTCCTCAGAAGACAAATGGAACTAAATTAAAATTCTATGGAATAAGGTATTACAGGTTTCTTTAGACCTAACTTATGTCCTACAATATAAGAATGGGGAATACAGACACGAGCATTCCCCTTTCTTTCTTTGGATATTGTTCTCCTTCCCCTACATATTTAGAAGGGACTTTCTACAGCAGGGGCCTAGATCTCTGGAAGTTCTCCATACAATTCTGAATCTGGGAAATGAGGTTTGAAATTTCAGGTGAGCTTCCATAAATAGATAGCTCTCCATTATGGATGATTCTCTTCTATGCTTGATAGGTGATGAAGATATGACAGATATGATCCTTTAGAAATAGGGATTCTGTCTTGGGCACATGATTTACATTTGTGTGCAGTATTGACTCTATGGTTCTTCTGAGCTACATTTAATCATTTCTGTGAATCAGTCACGGGAAGTGTTAGGATGTCCCAAACCTTTCACCATTTTTCTAATTTATAGAGGCCATTCTGTCCTTAAATTGCGGTAGTAGGCCAGTTTGAAGCTCCTTTCAACCAATTCTCTTAGCTCCTGTTTTAAAGGGCTAGGATGGGATCTAAACTGACTGAAAGGGAAAGAGGTTTTAGGAGTAGTTCTAGTGCTTGCTTACAGCCTCCCCATGTCATAGTTGGATAATCAAGGTTTGGTATAGGTAGGTTTTCTAGCCTAACTCAGAAAAAGAATAAACCTCAAATAGCACTGTGGAAGCTACAGTTGCATCGGAGATGTCATTTTCAAAACCAACAGATATATTTCTGGATTGGTTTTTTTTTACACTGCAGATGGTAGCTGGCATGACTAAATGTTCCTCTCTTCAAATAATTAAACATTAATTAATTTATCTGTAGAAAACCAGCATTTCTGGATCAAAGACTAGCTTTTTCTCTAATATGCAAATACACGTTCCAGTGAGAGATTGTGATTCAGAGAGGCCTCATCTCCAATCTAGGATCACGTGGGCAAACTCCCCTTTTCTTTAGAAGAGCGAATCTCTTTAGAAAAGAGGAGCCCTCCAGAGTTCTAATTTAGGAAATGCTTGGAGACAAGTGACGCAGAGATGAGACAAAGAGGGTGTGAAAGCAGAAAAATTACTTACACATTCTTCCTGGGGTTCTCTCATCTTCTAACTAAAAGAGAGTGGTTTATAGTTATGGATGTTCTAGTGAAAGACCCAGTTGATAAGGCTGACGGGGAAGTTCTGAAGAAGGTTTTTTGGAAATTAGAAAAGGAACGGAAAGATTTGAAAAGGTGGACTGCAATGTTCAGGCTCTGAAATCAAATAGTAGTCCTCAACTTATTTATTCAATTAAATTTTATGTCGTGCATCTCTCCTATAAGATGATTTTGGGCAGCTTACAAGGAATAAAACAAGTAGAAAAATAATTTAAACATTAAAACTACACAGGTTAAGGTTATGGCCATAATTGGGACCAGAAACTCTGTTGCTAGGTGATGCAGTTGTTAAATGAGTTGCATCCGATTTTACACACTTTTTGCTGAGGTTGCTAAGCAAATCACATGGCCGTTAAGCAAATCCAGCTTTTCTCATTGACTTTGCTTGTCAGAAACTGACTGGGAAGGTCTCAAATGGTAACCACCTGTCCTGCTGCAACCATCATAAATACATGCCGATAGCCAAGCACCCAAATTTTAATTGTATGTGTTGTGACAGTCATGAGGACCGGTTGTAAGACATTTTTTTTCAATGTCATTGTTAACTTCAAACAATCATTAAATGACTGGTGTAAGTCGAGGACTAACTGAACTCCAGAGAGTGCAGGAATATTCTTGCAGCACCTGTCAGCACCTGCTCCCCAGAGAGCTGATGAGCCCCAATCTTTCTTGCTTTTTGGAAGCAAGAAAAGACAGCGCTATTCCATCCTGCTTTTGATCCAAGGTGATTGTGAACACTGCCGGCATATCCAATGAAGAATACAATTGCTTTACTTTCTATTTATTTAACCTAATTTATTTTGTGGTACATTACCGAGGCTCCATCAGAATTGGGTTATTATGCTTCTCAAATGTAGCAACTTGAAGATGTGTGAATTTCACCTCCCAGAAATCCTCAGCCAACATGGGAAATTCCAGGGGTTGAAATCTACACATCTTCAAGCCACTGTAGATAAGAAAGAGGGTCTTAGGCAAACATAACTTTTAGAGACTTTGTGGGTTGATGTGTGTGTGTATGTGTGCTAGGTCTTGAGAAATTCTGAGATTGGCAATTAAGGGAAAATTGTGGCATAAATTAAATTTCCAGATTTTGAGAATCTTAACTTTCCTATTGAAAGGATATAATTGAGAGAAGAATGGGGCCAGAATTACTAAAGAGGAAATTCTGGCTTTTTTCTTTTCATCCCAGGCAGGTCAGTCTTTATGTTTCAGCCCCCCTAGAATCCTTCAAGATTTCTAATTGCAGATTGGGTGGGTGTAGATGATTTGGCAAGCAAAGAATAGGGAAATGTTTCTTGGAACAGAAGATGTTGCAATGGACCATAACTTCTTCATCCTCAGCCAGACTGGGTTTTGGGATATGTTGTGTTGTGTTGTGATGTGATGTGATATATGATGTGATGTATGCTGGAAAGTTTAATCGAAAACAGCTGGAGGTGGGAGATTAGAAAAGGGTGGAATAAAAGCTAGATACCAATTTCTGTAACTCATCTCATTCCTCCTTTACATTGTTCTATTTCAATTTCACTGAAAGTTTATTTGCATCTAAGATGGACTTTGCTAAGGCATATACTTTTGTTGTGCCTCTACAAATACATGAAAAACAACTCAGCCTTTTTATAAATGCATAGAAAAAAAATCACTTCATCAGTTTCTTTCTAAAGCTGAGTTGATGAATACTCAGTAATAAAATCTTACAAGCCAAGAATTTAGTTGTGTGTTGACTGGTCAAGTCCCACCATGTCCTTCCGCTAACTAGTTCATTTTCCCACAGGAGATCCTCAGGTGAGGACATTCCTTTCAATATCCAGTTTTGCTTTCAAATGGTCTTTCTAAAAATCCACCCTAATTTAAAATAAGCATGAAAGTTGAGTCCCAGCCATTAAACTGATGAATCATGTCACTGAATTAAGGGAAATGTGGAACTTCAAGGTTAACTTAATTGACCTTAAATCAACATGGTTTTTCTACAACTGCCAGTCATTCTTCATATCTGTGATATTCACTGATGGGACAACACTTCTGTATTGTACAGGGATGTCCCGATCAGTTCTCTGGTTGTGTTTCAGGAGGGACTATTGTATTTATGGGAGGCTGTGGGGATAAGTTGGGTGGGGACACAATGGATATGAAGGTAATGAATGGCCTACTCATGGTTATTCTTTCTAATTGCTCCGCTCCTCTCACCTTGGCAGATGATTGTAAGTACGGCAGGTCACTCCTGTCTGTCATGTTTGTCTCTCCCTCTCCCGCCCTGTCCATGTGCCTTGCGTCTAGTATCTTTCCTACCCAAAGTAACTTGAGCTGGTTTTTCTGTTGTTCTGTGGTGGCTGCCTACCTTGTCCCCATGCCTTCTCTATCTGCTCCTGCCCCTTCCCAATTCCTTTGCCTTTTCTTGTTCTGTGCCCTCTTCCCCCTTGTTGCTGAGCTGCTTTGCGCCAGCTATGACGTCTTGGTGGAAAGTCTGTCCCTCACTGTATACACTATAATGGGGTTCTTTCCTGGGAAGCTGGGAGGAGGGAAGGTTTGCTCTTGCCATTGAGTTACAAGAACCAGGTGTTCAAGTCTTCTTGTGAGACTTTCACAGGAAGGCTGAGGAAGTCAATTTTGGAGAAGAACATTCTTCAAATTCAGTCTCCCTTCCTCTTACATTCTTTGGAGTTGTGAAGGAACAACTTGTCTGGTGAAAATGTTCCTTGCGTATGGGAGATATAGATGGGGAAATCTTGGATGAAGAAGACAGCAGACTCCAAGTAGTCTGTGGTGGGCACCTTGCTACAAATACATTACTCTGCTATGGTGCAAGAGTAGGGACATGTCATGAGAAGAGGACATGTCTACTGCACTTTATGTCAGTGCAAACTCTTCAAAGTTAATGCCTGTGACTTACCATCCCCAACCTGGTTTCCTCTGAAGTTAGTGGCTGTGCAGTTCCCAGCATTCCCAGACAACATGGAGCCCATCTCTAAATAGTATCCATCTAGTAGATATTCAATTAGGTAAATCTGTCTTGTGCTTTGGGACCTTAGCTACTAATTCTTACAAGGCACACAGGCTGAGGGGACATATCAACAAAGTCCATACACTGTCATCAAATAAATCCCCCCAAACACATATATCTGCAAGACCGCGTTCTGCCGATAGTCTCCCACCGACCTGTGTGCTCCCACAGGGAGGGCCTCCTTTGGGTCCCGACGGCCTCTATGTGCTGCCTGGTGACCCCGAGGAACAGGGCCTTCTTTGTGGGGGCACCCGCTCTCTGGAATGGGCTCCCCCCTGAGTTGAGAACGACCACCGACCTGAGGGTGTTCAGGCGTGATTTGAAGACCTGGCTCTTTGAGCAGGCTGGCCTGGGCTGATCTTAAATTGATTTTTAATGGGGTTTTAATTATGATCTTAATGTTGGGATTTTAGATTCGGTAGCAGCCCTTATTTAATTATATTTTAACTTTTGTATGTGTTGTTTTAGTAGGCTGTGCACTGCCCTGAGTCCTTCGGGAGAAGGGCGTTATATAAATTGAATAAAATAAATAAATAAAATAAATATACACATTTTAGGACATGGATCCACTCATATTGCCAGGTCTTTCTGGTCAAGAGGTCATATCTGCAGTTTTTTATACTAACCTGGGTATGTCACACCTGGTTAGAGTTAAGTTTTAATCTCACCTTCCTTTGGAGACTGTATCATTGCAGCGTTTTTACATTATTTTCCATAGGATAGACAAAAGCATTATCCTTTCTCAGTGCTCTGACCTTCTAATTTCCTTTAAGAGATCCTACACCAAGTTTTTAAGGTGCCCATCCCTTCCTTAGCTATAATTCTGTAAATTCAACCTTCTCTAGTCAGGTACTCTGCAAGTATATTGGATTATAATTCCCATCACCCCCTAGCCAAGATAGCAAGTATTAAAGTTGTTTACTGCTAAATATATCAAGAGGACATCACATGAAATAGGAATTGTTTTAATTCAGTTGTATCTAAGGAAATATCTAGACAAACTTTTAGATTACAGATTTCTACACATCTATCCTGCTAAGGAACACTGCAACACTTCCCACAAAAAGTTCCAGATCCTGTTAATTCCCTGTGCTTTATCTGAAATTCTGATGGAAGGAGTGAGAAGGTATACACACAAAAGTTATGTTCCTACAAAATGCTTAACACAATTTCTATAAAACCCCATTTTCTGGGATCACACAAAACACTAAATCAATACATCGATACACTAACACTAACCAAACATCTAAAACACAAAAAAATTATTTCATACTTTGTGCAGTATAGATGCCAGATTTTTAACTGACCTAAATAAGTATATTGTCTGAATCCTTTCTCAATAGCCGTTTCTCATCTCTTACAAACAGTGTTTCAGCTCCTTTGATCCATGTGCTTATTAGAAATAAACACTGGATGCCAGTTTCCTCCTCCACCCCTAGTGGATTTGTGGGTTTGCAAAATGGTACCAATTAGTTTAGGAACATGATTGTAGCAGGAGCAACAGGGAACATTCAAATATAGTAGCACCAAGAAGCCAAAAGAAGTTGATGAGTTTTTTTCCATCCCATCCTTGTTATGTCATTTGCTCTGAAATTTAATTTTTATATTTGACCAAGGGATCTTTGGAAACATCTCAAATTACATCTGCAAGTATAATACCTTTATATCATCCTTTTGAAGACCAATATGGTTGTTTCCCTCTGTAACTAGTGGTTTTCTCAAAATGATCTGGTTGGTCTCTAGTAAAAGACTATTGAGTAAGGTTGGTTTTTGATCTGATGTAACAGCCAAGGTCTTAATCATAATCATAATCTTCAGCAGAAGTTAATCATTGAAAGATCACCATTATCACAATGGTTTACCCAATAAGAAATTTTTCATGTTGCCAATGGATTTGGTAAATGGAATTGGCAAATGAACATAAATAACTTTTGCATTTCACCTTAAACTATACAGAATACAATATTTGATTATTAAATAAATGCATTTTCTGAGCTCATACAATAGACGAACTACCAAGTAGAGCAGGTATGTACACAATACACTAAGATACACACCAAGCCAAAATGAAAACTAACCAAAATTAACACATGTGAAGACATCCGCTAGGTTGCTATCTTAAGCATATTGTGTGAACAGAACTAGTAATACATGATAGTTTCATTCATACTATACATGGCTATAGGATGATGGGGCAGAATTTTGATAATTCTGACAGTTATAGAATTTGGAAGAAAAAAGAAGAGGGTTAGTTAGTTAATGTTAATATGGTGACATACTCAACAAAATAATAAAAGCAATATAAAATCCAAACCCAATAACAGTACACACAAGTACAACAGTATTGGAATATTCAAGGGCACAAATATATCATTGCTCATATTTTCTTTTGAAGAACTCGTTTTTCAATAGGTTCTGGAAAATCAGGTGCTAACATGGCCTCAAGATGCCACAAAGAAGAAACTATATTTTAGAGGCCCTGCCTCCAAACTCTTAAAAGCTATAAAATACAAAGCAGATGGGTTGACTCTACTTGCAGATATCCAGGGGCCAAGGGCATTATAAATCAAAACCAATATTTCAGCTAGAATTCTGATGACCACAGTGAATGGTTGACCACAATGGCATTACATGATTCCAATGATTCTCATTCATCAATAAGAAAGCTACTGTATTTCAAACTAACTGCAATTCATGGGTAGTCTTCCAAAGCAGGTTTGTGTTGAGTGCATTGCAATAGTCCAGCTATGCAAGCAAAAATGTTTTCTCTAGGGCTGGGTATCATCAGTCAATTCTTGTGACCTATATCTATTTCTGACCCATTTGAGGTGCTGTTCAAATGAGAAGAGATTCTTTGTGGGCAAAATGCAGATTCAGTGCCAAATTTAGCCTACATCTTCTGATGATGCTGTTCTCTAGAGATAATCCCAGGGTAATAGAGCTTGAATATCTTTCCTTCCTTCCCTGACTCCTTTTTCCTTGTGATATTCCCTATCTAGACATGTTTCTCCTCTCCTTCCATATTGATCATATTGATATTTGTGATATTGTTTCTACAGGGAACCCTCTTAAGAAAGCATGGCAAGGGGACTGAGAAGGTAATGAGCCATTCTCACTCTTTTGTCTATCTGTAGCAAAAGACCCAACTGACATTATCTTCTGTCACCAACTCACCCAGCTCAGCTGAAATTTTCAACAAATCAGTTGCGGTTTTGACATTAATAAGGGTTGATCATTGTGTTTCATAGTTTATGTTGTTAAGATATATACTGTTGTGTGTCTTTGATTATCTGGGAGGGGCTGTTTAGTGTAGTAGCATGGATTTCGTCTTCTAGAGGATCTTTATCTGTGTCCATACAGTGTTACAGTCATACTCTGTTACAGTTAGCAGTTTAAGGGAGGTAGAACTCCAATATTGTTACCTCAAGGTTCTTATTCTCTTAATTTGATAGAGGAGAGATAACATGGATGGATGGAGGTAGCAGCTAACTTGGAGATGCCACTGTTACGCATGATGTGTACCTCCATACATCTCTGGTAAACTGATCGGGTCAGTTTGCCTTGAATTCCAGCCACCCACCAATCCATTTTAACCTGTGCTATCCATGGAACAAAAGATAGGCCTGTGGAAATTTCTGATTGGGCAACTTTTCCAAATCACTCTAGATCAGTCTGTGTTGGAAAGGTTGCCTGATAAAAGAGTATAATATGTACAGGGGATTTTAAGGCAGAGTATACATAGTGTACATACGGGGAGAATGCTATATGTACACTGTCCACAGAATATATGCAACGAAATCTTGGCTCTGCTGAGAAATAAGCCTTGTTGAGTTCAGTAGGTCTTGCTCCCAACTAAATGTACTAAATACCATAGATAAACTGTTTGTCACCAGATAGATAGATAAATAGATAGATAGATAGATAGATAGATAGATAGATAGATAGATAGATAGATAGATAGATAGATTTCCAATTGATTCATTCCCAAAATTCAAACTTCTGGTGGTATTTTTAAATTTTGTTGGATTTTTTTATGGATTTGTTATCACCTTTGTGTAAATGGATTCATTGATTATTGCTTATTGAGGGGTGGAGGTTTTTTGAACCTACTATAAAAACCACATTAAAAAAAACACAGAAAGATTATTAATAAATCAAAATGTGATATATATACAGTTGTCAGCCTCTCAGGATCCAATGAAGTGGATAGGCAGAAATTATGTGAATAAAAAATGTAAATGAGAATGTTTAGGAAGGATAACTGAAAATATATTATAAAATTAAGATCCAGGCATACTAGATTGTGTCTGGGTCTATTGCTGGACTTGCTCCTATTTTGAGTGAATTCAAGTGATCAGAAACCATATGGCATTAAATCTCCTAGAATACAAAAGAGGACTGTTCAAAAATGGGTAATTCATGAGTTAAGTATAATATATTTCATTAATAATAAATGCTACATATATAGTAGTGTTTCTAGACAGAAAATATATACAGTATTTTGAAAAAATAACTTCAAATAAAATAATCTAGCTTCTTCCTATTAAAGAGTGGTTGGATGTTGTTCGTGCTATCAATTAAAGTGTTTTTCAGCAGTTATAACAAACACCAAAGTCAAAGAGAAATCCATTTCTAGTAGATTAGACATCATGTAGGCAGTAAAGAATACAGGTCATAAGGTGAACAATGTAAATTCTGGTTTAACATTAGAAAAAGAATACTGATACTGATAGCATATCAATATCAGTATTCCTTTGCATATAGAGCTCATCTTCCAGAGGGGAATTCAGTTCTTTCTTTTTGGAAACTTTAGATCAGAGGGTAAACAGAAGTTGAAAGTAGTTGATTAGTAAACCCATCCAGGTGTTTTGCGAGTAATAAGGAATTAAGAATATGCTTGTCAATCATTGCTGAAGCATGCACAGCTCTATCAAGGTCCACCATTCTTTCCTCAGAGGAATTAAGAGGCAGGAGGTTCCCTTCTTTACAGCCAGATGTTCAAAGCAAAGAGTTATGATGTGAATAAGATCCATTTCTTGGTTCAGAAAAGAAAGATCGGATGTGTTGAATATTCATTGAAGCAATTTCCCTGGCGGGAAACTGAAATGTTGTCAGTGGCTGAAAAGACGGATAGCTCCTGTCTTAAAAGCAGGGAGCTGATAGCGTCTCAGCCGCTTCTATCGGGATCTTCAATAAAGATTACTTTTACTGTTCCTGAGTGTTCTGCCTCTTCCATCGACCCCAACTTAACAGGATGAATGGTGTTTATTGAAGATATTATTTGCTTTCTATTGATTGTCATTTATTTAAATCTGTGAGGATTTAAATCTGTTTTGGCTTTGTCATAATTTGGCCCTGAATTAGATGATTTCCTAGGGCAGAGATTTAAGCATGTTATACGTAAAGACCCTTTGGCCAGGCAGCATAGCCTACCTATATTCCAAAAACTGAATTAGTTCTTATCATATTTTTAATGGGAGATACAAGTCAAATTCTGACTGGGCTGGCTTAGATATGAAAAAGGAGAAGTCTAGCAGGGAATTAAGAGATTAACAGAAGGCTCTGACAGAGATGGAAATTTTAAAAATTTAGAGCAATGGACTACCAATGATCCATTTTGGATCATGAGTAAAGAATACGAAAAGGAGGAGAGGAATTTCAAAAGCAGCCTCATGAATTCATAATAATTAACCTGATGGAAATCAGATCTAAAGTTTATAGTGTAAATTCAAACAAGAGTCATTTTGGTGGATATGTTATGAAAATGAACATGTTATGTTATCACAACGCCGGTTTATTTTTTCTTAATTTTCTGTTCAACCCATTTAAAATAGCAATGCAGATCAATTCTCCATAAACTGATCATGCAATTTACTATAAAAATAGCTTTCCTCCCGATCTGATATTGTCCAGGTGTGTTGGTAACTCTATTGTCTCAGCCATCACGGTCATTGCGGAGATGGCAACTGATGTCAGCATGGTTGTGGGGAAGGGAAAGTGTTGTATTGCTATCATGGGTTTTCTAGATGCTGCAATCATACAAATAGTGCTATTCTTTCCACAGACTAGGGTGAAGCTCCCCAGTCACACTGAAGTAAGGATTCTACATTTAATTCTTACTCTGCTTCATCTATTTTGTTTTCTTGCCTATCCTCCCCGTAAAGATCTCCCACCTCCTGGTCTTTCTTTCCTGTGGTCATTTGAATCCTTTGTCCGTTTGTCTCTCTTGTCCTTCTTTCTTACCAGAATTTGCTACCTGGAACTGGCTGCTCTTTTAAAACCTCGTGTTTGTTAATCTCTGTTTCCAACCAAAACCCAAAGTAATTGTTTACTATTTTTCTTCTGAAATCTTTTGCTCAGCTTGCTTGCTTGCTTGTCTGCATGTGAGTGGGTTGAGGGAGGGCACGGGGTGGCTGGGTGGGTAGGTTGGGCTGGAGGGCTGTGGAAGACATCCAAACCATAGGGCCAGAGTGGGAGGGATGAAAGATGTAAAGCCAAATATGTGAGGAAATGATTGAGTAGATGGGGCAGGATGTGTTGCAAGCAAATGAAACTTTTCAGAAAGGGTGGGGACTCTCTGTGTTGCTATATAAAATGTTTGCATCTTGGTCATCAGCTGAAAAGACTTCTAAAAAGCCTTGTGCATAGTTGGGAGAAAAAAGGATACTTCCTGTCCTTGAGAATAAATGCATTATCCGGAGGCTTCAATTGATCAAAGCTGGGGTAAGGGTCAATACACAGAGGCTTACATAGCAACCACCATGAAAAATGGCAACTTGAAATGTAAGAGGAATATGCTGTAAAGTGGATGGATGGACAGATGGATGGAAAAATGATTGATTATATTGGATGTCTGTGAAACAAATGGAAAAGAGAAGGATTAATAGATTGAAATGAAAGAAATCTACCCTCGTGGAATGTAATGGATTCTTTTGTCATTTTGTGAGGGTGTATGGGGTAGAATGGGTCCAAATTCAAATTTTAAACTGATCTTTTCAAAAAGTCAGATTATTACTCCTTCAAATTCTTTCTTTAAAACCTCCTATCCATATTCAGAAAACAGGGGCAAACTGGCTAGTGCCAAGAGGTAAAGGATGAAATAGGTGCTTTAGTTTAAACCATTGGAAGGTTAAAGCACCATTTTGTTCCAAAGATCAAAACACATACAACTCCTACCCACCCTTTCAAGTTGGCGCCATCCACACATGTGGTTGGTCTGATGCTGTAATGTAAAAGGATGTTAGGAGCTTCCACATGGTGCTGCTGGATTGCATAAAATATTATTTCATTGATCGTTAGGGTTTCCTCTTTATATTAGCATAGGGAGGAATATGTGGCCTGGTTGTATCAAGAATCCTTTCCTGTAGTATTTATATGTGCAGTCAATACCTAGATAAAGAGTGTAAACACAGTCATGTTAATAGAATTGTGGCATACATGAATATAGCCCCAAGCCTCTGAAAAGGCCTAGACTGAAGGGAGACTAGCACTGTAGCTTTCCCTACCCAAGGGGAAAATAATATGGATTTCTTTGATGGTGGTGGTGGTTCTAATTGTTATTATTCTGTCAATCAAAGATTACAAAGCAGCTGAAGCTACGTTTTTGAAAAAATCAGCCTCAGGGATGCAAGGAATCTATTTTTGTTGTTGAAGTTTTACCAAGGCTGATAGAGTAAAAATAGTAATTTCTTCTAGCTTTAGTGGAGGGATTTTATTGTACAATTAAAAACAGAGGACATAAGCCAAGCAGAAATATTTACCTCCTATTCCATTTTTCTTAAAAACGGAAATTGAGAGTGCTGTTGAATTTTATCAGAGCAATCTGGAAGAAATAGGGAGATTGCCTACCTGCAGCATCACAGGTTCCTTTTATGAGGTAAAAATCTGGAATAGTTCTGTAATCTCAATCACCTCAGCTTGGAACCAGATTCAGAATGCTGTGAGAACTTTTACACGTTAGAAAGCTGCTGAAACTGACTGCACTTGCCTGTTTTGAGGGTGAAATGAATAAAGTTTGTAGGTAGGGAGAAACATATAAGCTTGGGTCAGTCTCTAAGACTTGTTTGTTGGCCAAATAGAATGATGTTGTGTTTGCATAATTGTTTTGGAATAAAGCTGGGTAAACCTAAAAGAACGGCATCAGAAGAAGCCAAAAGGCATCTTTTTATCTCCAATACATTTAATTTGATCTGTGAAGTGGTGTAGCCAATAATACTGTTACATCAGAGCAGTGAAGACCCAAAGTTAATTTGTGCCCCGCCCCCCCCCAAAAAAAAAAATGAAAAGAAAAAATTCAACTTTAGTGTAAATATGAGAGCTCTGGCTTAATGCACTAGGTTATTCTTTAATGCCCCCATAGCTAAAACATAGAAATGTCAGGACAAAATATTTGGTCCTGTCCATTTCAGGGGTGCTCTGGAACCTCAGAGTAAATTGGTTGTCTGCACATGGTCTGTGAGTTGTCCACTCCTGCTCTGGGGGAGTGGGGGGGGGGCTTCTGAAATAGTGAAGGGGCATGAGCTGGATTTTGTGCCTGGCAATGATTCAAAACACCCTCTGAATAGCCACTCATCAACGAAAACCCACAAGATGCAGTATTGACAGTCTCTTATTAGGAAATCTGGATTTATAATTTATCTATTAATTATCATTTTGTGATTGACAGCAGAATGTATGCATATGTTCTGACCCAGGCTTCATAAAACTTAATAAAACACAAACTGATTTTAAAAATAAAACCTATTTTAATGCAATACTGGGAATTACTTGCATTCCCAGCCAAAACTAATTATACATAGTTCCTCCAGATAAAAGCATGCTTTTCAGTGCTGTAGAATGCTGCCAAAAAACAGAAGTCCAATTAAGTCTAACATAAACCAACCCCAAAACCCAGAAAAAACCGACCAGAGTACAGAGCTTCAAGAAGGACTCAGAAATTACTGAACTGCTTTGCTTCCTGCAAAGCTTTTCCTCATTGAGGTCTGACTTTTATCCCTTGTGAGAGGGGCAATCACCTCCCAGCCTTACTCCCGAGTCGCCCCCTCTGCTTCAGCTGCTCTCGCCTTCTAGAAGCTCTGCGCGCACACGCACTGGGAACAGGCTCCCCTGGGTCCTCTGCCTCGCTGCTGCCAGACTCTGAAGGCCACACCCCACTCCCCGATAGTCCTGGCCCCATCCCTGCATTGGATGCAGGACCCTCGTTCAAGTCCTCTCCAGACTCCCTGACTGGTTCCCTTTCATCCTCACTGTCCGATACCTCTGCCATCTGTACCGGCTGCCGGCGAACCAGAATAGCATATTCCACCAGTGCAAACAGGCTGCCCTCAAGAAGCTATGCATGGCATTATCCCTAATGTTGCATCTGTAAGCAATTGAATATGTATGGAGGAGGAGGATGTCATTTATGTTATTCAAGGTTCAGGATCTTTCTTGGAAATTTATTCAAGGTAGGAGTCAGGACTATTCTATACATTTATATTAATTGTAGACCGTATTAGTATGAATTCTGCATGTAGCCAGTAAATGGTTTACAAAGAAGAAGAAAAAACCCTAAAGATTTGTCATAATCATGTGAGGAAAGATCAGAACTTGTTTGTATCATATCAGAATTGTTCCATTACTGAATAATGTGTAACAGTGATTGCTGCGGGCCAGGATTGTCACCTTAATCCACATGGCCGTTGATGTTCTCAAAGAAAATTGATGAAATAGGATTTGCCTATTTTGAAATAGGATTTTTTAATAGATAACAGATAATCAGAGTTGGAAGGGACCTTGTAGGTAATCTAGTCCAACCCCCCCCCCCCCCCGCCCAAGCGGAAGACCCTACATCATTTCTGACAAATGGCAGTCCAATTTCTTCTTGAAAGTCTCAAAAGATGGCGCTCCCACAACTTCTGACGGCAACTTCTGTTCCATTGGTTGATTGTTCTCACTGTCAGAAAGTTTCTCCTTATTTCCAGGTTGAATCTCTCCTTGTTCAGTTTCCATCCATTATTCCTTGTTTGGCCTACACGTGCTTTAGAAAATAGCTTGACCCCTTCCTCCCTGTGGCAGCCCCTCAAATATTGGAAGACTGGGCTTAATTCTTTTTTTCTTTTATTACCATTTCTACCAGTTTGCCCATCACAGGCATTACGTTGATCAGCCAATGATTTCATCCATTTCCCTGTTTAAAAACAGGGGCCACATTGGATAACTCCCCATGAGGTGAATGTGACGGACGTATTAGATACCATTTTTAGAAGGTCAGCAATTCCACACTTACAGTATGTTATTTAAGAACTCTTCGGTGAATGGTATCAGGATGCATTGCATGTGTGTGTGTGTGTGTGTGTGTGTGTGTGTATTGGGACTTTTTCCCCCTTTGCTAAACTGGGCAGGGTCGGGGCCAGCACATGATGCATCAGGTCCACGGGCTGTGAGTTTGACACCCCTGTTCTAGAGCAGTGTTTCTCCATCTCATGCGGCTAAGGAAATCTGGAAGTTGAAGTCTACACCTCTTAAAGTTGTTGAAGTTGGGAAACACTGTTCTGCAGTAATTATGGTATCTGCTCACCTTACACTTTATGGGTGCTCTCTAGGTACTGAATAAGATCAATAATAGAAGTTGAACCATACTTCCCTCCCATGCAACTTCTAAATGGACTTTCCAACATTGGTAGCTAGAGGAATATTAGCTCGGAAATTCTGAAACATAGACTTAATAAATCTAGGCGGTGCCATGTAGTTGGGTTAAATAATGTTCACAAATGTCCTTGCCTAATTAACCACATCCACCATATCTCTTTATGTAGTCTAACAGGATTTTCTTACATTTTGTGAAAGAAAATAAGGACACTATGTTCTAGATCATGAACAGGAACTCTGATTTGATGTCATAAGATTAAAATCAAAGACATTTAAATTCAGAAAGAGAAGTTCAGAGGTTTCTTTTTTTTCCACTCAGGTAAAAATTGTGAATAATGTTAAGTCAGGAAATGTTATGTTAAGGAATCTGCATTTTCATTTAAAATGTTCTTTAAAGACTATGAAGACCTAATAAAAGGAACAACAGGTTTTCTGAAAACTAGAAGGTATGTATTTACATATCTAATTATCTTTGTTAGGTTTACAAATAAATAATATTCTTCTTGGAAATGAAAGTAGATTATTCAGAGACAAAGCGACTATCCAATGAGAAAAAAATCTAAAAATTTGCCACCAGTAGCCCAAATGATGATAGGACCATTAAATCCATAGATGATACAACTTATCTACAGTACACTGTAACTGACTTGACAGCCCCTTACCAGGAAGCCATAATATAAATCTAAGCCATAATATAAATCCATAATATAAAAATAAAATGTGTGGCAGAATAAATCAAATATACAGTATATTATAATGGCATTCCTGTTAAATTTTGAGAAAACAACCTTCCCTGAATAGAAGGTCACTTGATTTTCTTACCCTAAATTATGAAGAGGTATCTCTGCTTCCATATGATATTAGTGGATATGCAATTGCCTCCTTCTCTTTATTATATAACCTTTCTTCTTTTCATTCCTTCTGCTCTTCAGGGTACACAGATGATCTTCAATGCAGCCAAGGAATTAGGGCAGCTTTCAAAACTGAAGGTAAGCAATGCAAGGAAAGATTAGTAGTGCCCTATGTTGTACCTTAGCAAAATCAGAGTCAGACAGAAGACCAACTTCTGTGCTACTAGCATTTTGGAAGAGGACAATTACATCATAGAAATGGTAAGAACCCAACTATCCACCCATCTTAAAACTGCCAAGGTTAAGAAACACCAGGCTATACATTACAGACTGTGAGACAGTGCATGAGGTCAAACAACCCACTAGGTCAAAATGTTGTTTTGAGGTTTGTGACCTCTTGTGTTGCATAAATTAAATCAGTGTATTCATGTAGGATTATTGTGGAAACCCAGTAAATCAGATTAATTCAATAAACAAAGGGTTAGTTTGTTGCATGAGCAATTAATCAATCAATCAATCAGTGGAATTGCCTCCTGTAGTGGTGGGTGCTCTATCACTGAAGGTTTTCAAAAAAATTGGGCAACCATTTAACCAGGATGGTTTAAGGTCTCCTGCCTTAAGCAGGGGGTTAGACTAGAATACTTCTGGGGTCCATTCCAGTCCTATGGTTCTGTGTTCTATGAATGTAGTCAATAATTAATCAACCCACTTTCTGTATTCATAAGCAGGTTTGGTTTAGTTGTTAAGGCATCATGCTGTAAAGCAAGAGACCATGAGTTCAAGTCCTGTCTTAGCCCTGAAAGGCCGCTGGGTGACTTTGGGCCAATCACCAGGAAATTGAATTCTAGTCCTGTCTTAGGCATGGAAGCTGATTGGGTGACTTTGAGCCAATCACTATCTTTCAGCCCAACCACGTCTCAGGGTTGCTACTGTGGGGGAAATGGGAGGAGGAAAGTGTGCGTTGGGCATGTTTGCTGCCTTAAGTTATTTATAAAAATAATAAAGGTAGAATGTAAATAAATAAAAATTAATCTTACAATAGAGAATATTATTGAGCTGTTAAATTCAAATTTAAGGGTTGGGGAAGAAAAGAAGAGAAAACTTAATGTGTTTCATTTTTCTTGGGCAGAGAGAAATTATTATTTTTAGGAGGAAATTTATCTTTTTGTCCCTATTGGCTACCATATTTTCCTCCTCCTTTAGAGAATGATGCTGAGAAGAAAAGTACCAACAAAGAATTGAATTTGGAAGAGAGTCCAAACAACCTGATCAGTCTTCCTTTCCCATTCAAATCACCCAAATGTTCTTCTTGAGGGTCTAGATTTCCAAATGCAACCTCAGAATGAATATATAAGGTGGCTCATGATTAGATATGTATAGAAAACAGAAGTTATGGGTATCTTGTGTAGACAGTTATTACACATCATGGCTTCTTCCTGCCAGGATCATATGGTACGTGAGGAAGCTAAGAGTTTGACACCCAAACAGTGTGCTGTGGTGGAACTTGCTCTGGATACCATCAAGGTAAATAATTCTATATTCTCCCCACCCTTCATCCCAGCTAAATTTTAGATCAGGGTTTCTCAAGCTTGGAAACAAGCTTGGAATTCTGGCGGTTGAAGTCCACCCATCTTAAAATTCCTAAGCTTGAGAAAGACTGTTTCAGATTCTGAGAACAAGCTGAATTTGTGGGGACATATGGGCTTAATTGGAATTCCCATTTTTCAGTATTTATCATTTTAGAATCAATATAGTATGGTGGATAGACCATTGGGAAATTCCGGATTCAAATTGCTGCTACTTGAAGGGCCTTGAGGAAACCATCACCTCGGATCCGATCTTAGCTGTCCTGGGACTATAAAGTAGAATAATGTCACTGATACCCAGTCATTTCATAGATGTTTACCATAACGGAAATGAGTGGAAATGAGGTAAACTGGCATCATGGCTAGAGAAGAATTGAAGATCTTAACGGTTAAATTTACACAGGTCTAAATAAGATTAACCATGGTTAACTTGTATGTAACACTGGGCATTGCCTAAATCTAGCCAGTTTGATTTATTTATCTACTACAGTGCTTTATGCAAACCAGAAAAGAGTTGATTCAGTACAGGTAGTCCTCGACTTACGACTTGCAATTGAGCCCAAAATTTCTGTAGCTTAACAAGACAGTTGTGAGTTTTGCTTCATTTTACAACCTTATTTTACCACAATTGTTAAGTGAATCACTGCAGTTCTTAAGTTAGTAACATGGCTGTTAAGTGAATATGGCTTCACCATTGACTTTGCTTGTCAGAGGATCGCAAAAGGTGATACCATGATCCCGGGACACTGAAAACAGTCATAAATATATGCCAGTTGCTATACAAATTTTGATCAGGAGAGCATGGGGAGTGCCGCAAGTGGTCATAAGTGAGAAAAATGATCACAACTCACTTTTTCAATGGTGGTCTAACTTTGAATGGTCACTAAACGAATGGTGGTGTGTCAAGGATTATCTGTAACCAGATCATTATAGGCCAATATGACCACAATATGGAAAGTGAACTGTGAAAATTGAACTACCCGCCCTTTCAAAAGCACTCCTAGTTTCCAGTCCAAGTACAACCAATGGTTGAAAGTCTTGAACGTACAGGGTGGGTACTTCAGCTGGATTTCCTGCTTTTCCCATCCCTCTTTTTCCCCCCACCTGCAGCAATACTTCCATGCAGGAGGAGTTGGTCTTAAAAAAACCTTCTTGGAGAAAAGCCCAGACCTGCAATCCCTGCGTTACGCCCTCTCGCTCTACACACAAGCCACAGACTTGCTCATCAAAACCTTCGTCCAGACCCAGTCCACTCAGGGTAAGCTGCCCAGAGTAGTCCACGTACACTTGCTAAGAAACTGGGGGTGAGGTTAAGGTGGATAGGAATTGCTTAAGGCCACTGACTTTTCCAAGGAGACTAAAGATTGGGGTATTTAGATCTTGAAGAGTCCTTCTTGGGTTCTTGATGTGGCTAAATGGGACCTCCACATTCAGGAGCAGTCCACCTGAGTCACACTCACTCTGCTGAATGAGAAAACATTAAGGAAAATCATAGATTTACTTAGGAGCTTCCCATTAAGGCTTCTCCTATTGTTTTGAAGCGGAGTGTACAGTGTATATTCTAATGGGGAAGGCAAGCCTATTGATATCTACTTATTAGGATTTTTCAGGAGCTTGTCAATTCTGAAGCGAACCTGGCTGGAGCCATCGTGTCCTGCTTCACCGTTGCCACGATGCCTGAGAAAGAAGGGGAGAGGGGAAGCAGATAGCTCAGCTTACAATCAAAATAAAAAGTTTTCCTGTGGGAACCAAGGCCATCGTAACAGGTGGCTAGTGAAGGAGGAGCAGAACCTGACAGCCATATTCATTGGGCAATGTGACTGATGACACTGGGGAGGGGGGAAGTGTTAATCTTTTAATTAAGTAAAAACAGCTGGAACTTTCAGAGTTGGTTTTCACCAGCTGTGCTGATATGATGTATCCAGGAAACATGTTCTTAGAGGAATCCATCTGCCTGAGAGTTCTGCTTTCAATGGGTGTGTTACTCAGAACGCTGACACAGCTATTCCTCAATCTTTTGGACAGCCAAGATGAGGGGACTCCTGGCCTCATGCTTCATATGCTAGTAGGAAGCACCTGATTTGCTTCTGTAGGAAATGCAAACATCCCTTTAGGGCAGAGGTTGGCTGCCTATAGCCCTTGGGCTGGATATGACCTGCCACCCAAAATCATCCAGCCCAGGGTCCTAAAAAGAAATATATTCAGCCTGCCCATGAGAGAAAAGGAGAAAACTGTCATTACCTCTCAGACCAACATTTTGGTGATAGCTTCACTAGCTGCCTTGGTGCAATGATGCACCCCCCCCCAAAATAGTGGCCGTGGTGACAACATGGCCTCTGGCCTGTGCAGAAGAAGATTGCTGCTTCAGGAGAGAAATGGGATCTTTGGCTTAACCAGAAAGATGATTTTTTTTAATAAGGGTTACCACAGGATTCAGCATCTTGGACATTACTTCAGCCCACTATATCTGAACTTTGGCAACTTTAAGACATGTGGACTTCAACTCCCATAATTCCCCAGCCAGCCTGGAAAGTCTTAAAATTGCCAAAGTTCAGAAAATTTAGTTTAGTTGCTTTGGAGATTGAAGTGGCTAATGAATTTAGTGCAATAACTAAATGACTCCGGTTTAGCCTTTCTCTGCCTTCTTTTTTAGTATTCAAGTTGGCATTTGCCCTAACCTACCTTTTGCTTCTCCAGCTGCCTTCTAAAGCAGATGTGTGGGCTGATCTTTCTTTTCTTTTTCTCTCCACCATCTGCCCATTTTCATTCCTCCCTTCCAACTTTCTCTTGTCCTCCTGCACATTTTTGTCCTTGTTCTTCCAATCACCATCTTCTCCTTCCTTCTCCTTCTCCTTTTCCTTCCAATATGGTATCATTTCCTTCCTTCCTTCCTTCCTTCCTTCCTTCCTTCCTTCCTTCCTTCCTTCCTTCCTTCCTTCCTTCCTTCCTTTTCTCATTACTAGTCCATGGTGGAAAAGGGATTAGATTTACTCTTAGTGAAGAAACCTATCCTGAGAAGGGTACGTGTCATACCATTGTCCTGACACTCCTTCCCATCCTCAAATGCACCCCTCATCCCACCACACTGGTCAAGGCTAGTCAGAAGCGCAGGATGCCATCCCGGTGGAGGTCTGGAAGAGAAATGGAAGGGGGCAGCCTTACAGCCAAACCCAAGCCCAGGTTTTCTTCCAGCAAGGGATGTTCTGAACTAGCCCTGTTCCAAGTGATGGTACCCTCGGGCTGAGCCTCTTTTTGCAAGTGCACCGAATGCATCAGAATGATACCCGTCTGCAAGCACATCGTGGGTGGGGGGGGAGGAGGAGGAGGAGGGTGGGGCGAAGAAGGGGACATTGATTTGATGCCACGGGGTTTTGCACCACCAGTTTGCCCATCCCCCTGCTTGCCTTTAGCACATGGAAATGACCTGTTGGTTTTAAGCCTTGTGGATCCAGTGAGTCTGAGCATGTGATATAGGAATTGAGGGATTTGTATGTATGTGGTTTTTAAAAATCTTTTATTGGCGACAGAAGGCATGGGTTTTTAAATATCTTAAGCATGCAAGGGGCAAAAGCTGCGGATCTAGGCAACTACCAAAGACTGTCTATTGTTTGCCCCTCCTCTTCACTTCATGATTTCTAACGTTGTTCAAAAAGTATTTGGACCAACTTTAAGGACCAGATTTAAAGCAATCTCTCTATTCTGCCAACATCTATAGTCAAGTCCAATAAAATAAACACAATGCAAAATAAAATTACAAATGCAAAAAGAACATTGTCAATGAAAAAGGAACATTACAAATGAAAAAGATCATTACAAATGAACGAAAGGATAGTGATCATCCTACAGTAAACTCCCAACACTTAGAAGTATTTAGTCAGAGAACAAAAGGCTAAGACTGGAGCTGCCAGCAGTCTTGAAATATGTGAAGACTTAACTGTACCTAGCGTGTGAGCTAAGCCCTACATTAGCTATATTCATTATCAAAGAGAATCTCCATGCACCAAAGCCTTTTATCTCTACATATCTGAGGGTTTTAAGGACAAATCAAAGCACAAGATGATTGCCCTTTTCCCTATCTTGCAGTTCTCAATGAGCTTTATAAGATAGAATTTTCTGACTCTTGAGCCCAGAGCCCAATCTTAAAATCAGATTGTGTGTTCATGTTCACACACACACACACACACACACACACATTCACAGAGCAAATCATTTTGGTTATGGGTAGGAACTTCCTGATGGTACATGCTGTTCAACAATGGAAATTGCTGCCCCAGTATAGTCAAGCAAGAAAGCATAAATGCCCATGGAGGACCTATGATCTTCCATCTCTATGTGTGCTAGAACAGGCCAGCATCATCCAAAAACTACCTAGCGGTTGGGTGTTACAACTATTTTTTTTTAACACAGAATCTATTTTGGAAGGAGGAAAACTTCCGCTTTGGAAGGGGAGATGAAATATCATGTTTCTCCCTCGCTCTGAGATCCGCAGCCTTAGCCCCCTTTCCTGAGGGTCTGACCCCTGGGAAAACTGCAGAAACCCTCTCTGTTCTCCCTTTCCCCAACTCTGTGGCTGCCCTGCTGCCACCAGTTCTCCTTTCCCCCTCCCCTCTGACACTGCTGCTCCCACCTTGGATTGAAACCTTGTCCATGCTATCTAACCACACCGCTGGCCCTGTGCACCTGTGCAGACTGACACTTTCCACCCATCTTTCCTGCCTTTCCTTTTGGCCTTTGCTGCATGTGAAGCTCCTTTGTGGAGGAAGCCTGTTTGAACAAGGAGCTGATCTCCTGCTTCTGGGGTGGGTGGGGCTGGAGCTGGGGGTGGGTGGGGGTAGAACAACTGCAAAGGGGAAGGTCCTGCCGACTGTGATGGAAAAGTAAGGTTGATGCTGTTGTTTGGTTCATGGCCCAGGAGAAAACCACTTAGAGTCTACTAAGATTTGGGGCCATATACAGTATATAACGATGAAGAGAGAGGGGGAGAGAGAGAAGGAGAGAGGAAGAAAAAGATAAGATAGATAGATAGATAGATAGATAGATAGATAGATAGATAGATAGATAGATAGATAGATAGATAGATACTCATGCAGACAGGCAAACAGACAGACAGATAGAGAAGAAAATATTTGTAGCTCAGAATAGGGAGTGCTTAATGGTTAGTTGGTTGGCTGGTTGGTTGGTTGGTTGGTTGGCTGGCTGGCTGATGTATGGGAGGATGGGTGGGTGGGTGGGTGTGTGGGTGGGTGGATGGATGGAAACCAGGAGATTGCCTTAGTCATGAAAACAGGCTGGGTGATACTGAGATACTCATGCTTTCTCAGTCCACAATATCAGCCTTGGGTTGTAAGTCATGTGGTCAGTTTCTGCCACAGTTAATGTTCAGTATCATCATTCTGTTGATCTGAAAAAAAAAAACCAGCAGAATCTACACTTGCAATAAAATACTAGGAAGAAAAAACAGATAGACAGATACAGTAGATTTTGGGATATTATTATGGCATTTTTTTAAAAAAATTGTGAGAGGGGATGTCTACTTGATCAATCTAGTAGAGGGAAGGGCTCATTGTAAAGAGACCCAAAGCCAGAGGTGCCTGTAAAGGAGAACCACAGCAAGGGAATCGGCAGCTCAGAATCCCTACATGGTGTTGATGGACAGGGTGCCTGGTCTGGCAAAGACTAATGGTAATCTCTTCTGCTCTTTTCTTGTCTGGCCACTCTGGGACCTTTTGCCCTCCTCTTTTTGCCACGCAGGCTCTGGAGTAGACGACCCTGTGGGAGAAGTCTCTGTCCATGTTGAGCTTATCACCCATCCTGGCACCAGCGAACACAAAGTAACGGTCAAAGGTCAGTGATCACCTGGAGACCAGCGAATCCCAAAGAGGCAGAAAGCTACACTATCTGGGGCTTCTAGAACTAATGCATTCTGAATAAATCTTATTCTACCTTTCTTTTCATTTTTGGGAGTCACATCTGCTGGCTTATTATTCTGACATTTTACTTTAATCCACACTGCCCAGAGTCTTCAGGTTGGGGTGGCTTAAAAAATGGAAACTATTGAAAAGTTCACATATAGATGATGACAAATCAGAAAAGAGAATAGAATAGAATAGAATAGAATAGAATAGAATAGAATAACAGAGTTGGAAGGGACCTTGGAGGTCTTCTAGTCCAACTCCCTGCTTAGGCAGGAAACCCTACACCATTTCAGACAAATGGTTATCCAAAATGCCATAAAGTATAACTTTTTAGCTATAACAAAATATATAGAACCTCAGTTTGTTAGGGCAGTATGAATTTGTTATTGGTTATTAGGGAAGGCAGCACATTACTATCCTACACTGATGCATTAATAATCTGGATTATTCAATTGGTTTATATTGTAGGGCTCATTTCTACTGGGGGGGGGGATTAGAAATATATACTATCCAGAGTCAAAAAGATGAGTAAATAGACATTTTGTTCTTCTGCTCCTTTTGTGCTTGCAATCTCTATTTTGCCTGTGATTGCATCCAAACACACACATTTGTCTTTGTGAACATTTATTGTGTAGATATGGAAAAAACAAAGGCAAATGGAAAAATATATATGTCTTAAGTGAGCATAAGAGCAATTGATTTATCATACAAAGCTGTCATAAAGATGTTTATATAGATACATGTGAAGCTTTTTGAATAATGCAAGTGGCATGCACTATTTAGGATTTAGGCAATATGTAACTCTCTAAAAACAGTTGAATTAACAAAGGTCAAGGTATTAGATCAGAGGTGGTATTCAGCAGGTTCTGACCAATTCTGGAAAACTGGTAGCAGACATTTTGAGTAGTTCAGAGAACCAGCAAATACCACCTCTGACTGGCCCCACCCCATCTCTTCTCTGCCTCCCGAGTCCCAGCTGATCGGCTGGGTCTTCTTTTGTTGCCTTGCACAGGAGAACGGAGCTGGAAAGCAGGTTAATGGGGTGGGGAGGGAATGGAATTTTGCAGTAACCTTCTCCTGCCAAGCCCACCAAGCAACGCCCACCAAGTAATGCCACACCCACCAAACCACGCCCACAGAACTGGTAGTAAAAAAGTTTGAATCCCACCACTGTCTTAGACACATAGCCAATTGTAGTTTAGAAAATCCAGATTATTACAGATTGTCAGTTCCATACTTCTTCTGCTCTGATAAATGCCACGTTACTTCCTTTGCAGTAAGGTCAAACCACAGTCATTTCTCCTCTCTCTCCTTTCTGCCTTAGTGGTGGCTGCCAATGATCTCAAATGGCAAACATCGGGCATCTTCCGGCCTTTCATTGAAGTCAACATCATTGGGCCACATCTCAGTGACAAGAAAAGGAAATTTGCTACCAAGTCTAAGAACAATAGCTGGTCCCCCAAATACAATGAGAGCATCCAGTTGTGAGTGTTTCTGATTTTTCTATCTTCAATACAAGCAACATTGTTTTTTTCTCTGCAAAATTTGCTCTGGCCTGAGAATTCTATTGGCAAGGAAGGGACATGGTAAAGAAAAGAGACAATTGCATTCTTCTGCAATTAATGACTATAGTCCTGTTACTAGGAAAGAGCAAAGTGGACTATTAGGATAGAGTGATGCCTTGAATTGGATTTGAAAAGGAGCTGTCAGCCCCGGATCTATCTTGAATCAGATTTGACACTGAAAGGGGCTTTGTCACTGTCTCATTAAAACACCTGCATCATTTCCCGAGATCTCATATCTACTAGGAAAGCTTCCCTTTCAAACTGAAGCATTACATCTTAAAAAACAATCTAGTAAAAAGAAAAGTCAACCAAAAGGGTAACATGTTAACAAAAGCAAGTAAAACACCCCCAGGAGCAAAACAAATTAAAGTTTAATTTGTGTGTATTGTTTAATGGACTGTTAAATTGGCAAAATGGATTGCTAAATCGGCCATGCCCACCCAGTCACATGACCCCCTAGCCATGCCCACCCAGCTGGTCCGGCCCCCAACAGTCTGCAGGACTGTGAATTGGCCCACTGTTTAAAAAGTTTGAGGACCCCTGCATTACACAGTCATGCAGAGTATTGAGCTGCAGTGGCACAGTGGCTAGAATGCAATACTGCAGGCTACTTCTGATGACTGCTGGCTGCCTGCAGTTTGGCAGTTCGAATCTCCCCAGGCTCAAGGGTGACTTATCCTTTCATCCGAGGTGGGTAAAATGAGGAGCCAGATTGTTGGGGGCAATTGGCTGACTCTCTAAACCTCTTAGAGAGGGCTGTAAAATACTGTGAAGCAGTATATAAGTCTAAGTGCTATTGCTATTAAAGATGTACTGTAAAGAACAGATACTCCTCAACTTACAGTCACAAATGGGACTATAATTTCCATTGTTAAGTGAGCCATGCCTTTTATTACTTTGGCCACATTTGTTAACGAATTACTGTAATTATTAAGTGAATAGTGCTCTGGTTCAGCGAATTCAGCTGCCCCCATTGACTTTGCTTGTTGAAAATTGGCTGGGAATATCACAAATGGCTATCACATGATCCCAGGACCCTGCAACCATCGTAACATACACGCAATTGCCTTGCTAAGTGCCTGAATTTTGATCATGTGACCATGGGGATGCTGAGGTGACAATAAGTGTGGAGACTGGTTGCAAGTCATTTCTTTAAAGTCCCATTGTAACTTTGAACAGTCACTAAATGTAACTCGAGGGCTACCTGTACATGCTGTGGGCTAATCTCTACATGGCAGGTGCAGTTACAAGCTGTTAATGTGAAACTAGAAACTTGGTAATCCGGAACGTGCAGCTGCAGAACGAAAATACATCATTTCAAGCAGCAAAGGCACACCTGCACACTAAAGGAAACTGGGGGGGAAGGAAGCACAAGTCTAGGCTCTGTGAGGAAGATGCATTTGCAGCCTTGGCATAAGGAAATGAAATTGCAAGAGGCAACATTGCATCTTGCATTCATACTGTTGAAAGTTGCATCACAATGCAAGGGCTGGCTGTATATATACAGCATGGATAGAGAATCAAGTACTTTAGATACATTACCTAGTGGTGTATCACAGTGCAGCAACCTCAGGCATTGATCAGTTAACAACAGGATCTCTCAGTTAATACCTGTAAGAATCAATAGTGTCAATTTCCAAAAGCATGAGCAAAATCAGACCACGGCAAGGAAGGAGGACATAGAGAGGCAGGTAGAGACTGTTTCCTCTAGTCAGAGTTTATGGGTAAACAGTCTGGAAACTAGCTAGGAACATGAGAGCAAAACGGGGTCAGCATAGTGGGCCGAGGAGAGCCCTGAGCTAATGTGGCCTCTAGATTTCAATCAGTGTCTTTTTCATAAGATGCAGGCAAGGATTTTCAGTTGCAAATGGCCTTATATTTTCCTGGCTTTCCCTCTCCACTTCCTCTTCCAGCACCCTTGGCACTGACACAGGCCCAGAATGCTACGAGCTGCAAGTCTGCGTCAAAGACTACTGCTTTGCACGGGAAGACCGGACGGTGGGCATCGCCATCCTGCAGCTGAAGGACATCGTGCAGCGGGGTAGCTGTGCTTGCTGGCTGCCGCTGGGCCGGCGCATTCACATGGATGACACGGGCCTAACGGTGCTGCGCATCCTCTCGCAGAGAAACAACGATGAGGTGGCCAAGGAGTTTGTCAAATTGAAGTCGGATACGCGCTCAGCCGAGGAGGGCAGCAGCAGCTAAGACCAATCTGCCTCCCCCTGACTTCCCTCTCCCCCTTGTTCCCTTCCACAGTCTGCTAGAATTGCCTTCCCTTCTCTTCCTGGTCCCTTCCCTCTTTTATACAGCCATGTCAAAGCCATAGAGTTTTCGGAGCTGTCCTTTCTGCCCCTCACCCTAGCCCTTCCTGCTCCTCACTCTTTTATTTGGGAGGTTTGCTCCTGCTGCCAAGGATCACACGTCACGCATACCTTCTCAAATACATGTGCATTGCCAAATTCCCCCATGAAGCAGAGAGAGGTGAGAGAGCAAAGAGTTTATTCCTGGAAAGGATCCTAACAAAAATCAAAGATGCTGCTAAATGCATTTCGACAAGCTCCTGCTATCCCCTCTTTCCTGGCACATTTTTGCCTGAGAAGCATCAGAAGCTGCCTTCCATTTAATCAGGGTATTTGTCAACCAACCCAGCATTTCCAGCATGGATTGGCAGCTGCTACCTAAAGCAGATGTTTTTCAACCTTAGTAAGATGACTGGACTTCAAGTTCCAGAATTCCCCAGCCGGCATGCCTGGCTGGGGAATTTTGGGAGTTGAAGTTGACCCATCTTAAAGTTGCCAAGGTTGAGAAACATTGCTCTGAGGTCTCAGTCATAGAAGAGTATTTCCCACTATATGCTGCCTAATTTGTGAACTGAAAATGCTGGGGACTGAACTAGCAGCCAACTGTAAATAAAATCAAAATCTCTGTGCCAAGTGGAAATAAGGATAAATTACAAATATGTAATACTGGGAAAGGTGGCTTTCTTTGTCTTCAAACCCTATTTCAACAGGGCTAAAGAAATACCATTAGAATCTTCCCTGCAATTCTTGCACCAAGTTGCATCAAGATTAGCAGCATCACAAAGGCTGATCTGAAGTTCCACCCAAACAATTCACAATTATCAGCCCACCAAGGCAAGACTAGAGCATGGCAGCTAGGCATTTCACCATCTTGGGATCTTGGGATGAAACTCTTTTATTGCTGTGGCCTTCAAGGAAGCCCAGCAATCAGATAATATAAGGAATGTAGTCCATCATCTGAAGGGCTATGGCTTCCTTTTTTCTGTTCTATTTTCTAGGATATATATTTTTTTGTTTTCATTTTCCTTCAGTTCCACATTAAGAAGTTCTAGTTTTAATTTCAGAAGTGAAGCATGCGCTTTGCTACAGCTGTACAGTTCCATTGCATCGTTTTTCCCTGTCTCACGCACAAATACAAACACTTTAGTTACTATTTGTATATGCATTGAAACTCTGCCCCATCCTCAAATCTTTACTGCATCACAATACTGGGTGAGGTTTTATCGATCTTCATGAACATCTTCTCTGAGCATTGGTAAAAACACCACACTGACTCTTGCTACCATCAAGATTATCTCATGATTGACTTCTTTTTGAGGTGTTTGTTAACACATGAACATACAAAAGTAATGCATGGGAGAACAGTGGACAGTTAAAAGACTGAAAATTATGATAAGAATGTCAAGAACCTTAGAAGTGCAAACATGGACATGCTACGTACCCAATTTTATTTCCATGTGGAAATAAAGCCAGGTAATTCAGAATGCCAGAGTACGTGGAAAAATTCAGCCAAGGGGAATTGGTAGGCAACCTTTCTGCAAACTTGGTAACAACAGCATGGAGCATGAAATCTTATTTTACTCAAGGAAAGGAGCATTTGATCAATGGGATTGGCCCTGGCTCCTTTTCCAATGTGTCATAATAATTGGCTCTATTCACATAACATACCTAAGTTGGGTTATTCTTGTGAATGTAGTGGGAATGAGAGAGAGGTATTGAATGTGGAATGTCCATGCAGTATTTGTTTCAGTACCTATAAGAAGATAATACTCGAGTAGGGCCTTGTAGGTGTGGGACCACAGTATGTAATTTTGGAAAGAATTCAAAGTTCTAGAGCTTCCAGGAGAGAGACGAAGGCAGAACATTAAAGGGAGGAGATATTTGGGGGAGGGAGCATGAGGTCCAAAGAAGCAACATTCTGTAAGAGGGCAGTTGTTTATGGCAGGGGTCTCCAACCTTGGCAACTTTAAGACTTGTGGACTTCAATTCTCAGAATTCCTCAGCCAGCTGGCTGAGGAATTCTGGGAGTCGAAGTCCACAAGTCTTAAAGTTGCCAAGGTTGGAGACCCCTGGTTTATGGAGTTGCTGAGGATGGCCCAGCTTTTGGAAGAGTTAACCAATCATCATGACTGTCCTAAATCTCCTAATTGATGTCACACTGTAGAGGGCTGCTCTTCTGAAAGCTGCATCAATTCTAACAGCTTGGTCAGTTCTGTCCATATGTTTCTATGGCCCTACAGATCTATGGATTGACTTGATCACCCAGCCCATCAATTGGTGTCATTTGCCAGTTCTTTGCTTAACTGCCCCCACTCCCACCCCATTCCATTTTGCTCTTCTGCCACTGAAATGCAGCTCATTGTTCTCCTTCCTTGTTTGCTACTGGATATGGGATCAACTCTTACCGGTTGGTCAACTCTAAACCAGTTAGAATAAGATCAACCTGATAACTATCTTGGCTTCCTAGAAAGGTGCCTTACATCAGGCAGATTCTTTTTTTTATCCTGCCCTTAATTATTTGCACCTGATTGGCAGCTCACCCCATGGGATCCTGTTAAAAGCAGGCATCAAGAATGGCAACTGAGAACTTCTGCATGTAAAGTACGTATTCCACCTATGGTCTTTGGTCTCTTCGACAGTTGGAAATTGAAAGATTTCCAAGGAATCTTTGGACATGTAATGGGCTGTCATTGCTACATTAGAGAACATTCAAGAATGCCCTGAAATAAAGACAGTGATGTCCACCTAAACCTAGAGGATACATCCCCTCTCCAGAAACCTCATAGTCACCTCTTCCAAACACTGCACAAACCTACTTCCAAGCTTAATTCCTCCCTCTATTAGTCAGAACTCTCTTTTTTTCCCCATTTGTCCCTCCTCTTTTTCAAAAATGTTTAATTTTTTATGAATTGCTTGGGACCAAAGTATCAGGATTTTGAGTTGAATGTTTACACACAGACATATGCACAATCCACCAGACTTATATAAATTGCATTTGAAAAAAAATTAAAAGGAGAGAAAGCTTAGGCAACCGTTGCATCCAAGCAGATAGCTATTGTGGCTAGCAAATCAAAACATGTGGCGAGGTGATTTCATCTCTTCCCTCCTTAACAGATTTTTTTCTGGGGCAAGATGGCACCAACAAGCAGGAAAATGTGTAGGTTACTAACGAAAGTTGTCTGGATTTTCTGCAAAATTCTGTGAACAAGGCAGGACAATCGCACAATAAAAGCCTTGTCTTGAAATCCTCTTAAGACTGCAGGGGAGGTAAAGCAAAAATTTCCATTTCTGTCTCCAGCATACTTTGGCACAAACAAATCTGACACTGTCCCTATCCTGCACAGTGAGATGACAAGAAGCCAAGGGTAGGCATCTCCCTCCATCTTCCCCCCAAACTGGTTCCTCCTTCAATTGTTTCTCTTTGGCATGTAGTTGAAACTAACAACAAAATGGATCAGAATAAATTTAAAAACCCCAAACAATAAAATGAAGTTAATTCTATTTGTGTAGCACACATGTTGGAATATGTTTTCATGTTGTCTGTTCTGTACATACATACCTGAAGTGGATTTGAGCAATGGTTTTACCAACAATGGATGCATGATAGTGAGATGTTTTGCACTATTTTGAAATTTTGGGGCTCTATACAAATATTTTATTAACTGACATTAAAAAATCAAAAACAAATCTCATGGTTGTTATTTTCATTATTTCTGCTTATAACCAGTTCTCTCCCTTTGCATTAAAGTTCAGTCAATATTTTCCACCAAAACCTGCATAATGTAGGCCAGTGATGGCTAACTGTTTTGTCGTCACGTGCCTGCACCCATAATGCAATGCGCGCATGATCTTCTCCTGCTTAACCCCCCCCCCCCCGAGCATACGCATGCTTCCCCTGCACTCCCCCGGGCATGCGCACGTGACCCCCCACCCACCCCGTTTTGGGCCTAGTAGGCCTCCCTGCAGCCTCCTGGGAGCAAAAACCAGAAGGAAAAAAAAGCCGGAGGGGGACCGTGCCGCATCCCCCAGTGCCCCATTTTTGCTCCCAGGAGACTGCAGGGAGGCCTACTAGGCCCAAAACGGGGACTGCAGTGGGGGTGCACCGCCTTTCCATGCACTCCTCCACCCCCCGTGCATGCACACACATCTCCGGCATATGCCCCACCCACCCCCACATGCATGCGTGGCAGAGACCTAAAAATCAGCTGGCTGGCGAGAGGCACGCGCACATGCTCGCATGCCCGCAGAGAGGGCTCTGCATGCCACCTGCGGCACGCGTGCCATAGATTCACCATCACGGATATAAGCATTGCTATTCCAGATGACAAACAGTTACAACTACTTCAGTGCAGAGAGTGGGTTAATCTGCTAACATACTAGTTTTTTAAGTGAACTCTACCCTCTCTACACACAATACCCTGCAGACATTAGATAATAAAGTTACAAAGAACAACTACTCTCATTGAAACATAACATTGCTTTTTACAATGTAATTCTGGGCTCAATTATGGTCATAAGTCAGAGATTGCCTATATCCCTTCATTGAGTGCCATGACTTTCTATAGGTGGTGTACTTAATCATTAATATCTATGGAGATTCTCAATAATTTAGGTCATGGTTGTCCCAAAAGTGATTTTCCAAAAGACTACTGGACTTTCTTGGAGGGGGGCATTCTTGAAAATGTTTTTGCTTCTCATCTGAGAAGTTTCTTCAGTGAAGAACTGAAGTGGATGAAACTTCTTGGATGAAAAGCGAAATGTTTTCAAGGGGGGGGGGGGGGGGGAAACAAGAAAATCCCGTTGCCTTTTGGAAAAGCACATTTGGGACAATCATTTATAGAGCAAGGGGCTGTCGGTTCAACTCCTGGTAGATTATTTAAATTCCACAAAGTAACAGGGGTAACATCCCTACTTTCAAAAGGGATGAAACTGGTTACATAGTCCCTCTACGCTTGAGGTTTCTATACTGTATTAATATCCTTGAATCTCAGAGAATCAGCAGACCAACTTTGTCCAAGATAGTTAAGTGTTTACAAGCAGTGTTGATATCCTTGTAAAAGATTATCAAATACCGTAATGTGCCTATACCTACAAAATCAGAATCATGCAAGCGATAGTATTTCCTGGGACACTGTACAGAAAAATAAAAGAAGCAAGATAGGAGAAGCACTGATGCCTTTGAACTCAGAACTCCTGAGAATACCATGGATGGCCAAGAAAGCAAAGCAACCAAGCTGAAATTATCTTATTTCAGACACATTGTGCAAAAAGACTTGACTCCTGCAGAGGACTCTAATGCTGGAAAAGTGCAAGGAAAAAGAAGAGGACAACCAACAGCAAAGAAGATGGACTCAGTTACCATGGTGATATACTGTTGGAAGATTTGAGGGACCAGGATGTCATGAAGAAATCTCTATCAGGGATGTTCATTTTAAGGTTGAGAAACATTGCCATGGAGCATTGACATTTGCTCCCTTTTGTGCAGGCAATCTTATAAATCAGGAATGTCCGATCTTGGCAAATTTAAGACTTGTGGACTTCAACTCCCAGAATCCCCCAGCATGGAGAGCATTTCAATTCTGGGAGTTGAAATCCACAGGTCTTACATTTGCCATGATCGGATATCCCTGATTTATATGGTTGCTAGGAGTGTATGTCTACACAAAAGGGAGCAAATGTCAACGCCCCATGGCACTGCTTCTCAATCAGAATACAGGTGGAAGGGGTCTTTGAGGTCTTCTAGTCCAGCCCCCTGCTCAAGCAGGAGCCCCTATACCATTTCAGACAAGTGACTGTCCAGTCTCTCTTTAAAACCCTCCAGTGATGGAGCACCCATAACTTTTGAAGGCAAGTTGTTCCACTGGTTAATTGTTCTCACTGTTCGGAAGTTTCTCCTTAACTCCAGGTTGTTTCTCTCAACCTTGGTAACTTTAAAACGAGTGGCCCAAGCATGCTGGTTAGGAAATTCTGAGAGTTGAAGTTCACACATCAAGAATGTAGCGTTAAATGAAAAAATATATATATTCCCGGAGCCAACCTTCAAATCCAAAAGCCGTATGTGAGTTTGTAATTTGTAGATCTATCGTCCTTCGATCAGCCTATAAACTGGCAGAGGAGCCAACTTTTTTTTTCTTTTTTCTTTTGGTGCCAATGCGCATGACGTTCTATTTGCTCCGCTCACATCGGACTCGTTGACTTCCGGGAGGGGTTTAAGAAAAAAAGAATACTGTATTTCATTTAAAGCAGCTGCTTCTGGGGAAAAAAACATTTCATCCTCTTTCCCCCCCACTATATTTAACAGGAACGAGAGTATACACAGCACGGAGGAAAGAAGCAGCTTTTCTTCGCGTTTCCTCTTCCTGTATGCGTTTGATTCCGTCTGTCCCTTAGCCCGCCCTCGAAGGTGAGTGCGCATGCGCTGCTGAAGAACGCGTGTGACGGTTCGGTGAGTAGGGTGAAGGGGAGATCTTGCGGTTCCGTGTTGCTATGGAAACAGAACGGGAGTGGGCAGGTGAGCTTCATTCGCTGGGGGACTAATGGAAGAACCGAATATTACCTATTCTGGAATCTTCTTTATACAATTTATCCAATTTCAGCTTTCTCAGTTTTCCCCTGCCCCTCTGCCCAATTTTACACTGCATTTGATTGACCAGACCATCGTTCGCAATTCTTTCCTTCGTAATTCTTCGTTTCGTTTCCGTTCGTAATTCTTTAGCCCTCTCTTATTTGTATTCAATTTACATTCATTTAGTACCCATTTAATTGGATTTTACTACATCCGGCTCTTATCCCAGAGGTGCTTTTTTCAGGAGGCATCTGGACTTTCTGGTTTTTCTTGAAGGCATTTTGCTTCCTATCCAAGAAGCTTTTTCAACTCTTGACCTCATGATGGGGAATGAAAGGACTTATATTTCCTTGTAGATAGCTGGTTATTGTATTTTTTTAGAGTCATTGAAGCACTTGGAGGTTTATCTGTGTCCTCAGAGTCACCTGAGTAGTGCTCCTGGTTCCTGTAGTCCAGGGGTCTCCAACCTTTGCAACTTTTAAGACTTGTGGATTTCAACTTCAACTTGGAGTCCATAAGTCTTAAAGTTGCCAAGGTTGGAGACCCCTGCTGTAGTTTGCAATTTTCTTTCCTCCCTCTGGAAATCCATTCCTACTTCCACACCATTCAAAGGGTGTTCTAAATTGTATAGCTAAAAGTCTGTAGAGATGCTCAGTCATCCAAGTCATGGTTGTCCCAAAGGTGCTTTTTCAGGACATAGATAAACTTCCAACGACCAATAAAAGGATGCAAATGACCAGCTGTCTGCAAGGAGTATAAATCCTTCCATTCCCAACCTTCCTGTCAGAACTGAAGAAGCTTCTTGAATGAGAAGCAAAACGTCTTCAAAAGAAAAAACAAGAAAATCCAGTTGCCTCCTGAAAAAGCAACTTTGGGACAACCATGACCTGAATGACTAAGAATCTCTACAGACATCCGACTCTTATATTTACTTGTTTCATCTAGTCTACTCAATTCTCATGTTCATATACCACATTGACCACAAACACACTATTTTACATACAGCTTTTGTTTTTCTTTCAACATTCATTCCCTGAAATTTATTTATTTATTTATAATTTTATTTATAATCGTATTTCTATACCGCTCCCTCTCCGAAAAGGGACTCGGGGCGGTGTACAGCCTAATAAATACATAAAATACAGAGATATAAAATTAAATAAAATTTTAAATTTTAAAAATAAGTTAAAATTTAAAAACCCTATTTACTTAAAACCCCTTAAACCCTTACTGGGCCAGGCCAGCCTGTTTAAAAAGTAGGGTCTTAACTGCGCGCCGGAAGGAGAGGATATCTGTCATGGCTCGTATCTCCGGGGGGAGATCATTCCACAGGGAGGGCGCTCCCACAGAGAAAGCACGCACCCTCGGGGCCGCCAGCCGACAACGATCAGGTGGCGGTACCCCAAGGAGGGCGACCCTGTGGGAGCGTACTGGGCGGCGGGAGGTTGTTGATGGCAGCAGGCGGTCCCGTAAGTACCCAGGTCCCGAGCCATGGAGCACTTTAAATACCATCAGTACCACCTTGAATCGAATCCGGAAGGCCACAGGAAGCCAATGCAGCCTGCGGAGAAGTGGTGTTACGTGCGCGCCTCGAGGGGCGCCCACGATCACCCGCGCGGCTGCATTTTGGACTAACTGCAACCTCCGGAGACTCTTCAAGGGGAGCCCCATGTAGAGAGCATTGCAATAATCCAAGCGGGAGATAACGAGGGCGGAGGTGACTGTGCGAAGTGCGCCCAGATCCAGAAAAGGCCGCAACTGGTAAATCAGACGAATCTGATGAAAAGCCCCCCTGGCGACGGCTGCGATATGTTCTTCCAAAGACAGCCGCACATCCAGGAGGACACCCAAGTTGCGCGCCCTTTCCACGGGGGTCAAAACCTCTCCCCCCACGGCCAGCGAAGGAATAAGCTGGCTGTATCTGGGCGCAGGAAACCACAGCCACTCGGTTTTGGCCGGGTTGAGACGAAGCCTGTTACGACCCATCCAATCCCGCACGGCCACCAGGCACCGGGACATCACTTCGACGGCTTCGTTGGGGTGGCCCGGGGTGGAGATGTACAGCTGAGTATCATCAGGGTACTGATGGAACTCCACCCCAAAGCCACGGATGATCTCACCCAGCGGCTTCACATAAATGTTGAACAGCAGGGGCGAGAGCACCGACCCCTGAGGCACCCCACAAAGCAGGGGCCTTGGGGACGATCTCTGCCCCCCCGTCAACACAAATTGCGAGCGGTCGGAGAGGAAGGAGGAGAACCACCGTAATACGGTGCCTCCAACCCCCAACCCCTCCAACCGCTGCAATAAGATACTGTGGTCGACAGTATCAAAAGCCGCCGAGAGATCTAACAGGACCAGGACAGAGGAACAACCTCTGTCCCGAGCCCTCCAGAGATCATCAACCAACGCGACCAACGCCGTCTCCGTGCTATGCCCGGGCCTGAAGCCCGATTGGAGGGGGTCAAGATAACTCGCTTCATCCAGGAACCGGGGAAGCTGACGGGCCACCACACTCTCTACAACCTTCGCAACAAAGCGAAGGTTGGAGACAGGACGGTAATTTGATAACAATGCTGGGTCCAGGGACGGTTTCTTGAGGAGGGGCCGCACCACCGCCTCCTTCAAGGCGGCAGGTAAAAGCCCCTCTCTCAAGGAAGCGTTTATAATACCCTGGAACCAGCCTCGTGTCACCTCCCGAGTGGCCAAGACCAACCAGGAGGGGCACGGGTCCAACAAACAGGTGGTGGCATTCAGTCCCCCCAGCACCCTGTCCACGTCTTCTACAGTAACAGGGTCGAACTCAACCCAACTGGCCTCACCGGTATCCACCCCCGCCCCCCCGCCTGGAGATGCCCAGTCGGAGACCAGCTCGTCCCGAATCTGAGCGATTTTATCCTGCAGAAACCTAGAAAACTCCTCAGCCCGTCCCTGTAAGGGATCCTCCCGCGCTTCCATCTCTAGAAGGGAGCGGGTCACCCTAAACAGGGCGGCTGGGCGGTTTTCCGCGGACGCAATAAGGGTGGAGAGGTAAGTCCTCCTCGCCACCTTCATCGCCACTAAATACGTCTTAATATAAGATCGTAGAAGTGTTCGGTCAGACTCAGAACGGCTAGCCCTCCAACTGCTCTCTAGGCATCTTTTCCGGCGCTTCATCTCCCTTAGCTCCTCAGAAAACCAAGGAGCCATTTGGGATCGGCACCGGGTCAGAGGCCGCAAGGGCACGACCCGGTCAAGGGCCCCAGCAGCCACCCTATCCCAGGCGGCAACCAAGCCCTCAACCGAGTCGTGTGTGAGAGCTTCGGGAAATGGCCCAAGCTCCATGAGGAATCTATCCGGGTCCATCAGGCGCCTGGGGCGGTACCATTTAAGCGGCCCCGCCTCCCTGCGGTCGGGGGGTGCGGAACGGAAGTCGAGCCTCAGGAGCGAGTGATCTGTCCATGACAGGGGTTCTATAACTATATCCCCTACACCCAGACCAATCTGCCACTGATCAGAGACAAAAACTAAATCCAGGGTGTGACCTCCCACATGAGTAGGGTCCCGAATTAACTGGGTCAGGCCCATGGCTGTCATGGAAGCCATGAACTCCTGAGCAATCCCCGAGGTACCGCCGGCAGAGGGAAGGTTGAAATCCCCCATGACCATAAGCCTGGGGGTCTCAACCGCCACGCCGGCTATAACCTCAAGGAGCTCAAGCAGGGCTGATGCCGCATAGCAGGGAGCCAGGTATGCGATCAACAAGCCCACCTGTACCTTGGGGCCGAACTTCACGAAAAGAGACTCACACCCGATCGTCTGAGAAACAGTGGATTCCCTCGGACACAGATCCTCCTTAATAACCACCGCAACACCCCCGCCCCTCCCCTGGGCCCTCGGCCGATGAAAAACCCGAAACCCGGCTGGGCACATCTCCACAAGGGGAACTCCCCCCTCTGGGCCCAGCCAGGTCTCGGTAACACCCACCAGGTCCGCTCCCCCCTCACAAATCAGATCATAAATGAGGGGGGCTTTATTAATAACGGACCTGGCGTTACACAACATCAGCCGAAGGCCCAGGGCCCGATCGCTCACACCCCCCGGGGAACGGGACATTACAAGGGGGTCGGAGCGCGCCACCGCCGTCAAATAGCGGGGGCGCGCTCCCAAAACAGAATGTGGCCCCCTATAACCGCCAAATCTGCCTCTCCCGCTCACCGTACTAATAGTTTTAAAATCACCCTCCCTGGGACAACCCCCCATCCTCAATACAGCCCCATCCCCCTCCCGGCAACGCTCAACCCACGATCCGGTCCCAGCCCCAGGCAGGTTGTCCCCCAACCCCCGCCCGGCCAACCCTAACCCCTTTAAGAATCTAATTAAAAATTTTAAACAACCCTCCCTCCCACATTTCCGGCGACCCCACCATCTCTCCGGATCCCAAGATCCGTCCTTGAGATAGGTCTTAGAGAGGCAAGAGGGCCAACTCTGAGATAATGGGACATATCTCAGGGCTCACAGATGTTTCGAGGAATATGTCAGTTTTGTCTTTAGCTGGATCTTCTCTGACTGCCATCGACCAAGCCAAGGCCGAACCAAGCGGGACCCAAATCCGGGCCGGAGTAGTCGCACCCCACCGACAGCTGGCATCCGGCCTCGCGGGGGACCCGTCACTCGGGGGCGCAGGTCATGTTTTCTGGCCTCACCGCAGGCCCTCTCACAGTCCACGGCAACGGCCCCGGCCCCGGCAACACTCCTCCACCTCCAGTTCCGATGGAAAGCGCCGGGCACCTCATCAAACCTATGCCATCCCCGAGTAGATGAAAACGCTGAGGACTGACCAAACAGCGCCCCCGTCGCCCGAGAGGCCCCAAGAGCCCTCGGCAACAACGGCTCCGGCCCTGAATCCAGTCCCAGCTCCGACCTCCACATCAACGGCGGTCCCAGCGGCGGCAATGATGGTCTCAGCGGCCTCAGCAGCGACGGTGGCGACAGCGCCGGTAACAACAACGGCCCCAGCGGCGGCGGCGGCGGCCTCAACGGCCCCAACGACCTCCTCCGGCCTTCCCAAGGCTGCCTCCGCGTCGGTGGCAACCCCCGTGGCGGGACCGACCTCCATCACGGCGTCGACAACAGCGGTCCCAGCAACGACGGCGGCAGCCCCAGCGGTCCCGGCGGTGGTGGCGGCGGCCTCGGAGGCCCCAACAGTGGCCTCCTCCGGTCTCCCCACAGTCTCTCCTGCGCCGGCAACGGCCTCAGCGGCCCCGGAGGCAACGGCAGCTGCAGCGGCCTCAGCAACGGCCTCCTCCGCCCCTGTGCCAGCGGCACGACCCCGGCCTCGGCAACAACCTCAGCGGCTTAGCAACAGCGCCGGCCACCGGCGACAGCTCCAACGGCCGCAACAACGGCCCCGATCCTGGCGGCGTCGCCAACGGCAACAGCGGCCCCGGGGGCGGTGCCGACGGCAGCAGCGGTCCCAACGGAGGCAGCCGCAGCCCCGGCGGCAGTTCACGGCCTCCTCCGCAGCTCCACGACCTCCCCGGCAACAACAGCCTTGGAGGCGGCAGCAGCAGCCTCGGCGGCGGCGCCGACAGTAGCAGCGGCCCCAACGGAGGCAGCCGCAGCCCCGGCAGCAATCCACGGCCTCCTCTGCGCCTCCACGACCCTCCCTGGCAACAGCAGCCTCGGCGGCGGTAGCAGCGGCCTCGGCGACGCCGACGGCAGCAGCGGCCCCAACGGCTCCCGCGAAGGTAACCGCGGAGGCAACCGCGGCCCCGGCGGCAGTCCCCGGCCTCCTCCGCACCTCCACGACCTCCCCGGGGCTGCCCCCCCCCCCGGGTCCTTTCGCCACCCCTGCCACGGGTGAGGACCCGGGGGGAGGGGGACTCACCCCGAAATACGGCCGCGGCAGCGGAGCTTGTCAGCCCGACATACTCCGGTCGCCATCTTCTGTTTCTCTTTTTTTTTTTTGATCCATATACAACCCAACGACTTTCCTATCAGCATTCACATGTCTTAAAATGTCTTCATCTATTTACCCATCTTTGGTAAATAGTCTACCAAGGTACACAAATTCATCAATTTCCTCTTGTTTTTCAGCATTTATTTGCAACATGCAATTGTTCCCTCCATTTTTCTCAAATATCATTTTGACAAATTACGTTAATGTTCCAATGAATGCTTTTTATTGTATCACACAGTCTTAACATTGGCTGCAAATTTTGGGGGGGTTTCTCAGCTACAACATGGCACTACTGAAAAGCCAGAGGGCAAATTTCTTAGTGCCAAGAGAAAAGATTAAGCAGCGTGTATGAATGTGCATGTAATCTATATTTTTAATTTGTTAAATTTGGAGAGGATTAGAAAGACTGACAGATGGCAAGAGGAAAATAGATTTGTGCATGCATTTTTTTATATTTAGCATCTGTGTATAGTTATTGCTCCAGATTGATCACGTACATGTGGACGTTGTCCTGATTTGTAGTGGATTTCTTATGATACTAATTTGCTTTATTGAGCAGTATATGAATTTTAAAAATGGCAATACTGTTCTTTTCCATTCTAAAAAAACATGCAAGGTCAAATTTGCTTCCAAGATGACATTTATTTAGACATTTTCATTTTTACCCCTCTGTTTAGGTCCTCCAGATTTTTAAAGTCAACATTCCTGTCTCTTCAGACCAGCAAAGCGGTAAATAATGGTGAAAGAAAAAGAAGTTGAATTGATTGGCCAGATTCTGGTGAACCCCAAACAATCCTTGAAGGCACGCTTCCGAGCACTTTTCACCTTACGTAATTTGGGGGGTCCAGTTGCTATTGAGTGGATCAGTCGAGCCTTTAAAGATGACTCGGCTCTCCTGAAGCATGAGCTGGCATACTGTCTTGGCCAGATGCAGGATGAGAGGGCCATTCCAGTTCTGATTGATGTGCTCCAGAACACATGTCAGGATCCCATGGTGCGACATGAAGCAGGTGAGAAGCGGGGAACTATTTGCCAGCTAGGTTGAAGATGATTATGGGACTTGATATTCAGAATGGCATCTTGTTAGGAAGGCTGGTCTACATGAAGCCAGTGAAGGAAATCCTCTGCAGGTTTGTGTTTCTTCTCATCATTTGATTCCAAAACTGGATCATTTCAGAACAGATGCAACTAATAAAACCTTATAAAAGCAATTGTTGGTCAAGAATGGTGTCAACTGAAATGAGACATTTCAGACAATCCTAAGACCCTCCTAACAAACTATGATTGTGAATCTTGAGTTACTTTCACTGGCTTACTTTTTGTCCATGTCTGTCCCTGATGACTATTTCAGTTTTCAAAGATGAAAATAGTTAAGATCATAATCAGCACTGTTTCTCAATCTTGGCAACTTTAAGATATGTGTTAAGAAAACTGCCCTGGAGCAGGAATTCCCAGTCTTAGCAATTTTAAGACAAGTGGACTTCAACCCAATGGTGGCTGAGAAATTTCAGGAGTTGAAGTCCACAAGCCTTAAAGTTTCCAAGACTGGAAACCCCTGCCCTAGAACATTGGTGTTTGCTCCCTTTCATGGTGACCTGCTGGCAACTAAGGTCAATTTTAAGGGGTCTGCAGTTAGAACAATTTCAAGGGAGCATCCAATCCTCTCAAATAGAACATGGCATGTCCCAATGTTACCCGGTTTTCTGTGAGAATTCAAAATACAACATTTGAATAGTAGTTACATTGCTTTAAGATCAAAATACTTTTAAATACCTGTTGTTTTGACTAGTATTTTAGTATTGATGGGAAGATTTTAAATACAATATTTTCGTTTTATATACTTCTCTTTTTAGGACAAAAGGCACACAATAATCCCTGTTGGCTAGTATAAATGTTTTTTCCACACATCTGCATTGTGTTTACGTTTATGTTTGTTTATGTTTATTAGATTTATATACCGCCCCCTCTCCGTGCAGGACTCGGGGCGGTGTACAGCCAAATTAAAAATGCAGTAACAATACAATACTTAAAAACAATTAAAAGATTAAATATCGTGGCTGAGAGATAAAAATCAAACTAGGATTTAAAAACTAAAACCAATTAAAACCCTATAAAAACCTTAGGCCAGACCAGCTTGATGAAATAGGTAAGTTTTCAACACGCGCCAGAAGGTCAAAAGGTGTTCCTTTCCTTCAGTAGTTAAAATAAATTTGTTTCAATGACCAATCTTGGTGGATTGTATCTTTACATTATGCTGTCATTGGCTTGAAAATCTATAATTATTCTGATTATATTTTGTGTTTTTTTTTAATTTAGCAACCTTTGAGTACCAGTTGATGGAAGGATTCAAGATATTTGTTGCTGTTGTTAACTTTGTGCTGATTGTACTGTACTTGTCCAAAGGATTCTTGCATCACTGGCCTGTGTTCATTTTCTTACTTTCTTCTGTTTTCCATAGGTGAAGCTTTGGGTGCCATTGGAAATCCAAAAATACTTGGTATATTGAAACAATATTCTGAAGATCCTGTTGTTGAGGTGAATATGGGATTGGGGAAAATCAATAACTCCTATAAAGGAGTTCCGGTAGATTTTACTCCATTAGTCATTGCTGACTATAAGGGGCAGTGTTCATCCCCATTTCCAGCACTATTGAGCCAGCACTGTCCAAAAACATTTCCGTAGTCATGTGGCCAGCATGACATCACGATGCTATTACTTTCCCACTAAAGTGATACCTATTTATCTCGGGTGGGATGCTACCGACTGGTTTGGGCATACTGGTAACTCCCACGATCAGCTGGTCTTACTTGCTCCGAGGCTTTTCAGTTGGGCCCTCCCATCCTCCGGGGCTCCTAGGTCCTTTTTATCCTCTCAGCTGTTTGGCGTGGCAGAGTGGATTGCCCTGCTAATCAACTGAGAGGCGCATGGGTAGTAATTTAATGTTAGCGCACGCGCAACAAAGTGTGTGATCATCGCACTGAATCAGTTGTTATGCCAGTAGAATCCCACCCCTGATTTATCTACTTGCATTTGCATACTTTCAAACTGTTAGGTTGGCAGAAACTTGAGTAAGGACGAGAGCTCATCCCATTGTATAACTCTTGGGTCTTGAACCTGGACTGTTGGCTTTCCAGCCGACAAGCCCAATATCTTTAACTGCTGAGCCATTGCGTCACTCCAATAACTCCTTCAAAATTGCTGAATTGAAAAATTTGAAAAGTGGTTCCAACATAGAATAATAAAACGTTTTGAAACATAACCCTTTTTAATTTATTATGTTGGTGTTGACTCATAATAACCACCCTGTCTAGGATTATCTATGGAGATTTTCTGTCATCCAGGTCATGGTTATCCCAAAGGTGCTTTTTTTTTCAAAAGGCAACTGGACTTTTTGGTTTTTCTTTGAAGACATTTCGCTTCTCATCCAAGAAGCTGGAGCCAGAGTTGAAAAAGCTTCTTGGATGAGAAGCAAAACGTCTTTCAAAGAAAAAACAGTCCAGTTGCTTCTTGAAAAAGCACTTTTGGGAATTCTTCAGGATTATATGTCCCCAACCTGGCCCTTCAGATCTTCTAACAATTCCATCCATTGTTGGAATTTCAGTCCGTCTACCTTGCTGCTGTTTGTTCTCCTTTTCTCTTTTCTTCCACATTTTCCAGAAATATAGATATCTCAAAGGACCCAAGTCTTCATAATTTGAATCTTAATATTTCAGCCTTGAGTGAGAATTCATTCTATGATCCTCCCTCCCCCCCTTTGGCTATTCATGGTATTCAGAATGAGAAAGAATTCTGTCTTTTAAAAACATAAATCCTGTTTAATTTTAGATATGTTATTTATTAATACTTTTTAATCCTACATTTAGGGGAAAGTTGTAAAGCTGTTACCTCCTACTGGTGATCTTTTTCATTAATTTGAAAGCATTGACAACCAGCTTGCAACTCTACAATTAGCACCCTAATCCTTGTCTTTCCATGAAGACTTCTGAATCATGGCAAAAACTGGCTTCATATGTCCATTTGCTCTCCTGTGTAGGTAGCCGAGACATGTCAGCTGGCTGTGAAGAGGCTGGAATGGTTTCAGGAACACAAGGCAAACTCTACTGTCAATCCTTACTGCTCTGTGGATCCAGCACCTCCTGCTGAGGAGAAGGATGTGGGGAAGCTGAGGCTCACCCTGCTGGATGAGTCACGGTCACTCTTTGAGCGCTATCAAGCTATGTTTGCGTTACGGAACATTGGAGGAGAAGCTGCTGTTCTGGCACTCGCGGATGGTAAGCAGCTGCAGACTTCCAAATTTTCCCAAGGTGTGATTTTCTTTGAAGGGGTGGAGCATAGAATCCATTTTCCAAAATGCATCATTTTTGATGCATAACTGGGTCATTTTTGAAATGGTTTCTTTAGTTGGAGATTCTAATGTGCTCTTAGGGCAGTGCATTCCAAACCTGGGTAAATTACCTAAAACTGGGTAAAAGTGACTTTTTCTTTGGGTGATGAACATGAACCCACAATCACAACAGGAATACTTAAATTTCCTTAAAGCAGTGGTTCTCAACCTTTTCTTCACCATAGACCCCATTTAAATACATTTTGTGGCCATAGGCCATGGCCACATACTACCAAAACTTAATTCAAGATTTAAATCACCCCCTGTCACAACATTGTGAGGTCTGCGGACCACAAGTTGAAAACCATTGCCTTAAAAGTGTTTTAAGTGTGTTGGGTAAAAAGGACTGTCTTGATTTGTGGCTTTGGCTAAAGAAGAAAAAATTTAAAAACCACTTTCTTAGGGTATTTCTTCACTAGTGCCTAAGATCAACTTCTAGAGTCAATGACGCAATATAATATCAGAATAAACAGTATTGAAGGTGGACTTTATATCTTTCCAAGTATGGCTGAGTGATGTTAGGAAGACGCTTTAAATCGTAAGAGGGGAAATGGCCTAAAGGATATGCTAATAGGAGCAGGCAAACCATTTTTATTCCCCCTCACCCATTTTATTTGAAATATAAATAATGAATGAGAATTTAATGCTACTACAAATTCATTATAGTTTGATGTATAATGGTAGTGACATTTGCAAATTATGACAAATTTCAGGAAATTTTGTAGCTAAAGGCGGCCTCCTTTAAAACACATGTGCTATGCAGACTGATACATATCTACTGAAATGATTTTTTTTAATCTTTTTGTGGCAGGGGACAAGGTACAACTCTGAAGAAGCCTGTTTGTTCTATGTAGCAGATATTTTAAGCAGCCCAGTTGTCTTTCCTGCTGTTATCTGGAGTAAGACCTCAATAGGTCCTAATTCTAAGTAAACATGCAGAGGCTTAGCTATTTGGAAATGTACATCTGGTTCTTTATTTGGAATTTCACTTCCATCCAACATCCTCAAAATCCATCTTGACCCTATCTCCAGTCCAGGGGGGGATTCCCATTCAGCAGACTTAGCTCCCTACAGCCCTTTCTGGTTCTTGGAAAAAGACTATGACTCAGTGAATGAACCTGATCGAACTCCAAGCCTTCCTCAGCCGTTAATGGCTCAGACATGGGTCTTCAAGTTCAGTGTAATTGGCTCATCACCCTTCTATGGGAGAGTTGAGAAATAGGCTAAAGAGAGTTGTAAGTGTAGGACTTACCTCCTCCTTAGATATATATTTATACCTGTGTGACCTTTGCAATTAAAAACCAACAGTGTACCATCATTTGTTGGCAGAGCATGTGTAGATTTAATGGATCTTAGGTCTTTGATATCTCCAGTAGAGGTGATCCAATCCCAGGTATTGAAATGGAAGCTGTGGGAATCCTTCCTCTGCCCAGTTGGAGAGGTGGATTTAATTTCTGAGGGAGGAAGCACTTCCTCCTTCAAGGAAAGAAGATTTCCCACAAAAAATCACTGGTTTTATGCACCCAGGGGCCTGCCTCAAATGAACATTGAAAGTTTTTCTTCTCCTGTATCCCTGATTTGCTGCCATCAGAACAGCCAATCCTGAGATACTGTGGTGGAATCTTGATGGTGGAATGAATGCAGGAGGCTCTTTCGCAGGGAGCTAAGAGGCTGATCAGCATTGGGTCCTTGGTTTGCAGAAAGAACCCCGGAAGGGATCATGCCTAAAACTGTCACAGTATTTATCTGACACAAATAGTCCTTGACTTACAACCACAAAGGAGTCTAAAATTTCCATTGCTAAGCAATACAGTTTTTTTCCCAAGTTGTTAAGCAAATCATTGCAGTTAAGTTAGTAACACTAACTAGTAAAGTGAATCTGGCTTCCCCATTGACTTTCCTTATCACAAAAAGTGATTAAGTGACCCCGGGAGACTCTAACAGTCATAAATACGAGTTGCCAAGCATCAAAATTTTGAAAATGTGACCCTGGAGATGCTGCAATGTGAAAAATGGTCATATATTGCTTTTTTCAGTGCTGTTGTAACTTGGAACAGTCACTAAACAAAAGGCTGCAAATAAATAATTAAAATAATATTAAAAATAATAAAGCAATAAAGAAACTACTCTGAACAATTAAGCCTTCTTGGTTCCTTGGGCCTGATTTTAATCTTGCCAGGCTCAAGCACAGACTGCATAACCATCAGATGGCACTCAGTGCTGATCTGCCTCTTAGCTCCCTTGGAAACAGCCCCTCCCTCCTGCATTCCAGTGTCAGGTTGCACCACACTCAGGGCTACCAAGCAGGTTCTCTTCTCTCCTCTTAGTCCAGGTGATTCCTCTCTTTCCCCAGGCCTCCAGTGTGGCAGTGCCCTCTTCCGCCATGAGATTGCCTTTGTGCTGGGCCAGATGCAGCAGGAGGCCAGCATTCCGCAGCTGATGGCATCCTTGGAGAACATGGCAGAGAATCCCATGGTGCGCCACGAGTGCGCTGAGGCTTTGGGCTCCATTGCTAAGGAATCCTGCCTGACCACCCTGGAGGCGTTTGCCAAGGATGAAGAGCGGGTAGTCCGGGAGAGCTGCGAGGTGGCGCTGGACATGTACGATTATGAGAACAGCACTGACTTCCAGTATGCTGACAGTCTGAGCAAGCTGAAGGACTTCAGTTGAAGAAGCAGGACTTCTCTCAGCTGGCCTCCCACACTTTTATTGGCCATTTGAGTGTCATTTGTTGTCTTTGGTTTCCATAAGAGTGCTGGAAGGAGACCATGTGGACAAAACCTTCATGCCTTCGTCATTAATTAATTTTGCTTTTGCTCTGCTTGGTAGAGGGGATACCACAGCTGTTATCAAGGACTTTGAATTACATTGGTAATGGAAATGCTTTGCAGGGGGGAAAAAACACCCTTTTCCCATGAAAACTAGTTGCCATTTTTATTAGCTACCTTTAAAAGAACTCTTCCTCACCTTATGAGCTGACCCCACACAACTTGTAAAGCACCAAGACAAATGAAGCTCACTTCTGTCTCAGGTGAATCATAGATAGAGTCAGAAGCAACCTTGGAAGTCTTCTAGTCCAGTGGTCACCATCCAGTAGTCCGCAAGAAAATTTTGGTGGTCTACAGAGAAATGTCACCCCCAAAGCAATTAATCCAGGCTGCACGGAAACACAAGGCTGTGCCACCCACATGGCCCACAGGAACACAAGGCTTGCATCCTTTGCATTGTGAACAACACAAGGTAGTGAGAAGAGTGGGGAAAGGGCAGTGGGGGGGGACTTGCCCCAATCGCCCCACACACCTCGCCTGGCCACTGGGCTGCTTCTTTCCGCTTCTTTCTTCTTCTGCTTTTGGCTGCACGCAAGAAAAGCAGCAAAAGTCTTTCTTTCTCTCCCCCAAACTCTGCCAGAATTGAGTCTTTGGAACCCTGCAAGGCATCCTGCTCCAAGAGGCTGTGCTGGTGTGATAAGTCTCACGAAGACTCATTTCTGGTGGAATTTGGGGGAGACAAAGAAAGACTTCTTCTGCTTTTGCTGCTTTCCTTGCATGAAGCCAAAAGTCTCTCTCTCTCTCTCCCCCTGAGAACAGAGCTAGAGATGGTATCCTGCGATCCCAAACAAAGAATGATCGATCAGTAGGAAAACAGGGTGGGGAATTTTCCTGCAGACTTTTTGGGGATTTTCCCAGTGTCTCTGGTCCATGGGATTTAAAATTATGAGTTTGGTGGTCCCTGAGGTCCAAAAGGTTGGCAACCCCTGTTCTAGTCCAACCCGCTGCCCTAGGCAGAGTCCTTAATCTATGCTGGTCAAATAGTTGTGAAATCTTTTCTTGAAAACCACCAGCGTTGGAGCACCAACAACAAGCAAGCTGTTCCATTGACTAATAATTCTGCCAGGAACTTTCTCCTTAGTTCCACTGATTAGTTCTGGTGATCCAGTTATTGCGGAAATAAATAGGTAGCAACAACTGGGGAGAGATTGTTCTTCAAGTAACACGATCCCAAACTACTATGAAGGGCTTTAAAGGTGACAACCAGCACCTTGAATTACACCCAGCAGCACATTGGCAACCATACAGCTCACCAATAGTGGTGTTAGATGTGCCAAACAAGCATCACCCTTTACTACCTGCCCTGCTATGTTCTGTACCAGTTGTAGCTTCGGAATGCTCTTCAAGGGTAGCCCCATGTAGAGTGCTTTGCAGTAATGCTTACTGGATTTATCCGTATCACAAAGAATAAGACACTAGGTTAGAAATTGAACTTTCAAATTTAGAGCAAGGCTTTTCTGTTCAACTGCACAAGATAAAATATTTTCTCCTGAGATCTACTTGGGCAAAACTTCAGGGAATTAAGATCCATGACAGAACTATTTTTCTTAAACTCAGTTCCTGTGGGGATGGAAGTTTCACTTACAAATTACAAGCTGGGAAGGGGTTTTCCTGCATCAGATTTATTTCTTCAGATATTCATTTGGAGCTGGGAATTAATTTACCATTTTAGTGGGCTTTGAATTTATTTTTACTAAGCAAAGATAAAAATCTTACGTTCTTTAAATGGGCTAACTGCACACACACACACTCACACACACACAGAGGCACCTAATTCTTAAGATGAATTTCACTGGTTTTACTGGTTTTACTCCTTAATTTGACACTCTTGACTGCCTAACCTTTGGCAATAATGCATTTTGCTGCATATAGTCAAAATTGGAATGTGCCCCATTGGCAGAAGCAATCCAGTGCTTTCAGGTAAGTAGATGAGACCTTCAAGATAAAACTAATGGGAACACAATGGATTTCATCTGTTAGCAGGGCATGGGAAATATGGCCTTTAGCTCCATGACATGTGAGCTGATAAAACTTCAAAGAAGGAGATAAGCTAAATGACTTTCCCACTAGCCTTGAGTGGGACAGATGGATTATGGAAGATTTGGAGGGTTCATTTTGCTCCTTGAATAGACTAATCTTTCCTTTTAGAGTTGTTTTGTATTTATTGTTTTAAATTTGAAAAGGCATCCAGAGTTGATTGTAGCCTATAATTTAGTTCAGGACACACACACACACATACACACCCCGCAAACTTGGCAACTTTAAGACTTGTGGACTTCAACTTCCAGAATTCCTCAGCCAGCTATTGACTGGAGAATTCTGGGAGTTGAAGTCCACAACTCTTAAAGTTGCCAAGTTTGGAGACCTCTGATTTAGTTGATAAATGCATCAAAACTTCTCTTTTTGCTTACTGTACAGACATGCAGGAATTCATGGACCATTTGTAACAAAGTGAGAAGCAGCTCAATGCCATCACAACCAGATAATTTTGAAGTAAGGGAAGAGCACGGTGGGGGAAAATAAAATAAGACAAAACAATGCATCTAACTGTCCGTGTGTGCGTGAGCGTGAGAGAAATTCAAGGTGGCTGCTGCAACCATATGATCAAAGCTACCATCTTGACATTTAATGCCCCTGCCACAACCCAATTTCCATATTGGTGGTGCCCTGAACAGCCTGAACTTGTGCTACTGAGACTGGGTGGCAAAACTGCAGGTTTTTAAAACTTCATATGATTGTCCCTGTATCTGTATATTGAGGGCTAGACATTAGTTCTAGAAATAACTCAAGGCATCAAATACACATAATACTTCCTCCTATTTTTCTCAACACCTGGGTGGTCAATTGAACTGAGAGGTAGTAACTGGCTTTCATGCCTAAGGCAGGACTAGAACTCACAAACTCCTGGATTCTAGCTTGGCTTAGCTATTACACTAAACTGGCTATATTTTTGTAGAAAAGTGTGGCAAAATGAAGACCCTAAATGCACAACAAAACTCATTCTTTTCCAATCATTAGTAGTGGGTGTATCACTCACCACACCCACTCCTGCCTACATACAAGTAATTAATTAACTGCACCCTTTGATCTGTCCTTGGATTCACATAATGCTCCTGACGGCTGCATTTTGTTTTTCTAACAGACGAGAATTGGAGTTGTTTCCCCATCAGCAGTAGGGTATCTGACGAAAGAAACAAAAAATAGACTTATGGACAGTTTGTTCTAAAGAATAATTGCTGTTTTTGTTTGGGACTGAGAAGGTGGGGCTGGAAAAGATTGAGAGGTCTAAGGCAGGGGCCTTCAAACTTGACAGTTTTAAGTCTTGTGGACTTCAACTCCCAGAATTCTTCCTGCAGTCATGTTAGCTCAGGAATTCTGAGAGTTGGAAGTCCACAAGTCTTAAACTTGCCAAGTTTGGAGGCCCTTGTCCTTGAGTATATGCAGAGGGCAATTTGTTAATATCAAGGGGAGAAATGACACAATTATTGGAACTTATATAAGCATGTCAAAGGATAAATTGAAGAATATCATTTTATTAGAGGGGGGAAAAGCTGACATTTCTTAACAGTATGCAGGCTAGTAGTCTTTCCATGGGCACCAAAGAACTGGGCAGGATCAAATCCTGTCATGCTCTTTGTGTGTGTGTTTGTGTGTGTGTGTGTGTGGCTTAACAATTCGAAATTGTAGCCTGAGAGGACAAAGAAAGAATCCTCCTTTAAAATACAACAAGCAGCTAATCAAATTTTGCTTTCCTGTATCTATTCACATGTGTGTTTCACGTATATGGCTGCTAGTATAACCTATGGAAAATGCTGCCCAACTATCACTTCATATTTTCCCACTTGACAGACTACAGAGGAAAATAAAAAGGGCATTGAAAAAATACCGAGGTTAGGGAATCATGAAATTAAAAAAACTCCTCTGGAACCATTGTTGGAATGAGATGGGACATAGGATGTGGGCTTCATCTAAAAGGGCCCTGAGCTTGTTTGCAAGCACAGCCTTATTCTACTAGGCAGGTTAATCTAAAGCAAAGGTTTCCAAATTTGGCAACTTTAAGACTTGTGGACTTCAACTCCCAGAATTCTCCAGCCAGCATAGCCAAGTTTGGAGACCCCTGCTCAAGGAAGATGTGATTTGGTTTTGCATGCGAAGCCTTAATGCACTCTTCCTCCCTCCCTTCTTTCCTTCCTTCCTTTACAATAATGTTTTTCCCTTGATAGCTCAATCAGCATATTTTTATTTCTCACACCATTATCTGTCCCTCCTTCCTTCCTTCCTCCTTCCCTCTTTCCTTCCTTTCTCCCAATAAAAAAATTGCCCTTGATGGCTCAGCATATTTTTATCTCTGACACCCCCTGTTGTTTGTCCCTCCTCTCTTTCTCTCCCCTCCCTCCCTCCCCCTTCCCTCCCTTTACAATAAAAAATATTCTTGATGGCTTAATCAGCATATTTTATCTCTAACACTCCCATTGTCTGTCCCTCCCAATAAAAAAATCACCCTTGATGGCCCAATTAGCATATTTCTATCTCTGACACCCCTGTTGCTTTTTCTCATTTGTCTCCTGATGTTTAAGCCACTCTGGTGGTTCTGCTATTCCATAGGTTGTTGCACGCCTTTCCATTGATCTAACTGGTTATACATTTTTCTCCTATCGAGGCATAGCAGCTTGGTTTCATAAAGCCCTAATGAGGAGTCATTATCAAGTGCCCTCCCGTTCCAAGTCCATACTCCAGGTTGCAAGGAAAATAATCCACCCGCTGCTTCTAAAGTAGTAGTAACAAAGGTGCCCAGGCAAGGAACACATTGTGACACAAGGCTTCCAGACTGAAAAAAAAAAAACCATGACAATGAACTTGTTTTTCTACTGGACGGTGTTTGTAGGAGCTGTCTTCGCTCCCTGTTCTCATGGCCAAGGTATGGAACAGCGTTGGGTGGGAAAATCTGGGGGTTATGCTGGGAAGGACTTGGGGGAAACTACGTAAGGCCCAGTGGTGGGATTCAAAAATTTTTACTACTGGTTCTGTGGGCGTGGCTTGGTGGGCATGGTAGGGGAAGGATACTGTAAAATCTCCATTCCCACCCTACTCCAGGGGAAGGATACTGCAAAATCCCATTCCCTCCCCACCCCACTAACCTGCTTTCCAGCTCTATTCTCCTGTGCAGGGCAACACAAGAAGTCCCAGTCGATCAGCTGGGACTTGGGAGGCAGAGAAGAGATGGGGGCGGGGCCAATCAGAGGTGGTATTTGCTGCTTCTCCAGAGCTACTCAAAATTTCCACTACCAGTTCTCCAGAACTGATCAGAACCTGCTGAATACCACCTCTGGTAAGGCCCCATTTGTGTCAGGAACCTTGTGTAATATTTATATTAATTAATGTACAAGACTTAGAAGCTGCTTCAATCAACTAGCTCTGACTGACATGCAGTTCCTCAAAAATGTAATTTTGGATTAAAAACAGACAGATGTCCAGTCAAATTTTAAAAGAAATCATATATTTAATTGCAGTTATCAAATAGGGAATTCCATCCAATTTAAGGAAAACCAATTCATCAGCTAAGGGGATAGTCATAATAGCCCTTCATGGCTTCCTGAAATGACTAGGTATTATTGTATGTGGTTGTCTAATAAAGCTTTTGTTTTACAGTGATTTTTAAAATTAAAACAGGAAAAAGTACAACTCAAGTTATTATATCAGATTCAAAACTGGCCTTAAATAGTCTTTAAAAAACCTAAGTGGCTCCTTAGAGTTTATAAAGTTGGCCATTTTTACACAGCAGAAAGTTCTTGAAAAATCAAAAGGGATTTTATTATTTTCATAGAATGTCAAATCGGTTGACATTCCAATAGAAAAGTTGAATCGCAAAAAATGGCAATATTACAGGAATTCAAAAGATAACTTTTCATCCAGTAGTCTTTAAATTATTAAATTAAACATAACATTATTAAATATAGTATTTATGTGCAACAAAGATGAAATTATTGTCTATTATCCCATCCAAGTTCCTAAATTAAATTAAATTATTAGTTTGATTTAATATTCACTTCATAATACGTAAATAAAATTAAATAAAGATTAATTTAAAAAGAACATGAGCCTTCAAATAGGATATGGTTCTTATATCACATTTTAAAGTGACATGGCTTTGTAGCCTAAATTATCAACAGTTTGACCCATTTCCATACTTTGTGAATAAATCTTTTAAGTGTGACATTTAAAATGATTAAATTAAACTCGGGGAAAATTGACCATAGCAAGAATGAAATTCAATCTGAATATCAATTACAGCCTTTGGAGACAACTGGTGTTAAGCTTTCCTACTTTTGAAGAGATGAGATCCCTGACCTAGAAAGCTTGAGGTGATCATTAGATTACAAGAAAAAGAGAAAACTATGGTTAGAAGGAGCATACAATTATTTCTTGTGTGCCATTTGAGGTAGTCCAGGCAAGAAGCACAACAGGGAATTCTAGTTTACTAGAATATTAGAATACAATTATGAAGGAGATGGGAGGTTTAGAAATAGGAAATATAAATAAATAAAAATTCTAACTCTATTATTTCTCCAAAATTTTTTATTCAAAAAGTTAAAACACAAACTCCAAAACAAAACAAAACAGAATATTTCCAAAAACAAAACTCAATTGGACAAAGACATTAAAAAATTATGTCCATTAAAAAATGAAAAATAAAGATACATAGACATATATTATTCCCCCTAGTCGAATACTGATAAATATGATACAGCTGTGGGAAGAAATATCCATCTGGTTCAGATCCAAGCCAGGAGAAAGACACTGGAAACATGGAAGCTGATTGGAAAGATGGTTTGATAATGAAGCAGAACCACCAAGCACATAGTCCTGGTGCAGCTGACCACATGGAGTTGAGAGTGGGGGGGTGTTCTGTTGAGTTTGGCACTTGAGCTTCCTGTTCCTGTGCAAGAACATGTATTCTATTGGCTGTTGTCAGACTCCCATGGGCCTATGTAGGGGTTATGTAGGGGTTATAGCTAGGTCTATAGGCAAAGCACAAATCCTAGGTGTTTGTCTGAGGTAGGTTTAGTTGAAGTTTGGATTACTCTGAGTGTGATGCAACAATTCCTATTGTGGCTTAATGGCTTTATCCTATGTCGGATCTTGAGTGATGGCTGCTTCTAATCCTACCATTCTGCCTTTGTTTCAAAATATCCTATCTTGAATGGATTACCAAATCTACATTTCTTAAAGCTGGCTCCAGTATCTGCTGGGGCTATTAAGGAATGTGGAGATTGCTTTTCTGCCTCTAAAAAAAACATGTTTCTCCATTTTGCCCTTTGGGAAATATAATAATCTGCCTTTTTTAATATTCCTCAAAAGTATTTCATCCTTCTAGGAGGGGGTGGCTTTCCACATAGCAATAATTGCTTCTTCACCTTGCAGACCAGAATCAGAATTTTTAATCTTTGTTCTATGTCTATTTGCAACCAATTTGACCTGAAACATCTAGCTTTGTTAAACTTTGTTGTTGGTTTACCTGTTAACTATTTTTATATGTATGGTAAATAGATGTATTGGGTCAAATTAACTATTTTTATTGCATGGTTACATTGATTAACAGAATCTCACAAGACTGAAATAATTTCTCCCCTCCTTTCCTGTTACTCTCCAGAAAACTAGGGAGGTATCCTTCTGAAATACTTCCCAGATCCTCCTCCTTCAGGGGGCTGAGGTATCTTTTCATGCAGGTTATCCAGCGTGTAGCTCTTCTTTCTCTCTCCCAAGGTCATTCTCCCATGCCATTACAATTTGTGGCCATTTCTGGAATTTGGGCCATGGTCACTTTTGTTAGCAACAAAATCAGACATAACCAGTTTGATAAGAAAGGGAAAATGGGCCCCCAAAACTCAAGGTACACAAACAATAGTGTTCCAACTGGATTCCTCATGAAAAAAAAACTAACTCCAGTTGAACATTGCCCTGTGGAACACCACAGATTAACAACCCTAAGATCAGATTGGCCCTGCTGGCTTTTGTGAAGCACTGAAGACTTGGAGGCCATGCAGTGCATAGCCCAGGGGTCCCCAATCTTGGCAATTTTAAGGTTTGTGGACTTCAACTCCCAGAATTCTCCAGTTTGGAGACCTCTGGCATAGCCTCTTGAGAAAGCTCTGCCAATTGTTAATCATTACTATCCCAATTCCATGCAAGCTGCCTTTAAGATGTTACACTTCAACAGAAGCCCATTACTTCTTGTTATTATGTCCCATTCATGTATTTATTTATTAGATTTTATCCCGCCTTTATGATTTTATAAGTAACTCAATCTAGCAAGCATATCTAATGTTGCTTTCTCCTCCTATTTTCCCCACAACAACCCTGTGAGGTGAGCTGAGAGAGAGAGCCATTGTCCCAAGATCACCCGGACGGCTTTCTTGTCTAAGATGGGATTCGAATTCACAAACTCCTGGTGATTGGCTAGACCAAACTGGCTCAATTTCCAGCAAATAGGAGGGCATCACATATCAGATTGAAAAGAAGCAACCACTGAGTTTCTGCGATCCACTTATAATGTTCCAGAATAGTTCAGGGAAAACTGGAGGTGGGTGGGTATAGTGAATGAATGAATGAATTCTTTATTGGCCAAATGTGATTAGATACAAAAGGAATTTGTCTTGGTGCATGTGCTCTCAGTATACATAGAAAGAAAAGATACGCTCGTCAAGAATCATAATGTACAACACTTAAGTCATAAGGTACAAATAAGCAATCAAATCATACTAGAAACAATCAAAATAGATCGTAAGCAGGGGTGCACATTCAGCAGGTTCTACCCGTTCTGGAGAACTGGTAGCAGAAATTTTGAGTAGTTTGGAGAACCGGCAAATACCATCTCTGCCTGGAGATTTTACAGTATTCTTCCCTGTCACGCCCACCAAGCCACACCCACAGAACTGGTAGTAAAAAAATTTGAATTCCACCACTGATCGTAAGGATACAAGCAACAAAGATACAGTCATACAGTCACAAGTGGGAGCGGATGGGTGATAGGAACAATGAGAGGATTAATAGTAATAGTAATGCAGACTTAATAAACAGTTGGATAGTGTTGATGGAATTATTTGTTTAGCAAAGCTGGAATTCAGCTAGCACTAATTCAATAGTAAGGCTCTTTGGGGATTTTTAAAGCAAACAGAAATTTATTCTAAGGTGAACATCTTTATTTTGATGTGCATTTTCCCTCAAGGTGGCACAAGGCTGCCAACCAATTTTTACCCATCTTGATCAGCAAAGTTTCCAGGATGCCACAATGGGCTCAGGACTCATATCTGCCCTGAGGCTATAAACAGTCCACTCAGCGGTGGGATACGACAGGGTTAACTACCAGTTCGGGATTTATGAGGGTCGGTGATTGATGATGTGCTTCCCTGCACGCTGGAAGCGCATGTGCCTGTAAATCGTCATCAGCATGCTGCGTGCAGAGAAGCAGCCTTTGAAAACAGCCCTCTTTTCCTGCTTTTTTAACTGCAGCTGTGCCTCGTTTGGCAGCTGAAGTTGAAAAATCAGGAAATAAAGATCAGGTAAGAGCCCAGGTGGGCGGGTGGGCAAAAACATCAGCAGACATAGAACCAGTTCTATGTCTGCTGCTCTTCAGAGCTACCGGTTCTACAAAGGTGGACAGAACTGGTAGAAACCCACCTGAGTCCACTGCAAAATACTAATATTTGCTGAAAACTCAGCAGCCAGAAATTGGAGCTGGGAATTTCCAGGAGTCCTCCATAATGAGTTTTCTCATGCTGTGTAGTATCTGGGAAATTGAAACCTTATTTTTTTTTAAAAAAAAAATCAGATTTATCGGTTGCATTATTTTAATTTGAGAAAGATCAGCAGAATCAGCAAAGCGATTGGCAATTCAGTCTGTGCTATAGCATCTTCTCCCATTCAAAGTGAGACATGCACTCTGAATATGAACCATGGTAGTTAATCTGTTGTTACATTACAGCATCCAGCACGAAGTCCTTGGTCAAACTTAGGGCTCCCACAACTGGGCTGCCAACCTCCAGGGAGCCATAGATGACATCATTAGATACAAACCTCTTTGTTGCCATCTGCTTTGTCCTACATATCTTTGCAGACTGGATTTGGGAGCGCTCAATTATTGCAAAGCCCATAAAAGGGGGTATGATGGAATAATCAGACTATAAGGGTAATTCAGATCTTTGTTGTATCGACTCCGGCAGGCCTTGTGAAAGAAACAACCAATGGTTCAACGGCTTTGCAACCCTGGCTGGTGGGATTAACCGCTGTTACGGTCTTCTTGTTTGTGATGTTCATGGCAAACCTCATCAATCGGATATTTTTCTTCCAAAAGTATGTCTCTTCTAGATCTCTTTCTTTAGGTTTTAAGATCTCGCTTACCACATAACTGGAACAACCATTGATGGACTGATTATGTGCCTTCAAATTGGCATCAGCTCTTAGCAAACACGTTGATAGACCTTCTCTAGAAAGATCTGTCCCCCAACCAGCTCCTTCAGAACTTCTAATGCTGTGCCCATCTGAGCTGAGTCCATCCACCTTGCACACACGGGGAAGGAAGTGTGTCAAAAAAGCTAAGACAGGAGTTACAACACATGATTGTACTCTACCTCTTGTTTACATGTGTTGCGTGTGAGAGGCAAGTAAAAAGAAATAAGGCTTTAATTGCACTGTCACAGCCGGAGTCTTGGCTTAGATTTCCCAGCCTGGTGCCAGAGCGCTACAGTCCAAAATAAAGGCTGTTTCTGGATTATACAATTAGATTTCTTCTTGGTCTTCCCACCCGGCATGTATGACTAAAGCCTGACCTGTTTCATCTGATGAACACAAACATCACAAGCACATTAAGACTGGATTCGTGATCTGCTCCACTTGGAAAAGATAAAACACAATCACTTTCACGTAATCATCATTCTCAGTTACATAATTAACCCATTTTGCAGATTTGCCCAAAACATTGAACAACAAGCTAATCAAAGAGGCTGAATTTACATCACAAATCTAAACTGCCCAAAAGCTCTCCTCCATTTCTAATCAAAGTTACGGCTAATCAAGTTGAGAGCATTGTATGAATGAAGGTCACCAGGTTTCTATCTGATTAGTGTGATGGTATGATTGTATCTCTCTTTGTGCGTTTAAGGAGTGGAGCAATGAAGGTCTTATATTTTGAGGGATGGGGGGGTGGTTTCTATCCTGCTTTTTCACCCCCCCTTCTCTAATTCTTCATTAATATTGTTCCCTTTTGCAGAAAGGATGACAAGGATGAGATGGAGAACATAGAGACCAAACACAGGTTAATATTACTGCTTCAATAGATTTTTAAAAGACATTTTATGTCTTGGGTATCTAGTGGTGGATCTGCTCAACCTGGTTATTCATGCTCCTCTCACCCAATCATGAGTACGCACAAGTAATCCTTGACCAACAACCATTTATTTAGTGATCCAAGTTACAATGGCACTGAAAAAAAGTGACTTATGACAAGTCCTCACACTTAAGGCTGTTGCAGGGTCCCTTACTGTCACATGATTAAAATTTTGGCCCTTGCCAGCAGACATGGATTTACAACAGTCGTAATGTCGAGGAATCATGTGGTTGCCAATTGTGACCTTCTCAGCTGGCTTGTAACAAGCAAAGTCAATGCGAGAAGTTGGATTCGCTTAACAATTATGTGATTCACTTAACAACTGGGGTGATTCGCTTTACTGTGACAAAAGAAAAACATAAAATTGGGTACGATTTACTTAACAACTGCCTTATTTGGAAATGGAAGTTCTGATTCCAATTATTATTATATGGTCATAAGTCAAGGACCACCTGTGTGGCTCTGGCTGCTTTAATCAAAATGTGTCCCAGGGTTTGACATGCTCTCCCCTCTTCTTCAACATCTACATCAGTTTTTTTTCAAACTTGGCAACTTGAAGATGGGTGGGTTACAATTTAGATATGTTTGCATTATGTTTCATATATTTTGATGTGAGTGGTTTGGGTTGGCATTTTGATTAGTTAGTTCTCTTACTGTATTTCTATTTATTGGTGTTATTCTTACATTGTGAGCAAAGTCACCTTGTAATTAGGAGGGGCCAAAATCAAAATAAATAAATAGCAATAGCTCTTAAGACTTATATACCGCTTTATAGTGCTTTACAGCCAGCTCTAAGCGGTTTACAGAGTCAGCCTATTGCCCCCAACAATCTGGGTCCTCCTTTTACCCACCTCAGAAGGATGGAAGGCAGAGTCAACTTTGAGCCTGGTGAGATTCGATCTGTCAAATTGCAGGCAGCCGGCAGTCAGCAGAAGCAGCTTGCAGTATTGCACTGTAACCACTGCGCCACCGCGGCTCATAATTAATATGACAAAACCAGCATCACCGTTGGGCCACAAGGCCTGTCCCTTGTGACTGTCATGGCCAACTATCTTAACATTCTGCTGCTTTTCACACTTCCTGTTTTATTTTTTCCTCTTCTCCCTACAGCGTTGAGCAAAATGTCTACGAAAACAAAGCAATGGACCCAGAAGAGGGGGTTTTGGAAACGAAGATATAGGGGATCATAACAGCATGTACAAGGTCTGCAAGGGGAAAGAGGACCAGCCGCCATTACAAAATGAATAGAATAGAATAGGAATTCTTTATTGGCCAAGTGTGGTTGGACACACAAGGAATTTATCTTGGGGCAAATGCTCTCAGTGTACATAAAAGAAAAGATACATTTGTCAAGAGTCAAGAATCATCAGGTACAACACTTAATAAGAGTCATAGGGTACAATAAGCAATCAAATCATATTAGGAAACAGTCAATATAAATCGTAAGGATGCAAGCGACAAAATGAGTGAATTCAGAATTATCTGAAAGACCTGGACAAGAATTTCCAGATTCAGCTGTTTTTTTTAATTACCAGCACATCACTGCTTAATGATCCCTCGAAATTAGACGAAAGCAAAGCTAGCTCACAATAGCAACAGAAGTTGCCAGGGTGGTGACTACGTGAATACAGATAGTCCTCGACTTAACAACAGTTCCTTTAGTGACTCTTCAAAGTTACAACACTGAAAAAAGTGACTTATGACCATTTTTCACACTTACGACCATTGCAACTTCCCCACGGTTCCGTGATCAGAATGCAGACACTTGGAAACTGACTCATATTTATGACCGTTGCAATGTCCAAACACCTTTTGCAATCTTCTGACAAGCAAAGTCAATGAAGCCAGATTCACTTAACAACCATGTCACTAACGTCACAACGCCAGTGATTCACTTAACAACTGTGGCAAGAAAAGCTGTAAAATGAGGCAAAACTCACTTAACAAATGTTTCGTTTAGCAACATCAGTTTTGGGCTCAGTTGTGGTAGTAAGTCAAGCACTACCTGTATGTGTCCATGTTGTTCTCTTGGCAATAATGCAAAAAATGATTTGCAATTTCCTTTAATCCTGGATACTGTACATGTTTTCTGAGCTCCCATTATACGGTCTCCCATTCAGGCTAGCAGACTTGAGTGTTTAGCATCCAGGCCTAAGATAAGAGCAAGCCATCTGCACATCTATAACTGTCTGGTTTGGTTCTGCAACCCAACAGGACAGACACAGACTTCAGAGGATAATTAGGACTGCAGAAAAAACAATTACTACCCACCTGCCTCCAATCGAGGACCTGTATACTGCACGAGTCAAAAAGAGAGCTGTGAAAATATTTACAGACCCCTCACATCCTGGACATAAACTGTTTCAGCTCCTTCCCTCAAAACGACGCTATAGAGTACTGCACACCAGAACAACTAGACATAAGGACAGTTTTTTCCCCAAAAGGCATCACTCTGCTAAACAAATAATTCCCTCAACAGTGTTCAACTATTACAAAGTCTGCACTACTAATCTTCTCATCACTCCTTATCACCCATCCTCTTCCACTTGTGATTGTAGGACTGTCACTCTGTCCCTTGTATCCTTACGATTGATATTGACTGTTTCCTAGTATGATTTGATTGCTTGTTGTACCCTATGACTATCATTAAGTGTGGTACCTGATGATTCTTGACTCTTGACAAATGTATCTTTTATGTACACTGAGAGCATTTGTCCCAAGATAAATTCCTTGTGTGTCCAATCACACTTGGCCAATAAAGAATTCTATTCTATTCTATTCTAAATTTATATCACCAAAAGAAAGAACAGATGAATGAATACATAAAGAAATTCATTAAACTGTCTTCTGCAGAAGCCATCCGAAGTAAGTTGCTTCCTTGCAGTCATCCATTTTTATTTGTTTATTCTAGGTTGCTCAGCTTTTGCATTATTCGTTATTATTATTATTATTATTATTATTTTGTGGGTGATAGTAAATGGTTCTCTGGATCTTTTTGAAAGTTACAGATAGTTCGTTGTGGTAAGAGGCCCATGTTAAGAAATGTTTCAGATCAGGCTTGCTAAATAAGAAAAAAACCTGGTTATCTGCCCACGTTCAAAAGGATACAGGAATGAAGCAACCGTTTTGCTGAGGTGTCACAAACACTAGAAATACACACTGTGCTTCAATGAAGAAGATCCCAAGGTCATGTGATGACAATTTACAACTTTTTTTTTTCCAGAAACCAGCATTTATTTCTGGTTTCCAGGAGAAAATACACATTGCAGACAATTGCTTAATGGCCTCCAGAAAATGTTATAAAATTAGATCTATAATATGATGGCCTACTGAATGACTAGATGACTGATGGTCATAATTCTGGACTCATTTGTGGTTGTAAGTCAAGAACTATCTGCATCTGGCAGAACAGAAACATGGGTGCAATTTTGCCCTTCCTTCCTTCCGCCCTCCCTCCCTCTCTTTAGGATCAGCCATGATAAATTAAATACAACTCAACTGCTTTGTAGAACACATCAAATGAAATATATTCACATATAATCAGCTTCAAATACATATAGTAAATCACATTTCACTTTACTGTGTTATTTGTAATGCATGAAAGTCATTTAATATAGAACAGGCTGCAAAAATCTGGACTTTAACAGATTAACAGAGTTGGAAGGGACCTCATAGGTCATCTAGTCCAACATCCTGCCAAAGGAAGAGAGCCTACACCATTTCTGACAAATGGCAGTCCAGTCTCCTTTTGAAAGCCTCCAAAGATGAAACTCCCACACCTTCTGAAGTCATCTGTTCCATTGGTTGATTGTTCTCACTGTCAGAAAATCTCTCCTTATTTCCAGGTTGAATCTCTCTTTGTTCAGTTTCCATACATTATTCCTTGTCTGGCCTTCAGGTGTCTTGGAAAATAGGTTGATCTCTTCCTCTCTGTGGCAGCCCCTCAAATATTGGAACACTGCTATCATGTCTGCCCTGAAGTGAAAAAAGGGCAACCAAAACCCAGAGTTTTCTGCTCTCTTTGTTGCAATCTGCATCATTTAGCATTGGGAAGCCATCATGCAAGTCAGGTGTACATGTTCATACTGAATTGGATGCAACCTATTTTCAGTAACTTCCTAAGGACTAGAAACTTGAAATGATTTTTTTTAAAGAACTACCTTCTACATTGTCATATCCCTGCTGATGGGAAACACTGGAAGAAGCACCTTGGGACAAGGTACAATGGCTTTTAAATTCCCCTCTTCCGTAGCACAAAGGCTAAGGTTACAAGCTAAGCTAAAAGCGTCAGTAGAAGCGTTGTGGAGACAACTCACTGACGCTGAAGCCTCATGAGACGTACAGCGTTGACTTCAAGGACTTCAAGCGTTTCCACACTCTGGAAATTAGATCTGTATGATCCTGTGCTAGATTTTGCTGAACATAAGGTGGAGCAGAGCCAGCTTCAGTAAGATGCACGGCGTCAATCTTTGTTAAGGACATCTGACTTAAACTCCAACTATTTTGAGGGGTATTTTTGTTGCAACTGATAGCAAAGGAAGCACTTCTGAGAACGTTCAGAATGGTTGGTTGGTCTGCCTAGTTCAGCGATGGCGAACCTATGACGTGCGTGTCAAAGCTGACACACCGCAACCTTTTGGGTGGCAGCATAGACCAACATGCAACAACAGCTATTCCTGAAAGCACATTGCATTCTTGCACAATTTTCGGAGGCTGTGGAGGCCCTGTGAGAATAGGATGTGCTCTTGTGCAACCTCCAGTATGGTAATTTTTAATACAGTCTGGTTAAATATCTACAAATATAACCCAAACAAAAACTCTTGGGGGGAGATGAATAATTTTTAAAAGTTGAAAGGAAGGGAGGAAAAAATGGTTTTAAAAAGACTTTACCTAGAAGCCCTTTTGAAAATGTTACCAACTTTTCAACGGGGTCTGCGCTCGTGTGTTTCACAGCAAATCCATTTGCATAGGGGGCAAGTGAGGACTCTACAGATAAGTCTTTGACTTACAACAATTCATTTAGTAACCATCCAAAATCACTAATGGCACTGAAAAAAGTGGCTTATGACCAGGGGTGGGATTCAATTTTTTTAACAACTGGTTCTATGGGTGTGGTTTAGTTGGTGGGCATGGCTTGGTGGTCATGTGACTGGGTGGACATGGCTTGATGGTCATGTTATTGGTTGGGCGCGGCCAACTCAATATCACTCACATCGAGGCAACATCTCCTCGCCTGCCATCTCATGACTGTGGGGATACTGCAACAGTCGTAAGTGTGAAAAATGGTCATAAGTCACTTTTTTCAGTAATATTGTAACTTTGAATGGTCACTCCACACAAGCTAAGTACCATCAAAGGAGGGAAAAATAACTCCAGAGAGGTTTCTGAGACAGGAAGTCTAGTCCTGCCAAGAATGTAACAAGGGTTAACGGAGAGGCAGTTTCTGTAAGCAACACCAGAATGTTTCCTTCCTGCCTTCCTTACAGGATTAAGTCAGTAATTTCTTCTAACAACCGGTTCTCCGAACTGCTTAGAATGTTAACAACCGGTTCTAGCGAATAGGTGCAAACTGGTAGAATCCCACCCCTGCTTATGACCATCCTTCACACTTACGACCATGATCACGTGATCAAAATTCAGACATTTAGAGACTCATATTTATGACTCTTGCAATGTCCTGAGAGGTCGTGGGATCCCCTTTTGCAACTTCTGACAAGCAAAGTCTTGGGGAAGCCAGATTCGCTTAACAACTGTGTTATTCACTTAACAACTGCAGTGATTCACTTAACAACTGTGGCAAGAAAGATTATAAAATGCGGCCAAAGTCCCTTAGCAAATGTTTCACTTAACAGCAGAAATTTTGGGCTCGATTGTGATCGTTAAGTTCAGGACTTCCTATATTTCCAGTCATAAGGCAATTGGAGGGGGTGTCTCAGATAATCCAGATGTCATGGAACTACGATCTCCAGAATCCATCTCGATGGCGATGCTGGGAGTGGGAGCCCCGGAGTGTCTGTCCCAACAAAAAGCTAAAGATCTTGGGAATTTGTGCAAATCTAAAAATTTATTTTATTTATTTATTTATTTATTACATTTATATACCGCCCTTCTCCCGAGGGACTCAGGGCGGTGAACAGCTCATCTAAAAACCCCACAAATATAAAAGTTAAAAAATAATTAAATATTAGAATTAGCTGCAATTAGAAAACCCCCCCCCCCCACCCTTAAAACCCAATTTAAATTAAAATGGAGATCAAAATTTAAAATCATTCTTTCAGCCCAGGCCGGCCTGCTCAAAGAGCCAGGTCTTTAACGCGCGCCTGAAGGCCCTCAGGTCCGTGCCGGTACGAAGTTCCGGTGGCAGAGTATTCCAGAGGGCGGGGGCACCCACAGAGAAGGCCCTACCCCTTGGCGCCGCCAGACGACACATAGCGGCCGACGGCACCCGGAGCAGTCCCTCCCTGTGGGAACGCACCGGCCTGTTGGAGAACGTTGGTAGAATGCAATCCTGAAGGTAACCTGGTCCCATGCCATGGGTCGCCCTAAAGGTCAAAACTAGAACCTTAAAGCGAACCCGGAGAGCCATCGGCAACCAATGCAGCTCGCGCAGGAGAGGCGTCACATGGGCGCTACGCGACGCCCCCATAATCACCCTCGCGGCTGCATTTTGCACCAACTGGAGTCTCCGGATGCTCCCCGCAGGGAGCCCCATGTAGAGGGCATTACAATAGTCCAGGCGAGAGGTGACAAGGGCCTGAGTGACCGTGCGCAGGGCGTCCCGATCCAGGAAGGGCCGCAACCGGTAGATCCGACGGATCTGATGAAACGCCCCCCTGGAGACGGCCGCGATGTGATGGTCAAACGACAGCCGTACATCCAGGAGGACTCCCAGGTTGCGAGCCCTCTCTGTGGGGGGCAGAACCTCCCCCCCAATAGCCAGCGTAGGTGTCAGCCGGCTATATCGGGGCGCCGGAAACCACAGCCACTCGGTCTTGGATGGGTTGAGCCGAAGCCTGTTCCCGCCCATCCAGTCCCGCACGGCCTCCAGGCACCTAGACATAGTCCCCACAGCATCGTTGGGGTGGTCCGGAGTGGAGATGTACAGCTGGGTGTCATCTGCATACAGATGACATCTCACTCCAAGACCACGGATGATCTCGCCCAACGGCTTCATGTAAATGTTGAACAGGAGGGGAGAAAGGACCGACCCCTGAGGCACCCCACAAACCAGGGGCCTAGAGGTGGACCTCTCCCCCCCCGCCAACACAAATTGCGAACGGTCAGAGAGGAAGGAGGAGAACCATCGAAGGACGGTTCCACCAATCCCCAACCCCTCCAACCGTCGCAATAAGATACTATGGTCGATAGTATCAAAAGCCGCCGAGAGATCTAATAGGACCAGGACAGAGGAGAACCCTCTGTCACGAGCCCTCCAGAGATCATCAACCAACGCGACCAATGCCGTCTCAGTGCTATGTCCAGGCCTGAAGCCCGATTGGAACGGATCGAGGTAAAAATGCACAAATAGGGCATAAAACGGGCCAAAACTGTGGAGAGCAAACTTTTGCTTTCTTTGGGTAAGCTGGCAACTCGAGGTTCAAAGAAAGAGACCCCTGGAATTCGGCTCCTGGAATTGGCAGTGTGGAGCCAAGGGTTGGACACGACTGAACAGCTGGCGATGAATCAGAGTCCCCCTTGATGCAATTCATCCGGGAAGTGTCTATGGAGATCCTCAATCATCCAGGTCATGGTTGTTCCAAAGGTGCTTTTTTTCTTCTTCTGGACTTTCTGGTGTTTTTCTTTGCAGACCTTTTGCTTCCCATCCAAGAAGCTTCTTCAGCTCTGGCTGGATGGTGGGGAATGGAAGGATTTATACTTCTTACAGACAGCTAGTCATTTGCATTCTTTTAGTGAATCATTAAGGCCTCCTGGAGGTTTATCACAGGGTCACCTGAGCAGTGCAAATAGGTGTGGAGCCTCCTTGGAACTGCTGACTATGTTGTAGATTGGATGTCATATCCCTCTCCCTCTGTTGAGAGAGTGCTCTTCAATTTTGAACAGATGGCTTCTTTGACCCCTCTTTCAAACCAGCGATCCTCTCTGTCCAAAATGTGGACTTTGCTGTCTTCAAAAGAGCGGCCTTCGTCTTTTAAACGCAGATGGGGTTGTTCTCCTAGGTTGTGCCATGCGTTTATGAAGTGGTTGTTTTGTTTCCCCAACGCACAGATTTGCACGTGGCTCGTTGCTCAGTTTATGTCTGGGTGTTTTCTCCTTGGGCTGGACAAGCTTCTGCCTTAAGTGTATTCTTGGGTTTGAATCCAGGAGTCGGTTTTGCTTTCGCTGGAGAATTTCGCCAACCCGAAAGGAGGAGCGAAGGACACGAAGCCGGCTGCTGTCTTAAACCAAGCCCTCCTTTCAGGCGCGGCTTCTTCGCAGCGCAGCTTCTCCATTGGCTCCATCCGCGAGCCCGTTGGGGGCGCGGCTATCTGCTCCGGGGCGGAGCCAATTAGGGGCGCTGCGGTGCAGATTAAGTGGTTACACAGCCGGCCACCAAGCAGGGGGCTTCCCCGGAGCCGATAAAAACGGTTCTGTGGTCTCATGGCTGGGTTGTTCCCCTCAGGAGTTACGACTTTCCTTGCTTTCCCCGCCAGGCCAGAACCTGGGCGCTTCCCCCGCGCGCTCCAGCTGATGCGCCCTGCCAGTGCACTTTTACGCACAGCTGGGGCCATCGGGCTCCAGGCCCCGGCGCTGTGAGCCACTCCTTACCTCTCCTGAAGGATGGACGCCCCGCCGCCGCTGCCCCTTCGCGACCGGCTGAGTTACTCAGTGGGCCATTTCCTGAACGACTTGTGCGCCTCGATGTGGTTCACCTACTTGCTGGTCTACTTCCATTCGGTGCTGGGCTATAGTACCCAACATGCGGGGGCGCTGCTGTTGGTGGGGCAGGTGGCCGACGGCATCTGCACGCCCCTGGTGGGCTACGAGGCGGACCAAGCCGGCGGGTGTGGGCGCTACGGGCGGAGGAAATCCTGGCACCTGGCTGGTAAGTCGAGCAAAAAAATAAAAATAAAATAACAATACTGGACAGGCTTTGCCCCAGTTAGACGCAGGCGGGATGCGGTGACCGGGATTTTAAAAGGTGGCTCTAAATTGGAGTAAGCTGTTAGGAAAGAGAAAGCGGATAAACCGGAATGAGGAGAGAAACCTGGGATCGATGAAGTAACTTCGCCGGACCAGATCGAGTGATGCTTGTTTTCCGGCATGGGCTGCTAACTGGTGTGAAACGAAACGAGTAGTAACAACCCCGTCCCGGTTTTGGCAATTTGAAGGTGCTGGCTGGGGAATTTTTGGAATTGAAATCCACACATCTTCAAATTGCCACGGTTGAGAAACACCGGTTAATAGCGATCTGAATCTCTCCAAATAAATGGAGCAACATGCTGATGTTGCTGGAGATTCATGTATTTCAACATAATGACAAGAGACCAGTTGGATTCTGCAAGCCAGGTTTGCAACAATCCTCACTGTTCATAATATGAATGTTCTGAATCTGTTGGATTACAGATGGAAACTCTGGCTAATGAGTAGAAATGGGGGTATATCAGAGTGCTGGGCTTAACTCTGGGTAACTGATGGCATGAAAATGGTGAAGACACTCCAGTTGCTTGGCTTCCTGGACAATCATGGAGGCTCCATTCGGGGGTGTGCATCCATTAGCCTTGAATAGATTACTATAAAATAAGAGCAAAAACCTGCTTTCCCCAGTGATACAATTCATTTCACTGCCATGTTGTGTTGTAATTTGGCTAAAATGATTTTAAAAAGCATACTAGGCAAAGTCATGGATCTAAGATATTATAGGGTCTCCTGCTTGAGTAAGGGTTGGACTAGAGAACCTCCAAACTCCTATCCAAAGCTGTTATCTTACACTCTTCTAATGCCAACTAAGCGCAATCTCCCTGTTCAGGTATAGTCTATCCTTGATTGCGATATGCTAGGAGAGGACACCAGCAGAGGAAAGCTGGTTACTGCTGTTAAGCTTTGTTTGTAGGGTGTCAGCTGATCTCTGCATTCATAGATGTCCTAATGATCTTGCTTATCTGTTGGAGCAGAGGTCTCTCCAAATGTAGAGATAAACAGCAGCTTAGCTTCCTTCTGGACTGTTGAGCGTTTAGGTTACTATTGCTTGTCCTCTTCTTTATGCATTTACATTATTTATATGGCTGTCCCTCTCACAGCAGTGACTCTAGCTGGCCTATACAATTAAAGCAACCAAAAAAGCCAATGCAATCCTAAATTGTATTAACAGAGGGATACAATCGAGTTCAAGTGAGGTAATAATACCACTCTATAAAGCCTTAGTAAGACCACACCTAGAGTACTGCATCCAGTTTTGGTCATCACACTATAAAATATATGTTGAGACTCTAGAAAAAGTACAGAGAAGAGCAACCAGGAGGATTAGGGGATTGGAGACTAAAACATATGAAGAACGGTTACAGGAACTGGACTTGGCTAGTCTAGAAAAGAGAAGGACCAGGGGAGACATGATAGCAGTGTTCCAATATTTGATGGGCTGTCACAGAGAGGAAGGGGTGAAGCTATTTTCTAAAGTGCCTGTAGGCTGAAAGGAATAATGGATGGAAACTGAACAAGGAGAGATTTAACCTGGAAATAAGGAGAAATTTTCTGACAGTGAGAACAATCAACCAATGGAACACCTTGCCCTCAGAAGTTGTGGGAGCTTCATCACTTGAGACTTTCAAGAAGAGATTGGACTGCCATTTATCAAAAATGGTATAGGGTCTCCCACTTGGGCGGGAGGTTGGATTACATGACCCAGAAAGTCTCTTCCAACTCTGATTATCTGTTATCTGTTAAAGCCAAATAATAAACATCTGAGTTTGCCAACAGAAGGTTCTAGGCTTCACAGTAAAAACCTGAGTTAGAGATAATCTTATGATTATTTGGAAGTTAATGGTTATAAATGTGATGTTTACTTGATGTTTATAATGTTTGATATTATTAGTGGATTAGAGATAAAATTGAACAGAGGGTCTAGTCTAACACAATTTTTTTTTAAAAGGATAAGTGAAGATGAAGGTGAATAGGTATTGAGAATCATAGTTACAACTATTGTATGTATAAGATTTACTATCTGTATTCAACAGAGATTGTAGAAATTGTACCCAGACAGTATACTGTTATTGTCAATATAGAAATTTTATATATAATCAAGAAAATTGTACAATAAAAAATAATAATAATTTAAAAAATTGAGTTAGAGAGTTCACATTAACCTTCCAGCCCCAAAGTTTGGAGGAATAGCCAGCTTTGGAGTGCTTTGCAAAAAAAAAAGGCTAACAAAGTGGAAGCCATCCAGACCTCTGGAGAGATGGAACTCCACAGGGTAAGCGCTGTAAATTACAATGCCAGATTCCAAACAGGATGACATTGTTAACGGAAAGGACCAAGCATGACCTCTCTGCTAGAACTGCTGGGGCGAGCAGAGATGATGAGTTTTATGTTGGTAGCTTCCAGTAATGAATAGTGCTTTGTCTGGAACAAGACTTGCTTTTGTCAAATGTGAGCCTGTAGTTCAGGGTATTTTAGTAGAGTGGTTCCAATCTTGCAACTTTCAGAAGTGTTATGATACTCCCATTGCTTTTGTAGAATTGCAAATCCCCAATAATAATTGCAATACATTTTGATCAAGGTGTGATTCGTAGCAACGCAGGAATTAATACAAGAACTGCAAACCAAGCCCATAAAATGTGCTCAGAGCTTAATACAGGGGTGTCAAACTGGTGGCCCGCGGGCCGGATGCGTCACACGCAGGCCACGCCCACTCCAGTTTCGCGAATGAGAAAAATGTTGCAAAATGTCACATGACAGCAACGTGACACGGTGAGTTTGACATCCATCCGTGGCCTAGTAAATGCAAATGCAAACGTTAGTACAAAGTACTTAACAGCACAGTATCCAAAACAGTGTTTTGGAATAAGACCCAGTGCATGTACACCCGAAGTAATTTAAAACAGGTGTTATGTTGGAACTATCAGCTAAGTAAGAAATTAACAGATTCTATGCCTTTGCCCTTGTCAGATAATACCATCATTTTTTTTCCAACTCTGATTGTTACTGATGATTTCTGCCATCAAGTTGGGATTGATTCCTAGGGGTTACCTAGATTCTGTTTTAGCAACTACAGTTAGTCCCCGAGTTACAACAGCTAATTTAGTGACTGTTCAAAGCTATAACAGCACTGAAAAAAGTGATTTATGACCATCTTTCACAGTTCCAACCTTAGAAGCATCCTGATGATCATTTGACCAAAATTCAGATGCTTGGCAACTGGTTCATACTTATGACCATAGATGTGTCTCAAGGTCACGTGATCAGCTTTTGCATTCTTCTGACAAGCAAAGTCAACAGGGAAATTGGACTCACTTAACAACTGCAGTGATTCATTTAACTGTGTCAAGAAAGGTTGTAAAACAGGGCAAAATTCATTTGACAAATGTCTCGCTCTCCAACATAAATTTTGGGCTCAATTGTGGTCGTAAGTCGAGGACTACCTGCATTGCACTGAACATAGGCTCATACGCTTATGAGATTCTTGGAGATTATAATTTGAACAGAATCTTGATGAGGATTTTTGTTCCCAGGCAGAGCAAAAACGCTGGAATTAATAAAGCAGTTTTTAAAAAAAACAATAGCCTCCTGGCTTGAAGGGAAGGAAACTCATTGCATGCCCAGAGGAGCCAAAATACTTACATGCAAAACTGACTTATTTTTTTTAAATCATTTATCTTAATTTGATCTTAATTAGTTTCTTCATTATTTAAACTTTGCAGCTGCCCTGGAGGGATGCCCTATTTAGTTTTAGTAGAAAAGATTTTGCTCACTGATGGATTAAATGCAAGAGTAAAAGTTTCTTCTAAAGCAGATGCTGTCCCGTTGCCTTCTGCAGCCAGCGTTAGAAAACACTTGGCATGCTGAAGCTTAAAATAAGAGTATGGTATTTTAATATGGGTGGTTTAAATGAGGATTCCATGGTAACTTTATAAAGAAGGGCCATTGTTCCTAGATGTGAGGTGAGAGGTTAGACAATGCAGGAGTAGAAGAATATCTGGTCCTGGATCTCGTAAACACATGACTGAGTTTATCACTCTGTTACTCATTTCTGTTTCCCTTCAGTCACATGCTAGAAGAATCTAGAATCCCAACTGCATTGTTCCTAATTCCTGTATGTGACACAAAACAAGCTTGATCTTGAAGTTTTTTTTTTTCCCTGTGAGTCAGCAAAGCAAAGATTTGGCAAAAGTGTCTTTTTGCTTGGCTACAGAAATCGAATAAATAAATAAGTACATGAGTTGTCCTCTTTCGGTTCTGCTCATTCCTGAATCCCCTCCAAGGCAGCATAAACAGGATTTTGCCAGAGTGAGTCAAGGAGAATCTGATATTCATTCCTGTGGATTATTTCCTCCCACCATCCTTACACAGAGTACAACGTTGTTGTGAGGAAGGCCAAGACAGCCAGTTTGGTGTAGTAGTTAAGGACCTGGGCAGTGGTGGGATTCAAATAATTTAACAACCGGTTCTCTGCCCTAATGAGTTCTTCCAATAACCAGTTCGCCAAGTTGCTCAGAAAGTTAACAACTGGTTCTCCTGAAGTGGTGCGAACTGGCTGAATCCCACCACTAGACCTGGGCCTAGAAACCAGGAGACTGTGAGTTCTAGTCCCGTCTTTAAGGCATGAAAGCAGGCTGGCTGACTTTGGGTCAGCCGCTTTTTCTCAGTCTAGCTCACTTCACAGTACTGTAGGGAAAATAGGAGGAAGAAGCCGTATTATGTGTGTTTGCTCTTTGAATTACTTACAAATCAATAAGTGTGCAATAAAAATAAACTAATCAGGGGAAATTTGTTTCAGTACTCTTGGAGGCAAATAGAGAATTGGAACTTGGCTCTTGCAGGGCCCATTGCAACTGTTGACTAATGCAGGTGTCTCCAACCTTGGCAACTTTAGACTTGTGGACTTCAACACCCAGAAGCTGGCTGAGGAATTCTGGGAGTTGAAGTCCACAAGTCTTAAAGTTGCCAAGGTTGGAGACCCCTGAATTAATGGTGTACAGATGCTGCCTTGAAGGATTGATTGCTTCATGAGAACATAACCGATTTTTTAAAAAATCATGTTTTAAATTTGGGCCTCAGAAAGAGAAGCTAGTCATATCCCAATTTTGTTGTAAAGGATTAAGGCTAGTCACAATAAATGGAATCTGGTTGTTAAAGGGCCTTGGGAACCACAAATACATTTGCTCCAACAAGCTTCTTGCTATAAGTCTACAAGATTTTTAAAGAAAGGATATATATACAGTATAGCCTGAAAAAGCAACTTCAATTGGATCGTGCAATTAAGATGTAAATGACAATTCAGCTAGAAATCAGAACTGGTTTTTTTCCCTCCTTGGTGCCTTTCTGCATGAGTTACTGCAGTGAGTTGGCCTCTTTTAGGAATGTTCAGGTTAGTGGCTGCTCATGTGCAGAAATGTGATAGTTTAGAGGATGGCAAATACTTAAGTTCTACCTGAATTTAAATTGGGGAGTAAATTATGTAGCATTGTGTGCTAGTTTAGAGTAAACATTTTAATTCCCAAAGGCAAAAATGGGAACGTTTTCTGCAATAGATTTACAGTAGGTTTTTAAACTGGGAAGTTTTGAGTAGCAAAGGTTGGCCTTTTTGTGCCTGTTGAGTATAATATATTCTTGGAGGGCCTGGTGAGACTTTTCCTTAAAACTTGAGACTTTGCTGTGCCTGCTTCTCTTTTCTGTGCAAGTGGATTTGGAAATATAAATCCTGAGTACATTATTCATATCTTATTGGTCAATTCCTGCAGACATATGACTGCAGTCTTGGAGTAACCATTAGGCAGAGTAAGCACATGAGGTGAGAGGGGGGAAACCACAGCAATTTCCTTCTAGCTATCATGCCCTTAACTCTTTTTACTGCCAGATTAAACTTTAGTCATTTTTTTTTGTAATTGTCCTTATCTGCTCTACTCAGCTTTAATCTGCATTCTTAAAAATCTGTTTTGTTGGCATGGTGAATGATGAAATTTCAACATTTGGTTCAAAATTGTCAGATATAATACTTGCTCCATGACATTGGACCAGGATATTTACAAGACCGCATTGTGCCATTTTCCTCTCACCGTCCGGTGCGCTCCCATAGGGAGGGTCTCCTGCGGGTCCCGTCGGCATCTATGTGCCGGCTGGTGACCCTGAGGAATAGGGCCTTCTCTGTGGGGGCGTCTGCCCTCTGGAGCTACGTATAGCCACGGACCTGGGGACCTTCAGGAAAACCTGGCTCTTTGACCAGGCCGGCTTGGGCTGATTTTAGATTTGGGTGTTTTACTTTTTATATTAAATTTTAGAGTTTTAAGGAGGGGTTTTAAATTGATTACAGCCAGGGCCTTAGTTTAATTTAGTTTTAATTTTTCACATATTTATTGTTCTAATTGTATGGCTGTGCACCGCTCCGAGTCCTTCGGGAGAGGAACGGTATATAAATAAATATTTATTATTATTGTTGTTGTTGTTGTTGTTTGCATTATAGCATAAGAATTTCCCTTCTGTCAAGGGACACCATTCTTGGGCTATGCTTTGGGTATCAATTAATCTTAATTCAGCCCTATGGGGCTGTAATCCAATAATATACTTTTCCTACTTATAGAATTAATCCATTTTCTGGGTTTGCTTTTGTTTATTTTTAAATGACAAAAACTTGTCAAACAAGCTGGGTTTGTGCGACATACACACACAAAACCCTTAGCCAAGGTTAACAGATTGGGTTTGTGCGACACATACAGAACCAGTAGCCAAAGTTAACATTAGTTAATAAGTCGTGTGACTGTAGTCACTAGGGAAAAAAACCTATCTTTGTGTTTATGTGTTCTTCTTTGTCTCTTTGCACAAACAAGAGGAAATATAGCGGTGAGTTCCAAGTTTTCTGCTGTCTTTTTTCACTTTTATAACTTGGTTCCTTTATTCAGATGGAATATTATGTCCAGTTGTGAGCACCACAGCTCAAAGAGAACCTTGACGAATTGGGAGTATTTTCAGAGAATACAAAGATAGGGAACGATCTATGTTTAGTCTACAGAAAAGTTGACAGAGGGGAGATTGTAGATAGCAATACTTGCATATTTAAAGTGTTGTCTTATGGAAGACAGCTAGGTTTAATCTTTGTTGCCCCAAAGGGCAGGATCAAAATCAGGGGGTTTAAAACCACAAGGAAAGGGGGTCATTCTAGACATCAGAAATAACTTCTTGACCTGTGTTTCTCAACCTCACTGGCTTTAAAATTTGTGGACTTCAATTCTCAGAATTTTGCATGGTCAGTAGCTATTCTGTCTAGAGATGATGGAGTGTATGCAGGCAATCCTTGACTTACAATTGTAATTGAGTCCAGAATTATGGTTTTACATCATGGCAGTCATTAAGCGGGTCACCATGTGACTATGCCTGGTTTTACAATCTTTTTTTGCAGCAGTCATTAAGCGAATGCTATGGTTGTTAAATAAGTCTGTTTTATCCAATGGGTGCTTTTTGCCAGAAATTAGAAGTAAATACCCCAAACTGGCAAAATAATGTTGATAACCGTGGTCTCATGACTGTGGGACACTGCAGACAACTCTAAAGGTGGGCTGGTTGTTAAGTGCCTAAAAAAAATCAGGTCAAAAGTACCATTTTAGGAGGACTGTCATAACTTTAAACATTTGTTAAGCGAGGACTACCCGTAGTCCGGTGTTTCTCAACCTTAACAATTTTAAAATGGACTTCAACTCCCAGAATTCTCAAACCCATTATATAATAGACATAGAGCATGGTCAATAATTACTCTGTCAGAGAAATAAAGACACTCAATTGCAGAGATGTCCAGTTTTGGCAACTTAAAGACTTATAGACTTCAACTCCCAGAATTCCCCAGCCAGCCTGCTCTAGTGCAGGAGTCTCCAACCTTGACAACTTCAAGATTTTTTGTGTACTTCAACTCCCAGAGTTCCTCAGCCAGCTTTGCATGTAGTGTAGCTGAGGAACTCTGGGAGTTGAAGTCCACAAGTCTTAAAGTTGCCAAGGTTGGAGTCCCCTGCTCTGGTGGATCCTGGATTTGGACCACATGACCTTGAGACTTGAAGCAATGCAATTTCATTGCCCCAAAGCCTTCTGTCGATGTGCAAACACTTTTCCATATCGAGACTGGAAGCCCTTGGAGGAGACTTACATAGGCTCCATTACATTCGTAACTCAAGGACTACCGTATTCCAAACAGAACCCACCCCACCCACCCCCCAAAAAAATTTGCTCCAAAAGGGTTGGGTTTCAATTTCCAAGATTCTCATCCACATAGAGATTTCTGGGAATTGATGACCAACACATTCCTTTTGGGGAAGGAAGTTCGGCCTGTGGAATTATTCGTGGACATGAGTGGAAAGCCTGATTAGATCTTCTTGGAAAGATATTTGAAGCAGGCTTTAAAAATCTGCAACTTCCGGGAAGATTAGAAAATATTCCTCAGGCGGGTCAATTGGGAAATGGAGCCTTATTAACCAAATACAAAATACAACAGCCCTTGCTGTCATTTCCTGCAAAATTTTATCCCGACCGCCATTTATTTATCCGCAGCTTCCTTAATTCAGTCCTCTTGTCTCCAGAGCTACAGTATTTACGCAAGCATTAGACCTTATATGCCCCTTCAGATTCAGTTCTGCTTTCTCCTTCAGTAGAACTGCTTGGAAGTCATTGAAATTTCTGGTGCAAAAAAAAACCCCAAAAGCACACTTGGCGATAGTGGAAATCACACACTGTTCTTATGAAGGCAAATCAGGAACACCCCCTCCCCCACTGCCCCCACTGCTTTTCCTTCAGCTACTGTGGTTCTTTCTAAGTCAGAACTTGTCCTGATTCTTCCAAGTGACTTGAGGATTTTGTATCTGTGTTTTGAAGCCTGTTTCCATTGTGGATGGATTCCTGAACCCGGCTGCTGATAGGAAAGGTTCCAGTGGAGCCTTTCCCTCCCTCTTTGTTTTATTTCGAATGTAGCAAACTCTTCCAAAGTCCACTGAGGTGGTGGGGTCACTGTGGCCAAAGTTATACTTGTTGATGGCCTGAGGAGGCTTGTTAGAGCCGCCATTTTCTGACTGGGTTAGAGAGCGTGTTAAAGTTCCCTGAAAGGCTACGGGCAACCTCCGTCTCCCTCCACAAAAATTTACTCAAGCACAGCCAACAGTGTCCACAGCTATCTTTCTAAAGTGGAAAGGGTAGTCTGATCCTTGACAAGGTAGTCCTTGACTTACGACCATAATAGAGCCCAAAATTTATGTTGTTTAGTGAGACACCTGCTAAGTGAGTTTGCCCCATTTTACGACTTTACTTGCCACAGTTAAGCGAATCGCTGCATTTGATAAGTTAGTAACCTGGTTGTTAAGTGAATCTTGTTTCCCCATTGACTTTGCTTGTCAGAAGGTCACAAAAGATGATCACATGACCCCAGGATACCGCAACCGTCATAAATAGGAACCAGTTGCCAAGCATCTGGATTTTGATCACATGATCATGGGGATGCTGCAATGGTCATAACACTGAAAAACGGTCATAAATCACTCTTTCTGGTGCCTGTTTAGTGAACAGTCACTAAACGAACTTTTGTAAGTCAAGGACTGCCTGTAGTCTTCTTCTCACATGAATATAATGCCCTGGATATAATTGATGGGCATCATGATGAAGTTGCAAAACAGGTGATAAAATATGCATTGTGACATCACATTGCAAACTCAGATCTTTTTGTTTCTCTGTGTCTGCTTAAATCATGTGGTAAGGATTGCAAAGAACAGTTTGTTCTGCATTATTGGGGTGGGGGAAGGTTACAGGGCTATTTCTGTACATTAAGGCTGGTTGTAAGGCTATTCCAAGGTTAACGCAGATTTTCCTGCCAAAATATTATCCTACTGTTATTTTGTATTGGGCTGTTTGGAAGATTCCAGGGGTCACAGTATGGAGATTGAGAACAAGCTTTGGTTTGAGGGTTGTTTCATTCTCCCCATTAAGCCTTGTGCCTGTTTGTCAGTCTTTTTCTCTGCTGAAAGCTTTGTTTTTGCTTTTAATTATAGCTAATATGCCTTGACAAGTAGCTATCCCCAATCTGATAGTGTCCAGGTGGACTGAATAATACCTTGAGTTACTGGCATTTGTACTGCTCTTCAGAAATAATGGGATTTGTAGGCCTACCTGGGGTCAGGCTTCATTCCATCCTCACAACAGCCTTGTGAGGTAGGCCAGCCTGAAATAAACTGTTTTAAACATCCTTGGTGTAGTAGGCAGGGGAGACCCAGGCAGACCACGGAGGCTCTGCTTCACTTGGTTTCCTACATTCCTTGTTTATTAGCTTATATCCCACTTCTGTATTAAAAGCATTAAGTACATAAAGCCAAAAATAATCCTTAGGTTCCTTGGATTGGAAGGGATCTTGATGGTTTTCTAATCCTCCTATCATTCTTGAAAACCTCCTGGCTTTGTGTGTGTGTGTGTGTGTGTGTGTGTGTGTGTTGCACACTGGTTCTTTCCTTGCCTTGCGGACTTAACAGCAGGGGCCTCCAAACTTAGCAATTTTAAGAGTTGTGGACTTCAACTCCAGGTATGCCTCAGTTGACTGAGGCATTCTGGGAGTTGAAGTCCACAACTCTTAAAATCAACAAGTTTGGAGACCCCTGACTTACAGGAATAAATCTCCACTTTCTTCCCTGGGTCAGCCCTTCATGGATTGGAAAGCTGCACTCAGATCTCCCCTTAGCCTTCTCTTCTTCAAGCTGAACATACTAAGTTCCTTTGATCTCTCTTCAAAGAATTTAGCTCTAAGCTCCTTACTATCTTCCTTTTTGCCCTGTTCCCAGCTTCTCAGCATCCTCCTTCCACTGTGGTCATCTGAGCTGGAATGGAGGCAGGATTCCTGGTATGGTCTGAGCAAAAGCAGCATAGAGTGGTGCTGTCACTTCTCATGAACTTGGCACTGCACTTCTATTGATGCAGTTCAATTGGCCTTTTTGGCAGCAACTGCACGTTGCTGGCTTATCCTTAGTCTGTGGTTTACCAGATCCACAAGTACTTATTGCTAAGTCAGGTATCGCCTACCTTGTGCCTGTGCATCTGGTTTTTCTGGCTTAAGTGCAGAACCTTACATTTCTCAACAATGTTAAGGGTAGAAATAGAGGTGTTTTTTAAAAAAGAAAATAGAAGCAAGCTTGAAAAGTTCCAGCAAGGGGAGGCGGTGTGCAAGGAAAACGTATAATTGCCTTGAGATAGGTTGGCCTTATGGCTCTACAGGTATTAGCCAGGCTGCCTGGGGAGGCTGGGGGCTATTATCTAATATAGTTCATAGAATTGGGCATGTAACACAAAGGAGTTGTATTAAAAGAATATGATGATGGCTGTGAAAATGAATGTGTGGGTTTGGGGTTTCATCCTTTCTCTTAGAAGCTAGTTCCTTTTTCTAATTAATTAAAAATTAGAACTGTGTGGGCAGTTCTAAACAAAATGCTAAGGTTGTTGCTTCCCCTTCCAAAAATTTTCGACTTCAGAAGTATTTGGTGATTCTACTAATGGGAGGAGTGGAGGAAAACCGAGCTTACCTCCAGAAGGCTGGAGGACATGTTTATCCTAATTCCAGTGAGATTTACTGTAATTTATTGTTTGCATCATGTTTATTAGCTCTGTGGAAACTGGGCCTTCAACCAGCATGGCAGACGGTGATCTCATAAGTACCAATAAAGGAGAATATTTTTAGCTCAGGGTTGAAATGGTTGAAATGGCACTGATGATGTTACTTAGTTTGGGTAACGAAACATCTGCAAGAAAACAACTAGCTCAGAGGACACCAAGGACCCCTGGTCTCATAATTTTGACAATTCTCCATAGCTTTAAACAGATGCTAAAAAAACAGCCTTTGTCTTTGAAGCACGCTAAGTTAGGGGCCACGGTAGGGAAGGGAAAGCATGGTATGGTGTTATTGTGCCAGTCACACGGTGTGTAGCTCCTCCATCTCGCTCGACTGAGTTTTAGAGTGTTTTGTTTGCATGCCATCTGAAATTGTACTCTTACCAGCATTTGTAAACAGGGCAAAGTTTGATTTTCAAGACCAAAAGCTTCGGGGGGCCCTGAGTTCTTCTGGTCAGTATACCTGGGCTAGTTTAGTCTCCCAAAACCTGTGAGTGTGTATGCTGTCCCACTTATACACACACACACACACACACACACACACAAAAACACACACACACACACACAGTGCAAGGAATTTCTATTAAGGCTTCCAAGTCTGAATTGTATTTTCCAGCAATTCCTTGTACTGGCACCAGCTCAACCCCAATGAATTCCACAGGCTACTCAAATGAAACCAATGCTAGTCCTCAAGGCAAGGCTAGTCCAGTCCACTAGACAGAGCCAAGTTCCAAGACAAAGACAAATTCACTGGTAAAAGCAAATCAAGTCAAGGGCAACAGTTGAAAAAACACACGATCCGAAATTCAAGGCATGAACCCACAGCAAGGAAACGAACATGTTCCCAGCATTGGCCCCATCTGTCTGCTGTGCTAAATAGCCCATCAAGAAGGAGGGTGAGGCTTTCTCCTGGTGACTACAGGTAGTCCTCGACTTACGATCATAATTGAGCCTCAACATTTCTATTGCTGAGCAGAACATTTTTTTAAGTGAATCTGCCCCATTTTATGACCTTTCTTGCCTTAGTTGTTAAGTGAGTTGTTGAGTTAGTCCCACGGCTGTTAAGTGAATCTTGTTTCCTCATTGATTTGGTTTATAAGAAGGTTGCAAAAAGGACACCGCAATCGTCATAAATATGAGTCAGTTGCCAGGTATCTGAATTTTGATCACATGACCATTCGGGAGGCAGCAATAGCTATAAGTGTGAAAATGGGCATAAGTCACTTTTTTCAGTGCCCTTGTAACTTTGCAAAATTCATTTACCAATTATCTCACTTAGCAATAGAAATGTTGGACTCAATTTTCCTCGTAAATCGAGGACTACCTATATTTATCTCACTACCTAAGGATCTTTTAACTCTCAGTCCTTTTGCTCTCGGTTATTAGAACAGTGTTGAATTCAGATCTCCAATTCAGGCTCCTCTGGTTCTTTTCAGAGTCTTTCAATTACAATTGCCTTAAGCCCCAGCTAATATGTTTAATGAAGTTATAAGAACTAGAGATGAAACATCTGGATGTCACCACACTGTTTGCTGAATAGAATAGAATAGAATAGAATTCTTTATTGGCCAAGTGTGGTTGGACACACAAGGAATTTATCTTGGTGCAAAGGCTCTCAGTGTACATAAAAGAAAAGATACATTTGTCAAGAGTCAAGAATCATCAGGTACCACACTTAAGTCATAGGGTACAACAAGCAATCAAATCATACTAGGAAACAATCAATTTAAATCATAAGGATACAAGCGACAAAGTTACAGTCATACAGACACAAGTGGGAGGGGATGGGTGATAAGGAGTGATGAGAAGATTAATAGTAATAGTAGTGCAGACTTTGTAAATAATTGGACAGTGTTGAGGGAATTATTTGTTTAGCAGAGTGATGGCGTTTGGGGAAAAACTGTCCTTGTGTCTAGTTGTTCTGATAGCGTCATTTTGAGGGTAGGAGTTGAGACAGTTTATGTCCGGGATGTGAGGGGTCTGTAAATATTTTCACAGCCCTCTTTTTGACTCATGCAGTATACAGGTCCTCGATTGAAGGCAGGTGGGTAGCAATTGTTTTTTCACCCTCCCCAAGTTTGGTAGCCTTCGGACGCACCAAGTTATTAAATAAATTTAAAAAAAAAAACTCAACCAGTTGCCTGGGAATGATGAGAATAGAATAGAATAGAATTCTTTATTGGGCCAGGTGTGATTGGACACATAAGGAATTTGTCTTGGTGCAAATGCTCTCAGTGTACATATAAGAAAAGATACATTTGTCAAGAGTCATAAGGTACAACACTTAATAATAGTCATAGGGAGAACTGTAGTCCCAACCCATCTAGAGGCATGAGATTGTGGGAAGGTTCACGTGAATAATTTGGACTGCTCTTTTCTATTCGGACTGTGGAAAAAAGCTCTAAATTGAAAGCCCAGGTCATCAGGAGAAGAAGGTGGCCAAACAGATGTTTGGGGTGAGCTTTTTTTAGTCCTTCTGATCAGATGACAGTCTGAAACTTCAGGGCCTGCTAACTTTAGAGGAAGTTGAATTTGCCATCTGTCCCAAGGGGGAAGCAGCCATTTTCCCCCCAGGCTATGGCTGGATTAGCAGGCAGCCTGAGTTAACCAGCTGAGGCAAATGCAGAAGCAGTGAGGCCCCATGGCCCTGCTTAGGCTCCATCCCCTCTGGGAGCTTGTAAATTAAAAGGATCTATTGGTGGGTTGTGACCTTATTCAGATTATGAGAGTTGAATAAATGAGATTAGGGATGCTAAGCTTGCATGGATCTAATTGTGCTAGACAGATGGTTTCTGTGGGCCAGAGATCTTATTTATATTATTGGCTCTCCGCTGCAATTTATATTCTGTTTTTCTGCAAGATAGGCAAGGTGACTATAGTTAATCCTCGATTTACAACCGTTTAATGCCTGTTTGTAATTACAACAGCACTGAAGAAAATTACTTACGACCGTTTTTCAAATTTACGACTGTTGTTGTATCCCCCATGGTCAAATAATCAAAATTCAGCTGCTTGGCAACTGGCATTATATTTATGATGGTTGCAGTGTCCCAGGGTCATATGATCACCTTTTGTGACCTCCTGACAAGCGAGGTCAGTGTAGAACAGAGGTCTCCAAACTTAGCAACTTTAAGACTTGTGGACTTCAACTCCCAGAATTCTCCAGCCAGCTGGAGTCTTAAAGTTGCCAAGTTTGGGGTCCCCTGGTATAGAAGCCAGATTCACTTAACAACCATGTTAGCAACTGCAGTGATGCACTTAACAACTGTGGCAAAAAGGGTCTTAAAATAGGGCAAAATGTATTTAACAACTGTTGCTTAGCTACAGAAATTTTGGGCTCATAAGGCAAGGACTATCTGTATTGTAGTTTGCACCTCAACAACAACCTGTAGATTGTGCTTAGAAAGTGACTGGTCCCAAGTCACCAATGACACTCTGACTGAGTGGGGATTTGAACTGGGCATCCCAGATGCCAGTCCATTTCGCCAAACCACTGTGCCACATCAGCATACGTTAGCTTTCTCTTGTTTGGGATTGGGATTGTGCTTCCAGCATCCAGCATCCAGCTCCAAGGCCCTGCTTGGAATCCCAAGATGCTGGAGAAAGGCAGTTTAGAAGAAACCGCTTTTTGTGTATTAAGATTAAACAGAAAGTTTAATCTTAGAGTTTTGTCTCAGAGTTCGGATTTGGAAGTATAAACAGAAAGCAGCAATACAGTTTGTAATGTAGTATTTGTAATACTTTGAAATGGGAACAGATTAAGCTACTTTAAATCAAGTATGCTGGTATTCTATTGGAAAAATACTCCTGGTTGCTAATGGTTAATAAATTTTAAGTAGACCCTCTTTGACTCATTATTGGGTTGTTGTTTCAGAGATATTTATTTACTAAAGAGATCAAGTCAGGTCACTGTTGCAGTCAAAGAGCAACAAGAATGAGTTCCAACTTCTTGGCAGCTTCCTCATTTCTTTGCTTGTGAGAAGCTGACAGGGAGCATCAGCAATCACAGCCACGATTGCAGTGATATAGTGACCAGAATGTTGTCATGGTTACAACCTGTCCTCAGAGTACCCCCACAGTCATGTGATCACAATCTGGTTACTTGGTGACCGATACGCACTTATGACCAGTTACAGTGCCTCACAATCACATGGTCATCACCTGCAACTTTCCCTGCTGGCTTTCCTGGAAAGCCAGTGAAGAAGCTAACAGGGAAGGCTGCAAATTGCTCAGGTAAGTGTCCCACACTTGCTTTCTTCTCCAAGTCCTTCCCCCACCAGGTAGCAGCCCTTGATCTGCCTGGAACTTGTAGCTTCCCACTGGCTTCCTCATTGACTTTCCTTGTGGGAAGTTGGAAGTGAGTGCTGGAAATGTCTATGGAGATTCTCAGTCATCCAGGTCATGGTTGTCTCGAAGGTGCTTTTTCACAAGTTTACTGGACTTTGTTTTTTTCCTTGAAGACGTTTCATTTATCATCCAAGAACTGAGGAAACAAACTTCTTGGATAGGAAGCGAAACGTTTTCAAGGAAAAAACAACGTCTGGTAGACTTTTGAAAAAGCACCTTTGGGAGTGTTGGAAATGATGATCTCATGATCAAGTTGGACTGTGGCAGCACTGAAGCAGCTACAACTTTGCCACAAATTTCAATCCCACAGGAGTAATGGGTCCCAGATTTGGGGTGCATTTTGTAAGTTGGCCGTTTGGGGTACCTTGGTTCAAGAATTATTATTTTTTCTTTCTTTATTTTTCATATTTCTGAACCGCCCATCTCCCTCAAAGAAGGATGCCTTATGATGCACCATTTCACCCAATTGAAAGCTATAAGCAGACAAACACAAGAGATGTAGTAATATACTAGACAAGATAACCCATGACCTATTGGGTCATCCTTTCAGAAATACTTCCTGACCTAAACAGAAATGAAATGACCACAGGCAAGCCAAAAATAAAAAAGCAGTGGGAGCGGAAGCAACTTAAGATTTACTCTCAGCTTCTCCATTGATGTTGCCTAACAAGAGGCTGGCAAGCAACACTGAAAGTCATTCATTATTCTCCTTGGCTGACTGTGATCCTTGGCTTGCCACTCAACTGGGAGGGTGAGGGGAACAAAGAAAGCTGCAAACTGTGGGGGAAAACTGCATCCCTGCTCAAATCTTGATACAATCCAAAGGACCACTCATTGACTGTCAGCTCTCACCCTTGAGCCAGCCCTATCTCGCCAGCTCCCTAATCATTCTCTCACTGCCCACCAATGTTTAGAGATTTCAGATTTCAGCATTGGTTCCAAAGCAGGCAATTGCCACTCTTCCATCACGCTTTGTTGACAGCTGATAGGGCACAGGGACCAGAGGGAGCTTAACAGTTGTAGGTGCAACAGGAGAAACAGCGTGGAACAGGTGTGGTTTGCTGATGGAGTGGTTGTAGAATGTGAAGGTACATATGAAAATTGTATCTGAGCTTAACAATTGGAAAATTATCTTAGCGTTCTTCTGTGCAAAGGAAAACTTAGCAAGAATGATTGCAATAACTCCAGGAATTAGTTTATTAAGCATGCCTGAGATTACATTGGCAGAATCCTGCTTGAAACCATAGAAAAGGAAATACAGTAAAACTTTCAGGAGAATAAATAGACTGCTCAGCAAATAGATCAGAACTGAGCAAGGAGAGAATTAACAAGAACAGAATATCCTCTTGGTTATTTAATCTGTGTATATAGGTAAAAACATATAGAGTGGTTGAGTGATTTTAGAAACAAGCAGGTAGTGTGAATGTGTGTTTATTCAATTTTTATCCCTGCTTATTATAAGTAACTCAAGTAATTCTTCCTTCCTTCCTCTATTTTTCCCCACAACAATCCTGTGAGCTGAATTAACCTGAGAGAGGGCGACTGGCCCAAGCTTACCCAGCCTGCTTTAATGCCCAAGGCAGGACTAGAACTCACAGTCTCCTGGTGATTGGCCCAAAATCACCCAGCCGGCTTTCATGCTAGGAAGGGACCAGAACTCACAATCTCCTGGTTTCTAGCCAGCACCTCAACCGCTACACCAAACTGGCTCCATTGTAGCTGCAAAAAGATAGTGGGTGGTTTGCGGACTTTACTGAGGAATGAATGAATGTTCAAAGAAGTAAAAAATATATGTTCTTTAAGTTTAGAGCAGTGTTTCTCAGGGTTTCAAACTTGATAGCTGTAAGACTTGTGGACTTCAACGCTCAGAATTCCTCTTCCAGTCATTTTAGTTCAGGAATTCTGGGCGTTGAAGTCCACAAGTTTTAAAGCTGTCAAGTTTGAAGAGCTTAGTCTGAAGATATATGGACTTCAAACTACGGAGATGACTGGAGAATTCTAGAATTCTGAGAATTGAAATCTATATATCTTAAAGTTGCTGAGGTTGAGAAACGCTGGTTTAGAGAAAGGATTGTTGAGGGGCATATGATGGTATTCTTCAAATTTTCAAATTTTAAATTTTAGGGTTTTAGGGAAAGGTTTTAATTGTTTATAGCCAGGGTCTTAGTTTAATTTAGTTTTAATTTTTCACATATTTATTGTTTTAATTGTACGGTTGTGCACCGCTCCGAGTCCTTCGGGAGAGGAGCGGTATATAAATAAATATTTATTACTATTATTATTATTATTATTATTATTATTATTATTATTATTATTATTATTATTATTATTATTATTATTATTATTAAATACCTGAAGAGTTACCAGGTAGGAGAAGAGGTGAAATGCTATTTTCTCTCAGTGCTGGACTTAGAGGAATGGATGTAAGTTTTAAGGAGGAGGATTCCATTAAATATTAGGGGAAAGCACCGATCATAACAATAGAAGAAGATCATTTATGTGATAGATCCCCTTATTGGATGTGTTTAAGCATAGATAGATTCTCAGATGTTTTCATTTCCTACACTGATCAAAAGGTTAAATCCCAGACCTGGTGGCCTCTACACATTGTAAAGTTGCCAAAATTGAAAAACACTGTTCTAGAATTCAAAGATTCTATTCAAATGCTCCTTTTTACATCTTCAGTCTAATTCCATGTGTGATTATTATGCTTTTCCTGGAAGACTTGCTTCCCTATAGCTCCCTTAGTTCCTTTGTCCTGTACAAACCATTGTTAAGTGTAGGAACTAATGGAACAGTTAATATTTAGGTGCATCTATGACGTAGCGTTTTCAGAACTATGGTCACCTTAATTTCGTACCACTGTGCTTAATTGCAGATGTTTGTAATCATAATAAAAGCTTAATGCTTTTGCATTTCTTTGCGTAAGTCCAGCTGGCCAGGAACACAGTTGTGGTCAGCAAGGCCATAAATTGATGAGAGGTTATAACAATAAGAATAATGGAATTGTCAAAACTTGTTGAGAGATAAATGAATACTTCAGCTTCAGCCATAACAATACAAGAGCACACAATAGATACAAACTCAAGGTTAACCGCACCAAACTTGATTGCAGGAAATACGACTTCAGCAACAGAGTGGTCGATGTCTGGAATACTCTACCTGACTCTGTGGTTTCTTCCCCAAACCCCAAAAACTTTAACCTTAGACTGTCTACTATTGACCTCACTTCTTTTCTAAGAGGTCTGTAGGGGGCGTGCATAAGCGCACCAATGTGCCTACCGTCCCTGTCATATTGTTTATATATGTGTGTGTGTGTGTGTGTGTATGTATATATGTATATGTGTGTGTGTGTGTTAGGTTTTTGAGGTGATAAATAATTAAACAAGGGAGACTATATATATATAATTTTTCTTACATGTATCCATGTATTCATAACTATGTTTTTACTTATACCTATTATTTTATAAGCAATTGACAAATAAAAATAAATAAATAAATAAAACAACACTATTATTCCAGTCCAGCAGCCCCATGCTGTGCTTTGATGAAGTAAAACTTTGTTGTTTCCCTCATCTGTTTACAATCCTAGATTGCCTCTTTCAAGCTTGTCCACAGATGTTTTTTTTTTTTCAAAATGTAACTGGACTTTCTTGGGGTTTTTTTCTTTGAAAACATTTGACTTCTCATCCAAGAAGCTTCTTCAGTTCTAACTGAAAAACAGTTCAGTTCTGACAGTTCTAGGAGAAGCTCCTTGGATGAGAAGTGAAATATTTTCAAAGGAAAAAAAACCAAGAAAGTCCAGTTGCCTTTTGGAAAAAGCACCTTTGGGACAACCATGGCCTGGATGATTGAGAATCTCTATAGTTTGTACTTTGACCATAGTTTGTACGTTGACTCTCTCCACAGGGACCATCTGTGTTCTGGTCTCCTTCCCCTTCATCTTCAGCCCATGCATCGGCTGCACGGAGAACACACCTGAGTGGGCTGCGCTCATCTACTTCATCCCTTTTATTATCATCTTCCAGTTTGGCTGGGCAGCCACCCAAATCTCTCACCTCTCGCTCATACCAGAGTTGGTCAGTACTGATCATGAGAAGGTGGAGCTCACAGCTTTCAGGTAAGGTCTGATAGGAAAGTGGATCATCCTCTCAAACCTTGTTGACACTATTTGACCAACATGTCTGGCTTGTTGTAAACCATCCCACTGACATCTACACCAAGAAATTCTCTGTCAACTAATGAGCACAGTGCAGAATGTCCAAGGGCATTGCGTACGTGTGAACACCAGTTTGGCCTAGTGGTTAAGGCACCAGGCTAGAAACCAGGACACTGTGAGTTCTAGTTCTGCCTTAAGCATGAAGTCAGCTGGGTGACTTTGGGCTAGTCACTTTCTCTTAGCCCAGGATATCAGCTCAGGCAACAAGCTGGTTGGTCAGTTCCAGTCACCACCAATAGATCAGCATTGGTACCATATGGTGGCCAATAAATTTGATTGATAGATAAATAGATAAATAAATACATCTAAAACATGGTTCCTGTACCTATAAGAAAATGCTAGAAAGAAAAAAAATGTGGATTAGTGAATACACAACTGCAGAATCAATTATTAGGTTGTAAGAAGTGCTTTCAGGCATCTAAACTGCAACAGATGACCTTCGAGGTTCTAGGACAGGGTTGTCAAACTCGATTTCATTGAGGGCCACATCAGGGTTGTGTTTAACCTCGGGCGGGGCGGAGGGGGGATGATGGACATGGCCAGTTCGATGTCACTCATTGATGCTCTGTTTTCAGCCATGATTGCCCTCCTGGGCTCTGTTTTGGGCCGCAACAGCCTCCTGCAGTCCTCTGCCAGTGAAAACAGAGCTCAAGAGGGCCACACGCGGCTTCCCTGAACTCTATTTTTGCTGGGAGATGCACCACGGGCAGGTCCTTCACTGGCACGGGAGGCCCGCAGGTGAGATCTAAGCACCCTGCAGGCCGGATCCAGGCCTAGAGTTTGATGCCCCTGTTCTAGGATATCCTTTGAAAGTTAGCAGTCATTACCCATCATAGCTCATTATTTATTGAGGTAAACTGAAATTAACATCGGAGGTATTTAAATAGTTTTTAATAAACTAAAATTAAATTTAAAATTGAATAATGTGACTTGCAACCTCCTGCTGGCTTCTCCATTGCCTTCTTTTGTCAGACTCTGGCTTGGAAGATCACAAATGGCAATCCAGTGACTGCAGGACTTTACAAGTGTCGTAAGTGCGAGCCAGTTGCCAAGCACCCAGATCACAATAACGTGACTACAAGGATGCTGCAATGATTTTAAGTGCTAGGGCTGATCATAAATCACATTTTTTCAGAGCCATCATAACTTCAAATAGTTGCTAAACAAGTAGTCATTATGTGAGGACTGTAGAAGCAATGTGAAATGTCCTGAATACTGTATTTTTCGGAGTATAAGACGCTCCGAAGTATAAGGCGCACCTAGCTTTTGGAGGAGGAAAACAAGAAAAAAAAATCTGCCTTTGCCTCCCAGCAATTTGCCTCCTTGCAGCAAACAGCAAACAGCTGTTTCAGTTTCAGCACAGCCTGATTAGCACAAGCAGCTGGTTGTCGCTTGGATCGACCTTCCCACGATCAGCTGTTTCAGGCTGCAGGAATTGCCGTTGCCTATTGCCGCCTCCGCGCACCCCATTTTCGGCCTCCGAATCCCGTTTTCAGCCTCCGCACGCCCCATTTTCCACCCATTCTGGGTGGTGGAGATTGCTAGATCGCTGTTTGCTTCAAGGAGGCAAATTGCTAGGAGGCAGACGCCAAAGGGTGGGGACCAGCGGGTAGGTGGGGCTTGGGCAACATTCACTGTATAAGACGCACAGACATTTCCACTCACTTTTTGGTGGAAAAAGTGTCTCATACTCCGAAAAATACGATGTTTTTCCTTTTAAGTTTCTTAACTTAAAAAAAAAAAAAAAGACAAAATGGAGTTAATCCAGCTGGCTGGGTAAAAGCAGGAACCCAGCAAATGACATTTTTTGCAAGCCAAATTACACAACTAGTAGTTTCCTCCTTAGAAGCTTGGAGGATCTTCCCCAGAGCTTCTATGCCCAAATGTTGGGAAAAGAGAGAAAAGAACCTGAATTTCCAGGGTGGGGACTGGGACTCGATGGGCACAGATATGAACCCTCTTTTTTCCAGTTGTAGTCTATGCTTAATCAACTCTGCCTGGTCTTCTTCCTGTTTTCAGATATGCCTTCACTGTCATGGCCAACATCACGGTGTATGGAGTGGCATGGTTCCTCCTGCACTTCCAGATCGATCCCACAGAGACAAAGAAACTCACCCAGCACCTTGGGCGCCATGACATTCCTATCTTTCGGGTGGGTGTTTGGCAAGATGGTTCTGCTAAAGTCGTTGAAAATCATGCCAAGTTCCTTCCCCCCACCCTCTTCACATAAAGATCCACTTCATAGATTTAGTCTTGCAATCCTAACCTTATTTTGCCTCTGTTCCCCACTCTAGAACCTATCCCTGATTGTGATAGGATGTGGCTTTATTTCTTCGCTCCTCTTCCATCTTGGGACCAAAGAAAATACACGGACAGTTTCCAGGTTGCCTGATCCGGATGAACATAGTCCCCTATTACCTCTAGAGCAAAAACAGTCCATTCAGCCGGTCCTGCTTTGGAAAGACTGGTTTCTGGAACCTGCTTTCTACCAGGTGAGTCTGGAAGGCAGAAAAATCACATCTTCTCTCCCTGTTATGTTTCATTCTTTTTCCAGGATCAAGGAATTTGGGAAGGCTTGTCCTGCAGATATCTAAAAGGCCTAAAGTATTGTTCCCTGATGGTGCCCTCCAACGACATTTGATGAATTCATTGTACCAGTGTTTCTCAACCTTAGCTACTTAAGATGGATGGACTTCAACTCCCAGAATAGTTGGGGATGTCTGGGAGTTGAAGGCCATCCACCCATCTTAAAGTTGCTAAGTTTGAAAAATACTACACTATACATTCCATCATCTCTGGCCAGAATAGCTATTGGCCAATGCTATAGAGCGAGGGTCTCCAAATTTGACAGTTTAAGACTTGTGAGCTTTAGCTCCCAGAATTCCCTACCCAGCATAGCTTGCTGAGGAATTCTGTGACTTGAAGTCTACAAGCCAAGTGTGGAAACCATTGCTGTAGAGGGTTGATGGCAGGCACATATTGGACAAGGTGGTCTTGGTGTTTTTGACAAAATGTAAATGAATGCCAAGTCAAAGATCTATCCCTCTTTCAAACATTGACATTCAATTTGGCATTTTAACAGTTTTTGGAAATAAATCACCCAAACCAGAATCGGTCCAGCCCCCAAATAAATTTCTTTTCTGTGGAACAATTGTTTTCGGCTTAATCCATTTTTGACTTGTAGGTTTTAATTCCAGGAATTGCCCTCTGGGGCAACATAGCCCAGGGGAGAGTCTGCATGTTTTGAAGGGGATCAGCATTTCTGGAATCTGGAATTTCTCAGAATGTTATCTCCCTTAACTGATTAGCTTTACACATTAGATATAATTCTAAACCCAGAAAGGAAACCAGGCAAGCAGAGAAATCGTTGCATTGTCTTTATCTCTCTGTCTCAGTGAGTCCAAATTTCTGCCATTATTTCTTTTCTTTTCCAAATTGGTTAAAGCCAAACAAATGAGTAAAAGTTCTCCATCATACTCAGAAGCAACCTGTCACCTTTAAAGAGCAATTGTTAATGGAGATTCTCAGTCATCCAGTTATCCCAAAGGTGCTTTTTCAAGAGGCAACTGAACTTTTTGATTTTTCTTTGAAGATGTTTTGCTTTTCATCCAAGAAGCTTCTTCAGCTCTGAGGTTCCCTTTTTGTGGATTTTGGGGAGTCCATGTATGCATGGGGTAGCTTCCCCAGGGTAAAGACGGTAATATTGTGCCTTTTTGATGGCATTGTCCTTTAGTACAGCGGTCGCCAACCGATGGGCCGTGAGAAAATTTTGGTGGGCCACAGAGAAATCTCTCCCCCAGAACACCCCCCCCCCAAGCAATTAATCCAGGCTGTGCAGAAATACAAGGCTGCGCCGCCCACATGGCCCGCGGGAACCCTCCCCGCCCACTCATTCCTTATTCGGTAAACTTGCCTGCTAAATTTCTATTTTTCCTTTTTCCAACCATCATCTGTTCTGCTCTATTGGGAGATTTAGATTAGCTAGGAAGCAGGAAATGGTTGGATTTCTTGCTTTCTAGCTAGTCTTTAGATTTTCGGCTCTGCTTTTAAGTACAGCCAAACTTCCCTTAGGACTGAAGGTTTGCTTGCAAGCAAATTCAGTGCAGACTCACAGCAAGCAAATTTGACAGACCGAGCTAGCCGATGGCAGATAGATTGCTGAATGATTCTGTGAGCAACTCAATCTGCCTGCTTTACCTGATTTTGGGTAAAAGTTGCTCTTTTTTTAAATAAAAAATTCAATATTTGCATGCATGGTGTGTTGTGAATTAATTTTGTGAGTTTGCTTGCTAGCAAATTTTATGAGTTTCCTTGCAAGCAAATTTTATGTGACAGACTGAGCTAGCCAATGGCAGATAGATTTCTGAATGAATCTGCGATTTTGTGAGCAGTTCAATCTGCCTGCCTGCTTTGCCTGATTTTGGGTAAAAGTTGCTTTTTTTTTATAAAAAATTCAATATTTATATAAATATTTATATTTACATACAAGCCATGACCAGCCAGTCACATGACCACCAAGCCACACCCACAAATTAGGCCACACCCACAGAACCAGTTAGTAGTCCCTGGGATCTAAAATTATGAGTTTGGTGGTCCCTGAAGTCCAAAAGGTTGGCGACCCCTGCTTTAGTAGGTGTTGCAAGAAACCAGCAACCTTTTCCTTGTAACTACTGGTGGGGTCTCTCTTCAGAATTTCATATTTAGCAGTGTCCTTCAGAACATTGTTCACCTTGGCCTTGTAGTCATCTGTGTTCAGGAATGTCTTCAGCTGCAGAGGCTGAAGAAGTTTCTTGGATGAGAAGCAAGATGTCTTCAAAGAAAAACTAGAAAGTCCAGTTGCCTCTTGAAAAAGCACCTTTGGGATGTTACAGAGCAGTTCTTTATCATGGCCTGTGTGAATTACATATATTCTAGAAAAAAAGTTTCTCAACCTTGGCAACTTTGAGATGTGTGGACTTCAACTCCCAGAATTCCCCAGCCAGCAATATTTCTCAACTTTGGCTCTGTGGTTCTATGATATTAAGTGAGAGGTCCTTGGTGCTCTCTGAGCTTGGTTGTTTTCTTGCAGACGTTTCATTACCCAAATTAGGTAGCATCATCAGTGCAGTTTGGCATGTGCATATGTAACACCACTTTCTGCCTCCAGGTGGCGATGCTGTACATGTCCACCCGTCTCATTGTCAACCTATCTCAGACATACATTGCAATGTACCTCACCAATTCACTATTGCTTCCAAAGGTAAGTATGATCTTTGGGAAGGGGGAAGCTTGTTTTATCAGTGTTGGCGAACCTTTTTCAGCAGCGAGTGCTGAAACGGGAGCGCACACAGGGGAGTGCTGGAAACCAGAATATCAGCTCCCTGGCGTGTGTGTGTGGGAGCGCCGGAAACCGGAAGAGCAGCTCCCTTGCCCTCTGCAAAAGCCACCACTGTTGGGGAAGGATTTAATCAAGGGTAGGCTGCATTTGTTTTCTTATCTTCTTCCCAAAAGGAAGAGCTAAATGGTTTTATTCCCTTTTCTCTCACCTTTTTACAGAAATACATTGCCACAATTCCACTGGTGATGTATATTAGTGGCTTTCTCTCCTCCTTTTTGATGAAAACTGTGAACAAACAGATTGGCAGAAACGTGAGTACTCCCAGCCTTCCTTTTCAGTCCTTGCAGCCCTAAAGGAAAATTCGGCTTTCCTACCAGGTGTCCTTGCAACTACCACCTAATAAACACAAACACCACTTCACTGACTCCCAGGAAGGTCTCTTCCATACTCAGGCACCTCCAACTGCACAGAAATTGCATTATCCAAATTGAAATGTATGGGAATATGTGAAAGGTTAAATTCTGTTGCATCACAAGGCCTTTCCACACTAGGAAATCCAATTGCTCTCTTCAGGTGCAAAGGACCAGATCCATATGTGAAAGTCTGGTTTATTGCTAATCATGTATGTGCACAGCAATGAGTAGTGTGGTGGCCTAGACATTGAACTCTCGCCTCACTATCAGGAGGCTGTGAATTCGACCCTAGGTAGCGGCAGGTATTTCTCCTCCTGGGCGCAAAGAGAAAATACTGCGAACTCCACATAGGCCTCAGGAAGGGCAGCCAGTCAGTAAACGCTCAGCTCTGACTCCACCCTTATGCAAGAGATTATGGTAACGGTTCCCCTAGCACATACGTGCTATCATTCCTGACTCTAGGGGGCAGTGATCATCTCCATTACAAAGCCAAAGAGCCAGCACTGTCCGAAGACATCTCTGTGGTCATGTGGCCAGCATGACTAAACGCCGAAGTTGCATGCAACGCTGTTACCTTCCTACCAAAGTGGTCCCTATTTTTCTACTTGCATTTTTACAGGCTTTCAAACTGCTAGGTTGGCAGAAGCTGGGACAAGTAACAGGAGCTCACTCTGTTATGCAGCGCTAGGGATTCGAACTGCCAAACTGCTGGCCTTTCTGATCGACAAGCTCAGCGTCTTAGCCACTGAGCCACTGCATCCCATGCAAGGGATTACAGGGTCTTTAAAAGAAAAAAATGCTTATGCGCAGGAATCTTCTCAGCTAATATTACTATTATTCTTCTCATCCTTCTTATTACCTATCTCTTCCAACTTATAACTATAACCATGTTGGTTGTATCTTTACAATTTATATTGTTTTATTTGTTCGCTAATATGGTTTGATTGCTTATTAGTAACCTATGTTTATCACCATGTTGGATCTTATGATTCTTGATGAATGTATTTTATTTTTTCTTTATGCACACTGAGAACTTATGCACCAAAGACAAATTCCTTGTATGTCCAGTCACACTTGGCCAATAATTCTCTTCTCTTCTCTTCTCTTCTCTTCTCTTCTCTTCTCTTCTCTTCTCTTCTCTTCTCTTCTACTCTACTCTACTCTACTCTACTCTACTCTACTCTACTCTACTCTACTCTACTCTACTCTATTCTATTGGTTAGCACCTGCTTGGAGTTAGATAAAGGTCCATGGAATTCAAGGTTGCACTTAGTTCATTTGTGGCTATGTAGAGATTCTAGGCTGATCCCTCTTTTAAGTCTTTCCCGAGGTTCTGCCACTCCTATGCTTTCACACAGGTGCTTAGATACCAGCTGAAAGCTGATGTTACAAGTCAGGCAACTTTCCTAGGTTACAAATTTTATGCAACAACCCTACCTCTAATAAAAATAGGATTTGTAAAGCCATGTTTCCCAAATTATCTTGAGATGTCAATCTTCCCTTGATTTTATTTTGCAAGAATAAGGTTTTTCCTAAATTTTGAGCTTTTTAGAAAAGGGTAATCTTTAATTCTTGCAGAACATAATTTTATTTTCAGTTGCAATAGATGCCTTGGCAATTATAAATGCTATATTGTACATGTCTGTTTTATTTATAAATTTTATATGGCCACCATCTCACTTATAATGACTCCAGGCAGCTTACAGAAGTTGTATTCTGAGCTATATTCATTTACAAGTGCTGTCATTGTTGTGCTATTAAAAAACAATGGTGGGTTATCTCTGCTTCCTTTGTTCATTCTAGCTCTTGCTTGCACTGCGTTCTTCTCCTTTTTCAATATAATACTCTCCAGCCTTTTGCAAAAAGTAGGCTTTTGTCCAAAAGATAAAAACACTTGACTATAGAAAACCTGGAGAAATTCTTAGATATTAACACATTGTTTCTCAACCTCATCAAATTTAAGAGATGTGGACTTCAACTTCCAGAATTCCATACTGGCTGGGGAATTCTGGGAGTTGAAGTCCACACATCTTTAAGTTGTCAAGAATTCAGAAACGCTGAATTAGATGATGCTATTGAATAAATAGTCCCAAAGATGTTTTTTTAAAAAGGGCAACTGGATTTTCTTGATTTTTCTTTTCTTGAAAAAATTTCCTTTCCTTTCCTCACTGGTTAGTTACAACTGAAGAAGCTTCCTAGAATAGAAATGAAGTCTTCAAGAAAAAGAAAAATCACGGAAGTCCAGTTGTCTTTTTTATTTTTAAAAGGATCTCAGGGACAACCATGAGCTGGATGACTTGAGAACTTCCATAGATATTGAATGAATATTATATGCAGTAGTGATTAATGCATCCATGTTTCAGAAGTGAAAGTAATTTCTTTATCCATGTTAGCTCACCTACTTCCTGGGACTGCTGATTATCTTGGCCTTTGCCTCCTGGGTGGCCCTAGCTGAGCAACTCGGCGTAGAGGTTTACGGGGCTGCTGTTCTGCTTGGGACGGGGTCAGCCACCATCTTGGTTACTTCCCTCTCCATGACAGCTGATCTCATCGGGCCCCACACGGTATGAAGCACCTTGTGTAAAAGATGGAGTCAGTCCTGCTTTAGGAGCTGGGTGAAAAGTCAGCGCTAATCCTTAAAAAAAGCAGAAAAAAAGAAGAAATGTGGGATTTCTGAATCGTAGACAAGAGTGATTCGTTTGGGGCTCCAACGATACCTTCAAGGGAACAATGCCAAAGAAGAGGCCAAGGTTAACTTGAGAGGCGAGAGATTCAAGATGGCAGCCATAATGACATGACCAAAGCCCCTCCCCTTTTTATGCCCGTGAAAAGGGAGCGGGACTTTAATCACACCATTGTGGTCACCGTCTTGAATTTAGGTGGGGCTCCTGGACTGTATATCATTGGCAGCATTTTTGCACAATCCCTGCCTCTGATGTTATAGGGACTAAAAGGCAAAATGTTTACTTCAAGCCTTGGGGTGCCATAATATAATGCTTTGCTTATTTTTAGAAGTACGTACGGCCACTTGTTTATTTGTTTTTATGAGAAGGGGAATATGAAGGACAAAGGGCACTTTATTTGGAGAAGCTTAGAAATAAATGGTTTGTTTGCCATCCTGTACACCAGTGTTTCTCATCTTCAGCTGCTTAAGACGTGTGGACTTCAACTCCCAGAATTCCCTGAGGAATGCTGGCTGAGGAATTCTGGGAGTTGAAGTCCACATGTCTTAAAGCTGCTGAGAAACACTGCTGTAGGCAAAGATCCTCCTGAAATGCTAGGAAAGAAAAAGAAGAAGAATGCAGGCCTCAGAATGGTACTATGCTGTAGAACTATTTCGAGGTTTGCCTCTTCTTTTTGTTTCAAAGTTTTGCTTCCTGTGAGACCTGGCAGCCACTCAAGTGGTCCTGATGCATCTGTGGCTTCTTTTCTCTGATAGCACAGCGGCGCATTCGTCTACGGGGCCATGAGCTTCACTGATAAAGTCGCCAACGGATTGTCAGTGATGATTATCCAGGACCTGCATCCATGCCCGTAAGTGAAGGGTTTGGGCCAAAGTGAGACAGCGGTGTTGGTGAAAAGAAGGTTGGTGAGCAGGCCCCCTTTGGCACATCAGTGACTCGAAGGGCAGAGAAAATGGAGGGTACTTTGTGAAGAAATGTTTCTGCTTGTCAGAACAGGCCAGGTTGGGATAGTTGTTTTCTTAAATCCATTTGAATGATGCTAGACTCAGCATGTGTTTCCCTTTACATACTTTACATCTTGTGTTAAATCAGGAATTATTTAACCACAGTTTATTGAATTTTATTCCAATTTCATTTTAAATCATATTTTATTCCAATTTCATTTTAAATTGTATTTTATTCCAATTTCATTTTAAATTGCCATTATCAAATTTCAGTAATAATTTGTTTCTGGAACTCTGCACTTTGATGTGGCCCAAAAGCTAATCAATCAATCAATCAATAGAACAAATAAATAAGTAAAACTTAACCATAGTTTATTTAATAAATCATAATTGGCTGGAATGTAGTACCCACCCATTAGGCTGTCCAGTGCAGTTGCAAACCATTATGATTAAGCTTATGCATTAAGGCAAAGCTTAAATCAAATACTGGTATATGGACCCTGTACAGGTATATTAGAAGTGGAAACTATGCTTGATCAAATTGTAGTTCAGTTTTCGTATTGCATCACTGCTAATGTTCTGCTTACAAACCATATTATAACTTGTAGAATCTCCTAACCTTCAATATCTGGATTTGAGACCTTTTGAAGAGGGGAATTTCAAGAGGGGGTGTTAGAGATACCATAGCTGAGGGGAATCCTCCATATATCGAAGCAGTCTACCATAGAGTGTACAGTGACAGGAATGGCATTGGTAGTAGGCTCAACAAGACTCTTGAAATGGCACTAACAAGAAATGTAGCTCCAGCCAATTTTTGTTTTGATCCTACAAAGTTTTTATGTTCTCCAGTGGAATTACCTGCTTTGCTTAACCAGGGGCTCTGAAGAGAGAGCCTCCATGTGTAAGAGCAGTGCACACAACCTAATATTTATCTTCATGTTGCATTTCCCCCCCCCTCCCTATTCCCGTTTCCTCCCCACCCTTCACAAAATCCAGGACTCAGCTCTGTTGCAACGGCTGTGTGACCTTCTACCATTGGGTAATGGTCTCGGTCACTGGAGGCATGGCAATGGTGGCTGCCCTGTTCCTAGCCAGCATCATGATCTGGCCGATCAGCATCCGTTTCCGTAAGTGGGATTTGCTGTGATGGGAAAAATAGGGTGGTGGGAAAGATAAAAGAGAGGGAAGGAGAGAAGTGCAGGTGTAACTCCATCTACACCTGTGATTGACTTACAACCACAATTGCAATCAGGATTTCTATTGCTAAGTAAGGCAGTGAGTTATACCGGATTTTATGACCTATTTTACCAGTTGTTATGCCAATCACTGCAGTTGTAAAATGAATTGCGCAGTCATATTTATGACAGTTGCAGTGTCCCAGGATCATGTGATCACTTTCTAACAAAGTCAATGGGGAAGCCAGATTCACTTAAGAACCGCGTTACTAACTTAACCAACTGCAGTGATTCACTTAACAACGGTGGCAAGAAAGGTCGTAAAATGGGGCAAAAGTTACTTAACTTTCTCAGCAACAGAAATTTTGGGCTCAATTGTGGTTGCAAGTCGAGGACTGCCTCTATATAGGGAGGGATATGTGGAAAAGTTCTGGCTAATGAATTGCATTTCTCATGCAGGTGATGTTTCTATTTCAGGATTAGCAGGGGTGAAGCCAAGAGGCCACCAGTATTTTGAGGAGGGAGAACCAGTGGCTGTGGTGAACTGAGACATTTGAAGGAGCATAGCTAGGACAGGATGGAGTTGCAGCAGCACGGAAATCCAAAGAACTGTTTCATCTAGCTTGAATTTGTCCTTATATGCTCTCTGGACTCAACATGGACAATCCCAGCATATTTTGCACAAACCTTCCTTGACACTTATGGGAAGATCCTTTCTTTTGACCACTTCATTCCTCCAGTTGGTCCCTTGTGCAGCTAGTGCAGAACTAGCAATGAAGCAATATCTTCCACCCTACCATTCCCTTTTTCTATCTATTTGTACATAAAAATAACTTAAGTGTGAGGTTTTTTATTTAAGGAATAATTAAAGTATCTTAAGTAAAAAAGACCTAATTATGTTTTTTCTTGTTTGCTAAATATATTTTTGGATTGTTGATCTTTAAAATAACGGGGGGGGGGGAGTGTATAGATATTGATTTGGAGGTAGATCACTCCCAAAAAGGCTGGTTTGTCAGGACAGGATGATACAACCCTGAATTCTGTATCTTGATCTTCACTGCCATCTTCACGCATAACAAACAACATATGGTGGTTTATTTGTCAGTGTTGAAGGACCAACAGAATGGCATATGTCACCCATTTCATATTTCTTCTCGTCACAAAACTGGACACATGTGAATAGTGTCCAGTTTGGGGACTGATTTATTGCACTGCAGCCAGCTGTCATATTGAGCTTCTGAAGGAAAATTGTCATGATCGTAAGAGCTGAACAGACACTTCTTAAAAGGAGGAGTTCAGTTAGTTTTCCTTCAAATTGCAGAGGCCTGATCAAGATGATCTTTGAGGCCCTTCCAATGCTATAATTTCCTTACTGAGAGGTTAGTTTACTCATATCAATAAATTATAGGCACAAGCCAAGGATCCTTGGTTGTTTATAATGGGTGTCTGTCTATGGAGATTCTCAGTCATCCAGGTCATGGCTGTCCCAAAGGTGTTTTTTTCAAGAGGTAACTGGACTTTCTGGTTTTTTTTTTAAGACGTTTCACTTCCCATCCAAGAAGCTTCTTCAGCTCTGACTGAATAGTGGGGAATGGAAGGAGTTATACTCTTTGCAGACAGCTGGTCATTTGCAGGCTTTAGATATTTAAATAAAATCTCTTTAGAGTAGGGGGTGTCAAACTCATGGCTTCTGGCCCGGATGCATCATGTCCTGCACCCCACCTCCATTTTAGCAAAGGGGGGAGAGTCACAGTACATCACATGATGATGTGATACCGTGAGTTTGACACCCATTCGAGATTTAGATAAAAGAATGTAAATGACCAGCTGTCTGCTAATCCTTCCATTCCCCACCATCCAGTCAGAGCTGAAGAAGCTTCTTGGATGAGAAGTGAAACATCTTCAAAGAAAAACCAGAAAGTCCCGTTGCTTCTTAAGGTGCTTGAAAAAGCACCTTTCGGACTATTTATAATGGGTAAATAGCCTTTCAAATCATGTAATGGGATGACCTTGAGGTCACAATTGCAAATTGTACCTGGAGCTCAAGCTGTTTTTGCTTATGGCTGGTTTTTCTAATCTGTGTTTTTCTGCCAGCTAACAGTTACAGGATTTAAAGTCATTTGCAAAGTGTAAAACTGAGGAAGACTGACATAAAGTGTTGTCTCTCCCCCCGCCCCTTCCCCCCCATTGCCTCCCATTCTGAATAATGTGATATGTCAACTCTTTGTTGGCTTTAGAGTGGTCCCATCTATACCGGTAGCTTCTAGCTGTAGATTTTAAGTCCTCTAGTTGTCCATTCTTTATTCTGCCATTTGGCTTTGCTCAATTTGCCATTTCTTCACTAGTGGTTTTAGTGCTCTGAAACATGAAGCAACTTAGCCATCTTCAATCAAATCACAGTTGACATCTTTTCTAAGGATGCATACTTCTTTTTCTAATTGCTTCTCAAAGTGTTCGTTAACTGTTTCTCAGCTATTAGGGACAGAGGAACAGCAAGTGTTACAGCACCTGGTGAATTTCCTTACTCCTTAGCAAAAGAAGTTTTAAATACAAGTGTAAGGATTTTTTTTTTTAAAGATTATTTTGGAATAAACAGGAAAAGGGAGATCAGAACTTTGATTTTCAAAAGTTACAAATGAACTAGAGGTCCAGATGGATTTAAAATAAGATTTTGGGATTAATTTTAAGAATTCTTTCAATGGGAAAATGTTTCTGTTTTGAATTCTTTTTTAAAAAAGATGGAACTTTGAAGACTGGACACTAGAGGGAACTAAAGATTACAGTGCAATTAAAGGAGGAAAAAGACTCAATTTTTATGTAATATAAAATGAAGCAAAACATCTTAATATTGACCATATTCAGGAATATTTTTGAACAATGGTCCCAAATTAATTTTAAAAGTGTCTTCCATGATATATTCTATGTTTAAAAGATGTTATGGAAGAGGAACAAGTTTTACAAAGCAACATAGATACATCTGAAAGTGGATTTTAAAAGGCCAGGCTACAAGACTGATATGAAAAAAAGATGCTACACTGGATGTTCAACTGAAAATGATTGATGTCTTAATAATTAAAAGGATATGCAAATAACAGCAAAAGTGTGATCTGGACAACTTTCCTATATTGGATTTACAAGACACTTATTAAAACCTTTGAAGAATTTTGTGAGAAGGAACAAAGTAAAAATCAAATCAGGTTTTAAGACATTTATCAAATTTCTATACCGCTCATCTCACCTAAATGATTATTTGAAAGGATTAAGGATCAAGATTGTTAAAAAGAGAAGGAAGGAATATAAAGTTGGTTTAACAGCATCTGGCACAACTGGTTAACTTACTGGTGGGCGTGGTGCTTTTTTTCCCCAAGAAATCAGGAGACACAAAAGGAAATGTGGGTGAGTCCCAGAATGCCTCCACAAGATGGCATTTCCTCATCAGAACAGCTAAGATCAAGGAAATGACAGTTGACAAAAACAAGAGGAAATAGGTTGGGATGTGGGTTGGATTACTTTGCATAAATAACAATTGTGTATAAAAGAAAAAAAACGTTAATGAGTAATGAAGGGAGAGCCAGTTTGAAGTGCTGGCTTAGATGCTCGAAGATTGCAAGTTCTCCCTTAGACATCAAAGCCACCATGATGATTTGAGGCTAGTTGCTCCCTCAGCCCAATCCACCTCACAGGATTGTAGTGAGGAAAACAGGAATAAAAAACTTGCACGCTGCCTTCAGTTGTCCCACCCTGTCATTCTGTTACCTCCTTCCCTCCTTCTGCCAGGTGGGGGAAGAGGTGAGAGGATGTATGGCAGGTTCAGTTGGGAAGGAGGTGCTAGAGAGACTAAGAGGTATTGTGGGTCAAGAAGAGTGCATGACAGGCTCAGTGCCAGTCAGGTAGGGTAGGGTATGTTGGCGGCTGATTGTCAGGGTCAGGAAGGGGGAGGAGTCAAGAGGGCTGCGATAGCAATAGCACTTAGACTTACATACCGCTTCACCGTGCTTTACAGCCCTTTCTAAGCAATGTACAGAGCCAGCACATTGCTCCCAACAATCTGGGTCCTCATTTTACCAACCGTGGAAGGATAGAAATGAGGCAACCTTGAGCTGGTGAGAATCGAACTATAGATAGCTGGCAGTCAGCAGAAGTAGCCTGCAATACTGCATTCTAACCACTGTGCCACCACGATTTAATGTGAATGCCATGTGGACAGGAAGGGTGCGTGCAAGAGATGTCCTGGGAGTTGGGAAAGGCATACTTGAGAGTGTGTAACAGGTGTGTGTGTCAGGGAGAGTGCAGGAGGTGGCATAGATCTGGGAGATTACAGAGGGGCAATGTGGATCAGAAAGGGTACGCAGGGTTTCCTTCCTGTTATTCCTTATTCCCCCCACCTTTTTTTTTCCCTTTCTTTCCCAACAGCAGGTAAGTGGCTGCTGCTGAATGGGGAACGGAGAGAGGGATTGCAAGATTGGCTTGGAAACTGTCACCGAACAGCTGAAAATAGATCACGTGGCTACAGCCCAAAATCTGTGGGCCCTGGATTTTGAATCCATACAGCAAGATAGCCTATTTGAGGTACCTTGGTCCAAAAACATTGCTTTTGATGCACTGTTTCACCAGTTAAAAGTTATAGATACAAGAAGTTTTGTAGTACGTAGATGTCACCTCCACTCTTGAAAGAGCCATGCACAAAACCAAGTAGGGTTGTACTGTCCTTAACAACATTGCATAACAAACCATTGCATAACAGATAAAAGAAAAATACAGAAAACAACCAGCAACTATAGAAACAGAAACATCCTTTGTATAGAAGATTAGCAACGTTGAAGACCAAGGCAAAGCAATCAGAGTTTTGGACTTCAAACACAGACTACTGGCCAAGCTACGTCTCCAACTTATGGCCCTCTGGATCAGTGTTTTTAAACCTCAGCAACTTTAAGATGGGTGGACTTGATGTTGATTGAGGAATTCTGGGAATTGAAGACCACCCTTCTGAAAGTTACTGAGATTGAAAAACACTGCTCAGGATGCACTGGGACTTTGCTCCAGCTGTTGCTTTCTAATGCACAGGTGTCAAACTCATGGCGTCCCATTGCTGTCACATGACATTTCATGACATCCCCTTCATGGAGCTGGGGTGGGCGTGGCCTGTATATGATGCATCTGGCCTGTGGGTCGCCAGTTTGACACCCCTGATTTAATGCATCAGAGCCAGCTTTGTCTAGTGGCTAAGGCACGAGGCTAGAAACCAGGAGATTGAATTCTAGTTCTGCCTTAGGCATGAAAGTCAGTTGGGTGACTGAGCCAGTCACTCTCAGCCCAACCCACTTCACAGGGTTTTTGATGGGAAAATAGGAGGAGGAAGGAGTATTAGGAATGTTCACTGCCTTGAGTTTCTTACAGAGTACTAAAAGGATGAAAATCTAAATACAGTAAAAATCTAATAAAACGAGCAATTTAACAACAACAATCATCACTGGCTAAAGAAATAAGTCCACAGAAGAAATATTGTAGCTTCCCAACCCCCAAGGCATGGAAGAATAATGTCTTTTGAACGGCCTTCCTTAAAAGGAAGGAAGGAGCAGTAAGGGTTTGGTGGGGGAGATTCAGTTCTTGGTATGGTATGTGGTATGACTTTGGGAAATAGAAGAGCCTCAGACTAAGCAATGTTAGATAAGAGGCAGCTGATTCCTCAGAAACAATGGAGGTAAGGTAAAAAAATATCAGAAGAGGCCTTCCCTAGTTACCTGGACTATAAGTGGGGAGACATGTACTTTTAGGCATGTAATATTCTGTTAAAGTAATACAATAAATTGCAAAAATACAAGTAAGAGGCCAGAGGAGGAGACCCAAAATTATTGGTAGCCTCTCACTTCAATGAACAAGGACATACCTTCAATTTTGCAGCTACTAAGATTGTTGGAAGAGCAGGCACAAAAACAGCCAGGGAAGTGATTGAAGCCTGGGAAATGGGCCCCTCATAAGTCAATAGGAGTGTTGACTTATCACCAGCTTATCAAGTACTTAGGAGATGAGGGCTTGGCAACAGAAGGAAACAACAGCCAATGATTTAATAGCCAGCCATCAAAATCTCAACATCTAAAAAGCACGTACAACAGTCATCATATAAATATCATACACAGAACAGTCCAAAGCACACATTCTGCTAGAGAGAAGTTCCCTGAGGATGGACTCTAGCACTAATCTAAAAGCCCAGAAGACTAAGCCTCTGGTCCTGATGACCAACTCAGAGTAGATCTTGCAACATTATCCTGGGACACATATATTCATATTCATAATACAATAAAGTTAGAGCTAATACGTAGCTTCTTCTCTGGTAATATCACACTACTAACTAGAGCATACAAAACGTTTGCTAGACTTATACTTGAATACAGCTTATCAGTCTGGAACCCATATCATGTATCTGATATTAACACAATTGAAAAAGTCCAGAAATATTTCACAAGAAGAGTTCTCCGCTCCTCTACTTGTTGCAGAATACCTTATGCCACCAGACTTGAAACTCTAGACCTAGAAAACTTAGAACTACGCCGCCTCTGGTCTAATCTAAATATAGTATATAAAATCATACATTGCAATGTCCTACCTGTCAATGAATACTTCAGCTTCAATCATAACAATACAAGAGCACACAATAGATACAAACTGAAGGTTAACAGCACCAAACTTGACTGCAGAAAATATGACTTCAGCAACAGAGTGGTCAATGTCTGGAATACTCTACCTGACTCTGGATTCTTCCCCAAACCCCAAAAACTTTTAACCTTAGACTGCCTACTATTGACCTCACCTCCTTCCTAAGAGGCCTGTAGGGGGCATGCATAAGTGCACCAATTGTGCCTACCGTCCCTGTCCTATTGTTTCTTTTTATTTTTCTTATAAGTATCTATCACATGTATTCAAAACTATATTTATTCTTATACCTGTATCTTCTAAGCGATTGACAAATCAAATAAAATACTAAAAAACAAAATATTTTGAGGGGGTACTTCTAGTCTGGACTACCTCACAAGGCTGACAGTATTAGTGGGGGAAGTGACTGAGACTTGATTTTGGGATCCCTGAAGATGCCAGCCCCTAGCAAAAAAGTACCAAAGCTTATGGGACAAAAGAGTGGTTAATGGGATTAGGACAATTTGGGATATCCAGATCCTGAGACTTGAAGGGCTTTAGAAATTAACAACCAGCCTTGTGAATTGCAACTGGAAACCAAGTGGAAACCAGGGAAGCTCTACCAATGGTACACGGGCAAACTAAGATAAACAGTCATCAAGCCACTGAATTTTGTAGCTGCTTGACCAGTGATGGGATTTATATCTTTTTACTACCCATTCTATGGGCGTGGCTTGGTGGGTGTGGTGTGGCTTGGTGGGTGTGGCTTGGTGGGCGAAGTAGGGGAAGGATACTGCAAAATCTCCATTCCCTCCCCACCCCACTAACCTGTTTTCCAGCTCTGTTCTCCTATGCAGGGCAACAAAAGAAGACCCAGCTGATCAACTGGGACTCAGGAGGCAGAGAATAGTTGGGGACGGGGTTAGTCAGAGGTAGTATTTGCCGGTTCTCTGAACTACTCAAAATTTCCACTACCGGTTCTCCAGAGCTGGTCAGAACCTGCTGAATACCACCTCTGTGCTTGACATCCATTTATTGTTAGCTTGGTGCAAAGCACAGTAACGCAGCAATATATAAGCTAATGCATTGTACAAACCCAGGCATTTGATAAATTCAATAACTGAGTAAACTATATATAGCTGGTGCAGTGGTTAGAATGTATTGCAGGCTAATTGCCCACAGCCTGGCGTTTGATCCGGATGGAGCTCAAGTTTGACTCAGTCTTCCATCCTTCCAAGGTCAGTAAAATGAGGACTCAGATTTCTGGGGGCGATAAGCTGACTCTGTAAACCGCTTAGAGAGGGTTATAAAGCACTATGAAGCGGTGTCGGAGGTGGTATTTAGCAGGTTCTGACCAGTTCTGGAGCACCAGTAGCAGAAATTTTGCATAGTTTGGAGAACCGGAAAATATCACCTCTGTTCTGACCCAAACCCGGTTCCAAGGAAGCAAACACAAGACAAAGGTAACAGCACAATCTTTTAATGTTTCTTTACGAATCCCGTTCCTTCACAGGTAAAAGGCTTCTTCAAACCAATTAGGTCCGATAAGAAAGAGTCTTGCCAAGGTTTTGCAAGGCTGCCAAGAACACCAGATAAAGTTACTAAGCAATAATTCAAACACAAAGAGTCTCCAAACACCAACTCGGATATTCCTAATGTCCATCAGTCTCAAGTGTAAAACTTCTTCGCCTTCTGCAAAGAACTGCAGTTTCTCAGCTGGCTTTTATCTCCTCAGGAAGGGCCATTACCTTGCAACCTTACTCCCGAGTTGCCCGTGCTGCTGCATCTGCTCTTTCCTTCAAGCAGCACTGCGCACACGTGCGCTGAGCACGGGCTCCTCGGGGACCTTTTCATCACTGCTGCTATCCTCCACAATCTCCAAAGGCAGCATTCCACTCCCTGATGGTCCTGGTCCCATCCTTGCATCACACACAGGCCCCTCATCTGAGACTTTTCTTTCTGAACCCTCAGCCATCCGTATCTGCTGCCGACGAACTACAACAACCTCTGACTAGAGATTTTACAGTATCCTTCCCTGCCACGCCCACCAAGCCACGCCCACAGAACCGGTGGTGAAAAAATTTGAATCCCACCACTGAGCGGTGTATAAGTGCTATTGCTATATAAACCAAACCTCAGAATAGCCCCTAGTGGATTTCTGTTTGTGTGGAATTCATTTCTGCATTTGTGGTATTCCCAAACCCATGCACGCAGAGGCATAAAGGTGGTGTATGTGTGGAAATCAAGGGCTGTCGAGTTCTTTAGAAAGCTGCTGAGTTTGTGCCACTTGCAACACTTGTGATTTCACAGTTCAACATTAAAACCATTTGAACTGATCTGAGCCAATTTGAACCAAAAGAGTCAAGAATTAGAGCAGAGCAAGAATCAGAAATGCAAGCCTTCTGCTTTATTTCCCCCATAATGTATAAAGGCAGACCCATTTACCTTTTTAATCAAGGTTGGTAAAAGGAGCAGGTATATTCTGATTCGAGACATATTGATGCTAAACACCTTGATACTGCAGTTACTTGAACAAAATGGCAGGGCTTGTTTGTAACCCTTCCTTCCTTCCTTCCTTCCCTCCCTCCCTCCTTCCTTCCTTCCTTCCTTCCCTCCCTCCCTCCCTTCTTCCTTCCTCCCTCCCTCCCTTCTTCTTTCCTTCCCTCCCTCCCTCCCTCCCTCCCTCCCTCCCTCCTTCCTTCCTCCTTCCGATTCTGTGTAGTTTCCATTCTACAGAAGTTACCCAAGTTAAAACTGACAGATGAATTTCAATTTCATTGATAAGTGAAGAGAAGAAATAGAAAATGGAATCAAACAAAGGCTTCATCTGAAATCTGGTTAACAAACACAACTACTCTGCTTGCATAATTTACTATTATACACTCAGATCAATAATCCATTCTGTGTTGTGGCTTTCCACAGTTACCACAACATGCTAAGGTGCTGTTTACTTTTTTCATATCATGCTGAGTCAAACAAACCACGAAGTTCCATTTCAGCTTAGTCTAGCAGAGCTAATCAGGAAACATTTCTAATTTTGAGAAAGTAGAAAGGATAAGTTGCTTGACCGTAAACTCATCTGCAACTGGCATTGGGGAAGAAATGTATCACATTACAATTACAGGTTATCCTTGACTTACGACCGTAATTGAGCCCAAAATTTCTCTTGCTCAATGAGACATTTGTTAAGTGACTTTTGTTTCATTTTATGACCTTTCTTGTCATGGTTGTTTAAGTGAATCGCTGCAGTTGTTAGGTTAGTCACACGGTTGTTAAGTGAATCTTAACTTGGCTTTTCAGCAGGTCGCAAAAGGGGATCCCATGACCACCCTGAGACCCTGCAACTGTCATCAATATGAATCAGTTGCCAAGCATCTGAATTTTGATCACGTGACCTGCAATGGTTGTAAGCATGAAAAACGAACTCATAAGTCACTTTTTCGAGTGCTGTTGTGACTTCGAACAGTTCACTAAATGAACTGTTGTAAGGCGAAGACTACCTGTAATTCAAAATTACTGAGAACATATCTGCTGAAAAAAACCTCTGCATTGGCAACAGGAAAGGCATCCGGCCAGTAAACACTCGGTTCCATTCAGTTACCCAGACTCCATCCCGTGAGGATTATGGGGTCATTAAAAGAGGATGATAATGATGATGATGATGATAACAATAGTTACAGGAACAAACCAAATGATGATCTACGAGAAGCATTCACTAGACTGACTGGATGCATTTTTCTCCTGTACAGTCCATAGCTGTTGCTTTTAATGACATGTTATTTGATCTCTGAACATGTATGGACCAGCTGTATGGCCACAAGAATGACTAAAAGCTGGTCGTTTTAGAAGTCTCTTGTGGCAATGAGTCCCATACGTTCAGGACGTTTCCTGTGAAAATGCCTTTTCTTACCCAGAATCAAATAAAGTGCCTCCAATACATTTTATAAGAAGAGGGTAGGGTGGGATGGGTTGTAGAGCTTTGATTTGTCTGAATCCTGTTTCCTTAACTACCTTTTGTGTTCTTATTCATTTTAGAAACTAATTGGAAAGCCTGTTCTTTCTTGTCCTTGGCCAAATAGTTGCTTAGAACAAAAGTAATAATGGAAAATTGGCATTTCTGGGATAATATAATCCTTTAGATATTCTTAGAGGGCAATTATGCCATATGCTTGGACTGACGTCAATGGCTACGCCACAAGTTCTTTTATGGATACCCAACTCACTGGACTCCAAAATCCCAGAGAGCCAACACACCTGGCCTCTAGGCAACATACACACAAGCACGCAAAAGCTAGTACTCACTATTTACTATACTACTCTTCCCGAATTCTACTACAACTCCTGTTCCTCCACTACTTCGCTTTGTGAGCCCTACTTTTAGAGAACAATAACTCCTCTGTTTGCCTTAAGCTTGATTTAGACTTGCCCACAACTATGCGTAGCTGTTAACACATACCTAGGCTGCTAAGAGGTCGATGGGTAAACATAGCTTGCAGACGGGCTGAGGCGCACACCTTCCAAATCTCAACTATGCAGTGTGTAGAGACGCATATCCTTCATGCTGATCGGTTGATCTGGTTCCTTTCTTCCGATTTTTAAAATTAATTCATAATATTGTAAGGTTCAGCTATAACTTAAGATCACGATGTGCCAAAAATGAACTTAAGCAGAGGCTTTGAAGAACAAAATCTGACTTTTATTGATCAATAAAAGGGTAAGACCTCTCCTCTCATACACACAGATATGTGAGGAAAGTTACAAAGCATATAGGCGAAAGTAACTCTTCTTATACCATAAGATTCTTTAGAAGTAGAGTAATTGCATTGTAAAACACTCTAACTTTGATTTACATCTTTCCTGCAAAAAGACAAAATGTCCTCCTGGCACTTGTTTATCTTTCAGTATCCTTTCTCCTATTGTCTGTTAATCGATCACAATTTACCATTTAAGAGGGCTATTAACAGCATACCTCAAAAGTTGTATATTGCTCCAGATGTAGGAAGTTACTTTCCCAGGGAGTATATTCCATTCAGATTGATTTAGATGGGATAATCATGTGTCTTCATATGAGGGAGAGATGTAACTAATTGTAGGCATGTGTTTTACAAAAGGTTAGAAAAATATTTTCCACAACAGCAAGATAAGAAATGCCTATAGAGATATATACTTCTAGATACATAGGAAAAACAACTGCCTAACATCAAGGTAAGACATGCCTATAGAGTAACTCTCTACTCTTTCTCTATAATATATTTTACTTCTTTCCTTTCTTTATTACCCTAACAATATAAAATATAAAAATACAAATGAAAATAAGGGAAAAATAAGGGAGGGAAAGGGGAAGGGAAAAGTATAAGAAAAAGTGGGGGGGAAAGGTATTTCCTTCTAACTCCCTTTGGTGTGGTAGACTAAAATCAGGGGTGGGCTGCTAAGGGTTCGCAAAGGTTCAGGAGATCCTCTAGCTAAGATTCTGCAGAGTTTGGAGAACCCCCAAATCTCACTGCTGGCTGGCCCTGCCCACTCCTCTCCTCCCCTTCCAGGAGTCTCCACGTGGCCCCATTTTGGATGCAGGTAAGTGCAGGGCACTCATGGAGGCTTGGGGAGGGCAAAAAAATGGGCCTCCCAGAAGTTCAAGAAGGCCAGGAACGGGCTCGTTTCTGGCTTCCAGAGAGCCTCTGGTGCCCGGGAAGGCCATTTTCACCTGCCCGGAAGCTCAAGGAAAGCCTCTGGAGCCGGGGAGGGCAAAAATGTCGTTGTTGTCCCCCATGGTGCAGGAGGCCGACTAGGCCACACCCACCATGGCCACGGCCACCCAGCATCCGGGCAGAGAACCCGCTGCGGAAATTTTTGAAGCTGTGCTGCCCAGCCTGTGTATGGGAATTGGATAGTTAGGTAGCAATGGTGAGCTGTCCCCTTAAGGGAATGCATCATGGTAAATGTAGTTAAAGGTATCCTGGGAAATGTAGTTCATATCACGTGGCCACATCTGGAATCCCGATTGGTCACTAATTTGACCTTTGATGGGTTGGGGGAGCTTTCCTCACTTTTGCCTGAATTCCCTAACTCATGGCAGCTGCTTTCTATCGCTACGAGATGGGTTAGGAGATAACCATCTTTTACCTACAAATCAGATATGCAAAGGAATTGGACATAAAGAAGAACTTCGTCACAAATGTGAGTCATGAAGATACGTGATGAACCAATAATAAATACTTTGTATTGATGTTTTGTTGAGTTTATCTGATCTGTACAGCTTACAAATCCACCACTGTACAGAATACAGAAACGTAAAAGATGGTTATCAAGAAGCCCACCCCTGAGTAAGATAATAGCATTAAACTTCAACTTTTTACTTTTACATAATCACATAAACTAGCCATTTCTATAACAACAAATCTATTTAATAGGTAAAACTCAAAACCAACCTTTCATTTTTTTTCTACCTCAAGCATGAAGTCCAGAAGCAATCTCCACAGTGGTGGGATTCGAATTTTTTTACTACCGGTTCTGTGGGTGTGGCTTGGAGGGCGTGGTGTGGCTTGGTGGGCATGGCAGGGGACGGATATTGCAAAATCCCATTCCCTCCTCACCCCACTAACCTGCTTTCCAGCTCTGTTCTCCTGGTGCAGGGCAACCAAAGAAGACTCAGCCGATCAGCTGGGACTCGGGAGGCAGAGAATAGATGGGGGCCGGCTAGTCAGAGGTGGGATTTGCCAGTTGTCCAAACTACTTTAAATTTCTGCTACCCGTTCTCCAAAATACCAGCTCTGAGTTCCCAAGTAAAATGGTTGATCTGACTTCCTGCAATGATGCAGCAGTCTAACACAGGCTTTAGGCTGCTTCAGGCTGTTTTAGTTTCCCAAAGAAACACAACCCACCTCCCCTCTCACTACCTCATTTCCACACACACCCCAGCTGCCTCTCTGCTCAGTTTTTATAGCCACCAGTTGCTGGGCTAGCTAGGGAAAGGTCTTGAAGGAAGGGTGGGCAATTGATTTTCCCAAAGGGGACACATAAAACATTGGCACCATTGTGGAGGGCCTCTGCCTCACCCCAGGCATTGTTGCCACTGCATTATCGCCCTGCTCTTTTCTGATGTCATGCCACCTCCTCTGCCAACATCACACTGATGCCCTACCCCCAACACCTAGCTGGCACTCACCTCCCCAACCCCCAATACTACTTCTACACTGAGGCCTCCACCAATGGACCACACCCCTGGCACCGATGATACACTGGTGCCCTGACCCTGATGCTGATGTTGCTGATGCTGACCCTGTGGGCCTGACTGGGACTGCCTGTGGGCTGGATGTGGCCCAAGGGCCGTAAAATGCTCAGGCCTGTCTTTTTTTTTTCCAAATAAAGTTTTTTATTTTTATAACAAAGACAAAAACAAACAAATAAAACCAACTTTCTGTTCAACAGTGTGTCAGTTGGGTACATATATCTTGTGCATATAATCATACATATTTATAATCATTCTAATCAGCATTTTATATCACATTTATCAATTATTATATTATCATTAACATTGTAGTTATTGTCTTTCAAGGGTATATTTCACATTCATTTTCTTACTCTATCTAACTCAATCATTTATCGGTTACGGTATATTATACTGTACTTACTTACATTTTTCAATTTCTTACTCTTCTATCCAGCCATTCATAAAATAAATTCCAAATTTTATAATAATCTTTTTCTTCCTGTTCTCTAATTGTCATTGACAATCTACTCATTTCTGCACATTCCATTATTTTCTTAATTATTTCCTCATCCATCGGAATTTTCTCTTTTTTTCAATTTTGTGCAAATACAATCCTAGTTGCTATTAATACATTAATAATCAAATACATTAACTCTTTGTTGTAATCCTCAGGCAAAATTCCCAGTAAAAATTTCTCTTGTTTTAAGTCTACACGCTGTTTATCATTTTTTCCAGCCACAGTGTATTCTAGTCCAATACTTTTTAGCATCCAGGTCTGTCTTAAAGGGACAGGGCACTAACAGTCCAGATGCTAGTCATTTTGCAGGCAGCCTGTCCTCTCACAAGCTATAAAGATGTTTCAGTTCATCAGTTCTGAAGAAGGATGTCCATAGGAATGGAGAGGGGGGGACAGGCTGAGGGTTATGGTTATCATATTGACTGTCTTGGCACCCCCTCATCCTTTGGATGGCTCTGCTCTGAAGAACAATGCAGGTAATCCTCGACTTACAGCCATTCATTTGGTGACCAAAGTTACAATGACACTGAAAAAAATGACTTATGACCATTTTTCACAGTTATGACCTTTGTGGCATCCCCATGATCATGTGATCAAAATTCAGGTGATTCATATTGTTGGAAGTTAAATCCAGCCCTCTCCTAGGAAAATGAACTATTTTAGGATATACTAAAAAGGCAGAATATTTCCCCTAAAAAGAGAAACTCAGAGGCAGAAACTCAGCCCCATTTTTGCTAATCGGCCATTACTCTGGCCTGGGCCAGCCTATTTTACATAACAAAGGTTGGAATTGCCCAAAGCCTTTTCATTACATTATCATCCAGGAAGGGTCAACTGGGACTCAGGACAACCTACAGAGTTTCCCCTGCATGGCCCCATGGGAGTCTGATAACCAATTAAAAATACAAGTTCAAATTCAAATCCCAACAGAGGGTATATAACTAAGTTTCTCTCAGCATCTTGGCCTTCTTTTCCTTCACCCAACATTTTGAAGCATATGATTGTCCTTTTCACTTTGGAGCTCCAAGCCATGTGGTCCTGTCCACCATTAAACCATCTTTTCAAATAGCCTCCGTGTTTCCAGTGTCTTTCTTCCCCCCTTGGAACTGAACCCAGAAGGACATTTCTTCCAACAATATTTATGACCATTGCTATGTGCTGGGGATATGTGATCACCTTTTGCAGCCAGGTCAATGGGGAAGTAAGATTCACTTAACAGCCAAGTTAGTAATTTATCAACAGCAGTGACTCACTTAACAACTGAGGCAAGAAAGGTCATAAAACGGGGCAAAACTTAACAAATGTCTCACTTAATAATTGTGATTGTAAGTCAAGGACTACCTGTAGTGGCAATGCGGTGACACATTATCTTCCTATTTTTTCCACAGACAGCCAGACCTTTGACCTGATCTGGTAGTCACGTCATTTTTATGTTATTAAGAGCCATCAGTTTTCCCAGCTAAGCAAAATGCTCCTTGGCCTGAGATTAAAAATAAATCTTTGGACTATGAAAAAGGCCAGCAATGAAACTGCCTATCTCTTGGTGAAATGAAATACAGCTGAGCAAATATATCCATTGCAATTTCTGATTTTTGTGAATTGCTATCTGTTAGTTTTCTCATTTTCTTATTTTTCTTTTTGAAAATTCCAAGACTACCTTGCTGGCATTTTTTTTAAATACGATATGTGTATTTTTATCCAGTCATTTAGTTTTGCAGTTTGACCCAATGCATGTTATTATTACATGTTTTTTCTCCAAGACATGTCTAAATAAAATTTAAAAATAGTATACATTCCTGTGAAGAATTTGTTTAAAAATAGAGTACATTGCCTTGAAATATTCAAAGTGCAAATTTCGGTAGCTGAGTTTGAGTTCTAAAATGAGAAATCAAATATTAAAAAATGCCAGCTATGCAAATGTGTTCAATATTCTGACAAATTATCAGATGATTCACTGTGCTTTGAATACATAGTTTCTGAGGGCAGGTCTTGCAAACAATCCGCAGCTAATCTTTCTGAATTTTCTATATATACAGAAACAGTAAATATCAGGTGTGTGTGCCATGGCACATGGAAAGAATATGTATTTTTTTTAAAAAACCAAAAACCTCATTAGTGTCTGATCAACAATCTCTCATAGTTTAGGGATTCAAAGAGACATTCTTAGGTTGAATTGCAAGTGGCAGAACTATTAAAAGCCAATTTAGTCTAGGCCAGATTGGAAACTGTGAGGTTGTGACTTCTAGCCCTGCCTTAGCATGAAAGCCGGATGGATGACTTTGGCCAATCACCAGGAGACCATGAGTTCTAGTCCCACCTTAGGCATTAAAGACAAGATGGGTGACTTTAGGCAGTGACTCTCAGTTCAGCTCATCTCACAGAGCTGTTGTTGTTTTGGGGAAAGTAAGAGGAGGAGAAAAAATGGTTAGGTATATTCACTGTCTTGTGTTATTTATAAAAATAATAAAGGTAGGAAATAATAGATGATAAATGATAGACAGATGATAGATACTAGATAGATAGATAGATAGATAGATAGATAGATAGATAGATAGATAGATAGATAGATAGATAGATATAGATGATAGACAGAAGATAGGTAGATAATGATATATATATATATATATATGTGTGTGTGTGTAAGGTTTTTAAGCTGATAATTTTAAATAATAAATAAGGGAGACTAGTATAGATCTATTTCGAGCTAGTTAGCTCTCTTCAGCTAGCCATACCCTTACTGGGATTCGAACCAGGGAAGTATTACATGTGAGGCAGTTGTAATTGCCACTACACCACTGGCTCTCTCCTTATCATATATATATATATCTTATATATATATATATCTTATATATATCTTATATATATATAGATGATAGACAGAAGACAGACAGATAGATAGATATACATAGGATAGATGATAGATAGACAGACAGATAGATAGACAGACATAGATGATAGAATAGTCAGACATAGGATAAATAGATATATAGATAGATATACATAGGATAGAAGATAGATAGATAGATAGATAGATAGATAGATAGATAGATAGATAGATAGATAGATAGATGGATGGATGGATGGATGGATGGATGGATGGATGGATGGATGGATGGATGGATGGATGGATGGATGGATGGATGGATGGATGGATGGATGGATGGATAGATGGATAGACAGATAGACAGACAAATAGATAGATATACATAGATAATAGAAGATAGATAGATATGCAGACAGAAGATAGATGGATAGGTAAGTAGGTAGATAGGTAGATAGTCAAACATCGGATAGATAGATGATAGATAGATGATAGATAGATATATACATACGGATAGATATATAGATGATAGATAACAGATAGAAGATAAATAGATAAGTGATAGAGAGACAGACAGACAATTTTAAAAACACCACTTAATTTTTCTCTTAAAAAAAGAGTTTGAGACACAAACATTCTTGGAAAGCACCAAAAAAGCTAAAAGAACCAGTCTTGATGTTAAAAAAGAAAAGAATGATGGCTGTGGCAAGATTTAAAAACCATGCCGTGTTCCTATTGCCCAATTCAACCTACCTTTTCAAGAGCCAGAAAGGAGGGCAGGAGGAAAATGCTGAAAGGCAGACAACTGGCAATGAATAAAAATGGAACAAAATGGTGAAAGGATCATGCAATAGCAAGAATAAAAGGAAAACTAGACCTCAAAAAGTAGATAATGATGGTACATATTACGCAAGTGGCAACATGGGTACTCTATAAGGTAGTGAAAGGATTGGAGAATATACAGATTGTGCGTGGCTGAATCCTTGATTCACTGCTGAGCTGGAAGCTGAGCCAACTATAGAGATAAAAACTTCTATGCAAACTTCCAACCTTAGCCTAGCAAAGTAACGACTTGAGAAATGCACCTATCTGCTTGCTGTAATTTAATGTGTTTTCTCAGCAACTTAATGTGAAAAACGAAGCTTTGGGCTAAAATCAGAGGTGATGTTCAGCAGGTTCTGACTAGTTTTGGAAAACCAGTAGCGGAAATTTTGCGGAGAACTGGCCAATACCACTTCTGACTGGCACCGCCCCCATCTATTCTCTGCCTCCCGAGTCCCAGCTGATTGGCTGGGTCTTTTGTTGTCCTGCACAGGAGAACAGAGCTGGAAAGTAGGTTAGTGGGGTGCAGAGGGAATGGGGATTTTGCAGTAACCTTCTCCCAGGAGTGGGGAGGGAATGGGATTTTGCAGTAATCTTTCCCTGCCATGCCCATCAAGCCATGCCCACCAAGTCATATCACGCCCACCAAGCCATGCCCACAGAACCAGTAGTAAAAAAAAATTGAATTCCACCACTGGCTAAAATATATTTCTAATCCAACTAAAGTCCCTTTGTTTGAGAAGCACTGAGAAAAATCATGAGCTTTGAATAATATGAAATAATGTTTCTATAGCAATATAGAAACAAGGGGAACATGATAGCAGTGTTAGGGGAGACATGATAGCAGTCTTCCAATATTTGAGGGGCTGCCACAGAGAGGAAGGGGTCAAGCTATTTTCTAAAGCGCCTGTAGGCCAGACAAGAATAATGGATGGAAACTGAACAAAGAGAGATTCAACCTGGAAATAAGGAGAAAATTTCTGACAGTGAAAACAATCAACCAATGGAACAGAAGTTGCCTTTGAAGCAGAGATGGTATTCAGCAGTTTCTCACCAGTTCTGGAGAACCGATAGTGGAAATTTTGAGTAGTTTGGAGAACCGGCAAATACCACCTTGGACTGGAGATTTTACAGTATCCTTCCCTGCTACGCCCACCAAGCCACACCCAGAGAACCGGTAGTAAAAAATTTGAATCCCACCATTGCTTCGAAGGTTGTGGAAGCTTCATCACTGGAGGCTTTCAGGAAGAGATTGGACTGCCATTTGTCAGAAATAGTATAGGGTCTCCCGCTTGGATGGGGGTTGGACTAGATGACCTACAAGGTCCAACTCTAATGATCAGTTATCTGTTATTAATGACAATCCTTGTAAGCTGTGTAATTATGAAAAGTTAAAGAAAAAGTTTTTGTGCACGTGCCTGCTTTTATCTTTCTGCCTTGCTGTTTAAAGTGGGAGACTAAAAGGTTGCCCAGTTTTTGCTTTCTCATCAGAGAAATAAAACTGATTATCAGTAGCCTCGTGTTCTGAGTTTCATTGGACTTATCAGATTCTGAGCTGCACCCAAAAAACCTTACAGTAAGATAAAATCACAAAGGTCAGGGAGGGAGATTAGGGAAAGGTCAAAACAGTCAAGATGGCAGCCCACAACCATACCATCAAAACCACATTTATTGGGACCCACCAAAAAAAGAGCAAGACTTCAATTGTATAATGGCAGCCGTCATCTTGCCTTTTATGACTCCTTCCCTGCAGTTGCCTCTGACAAAGGTAGAATTCTTAGTGTGGTTAAAGTAAGTTAACATCCAGTGGGTTAGTTGGAAATAGATAAAAATGTAGAATGTATCATTGTGAAATAATAAGCTGAACCACCACATGCATGAAGAAAACTGTGTGGGTGTTTTGTTTTTTTAAAAATAATAAACCCAGTTTTCCTTAAGGAAATTACTTGTGCACCATTTGAACCTGTGCCATCACTAAAGTTATGCCATCCTAACCTCAAAAAAATTGTCTGGCTTTTTAAATCAAGATTTAGGCAACACTGCATTTTGTTTGTGTGACATTTTATCTGAATCAATTAAAGCAGGGATGTCAAACTCAAGGCCCACACGGTGCTTAGATCTGACCCATGGGGTTGCTCTGGAAAGAGCAAAGGACCAGGCCGCAGTGCCTCTGCCAGCAAAAATGGTGAGTCCCTCCCTGAGTTCTGTTTTCACTGGCAGAGGGCTGCAGGAGGTTGTCATGGCCGAAAACAGGGCCCGGGAGACCATTTTAGCTGTCAGAGCGCTTGGGCCACTACAAGTACCCCCCCCCGACATGAGTGATGTCATGCTGGCCACACCCACTCTGGCCACGCCCACTCCTGTCCCCTGAAGTCAAACACAACCCTGATGTAGCCCTCAATGAAATTGAGTTTGACATCCCTGAATTAAAGCAACGGCCCCCAACTTTTCGAGCACCAGGGACAGGTTCTGTGGAGAGAAGTTTTTCTATGGCTCATGTGGGGGAGATATGGTTTCATGCGCTGCCTACATCCCGTGCATGCGCAGATGGGGCTTCACTTGTTTGCGTGACCCGATTTCTGACCGGTTCTGATCCGTGGCCTGGGTGGGGGGAGTTGAATTCAAGATTTTGCATTTGCACAACAGATGGAGCTGTACAATCACCATGTGGGATGGGTTGGCAGAAACACACAGATTCAAATGCTGCTGGTTCAAGTGTGTTTTGCAAATACAGCCAAACTTTATTTTTTCTTGGCTGTAGAAAACTGCAAATAGATGAAACAATCTGATATAAAATTAGAAATCCTTTTTTAAAATTTATTTATTTATTTTGTCAAGCATGCATTTGATAATACCTATGTAAGTATAAACATGATTATTAATACATGAAATAGATATGAATAAAAGGGAACATTAAGACAGGGATGATAGGCACGTTGGTGCACTTATGCATACCTCTCACAAACCTCTTAGTAATGTCTTCTCTCTCTTTTTTTAATATTTTTTTTATTATTCTTTTTCACATTTTACAAATCTTGATCTTAATATTAATGGTACAGTGACAACATTATTACATATACCAATCTCATATATACATATACATTTATATACATTCATATACATTTGTCTACGACTTACTTATCTCTGTTATTCTTATTTCTATTGTTCAAACGTTTGTACTATCAATCCTTTTAATAGATTCCCCACCGGGTATTTTTCTTGCATTCAGACAATCATCTTTAAATACCGTTGAAGAAAGGCAAGAATTGCTGTAATAACAATTAGGCCTACTTATAAATGCCTTTCTGAAATTGCAAGTGAAGGGTTAAAATCAGAGTGGTTTTTTTTTTCTGAATATCACCAAGAGGAGGAGAAATTAAGCAACATTTTGCAAGGTCAGAGATAGTTTTGTGGGTAAATTTCTTCTAGATACTTACCCTTGAGATGTAAGTGTTTTAAATTAGATTTAAATTAAATTAAGATTTAAGAATGGAGGGATCATCACAAATTCACTGGGATTTTGCCCAGTGGTGATATTCAAAATTTTTTACTACCGGTTCTGTGAACGTGGTTTGGTGGGCGTGGCAGGGGAAGGATACTGTAAAATCTCCATTTCCACCCTACTCCAGGGGAAGGTTATTGCAAAATCCCTATTCCCTCCCCCACCCCACTAACCTGCTTTCCAGCTCCGTTCTCCTGTGCAAGGCAACCAAAGAAGACCCGGCCAATCAGCTGGGACTTGGGAGACAGAGAATAGAAGTGGCAGGGCCAGTCAGAGGTGGTATTTGCTGGTTCTCCGAATTGCTCAAAATTTCCGCTACTGATTCTCCAGATCCTGTCAGAACTGGCTGAATACCATCTCTGATTTTGCCTTCCAACTCTCCCTCAAATAGATCCCACTCTTGAGAATTTTACTGAAAGCCTTTTCTGCGACTCTTTCATAAAATTAAATGAAAACTACCCGAAAAGCAAGCAAGAGGTTTTCTCTACCCTCTGCTACTGTATGAATAAAACATTAGTGAGCCACTACAGTTCACACTTCCTGGTCTGCTGTCAAATACATTAAGAACAGGCTGGTCAAAGGGTGTTTGGTTACCTTTGGCAACATTGAGGTGGCTTTCTGTAATTTCCTTGAAATTAAGGGAAATCACCTGATGGCAAGGGCACCCTGTGAAGGATGTTTCCCGGCAATCTGTGTTACAAGAGAAGCCTCAACCTTGTTTGTTCTCCAATCAACACCAACTTCCTGGAGTGTCTGAAGCAGATAAAAGTCCGCCAGAATTTGGACTTTTCTCTCTCTACCTGTGGTTTAAAACAGCTGCCAGCGGATAGAGGAGGCCAAAGTGAAAGGGTGAGAAATGAAGGCTGGACAGCTGGTTGAAGATCCTGCCTTGGCATCACCAAGCCAGCTGTAAGTGTCTTGATTGGGCAGGATTACTTATTGTTCTCCTTTGTATAGGAGAGAAGGGGGTCAGAAATCACACTGGATTGGGGTGGGGGGTGGAGGGTTCAGTGTGATTAAAAGTGAGAAATGGCTAAATCACAGGGGAGCTAATTAATTAAGCAGAATTAAAGAAGCCAAGGACAGGAGAACTTAGAATAAGAGAATTGGAAGGGATCTTGGAGATCTTCTAGTCCAACCCTCCTAGCTCAAGCAAGAGACCATTCACCATTCCAGACAGGTGATAGGTGTTATCTTGGGCAGGGGGTTGGACTAGATGACCTACAAGGTTCCTTCCAACTCTGCTAATGTAATCTAATCTATCACTTGGTCTCAAGAATCAAGGTTCAGAAGAAGAGCTATAAATGCTGTTTTATAATAGTTGGAAGCAAATCCTGAGTTCCAATGGTCCAGAGATCAAGGCAAAAGTATGAAAATGCTTAAAGGAAAACCAGCCTGAATTTTGGAAAGTAGGAGATAGAGTGAAAACAGCATTAAAACCAATGGAGTGTTTTAAAGAGCAAAGAAGAAAATGGACTCCCCAAATATTGTCATGTTACCCATATAGACATAGGACACACACCTAGTCCCCTTATCAGACCCCAAAATCACAATTTTTGAGCATGATAGCAATAGCACTTATATACTGCTTCACAGTGCTTTACAGCTCTCTCTAAGTAATTTACAGAGTCAGCCTATTGCCCACAACAATCTGGGTCCTCATTTTACCGACCTCAGAAGGATGAAAGGCTGAGTCAACCTTCAGCTGATGAGAGTCGAACTGCTGGCAGGCAGCAGAATTAGTCTGCAATTCTCCATGCTAATCTGTGGAACATCAATAACCTGCAGAGATAAGATTGGCCCCCACTATGGCACCCATTCATAAGGCCCTGAAGCTATGGTTGTGTCAGTAGGTCTAGGGACCCCAGAATGATATAGAACAGTATTCCCCAACCTTTCCAGATTGGTGGCCACATGATTTTGTGTGAGGGGCAGGTGTGCATATCTACATACTCACAGCTTCATTTGGCTTGTCTAGTGAAGAGAAGGACCAGGGGAGACATGATAGCAGTCTTCCAATATTTGAGGGGCTGCCACAGAGAGGAGGGGGAGTCAAACTATTTTTCAAAGCGCCCGAAGTCCAGACAAGGAACAATGGATGGAAACTGAACAAGGAGAGATTTAACCTGGAAATAAGGAGAAAATTTCTGACAGTGAGAACAATCAACCAATGGAACAGACGTTGCCTTCAGAAGTTGTGGGAGCTTCATCACTGGAAGCTTTCAAGAAGGAACAGGACTGCCATCTGTCAAAAATGGTACTGGGTTTGCTGGTGCAGAGGGTTGGACTAGATGACCTACAAGGTCCCTTCCAACTTTATTAATCTGTAGGGCACCTGTATGGCAGCTGATTGATTACTATGGATAATTTCTGGGTGCCTAACACTGTATCTATTTGTGTGAGAGGAGGGCAGGCAGTCCACAGGTTGGGGACCCTTGATATAGAGTCCATCAAGTGTTGTCATTGGGGGTGAGGGTTTAATTTGGTTTTCTACTGGAGTTTTATCTTTGGAAATTGTCTGGGATGAGTTGGGCACCCATATAAATACATTTTTCTTGTCTCCTGAAAAAAACTGAGCCTAGAATGTCTTTCATAGGCAATAGGCCTATCACATAAGTACATCTCCATTTTGTTCAGTAGTAACATAACAACACAGACCCGCCAGACCCTGGTTCGTAGATTGCAGAAGAAGCTGAAATCTTAGCTTTGCAGCTTTGTTTAAGACTGGGGGGTGGGTGCACTGCTACCGGTTCACACCGCTTTGGACAAACCGGATATTAATTTTACATCTAGTTCACCGAACCGGTAGTTGCAATGACTGGCTGGCCTCACCCACACTGCCCCTCCCCTCTCCTCCCCTCCGCGGAGACTGTTTTCGATCCCAGGTAAGTGCTGGGCCCGCACAGAGGCTCGGGGAGGGGAAAAATGGGCCTCCGACAGTCTCTGGAAGTGTTCCTGGCCTCCGGAGAGCCACCTGAGTCTGGGGAGGCTGAAAACGGGCCTCCCGGATGTTCCGGAAGGCAGGAAATGGGCCCATTTCTAGCCTCCCCAGAGCCTCCAGAGCCTGGGGAGGCCATTTTTGCCCTCCCGAAGGCTTGAGGAAAGCCTTCAGAGCCCAGGGAGGGCGAAAACAGCCCCCCTGCCATGGTGCAGGAGGCCAACTAGGCCACACCCACCTTGGCCACATCCACCCAGCAACCGGGCAGAGAACCTGTTGCTAAATTTTTTTGAAGCCCACTCCTGGTTCATTTAAGGCTGTATGCTAGTTTACGGTTCAGGGGGTTGTTCAAACTCGGCCCTGACTAGTTTCCTTTCCTTTCCTTTTGTTTCTCTTCTCTTTTTTCTTTTTTTCTTTTGCGCTTTGAAGTCATACTCCTGGCAACTGCCTGGACTAGTTCCTGCAGTTTTTTTTGGCAAGATTTCAGAAGTGGTTTGATCGTGCCTTCCTTACAGAGCTGATAGAGAAAGGATTGGCCCAAGGTCACGCTTTGTGCCTCAGGCAGGACTAGAACTGGCAGTCTCCCAGTTTCCTTCCTGATGCCTTAACCACTACTTCAAACTGGTTCTCTGAGGTTTCTTTTGACCAAGGTGTTTGTCACCGTTCCCTGTGTGATGTTTAGCTCAAATTATTCCCTGCCCTGCACTTCCACACCCTCTCCTATAGTTCTCAAAATAGAAGTTCTGCCAGAAAAGACTAGGAGCCAAAATACCAATGGCTACCGTGAAGAAAAGACACAAAAGCTGCCAGCAAGCAGGAAATTGTGATTCAGGAACGATCAGCCACTCTGCCACGTCTCCTGCAATGAGCTTTGATGCCTAGTTATTGTGCCAACATTAAAAAAAAAAGAAGGAACTTGGTTTCTTTCTTCTTCTTTAAATATAACATAAGCCCATGCCAAGGGCATCTGAGACTCCTTCATTACATGGTTGATAAATCTGGGCTCTGGCTGTCAGTTTGTCAACCCTGATTTTAAAGCAAAGAGGCTGTATGCTTAAAAATAGATTAGCCAAACCACAGTTCTACAGCCTGCATTGCAACTTGTATTTCAGGCAAGAGGCATTATTATGTCTATAATGGAATTATGTCCAGAGAGCATAGTCCTCGACATACAACCATTCATTTAGTGATTGTTTGATGTTTCAACAGCACTGGGGAAAAAATTGACAAATGGCCAGTCCTTACACTTATGACTATTGGAGTATCCCCCACAGCCACCTGATCAAAATTTGGGTGCTTGTGCAACCAGCATATTTTTATGGCAGTTGCAGCATCCCAGATCAGGTGGTCAACATTTGCAATTTCCCCATCTGGCCTCCACCGAGCAAAATCAATGGGGGTGGGGAGTCGGATTTGCTTAACAACTGAGTAATTCACTTAACAGCTGCAGTGATTTGTTTAACAACTGTGCAGAAAGGTCACAGAATTGGTCATGGCTCACTTAACAACCGCCTTACTTAGCGATGGGATTCTGATTCCAATTATTTATTTATTTATTTATTTATTTTATTTTGTCAAAAGCTTACAATACAATAGAAATAAGAATAAACATAAATTTAAATATAAGAAATAGGAACTAATAATTGGGGACAATAGGACAGGGACGGTAGGCACGATTGTGCGCTTATATGCCCCTTACAGACCTCTTAGGAATGGGGTGAGGTCAACAGTGGTTAGTTTGAGGGTAAAGGAGTGGGGGTTTGAGCAGGTGACAACAGTATCAGGTAGTGAGTTCCAGACATTGACCACTCTGTTGCTGAAATCATACTTCCTGCAATCAAGTTTGGAGTGGTTTACATTAAGTTTATATCTATTGTGTGCTCTTGTGTTGTTAAAGCTGAAATATTCATTAACTGGTAAGATGTTGTAACGTATGATTTTATGTACTATGCTTAAGTCCAATCTTAGCTGGCGTAGTTCAAGGTTGTCTAAGCCTAGAATCTCAAGACTGGTGATGTAGGGTATTCTATTGCGAACAGAGGAATGTAGTACTCCCCTGGTAAAATACTTATGGACTCGCTCAATTGTATTTATGTCTGATATACAGTATGGATTCCAGACAATAGAGCTGAATTCAAGTATTGATCTAGCAAAGATTTTGAATGCCCTAGTTTGCAAGTATTACCAGAGGAGAAGCTTCGTAAAATTAAATTTACAACTTTGTATTCATAAGCTGAGGAATGCCTTTAGACGAGGCTGTCCTACATTATGTGAAAATATAAGTTGCACATTATGTGCTGCTCTCCTCTGTGTGCACATCACTTACCAGCGTGCTTAGAAACAAGGTGCAGCCACACATTCACCAATTTCTGACTTTGAAACCCTGGGGTAAAAATCAACTCTGAAAGATTTCAAGTTCAAAGAAATCTGAGATGTATTGTAAATGAAGCTTTCTGAAACAAAACTAAGAAGAGGTGCAAACATTTCAGTTAAATTGAGATTCTTCTTAGTTACTCTTAGTATTAAGAAACATTTGTAGAGATCTGGATTCTTGTCTGGTGCTTCCTGAGCTTGGTTGCCTTTTTCCAGATGTTTCATTACCCAACTAAGTAACACCATCAGAGCTAGGAGGAAGTGGGGTTTACTCTAAGTTTATATATCAGTGGTTTGCCCCTTCTGTGTCGGGGAGAGTATTCTTGATAGTTCCTGGATTAGGCTGTGGTTTACTGTTTGAGTGTTTGTCTGAGTTGGTAGTTCTTGGGTTGTTTACTGCTTGTTTGATCATTGGTCCAGTATTAATCTTGGTGTTCTATCTGTTCTCATGTCAGAAACACTTACAAAGCTAAACAAAGGGTGCTTCTGAACTAAAAGTATTGACCAGTGAACAACACCATTGCCCAAGGGATGCCCAGTTGCCAAATGTAATGCAATCTTCCGGGGAGGCTAACTTTCATGTCCCCCAATCTTGGTGTTAATCTCTGCTTATCTGGATATTTTGCTGGAGAGGTGGCATTTTGATTTTTATTGTTTCCTTTTTAGTTTTTTTGACTACCTCTTTTGAATGATGGTGTTTATCTTTATTGCCTGTTGATTTTGAATGGTCCCAGTTTCTCCATTGAAACTATGGCAAAGTCTGTCCCGGTGTTTTTGCAATTAAGAAGTTTTAATTGTGTCTTCTGACTGCTAGTTGGTTCGTAGATGCTCTGTGACAGTCCTCTGCCTGTTTGTCCTTATATAGTGGCTGTTACGGTCTTTACACGGTGTGTGATAGATTACTTTTATTTATTTTCTTCTGGGGTTGTTGGGTCTTTCGGTTTGCTTAGGATGTTTGGAGGACTGTAGTTGCTTGTGATGTCATGTGGCTGTCATAGTATGTTGGTTGTTTCAGAGACGTTTGTGTTATCCTTTTCACAGCTTGTGTCGGTTGTGCTGTGTGGGTTGAGTGGTCAGGTACTTTTTGATGAAGTTGCACAGATGTCCATTTTGTTGGAAGATGTTGAGTAGATGATCCGATTCATTTTCCGGATTTCCTGATTCATTTTCACTTGTTGTTCAGGATTGCTGCAGTAGTCTGCAATTTCAAATGGGATGTAGGTCCCCAAAGTTTGGGCTACAGCCCACTACTGGGCCTTGGCCTATTTGCAACCAGGCAGTGTGAGTGATGGGCCTGTGCATGCACACACACACACACACACACACACACACACACACACACACACACACACACACCAACTTGCGCAAGCAGCGGGCACCTGCTGCTCATGTAATGAAGCTGTGCATGCACATGCATGGGCCACTTGCCCTCACAGAAAACCGTCCCCTCCTTTCCCCCACCGCACCAGGCCATCATCCCTGAAAGGTTGGGGAATGCTGCCTTAAGGGCTTCCCAAGAGCAGGGCTCAAAAAAGTCAAGACAGCAGCCATAACTGAAGCCCTTCCCGTTAGTACATAAAAAAAGGTGGGATTTCAAAGTCATGAGTACCATCTTGACTTTTTGGATTTTCCTTTGTGGATATTTTTGCATGGCTACTGTGGGATATAGGCTTAGTCTCCTGTCAAGGGCAGGGAAAATCAGCAAATCCAGGCAGTTGAAAGGAATGTTTGTTGTAAGCTTAAACTCTCTACAAGAATCTGAACTACAGACGCTGAAAGCAAACTGGTGGTAGATAAGTCGAGACGTCCCAAAGGTGTTTTTTTCAAGGGGCAGCTGGACATTCTGGTTTTTCTTTGAAGACATTTCACTTCTCATCTAAGAAGATTCTTCAGCTTTGATCGAATGGGAACCCTTCCATTCCTCACCATCCAGTCAGAATTGAGGAACCTTCTTGGATGAGAAGCGAAACGTCTTCAAAGAAAAACCAGAAAGTCCAGTTGCCTCTTGGAAAAACAGGAACCTTTGGGACAACCATGATCTGGATGACTGAGAATCTCTGTAAACATAAGAGTCAATGGAATTCAAAATCTCCTACATTTCCTTCGTTTTGCTCCAGTGAGGTATCTCTGAAATTTTGTTGCAATGGACAGTATTTGACTGCAGAGTTTAATGATTCTAGTCTGGAGCGTAGATTCTTATAATGCCTCCTCAAATCCAGAAGCCAATTTCAAAGCCAGTTTGGTCCAGTGGTTAAGGCAACAGGTGGTCGAAACTGGAAAACTGTGAATTCTACCCCTGCCTTAGCCATGAAAAGTCTGCTGGGTTTCAGCCCAATCCACCTCACGGGGCTCTTGCTGTGGGGAAAAATAGGAGGAGGAAGATGTTGGATATGTTGACATTTGTAAAAAATAATAAAGGTGGGATACACACAAACAATACAGGGACGTGGTGGCTCAGTGGCTAAGACACTGAGCTTGTCGATCAGAAACATCGGCAGTTCGACGGTTCGAATCTCTAGCGCCGCGGAACGGAGTGAGCTCCTGTTACTTGTCCCAGCTTCTGCCAACCTAGCAGTTTGAAAGCATGTAAAAATGCAAGTAGAAAAATAGGGACCACTTTGGTGGGAACCGTGTTCTGTGCGCCTTCGGCATTCAGTCATGGCAGCCAAATGACCACACAGACATCTTCAGATAGTGCTGGCTCTTTGGCTTTCTAATGGAGATGAGCACTGCCCCCTAGAGCCGGAAACGATATCACGTATGTGCGAGGGGTACTTTTATCTTTACCTTTACAAATAAACAAATAGAACAATCCCAACTCGAAGTAAGATTCATAAGGGGATATATTAACATACAGCAAGCTCAGCTCTTTATTATTCACTCTAGTCCAGTGTTTAAAATATGTGGACTTCAATTCCCAGAATTCCTCAGCCAGCCATCTTTAAGTTTTGAAGGTTGAGAAACGTTGTTCTAGATCAGAGTTCCTCAACCATGGCAATTTTAAGAGGACACATATCTGGCTGGGGAAATCTGAAAATTCTGGGAGTTGAAGTCTACACGTCTTAAAAGTTGTCAAAGTTGAGAAACACTGCTCCAGACAACAGTTTCTTAAAATGTAGTCTTAAGATCGTTGAAACTTCCCAAGGTGCTCTCAGGGATCCATGAAATCAAATGTATTTGCCAGCCTATGTTGAAAAATAATTAATAATATTAAAATCCCATCAAACAATTGTAAGGCGTGGTAGCAACAAATCTGTTAATTGGAATTATTAATTCAGTAAATATTGATAAATATAAAAATGGGAAAGAGTTCTGAAAGAATATTGACACCTATAAAGATATTTTTCCTTGGCAGTCGCATATTATTTTTTTATGTGCTATAATTAAAACGTTTTTATGATTTTACGCTGCCCAGAGTCACTTACTTAAGATAACAGGCTATAGAAATTATATAAAATGAATAAATAATAAATATAAAAAATAGAATACTTCATTTTTTTCATTTTCACAGTACCAACATTTTCACAGCTCAATAGAAAATCCATCCCTCAAATCCACTCCAGCTGCAAAAGTCCTGCTCTCTACCCAAAATAATTTTCTCAGATAATTCCCAGGATCTAAAGAAGTAAAGCTATTCACCAAATATCAGATTTCTTATTTTTTGGAATAGTCCACTTCCTCTTCAGAACGAACCAACCTTTCGCCTTTAATGAAGCAGGTAGTCACACTCATTCTGCCAAGCCTACCCCACAGGATTTTTTAAAATTTATTTAATTTAGTTAATTTTTTAAATTTATTTAAAACAAATAATCCATCTTCCATTTAAACAGTGTGTTGTCTGGTTACAAATATCTTGTGCAATAACAAATACAGTTACATATATTAATTGAATTGGTATTGATTCTTACTTAATATTGATATACACAATATGTCTAATTATTAGAACAATCCCTATCTTAACATATTTAATTCTATTAGCATGTTTTCTATATTTCACTAATCTTTTTTTAATGTCTAATTCCCATATTTATTCTCAAGCCATCGATAAAAAGACACAGGATTGTTTTTCTAGTTTGGGGAAGGCGGGGAGAATGGGAAGAGGAAGCACCATATATACCACCGCAAGCCTCCAAAGGAAATATACGACATATATTCCAATATTTGAGGGGCTGCCACAGAGAGGAAGGGGTCAATCTATTTTCTAAAGCGCCAGACAAGGAACAATGGATGGAAACTTAACAAGGAGAAATTTAACCTGGAAATAAGGAGAAACTTTCTGACAGTGAGAACAATCAACCAATGGAACAGAAGTTGCCCTCGGAAGTTGTGGGATCACCATCACTGGAGGCTTTCAAGAAGAGATTGGACGGCCATCTGTCAGAAATGGTGTAGGGTCTCCCGCTTGGGGGTGAGGGGTTGGACTAGATGACCTACAAGGTCCTTTCCAACTCTGATTATCTGTTATCTGTTATAAATCTAACCAAGAAATAAACCACGATGCCCCACAGGGAGACGTGTTTAGGCGAAAGCTTGACTTTCTTTAAATTTCTTCTAAACCACCAGGGGGCGCCATTGCCCTTAGCAATCGCCGTTTCCTTTCGGCCAATCCGGAGTCACTCCGGTGAGTTGTAGAAATTCCGAATTGCTCTCCGGCTTCCCGAAAAGGCTGATCTCGATTTTCGGGCAAGAGACGCAAGCCGAACGAAGGAATCCGTCCTCCGCCTCCCGCGAGCTGCGAGGGGCGCAAGAAGATCCTCTTCTGAATTTTGGCGGAGTTCAAAGAAGTTTTTCCCACGGCATCGGCGGCGCCGCATCAGCCGCGGAGGAAGGCAAAGGGGAGGAGGAGAAAATCGGACGGTCCGGAAAAAGGGGAGGAGGAAAAGATCGGATGGTTCGGAGTAAAGCCAGAGGCTGCCGATCCGACCTGCCCGTCTCCCGAGTACCAGCTCCGCGCGATCAGAGTCGCGGATGCTTGGCCAAACATCCAGGATGGCGAAGCTGGGGGTGGCCCTGCGCAGCAACAGCCTCACCTTACCCGAAATCAGGTACCCGCCGCGTCCCCCCTTCCTGGGCATCCCGGTTCTTCTGCTGCGCCCTAGAGGCGAGCCCGCGCTCGCTCTGTCCCGTTTCCAGTCTTCCCCGGAGACCGCGTGGCTATCCTGGCTAAGGATCAGGACCCCCATCCCCAATTTTAAGCCAACCCAACCCCGTGGCATCAAGCCAAGCTTAATTTCCTGACCTCCTACTACCCCCAGCAAGCTAGCCAAGGTTTATTCTGCTTCCCTGTGGTTTCAAATCCAAACAGGATCTGTCTTGCGGGCGCTTTGCCACCCTTTCGCTATGGATTTCGGAGGGGCGCCCTCCAATTTAAGCCCCCCCCCCGATTAAAGAATTAAATTAAAGAAACCCCGTTTCTACTTCCAGGGGGGGCCCTGTGATCCAATCCACTCATCCCGGCAAATGTATCCCATTCTTAACTTTTTTTGGCACTCAGACATAGAGTAGTAAAGGCGGGGGGGGGGGGGGCGGGAAATCCTCTGTTTCATCCCACAAGGAAGTGCTGCTTACTATAGGTCGGGGTCCCCAAAACTTGGCAGCTTTTAAGACTTACGGATTTCAGTTGAAGTCCACAAGTCTTAAAGTTGCCAAGTTTGGAGACCTCTGCCATAGGTGGTCTCACAATTACATTTCCTTTTTAAAAAAACAGGTTAATTTTTTTTACCCAGCATGCTTTTTTTGGCTGGGGGGGGGAGCATTTTGAGATTGTAAGTAAGCAGATTATTTTTATTTTGCTAAGTGATTGTTTCATTTTCTGTTTTGTATTTTTTGTTAACTGTTACTGACTTTCAGGAGTCGGATATGACTCCCTCTAGCGGAGATTGAAGCTTGAGGCCTCCATGTAGCTCCTCTTAACAATTGTCCCAAGGTGTTTTTTTTTCTGGAGGCAACTGGACTTCTTTGTTTTTTCTTTGACGACATTTAACTTCTCATCCAGGAAGCTTCTTCAGCTCTGACAGGATGGTGGGGAATGGAAGGATTTATATTCCTTGCAGACAGCTGGTCATTTGCATCCTTTTAAGAGGGTCCTTGAAGCACTTGAAGGTTTATCTGTGTCCTCAGAGTAACCTGAGCAATGCTTCTGGTTTTTGTAGTCTGCAATTTTTCCTCTAGAAATCCATTTCTACTCCCACACCATTCAAAGGTGTTCATCCCAAATTGTATAGCTAAAAGTCTGTAGAGAAGTCTTTATATCTGTGAGGATACAGATAAACCTCCAAGTGCTTCCAGGACCCTCTAAAAGGATGCAAATGACCACTTGTCTGCAAGGAATATAAATTCTTCCATTCCCCACTATCCTGTCAGAGCTGAAGAAGCTTCTTGGATGAGAAGCGAAACGTCTTCAAAAGAAAAAACAAAGTCCAGTTGCCTCCTGAAAAAGCATCTTTGGGACAACCATGACCTGGATGAGTGAGAATCTCTACAGTCTCTTGACAATTGTATAATTGCTGCCTTTTGGATTTATAACCAGAATATAAAATGTATATGCCTCCTGACTCTCAGCGACTCTGGTTGGTTTATAAATGACATAAAATATAAAAACAAGACCAACGGAAGCAACAAGAAACAAAAAGGGCAGAAAGGAAGCAATGCTTTCCAATTGCCATCTTCTGGATTTATTTCTCATTTTAAATTTCCCAGTCTGAGACCTGGGATTTTCTAATACCCCATTCAGGTATTAGCCAAGCCTAACCTTGCTTAACTTTATCAATATCAGGAATGTTTTGTGTTGTGTTTCAGTTATTACAGTATTACGGTTATCCTCAATCTTTATTTTATTGATGATGGTGTTATCCATTCAGTCAAGTCAGATTCATGGAGATTTTATGGGCCAGGTCTCTTCCAATCTTGCACTATTTCTTTGAGTTTTTGTATACTCTATCTGGTGTCAGCTTTGATAGCATCCACCCACCATGTTTTTTGATGGCCTGGTTGCCCTTTACCGCTAAATCCTCCAAACATAACTGGAATTCCCAATTATGGGAATTAACTCCAATGAATTCTCCACATATGATATGACCAAAGTAAGTGAGATATAATTAACAATTATTAAATGTATAGGCCTCCTGATTCGCAAAGACTTTAGGTGGTGTACAAATGATTTAAAACATAAAAAAGACAATAGAAATAACAACCAACAAAAAAGGAATAGAGATGAGAGAATAACAAATTGGGTGGAATTTTGAAGTTTATCATTGTTTGTTTGCTTGTATCCTGCCTTTATTATTTTTACAAATAACTCAAGGTAGTGAATGTATCGAACACACCCACCTCCTATTTTCCCCACAACAACAACAACAACCCTGTGAGAGAGGTTGGGCTGAGAGAGAGTGACTAGTCCAAAGTCACCCAGCTGGTTTTCATACCTAAGGCAAACTAGAACTCACACTCTCCTGGTTTCTAGCCTGTTGCCTTAACCATAGGCCAAAAGGATATCTCCTCCATTTTGAAGAATTTCTAAATTGTGTTTCTTGGTTGAGTTTGTGTTGTACATAGAATTTTTGTTAAAAATTTCAAGGATAGCACACAATATTTTAATGTATTGGAGTTAGGTCAACCCTTTTGGTCACTTCAAGACAAGATCTTTGGTTGCTTTGATTGGAAATCCTAAGAATTGCAGGCCCAAACCTGTTGGAGGACACCAGATGATGTGCAGGACCAGACCCTAGAAACTCTGATCATTTACTGGTTGTCTGTATTCTTTCTGAGCTGAAATCTGGAATCTCAATAGAGCCTCTATGTGCAGAAGCAGCTTCCCTCTGAATCTCACATTCTAGAACAGTGGTTTTCAATCTGTGATCCACAGACCACAGATCATCACAGGGGGGGTCCGTGAATATTTGATGCAGTCTAGTGCTTTAAATCTTGAATTCAGTCTTTGGGGTCCAAAGGTATTTAAAAGGGGGTCCATGGTGAAGAAAAAGGGTTGTTTCCAAACTTTTAACAGCTTTAACATGATTGGAGTTCAACTCCCAGAATTCTACACCCAGCTTAAAGTCCAGATAAATTGCCAAGATAAATGCTGTTCAAGAGATATACAGAAGAAAGAAGGCTGTTAATTCATTCCCTGTGGATGTCAGCCTCCAAGAATCCTTTCTGGCTGCCATAGAAATGGGAGGGTGGGGGAATAATTGGGCTTTGTGGGGGGGGGAGAGTGCTTGAGGATGAAGTTGACGTATTGTAAATTTGGGGTGCTTACTTGATTATGCTTACTTGCTTACTGTGCAGATGTAGCATCTTATCTTTCTAGGCCAAGGCTTCTTGAAGCTGTGTTGTTGTCAACATTTAGAAATGGGGTGATCGATTTATTTTAATTATATCCTTTCTGGAGAGGATGCAATCTATATAGCACTCCCTCCCCACAACAAACTGTAAGGTAGGTTGGATTAAATGAGAGGGATTAAGCCCCTGAGTCCTCCACAGTGGTGGATTAAGGCTCACTGGTGCCCTAAGCACTGACAAATCTTGGTGCCCCCCTCCTTTGTACATACTGTACAAACAAAGCCATATTCTCAACTTTGTGGTGCCCCCTTTGGGCCTGGTGCCCTAAGCACGTGCTTAGTCTGTTTAATACGTCACTGGTCTTCCAGGAAGCTTCTCAGGTTAAAGGAGGATTCAAATGGGTCTCCCTGTTTTTTGTCTAGTAGCTTCATCCCTGGACCACCTTGCCTGTGGGTCTGAGAGGAAGAGGCCAGCCCAAAGTCACCCAAGATGCTTCTGTGACTGAGGGGAGACTCGAACCCAAGCCACTCCACCTGCTTTTAGCCCACCACATCACACACACTAACTCCCACTGGATTAGATCATCCTTTAGTTTAAGCCATTAGAGCAGTGTTTCTCAGTCTTCGCAACTTTAAAATAGGTGGGCTCCAACTCCCAGAATTCTCCCATGCTCGCTGGAGATTTCTGGGAATTGAAGACCATGTGTCTTAAAGTTGAGAGACATTGCATTAAGGTTTTCCCATTCAACCACAAACCACTTATTGCTATGCGCGGTTTAATTTTAGATCACAATCGTTTACGATTTTACATGCAAGTTTGTGGAGATACCTGGAGGCGATGTGCATCGGCATATAAAATCTGACTTTTTATTGGTTCCACAGCGTGGGATGCTTGGAGCTTGCAAAAAATTTGAGGAGCTCTGACAAGTCAGAGCCTGTATCACCACACACAATCCCAGACAGAAAAAATGATGGTAGATATTGAATCCCAACTCCCAGAGGTTTCAGCTTTCACTAAAGAAAATTACTCTGTTGTTTCAGTACTTTTTACTCAGAGAGTTATTATTTCTTCAGCACAATTGCTCTGCAGGAAATTCAGCTTACAGAATTCTCTCTCATCAAGAAAGAAATGCCATGTTGATAGAAAGAAGCTTGTTTAACGTGATTTAAAATACAGAGTCCTCGACTTATGATCACAATTGAGCCCAAAATTTCTGTTGATAAGCAAAACATTAAGTGAACTTTTCCTCAATTTTTGACCTTTTGTGCCACAGTTGTTAAGTGAATCTGGCTTCTCCATTGACTTGACTTGTCAGAAAGGGGAATAACATGATCCCAGGACACTGCAACCATTATAAATATGAGACAATTGCCAAAAATCTGAATTTTGCTCATGTGGCCATGGGGATGCTACAATGGTCGTAAGTGTGAAAAATGATTGTCACTTTTTTCAGTGCTGTCGGAACTTAGAACGGTTACTAAACAAACTATTGTTAAGTCGAGGACTACCCGAATTGATTTAATATTTAACTTTAAATGTACATATTTATTTTATATGTAGATGTTTTGTTTTCTTAAGCTGGGAAACCGTAAACATGCACACACACTCTCTAGACACAGCTTAGTTTCTCCTGCTTGGCTCAGAAGTAGAAAATTCAAGACTGATGACTATATGGATATAATCATGTATTATTGTGTGTGTGTGTGTTTGTGTGTGTGCATGAGAGAGAGAGGGAGGGAGGGAGAGAGAGAAAGAGAGAGGGAGAGAGAGGCAGAGAAGCAGAGAGGTGGGGGTTCAGTAATGAAGGAGTGAAGTGCTCCTCTCATATTTTGTGTCATCTTTTGCTGTAATATTTTTTGAGTTCCCATTCTAGCATGGGATCACTTGATGGTTTTTCATCCAGTTATAGGCCACATCCAACCCAGATTGATTTCTCAAGATCAAACAAGATCATCTAGATCTAGAGATTGTCTTGTGTTGTGCTTTAGAAATCAGAATCTGGTTGCAATAAGACGTCCCCAGTATGGTAAGCATTCCAAATAGGTTGGGAATTATGGTAGTTGAAATCTATTATATTTTAAGGGCACGAGACTGGAGAGAACTGCAACAGATGTGTTTATACCTTTCATGTGCATTAGAGGATCCAGCTACTATGCTGCTTTTGTGTGTGTGTGTGTTTCACATCTCACTTTTTTTCTCACAATAATCCTGTAAGGTAAGCATGACTGAGAAGGAATGAGAGGTCCAAGGTCATTCCATTCAGTGAAATGGACTCCTTTTATTTACTTATTATGTATGAATTGCTTACTCTCAATTTTTTAAAAGTCAGAATGCAGCATTTAAAATCAGAATTGTAGAATCCTTATCAGTAACAGTTTTTTGTTCCACAGAAAGATAGCAGCAAAAGCAATCACATCCTTTTTCATTCTTTTTCCCCCTGGAAAAATTCAGGTCCTTTGTAACTTTTTAAATTAGGCTGTTTTAAAAATTAAATAAGATGAGTTTTAGAATTGTAAACATTTTAAAAATAACCTTCAGTGTACAAGTGGTTGAAATCCATAGCTCAGTTACAAGAGATAGCACTATAGCTGATGCACCCAGATGTTTCATTATACTATATGATGCTATGTTATCCATGCTGTATCTATTTTTGGAGAGATATATGATGTCCCTGCATTGTGGAACAGGGTTATCTAGCCTCCTATTGTCCTGAGTTCAGGGGAAAGGAAGTGGATGTGTCATTTATATTTGAGTTACCACTTTGGCTGCTATCAGTAATGAAAGGTTCCAATTCTTCCTGCTTATTTTGATCCTGTGATAGAAAAACACAGCTAAACCAAGATTGTCAGGATGTGTTGAGGCTGATTTAAATGTGGCTCTGGACAAGCTGGACCTTAACTCCCATTGGGAGCCATTGGGCTGAACCAGTAGCTATGGCAGCTGGAGATGATCGGAGTGGTTATTTAACACTGTCTAGGACAGGAGTGTCAAACTGGATTTCTTGGAGGGCTGGATCAGCATGGTGGTTCTCCATGGGCTGGTGGGAAGGGGAGCGGGGAGGGAGGGATGCTTCCTGCAGCACCCTGCCGGCCAAAACAGGACATGGGGAGGCCCCATGCGGCCCCCAGCCAGAGGTGGGATTCTAGCGGTTTGGACCGGTTCAGGTGAACTGGTAGTTACAGTGAGCATTTGGCCTCGCCCGCCCACCTCTGCTCTTTCCTGTGCTTTATTTCATTGTTTTAGAGCACAGCTGATTCATGCGGCAGAGCAGTTTGCCGCGCCTCAGCTGTTTTATTCACAGGGGCTGCAGTAAAAAGTAAGTGTTAGCGCTGAAAATGGGCTTTTTTAAACGTGGAGCGTGCACACAGAAGGAACGTTTGGCGCGCGCTGACCGAACCAGTTGTTACACCGGTTAAATCACACTACTGTCCCCAGCACCCCATTTTCGGCCTCCACAGTCCCCTTTGCAGCACTTTGCCAGCCAAAAATGAGCTGCAGAGGAGCCGTGCCCCCCACTCTGCATTTTGGCTGCCAGAGGCACTGCGGACCAGTCCTTTGATATTTCCGGGCCAGTCCCACAGGCCAGAACTAAGCACTCTTGAGTTTGACACCCCTGGTCTAGAACAATGCTTTTAAGATGGGTGGACTTCAACTCCCAGAATTGCTGGCTGGGGATTTCTGGGAGTTGAAGTCCACCCATCTTAAAGTCCCCAAGGTTGGGAAATACTGCTCTGGGAGGAGACTAGAGTGTTTCTTTGATCAGACTTAATTGCCAAGCGAGCCAGTTGGCAGAACATAGTAGCTCTGTAAATGAAGCTGTGCATCCACACTGCAGCCAAACTTCCTTCGGGAACAAACCCCTTGCGGCTTGCCAGAGGATCTCAGGAATGTGGAAGCCACCCAACTGGGTGGATTTGTGTTTCAGATCCTGTTTTGCAAAGCATCTGAAGCACTCATCCAACACTTAAAATTTCCAGTTAATAAGTATTCCATCTTCCAAATTATTCAGAGGCCGGATTTCTTTTATCCCCTTTATTTGTGTGGCATTGTTGATATATTTATGCCTATAAGCATGACGTGGTCTTTTTGTTTTTTTGAATGACAACTTTTTAATATTTGATATTGCTCTTCCTTAAATTGTATATTTGCACCATGAATATCTAATTGGGAAGTTCCAGCACTGGTTGTCCTTGACTTACAACCGTTCATTTAGCGACTGTTGAAAGTTACAACTGCATTGAAAAAGGGACTTACAAATGACATATAGGATTTCCTGCCTGAGTAGTGGGTTGGACTAGAAGACCTCCAAGGTCCCTTCCAATTCTGTTATTCTGTTAACCAGCCCTTGCACTTATGACTGCCAGAACCTCCCCATAGTCACTTCATCAAAATTTGTGCTCTTGGCAACCGCTATGTATTTTGAATTCTTTATTGTCATTGTATGTATATACATAGTATACATGCAATGAAATTCACATAACACCCAGAGACCAGACCCAATATGCACACACATACGACAATCCCCAAACATATCCCCACCCACCAAAATTCCCTGCCCCCTAAAAACACACAAGCATCCACGCAACAGACCAAGTAATATTGTCCAACAACTCATTGAGTTCCTTAAGTTCATTGTTAAGTGCAATTATAGCTCTGGGGTAAAAACCATTCAGAAAACGTGTGGTCCGAGTTTTAATTGTCCTGTATCTTCTGCCAGAAGGCAACAGTTCACAAAGATTGTAAGCAGGATGGGAAGAGTCTCTGAGAATGTTGTGCAACTTCCTCAAATAGCGAGATGCGAAGATGTCATCCAGGGCTGGTAGCCGGAGCCCGATGATATTCTGGGCAGTTTTAATTATTCTCTGTAGAACTTGCATGTATTTAACAGATAACAGATAATCAGATTTGGAAGGGACCTTGTAGATCATCTAATCCAACCCTTGCCCAAGCGGGAGACCCTACACCATTTCTGACAAATGACAATCCAATCTCTTCATGAAGGTCTCAAGTGATGGTGCTCCCACAACTTATGAAGACAAGTTGTTCCATTGGTTGATTGTTCTCACTATCAGAAAGTTTCTCCTTATTTCCATGTTAAATCTCGTTCAATTTCCATCCATTATTTCTTGTCTGGCCTTCGGGTGCTTTAGAAAATAACTTGACCCTTTCCTCTCTGTGGCAGCCCCTCAAATATTGGAAGACTGCTATCATGTCTCCCCTGGTCCTTCTCTTTTCTAGACTAGCCAAGCCCAGTTCCTGTAACCGTTCTTCATATGTTTTAGTCTCCAGTCCCCTAATCATCCTGGTTGCTCTTCTCTGTACTTTTTCTAGAGTCTCAACATCTTTTTTATAATGTGGTGACCAAACCTGGATGCAGGACTCTAGGTGTGGTCTTACTAAGGCTTTATAGAGTGGTATTAGTACCTCACTTGATATACAATGGTTGCCACATCCTGGGGTCATCTGATTGTCATTTATGATTTTTCCCAGCTGACTTCTGACAAGCAAAGTCAATGGAGGAAGTCAGATGTGTTTAACGATGGTGTGATTCACTTAAACAATTGTGGTCGTAAGCCAAGGACTACCTATAAGTGAACATTATACCTGCAGAACAAAATTTCCCCTTATAGTCCTTCTTTGTTGCATGCATTTTACAAGGTATACTGGTCCATGCATAGAGATTCCAGTTGGCTATTATGGTTATTTAGCTAACGTAGATCAACAACAATAACATTTTTGCTTCATGGGGTCTGTTGGCTTTGACTAAATCAGCAGATTTGGCCTTCCTAAGAATATGTGATTTAATAAAGGTAAAGGTTTCCCATGTCCAGTCAAATCCGACGGTGTTCAATAGGCCAGATAAAAAATTCATCTAAACCTGATTCAAAGCAAGACCAAAGGGAATGATCATTCCTTCTGTGTTTAATCCAAAACAGCTGGTAGTCGGAGATAGACTATTCCTGAGCATGGAGGTTCCCTAGACTAATTGCTGTTTTATACTTTATTGAGAGTTAAAGGCCATGCCAAGTTGCACCCAAGTTGCAGTAGTTTTCCATTCTTGTCATCTCGTCAGCCAAGATCTCAGGGTTTTGTATTGGGGCAGGGCAACTTATGAATGCACAGTTAATAGATGGAAAGATAATTGTTTTGGATAAATGACAGGCCGATGAGAAACTGCTTGATGCAGAGGAATCCAAAACCAAGCAAAACAAAACCGAACGAGGGCAGAAAAGAAGGAGCTTCTCTTTTTTCACCGCCGTAAATCTTTTCGCTATTTCGGCAGCATCGTTCAATTCGGGGTGTCTTTTTTTTTTTTTGTTATAGCTGTCTAGGTGATGGCCGTTTTTAAGACTCGGCTAGGAATTCTGCTCTCTCCTTATTTAACGCGTTTTTAACATATTTCTACGGCCCTTCCCTCTTTCTTGAAGGCTCTTGTTCACAATAGCACCTGAGCCTTAGGGGGAATCATCTGTGTAATGGACGCAGTGGAAGCTACTCACTTTGGGATGATGGTGACGGGCAATTACTCACCGAAATGACTCCGGATGAGGAAGGCCGGTCTCCACCTGTGGCTGGAGGTAAGAGAGGAGCGAATGACACAGCTGACCATATCTTGTTCTTCTCCCAGCTGCATCCCTGACATGTCCGGAAAAAGCCGAAAGAGCAAAAAGAAGATGTCAGAGCAGAAAAAATCCTACAGCCTGGAAGAGTTTGTTGCCGAGGGTCTCCGAAATGAACACAATGCACTTTTGACTCGGTGAGTCTGGGTACCCTTCCAGAGAAGATCCCTGCCCAATTGAATCCGATTATAAAACCTGTTAAAGCCAGCTGCTCCATTCTGGCTGGGGAAAATGGGCATTGTAATCCAGCTGTGGATTACTGCTGTGTGGGGAGAAAAAAGTAGGGTGAGTATTGTGGATGTTCTCTCTAGTCCAACTTGGAGAAATCCAAGTGACTGTTCACATTTAAGCCAGTTATTAGATTAATCCTTGCTGGGTTTATATGAGACACAGAAAATATACTATTGAAAGGCCTGAGTTTACGGTCTGGATAAGCCATAACTGACTTAGAAATAGGGAGAATTTTCCTGATAGTGAGAACAGCTTGTCAGTGGCTTGCCTTCAGGAGTTGTGGGTGCTCTTATCACTGGAGGTCCATGGAGATTTTCAATCATCCAGGTTATGTGGGACATTTTGCTTCAAATCCAAGAAACTTCAGAACTGGAGAAGCTTCTAGGATAAGAAATGAAACATCTTCACGGAAAAACAAAGTCCAGTTTGCCTTTTGGAAAAGCACTTTTGGGGATTCCATCACTGGAGGTTTTTAAGAATAGATTTGTCCAGAAGCATGCAGGTTCTCCTGCTTGAGCAGGGGGGGGCTGGACTAGAAGACCCCCAAGGTCCCTTCCAACTCTTGTTATTCTGTTAAACTCAACCGAGCTTAATGTGCTATGTGCATGTAACTGCTGGACCTGTCAAAAAGATATTGAGTGAACAAAGCAGGTTTGTTGAAACTGGTTTGGCATTTTCCACTTTTAAGATTGTTCTGAAGAATTACGGATTTGATAAGTCAGTAAATATCAGTTGATCCATTTGGTTTCTCCCTCTGCTTTTAGATCCAAAACATACGATGTATCTGTCTCCAAAGAGACAGAGAAGGAAACAGTTTCTATCCAGAGAAGGACTTCTGTCTCTGATGTAAGTTTGGGGTAGGTGAAGTTTCCTAGGACTGGCCCCAATGATGATATAACTATCCCGATACTACCTTTGCTTAGAGGTGTTGATTTCCCTGCCTAGATTTTCCAATTCACAAGGGTCAGTTTTGTGCATCAAGAGGCTGGATTTCCTTCTACTGCCATTTGGGGGCAGCCCTGGCTCACCATTGTATTATTTCGGGTTTGCCTACAGGTAGTCCTCGCTTAACAAGCACAACTGAGCCTGGAATTTTGGTTATAAGTCATTGCGGTCATTAAGTGGGTCACCATGACTCAGTTTTACAACGGTTTTTATAGCTGTCATAAAGTTAGTCATCATGGTCATTAAGCAAATAATTGTTAGGTGAACCGCATGGTCATTAAGTAAGTTTTTGCCTGAAACTGCCAGAAACCCAGCAAAATAAATGGTCATGTGACTACAGGGTGCTGCAACCAGTTGTAAATTCAAGTCAGTTGTAAAGTATCCAAAGTGCAATCATGTGATTGTGGTGAGGGGCAGTCATAATTTCAAGGGCATGTCATAAATAAACTTTTTTGAGTCCATTATAACTTTGAATGATTATTAAATGATTGGACATTAAGCGAGGGCTACTTTTATCTGGAAGAACCTACCTTCTGCCTAAGATTAACGTACAAAATCCTAGCAGGAGCTATTCTTAGATTTGTTATCTGTGCTAGAGTAAACTTATTTCGCTGGAGACTTTCATGGTCATGGAATTTTAATGTTTTCCTTCAACACCCTTTTTCTTTGTGTCAGCTTAAAATTTTCAGTGAAGATTGTTTAAATTTTTCTTGCTATATGGAAATGGATTTTGCAACTCAAAGGGCTTGAGGGTAGGAATACATTTAAATCTGGGCTGCACAAATCCAGATGATGACAACATGAAAATACACCCATCTCTATGCTGCCACTTAGTGGGCATTTTGGATTTGCTGTCTATAATGAAATCTTGCCTTCCTCTTGAGTATTTTAGTAGAATTACTCTACTTTGCAGATTGCTTGTGGTGAAAAACATTTCCAAAAGCTGTTATAAACTCACTGTTTAGTGTAGACTATGGGTGACATGATAGCAGTCTTCCAATATCTCAGGGGCTGCCACAAAGAAGAGGGAGTCAAGCTATTCTCCAAAGCACCTGAAGGCAGGACAAGAAGCAATGAATGGAAACTAATCAACGCGAGAAGCAACTTAGAACTACCGTGTTTCTCACAAAATAAGGCAGGGCCTTATTTTTTTTGAGCCCTGAAAAAACGGCTAGGCCGTTTTTTCGGGGGTGAATTAATTTCTCTCCCCCCCATCAGCGGGTGGGCGGCAGTGGTGTTCCCGCCGGCACGACAACAGCAGCAGTGCCGGAGGGAACGTGGAAAGTATTTCTGCCACCACTGGGGTGTGTGCGGAGCCACACACACCCGAGCGGCATCAGAAACGCTTCTACGTTTCCGCCGGCGCTGCTGCTGTTCTCATGCCGGCAGGAACTGTGGAAGCCATGGAGGCAGCTCCCCTGCCCGAGAAGCAGCAGAAACGCTTCTACACTTCCTGCTGGCGCGAGAACAGCGGCAGCGCCGCGCAGGGCACTGTTAAAGGCAAGTTTCCCCCCCTGCCCTCCCCCCCAGCATGTTTTAACCCCCACCCTCCCCCCCAGCATGTTTTAAACTAGGGCTAAATTTGGGGGGAGGGGCTTAATTTCATTTCATGCCTAGAAAACATGCTGGGTCTTCCTATTGGTGGAGGCCGTATTGTTGGAGAAACACGGTAAGGAGAAATTTTTCTGACAGTTAGAACTATTAATCAGTGGAACAACTTCCCTCCAACACTGGAAGTTTTTAAAAAGATGTTGGATAACCATTTGTCCTACCTAACCAGGAGGTTGGACTAGAAGACCTCCAAGGTCCCTTCCAACTCTATTCTATTCTATTTAAAATACTTGTGCCATTATGGATATATCATGATATCTTCAGACCTTTTCCCTTACCACAAAATTTTGCAAGAAAGATGCCTATTGCTGCTTTCTATCTAGGCTGAAGTTAAGTAGGGCATTCTCACATGATTTTTCCTCTGTTATACCCTATAGGGATTGTATTATGCTGCAGGATTTCTGTGCAACACCAAACCATGGTTCAACCTCCTTCCACAAGTTATTTTCAGGACACTTTCTTTGCTGCCTGGTCATCTTGTCTGGGGACATATCTTTGGTCACTGCCCATGTTTTCTAGAATCATCTAAGTCTCACTGACCTTCCTCATTCTTAAGATACAGCATCTTAAAGTATGTCCATCTTGAGCCTCCTCCAGACTTGCGATTCCACCCACTGCCAGCCTAGTTAAATTCCATTCATCAGTCAAAGATGTCCTAGAATCTTTTTAAAAATAGAGAAGTTCAGGAATGACAGAATTGGAACGTGCCTCGTGGGATTCTTTTCACAATTTAACCCTGCTTCAGTTTAGGAATCTATATATATCAAAGTGAAATACCACACACGCATCATCACAAAATCTCCAGAACCGTAAAGCCTACAAACTTGAAATTTGGCACTATGTTCCTCTTGGCTTCTAGGTGCTCATTAAGAAAGGATTTTTCAAAATGACCATCATCAGAGCATTAGTATTTCGTATATTATTATTAACACGCTCTGATGCTAAGGAGTTCTACTCCCCCTCCCCACCTGAAAAGAAATCTCTTCCAAATGCAAAACACAAGCAGAGGAGAGAAGTTTCAGTTTCACAGCAGCAAGCAGCTTTAGTAGAGAACAGTTGAGCTAAGCCACGCCCAGGTTCCTTGCTGTCTCCTTGCTCACACAGCAAATACCGTTTCAGTTTCCAAACAGCCCTCAACTCTCTTACACACTGACAAGACACTAGCCAGATGAATACCGATGGATGCTGGTAGGCAGAGGCAGAATTCCCTCCCCCCCCCTTATTTTCCTCCCCAAAAACAAAGCCTGATCACATAGTTTCGTAGCGAAGCACAGGTATCCAGCTAGTCACTGAATAATTGGCAAGATCTGTAAATTCTGCAGAGGGTGTGTTGAAACGAATGGAAGGGACTCAGATGTGGGTTAAAAATATTAGTAAGGTAATTTGCTGAATCTGAAATATCGGCAAAAACATTGATGCTTTCATCCAAGCCTTCCTTTGCTATTATTGAATTTTGCAAAATTGACGGCATTTGTTTTATTTTGGGTTTGTTTGTTTTTTAAAAGTTAAGTTCTGAAAATGTAACCGTTTTTCCCCTCTCTAGCTGGCGAAGCATGCCATGAATTTCCGCCGCGTCTTCAAAGATCTCTCTGAAGAGGAGGACCTCCTGGAAAGTAAGTGATTCCTGCAGGATGCCATCCCCTCTCTGTGGTTCTTAAAGTCTCTTGCATCAAAAAACATGCTGTACAGGTAGTCCTCGACTTATGACTACAGTTGGGACCAGTTTTCCCAGTGTTGAGCCAGGCAGTTGTTTAAGGGAATCGTGCCTGGTTTTATGCCCATTTTTTTTGACCATGGTTGTTAAGCGAATCACATGGTCATTAAGCAAGGGAAGTTTGTTTGTCGGATGCTGGCTGAGAAGCTTGCAAGTGGTGATCACATGATCTCTGGACACTGCAATAAATGCTGGTTGCCAAGGGGCCAAATTTTGGTCATGGGACTGTGGCAATGCTAGGATTGTTATAAGTGCGAGGACCGGTTATAAATCACTTTTTTTTCAATGCCGTTGCCACTTTGAACAGTCACTAAACTAGACGTCTGCAACCTGCGGCTCTGGAGCCACATGCGGCTCTTTTGGCCCTCTTTGTGGGGCTCCCTGTTGGCTGATTACACCACTGCCTGACCCTTCCCCTCTCCGTCGCTCCTCGCCTGGCCTGAGAAGATAAGGGTGATGGCGGGGAATGGAGACTCGCTCCATATTCCAGAGCAGGGGGGGACTGGGTGGGAGTGAGTGATGTCGAGTTGGCCACGCCCACCCAGTCATACTTGGTCGTTAAATTATTGGCTCCCAGTGTTTTCTGTGGGAAACAGGTCCAAATGGCTCTTTGAGTGTTTAAGGTTGCAGACCCCTGCACTAAACAAATGACTGTAAGTCAAGGACTACCTGTAACTCATGACGGATTGACTGTTATTTCCTGTAATACCGGAAGTGATGAAACGGGCCTATAATTCGTCCTGAAAAGCCTTGCAGAGGTTTTTTCCAAGCCTCTGGGAGGCCGAAAAAGGCCCCAAACCCGCTGAAAAATCAGCTGTGAGGTGCAGTGCAGGTAAGGGGGGGGGGATTGCACATGCATACGCAGAGGGAGTGGGGAGGGAGGGCGCATTGCATTGTGGTTGTTGGTACGCGAGTATTTGCGTTTCATCCACTCTTCAGGGAACTTCATAGAACATGTTAAAAGGAAGACATGGGAGGTTCTGTTTTCCAAGTCTGCATTTGCAGTATTTTATTAGGCTGTTTGTTATTAATGTGAACTGTGCGTCTCTCTCTCTCTCTCTTTTTTTGTACATTAATCCAGATTAAATCTTTCCCTACAGCAAGAATCTCAACCTTTCAGGTAGTCGATACAGTTTTGTAGGCAATAAAAAAAAATCATACTAATTTTTTTTTTAAAGAAAATGCATTGCTTGAGATCTCATTTTAGAACACATCTCTCTCATAAGTTTTCAGCCTTTTTTTTTTTAAATTTTATAAGTTTTAAAGAGATATCACTTTAAAAAAAAGATTAAAAAAGAGCGGTGGTGGCACAGTGATTAGAATGAAGTATTGCCGGCTAATTCTGCCCACTGCCAGGAGTTCGATCCTGATCGGCTCAAGGTTGACTCAGCCTTCCATTCTTCCGAGGTCGGTAAAATGAGGACCCAGATTGTTGGGGGAAATAGGCTGACTCTGTAAACCGCTCAGGGGGGGCTGTAAACACTATGGGGAGGTATATAAGTCGTAAGTGGCATTGCTAAATGTTATTGCTATATTTGCCTTTGGAAATAAACAGATGGAATTTAGTGATGTGGCAGGTGTATCACACTGCCAATTCTCTTGTAATCGTTCTCATAGGCTTCCCACATCGGAACGATGAAAGATGTCTCGTTGTTCTTTCACTTCTGATGTGGGATTTTTAAAATCAATCTTTTTTTTTGTCCTAGCTGCCAGTAGTGGGATTCAATTTTTTTTACTTCCGGTTCTGTGGGCGTGGTGTGGTAGGCGTAATGTGGCTTGGTGGGCGTGGCAGGATAAGGATATACTGCAAAATCTCCATTTCCACCCCACTCCAGGGAAAGATTACTGCAAAATCCCCATTCCCTCCCCACCCCACTAACCTGCTTTCCAGCTCCGTTCTTCTGTGCAGGGCAACCAAAGAAGACCCAGCCAATCAGCTGAGACTCGGGAGGCAGAGAATAGATGGGAGCCAGTCAGAGGTGGGATTTGCCAGTTCTCTGAACTACTCAAATTTTCTGCTACCGGTTCTCCAGAACTGGTCAGAACCTGCTGAAAACTACTTCTGCTAGCTACCAATCCATTGGAGGAAATAGTGCCCATCCTTCTGTTGATTCATTGTTTGTGTCCCAAAAGTAAAAACATATTGTACATTACAACACATAGAAGACGCAATTTATTTTAAGAAAACTGTTAGGGGAGAGAAAGGAAATATGAGTTAGGAGTACCGGATGGCTCCTGTGTCATGGATTTTATGAGTGAAGCAGTCATCCCACTGATAGGATATAATGTCCTGGTAGATCCCTTCCCAGACTAGGGAAGCTTCTTATATTTCTGAGTCACCCATGATCCTCATTAATCCTTAATTCCTCATCTTGATTCACAGCATTTTCATGTGCCTGGCAACGAGAGATGCCTTATTATGGCCGCCTCTACGTCACGAACAGTCATATCTGCTTCTACTGTAGTGTGCTTCGACGGGAAGTTAAGGTAGGGCTTCTTGGGCTTTAGCAGATTAACCATAGTAGCACTGCTTAAAATGTTAAGCTAATACAAGTAGTCCAGTGGTGGGTTTTAAAATTTTTTTACTACCAGTTCTGTGGGCGTTGCTTGGTGGGCGTGACAGGGGAAGGATACAGTAAAATTTCCATTTTCACCCCACTCCAGAGGGAAGGTTACTGCAAAATCCCCATTCCCTCCCCACGCCACTAACCTGCTTTCCAGCTCCATTCTCCTGTGCAGGGCAACAAAAGAAGACCCAGCCAATCAGCTGGGACTCAATAGGAGGCAGAGAATAGATTGGGGGCAGGGCCAGTCAGAGGTGGGATTGGCCGGTTCTCCTCAACTACTCAAAATTTCCGCTACCAGTTCTCCAGAACTGGTCAGAACCTGCTGAATACCACTTCCGAAGTAGTCTTTGATTTGCAGCCATTCGAATTTACAATGGCCCTGAAAAATGTGATTTGCAACCAGACCTCACCCTTGCCACCATCCAAGCATCCCCATGATCACATTGGTATCCAAATTCGGGCTCTTGGCAACCTGCACGTACAGGTAGTCCTCAACTTACAGCAGTTCATTTAGTGACCATTCGAAGTTACGATGGCACTGAAAAAAGTGACTTACGGCCGGTTTTCACACTGACGACCATTGCAGTATCTCCATGGTCAGGTGATCAAAATCTGGATGCTTGGCAACTGGCATGTATTATAACAGATGCAGTGTCCTGGGGGTAATCAAAGTCAATGGGGAAGCCAGACTCACTTCACACAACTGTGTGACTAACTTAATGATCGCAATGATTCTTGCTGCAGTGGCAAGAAGGATCATAAAATGGGGGCAAAACAAATGTCTCATTTAACAAAAGAAATCAAGCTCAATTAAGGTTGTAAGTCGAGGACTACCTGTATTTATGACAGTTCCAGCATCCTGAGGTCACATGATCACCATTTGCAACCTTCTCAGCCAATCACTGATAAGCAGAGTTATCTTCTTCAAGATTTATTCAGCCCTAGACAGACTTGAGGGGCAGATATGATCCTAGCTCTCACTCCAACCAGGGGTGGGATTCTACCAGTTCAAACCGGTTTGGACGAACCGGATGTTTGTCAGGATTCTGGCAGTCACCCCCATTTAAATTGTGAATCTCGAGCCAAACTTCCAAAACTTAAAAAGGATTTATTGGGAGTTAACATGCCGGCACTGCCTGGGTGTAGCTGACTCTGAGGCACATAATCCATTGTCACCCTTGACCCTGGGTTTCCCCCCACCCCCTAGGTGTATCGTAATTCATATTCTCCAATGGGACACATCCATAGCCAAGAGTCATCAATCATGCCCTCCTAGTTAGAATTTTGCGTGGCAGAAACTTCAGTCCCCTAGTTACTATCTTTGAAAACATTTGTGGAATGCAGTTTCGGTTTTGCAAGCTGCTGCACTGCTCCCCCCTCCCTTTCTGTTGGCAACTCTAAAAAGACCAGAGAAATATTTTATGAGTTGACAATGTTAAGTTTTCATCTGGTTTGCCCAACCGGTATTTCAACCGACCAGATGGCCCCGCCCATCTCTGCTCTCCCAGGAGTCTCCACGTGGCCCATTTTCGATGCAGGTAAGTGCAGGGTCCACGTGGAGGCCTGGGAGGGGAAAAAAACGGGCCTTCCGGAAGTCCAGAAATAGGCCTGTTTCCGGCTTCCGGTGGGCCTCCAGATCCTGGGGGAGACCATTTTCGCCCTCCCAGAGGCCCGGGGGAAGCCTCCGGATCCTTGGGAAGACGAAAAATGGCCTTCCCGGAAGTTCCCAGAGGCCACACCCACCATGGCCACACCCACCCAGCAACCGGATAGCGAACCCTGACTCCAACCCTTTTCACCTCTGTCCTATGCAGGTTCTCTGCTTAGTCACGATGGCTTTCTGCCGTGTATAAAGGGTACAGCTGAGCTCAAAATTTATGTTATTAAGTAAGACAGTTGCCCCCATTTTACGACTTATCTGGCCACAGTTGTTAAGGTAATCAATCCCTACCGTTATTAAGTTAGTAACCCGGTTGCTAAGTGAATCTGGCTTCCCCATTGACTTCGCTTGTCAGAAGGTCGCAAAAGGGGATACTGCAACCGTCATAAAGATGAGCCAGTTGCCAAGCGTCTGAATTTTGGTCACCTGACCACAGAGATGCTGCAAAGGTGTGAAAAACTTTACAGTCCCTTCCCCCCCCCATACTGTTGTAACTTTGAACGGTCACTAAATGAATGGATATAAGTCGAGGACTGCCTGTAAACCCATTCATAGTCATTTCCTCCAATGTCTCATCAAGAACAATGAAGAGCCGATCTATGCCTCTGACTCTCTCTTTCCCACCATTTTCTCCGGGCAGGTTATCATTCCGGTGCTGAAAATCAGTGTCCTAAAGAAGGCCAACACAGCCTTGTTGGTACCCAACGCCATTTGCATCCGTACAACTGAAGGGGAGAAGGTAGGAGAGACTTAGTAACAAAGATTACCTTGTCTGAATGGTAAAGCTAAAGACCAGACAAACTGAGCGACAGTTGTAGGTAAGGCCTTCTTTGGAAGAGAAAATTCTGTGTTGTCCGATCTTAGACTACAAGTCGCTGAGACCCCGGAAATGGTTTCATCCCAGTTCAGACTATTTCCATCAGGGCCTGCTGCATAAAACCGACAGTCTCTCTCCCCATCAGGAAGCAAAGTGTGTCTGGTATGAGTGGCTTAGAAATAAAAAGAAAACAAAATGGCAATTAGGAAAAGAATGAGAAATATGTAAAATATGTAAATATGCCATAGAGAAGATTGATGTGTAAGGATAAAATATACTGATTTAGATAACAGATAACAGATTATCAGAGTTGGAAGGGACCTTGTAGGTCATCTAGTCCAACCCCCCGCCCAAGCAGGAGACCATACACCATTTCTGACAGATGGCAGTCCAATCTCTTCTTGAAAGTCTCAAGTGATGGCACTCCCACAACTTCTGAAGGCAACTTCTGTTCCATGGGTTGATTGTTCTTACTGTCAGAAAGTTTCTCCTTATTTCCAGGTTAAATCTCTCCTTGTTCAGTTTCCATCCATTATTCCTTGTCTGGCCTTACAGGCGCTTTAGAAATAGCTTGACCCTTTCCTCCCTGTGGCAGCCCCTCAAATATTGGAAGACTACTATCATGTCTCCCCTGGTCCTTCTCTTCACTAGACTAGCCATGCCCAGTTCCTGTAACTTCATATGTTTTAGTCTCCAGTCCCCTAATCATCTTGGTTGCTCTTCTCTGTACTTTTTCTAGAGTCTCAGCAGCTTTTTTGTAATGTGGTAAATAGAACTGGATGAACAGTACTCTAGGTATAGTCTTACTAAGGCTTTATAGAGTGGTATTAGTACCTCCCTGGATCTTGAATGTATCCCTCTATTAATACATTTATTAATTTATTATTAATGATTTATAGCAAGAGTAAGATGTAATGGTAATGGAATAAGTAACTATATATATATTGAAAAATGTAAGGGGATGTAAAAGATGTCTCGATGTTGATAACAATGTATAAAGTTTTATTTTATATTTTTAAAATTTGAAAACTTAATATTTTTTTTTTAAAAGGAAGCAAAGTGTATTCTTTCTGATTGAATTTGTTTTTGTGCTGCAATGTCCTGTTTGTCCTCTGTTCTCTATTGCAGTTTCTGTTTGGCTCCATCCGGTCACGGGAAAATGCCTACCAGCTCCTGCGCTCTGTTTGTAAACATCTCGAGGTAATTAAGCTCCAGACTGGAAATGTTGCTGCATAGCTGTCCCAGATTATTTTTGCAATCCTCCCCCATCCATCTCCACCCATCTAATCTCCATAGGCTCAGGGCCCGTCAAGTATGGCTTAATTGACTTCCTGCACCACCACAAGATGTTAGAATCAAAATCAGAATAGAGTTGGAAGGGACCTTGGATACTGGCCAGTCCAACCCCTTTCTCAAGTAGGAGACCCTATATAGGGCTGGGATTCTCCAGGTTTAACAACCGGATCGGTGATTGCATGCGGGGAGGCTCCTTTCTTGTCTCTATGCAGTTTATTCGCTCACAGGAAATCGAGCCGCCGACCTCAGCGGTGCGTAGGCCCAGCGTCTTACCACATGAGCCACCATGGCCCCTGAGGACTACCTGTAATTCACACAAAGATACTTGCCATGATTTTTGCCTTGGTTTTCAAAATTATTAGATAGTCTTGGATACTGTAAAGTGAGATTGTAAACGTTTTTAATACCCCAAGAAGTAAGATCAACTGAATAGAAAGAGGAATAGAATAGAATAAGAATAGGAATAGAATGGAATGGAATGGAAATGGAATAGGAATAATAGAAATAAGAATGGAATGGAAATGGAATAAGAATAGAATAGAACAGAGTTGGAAGGGACCTTGGAGATCTTCTAGTCCATCCCACTGCTCAAGTAGGAAACCCTATACCGTTTCTGACCAATGGTTGTCCAGTCTCTTCTTTAAAACTTCCAGTGTTGGAGCATTTACAACTTCTGGAGACAATTTGTTCCACTGGTTAATTGTTCTAACTGTCAGGAAATAATCTTCTTTCTCTTTGGCTGCTTCCAGGACAGCAGTCAGAATAACAGTCCAACTGCATCTTTCATCAGCTCAGACCATCTCCTGAAGGTACCCTTGGTATGTATGTTCAAGTCACAAATAATATAAACATACTCTTTCACACATTTATATTATTAGGAAATAAATTGTTAGACTCATTATACTTTATGTAAATCAGGAATGGAGAATCATAGTTCTTTCAAGGGCCACATTGTTTCTAAATTATCTTGAAAAGCCTGCCTGGGCTGCAAAAATCTAGGTGGCCATGAGGGGACAGCAAAGTGTTCAAATATTTTTTTCTACATCTTTGCTTCCCTCTAGTTGTATCAGTTCTTGCAGCCCATATTTAATATAACCCCACAATCAAACTGGGTCATATATAGTACAGGTAGTCCTCAACTTACCACCATAATGGAGCCTGCCCACCAAGGTTGTAAACCATAAAATGTGACCTTTGTGACTGACTTGATTTTATGACCTTGTTTGTGGCAGTCATTAAGTAAATCCTTAAATAAAGAATATGGTAGTAACAAGATCTCAACTTTTTACTTTTATATAATAATATACACTAGCCATTTTTATAACATCACAGAACATAGAACAACAGAGTTAGAAGGCACCTTAGAGATCATCTAGTCCAACCCCCTGCTCAAGCAGGAGACTCTATTCCAAATATTAGCCTCCACCTAGGATTGAACTCACAGCCTCCTGATTGTGAGGCGAGAGCTCCACCTCTAGGTCACGGCACTGGATACTGGACACCAAACCTATCTAATCTGCAAAACCCAAAGTCAACATTTCATTTTTTCCACCACAAGCACAGAGTCCAAAAGCAGTTTCCAAGTAGAAACAAAATTAGTTGTGTTCTTTAATCAAAGCGGTCAATTTGGCCATCTTTGTTAACTCTTAAATACCCCCAAGGATCTGAAGAAGCGAAACGTCTTCAAAGAAAAACCAGAAAGTCCGGTTGCCCCTTGAAAAAGCACCTTTGGAGTACCCCCAAGGAGGTTCATTTTAACTTTGAATGGTTGCTTAAGTGACCTATCACAAATTGAGGATTAGATATTCCTAGTACAGTCCAATCTTTTTCAGCGAAAAGCTTCTGGATTATTCTGAACATTCTAAAAAAATGTCTTCCCCCAACCAATCCTCATTCTTCTTTCTTTGTAGAACTCTAAGGAATCGGATGCAAATTACAACTTTCCAGAAAAAACAGGTGAGAAACCAAACATCTTCAAGAAAAAAAACACTTTTTGAAAAAGTATCTTTGCGATAACCATGACCTGGATGACTGAGAATCTCCACAGACACTAACATTCAAAGGCACCACTGTTCTCTTTAGTCTGCTTCTTCAGAGTCCAACTTTTACTTCCATAGATTATCACAGGGAAAACAGCATTATTCCGATCTTTGTAGACATATCGTAGCATCTGAATGATCTTTTCCAAGCCCTTCGTGGCTATCCTACCAAATGCTAATCTGTGGCAAATTTGGTCACCACACTATAAAAAAGATGTTGAGACTCCAGAAAAAGTACAGAGAAGAGCAACCAGGATGATTAGGGGACTGGAGACTAAAACATATGAAGAATGGTTACAGGAACTGGGCATGGCTAGTCTAGTGAAGAGAAGGACCAGGGGAGACATGATAGCAGTGTTCTAATATTTGAGGGGCTGCCACAGAGAGGAAGGGGTCAAACTATTTTCCAAGGCACCTGAAAGCCAGACAAGGAATAATGGATGGAAATTGAACAAGGAGAGATTTCAACCTGGAAATAAGGAGAAATTTTCTGACAGTGAGAGCAGTCAACCAATGGAACAGAGGTTGCCTTCTGAAGTTTTGGGAGCTTCATCACTGGAGGCTTTCAAAAAGAGATTGGACTGCCATTTGTCAGAAATGGTGTAGGGTCTCCTGCTTGGGTGGGGGTGATTGGACTAGATGACCTACAAGGTCCCTTCCAACTATATTAATCTTTACTGCTGATCAGTGATTCTGAAAAACACAAACTACCCACCACTTTCATTGCCAATTCTCAGGCTGTGTGCTGACTGGTACTTGGCTTTGTTTCTTATTTAACAGACGTGGCAGACAGGATCCAGATACCCTATGAAACCTCTTGCGAGCAGCAACAGCAGGTGACAAAACAGCAAAGTAAGTAACCAATCTTTTCAGTTTTGACAACTGTGGATGGGCAAAACTGGCCTGGATTTCTCAATACAGTGGACAATATTTGGGAAGTAGAGAGAATGTCCTTTTTTAAAAAAAAAACCTGCCTTCAAGAGCCACAGAGGGTATACTCATGGCTAAATGATAGGGGTGGGCTAAATTGGGGGCAAAGGCAAAAGAAATTTACTAGAAGAAATTCTAGTAAATCAGGTTGCATGGGACTAATTAAGATGGAAGATGCCTATTTTAGCTTGTATTTTAAAACAAAAAGATTGCCCCACTGAAAATCCGTGGTTTGCTACAGAATTTCAACCACAGATCTTGGGAGATGCAGTGCTGTAAAAAATGGATCTCGGCTGCCATCAATTGAACAAGTTTCTCCCAATTGAACAGTAATAACAATGGAGGGGAAAATGCCAAATGCCGTTAGATTAGTAATAGCAAAAGATCTGCAAACTGGAATAATTCTGCAGATATAGGTAGTCCTTGACTTATGACCAGAATTGGGACCAAAATTTCCATTGTTAAGCAAGGTGGTTGTTAAATGAGCCACGCTTGATTTTACAACCTTTTTGCCACAGTTAAGCGAATCAGTGCAATTGTTAAGTGAATGATGAAGTCATTAAGTGAATCTGGTGTCAGGGCTCCGACAATCCACCCCCATTCGAATCATGAGTCTCTAGCCGCATCTCAGAGTTTTAAAAAAATCACTTATTAGGAGTGAGCTTGTTGGTGTTACCTGAGTGCAGCCGACACTGAGACACGTCATTCATCTCACCCTTGACCCTGGTTTTCCCCCACTTCCTGGATGTATATTCTCCAATGGGACACATCCATAGCCAAGAGTCATCAATCATGCTCCCAAGGAATAATCTTACGCGCCAGAAGCTTTGGCCACCTAGCAAATATCTAATGTATGCATTACTCCCCCCACTCCCTTTCTGCTGACAACTCTAAAAAACAAGATAAATATTTTTTTGAGTGGACATCTGGCTTGTTTCGTTGGTTTTGTTTATCAGAACTGGCTGGGAAGGTCACAAGTAAAGATCACAGGGCCCAGGAGGTTGCAACCATTGTAAATACATGCTGGTGCCAACAAGCATATGAATTTTGATCACATGACCGTGGGAACCAATGGTGGGATTCAAATAATTTTAACAACTGGTTCGCCCGGGCTCAGGTTGGCTGTCATGGGAGGCGTGTCCCATCCCTATCCTCCAACCTCCTCCACGCATGTGGGACGAGCCTCCTGCCATGGCCAACCTGACCCTGGGCGAACCAATTGTTAAATTACCCACCCCACCCCATTATCAAATCAAATCAAACGTTTATTGTCAATGCACAACATGCGTACAATGAAATTGAAAGTGGATCCTGGGTGCTGTGCTGCGCTGCAATGGAGAAACAGGAAATGGAGCAGCCGGCACGAGGCAAGGTGGAGGAGCAGGGAGAAGAAAGAGGGAAAGCGGCCTTCTTCTTCCCTCACGCTGGCCACTCCTTTGCCCATTTCTCCAGTACAGTGCAGCGCAACACCCAAGATCCACTTTGATAGCGCCAGGGGGGCGGGGGGGGATTTAACAACCGGTTTGCCCGAAGTGGTGCAAACCAGCTGAATCCCACCCCTGGTGGGAACACAACCATGGTTGTAAGTGCAAGGACTGGTCATAAGTCTCTTTTTTCAGGGCTGCTGTAGCTTCGAACGGTGGCTTAACAAATGGTTGTTACTTGAGGACTACCTGCATGCGTTGGTAAACTAATTCCCCTTTCGGTATTTAGCTCTATTCCTTGAGATGCTGTTTGAAACCCATTTGCTGGGTGTTGTCTTCCAAAACTGAGTAAAATTACCCAATCATCCTGGTGTTGCTATTGATTTAATAAGCAAGGATCTGGTTATCTTTGTCACCATCTTGTAATGAACTGTGATTAACTTTTTTTTTTGGCAGAGGCAGGGCAGACGACGAAGTCAGTAGGAAACCGGAGGACTCCACTGTGCCGTTTCAACACAATTATAATCATCTACCTCTTTTTGTGAGTGAACCTTAAAATCCTGCTGCTTGAAGGGGCTATCGAGGCCATCTAGTCCAACCTCGATTTCTTGGTGCAGAAATCCAAATTTTCAGATAGAAAACTGCCTAACTTCTTTCTGAACATCCAGCAAAGAAAAGCTCCCCACCTTATGGCTTAATTGGTTCGACTGTTGAACTGTTATACAACTAGGCAGCAGTTAGCTGGAATTAGTTTCTCTGCTATTTAAAGCGGGCCTCTGGAATGCTAGGAACAGATTCCCCGACAATCCAATTTTTATTTATTTTTAATCTGAATTGTGGGTAAAGGAACGAAGGAAAATGGTTCATTTTTTAAAAACTTTTTTTATGCCACCCTTTTCACTGTTGCAGTGACTGGGCAGCTTTAAAAGGTTGAAAATGAAGAAAATTAAACAGAAGACTAAAAACCAATTTGCTCTGATCGCTGTTATTCAAACTATTTTAGAGTCTGGCTCATGTACCTCTTTAGTACTACACTACAGCTTTCAGGGCTAAACTAGGAATAGCCTCAGGTGTTACTTCTTTTCCCAATGCTGACTTTTTAACAAGTTTCATTTGCATCTCCCATAGGGTCATTCTCCTACTTTGTTCTTCGGGGTACATTGGTCTGCGTATCATCCAGCTGGAAGAACAGCTGTCTTCCATGGGGGCTTGGCCTGAACTGGACCTTCAGCATCAGTGAGTGTTTTGTTTCTTAATTTGTACAGAGTTAGACAATGTTGTGTACAGCAGCGGCTCCCCGACCTTCCTGGCTCCATGGACTGGCAGCAGAGGCGATAGTGACAGAATCAGAATAGGACTGGAAGGGACCTTGGAGGTCTTCTAATTTCAGATAAGTGACTGTCTAGAACCATAATGGTGAACCTATGGCAGGTGTGCCTGAGGTGGCACGCAGAGCCCTCTCTGCGGTCACGCGAGCCATCGCCCCAGCTCAGCTCCGCCGGGCATGTGTGCGCGCCTCCCGTCGAGCAGCTGATCTTCAGGTCTCTGCCACAGATGCATGGGGGATGCATGCACGTTGGGGGGGTGGAGTGAGGGGTATGAGTGGGGGTGTGGCACATGCACGGGGAACGTACATCAGGGGTGGGATTCTACCAGTTCTCACCTATTCGCTAGAACCGGTTGTTAACATTCTAAGCAGTTTGGAGAACCGGTTGTTAGAAGAAATTAATGGCCTAATCCTGTAAAGAAGGCAGGAAGGAAACATTCTGGTGTTGCTTACAGAAACTGCCTCTCCATTAACCCTTATTACATTCTTGGCAGGACTAGACTTCCCGTCTCAGGAACTTCTCTGGAGTTTTTTTCCCCTCCTTTGCTGGTACTTTGCTTGTGTGGAGTGACCTTACAAAGTTACAGTGGCACTGAAAAAAGTGACTTATGACCATTTTTCATACTTACGACTGTTGCAGCATCCCCACAGTCATGAGAGGCCAGGCGAGGAGATGCGTGCCTCGATGTGAGTGATATTGAGTTGGCCACACCCAGCCAATAACATGACCACCAAGCCACGCCCACCAACTAAGCCACACCCACAGAACCGATTGTTAAAAAATATGAATCCCACCCCTGACGTATATGCATTGCATTTTGGGAGTTTGCGCGTGCACACACACATATTCACACGCTCACGCTTTTGGCACTCAGTGCCAAAAAGGTTAGCCATCACTGGTCTAGAATCTTCTTAAAAACCTCCAGTGATGAAGACGCACCCACAACATTTGAAGGCAAGCTGTTCCACTGGTTAATTGTCCTCACTGTTAGGAAGTTTCTCCTCAATTCCACGTTGCTTCTCTCCTTGATTAGTTTCCATCCATTGTTTCTTCTCCTGCCTTCTGGTGCTTTGGAAAATAAATCTACTCCCTCTTCTTCGTGGCAGCCCCTCAAATACTGGAATACTGCTGTCATGTCTCCCCTAGTCCTTTTTTCTGGACTAACCAAACGCAAATCCTGCAATCGTTCTTCATTATGTTTCAGTTTTCAGGCCTTTAATCGACTTAGTTGCTCTTATTTACACATTTTCCAAAGTCTCAACATCTTTTTGGCAATGCGGTGACCAAAGCTGGATGCAATATTCCAAGTGTGGTCTTACTAAGGCTTTATAAAGTGGTACTAATTCTTCACGTGATTGGGATTCTATCCCTTTGTTTATAAACCAAAGATTGTATTAGGTTTTTTGACGGCGGCTGCATACTGCTGGCTCATATTCAAGTGATCATCCACTAGGACGCTAAGGCCCCTCTTGACCTCCATAGTCCTCGGGGAGGGGATGGTTTCACTCATGCAACCTAGATCCCACGCATGCACAGATGAAGCTTTGTGTGCTCACCTGCCACTTGCCAACAGGCTATGGAGTGGTATCGGTCCGTGGACCAGAGGTTGGGGACCCCCGATATACATCAGAGTAAAATTCTGACTAGCGACTAAGAAACACTACTATAGTTTCAAAAAATGGAATGAAGCTGATCATGTATGTAATACAAAAAATACCATAGAAGGACTGTTCACTGTTCCAAACATTCCTTAAAATGGCCAAGTTGATACAGTGATTAAGGTATGAGACTGGAATTTGGGAGACCATATGTTCTAGTCATGAATGGGTATGGAAACCAGTTGGGTGACCTTGAGCCAGTCCCTCTCTCTCGGCCCCAGAAAGGAAATTATGGCGAATTATTTCTAAAATTGTAGGGACCAGTCCATGCAGTTGCCAGGAGTCAATACTGATTCAAAGGCATCCCACCCTCCCAGAATTTTTCAGAGATAATCTACTCCAGCCCATGTTTTATATAGAATATGCTAAACCTTCATGCTACAGGTGGGACACGATTTACAACTGATAGTTTAATTATTGTTCAAACTTAACAATGGACTTTAATGAAAGCTGCTTATAATTTGTCCTTGAAGTTATGACTGTCCCTCCCCATGGTCATATGATCACATTTTGGAAACTTGGATCCTGTTCATATTTGTGACCAACTGCAACATTCTGTAGATATTTGACTGGGATTTGCGAATTGCAGAAAGCAGCACAAATCCATTGGATATTCTGGATTCACTTAATGACCACATGATTTGTTTAGCAACCATGTGATCCAATATATGATCACGGTGACTTGCTTTATGACCTTCCTAAAACCGGTTGTAAAATTGTACCTCAGCTTAGAATTGCAACAACCTATTGCCGAAATTCTACTTTCCATTATGGTTGTAAGTTGTAATTCTAACCTCTTTGAGGACCTCCAGATTAGAGGAACATATCCTCTGCTATTGGATACTTGAACAGAACAGAATAAGAGAGTTGGAAGGACCTAGGAGGTCTTCTAGTCCAAGCAGGAGAGCCTATAACATTTCAGACATATGGCTGTCCAACCTCTTTAAAAACTCCAGCGATGGAGCTTCCACAACTTCTGGAGACAAGTTGTTCCACTGGTTAATAGTTCTCCTTAGATCTAGGTTGCTTCTCTCCTTGATTAGTTTACTTGACCTTTTCCTTTTAGAATAGAATAAAAAATTTTATTGTGAAACAAGCTGCACAGAAATGATCATAATCATAAATACATTCATCATCAATCGTAAGATACAACTTTCCAACATTTCTCCCAATTACATTTCATCCTGATCATTTTGTCCCACGGTTCAATCCTGCGTAGATCCTTCTGAACCTTCTAAAGTGGCAGACACTCCTAGTTTTGTGTCATCCCTAAATAATCATCCACTTAATCCCATTATTCAGATCATTAGCGAAACAGAGGAAGCTAAAACAGAGTCCTGTGGCATCTCTCTTAACTGGTTTCCAATCTGATGTGGAAGCATTTGCACTAACTCTCTGGGCGTGGTCATTAGCCAGTTGTGAATCAGTAGGAACCTATAGCCTACATTTTGCCATTTTATTCATCAAAGCATCATGAGACACTTGGTTAAATGCTTTGCTGAAATCAAGCTACACTGTGCCCAGAGCATTCTCCCTTGTAAATTAATACTATTTCAAAAAGGGAGATAAGATTAATCTGGCATAATTTGTTTGTGACAAATCCATTGCTGAGCTCCTTTACATATGTTCACAAATATCCCCTGTCTAGTGTAGACATCAATCTACTGGTGTATAATTTCCCAAATCGTCCCATCTTTTCTGGTTTGAAGCTAGGAACAACCTTTGTGCTCCTCCAGCCTTCTGGCAGGTTGCCAATTTGTCAGAATTTACAGCTGTCAGTTCAGTGACTTACCTTCAACAGGTCCTTCAATACCCGCCTAAGACAATGTTTGTTTATACGCGGGATGATTCTGAGTTTCTGGACTTGTGTGTACAGGTAGTCCTCGATTTACAGTTCACTATTGAGCCCAACATTTCTGTTGCTCAGTGAGACGGTTGTTAAATGAGTTTTGCCCAGTGGTGGGACTCAAATTTTTTTACTACTGGTTCTGTGGGCATGGCTTGGTGGGTATGGCAGGGGACATTTTCTGGAATAATGTCAGGTTTCCAAGTGACGAAATCAATTTTAAAAGAAAAGAGCAAAGATCATTTTCCAAGACAATTTTTTTTATTTAGGAAAGCATCAAATTGGCAAAGTTGATATGGTAATTATATGGTAATTCCAGATCTGACACAACCCCCAAAAGTCACGTTCTCCAATAGAAGTAATTCAACATTGCTTGATGTCATAAATCTCCACCTCAAGGGGCTTAAGCACAGCCAGTTCGTTTTCCCACGGGAAGAAGAATCACCTAACCTAAACAACTCTTATCTATTTCCACTCCTCCCCCCTTAGGAATGTGGCAAGCCCAAAACCCTTCCCCCATGACCTCCAAAGAGAAAGTAAGAAAAAGAATATATACTAAGCTTAACTAAAATGGCTACACATATGTCCATTTTGGGCTTGACAGATACTATAAAATCTCCAGTCAGAGGTGGTATTTGCCAGTTCTCGGAACTAGTCAAAATTTCCGCTACCGATTCTCCAGAACTGGTCAGAACCTGCTGAATACCACCTCTGGTTTTGCCTCATTTTACAACCATTCTTGCCACAGTTGTTCAATGAATCCCTGCAGTTGTTAAGTTAGTCACATGGTTGTTTAGGTGAATCTGCCTTCTCCATTGACTTGGCTTGTCAGAAGGTTGCAAAAGGTGATCACATGACCAGAGACACTGCAACAGTCCCCCCCAAAAAGCCAGTTGCCGAGCATTTTGAATTTCAATCACATGACCACGGGAGTTGCTGCAACATCTCTCAGTGTGAAAAACCATCATAAGTTACATTTGTAAAATCTGTAATTTCAAACGGTCACTAAACCAAGAAGCCGTTCTGAAATAGCTCTTTGGGTTAACAGAAAGACGCTGCTACTGCTTGCTCTCCGTTCCTTCAATTGTTGAATGGTTTTACCTCAAGGAAATTCTTCTTATTTCCTTGAAGGAAGAATTAACTGTCTCAATTCTTCCTTTAAAGAAATCAGATCCCCATGGGTTGCGAGGGTGGTAACACTTTCTCTTAGCCACCTTCAATGTAGTTTCTTTTACCTTAAGCTAGCTCTTTCTTATTATATAACAATTGGCAGAGAGGAGGCATCTTCTCTGGTTTGTGTGACAAGGAGAGATTAAGATAGCCTGGAATGAAGACAGTCTCCATATTACATAATCTTGGCAGAGGAGAGCAAAACCATCGTCTCTCATTTCAAAATGTGCCTCTCTCTTATCAGCCTCCATCTCCCACATAAGAACAAATATGGACTGATCTTTATCCTTAAGTCAACCCTCTTGTTAAAGTTTCTTTTCCACTGGGTTCCTATTTCAATTCCTCCTTCAAGTCTGAGACAATTGCTGACGAGCCTCAATTTAAAATTATTTGTTTAGCCACCGTTCAAAGTTACAAATTTTTTCACACTTAAATTTTTTTTAGTTACAACCAGTCCTTGCACTTATAACCATAGCGGCATCCCCAGGATTGTGTGATTAAATTTCAGGCACTTGGCAACCAGCCTGGATTTACCACAGCTGGCAGCATTCTGGGGTTATCTGATCGCTATTGGTGACCCTCCCAGCTGGCTTCTTACAAGCAAAGTCAATGGAGGAAATCCAGATTTGGTTATCGATAGCCTGATTCACTTAGCAGTTGCTATTTTTCAATTAACGACCATGAACAAAAAAGGTTGTAAAATCACTTAATAACCTCCTTGCTTAGCAATGGAAACTCTGGTCTCAGTTGCGGTCATAAGGGGCCTAAGAAAACTGGCCATACCCAACTGGGCATGGTCAACTCACTGCGGCCAAGTTGCCGCAGGACAACTCACCATGGGACAATTCAATGCTGTTGTCAACTCATAAAGCATTCCTGCTTTGCTTTCAAGTTGCCAAAAGAAGGAGGGGGAAGAAGAAAGAGGAACCCTGACAGCTGTATTAATAGTTTTATTCAATACTTTTATTATTGATGACCACTTTTTCTCAAAATTATTGTATTTCTGGATTGATGTTTTTATTTTATTGATGGTTATGGTTCTATCAAAATTAACTTAACTTTTGTATTTGTTGAATTGTCCCATGGCGAGTTGGCTGTGGCAAGTTATCCCATTCTGTTTGCATGTTGAGGACTACCTGTATATACAGAAGTAAGTCCCGTTGAAGCCCTCAACTTTTTCCCAGTGCTGAACATAGGTGTAATTCTAAACTTCAACTCTTGACATTCCTCAGCACTAAAGATTAGTTTAAGATCTTGGAAACTGGTTTTTAATAACATCTAGAGGGCCCAATCAGATTAATCTGCATTCCAATATTTAGCAAAGCTATTCTAACAGAAGCAGAGAGTTAATATATTATAATATTCATTCTGTCAAAAAAAGGGACATCAGAAGTATCCATAAGGGAGTGGGTGGGGTTCAAAAAAGTCAAGATGGCAGCTGTGACTGCCTGACTGATGCCCCCTCCTTTTGTATGATATATGCAAAAAGGAGGGGGCTTTGATTGGTGTAGTTACGGTCACTATCTCAACTTTTTTCAGCCTCCTCCCTCTTGGATGCCAGAGAAGTATACAACTGTTTTGCAACCAAGGACCAGACTACAAAAAATGTTGTGTACATTTAAATGTTTCTTAAATGAAGTCGCATTAATTGATGAATGGTTAATTAGATTACTTCCCATGGATTTAATGACTTTTCTGTGCTTTAAATCAGCCTCAATCTTGGGAGCAATTCGTATGCATGGGGGGGAGGGGGCAGGATTATCTGGCTGCATTTTTTTGCAACTGATTTAAAGAGTTTACACTGAAATGACAGCTGGCACGCAAATGTTTAGGAGAATATTTATCTCTCGGCCTCACTAGATAAACCAAACCATGAAAATCAACTCCACAGGATGGATAAACCTACTTTCATGGAGTAGCGCTGTAGTAATAGCATCTTGAAAGTCTGATGATGCTGTATCTGTTCCTCTTATAGTTCAGCGAATTAGGGTGTTGTTCGTCTGAGCTGCTTCTGAATGTTACAGAAGGCCTCAGGCCCCTTTCGCCTAGGCAACTGAGCCTGCATATCTCTGTCAGGTCATCCCCCTTACTCTCTGCATCAATGTTTTTTTTTTAAAACCTTAGCAACTTTAAGATGTCTGGTCTTCAATTCCCAGAATTCCTCAGCCAGCAGTATATAAAAGCAAAGTCCTTTCGTTTTTTCTCTCCCAAAATCTGTTTATCCAATCTAGAAGAAAACCTTGGGCTTCAATTGTACATTTAAAAAGAAATCTTTGAAATAAAATTACAAATCTGTTCTCAATGTTTATTAGCTTTCTTACATGTCTTCTAAACATGATGGAAATACCTTCAGATTGGTTAAATTTCCAACATATATTTGACATATCCTTATATGATGATTTATCAGTTGTTAAAATATACTGTAGGTAGCCCTTGACTGGCCACCCATACATTGGGAATAAAGCAAGTAGGCTGCATTTTGTTTGCATGCCATGGTCATGTGATTGCATTTTACAAATGTTTTTGGCAAAATCAGTCCATAGAAAAGCATGGGTTTGCTTAACAACCATGACATTGACTTAATGACTGCCATTTTAAAAGGTCATAAAATCAGGAGAGTCATGTGCCCGGCCCACTTTATGATCATCACAAGTTACGAGCATGATGGGCTGGCTCCATTACAGTCATATTATGAAGACTACCTGTACCAATGGTACATCTTATAGATTAAAAATTATGTTTTAAATTGTAATTCAATGAAAATGTCAAACCCTTTCTCTGCCTAGCCTCCCATTGCTAAAGGATTAAGCTCGATCCAAAGCTGTTTGTCCATTGTCATACCATCTTAAACATATTCATCTTCCATATTCATAGACATTTAAATTCACCTTTAGTACAGAAGTCCAATTCAAAATCAGTTTTCTTATTCATCAAAACAGAATACTTCTCATCCAATTTGAACCCCTGTGTCAACTGAGCATAAGTAAACCATTGACAAATATGACTTTTTTCTAGTTCTTTTTTGGTTTTTAATTTAGGGAGGTCTAAATTAGGTTTAAAGTTCTTAAAGCTGAGAAATACTACTCTACAATATCAAAATAAATACCAATAGCCATCACTATTACGGCTTTTTTTCGGAAATACGTGTAGGTTTGAAAAGGTGCTTTAGAATTCAATCTGCAGGGCAAAAATAAAAAAATAAGAGAAACTGGAACATCCAATTCTTAGGTTACCATCTTCACCAGCTACCTTAAGGCAGAATTGCATCACAGAGAAAGAATGCAGAGGCTGATTCTTATGCAATCTGACTTGTGCAAAAGTATCTGTTCACACCCATATCACTTGCAGGTTTTGCTTGAACTCATGCCATCTTCTTCCAGTTGGCAGCTGCTGCACTAGTTATCTGGGAAGAACATCTAAACTACAACCTCAACCTGCAACAGTTTGGCTATTTCAGGAAACGAGCCTGAGTTTTAGCCTACTTCACCTAGCTTGCTAAAGCATCTCAGTTCTTTAAATCCCCAATGTTGGGCTTGACATTGAATAGGAAGGTTCAAAATCCATTTAAGACTCTTGGGTGCCTATGTGTAGGTCACATGCCCTCAGGCAATGTCTACAGTTTTACAAGCATTAACAGGGAGATGATGGAAAGATTAAAAGATAGTAGAGTGCATCAAAGATGTTTGGCAAAACCTGTAGCCAATCTACCCTTCTTGGGAAGGGAACTTACCTGGTCATTTAGAGGCTTCTCTCCTGAATGTAGAAGCTACTCCCTTTTCTACCGCAGTCTTTCTTGCAGAAATAACAAAATATTAAACTAAGGATAGCATGGGATGGGTACTGTGATTGAGGAGGGAGAACAGTTATATACAGGTAATCCTTGGCTTACAATCACAAATCAGAATCAGAATAGAGCTGGAAGGAACCTTGAAGATCTTCTAATCCAATCCCCTGTTAAAGCAGGAGATCCTATACCATTTCAGACAAGTAATTGTCCAGTCTCTTCATCACTCTCCAGTGATGAAGCACCCACAACATCTGAAGGCAAGCTGATTTCACTGGTTGATTGTCCTCACGGTTAGGAAGTTTCTCCTTCATTTCAGGTTGCTTCTCTCCTTGTTTAGTTTCTATCCATTGTTTCTTGTCCTGCCTTCTGATGCTTTTGATGCTTCTTTGTGGCAGCCTCTTAAATACTGGAATATTGCTACCCAGTCCTTCTGTTTGCTGGCTGAGGAACTCTGGGAGTTGAAGTCCACAAGTCTTAAAGTTGCCAAGGTTGGAGACCCCTGCTTTAGACTAGCCCAGTGGTAGGGAACCTTGGCTCTTTTATCACTTATGGACTTCAACTCCCAGAATTCCTGAATGAGGTATAAAAAGTTCCCCATCCTTGGCCTACTGGTTTTTCAGTTGTGAGGGAAATCAATTTTTGATTTGAATGGGATTGTTCAATATACAAATGTCCTAATTTTTGACTTGAATGATCAATATTCTTTATATGTCCTACATTTGTATATTAAACAGTCCCATTCAAGTCAAAAATTGATTTCCCTCACAACTGAAAAACCACTAGGCCAGGGATGGGGAAACTTTTATGGCTCACTCAGGAATTCTGGGAGTTGAAGTCCATCAGTGATAAAAGAGCCAAGGTTCCCTACCGCTGGACTAGCCAAACCCAGATCCTTCAACAGTTTTTCATATGTTTTAGTCTTCACGCCTTTAATCATCAGTTGCTCTTCTTTGCACTTTTCCCAAAGTCTCAATTTAAAACAAAAGGCTCAATTGAACCCAAAATTTTCACTGCTCAATAAGACAGTTGTTAAGTGAGTTTTGACCCATTTTATGGCTTGTTTGCCACAGTTGTTAGGTATATCACTGCAGTTGTTAAGTTAGTAACCTGGTTGTTAAGTGAATCTGGCTTCCCCATTGACTTGGCTTGTCAGAAGGTCGCAAAAAAATGACCAAATGACCACAGGATCCTGTCCCCGTCACAAATACATGCAGTTGCTAAGGGTCCAAATTTTGATCACGTGATCATGGGGATGTTGCAACAGTTATAAGTGTGAAAAGCAGTCATGAGTGACTTTTTTGAATGCATTGTAACTTTGAATAGTCACTAAACAAATGGTTGTAAGTCGAGGACTACCTTGACTTTTAGCAGACAATACTTGTAGCTCAAGGTTGAACCGTGATGAAGTTCTTGGTTTTCTCTGAGCTTGGTTTGTTTTGCTTGCAGATATATTTTTTCAGGGCATTGATCAAGTTACCCAGTCAAGTATTGAAATGTCTGTAAATAAATAATGAAGCACAGAAAGAATTAAGGACTCCATAATTCACTTTTTTGAGCACTGTTTGTATTTGGGTGGCAGGGAGGAAGTTGAGTACTGTGGAAATAAAGTGGTTAATTGCATGTGAAATGAAAACAAGAGATAAGAATAAATGCCTGCTCAATTAATGTAGACCAGGAGTGTCAAACTCTATTTCACTGAGGGCCACATCAGGGTTGTGCTTGACCTCAGAGGGGGCGGGGGTGTGGCCATCTTGATGTCACTCATCGAGGCTTCATTTTTGGCTGAAACAGCCTTCTGCAGCCCTCTGCCAGCCAAAATGGAGCTCAGGAGAGCAGTATGTGGCCTCCTTGAGCTTTTTTTTCTCTGGCAGAGGCACTGTGGGTCTGGCCTTCACTGCTTCTACGGCGGGCCCGTGGGCCAAACCTAAGCACCCTGTGAGCCAGATCTGGTCCCGGGCCTTGAGTTTGACACCCCTGATATAGACTATATACCAAAGGAAATGACCAGCATTAAAGAATTTTTTTAAAAAATAAAAGTTTTTTATTTTTATTTTTTACACATCTCTTCACATGAGCAACGTGATTCCAGATTACAACATTTATACATGGTCATAATTACATTTTCAACTTTCTGATTTAATATCACATCAAATTATTATCCATTCCATTAATCTTTAAATAAATTTCCTTAGCATTAAAGAAATATGTTGAGAGGGTTAGGTCATCTAGAGATAATGAATGATAGTTAGGCTACAAACCAACTACATGAAGAAAAGGAACTACATGGGTAGGGAGAAAGGAGAAAGGAGTAAGTTGTGGTTGGATGGAGTTGATGAAATCTTCAGAGAGATGGAAAATGACCAGCAGTATAAATGGGCACTTTCAAGGAAGCAGATAGAGAAAATACTTCCAACTATGACTTTTGAGTGGCACCACAAGGAAGAGCCTTTCCATGTAGAAATCCCTTCCCGCTCCTTGGGGAAGTCAATTTCACATAGTGGCTTAGAAGGAAAAAAAAAATTTATTTATATTTGTGTTTGTTAAACAAAGAGCTTACAAAATCCACGCAGCTTCTGGTTGTTTTAATGCTTTTGCTCTTGCTTCAAGTTGGATAGTGCCAGCTGTTGGCTCGATCTCTCAGTGACTCAAAGCTGTGTTTCTTTTCTTGATGCCCGATGCCCGACTGTGTCTAGACACGCTCTTCTGGTTCCTTTGGGCAATGATTGCAAGATTCAAAGGATGCGGCTACTTCTTTTCCTCCCTAAACACATAATTCCCCCAAATAAAACAATAACAAAGTGCAAGGATTCATGGCTTGCCACAGATGGATGGCTAAAAGCGTAACTTCAATCTGGTTTTGGACAGTGGGAAAAATGGCTTGCGTTGCACATTGAATGACTGACAGTCCATTTTGTTCTGCGCTCATCTGTGTTAGAAATGATCTGAAATTATTTACCCAATATATTTAAATGAGTCAAATGCGATTACTGCACTGCGCAAATCTCCTAATCCAGTTAATTAATCCTGGCAAGTAGTCTGAGATGGCTTCATTTAGGTCTGAATATCTGGGTCTAAACTATTTGAGTTCAGCAAACAAAATTTTCAAATGTACAAATATACAGGTGGTCCTCGACTTACGGCAACAGTTGGGCCCAAAATTTCTGTTGTTAAGTGAAACATTTGCTAAGTGAGTTTTGCCCCCATTTTACGACTTTTCTTGCCACAGTTGTTAAGTGAATCCCTGCAGTTGATAAGTTAGCAACCTGGTTGTTAAGCGAATCTGGCTTCCTCATTGACTTCGCTTGTCAGAAGGTCACAAAAGGGGATCGCATGACTCCAGGACGTCGCAACCGTCATAAGTATGAATCAGTTGCCAACCCTCTGAATTATTTACCACATGATCAGGGGGACGCTGCAAAGGTCGTATCTCTGAAAAACGATCATAAGTCACACTTTTTTCAGTGCTGTTGAAATCTTGAAAAGTCATTAAATGACCTGTTGTAAGTCGAGGATTACCTGTACACACACACACAGAGAGAGAGAGAGAGACAGGCTGTAGAGTGCCTACCTGATCCTGTTGCTTGAATCCCATCCTGAAATACAGCCACACAAAAAGATGCTAAGTCTCTGAAATGTTTTAAACAAGTTTTAAAAAACATAACGCCAAAAAAAAAGCTCTCTCTTTTTTCCATGCATTTTTACTCCCAACATTTCCCTGTAAAAAAAGATGATTAAGGTGAAACACCCGTCTTTTAAGGGAATTGTGTGTGCGGGGGGGAAACCCCTACCTTTTCCCCTTCCTCTGATTTTTTTTTAGAGGCCAAATAAGGTATGCTTTATCATTACACCTATCTAATAGTTTTCCATGTATACATTTGATACCACTGTCCTATCCTGGATGTCTTGTCATACGGTAATAAGAATTTTTAAAAAGTCTTATCACTTGACGTGTTACCTTTAGTCTAAAAGGTCTCATCGCACTTCTTGAGCTGGCAAGGTGCCCACGGCCTTAGTATCTGTTCTTATAGTTTTTTCATTTTTCTTCCATTTAGATATAAAGGAAGCTGAAAACCTATCGTGTTCTAGGCATCTATGGAAGGTGATGCTGAAACTGAAATTTCTGTGACTATTGTCTGCAACTGATCCAAACTCAAAGGAGATACAGAGCTTTCCTCAACGACGCAAGACCTACAACATTGATTCTGTTCGAGGTTATTATTATTTTTTCAACTTCTCTGGAAATAGAGTGGGGGGTTTTCCCCCCCAAGAAGTAGAGAATATAGAAAGATGACTTTTAAAGGGTGCATGAGCACCATGCAAGATTTGGAGACACCGTGGATCTATTGTGTGCCTTGAAAAGCCAAAATTTAGTAACTTTTTTACTCCTAACTTTTCCGTGTAAGAGAAGATGGGAAAGTTGAAACACCTCTCTTAGTTTTTGTGTGGAAAAAAAAACCTACCTTTCCCCCTTCTTCTTCTTTTTAAAGGCCAGGGAAGGTATGTTTTATCATCTTGCGCCCACATAATATTTTTTTTAACTAACATAAGGGGGTGATTTAAGAGGCGTATGCTTTCACCGAGAGCTTTACTGTTGACTCTACCTCCAAAGTTCAGAATATTGGGGTGTTATTAATTTTTAAACAAAACAACTTTGGAGCCTCCATATTCAAACATGATCTACCACAAAGTAGAAACTGTTAAGAGCTGAGCAGCGAAAGGGCTGGCCCTTCAAATCCTGCTTGAGGTAACCCACTAGCATTTCAGATGGAGAAGAATGGTTGTGTTCCTGATGTGGACCTCCGAGGTCTAATGTTCAGGTGAAAATCTATAAAATATTGTTTTAAACCACCAGGATTTGCCCCTGTCCCCTTCCCAGCCCTTTCCCCACACCCCGACCAGCATTTTCAGGGACAAATTGGATTTTCATTCATGACAGATATCTTATTTTTGAAGTATCAATCGTTTGGGCATAAATTAAATCCAGTTATTTATAATGCAAAGTAGCACTTCTCTTTTATTAAACTTGCTGGAATACATTACGTGAATAGCATTATGTTAAACAAACCAGATGGACACCCTTCATGCATGTTATTTCTCTCATTTTATATCAATGTCTATATTGTGCAGTCGAAGTCATTACTGGTATATTTCTATTTTTTTTTCTCTTTAAATCTCACTGTGGTTTAGAATTACTCCTAAGACACATACATTGTCAGGTAGAAAGATAAAGTGCCAATCATTTTAACATATAAAATAATAAATGTGACATACGAATGGATCAGTATGCTTTAAACTTTTGTAACTTTAAGGTGTGTGGATTTCAACTCCCAGAATTCCCTAGCTTGGCTGGAGAATTCTGGGAGTTGAAGTCCACACATCTTAAGTTACCAAATTTGAAAAACACTGTTATAAATCAAGTGAAAGTATATACGAAGTATAAATATAACCTTGTAGTAAGGATCATGACAAAAGAGGAGTGATCATTTTAATGATTATTATCCATTTCTTCTTTTGTCCTTTTTTATCGTGGCTCCATCCACTTAACAAAGAATAGCTCTTGGTACGGTTTTAATCAGGATTGCAGTCTGAAAAACTCTTGCTGAAGGAATTCAAGTGAATTGAGTGTGAAAGAGCTAACATTAATGTGTGAAAGAGCTAACATTAATTAGTGAGCATTCAGAGGTTTAGAACAGACCACAGCTTCCTTTGTGCTTGTACTGAAAACTACAAATATCATGATTCTTGCTAGTGATTTTCAGCCTTCGTGATTCTTGGTTAAGTTTTAAGAAAGCAAAACAACCAAAAATATATAAGCTGTGTCTTTAAACTAAAAACTGCCAAAAGTAGGAAAAAAATCAGTTCCATTGAGAAGATTAGGATTGGTAAAATGGGTAGATTAAGATGCTCAAAAGAACCACAATGGGCTGGAAAGATTGGTAAAACCCACCTCAATTCATTCAAAACACCAAACCAGCCTTAAAATGTGTCACCAACCTTCCTGTAATTATCACAAGATTACATTATTTTCATACCAATTATTAATACCAAACTCTTACTAGATTTTAAGCTGTCACCTGACAGAGCATTCTCTGGGGATCTCAATGCAAACCTTATGAGCATTGAGTGAGATTTCAACTATTTTTTATGTTTATTAAATGTGGGGGAAGGTATTTAATTATCTCTCTTGGCATTGTACAGTATGTTGAGCCCTGATCTAAAAGATAAGGGAATGTAGCCAAGTCACTGAATCATAGAGTTGACGTCCTAGAAAGTCCAACTGCCAACCCACGCTCAGCACAAGAATCTTAATTAATGCTTTCCCAACGGATGGCTCCCAAGCCATCATTAGAACACTACCAGTTAAGGTGAATTATTGGGAAATGTCTTAATTATCCTAACCTGAATTCATTTTATGCACAGGATTACTTCCCATGATTTACTCAAAAGGGAGTTGTAAAGGCACTCTGCTTGGCATTTTTCAACCATAGTTATATCACTTCAAATGTCATTTGCCTTCATGTCTTTACTATCCTTAGTTTGTCTCTCTTTTTTAAAAAAATCATGGAAGTAGGGGGTCATCCTAAAGAGCCATGGTGGCACACTGGTGAGAATGCAGTACTGCAAGCTAGTTCTGCTGACCGCCAGCTATTCGATTCTCACTGGCTCAAGGTTGACTCAGCCTTCCATCCTTCCGAGGTCGGTAAAATGAGAACCCAGGTCGTTGGGGGCAAGAGGCTGACTCTGTAAGCCGCTTAGAGAGGGCTGTAAAGCACCATGAAGCTGTATATTAAGTCTAAGTGCTATTGCTATCCCATGGCAGGGTGTCCCACAGGTTAATTCTGCATTACATAAAGAAGTACATAAAGAATTGTCTGCCCAACAATTTCATTAGAAAACAAACACACAGGGTAAAAGGGTGAAGCGTTTTCGGTTCCCTCCTTTTACAGCACTGCCGCAACAAATTGGCCACATCCACATGTTCCAGGCTGCAGGGGTATGCGCTGCCGTGCCACATCACTCCAAGGCTCTGGGCCTAGGACATGGGCCCTGAGCACAAAGGGGAGATGCTATCCCCACCTTGCACCACGAAGGAGGATTGTCACATCACATCAAGCAGCTGAAGAAGCTTTACTGGTTGTTGGTTGAAGGCTGGTGGCTGAACATCCTCCAGGTGCAGTAGTCCTTCGCTGTGAAGACCGGGGTGTGGAGAGAAAGGTGGGGTACGTAACCCGGTTTCCCCTTCAGCTCCTCAGCACAGTGATTGCGGTTGACGACTGGGGAAAAAAAAAAAAAGAATAAGAGGTTGTAATTCAAAAGAAGCTGGGGGGGAAATTAAAGTGGATTTCCTATTTTGCATGTGCATCACTGAAGGTTTGTGAGAAGAGACTGGACAGCCATTTGTCTGGAATGGTGTATGTCCGTGATGGTGAACCTATGGCATACGTGCCACAGGTGGCACACACAGCTATTTGGGTCGGCACACGAGCTTCAGGCAAACTTACCTCACTGCACATGCAGGTGCCTCACAGCTGATTTTCGGCTGGTTTGAGGCCTTTTTCGGCCTCCCAGAGGCTTGAGAAAGTCTTGTGCAGGCTTTGCAGGCTGAAAACTAGCCCCATTTCATCACTTCCTGTTTCTCTGAAAATACCGGAAGTGACGAAACGGGGCTTGTTTTCGGCCTGCAAAGCCTGCACAAGCCTTCCTCAAGTCTCTGGGAGGCCAAAAAAGGCCTCAAACCAGCCAAAAATCAGCTGTGAGGCGCAGTGCAGATTGCGCGTGCATATGTAGGGGGCATGGGGGTGGGGCAAGCAGTGCCTTTCTGGGTGCTGGCACACAAGCACAAGCGTGCAAGTGCTCACACAATTTTTGGCACAGGTGCCCAAAAAGGTTAGCCACCACTGGTATATGTTCTCCTGCTTAAGCAGGGGGTTGGGCCTTCTGTATACACCTCTTCAGGGCCTGAGAACTGGGGGAAGCTGATGTGTCAAAACATCTGGAAGTGTCTTTTGGGGGAGTCAAAAGAAGATGCCCACCTATTGCACGCAAGATTCAAGACCAGCAATTCAAAGAAAAACCATCAAGATGGCAGGTGATAGAAAAAGGAGCCATTCTTAACCTGAGAAGGTATAGGTAGGCCTCGACTTACAGAAATTTTGGACTCTGTTGTTGTCGTACACCAAGGGTCTTCAACCTTGGCAAATTTAAGACTTGTGGACTTCCAACTCTCAGAATTCCTGAGCTAACATGACTGGAGGAGGAATTCTTGGAGTTGAAGTCCACAAGTCTTAAAGCTTTCAAGTTTGAAGACCCTTGTCATACATCAAGGCCTCTGTAGTGTGAAAAATATTTTTGTATCCAGATCAATTTCACAGGATGATCCATTTTTTCTAGAATTGGGGGAAAGGCATGTAGGGTGAGGATTGAGGTCTCCCCTTGTATACTCAAGAACTATATTAGAAGTTGCTGATGGAGCCAACCTGCCTGAGTTTTCCTCCACATTCCTTCATCCCCATAATCCTGCTTCTTACCATATTCTTTGCCAGGAATACTCTTATCCTTCCATAGAAAAGCACTCCATCGTGTGTTAGGATCTGAATACTGAGGAGGGATGATTGGATCATACCAGCTGCTGTCTCGCAAATGCAGGGCGTAACCTAAGGATAAAGAGTTAGACGCACCGATGTGAGCCTGCATTGTGTTGCTACAGCCGAAAAGGCCAATATTTTATTATAGGGGTGGGGAAGTGGCCCTTTTATGGCTTACAGACTTCAACTCCCAGCATGGCTGGCTCAGGAATTCTGGGAGTTGAAGTCCACAAGTCCACCCCAGCTTTAATTGGTTAGTTGTTTAGCTCAGAGGTGTCAAACTCGCATCGTCACGTGACATATCTGGACTTCCCCCCCCTTCACTAAACCGAGTGGGGGAGGGGCCAGCACATGACACAGTGAGTTTGACACCCCTGGATTAGCTTCTAAATCCATGATGGCGAACTTATGGCACCCGTGCCAGAGGTGGCACGCAGAGCCCTCTCTGTGGGCATGCGAGCCATCGCCCCAGCGCCGTGCATGTCCATGCGCCTCCCACTGGCCAGCTGGTCTCTGCCAGATGCATGGGTGGCGAGGTGCACACGGGATGCATGCATGTGGGGGTGGGTGGGATGGGGGCATGAATGGGGGTGGGGCATATACATGGGGGATGTGTATGGATTGCATCTTGGGGGTTTGTGCTGCGCATACACACATTCACATGTGCATGCTTTCGGCACTTGGTGCTGAAAAGGTTAGCGATCACTGTCCTAGATTCATGGTGTTCAAACTTTTTACCTTCCTTATTGATCTTCCCTACCAAAATCAGAGTGCTATCGTTTAAAGTTGATTCCTTTCTTAGGATATGGTGCATTTAAAGCTAAAAAAAAAAACACCTTATGGCCTTTTGTTTCGAACAAGCTTTTTCTCTGGTAATATTACACTAATAACTAGAGCATACAAAACATTTGCAAGACCAATACTTGAATACAGCTCATCAGTCTGGAACCCACATCACGTATCTGATATTAACACAGTTGAGAAAGTCCAGAAATATTTCACAAGAAGAGTTCTCCACTCCTCTACTCGTTGCAGAATATCTTATGCCACCAGATTCGAAATTCTAGACCTAGAAAACCTAGAACTACGCCGCCTTCGGTCCAATCTAAATATAGTATATAAAACCATACATTGCAATGTCCTACCTGTCAATGAATACTTCAGCTTCAACCATAACAATACAAGAGCAAACAATAGATACAAACTCAAGGTTAATCGCACCAAACTTGATTGCAGGAAATACGACTTCAGCAACAGAGTGATCAATGCCTGGAATACTCCACTTGACTCTGTGGTTTCTTCCCAAATCCCAAAAACTTTAACCTTAGACTGTCTACTATTGACCTCACCCCTTTCCTAAGAGATCTGCAGGGGCCGTGCATAAACGCACCAGCGTGCCTACCATCCCTGTCCTATTGTTTCTTTTATCTTTTTTTATTTTTCTTATATGTATCCATGTATTCATAACTGTTTTTACTTATACCTATTATCTTGTAAGCAATTGACAAATTGACAAATAAATAAATAAAAATTACTCATTTCAATGTATGGAGGCTACTCTATACCAGAAAACTCCAATATATGGACAGAACTAGTCCTATAGTGCCTCCTATTGGCCAGTATCAAATACAGGTAGTCCTCAATGTACAACTGTAACTGATCCCACAATTTAGTCTTATAACATGATGGCCATAAAGTTGATCACTATGTGACCATGCTCAATTCCAGAAAGTTTTTCATTAAGCAAATACCGAAGTTGTTAAATGAACTCAGTTGGGACAAATGTTAGCAGGTAGCACAAAATGACTGCGGGGTCACCTTGTATGGTGACTGGTGTACGGGTGAAGGTGCTGGAGGAGGAGGAAGACAAAAGGGTGCAGCTTCTGGTCCCTTATTGACCACAGAAGTTCTCTGGATAGAAAGACCCACGTTCTAATCCTTCAGCTAAGGAAGCTACCTGGGAACTTTTGGGCCAGTTGTCCACAGCCCACCCACAGTGGTCGTTATGGGCAAAAATAGATATTGTACTACTCTTATATAGTAATATAATAACACTTAAACTTATATACCACTTCATAGCCCTTTACAGCATGGATCCTCAACCTGTGGGCCAGGGCCCACTACTGGGCTGTGGCCTCTTGGCCACCGGGCTGCATGAATGGCTGGCCAGAGTGTGTGTGTGTGTGTGTGTGCGCATACGCATGTGCGTGTGCACGCACCCCCGTCATGCTAGCATTGCGGCGAGCGTCACACGGTCACTAGTGTCACCACGGGGATTCATGGCCCCATTTGCGGTGCGCGTGGCCTCATTTGTGTGGGGCACATGCACACAGGCCCATTCATGTGTGCACATGCACACGTAAAGGCACTCCTTTCCCCCCCCCCCCCCCCAGGCCGCCAACCCAGAAATGTTGGGAACTTTGTTCTAGTCCAACTCCCTGCTCAAGCAGGAGACCCTACACCAGGGATCCGCAACCTGTGGGCCGTAGCCTAATGGCCACCGGGCTGCATGAGTGGCTGACAAGTACATGCATGTGCACCCCCACTCATGTTAATGTTACCAGGAGCGTCACACAGGTACTAGTGTCGCCTTGAGTGTTGCACGGGCACTGGCGTCGCTACAAGAGTTGCACGGGCACTCATGGCCCCATTTGCAGCACATGTGTGGTGTCATTTGTGCATGCGCATGCACATGTAAAGGCGCCTGCTCTTCCCTCCCCTCCGGGCTGACAACCCAAAAATGTTGGGGAACTCTGCTTTGTAGGCCTCTCTAAGCATTTTACAAAGTCAGGCTATTTCCCCCAACAATCTGGGTCCTCATTTTACCGATCTCAGAAGGATGGAAGGCTAAGTCAACCTTGAGCTGGTGAGATTCGAACTCCCAGCTGTGGACAGAGTTTGCTTACAATAGCAATAGCACTTCGACTTATATACTGCTTTATAGTGCTTTCCAGCCCTCTCTAAGCAGTTTACAGAATCAGCATTATTGCCCCCAACAATCTGGGTCCTCATTTTACCCACCTCGGTAATATGGAAGGCTGAGTCAACCTGGAGCCTGGTGGGATTTGAACTGCCAAATTATACGCAGCTGGGCTGCAGAGGTAGCTTGCAGTACTGCACTCTAACCACTGCGCCACAGAGGCTCCTGGTGTCAAATGTTCCAGGGAACCTCCATTCCGATCAGTAACTCCGAGACAAGCATAATCTCAAAAGTACTTTTATTAGAATGCATCTTGCACATCTGTGGAATTTCAAAACTAAAAGTTTCCCGGACTTCCCACAATGTCCCAACCAACAAACCATCCCCTTTTTACTCATCATCATATCACATGAACCAATCCCAAAGTAAGTTCCATTTCTTCCTGCGCCACACTCTTTGACCTTGAGCTAACAAAATAATTCTATTTTGTCTACTAAAGCTACTCAATTAAAATCACCCCCTCCCACTTTCTCAAGCTATGTGGCAGTGATGAATAAGATTCCAAAGCTGACACCTGGCTAATATGTTGTAAGGAACTATTAGTTAAATAATAATTTATTATGAACAGAGAATATTAATTAATATTATCTAATAACTATTTAATAATAGTTATATAATAACCGCTTGGATCTAGTGCTTAAGGCTAGACCTAAAGTTAGAAAGTGATAGAGCATGAGTTCAAGTCCCACCTCAGCCATGTAAGACAACTGGGTGCCTTCGGGCCAATCACACACTCTTAGCCCAATGTACCTCACAGGGTGGTTATTGTGGGGAAAAAAGGAGGAAGGTGTGTTTGCCACTTTGAGTTATTTGCAAAAATAGTAAAATAAAAATAAATAAACAATTTTAACAATAATACAATTTGGTCAGAGTGGGCTAAAAGAAGATTTTGGGGGCAAGAGACGGTCAGGAGTGAATAACTACGACAAGCTTATGGCCTGTGGATTTCAAGTCCCAGAATTCCTGAGCCAGCCATACTAATTCAGGAATTCTGGGAGTTGAAGTCCACAGCTCCTAATAGTCGCCCACCTTAAACCTTAAACACTTACCAGGTGGTATAGTCTTCTCCTGTTTGGTAATGGACCTCTGCCAGCGGTGATAGGTCTCTCGGCCCAGGGGCTCAGTGATGGTGTACCAGGCATCGCGGTTGTGGCTGTTTGTCAGACCAGTATACCAGGTTTGAGGGATGGCATCCCACCCCATAGGGGTGAATTTCCAGCGGACGGCCTCTTTTATAACAGGGGCATTCCGGGGTCCCCTCAGAGAAAGATATTGATCACTGTCAAAGGGACCAAAAAAAATCCATTACTCAGATGCCGTCATGGCTGGCCAAAAAAAAGACAAAGAGGAATATGGATTTGGAGTGACCAACATGCCCAGGAGTAAATTGAGACTAAGTTCAATTCAATTTAAACTTAATTTAAACAGTAAATGCTCTCTCAGAAGGAAGGATCTCTATTAAATTATTACTACTGTATTAAGTGCCAATTAAATTGGAGCAGTGGTTGAACCAAACTGTGATTCAGATGAAGTAAATATAAAGAGATCTTGACTTTTCATACATGCTGATTGGGTCAGAGCTATCAATACATAATTAGACAGGAAATATTCTGATTGTCAAGTCTGAATTCGGTTATGGAATCCTAAGGAAAGACTGAACATAGAATTGCCAGTCCAATAATGCACCTAGATAAATATTATATATATATTTAATGACCCGGTAATCTCTTACATGGAGGTGGAATCAGGGTGACTATATGGAGCTCGAGAGTTTACTGATTGGATGCCCTTCCTGAAGCCTATGCAAAGTTCACAGCAGACAATTACTCATTATGCCCAGAGAAAGAAATATTTGCTGCTACCTAGGATTGAACTCACAGTCTCCTGATTGTGAAGTGAGAACTCCACTTCTAGGCCATCATGCTGCTCGCTTAGACAAATCTATACCATGTCCCTATCAGGAATACTACATGCAGGTCTGATCAAAATATTTAGAAAAAGGATTTAAGCTGCCTAGAGTCATCTTCAGTGAGATTGGGCAGCATATAAACTCGATAGATGAATGAATGAATGAATGAATGAATGAATGAAAATAAGATAACTGGGAAAAGTGCATAAAATCAATTAAAGTAACATGAATTAACAAGATCAGAGCACTTGTTAATGGTTTCCTTTTACTGAATGTGCTTTAGACTGGAAAGAAGGTTCATAAATAAGATATGCGCAATCATTTATGCCATAGACAAAGAGGATTAGAACAGAGTTATCCATAGGAAACAGGCCCCCAAAAGTCAAGATGGAAGCCACGATCATGCAATTGAAGCCCCACCCCTTTTATGACTTTGGTCATATGATTGGGGTTGCCATCTTGCCTTTTTTGACTTCCCCCGACCCCCTGAAGAGAAAGTTTTCCTCGTTCTCTTCAAACCAGGGATCAGTTCCCAAATGTGACAGCAAGAGGTAAAACAGACAAAAGAAAACCCTTCCCATGATGAAATCTATGCATTCAATATCACAGGATGTGGAGAGGGCCAAAAGCTAAATGGATTGGGTCCAAATGACAAGTCTATTGAAGGTTAATCTTTTTTCTGGGTTGCAGGACAGCAGACTCTAAAGGAAAACAATCTTAGGAGAAGGGTATGTTTCCATCTTCTGTGAGCATCCCAAAGGCATCTAATTAGTCACTGTGGGACACCAAGCATTGGGTAAAGGGCTACTCTGCCTCAAAAGAGCTGCTCTTAGCTTCTTAGCTTCAAAAATCTATCTCCTCAAGCTTGTTGTAGGAGAAATTTAATGGCTTACAATGGGACCGCGGTGAGATTACAAGGTTAGGATGCTGGTTGATGATTAGTAAGCCTATGATTGAGTCCTGGGTGCTGCTGTGTGGAAGAGTTGAGTTCCCATCATTTGCTCCAGCTCCTAGCAAGGGAGCAATCACAAGTAGATAGATAGGTACCATTTTGGTGGGTATATTAATAAGGACATGAAAGGAGCCCCCAACCGGATGTCTCCTGGGCAACGGTGATGTCACCAGCTAAGCCTTTCAACTCGGAAGCATGATAGGTGCTTCCGTCACAAACACAAGCAAATGGCTTATAATCCAGAATTCCCCAAAGAGTTGCATAAAGAGTAAAAAAAAAAAAGTGCTGAAAAGTGAATGAGCCAACTGTTTTCCCTTTTTGTTCCATCTGTTATTTATTCTTTGAAAATAATCATTCATCTGGCCTTTTTGAAGCTAAATAGCCAAATCAACAGTTCCAAGCAATAATTGTGACAAAATGACATAAATTTATAGATTCCCATTCACCTCCTGCAAGTCTCCAGGCCCGCGTTTTGTAGAAAGGCTCATTTCAAAGGATGGGAAAGGGAAATGAGCTCATTTAATCCACTATTTAGAATTAAAATGTTGCTCTGCATCTGGAGAGATTTGCACCCGATCTTACCGACCTGACACACTGTCTGAGTCCCTAAAATATGTCCGTAGGAAGCTGCAGAAAAGAAACTCTCCTTTTAAAAGTGGGAGGAAAAGCATTGGGCAGAGGGCAAAGGCACGGTGGATTGGTTGTAAAATTTGCAAGGTCCAAAGACCAAACTGTAGGAATCAGGAGTATCTAAAGCAATGGTGGGATTCAATTTTTTTGACTACCGGTTCTGTGGGCGTGGCTTGGTGGGCATGGCAGGGGAAGGATACTGTAAAATCTCCAGTCAGAGGTGGTATTTGCCGGTTCTCCGCTACTGGTTCTCCAGAACTGGTCAGAACCTGCTGAATACCATCTCTGTTTTAAAGGGTGTGGTCAGAAATGGTGGCTGGCCACAGCTGGATCGAATCTTTCCTGGATGCACATAACAAAGAGGTGGAGTTTTGATAGCTTTTGCAGCCATGGCCATTTTGACTTTTTTGATTACACTCTGGTAAGAAAGTTATTACCGCAGTAAGCTAGAAGAGGAAGGAAGGGGGGAGAGAGGGTGGAAGGAAGGAAGGAAGGAAGGAAGGAAGGAAGGAAGGAAGGAAAAATTCTGGGAATTGAAGTTCACATATTTTCAAGTTGCCAAAGTTGAAAAGCATTGCCATAATAGACGACGTAAGGAAGCCATTTCTCCCTGTCAAATAAAGCCCAGCATGCGATCGTTAGTAGTTTGCACCATTGTGAAGACACTCACCTGTAGACCGGAGTGGGGAAGTTACTTTCTAAGGTGTTAAGAGGGACATATGGGCGATTTAATACCAAATCCCGGTATGGCAGGTCACGGAAATCCATTGCGGATGTCCCCTCCTGCAGCCCAGGCCAGCTTAAGAGAGTTTTCCTTTGGCTGGAGGGAAGAGCAAGATGAATCAGGCATTGTTTGACTTGCACACCTCCTGGCAACCATCCCCTTAGCAACCAGTGCAGCAACAAGGAGACAATGAATGATGGAGTGTGTTAGGTCCAAAGGGCCGGAAGGGGGAGGAAAGGTATAGTAAAAGAAGATCCTGATCAGGAAAAGTCCCCAAATTTTTACAGAAGAGAAGAAGGGACAGTGTCCTTCCCCCCCCACCCCACCTTTCCCCCTCCTGGCATTGCTTGCAACGATGTTGGCTGTATTCATACATCTTTTGGGGTCTTGAAGTGATATTATGAGAAATGGTGGAAGCTGGAAAAGGAAGGGTAGAGAGCACAAGGTCTGAGAAACTTCATATCATTCTAAGAGACTCTGCTAAATTATCAACCCATCAATATGGGTCAGAAATTCCTCTTAAATCAGTGTGTTTTTTGAAACTTTGGCAACTTTAAGATACAAGGACTCCCAGAATTCCTTTAAGATACAAGGACTCCCAGAATTCCCCAGCCAGAAGGCTGGAAGTTGGTCTACATATCTAAAAGTTGCCAAGGTTGAAAAACTCTGGTCAAGGAGTTCAGATGGAGAGAGGATCCCTTTCCAATCCCATTCCCTGCCAATGAAATAAATATTGCTCAAAATTACGTTACTAAATTAATTTAAACTCCAGCACCTCTCCACCAGTAATCAGCACTCAGATCAACATCGATTAACTCCAAGGTCAACTTCAGACCAAGAATCACATAAGTAACACCCCAATCAAGAAACTGCCAAAGAGCCATTAGTAAATAATACAGACGGGCAAGACACCAGAATATAAACTGGCAACAAATAGCACTCTTTGGTAGCACTAAGGATGTTACTTAGTTAGGGTATGGAAATGTCTGCAAGAAAACTAGAAAGCTCAGAGAGCACCAAGGACTCCTCATCTAACCCCAATGGATTCTGAAGCTTTCTGATAAAAAACCCAGAAGTTTACAAAGGAAGACTATTTCAATGGCTAAATTTATGCAACACACTGAATGAAAATCAAACCAATCACATTTTGTTTTAGTATGTTGTTGAAGCCCAGCCAGTGATTTCTAAACCATGACTCACTTAAATGTGCTGTGTAAATGCAAGTAACTAGGATTTATTTTAATGTTATGTCAATAAACCATGGATTATATTTTGTTTTGTTTTGGAAAAACATGTTTAAAATAGATTTCAATCCCTTCTTTGAAATCACCCTGAAGGAAAAGACAGGAGCATGCAGTCCAAAAAGAAACTATGAGCATTCTTTTTAATGCAAATTTTCCACTTTATGTTAGCTGATAAAAAGATTTTGAATGTACATGTGTATAACAGATAACAGATGAACAGAGTTGGAAGGGACCTTATAGGTCATCTAGTCCAACCCACTGCCCAAGCAGGAGACTTTACACCATTTCTGACAGATGGCAGTCCAGTGTCTTCTTGGAAGCTTCCAGTGATGAAGCTCCCACAACTTCTAAAGGCAACTTCTGTTCCATTGGTTGATTGTTCTCACTGACAGAAAATTTATCCTTATTTCTAGGTTGAATCTCTCATTGTTCAGTTTCCATCCATTGTTCCTTGTCTGGCCTTCGGGTGTTTTGGAAAATAGCTTGACCCCTTCCTCTCTGTGGCAGCCCCTCAAATATTGGAACACTCTTATCATGTCTTCCCTCGTCCTTCTCATCACTAGACCACCCATGCCCAATTCCAGCAATTGTTCTTCATATGTTTTAGCTTTCAGTCCCCTAATCATCTTGGTTGCTCTTCTCTGCATTTTTTCTAGAGTCGCAACATTTTTTTTATAGTGTGATGTATGCAAGGGAAATAGTAATGAAATATGTATATTGAGTTAGTTTCATTTGAAATGTGATTGAATTCTAGTCAACATCACTTTTCACTGAGACCTTAAACAAACTTTATCCAGCCTGGATCCAAGAAAAAAGCTTAAAAAGAGCCAGTTTTGTTTGATGGTTAAGGCACTAGGCTACAAGCTGACAGACAGAAATTATATTCCCGGCGACTTTGATCCAGTCACTCTCTCTCAGCCTTAGGAAGAGGCAATGGCAAATCACATCCAAAATCCTACCAATAAAACTGCAGGGATTAGTCCAGGCAATTCCCAGGAATCAATACTAACTCAAAGGCATCAAGAACAAACCAAGAAAGATTTAAACGTTTTTGCTGTAGACAACCAAAATTGCTTGGTGAAAGATAGTTGGAGCATGAAGCAGCACTGAGATGCATACTTGAATTTAGTATAGACCGTCCTAAACTCTAATACAGTTTTAGTTTTAGGATAGTTAACAGTAGCAATACATACATCATTGGAAGATTGAAGCATTGGTTGGGGACAGATGTTTCTGGAGGAAATCTAACTTATGTGGTTGCTGAAAACCAGCAATTTGATGGTAAGATTGGCAACAAATCTAAATGCTCTGCATAATATGTAATGAGCCTGGTCATAGCTGCTATGGTTTATGATTTATTGTCAGAGAAACCAAAATATTTTAAGGTTTGTTCAACAACTTATGGTTTAAGCATTATCCAGCCTGGTTAACACATTGAGCTAAATGAGTTAACTATGATTAAACAAGTACAATGCTAAAGTCAAAATACAGCATGAAACAACATAAACAAGTAACGAACAGATCAGATTATGGCATGAATGCAATGTGTGAAATCAGTGTCTACTATGAGGCTACTCAAAGATTCTATGACAGATTGCTTGCTTCTATTAATGGAAGCTTGAAATGGGTTCTATAGCAACTAAAAGCAATCTGCACATTTAACATTTTGAGATGATTACAACAAATGAAGAACTTTTCATTTTCCACATTAAGTTTAATAGAATCATCTGTAATTATTATTTATTAATTACTATTAATAGTAATTTATTACTATTATTTTCAACCGTCAATTTTTAAACCATTATTTTAAACTATAATTTGCTAAATCTCAATGGCTGAATACCCACAACATAGTAAGCCTTAAACTATGGACTGTAAACTACCATTCAAAGACACAGATATTGTGTGACAATATAACACAATTTGGTGTGGGTTGAACCATGTTTGTGTGAACAGAGGCACCATAACTAACGAACAGAAAGCCTGGCCTATCTAAAACTGTACAGTATCTAAAACAAGGACATTCTTTGGGATTGCGCTCCTCAGCACCAAGGTCAGAATAAAAGAATAACAAGAGTTGGGAGGGACCTTGGCAGCCTTCTAGTCCAACCCCTTGTTCAAGCAGGAAACCCTATATCAGGGGTCTCCAAACTTGGCAACTTTAGGACTTGTGGACTTCAACTTCCAGAATTCTCCAGCCAGCGTAACATTAATTAATTCTGGAAGTTGAAGTCCACAAGTCTTAAAAGTTGCTCAGTTTGGGAACCCCTGCCTTGTATCATTCCAGACAAATAGTTGCCCAATCTTTTCTTAAAAACCTTCAGTGTTGGAACACCCACAACTTCTGGAGGCAATTTTTTCACTTTTGCTAAACTAGGCATGTGCATGGCCAGCGCATGACGCATCCGGCCCGCAGGCAGTGGGTTTGATAGCCGTGCTCTAACTGATTGGTCTGGAAAATTCTCCTTAGTTCCAGATTGGTTAGCTCCTTGATTGATCGATTGATCCATTGCTTCTTGTTCTGCCTTTAGGTGCTTTGGAGAATAGCTTGACTCCCTCTTCTTAGTGGCAGCCCCTGAGATTTTGGAAGACTGCTATCATGTCACCCCTAGTCCTTCTCTTCATTAAAGTAGACAGACCCAATTCCGTTCCTCATGCATGTTTTACTCTCAGGTTCCCTAATCAGAAGTGGGGGGAAAAAATTCAATGAAAACACATCCATGTCATAAATTCATTAATCAACTTAAGTTAAACCCCAAGAGACGCTCCAGCAGCGCTGAATCATCTCTCTGTGAGAAATAGATTTACTTAGTAGTGAAAGTGAAATTGGAAGTGAAAGTGAAATTGTACTACAGGTAGTCTTTGACTTATAACCTTTCATTTAGTGACGATTCAAAGTTATAACAGCACAAAAAAACCTTACTGATGAGCACTTACAACCACTGAAGCATCCCTACAGTCACATGATCAAAATTCAGGTACTTGACAACTGGCATATATATTTATGGTGGTTATAGTATCTGGGATTATGTGATTGCCACTCGCGATTTTCCCAAGGGTCAAGGTTGAGAAACACTATACTAACTGAACACTGCCCAACACGATAAAGGGAAAAAGGTGACTCTTCTCTAAATGACAAGCATGCAAATCTCAGGGTATGGATGGAATGAAATACCAGCCATCTTTTTTCTACCTTTTTTTAAAAATTGTGCAACTTTTCCATTTACAAATGTCCATTGTCATCATCCAAGGAGGTCATGGTTGTCCCAAAGGTGCTTTTTCAAAATTTTCAACATTTGTCACGGTTCTTTCCTACTGGAAGAGACTGCCTTATCAGTTGTCCTTGGATTTTAGCACGTCTGATTTTTGCTATCATCTGCCAGGTCAATTCTGGAAAATTTAAAAACGTCCTCCTTTGTGCCATTTTGCTTACTATTAATATAAATGTACAACCCAATGAAGGCCAGTGCATTTTAAAATGTAACCCGGTTTGGAAAAATACCAGACGCTTGATAAAGTAAATTATTCCATTCACAAGTCTTTAATGTCAGATACATTAACTTTACATATGAAGCTGTACGCTTTTTTTTTTGTACCATACCCTACACATCCTATGGCCCCTTATGTGACGCACTGCATACATAAGAATGCCACACATTCACACAATTTTCAGATACTTCTGGCCAAAAGATAATACATAGAGAAATACAAATTGTGGAACCTGTATTTTTTTTTTTAATCCTCTTGCATGGATTTTTGTTTTTTCTTACACATGACTAGTCAACATGCATCAGTATAAACGACTCTTGCAACCCATATGAGAACTGAGACAACACACACACACACACACAATACTTATTTGGAGGCAGCTGAACCCACCACAAACTCCCCATTTGCGGCATCTGCTCCGGATGGAAAGCAAGAGTTGGGGATTCAAATCATTCTCTTCTCTAGGAACATGATCTCAAGATGGCACGTTGTGAATGGAAGTAAACAAGAGGGACCCTCCTTCAGGTGGTGGCAGTCCATGGGCATTTTTTTCCTCTAAAAAAATTAACCGCTGGATTTGTCATGTTAGACACCACATGGAGGCAAAGCTGGTTTTCAAACTTCAAAACAAAAGGGGTGCCACCATGTACACCAGGTGGACATAAAAAAAAAAAATGTCAGGGACTCGGATGGAACTGAAAGAATCTTTCTGAGAAAGTACTTCACATTCTAGCCATCCAGGGGAACACTCTCCCTTCTGTATGGAAACAGGAGAGATCTATTCAGCGCTTCCTTTCAAGAATACTCCAGTTGGTTATGTGATATTTGTACACAGCACATCTTGCATAGTCTAAGCAGAACATTTTGCCTCCATACCAGTATTTCCCCCCAGTCTGGTGCTATGTGACTACAAATCAGTGTAATCCTAAGCCACCTTAGTCAAAAGGGCTAAAGGATGATAGCAACTGGAGTTCCCACGTCAACAGAACACAAAGCTGGAGGAAGACCAGAACATACACACGATGCATGAAGGGCCACATGTGGATTCCTACATGCTCACAAAGAGAACTGGATTTCTGCAAATATTCTATTAAGTGCAAAGACACCTCAAACAAGCAACAGTTTGTACAGCTGGGGTAGTTCTTCACAAAGAGGATTAAGGGCTGCTAAAATACAAAATACACTGATTTTAAAAGCAACACATAGAACTCAAGTGCTGTAGTCTTCATATCTCAGACCTTCATGGCATTTCTGACTGGGCTTCAAATAAACATCATCATTCAACCAAATTAAAAATAAAAATTCACTTTGGACTGAATTACAGGACTTCATATAACCAAAAATGTTCCATTTATCTACTTCTTCCTAACACTAAACATAAATCCATCAAACTTATGGCTCCTTCAGGTTGAATCATGACTTATTAGATCTAAACTCTTGATTCCCTTCTTGCATTCTCAATTTGGTCTCTCATTTCTTATTCTGGACAAGCCCTAAGTTGTCCAATTTTTAATAATAGGATACAAAGAAGGGAGCGCATCAGTCTAACATTCAATTCTAAGAGCCAAAATTACAAATTGTCTTTTCAAATACAGTATGAACTCAACTTGTATACTTTCCTCCTTTTGAAAAATAACAATCCCCACCCCTCAACACACCAAAACACAAGTGCCCAGCCTCAGCTTTCAAATCTCTGGCATCTCTTTATTTGCCCCCAAGTCAAGCTTAAAAGCCAACACTTCTGTCCTCTCAGCTCTCTCCTGGCAATTTGTGCTTATTTGCTTATTGGAAACTCTTCAAAATCAACAGGGCTTCATTCTGACCCTACGAAATGTTCAGCATAAAAATATCACTGTGCTGTTTGAATAACTTTTTTTTCTTCAGCCAAGAACTGTTCTTTCTTCTAAAAGATATGAGTGGCCCAGGGACTGCAGGGTTATGGCTGGTGAAATGCCATCACTAAGAAGGTGGACTTTTAGGTTAACTTTTCTGCCTGGAAAAGGGAAGGAGGAGGAGGAGGAAAGCCTTGTTTTCCCATCAGCAGAAGGGAAAAAGCAGCCCTTTAGGAAACAAGAATGGCAAAACTCCCCCCCACCCCCATTTTGTTCCTTAACTATTGTTCCTCCAACTATTAAAAAAAAAAAACCTACAAATAATGGGCTAAACATTTGGCTTTGCCCACTGCTGAGGTGTTCTGAAGGCAATAAAAAAGGATACTGGCGCCGTATGTTGGCCTGCAAAATACTGCCTTGCAGGTTCATATTAGCCTTCCCTAAGCTGAATACGCCCAAAGAATTACACTCATCCCTGCTATCTGAGCAGTCAGCTTGGCCTCCTGTTTTTCAGGCCCTGGCCGTGCTGAGACTGACAGCGTGTTTGCACTCAACACAGCTAGAGGGCAGGAAGATTAAGGCTTAAATAAAAGTACTCTTCCCCTTTTTTAGTACTGCTCCCACAAACCAACTCACCATGCGCTCAGGGGTCATCCAAATGCCATTGAACTGACATTTCCAAACTCTGTATGCCTTGGAAAATAAATCTGCAAAGTTGTTTTTCCTTCTCCACCACTTACCACATTGGTGATACTTCCATCAGAGCTGGCTTACTTTTTATAGATACACAAAATCCATTTTCTTTTATTCATCTTCAAGGACAGGACCTAACATATGACCCCTGCTCCTTTTCCTTTTTTTTAAATTCGTCCAACAGGCAGGCAGGCAGGCAGGCAGGCAGGCACACTTTGGGCATTTGCTCTCTCTCACACACACTCACTCACTCTACACACAGACACACACTTCAAGATTCTCCTCTCTCTGAAGCCCTTCCCCACTTGTCTCCTTGTCCTGGAGGACAAGAAAATATTCCTTCTTTTTTTTGCCAGCTTCCCTCCCCTCCCCTTCCCACCCATCCCTCCCCCCTAAATAATGCTCAATAGCATTCATACTCAGGTATTTAATAAGGATCTCTGAGTCCCCTCTAAACAGATTGACACCTTGCCCCCCCCAGTTCCCACCCACCCTCTCTCCCAAATCCAGGCTTCTGGCTCCATGCATGCCCGTTAGTGGTCTTGATCCCAAAATACAGTCCGTGGGTTGATTTTACCGTATCCTGGTGAAGAGGTTAAGAACTGAAACAGACTCCTAGGAGTGAAGAGACAGAGAAGGAACCAATTAGCATTGCATTTCTTAGAAGTGTTTTAACAGAAGATCTCCAAACGGGTTGTAATATCACCTGGAAATGTAAACATATTCTAACACTAAGAGTAAAACAAAATGAAATAAAGAATATGGAAAATCTCTCTCTCTCTCTCTCTCTCTCCCTTCCTCCCTCCCTCTGATACACACATACACAAGCACACTCCTATACAAAAATACCCATAAAAAAATCATAGGAGTATTTCTACCACAGGTGGCTTTTGTGCAATGACCATTTGTTCAGTGACCAAACTTACAATGCTGCTGAATGAGTGGTAGGTCACCACAACCTCCCTGCAATCATTAGTCATTTGTGACCTTCCTTACCAGCTTAAGAGCCACAGTGGCGCAGTGGTTAGAATGCAGTACTGCAGGCTACGTCTGCTGATCACCAGCTGCCAGCTGTTTGGCAGTTCAAATCCCACCAGGCTCAAAGTTGACTTAGCCCACCATCCTTGTGAGGTCGGTAAAATGAGGACCCAGATTGTTGGGGGGCAAGAGACTGACTCTGTGAACTGCTTAGAGAGGGCTGTAAAGCACTGAGAAGCGGTATAGAAATCTAAGTGCTATTGCTATTCCCACAAGCAAAGTCAAAGCCGAAGCTGGCAGGAAGTCACAGTCATGTGAGGTCCTTGCTTAATGACTTGCACAGCTCTCACTTAATTATGGCAACCAGAACTGCTGAAACTGCCACCATTAAGCAGTACAGTTCATGTGGTTTTTCAACTTATGACCAGGTCGCTTAATGACAAGTCTCTGATCCAAATTAGCATCATCAAGCAAAGGCTACCTGTATTCCCATCAGCTGACTATTATAGGTTCTTTCATGCAGGCATAAAGAGCTATTAACACAACAACAATCTCTCTCCTAATCCAGAACAATCCAGCATTGAATTTCTAATATTGGTATCTGGAAGTCTCCAAAAAGCCAGCCAACAAAGTATGGGAAAATCAGCCCCTTGCCTATTACCAGTCCCAAATTTTAATATCCAGAGGTATCCTGAATTTGAACTTGAAGCCTCTACCTAGCCATCAGGACTAATAGTAATAGTACCCTCTCTCTCGGGATATCTGACTGTGCCAGGTACCTTCCCTAAATGTTGCCATGGAGTGGGAGGCAGGCAGCATGCCTTCTCAGTGGTGGCCCCCTACCCTTTGCAACCACCCTTCCAGGGCTCGATTCTCAGAGCCTTCTGAAAAGCCTCAAAGGCCTGGCTTTTCCCACAGGTATTGGGATAGTGTAAGTCTGGAGCCAGGTAAAGTTCTTCATGGATGTGTGTGAATGTTTCAGGGCACTGGGAATTTCTGTGCAGGATTTTATGTTTTTACTGTCATTTGTGAGCCACCTGAGGTTATGCTGCATAAGATGGGCAGCTATATAAATCTTTAAAACAAAGAAGTTATTGACTGCTCTGCTCCACCTTTCATATCTTAACTCCACAGAGGCTGCCAGTTAAAATCAAAACAGAAAAATAGCTGTACTGGGTCACAGAGAACACTTCACTCTATGTCCCTATCTGTCCCTGAAAAGTCCCTAGCACCCTTCTGACAGAGGCAATAGATGTTAAGGATGATATTCTCCAATACAATACACTCACTGTTATTCCTGGAAGCATGATTTCTTTATAGCCTACTTTTCAAAATATGTAAGTTCTTCTAAGACAGCCTTCAAATATGTGCAGAATACAACAGCAATGATGAGTCATTGATTCGAACTTCTGAGCTGGCACTACATTGGGATGGAATTCATTAATCCCCAGAGGCACATATCTAGCCACTTTCACGGCAGCAGATAAAAAGATTTTTAAAGACAGACAGCAGCTCAATTTGAGGCTGAAACTTTCTTCGTCTTCAGTCATTAAGATGGTCCATTTCTTGTAAGTATCATCTCATTATGTACCACTGGAACTCAGCACTAGCTTCAAAGATGATTGCTCAAGTACATGGAAAAAAACCACACACCAAGATTTTACCTTGGTAGAGCGAGTTTTGCTGAAAACATTCCAAAACCTCAATGTCTCATCCCCAGCTCCTGTCACAATGGCTTCTCCATCTGGTGACATTGCCTGTAAAAGAGAGTTGAGGAAAATGATTAATACTGTTTATGTGATTTATACGGCAACCCATCTCATTTATGTGTCTTTGGGCAGCTCACAACAATAATTCAATAAAAACAGGTTAAAAACAATAGGACATATAAAAAGTATTCATAATCAATTAAAAAAAAACCAGAAAATCATGATCAGCAGCAGAATTCATCCTATATCAGTTCAACGCAGTCCCTGTAAGAGCTCACCACCGTTACTGGACCCATAGGCAGGGGGGCAGAGCCATGTTTTCAGGGCCTTCCTAAAAGGCAGAAGGGTGAGGGCCAATCTAAGTCAGAGGGGATGATGTTCCACAGGGCAGCTGCCATGGAAGAAATGGCTCTCTTTCTGGGTCTCACCAGATGAAATTCTTTTGACAGGACCCATAACACACCTCTCATGGCGGGATGGGTAGATGTAACTGGAGAGGGATGTTCAAATAACTTGGTCTTATGCTACAGAGGACTATGTCACAACAAACACTCTGAACTCAGAACCATATGGGGAACCAGTACTGCTGAACCAACGGAGCAGAGTATAATGTTGTGCTGATTGAGGTGCACATACTGTAACTGCACATGATGCTACATTCTGTATCACTTGCAGCTTCTGGATGCAGTTCAAGGGCAGCCCCATGTAGAGCACATGATAGTAATCCAGTCGAGAGATGACCAGAGTATGAGTAACTGTGAGCAGAGCCTCCTGGTCCAGGAATGGGCACAACTGGAACATAACAAAGGAGTTGGCCACAACTGTCACCCGATCTTTAAGCAGGACTGTGAGTCCAGGAGAAGCCTCAGATTGCACAGTAGGTGTGTTTGGGGCAGGATCACCCCACCATCGACACCCAAAAGTGGTAGGTTCTTGGACCTCAAAATCCAATGCCATTCAGTCTTGCTAGTTCAGCCGAAGCCTATCGTTCCCATTCAGATCAATTTTCCCACTAAGACTTATTGTTCCAGATTTCAGAGGAAAGGACGCCAACATCATAACTTAATTTGCAAAGGATGGAGAGATACCTGGGTATCTCCACTGGGTATCATAAACACATTGATATTTCCATAGGTGGCCTCATGCAGCAGTTTTGTGTAGATATTAAATGAGAGTGGGGAGAATATCAAATCCTGAAGAACTTCACAAAGCAGGGACTGAAGACGGGGGAATCACTTGCTCCTTATCAACATAAGACTGGAACTGACCCCAGAGGAAGGAGGAGAACCAACACAAGACAGTGCTGACCTCCAGGGGCACCAGCACAAGACATTGTCAACACCAACTTCTGGAACCAGAGTAGAAGATATCATGGTTGATGATATTGAAGGCAATCAAAAGGTCAAGAAGAGCAAGGATGGATGCGCTCACCAAGTAAAGGACTCTGTAGGAATGCCCAGTTAGCTTTGCAACCTGAGTCAAGGACGGGTACTTCCAAACGAGGATCTGGTTCTGTGAGTATCCATGAGTGCTCACCTATAGAGAGAATACGTTTCAGGTTTTAGCTACAAACAAAAAGCAAGAACAAAGGCCGAGGAGGGGATCCCAATTACAATTTGACTTTTGAGGGTGTTGATGATAGCCTGTAAGTAGGTTTTCCATAGAAATCCTTATCAGTTAACATGGTTAAGAAGTATGAATTGACGTTGTTCAGTTGCCCGATTTTCTGTGACCATATGGACCATAGCAAACCAGACACAATCACCACCCTCCCCAGTCTTTCACAGTTTCCCCAAACCCATGTTCACCATGCCAATGATACCATCTAACTATCTCATCCTTTGCTATCCCCTTCTCCTTTTTCTTTCCATTGTCTCAGTCAAGGAATTATTTGGTCTGCTTCATGATGGGACAGAGATCAAGAGATAGAAAACATTCCTTATTAGTTGCTGAAGGAAAAGTTTATACAAATGGGAACTTTGAGGATCCAAAATAAAAGCAAAAAACAGTATTTTTATTCAGTTCCATTTTTAGTTCAGAATCCCTCCAATTATGCAACTTCTCCCATAAACTGATGCATTATTCACAAAAGCCCTGCAAGGTAGCTGGGAATGAGGGGACAGTGCTCAAATTATCAAGGGACATAATAGAACATAGGCATGCTTTTATTAAAATGCATAAACTCTTAGCCCACTAACAGCTGCTAAAGGCCTCTGACTGTTTTTAAAGAGAGGAACAGCCCTACTCTAGCAGAATGATTGCTATTCTAGCATCTAGTATCTTCTGCATTGGTGACATCTAAAGAAAAGAATAGAATACTTTATTTGGCCAAGTGTGATTAGACACACAAGGAATTTGTCTCTGATGTAGAAGCTCTTAGTGTATGTGCAAAGCTATAGAATCATCACCATCATCCCAATAAGAGAGGATAGTAAAGAAGAAAATAATGAGGATATAGTAATACTACAATTATACTACATGGTTAAATATTCATACCGTGTTCCTCCCAAAGTAAGACTGTGTCTTATATTAATTTTTGCTCCAAAAGTCGCATTAGGGCTTCATTTTTGGTTAGATCAGGAATGTTAAACTGGCAGCCCATGGGCCAGATGCGTCACACTCAGACTATGCCCACCCTAGCTTTGCAAAAAAACATTGTGATAAGTCACGTGACAGCAATGTGACATGGTGAGTTTGACACCCGTGGATTAATCTTATTTTCAGGGAAATACGGTACTAAATGCATCCATCTGGCTGATAATCTTAACTGGAGTTTATTTTTGGGGTATATTTTGCATCCCGAAAAAATCATGCTAGGGCTTATTTTCCAATTGGGTCTTATTTTCGGGGAAAACACGGCAGACATAAAGCCCACCTGAAAAGAATTATGCCTCAAAGCTTCCAAGTTCAACATGATATTCCCTGTGTCACATTGAATTCTGCTAAAAAAAAGAAAAGGAGCCAAACTGGGAATCCTTCTCCTATGCCCCAACCAAGGGAGGGGAGGCTACTTTGCTGTTCCCATATCGTCCAGTGGTTCTTACCAGTTCGTTGGCATGCTTGGACCAGGCAAGGTTGCACACTTGTGACCCCGTGTCAATACACTGCAAAGGCTGTCCAGTTAAGGTATTCCAGAAACGTATACAGCGATCAGCAGTCCCACCTCCTGAAGCCAAGAGCCCATGCTGATGAGGGGACCAAGCAATAGCTTTGACTGCTGCGAGGTGCTCTGTATACTGCTGGACAGGGCTGAGGCTGGAATGGTTCCAGACAAGGAGCTGGAAAGGAAAGAGAGAGGCTCGTGAGTCATCCTGCTTTCAGAGCAGAGGGGTTCTACTAACACTTGAGGCAAAGGCTCAAATAAGTTGCCACTTGCATTCTTTGCACCAAGACTGTGTTTTGCACGCTGGGAGGGAGGAGGAATAGCAACTGGAAAAAGGACTTTCTTTCATTGCCCAGTTTTGATTACAGTAATCCACTGAGTTCTAGACTGTATTTTTAAATTGAAAGATCAATACCATCAATAATCAAACAGATTTTAATTGGTTTGTGGACTGAACTGTTCTATTCGTTATTAGAATACAGTGATATATTTGGAATTAGGCCTCAGACTTAAAAAGAAATTTGCTATTACTATGTTTTTATGAACATTTCTATTCTTGCCTTTCCAAATGTTTACATTTTCTGTTTATTTATTTATTTTTAAATTGAACCATGTACAGGTAATCCTCGTCTTATGACCGTCACTGAGCCAGGAATTATGGTCATGGCAGTCGTTAAGTGCCTCTTGATTGTGTCACCTCTTGACTGTGCCAGATTTTATAAGCTTTTTTTGCAGCAGCAGTAAAGAAAACCCATTTTCACCAATGGGAGGTTTTTGTTGGAAGCTGGCAAAAATAAGCTGAAAAGCATGGTCATATGATCATGGGTCACTGCAAACGGCTGTAAATATGAGCGGCTTGCCAAGCACCCAATAGGATCATGTAGGTGGTGTGTGTGTGTGTGTGTGTGTGTGTGTATGTGTGTGTGTGTGAGAATCAGAACCTTGAAAATGGGTTGTAAATGGCTCTGGGGAGGTCCCTCAGAACTTCAGCAGCTAAGCTGAAGTGTATGTTAGATCACATCTCTCAAAAGGGTCATCAAAGCAATATCCAGTAATAAAGATAAACTAGAAATAAACATTAAAAACTCTGCATTATTTCAGAAAGGAATGAGAAAAGATAAAATCAGAATTAACGCCAACCTAATATAGAAAACCACACCTTCATCAAGAGATAAAATGGAACCAGGTGGACCTTCCTACTAATATATCAGCCATAACCAGTGGTGAGAGGCTGAGGGCCAAAATGTCTCCCCACAATCTCAGTAAAAGAACAGATGAAATTTAAAATCTTATGTGGTGCTTTAGGGAAGAACTCTTTGCCAGCTCCGATTACCTTACTATGAACATACTGTTCAGACATATCTAAATTCAAATAAAAAACAGTGTCATATTCTGTGTCAAAGTCAACTGCTCTCATGTGCTTCCAGCATTCTAATTCAAGGTCCAACCCTCTACTCTCCTGCTACAGAGTATCACAGATATGCAGCAACCATAGGTTGTGTATTCACAGCCACCCTGGATCAGCAGCGGTTAAGGCCGAACTGGTCACCGCACCTTGTTGTCATTCCCACCAGATGCCAGGAGCTGGTGATCTGTGGACCATTTCAGCCCACACACTTCCTGCCTATGGCCTTGAAGGCGCCGCTCGGACTGCAAGGGAGGTGTCCGGATGTCTCTCTGGAGGATCATCCGGTCCCGACTGCCGGAAGAGAGCTGGTCTGCGTTCCATGCCAGAGCACCTAAAACAGAGGAGTGTTGTGAAAACCATGAAAAACAGTGTAGTTGGGAAAAATCCTTTATGAAGAGACATTCTGTGCATCGCTTCTAGAGCACTTCCTGCCCGTTGGGGGAGCGCCTGTGAAATGTCAGGCTCTGAGCCATTCTAATCATCAGTGGGGGGGGGGAGGTTGGAATTAGTACTATTTTTAAGGTAAGAACTATGTTTGGGTTTCCTAAAACTATTGTCTTCCTGTCATGCCCCTGTTGGGAGATTGACCCCGAGGAACAGCCGACAGGGAGTGGAAGTATGGCTCCGGAGAAGTGGTGGGATTCAAAAATTTTTACTACCGGTTCTGTGGGTGTGGCTTGGTAGGCGTGGCGATGTGACTGGGTGGGCGTGCTTTATTTTTTTGCAGCACCCCCCCCCTCCCGTTTTTTGGGCTTTCTGGGCCTCAGGCAAGCCTCTTGGGGGAGGGGGCGTTTTTGCTCCCAGAAGGCTTCCCTGGGGCTCAGGAAGGAAAAAAAGGGAGCCTGGACTGGGCGCACAGTACCCTCCCCACACACTTCATTTTTTGCCTTCCTGGACCTCAGGGAAGCCTCCTGGGTGAAGCAGGAAGTAAGCGAGGGGAATTGTATGAACAGCTAATTGTCGGGAGGGGAAAAAAAGAAATACCTTAAGGAGTGACTGGGTGACCTTAAGGAGCGTCAATCGGGCGGGGTGAGCGAGCATTGGGTGGGCGGGGCAAGTGAGCGACCAGTGACTGGATCGGGGGCGTGGCCAGCCAGAAGTTACTACCAGTTGGTGACCCACACCAAATCCTTGCTACCGGTTTGCCCGAACTGGTGTGAACCAGCTGAGTACCACCACTGCTCCGGAGGTTGCGGAGGAGGCTGGGGAAGGGCAGAGGCCGGCTGGGCAGTCAGAGAAAGACCCAGGCCTATCTCCTTTCCATCCTAGGGCACGCAGGGAGGAGAGGATAAGGGAGAGACGTGAATGGCGTGGTCTATGGGGGAGGAAAGGGTCTTGATCCTCTTCATGGGCTGCAGCTGTGAGAACTGGTTAAAAGGACGGACATGAGTATGGATCAATGCTGGAAACAAAGCGTGGAAATATCTCTAGTCTGTCGTTCCTCTCTGAGTTTGGCATCCTTCCCGGTGTGTGTTCCGATATCTATGGACGTTTTCAAGCCCTTATCTTGCCAGGTTCCCTTAATTGCTTCAGTGTGGTTTGTATTGTTTTTACACTTATAATTTATAGGCATTTTTAGTATAAATGGCATTTCCTCCTTTTTGTAACTGCTTGTGGGGGAATTTTTTGTCTCCAGTCAAGGATATTTGGAGCTTTGAAGCAAAGTGAAGGAATAAAAGGGGCTTTATCTGTTTTCGTGACTGTGTTTATTTTTTACCCCACCCTGGGTCATCACACTTCCAGTGCAACACCCGGCATAGGATGCCAGATTTCATAATTTCATCTTTAACAATGAAAGAACACTTAAAAAACAGAACTGCCCCGAGACTATGAAGGAATTACAGTCTTGAAAGAAAACTGAATATCCCTGTTGTTTAAAGCTAAGAAGTGATTACATTTTGCATATGTCACCTCTTCTGAAGCATATTCCAATAACTGGTGCCTTGTTTAGCCAGAAAGCTATTGCTCACCTATTCCAATACTTGTTTTGACTAGCAACAGCAACTCTACAGGTCTCAGGAAGGTTCCCCCCCCTCCAATTGCTGAGTGAGGAGCCCTTCTCAATTTAATTACTAGGTGTGTTTCTAACCACTGGATTAGATAGAACATTAGCTAATTGCTCATAGAGAATAAAACCAGATAGTTATGCAGCACAATATATTATTTTTCTTTGGTAAAAAAATAATTATGGCTAACCAAAATAACACAAAATTATGAACAATCTTCTGCATGTTCAACATCCAGATTAAAAAATTATCTAAATCCTTAAAATGTTAACATCTCTCCTAAAAAGTAAAGAGCATCTACCCTGTTTATCAAATTAAAAAGCAGCTTAACAATAAAAACAGCCACAGTCAAGACATGAGTCCCTCCACAGAAAACAGCTAAATACAAAGCCTTTCAAATCTTAACCTCTCTGGAACAAAACCATTTTCACTTAACACCTGAAAATTAAGGGAGAACACATGGCAAGCACATCCAAAAACTTGCAGCAACCAGCGATGTCCCATGTCAGGTTACAATATTCTAGCTTTCCAACAGAGCATGAAGTAGGGTTACCAAAGATGATCTCAGCACGTGGACAGGTTCAGACAGGAGAAGATGGCTTAGGAAGCATTCAAGTCCCAGATAATTTAACCTAGGATTATGGAAGAATGGGGCTATATCATCCACTGCAATGTTCTCACAATGACTAAAAGTTGTCTACAATGCTAAGTATAACGAGAATTTATTACTGAGCAAGGAAAAATTAACATTTGAGGTGGGATAGAATGTCCCCAATAGGCAACATCACTCAGTTTTCCTTACCCACTCTGGCTGTGTGACCTTCCAACATTGAGAGTTTCTTTCCTGCTGCAGCATCCCAGATCTGTACAAAACCTTTGTGGGTCCCAACTGCCACCAAATTGCCCTAAGCAGGGGGGAAAAAGATATCAAACATATGGCTGCAGGAACTATCGCTCTCCTGGGAAAACACTGCTCCAAATACTGTCCCAGCTTCACAGCAACGTTGAAGAATGTATTTCTCTCTCTCCCTCTCCCTCCCTCCCTCTCTCTCTTTCTCTCTCTCCCTCTCCCTTCTCTCTCTCTCTCTCATACAGAGGGCTTTGCATGGTTTTGCAAGATAAGTTGTGTAGGATAACATGTGGTTGTGCAAGTATGTAATATGTATAAGTATATGAAAGTAATAATTTTGTATCAGTATAGGCAATTACTGCATTACCTGATCTAGAATCGGCCAGTATGCTTTATGGAAGGGGCATCTCTGCAAAATTTATCTATCGATTAATATCCTTTAACAGGCTATTTCAGAGATATAACTAGAATCCTCTGTCTACAAAACACTGCTGAGCAACAGCTCTGTTGGCAACATACTATAAAGGTTTAAAGGTGATCCACCTGTCTTGGTTTTAGCCCTTTAGTCCTTTTATACTGTTTCAATTTAAGGAATTTTAATTCTAAAGCTTTCACTGCATTATCTATTTTTCTGGTCTTCCCCTCTTTATTATATCCCCTTTTACTAACTCAAGTTGGTGAACACACTTAATACTTGTGACTCTTCCTCCCCTTCCCCCCCCCCCCCCCAATAACCCTTTGAGGTGAATTGACTGAGAGAAAGTGACTGGCCCAAAGTCACCCAGCCAACTTTCAGGCCTAACCCTAACCCTAAAACCCACATTCTCCTGTTTTCTAGGCCAGGACCTTAGCCATTATAGCAAACTGGCTCTCAATCTTGGTCTCAGGCCTGCAGTGACCACATACTGACCCGTTCTGACCATCCTACAGAGGTAACAGAATCGCCTTCCACAGATAAATCACATAGCCGCGTCACCTTGGGAGGAAAAAAGTCAAGAATCAAAAATCTCTGTAAAGGCACTGAAAAAAAAGGGAATTCATACATTTGGGTTTCAGAAACCACTCTTGTACTTTTGGCTTCAGAAAGCCAAGCAGTCTTTAACAAAAATTACAAGCCAGGGGTTTCCAAACTCCCAGCAGCTGAAAGATACTGTTTTTTAATTTAAATGTGTCACACGTTCAGAGCAGGCTATCAGAACAGAAACTCACGAAGCTAGTCAAAAGCTATAAGGAGAACATTGACTCTCTATTGGGGGACATGTCCAAGGGCAGGAATGTAAACTCTTGTCCCAAACTATAGGCTTTACCTGGCTAGTGCAAGCACTCCAAAGATAGACACATGTCCCAAGACCAACACTAAGGACGTTGAGGGATGACCAATCAACTAAGTTCAAGTAGAAGTCATCCTGAAGTTCTGGAGCATCTAAAACTTTGAATGGAATCTTGGATATCTTCCTCGTGGGCTTTCGAGGTGATCGAAGTAATTTTTGACTATTGAAAGGAGGAAGAAAAACAAAGTTGAAGAAAGAACTCAAGAGAAGGAATATCCGTTCCCCCCAGATATACCCTGGTTTGGTGACCCACTTCCTACAAATACACACAAAAAATATAAAATATTTAAAAATTGCCAAAAGAATCTGGCTGTTCTACTATTTCCTGAAGTCACTTCAGGAATTCCAGACCATTTAAAGGACCATCTCTCCTATTATATCCACCCAGCCCACCAGGATGGGAAGGCAGAGTATGTTGCAGATCCTGTCTATTAGGGATGTATGGTTCATGGAACCATGAAAAGGAAGTGGTGGTGGGATCTTCTTAACGGATCTTCATTCCCCCAAGGTATGATTGGCCCTCCACCGTGTTGCTTTTCCAAAAGGCCCTGAGGTTTTGTCAGTGTGCCTGGGGACCATGAATGGAGAATGGTTGATTTGATTATGTTGCTGCTACCAAGGGGGGAAGGTATGGGTTTTTATGTTGTGGACTTTTGAATGCCTGGAGTCACCTATGTGAGAGCTGGACAGCCATGTAAATAACCACCAGTGGCTATTAGTCATGATGAGTTACATACTTCTGGTAGAATTGGAAGTAGCATGCAAGTTGGGTGATGGTATTGCCCTTCTTCCCTATTTAGAGCTTTTCACATTTTGAGAAATGAGTGCTAGACTAATTAATTTTTGTTTAATCCAGCACTGTTCTTCTTGTGTTCTGAAAAAGATATTTCTTTTGTACTATTTCTTTCTCTCTAGGTAAACAGCTAGAGATCAAGCAGGGGCTGGTTATTCAAGTGCTGGGGATGCTTTCTTTGAGAGTTGTGTATTGAGCAATGGTTGAGACCTAATGTTCTAAATTCCACACCACATTTCCTTCCTGTTCATTCACTCACTGACATTGTTACATGGTTGGCTGGCTGGGGAATTCTGGGAGTTGAAGTCCATATATTTTTAAGTCGATAAGTTTGAGAAACACTGCTTTAGAGGGTTGCCCTGTAAAATTCCTAGGAAGAATATATTCATTGATTAATAGTCCAGGAAGTAACGTTAGAAAGACTAGATCAGATTAAACTATCAAATACACACACAGAGTTTATGTGGTTCAGATGCCTTCTGAATAGAATAGAATAAAGAGACTTATATACCACTTTACAGCCTCTAACTGATTTACAGAGTCAGCATATTGCTTCCAACAGTCTGGCTCATTTTACTGATCTCGGAAGGATGGAAGGCCGAGCCAACCTTGAGCTGCTTAGAATCAAACTCCTGGAGTGAGCTGCAGTAATTCATTCTGACCACTGTGCCACTATGGCTCTTTTAATAATACCGGTAGTAACCATAACAAATTTCAATTCAACTTCCAGTTTCCAGACCACAAGGTGGCATTAGTTCCAAGATTATTATTCTGCATGGATAACCACCATCCCATTTCAAATGGTAGCCAACCTTTTGTTGCTGACAGGGGAGAGGGAGTATGGAGAGACCTCGTTGCCATCATCAGGACTGGAACGTTTTGTGGTGAGGGAATACTATATTAACAAGGAGAAAACAATTACCCCCAAATTAGCAAGCTGAGTTTTCTCCCAAAGAATAAGCACTTGATTTCGCAATCCATTTAGATTTCACATGTTGCACTAAGCTATCATACTTGTTTAATTTTGGCTTAACATCCTCTCTGAACCCCATTCATTGTGACTATTCAACAAGAACCTGGCTTAGTGCAATGTACCGTATGTATGAAGTCAGTCTTGCCTTCCTATCTGCCAAATGCTTACAAACAGCCTGTTTAGTTTTGTCTTCAGCCTTCCTTCAACAGGCAACAAGATAAGAAAGAGAGAGTGACTCAAGAGTCTGTTTCAACCACATCCTTTTCAGCTGTAATTAAGAAAAACTCCAAAATAGCCTCCCCAGAGTGGCTTATCTTTGCTTGCTTTCAGATAAGCAACATATTAGAAAGACTTCACATTGTTTTATGATATAATTCTTTTCAATTTGTTCCAAGATTTTTTTTACCATTATCCTAATGCTTTTTTGTTGCATTTTAAAGTTCTTTTTTAATTTTAGTGGGAGGCGACTCAGCGACTTAACAAAGATCAGATATTAGAACTATGCAAAGAATTCAAAATAACTGCTTTATAAACATGTTAGGAGTCACCAACCTTCTGGGCCTCAGGGACCACTAAATTCATAATTTTAAATCCTGCAGACCGTTAATATGATCTGTCTACCGACCAACTGGGTGGTTGTGGCTAGGTGGTCATGTGACTGGGTGGGCATGGCCAACTTGATGTCACTCACATTGAGGGGCATCACACTAGCCTCTTCTTGCCCCTCCCCTCCCAGCCATTCCTTGCCTGCCTGCCCGGGCTCCTTAGGGCCCCAACAGGAAGCAGTGGTTGGAGCTAAGCAGCCCCCAGGAGAAAGAGTTGGCAAAACGGCTGGCTCAGTTCAAATTGGATCTGACTGAGAAGGAGGCTCAGCGGAAGCATTTCACTGAGGCCTACGAGCATAGGCTTTCCAAGCAGAGGGAAGACCTGCAGGAATGCAAGGCCAGGTAGTGGCGCCTGGAGGCTCAGCGGGCTGAGATGGTCAGCCAGTTCCAGGCCATGATGCAGTCCCACTTGCAACAAGGCCCTATGGCTCTTTTTTACCAGTGGCTTTTCCCTCCAGCCTTTGCCCAAAGCCCTGCCCCAGGAGGCTGAAGCAGACCCCAAGTCGGAATTTCTGCCCCCCTCTGACCTGCACAAAAAGACCTCGTGGGGGGAAGACTCTCTGCAGCAACACAAATGTTCATTGCATGTATCCGGCCCAGGGGCCGTAGTTTGAGGATCCCTGATTTAGTGCAATATAAAAATGCAAATAATTTTTCTCGCGGACCAATTGGAGAGTACCGTGTTAGAGCATGTATCACAACTCTGTTGGAGGACAGCTGTTTTGCTCTGGCTAACTTGCTTCCTGATGTATCTTTTAAAAATGTTTTGCATACTTAAGACACAATAGCTGAAGACTGATTTCTAATACCGTGAAAAGGCTCTTCTTCTCAGGCGTGGAGGGCTGCAGCCTCCTGTCCTCAGTCTGTGGATCTTGGACTTTCTCAATACCAGCTCCAAGGAGTTCATTTTTTAGTAAGGCGGAGTAAGCAAGGCCATCTGCACAAACAAAAGCCTTGTCAAACAGATTGGCCATTTCTTAAAAAAATAGGTTAACTGGAAGCATGTAGCAACTTACAAAAAAAACCCATACAAAAAATATTTTTTTTTAAAAAAGAGGGAGACATTTTATCAAAGATATTTGTAATCAGGAGGTTGGAGACTGAATTTCAAAGTTAGCCAAATCTGTTTTATTGGCAACGTTAGTAAAATTAACAAACGGCTACTGTTATTATATTTAATTAACTTACAAACAAGGGACATCATTTTTTTAAAAAATATTATTTCCAAAAAATATTAGTAAGCAGATAGTTGGAGACAACATTTCAAAGTTAGTTAAATCTATCTTATTACAAAAAGTTAATATATTTAATTACAAACATGAAAGATGAATATAAGTAATGCTGAGATCTTATTAACATTAGTTAAGGATCCCTTATTCTTCCTTAAAACTTACATTGTTTTGGCAAAAGCTTACGCCTCAGCTAAATATCTTCCTCATGGCTATTATGTAGCGTTCTCCCCCCAATGTGGAGATTCTCAGTCATCCAGGTCAAGATGGCAAAGACAAACAGCAAACCAGGGTACTGCAGTCTAGGGACAAACCAGCCTACCCCAATCTCTTCAGAGGGCCTAAGGCATGCAAGCAATAGGCAAGATATGGTCTCTACCTTTGCCATTGTCTGAAGTGGCATCTTTTGCTTTTCTATTTTGACTTGGAGATTTTTCATTTTCCTAAAAATGCAGATAAAACAATTAGCATGCACCCATTTTGAGAATTTCCAAACTTCTTTTTGCTTTCAAAAGGCAATATAATTGTTGTAAAGCTTGCTAAGCAGCCTCACTGCAGAAGATTCTGAGTCACATATCAGAGGTTCTACTTTGACCACTTGCCAAATTTGGCACTACTTATACTCCCTTATTTCCCTAAATTTAAAAAATTGTTCCAGAATCTATTTTTCCCCTCTTCAGTGCTTAGACATTTTAGAGGAATATGTAATTCAAGGAACATTATCTATCACAGCTGTTCTTTTCACCCAGAAATTCTGGTATTTTTTAAAATGCCAAAAGTTTTTAAAACACCTCTTCAATAAACATTGCTATCCATTCACTCAGCTTGGTTTTATATTTTGCTTTGCAGCTCCACTCTCTGCCTTCAAAGGTTAAATAGGCTGCACCAGGGAGGAGACTATTCAGACTATTCTAAAAGCTGTGATCAACTGGCCCCCGTTCCTTTTTCATTCAAATAAGCTTTTTTAAAATTTACAGTCTTTCAATACTTATCAAACAATCCCTGCATGTATTGTTTTCCATTGATTTTAGAGTATGTCTTGCTGGTATATATTTATAACCAATTACTAAGAAAAAAAATCTTACTTGTGTAAATTGGATATTTTTAAATAACTAAACCCATCTTCAAGCAGTCACTTGAAGTTCCTCAGCATTTTTAAGATTCAAAAGCCTTGCATCACAATTCCTGACACCCTGAACATCTGGACAAACCCTGCTTCACACACAAAAAAATCCCCAAATTTGACTATCATCTCCACCTCCAGGTAAGTAACTGAAATTATCAGATTTCCTTCTAAAAACTTGGAGAGGATTGCCAGCCTGATTAGACATGGTAGGCTGGATAACCTGATTCCTGACAATCTTGATCATGATAGTCCTAAGACATAGGGTACCCTCCATATGGTTTAAGATTACAACTTCAATCACTGAACATGTTATTTTCTTTTGGATACTATCAAACATTTAAGGGAAACTATGACTGTAAAATATATTTTTAAAACAAAACAAAACACACAAATGGAATGACCAACAGGATGGAAGAAAATATCATATCAAATATTTGGGAACATCCCATCACTCACAACCAGTCAACCAACTAAATGGCTTTTCTGCAAAGCTCACATTTATTCTATGGAAGCTGATGCTCCAATTTGCTCCAGCTCGGGAAGGAATGAATCTGTCACCATGTTTACTAGGAGAGGAGACGGGTGAATTAGAAGGTGTCAGGGTCCTCCTCATATCTGTAACCTGGAATTTTGAAACAGCAAGAATGGGAGGGAAGGAAAAATCAGAAAAGCAGCCATTGGAAATCCACAACAAAGACCAGTGACAAAACAGAATACAACTGCATTAAAAATGAAATTCAGAAATTACAGAAAAACGAGATTCCAGAATCTTTATACAGGTTGTCCTTGACTTACAACAGTTCATTTAGTGAACGTTCAAATTTATGACACTAAAAAAAGTGACTTATGACCGTTTTTCATACGAATGTTGCAGCATCTTCATGATCAGGTGATCAAAATCTGGATGCCTGGCAGTTGACTCATATTTATGATGGTTGCAGTATCCTGGGGTCATGTGATCAGCTTTTGCTACATTCTTACAAGCAAAGTCAATGGGAAAACCAGATTCATTTAACAATCATGTTACTAACTTAACAACTGCAGTGATTCACTAACATCTGTGGCAAGAAAAGTTGTAAAATGGGCAAAATTCACCTAACACTTGTCTTAAATTTAATAGAAATTTTGGGCTCAACTGTGGTCATAAGTCAAGGACTACCTGTATATTATATGAGCTTGGCACTTTTGTATAGCTTACCTCATTTTGCACTGTTGTGTTTATATATTTTTAACTTTGATTCCAAACTAAGTTAATTTAGGACCACTAATAACACAAATATTTTCTGGGCAAAGTAGTAACTTTACATATACCTAATTAAAAAGACCATCAATCAATAAACAAATAAACCTTAAAGGGAATTATATTTCAGCAAGTACAACTGAGCAACATTTGAGTAAAATAATCTTATAATCTGAACATTAGAAGAGATAAAACAGTAAAACTTCTCCAATCATATCAAACCAAAGTCCAAATACGATTAATTTCTAGAAATACCGCACCCATTAATTAACCTCTGTGTGTATGTGTGTCATTCAGTGCTAATGATCACTTTTTAATACAATACTATTTTTTCCATCAGAAACCATTTAACATTCCTAGCATTCTAAAATTATAAGAGTGAAATAAGGGTACCCCATTTGTAGCTTTTGCTAGGATAATGCAAGCCACCCACAGAATTGTAGGAAAGGACAACAAAATCTTCACATTTAAAAGCTATTTCAATGGCACAAAAACCTTGTTATTTTATCATCTGCTTGGGCTGTTTTGGTTTTTTTTTCTAAATTTTCAGAGCCAAAATCTATTATTGAATAAGTACAGTAAGTGTATTAAGCAGGGGAGTACAGAATGTTCTGACTAAATAATCACCCATTCCAGCTTTAGAAGGCCCATTCTGAATACTCCAGATAGGATTCAACCTGTCACTTTCAGAACTGTGATTGAGAGTTCTGCAAATCATGAGTTGAATCCTTTCTGGACGTTCAGAACCACTTAGAGAATTCAGAATGGATTAGAACACCTTATTTGGATCATTTAGTGCACAGTTTAATCAAGTTTACTTAGGATCATACTATCAATACATAATCTTGTAAAATTGTTTTTTTATATTTAATATATATTTGTATATTTTCATCACATTGCAGAAAGATACAAGATGAGCACTAAATTTCAATCACCTCTTATCACTCAATTTTTTAAAACAAAAAGAAAATACTGAATTACTGAAAAAAACCACTAAAATTTATGAATTGGAATGCTTCCTCATTCATTTCATTTTCACTCTTCTGTTGTGAATATTCCAATATTGGGCTACTAGCATTAAAATATGCATTAAATTATTTTAATGAGACCTTTTATATTTCTCCAAAGCAACAGGAACATTCTGAATCTGACTAATTGAACATTTGAAAATATACAAGTTTCTTCTAATATGAGTTCTGATTGCTTCTGTTGCTTCTTTCATCACTTTTCTTAGGCACATAACCACACAGTTTTCCCAGGGCCTTACATAGTCTCTCAAAACAGGGATGCAAACCTGAGAGATCCTGAAGTTTCTTAACTCTTTAAAAGTTGCCACCAATTACTTTACAGTAATTACACCAATTACTTTTATTACTTTACAGTTAGGGTTAAATTAAAATTGAAAGATAGTTTCAATTTTAATTACCAGTAAGTTTTAAATTAAATGCATTTTTCTACTACTCCCTGTTTTTGAAGTATACCCCTCTCTAAGATACACTTTATGATTGCAAATACAACAATACAAAACTAGGTAATCATCTGCAACTTAATCTTGTAAACAACCCAGCATGTTTTTGCTCTTTAATATCTCTTGCACATGAAATCTTTTTAGAGATGTATGCCACAATAGAAGGATTTTATTTCTTGTACCATATACAGGAAAAAAAATTAAATGCTTAATAATATTTACAGAAGGCATCATGTTTTCATTCTGGATGTTGATCTGACGGAGAAGGCGCCTTTCATAGTCTTGATCCATGATGGACAAGTGCAGGACAGGGGGGGAAAGAGCCAAGGTGTCTTATAATAGTCTCACACAATTTTTTTGTGCATGGAGACCAGGGAGCAATAGGCTGCAAAGAAAAAGGCAGAACTAGTACATCAAACTCCAAGCAGTTGAAATGTTAAAACTAGCATGTTATAATTGTGAGTTCTAATTCCATTTTTAGTATTTGATGACACCTATTTTCACTTAGTTACAATGGATTTACACACTGTGCAAATTGCTCATTTATAGACATGATCAAGCCCGGCTCATCCTATGTAGAAATTAGAAATGTTTTTCCCAGGCTACAAGCAAAAAAGTTGTGTAGCCAAAATCTACTTATGTGTTAAAATCAAGGTGTGATTGGCATCATTCTTTTTATTAGCTGAGGGGATTGGCTGGGACTGATTCTAGGAATCCATTGCTCTCCATACAATTAAACTTGTAAATTAAAAAAAAAATCATACATTTCTTCTGTGACTCTCCATTCTCATGATCTATTACAGACAGTAAACTCCTCAGTGTTCACCTGTTTATATGTGGTAAAGCAGGGCTCTTCAAACTTGAGTTTTAAGACTTGTGGACTTCAACTCCCAGAATTCCTCCTTCAGTCATGTTAGCTTGGGAATCCTGGGAGTTGAAGTTCACAAGTCTTAAACTTGCCAAGTTTGAAGACCCTTGTGGTAAAGCATCATGGATACTACAAACAATTCAAAATCTCCTTACTGCTATTTAAATTGGAAAGCTGGGACTTAAAAAACTTTGAGAACTAAAAAGTTTTACCCAACTCTGCAAAGCCATGGCAAATACACTCAAGATGCAAACCTACTACCAATGAAACCTTACATTACCCGAAGTCAGTTTTGACTACGAGGAATGCATAGCCAACATTTTGTTTGCAAAAACATTAATCCAATATTCATGGCATAAGAAAATACTATAAATAAGATAAAATAAATGAGAACTTATAATTCTCATTTATGTGTAGAAATGTGCAAAGACATATGTATCTCTTTCCTCACCTAAAATACCAGAAATTTCTGAAAGTCATAGAAAATATTTATTTTCCATATTCAAAATATGTACTACTTAAAATGTGTTTTTGCACCTTAGAGAACTATAACACAAGGTCTTCCTTGGTCTTCCTTATAACACAAGGTCTTCCTTGCCCCTCTGAATGAGCTATGATCTTGTATGCAGATGAATTTTGGTGAACTTTTCATTTCAGTCTGTCTCTCCTATCTGGTTTACCTGACACACACCTTGAAGTTATCTTTAAGCTCCATCAACCGGCAAATAGCATATGAGTAAATTTACTTAGACTTTCTCTGGATTCCATAAATGTGCCAATTCTAGGCCTTCCTTAGGCATGAAAGACACCTGGGTGACTTTGGGCCACTGTCACTCAAGACCCACCACCACACAGGTTTATTATGTGGAAAACAGAATGCAGGAGTATCGTGTATTTGTCACCTTGAATTGAACAAATATATAAAAAGCAGCATATAATTATATACATAAAAATGTGAAATCAGTTGCCAGTTCTTTAGCTGGTGTTGGCCTTCATCAGAGTTACTCCTGAAATAGAACTCGGGATGTAATATATTATTGTATGTGCAGATCTTTAAAAAGTGCCCTTTTGTGATTGATGGAAATTGTTGTCAGTGCAGGGATTTTGTAAGTGCTGCCAAGATTTTTTGGGTATGGCACCCAGTGTGCCAATAAGCACTGTAATTATTATTAATTATCTGACATGTTAAATTAGCAACATCTGTTGTCCTCAAAGGGTGTTGCACTAACATTCCTAACAGGTAATATTTGCATGATAGAAATAGTTTTGGGCAACACTAATACAAAAAGCCAAAATAAATTATTACATATTTTACATTATCATAGCAGTGAACTGATAAAAAATGTATGCTGTGCATCCTCTCTATAATTTTTCCTGATGAAAAAACAAAAGGAGAATGGGCATTTTGGTCCTATGGTTTCAATTAAAAAAATCACACATATATCCAGTCAATTCTAATCGTCATCCATCAAGTGCACTGTTGCTTAAAGCCCCCGAGCTTCCTTTACAACACCCAATTCCAACTTCTTCAATTGACACAATGCCTCCCCATCCCCTAGCCAGCTGATCAGGGTTCAAACCCAAGTCCAATTAATTTAAGACATTTCCACATCTTAACACAAAACGGTTTTTTAAAATGCAATGCACGTGGGCAGTGTTAAACAAATACAGATAAATATAATTCCTCTCCCAGATTTCCTCTATATGCTATACATGGAGATGTGGGGGGGCAGAGCTGCGTTTAAGCATCTATCACTGGACTATGGATGGAGATAACCAGCAGGGATCGGAGAGAAATTGGGAATTAACCCTAGCCTCCCTCCGCGCTGCAAATCGCTTTTATTACAGAGAACAAGAGATCCTCCACAAGAGGCTTGTAGGACAGGGATTCCCCGAACTGCCTCCTTCTCCTCCTTATTCACCCATCACCTTAAATGCCTGTCAGCCTGAACGCTCTCGTAACAAGACAGCCCTCCCACCGCATCCAAGCTTAGGCAGCCCCGTCGCCACATCACACGGAGATGCAACGGAGCCTTTCTCCAGAAGCCCCGCGCCCACTTTCACCTGGGCGCAAAAGAGAAAAGAATGGACCCGCAAAGTAAGGAAAATATAAACCCTCCTCCCTCTCACCTGCCCTCAGCGAGAGCCATCCAATATGGCGCCGATTCGATTCTCTTGCCCACCCCTTTTCCCCGCCCACTCTTCGTTCCTCATCACCGCGCGCAAGGCGTCACGGGAAGATAACCCCCGCCCCCCAATCCTCCTCCTCCTACTCTTCGGCCTCGCTCGCTGATTCGTCCCGTTCGAATCAATACAACTCAGAGGGGAGCGTAGCCCTAGCAACGGTCCCGAGGCCTAGCTGGGATCCAGCGAACCTGCTTTGCGAGAGATACCGAAGCACAGCAGTACGGGAGGAAAGGAGGGCGGGGCGGTTGCAAATTGGGTCACGGTACTGGCTTTTGCCCTTCTTCCTCCGTATACAAATCCGATGGGGGGAAAATGGAGGTGAGAAAGGAGGGGAGTTCCTAACATTGGGGTGTTTTTTAAAGAAAATGGGGAGGCTCTGAAAATGTGTCTGAACAGTTTGTTCATTTGTATGTTGCACTGAAAATCATCAAATAAAAATAGAACGAAATTGGAGAGAATCTGATGTTGCAGTAAATATCAGGTCTTTAAATGGCCCCTCTGTACAAACTCTGGATGTTTGCCTGTTTCTCAGTGTATTTTACCGCAAAGATAGGAAGGAGAAAATAAAGAAGAGGAAATTGGGGGAGAAGGATGACAGGGTTTATAATAACAATTTTTAGGTACTGATGTGGAAATATTTTTAATGTTGACCATTAAGCTTCTGGATAGATGCAGGCTCAGCGATTGACAAGTTTATTAATAAGCATGATCTGTGTAGTGGATGGTATTTACAAATTACGAAGCACAGTTCTCTACCGAAATGATAAGGTCAAAAACAATAACTACTATACAAAACATAATGAATACCTGCCATAAGGAGACAGACTAATGCTGGGTGGAACAGCTATGAAGGTCTTGAAAAGAATATACAGCCTAAAATTCCAGGTAACAAGCTGTTGGATGTATCTATGCCTACAAAAGATCAGAATTGTGCAAGCCATGATATTCCCTGTGACGCTTTATAGAAAGAAAAGTTTGACACTTTAAAATGCAGGATAGAAAGAATATTGATGCTTTTGATCATTAATGTTGCAGGAGACCCTGAACATACTTTGATCATTAATGTTGCAGGAGACCCTGTACAATTAAGAAAACAGACAGATGGATCTTTGAATAAATCTAGAGATCTCATTTTGAGGCAGAAATGGCCAGGTTCAACTTCAAATATCCTACTTTGGACAGACCCCATTCTCTGAAAAGGCTGCAATGTTGGGAAAAGTGAAAGGAAAAGTGAAGAGGATGACCAGCAGCACAGGGAATGGCTTAGTTACAATGGTGATGATTGTAGAGAAAAGTAAAGTCCTACACTTAGGCAAGAAAAACCAAAAGTACCCGTATAGATTGGGTGAAACCAGGCTTAATAGCAGTAACTGTGAGAGAGATCTTGGAGTCTTAGTGGATAACCAGCTAAATATGAGCCAGCAGTGTGCAGCAGCAGCAGCCAAAAAAGCTGATGCAATCCTAAATTACATTAACAGAGGGATACTATCAAGATCAAGTAAGATACTAATACCATTCTATAAAGCCTTAGTAAGAAACTAACACACTATAAAAAAGACTCTAGAAAAAGTGCAGAGAAGAGGAACCAGGATGATTAGGGGACTGGAGACTAAAACATATGAAGAACGGTTATAGGAACTGGGCTTGTCTAGTCTAGAAAAAAGAAGGACCAGGGGAGACATGATAGCAGTGTTCCAATATTTGATGGGCTGTCACAGAGAGGAAGAGGTCAAGCTATTTTCTAAAGCACCTGAAGGCCAGACAAGGAATAATGGATGGAAACTGAACAAGAAGAAATTTAACCTGGAAATAAGGAGAAACTTTCTGACAGAACAATCAACCAATGGAACAGCTTGCCCTCGGAGGTTGTGGGAGTGCCATCACTTAAGACTTTCAAGAAGAGATTGGACTCACATCTATCAGAAATGGTATAGAGTCTCCTGCTTGGCGAGGGGTTTGGATTAGGTTGATGTACAAGGTCCCTTCCAACTCTGATTATCTGTTACCTGTTATGAGAGCACTGTTGGGAGGCCTGAAAAAGTGGGTTAGGGACTGCCCATCATGGAGGAAATCTATTGAGGTCACTAGGAGTTGAAAACATTCTGTATTTGATTGTACAAAAGCAATCAATCATAAAGAGATAACAGTGAAGAGTTGAGACAGAGTAAACAGCAGAAGAATGTTTATTTGAATTGCATATAAGTAGGCATATTTGTTTATTACATATTTCTTTTTAGTATACTGTCTTGGACATACATTGTACTGTTTTGCAACCAAGCTATTGCAACATTCATCTGGGAATAAATCCCACTGAACATTAGGTATATTTATTTCTCAATAAATCCACTAGGTGGCTATAGACAAAACTATTCTTGTTGAAATTCGCCACATATTTCTCATCTTAGTTGTTTCAGTTTGAACTGGAAAGTGGTCCACATAATGCCAGGAGAGGAGAGGAGAAAGATGGGGAGGGGAGAAGGAGAGAAGAAATTGAGAAGATATCTAGATAAATTATATAAGATGGTTAGATTAATAATTGTTCTGGGATCACTGTTAACTATTGTGAAAGTAAATGGCTTTTATATGCCCCTGAAATACTTCCGCTATGTGAGCTCTATACTAATGGTCTTCCAGGTGCAATTCAGGTAACACATCTTAATGGACTCGGGAGACATGCCTTTACCATCATTATTCCTGTGCTTTGGAAAAGAATCCCCCCTCATCCAGGTTCATATAGCCTCAGTCCTGCTGTCTGTTTGTTCCAACTGACTTAAGATTATTCTTTTTTCCCCTACCACAACCATTTTTTGATAATGTTTTTAAAAAAATTTTAGTATTTGTTTTAAGCTTTTTCCCAGAGTAGTTGGTAGAGGGCAGAGGTTAGAAATAGAAATAATAAAATCACCTAACTTGCTTTTTGCCTCTTTTCTAAATCCAGTTTTCCTCTGTCATCCAAACACAAGTTATCACAGGAAATATGTAAAACGAGAAGTCTGGTTTGAGCAGTGGCATTACATAGAATCAGTGCTTTTATTAAGCAATTTGGAATGCAAAAAACCCCCCAAATGTCACTTCCTTTGTTGAAAAAATAAGTTTAAAACTGGCAAATAGCAATTACTCTAAGCAATAAAAAGAGTGCCGGTTTTGTAGAGGGTTAAGGTGGTGATCTAGAAATGAGGAATTCTAGTCCTGAACAAAAACTAGCTGAGTGACTTTGGACCAGTCATTCTCTCAGCCCAACCTACCTTACAGCATAGTTGTTGTGGGGAGAATAGGAGGCAAGAATTTAGGAAAAATCCCTTCTTAAACATTTCCCACACTTTCTGTGAGCTGGGACATCTACTGGTTGTCCTATGTGTGGCTTTTCTTCCTGTCTCCCAAAGTAATTCTCTCGACCATTATACATTATGCCTTTATAGACAACAACCATCATATTTGGAATCCTGCATACAGAACGCCTGCCTTATCTGGGCTGCAGAAATCTAGATGACTGTTAAGATGGCAGCATAAAAAGGAGTTTTTCCCTTTGCTGCCATCTTGCTGGATTTTTGTAGCTAAGATTTAGAACGGGCGGCATCAAGTGACGTATTGGGACTTTTTCCCCCTTCGCTAAACCGGGCGTGGGCATGTAACGCATCCGGCCCGTGGGCCAGGAGTTTGACAGCTCTAATCTAGAAGCTCTATAGACAACACTGAGCACTACAGATCGCAAAAAGAGCATGTTAAAATTGGAGGGGAAAAGGGCAATCCAATTTGGAGTCTAAAATGCCTCTAACGAAAAAGATTTGTAAAGAACGCTTACAAGGAAAAAATTATAAATACTAATACTTTATTTAAAGCCTTGCACATATGCCACTTACAGCATTTACTGGTAATGACAATTTTGCTCCAAGTATGTGTATGCTATTGAAACAAATTAGGATCTCTAATTTAGAGACTACCTTGCAATTCACCATGCTTGGAGAACATCCAACAAACCAAAGTATTTCCTACTCATATTCCATTTTTCTGCCCATAGCATATGTTTAAAAGGTTAACTCATAGCACAGGAAGAATGAATACCAACCGTATGTATATGTGGAGAAGTAAGGAACTGGAGGAATCGTTATGTTTATTGCAAGGCATTTTCTGATGAGATTATTTGTAGAGTGGCAATTTTATGAGAGCCTGGTTTTAATTTTGGATTTGAATTTTACTGTAAATTGGCAACTATAAATATCTGCCTGAATACATTAAGTGATAATGGATGGCTTCTTATAATTAATCTAATTTGAAAGTTGATTCACTTAGATCAGGAGTGTCAAACTCACATCATGACAGTGTCACGTGACATATCAGGATTTTTCCCCCCTTCACTAAACTGGGTTATGGGTGTGGCTAGTGTGTGATGCATCCGGCCTGCGGGCTGGGAGTTTGACAGCCCTGACTTAGATTAATAAGAATTTGTTTTATGCAACAATCTCATCTTAATATCTACTGCTCACATAATAAAATTATATTCCATTCTACCTACTTTAAGAAAGCCTTTCTCAACCTCCTGCATTCTGGATATAATTTATCCTTTGAATACACTTTTTTGCCAAACAATGAGCACAGTAAAACTGATTTTTTAAATTTATATAGCTGCCCATCTCATATTCATGACTCAGAAATTTTTCTGAGATAATTCACATGCATTTGCTTCATTTTCATTCCAAGTAATTTATTTACTTTACTTTATTGTCATTGTACCTCGTACAACAAAATCAAACACCATCTTCAGTGCATATCATGACTATGACCATGAAAATAAACACAAACACACATCCTTCACCCTTCACACATTGAACTGGAAACTCCTGACACCACACCAACACTGCACTATACAGCAGAATTCAAAAGAGCTACTGCCCTGGGATAGAAGCTGTTTTTCAGCCTATTTGTCCTTGTTTTTATTATCCTGTACCGTCTGCCAGATGGTAATAGTTCAAAAAAAGGGTTCTCAGGATGAGATGGATCTTTGAGAATGTTTTGAACTTTCTTAAGGCAGCGGGAGCTATAAAGCTCTTCCAAAGAGGGGAGAGGGCAGCCAATGATCTCCTGGGCAGTGACATTAACCCTCTGGACTGGAGTGCTTTCCTATCTGCCACTGTGCAATTGGCAAACCATACAGAGGTACAGTATGTTAAAATGCTCTCTATGGTGCAGCGGTAGAAGGTTACCAGCAGTTTTTCATTCAGTTGTTGTTTTCTGAGAAGTCTCAGGTAGTATAATCTCTGCTGGGCTGCAATGTGGGCACTCAAGGCAGGTCCTCTTTTAGGGTAACACCCAGAAACTTAAAACTGGCCACTTGCTCCACTCGGTCTCCATTGATAAGCAAGGGCTGGATGTCTGATCTGTTCTTTCTATACTCCACTATAAGCTCCTTGGTCTCATTGGTGTTGAGGAGCAAGTTATTGTCTCCACACCATGAAAGCAACCAGTCCACCTCATCTCGGTAGGCAGACTCATCCCCCTGGGAGATAAGTCCCACCACTGTTGTACCATCTGCAAATTTAGCAATAGTATTACTAGCGTGAGTGGGAATGCAGTCATGCACATAAAGAGTATAGAGTAAGGAACTCAATACGCAACCCTGTGGTGTACCAGTGTTAAGAATAAGGGCTGAAGAAGTATGATTACCTAATCTGACCCTCTGTGAGCAGCCAGACAGGAAATCCATAATCCAAAGGCAGATTGAATTAAAAAGCCCAAGGTCCAGAAGTTTAGACACTAGTCTAGGTGGAAGAATTGTGTTAAATGCAGAACTAAAATCCACAAAAAGCATCCTCACATAGCCCGCCCCCCCGCCCCTCCCCCCCGCTGTTCTAGATGAGTCAGAGCAATGTGAAGAGTGATGGCTATAGCGTCCTCTGTAGACCTATTTTTTCTGTATGCAAACTGGTGTTTATCAATTGTACACAGAAGACCAGAAATGATGTGCCGGCAGACCAATTTCTCAAAGCATTTCATGATGATAGGAGTGAATGCCACTGGTCTGTAATTGTTGACGTTACTGATTGGGAGCTTCTTTGGCAGAGGAACAATGGTGGAAGCCTTCAAACAAGGTGGAATAGTGGACTGGGATAAAGACTGATTGAAGATCCTGATAAAGTCTCCAGCCAACTGATCAGCAAAGTCTTTAAGCACTCGGCCAGAGTTACCATCAGAACCAGCAGCCTTTCTAGGGTCCACGGCCCTCGGAATGTTTCTCACCTCCTGTTCCTCCACAATGAGGTGGGGGCTACAATTGGGTGGAAGTTGTATTTTGTCTTATGTCTCCACTTCAAAGCGAGCAAAGAAATGATTTAGTTCCTCTGCCAATGAAGCATCCCGCTCAGCAGGGATGACATTGGTCAGTTAATGGTTTGTAATTTGTTGAATCCCTCGCCACATCTCCCTCATGTTATTGCTATAAAAATTATCCTCAGTTTTCCTCTTATAATCAGTCTTGGCCTTCCGAAAACCTTTCTTCAGATTAGCTCTGGCAACACTGTATCTTGCCCCATCACTGGACCTAAAGGCCTTGGTCCTGTCACACAAGAGGCGCTGGACTTCCTTGGTCATCCAGGGTTTCTGTTTGGGATAGATCCTAATACGTTTATCCACAGTGATAGTATCTGTGCCATGTTTGATATAGCACAGAACAGTTGCAGTGTGCACCTCTAGGTCAGGGTGGTAAAAGATGTCCCAATTTGTGTTCTCAAAATAATCCTGAAGTTCTTGGGAAGCATCTTCTGGCCAAGATTTCACTGTCTTTATTATAGACAGAGCCCGTCTCCTAAGAGGGATGTACGCTGGTGCTAAAAGCAGTGGCATATAGTCTGATTGTCCCAAATGTGGTAATTGTATAACCTTATAGCCATGTTTGATGTTGATATATACTTTGTCCAATATGTTTGCTCCTCTAGTAGCACACTTAACATGCTGATAGAATTTAGGGAGCACTTCTTTTAAATCAGCTTGATTTAAGTCCCCCGCTATGATATACACAGCATCAGGATACTTATTCTGCTGATTACTAACAATGTAATACAGGAATCCCAAAGCTATGGTAGTATTGGCATTAGGTGGGACATGGATTGCAGTGATCAAAACCACGCTGAATTCCCGAGGAAGATATATGGATCTATATTTAAGAGCCATATACTTCAGATCCGCGGAGCAGTGGCTGTCTACAGTATTTGTATTGATACACCAGCTTTTGTTCACATAATTGCTCTTGCCAGAATCTCTACTCCTGTCCTGCCGCTGAGCTATGTAGCCTTCCAGCTCAACAGCTGCATCTGGAATGAATGAATGAAGCCAAGTTTCTGTGATTAGCAAAACACAGCAGTTCTTGATGAATTTAGTCTTTGCAATCTGTAGCCTTAATTCATTCATTTTGTTAGTCAGAGATCTTGCATTGGTAAGAAATATACTTGGAAATTGAAGGCTTGTTTGGAAACTTACTCAGCCTAAAGAAAACCCCAGCACAGCATCCTCTCTTCTTCTTCCTGTTCTTCTTTCTCCGCCTCTTCCTCCTTCCTACAAGGATAGTGATCCATGGCTCCCCCAGGGGCCTAGCTGCCTCCTTCGGTATGTTATGAGAATGTATAAAATCGTCCGTAATAGCCTTTTCACATTTCAGTCCAATTTGTAACAAGGCTTGCCAACTATAGATGCTCCTTGCCCCACAGAATTCAATCAAGGAAAGGAACCAAAACACACACAAAATCATACACACCATACACTGAAAGAAGGAGCAGTTAGCCGCAGCATCCATGTGCACAGCCATCTTGAAAACCGTAATATTTGCAATAAAAAGATTAATCAAGTAAGTTTGTACATTTATATATTTTATTTCTTTATTTTTTAAAAAAGAACACTTGCTCTCACCAGAGCAGCATAACTATTTTCCATACTGTTATTTTTTTTTGCAAGGGGAGGGGGAGAGGAAAAAGTTAAAATACAATTTTAAATGCAAATATTATGTTAAAAAACATCCTAATGCATTAAGAAAATACAAAACTAAATCAGAATTTATTCACAATAATAATCAGCATGGATTTATTTCATGAGGAAGAGGTGCAATGTTATGTAATAAATAAAGCCATTATTTTATGCCAAGGTAACTCAAGTTTTGCATTGTTAAACTGCTTCTAGCAACTATCATTATTTTAGATGAAGCAGACTTAATCTACATATGCAGTTTTCTTCATAGAATCTTGCACCCATTCTTTTCAAGGAGAAGGAACAATGGCTTTGAAAATTCCTTACATACAAGATAGATATCTATCTTCAGACTCCTAGTTTGGTTTCAGAGATTCTATCAGCTCTCTATATATATCTTTGATATAAGACACAAGATCTGTAACCTTAAAAAAAAACCCTAAAAACTTCACACCACATTCCTGAGGGAATGATGTCTGTGTCTCATCTGCAAGACTTCATTGTGTACAGTGCAAATGTCAACAAATGCACACTAAAGTGGTGGTGGGCTATTCATCCTGGAAAAATATTAGTTGCCTCTTAGGTCACATTATATGTATTTAAAATGATATTAAGGCAGCAAGTCTAAGAAAAGTTCCCCATTTTGAAACTTATTGTAGACCAATAAAACTTGCCTGGCATCTCCAGTATAAAATAGATTAATTACTCAGCATGATTTAAAATAATATGTGAGTGACCATCTAGCTTGGACAAATGGCATCAGTTTTAAGCTACGTCAATTTTATGGCAATATTTGAGAGTCAGTCTCCTAAGCTGAAACCCATTTTTTTGGCCATGGGGTGGAAGTTCAAGACTCCCAAAAGGAATCTATTCCTATCTTCATCTTAAACTGTCCCAGAAGATGAAAAGGGACTTAAATCAATGTGCTTGTGATCTGCAGGCCATAAGCTGCCCATTCTTGAGACAGGTAGGTCTTTGAAATGACACATGGACTGTTTGTGCAGACTCCCAAAGCAGCCAGCCAGGTTTCAGCCTAGTGTGTTGTGTGAACCAGTCTGTACAGTTAGTGTATGTTTAAGTAGGTCATGCAAATGCAGAACATTAGGCAAATTGAATAGACTATGGTTGGGAAATTATGGGTAAGTCTGCCATGCAACCACAACCTTTTGTCAATATTCCCTTATCCCTCTTAATTCACCAGGAAAATGTCTGTAGAGATTCTCAATCACCCAGATCATAGTTGTTTGCTTTTTACAAAGACAACTGGACTGTTTTTCCGCCCCTGAGGAAGAAGAAGAAAACGTTTTGGGACAAAAAGCTTTTCTTGGATGAGAAGTGAAATGTTTTCTTCTTCCTCAAGGAAAAAACAGTCCAGGTGCCTTTTAAAAAAGCATCTTTTGAGTCACTGGGAGGATTTAATTTAGAGTCTGTGTGTGTGTGTCTGTGTCTGTATGTGGTGTTTAAGCAAGCCATGATTTAGCTTATATGAATTCGGTCAATGAAACAACTCATTAGAGATGATTAACACATTCTGGTGAGAATTAATTAGATAAACGTTCTGCCAATGGACATCTGGATCAAAATATATCTCTTGGATTTGCACTTGTTCAAATTTTGCAATACATTTCTCAAGTCCAAAATCATTCCAAAACACTTGTCAATAAAACGCTCCAACAGGGTAATTAAAATGACAATGTAAAACATATTAATAGTAAGAAATAGCATATTTTGCTCTGATGTTAAAAACACAAGTGGAATGGAATTCAATTATCTGCTTATTTGTACCTCTTATCAGAGGGAAGGGCACTTTTTAGACTTGGATCTACTCTGCTTTTTCTCTATCAACCAATTGAAGTCAGGTATATGCTAAAAATTAAAGGATCAAGGATTAGCATTTGAGTTTAAAGGCCTCTCACACAACCCCATCTTTCATAATCTCAGTAGTATAATTTAGAGTTAGAGGAAGCATTGTGTAGCTGCTATTGTTAAATAATTGGGAGTCAAAAATCCTTATTGATTATGTAACCATTCTGATATCTGCCTATAAATCTTGGTCTCCCTGGATCTGCTTTTGATATTCCTGTGTGACCTGTTAGTAGCCACAATAGTCAACGACATATCCCAGTGACTGCAATATTCATTCTGTGGCAAAATCAGCCTGGAAATCTGTACTTTGGAGGAGAAAACAGAGTTCCAGAACCCAGCAATCATGGACAAGTCTCACTGATTTTCTGTCATTCTACCATCTACTGTCCTGCCAGCAACTTCAGAACGAGTCAAGAGAGAACAAAGCTCAGAAAGAAAAGAGGTTTTCCTACACATTTAAGGAGCAGAAAAGGCAACTTAAGGTTCTTTGAAGAGAAGAGGCACTGGAGAAGATCTGCTACATAAAAGCAGCTGCGTCAGGAGCAGCATACAACAGTGTAGTCCATCAACCTGGCAGGCTGTAGTTGAGATATTTTCAAGTTGTGTCCCAGTTGCTTACAAATGCTCACTGAGGAGAGAGACAAAAGTTACCCACAACATGCTCAGTTGTCTATTTATGACAAGACATTTGGTGCCTTGGAAATGACAACATTAAACAATTCTTAAATCCAAGGCAACCCTCATTTTAGTTCCAATATGCAGCTAGCTTTTTTTCAGTTTGCACACCAAACTAGCAAATGAACTTCAATGACTAAAAATAAATTTGCTTTAGAGTCGCCATGTCCAACCTATGGCCCGCAGACTGCATGTGGCCCTGAACAGTTGGTAATGCGGTTCTGTAAGATCATATAAAATATTTTAAAAATGTTATTTACATACATTAACTATATCATATATTTTATATGCAACCCAAGACAATTCCTTTTCACTCAATGCAGCCTAGGCAAGCCAAAAGATCCATGCTTTACAGAGCAATGTGTGTCAACCTTGGCAACCTGATAGCAGGTGGACTTCAATTCCCAGAATACCCCAGCCAGCTATGCTGGGAGTTGAAGTCCACCCATCGACAAGTTGCCAAGGTTGACAAACACCGCTTTCAAGTATGTGTGTAAAGGAACACCCTACATTCTGGATTTACATCTTTCCCTTACACCAAGAGTGCAGGGCTGAAGAGAAACCTACAGTGTAACCTACCTGCTTTGTGGGCAAAAGATCTCAGGCTCCTTTAAGGAGACAGGAGGAAATGATGGGGAAGACCTAGTGTTTTCCAAACCCTGGACAAGCAGGTAATTCAAGGCAGAGATGTGTAGTCTTTGGATCTGAAGTAGGCAGGCCTTCCTGGCAAACTTTCTCATCTCTCTGGGCGTCAGCCTCATAGTTGGCTTCTATACCAGGGGTGTCAAACTGGATTTCTTTGAGGGCTGGATCAGCATTGTAGTTCTCTACGGGCCGGGTGGGGGAGACGGGACGTACGCCTCCTGCAACACCCTGCTGGCCAAAATGGGGCACGGGTGGGGCACGCAACTGCCAGAATCCTGACACCCTGTTTTTGGCCTGGGCACCCTGACGGCCAAAATGGGGCACAGGGGGGCCACACGTGCCCCTCCTGCACTGTGTTTTCGGCCTCCTGCATCACTTTGCTGACCAAAATGGAGGCGCCAGAAGCAAAGTGTGGACTGGTCCTTTGCTATTTCTAAGCTGGCCGTGCAGGCCAGATTTAAGCACCCCATGGACTGGATCCAGCCCGTGGGCCTTGGGTATGACACCCTTGTTCTATACCATCCCTGCTTCTAGGTAATCCTTGACTTACAATTGGTCAATGTGACCGTTCCAACGGACCTCCCAAAAGATACTTACAAACTAGTTCCAAAGTTGTGATGGTTTCCTCCCCCCGCCCCGCCCCAAAAAAACCCCACAATCTTTTCACATTTTGGGTAGTCAGTAACTAGCCTGCATTTATGGCCTTTTGCAACATCCTGGGGTCATGTGACCGCAGTTTACATTTTTGCAGTAAAACTCGTGTTTACTTGCAGTTTTGGGCAAATGCATCCCATAGCGAACAATAAATTCAATTAACGGCCATAGTGTTCACTTAATGAGTGCAGATTCACTTAATGACGATGAGTCACCAAAAAAAAGGGGGGGGGAGGTAAAATTGGATCGGTCGCATGATTATGACCGTTGGGTTCCATTATGGTCATAAGTTGTGGAGTCCCTCTATTACAGAAGTACAGGTTCATGCTTACTTGGCGACACGGGACAAAATCTCCTTGACTCTGACAACCAGCCTTTCATGTTGTATAGGATTGCTCTCAATGGTGCTGTGAAGCTTTGCCATGTAGAAATCAAGTGTGTTCAGTGTGGGGGTCTCACCGGTGCCTGTTGGAAAGAATCTCATTAACTACTTGAGCACCAATTAGCGTCCTTGCTTAATTAACCTTGTGTAGATGAGGGGTTTCCAACCTTGGTCACTTTTAAGCCTGGAGGACTTCAACTCCCAGAATTCCCCAGCCAGGTGGCTGGAGAATTCTGGGAGTTGAAGTCCTCCAGGCTTAAAAGTGGCCAAGGTTGGAAACCCCTGGTGTAGACTACTCTGAAGGTAGCAGAGAACCAAAGCTCACCCTCTGAATCCTGGAAACCTTATCTGGACGTACCTTTTAAGACAGCGGTAGGGAATCTTGGCTCTTTTATCACTGATGGACTTCAACTCCCAGAATTCCTGAGTGAGCCATAAAAGTTTCCCCATCCCTGGCCTAGTGGTTTTTCAGTTGTGAGGGAAATCAATTTTTGACTTGAATGGGACTGTTTAATATACAAATGTAGGACATATAAAGAATATTGATCATTCAAGTCAAAAATTAGGACATTTGTATATTGAACAATCCCATTCAAATCAAAAATTGATTTCCCTCACAACTGAAAAACCAGTAGGCCAGGGATGGGGAACCTTTTATAGCTCATTCAGGAATTCTGGGAGTTGAAGTCCATCAGTGATAAAAGAGCCAAGGTTCCCTACCACTGTTTTAAGACAACCAAGAGTTAAACACTTGCATTTTTAACACAGTAAATAACATGCTGTTCAGAAGGTTTCCTCAACAACATATTTTGTATTCCTGCTGCATGGTTACAAAACACGTTGACCTGATTCAGAGTGATGACAATGCATAAATTTGCTTCCCTCCCCCCTCCAATTTTTCACTTTAGCTCTAAAATGTATAGCTGGAATGTAGCAAGTATCTAACTGGAAGAAATTTAAGAAGTTTTCCAGTCAAGCTTATATCCCAAAAACGTCTGTAGCACCCATAGAAACCTGGCTTGCTTCTGCTGCTGGCATCTCTTCCCCCCTCTCTGACTTCCTATTGCCTTTTTTCAGTAGCCTTCAGCTTTCATCCATTTATTCAGTGATTGGTCGAAGTTCAGCAGCACTAAAAAAGCAGACATATGACTGATGTCTCATGAATGTTTCAGCTGTCACAGCAACCCTGCAGCCATGTGATTGTTATCTGGGCACTCGGGTGCCTGGCTTGCGCTTATAACCTCACAGGGAGCTGCGGTCACATTATTATGATTTGCAGTTTTCTCCTGATGGCTTCCCACCAGCAACCGCAATTGGAAAGCCAGCAGGGAAGGTTGCAAATTGCTCTTAGTACAAGGGTCCCCAACCTCTGGTCTGTGGACTGGCACTGGTCCTTGGCGTGCCAACAACTGGGCCACACAAACAAGCAAATCCTCAAATCTGCGGGATGTAGGTAGCATGTGAAACCACACACCCCTCCAGTCCGCAGAAAAAAACCTCTCTTCACAGAACCGGTCCTTGTGCCTGAAAGGTTGCTCTAGTAAGTCGCTCCTGTTTTTTCTCCATCCGCAGCACAATAGCATTCATTTACTCTTTGATCTACAGCCCAAATAGAGTGGTAGCTCGGTACTCATTGTTAATTGGTTCTGGGAGATACAATGCATACGAAAAATGATGAGTATCAAACGATTTTTTCCCATAAGGAATAATGGTAGTGAGTCACAAGGTAACTGACACCAACGTGTTCTAGCTTGTGCCAAACAAACTGGGGTGACCCCTGGCGTGGCACAAAAGGCAACACAGTCAAATAAGCAACAAGAATCCCTTTATTATCTCAAACTTTGCCTCCAATGTTTAAATTACCTTCGGCTGGAGAAAAAACTCTCCCAGGAAAAGCCTTTAACTATAGAAAATTCAGTCCAAAACAAGGTACATAGAAACTGTAACTAAAAATCCAAACAAACTAAGCTGAAATAATTAGCTTGACAAGGCAGGACAAGGAATTTCAGACTTGAAAGCATGGCAAAACTCACACAGTTGGGAAGACACCAGGAACACAAATAAGCCACGACGATACAAGATAAATTCACATTTGCTCCCAACAGGTTGTTGTGTGCAGCTTCCTTTTTTATATACTGTGTTCCCAGCTGCAGCTAATGAAGGGAATCAGGGCCCTTTCCTCCCCCATAAGCCATGCAACTCACATTGTTCCCTTCTCTGTTCCTCCCTGCGTGCCCTAGGAGGAAGAGGGGGTGGGCCTGGGTCTTCCTCTGAATTCCCTCTCCCTTGTTTTACCTCTTCTCTGCTCTGCCCAGCCAGACTTTACCCTTCCCCAGTTTCTTCCACAGCCAACAAAGCCACACTCACTCCCTGTCAGTTGTTTGGCTTCCCCCTCCGAGTCAGATTCAGACAGGGGCATGACACAAACGATTAATCCCAGGACAAAATTTTCATGTCAAAATGCATCGAGTACCAAACTCAAATGAGTTTCAAAGCAATTGACTACCAAGGTACCACTGGGCAAGGAATAGGCCTGTCTAAATCCAAACCAAAGTGATTTTTCTTTCAGCAATAATCTTGGTGGAAGTCTCCAAATGGAAGCTGGGTGGTCTTTTGTCAATTCCTCTATTGAAAAAGGGGGTGGACTAGATGAAATCAAAGATCTTTCCCAATGTTTCTAAACGTTTCTATGATGGAAGTGTTTTTCTATGCAGGCACAGACCTCCAGGAAGAACCCTGAAGAGTTTGTCCAAACCTTCTGGTAAACCACCTTAACACTCTTGCCTTTTTAACAAAGTGAAACTTGAGGTTTAGAATGGGGCAGTGTTTTGCTTGTGGCACTGTCCTGATCCTCTCACCGTCTGGTGCGCTCCCACAGGGAGGGTCTCTTGCGGGTCCCGTCGGCATCTATGTGCCGGCTGGTGACCCCGAGGAATAGGGCCTTCTCTGTGGGGGCGTCTGCCCTCTGGAATGGGTTGCCTCTGGAGTTACGTACAGCCGCGGACCTGGGGACCTTCAGGCGTGCCTTGAAAACCTGGCTCTTTGACCAGGCCGGCTTGGGCTGATTTTAGATTTGGGTGTTTTAATTTTTATATCAAATTTTAGGGTTCAAGGGAGGGGTTTTAATTGTTTTCAGCCAGGGCCTTTAATTTAGTTTTAACTTTTATATATTTAATGTTTTAATTGTATGGCTGTGCACCGCTCCGAGTCCTTCAGGAGAGGAGCGGTATATAAATAAATATTATTATTATTATCATCATCATCATCATCAATGTACCCCTAAAGACACATGACTGCTACACACAAATATTGCAAAGCATGCAAGACTTCCGTGTCTCCTAAATTAGCAGGGGGAAGCACCGTCAAATTAACACTCTCCAGTACCTGGAATGGGAAGGCTGGCAAAACTGGCTGTCAGAGCTTGGCGCACCATCTGGAGCTGTTGCTGCAACGCCATAGTCTGCCTCTCCTCCAGTGCAAGCTCCTGCTCTAGGCGCTCCTTGGCGCAGCTCATGTTCTCCGTGTGCTTCTGCAGGATGGCATTCTGCTCCTCGAATTCCGTGTTCATCTTACGCAGTCTCCGCAGCTCTGCTTCCCTGGCTGCTCCAGCAAAGAGAAAGGGAAAACAGGAGGACCAGAATCAAAAAAGAAAAATGAAAAAACACGGAACACAATCCTGCTTTTTCAACCTCTCTTTCCAATCCATGATTTTAAAAAAAGGCAATTGCTTGCTATAACTTTCTCCAATTTGACACCTTTCAGATGTGTTAAGTTACAGCTCTCAGAATTCCCACTTTGACCATGTTGGTTGGGAATTTTTAGAGACACCAGAGAGAAATTGGTTTTCTGGACAGTCTGTTTGTCTTCCATAATGTCCTAGCAAAAAAGGAGATTCAGCTCTAATAGACTTGAATGAATGTAGCCAGTTGGGTTTATTTATGTAATTTGATCTGTGCACTGTTTGTCTTCTACTATAATTCCTAGAGAAATGATTCTGGAAAGATTAGTATCTAATAAGAAATCACAACTGGAATACCAAGGAAAGATCTCCCAGGTGTTTTATTTAGAGAGCCAAAACAAAAAGTGAGCTGGTTCAGACATTGCACAAAGCCAACACATCATAAAGTCAAGGTGGTTTATTTTTTGACTTAGCATGCACTAGAAACAAATGTACTGTTGCTTTTATATTTTAACTCAATTAGTGAACTGAACCAACTGTGATTTAATAAACTGTTGTTAACTGAAGAATAAAAACTGTTAATCTAGTCATTTGCTTTAGAATAAATGTCTATGGAGTTTCTCAGTCATCCAGGTCATAGTTGTCCCAAAGGTGCTTTTTCAAGAGGCAACTGGACTTTCCTTTCCTTTCTCCTTTCCTTTCCTATTTCTAAAAAAAAAAAAACACCAGAAAGTCTTGTTGCCTCTTGAAAAAGAACCTTTGCTTTGAAATAGTTCTTAGAACTTGCTTCTTGTGTCAATATCCATCTCTGGTATTACATTTTTCCACTTTCAGGGATTAGTAGTGCAATCTCTCTTCCATCGTAATTGAAGGCAAAAAAAGTTCAATTCCAGATTTTCTAGCCATTTTAAGCCAAGCTGGTCCTCCTTCCTCAAGTCAATTAACATTTTAATAAAGTCACAACTTTCCTGGAAAATGTGGGCATCTTTAGTTTCAAACCTGTCTTCATTGTGTGTTGAAACTTCTTTGTAAAATATCTCTGGTGTATATAAAGAAATAGGAAAGGCAGCATCCCTTTTAATATACATATTCACTCAGTCCAACAATTCATTCCCATCAGATCTGAGATTCGGGTTGCAGCCATTGCTTGTGGCTTTTGGAAGGCGGGGCACTGGGAAGAAATGGTATGCCCCAGTTTCCATAAGGGAAACCACCTTATCTTCGTACTGACTGCATTTCAACAGCTTCATTTGTACCTTTGTTCTGGTCTAAGAATTCTTCTGTAAAAATAGGGACGTCAAATGTTGAGAAGCCATCACTGCCACTTTCTCCAGTCTGCAAGAAAAGATAGATAAAAAAGCTAGCCCAAAAGCATTAATAACTTAAAAATTACATATTTTTTTCTCAGCTTGGTGTGGAAACACTGAAAATGTGGGAACACACTATGTTTCCATACAGCCTTAGAATATCATTTCTTTTTTCAGAATTAGCAATGAAAGGTTGGGTATTGCAATGGAGCTACGCTATACATTAATGTGCCACAAGTCTGGTATCAACCCTCCAGGACAAAGCTAACAGGTTAAAACAAAGTTTATATCTATGGTATGATTCTTCTTATAGTTGAGAAGTCATAGCAGTTAATAAACACAGCCACCATTAATTTAATGATCAAGAAACTAAAATGGTATTATCTAGACAGTGCCAAATGGATTTTTCTTAGAAATAAACATATTGTTAATTGTTCCCCTAATTTTCAAATCAGTAGGAAGTTCTTTTAAGACTGCAACAGAAAGCTTTCATGCAAATTCTAAATCTAATTTCTAGATCAAAAACTACATCGACATAACTGCTTTTCTGGAGTTTATCTGTAGTTCTTAGGCTCAGATTGTTCATGTTTTGGGGGGCGGTTTGCCTTTGACATTCAGATACAAATGTTTTGAAATTGCAGCTCGGTTGCAATTACTAAGGTGAGGGAGAAACCTAGAGAAAGTGTACTTTTTCAACTTTCAGCATGCTAAATAAAAGGCAAAGCGGATGGATGGTGAAATATCTTACCTCATTGACTAGTAACTAGAAAATAAACATTAACACAATTTCTCATTTTCAGGTTTGATATTCGTAAAAGCAAAAACGGAAGCCATCCCTCACACCCTGACAAATTACCTTGTATCCATTGAGCAATGTATTCACAGTTCCAGCACCAGCATCCTCTAAAATAATATTTTTTTAAAGAAAAAAATTAGTTAATCCAAGCAGGTATCGAGGAGCTGATAATGCAGTCACGATTTGAATGAAATCCTTCCTAGGGCTTTTATTTATTTTATTTATTTATTTATTTATAAAAATTTTTATACCGCCCTTCTCCCTAGGGACTCAGGGCAGTGTATAGCCAATCCAAACCCCGACAATGATACAAAAGTTAAAAAGAAATTAAATTGAATATTTGGCCGAATATAAAAAGCCCACCCCACCCCCTTAAAACCCCCAAATTAAAATTACTAAAAAGCAATGGAGACAAATTAAGACCCTCTCTCAGCCCAGGCCGGCCTGCTCGAAAAGCCAGGTCTTCAGCGCGCGCCTGAAGGACCTCAGGTCCATGCCGGTACGCAGTTCCGGTGGCAGAGTATTCCAGAGGGCAGGGGCCGCCACAGAGAAGGCCCTACCCCTCGGGACCGCCAGGCGACACATGGCAGCCGACGGAACCCGGAGAAGGCCCTCCCTGTGTGCACGCACTGGCCTGCTGGAGATCACCGGTAGGATGCGGTCCTGTAGGTAACCTGGCCCAGTGCCATGGATCGCCCTAAAGGTCAGAACCAGAACCTTGAAGCGAACCCGGAGAGCCACCGGCAGCCAATGCAGCTCGCGCAGGAGAGGCGTCACGTGGGCGCTACGCGACGCCCCCATGATCACCCGCGCGGCCGCATTCTGCACCAGAATTTTAAAACTTCAAGCAGACAGGAGGGAAGGGAATACGCAAGGAAAATAAGAGACTGATATTCATTTGGATCAAGAATGCCTACATTCGGTGATGCCATGGTAAATAAGACTTCACAGCTGGAAATTTAACCAATCAGGAGTATCTGTGGGCAAAATCTGTTTACTCCTTTGGAGATCAGGAAAAAAAAAATCCAAGAAGGAACAAATTGCCACAAATAGGCAAGCTCATCTGAAATTAGGATTCTGCATGATGTGTATATCAGAGGAACGTCTAACTAAATCTCTCTATATGTTGTGAAATTAAAGAATTTTCATCATGTTATCAGACTGTTGGTGTTCATGGATGCATTCTGCCACTCTTCTGCGAACCCCAAAATATAATGCGAGTGTCCCCTGCATGCACCCCACCACCCACATGTGCACCCCCCACAGACATGCCCCGCCCCTCCTCGCCCATTTTTGGCTTCCAGGTTGGTGCAGATTGCTTTACAGGCTCAAAACGGGGTGCAGGACAGTCTCACACAGAGCCACGGAGCCCCGTTTTGGCTTCCAGGTTGGTGCAGGAGGCTTTCCAAGGAGGGTTCTTTTTAAAGAGCAATTACAAAGAAGGCTGAGAAATTAGCTGGAGGGGAAGGGGGACAGCAAACTCCTAGAGAAGTCTGTAAGTCAAGGGTCCTTAATCGTTTTTGTGCCATAGACCAGTGGCCCCCAACCTTCTGGGCACCAGGGACTGGTTCCGCGGAGAGAGGTTTTTCTGCGGCCCGGAGGGGCCATGGTTTCACATGCTGCCTGCAACCCATGGATGAGGCTTCACTTGTATGCATGGCCCAGTTTCAGTCCACGAATCGGGCTTGGGGACTCCCGCCACAGACCTGTTAGAGAGGCTGGTAAAACCTGCCCACCTCTTTTCAGAAATGTATTTAAATACATAAAAATGTATAGACACCGATTGCATTACAAAGTGAACAAGCGTTTCTTTGAGTCCATTAATTACTTGGTTGCCTGAATAAATTACTGAATAAAAAGCCAATGTGTCCCTTTAGAACAACAATATGAGGAAGAAATATAATAATGAGGGAATCCCTAAGGGACAACTTGCACTCTATGCTGGATCTTCTAGTATCAAGTACAACTGCAAAACTGACCTTTCTTGATTTTCTTCTCTTGCATCTTCTCAGCACACAGCTTGTAAGCTTCTGATTGCTGGTATTCCCTCAGCTCCTTCATGTATTGCTGCTTTTCCCGTTCTGCCTCATCCAGATAGCGCTGAAAACACAGGAAAACTTACAACAGACCCAATCCACAAACTCCATCTCTTCTTTATCCTGTGTCCCAAAGGTGCTTTTTTCAGGCGACAATTGGGCTTTCTTTGTTTTTTTGTTTTGAAGACGTTTCTCTTCTCATCCAAGAAGTTCTTCAGCTCTGACAGGATGGTGGGGTATGGAAGGATTTATACTCCTTGCAGGCAGCTGGTCATTTGCATCCTTTTGGAGGATCGTTGAAGCACTTGGAGGTTTATCTGTGTCCTCAGGGTCACCTGAGTAGCGCTCCTGGTTCCTGTAGCCTGCCATTTTCCCTCTGGAAATCCATTCCTCCTCCCATACCATTCAAAGAGTGTTCATCCCAAATTGTGTAGCTAAAAGTCTGTAGAGATTCTCAATCATGGTCAAAGAAAAAAGAAGATAGTCCAGTTGAAAAAGCACCTTTAGGACAACCATGACCTGGATGACTGAGAATCTCTACAGACTCTTTATCCTGTGCTTACTAAAACATGCTTATAATCTTAGAAGCTCATAATATGCCAATATGGGTAGTCCTCGGCTTACAACTGAGAAAAGCGACTTATGAGATTTTTCACACTTACAACCGTTGTGGTAGTCACATGATAAAAATTCAGATGCTTGGCAGCCGGACTGCATTTATGGTGGTTGCAGTGTCCTGGAGTCATGTGATCACCTTTTGTGACCTTCTGACAAGCAAAGTCAATGGGGAAAGCCACATTCACTTAACAACCTTGTTACTACTCCTGAAGGACTCGGAGCGGTGCACAGCCATACAATTAAAACATTAAATATATAAAAGTTAAAACTAGATTTAACATGATGTGATCATGTCCGATTTTATGACCTTCATTTTGAGGCAGTCTTCATGCTACCATTGCAGTCATAAAGCAAGCTTATTGTTCACAGTGAGTGTTTTTTTTTTAAACTGGAAACTGGAAGTAAATCGGTTTCTAGCCAAAAACCCTCCATACATTGCAGTCACAGGATGCTTCAAATGCTCATAAATGCAGGCTGGTTACCTTTAAAAATGCAATCATGTGACCCAGGTGGGAGGGGGGCATAGGAACTTTGAATCCAGGTTGTGTCTTTTGGCGGGGTGTGTGTGTTTGTGTGTTCCGTTGTAAATTTGAATGGTTGCTAAGGGACCGATTATAAACTGAGAAAACCTGGAAGTTAAGATCTGACACTTCTTCACGCCTAACAATCACAGTCTGTATTTCTACTGGCTTCAGAAAACCTTACATATATTTCCATGTCCTCTCACCTGCTTTTCTGTGGGCTGCAGTTTACTCCATTCTGCTCCCAACATTTTTGTGATCTCCGGGAAGGGCAAATCCGGGCGCTGCATGCGAATTTGCTCCCGTCGTTCATTCAGAAAGCGGACGTAGCCTGTCACGGGGGCCTTCGGACCATTTGGAAGGATTTTCTTCCTCTTCTTGCCTTTTGGCCAGCCCCGTTTTTTCACCGGCTGCCCACAATGGAAACAAAAAAGTTTGGGTCACTCTGCTCTGTCACTCCTGGCATTTCTGGAGGCCTGTGTCCAGGGCTGCCACCACATATTTGTGGCAATCCCAAACAAGCAAAAGGGAAAATCCTGAACAAGCAAAAGGGAAATTCCATGTATATTGAATCTGGCAACGAAGGATGGCAGATCCTGGTTATCAGATTCAATATACATGGAATCTTGGGCTACATTCCAAAATGAAAGTTTCTAGTCCTCAGAAATTTAGTTTACTTTATTGTCATTGTACCTCATACAACGAAATCAAACACCATCTTCAGTGCACATCATGACCATGAAAATAAACACAAACACACATCCTTCACCTTCCACACATTGAACCGAAAACCCGCAACACTGCACCAACACTGCATTATACAGTAGAATTCAAAAGAATTCAATTCTGTCCTGGGACAGAAGCTGTTTTTCTACCTATTTGTGCTTGTTTTTAATATTCTGTACCGTCTGCCAGAGGGTAATCTAAATCTAGAGAAGACATCCTTGAAAGGATGGAGTGCAGTAGAACTGGGGCAACTGGATGGAGTTGAGTGTTTACTGGCCGGATGCCCTTCCTAATGCCTATCTGTAGTTCTCAGCAGATATTTTTTTTCTTCGCACCCTAAGAAACAGCTGCCATGCCTAGGATTGAACTCTCAACCTTCCGAGTGGGAGGCAAGTATCTTCACCACTAGGCTACCATGCCGCTCAAGAAAGCATAATCAATCTATCAAAAAGTTAAAGTCTTATGAAAGTTGATCTAGACTCCTAGTAATTTCACCCATGTAGTTTTCTTTGCAACAATGTAGAAGCTGTTTGCTATTTTTTTCTGGATGTTTAAAACTCCCAGTCCAGCCAATAATTCTGCTACAATGCTTCTGATGACTTCTCATTCAAATACAACAAGGTCTCTGACCTTGCTTAGTATTATGAAGTACGAACAGAACTTTGGCTGAAGTTGTCACTGTGCTGAGTGATCTAATCTAAACATCACCAAATTTAACGATTTTTTTGTAAGCAAAATCTGGCCATTCTTGTTTTGATACTTTCAAAATGCTATAAACCAGAGATCCTCAAACTTTTTAAACAGGGGGCCAACAGGGGATGCGGACCGGCTTGGGGGTGGGGGCATGATGTGGCTAGGTGGTCATGTGACTGGGGGCGTGGCCAATTTAGCAATCCATTAAACAATACATACAAATTAAACTTTCGTTTGTTTTGCTCCTGGAGGTGTTTTATTTGTTTTTGTTTGCATGTTGTTCTTTTGGTTTTTTTTTTTTACTAAACCATTTTTTAAGTTGTTTAAGAGTCTAGTGGTACACTTCAGGAAACTCAGTTTTGCAGCAATTCTCCTCAACCCCTAGGAGCTTACAATCAACAAGTCTCTCTCTATCTCTTTCTCTGTCAATCTCTGTTTCTCTTCTCTCTCTTTCCCTCTCTGTCTCTGTCTCTCTCTCTCTCTTTCTCTGTCTATCTCTCTCTCTGATTTTCTAAGGGCATTTACCTTCTCAGGTGAGTTAGGTTTAAAAGAAAATCAAAATCAAAATTGACAGTGTGTTTATATGGACGCACCAGGGGGCTCACCTCCTCTTCGCCATGGGGCTTCTCCCCAATTAACCGAGGGGCTTCGCCTTTCTCCTGCTTAATAGCCACTAGGAAGTTCCCATGTTGAGTTTTACTTGCAGCATTCCTGTAATCCAAAGTTACAAAGAAAGATTTCCACAACAGCAATGGAGAACTTCAAAACATTCCAATCTACCATCAAAACTAAAACAGATTTAGGGACATAGCTAAAGAGTTAAATTAATCAATAAGAACAGAAGAGAAAAATAAGGTGTAGGGAAAAAAAGCCCTATGAAACATAATAGGACTTTTGATTAGTTTAGAGATCTTTAAAAAACATATTTAAACTTAAATACATAAAGTGATTCCCAACATTAAATGAAAAACAAGTCCTCCTAGTTGAAAAGACCGTTTTAATACAATGACTCACTGGGCACGTCCAATTTGTTTTCAGTTAAGAATTGTAGCAGGAATATTAAACCACTATAGAAACAAGTATGCAAATACACACAGTTCATTTGCTCTACTCATTCACTCAGAAAATGAAGAGGCAGAATGCAAAATGTTTTATTCAATCTAAACAGCAGAGATAATAAGCAACCCACATACAAGTTTAAATTGGTACCTGAGTCATCTATGTGCGAGTTGAGTGGCTATATCAATTTGTTTAATAAAGAAATGATCCTGGCTCATTTGAGCACACACAAAAAATACAAGTTAGGGTTCAGTCATTAGTGTAAGTTACATGCCTAATTTGCTTCCTTGTTGATGCAAAGAGGAAGAACCAACAGGAAGCATCCTCTAAGACAAGGGTCTTCAAACTTGGCAACTTTAAGACTTGTGGATTTCAACTCCCAGAATTCTCCAGACAGCATGGCTGGCTGAGGAATTCTGGAAGTTGAGGTCCACAAGTCTTAAAGCTGTCAAGTTTGAAGATCCCCTGCTCTAAGATGTAGCTTGCTTATGTGATAGGTTAATAAGCCAATTTAGTGTAATTGGTAAAGAGCAGGTGTAAAAACCAAGAGACTCTTAGTTCTAGTTCTCCCTTAAGCATGAAAGCTTTAGGCCAGTCCTTCTCTCTCAGTCTAAGCCACCTCACAGGATTGTTGTGAGGGGGGAAAAGAGAAAAATGTACACCCCCTTGAGTTGTAGAAAATAGAAAAAAGATATAAATACATAAATACATAAACAAACCTGTAGGATAGTGCCATGCAAATATAACCAGGACTGGTAAATTTCAAAAAATGAAAGAGGTGGCTAAATGGGATTTTAGAAGCTGGCTAAGAAAAGAAGATTCTGCATATACTCAAGATGTAGGATTTCACAATTTGAGTATTTAAACATTTAACAGCATTCGTGACAATTCAAAATAGGTTTAGGGAAAATTTTAGATACAAGTTAGATTTTTGAGAAAGATCCCATGTAGACAAACCATAGAATTTTTCTGTCTCTCACACAATCTACAGCGCCCCCCCTCCCCCCCCCCGCCCCAAAAATAAATAAATAAATAAAAAGTGTTCATCACTTACAGAAGGCCAGTAGATTGCTGCTTGGAGCTCTGCGACATTTTTTTTTCTTGAATTCAAGAAAACCATAAATGTCCACTTAAAATGAGGAACCTAAAAAGGACATGTGAAAATTATTAGTATAAATTACAATTAGCTTGGGCAGGAAATAATTTACACAGGATATTAAATGGCTCTTTATGTCTCTGAACTCCTTTTCTGAATGCCTAAATCAGGAGTCCCCAAACTTGGCAACTTTAAGACTTGGGGACTTCAGCTCCTTCTGGGAGTTGGAAGTCCACAAATCTTAAAGTTGCCAAGTTTCGAGGCCTCTGGACTAAATGATTAATCCAGCATTTTAGCCCTTACAATGGCTGAGTAAAAGCCCTCAGGGCTTGCAAAGAAGGCAAAATACCTTAATTTTTTTCCTCTTGATTCTGTATAGTAATAGTGTTAATGTAAGATGACTCTGTAAGAGAGGCTCCATTTACATAGATTAAGAAGTAAAAGGCCCTGCAGGATCAATTTATGTTATGCCCAAAAGTTTCTAATCTGAAAATTTCAATAGAACACAGAAAGGCAACCACAAGTCTCCTCTGGATGTATAACAATGGCCATCTTAGGTTAACCAATGGAATGGTGCTTGCTACATGCTTCCTCAATGGAAGCTTCAGCTACACTGGACTGCTACTCCCTTCATTCCCAGCCAGCATGGTCAATGGGAATTAGGGGAATTGTAGTTATATAGTAAGTTAGCTGCCAAATACTGAATTGGGATTAGTCCATGTACACAAATTTAAGTGTGTTTCAACCTTGGGAACTTTAAGACTTGTGGACTTCAACTCCCAGAATTCTCTAGCCAGCTTGCTGGCTAGAGAATTCTGGGAGTTGAAGTCCACACATCTTAAAATTGCCAAGCCTGAAAAACACTATAGCTCAATATTTTGGACTGAGCAACCACCATCCCCTCATAATCTTAGACTAGTGATAGGGAATTTGATTCTCCAAATGCGGTTGATTCTGTGGCTAGTGTACGTTGCTATATGACATCTGGAGATTTACAGGTTCCCAATCCCTGTTTGTAAAGTTAATTAGTGATCTGGGAAAGGACATTCCAATTTGGAAGATACACCTATTTATCCTAAGATGGATAAATACCTCTGCTTTGTTCATACAATACGCTTACAATAAACAGAAAAATGGTTTTCTCAATGCTGTTTTCTGAAATTATATGACATGCTGTACCATTAACCACATGGCTTAAATTTACCTAGCACATTTGTGTGGCCAGTTTGTATTACGCAAAACATGGCCATTGTGGCATATGGAGAATCAATCTCCACCTTGAACAAAGACGTTAATTGGGGCTCCATTCATATTGTTGAAGTTCTATATTATTAGAAAATCCTAGAGAACCAAAATCAAACAGATGGAGCAGATGCCTCCCCTCAATCTCACTTCACTTACAACACTCACTATACAGAATTTCTGGAATTCATTGTTCAAGAGGCAAAGCTGACTGCTGAAATACACAACTTTAGAAACAACCTGCGAGATTGGCAAAGATGTATCCCAACATGAACCGGGCACGTTGGAAGTGCAAGAGAAGGGTACTTTTTATCATAGATGATGGTTTTGTTCAGAAGCCCAGAAGTACCGGCTTAAAATTAAAAAATGGTTGCAAGAGATCCCTAAGGAACAAATAGAATTGGATCCAGAATTATTCTTCTTAGAGATATTTAAAAAGAAATCTGGGAAAAATATATAATATTACACATTTTAACGGCTGCTAGAATTGCCTACACTCAATGTTGGAAGCACAATTATATACCATCAGACAAATTGATCATTCAAAAAATAATGGTGTGTGCTGAGATGGATACATTAACCCTGATGTTATGAGAGAAAGAGGACTCTGAATTATAGAATTTGGGGGAAATGATATGATTGGATTGAATTAAGACAAATGGATGATGAAAGAATTAATGATAAGCAACCTATAGATTAAAAGTTTACATTCGCATAAATTGTATATATTTGTAAATAAGCACAAAATAGAAGTTTATGAGATAGATGTCACATACTGTTAATAATATAATATTATTATAATACTGTCATAATATGTATATTTTTGGGTTCGGTTTTTAAAGATATAAAAGACTAATAAAGTTTATTTTTAAAAAAAGAAACAACACTATCACGTTTTTGGGAGAGGAGTAGGGGAGAAAGCCGGCACCAAATCCATTAGATGGGACGGGTAAAAGAGAATCTCCATTTTAAAAGGCATTGTACCATCGCTAACGGGAGAGTTGTTGCCCTTGGGTTTTTTGGGTTGGGAAGGGGGACGACGACTTCCTGAAAGCATTGGATTCTTAGGGATTGTTAGACGAGTTCCAAACGGCCATGCTGGCTGGGAGCTTTATGGGTTTTGCAATCCAGGACGTTTGAAAAGCGTGCTAGGTGAGGCTGCTCTAATGTAGACCAGGGACACAGAACCTGGGGAAATCGCAATTATGTGGGGGAAGACACCATTAAATGATAACATCAATGGAGAGGATGGGAAAAGAGGAAGGTAGACCGCCCCCCCTTCCTCCATCTTTCCCTCCCAGGATCTCCCCAAATTAAGTTCCTGGATTCTTCCTGAATCTCCCACCTTGCGCAACCCCCACATCCCACCAACGCCGCCCCCCTCTTTGGTATGGCTGATCTCCCCGCTCCCTCTTATCGCAACCCTTAACAACATTGAGTCCCAAAACTTTCCTTGGTCCTCCTGCTCTTTTTTTTTCTCTTTCTCGTCTCTTTCACCAGCAGAAGCTCCTCCTCCTCCTCCCCGCCCCCGCCCAGCTGTACTATTATGCTAAACTAGCTTCGCTTCTCCAGGCGCTGATTGGAGAAGAGCGGCTTCCCCACTCTCTCGGGATAGGCCAGTTTCTTTATTTTCCCCCGCCCCGCCCGCCTGTAATGAAATACGTCATGGCTTCCAAGCGCGTTGGGGTTGGTTGGAATTGAAGCCCGGAGCCAATGAGAGCTCTTCAAAAGGCTCTTCAAAGGAACAAGTGTTCATCAAAGACTTGAGACTTAATGATTAAATACTTTGGAGGTATTTCGTCGCCCCTTCCCATATTTATCAATGAGTTGCTTTTGTTAAAACTATCCACTCACGCTTCGTATTTTATTTTAAATAAGGAGATAAAATCGCACAACGTTGGACTATTAATTCCCAAAGAACTGTTGGAAGAAATATTCTTCTGGGTTCAGTTCCAAGTGGGGAAAAGGCCACTGGAATCATGGAAGTTGCTTGGAAAGAAGGTTTATTGAAGAACAGGATCACGTGCCTTGGAGCTCTTGGGCGAAGGAAAAGGAAGATATGATAAGAGTGTCTGGGTTATATGCCCTTTTTTGGCTTTGAACTTCCTGGGACATAGGAAGGGTATCCTGATTGGTTGCTGTCAGAGGTCATAGCTAGCTTTGTAGATTGTCTGTGTTTGGTTGAATCAGCTTGAATCAGTTTGGTTGAATCAGCAATAAGGGTGATGCAATGAAGGGGCTTTGGGCAATTCCTATTGTGGCTCTCCCTGAACGAAGTAGATCTTTTTTATGTAGAATAAATTGGCCCAGGCCTTAATGGCCCATTAACAAAGGGGTGGGGGCTGAGTTTCTGCCTCTCTGAGTTTCTACTTCTCTTAGGGGAAATATTCTGCCCTTTTTAATATATCCTAAAGTATTTCATTTTCCTAGGAGAGGGGTGGGTTTAACTTCCAACAGAACAAAGTTGTTGCCCACAGCAACAACTGGAAAGAAATTGTTATATGACTTCAGGAAGTCTTAAAGTCCCGGACAGGTTTCTTTTGGTCATAGTGGCCAGAGGTACTATTGACAAAGAATCAGTAAATCAGTACCCACAAAACAGGCAGAAATTCACCAGGAGAAGCTTCTTTTGGGTCCTCTGTTTAAAAAAAGAACAAAACGCTATGCCCTCATGCCTACGAGGGTCTTTCCTCCATTCTACCTGAAGAAACTATATGGAGTGAATTTGAGATATCTACTTAGATTTCTTCCCAGTAACCAGCTCACAGCTTCAAGAAAATATGGGTGCTTTGTTAATTTCCTGGGTGTATTTTCAAATTTGGGGCTAGCAAAACACAATTCCTGTACTTGCACAACATATTACACATCTGGACTGCTGCTGTTCTTATTTATTTGATTTGTATGTTAGCTCTTGTCATCTAAACAACTGGGTGGCTGAGAAAAGATAAAAATAGGAAAGCAAATTAAATAGTCCATAATCAAGTAAAAAAAATTCAATCAGTAGCAGAACTCATTCTATATAGCCAGTGTAAGAGCTCTTCTTCTTTGCCAGACACCCCTCCACACACACTGCAAGGCACAGTGGCAGAGCTGTGTCTTCATGGCCTTCTTAAAAAGGCAGGAGGATTGGGGTCAATTTAAGATATTATATATTCCATAGGACAGGCACCACAGCAGAAAAAGCTTTCTTCCTGGGTCCTGCAAGATGAAACTTCAATTTCAGCATACTATAAGTAACCTTGACTATCACTTTCCCTTTTAACATTCTCAGCTTCCCCCACAGCAATAGCTCTGAACCATACCCTACTTTCTCCTAGTTATAATCTCTGCATCATTTGTAAATTCTTAAAGTGCCATGAGTTTATTTGTAATCTTTTGGAAGCTAGACAAATTCTATGTTTCTTCTAGTCCTTATAGAATAGAATTCTTTGCTGGCCAAGTGTGATTGGACACACAAGGAATTTGTCTCCGGTGTATATGACTCTGTGGTTTCTTCCCCAAACCCCAAAAACTTTAACCTTAGACTGTTTACTATTGACCTCACCTCCTTCCTAAGAGGCCTGTAGGGGGTGTGCATAAGCACACCAATTGTGCCTACCGTCCCTGTCCTATTGTTTATTTTTCTTATAAGTATCTATCTCATGTATTCAAAACTATATTTATTCTTGTACCTGTATCTTGTAAGTGATTGACAAATCAAATAAATACTAAAAATATAAGCTTTCAGCATACCTACACACAAGAAGTGATAAATCACAATCATAATCATAAAATACAATCATAAATCATAAGATGCAACAGTCAGTGATAGTCATAGGACACTAAAAAAGCAATCAACATAAATCATGAGATACAATCAACATAAATCATGAGATACAAACAACCAAGTTATAGTCATTAGAAGCTAAGGAAATAGGTAATAGGAAAGATAAGAAGGTTAATAGGTAATACAGATCTACTAGGTGGTTTGACATCCCAGAGCATAGACAGTGTTGTGGGAATTAGTTGTTTAGCAGAGTGATAGCATGGAGAGGGGCGGGAAACTCTTTGGGTCTGGATTAGTGGTGAGATTAAAAAATTTTTATTACCAGTTCTGTGGGTGTGGCTTGGTGGGCGTGGTAGGGTAAATATATTGTAAAATTCCCACCCCACTCCAGGGGAAGGATCCTGCAAAATCTCCATTCCCTCCCCACCCCACTAACCTGCTTTCCAGCTCCATTCTCCTTGCAGGGCAACAAAAGAAGACCCAGCCAATCCGCTGGGACTCGAGAGGCAGAGAACAGATGGGGGTGGGGCCAGTCAGAGGTGGGATTTGCTTGTTCTCCGAATTACTCAAAATTTCCGCTACTGGTTCTCCAGAACTGGTCAGAACCTGCTGAACACCACCTCTGGTCTGGATGTTTTGGCATGTAATGCTCAATAGCAGGAATGTCAAACTCGACCATCTTGTGGGCCAGACCGTGATGTATTATCGCAACAGTATCTGCATTTTTTGCAGAGTGTGGCCTACACAGGTCTGCCTATAGTGTGGTCTTGAGGGAAGAAGTTAAAATGTAGCTTTCCAATTAGGTCATAAATGTGACAGTTGTAAAGCAGGTCATCACATTAAGAACCTGATTTTATGACCTTTGTAAAGTAAATGTGACAGTCGTTAAGAGAACCCATTGTTGGCTATGCGGCATTTTGCTGAAAACCAGGAATAAATGTCAGGTTTTAGTTAAAATGTGACTGCAGGATGCTGCAAATGGCTATAAATGAGGGCCTGTTATGAAGTATTCAAAATTGGTCACGTGACCACAGGAGGGGAGGTTCCAAATTAGAACTTCAGAACTGGGTCATAAGTGGCTTTTTTAAGGGGCAGGGGGTATCTGTCTAAATTTGAATAGTCACTAAGCAACCAGTTGTAAGTCAAGGACTACCTATAATGGAAAAACAACATAGACATTTAACCATCTCAACAGTGAATCTGAGGAAATCAGGCACAAATTGTTTTCCATAAGTAAAAGAAGTGAGCAACTGGGCCTCATGTGCTCCAGGTATACCAGCAAAACATCTGCATTCCCTAGAGAAACTCATAGCATCTGCAAGCACCCAGAGACAGAAATAGTTTGCAAGTTTGTGTTCTTCAGGTTGCCAGATCGGGCATTTTTTTCCTCCTGCAGTTTCCTGCATGTATGACTAGACAGTGGCATCGTCGGGAAGAGGTGCAGCTCACCAAACTGAACTGCCCACTGGAAGGTAGAGATTAGGTTTCCAGGTAGCAGACCAGAGCTGGGATCGCCTTACAGCCTTGCTGTTCCACCTGCGACATCAATAATTTAATCGAGGCCATCCGTCCCCTTTGTTCAAACACCTGCCATCTCAATGCTGCGGAAGTCTGGAAAGCAGTGCAAGAAAGACAACGCAGAGCAGCAGAAGGGGTCCCCCATGGAAAACGGTGTGGCCCAGGAGACTGGAGGCTCTCAGCTCTCTGCAGAAGGGGGAAGAGGTGCTCCGGGCCAGAACGGCGCAGTTCCAAGACCACCCCAACCGCCACCCCGGGTGCGGCCTCGACTCATCTTCCACACCCAGCTGGCCCACGGGAGCCCCACTGCCAAGATTGAGGGGTTCACCAATGTTAAGGAGCTCTATGCCAAAATTGCAGAGGTCTTTGATATCTCCTCAACAGAGGTAAGGACGGGTCCGTTTATTGTGCTGGAAGCATTGAAGGAAGGGACTGGGCTCTCAGCCTTTCAGCCGAGTGGGTGGCCTGGTCCTTTTGCCCTGAAAGGATTCACCAAAGTATTAGGCAAGGAGGCCAGGCTCAAATGCCCATGATAGGTAGTTAGATGTTCAGTGTTGGCTGTATTGTAATCTACGTTACTCTGTTACTAGAAGGGAAGGAGGGAGGGAGGGAGGGAGGAAAATGGGAAGAGGAAGGAAGGAAGGAAGGAAGGAGGAAAGAATGGGAGGAAGGAAGGAAGGAAGGAAGGAAGGAAGGAAGGAAGCTGCACAGAACTGTGTGCTGATGCAAAAAGCATCCCATTAAGAATACAGTATACAGTGATAAGATGAAATGTTCAGCATCTTGCCAGAAGAGACAGGTATTTTTGTGTAGATATTCTGAAAAATACCTCCAGCATCACACATAAGAAACAACAAAGAAACGAAGGGAAAAAGACCATGAAATAGCTCAGGATAACAGAACAAGAAGAGAAAATACAAAGGATTAATGATCAGGTTCCAGGACCAGGAAGGTACTGGGAATGAGAAGGCATGAAGGAGCAACTGAAGAATTTTCACTGCATCTGGAAGCAGACTAAAAGTTGGGTTAGCAATGTTTGCACCTACGAAAACTTTAGCTATGGGTAAAAGAAGAGTAAGGAGTTAATGAGTAATTTGAGCTGGAAAGCTCAGTTCCCACAAGGCTTACAGTCTATGGCAGGAGAGGATGGGAGATAGGGAGGACCAAAACAAACATCACTAAGGAAGAAGAATCTCAAATATAGATTCACTTATGCAGGGGGGAGTCTGTTCCAGTCCAGGGTGAAGATGCCTGTATAAACTCCATATTTTCCTCCCCATTTTAATCTTACCACTTCTCCTTCTAAAAGCAGCAGGCAAGGAGAGGGCTCCAAAGGGCTTTGCCCTCAGATTCCCTGACCTTTTGACTTCTTCCACAAAGACTTTTTCCCCTATATAAAATATAAATGCATTTTACACCTCTCCCCAGATCCTATTCTGCACTTTAAACACCCACAAGGTAGATATGCAGAAACTGTTGGGTGGCCAGATTGGTTTGGAGGACTTCATTTTTGCTCATGTCCGCGGTGATACCAAGGAGGTGGAGGTCACCAAAACAGAGGATGCTCTGGGACTTACCATCACAGATAATGGGGCTGGCTATGCTTTCATCAAGGTAGGTCTTCGGGAACAGGGTAAAAGACTGACATGCTGATTTGTAATAGCCATGTTTCTATCTTCAAATATCTCACTCATAAGCCAGCATTTTGAGTTGCGTGTGAAAGCTTTGCATAATAGAATCATTGACTGAGATGGGCAGCCATAGGAATTGAATAAATATAGAGCGTAATTCAATAAATAAACTATAACATGGCCTCATTATTAGCTGGTTTATGGCATTTGGGGCCAATTGAAGGTCTGGGCCAGCATTTTTCAATGTTGGCAAGGAAGAATGATACATGCAACATGAGGCAATTTTTATGGGGATGAATTAGAGAAGATGAGCAGCACCCAAATCTAATAAATAAATTATTCCAGAGGATTCACCATGTCAATAAAATCCATTATTGTTTTCTGCCCATTAGATTCTGTCCCCATTTTCCTCTCAGTTGTTCATGTTGCATTTATCACACCTGTCCTCTAAAGAGTCCAAACTAGTATAGGTGGTTTCCACAACTCACTCCAATCCTATTCTCTCCATGCAATAGATTATGCCAATCTCCCTTTCACTGGGGCTCTCCAAATACATGGGACTCCCAATGCCAGAATTCCAACTCAGCATGGGTTTTGTAGTGTGACATGCTGAGAAGACACCAGGTTGGGGGAAAATGGGTTAAGCTGAGAGAAAGTTAGAGAGTGTAGCCAAAGTCATCTAAATTTGAATCCCAATTTATCACATTGCAACCAGTTGATTGTTACTGGTTGCGGGGAGGTCTCTGTGAATTCTGGGAGTTGAAGTCCACAAATCTTCAAGTTGCCAAGGTTGAGAAATATTGGTCCACAGTTTCAAGACTTATATTGCATGATATTTCTCAATATCTGATAGCTCATGTGCATGTCATGTCAATAAAAGTAAAGCACGGACAAAATTTCAGCCCTCCCCATTTTATATGATTCACTAAAGTCTTCTTTCCTCCACTAACAAACTGGGAACAGGGAAAATAATTTTCTAGAAAGGCAAAAAAAAAAAGGAAGAAACATAATTGTACCTTTTCCTCATTATTTTTTAATAGTTTCTCATTCAACTATTACGCAGGTCCAACCCTTCCTACAGAGGTTTCTACAATATATGATCAAAAAATCAAGATGGCAGCCACAATGACACAATAAAAGTTTTGCCTATTTAAAAAAATAAATGGAATCTTGATTGTGCTGCTGCAGCTGCCATTTTGACATTTTTACCATACCCTGTCACCAGTGTTTCTCAACCTTAGTAAGTTGAAGATATCTGGACTTCAACTCCCAGAATTCCTCAGCTAGCATGCTCACTGAGGAATTCTGAGAGTTGAAGTCCAGACATCTTCAAGTTGCTAAAGCTGAGAAAAATTGCTACTTCTGCCTCACTTTTCACGATTAGTCAAGGTCATTAGGCCATAGATAGGATTATTCTCTTTCTAAACTTTTCCTTTTTTCTACTTCCCCATTTTATAGCGTATTAAGGAAGGTAGCATAATGAACCGCATTCCAACGGTCTCTGTGGGGGACAGCATTGAAGCCATTAATGACCAAACCATTGTCGGATGCCGCCACTACGAAGTTGCCAAGATGTTGCGTGAGATGCCCCAGGCACAGCCATTTACTTTGCGCTTGGTGCAGCCTAAACGAGCTTTTGGTAAGTGGATATTTGAGCACTGAGGAGAGGCTGGACCACAGAGTCTCACCGTAGCAGAGGTGGTATTCAGCAGGTTCTGACCAGTTCTGGAGAACCGGTAGCGGAAATTTTGAGTAGTTTGGAGAACCAGCAAATACCACCTCTGACTGGAGATTTTACAGTATCCTTCCCCTGCCACTCTCACCAAGCCACGCTGATGGAACTGGGAGTAAAAAACTTTGAATCCCACCACTGCACCGTAGGCCTAGCACCACAGCCCAGCATCACTGAGAAACAGCCAGTTGGTCATTTTAAAGTACCCTCCAATATTTCTTGAGCCAGCAAAAATAAATGCATAAAATATTAATTTTCTCCCTTGATGGTCAAGGCCTTCTCTGCTTCATTGATGAGACCAGAGAGCAAGTGGTATTATCCTTATATTTTTTGTATGGAAGAAGCTAAGGAAATGATTTGTGGATTCTCCTGGTTGCTTTTTTCTTCCCGCTGAGCATTTCTGCCAGCAACAAAAACAATTTTTGGAGGCTAAAACATGAAGAGCAGTTGCAGGAACAGGATATGTCTAGTTTAATGAAAAAAAGGACTAGAAATGACATGGCAGCAGTGTTCCAATACCTCAGAAAGAAGAGGGAGTCAAGGTATTCTCCAAAGCATCTGAGGGCAGGACAAGTAGCAATGGATGGAAACTAATCAAGGAGAGAAGCAACCTAGAACTAAGGAGAAATTTCCTGACAGTTAGAACAATTAATCAGTGGAACAAATTGCCTCCAGAAATTGTGAATACTCCAACACTGGAAGTTTTAAAAAAGATGTTGGATAACCATTTGTTTGAAGTGGTATAGGTTTTCCTGCCTAGGCAGGGGGTTGGACTAGAAGACTTTCCAACTGTTATTCTATTCTATTCTAATTACTAATCCCTCTCTTTAATGCATGGTTGATCCCAATGTTGATGGGTTTGTTGAACATCAAGTTTAGTCACTTGTAAAATTTTCCAATAGATGTGAGGTACAGAGAGAGAGTCTTCAGCTTCTTACAACCTTCTCCGTATCTGCAGCCTTTCTCCAGGTTCTTTTGGACATGGGTTAAGCACCCTTTCAAAAGAGCATCAGATCCGTGTTCAGAAAGAAGCCAATGGCTGTCACAAGCCATAAAGGAGGGATTATAATCATGCTTCCTCTTGCTTTGTCTTGGACTCTTGCTGATTGGCTGGGCTGACAGGATTGGAAGAGTTATACAGAATGAATTATGCACTAATAAACCTGTAGATTTGGAAAGGACCCCAAGGATCATCTAGTTCCGTGATGGTGAACCTATGGCACCTGTGCTGGAAGTGGTACACAGAGCCACTTCTGCCGGCATGCAGGAGGTCATCTGGAAGAGCCCCACTGCGCATGCGTATGGGTTGCCCACCCGACAGCTGATTGTTGGGTATCTGGCGCACATGCTCGGGGGATGGGGGGGCGCGGGAGATGCGCTTGCATGTGCAGAGATGCACAGGGTGCATGGGGGTTATCGTGCGCATGCGCAGAGATATACAGCGCGCGGGGGGGTCACTTGCACATGCGTAGGGGGCATGGCCCCCTCCACATGCATTGCCTTCTGGGTGCTGGCACGTGAGTGTGTGCAATTTTTGGCACAGGAGCCCAAAAAGGTTAGCCACCACTGATCTAGTTCAACCCACTGCAACCAACCTGCAAGAAAACCAGTCAAATCTCCTGTGAAAGGCTTTCTTAAAAACCTTCAGAGATGGAGAATCCACAGTCTCTATAGATAGATAGACCATCTGTTGTAGAGATAGTCCTTCATGTACAACCACAATTGAGTCTAACATTGATGTTGCCAAGTGAAACATTTGTGAAGTGAGTTCTGCCCCATTTTATGACCTGGCTTGCCATAGTTGATAAATGAATCACTGCAGTGACTCTCTTACTAAGTGACTCTGGCATCTCCATTGACTTTGCTTGTCAGAAGGTCCCAAAAGGTGATCCCGTGACCTTGGGACACTACAACCGTCATGAATACATGCCAGTTGCCAAGCATCTGAATTTTGATCACGTGACCATGGGAATGTTGCAGTGGCTGTAAGTGTGAAAAACAGTCATAAATCGCTTTTTTCAGTGGTGTTGTAACTTTGAAGGGTTACTAAAGGAATAATTGTAAGCCAAGGACCATCTGTACTCATCTTACTTAATTAGCAATTCTGTCTCAAATTTAAATAAGATGTCAGTTGTAATGGTTGCCATTTTGCTTTTGGTCTCAGACTCTCAGTTCATACTGCTAGTAGTTCTTATCTGTAGAATCCAAACTGTTTTTAAGTATCTAAATAACCCCCCTTTTCCCATGTTAATCTTGCTGTAATTTAAGATCTATTTCAGGAGTTCTTTGCTATATAGCCCATCCCCAACAGTGGATAAATTGGTGAAAACAAGGGACAGGGTCTTGTCTACAGTGGCACCAGGATTATGAAAAGCTCTCCCAAAGAGTTGACCCCTTAACATTGTTTGTTTATTTAATTATTTGAGGCTGGAAATACTTTTTTTTTGCTTTAGTCTTCATTTTATTTGCTGCTTTGATTTTTGCTGTTCAGAATTATTTTCTCCTTTATTCATACGTTCTTTTGAGCTTTGGATTTCTTTAAAATTGTTTAACTGCTCAAGATTATGTTATAAAAATCCAGTCTCGCTTAAAGCCCCTCCTGGCTTCTCTCTTCATTTTCCCTGGTTTTCATCTCCTCCTCCCTTCCTTTCTCTTCTTTTTATTTTTATCTAGCACACCAGGAAATCAGATCAAGGGTAGAAAATCACCCTTCTTGCCGTTTGGAAAACAGGTTGCTTGTCTTATGGAAATTCTAAATATTATCAGCTCCCCAAGGAGTCCGAGCTTTCCTAAGGAGCAGCTGATGTATATTGTAACCTTACGAAATAATAATAAGCAGAACTGTTTCACCGGCCATTTTGAAAGAATGTCACAGATGAGAACAATTTCCAGATTGCATACCAGGAATTTTAACAAGGCATGCTACAGCCATGCAGTTCATTTAATTCAGCTTTGGTTAAAAATATGGCTTGGGATCTCAGACTGCTTCTAGGTTGAAGTCGATTCCCTGTTGCGACAAGCCAAAAAGAAAAGAAATCCTCTTGTTTTCATTTCTAATTTAGGCTGCTAAAATGAAAAGAGGTTGGCATGGGAATCTGGACTCCCTGAATATGGGCAGATAACCGCTTCCAAGAGTGATAGCCAACATGATCCATAGTGTGGGATGCTCAGAGCTTTATGGTTAAAAGTTCTCCATTTCTGTGAGGGAAATGTGTACAGTCATTAAAACTATTTGTCTAGTGACTGAAGTTACAATGACACTGAATCAAGTGATTTATGACTGGTTTTCACACAACTGTTGCAGCATGAGAATCATAATGATCAAAATTCAGGCACTTGGCAATTGGCATGTATTTATGTTCCAACTCTTTCACAGGGGACTATTGTGTCCTCCTGATACCTCCATGCTCAATTTGGAATCCCTTCAGGTTTCTCCTTGATTTTTTTCTGCATTTTTTTTCCTTTTAGGGAGGAAAAGATTGAATAACCCAGAGCAAAGGGTGTCTAGGCAGGATATAAAAAAATCAAAATGGTTGCTGTGACTGTGTGGTTGAAGCTCCATTCCTTTTTTATATGTATCACACACACAAAAGGAATTCAAATTGTAATGACCTCCCCAATGGAAGGTCCAGCACATAGTGCTTTCTGAAACACCCTAGCGAGCCTCAGACTAATCCACCTATAAAGTGTGACACAATGCCTTGATACAAGTTGCTGTCTTTCAAAAAAAAGGCACTTTAAGAATTAAAGTCATTATTGTTCATTGCATAGTCAGCCAGATGTTTAGATGGGATTTTGCATTTTTGTCCATCTATTATTTTAGTCCTTTCCAAGAATCTGGGATGTTGTAGTTTATGTATTTATTTATTTATGTATTTATTTATTTACATTTATATGCCACCCTTTTCCGGAGACTCAGGGCGGCTTACAGTCTTTAGAGCACCATGCTAAGTGCTCGGCAGTAGCCTTCATTCCATTGTATATGCCTGCTTATTACTAGGGCTTTTTGGCCCCCCCAAGCGGCATTTTTACAAAGTCAGCTTATTGCCCCCAACAATCTTGGGTCTTCAATTTACCTACCCCGGGAGGATGGAAGGCTGAGTCAACCTTGAGTCTGGTGGGATTCGAACCTGCACTAATTGCAGGCAATTGAGCTAAGTGCTAGATGATTAACAGCCTACACTACCAAGGCCCTCAAAATTTAACACCATGTTTGATGGTGTTAAAGGTATCTCATAGGATGTAAACCATTACAAGTAAAGCAGCCATTTGAAATTGACTGATGCTGAGTTTGTCAATGCTGGTGATGTTTAAGAGGTGCTCCAGATGTTTGGGATGGCACCCAAGGTGCCTTTCACTATTGATTCTATTTTTGTTTCTTTTGCTACAGTCGTTTTATTCGCCAGTCTTTGAATTTTATTATTTTCTCCAGTTCTTTTTCTTCTATTCTACTATCTCTAAGTACTGCCACATCCACTGTCCAGATTGTTTTTTTTTTTTTTAATCAACAATTGTTAAGTCTGGAGTGTTATGTAGCAGGTGCTTGTCTGTTTGAATTCCAGAGCACTTTAGCTTCTTTTCTATTACTTTGTCTCTATTCTGGTCCCACCTTTGCATCATCATCATCATCTTCTTCCTCCTCATCTATCATTTCCTATCTTCAGTGATTCATTCAGTTTGACCCAATAATCCTACCATTTGAACTTTCGTGTAGGGGCTTGAGAACTGCCTATGACTGTCATTCTAATTTCTCGATCCTTGATATGGTTCTGTGCCCTATCTGATTTTTAATTTTTTAAAGATGTGTTTAATTTGAAAAAATTAAAGGGGAGATAAGCAAGCTACGAAAATGTTAGCGTAAAACATATGTGTATGAGAGTATCACCTAACTGATTTCAGAAGTCTTCTTAGCAAATAACATGTGGATGGCTGCATCCCATAACTGGCCTTTTGTTGATGTGTCCATAACATGCTCCCCAAATTCCAGTTATGGCCAAAAGAAGTTATGGCCCAAAAGAATGGGATTCTTCTCGTAGTAGATGCCTTACAAGGTGTACTAATCAAGGTGTACTAATCAACATTAGTACAAGGTGTACTAATCAACTGGTCTTCAAGCCACCCCCTTTTTCTATTTTATACAATAGTTTATGAACTTCAAAGGGGGTCTAGCAAAAAAAAAAGAGTGAATTCTATAACTTTTTCGTTCTGTTGAAAGTTTTGTTGTGCTCAGACATCTTCTGTTATGTCCACTGTCTTTGAACCAGATGTTGAGTTCTTGATCTTTTTTTCTCCTCCCCTCTGTAGATATGATCAGCCAGAGGACACGAAGCAGCAAGAGCTCAAGTGAGGGGAAAATAGGCAGTGGAAGGGAGACACTACGGCTGCGTGCAACGGGCATTGCCACCATAGAGCAGGCAGTGAGTATGCTCTGGGGCAGGGATCGGATTAACCAGGTGCCCATGTTCTCACAGTACTGTATATAAGAAATTTGGTGGCTGGTTAGAAGTAAGCTGATTGTCTCATGGCTAACCTCAGGAAAATACCTGTTGGATGCCTAGCCAGTTGTAACAAGAGAAGCCTCTGAAGGGTCATGAGAAGGCACCAGATTTCATTGCTTCTGAAGCTTCTGTGCAGCCCACTGTTTCTCATCCTTGGCGGTTTGAAGATGTGTGAACTTCAACTCCCAAAATTCCCCAACCATCTTGACTGTCTGGGGAATTCTGGGAGTTGAACTCCACACCTCTGAAAGTCGCCAAGGTTGAGAAACTCTCCAAGAATTTCCTGTCAACCCTGGCATTTCAGTTCCATTTGATCTCCTTCCTTCTTTACTTCACAGCCAAGTGAGTTTGAGGAGGAAGCTGCTGAAAAAATGGATGACTTATTGGAAAGCTACATGGGTATTCGTGACCTCGAATTGGGTGAGTAGGGAATGACACATGATATGATTGGAAAAAAATGTGAAGATTCCTTTCACCTTGCCCTCACTACTGCCTGGGTGGGACTTCCAGATTGGGAGACAGCCTGCCTCAGATTCCAGATTTGAGGAATTTTATTGTAGAATAGTGTTTCTCAACCTTGGCAACTTTAAAATGTTGGCTAGGGAATTCTGAGAGTTGAAGTCTGCCATATCTTAAAGTTGCCAAGATTGAAAAAACACCGCTCTAGAGTAGGGTGCTGAATCTGGATAACTATTGAGGAAGATGGATTTTCAGTTTGATATAGCAGGATAATTCGTATATGTTTTCATGTGAAATGAAGCTAACAATTAAAGAGAGATAAAGAGAACTGTCTTAGACGGGGTTCTTTAGGTTATGAAATTCCCTTAATCTTGTCTAAAACGATAATTAGAAGTAGACAACATGGCACTATTGGATACCCATGTGCTTCCCATCTCCTCTGTTGAATTTAAGGAGATGGAACTGGTGGACCATCCACCAGATTGGTATCCATTAGGCTTCTTGATTAAATTAATAATCAAACAAGGATCCTCGGTAATTATTGAATTAACTGAGTAGCGAGCATGCCACAAACCTTTATTTGCAGGAGTGCTTGTGGGATCCTTGGGCTCTCATTGAGATGCTGAACAACACCCCACAGTATACCTTGTCTTCAATTGGGTATCCCACCACAGGCCCAGCCCTCCCTAGCAGCCTTTTTATGAATGCACCCAGAACATGTCCAAATATGTCTTTGCTCCAAATGATGTTTTATCCCAGTACTGCATCCTAACCTCAGGCTCATTTTCCACAGCCTCGAGCATGGTGGAGATCACCAAAGAATGCCAGAGCCCTGAAGACTTTGCTCGCGGACTGGATTTGCTCCTGGGTGAATTTGCCTTCCCAGAAGAGTTTGTCTCAGAGGTGTGGACTGCAGTTTGCAAGAGCAGGGGAATCTCGGAGTAGTTTCAGGAGATGGGTTGGGCAATGAAGGCTGTTTCTTTTCTTTGCCACCCTACTCACCCTTTCCCTCTTTCTCTACTCTCCAAATTCTCCGTTATCTTGCACGCACTGACATCCACATCTGGGCTTTCCATCCAGAATTATCACCCATGGCTCAAGAATGATATCTTTGCAAAAATTAACAGGGGTGACTTCAAACAGTAGCACCAATGAACACATGCTCTCCTTTTGGGGTGAAAGGACTTTTGTATGGAGGGAACAGAGAGATATTACCATGTGGGTGGTTACTTCTAATTAGAATCTATATTAGATCTTCTTCCAGTAGTATCCCAAAATACAATTGTTACCCTGTAAGTCTATGTGAACAAGCCAGGATGGCATCTTCTCTGGTTAAGATGTTTAAGATACACTCCTCATAATTGCAGAATAGATAGGAGAATGCTAGGAGAGACACTGCTTCTTGGCTACCCACCGCACTGCAATTTCAGGCTTCTGTTAAATTTTTAGTCCAGTTTTGTAACTGGAAAGGATTTGAACCATCATTCTTCACAGTGGTTTCTGCAGGGCCTAGTGAAGTAAGTCAAGAGGACAGCCACGATAATATGACGCATGCAACACCCTAACCCTAACCCATTAAAAATGGGAATTTCAATCCCACAATTGCAACTACTGTCTTGATTTTTTAACTATTCCCGGAGGATACAGTTGATTTCTTATGTAATTTTTTTAAGTTGGTGGTTGGTTTTTAAAAAGATAAATCTCTTCCAAAGACCAGTCTCTTGAACATGGGTGTGAAACTCACGGCATCACGTTGCCATCACGTGATCCATCGCGATGGTTTTTCCCTTTGCGGAGCTGGGGTGGACAGCACATGATGCATCTGGCCAGCGAGCCGCCACTTGGACACCTCTGCTCTTGAGGAAAGCAAGGTTCCTCACCTACCCTTTGATGAATTTTGCCCAACGTATAACATATACTGTTGTCATTTTGAAAACCCATTTGGAACAAAAGCAATCTTCACCCTGCATAGAAAATTTCAGTTGTTCCTAATTAGTTTCAAGAAGCCTCTAGAGAATAACTGGGCTATTCAGTCCAATCATTTTACAGAATCGTTCATAGTTGGAATGGATAACCTCCTTTCACTATGCAGAGATGCCTTTCCAACTCATAGTTAATTAACTTCTGCTTGAATATATGCAAGCAAAGGGAGATCACCTTAGAATTCATTGTTAGTATTAAAGGAAGAGAGTATTTGTAGCTCAGGGTTGAACTGTGGTCATCCTTGTTGCTCTCTGAGCTTGGTTGTTTTCTTGCAAGCGTTTCATTGTTAGGATGTTTGCTTCTATCTTGAATAAAAGAAATAGAAATGGCCCTATATGTAAGTCTGCTTTTGGACTCAGTTTGTGGTTGTAAGTCAAAAACTAACCGTATTCTTGGTTAGTTATATAACTTGGTTATATGGAAGTGAGAAGGGTGTATTAGAAGACACCTAAAGTTGAAAGGAATATAGGTAGCTCCTGACTTATAACTACTACTGAACCCAAAATGTATGTTACTAAGCAAAACATTTTACAAGTAGTCCTTGACTTACAACAGTTCATTTAGTGACCATTCAAAGTTACAACAGCACTGAAAAAAAAGTGGCTTATTACCATTTTTCACACTTACGACCTTTTTCACACTTACGATCCCCTATGATCATGTGATCAAAATTCAGATGCTTGGCAACTGATTCGTATTTATGACTGTTGCAGTGTCCCAAGATCATGTGATCACTTTTTGCGACCTTCTGACAAGCAAAGCCAATGGGGAAGTCAGATTCACTTAACAACCAGCTTACTTACTGCAGTGATTCATTTAACAACGGAAGCAAGAAAGGTTATAAAATGGGGCAAAACTCACTTAACAAATGTCTCACTTGGCAACATAAATGTTTGGCTCAATTGTGGTCGTAAATCAAGGACTGCCTATATGATCTTTCTTGTCACTGTGGTTAAGTGAATCACTGTAGTTTTTATGGTAGTGACACAGTTGTTAAGTGAATCTGGCTTGTCCATTGACTTTGCTTGTCAGAATGTTACAAAAAGTGATCACATGACCCCAGGGCACTGCAACTGTCATAAATATGTCATGCCTCTGGTGGAGACTGACTCTAAGGGAGAGGAGGAATAGCCGACAGAGAGTGGAAGTGTGGCTCCGGAGATTGTGGAGGAGGGGAAGGGCAGAGGCCGGCTGGGCAGTCAGAGGAGGACTCAGGCCCATCCCCTCTCCATCCTAAGGCACGCAGGGAGGAGAGGATAAGGGAGAGACGTGGTCTCCTCAGGAGGAGAGGGCCTTGATCCTCTTCATGGGCTGCAGCTGTGACAACTGAATAAGAGGACGGACATGCGTACAGGTGAGTGCTGGAAACAAAGCATGGAAACATCTCTATTTTATGGTTCTTCTCTGAGTTTGGTGTCCTTCCCAGTGTGTGTTCTGTTATCTATGGACATCCTCCAGCCCTTATCTTGCCTGGTTTGTGTTGTTTTTTACTCTTTATAATTTAAACGGCATTTCCTCCTTCTGGTAACTGCTCGTGTGGGAGTTTTTTTGTCTCCAGTCAAGGATATTTGGAACTTGGAAGCAAAGTGAAGGAATAAAAGGGGCTTCACCTGTTTTTTGTGACTGTGTTTATTTTGTATCCCACCCTGGGTCATCACAAATGTGTCTCATCTTCTGCCAGTTGCCGAGTATCTGAATGTTGATCACGTGACCATGGGTATGCTGCAACGATTGTAAGTGTGAAAAAAGGATCATAAGCTACTTTTTTCAGTGCCATTCTAACTTCAAACTGAATAGTTGCAAGTCAAGGACTATCTTTATTTTGTCATACGAACGTGTGACAGAAATGAATGGGTTCGGAATGACTATTAGATACCAAGGGGAGCAATCAGGATATAAGAATCCCATTGAAGTGGTTTAGTCATTTAATGATGAGTGAATGAATGAAGATGGAAGAATGAATCAAATTGAAGGACCCGAGAAAGGAGTTTGGGTGATGGGCTGGCTTTGCTGAGATCCTCAAAAAAAGAGAGCTGAAAAAATTAAAGAAAAAAAAAAAGGTGGTGTATGAAGTGCTCTATGGATATTGGGAACAAGGATGATTTGTGAGGATAGGAAGGTATGGAGGATGTGTTGTTGTAACGTGTTGTTTTCACTATGTTTCCTTTTTCTCATCTTCTGCCATTATTTTCGTTGCTAAGCTATTTCATACTCCTTTTTTGTGCACAGTATATATAATCCTCTTACCCACTTCGACACGATAATTGTGTTTGTGTTTTATATGCAATTTTGTTTATGTCTTGTCAGTTTGTTTTTTGAAATAATTAAAAATATTTTTAAAAACCGCTTCTTTTGCAGGATTTCATTAACGTACATCATGGAATGAGACTTGATTAATTTTCCTCTGCTTGCAGACGTTTCATTACCCAACTAGATAACATTATCAGTGCCCTAATGAGACAACTACAGGCAAACAACCAAATTTAGGGAACACCAAGGACTCCACAATCTACCTTGTAAATGCAAGACTAGCATTTTTTCATAATAGCATTAAACCCATGGATATAAGGGCCTGTATAAGACCTGACAGTATTGGGAGAAAAGAACAAACCCTACTTTAAAACTGGAGCAACTAAGTTTAGTTCCTTAATTGTGGCTAGCTAAGAGACAAACAGCATGAAATCACAGCAGACAAAAGGAACTATGGGTCACATCCATGCCATGGTTCATAGGACATATGGAAGATGAAGCCTTTGAAAACTAGGTTTTTAAATCATAGTAACAAGAACCTAACATTCATGTTTACTGTTTGAGCACTGTACGGCTGAGTCTTTATAGTATTTGCAATTTGTTATTAACACTGCTGGATATTTTTAAGTTCCTTTGCATCATAGATGGAATTTATGAAGGATTCCAAAATATATCTGCCATTTGTAACTCTCCCAATACTTCCTGACACTTCTTTGACAGCTATTCTTTCTCCAAAGCTCACTCCATTAAGAGGGGGAGAGGAACCTGAAATAGCTTTACCTTGAAGCTTCTAAAGTTTCTTTTTCTGGGGTATATCATCCACATGCACCAAAATGTTTCCTTTAAGGTACAAAATGCAGTAGGGATCACCTCTTGTCCTTCTTTCCATCTCTATTTTGCTTTATTATATTCATAAAGGGATTAGGCCTGGAATAGCCAAACGTTTAATCAGAGGGGCAAACCTCTCTGAGAGCGAAAATTCGCTAAAGATGGTCACAGTAGTGGAGTCGCCACTTATGGTACTGTCATTAATCACATGTCACCCAAGATCCAGACTCAACCTTTCCCGGTTCCACGCATGTAAACATCATAACATTTGAGCGAGCCTATGATGGTTAGGAGACCAATGTCCTTGCAGTCCCTGCGGCTCAAGCCCAAAGTCCGTAGCCCAGCGCCAGATGGTTTGTAAAGCAGTCCCCGGTTAGAAACGATGACAGGGAGGTGGTGCACCGAGACAGAAGGGGAAACAGTGGCCCAACGGTGAATACTGGTGATGCAGTCAGGCTGTCCGTATTTGGAGACCTTGAAGTCCCAGGTCTCCCACATTTGGTAACCAGACACTATGGAGACATCCACGACCCAGAGCCAGTTCATCACCTCCACAAGTAAATCCGGTTTAATGAATGAAGTGCTGGATGTTATGATGGGCTCGACACTCGGACGGAGGCCTTGCTGTCGCAAGAATTGATCCAGGTGATGCATGACATGGTTGTGCCAGGCACATTGGGCATCCTGTGTCACCCCACAAACTTGCAGGACATGGTTGAATGTCTCCAGGGCCCGGCAGGCTCCCCTATAAGTCTAGTCGTTGGTCTGGCGATCAGCATCCCGCGCACTCCTTGATCTCGTAGGGAGCACACTGCCCCTCAACTGGATCCCCCTTAGATACAGGCAGGGGAACACTCGGGAGGGGCATAATAGCCAATCGTGGCTGGCTGCGTCGATCCTGGGGACCCCCAGCTCCCGACCGTCGAAGGATGTCAGGAGTGCAGTCTTCCAAAATTCTTGTGAACATTGAAATTCACAAGTCTTAAAGTTGCCAAATTTAGACACCTTGATTTACAGTATTCTAGTGCCTTTGGAAACATCTATGCTTGTGAATATACTGTATATAGATATTTATGTAGATCAAGTAAATTCTTGCCTATTGCTCAGAGCTGAAGAAGCTTCTTGGATGAGAAGCAAAAACGTCTTCAAAGGAAAACCAGAAAGTCCAGTTGCCTCTTGAAAAAGCACGTTTGGGACAACCATGACCTGGATGAGACTGAGATTCTCCATAGACATACTGCTCGTGTCTTTCTTTCTTCCAGCATTCAGTTGCCTTTTATCCTGGTTTGGCCAGCCAGCTGAGGCATTTTAATATATATATTATATAGATTTTCACGGGTATAGGTATGCAGGTCTTGCTGTGTTCGGGTCTTTTCCCATGTAAGATTGAGACAATCTGGACAACGTTTCGATGAGATCCCACTCATCATCTTCAGGCTGGTGCTTTCGGCTTTGTGCGAGCAAAAAAGCCGAAAGCACCAGCCTGAAGATGGCAAGTGGGATCTCATCGAAACGTTGCCTTGAACTCATTTGCTTCAATCTGGATATAGGGATTGCTTGGGGCAAACTAAACTTGAAATATCCATAGTAATTTTCCAATGCTTTGAAATCCAGCTTGCCAGGATAATGAAAGGATCCAAAAGACGACTATCACAAGTATAGGATTTATTACTGCAACCATCATTTATAGCACTTAGCAATAGCACTTATATACCGCTTTATAGTGCTTTACAGCCCTCTCTAAGCAGTTTATAGAGTCAGCATATTGCCCCCCAAAATCTGGGTCCTCCTTTTACCCACCTTGGAAGAATGGAAGGCTGAGTCAACCTGGAGCCTGGTGGGATTTGAACTGCCAAATTGTAGGCAGCTGGTTGCAGAAGTAGCTTGCAGTACTGCACTGTAACTACTGCGCCACAGAGGGTCATTAATTTATTTTGAATAAATCCATGCATTTTGAATTGCCCTGATCATCCTGCATTTAGTCTTCTCCTCTGAAGTCCCACTAGGGATCGATTTCCCCATCAACCAACTTTGTGCTTAAAAACTGGCTCCTTCTCTTCATCTGTGTCAGTTGCCAAATTACAGATAATCCTCGAATTACAACCATAATTGAGCCTGACAATTACTTCAAATGGTTGCTAAGCAATCAGTCATAATTTGAGGCCTACTTGTATCTTCCTGCCTTTTTTCCATTCTGAGGCACTGTCTTTCCTACACTCGGAAAGATTCCAAAGTGAAGCTACATGCTACATTTGAGGCTATGGGTTGTACCATGGCAGGAGCCTGTGGAGCCGAAAGGCCACATCCAGTGGAATAGCTGTCCATTTTGAAACGGATTGGGCCTGTTGCAGCCATTTTCTCTGTTTCTCAGCTTGATGCCCTTTGGGGTGGGGAGGAAGGAGTTCTGGAATGTCAGGCATGACATCAATACCTAACTATCTTGTGGGAACCAAGGTCATCCCAACAGGTGTTGGCCAGAGACTGGAAGAAGTTACCAAAGGGATTCCAGGACACCTCACTGGACAGTGTGACTTTGTGACAAGAAGGGAGGGGGCTGCCTATGCTTTAACTATACTGAAAGTGTTAGAAATAACCAGAGCTGGTTTTGCATTTCAAAAGTGCCGATATGATGTACTCAATAAAGCAGTTCTTTGAGAAAGCCGAAAGTCTCAGAGTGGCTGGATTGGTTGGGTTCATTACACAGAAGCTTAACAATAGCAATAGCAATAGACTTATATACCGCTTCACAATGCTTTATGGCCTTTTCTAAACAGTCAGCCTATTGCCCCCAACAATCTGGGTCCTCGTTTTATCGATCTCAGAAGGATGGAAGGCTGAGTCAACCTTGAGCCCTGGTGAGATTCGAACTGCCGAATTGCAAGGCAGCTGGCAGTCGTAGCCTGCAATACTGCATTCTAACCACGGGCTTTATACTGTAGTTTAGAGAAAAGTCATAGTACATTGCCAGGGCCTTTACCCCAATGCAAACTATCAAGCAGTATAGGTATAGTTCAGGTAATCCTCGACTTACAACCATTTGTTTAGTGACTGTTCAATGTTACAGTGGCATTGAAAAAAACGATTTACGATCATTTTTCACACATATACGACCAGTGGTGGTATTCAGCCGGTTCTCAACAGATCGGGCGAACCGGTAGCAAGAATTTGGCGTCGGTCACCGAACCAGTAGTACGTTCTGGCTGGCCACGCCCCCCACCGGGTTGCCCTCCCGCCCGATGCTCGCTCACCCCGCCCACCTGCCTGACATTCCCCGCCCGCCTGACATTTGCCTAAGGTATTTCTTTTTTTCCCCTCCTGACAATCAGCTGTAGATAAGATCAGCTGTGCCAGGATTCCCCTTGCTGAGGCCCAGGAAGGCAAAAACTGGAGGGAGGAGCTCAGTCCCCCACTTCCATTTTTTGCCTTCCAGAGCCCCAGAGGAGCCTTAGGGAAGCAAAAACGCCCCCCTAGAGGCTTCTCTGCGGCTAGGAAGCTCCCAAAATGGAGCTTGGAGGAGTGCTGCATGCCCCTCCCATGCTGTTTTTTTCCTTCCTGAGCCTCAGAAGAGCTTTAGGGAAGCAAACCCCACCCCCAGAGGCTCCTCTGTGGCTAAGAAGCTCCCAAAAATGGGTGAGGACTGCAAAAAAGAAAAGCCACGCTCACCCAGTCACATGGCCATGCCCATCAAGCCACACCCACAGAACCGGTAATAAAAGTTTTTGAATACCACCACTGTATACGACCACTGCAGCATCCCCATGGTCACATGATCAAAATTCGGTTACTTGGCAACCAGCACGTATTTATGTTGGTTGTAGTGTCCCAGGATCATACGACTTCTTTTATGACTTTCTGACAGGCAAAGTCAGTGGGGAAGCCAGATTCACTTAGCAACCGTGTTGCTAATTAAACAAGTATGGTGATTTGCTTAACTGTGGCAAGAAGCATCATAAAATGGGGCAAAACAACTCACTGTCTTGCATAGCAATGGAAATTTTGGGCCTAATTGTTGGTTGTAAATCGAGGACTACCAGTAAAGCGTAGCAATCCAGAGCGCTGTTGCCCTGTTAAAGAGGGAATCCTATGAGCTGGATTTCCCTTTGGCTCAACACAAGATCTTGCTACTGCAACACAGATTCCTGAGTAAATTTCCTCCGTAGGGAGGGGTTGAGCACCGGGTACAGAGACACAATAGAAGGCCTGGGCCTGAAGCTGGGGTAGATGCGTCTCAGCACTGCTCGGCGGAAGAGGATATAGACCCAGGGATCAAGAATCTGATTCCAAGTGGCCACCCGGAGGTAAATGAGCAGGAACTTCTCGGTTTCCCTGGGGATCTGATTAGAAGGCAGGTCAGGAGGAGGCTCTTGAAGAGATTTCTGGAGAATGAGTATCTGGAGAAGAGAAAGGTGGGATAACAAAAGATCAAGTTATACAACTATAATTCAACACCAAGTTAACTTTGCCCAGCAAACATCTATTACAGGGGTGTCAAATTCATGGCGTCGTGGCATAACGAGTTTGACACCCCTGATCTATTAGAATAGGATTTCCCAACCTTGGCAACTTTAAGATGTGAGGATTTCAACTCCCAGAATTCTTCAACCAGCATGGGGAATAGTTGGCTGGGGAATTCTGGGAGTTGAAGTCCACAGGTCTTAAAGTTGCCAAGGTTGGGAAAATTGGTATTGGAAGATTGCCTAGGAGGAAAGAATATAAAATAAACTTGTTTAACCATGTGTAAAATAATAAGCGCTTTCATAAAATATTGAAAACCCTTGATGATATTTTTTTGGGGCTGAAAACAGTTAAAAATGACCAGGATGATTTTTGTTTCCATTAATTAAAAAAAAGAAGGTCGAATATGAGGAGAGGAGAAATATGCATGAAAAATTTAAAGGGAGAGGGAGAAAGTAAACTTTCTTTGTAACTGCTGCAAAAAAAAATCAGGTGCTATTTCTTTTCTGTAATATCATTTTTCTTTTCTGCATTTTTTTCTTTCATCTTTTTTTATTAACATTCTGCTTTAGATGTTTTCATGTTACTTTTATTTGTGTAAAAGAACTTTCAATAAAAATTATATGTAGATGAGTAATGTGGGAAGGGGTAGAGTCAGAAAGATTTCTCTCTCTCTGTGTCTCTGTCTATCTGTGTGTGTCTCTCTCTCTGTGTCTCTGTCTGTCTCCCTCTCTCTCTTTCTCTCTCTCCCCCTCCCTCTCTCTCTCTCTCCCTCCCTCCCTCTCTCTCTCTCTCTCTCTCACACACACACACTGTACCACTTTAGAATCAATTTTGCTGAGTGCAGGGACCCAAATCAAAATGCATATGTAATACAGGTAATCCTCGACTTACAACCATTCATTTAGCAACTGTTTGAAGTTACAACACACTGAAAAACGTGATTTATAACTGGTAATCCTACATTGCAGCATCCCCACAGTCACACAATTAACATTTTGGTGCCTGGCAATTGGCCTATATTTACGAGGGTTGCAGTGCCCCGAGGCTTGCACAATCGCCATTAGCAATCTCCCCAGCTAACATCCAACGAGCAAAGCAATGGGGGGATGCTGGATTTGTTTAACGACCGCGTGATTCATTGAACTGTAGTGATTCGCTGGACAACCATGGTAAAAAGATATAAAATCAGGCATGGCTCATTTGCTTAACAATGGAAATTCTGCTCCCAATTGTGGCCGTAAGTCAAGGACTACCTATAGTGTCACCGCACCAATGTTGCAATTTATATGCTTATTATATCAGCTATCATGACATAAGCAGGAGGGTTATTTTTTATGCTGCTAAAACAGCTATCAACACTTAAGCTGATGGAATAAGGGAAGATGCCCTTCCTTCTCAAAAGATGGAGCTAGTCAATCTGCTGTATGAAAGGTCCAGAGCAGTGGTGGGATTCAAAATTCTTTACTACCGGTTCTGTGGACATGGCTTGGTGGGCATGACGTTGCTTGGTGGGTGTTGCTTGGTGGGTGTGGCAAGGGAAGGTTACTGCAAAATCCCATTCCCTCCCCACCCCACTAACCTGCTTTCCCGCTCCATTCTCCTGTGCAGGGCAACCAAAGAAGACCCAGCCGATCAGCTGGGACTTGGGAGGCAGAGAATAGATGGGAGTGGGTCCAGTCAGAGATGGTACTCGCTGGTTCTCCAAACTACTCAAAATTTCCATTACTGGTTCTCCGGAACTGGTCAGAACCTGCTGAATACCACCTCTGGTTCAGGGGAAGAATGAGTTTTGTTGTTCTAAATTGTTTACTATTTGATAATAATGTTTATTTAGAGAACTTATGTTAATCGTTTTTATCTTCCTTCAAATAAAGATCGGATTCTTATTCCTTGCTTCCAGTCAAGACTGAAGGAAGTCTGACAACTAATATATAATTGTGACATTTATACATTATAATTGCCTGCTGTTATCTTGGCATTGTCATTAGTTTCTGACACAAACAGCTGCTTCCAGCCTCTATTAAACATATCCAGTAAAGCAAAGATGGCAAGCTCTCAGAACTCTAATTCCACGGTCAAACTGCTTTTACCATTAGGAAATTCCTGCTAACATCCAAGCTTGGAGGCATGCTGGCATTTAAAAAAAGAGATTGTTTAATAAGCAGCTTAGAAGCAAATCAACTAATATCTAAATCCATCAATTAAATTTAGGTCCATTTGCACTCTTGCAGAAAATTTGGCACAAAATGCAGGAAAATGTAAAACTGTCACCAAATTGGCAAAATGGAGCATTAGTAAATCTACCTATTCACTAATGAATTAGTTGAACCCATCTTTTTCAAAGTTGGCAACTTTAACATATATAGACTTCAATTCCCAGGATTCCCCAGCCAGCCAGAATTCTGGGACTTGAAGTCCACAGCTTTAAAACTGACTTAAGTTTGAAAAACACAGATTTAACTGATCTTAACTTAACTTAACTTGCCTTAAGTACCAATGGGTGTTGTATAAAATTGGGTAGAGGAGAATTTGATTTCCCTTTTTGCCCTTTTGCATTTGAGAAATGTGTTTGGTATTAAGAAAGAACACTTGGGGCCCACCTACATGCCATTTCTCAGTGACATATCCTGACAAAGGAGACTCATTGCCCGGCTGTTGCTAAGCTAGAGTGAAGCCACTCTGTCTATCTTCAACCCACTCGCCACTCAAATGTTTTACAAGCATAGGAACTGCAATCCTTGAAAGTCCAATGATGGTTTCATGTTCCAAATCTAGGAAGGCCAATACGTTTGAGACTGTTGAAAGAAATATCCATCTGGTACAGTTCCAAGCCTGGGGAGAGACACTAGAAACATGGCTGATTGGAAAAGATGGTTTAATGACGAAGCAAAACCACCAAGCACATGGTTCTGGTGCAGCTGACCATGTGGAGTTGAGAGTAGGGGATATTTATACCTTCTCTTGGGCTTTGCACTTGAACTTCCTGTTCCTGTGCAAGAACATATATTCTATTGGCTGTTGTCAGACTCATACGGGGCCATGTACAAATCTTAGGCATTTGTCTGAGATAAGTTTGGTTGAAGTTTCTGAGGGTAATGCAATGAAGGGGCATTGGGCAATTCTTATTGTGGCTGAGGGCTCATCCTACCTTTGTTGGATCTTGGGTGAGGGTATTTGCTTATGAATAGGGCTGTCTATCTCTTTATCTTTTAAGTGCTGACATCTGCTGTCGGCTATTAAGAAGGTGGGGGCTACTTTCCAAGAGCATATTTCTCCATTTCTCATCCAGAGAAATATAATATTCTGCCTTTTCAATATTTCTCAAAATATTTCATTCTTCTAGGATAGGGGTGGGTGCTAACTTTCTACAGGACTGACTAGTCCACATGCTACTTGTCCACATCCTTATTTATAAAATGCATACTTGAAAACCATTGTGCTCAAACTCTCTTTATTAACAGGAGATAACTCCCAAATTCCACTCCCTGCTCTGGATAAATCACAGTCTGATTCTGTCCTCCACATGGCCTTTTTTGGAGAAGATTTAATAAAACTTTGGCAAGTATTGCATTGACATTATGGGTGTCTAGTCAGGGTCAATTTTCCTTCCAATTCCTCTGGAAATAAATAAAGCTGTTTCATACTCAACATCACTGAGAGATTTTTGACTATAAACCCATTAGCTTCCAGAACTGTATGTGTGTATATGGATTAGGGGACAACAGGAGCGGTAATCAATCTGTTTACAAGATGTTGGCAAAAGGAAACAGATGTTTCAGATTTGAAATGTTTGCAAAGTTTGATTTTAAAATATATTTTGCAAAATAAACTATTTTATTTTTTTAAAGTTTATTTTAACTAGTCCTTCCTGATTAAGGAATTACAGTTGCTTTAATCAAAATAACTTGTAAGCTTGGACATTCTAAGACAAAGAGCCAGCCTCCAATGTAACTACTTTTTTACAGTAAAGTTTCTGGCATTATTTTTTTCTGCAAAAGATTTAATAATGTCTGCTTTATTTAGAAAATAAAAATGAGAGGAGACTGTGGCAAGCATGCCCACCTGTCCATAGAAAGGCAGAAACTGAGAGATTGGGAGGGAAAGTGATGGAGAGCAACCCCGCTAATTCTATCTTATGATAACTATTATTACATCAAAGGGTTATATACAACTTTCAGAAAATTCTTTAAAATACATACATTTCCTGCCAACATCTTTTTGGTTGAAACAAAGTACAGGTAGTCCTCAGCTTTTGACTACAATTGGGACCAGAATTTCCATCGTTAAGCAAGGCAGTTGTTAAGGGAATTGTTCCCAGTTTTACTTCCTTTTCTGCCACCATTGTTAGGTGAATCACTGCAATTAATTGAATCACATAAGTGTTAAGCAATCTGGCTACTTCCATTGATTTTGTGGCTAGAAGCCAGTTGAGAAGGTTGCAAAATGATAGTCACATGAGCCCAGGATGCCACAATTATTGTAAATGTATGGTGGTTGCCAAGGGGCCCAAATTTTTATCACATGACCCTGGGGATGCTGTGACAGTCATAACTGCAAAGACCAGTCATCATTCACTTATTTTCAGTACCGTTGTAACTTTAAATGGTTGCTAAACAAATAACAATAGCACTTAGACTTAGACTTATATACCGCTCCACAGTGTTTTACAACCCTCTCTAAGCGGTTTAGAGCAGGGGTCTCCAACCTTGGCAACTTTAAGACTTGTGGACTTCAACTCCCAGAATTCCTCAGCCATTCTGGGAGTTGAAGTCCACAAGTCTTAAAGAGACCCTGGGTTTAGAGAGTCAACCTATTGCCCCCAACAACCTGGGTCCTCATTTTATCGACCTCGGAAGGATGGAAGGCTAAGTCAACCTTGAGCCAGTAAAAATCAAACTGTCGAACTGCTGACAGCTGGCAGTCAGCAGAAGTAACCTGCATTCTAACGACTGCGCCACCATGGCTCAAATGGTTGAAAATTGAAAACTACCCATAAAAGAAAGGCTAACACTTGAGGACTCACCAACAAGGGAAGCCAACAGACACTTGCGATGACCATGATCATCAAAAGCTGGACCATCATCTCCACCTCGCTGTCCCTCCGGCGTTGCACGGACTCAGAGTCATGGTAGACTCGGCAAAGGGTCACAACGCTGACTGTATTGAAGAGGAAGGAAAGACCCACAGAGAGGAGGCCCAACAGGGCAAACAGGAAGCAGAAAACAACATTCCGGGCATCATGGACCAAAGTGAGAAAACACCAGGAGTTGGGGTACTGCAGGCTATAGTGCCCCAGGCCAAAGAAGGGCAAGAGGCCAAAAAAGAAACCCAAGGCCCACACCACACCCACCAAAGTCCAGGCCCTGCGTTTGGAAATACCAGAGGACCGTGAAAAGGGCCGGTTGATACCCACAAAACGCTCCCCAGCCATGGTGGCGCCTAACAAGAGAGGGCACTGCCCGAAAAAGACCATAACGAAGCCCATGAAGTTGCAAAGGTGGCATCCAGGATCTACCTCTGTCCAGTCAAAGCGGAGGAAGTGATAGGGAACCACGATGACAAAAGTGAGCAGGAGGCCCAGGAAGTCCGTCACCACCAAGCCACAGAGGAAGACTAAGAAGGAGGAACCGGACGGGCTCTGCCTCTTCCTGGAGGAATTGACCAGCGCGCACAAAGCAAAGAGGTTGGAAAAGAGGCCAATCAGGCCAAATGTTGTGGCGAACCAAGGAGATGCAAGGTGTTCCTTGTACTTTTCGCTGACATTCACTCCCCTGAAGCAGGATCCAAGATGTCTAGCAGCGCTGGAGTTCTCCAACTCCATTGTTGCGAAGTGGGAGATCACCTCTGTTATGATTCCAATAGGGGACAACAGTGATTACATTCAGCAAAGTCCCAGGATGTTGTTGCACCTAGAGAGGTCTTCTCCTGAAGGGGTGACAGCGCCCCACCAAAGTTTTCTCCCTTCCATTTTGTGGATAGCAAGGAATCTGCTGTGTTCACTTGAGAGGAAGATAAGAAAAAAGAGGATCAGTCAGCATTTCATGCTTAAAAAACAAACAGTTCCCCAATGCCACGCACCTAAACCCTGAGATGCAAAAGACTGACATTTTTGATCTTTGTAAATGATGACACAAAGCCTGTGTTCTGAAACATTTTGCACCTTTTATTCTAATTATGCTATCTGCAGCAGAAGAGGCTGATTCCCCAACCTTTTCAGGCTGGTGGCCTGGCCCAGCGCGAGGGAGCCGTGGGAGTGGCTGGTGCATGCATGAGCACACAGCTCCATTTTATGCGAGAGGCATGCATGCGCCCTCCACTCACACAAATGGAGCTTTGCGTGCGAGCAGAGGGTGCTTGCACTCACAGCCAAAGCTCCACTCGTGCAAGCAGAGGGTGCTCACACTCAAAACCCACACAAATGGAGCTTCACACATGTGCACTTGCCCATTTCTCCCGCAGCCCAGTTTTGAACTGGCTGGAGCCCAATAATAGGCTGCTGCCTGGGGGTTGGGGACCCCCTGATCTACAGGGAGTGGAAACAAAGAGCAAGCACTGGCATTCTCTTACAAGCACTTTGTTTCTCGGGATGTAACTTTGAACGGTCACCAAATAAACTGTTGTAGATTGAGGACTACCTGTATATATTTTTAGAGCTGGAATGGCCCACAAGCAGAAAAATCACTTAAAGTATCTATGGACAGCTAGCTCTTCTTAAAAAAAGATGGCTGGTTAGGGAATTCTGGGAATTGAAGTCCACACATCTTAATGTTGCCAAGGTTGAGAAACGCTGCTTTGGAACGTCCCATCAGTGAGCTTCATTGGATGCTCCCATCGGTTTCTATTATTTCTTGTCCTCTATGCTTCATTAATCTATACATACAGAATTTCTATAGCACAGGTGTCAAACCTGCAGTGTCATGTTGCCGTCACATGATATTTCGTGATGTTTTTTCCCTTTGCGGAGTTGGGAGGTCAGTGTGGCCTGTGCATGGCGCATTTGGCCCACGGGCCGCCAGTTTGACACCCCTGTTCTATAGCATCCCTCCCTTAGGAGCATTGGTAGAAACAGCTATAATGCTGCATTGCTTCGGGAGAAAAAAAAAACAATATTTATGCAAGAGTGATGTCTAGTTGCAGATGGCATCCTTGACTTCAACTGAGCTACATCGGTAAAACATTAGGAGAAAATTTGGCCAGATAATAATCCTCCTTCTGTTCTTTGTTTAAAAATATTTTAAAAAGATAATTCTTTCCAGCTTCTCTCATCAATCATCCCACACAGAGTGAGATGGGTGGTTTGCAGAGATGGTATTCAGCAAGTTCTGACCAGTTCTGGAGAACCGGTAGCGGAAATTTTGAGTAGTTTGGAGAACCGCCTCTGACTGGCCCCACCCCCATCTATTCTCTGCCTCCCAAGTCCCAGCTGATTGGCTGGGTCTTCTTTTGTTGCCCTGCACAGGAGAATGGAGCTGGAAAGCAGATTTGTGGGGTGGGGAGCGAATGGAGATTTTACAGTATCCTTTCCCTGCCACATCCAGCAAGCCACACCCTATGCCACACGCACAGAACCGGTAGTAAAAAATTTTGAATCCCACCACTGGTGGTTTATTTAAACTCCCCTCTATTCTATTATATTTCTCTCTTACAATGCATGGTCCCCCTCAAGTCCTGCTGTGCTAAGTCATCATGCCAGGGATGAAGGGATAAGCAAAGAACATTGAAAATGTCCACCAAGAATAATTGAGCTCAAAATTATGGTCATAAACTGTTGCACTCATAAATCGAGGCACCCATGTGACTGGAAGTAATTTTCCAGCCTTTTTCATGGTAGTCATTCAGCAAACACCATTGAGAGGTGTGAGGACTCAACAATTAAGAAGCTGAAAAGCCAACAGCAGGTTTGAGATCCATGCAGCGCATGATGGGGTGAGCTCCCATCTTCACTTAGTTTCACCTAACAGTGCAAAAGTATGCCAATGGAAATATCTGTTTTTCCCTGAAAATAAGACCCAGTCTTATTTTCTTTTGGGTCCCAAAATAAGCACCAGGTCTCATTTTCGGGGGATGTCTTATCCATCTACCTTAGGAGAATGGCAGCCAGACCCTCCATGCCCCCGACACCTGTTGCGCTACTGCCTGACTTCTTCTGCAGTTGCTTGTGGCCACTCGCAGCCGCTCGTGACCGCTGGCAGCTAGATGCCATGTGGTGCATCATGCCCAGGCTGCTGTTCACGCATTGCGCTCCTAAAAAGCACCTTTGGGGGGAATCATGACCTGGATAACTGAGAAACTCCATAGACTTTTAGCTATGCACTTTGGGATGAACCCCCTTCGAATGGAATGGGAGTATGAACGGATTTCCAGAAAATTGCAGACTACAGGAGCCATTTGGACTTCAGTTTGAGATGCAGACAACACAGACTCATCCCCAATAGCCCGTGCCTATCTTCAACAGTGAAGGGACACAGGGCAGATAACATCCTGCAGCCAAGAAGGCTCCACACCCATTTGTACTACTCAGGTGACCCTGAGGACACCTGAGTAGTGGACCTCCAAGTGGACTCAACGACTTTAAATTAAAGAATGCATATGACCAGCTATCTGCAAGGAGTATAAATCCTTCCATTCCTCACCATCCAATCAGAGCTGAAGAAACTTCGTGGATGAGAAACGAAATGCCTTCAAAGAAAAACCATAAAGTTCAGTTGCCTCCTGAAAAAGCACCTTTGGGACAACCATGACTAACTGTACTAAAGTTTTTTTTTGTTTTTTTTTTTGGATTCAGCTAGCTCAAAGCCCTCAGGATAATTAGTTCCTGAGCTTGCCAACCAGGAAAGAAAAAGACTAAAGACACAAAGGTAAAATTATGATAAGAACATGGAACATAAGAAACCCAACACAACTTCCGTAGGAATTGGGTATGTCTAGTTTGATGAAAAGAAGGTCTAGGGGTGAGATGATAGCAGTGTTCCAATATCTCAGGGGCTGCCACAAAGAAGAGGGAGTCAAACTATTCTCCAAAGCTCCTGAGGGCAGGACAAGAAGCAATGAGTGGAAACTAATCAAGGAGAGAAGCATCCTAGAACTAAGGAGAAATTATCTGACAGTTTTAGAACGATTAATCAGTGAACAGCTTGCCTCCAAAAGTTGTGGGTGCCCCAACACTGGAGGTTTTAAAGAAGAGACTGGACAACCATTTATCTCAAATGGCTTGAGCAGGGGGTTGGACTAGAAGACCTTCCAAGTCCCTTCCAAGTCTGTTATTCAGTTATTATTCTGAAAGATAGATCAACTATACAGAGACATCATTTTAGACATTAGCAGGAAGTGTTTGAGTTATGACCCTATCTGAGCCTGGCAATTACTGATAGTTTGGCTGGTCATAAAGCAGACTGGACCTGATTTTATGACTCTTATATATATGACAGTCTTTAAGCAAATGCCATGATTGTACGGTTTCGGTCAAAACTGTCATAATTCATGGTCATAAGACCGTGGGATGTTGCAAATGGCTATATATGCTGGCTGGTTGCCAAGCAGCCAAAATATAGTCACATGACCGCCTGGGCGGGCAACATTGGGATTTCCAAACTGCTTTGCAAATAGCTTTTGGGGAGGGGTCTGTTGTAACTTTGAAAGGTTGCTAACTGACTGGTTGAAAGTCACGGACTATTTTCAGATACTTTCAATTAGATCATGCTATTTACTACTGAAGAGGTGATAAGATAGGAAGTGATAAGCCGCCTGGGAAAGCCAAGGGAAATAATCAAAACCATAAAAAAGCGAAAGTTAGAATATTTTGGACACGCGATGTGACACCCGGAAAAATACGGCCTACTTCACTTAATCCTCCAAGAAAAGATTGAAGGCAGACGAGGTCCAGGCAGAAGAAGAACATCATGGCTTCAAAATCTAAGGGACGGGTTTGAACAAAACTCAGCAGCACTTTTTCATGTGTCTGTCGATAAAAATAGGATCGCCAACATGATCGCCAACGTCCGATGATGGATATGGAGGAGGAGGAGGAGGAGGAGGAGGAGGAGGAGGAAGAGAAGGAGAAGAAGAAGAAGAAGAAGAAGAAGAAGAAGAAGAAGAAGAAGAAGAAGAAGAAGAAGAAGAAGAAGAAGAAGAAGAAGAAGAAGAAGAAGAAGAAGAAGAAGAAGAAGAAGAAGAAGAGATATAGTCAAGATAGAACTTGTGGTCAATGACCACATAATATAAATTACACTTGGCAGACATTCCTTTAATATGATAGTTATCTAAATTTATCCTTCAATTTCTTATGCAGAAGAAGAAATTGAAGTGAAGGGACAAGTTAGAGATAGATCATCCTGGAGAAGGTCCATCTATGAGTTCACAAAGAGTTGACACCAACTTGATGGCACAAGCAAATCAGTCAAGAGGACTTGGACACATGAGATATTTTCCGTGATATTTTAGCTAAAGAATACAAGATAAATCATGTAACTGCAAAGAAACAACTGCCAAGAATAGAATAAGTGAAAGATTTTCTCTATTTTTTTAATACACTTTTCCCAATTTTTTTCAGAGAATGATAGTTCCAGAATTCTCCAGATAGGAATGTTTTCCAGACATGAAGCTTTGCATTGTTTCTTTCTTGAAGTTCAGGTAGTCCTTGACTTACAACCATTCATTTAGTGACCAAAGTTACAATGGCAATGAAAAAAGTGATATGACCATTTTTCATACTGTAGGAAGCCCATCCTCCCCAGATTAAAATATTCTTTATTCTTAATATTAAAAGAGAGAGGATAGAGTCCAAATGAGAAATAAAAGAGAGAGGATTCTCCCCCAAAGGAGAAATAAAGAAAGCACGTTCTTAAAGGCACAAAGCAGCCCCAGTCTTTCTTAATAGCCTCCATAGAGATAGACCTTTTGTGCCCATTAAGAAAGACTTTAGAAAGACCATTAAAAAAGATTTATCTATTCATAAACCACCTTCAGTTCCAGCTAATGGGATTAAGATATGACCTTTAGGATATAATAGGATTAATCCACCACTACTGAAGTAGTAAAAGACGAAAAGCTCACTACATTGCACAAACCCGGTAAAACACAAAAACCCAGAAACCTATAAAAATCCACCCACTCATTCAGCCATTTTGTCAGCTATCCCAGAACAATATGCTGTAGTTGGTTCTGCTCATTAATAAACCTTCTTTCTTAAAGTAGCCTCCATTTTATTCCCAGCTTGGAACGGGACCTGATTTTTCTTTCAACAATAGCGGTTTGGCAACTTGCACTTATTTATGATGGTTGCAGTGTCCTGGAGTCCAATGATAATCCTTTGCAATCTTCTGACCAAGCAAAATGGGGCTGCCACAGGGAGGAAGGGTCAAGCTATTTTCTAAAGCACCTGTAGGCCAGACAAGGAATAATGGATGGAAACTGAACAAGGAGAGATTCAACCTGGAAATTAGGAGAAACTTTCTGACAGTGAAAACAGTCAACCAATGGAACACCTTGTCTTCAGAAGTTGTGGAAGCGCCATCACTTGAGACCTTCAAGAAGAGATTGGACTGCCATTTGTCAGAAATGGTGTAGGGTCTCCCACTTGGGCAGGGGGTTGGATTAGATGACCTACAAGGTCGATTCCAACTCTGCTTATCTGTTATCTATTAAAGTCAACGAGGAAGCCAGATTCACTTAACAACTACCTGCTGGTAAGTGAATCAACTGCAGTGATTCACTTAACAGTTGTGACAAAAAAGGTCATAAAATGGGGCAAAATTCACTCCAAAAAACTGTCTTACTTAATAATGGAAATTTTGGGCTCAATTGCAGTTGTGGATAATTTGCAGGCTACATGTAGTATCAATCAGGGATGGGATCCGACTGGTATAACTACCGGTTCTGTCTATTAGCGTTGCGCGCGCATGCGTGAGTCACGCGAGTTGCACAAATGCAATTTACAACCTGCTGAGCTTCCCGGACAGCTGAGCAGCGCTGCGTGCAAGTGCGCAGCGGTTGGAAAAGCCCTTTTTTCCTGCTTTTTCAACCGCAGCTGTGCCGTGCAAAGCAGCTGCAGTTGAAAAAGCAGGAAATAAAGGTCAGATAAGAGCCCGGGCGGGCATGTGGGCCACAACAGCAGCAGACATAGAACCGGTTCTATGTCTGCTGCTCTTTGGAGCAACCGGTTCTATAGAGGTGGAAAGAACCAGTAGAAACCCACCCCTGGTATCAATGTACTTGAAATTTCTATTGACCTATTTTAAAAATTCTGAATCCTAGTCTCACAAATGACTAGTTATAACCTCTGTTCCTTGTGGGTTTTTTCTAGTTCTTCCATTAACAATGCTTAGAATAGAATAACAGAGTTGGAAGGGACCTTGGAGGTCTTCTAGTCCAACCCCCTGCTTAGGCAGGAAACCCTATACTATTTCAGACAAATGGTTGTTTAATCTCTTCTTAAAAACATCCAGGGTTGGAGCATTCACAACTTCTGGAAGGAAGTTGTTTCACTGATTAATTGTTTAACTGTCAGGAAATTTCTCCTCAGTTTTATATTGCTTGTCTCCTTGATTAGTTTCCATCCTTCTTGTCCTGCCCTCAAGGTGCTTTGGAGAATAGCTTGACTCCCTCATCTTTGTGGCAGCCCCTGAGATATCGGAACACTTCTATCATGTCACTCCTAGTCTTTCTCTTCATTATAAACTAGGCATAGTTTATACATGCAACTTTTCCTTACATGTTTTAGCCTCCAGTCCCCTAATCATTTTACATGGACATGTTCACCCAAGTACAGTAGATCAATATTCTGTTTGTGTGTGTGCTTTATCAAGATACTGGTAAAAGGATATGATCGCCTTTGAAGTGATATCAATTCATGGGAACCTTTTCAGATTATTTTCTTTTCTTTGGTACAAAAAGCTGCCTTGCCTTCTTCTAGGAGTCTCAATATTCAAAATTAATAATAGTTAATTTTCAACATCAAACTTCAGTCAATTTACTGTCGCTTGCTTGAATAGTGCTAATAGTTTCACATATGCTGAGATGTTTCTTCTCTTGAACTCTAAATGTCTATGGAGAATTTCAGTCATCCCCGTCATGGTTGTTGCAAAGCTGTTGTTTTTCAAGAGGCAAGTGGACTTCCAGATTTTTCTTTGAAACCATTTTGCTTCTCATCCAAGAAGCTTCTTGAGAGCTAAAGATGCTTCTTGGATGAGAAGCAAACGTCTTCAAAGAAAAACCAGAAATTCCAGTTGACTCTTGAAAAAGCACCTTTGGGACTCTTAAATTTTACTTTTATTTCTTTTTTTTCTCCCTTTATTTATATCTTGCCTTTTACAAATAACACAAGGCAGTGGACAAACACAATACTCCTTCCTCCCCTTATTTTCCTCACAACAACAACCCTGTGTGGAGATTTGGGCTGAGAGAGAGTGACTAGCCTAAAGTCACCCAGTTGGCTTTCATGCCTAAAGTAGAACTACCCGGAGAATTCACTGTCTTTCCCAGTTTACAGTTTTGTTTCACTTACAAGCAAAAGGGGAAAAAAATTGTGTTGTCCCCAATTGCTATTTTGACACTACATTCCAGCAGTGTTATTTCAGGAGGTGCTGGGTCCCACAAAAAACTGAGGATACAATTCCAGAGGTGGGCCATTTACTGCAGATTATATAAATTAGAGGAGAATTAATTCTGAAAAATTGCTATGCCTAAATTGATTTTTACTTCCTATCCATTCCAAGATCAGATTCCGATCCAAACATTTGCAAGATACAACTCTTTGCCTGCTTTAGTTTTAGAAAGTCTAGAAATTATCAAGCTTCCCAAAGATGAATTTTAAGAGATTTGGTCCTTGGCCCCAAAAGATTCAACAAACATCTGCATCCTGTTTGCCTTGAAATAAAGATCAATCTCATAAGAAAGAAAGAATTCCCATCTTTCTGGTAATTGATGCAACAGGAACTTTGTCAAAAATTACCCTTAGAGAAATAATCCTCTTTAGGATTAAATGTGAAACATAGACATATAAATCTCCCACTGACATAATATGGGAGTCAAGAATAGGATGAGAAAGAAAAAGAAACAGAAGCTGTAAAATCCAGTGTGGGAATTGCAACTGGAAGGAAATCAGTGTTGGGAATCTGAACAAGTAGCAAAAGCTTATTGACTTAACTCAAACATCTGCAGATAAAATGATGCTGGAAATTTAAATGTCAGCTAACAGTAGCAAAATTTGACCATACAGATGTCCTGTCACCTTGTAAAATATGGCTGGCATTGGCCTAGAAAATAGGTCCTTTCTGTTTTGTATTCTTCCCTTGGAAATTAGGATGGCCCCAAACTTATTGGTTTTTATAAGGGTTTAAAAATTTGGCTGTGCGCCCAGGCCTGAAGCTGGAATGTGTTAAAGGCTCTGTTTCTTGGCTTTACTGTTAGTTAGTTAACTATCTCAGCTATTGTATATATTTATTCTTCGGGTGTTTTTATTGCTTTATTAGTTTTTTTATTGTTTGAGAATTGTAAGCTGCCCAGAATCACTTGGCTTGAGATGGATGGCTATAGAAATCAAATTTAATCAATAAACTGGGATTCTTCAGTTTGATGGGTTCCACCACTGGCATAAGGGCTATTTAAATTGCATCCACAATGCCCTTGAGTGAATAAAATAACAATAAAAGCAATCTTGATGGGATCGTAAGGAAGATGGTCTTGAAATTCTTTTTGTTCTCTATTTTATTGATATGTACAACTGCTTCTGAGCATTAATAAAGCACCATTCAAAAAGACTGAGAGAAATGGAAACATCAGGAGCTGGAGGCTACATCCAACCATACATGGATCTAATTGATTTGGAAAGTTTAAGGAAATTAAATTTCCCAATTAATGTTTTCTCTTACAGTCCAGCTCTTCTAAAGAAACCAAGTTTTTTCCCCAAACATCCAAGCTGGTCATAATTGCAACCGCACTGGCAACAGAGTTTTATGACATGAGGCCAGTGCCCAAAAGCTGTGGGGCTGCAGAGGGGATTTGTTAATCATCTAATTAGGGGTACTAATTAAGCCCATGACCAAAAAGGAGAACAAGGATGAGTGTGGAGATCACTGAATTCCTATGGAAACTGGGAAAACATGGATGGTACTGCAGATGTTTTCCCCCACCTCCTTTTTAGTTCCTTCTATCCAAAGTGTACTTTCCTCAAGGGCAACTTCCTTGAATTTTATTAGGCTGCTAGGCCTCATTTTTCAATTGGAACAGTTGTTCCATTCTACTTTTTTTTTTACTTCATTGTTTGATTATTTCCCATCAAAATCAGTGTCGACTCTTAGTGACAACCTAGGCTAATTCTGCTTTGGATAATTTTATACAATTCCCTTATGATTCTTGATGATTTATGTACACTGAAAGCATATGCACCAAGACAAATTACTTGTGTATCTAATCACACTTGGCCAATAAAGAATTCATTCATTCATTCATTCATTCATTCATTCGCCTTAAATCTGGATTTAAGCACAATGTCCATAGTATGTGCTTGGAATGCACAAATCTGACACAATAATCTGGTTCATATAATATGCTAAGACAAGGAATGGCTTCCCATTACCACAGATTGTCCAGTCCCATTTAATCTTAAATTGGAGCGTTATGCAAATCCAGCTATTTAAAAAATCGTTATCAATACAGTTGTGTCTCTCTTACTTAATAAGGGTTGTAGCTGTCCATCTACACCAGGACTATCAAACTCCTGGGCCGCGGGCCGGATGCATCATGTGCTGGCCACACGCACACCTGGTTTAGTGAAAGGGGAGGGAAGTCCCAATACATCACCTGACGCCACCATGCCGATGCCTACACCTTCCAGGCCTATAAATAATTTTTTAAAAATCCCTCTTGCTACCAGTGCCTTCAAATATACTGTAATGTGTATCTGTTACACCAAGGGTCCCCAACTTGTGGGCTGCGGCCCACTAGTGAGCTGTGAGAGGATTGCAACCAAGTTGTGGAAATGGCTGGCATTTACATGAGCAGAGGGCGAGTGCTTGCATGTGCACTCTATTTATGTGAGAGGCAAATGGATTTGCATGCCGCTTGTGCAAATGGAGCTGCGTGTGCACGCGTTTGCCGATCCCTTGGGCAGAATCATCCCCTCACCAGCCTGCAAAGCTAGAAATGTTGGGAAACTCTGCCCTGTACGGTATAGAGTTGGGCACTCTGTTGCTTTTCTGACACATACACACATATGTGTATGTACACACATATGTACACACACAACACATTCAAAAATCTTTTTAAAAATACTCAAGAAAGAGTAACTTGCTCCTTCTCTAGCTAACTACTATGAAGAAGAGAGAGAGAGAAAAGGGGCTGCCAGAATTTGTTTTTTCAGACATGACCATTTCACCTCTGGGTTCTGGCCCCATCTATTTATTATTTTACTTGATTTATTTCTCAACTTAATTTATTTTTTATCAAGGCAGCAAACACATACAATACTCCTTCCTCCCCTATTTTCTCTATGACAACAACCCTGTGAGGTAGATAGGGTTGAGAGAAAGTAACTAGTCCAAAGCCACCCAGCCAGCTTTCATGGCTAAGGTGGGATTTGAACTCATGGCCGCCTGCTTTTTAATTTGGTACTGTAACCACAAGACCAAACTGGCTCTTGTACAACTTGCTTTACTGCTGTTGGAAGAAAGATCCATCTGGTTCAGTTCCAAGCTGGGAAGAAGATACTGGAAATAAAATGGAGGCTGGAGGCTGACTGGAAAAAGGGTCCATTTATTGATGAAACAGAACCACCAGGGTTTGTGGTTCTGGTGCAGTTGACAAAATGGAGTTGAAAGTGGGGGAGGGGGGGATTTATACCTTCTTTGGGCTTTGTATTTGAACTTCCTGTTCCTGTGCAAGAACATGTATTTTAATATTCTATTGGCTGATGTCAGATTTCTATGGGGTCATATAGGGATTAAGTAGAGGTCATAGCTGGCTCTATAGGCAAAAGAGGAAATGCAAATCCTAGGTATTTGTCTGAGCTAATTTTGTCAACCTTTTGTTTGTTGTTTATCTGAGTTTCTGTCTTCACCTAGTCTTTCTGAATGGATTACCAAATCTGCATTTCTAAAAGTTGGCCTCCTCAGTTTCTGCTTGGGGCAGGGAAACTGGGGCTGGTTTCTGAATAGACTGGTCCTATCACTCATAATGGGCACAAAATATCTGCTGGGGGCTATGAATAGAATAGAATTCTTTATTGGCCAAGTGTGATTGGACACACAAAGAATTTGTCTTGGTGCAAATACTCTCAGTATACATAAAAGGAAAGATACATTCGTCAAGCATCAAGAATCATAAGGTACAACACTTAATAATAGTCATAGGGTACAATAAGCAATCAAATCATACTATGAAACAGTCAATAAAAATTGTTAGGATATAAGCAACAAAGTTATACTCATACAGTCAAGGAGATGGATGAAAGGAAGGATGGGAGGATTAATAATGATAGTAATGCAGACTTAGTAAATAGTTTGACAGTAAATAGTTTGTGGGAATTATTTGTTTAGCAGAGTGATGGTGTTCGGGGAAAAACTGTCCTTGTGTCTAGTTGTTCTGGTGTGCAGTGCTCTATAGCGTCGTTTTGAGGGTAGGAGTTGAAACAGTTTATGTCCAGGATGTGAGGGGTTTGTAGCAGTTGTGGGATTCAATTTTTTTTTTACTACCAGTTCTGTGGGTGTGGTTTGGTGAGCGTGATAGGGGAAGGATGCCGTAAAATCTCCAATCATAGGTGGGATTTGCCGGTTCTCCAAATTACTCAAAAATTTCCACTACCGGCTCTCTAGAACTGGTCAGAACCTGCTGAATACCACCTCTAGTTTGTAGATATTTTCATAGCCCTCTTTTTGACTCGTGCAGAGTCGGCTTTCTGTCTTTGAGAGCATGTTTCTCCACTTCTCCTTTATGGAATATAAAATATTCTGCCTTTTTAATATTTCCCAAAATATTTCATTCTTTGGGGGGCGGGGGCGGGGTAGGTGCTGACTTTCTACACCACTATCCTCCAAAATTGCTTTCTTTCCTGAAGACGCAGCAGTGTTTTTGCAGATTTTGTCTTAAACCCGCTACAATCCAGAGAGATCAAAAAAAGCCTTTGACAATTTGGAAGGTTTGCAATCTTGAAAAGAAGCAAACTAACCTATAACCTGTTTTTTTTTCTTGCTTGAGCAGGAAATTGGTCCAGAAGACCTCTAAGGTCCTTCCCAACTCTGTTATTCTGTTAACAACCCTGTGAGTTAAGCTGGGTTGAGAAAAAGGGCCTGGTTCAAATCATATAAGGCGCTCCATAGTTAAGGGCAGATATTCTTATGGCCACTCTCATCTAGTGGCATCCACAGTCTGTTATTGCACAGGGCCATCCCACAAGTTTTGCAACCCTGCAGCCTTCTTCTGTCAGCTTGCCCCCATTCTCCCACCTCATATCCTCCCCCTGGGAATGCAGCTGGACTCACCCACAAACAACCCTTGTGGGAATGCCACACACTCTTTCAAGCAACACTTATTTCCTGGATCAACAACATGTCCTACGACACCTTAAAATGAATGCAAGTTTGTGTAGAACACCAAAGGCCTCCAGCTGAGGTCATCTATAGAAGACAAAAGATTCTCAACATATTTTTCAAAGGTTTCTCATGAACAGTGCTGAATATGCTTGGGGGATTTGCTTGTAAAAGAAAAATCTGGCCATCCAAAGAAAGTTTGATGAATATTCCTCCCCTTTGTGTGTGTGGTTGCACGGGTATGATAGTGGAACCTCTTTCCTCACAGCTCCCTGCCCCTCCCTCGGAGATGGCTATAAGCACCCCCAGTTGTATTCTGAAAACAAGTGAAAGCTTTTTCTTCAGGATCCTCTAGGATGTGGTCAAAAAAGTCAAAATGGCAGCCATGACAATGCAAATAAAGCTCTGCTTTTTATGTGCATATGTATTTGTTGACATTCCTCCTTTATTATTTTTATAAATAGCTCAAGGCAGAAAACACACACAATATTCCTTCCTTCTATTTTCCCTATAACAACAACCTTATAAGGTGGGTTGGTCTGAGAAAGAGAGTCTGGCCCAGTCACCAGCTGACTTTCATTGGTTAGGGCGGGATTAGAACTCTCAGTCTTCTGATGATTGGCCCAAAGTCACCCAGCCATTTTTCATGTCTAAGGCGGAAATAGAACTAATAATCTCCTGACTTCCAGCCTGGTGTTTTAACCACTAGGCAGAACTGTTTATTTGTATGCACATAAAAAGCAGACAGAGAGATTCAATTGTATCATCCTGATCTTGATTATTTTTTATTGAGCACATCGTACAGGGTCCTTGAATTTGCATTTCCTTTCAGTGCCAACTGACTGACAGAGGGCGCTTTTCTTTTTCTTGAGGTTTTATCTTTATCTGTGGTTAATAATTGTTTCTGACGTTTCTCTGTTTTCATTATTTATCAGTAGGTTGTTTTGTTTTTGTTCTGCTGTTTCATGCCACCCAGCATCCTTTAGGATTGGGGTACTTTAAAACAAATCAAAATGAAGTAAAAATAAATATTGAGGACCTCCAACTGAGATGACTTTGAAAGGGGAAAGGGAGGCAAAATTGCAGAGGAGGAAATGACACCCCCACCCCCTTGACAACTACTAATATTGACAGCTTAATGGAACCTCCATCTTCTAAGGAAGTCTGTAGTAACTGCCCTGCTCTGTTTCTGGTTTGTTGTAGGCATTTGATCAATCACTATGGAAGTTAGATGGTACCCTGTTTCCCTGAAAATACGACATATCCTGAAAGTAAATCCTAGCTTGATTTTTACACATGCGCCCAATATAAGCCCTCTCCTCCCCCAAAATAACCCCTAATTAAGATCCCACCCACTCCAGAGTGGACAGGTAAAAATTAAACTAGGATGGGGATGGGAGGGTGCAGTTGTCCTACTACTTACCTTTGGACTGTTGTAGCCAGGCCTCGCACACCCTGACACCTGCCTTTCTAGCCCATTTCATTCTGCAGCCAGCAAGGCTGGCAAGGCTTTCCTGAAGGCTTCTGTAGCTGATAACAAAGCTCTGGATCAATCCAGAGCTCTGTTATCAGCTGCAGAGGCCTTCAGGAAAGCCCAGCTGGCCTCAGAAGAAGTTCCTGAAGGCCTCTGACAGCGAAAAGGAGGTTGGGGGTGATGTGCGCAAGTGAGGTTAGTCAGTGGATGACATCCCCTGAAAATAAGACCTGGTGCCTTTTTTGGTGGGGGGAAAAAATATAAGACAGGGCCTTGTTTTCGGGAAAACATGGTAGCTTTATACCTGTGCCAGAAGAAAAGTCCTTATGTACATAACCAAGAAAAGTAGGGAACAAACTTCTGCATTACTAAAGAACAAAACCCAAGCATCCCCCCAATCACCCAATTCATGTTGTTTTCTTGGCACTATGAGAATTGTGTGTCATAGTTTTCACCTAGAATATTTTTCTAATTTTCTCATCTGACCTTCAGCCCTGGGATCTCCTCTTGGTCTCCCATCTAAGAATGAACCCCATTTTATTCCTCTTAGCTTTTTCAAGGTTAGCCAAGGTCGGCAAGGTGCTGCCCCCTGATCAGGGGATTCTCCACTAAAATAGAGATTTGACAAGGTTTCAATTGTTCAAAAATGTATATTTAAGAAGGACTCTGCAAATGGCGCGGAGTGGGGGGGGGCAGATCTGTGACAGTTAGATACCTCATGTGGGAAACAAAAATCTTAGAAGCTGCAAACACAATTTTCAATTCTCATTTAAAATTGAGTACATTAAGACAATTGTGCCTGCAATTTCTTATAAGTAAGTAATAGACTTACCCAAAAGTCTATTTTGGGTAACCCAAAATGTCTATGGCTAAGCAAGACAGTTGTTAAGTGAGTTTTTCCCCATTTTACAACTTCACTTGCCACAGGTGTGAGGTAAATCACTGCAGTTGTTAAATGAATCTGACTTCCTCAGCTGCAACCGTTGTAAGTATGGGGAAAAAAAATAATCAGTTGCTTTTTTCAGTTGCCCTTATAAATTCAAACAGTGGTTATAACCAGTGGTGGGATTCAAAAAATTTTACTACCAGTTTTGTAGGTGTAGCTTGGTAGGCGTGGCATGGTGGGCGTGGCGTGGCGGGTGTGGTGGGCGTGGTGTGATGGGCATGGCAGGGGAAAGATACTGTAAAATCTCCTTTCCCTCCCCACTCCTGGAGGAAGATTACTGCAAAATCTCCATTCCCTCCACACCCCACTAACCTGCTTTCCAGCTCCTTTCTCCTGTGCAGGGCAACAAAAGAAGAACCAGCCAATCAGCTGGGACTTGGGAGGCAGAGAATAGATGGGGGCGGGGCCAGTCAGAGGTGGTATTTGCCGGTTCACCGAACTACTCAAAATTTTCACTACTGGTTCTCCAGAACTGGTCAGAACCTGGTGAATACCACCTCTGGGTGTAACCTTGACTGCATCCATCTTGTTGCAAATTTTTAAATTTTGCTATTTCCAGAGAGGGATAATGATTTATACATGTGGTCAGGCTAGATTTAGACAGATGCAAAAGGTAGAATTCTGTTGAAAGAATGGATTTGCAGCTAAGAAAACAGATTGTCCGATTCAACCAAGGCTGTTGTTTGGATTTTAAAATCCCTCTGTTCTTTAAATCTTGAAACAGTATGTTGCCCTTTTAGCTTCTGAAATGCCACAGATATTTCTCAAGTGGGAAAGGTTACAAATGCCAATGAATGGAAAGGATTCACCAAACAAGTACACAAACATACATATACCAGCAAAATTCTTTTCAAGCTGTGGGCTAGAAATATTGTAGGGGAAGAAGGAATCATCAATGAGAAGCCAAAGGACAAATTAGTAGCAGACATGACGAAACTTTTATATTAATCATGGTTGAGCAATTAAATGGGCTAAATGAATTCACACTATGCTTCTTTCTGCGGATTTAAAAGCCACGATTGTAAACAGTTCTTTAAAAAAAAAAAAACGGCTAGTCCAGCCTTAGTAAACATGGATCCCACCAAACTACATTTGCCATAAACCACAGCCATTTTAGTCAGGATGGGCTGGGAGATATGCTGCTGTTTTACACATCTGAAGAGCATCATCATGTACGGCTGTCGTTAGAAGATCATATAGCGGCAGTCGCCAGGGGGGCTTTTTGTCAGGTCCATAGGATCTACCAGTTGCGGCCCTTTCTGGATTGGGATGCACTCTGCACAGTCACATCTGCCCTCGTCATCTCCCGCCTAGACTACTGCAATGCTCTCTACATGGGGCTCCCCTTGAAAAGCATCCGGAGGCTTCAGCTGGTGCAGAGTGCAGCCGCACATTTGGGGTTTGGGGGCTCCTCGGAGCTCCCATGTTACACCACTCCTGCGCGAGCTGCATTGGCCTCCGGTGGCCTTCCGGGTGCGATTCAAGGTGTTAGTGGTCACCTTTAAAGCGCTTCATGGCTTTGGACCTGGGTACTTATGGGACCGCCTGCTGCCACCATCGGCCTCCCATCGACCAGTGCGCTCTCACAGGGCGGGCCTCCTCGGGGTGTCATCAGCTGGGCGATGCCAGCTGGTGGCCCCGAGGGTGCGGGCCTTCTCTGTGGAAGCATCCTCCCTCTGGAATGAATTACCCCCGGAGATGAGAACTATCTCTGACCTGCGAACCTTCCGGTGCACACTGAAGACCCACCTTTTCCAACAAGCCGGTCTGGCCTAGAGTTACTGGTTAGGGTTTTAAATTGGTTTTAATGGTCGCAGTTTTTAAATTTTTTCCTTGTTCAGTTTTTATTTTCATTGTATTTCAGCCACCAGTTTAATCCATTTTTAATTCTATTTTAAAATTGTATTTATAATGTGTGTCGTTTTTACTTGGCTGTACACCGCCCCGAGTGCCGTTGGGAGAGGGGGCGGTATATAAAATTTAATAAATCTATATATATAAAATCTAATAAATCTAAAATCATCATATAAAGAAAAGTTGGATCTGAAAAAAACCATTTGTTATCTGTTGATGAAAAGACACTTTTGCGGCTGGCTGCACCTTGCACAGGTGGTCGTCTACTTATAACAGTTCGTTTAGTGATTATTTGAAGTTACAACAGTATAACAGGCTTGGAAGGGGTCCTTGGAGGTCTTCTAGTCCAGCCCCTCCCCCATTCAATCAGGAGACTCTATACAATTTCAGACAAATGGCTTTCCAAATTCTTCTGAAAAACTTCCACTGATGGAACATCCACAACTTCTAGACATAAGTCATTCCACTGATTAATTGTTCTCACTGTCAGGAAATTTCTCTTTAGTTTTGCCTCATTCTCTGGAACTGAGGGTCAGGCTAGCAAAAATGAAAATTATTGATACCTCCCGACTCATGCTTATGTCCTAGTTCCTGGGAAGTGAAAGTCAAAGAGGATCTGCTCTTCTCATTTAGCCTGGTGAGCTTTCTAAATACATATATTTGGCCACAGTGTGACTCAGAATGCTGGATAGGTGACATTAACTAGAAGGAATTTTCTTAGTTTATTGTGAATGTATACACTCTCTTCCGAATGGGTTCACTCCATAAGGCTTCAGAGGATGCCTTCATCTTCCATTCTGAAGTGTCCTTGATGCTTCCCATCTCTACGTTTCTTAAGAAGTTCTAACTTCTTTGAGTGATGCCTTTACAGCTGTCTTTACAGCTGATTTTAATGAATGTGCATTTTAGTGTATTTAGTGTGTGTGTGTGTGTCTGTGTCTGTGTGTATATATATATATATCTATATATGTATGGGTGGGTGGGTGTGGGTGTGTATGCTCTATAGCCATGCTATGTGATTGGGCTATGTGATCGGGCTTAGTTTTTAGGGAGGAAAATAAGGAGGGGGTGGGGAATTCTGCCTCTGCCTACCAGCATCTATTGATATTCATCTGGCTAGCGAGTTCAGGTGGGGAGGGGAAGTAGAACTCCTTAGCATCAGAACTCCTTAGCATACAAATGCTTTAGTGATCATTTTGAAAAATCCTTTCTTAGTGAGCACCTAGAAGTCAAGAGGAACATATGTGCCAAATTTCAACTTTGTAGGCTATACAGTTCTGGAGATTTTGTGATGATGCGTGAATGGTATTTCATTTTTGTATATATAGATTAATAATATTAATATATTTAATATAATATAATATAGTATAGTATAATATAATATAATACAATACAATACAATACAATACAATATAATATAATACAATATAATACAATATAATATAAGTGTATATGTATGTATATGTATATTAATGAGTTGTTATTTGAACTATTGTTGTTTGGAATTTTGTAACTGATAGCCTGTACTTTCTTTTCTGTATTATTTCTGTTTTCCCTCTTTGTTTTGCTTTCTAGATTATAAAAATTCTTAGAAAAATATAAGGACCCTTCCTAGGAATTGTCAAACCAAACCATTACAACAGCAATCATAGTGATAAATAAAAACAGGCCTCGGGGCACTCATTTTAGCCAAATATCCCCAAAGGAGAAGACAGGGGCAATTCAAAATAAGGACAAACCCCCAGAAGCTGTTACAAAACCGTGAAAGAGAGGGACAATTATTCACCATATGACTGAAAAGCAAATTAACTGCAAATTACATCAATTTTCATTTTCCACTTAATCCCAATTCCTTTTTTTCTCCCTCAAATAGTAGTCCCTGGCATGTCACTTAAAGTCCAACATTTGAAAAAATACTGTAGTTCTCGACTTACGACTACACCCAACCCTCACCCTAACTTTAATCTTAACCCTAACCCTAACTATTTATTGAAAAAACATATATGAAAATAAAAGAAAAAACATAAAATAAAATACAAGGACTTTCTTACTGGGGGAGAGGTGGGAAACAAGAGAAAAAGATCAGTATTGACCTACTTGTTGCAACAAGGAAGGCTAGAAAGGCATTTTAATGGGAGTATTTTATACTTTGCTGGTTTGCCTTTTGGAATTTTATAGAATGCCTAGGAAAAGTGTGAAATATTAAGCATTTCATACTTTAATGTTCCATTTCTGACACTCTATAGATTTCCTAGACATTCTATAAAATGCCTAAATTCACACATTGATGGTAACATAAATAAATTAAAGGGAGACTCCATGTCGATATTGTATCTCTCTCTCTCTCTCTCTCTCTCTTCATCTATATATCATATATATCTTAGAGACTGATGTTAATCTTTGAAAGAAGGCACAGAATTCTGCAAAAATTACTATACAGTACTAGATATACATGGGTTTCCATAGGTCTAGATGGACAGCTCCTGGTGCTATTAATTCTTTATGTCCTCCTATTTGGTGGTGACAAAAAACACAGAAAAAAAGCAACACAAACTACAAGAGGCTTACAAGTGGAAGGCAATCCATCTGGATCACGAATAACCTATAAAGGTTATATGAATGAGGCAAACTAATTGGCAAATGTTACGGAAGAAGACATAATTCTTGCAAAATTTGTAAAAAATATCATCCGTTGAGTCAGCCTTAGAATCTGGATTGAGATTTTTAAATGATATTGGTAACCTATTTTAGGAGCATATCCCCCCCCCCCTCGGCTTCATGTATCTTGAATTTAAGAGGATTTATAGCAATGGATCACTGTTTATGCTGGGAGGCAGATTTTCCAAACTTGGCAACTTTAAAATAGGTGGACTTCAACTCCCAGATCTCCTGCTTGAGCATTGACAGCACCCCCTAGACTAAGGTTAGGAGTGGGCTGCTGGGGGTTCACAGGGGTTTGGGAGATCCTCTAGCTAAGATTCTGCACACTTTGTGAGAACCCCCAAATCCTACTCCTGGCTGGCCCTGCCCACTCCTCCTCTCTCAGGAGCCTCCATGCGGCCTGTTTTGGATGCAAGTAAGTGCAGGGCAAGGGCGGAGGCTTGAGGAGGGTGAAAAACGGGCCTCTCAGAAGACCGGGAAGCCATTTCCGGCTTCCAGAGAGCCTCCGAAGCCCAGGGAGGCCATTTTTGTCCTCATGGAGGCTCGAGGAAAGCCTCCAAAGCCTGAGGAGGGCAAAATCACCTCTCCACCATGGTGCAGGAGGCCAACTAGGCCACGCCCACCATGGGCACCCCCCCCCCCCAGCAACCGGGCAGAGAACCCGTTGCTAAAATTTTTGAATCCCACCTTTGTTCAAAATCCCTTCCAACCATATTATTTTATGTATATATTTTCACCTGAGGAAGTCCAGGCTGGGTGCAGTAGTCATTTAGTGCTAATTCCTAAGGGAGCAGAAACACAACTGTCACTCAAATTTTCAAATATTTGGACTGATGAATCTCTATAAAGATGAATGATTTGATAACATTTTTCCTTCTTTTCAGTGGAAATTCGGGTGGGTGTAATTCAATAGTTCCTCAGAAGTGTGGTTTAGGGAAGAACGACAAAAATGGGACAAGGAAGCTACATATGGTCTGGGGCTTTCCAGTTGCCCACCCTGACGTAAACAATCCTGGGAGTTCTGTAATTTTGTGATTATAATGATTCACATACAATCCATTGGGTGACTTGGCACAGATGTAGTAAATCTTCCCACGAACTTAAAAATAGCCCACAGTTATTAATGGAACAATATCCATCTAGGTCATGGCTGCCAGCTTCACAAGAGAATAACTTGTGCATTTCCCCCCCTTCATCTGCTAAATAGCTAATTAAGAACGCCATGCCCCCCCAAAAAAAGGGCTAGCATCTGAAATCATTGCTTCTTCCATAATTATAGGCCATTGAAAAGACTCTGGGCCTTTTTCTCCTTCTCCCTAAATACAGCACAAACAGCAACTGGCAAATTTTGTTTTCTGCCACATCTACAGTACACGATAATTCCTTCCTTTCATCTCCAATGTATGATTGAGGTAGTTTGGTCTCGTGGTTAAGGCACCAGGCTAGACAACCAGAGACTGTGAGTTCTAGACCCACCTTAAGCATGAAAACCAGCCGGATGACTTTGGGCCAATCACCTGGAGTTTGTGAGTTCTAGTCCCACCTTAGGTATGAAAGCTGGGTGGATGACTTTGGGCCAATCACCAGAAGACTGTGGGTTCTTATCCTGCCTTAAGCATGAAAGTCAGCTGGGCAACTTTGGACCAGTCACTCTCTCTCAGCTCAATCCATCTCACAGGGTTGTTACTGTGGGGAAAGTAGGAGGAAGAAGGAGTACAGTATTAGATATGTTCACCACCTTGAGTCCAAGTATCAGGGCACTGCCATCTAAGGGTGGGACAAGGTACATCCTTGTGAACCAACCTTGCCCCTTTGTATGTGCATACCCAAAAAGGATGGGGTTTGTGTTTTGATGCTGTGTTGTCTCTCTTGATTCCCCATCCCAACCCAACCCAATTCAATGGGCACAGGTGTGCCAATATTAAATTAAGCAAACCCTGTAAATCTAGTAATTCAATAAATAGATAAATATCCTGTTATTATTCATGGATAACCCGCAGTTATGTCAAATCTGTTGGGTTTTGTCATCCACAACTTTTGGAAAGAAGTCAGAGGAATAAAATGCCTTTAAAAATGATCAAGGCAACATGTCAAGAGAGGGATCAGGAAATTTCAACATGGAGAATTTCACAGCCAATGTAATGTTCTGCTGCCTGAAAGATGGCGGGGAAAGCGTTTGGACTAGCAGTGGGTAAAAGCCCTCTTCCTACTGTATGGCCATTTCATTTGCTTTGCAACCATTTGCTTTGCTCCAGCCATTCTCTCAGATCCAGTTTTCTGAGGAAAAAAACTCCAGTGAAGGTAGTGGGTCAATCATCAGTAACTGAGTTTACTTGGGATAAGCACATGACCATCATCCAACAAAAATTAAAGATAAAATAAAATATAAAAATAATAAATTAAAAAGAAAAACAAACAAACTCAAAGCCTGTCTGGCTGCAAATTGTAAAACAAAGGGGCTGGCCCAACGTATCTCGAGAACATCAGGTTGAGGAAGGAAATATTTAAGTGAGACACAGACACACTTAGTATACATGGGCACGTATGCACAGGCGTGCGCGCACACACACACACAGAATAAAACATATTCCATAAAAGGTTGGTTCGGTAGAAAAATGCCCCACAGCCCGTCAAGTTGGAGAAGTCACAGGCAGATCTTAGAATCCTTCTTATCAAAAATATGGCCTCCAGAGGCCTAAAGAGACTTCCAGCCATGTTCCGGATCAGAGGCCAGGCCAAGATTTATCAGTGAGTTTCAAGGCTTTCCCACCAGCACCAGTAGCCTCATTAGCCTCATTAGCTGCTCATGGCAAAAGAATTTCATCAGGGTCCCTTCTGAGAAATGCCCCCTCCCAACACGCTGGCAGGCAGATGAGTACGTAAATGAAGCCAGGATTGATTTATAAATCAAGCAAGGACATTCAACTCTTTGGAGAACATCTGCTTTGCCTTTGCCTTTGCCCTTTCCCATCCAATCCTGCATCCTATCCATCACAGGAGCAATTAGATGGGAAGAGAGAACGCACAGCCTCCAAAAAACACATCCCACCCACAGCCCTGAGAGAGACTTTCTGTTTGTGCTGAATGTAAAGAATTCGTGGTTTTTCTTTGCAAATAGACAGTCTAGGCTGGGAACAAAACCCAATGATGACCTTGTAACACAGCTACCAGGAAAAAAATGCTTAACATCTCTTCCCTTCCTCAACAATAATTTATCTCCTGTTGTAAAATTACAGTGGATAATTTCTAGTTGAATATGCGCATAGTATATATTCAATATGCACTGCTCTACAGCCTTGATAAGGGACCTGGTGTCTTAGTGGCTGAGATGCTGAGCTTGTCGATCAAAAGGTCAGCAGTTCAACGGTTCGAATCCCTAGCGCTGCATAATGGAGTGAGCTCCTGTTACTTGTCCCAGCTTCTGCCAACCTAGCAGTTCAAAAGCATGTAAAACATGCAAGTAGAAAAATAGGGACCACTTTGGTGGGAAGGTAACAGAATTCTGTGCGCCTTCGGCATTTAGTCATGCTGGCCACATGACCACGAAAACATCTTCAGACAGCACTGACTCTGCGGCTTTGTAACAGAGATGAGCACCGCCCCCTAGATTCAGGAATGACTAGCACGTATGTGCAAGGGGAACTTTTACCTTTACTGCCTTGATAAGAACCACACTTAAAATATTGCATCCAGTTCTGGACCCCACGACACAAAAAAGATGCTGAGGCTCTGGAAAACAGTGCAGAAAAGAGCAACAAGGATAATTAGGGGGCGTGAGGCTGAAACTTATGAAGAATGGTTGCAGGACTTGGGTGTGTGTAATCTAGTGCAAAGAAGGACTAGGTATAACAGTCTTATAAGCAGTCTTCCAATATTTCAGAGGCTGCCATAAAGAAGAATGGGATAACCCATTTTCCAAATACATGAAGACAAAACAAGAAGTAATGGATGGAAACTAACCAAGGAGAGAAACAACCTAGAATTAAGGAGAAATGTTCTGACAGTGAGAACAATTAACCAATGGAACAGCGTCCCTTCAGAGGTTGTGGGTGCTTCATCATTGAAGGTTTTAAGAAGAGATTTAGGGACATGAGACTAAAATATATGAAGAATGGTTGCAGGTATGTCTAGTCTAGTGAAAAGAAGTACTAGGGGACATGATAGCAGTGTTTCTGTGTTGCCATAAAGAAGAGGGGAGGGTCAAGCCAGGGGTGGGATTCTACCAGTTTGCACCTATTCGCTAGAACCGGTTGTTAACATTCTAAGCAGTTCGGAGAACCGGTTGTTAGAAGAAATTACTGGCCTAATCCTGTAAGGAAGGCAGGAAGGAAACATTCTGGTGTTGCTTATAGAAACTGCCTCCCCGTTAACCTTTATTACATTCTTGGCAGGACTAGACTTCCTGTCTTAGGAAGGTCTCTGGAGTTTTTTTTCCCTTCCTTTGCTGGCACTTTGCTTGTCTGGAGTGACCATTCAAAGTTACAATGGCACTGAAAAAAGTGACTTATGACCATTTTTCACACTTATGACTGTTGCAGCATCCCCACGGTCACGAGAGGCCAGGTGAGGAGATCTGTGCCTGGATGTGAGTGATGTTGAGTTGGCCACGCCCAGCCAATAACATGACTACCAAGCCATGCCCACCAACTAAGCCACGCCCACAGAAACGGTTGTTAAAAAATTTGAATCCCACCCCTGGGTCAAGCTATTTTTCAAAGCAACAGAAGGCAAGGCAAGAAATAATGGATAGAAACTAAACAAGGAGAGAAGCAACCTAAAACTAAGGAGAAATTTCCTAGGTAAGAACAATCAGCCAATGGAACAGTTTGCCTTCAGAAGTTGTGGGTGCTTCATCAGGGAGGCTTTTAAGAAGAGACTGGACAGCCCTTTGTCTGAAATGGTACAGGGTCTCTGGCTTGAGCAGGGGGTTGGACTAGAAGACCTCCAAGATCCCTTCCAACCCTGTTATTCTGTTATTGTAGTCCAGTCAGTTCAAAGCACATACTCTGTTCAGTTCAGTTAGGAAAATATAGCTTGAGGTTTATTTATTAGAAATCAACAAATGGTCTTGCAAAATCAGGGCAAAACCAGGCAAAAGTCAAACGTTGCCAGGGAAATGAGTAGCAAAATCAAGCAAGAAATAATTAAAAACAGGACTTAAAATGAACAAAATCATAAAAATGTTTCTAGCTTTGAGCAACATAACCGGGGAGTGGATGAGATGTAACACTTTTTTCTCCAAATAAAACTGAAAGATCCCTTCCAACTTTCTCCTGTTGCTTGTCCTCCAGCAGCTCATAAATGGGGACAGATGGCTGGAGAATTATAAATGTCTGGGATTTAAGAGGAATTGACAGAAATGTCCCCCAAACAATAGCCTTGAGGGCATGAGTCATGGAACCAACTAATGTGCACAATAGCCATGTGTGTTGCTTCTGAGAAGCCAGCAAGTAAATTCAAAGGCAATTCCTTTTTTGCTCTGCTGGCTTCCTTATTTCAAGAATTGATACTCCTAGGTAGACTGCCTTTGAACCTGGAGGTTTGTCTAAGCCACAGGTGTCAAATTCAAGGCCCGCAGGCCACATCTGGCTCATGGGGTGCTTAGATCTGGCCCACAGAACTGCCCCGGAAATAGAGAAGGACTGGCCCATGGTGCTTTGTTCCATTTTCACAGGCAGAGGGCTGCAAGAGATCCACCCAGGCCCATCTGGGCCACCACAGATGCCCCCAATACAAATGACGTTGAGCTGACCATGCCCACCCTGGTTACACACACTCCACCACCACGCCGAGGTCAAACACAACCCTGATGTGGCCCTCAATATGCAATCGAGGTTGAAATTCCTGGTCTAAGCTATCACAACCATTGCCATTGGTGCAAGGGGTCCTATCCTATTCTATATATTTACTCAATATTCTCTCAGAGCTCGTACTTCTTCTTGGGACTACAAATCTTACCAGAGTGGGAAATATTTTTGGTGGCTGGGGCTCTTAACATTGGGAGAAAGTCAAGGACCAGAACATATGAAATATGTATTCTTTGCTTTTTTGGGGGTGGGGAGCATTTTTTAAAAACGTTCCTGATGATGCAGTAGCAAAAAATGTGTCTTTGAGTCAGTTTTGACTCCTGTTGGCTGATTTCACACTGTTAATTCCAGCAGTGGTGGTTCACAGGGTGTAAGGAAGAAACTTGGGGCTAGGGGTCCCTACATCTTCACCCCTGCCGTCCATCAATCATGTACTATGTCAACCCTTTCCTCATCTCCCTGGGTTCAGGGAACAGAATTATTTGCTTCTTCATTACAGTAGCATTTTTGTTTTTCCCTGCCCCTTGATCCTCTAATGCACAATAAATCAAAGAATATGTTTGATTAATACAAGCCATTCCAACAGGGTTGTTGTTTATTAGCATAATGTGGGCAATGACTGCAGTGGTTCATTAGAAAGGAATGTTAAGAGGCTGAAAAAGATTCTGCCTGAGCCAAAGAAAGGATAATGGATCTTGGAGAGACACCATTTGAAGAAGAAATTGCAGGGGGGAGGGTTATTCTTGCCAGCCCATAATAATCAAATACACTGAAGACTTGGATGGTCCTCCCCATTTATCTTGGCTCTACTTTGTATTATCCTTTCTTCAACCTTCTCTGACAACTCCTCACCACCACCAAAGACTTACCTTCACATCTGAGACCTGTGCAGTATATAGGTGGTTTGTCTCTCAGGCAACTAAGAAGAAACTTCCTGTCAGTGAGAACAATGAATCAGTGGAACAACTTGCCTCCAGAAGTTATGGGTGCTCCAACAATGGAGGTTTTTAAAGAGGAGACTGGACCGCCATTTGTCTCAAATGGTATACAGTTTCCTGCCTGAGCAGGGGCTTTGGACTAGAACAGGGGCCTCCAACCTTGGCCACTTTAAGACTTGTGGACTTCAACTCCCAGAATTCCTCAGCCAGCTTTGCTGACTGTGTCTTTTAACTTTAGGGCTTTCAATCACTGGGGGAGGTTTCTGTGCTCATTCAGAGATGGTTGGTGTGCTTCACCGAACAGTTTACAAAGCACCAATGGAACACAGCTTCTCTCAAAGGCTTTATGCAGATAATATACAGGTGGTCCTCAAATTATGACTGCAATTGGGACCACAATTTCCATTTCTAAGCAAGGTAGTTTTCTAGTGAGACACCCCCGATTTTACAACCTTTTAAAATCATGGTTATTAAGTAAACCACGGCAGTTTTTAAGTGAATCACGGTTGTTAAGCAAATCCGGCTTTGCAAATTGACATTGCTTGTCAGAAGCCAGTTGAGAAAGTCCCAAATGTGGCTCTATTTTCTCTGGCAGAAGGTTGCAGGAGGCTGTCCCAGCCGAAAACAGAGATTGGGAGCCCATTTTCCCTGGCAGAGCGCCTGGGCCACCACAGGCGCTGCTGACACGAGTAATGTCAAGCTGGCCATGCCCACCCTGGCAACCCCCACCCCAGCGCTCCTGAGGTCAAATGTCAAATATTTCTCTGGTCTTTTAGAGTTGCCAGCAGAAAGGGAGTGGGGAAGGTAGCGCATTCCTTAAATATCTTCATAGATAATTTCTAGGCAATTGAAGCTTCTGGCGGGCAAGATTATTACTGGAGAGCATGATTGATGACTCTTGGCTATGGATGTGTCCCATTGGAGAATATGAATTATGATATATCCAAGGGGTGAGGGAAGACCAGGGTCAAGGATGAAATGAATGATATGTCTCAGAGTCGGTTGCACCCAGGTAGTGCTGGCACGTTCATTCTTAATAAATCTTCTTTAAGTTGTCTGAAAGAACCGGCTAGAGACTCATGATTTAAATGGAGGTGACTATCGGAGGCCTGATGGCAAACACAACCGTGATGCGGCCCTCAAAGAAATTGAGTTTGACACCCCTGCTATAGGCTACTTTCCAGACCTTTATGTACTTTCCAGATCTTTGTGTATTTAAATTTCCTGTGACCTGATTATCCAAGGCATGTTGTAAAACGGATGACTTTTTACCTCTTAATCTAATCCAGCACTCTGGTCAATCAGCGCTGCAACTTTTTCTCAACTTTTCAGATTGTGCAAGCTTTCAAAAATCTGGAAGTCACAAAGTCAAAAGAGCAGAAGTTTCATTTCTAGAGGAAGCAGCTTTTGGGATCAAGGATCTTATCTCCTTCCGCTTTGGGAAATGATATAATTTCAGTCTCTTAAGTTCACAGAAAGGGCTTATGACTTGTTCAGCAACCCTCAGCAAGGCTGGAAGGGGGAGTGCCTGAGTATGACTGTGAGGCAAAGGACGCTAAGTTACCCAGACAGTTCTCTGAAAAATCAACTGTCTTTCATATGATCATCTAAACTCTGCATTGCAACATGGAGACTCTCTGTCAAGACTTGTGTGCGATCAGGTCTGCAGAAAAAGGCAGAGTCAGTCCTTTTACAAGGCTCAGCAAGTGGATCACATCACACAACCTATTTGGGCTGTCACAAGGAATAAATTCTCCTATCTTTTGTTCTTATTGCCAGAGAGAAGGTGAGATTTCCATGCAATTTTCTGCAATGTGCATCAAGTAATCAATCAACACTAGTTTTTTTTCAGCACTCTGCACCAGGGCTGTTTGCACTTGGGAAATGGTTCAGAAGGAAGGAGGAGCACAGAACCTCTTTGCAATTCATTAAACTTTGCAATTCATTGATTTATTTCAAATTTCTGCACAACCCCTGAAAAAAATGGAACTGTTCAAAGAGTTGCCAAAACTTTAAAGATGACTGTCTCAAGAGAATACAAACGTCTTATATCAAACTTAAGGCCTGAGGCCGCATCCAGCCCACAGGGTGCTTAGGTCTGGCCCACAGGGCTGCCTTGGAAACAGTGAAGGACCGTCCTGGGGTGCCTCTGCCAGTGAAAACGGAGCATCGTTTTTGCTGGCAGAGGGCTGCAGGAGGCCGTCATGGCCGAAAGTGGAGCCCAGGGGGTACACCACAGCCCACCCGAGTTCCGTTTTCTCTGGCAGAGCGGTTGGGCCACTACAGGTGCCCCGACACAAAGTGACGTCGAGCTGGTCACACCCACCCTGGCCCCAGTGGTGGGATTCAAATTTTTTTACTACCGGTTCTCTGGGCATGGCTTGGTGGACATGGCAGGGGAAGGATACTGTAAAATGTCCATTCCCACCCCACTCCTAGGGGAAAGATACTCCAAAATCCCATTCCCTCCCCACCCCACTAACCTGCTTTCCAGCTCCGTTCTCTTGTGCAGGGCAACCAAAGAAGACCCAGCCAATCAGCTGGGATTCAATAGGAGGCAGAGAAGAGATGGGGGCGGGGCCAGTCAGAGGTGGTATTGGCTGGTTCTGCAAACTACTCAAAATTTCTGCTACCGGTTCTCCAGAACTGGTCAGAACCTGCTGAATACCACCTCTGATTTGGAGCATTCTGGTGGTTGGTATTGTCTTTCCCATTAGCAAGTCACTTATGGAACACGGTTACCACAAAGATTGACAAAATTTGCTCTGCTTCAATGAATAGTAGGTAGATGCTGTATTTGTGTTAGGTTCAAAGCAAACTGTTTGAATCTTTTCTAAGCATGGTGCAAAAATCTGCCAGATGATGATCACTGGTACCCCTGGGCTTCGTTTGCAATGCCATACCTGCCATCTGCAGATTTTCACACAGAAGCACACACAAATACATGCACACATGTACACATACATATACCACATATACCACAGATCAGTGTTTCTCAATGTTAGCAATTTTAAAATATGTGGACTTCAACTCCTAGAATTCCCCAGTCAGGATTCGTAAATTGAGCTGCGGGTTGGACTTGATGACCTTAATAGCTCCTTTCAGCTCTGCATCCATTTTAGAAAGGGGCATAAAAGGTGGCAATAACACCAGGGGTGGGATCTGACAGGGTTAACTACCAATTCAATCATTTACGAGATTCGGTGATTTACGATGTGCTTCCCTGCACGCTGCCTGCCAGTGTCTATAAATCTTCATCAGCATGCTGCGTGCAGAGAAGCAGCCTTTCAAAAAGTCCTCTTTTCCTGCTTTTTTAACTGCAGCTGTGCCTCGCACGGCAGCTGAAGTTGAAAAAAATCAGGAAATAAAGGTCAGGTAAGAGCCCGGGTGGGCATGTGGGCAAAAGCATCAGCAGACATAGAACTGGTTCTATGTCTGCTGCTCTTCAGATCTACCGGTTCTACAGAGGTGGACAGAACCGGTAGAAACCCACCCCTGAATAACACCTTTTTCGCCGTTGTATTAGGCACAATACAGTGGTACCTCTACTTACAAAAGCCTCTACCTACGAAAATTTCAGGTTACGAGGAGGGCAACAAAAGGAGACCCAGCCAATCAGCTGGGACTCGGGAGGCAGAGAATAGATGGGGGCGGGGCCAGTCAGAGGTGAAAGCTTCTTTCCTACTACCTTCATTCATTTATTCAAATATACAGTACATAGTAATCTGCTTTTCTGTGGTGGATAACTTTGATTTTGGGAATTATAGGGAGCCTCCCGGTGGCTGTGTGGTCTTTGGATGGGATGGGACTGAACTTTTGGCTCTAGGAATGCAGAAACAAGAGTTTGGAGTGGGGAATAAAATAAAAAGAACATTAAGATTGGTCCCTCTTTAAACCTATTCGCCAGTGCAATGATTTATTTAGAAAGTAATTAATGAATGGATTAAATAGAGGTTTAAGCAGCTAACATTTTGGGATGCTTTGGTCTGGATTCTCTCACATGAGCTGGGCTCCTGACCAACAAAACTGGATTCACCAATCAACACTATAAACCATTTCTACTTTTCAACATCAATCCTGAAATAGCACACAAGGTTGCCAACTTTCCATCGCAAAATCAGGCAAATAATAATTAAGAGCAACTACACCTGCCTGAATATAGACAGGCTGCAATGTCTCTGGCTCAGCATTAACCATTGGTTATCTCAGGGGTGGGCTTCAAAACGTTTAGCAAACGGTTCTCTGCCCGGTTGCTGGGTGAGTGTGGCCATGGTGGGTGTGGCCTAGTCGGCCTCCTGCACCACGGCGGGGAGGAGGGTGTTTTTTACCCTCCCCTGGCTCTGGAGGCTTTCGTCGAGCCTCCGGGAGGGCAAAAACGGCCTCCCCAGACTCCGGAGGCTCTCTGGAAGCCAGAAATGGGCCCATTTCCAACCTTCCTGAATTTCCTGGAGCAGTGGTGGTATTCTACCGGTTCGGCCTGGTTCTGCTGAGTTGGTAGCGGCGATGATCAACGGAGACCGAATCGGTTCTCTCCACTGCTCTGCTGTTACCTTTAAACTCACTCACCTTTATCCTCTGAATTTGAAGCGCAGCTGCTTTGCGCAGCAAAGCAGAGTGCTGCGCAGCAGCTGCTGAAGCGACCGGGAGAGTGCAGGATTGCAGGAGGTGAGTTGGAACGCCTCTGTTCCTGCGCAAACGCCTCCGTGCCTGCTCAAAGTGTACATGCGCGCACACAGCCACGCCCACCAAACTGGTGGTAAAAATATTTGAATCCCACCACTGTCCTGGAGGCCTGTTTCCCCCCCCCCCCCACAGCCTCTACACATACCCTGTACTTACTTGCATCCAAAATGATCCGCATGGGGACTCTTTGGAGGGAGGGGTGGGGCAGGGTGGGCGGGGTCAGTCAGGAGTGGAATTTACGGGTTCTCTGAACTGCACAGAATCTTAGCTAGGGGCTCTCCCAAACCTTTGCGAACCCCCAGCAGCCCATCCCTGCATTAGATCAGGGGTCTCCAAACTCAGTCACTTTAAGACTTGTGGACTTCAACTCCCAGAATTCTGAGAATTGAAGTCCACAAGTCTTAATTTCCAAGTTTGGAGACCTCTGAGCTAGATGATCCTCTGTCCCTAAAGAAAGAAAAAAACCACTAACATTATGGCTCTATGGTTATTTGCTTCAAAAGGAGACAACCCTGCCCAGCACAAAGAAACCATGAGGTGGGATAGCGTTGAAAAATGATGGAGAATAATTTGGAACCAAGTATGATCCAGAGAGAAACTTCTCCAAACATCTGAAAGTAGCAATAGCTCCCCATCTCACACACACACATTTTTCTGAGAGCAATTTGTTTGCATTAACAGCATTTATTTCCTATTTTACAGTTTTCTTGATTTGACATGTTTTGAAAACAAAACTGTGATTGATTCAGCATTCTGGGTTCATAATGTCCTTCGAGTGTATTCTACAATCAGGAAGCTACAGCTGAATCTGGACCGTCTTATAATTTTCCCAGCCCTGGGAATGTATGGTTCCTAATTCCTGCCTGTCCTCCATCTTCTAAATCTCTCCCCTTTTCACAACACAATGTGCTCCTAATTTCTGCGTGTCCCCAAAATCGTGCCTGGCTAAAACATGACAAGGACTGATGGATTGCTGGTTTGTTTTAATACAAATGAAATGTTTACATCCAGTCTGAAAGGCATTACCAAATATTTGGAGATTCAAAAGTTGTGCAAACAGAGGGAAAGTTTCAACTTTTGGCAGCCAAAGGTGTGTGTGTGGGGGGTGGAAATGGGGGAAAGTATGCCTTGGTGTTAAAAAGAAACAAATCTGATGTTGATAGAAGGCAGAAAGGGAAAATGGTGTATGGGGCTGCAATGGCCATTTTCCCCAGCCACTGCTGGTTATGATGGACATTATAATCCAGCACAGCTTTTGTCTTCCTGTTGGGAAAAACTGTGTTGAATGATACTATAGAGGCATTCAGCCCTTCTGTAGCACCTTTTATTTGCTCCATTTCAAAATCTCACTCGTTTTGTCTGGAAAGTCAAAAGCATTTCCATCTTCAAATCTATTTTCTATGTTTTCTTGGCTTTATTCGTCTGTTTTTTTCCTCACACACAAAAAAGAAGATGCAGGGCTTAAACATGAGGCAATGGATAAATCAAGGAAAATAGAAATATATTATTTATTTTTATCCCTTTATTATTTTTTATAAGTAACTCAAGACAGCAAGCATACCTCATACTTCTTCCTCTTCCTATTTTCCCCACAACACCAACCCTGTAAGTAGATTTGGCTGAAATTGTGACTTGCCCCAAACCACTCAGGTGGCCTAAGGCAGGATTAGAATTCATAGTTTCCTAGTTTCTAGCCCAGTACCTTCACCATTAGACCAGACCTGGGCATTTTACAGCCTATGGGACACAACCAGTGGTGTATTAACTATTAAGCAGACTAAGCACGTGCTTAGGGCACCAGGCCCAAAGGGGGCACCACAAAGTTGAGAATATGGCTTCGTTTGTACAATTATGTACAAAGGAAGGGGGCACCAAGATTTGTCAGTGCTTAGGGCACCAGTGAGCCTTAATCCGCCACTGGTCACAACTGGCAACTGTGGTCCCCGTGAGGTCAATTGGAAATTAGAAATCAAATATAAATAAGTATACACTATGCATACTGTGTTGCTTTTATTTTGAAGGTGACTGCTAATTTTTTTCAATTTACGTATGTATGTGCGTGTGTTTCTACGCACCTTCACAGTCCTGTTGGTTCGGCCCTCCACAACAGTCCCAGTTTCTCATTAATTTGGGAAAATTAATTGCCCACCCCCAGCCTGCACTAGACCAAAGTGGCTCTCCCAAATTTGTTCCAGAAAGAGCTGAATCTCCCTGCTGCTTCCTGACGATTGAAGTCTATAATTTTAATTTAAAAGAAGCCGAGAACACTAGCAGTCGGTCAAATCGTGTTCATGCTGGAGGATGGGTACAAAGTTCTCCTATTTGTTACTTATGTTTATTTAATAGATTTAGATAACCACCCAGCTCAAAAAAATGACTTTTGGGCCACTTTTAATATTAAAATAATAAAAAGCTTAAAAACATAAAAACTTGTAAACAAGAAATAATTATCAACATAAATGTATGCATTTAATATATAACATAAATCAACAATGTATCCATGTATTCATAACTATATTTTTATTTATACCTATTATCTTGTAAGCAATTGACAAAAATAAATAAATAAATAAAATAAATCTGGGGCCTCAGATTTGAACACTGGACTATAGGGAACTTTCACACAAAAATGTGCCAACAATTTACAAAGTAGACCAGGGAGTTAAGGGGAATCAGAAAACTATCTTGCAGCCAAATTATGACAGAGAGACTAAAAGCCCAAACAACAATTATTTAAAGGAGATCATGACTTTTTATGATTCACAGGCTCATCTACAAGCCTCACAAATTTAAACTGCCTGGTCCAAAAACCATTGTGTTCTAACATCATTTGATTTCTTCTAAGCTAGAGATGAAAAATTATAATCCATTTCTTTGGGTTTCTTGTACCTTCTAATGTGCTTTTATTGTAGTTTTGCTTCTGCAAATGAAAGTTCCTAGCAGCCCAATCAACCTTCAACAACCCTCTTCCTTATCTACAGTATGAATGCATCTCATCTCTTCTGAAGCCTATCATCACATATAGTGGCATGGAGTTCCATCAGCTACCAACATGCATTGTGAAAGGACAAACCGTAATCCTTTACTTCTGGATGTCAGAGCAAGACTCAGCTCTTGATAACTTGCAAACAAGCTATTCTGATTCATTGCTTCTCCTGCTTATATATAAGAGCAGGGAAACCATTTGGTATCCACAAACGATTTGCCATCTCATTAAGTTCCCACTCTGAAAATTTAGTATACGGAAGCAAATGTAATCTGGAGAATGGTTCTTATTTTGGAATGTCTCTTTGAAAGAGAGAGGGAATAGCCATCCTCTGAAGTCTCAACACCAATTAAACTAGTGGGTGCTAAGCTTGCTAATGAAGTTTCTCACATTAAGTGATTAATACATTAAGGAAGGATTTTTCAATGAAGAAACTGACTCAGCAAAAAAAAAAAAATGCAAATTTTGACACAGCCAATAGCATTTAGGAAAGTAGTTTACTTTACTCTATGGTAGATAAACCTAATTTATCTGACAATGTTCTCATCATTTGCTGTCCCTATTTACTAACTTCATCAAGAGAAGAGAAGAACATAACTGTTTTCCAATCTTCCTCCCTGCTTCTTTTCTTGCTTTTTCTTTTGTGGATTATCATTTTTGTATCTTAGGAACTTCCAAAGGAATAAATTTTCAGTTTACTCCTTTCTAGGACACTGTTGATTTCTGCCTGCATCTTGGTACCAGAACAGTCCTTCCTTAATCAGAAAAACAGCTTGACAAGAGCAAGCAGAGGAGATCCAGGGACTGGCCACCTACCTTTCAACTGGGAACTGAGAAGTTGGTGTCGCTGGCTCAGGGGGCAGCCCAGCGTCTGTCTAAACCGCTTGCATTTGTACAAAGCACAGAAGAGACGGAAGGGAGGGTGGGAGAAGGGAGGAGCCTCCAGATTATAGACCAGAGGTTGGCTGCATCTGCAGGAGTCTTCTCATTGCTCAGAAGAGAAAGGGGTCTGTGGAACTCAGCAGGAAAGGGAATTTAATTATTTTTGTAATTGAAGGTTACTTTGGGAAGATCATTCCAGAACACTAAGAGAGAACACATGTGTGGCAGAAGACAATAAGGTCCATTTCAATCCCCAGGGCTAAGTATGTTATATAAAATCATACATTGCAATGACTTACCTGTCAATGAATACTTCAGCTTCAACCATAATAACACAAGAATACCCAATAGATACAAACTCAAGGTTAACCGCAGCAAACTTGATTGCAGGAAATACGACTTCAGCAACAGAGTGGTCAATGTCTGGAATACTCTACCTGACTCTGTGGTTTCTTCCCCAAACCCCAAAAACTTTAACCTTAGACTGTCTACTATTGACCTCACCCCTTTCCTAAGAGGTCTCTAGGGGGCGTGCATAAGCGCACCAACATACCTACCGTCCCTGTCCTATTGTTTCTTTTTATTTTTCTTATAAGTATCTATCTCATGTATTCAAAATTATGTATATACTTATACCTATTATCTTGTAAGCGATTGACAAATCAAATCAAATCAAATCAAATAAATAAATAAACTGAAGAGAAAATTAATTGGGACTGGAAATTGCAAAGAGGTGAGAAAACTGCCCACCGAACGTTGGAATGGATGGGGGATTCTCCCCCAAATGGAACAGATGGTTTATTGGGTGGGGGGAGGAAGTGTAGCTAAAGCTGAGCCAGTGGTGTGGTGGCTAAGTTGCTAGACTAGAAATCAGAAGATTGTGAGTTCCAGTCTAGCCTTAGGCATGAAAGGCTGCTGGCTGATTTTGGGCCAATTATTCTCTCTCAGCTCAACCCACCTCGCAGGGTTGTTGTTATGGGAAAACTAGGAGGAGGAAGGTGTGTTGGATATGTCCACCATCACTGAGTTGTTTGTAAAAATAATAAAGGTGGTGTATGTCAAACTTGCATTGAAAGCGCCCTCTTAGAAACATGGCAGTTTGGATTTTGCTTTATTTTCTACTAAATAAAATAAAGTAACATCCAAACTGCCATGCACTAAGAAGGTGCTTTCGATACAAGTTTGACTCACATCACTCAACTTCCCTTAAAGTCTATGGAGATTCTCAGTCATCCAGGTCACGGTTGTCCCAAAGGTGCTTTTTCAAGAGGCAACTGGACTTTCTTTGTATATCCTTGAAGACCTTTTGCTTCTCATCCAAGAAGCTTCTTTAGTTCTGACTGAAGAACTGGCTCTTAGAACTGAAGAAGCTTCTTGGATGAGAAGCGAAATGTCTTCAGAGAAAAACAAGAAAATCCAGTTGCCTCTTGAAAAAGCACCTTTGGGTTCCCTTAAAGTCATCTTGTTGCCTCTGGGGGATGCATCCCCTACCATATAGAATCACACAACACTCATTTTTTTAATTATTATTCCCGCCTCTTCCAATTAAGTCCGTGCATTATTGTTCCACCCTCCCCATCCTTTGGAAAATGTAATACAGGTGATTCTTGACTGACAACCACAACTTGGGTCAGAATTTCCATTGCCAAGCAAGGAAGTTGTTGAGTGACTCCTGCCTGATTTTATCACCTTGTTTGCCATGGTTGTTAAGCGAATCTGCCTTCCCCATTGTCTCTGCTTGTCAGAAGTGGCCTGGTAAGTTCACAAATGGTGATCACATGACCCAGGCGGCCCACTGCAACTATTCTAAATACAGGTAATCCTCAACTTAAAAGAGTTCTTTAGTGACAATCCAAAGTTACAATAGCACTGGAAAAAGTGACTTATGACTATTTTTCACAGTAATGACCATTGCAGCATCCCCCTGGTCATGTGATTAAAATTCAAAGGCTTGGCAACTGACTCATATTTGTGACGGTTGCAGTATCCTGGGGTCATGTGATCAGCTTTTGTGACTTTCTGACAAGCCAAGTCAACGGAGAAGCCAGTTTCGCTTAACAACCATGTTACTAACTTAACAATTGCAACGATTCATTTAACAACTATGACAGAAAATACTGTAAAATGGAGCAAAATTCACTTAACAAATGTTTCACTTGGCAACATAAATTTTGGGATCAATTATGGTCATAAGTCAAGGACTACTGTCAACCCTGAAGCTGGCCGGACTGAGGCCATTTTGAGACTTCGGGGCTGACACACACTGAAGGAGCGGGATAGGGAGGGGGGAATGGAGATAGTTGGGGTGTTGTAGTCAAAACAAAATACTTTCTCATGGGGACCAAGGACATTCCTGCAGGTGCTCGGAAGGAGAGGACTGGAGTCACTTAGCAACTGGACAGCATCCTGATTGGACCATGTGACTGATTATTTTGAAAAAGTGACAAACTTTTCTTTTAACTAGGTGAAAAGTGCCGGAAGAATCAGAGTCGGTGTTCATCAGCCTGTGCCAATATGACATATTCAATAAACCTATTTTTTGAGGAAATTGCCTGCCTCAGGGTTTTGTTTGCTATGGGTATGTTACTTGGAACCCTGACAACTACCTTGCATGCCAGTTGTCAAACACCTGATTTTTAAAATGTGATCTTGGGGAGATGGATTGCTGCAATGATGGTAAATATGGGTACCTTTTGCAAGCCATTTTTTTCATTGTAACTTCAAATGGTCACTAAATGAATCGTGTTTAAGTTGACTACTTGTAATTACAAAAATACTACTCCAACAACGGTAGCTTTTCTTGAATATCATTGTCTTTTACATTTTACACCTATACCCACAGATTTCTGGATTGAAGGAAAAGAGACTAAAGTTAACACAGTAGCACATTTTATTCCTTTGCTTTTTTTAATTGGAAGAAAACAAACTCAAAAATTATGATTGCCTAATAATGCTAAAAGTGGCTGATTCAGTTAACTATCCATTAGGAAAAAATTAAACATCAATTAAGTAAGGTCCACAAAGATGGAAAAAAGAAAAAAAAAAGTGCTGGAGAACTACAGATGCTATAATGAAATAAAAATGGTTGTGCTAAAAACTGGATCAGAAGTCAAGAAACTAATGCTGATGGGTTAAAACTAGAGGGATCATATTGTTTGCAGTGCCTTTTATATTCAGTGAGATTTGAACCAATCGAATAACAAAATAACAGAATAACAGAATTGGAGGGACCTTGGAGGTCTTCTAGTCCAACTCCTGTTCAAGCAGTAGACGCTATACCATTTCAGACAAATGGTTGTCCAATCTCTTCTTAAAAACCTGCAGTGATGGAGCACCCAAAACTTCTGAAGACAAGACATTCCACTGTTCTATTATTCTCACTGTTAAGAAGTTTTTCTTTATTTCCAGGTTGATTGTCTCCTTGATTAGTTTCCATCCATTGTATAAATAAGTTGACCCTGTTTTCTTTGTGGAAGCCCCTCAGATATTGGAATACTCCTGTCATGTCACCTTCAGTCCTTCTTTTCACTAGACAGACAGACACAATACTTGCAACCATTCTTCATATGTTTTAGCCTCCCACTAATCCTTCTTTATTACCCTTCTCGGCACTCTATCTTGAGTTAGAGAGTCTAGGGTTACAATAGTGGAGGCTATCTTCTACTTCAACTGCTCTAAGTGTGAAACCCTCACTTTTAATCTTAAATCTTACGAAGTAAATTATCTGGGGGAAAGAGGACTTGTAAAGAGTTAGGTTGTTGGACCCACAGTAACTTCTTTCTTGAAGTTACAAGATTCTACAGCAGTGTTTCCCAACCTTGGGACCTTTAAATTATGTGGACTTCAACACATGGCTGGCTGAGGATTCTGGAAATGAAGTCCACAAGTCTTAAGTTAGCCAAGTTTGGAAACTCCTGCTCTAAAGGGAAGATAAAACAGGTAGATAAGTGGCTACTGCTACCAGTAGATAGAGAAGGGAGCAAGAGACAGTGTGAGTGACTGGCAGGAACTTAGAGGGACTGGGGAAGATTGCACGGGTACAGAAGACTGTTGCTGTAAGGGGACTTTGTTAGGAATTCTGTTTATATAAAGCACCACACAGAGAAAACAAAGAGTACAGTCACCATGTGCTTTACTGCTCAACTATATAACTGTAACAGGAAACAGGAATCCCTATTTAGAACAAAAGAGCATATACCATAGATCCAAGCTTGTAAACACTGCCATCTACTAGCTAAATACTACTGTAATTGTTGCATAAAAATATATTCCAACAACAAATTCCAACACTTTCTCCCTGCAAGCTTTCCAGGAAAGAAGTTGCAAGTTCAAATCCACTGTCACGCTCCTGCCATTAGTCACAGTTACATGATCCCCATTGATTTTCTCCCTGCTGGTGTCCCACCCATTGAGTTGTGGGAAGGTGTCAGGGAACATCACATGACCATGGCAGCACAGCAGTGGTGCTGAACAGCAGCAGCACAGCAGTACTGAAATGGCAGAAATCTTCCAAAATTTTATTCTCACATGAGTCATAAGTCTCAGCATTCTGTAAGTTAGGCCAGATGAGGGTATCTTGGTTGATGTTTGGCCCTATGAGGCACCGTTTGGCTCAGTTAAACGTTACAGACATGAGAGTTTTAGTAGCGCGTAGATAGGATATGACTGAATTCATATATTTTTGATGTTGCAGAGATGTTTTGCAGGCATATAACAGCAACACAGAAACTAACCACAGCACAGGCTTAATGTAATGGTTGTAAGATAAGTTTTAATCTTTAAGAACCTGCAAGATTTATTGTTGACTTTCTGCAAAAAGAACAACACAGTTTCTCCTACAGGTGTCTCTTTCTCTTCCTCCAGAAGAGGCTGAACTTGAAAGTCCTTCTTTCTTAGCCTCTCTATGACAGCAGCTGCTTTCCTCTCCAGGCCTGATGATTTTTCAGCTGCAGGTGGCTGGAGTTCTGCATGCCAAAATTAACAAGAAGCAGGCTACCGCAAGATCTTTCATCTGAACTGAGCTTTTATCACATCTGACAGATTTTTAGCGGAAAAAGATGCATCGCCTATGTGTGAGAAAGAGCAAGATGTGGGACGGAGAGCTATGTGACAAGGAGAAACCACAACAGATATAACAATCTGATTTTAATCCTCTTGTCATCATGGTCTTATGTATGTTTAATTAAATTGTTTTAAGTGATTTGTATAATATGTTTTAATCACTGGCTTTAGTGCACACTACCCATGACTTGGACAGGAGAAGCCTTTATCTTAATCTTTACAGATAGTCCTTGATTTATGAGTGCAACAGGGGGCAGGAATAATTGTCATTAAGCCGTGCAGTTATTAAATGAGGCATCAGACGATTGTGCCTTTTTACGACTTTTTTTTACCATGGTTATTAAGTGAATCACAGTGGTGACATCACATGATAGTGACATGTGACTTTCCTGCTAACTTCTCCATTGACTTTTTTGGACAGAAACCAGCTGGGGAGAGCTGTTAGAAGGCCTCTGTCCTGAACTGACATGGAGCAAAAAACATCAGCATCTGATATCTCTCAGCTGTTCGTCTGGATTGCGGATAAGGAAAAACAAACCACTCACAATATCCACAAAATAAGAGTTTATTCATTCTTCTACTTCTCCAAGTCGGGTAACAACGAGTAAATTGCATTAAAGTCAGCTCTGGCGCTCACCGCAGTCAGAGCTGTATTTATACAATAATCTAAAGACATAATTGGGCTAACTAGTACTTCAACTCCCAGAATTCCTCAGCTAGCTATGAGTTGAAGTCAAAGTTTTTTACTACCAGTGGGATTCAAAGTTTTTTACTACCAGTTCTGTGGGCTTGGCTTGGGGGCGTGGTGTGGCTTGGTGGGCATGGCAGGGGGAAGGATACTGCAAAATCTCCATTTCCTCCCCACCCCACTAATCTGCTTTCCAGCTCCGTTCTCCTGTGCAGGGCAACCACAGAAGACCCAGCCAATCAGCTGGGACTCGGGAGGCAGAGAATAGATGGGGGCAGGGCCCGTCAGAGGTTCTCCAAACTACTCAAAATTTCCACTACCGGTTCTCCAGAACTGAATACAACCTCTTCTTGAAGTCCATATATCTTAATGTTCCCAAGTTTGGGAAACACTGCTCTAGAGTCTCATAATTTGCTAATTTGTCTGGGGAATTCCGGGAGTTGAAGTCCACAAGTCTTAAAAGTTGCCAAGTTTGCTGCCCAAGAGAACACAGCTAATTGTCAGATTGGTGGAAGCTACGGACCAATTTATACAGAAGCCAGAATGCCAGCTGTTGAGTGGCTTTGAGTGACTCCATCGTTGCAGAAGTTGATGAAAGTTTTTAGTCTAACCCAACCCAAAAGTAACATCTTGGAGAAGTCTGGCCCAGAAATTACATCTTAGCGAAATATGTGCATTAGAGATTGTATTTTAACTCTCCAAGGAGCATAGAAAGTCTCCACGGCGTGCAGCATTGGCAGACATTCTGCAATGTTCTGGCTGCAACAGTTGAGCTTGATAATTTATTATCACTTATCAGAAATGAATAATAGAAAAGAATTTCTTCTAGGAGTGAGTAATTCCACACTCACTTACAATGAATATTCTGTCAAGGAAGAAAGGGGTCAATGATGTTTGCATGGCCTTACAGGAAGATGACCTTCTTGTTTTCCCCAAATTCCTAACCCCAAATATAAAGGAAGGAGTCTCCAGTCCCATCTTCCCACATGCAGCTTCAATTATGCAACCCTTTGTAGGGATAATATTGGGGGAGGAGAGGAGAACCACAGCAAAACTTCTTGCCACCCTGATGACCTCTAAGCAAGGATTGACCCACCGGTGCTAAACTACAGCCCCCAGTAGCTACACACAAAATAAAAATGTATGGTGGACCAAGATGTTCCATGTCTAGTGGACCACACACAGTCAAAGTTCACACTGTTGTTGCACCCTGTTGTATAGAGATGTCTTGCAATGATAGCAAAAATATCAAGATAGTTTCAGTCATGCAGGCCTGGCCACCATCTTGCCTTTTTTCAACAAGTCCCCTCAGAGGTGGGATTCAGCAGATTCTGACCAGTTTTGGAGAACTGGTAGCGGAAATTTTGAGTAGTTCGGAGAACCGGCAAAGACCACCTCTGACTGGAGATTTTACAGTCTCCTTCCCCTGCCACGCCCACCAAGCCACGCCCACAGAACCGGTAGTAAATAAAATTTGAAACCCACCACTGCCTCCTCTCCTTTGTAGACAAGTAAAAAGTCATTCTCCCTCTAGATTCTTGCCTTTTTGTGTGTGTAGTTGCCACATAGCTGCTGACCTTTCTCTTGGCAATCAAGTTAAGAAGGAAGAGGATCAAAACCATTATGCGTGCATCCTCTCACTCACCAACCTGCTTTCTAACTATTACAAGTTATGACTGTGATGAGCTGGCACCATTTCCATTCATAACTTGAGGACTATCTGTACCTTAGAATATCACTGCTAGAATAAGATGCCAAGAACCCTGCTTTTGCCTAAAATATCATAATCAAAAAGCCCTGAAGCCAAGCTTAAAGTTCATATTTCTTCTCCTTTATCTTAATAGCTTCACCTCCTCTTCATTTCTCCCCCTTCTGTCCCTCTTATCAGATCTTGCAAGAAGTTTGAACTTCAAACTCTGTTCATTGCTAACCAGAAAGAATCAAATGGAAAGAAAACAGGCCACAGAGTTGGAAGACCAGCAGAGTGGGAGAAAAACTTAATTTCTCAGATATTCAGCTTGATGGAAATAATCAAACCTACAGGGTTCTTTGCCATATATGGAGGTAGAAAAAAACCAATCAGAGGAAAAACTGATGACATCACACCTAGAGATCTTTTCAGCTTTAAAATGAAGAGAAGATACCATGAAGGAGAGGAAGATAGCTCAGCCACTTTCCATCTCTGTGTGTTTACTTTTCTCTTGCTAACCATTTTTTGCTTCATTTAATCAGATAGCTGAATAGATTAATGCACTGATAATGAGAGATCTTTATTTGTGGCTGGAGTGATTCAAGAAGAAGAGAAAGAACTGGAGAAAATCACAAAATACGAAAACCTGCAAATAGAAGTGGAACAACTATGGCCAAATCAATAAATAAAATAAAAGCGCTAATAAAGGTACATTAGATGCAATTCCAAAATATCTGGAGCCCCACTTGAACATCACTGGCATTGACAAAATCTCCATCAGTCAATTGCAAAAGACAGCTTTACTTGGAACAGCTTATACCTTGTAATGATACCTTTAACACGATCAAACAAGAACAACATCTGCCTATCCCAGATCCTTGGGAAAGATTCAATAAGTGGAGAAAAATGCCTCATCCAACCTAAACATCTGGTTGATTTGCAACCAACCCTAATTATTATTATTATAATTTATTAGTCACCCAGGACTGAAAAATCCATAAAAGCAAGTAAAAACCATGGTGGTACAATGGTTAGAATGCAGTACTGCAGTTTACTTCGGCTGACTGCCAGCTGCTGACAGTTCAATTTTCACTAGCTCAAGGTCGGCTCAACCTTCCATTCTTCCGAGGTTGGTAAAATGAGGAGCCAGATTGTTGGGGGTAAACCACCCAGTGAAGGCTGTAAAGCACTATGAAGCGGTATATAAGTCTAAGTGCCATTACTATTGCTAAAACATTAAACCAAATAGACAGCCCAGACTAAAATAATCTTAAAAACAACACAGAGAGGTCTCATGGGACTTCACCCAAAAAGAAAAGGCAGCTATTAAAAAGAACATCAAAATCTCTTCAGCAATCCTTATCTAACTTTTTAAAAACAAGTAAATGATTTTTAACAATTATTTTCTTTCAAACGGAGCCCCCACAAACAGGTAGGATCTATCAGAGAAGAAAACATAATTTGGGCTCATCATTATGTTTTGTATTGAAAGCAATCCCTGTTTATGCTTGTAAAGAAGGCACAGAAGAGGCTGTACTTCCTGGGAATGCTCAGGAAGATAAATCTATCTCAGCATCTACTTCTGTCCTACTACCGCAACACCGTTGAGAGTGTCCTCACATACTACATTCTTGTATGGTATGGGAGCAGCTCTGTAATGGACAAAAAAGCTCTACAGAGAATCATTAACACTGCCCAGAATATCTTTGGGCTCCAGCTAGCAGCCCTGGATGACATCTTCGCATCTCGCTGTTTGAGGAAGTTGCGCAACATTCTCAGAGACTCTTCCCATCCTGCTTACAATCTTTGTGAACTGTTGCCTTCTGGCAGAAGATACAGAACAATTAAAACTCGGACCACACGTTTTCTGAATGGTTTTTATCCCGGAGCTGTAATTGCACTTAACAATGAACTTAAGGACCACCATCAGTGAGCTGTTGGACAGTATTACTTGATCTGTTGTGTGGATGCTTGTGTGTTTTTAGGAGGCAGGGAATTTTGGCGGGTGGGGAGGTATTTGGGGACTGTCATGTGTGTGTGCGTGTTGAGTCTTGTCTCTGGGTGTTATGTGAATTTTGTTGTAGATATACTGTGTATATATGTACAATGGCAATAAAGAATTCAATTCAATTATGTTGTGAACAATTTTTAGTTAGGCAATACCAATCAGCACAAAAACCAGCACTTCTTCTCTTCTTTCTCTCTCTCTGTTATTTTCGCTTTTCACTTTCATCCCTTCTTAGCTTCCCTTCTCAATTTCCCTTTTATTTCTGCTCTGAGCATGAAGATAGAAAAGCACCGTGTTTATGAGACTGAAGCTGGCCTCTTGGTTAAAGTTGCAGCTAAAGTGGAATGATGCAGAGAACTAAAATGAACTGAAAAGAGACAGGATGAGGGTGTCTCCACAGGGGACTCCAAAAAGTCAAAATAGCAATGCCTCGTGGATTTTTTTTGCTGATAATGGAGGAAAAAAATGAATTTGTGATTTTTATAGGTTTGATAATTAGTAAGATAGAATATGGGAAGAAAGGAGCCATGAGGTAACCTTGTAGAGAGAGAGAGAGGATAAAGTATAAATGCATCTATAAACCATTAGCACTGATAATGTTACCTAATTGGGTAATGAAATGTTTGCAAACCAACAACAGAGCACAAAGAATTCTGCAATTAATGTAAAACGAGATCAGAAACCACTTCTTTATAGCTTTCTTTTTCATCTTCCTGTTTTCTCTTTGTCTGTTTTCTTCCATTTCTTTTCTGTTTTACAGATCGCTTTTCCTTATTTTCTTCTTTAAATTTGTATGCTTTTTGCCAAAAAATTATTTCATAAAAAAAATTTTTTTAAAAAAACCAAAATGGCAGCCAAGACTGTGTGTTCAAAACCTCTTTTAATATGTATTGCAGTTGATATTTTGTATTTTTTGAATTAATGCCTCTGATAGAATGTCCTCATGTGACTGTAAGACAATATGATTGATTGTTAAGTAGTATGTATATGTTTAACAAAAATGTTTGTGGTATGGTTAACTGTTACTTTAGCATTGCCATTTATGCATGTGCAATGATTTTACTTTTGAAATGAGTAAGTGGTGAGTCACAGATACAGAAGAATTACTAAAATGCTCCAGAGCAGTAATATTGCACATTTATCATGCACTTATAAAAATAAAGATCCACTGTAGTATTGCCTTTTTCCCCTTAACATTTCCTAGAGTCTGTGTTAAATCTTTTCCCTAGCAATAAATACCATGTGGCTGGGGAATTCTGGGTTATTGAGCATGGCTGGCTGGGGAATTCTGGAAGTTGAAGTCCATTCACATTTCTTAAAGTTGCCAAGGTTGGGAAACCCTGCTTTATTTAGTAGTGAGGCTTCTAAATGATAAAAAAGGGGGTATCATATATCATGTATTGATATTGATAATAACATGTTGCTTTTGAATTTTACTTTGCAGGATTTTGTGCAACTTTATTAGGTTTATACACTTTATCACTCTGGGGAGGGGGCCAGAGGTGGTATTTAGCAAGTTCTGACCAGTTCTGGAGAACTGCTAGTAGAAATTTTGAGTAGTTCAGAGAACCGGTAGTGGAAATTTTGAGTAGTTCAGAATACCACCTCTCTGCCTACCAAGTCCCAGCTGACCGGCTGGGTCTTCTTTTGTTGCCTTGTACAGAGAACGGAGCTGGAAAGCAGGTTAGTGGGGTGGGGAGAGAATGGGGATTTTACAGTATCCTTCCTGCCATGCCCACCAAGCCACACCACGCCCACCAAGCCATGCCCACAGAACCGGTAGTAAAAAAATGTGAATCCCACCACTGGAGGGAGCCATTACAATTTTTGGCCTGATGAGTCACAGAAATTATAAACAATTACAAAGGTTTTTGTAAATATTAAGAGACACAGAATTTCTGATTTGGTCTGGGTTTAAACTCAGTTCCTATTTTATTAATTGGTCTGGTTGGAAAAGGCAGAGAGAAATCCATGTTGGGTTATAACAAGAAACTGTCTCCCTCTTGAGTTATGCTCAAGGTTCAAATAGGCAAGACAAGCTGAAAAATCCATGGCATAAATATAGCCTTTTTGAGAAACAATAGTGATGTCACTTTAGGACCGTGTTCAGAACGTAGAATAATAAATAATAGAATTGGAAGGGACCTTGGAGGTCTTCTAGTTTGGAGCAGGATACCTTATACCATTTAAGACCTATGGTTGTCGATCTCTTTTTGAAAGCCTCCAGTAGTGGAGAACCCACAACTTCCAAAGTAAGTTGTCCAATTGTTGATTGCTTTCACCGTTAGGAAATTTCTTCTTAACCTTTCTCCTTGACCTCCCCTCTTCTTTGTGGCAACCCCTCAAATATTTGAACACTGCTATTAATACTCCCATAGTTCTTTTCCTTAGACTAGGCATACCCAATTCCTGTAAACATTCTTCATATGTTTTAGCCTGAAGCCCTCTGATCATTCCTTTTTTGTTTTTTTTAGAAGGTACCATCAAGGCTTCCATTATTGCAGGGGTCTCCAACCTTGGCAAAGCTGGCTGAGGAATTCTGGGAGTTGAAGTCCACAAGTTTTAAAAGTTGCCACGGTTGGAGACTCCTGCTTTAATGATCATTTTACTGAAGAATGAAGATGCCCAATTGAAATTTGCATTTAATCTAGTTCTATGGGCAATTACTTATACAGCGGCAGACTTTTATAGACAAACTATCTCCCAAACATCTTTCTGAAGGAGAATTTACTGCAAATCCCTTTACATTAAACCAGATTACTTCAGAAACAGCTCCCTGATCATTCTTGTTGCTGAACTTTTATATATTTTATCTGTTCAAAAGTGGGAATTAGTGAATTGCCACTCAGGAAAACCAGATGTGTTCTCAAAGGCCTTTTGGACCTAATTATTACAATCACCCTGACAACCTATTGCTGGATATTTAATATTAAACCTATTAGTGAAAAGAAGGTCTGGGGGTGAGATGATAGCAGTGTTCCAATATCTCAGGGGCTGCCACAAAGAAGAGGGAGTCAAGCTATTCTCCAAAGCTCCTGAGGGCAGCACAAGAAGCAATGGGTGGAAACTAATCAAGGAGAGAAGCATCCTAGAACTAAGGAGAAATTATCTGACAGTTTTAGAATAATTTATCAGTGAACAGCTTGCCTCCAGAAGTTGTGGGTGCCCCAACACTGGAGGTTTTAAAGAAGAGACTGGACAACCATTTATCTCAAATGACTTGAGCAGGGGGTTGGACTAGAAGACCTCCAAAGTCCCTCCCAACTTTGTATTCTGTTATTCTGGGCTGATGTTGAGAGCAGCTTCCTGCTTCTCCGAAGAGAAAATTTAGCTGCCTATCTGGCGGAAGCAGAGGGCACATCTGCTAAGGCTTCATGTGTTCAGAGAAGTATAGATGGTTCTCCTTCCCTTCCTTCCTCCCCACTTTCTCTCTTGCCTTGTTCTCTGTAAGCCCAACAGAGCTAAAAGAGCAAAACAAAAAACCACAGCTTGGGTGTGGATGTATTTATTGATTTGTTAAATTTATTTGCAACCTATTTGCCACGGGGCTACTCTAGGCTGCTTACAATAAGAAAAAGGAAGAAAAAATGAAGAGAGTAGAAACAAAAGTAAAATAATAGAATGATAAAGTGTTTGATAGCTTTGAATATTTACACAGGTTGCTGTATGTCTTTGTGCATGTGGGCACTTTAAGCCATTTCTATTTTAAAAAGTACTTTGTGTTTGTGTCTGTGTCACACAAAACATAAAAACGCGACATTTGTTCAATTGTGTCCGATCTCACTGATTCTATGGACTGGTTTTCTGCAGAGTTTCCCATCTTATATGACTTCTTTCATTTCTTTTTACGCTCTGCCTGCTTATGCTTTGATGTTGTCTAGCCGCTCTGTTTTTTGATTGTCTCGTTTCCTTTCACCGCTGAGTCTTAACTGCCTTTTCCAACGAGTTTGATCGATTGACATGGCCAAAATAACAAAGGTGAAATAAATTTTGTGATTTTGCTTTCCAGAGATATGTCTGGTTTTATAAACTCCATTACTTATATTCTCTCTCTCTGTGAGGGAGATGTGGTTTCAAAATTTGATAAATAAAATAATAAAATAAAATAATAAAGTAAAATAAAATATAAAATAATAAAATAACATAATAAAATAAAATTTCTTACAGCATTACAAATACCCCGTTTTTTTGTTTTAGCACACATTTGGAATTGTATTTTTTTTTTTTAGCGATTTGATAGAATTTTCTGTTGACGAACTCCTCTGCTTTCCGTTTAGTTTATTTTGTAAAGAAAAGCTCAATAAACAATTATAAATAAATAGAACAAAGTTAAGTATAGAAAGGGGTGAGTTAGAGCAATCAATAAAATGACCTCCAAACCACAGAATTGAGTAGAATTCCATTCCCTCATTAAAAAAAAAAAAGAACCTGGACGAACGCTTAAAAATGTGGCATTCTACAAGAATAGAAAAATAAATGTTAAGTACGTCTGGAGAATGAAACCCAAAAATGTCCCAAGGGTAACTCATGCCTCACCCAGGACCATGAACCCTCCAGTCTCCCTAGAGAGGCTGGTGGCGACTAAACTGCATTTGAAGGAAAGGAAATGCTGAGAAACGGGAGAAGTTTAACGGGAATTAAGTGGCAGCATCTTCTAGATCTTGTTACCTCATCAAGAGTTTTAAATCTTTTAAATGTATAAAAGCAGGCGTGAATTCCATTTGGAACTTAGTTCCTTCCAATAAGCCCATTAAAGCAATTATGAAACAAATTACTCATTTGTTTGCTTGGAGAAGTTGATGGGTCTCTATTCTTTCTTTTTTCCGTGTTAAAAAAACAAAACAAAACCCTGGTGAACTTCAGGCTGACTCAGAAGTTGAGATCAACTGAAATTCAAAAGAAGTGCAAGATAGAGTGTATGGGCTGGGTGTTGAACCCCATTCCAGAGAATTTTAGCACCGATTCAAGCAGAAGCGAAGAATAAATCGGATTGTATTCGCCTTTCAAAATTCTCTAACCAGGATGTTGGTTAGAGATATTGGTATTTTCTTCAACTTCCTGAGGAAAAGGAAAGATTCTCTATCAATTTATTTAAGTAAGTTGCTGTTGTTATTATGCCTCAAGTCAGTGTTAACTCCTAGAGATTGCCTGCCCTGCAGTTTTTGTGGCAAGATTTTGGAAGGTTTGCCATTGCCTTCTTTCTAAGGCTGAGAGAGAAGGTTAACAGGCCTAAGATGGGACCCGAACTCCCAACCTTCCAGTTTCTGGCTTGCTGCCTTAACCAATACACCAGAGTGATTCTCTGTTTAGGATTCTCCTAATGCCACCTTCTTCCTACTGGAACATCTTCCCGTCCCTTTACACACATATATCAGCCCTCATTAACAGTGTGTGTGTGTGTGTGTGTGTGTATGGTAGAAGATAATAAGCAGACCAGGGCATACAAAATGTGGGGGTGAATGGCTTTATGCCAAAAGTAAAAATATCTGATTCCACACCTTCTTTTTGCTACAATTGTCTGCAAAACGTAGAACCAAAGACACCGAGTCTTTTCAGGTAAAGCAGCTAGTGTTACTCAGCTTTGTTGCTTCTAAACATGGATGTTTTATTCACTCTTACACAAACAGCCAAGCCATTATGACTCTGACCCTGGTGATACAGGAGATGCTGGCGGTGAAAAAGAGAAAATGTTAGCCTGCATGAACCAAAGACTTTATTCTGGTATTGAATAGTTTGTAGTATTTACTAGGGGTATGGAATGGATTTAAGGGGGCAATTGTGAAGTGCATTGATGCAAACAATGCCCACCTCTGAGACCATTAAAGCAGCCATCTCCTCTGGAAAGGTGGATGCAATTGTCTAGAAAGGTTATCTGTGAAAGTAGGTGCAGCATATTTACAGTACCACCACTTGCTAGTGGTGTTGGTGGAAGCATTGTCTGCACACATACAACGTTAAGACAGCTAGCGATGGTCTGTAGAACAATGTGCCAAACTTTCCAGAAGTTGTGGCTGCTTTAATGCTTGGAGGAAATTTGTTGTGCTTGTTCGAACATTCTTGGCATAGTTTGAATGCTTTACAAACTGGTCATTGTACTAGTGAAACCAAAAATAGATGCAGTCCAGTCTGCCATGTCTGTAAGAACTCACAAAATCTATTTATGAAACAAAGCTCTTTACACAGTTAGTCCTTGACTTTCTGAACATACAATGGCCCTGAAAAAAAATCACTTACCATCGATCCTCGCAATTACAACCATCGTAACGTTCCCACCTTCTTGCGATCAAAACCTGGGCGCTTGGCATGGATTTATCATGGTTGTAACATCCCAGTCATTTGGTCACGATTTGTAAACTTGCCAGCTAGCTTCTGACAACCTGGATTCACATAACAATCTTGTGATTCATTTAACTGCAGTGATTCACTTAACAACCATGGCACAATAAATTGTAAAATCAGGCCCAACTCAATTAAAATCTGCTTTGCTTAGCAACAGAAATTCTAGTCCAATTGAGGTTATAAATCAAGGACCACCTGTATTATTCCCTGCTTTGGTGGAATGAGAGTGGATCCAATCACAGGTATGACAGGTTTTGGAGGACCGCAATTCAAGAATGAGAGTGGATCCAATCACAGGTATGACAGGTTTTGGAGGACCGCAATTCAAGAAACACTGATCTGATGATGCACTTAACAACTATGGCAAGAAAGGGGGTAAAATGGGACATTTAAAGAGCTCCACCCCTCCTCTTCCTCAGGTTTCTGTAGGGGTCAAAAGATAAGTCTCAGGATGTCAATGGGTCAAATGTGAGGAGGCCAATACGTCATGGAGGCATTTGGATGATGACCAGATTGCAGAGTTTACCATTTTGGTGTCGCTGTGGCTTGCCCCACTCCCCTCACAGCATCCTTGTTATTCAACTCCCACCCCCTTTCAAAAAACATCTGAGCTACAGCGTTCCCACATCTCTACCATTGATGGAACAATTTCCTTTCGTCACCATTTATTTAATCCACTTTGAAAGCTACCAGTTGCCACTAGCGGCTGTGTCCTTCAGTTTAGTTTATTGATCAGCACTGAACAATCTGCACAGCTGGAGAAGACCATTTATGGCTATACTTGCATAACTGAGTCTTTTTAGATTGTCTTTTCCCTTTTATGTTGTCCCATATTGGGGGAAAAAGAATACCAAACAAGCAGCATGTAATCAAAATCTTTATCATAGTTGGACACCTTCTCCCACCGTCCCAAATCTATACATTCCAGAAAACAAGGATCAAGGTATCAGCCACCTCAATTAGACACTTTAAATTGACCAGTCTCAGATGTCACTGCCTAGCAGAGGAAAGAAAAATCTACTGCCAGAGACAATTCCCCCGGAGCTGAATTGCTGGTGAACATCAGGGCAGCCCTGAAACATTTCTAAAAAAGATGGTTTCTGATAGTGGTAGTTCTAACACGTTAGAAACACTGTCCAACCTGATGTTCCCATTACTGAAAGCCACCATTTTGGTCCATGTTCAAGGATACAGTTCCCTGCACATATCCATGTTTGTCCCTTCATAAAATTCGGCCCACTTTTGTTCACCGCTTCAGCGCCGGTAACGGTAGCGCTTGAAGTGGAACCAGAGCTGGAAGATGCCGTTGGCAAACTGGCAGCGGAAGCCATGCCGGTGAGAGTATTCCCACTCTCGGTTGACAATCTTGAAGGCGATGTCTTCGTAGGGAGGTCCAGCGTGGAAGCGCAGGGTGGCGAAGTCCTTGTTGTCCGGGCAAGCTTCCAGAAAGTATTCTGGGGTGGAACGTTTGTCAATCAGGTCTGGGTAGAAGATATTAAACTTGTAACCCTGCACAATCTTGGGCGGAGGGTTGTCGAAATCGTAGTGGGTCTGGTTGTACTTGTTCCACTCAAACCCGGTGTGCACTCGGTTGAAGAAACGCGGCTTGCGGGGACGGTATTTGTCAGCCCACAGGTAGGCCTTGCCGGTCAAGGGCATTTCCACGCTGAATTGGGCCTCATCAGCCCCCATCCCTTCTTTGGCCCGGCGGAAAAAAATATCCTCGGCACTCTCGCTGGCATCGCCTGTAGGAGGAGAACACGGGGATTGGCATGTGGTCTTGTGCATGACTGGCCACAGTATGCCTGAATGTCTGTTTTATCTTTACAATTGTTTAGCCCCTGTGGCTGGTAAGGAACAAAAGGCCCCAATACCTCTGGAAATACCTTCACTAAGGGATTCTAAAGCAGTAAGCTATTACTGCTATTCCACCATTAAAATAGCTGAACTCTAATAACACTTAGACATATATCGCTCCACAGTGCTTTACAGCCCTCTCTAAGCGGTTTACAGAGTCAGCCTATTGCCCGCAACTGTTTGAGTCCTCATGTTACTGACCTCAGAAGGATGGAAGGCTGATTCAACCTTGAGCCGGTGAGATTCGAACTGCCGAACTGCTGGCAGCTGGCAGTCAGCAGAAGTAGCTTGCAGGACTGCATTCTAACCATTGAGCCACCACGGCTCATATTAATAAATATTTCATATTGATTTGAACTTCTATCCCAACCACAATAAACATATTATGTTGCCTCTAGATGAAATGGGCAGAACACAAATCTAATAAATAAAAAAATAAAATATCAAGTACAGTTTTGATTAGGGGACTGGCAGACTACAAGATACATGCTCAATTTTATAGCCTGCCAGATTTCTAATCAAGCTGGTTTCTCGTCTCATTTTTTTAAATTAAAAATTTGATTTCAATTGCCCTGAAATGTGGAAGGTGAGAAGAGGTTCGAGTTATGATAGAAACTTGAAGTGATGGCTTATTTCTTATTTTTTTTAATATTTAAAAGTCTGGCATGTAAATAGCAGTAGGAGGCTCCTTAAAATGTATGACCTATTTTTCTTTAATCATATTTACTTCCCAAATAAGATAAACCTCCACCAAGAGGTTTTTCCTATAATTTTTCCACCCAAGATTCTGGTGGCAATAGAATACAGGTAGGTCTCACTTAAGTTACTTAAAAACCATTTGAAGTTATGATGGTATCCCTAAAAGATATTTGTGAACCAGTTCTGGAGTTCTGACCATGGCAGGACAATTGCATTTCAGATGCTTGGCAACCGGTTTACCTTTATGGTGATTATTATAATGTTATTATTATTTTTTGCCAGAAACTGGCCTTTTCAACTACTTTCTGACAAAAAAAAAACCCATAGGAAGGCACTCTCACTTAACAATCACTATAAAAAAGATCATAAAATCAGTTTCATCATATGTTACCTCAACTAATGACTGACATGATTTATGACAGAAATTCCAGGCTCTTTATGGTCATAGGTCAAGGACTACCTGAACTCAATTTGTCTTCCTTCTGGATTAATTTGAACTGTTACTGTTTTTTAAAGAATGTAGCAATCCATTTTGACCTCATATTCACCTCTAACGGTTTCTCTTTAGAGTCGAGAAAAAGTCAACTCAGCCTAGATTTGGGGTTATGAAAAATGACTAGATGAAGAATTGAATAAGAGAGATTAAAAGGCAGACTACGGAGTGGAAAAATGGCTTCTCAGCCTGGTAAGTGACAAGGGTTTATTAATTAATATTCAAAGGATGTTTTAAATGGGGCTGAGGGGAATAGGCTGGCTGGGGATTTTGGAAATTGGAGATTTATTCCTCTCGTTCCTTCTTTCCCCAGGCTATTGCAGGTTGTATTTCAGAACATAAATTCCTTTTGTGGTACAGGGCCATGTATGCATTGATTGTGTTACATGCACAGCCATCATGAAAGCCGGGTGATGTCTCCCACCATCCTTATGTCAACTCATAAAATATTTCTCTGGTCTTTTTAGAATTGCCAACAGAAAGGGAGGGGGGAGCAGTGCAGCAGCTTGCAAAACCGAAACTGCATTCCACAAATGTTTTCGAAGATAGTAACTAGGTGACTGAAGTTTCTGCCACGCAAAATTCTAACTGGGAGGCATGATTGATGACTCTTGGCTATGGATGTGTCCCATTGGAGAATATGAATTACGATACACCTAAGGGGTAGGGGGAAACCCAGGGTCAAGGGTGACAATGAATTATGTGTCTCAGAGTCGGCTACACCCAGGCAGTGCCGGCATGTTAACTCCCAATAAATCCTTTTGAAGTTTTGGAAGCTTGGCTCATGATTTAAATGGAGGGTAACCGGAATCCTGACACTTTACCTGTGACTTGGAGCTGCTGCCGGGAGAGCTGGAGGCGCTGGAGATCCTCATCTGCATCCACAACATGGGCGTCAAAGGGGAGCTCGTGGGAGGTGAGCAGCCGAGGGCTGTATTTGCCAGCATCGTAGTCATCCAGGCTCTGCTGAATTAGGTCCTCCTCAATCAGCACCGCTTCTCCGTCTCCCTCAGCTTTGGCTTCAGCTTCCGGTTCGGTGCCAGGCTCCACAGAGGAGGGACCAGGCTGTGCTGCGGCAATTTCCTCTGGTTCTAGCCTGGGTAGAAGATGGAGAAAAGGGTAGAAAGAGTGCAGTGACTGAGGACATAAGATCTCTAAAGCTTTTGGATTTGACTCATTGTTCTAATCTTCATTTGCTTTTAATCTCTTTTGATTAACAAGCTCTCTACTATCAATTGGCCATTTCCAGGTATATGAGCTTCAACTCCTAGAATTCCATAGCCAGCACAGCCATTGCTAAGAATTCTGGGAGTTGCAGTCTTTTCACCTTCAACTTTCCAAGGTTGGGAAACACTCTAACTGTAATTCCTTTGAAGATGTCTTGCTTCTCATCCAAGAAGCTTCTTCAGGTCTGAGTGCTGAAGAAGCTTCTTGGATGGGAAGCAAAATGTCTTCAAAGAAAAACCAGAAAGTCCAGTTGCCTCTTGGAAAAAGCACCTTTGGGACAACCATGACCTGGATGAGACTGAGATTCTCTATAGACTCAAACTGTAATCAATTTCAGGCAAAGAACCAGGTCTGTTTAACTTTGGCTTACGTAATCCTCTAAAACAGGGGTGGGGAATGATGGCCCATTTATGGTTTGTGGACTTCAGCTCCCAGAATTCCTGAGCCAGCCATATCCACAAATCATAAAAGAACCAGCATTCCCCACTGGTGCTCTAAAAGGCCATACATTCTGATGGGATCATGGTGAATCTTTTGAGACCGAACATTTGCCTCTCTAAAAAGGAACAGTCATGGCTTTCTTTACAATCAAGACAAAAATATAATGTATTCTTTTAGCTTAGCCTCCTCTTGAACTCCCCCTACTTACCTATTCCTCCTTCCTGAAATCTCTGCTCTTTTGGCCCTCTGGCTTCTCACTGCCATCAGTTGCTCCCACTGCCCAGATCTGAATCTCTCACTGCACGTCACTGCCTTATCCTTTCATATTGGTGCAGCTCAAGGACTTCTCTGGTGCCCCGATTAGAGCCTTCTTTCATGAAAGAAGCCCGGTGCGTAAAAGGAGGCAGTGGTTAGAAGGGTCTTTCTTTTGCACATCAAGCTTCTTTTGTGAGAAAAGGCTCTGGGAAGGACATAAGAGAAACCCAATTGCACCAGTGCAAAAGAAGGCCCTGGACAGTACAGCAGTGGCACTCAGTGCTGTGGACATGGTGGTGGACAGCGCCAGGTCACAGCTGGCAGCAATAGCTAAGCAGGCAGCTAAACGGTGGCCATAAGTGTGGACCTGAATTTTGTACCCATGACTGCAGGGCTGCTGCAGTGGCCACAACTTTGATGGCTGGTTGTAATTCTCTTTGTTCAGTGCTGTCGGAATGTTGGGTCATCGAACCAATAAACATTCAGCAAGGACTACCTGGAAGTTACTCCTATAGATCTACAGACTTATGGATTTATAGAAAATTAAAATTGTAATTTTAATTGTTCTTATATGTAAAGTTGTTTTTATATATTTCTATTTTTACTATATTACTATAGGGTCGCTTTGGATGGCGAGATGGACAGCACATGAATTTAATAAACAAGCAATCAATAAACAAATAAATATATATATTGGAGGTGGTGACCTTTGAGAGCTATATGCAATGAAATTTCATTTTAATGTATGTCGAATAGTGTACATTCAAAGTGACAATAGTTATTATTTTGCTCTACTCTATTCTACTCTACTCTACTCCAGTCCAGTCCAGTCCAATCAATACAACACAACACAACACAACACACACTTACTAGGGCAGCTTTTCTCAAATTGGGTAACTCTAGATATATGAGTTCAACTTCCAGAACTCTCAGTAATGGCCACAGAGAATTTTGGGAGCTGAAGTCCATGAATCTGGAGGGAGCCCAGATTGAACAATATACGAAGAATAGATAAAACAGCAAGGCTTCTCCTTGCATAGGAAGGATAATGCTGCTCTGGTAATGATAATGCTATTTATGCCATATAGGACCAGCTACACATATAAATAGAAAAAACACATGAGTCTTTATGCACAGGAATGAAAACCTTACGCGTTAAGGACGAAGGAAACAGGTAACAGCATCCCAACCATACTTACCTGTGACTGCTACTGGCAGCTTCTGGGGATGGTGACTCTTTTCTGATGATGGGGAAAAGGGGTTCACTTTCCACACCTTGTTCTTGTTTGAGCTTGTACAACTTCTGGCGCAGGACATCCTGATGACGTTCTCGCAGCCTGTGACCCAGAAGGGAGAGAACACGATATTAGTTCCTGTGGCCAGTGTACGTGAGTGTGTGTGAGAGGGAGGGTGGGAGAGGGAGAGGGAGGAGGAGAGAGAGAGAGAGAGAGAGACTGTAGCAGGAAATGACAGCCAAACCTCATGCTCCTTCCATGAAATATATTCAGTCTAATTCCAACTTCCTGAATAAGGACCATACGTCAATGATGCTCAGGTGACAGGCATAGTACTGGAACAGCCCTCTTAAAATTTTACACTGATATTCACTATTCTTTAGCAATATGCCCCTTTCTAATGTCATCATTCTCCTCCTTTCCATCCCCACATTTATAAACCCAATATGGTTGAGCTCTTCTGTGGCTGTTCCAATACAATGAATGCTTCAAAAATATATCAAACCCACTAAAATGGCCTCTTGAGTTAATCTTGAGAGGTACCTCTCCATCTCCAACCTCCACCTTCTAGTCGGATTTAAAAGTCTCTTTTGAACTAAGCTTAATTTCCTGAAGACAATGTGAATAAATCCATGTATTTTTCCTGGTGGCTACATGGATGGGGTTGGCCAATGCTTTCTTTTGGGATATGTATTCAATTTTCCAGATCTGATTTCATGGTGGTCCCCAGAGGGAGCGCTAACCCTGTCTGATGCTGCTTAGCTTTCTGAGATCAGCTAAAGGCAGTTGGTAAGGCCAATTCTTTCCACCAAAGCCAGACAGCCAGGATGCTAGGCAGTCTGGTTCGGTCCAGTCATTTGGGAAAGCCACCAAGTCCTCGTCTGGCTGGAGATGGATATAAATCAGATATGTGCATATTTACCTGGCCCGTGCCATGTATGCCTTTAGCTGCTGGAGCAGGCTCTCCCAGTAACCAATGTCCAAGTTGGGTCCCCCAGCCAGGATCTTGCCCTCAATACCCTGGTAGATCACTTGCAACTGGTTGTAGGTCTTCCCCTTGAAGACAGATTGCACATCAGAACTGACTGAGGCATTCACCCCTTCACGGCGCTCTCCTGCAAGACAGAAAAAGAGGGATATACGATTGGAGAAAGATATTCCTTAAATCTGTAGGCCAGAAAAGGACACAGAGACAATTGTTTCCAGTGGCCAGGAAGAGCTTGTCTTGATCTCAGATAAATAGGACAGGATGTATTTTTTATAGGACATTTTGAAAGGATATTTGGGAATGGGGTGATCAGATGTTCATTTTAACTGCATTAAATCTATTCAAAGAAGTAGCAAGTCATATTTCCTGACATTTTCCATTATAAAACAGCAAAAGTGCCTAGATTCTAAGGCAGTCTTCTTCAGCTCAGTGCTCACAACAGTACTGGACTTCAATTCCCAGAATCCTTATCTACATGGCAGGGAATTCTAGGATCCAATGTTCAACACTAGCAGTGTTCTGACCCAGGTTTCGTCAAACGTAATTAATATCAAATTTGTTTTAAAAGCAAAACCTATTTTATTGCAACGCTGAGGATTGCTTCCATTCCCAGCCAAAACTGATTATAAACAGTTCCCCAAGATAAGCACACACCTTGCAATGCTGTGGAATGTTGCCAAAAACAAAAGTATCCAATTATAACAGAAACCAACCAAAATACCAAAAAAACAACAACAACCAGAGCTTCAAGGAGAACTCGGAATCTATTGAACTACTGTGCTTCCTGCAAAGCTTTTGTCATTGAGGTCTGACTTTTATCCCTTATGGGAGTAGCAATCACCTCCCAGCTTTTCTCCCGAGTCGCCCCTTCTGCTTTAGCTGCTCTTGCCTTCTAGCAGCTCTGTGCACACGCGCTCTGGGAACAGGCTCCCCAGGGTCTTCTGCCTCGCTGCCAAGCTCTGAAGGCAGCACCCCAGTCCCAGATGGTCCTGGCCCCATCCCTGCATCGGATGCAGGACCCTCGTCCAAGTCCTCTCCAGACTCCCTGACTGGTCCTCTTTCTTCCTCACTGTCTGACTCCACTGCCGTCTGCACCGGCTGCCGGTAAACCACAAGTAGGATGATTCACCCAATCAAAATATAATGAACGTAAGGAGCATTTTGATTGCTCAAATGGAATAGAGGTAACAGAAAAGAAAAAAATTGCCCCTATATTAAAACATCCACATCTGCTTAGCTATTCAAGGAAATGAACTTGGCAATTATGTGAAGAGTGCCTGATTAAAACAAACAGAGGAACAAATAAAAGTCATACCGTTGGTGGTATCTATTATGCTCTGCCCAATCTAGAAGAGGAAGAAGATACTTTAAGAAGCAAAGAAGAGATCTAGCAAAGAGGTACGATGTAGGAATGAAGAGGACTCAGATCACCCTGATCTCTGTCGGAAACAACATCTGCCAAGTATGATCCTTCCAAAAAAGTCTTGGAAGTGCAATTAGCTGTCAATGTAAAATTCCCCAGATGGCCAGGCCTGGGGGAAGGAGTAAATTAATTCTGTTTTGAATTGTATTCCTTTTATATGGTTTTATGGCTTTTATCTGTAAAAATGCCCAGAGTCATTTGGACAGTGAGATGAGTGGTGTCTAAATTTGATGAAACAAACCAAGATATAAATAAGTAAGTATTGATGAGAATATGAAGAGGAACTAGAGTTAGTGGAATGGGTAATATCAAATATCTTCAGAAAATGGAAAAATACCCTATTTTGCTGAAAACCAGCAGTGGGTAAGGAACTATTTTTGGCTGGGATTAATGGAGTGCTATTTTTTTCTTTCTGCCCCTACCTGGTCCTTTCCCAGAAGCCTCCAGTTTCCGGAGCTTGGCTATTTCGTCTTCAGTGATGATAGTCATGTCTCTCCAGAAATCCACATTCTTCCCCTGTTCTAGCTCCATGTAAACCTGAAACAAGAGGGAAAAGAGATGAGAAGAGGGGGAAAAGAAGAAAGAAAGAAAGAAAGAAAGAAAGAAAGAAAGAAAGAAAGAAAGAAAGAAAGAAAGAAAGAAAGAAAGAAAGAAAGAAAGAAAGAAAGAAAGAAAGAAAGAAAGAAAGAAAGAAAGAAAGAAAGAAAGAAAGAAAGAAAGAAAGAAAGAAAGAAAGAAAGAAAGAAAGAAAGAAAGAAAGAAAAACAACAGCTACAATGCTTGTTTACGACTATTATCTCTTTTTGAAATTTGAACTGAGGGAGGTATGGATGTTATAACAACAGGAACAACAGGCATATCTGCAAAAGTTACTTAATTTTTTTTCTCCTGCCAAATGGGGAGAAGAAAATTGGGCATAGTATTTGAAAGCAAATTACATTTGAAAAAAGAAAGAGAAGCAAAGAGAAGAAACTAGAAAATACTGTAGCAAAATAGTTTCTTGAAAATAATACGCATGTATTCTTTCCTTTTGTTTATAATCATCTGGACTAAACAGTTTTAAGTACAAGTTACATAATTGTATTAAATTGCAATTGTTAACTAGCCCAGCCTCCTCCAGCCTGGTACAAGTAGTCCTCGACTTACGACCACCCACTTGGCTTTCATTCAAACTTAGGACAGCCCCCACCCCTCCAAAGGCCATGATAACCTAATTCCAAAGTTCCAATGACCACCCCCCCCATGATCACATGACTACACCAGCCAATCAGCAACGGGTCTGCATTCACAACCATTTGCAGCATTCCATGGTCATGCCACCATCACTTATGGCATTTTTGATGAAAGCCAGCCTCTATTTCCTGTTTTGGGCAAAACCTGCTCATCGTAAACAAGGGGTTCACTTATTGACCACTTCAAAAAAAGGTTACAAAATCAGATTGGTGACATGGGTGATCCACTTGACCGCTGTCATGTCTCACAACCGTAACAGACAAACTCCATTATGGTAATAAGTCGAAGACTACCTGTTATCTTCCAGATGGCTGGGCATTTGAGCCTTAATATCCATGTTTTCCTAAAAATAAGACCCTGTCTTATATATATATTTTGGTCACCCAAAAAGCCACCAGGGCTTATTTTTGGGTTAGGTTATCCACTGACTAACCTCACTTGAGCGCATTGCCCTCGGTCTCCTTTTTGCTGTGAGAGGCCTTCAGGAACTTCTTCTTCTGCAGCCGGCAAAGCTTTCCTGAAGGTCTCTGCAGCCGATAACAGAACTCTGGATCGATCCGAAGCTTCATTATTAGCTACAGAAGTCTTCAGGAAAGCCTTGCCAGCCTTGTCGGCTGAAGAAGAAATGGGCCATTGTGAGGCAGGTGTCGGGGCCTGGCTACAACTGTCCAAAAGGTAAGTATTAGGGCAGCTCGACCCGCCCCCCCATGCCCACCCTAGTTTAATTTTTACCCATGCACCCTGGAGTGGGCGGGGTCTTAATTAGGGCTTATTTTGGGGGGGTAGGGCTTATATTGGGCACACGTGTAAAAATCAAGCTAGGACTTACTTTCGGGGTAAGTTGTATTTTTGGGGAAACGGGGTATATTTGCAAGCTACCAAGTCGAGGAAGGCTGAACTAGATGAACTTTGGATCAGGGTTAGGAAGAGCCTTCTCTTCCTCCTGAAAGAACAGGACAGCCACCATCGGCTGGATACCTGGATGTCTTCTAGTAGATCTTCCATGTCAGAGACAGTGAGTCCATTTAGAAAGGTGTACGGTTCATGCATCTCCACTGCCAAGTCATCGTCTTCAGCACTGATGTATTTTGCCAGGAGATCAATTGGCTTGGCCCGCCCATCTCGGATCCGGATTTTGGAGCTGCCAGAAAAGGGATATCCAGAAGAAAAGGCTTAAGAGCAATGCAGCCCAGGATAAAGGCTTTGGGGGAACCTTTTGGGAAGGGTTCAATAACTCTACATCCAGGGGTGAGCTTCAACAATTTTAGCAATGGGTTCTCTGCCTGGTTGCTGGGTGGGCGCGGCCTAGTCAGCCTCCTGCGCCATGGTGGGGGGGGGGTGTTTTTGCCCTCCCCGAGCCTCCACATGCGCTCTGCGCTTACCTGCATCCAAAATGGACTGCATGGGGACTCTTGGGAGGGAAGGGATGAGCAGGGCCAGCCAGAAGTGGGATTTGGGGGTTCTTCGAATTGCACAGAATCTTAGCTAGGTTTCCTGAAGCCTTCTGAACCCCCAGCAGCCCACCTCTGTCTACATCTGGTGGGTATCCAAGGTTAGATCCTAGACATCTCCAAAGAAAGGAATTTTCTTTGCTACCCTCCAGAAACACACTGCTGATCAGAGCAGACAACAGACAAAATGCCCTTGCCGGGAAAGGCAACTGTCTGGTCTTAATTCTGAATATAATTTCTGGTACCAAGTATTCAAAGTTATCACTGCAGGCAGACAGCAGGATTCATTCATCCTTTCAGATTCTCCAGGGCTGGTGGGATAAGACTACAAATCATAACGTATCCCCAATGGAGCTGCTGTGGCAGTCATGGAGGTACCCCTTGTAGAGTTCTCTATCCTGAGCAGATAACGGCATTAATGTCAGCATTTGTGACATTAAACTGTAACCATGTGCTTCAGTTTATTTGGCTAATTGAGGAATTGCAGGAGGGGGAATTGTTAAAAAAATACTTTCCATTTAGATGGACATCAGTTTCTATAGTTACCTAAACAGGCATGCTATATCCATCCTACAGACATGTCCAAGCCAACAAAGGCATGATTGCTGGTTCTTATTTTTAACTATGGGTTGTTAACTGCCTATCTGCCTATCAAGGGTCCTCATTCCATCATCAATCGCTTAAGAGATATGACAGGGTTGTCCCGAAAGATCTCATCTCAGACGCCTCCATTTCCTCCTGATCCTAAGCAAATAGTGTCCATATTTCTTCTGCTGCACAAAGTAAAACTGCTGTAACAGTAGTAGGTGAATACTAAAATCTTCATTTTTCAGGTTTTTTTTCTTTTTCCAGAGACATCATGACATCCCATAACACTGTCATTTAGTAAGGCTGTATTACCATTATTCATCTCATCCTTCCTATTACCTATCTCTTCCCACTTATGACTATAACCGTGTTGCTTGTATCTTTACAATTTATATTGTTTTATTTGTTTTCCAAGTATGTTTTGATTGTTTATTAGTAACCTATGTATGATTTGATTGCCAATGATTATGTATCTTATGATTCTTGATGAATGTATTTTATTTTTTCTTATGTACACTGAGAGCATATGCACCAAAGATAAATTCCTTGTGTGTCCAATCACACTTGGCCAATAAAGAATTGTTCTGTTCTGTTCTATTCTATTCGCTGGCAAAAGCCACTTAGGTGCTACCAATTTGTGCAACATCAGAGGATGGGACAATATTTGATGCTGAGTTCAAACAGCCTACGTATCAGGACATCTCATACAGTAAATATTATCTAATACAATTATATATTATTGTATAGTATACCTACAGGTAGTCCTCGACTTATGACTGGTCACTTAACAACTGATCGAAGTTACAACAGACACCCACTCCCAAGGTACTTACAACCTGGTTTAAAGCACCGACAGCCATCCCCTCTATGATCATATGACCACATGTTAGGTGCTCAGCAACCAGCCTGCATTTATTGCTGTTTGGGATGACCCATGGTCACATGAGCATATTTTACAACATTTTTGCTAACCATCAGAATTTACTTTCTGTTTTCAGCAAAACTGGCCCATAGCAAACAATGGGTTTGCTTCATGAGTGTGGTGGTCATTAAACAGTAGCCGCATTGGTCACATGGGTGATCCATTTTACATCCTTGTGGACTTACAACCATAATGGACAGTTTCCATTAAGGTTGTAAATTCAGGATTAATTATAATACTATATGTGTAATACCTAGGTCCTCAGTAAGATTAGTCAGCGACTCTTTCGAAGAGTTTCTATACTTATAAACATGATTACAAAGCTGGACTTGATGGAAAATACAATGGGAAGCTAAAGTCAAGCTCCTGATCCATCTAATCCAGTACTGTGGTGTCTTCTTGGCTAAAGGAAACCATTTCCCCAAATCCTAGCAGTTGGAGGATCCAAGAAATTCCAAACTAGATGTTTCATCATTAAGCTATCAATTCTTCCCTGCTCTTCATCTGATCATATTGGAAGGATTTTGCCTTCCTTGCACTCCAAAGAAATATAATGGCAGAATCAGGTCTGAGAAGTATGCTGTGGACTAGTAAATTCAAGAAATGATATTATTATTCTGTTATATTTGGGAACTTAATTTCTCCCTCCCCTGAAGACCTAGGTTCCATCCACTGCTCCCATTTACCGTAGCTTGGCTTGCTGAAGATGGAAATTGTCCTCTTGCTCCTCCCACGTCTTGAAATGCTCCGCCTCTTTCTCCCGCTGCAGCATCTCCAGCTCTTGCTCCCTCATGGCTTTTTCCCGCTCCCTCTCCAAGCGGAGCTGCTTCACCTGGTATACGCGGGAAGGGAGGGATTAACAGATGTATACAACACATTGGCACTCATTTCACAGATTAACAGAGTTTAAAGGGACCTTGTAGGTCAGTGGTGGTTAAGCTCCTGGCATATGAATGCGCACCGATCACCCGGTCTTTCGGCTTCTAATGCACATGCATGCCTGAAGACCAGCTGGCCGGCCAGTTTCTAACACAAATGTGCATGCCGGCCATCTGGTATTTGCATGTGCATGCATGTTAGAAACTGGAAGGGTTGGTGTCACGAATCATTTAGGTTGAGTTTGACAAAATGGCAGTTTTATTCCATACAACACAGCTTCTTCTGTTCAACCACTGCTGTTGCTGAAAATTTTCCCTAGTGGAAATTTTGATAGAGAAGTATCTGCATTTCCCTAGGTCCCTAACTGTTTCAGCATTTCTCAATCAGGACCTCAGCTCTCAGAATTCTCTACAATGGCTAAAAGTCGGACACCTTGAATTTGTCCAGATAAGAAAAACACTGATCCGATTAGAAAAGAATATATACTTTGTCTTAGATATCACTCCTGGACCATTTTGTATGAAAATGTGTCTTAAAAAATGTGGTATCTTAAATTCAGAATTAGTCTGCTATCTGAAAGATCTTAAATATCAAAGAATAACTTTGAGTCCAAACATTAGACTCAGTTCCTCATCATACTTTGCAAGTTTACATCTTGGAATTAAACAACTGCTTCCATATTAAAATAGCAGTGCAAAACTCAAAGGATTCTTTCCATCTATTTTATTTGGATTCTTACCTTTTGCAATTCAAGGCGATTTTCTTCTTGGATCCGCTTGTTCCGATCTTTTAGTTCTTTTTCCTCCAAGTGTCCAATTCCCTTTTTTTCCAAAGCCTAAAAAAGAAATATAACCCACCAAACCCTAAATAAAGCCAACCAAAAATTTTCCAGAAACATTTTCACTTAAATTGCAACAGCCCACAACATTTTAAATGATGTGGTGTAAGAAACAATATTTTAAATGATGTGGTGTAAGAAACAACATTTTAAATGATGTGGTCCATATGGATTTATAAAAATTATAGTGAATATTACTTTAAGCCCTCTGTAATTTTCATAAAGGATTTGAATAAACATTTTGAGATTATGTGCATTCTTTGTACCAAATAAGAGAACTCAGTTTACTTGGGTAAAATAATGGCCTGGAGATTTGCCCCAAACATATACATCTGTCTAACCCTTTTATATTCCCAGCAACCAATTTCATCTATTTCTTCTGGAATATTCCCATACTTTAATAATAATATTTTATTAGCGGTCACGGATCAAAACACAAGTACAACAAAAGAACATGGGAAAATTAATCATAAACAATTGGTCACCAAAAACTTGACTAAGGGGAATTACAACATTCTCCTCCTCTGATGGTTATACAACTCTTTAAAAAAATGGAAACCTGAGAAGTAATGTATGAGGAGCCATCCCCTAGACAATATAAAGAACAAATTGCTAACATTGGGTCTAGAAGGGCCTATTCCAAGGAGAAACAGTAAATCCCCATACTAATTTGAAGTGTTATTTACTTGTGATTTTCAATAGACTTCCACAGCCTAATGTTTGGCAGATATTTTCTACTTAAACTTCCATCATTCTTCAATCACAGCCATAGGGATTATGGCTGTGATTCATGGATTATGATGGATTATGGGAACTGAAATATAACACTTTGGAAGAGCATCAGGCTGAGGAAGACTGCTCATGGAAGAAGGTCGGTCTATCTGTCTGTCTAATTTTCACCTCTCACTACACAGCTTTCCTAACAATCCTGAAGATTGGATTAGATCAGAGGTCTCCAAATCTTGGCAACTTTAAGACTTGTGGACTTCAACTCCCAGAATTCTTCAGCCAGCTGGCTGGAGAATTCTGGGAGTTGAAGTCCACAAGTCTCAAAGTTGCCAAGTTTGGGGACCCCTGGATTAGATTATGAGCGAGAAAGTGCACTTTAAAGAGGTGATTCTCTCGAGATGTTTCACTGTTACCTTGCACCACCTCTCTTGAATTGTAGGCATGAATTCAGGACCTACCTTGCTCCAGATGAAAGCCCCTAGCAAGTTGTTGTCTCCAAAAGGGTTGTCAGTATTGGTGTAACCCATATACTCTTCTCCCCATCCCATCTTCTCCCGTTTTTTCCGTTCCTTGGCCTCCTTCTTGGCTAGACGTCGGGCCCGTTTCTCTTCAGGGGTTTCAAGAGCCTTCATCAACTCCTTTTGGTTTTTTTGGTCTTCTTTCAACTTCAAGCGTTCCTGGAGGCTTAGCTGCTCATCAAAGTCACCCTTGGAACTCTGTGAGCGGGAAGGTGACGGGGATGTCATGGAAGACACCGAGGACCTGGATTCAGAACGCTTCCGGTACTTCTTCCCCTTCCTCTCACTTTTATGGCCCCTTTTTTCTGAAGAGGAATCCGAGTTGGAGAACCGTTCCCAGTGACGTGAAGAGTGCCGCTTGTGCCTCTTGTGATGCTGGTCCCTGCTTTTTTCTTTTTTCTTTCCCCATTTCTGGTTCTCTTCCTCTGAGCTTAAAAAGAAAAGCTCTGGTGTTAGTTTAAAATGGGTAAGGAACAGTCTAACCCATTACCTGTCTCTGTGGTTCTTAAACAGCTTCCTCTGAGCACAACGGTTGCAACCCAAAACTGTTTTGTGGTAGGAAAAGAGGAAAATTGCATTCTAAAAAAATTGCATTTGTAGGCTGTACACCGCCCCGAGTCCCTTCTTGGGAGAGGGGGCAGTATAAAAATTCAATAAAATAAATAAATAAATAAATAAATAAATAAATAAATAAATAAATAAATAAATAAATAAATAAATAAATAAATAAATAAATAAATAAGTTTTAAAATAGGCGTGCCACAATTAAAAAAAGAACAAAATCCTCCCCCATATTACTCTTTGCTCTTTTGTGATGTAATCACATGCACTTTGCAGCCTTCAGTCCCTCAAAACTGTTAAGAGCAGCCTCTGGCACCCAAATGTTCCCCACTCTTGTTATATATCTACATTTCTGCATTCATCTTAAGGAGCTAATTGGGTCAGCTAAATCAGCCTTCATCAATACATTACTCCCACCAACCTGAATTGTCAAAAATTCTGTTGAACTGGCTCAGAATTTATCTTCACAAAACCTAGTGTAAAACAACTAAGCACCATCTGGAGATTTGAACTGAAATTACTGATACCTTTCAATCTACTGTCTATTATTTCAATCTATTATCTCCCTGGCTTTTTTCATATGGCCCCTTAAGGTTGACATGAGAATCAATTTCAGCAGATTATCTGCTTTTTCTTTTGTTTGTCACAGGGAAACAAGGGAGTCCATTAAATCCTGATTACAATGAGATGCTGAGCACTTCTCAAAGAGCTTTTTCTCTGTGGCAAGTGGTTTATAGCAAAATGGGATTCCAATCACTTATTCCCCAGATCCAATTGTTCTGAAAATAATCCAAAATATGTATAACTGCTTATATATGCTTTTAATTTATTAAGCTTCCACTTCCCTTTGCTCTTTTTGTTACCTAATTCATGCAACAAAATCGACTCATGCCCTATTAATATAGTGTAATGAAGATAAATATCCTGTAAGAGTCCAGTGGAAAGAAAGCTTGGTTATACAGACAGTCCTCAATTAGCAACTATCTCATGTACAATTACAATGGTGAGGAAAAGGTAACTTTACAACCAATTCTTGCATTTTCAACTTTTGTGTATCCGTAAAATGGAAGATCCTAAGCAACTGTGCAGTTTCATTTAATAACTGCTTTGCTTAACAACAATGTTGCTGGTACCAATCGGGATTGCTAAATGAAAATTACCTGTATCATATTACATTCTACATTCTATTTCTTAAAAATCACATACATGGATAGTGTCACAGTAACAACAGTGGGTACTCTTATTGTTATTAAGACAATTGAGTTGTCTTAATATTAAGACATGAGTTTTCTAGCATGTTGTTTCTCAACTTTGGCAAGTTTAAGATGCGTGGACTTCAACTCCCAGAATTCCCCAACCTGCATACTGGGAGTTGAAGTCCACACATCTTAAACTTGCCAAGATTGAAAAAGCCCTGGCCTAAAGATAGAACTTATGGAGCTCTACCATGACTGCAACTTCGACGCTTGTATCCTTATGATTTATATGGACTGTTTCCAAGTATGATTGGATTGCTTATTGTACCCTATGACTATTATTAAGAGTTGTACCTTATGATTCTTGACTCTTGAATGTATCTTTTATGTACACTGAGAGCATTTGCACCAAGACAAATTCCTTGTGTGTCCAATCACACTTGGCCAATAAAGAATTCTATTCTATTTTATTCTATCTAACTATGGAGTTTCGTATTTTCACTCCCAAGAGTGCTGGGGATGGGAGACAGCAGATTCTCGCTACTTCAGAAAGCTCTGCTGCCTTCAAAGTTATCTCTATATACGCAGAGGGACTTGCTCCCCAGTCATTACCCCTAAAAAAACCTGCTCCGCTGCTGATCCAAATTTCACAGGAAACAGGGCTTGGAAACAGGGTTTTAAATCCTGACAGGTAAACTCTCAGCAGAGTCCACCTCCCCAAATGTAAGCCATTCACTCTAGGGCAGGGCTCTCCAACCTTGGCAGACTTATGGATTTCAACTCCCAGAATTCCTCAGCCAGCTTTTGAGGAATTCTGGGATTTGAAGTCCACAAGTCTTAAAGTTGCCAAAGTTGGAGAGCCCTGCTCTAGGGAAAAATATCCAGCAAGAGCTTATTCCTAAAGTCTTTCTACTACCGAGTAACTCTATGATCCCGAACTCTATGATCATAAATCTCGGAGCCGCATTCGTTCGTCTCACCTCCCTTCCCGATTTCTTCTTCTCCTCCTCCCCCGACTTTCTCGCTCTTCAGACCTAGACCGACTTCTCCGCCGACGCCGTTCTCTAGACCGAGACCTGGATCTGGACCCCATGGCCACTCGAGGCCTGGCCCCACGGGTACTTCCTACTTCTCGAAGAGGTCTTTCTTTTCTCTGGTCGCGATGAAGGGTGCCCGTCGCAATGCCTGATCGAGTTCGACCCTAGTTCAATTTGGGACCGTAATTTTTGCTGGTTTTCTTTTTAGAGAGGAAGGGGGAATGTGAAAAACAGATGACCATGGCGAGAAAAAAAAATCAATAACCGTTGAGACAACACCTCTTTCTCGGCTCTCAATCACGCCGATTTAACAGACTAATAGAATTGGAAGGGACCTTGAAGGTCTTCTAGTCCAACCCCTTGCTCAAGCAGGAGATCGTATACCAGTTGTCTCTTTTCAGATGAACCCCAACATTTAAACAAACGTCAGACTCATCATTATTGGGGCCACTGGCACTAAATTCATGTAGGATCTGGAGAAGAGAAAGGATGATTGCAAAGAAAGGATGAACTTTTGGTTGCAGATATCTTTGCAAAAGTCACCATTATTGTCCTGGGACTGATATATGAAGAGTATGCATTACTCACATTAAACAGATTAGGGAGAAACAAGCATTTTCAATCAGACAGAATTTTCTTAGAACATATAGAATAATAGGGTTGGAAGTCTTCCAGTCCAACACCCTGCTCTCGCGCTCTCTCTGTAGGAGACTATGCCATTCTGGACAAATAGCTGTCCAATCTATTTATGAAAACCTCCAGTAATGGAGCATCTACAACAAGGGTCTTCAAATTTGGCAAGTTTCTCTCAAAGAACAAGAAGCAATGGATGGAAGGAAGATCATTAAAGAGAGATCCAACCTAGAATTAAGGAGAAATCTCCTGTCAGTGAGAATTGTTTATCAATGGAATGGCTTACCTCAAGTTGTTGTAGATCTGGGGTCTCCAAACTTGGCAAATTTAAGTCTTGTGGACTTCAGCTCCCAGAATTCCTGAGCTAACATGATAGGAGGAGGAATTCTGGGAGTCGAAGTCCACAAGTCTTAAACTTATTTTTATTTATTTATTTATTTGATTTGTCAATTGCTTACAAGATAATAGGTAGATAATAGATAATAGAACTTGTCAAGTTTGGAGACCCCTGATTACAACAACTGGAGTTAAGCTACTTCATTGATTAATACAGTAGTTCTCACTGGTAGGAGATTTCTCCTTAGTTCTAGGTTGCATCTCTCTTTAATGTTCTTCCTTCCATCCATTGCTTCTTGTTCTTTGGAGAGTAGATCTATCCCCTGTTCTCTGTGACAGCCCCTCAAATACTGGAAGACTGCTATCCATTGTCCTTTTCTTCGTTAGACTGGACATATCTGATTTCCTCAATCGTTCATCCTATGTTTAGTCTCCAGACTCCTTCTCTTAATTGAAATCTCCGCAATCAATCAATCAATCCATCAATCAGTGAATCAGAATAGAGCTGGAAGGGACCTTGAAGAACATTCTAGTCCAACCCCCTGTACATCACAGTTCATCACGCCTCATGACTAACAAATCCAGTTTTTTTGAGTTTGCACAGTATATTTAACTCTGTTAATCAAAGAGGCAGTTTGTGCAACACCCTAAGCCACAAATATAGTGACCAAGTTTAGCATGTTGAACGAGTGCAGGTAGCTAACACAGAATGCTTACCCAGGTCAAAAGATTTTGCAATTGCAAACTTGGTTAGTGTTAACTATATAATGCAGGTAATCTGTAACTTACCTTGAGTCCAATATCTCTATTGCTAAGCAAGACAGTTGTTAAGTGAATTTTGCTCCATTTTATAACCTTTCTTACAGCAATTGTTAAGGGAACTACTGCAGTTGTTAAGTTAGTAACAGGGTTGTTAAATGATTCTGGCTTCTCTATTGACTTTGCTTGTCAGAAGATCACAAAAGGTGATCACAGGACACTGCAACCAGCATAAATACATGCCAGTTTGCCAAGCATTGGATTTTGAACACATGACAATGGGGATGTTTAAACATAAGTCATAAGTATGAAAAATGGTCATGAGTCAATTTTTTCAGTACTGTTTAATTTCAAAGGATCACTAAATGAATAGTTGTAAGTTGAGGACTATCTGTAGTTGAGATTTTTTTTACAGCTTAACATGCTATTCTAACTGAGCAATCTGATTATGTTAGGATTATACTACACTGATCCTAAAAATGTACACCAAAATGTACATTCATTCTTTTGCCACAACTTCTCTTTCATTGCAATGTTAAAGATACAGGTAATAGCCTAAATCCTAAGGCTGTTTCTTTAACTTTCAGGGTTGGAAGTAGCTTCTAAAGTCTGGCTATAACTTAAAATCACAATGTGCCAAGATTGAATTTAAGTACAGGTTAACTTTAATTGATCAAGAAGGTTAGGGTAGTGTTTACCTTTCATTATCTCTTATCATATTGTCCTCCTAATTATTCACTTTGGTCTTTTGTTATGTCAAGTCTGTCCCTTGACAGTTTGAGATATCTACCAATTCCTGGAGGAAATAGGGATGGCATTACTCGATACAGGAGGATGTAATTGATTGCAGGCACATGGTTAACAACTTGTAAATGCATAAGGAAATATATTTACAGCAGGATTGTATATCAAGAGAGCAAATGTCTATAGAGTAACTTTCTATTTAATGCCATAATATACTATTCTCTTCACCTACATTTTATTTTTGAATTTTGCTATTTCTTACACTTACAACATCAAAGAACTCCTTAGGTATGGCATTAAAAAAGCTATAGCTGCCTAGAGTTGTCAAGGATCTTATTATTACTATTATTACTGTTGTTGTTATTATTATTATTGACATCACAGACTCCACTAGCATCCTGGTCCTACTGCCTAAGGAAAAAGCCAGGACAGCAGGGTCAGAGTTATCTGGATCTTGTGGGAAATTCTTCTATTGGGCACACAATTCCTTCCATTGCCTACCAATCTTCTCAAGCAACCCTTATCTTCACTTTGAAAGTACACTTCAGGCAGGGGCATCTGGAAGGAGGGTCAAAAAAGTCAAGATGGCAGTTGTAACTACATGATCACAGGCACCATCTTGATTTTTTTCCCATTCCCTCATTCCACATCTTATTCCAAAGGTGTGAGGAAAAAAATGTGGCTGAGAAAGAAAAGTTAACATGATGCCCATATTTTTGCCACTTTTAATTTGTTTTGTATTCTCTTTCCCTTTTATGTTAGCTTGTATTTTAATCTTTGATGTTGACATTTAATAATATTTATAAAATAAATATATTTCCTGGGGAAAGAACAGTGAAAATCAGCACAGACATTATCTTCACAAATGGGACCTCACAATTCTGGCAAATACTGCAATATCAGATTGATGCTTGGGATAGATGGAGCAGCCTTTACCTTTTTCCACTCAAAAAGGAGGTGAGCAATGACTTCACATAAAGGACACCAGATTTTACCCTGTTCCATTTGCACTTAAACCAAGAGTCTAAGAAGCAATAATAGCCATTCTAGAAACACCAAAGATGATCCAGCCAATGAAATCCTAGTTTTATACTAGCTAGGCTATGTATCATTGGTATGATTGCAGTTGCACTAGCCTGGTTTGCAAATCTCTGCTGCAAATATTATCTTAAAAGGACAGTTCATTCTATTGTTTATATAAATAACCTCTTCATAAAATTATTTAATAACAGATGTTGTAAACGATTGCCTTGGCAGTTCCACAATTTCTCTTTTTCTTGGCAATATAATTAAAACTGCCCATCACTCACCACCACTTTCCTATATTGTTAAACTAGGATTTCTATGCTGTAGTTGGGCTGCAAAATCACATTGTCCACTAGATGGCAGCCACAACATAACGTTCTGCTATGTGTCTCTGGCCAGCTTGTGGTCAGCTGGATTTTTGCAGGGTAGATGTTGAAGGAGGATCTTAACCTTCTTGTAGAATGAGTTAAGTACTCTCTTTCTTTATTGGAGATTTTTGCTCTTTGGTGTGAACTGAATTGGTCAAAAGAAACACCCGCAGGAGAGACATGTTAATCTGGTAACATTAGAAGAAGTTTGGTCATGCCTTTTCTGACTAACAGATTATGTTAAAAAGGCATATGCTTTTGTGAATATAATTTTGTAATATTAGATGAAGTGATATTGAATCACTTCATAACACCGGATTCAACCGGTGTTACTGCCGGTTCGGTGAGAGTGCGCTTTGCGCGTGCACCGTACCTAACACACTGTGCCGCGCAAAGCAGCTGAGGTTGAAAAAGCAGGAAATAAAGGACAGTCAAGAGCCCGGGCAGGCGGGTGGGCCAAACAGATGACCAAAAGGTCATTGCAGCGAACCAGTTTGGTGTCTGCTGCTCTTCAGAGCCACCAGTTCTATAGAACTGGGCTGAACCGATAGCATTCCACCCCTGCACTGAACCTTCAGCATATAACGTAGGGCCTCGGTTGGTTATTTCCCTCCTAGCAACTTCTACTTTCTTCTGGAACAATCCAACCAACTTTGTGCCAAAATAACGGCAACACAAATAGGCTTTAAATCACTTTGGTGATGGTTGGGTGATGCTACGAAAACACCAGCAAGTTTCTCTAGGTCTAATTCCTTCCTAAGAGAAAGCAAAGAGGGAAGAATGCAGAAGAAATATTTCTAAACTCGCTGGAGAAATATGCCTTCGTTCTTCATACTCAGAAATATTTTAGCCAGAGATGGACTTCACATCTGTTCAAATCAAAATACCAGCCACAAGCTTATATTCCTGAATTTTGCAATTTCTGTGGGTGCATCGAAGGTCACTGAGGCAAGATGGAAGAGTTGCTTTTGGGAGCTAAAATGCCTTGCTGGTTCCTTCTTCTGGAAAACTGCGATTGGATGCAAAATTGATGATTCTGTCCCTGTTTATATTAGGAATCTGATTTCTGGCTGATCTAACCAATGGAGGAATAAAAACTGGGGTTTTTTCAGAGGTGGGATTCAAATTTTTAAACAACCGGTTCTGTGGGTGTGGCTTAGGTGGTAGCTGTGGCTTGGTGGTCATGTGACTGGGTGGACATGGCTTGGTGGTCATGTTATTGGCTGGGCATGGCCAACTCAATATCACTCACATCGAGGCACGCATCTCCTCACCTGGCCTCTCGACTGGGGATGCTGCAACAGTCATAAGTGTGAAAAATGGTCATAAGTCACTTTTTTCAGTGCCATTGTAACTTTGAATAGTCACTCCACACAAGCAAAGTACCAGCAAAGAAGGGGAAAAAAACCTCCAGAGAAGTTCCTGAGACAGGAAGTCTAGTCCTGCCAAGAACGTAATAAGGGTTAATGGAGAGGCAGTTTCTGTAAGCAACACCAGAATATTTCCTTCCTGCCTTCCTTACAGGATTAGGCCAGTAATTTTTTCTAACAACCGGTTCTCCGAACTGCTTAGAATGTTAACAACCGGTTCTAGCGAATAGGTGCGAACTGGTAGAATCCCACCCCTGGGTTTTTCATTGAAGGAATTGAGAATGGAAGCATCAACCTGAAATTCTGGAACACCATATTTTTCGGAGTATAAGACACACTTTTTCTACTCTCAAAAGTGGGTGGAAATGTTTGTGCATCTTATACAGTGAATGTTGCCGAAGCCCCACCCACCCTTTGGCCCCACCCTTTGGCCTCTGTCTCCCAGCAATTTGCCTCCTTGAAGCAAACAACAAACAACCTGTTTCAGTTTTAGCACAGCCTGATTAGCATAAGCAGCTGATTGTTGGTTGGATCAGCCTCCCGACGATGAGTTGCCATCGCCTATTGCTGCCTCCGCGTGCCCCATTTTTGGCTTCTGTGCACCCTGCTTTCTACCTGTTCTGATCCCCGTCACCTGGAACGTGCTGAAAATGGGGTGCCCAGAGACCAAAAATGGGACATGCAGAGGCTGAAAACAGGATGTGGAAGCTGATAATGGGGCACACGGAGTTGGCAATAGGGAATGGTGATCCCTGCAGCCTGAAACAGCTGATCGTCAGAAGGCCAATCCAACCGACAATCGGTTGCTTTACTTGTCAGAAGACCTTGATGGAGATATGGAGGAACTCTTTCCTAGACAAATAGTGCTGAAGCATTTTTAAGCCCAGAACTATAATATTTGAAAGCAGCTCAAGTAAATACCTCCCTGATTCACTGGGTTATGAGAAGGAGGGGAAAGCACAATCAGAAGGAGAGGTTTGCAAGATTTCGGTAATTATAGTCTATCACAATAAAAGTATGGGGTTGTTTATTTCTCTGTGGGGTTGTTTATTTCAAACTCTTCTTTACAGAGAATTAATAGTACTGTCACAGAAAAGAACAGCATTATGGGAATAAAACATATATAACATAAATCAGAGGTAAATGTCACTGGTTTCCTACCCCTGAACATCAAACAAAACCTTTCCTTCATTGAAGCCCAATTCTTTAAGAAAACATCTGGAGAACCTGAAAGTTTATAAATGGCTGACCAGCTAACATCAAAGTGTTTTTGAAAGCAATAGCATTTTTAGTATTTATTATACAAATATTAGGGTGGTTAAAGATGCCAGGGAAGCTTGAAAAAAATCAAGATAAGTCCTCTTTTCCTGGAACCAGGCTTGTGGTTGTAAATAATATACCCCCAGAGGGGTAATATGAGGCAGCCTGATTTATACACATCTTGAAAAGAACATCTAAAAACCAACTGTGAGTGGAATTTGCACAGCCTTTTCTGCCTTGATTGTCCTTGGAACAAGTCAGAATCAATTTTGGAATCTGAAGGATGTTTGAAGCATGCCCAATTGTTATTTAGTTAGAGTTGGGGGAGAAATTAGATTTTCATTTTAACACACATCCTATTTCGCATTTTCCCGAAGACGTAGATCGAAATGTTTCAAAATCAACATTTTTCTACATTTAATTGTTTCTCCAGCCCACTGAATATGCACCAGAGGTATAAGAAAACATGGACTCATGTGCAAATGGGCGTATGTTAGGGAAAGTTCAAAGAAAATGATATAAAAATAGGATAAATGTGAAGAAAAAAAATGTATATGAATTTTGATAAGGATATTTAAATACAAGTAGTCCTTGACTTACAACCGCAATTGAACCAAAAATTGAACCAAAAATTTATGTTGTTATATGAGACATTTGTTAAGTGAGTTTTGTCACATTTTATGACATTTCTTAAAATGTTAGTTATTAAGTGAATCAATGCAATTCTTAAGTTAGTGACATGGTCATTAAGGGAATGTGGCTTCACATATTGACTTTGCTTGGTCACAAAAGGTGATCACATGAGCTCAGGACAATGCAACTGTCTTAAATATGAACCAGTTTCCAAGCATCTGAATTTTAATCACGTGACTATGGGGACACTGAAAAATGGTAATAAGTCACTTTTTTCTGTGCCATTGTAACTTAAAACGGTCACTAAACGAACTGTTGTAAGTTGAGGACTGCTTGTAGTTGCAAAGGGTTGCTGAAATGAAATGAAAAGAAGGAACCCATTTGATTGTTTCGTGGTGTTAGATATGCATGACGCTACATTCAAATGAGTCTACATTATATCCAAAGTGGAGTCTGTTGTAAGATTCCACTTATTGGTTCAGCCGCTGGTGGGAAAACACTGGGGTCTTTGAATTTTGTTTCAATGGCAAAACGTAAGAATAATAATATCAAATAATATCAATGACCAGATTTTCCATTCTTAGTTATCACAAGTTATCCCATTTTTTAAAAAAGGGAGCTTTTGTTTTATCCATCCTGATTAATCTGATTTTCAGGGAAATGAGTAGAAATCTTGCAAAAACAACAACAATAATAAATAATACTGGGATCTTCTCGCATAATCCGCCGATGCATCACGCAGTCCTAAACACTTGGGAAGTGTTCGTCTAGTGATTTGTGATACAAAACCCAGCATGGTTATCTCATTTGCTGTGTACACCGTCGTTTTTTGTGTATAACAATAATAATAATAATTCTTATTATTATTTGAATGTATATTGCCGCCTATTCGCCCATGGTGACTTGAAGCAGCTTACAGAATGTAAAACCATATTTTAAAAAAACTAACAAAAAGAATCAAATAAATTAATAAAGTACAATTGAACAAAATCTGGAAAAAAATATTTGTATTTTATAGGACTCCTTTAGAGGGGATTAAAGGCTCAGCATCTCCAGCAAGGCAGTCTAAATTTCAGAATTTCCTCACCCAATTTTAATAAAGTTCCAGATATACCCAAGAAGAAACTTCACTTTCCCAAAGTTGACTTTTCCCAGTACTTTCCTGTACTTGTGAATCCTGAAGACTGCATTAACTCTGCATCTATGAGACATTTTGACTTCAGGGGCAAATGGAAAAAATGGGTTAGGAGAAAATTCTTCACAGGCTGACCCAGGACTGGTCAAAGAAGTCAAAATGGCAGCCATAACAGTGTAACTGAAACTACAACTGTTTTTATGGGCAACTTAGCCTGTCTTCAGGATCATATTAAAATAAAGGGAGGGGAGGACTTAGATCAGGGGTATCAAACTCAAGGCCCGCGGGCCAGATATGGTGCCTCTGTCAGGAAAAACAAGGCCCAGGAGGGCTGCGCACCTGGGCTCCATTTTTGCTGGCAGAGGGCTAGCAAACCAAACCAATATTAAATCAAAATAAAAGGAGAAATGTTTCCCCTTTTGCATTTGAGCATCCAAAAAGGGGCATGAAAGGAAAAAGGGAAAGAGAAAGAAAAAAGATTGGGAAGAGAGCAAGGAAGGAAAAAGAGGGGAAGGAAGAAGAAAAAGAGAATGAAGAGGGAAGGGAAAGGAAGGGAAAGGGAGGGAGGGAGGGAGAGAGGGAGGAAGGAAGGAAGGAAAGAAGGAAGGAAGGAAGGAAGGAAGGAAGGAAGGAAGGAAGGAAGGAAGGAAGGAAGGAAGGAAGGAAGGAAGGAAGGAAGGAAGGAAGGAAGGACATGATAGCAGTCTTCCAATATTTGAGGGGCTGCCACAGAGAGGAAGGGGGTCAAGCTATTTTCTAAAGCACCTAGGCCAGATAAGGAACAATGGACGAAAACTGAACAAGGAGAGATTTAACCTGGAAATAAGGAGAAATTTTCTGTCAGTGAGAACAATCAACCAATGGAACAGAAGTTGCCTTTGGAAGTTGGAGTGCCATCACTTGAGACTTTCAAGAAGAGATTGGACTCCCATCTATCAGAAATGGTGTAGGGTCTCTTGCTTGGGCAGGGGGTTGGACTAGATGACCTACAAGGTCCCTTCCAACTCTGATTATCTGTGGTCTGTTATCTGTTATCTCTCCACTGAGATTTATATGAGACTCATTGCCATTTAAACCAGAGAGGATTACACCGACTGGGAAAGACCAATCATCAGATGCGACCTTCCCCAGCATATGGTGTACAGGTACTTTTCAGAATGGCCAATACTGGAAGTTCTTCTGCTTGGTATCCTTGATTCAAAACTCCTCGGCTTAAACCCACAGTTGGTTCCAGAACTTCCATTCCTAGGTGAAGGGATCCTGGAGAGAGTTGTGTTCGATTTTATAAACTTGTTTTGCCATGGTTGTTAAGTGAATCATAATCTGGTTAAGCACAGGGATGGGATCCAACTGATGTAACTACCGGTTCTGTCTATTAGCGTCACATGCGCGAGTCGCGCGAGTGCAATTTACGACTTGCTGAGCTGCCTGGACAGCTGAGCAGCGCTGCGTGCAAGTGCGCAGCAGTTGGAAAAGCCCTTTTTTCCTGCTTTTTCAATCGCAGCTGTGTTGCGCAAAGCAGCTGCAGTTGAAAAAGCAGGAAATAAAGGTCTGGTAAGAACCCTGGCAGGTGGGTGGGCCACAACAGCAGCAGACATAGAACTGGTTCTATGTCTGCTGCTCTTCGGAGCAATCGGTTCTATAGAAGTGGACAGAACTGGTAGAATCCCACCCCTGATCAAGCAAATCCATCTTCTCCCATCTGTCGGCTTGGAAATGGCAATCGCATTGTGTTGTTGATGTTCTGCAATCAGGAGTGTTGCAACCATCATAAATGTCAGGGCTCCGACAATCCACCCCCATTCAAATTGTGAGTCTCTAGTCGCATCTCTCAGAATTTAAAAAAATCATTTATTAGGAATGAACATGCCAGCGTTACCTGAGGGCAGCCAACTCTGAGACACATCATTCATCTCACCCTTGACCCTGGTCATCCCCCACTCCCTGGATGTATATTCTCCAATGGGACACATCCATAGTCAAAAGTCATCAATCATGCTCTCCAGTAATAATCTTGCTCGCCAGAAGCTTTGGCTGCCTAGAAATTATCCATGAAAATATTTGAGGTATGCATTACTTCCCCCACTCCCTTTCTGCTGACAACTCTAAAAGACCAGAGAAATATTTCTGAGTTGACAATAAACACATGCTGATTGCCAATCGCCCAAATTTGGATTGTGCTATCCAACCAGTTATAGTTAATGGGAATTGGCATAGTTAGTTAGGAATTGAGAGCTGTCCCCTTAAGGGAATGCATTATGGTAAATGTAGTTAAGGTATCCTGGAAAATGTAGTTCATGTCATGTGGCCACATCTGTAACCCTGATTGGTCACTGAATTGACCCTTGAGGGGTTGGGGGAGGTTTCTTCACTCTTGCCTGAACTCAGCCTCATGGTAGCATCTCTACCCCCTGCTTCTACGATATGGGATGAAAGGATAAGAGATAACCATCTTTTTACCCAGAAAGACAGACATGCAAAGGATTGGACATTAAGAAGAATCTTGTCATAACTGTGAGTTATTGAGGATGCCTAATGAACCAATAAAAAAGACTTTATAGGGATGCTTTGTGGAGTTTATCTATCTGCCTTTGTGCAGGACAGAATACAGATCATGTCACTGCAGGGATGCTGCAGGATTGTAAGTTGCACCTGATAGCACAACAAGGAACAATGGCTGGAAATTAATCAAGGAAAGGCCCAATTTAGAACTAAGGAGAAATTTCCCGACAGTGAGAACAATCAGTGGAATGGCTTGCCTGCAGAAATTGTGGGCGCTCCATCACTGGAGGTTTTTAAAAAGAGATTGGACAGCTATTTGTCTGAAATGACATAGAGTCTTCCACTTGAGCAAGGGAGTTGGATTAGAAGACCTCCAAGGTCCCTTCCAACTCTTGTTAGTCTGTAACTGCAAGGATCAGTCATAAGTCACTGTTTTCAGTGCTACAATAACTTTGAACACACAAATGGTCATAAATTGAGGACTACCTATACAAAGCCACAAGACCAGGGAAGACATACAATTGTAAGAAAAGACCAACACTGTTTTAAAGCCAAGGGATATGAGCATTAGATGGATCTGCTTTTGAGAACTTTCAAAGAAAATCTCTAGAAGTGGATCTTATCTCCTAGTCCATCTTGATACAAATCATCTAAATTGCATTCTTGTTGGCTATGTATAAATGATTGTCTCTTGCCCAGCGTTTTTCAACTTTGGCAACTTTAAGATGTGTAGACTTCAACTCCCAGCAGGCAGACTAGGGAATTCCGGGATTTGAAATCTACACAACTTAAAAATGCCAAGATTGAGAAACATTGTTCTATCCTATCCAGAAACCTTTTAGATTAAAGAGGAGTGCAACGAGTTGTTTCCTAGGGTTTTAAAAGCCTCTTGACTGGTCAAGGGCAGGATTTTCATTCATGTTCTCCTAGTTTCTGTTTCTGTCAATTGAATTATCTCTTGGGCTTTTAGTCAAGTTAAATCAGAAATCCAGAAAATGTATGAAAAATTCAAATCTTTCTTTACTCCAATGACAATATGTATTCTCCATTTTTTTCTTCACTGAAACCCATGGTCCAGGAAACCCAAAATATTTAAATAAATATTGAGATTCTGGTCCCACTGATTCACGTTACTGTCTTGTTCTGATGTATTTGATCATTGCATCTGCAGAAACCTACTTCATAAGGACTACACACACATGCACACACACACACACACACACACACACACACACACACACAAACACACACAGAGTGCCTGGGCCAATTACCTGCCCCTCATGAGTCTGTTCTCCCCACCCCCAAGGACTTCCTCTTCTAATAAAGAGAAGCCGAATCGCGAACTGAAATATCAGCATGTCTGCACACCCATCCATTTAAACTCAAATCACGTCCCTCGGGAAGAGAAAGAATGTTCAATGTTTCTCAGCTCATTTTGTCCTGAAGGGCTTCTTTGTCTTTTGTTGCGTGATCCTTTGTCCAGAGGTGAGAGATGGGTGTTTTACTGCCAGGCTTTGGCCAGACAACAGCATGGAATTCATACGGAACAGAGCAAAGCCTAACTCTATTTCAGGGGTCCCCAAACTTGGCCACTTTAACACTTTATTTATTTTTTATTTTTATTTATTTATTTTTGTCAATTGCTTGCAAGATAATAGGTATAAGTAAAAACATAGTTATGAATACATGGATACATATAAGAAAAATAAAAATAAAAGAAACAATAGGACGGGGACGTACTCTGCCCACAGCCTGGAGTTTGATCCTGATGGGGCTCAAGGTTGACTTTCATCCTTTTGAGGTCAGTAACAGAATTCTGGGAGTTGAAGTCCACAAGTCTTAAAGTGGCCAAGTTTGGAGACTTCTGGTCTATTTTAATGATTGACTGGGAATAGAATACAATACCTTGTTGATGACCCCCAACTATGTCAAGGACCTTGGAGTACTCATCTCTAATAATCTAAGTGCTAGAGCCCACTGTAACTACATAGCCAAAAAGGCATTAAGAGTTGTTAACCTAATCCCACATAGTTTATTCTTCGGTAATATCACCCTACTAACTAGAGCATACAAAATATTTGCTAGACCAATACTTGAATACAGCTCATCAGTCTGGAATCTGCATTACATATAGGATATTAATATAGTCGAGAAAGTCCAGAAATATTTCATGAGAAGAGTTCTCCGCTCCTCTACTCGTAGCAGAATACCTTATGCCACCAGACTTGAAATTTTAGATCTAGACAACCTAGAACTACGCCGCCTTTAGTCTGATCTAAGTATAGTACATAAAATTGTCTACTGCAATGTCCTACCTGTCAATGAATACTTCAGCTTCAGCTACAACAATACAAGAGCAAACAATAGATACAAACTCAAGGTTAATCACACTAAACTTGATTGCAGGAAATACGATTTCAGCAACAGAGTGGTCAATGTCTGGAATACTCTATCTGACTCTGTAGTTTCTTCCCCAAACCTCAAAAACTTTAACCTTAGACTGTCTACTATTGACCTCACCCCTTTCCTAAGAGGTCTGTAGGGGGCGTGCATAAGTGCACCAACGTGCCTACCGTCCCTGTCCTATTGTTTCTTTTTTATTCGTATCCATTTCATGTATTCATAACCATGCTTATACTTATACCTGTTATCTAATACTTGCTTAACAAATAAATAAAACAAAAACAAAAAAACAATGCATTCCCAAGACATGGTGATACAGCCCAATTCCAAATCTTCCAGAGTAGCCTTCTCACTTCTATTTATTTCTATGTAATCCACCTTTATTATTGTTACAAATTAATCAAGGCGACTAACATACAGAGTCCTGGTAGCACAGTGGTTAGAATGCGGTGCTGCAGACTAACTCTGCCCACAGCCTGGAGTTTGATCCTGATGGGGCTCAAGGTTGACTTCCATCCTCCTGAGATCAGTAAAATGAGAACCCAAATTGTTGGCGGCAATTTGCTTCCTCCTCCTCCTGTTGTCTCCGCAACAACAACCTTGTGAGGTGAGTTGGGCTGAGAAAGAATGACTGATCTAAAGTCTCCTAACCAACTTTCATGCCAAAGGCAGGACTAAGACACCACAGTCTCCTAGTGATGACCCAAAGTCCCTCAGCCAGCTTTCATGCCTAAGGTGGGACTAGAACTCTCAGTCTTCCACTTTCTAGCCTGGTGCCTTAATCACTGGACCAAACTGATTCTCTTAGAGCCCACCAGGTGTGAGGAAGTCCAATTCATGCTGTCTTTAGCTAGCAGATCATGGATCAAAACAGTTACAGGCAAGTCTCTATGGAGATTCTCAGTCATCCAGGTCATGGTTGTCCCAAAAGTGCTTTTTTCAAGAGGCAACTGGACTTGCTGGTTTTTCTTTGAAGACGTTTCGCTTCTCATCCAAGAAGTTTCTTCAGTTCTGACTGGATGGTGGGGAATGGAAGAACCTTAACGACCCAGTATAAGAATGCAAATGACCAATTGTCTGCAAGGACTATAAATCCTTCAATTCCCCACCATCCAGTCAGAGCTGAAGAAGCTTCTTGGATGAGAGGCGAAACGTCTTCAAAGAAAAACCAGAAAGTCCAGATCCTCTCAAAAAAAGCACCATTGGGAGTTACAAGCAAGGCTGAGCATTTCATCCCATAGCACGCAGTTGTATTGACTTCAGAGTGATTTACAACCAGGGAAGTTTCTTTGGGCAGACTTGTATCATAAGTGCTTTTTCTTGATGATTTTCTCTTACCAAAAATCCCAGGATTTCCAATGGATAAATTGCGTGTGGGAGCAAGACCCAGAGATGCCTGGCACTGGGAAATGAGGCATAGGAAGAATATTGTTTTTCCAGACACTGCCTAGAAATTCCAAGCACAGGAATGCTAGGGACATCTGAACAACCACATTATTGGCAATTGTGAGTATGTTTATTTACTTTATTTATTATCTCACCTTTTATTATTTTTTATAAATAACTCACAACAGTGAAGACATCTGTGAATATGGGTTGGGCTGAGAGAGAGAGTGATTGGCTCAAAGTCACCCAGCCGATTTTCATGCCATGACTTTGAGCCAATGACTTTGAGCCAATCACTCTCTCTCTCAACCCAACCCATATTCACAGATAAGGAGGGACTAGGACTCACAATCTGGCCCAAAGTCAATCAGGAGTGGGATTCAGCCAGTTTGGACCGGTTCGGGTAAACCGGATGTTAAATTTACATCTGGTTTGCTGAACTGGTAGTTGAACCTACTGGCTGGCTCCGCCCTCCCCTCCCAGGAGTCTCCACGCAGCTCATTTTGGATGCAGGTAAGTGCAAGGCCCTCCCGGAAGTTCTGGAAATCTGGAAAAGGGCCTGCTTCTGGCTTCCGGAGGGCCTCTGGAGCCCAGGGGAAGTTCCGGTAGGCCACGCCCACATGGCCACGCCCACAGGCAGAGAACTGGATGCTGGGATTTTTGAATCTCACCCCTGCCTAGTCTGTTTTCATGGCTAAGGTGGGACTAGAACTCACAGTCTCCTTGTAATTGACCCAAGGTCACCTAGTCTGCTTTCATGCCTAAAGGGAGGGTGGGTCACAGGAATTCACAGTCTCCTGGTGATTGGCCGAAAAATACTCAGCTGGCTTTCATGCTTAAGGCAGGACTAGAATTCACAATCTCCTGGTTTCTAGTCTGGTGCCTTAGCCACTAGGCCAAATTGACCATGCCAACTTTTCGACCAAGTTTAAACCATGACAACGCTGCATCCCAGAACATGGGGGAATTAACGAAATAAAGGCAAACAATTTTTGGGGAACTTTTCACGATGCTTCACAGCTCAGGAAAAAAACTCAGAGAACAGCTTCAATTTTGAGCTCCTCTCCTCACGCTGCCGTATTGGTCTGAAATCTGGAAGATTGTCAGCGTGTTTATAGAGCCATTGCTGCTTGTTAAGGATGCATATCTTGCTGTGCAGGACTGGTACCTTCTCAATCAGACAAACATGGTTTCTTGAGCTCCCCATAATTAGCTGTGAATTGCGGGTCAAAGGGACATCATTATGTATTTACTGAGAAGGAAACAAGGGAGTTGGTGGAAATACAGTTGGCTGCAGATGACAGCTGCCAAAGTAAGTTGAATTGAGACTGGAGCAGAGATGCTTGCCTGGTGAATTTAATCCTTTCTGCCCAGACCTAAACCGGTTCTTTTTCTCTCTGCATTCCTTCCATTCATCTCTTCTGTCTCCTTCCAATTAACCCTTTCACTTACCAATGTAAATCCTGGTATTTTTTGTTTGTTTGTTTGTTTTGCTGTTTCTCTTGGAATAAAATTTCTATTTCAGTGTATAAGAATGATTTTGTGTGTGAGAAATACACTGTAGGTGAGGGAGAGGAAATTGATGTTATAAATTGGATATTTTCATTTTCAGATAATTAGCATTAATTAGCATTCACTATTAATTATGTCGATAAAATTTTGCCTTATTCTGATCTTTCCACAGTGCCTGGCAGATTGTACGTATACATATATATATATGCACACAAACACAAGTGTGTCACATGTACACATTTCTTCGATCGGCACTTTCCTGAACTAGTTTCAGTTGTAGCTGGCTGACTTTGATTGTGCTTTTATAGTTTTATTTTTAGCATTTTTTGTTTTGTATTGGTCTGTGACTGCATAAACTTTATCTGTGGAAGAAGTTGAGCATTACAGGGGGTTGTTACTGAGATAATAGTTGTTATCTGCCCACCCCACTTTCTTGTTTACTGCTTCTTACATGATCTTAGAACGTCAGGTTTTGCTGACGTTCTAAGTCTTTTAAAATGTATGTGAAAGGCTCTTCAAACAAACACAGATAGTCCTCAACTTATGACCACAGTTCCATTGCTTAAGAAGACAGTTGTTAAGGGAACGATACCCAATTTTACACCCTGTTTTGCCACAGTTGTTAAGGAAATCACTGCAGTTGTTAAGTGAATAGATGGTCATTAAACAAACCCGATTTCCCCCACCCACCCCCATTGATTTTGCTTGTTGGAAGCCAGCTGGGAAAGTCACAAATGCCAATCATGTGACTCAGGATGCTACAACTGTTGTGTACCAAGTTAGCACCCACCCCTCTCTTAAGAGAATGAAATATTTTGAGATTTAAAAAGGCAGAATATTATATTTTCCTAAAGGAGAAACATGTTCTTGGAAAGCAGCCCCCACTTTTCTTAATAGCCCCAGCAGGACTGAGCTAGCCTATCTACAAGACAAAAGACCTTCAGCTCCAGGGTGATGGGATTAAGACAGGAACCTCCAGGACATAATGGGTGTCAGCTTTGGAAGCCATATTAGCACCAGAAGCTTCCACACTGCCACATTCTTAAGCTTGGGCAGATGGGAAGGGGGATTTCATGGAGCATATATGGTTAGATATAATAGCATTCTTCTTTAAAGTCAAGGTCATGTTATTCCTGCAACTGGTTGAGGAGTGGTTGAAGGGATGTCTCAAGTTGGAACGGATGGTGATTGGGGCATGTGATGGAATGATGGGTGCAGGGGGGTGGATTTGTAATTTTTATTTATTGCAGGAAAACCCGGAACTTTCAGATTCGGGTTTTCCCAGATGTGCCAGTATAAGGAAACTTTCAGAAAATGCCTGTGTTGGAGTTCTTAGTTGGAGTTGGGTTTTTCTGGAACCCTGACAATGGGATTATTTAGCAGCAAAGCTCACTGCATTACAAAATCTCCTAAGGACATTGCATCAGCCCAAGCTTCAACCAAACTTATCTCAGACAAACTCCTAGGATTTGCACCTGGCTCCAGGGGAGCCTGACAACAGCCAATAGAATACATGTTCTTGCCTAAGGCCAAGGCCCAAGACAAAGTATAAATAACCTTCATTCTCAACTCCATGTGGTCAGCTGCCCAGAACCACTCATGTGTTTCTGCTTCATCAATAAATGGACCCTCTTTCCAATCAGTCTCCAGCCTCCATTTTGTCTCCAGTGTCTTTCTGCTGGCTTGGAACTGAACCAGATGAGTATTTCTTCCAACTGTTGTAAATACATGGCAGTTGCCAAGCACCCATATGACCATGGATCATGTGACCGTGGGGATGCTGTGGTAGTTGTAAGTGCGAGGTTATAAATCACTTTTTTCAGTGATGCTGTAACTTTGAATGTGCCAGGATTCCGGCAGTTACTCCAATTAAATCATGACCCTCAAGCCACACTCCCAAAACTTCAAAGGATTTATTAGAAGTTAACATGCCGGCATTAGCCTGGGCATAGCTGACTCTGAAATACGTAATTCCCTGCTACCCTTGATCCTGCTTTCCTCCTCTCCTCTCTGGGTGTATCATCCAACAAAACACGTCCATAGTCAAGAGTCATCAATCATGCTCTTCAATTAGATTTTTGCGCATTTTGCGTGACAGAAGCTTCGATTATCTAACCAGTCTCTGAAGAAAATATGAATGGAATGTACTTTCAATTCCACACTGCCTGCTCTTTGAAACTCCCCCCCCTTTCTTTCTGTTGATAACTATAAAACGTGTATACAAAATGTTTTATGAGTTGACATATATGTTCACCAAACAAATGGTTGTGAGTCAAGGACTATAAAGAGAGAGAGGGCAAAGAGTACAGCAAACCCCTGAGGTATCCAAAAGCATCTTTGCACCCCAGGGCACCGAAATATCTGCCCGTGCTGCGCAGAGACAACATTTGTGAGTCCTCACCACTGTATGCTCTCTTTCCTTCTCTCTTTAGCCTCTGCTCTCAGCTAGCAAGCACCACCTGGCCTTGAGAAACCAGCAAGCATTGTCGGCATCTGGGTGAGCTGTTGTTTCTTTGTGGCAATGAAGAATGCCAGCAAGGAGAGCCAACCAAAGGCAGCCAATGACTTGTACATTTGTATTGGGTTTAGGCCATGTGTCAAGGCAGGTAATAGCGGTTACCATTTGGCAAGAACAATGGGGAAGCTGGAATGGAGCGAGGGGTTGATTTTGGTCCTTTCTCCTCTTTTGTGCTATTGTACATACAAGAGCAACTGAGGCCAACTTGAGAGCTTTCCAAGCAGCAGGAATGTGCTGCCTTCTTCCTCTTAACACCCTGGCCTGCTTTTCTCGTTATTGCTCCTGGATAAACAGAACAGGATGGAGAAACGGAGGCACGGAGGATGCCAAACCACAGGCTCTGAGCTAGAGGTGTCTTGTAAAGCTCGATTCCTCCCACCCGGTGGAGGTGGACAAGCAAGCACGTTCCTTTCTTTGGAGGTAGGGGTGCCAGTTCTGCTGAATTTCCAGGGAGGAAAATGTCTGGCTGAAACCAATCTATGCTTACTTTTTTCCTCCAAATGTAGCCTAAACAGGTTTTTTTGGACGAGAGCAAGTCTCTGGTTAGGACTTCTTTCCATGAATAATATTAAAAAAGAAACAACACTCACATTTTTTTTTAACTGATTGAAAAGCCTAAAGCTCAGTCTATAGGGCAGGGGTCTCCAAACTTGGCAACTTTAAGCCTGCCGGACTTCAACTCCCAGAATTCCCCAGGCTGGGGAATTCTGGGAGTTGAAGTCCGCCAGGCTTTAAAGTTGCCAAGGTTGGAGACCCCTGGTCTAGGGGACCAAGGATGACTGGATGTATACAGGTAGTCCTCGACTTATGACCACAATTGAGCCCAAATTTTGTGTTGCTAAGCAAGACAGCTGTTAAGTGAATTTCACCCCATTTGACAAGCTTTCTTGCCACAATTCAAGTTAAGTGAATCACTGCTGTTGTTAAGTTAGTAACCAGTTGTTAAGTGAATCTTGCTTCCCCACTGAGAGAAGATTACAAAAGATGATCACATGACCCCAGGATATTGCAACTGTCATAAATATGAGCCAGTTGCTAAGCGTCTGAATTTTGATCACATGACCATGGGGATGCTGCAATGGTCATAAGTGTGAACAATGATCATAAGTCGCTTTTTCCAGTGCTGTGACTTTAAATGGTCACGAAATAAGTCAAGGACTACCTGTAACTGCAGAAAGTGGAGAATTAAGGAATTTTTTTACTTCCTCTCATGTCCAATCTAGTCACACATCCTCCATGACAACATTTTGTTTCCTCTTGAGGAAATGAGGGGGGGGGGGGAATTAAACACAGATCCACTAATCTACAGAATATATATAAAAGCAAAATACCACTCACACATCATCACAAAATCTCCAGAACCATAAAGCTTACAAACATGAAATTTGGCACGTATGTTCCTCTTGGGTTCTAGGTGCTCACTAAGAAAGGATTTTTTGAAATGACCATCAGAACATTAGTATTTCCTATATTATTATTAACACACTCTGATGCTAAGGAATTCTACACCCCCTCCCCACCTGAAAAGAAATCTGTTCCAAATGCAAAACACAAGCAGAGGAGTTTCAGTTTCAGTTTCACAGCACCAAGCAGCTTTAGTACAGAACAGTTGGGCTAAGCCACGCCCAGGCTCCTTGCTGTGTCCTTGCTCACACAGCAAATACTGTTTCAGTTTCCAAACAGCCCTCAACTCTCTCACACACTGACAAGATGCTAGCCAGATGAATACCAATGAATGCTGGTAGGCAGAGGCAGAATCCCCCCCCCCTTATTTTCCTCCCCCAAAACTAAGCCCAACCACATTGTTTCGTAGTGAAGCATGGGTAATGAGGTAGTAGTGGGTAAAACAGAACCATATATTTTGCAGTAAATAACTTAAAAGAGATCTAACATAACTTCCAAGCTGCAGTGAAGCAGGAACCTCTCGTGAAGGAAATGCTCATCATCTCATTACTGTGAAAGACACTTCTCCTTGCCTCCTGACCCTTCAATTCTCCATCTTCAAATCCAAACATGGACCCAAATTTTGGGTTCCAAATCAAATGGTCCAAAGGTGAAATTTTATTAGCAACCCTCTCTTCTTTTATTAATAATCTAAAGCTATAGCAGAGCAGGATGGATCTGTATGGTAGTGTGTTTTTTTCCAATACTTTATTATACTTTCCCACATCCCCACCCATAATACCTATTATAGGTATGCATTTGTTAATAAAACATTACAAAAAAAGGCAATTTTGGTATCATTGCGTGAAGGACCATATTAAGATTCTTTTGTTTTTGTTTTTGTTGTGTTTTAGCTGTGTGGTTAAACACCACACAAAAAAAGATTCTTGCCATATAGCAGATACGTTGATTTTTCTCTGCATGAGGCTATCTGGAAAGTGCACAAAGAACTTCAAAGAACAGAACAGTGGACAATTCCCAACACTTTTCTGAGGAGATTCTTTTGTGCACTTTCCAAACACTCTCAGGCTGAGAAAATCAGTGTATGTGCTATATGATAGGAATCCTTTTTTTGCGTGGTGTTTACCCACACTACTAAAACACAATAACAACAACAACAAAAAAGAACCTTAGAAATGGCCCAACAATGCGTACATTCTGATATTAAGTTAGAAATTTTCCGAGAAATAGACACTTGAGTTTAAAACAAGGAAATGCTGTGGATTTTAAGTGAAACCATTGCAGTGTTTGCAGGATCCTGGAAGTAAATAACGGTTTCCAGGAAAAAAAATTGTAAATTATGGTCATGTCACCCCAGAATGCTGAAAATGGCCATAAATGCCAGCCAGTTGCAAAAGGGCCCCAAATGCAGCCACATGACTGTGGTGGCTGCCCTGAGTGTTAGAATTTTGAATCCAGGTCTCAATTCCCCTTTTCAGGGTCCATCATGATGGTGTGGTGTTCATATACCGACTCTGTAAACTGCTTAGAAAGGGCTGTAAAGCACTGTGAGGCGTTATATAAGTTTAAGTGCTATTGCTATCATAACTTCAAACAATCACGAAGCAACCAGACGTAAGTTAAGGACTGCTTGTAGAGTGTTTCACTGCTGCTTTGTGTTGATGACACGGGATTGATAGGGGGATTGTTAAACTGCCAAGGCAAGAGATGCTCCCGGTGTGTTAAATTTCTTTTATCAAGGAATGTCCCATTGAGCAGTGATGCAAAGGAAGACAAAGAAATATGACAATAGTAGGGGGGGAAATGAAAAGAGCTAGTTGCGCATACTTCAGTTCTGAATCAGGCTGTAGCTAAATTGTAATCTAGGAAAAAAAGTCAGCATAGCAGAAGAGAGAACGGATAAAGGAATGTTACATGAGAAACCATTTTCCTTAGAAAAATAAAGAATACAATGACATAGAGGTCACCCTGGATGGTGAATGGGACTGTCCAGTTGAAACTCCACCCCTTTTTGCATAAAAGGGGCGTGGCTTTGATTGCGCAGGGGTGGGACCCATCTTGACTTTGACCCGCTAAGAATGCCCCTGCAGGTGGTATATTATAGTAGTAGTTTAGAAGTCTCAGGACACAGCAGGTCTACAACCGGAAGGGAGATTTATCATATTGGATTATGGAGATTGGCAAAAGGTACTTTATGGTGTGGTACAGTTTAAGATGAATTTTGAAGGCCATGGGAATAAAACCTGCTACAGTGAGCCTCGCCCACTCAGATACCCATCCTGTGGAGCTGCAGAGCGTGGTTGGATCATAAAGATTAACAAATGTTTCTTCATGCTGCTCACTGTTGGATCGGAGATGTACCCACCCTTCTTCGGCGGCTGGGACGGCGCTGTGTAGAAAACATGGTCCGTAATCCAGATGGGTAAGCCACCACTTGAGAAGGGCCTTGGAGTTGTTCGTTGGCTCTCATCTCACGACGCATCTCGGTCAGCGTCTGGGCTGGGGATTCAAGCAGGCGTTGAAATAAGGTCTTTGTCCCAGCTGGCTTTTCATAACAGGTAAAAGTCACAGCTGTGCCCCGATCGGACTTCATCTCACGCGAAAAGCCATCCGAGGCGCCAGCAAAGCAGCGCCCAATTGCAATCTCCTTGGCAAGGTGTGGATTCTGGTCAGTCACGGTGTAGATGCCATAGTTGTGCCCCAAGGGATCCACTGGCGCCAACATGGTGAAAGCCATAGTGTCATTATTTTCCACTAGAGGCGGGTGACGGCTTAGATACTCCCTCAAGTAGCTGTTGACAGCCGTACGGTGGCAGCTCCCTTGTGGGATGACAGATACTATAGTCCTGTCCACCATTCCTTGGTCAAACAACATCCCGCTGCATTTGAATTCAATGCAGGCTGCCGAGCTGTTAAGTATGTCAACGTCCCGGATGCTACGGGAATCCCTTAGGCCATACAGTTGTCCCCGAGTCCTTGGATGATTGCCACCCACATTTCGTGACCTCACCATGTACTCATGTGGCCCATTAATCTTCACTTTGATATAGCAGGCACGGAATTCTTGAGGGTTCGGCCACCAGGAGAGGTAGTCTCCCGTCCAAGTGGTCAGGTCAGTCTCTTTAAAAGGCACAACGTTATATTCATACTTGTCCTCCTCCACTCGGTAAAATCGGAAGTGGTTGGCTGTGACGGGAGCCTGATCACAGTCCTTCAGATTCCGATAGGCATAAATGGGCCCGTTGGTCTCATCGATATTGTTCTGGTTGGGTTTGGCAAGGTTGATCCTGAAAGCTGTCTTCTTTAGGGCAGGGTCCTCATGGTCGATTCTCTGGTAGCCAAGCTTGTTGAGGTAAGGCTGAGAGACACCTATAGCCCGAGGGTTGAGTTTTGGGCTTGAAGGAACAGCCTCCAGTTCCTCTCCTCCCATGGTCGCTGTGACGTAGGCCGTGTAGGCATCAGCCCTCTCGCTATCGCAGAAAGCAGGTAAACAGGCACCAGTTGGGACCTGTCACCACACTGTCAAATCGACCCCAGGCCCGAGGATTAGAAGGATAACCAGGTCTGGGCTCAAGATTGATGAGAGTCACAACAACTCCCTCCAGCTGTTCACTAGGGTAGAACTTTTCATTGATGTATGTTCTGACTTTGACAAAGCAACGACGGCTTTCTGCAACGTCCAGATTGAATAGGCGCCTTTCCCGGACTTCCAAGTTGCCAATCAAGAAATTTCTCTCCTCCCGTTTCTTGCGTTTCCTCTTGGCCAGCTTGAGAGACGCTTCTTCCTCCCACAGGCCTGTTATAGGATTGAGGGACCAGAGTTTCATGTTCTCTGTATGTTCCAGAGTTTTGATGAGGTCAGTGTCCATCTTTATCTCCACCCGCCCAATTTCTAAGCCCCGGTGTGTTTCTTCTTCCCAGAAATCCATCGAAAACATGCCGTATGTCCTGAGAGGGAAGAGATCTCCTTCGGCATTGATGAAATTCAGGTCACTGGAGGCAGTGCTCACTGTACCAATGTCCCGTGGGTCCACAAAGGTAATGCTTGCCTTGACGGTCCCATTGTAGACCTGCCCATCAGATCTGAAGAAAGATCCAGGTGGGACAACTATCTCCCCAATAGGATTTTCTCCAGATACTTCTCCCAATGGAATAGTATTAGATTCCATTGATGCCAGGTCAATGGGTTCCTTCTTCCTCATCAGTTTGACTTCCTGGTAAACAGCCCCACCACGTTGGTCAAGTGGGAAAACCTTGACAGCATCTACAAATTTCTGCAGCCGATCCACAAACCTGACCACAAGTCTCTTTGTTTTGGGTGGCACCTCTATGGTGAATGTGCCTTTATACCCAGTGAAGCCAATTTTCTCTGCACCCAGATAGATCTCACCAAAGCGGAGAGGTTCGCCATTGTCATCTGCTGATGCTTTGCCCCGAACCAGGACTTTGGGCTGAGTACAGGTGGTACAACCACACTCTGCAACCACTTTGACGGGAAGGATATAACCAGTGCAATGGATCTCTCTCACTTCCATGCGTTGTGTCCCACAACAATGCTGAATAGCATCTTGGCACCGCAGGCCACCTGAAGGATTTCCAGCACAGGGAGTACTGGGGCAATGACCAACGTTGTAAAAGTGGGAACCCGTTGCCTCTTGAAAACAATCATCGGGGAGTTTTATGAGGTATTCCTCTGGCCGGGCTCTACATGCTGGAATATCTGGACCTGAAAGAAGAAAAAGAGATATAGCTATAAAGCCTTAGTAAGACCACACTTAGAGTACTGCATCCAGTTTTGATCACCACACTATAAAAATGATGGTGAGACTCTAGAAAAAGTACAGAGAAGAGCAACCAGGATGATTAGGGGACTGGAGGCTAAAACATGAAGAACAGTTACAGGAACTAGGCATGGCTGGTCTAGTGAAGAGAAGGACTGGGGGAAACATGATAGCAGTCTTCCAATAATTGAGGGACTGCCACAGAGAGGAAGGGGTCAAGCTATTTTCTAAAGTACCTATAAGGAATAATGGATGGAAACTGAACAAGGAGAGATTCACCCCGGAAATAAGGAGAAACTTTCTGACAGAACAATCAACCAATGGAACAAAAGTTGCCTTCAGAAGTTGTGGATTGGCCTCCTATCTGTCAGAAATGATGTAAAGTCTCCTGCTTGGGCAGGGGGTTGGATTAGATGACCTACAAGGTCCCTTCCAACTCTGATTATCTGTTATCTGAAGGATGACATGAGATGTCCTGTTAAAATCCAGTTATACTAGATTTGTGACATTTAGCAGAAGATATGAATAACAGGCAAAAGGGGGCTGTTGCAATATTACAAGAGCAAAGAATCCATCTTGGCAGACTGGCTTCTCAGTCTATCTTTTGTTCCTGAGAAGATAATACTGTGTATTACCTCCAGCACCAAGAAAGATTTCAATCTGAAAACTTATGAGAATCCTGTAAAATTCAACACTGAACTCAAAGGCACAAAAACACACAAAAAAATTATGATCTTTCTTTATAAGCTGCCCGGAGTTGCAGGTGGGTGGGCAACTGTAGGAATCAAAATAAATAAGGCACGCATTATGATTCATATACCACAGTGGCTATGATCACCCAATACTGAGCCAAGCTCAAACAAACCACATTATCCCGAAACCAGATATTTCAAGAAGGCCCTGTCACAAAAAAAAGCAGCTACTTACTTATTACTGTCAAATGGGCAGCAGAGGATTTGATTGAACTGTAGTCATTGCTGGCTTTGCAGTGGTATAAGCCAGCTTGGTGAGTTCTCAAATCACGTAACACTAAGCTCCTGCTGTAATTGTATGTTTTCCAGTTCAGGAGCGTTTCATTGTGATACCTAGAGAAACAGAAGGAGGGGATGGAGAGAGGCAGAAAGGAAAAAAACACACTTATATTTGAGTTGGCAGCAATTACCCTTTTCCTTGGTCAGTTGCATATACTGTTTCCACTCACCAAACCTTCAAAAGCCAGTTTGCATTAAACCATAACTTTTCTAACTGTTTTGTGCATGACACACTGAGATTTTAGGGTGAGGCAAATAATGTAAGGATTGCCACAATCAAGCAAATGTAAGCAAATTTCCTTTATTTTTTTTAGAGAAAATGACATTGGAATACAAAATGGACTTATTAGATTAAGTTTAAAATACAGCATGTTACTATATCTGATAATTCTTAATAGACTATTGCAAATTAGGGCTGAATTGTGAATTTTTATGTCTATGTAGATTTCAATCACCTAGATCATGGTTGTCCCAAAAGTACTTTTTCAAAAGGCAACTGGACTTTGTTTTTCCTTGAAGACATTTCACTCCTCATCCAAGAAATTTCTTCAGTTCACTGAAGTCAGAACTGAGGAAACTTCTTGGATGAGAAGCAAAATATCTCCAAGGAAAAACAAAGTCCAGTTGCCTTTTGAAAAAGCATCTTTATGAGTTTTTACAATTTGATTTTTTATTATAAGGGACGATATGGGAAGAAGAGACCTTCTCTTTATTGAAATATTAGAAAGGGTTTTAAGTTTCTGAAGTTTATACTTGTCTGGAGGGAGCAGACAGTCATATTTTATATATTTTCTTTAAAAAATTCTATATCTTTGCACTTCTTTTTCTTCACTTTTTACGTTTTTCCTAATTTATGTTAGTCTTTTACCTTTGTATTGGTAAACTCTAATAGAAAAAAATCTCAGCTCCTACTGGCTATATGAATATGGCAGTGAAAGTTGTTTGTGTCATTTGCGGCTCTCCAGGATATATTTCACTTCCCAAGTCCAAAACCGTCCTTGGACTCTAATGTTCTCTAGACTAAAAATATATATTATAGATAAAGCCTTGTTTCCACCTATCATCCTCACCTTTAGCTCACCCTGCCATTGGTTCTGAATTTTTTAAAAAAGAGTTGTTGTTCAATTTAGAAAGCTTGTTGAAGTGATGGTATAGCAGTAGGGCAGATCAGGTTGAACAGAAAGGAAACAGAGCCAAAGAACCAGGTGTTTCTCTTTTGTTATCCTGGCTTCAAAATTGCTTTTACCTCAGTTCAACCTATAACTTGAAATGTTCTGCAATCCTCTTTTTGTTGTTGGTGTGTGTCTGCTTGTATCCACAAACACCCACATAAAGAGTTCCTTTATTTTTTTACATGGGGTATTTTGGTGACGTTTTTCAAAAAGGCTTTGATCCATGTTCCCCAATTGTATAATCTCAACTTTTTATAGTCTTGTTTTTCAAAGAAGTTTATATGGAATAGTTTAATGTATTTTGGCCCTATAAAACCTAGCTGGGTTTTGGAGAAAAGAAAGACCAGTTCTTACTGGCAGCCTTTATTGGATTCAAAAGTGGCTGAAGCCAGAGACAGAAAATGTAATGATTGATCAGGGTGTCCCAAGTTTCCACAAATATCTTCTGGCATCTACTGAAAAGTTATTTTAGAGGGTCTCAACCAGGTAAGTTACAGGTGTCAGGATAGACAGACTGACACAGTTCATTTTGAGGTTTATGTTTAATTGACCTGATCTTACTCTGTTTGCTTGTTTTTTTTAATCTGATGCTCTTAAACTTCTGAGAGTCTCAATTAAGAATAGCAAGTTTAAATTTTAAAAATAAATAAATTTGAATTCTGCTTTCCCCATGAAATGTTGGACCTGCCAATCTTCCTGAAATCTGGGCTGCAAAAAAACAGATGATCACTAGATGGCAGCAAAGAGATGCAGAAAACTCTAACTTCGGCTTCCATCTGTCAGGGGTGAGTTTTTTCTGTTTGCTAGCACCAGACTCAGTCTTCTCATCTGCAAAATGGTACATAGCACTGACTTATCATACAGGGATGTCTGTTGGGATTATTGCTAGATAATACACAACAAGTTCCTGTTTAAAAACAAGAGTGAGTAATGCAAGTTCCAAGGTTGTGATTGCAATTTCCTCCCACAAAGAGTGGACTCTAAGGCAAAAATGGATACGGTAGTAGCAAGAGAAAGTGGTTGACGACTCCTTTTTTTGTTCCCTCTATCACTTCAGCTTTTTATTCTCAGAGAATGAGTCAGACACAGGTTCAAATTACAATATGAGTTTTTCTCTGCTCTCCTGAATTCCATCTTCGGCATGACTCACCAGTAATATTTTTGGGGTTCAGGGGTGCCTTGGGCACTGCAGCAGAACCTCACTTTTTCTCCAATCATCCTCACTTTTGATTCAGGACTGGTCACCATGTAAAGTTGTTCTGCCATGGATGGAAAGGAAAGGAAAAGAAAGGAAAGGAAAGGAAAGGAAAGGAAAGGAAAGGAAAGGAAAGGAAAGGAAAGGAAAGGAAGAAGGAAGACAGAAGGGAATGAAAGAGGGGAAAGGAAGGGAACAAACAACAATATTAATTGGACAAAAGTACATTTGTCTCACCAAAACAGGCAATTTATGGATGATGAGTTTTCCCTTCGCCTTCCTTCTGTATTTTATGGGTTTGCTATGCCTCCAAATTGGCTAGCTGACTTCCAATTTAGCTAGGACATTTTCCAACATTAATTCCAGGGCTGAACCATGTGTAATTTGTCAGTTTTCATAGCTTTCAAGGAAGGGTTACACAATAAAGTTTACATCTAGCAGATGCGCTCACACCATATACTGTTTCACAAGGTCAGGGGAATTTCTTTTTTCTGGCTGAGTACAACCTCAGTCTGCTTTTGGGTTGCCTCAGTAGCCAAATTCAGTGTCTTTGACCCAGAGTTGAGTTGAAATACCCTCTAGCCAACTCTGAACGTAAACTCTGCTGCCCTCACTGCCAGTCCCAGTGCTGCCTCTATAATCTCTATTCCAGCTTTCTGCCAGATTGTGATGTCTTGATTTCTTGTATTCAGAGACTATTAGTGGTTAAGATGCTGTCCTAGGAACCAGGAGATCGTGAGTTCTAGTCCTGCCTTAGACATGAAAAAACCAAGTGAATGACTTTGGGCCAGTCGCTCTCTCTCAGCCCAACCTGACTCACAAGATTGTTGTTATGGGGAAAATAAGACGAGGAAGGAGTATTAAGTATGTTTGCTGCCTTGAATTATTTATAAATCATAATAAAGATAAGATTTTTAAAATGCAAATAAATAACCATTAATTAGACTCATGGGTTTTAGCCCTTTATCAAAATCTGGAACCAGCTAATGTAAATTGTAAATGTAATTGTAAATGCTCGAACACTGGAAGTTTTTAAGAAGAGATTGGATAGCCATTTGTCTGAAATGGTACTATAGGGTTTCCTGCCTAGGCAGGAGGTTGGACTAGAAGACCTCCAAGGTCCCTTCCAACTCTATTCTATTCTATTCTATTCTATTCTGTGAGTGGGAGCTACACAGTAAAGCAAAGCTTCCCATATTTTATTAGGGAGGGGGCTTCGGGAACAGGTAGTCCTCAAATTATGGCCACAATTTCCCCACCCCCAGCCTAGCTCCACATTGCACTTACCCAGTCTGTGGAGTATGATCTCCACCAAAGAGGTCCCAGAGCCATTGACAACAGGTGAGGCACTACCTGGTGCAAAGCGTTCAAGCTCAGCACTGACGTTGGTGCTATTGCCAGCACAGATGCCACGGATGGCGAACTGACCCCAACGATCGCTTTGGGCCAAGGAGATGAGAGGCTGGTCCGCGAGGGATACCAGGGCATTGGCAAGGGGCATCCCATCGGCCCTCCGTACAGTACCCACGAGTGTGTGGTTGGGACAAATGCAGCCAGTACAGTCCTTGTTGGGGATGCCAACGGCACAGCTGAGCTGGCAAGCTAGGAAGAGAGAACCAAGAGGGGGCATTAAAGAGTCAGGGCTTGTTAGAGAAGGGGAGGAGCAATTGGGGACTTATAAGGGATTGAGGTCTGCTAGGTTTTTACGAGAGATGCAGCAATCTCAAGGGAGGGGCTTCTAAGAAGATGGATGGTAGCAACGATAATATCACTTAGGCTTATAGACAGCTTCACAATGCTTTACAGCCTCTGTAAGCGGTTTACAGAGCCTATACAGGGGTGGGCTTGCTGGGGGCTCACAGTGGTTGAAGAAAGCCCCTAGCTAAGATTCTGTGCAGTTCGGAGAACCCCCAAATCCCATTCCTGGCTGCTCCTGCCCACCCCCGCCTCTCCCAGGAGTCCCCACGCGGCCTGTTTTGGATGCAGGTAAGGTTGCAGGGCACATGCGGAGGCTCGGGGAGGACGAAAGATGGTCCTTCCGGAAGTTCGGGAAGGCCAGAAATGGGCCCGTTTCCAGCTTCCATAGAGCCTCCGGAGTCTAGGGAGGTCATTTTCGCCCTCCTGGAGGCTCAAGGAAAGCCTTTGGAGCTCGGGGAGGGCGAAAACACACACACACACACACGCACCGCGTTGCAGGAAGCCGACTAGGCCACGCCCTACCAAGGCCACGCCCACCCAGCAACCAGGCAGAGAACCCGTTGCTAATATTTTTTAAGCCCACCCCTGAGCCTATTGCCCCTAACAATCTGGGTCCTCATTTTACCGGAAGGATGGAAAGCTGAGTCAACCTGAAGCCCCGTCAGGATTCAAACTCTGGAGTTAGCAGCGAGTTAGCCAACGTTGCAAAAGAGGGACTGTTGGGGGCAGTGGCATCTTTCTTTCAGCCAGGGCCGAAAGCTGCCTGACCTGCATCTGATTATCTAACTTGTATTTTTTGTTTTTGGTATTATTTGTTTTCTCCTGTTCAGGGAGAATTTCTTCACGTGCAGAGGAGGGATTGCTTGACAACCTATCTCTTCCTAAATTGCTTTTTCTTTTGAGTACAGGCTCTGCTTCCGTGGAAGCCGCAAATCAGCTCAGCTCTGTAATCCTGATTAGTTAATTAGCACCCAGGCCTGGCTTGTGCTGTTTTCTGAAATTGCCATGATCCTCCTTTTGTATCCTAAGCAGCCAGAAGCACTTTTAAGCTTGCCGGCACTCAGGCAAGCCTTTCAAAGTGTATTCGCAATTGAGTGCTTGTAATCTCTTCCTTTGCAATGTGCAGAAATACAAACATTGATTTCCCCAGGCCAATTATTATCCCAGAATCAAGGTGAGGATTCTTGAAGGGTGGGGAGCAGAGGTGGTATTCAGCCAGTTCTGACAGGTTCTGGAGAACTGGTAGCAGAAATTTTGAGTAGTTTGGAGAACCGGCAAATACCAGCTCTGACTGGCCCCGCCCCCATCTATTCTCTGCCTCCCGAGCCCCAACTGATCAGCTGGGTCTTCTTTGGTTGCCCTGCCCGGGAGAACGGAGCTGGAACGCAGGTTAGTGGGGTGGGAAGGGAATGGGATTTTGCAGTAACCTTCCCCTGGAGTGGGGTGAGAATGGACATTTTGTAATATATCCTTCCCCTGTCACGCCCAGCAAGCCATGCCCAGCAAACCACACCCACAGAACCGATAGTAAAAAAAATTGGGGGGGAGTGAGGGAAAGGGCTATAAGATTTGCCCCCTTTTCCCAGCTTTCTTGTGAACTGAATTTGGAAACATGAACCTTCCCTGCTGTTAGGACTCCTCTGGCTAATTGGGCGTGTATCTTCATGACATTGTAAGTATTTAGGAGCCATTTCTTAGTCTTGTCTAAGATCTATTAAAGTCCTGGCTTCTCTCCTTTGGTATTCATCCTGCAAATTCCAAATTAAGTATTGCAGATTAACAGAAATGTTTTAAGAATTTGTGGCGGGAACAGTGAGAGCCACAGAAATATGCATACACAACTCCCCTAACCTGCAAGGTTAAGTACAATCTGAGAGGTTTTATTACCTGGACAAGGTATGTCGGTACATATCTTCACCTCCAAGGGACGCCCAACACAATGTGAGTGCTTTGTTTTGTGACAACTTCGACGACGCACTTGCTTCCTGCCACTGCCGCATGTTTTTGAGCAAGGACTCCAGGCTCCCCATTGGCTCCATTTGAGTTCTGAGGGTGAGAGACGCCACTGGCATTAATAATCAACTATGCACTTGCTTTCATAGAATAACCTGTCTAAAAGTTTCTGAAATTGGCACAGTTGACATCAGCCCTACATATTTTTACTTGGACTGAGGCCTCTGGAAATGAATAGCTTTGGTGTTCTCTGAGCGGGTTGTTTTCTTGCAAACTTTTCATTACCCAACTAGGTAACATCATCAGTGATAGCAGTGACGATGTTACCTACTTGGGTAATGAAATATCTGCAAGAAACAATCCAACTCAGATAGCGCCAAGGACCCCACAGTTCAACCTTGAGTTACAGATGTCTCTTCTACTGGAAATCAATACATGTAGTCCTCGACTTCCATCAGTTCATTTAGTGACTGTTCAAAGTTACAAAAGCAATAAAAAATGACTTATGACCATTTTTCACACTTATGACTGCTGTAGCATCCCCATGGTCACATGATTTACATTCAAATGCTTGACAACTGACTTACATTTATGACAAAATGATACTTCTTTATTCATTAGATTGGATCGATATACCATCTTAGTTCTAGGAACTGCAGGGTTAAATAATATTCCTTCTAATTTTTACCTTTACCTTTAATCCAATAATGTAGATTAGTCTCAGAGAAGGATTGGCCTCAAATCACCTCAAATCAGCCTAGTAGCACCTTTTCTGATCAACACATTTTATTAAAGAGCATATGGTATATAACTACTCCTTCATTTTTGGCTACCAAGGATTAACACAGCTGTCTTTCTGCAGTGTTGTTGTGCTGCAAATCCACTCCCATACTGGCTACATTACACAAATATAGCAGGAATTTGGCCAGTCACTCTCTTTTAGCCCAACCCATCTCAAAGGGTTGTTGTTGTGGAGGAAAAAAGAAGAAATAGGTATGTTTGATTTGATTACTTATTGTACCCTATGACTATTATTAAGTATTGTACCTTGTGATTCTTGACTCTTGACAAATGTATCTTTTCTCTTATGTACACTGAGAGCTTATGCACTAAAGACAAATTCCTTGTGTGTCCAATCACACTTGGCCAATAAAGAATTCTATTCTATTCTACTGCTGTCCTGGGCAAATTAAAGTTGATAAAGTAATAAAGGTGAAATAAAAATCTAATATAATAAAATAAAAGACACTGGAAGGATTAAATCCCTTGTCCTCCAGAGGTTTAGAAGGAAGAAAGACTGCATAGCAAATCATAAAGGGCAGCAATGGGAAAAACTTTATTTGATCAATTTTTTTATTGTTAGTGGCACATGCTTTTCTCACTTGGAACCCTTCATTGGGCATCACAGGTCAACTGCCATCCCTGGAATTCCCATCACCAACCTCAAGAAAACACACTGTGCCGGGCTGATATTTTGGATCAATTTTTTTTGACAAAGAATGCAGACAACATCGATAGATGTGTGCGTACTTAGGGTCAAATTCAACTCTTAGCCCCAAACAAAGAACAAAGGATCAAGTATCAGATCTTCTGGACAAAAAAGTTTCATGCCTGCCCAAAAGCGTACTTGGCAGGAAACCTTGGCAGGGATCCTGTTAATTAAAAAGGAATTGCTTTGCCCATAAAAACAGAAGCTCTCTGGCCCTGACCGCAAGGCCATTGCTAACATTCCTTGCAGGTGATGTCTTGACCCCAAGCCTGTGCATGGTACAGCGGTGTTCACTGCCTAGGCAAGTAGGGATTCTTCTTTCTTGAAAAATGTCAGAGGCTTCACAGAGAAAAAAATAATAATCTCGATGGCATTTCAGGCCTTGAGAGGCAGTTTGGTGTAGTGGTTAATGCATCAGGCTAGAAACTTGGAGGCTGTGAATTCTAGTCCTGCCCTAGGCCCAAAGCCTGCTGGGTGACCTTGGGCTGGCCATTTTCTCTCAACCTTAGCAATGAGACAATGGCAAACCACTTCCAAAATCTTGCCAAGAAAATTGTAGAGACTTGTCCAGGTAGTCGCCAGGAGTCAAAACAAACACACACACACACAAAGTATTGGCATTCAGAGATAGGATGTGGGTGGGAGAATGTCAGGGGTGAAATAAAAAGGAGGTAAGGGAAGAATCTTTAATAAAATATTTCTCCATTTTGGTAATTAAAAAAACATACAAACTTTGTCTAAATGTCTATGGAGATTCTCAGTCATCCAGGTCATTTAGATTAGATTAGATTAGATTAGATTAGATTAGATTAGATTAGATTAGATTAGACTAACACAGTTGGAAGGGACCTTGTAGATCATCTAGTCCAATCCCCCTCACCCACCCAAGCAGGAGACACTACACCATTTCTGACAAATGGCAGTCAATCCCTTCTTGAAAGTCTCAAGGGATGAAGCTCCTGTGACAACTCATGGTTGTCCCAAAGATGCTTTTTTAAAGAGGCAACTGGACTTTCAACTGTCTCTTGAAAAAAAAAATCACAAAGTTTGGGACAAGTTTGTCTAAATTCCTGTCAGAAATGATCCAAAATATCTTAATTGCCACCAGATCCCCATGTTCCCCACCCTGACCCCAGTATGAAATTGAAGTAGGTTGAGGGCCAAAACGAACCTTGACAGGGTTCAGATCTGCAAGTCCGACGTTCCATGGATTTCCCAGGGCATTTTGACAGCTGTCCTAGCACTGGTGCAGAGTTCTTCAGGCAGGTCCGGTGTCTGGTTTCGATGCCACTGAGGCCACATGCTGTTTGGGAACAGGGACTCCAGGGAGACCAACTGGACCATCCTGGCTTCTGCACAGGATCTGTTGGGCAGAACAAATTAAGGGGAAAAGAAACTCAGGACGAGAATTGTGTCTAGAAGTGTGATGGTTTGGGCAGTAAAGTCTTTACAAGGGATGACCAAGGTGTTTCTTCCTAGTGTTAGGCATCCAGAAATTATCCATAGTAATCAATCACTCCGAGACAAGCATAATCTCCAACTGATTTATTAGGAACAGCTCTGGTACGTCTATAGAAATTTCCAAAACAGAAACTCATTCCTAGCACGTGTCACAAAGTCCTCCCTATCTCCTCCCACTTACTATACTTCATAAATTATGAGAACCAATTAACTGCAGCTGGAATTTTTTAATGCGCATATGAAATAACCTTGAACTGTTCAACTCCCTCACCCCCTTTCATTGTTCACATTCTTGTGGCAGCTGATCTCAGAGCTGACACCTCTGAGCTGATACCTTGTTATATTGAAGATATCTTCTTTCATGGAGACCTAGAGTCCAATCGCTTTTATTTTATTTTATTATTTATTTTATTTTATCATTTTTTAAAAAATGAAATTCATTTTGTCATGAAAAGAATGCAGCCTAGATTTCTTTGGGTACAAATAAAAAACTAAGAGTTATTCACCCATATTTCTTTGTTTATTTTGGGGGCAAAGGGTAACTACCATTAGGAGAGAGGTACACTTCACTGTCATCATGGATCTAAGAAAAAGTGGGATGCTTGTAGGTAATTTAATGATCAAAAACTGCTTTTAAAAATGTCTGTACCTCCAGATCTCCCCGAGTTGCCAGAATTTGGGGAACTAATAACATGACTAATTAAATGACTGCTATCAGGTGCCTTGTCAATTATCTTGGGCTGCTCATGAAAGCTTAGATTTTTCACACTTTTAATGCCATGGCCATAAAAATCAGACAGAATGACTAAATAAGAGTTGAAAGGGACTTTGGAGGCCATCTAGTTCAAACCCCTGCTCCAGCAGGAGATCCCTAATAACAGAATTGGAAGGGACCTCAGAGGTCTTCTAGTCCAACTCCTGCTCAAACAGGAAACCCTATAACATTTCAGACAAATGGTTGTCCAGTTAAGAAGAAACTTCCAGTATTGGAGCACCCACCTCTGGAGGCAAGTTGTTCCACTGATAAATTGTTATTTCCCACTTACCCACAGGGCAGAGGAATCGGACATGATAGTTGGAGCAGGTCCTATTGCTGGGCTGCTCTTTGTTGAGGCAGTGGAAGCCTTCTTGGGGGCTGAAGCGCACGACTTCTCCCACTTCTTTGGGAAGCTCCCACTTAGTGGTGCGGGCTTGGATAGAGAGGGGCCGGGCACAGATGCGCTCGGGGTAGTAGAACCGGATGGCCGCCAGCGTCTCGAAATCCCCTTCGCCTCCAGGATGGTCCACATTGAACCAAGAGGTCCATTCCCCTGCAGGTAGAAGAGGAGGAAAAACACTCCCATGACTCTCAGTGGTGTGCAACAGGGCTATAACAGGGCTTTCCACACCAGGCCATCCAGAAAGAGGCCCATTTCACAGATGGGTACATCAAGAAATCAAGATTCCCCTTTTACGGATTTCAAAGGATCAAAACAAGGAAAAAAATAGATTCATAATATGCACTAAGAATGGCAGAAGAAATAGTTTTCAAATGGGCTTTCTCCACTTCATTTCTGTATCAAATTTATATGATGCTCAGCTACCCACAACTTGGGCTGTCTCACAACAACTAAAATAAAGAAAATATAATTATAAGCAATGATGTCAAGAGAAAGTAGTTGTTATATCAATTGTATAAGCTAAGGACAATTGTGGTTCAGTCGTATATTATGCAAACATAACAATTATTAACTCAGATTCTTACTATACAGGTAGTCCTTGACTTACAATCATTTGTCTAATGACTGTTCAAAGTTATAACGCCACTGAAAAAAGTGACTTTTGACAATTTTTCACGCTTACAGCCATTGCAGCATCCCCATAGTCACATGTTCAAAATTCAGACACTTGACAACTGGCTCATATTTATGATGGTTGTAGTATCCAGTGATCATGTGATCACCTTTTATGGCTTTTTGACAACCAAAGTCAATGAGGAAGCCAGATATATTAACAACCATATTAGTAACTTAACAACTGGAGTAATTTATTTAACACCAGTGACAAGAAGGGTCATAAAATGGGGCAAAACTCGCTTACAATTTTATTGCTTAGCAACAGAAATTTTGGGGTCAACTGAGATTGTAAATTGAGAACTACCTGTAACAAAATTTTTCCCAATACTAAAATTAAAGCTTTTGTTGAAAATAAAACATTCATTTTTTCATGATTTCAGAGCCATGTTTTATAGAAGGAGGGTTGTAAAAAACCCAGAAAGCTGTTAATTCCAATTTTGGAATTATTTATATTCCTTTCTAGTCTGAGCACAATTAAGAAGAAATCAAAGAGAATTAAGAACCAAACAAAAGACAGTAGTCAATAGAATGGAATGCTGGGCATGAAGTGTAGCTTGCAGCATCAGAAATGTCCACCAGGGAGGTCAAAAAAGTCAAGATGGTGGTCACAATTGCAATCAAAACCCTGCCCCTTTTTATACATATGACATCACAAATATTAAAAAGGGTGGGGCTTTGCTTGCCCAGCCACAGCCACTATATTGACTTTTTGCCTTATGTCTTCAACTCATGAATTAGCCTTCATATTTTTAAAAAGGTGACCCACCAACTGTTTTTTCATCAAGACGTGTCCTGGCTTTTATCCTTTTCTTATGTTTATTCAGTTGTTTTGTCTTGGCTGACTCAGAGTCATTTTTCATCTGTGGATCTGTGAAGAAAACCACAAGTTCAAATAAAAAATAATATTTTTATACTTTGAGGTTAAGCAGTTGCTTACTGAATAATATATACCTCACTGTGTCTAGAAAACACTCCTAGGCCAACACTAATCAACTATATTCTGACTAGGTTTACCTATTCAGCTAAATTCATTTTTTTTTACTACCGGTTCTGTGGGTGTGGCTTGGTGGTCGTGGCTTGTTGGCATGGCAGGGGAAGGTTACTGCAAAATCCCACTCCCTCCCCACCCCACTAACCTGCTTTCCAGCTCTGTTCTCCTGTGCAGGACAACAAAAGAAGACCCAGCCGATCAGGTGGGACTCGGGAGGCAGAGAATAGATGGGGCGGGGCCAGTCAGAGTTGGGATTTGCCAGTTCTCCGAACTACTCAAAATTTCCACTACCGGTTCTCCAGAACTGGTCAGAACCTGCTGAATGCCACCTCTGAAACAGACTAATTCTATCTATCAGACTAAACCATCTGGCTCTGGTTGGAAATCCAGCTGCATTATTTATTAAATAGCTTTACAGTTTTTGACTGGCAGATATGGTAGATGAGGAACTGTAATCTACAAGTGGAGATGAAATTAAAAGAGAGTTCTCTGAAGGCTCCTTATTTGTCCCCAGGATAACAACCAAAGCTGATTATAGGACTACAAATGTATGTATGTATGTATGTATACATGTATGATTTATAAAACTTATTGGCTGCCAATCTTACCATAGGGCCATGATGGCGAACCTATGGCACACATGCCACAAGTGGCATGCAGAGCCATTTGTGCCGGCACGCAAGCTGCAGGCAAATGTACCTCACTGCGCATGCGCGTGCCTCACAGCTGTTTTTTTTTGCTAGTTTGAGGCCTTTTTCGGCCTCCCAAAGGCTTGGAAAAAGCCTCTGCAAGGCTTTTCAGGACGAATAGGCCCGTTTTGTCACTTCCTGTAATACCGGAAGTGACGAAATGGGCATATTATTCAGTGGGGATTGCGTGCACATGAGCAGGGGGTGTGGGGGGGTGCCACACATTGCATTCTGGGTTCTGGCATGTGAGTGCGCGTGTGCTAATGCGCGCACAATTTTGGGCACAGGAGCCCAAAAAGGGTTAGCCACCATTGCCATGGGGTAACTCTTGGTGGCTTTCAGTCATAAAAATATGTTTATATGTATACATTTAAAATAAATTCCCCCACACACACATACCCTTAAACAGGCTCTCTGCTCCATCAGTAGAGTCATGAGAAATCTTGATTTATTAAACCAGAATGCTCTCTTGCTACCAAACAGCTCTCAAGGGATCAATCGGCTAAATTGAAGACTGTAAAACTCAGCCGTTTAAGATTCATGATATCAAAGCACTGCCATTAAAAATAAAAACAGCACCTACTGGCTAGACGGAGATGGAATTTCTTCAGCTGTATTGAAGAAGGTGCTGGACAAGAAGCAGAGAAACTCAGATGCTAGTCTCCTACCCCGAGCCGTGGAAGCTCATTGGCTGACTTTGGGTTCATCCCTCCCTCTCGGTCCAAGAGTCAATCAGGTGCAGCAGTGAAAGTGCTGGGCTAGAAACATATTCTAATTGCCCCTCGGCTGTGACAGCTCATTGGCTGATTTTGGCCCAATCCTTTTCTCCCAGCACAACTTACTCTCTACAACAGGGGTCTCCAACCTTGGCCTTGAACTTGTGGACTTCAAGTGCCAGAATTCCTCAGCCAGCTTTGCTTTAAAGTGGCCAAAGTTGGAGACCCTTGCTCTACAAGGTTGTTATAGAGAGGGAATACTATGTACACTGCTGATAAAGGCAGGGTGTAGTTCTAATAAATAAGCTCAATCTGCTACATCTGATAAATAAGAAAAAAAAAAAAAGGACCCAAAATCTGCTTAAAGCAGGGGTCTCCAACCTTGGCCACTTTGTTAGAAATAAGAAAATTCAAAAATAAAATGTAGGTGAATAGAATAGTGTATTATAGTATTACATTTACTAAATATAACTTCTAATACATTTACTCATTGTTAAACATGTACAGTACCTGCAATCAATTATTAAGTAATGCCACCCCTATTTCCTCCAGGAATTGGTACGTAAGATCAATCAAGAAGATAATAGGAGAAGAAATAAAATATTGCCTTAACTTTCTTTAATCAATTGAGATTTTGTTTTTCAAAATATCAGCTTAACTTTTACTTTGCATAGATGTTAGAAATGCATATAAGATGTGCTGAATGTAACATTAATATGTAACAAGTGTGGTGTTAGGAATAGATATTTCTTTGTTCTCAGACCATTAGAAAAGGGGCCCTGCTGAAGGGACATTTTTTTAATGCCAAGAAAGATAAGATGTGATGGGAGGTCATTGGGAGGTATCAAAGGAGATGATGTGGTCTCCATAAGGCGTCTCGGATTAGCTGTTCTCAGTCACTGGGTCGATGTAGGAGGGGTGTGGGGTGGGCGTCGGGATAGACGAACTATAAAATGTAATGTATTGAAATCTTAGGTGTGGTTCTTGGCTCAAACTTCATGTTGAAGTCAGCTGAGATCCTTCACTCTTTGCAAACAGCTTAGCAAAATAAAATCTCTGTATTTTCACTGATCCAAGTTTTTGTCATTTGGATTCATTTCCGACAACTTTAAGACTTGTGAACTTCAACTCCCAGAATTCCTCAGCAAGTCTTAAAGTGACCAAGGTTGGAGAGCCCTGGCTTAAAGGATGCCCACTCACTGGCATCTAAAAGCTGCCCCAATGGCATGTAGTTCCTTTTCTTTCTTCCTGCGCCTGGCAAATCAGACATTGTTACTGGGCCCACTGCCCTTCTCAGCGAGATGCTCTATTTACCCCAGCATCTGATTTCCAACTACAGCCCACAAAGAGGCATCATTTCTGCCACGCTTGTTTTGTAGCACCATATAAACTGGAAAAAAAAAACTACTATGGTTTATGCAGTTATAGCTAAGACTTCACTATCCGTGTCCCCTTCAATACTGTTGGACTGCAATTCCCATCAGCTGAAATAACAGAGCCTAATTACAAAGTCAAATGTCCCTTGAAGTGACCCAGCTACTGTGTACAACAAATTATAATCAATCTTTACAAAGAGACAACATGCCCATCAGTGGAAACATTTGGATAATGTCTTACTAAAAAAAAAGCTGATAAGCTTAATGAGGAAGTCTCTAACAAAATCCAGTTGCTCAAAAAGAAAGAAATAATTATTTTATTTAGATTGACAGGACAATATCTATTTGGTAACAGATTAAAATGAAAACTCTGCAGGATATATTGAAAATTTAAAGGGCTTGTTATTGGAAGGTTTTGATGTAGAAATTATTTATGGAATGTTATTTTTTAAATCCTTAATTTAATTTTTAAAAAAGGATATCATGATAAATAGTGATTTCAGCAAAGATATCTGTCATTTAAACTTCACTAATTAAATGGTTGAGGAAAGTTACTTTGCTTATTCCATAATTTAAAACTGTGTTTCTCTCATGCTGGCTGGGGAATTCTAAAGAGTTGAAATCCACACATTTTAAAATGGCAAGCTTGAGAAATGCTGCTTTAAAGGCTAAATGTTGGTTCCTTTTATATTCCTTTCCCAGACATTATTGATTATTAAAAGGAAGAAGGAAAGGACATGACTCTGGTGGCAGAGACTGCAGGACTGCCGAGCAGAGCAACAGAGCTCCTGCCCTACACATATCAGACAGCTTTTCCCTGCTGTGCAGCCATGCTGGGAATCTTCCAGAACCAGCTAAACCTCGTGCTGGGAAATTGAAATTTATCTCACCTTGAAGGTCACACAATTCAGAGATGTAAACTGAGCAAATGTCAGCAGAAGGAAAAAAGAATAAAATAAAAAAACTCTCTAGGAAGAGTAAAGTGTTCAAAAGAAAAGGCAAATGTCTCTTTTTTCCCCTCAATATCGTATATTTTTTATTTTGTCTTCTCTACTTCTCCAGAAAGAGCATCCCCAGGGAGTTCAGGAAATTCACAATGGTGGCTGGGACCACATTTAAAAGCTGTTATTTTGTTTTTTTTTTGGACTCCGGTGGGTGCTGTGGTCCCAACTGTTCTTTTTTAAAAGCAAGCTTCAATCCTGATATAAACATATCTTCATGCAAAGTAGGAAACAGATGGCTCTTTGGAGAAATGTTTGCAAGACGGATACTTAAACATGTTGATGTTTCTCAGATAACCATCTGTGTGGAGGAATGGACAAGCACCCCTATGAGGAATGGTCAAAAGATCATTCTAGAATTACAAGGTTCAAAAGGGCCCTTGAAGGCCTTAGGAAGGATCAACCCACTATTCACGGCAAAACTCTAGATGCTGATGGCTGTCCAACTTCATTCAGAAAAGGGATCTTCTGATTCTGTTTGATGGGAAGCCGGTTTGAGGTAGTGGTTAAGGTACCAGGCTAAATCCTAGTCCTCCTACCCAAGGGATCGCCTGCTGTCACCATCGGCCTCCTGCCGGCCAGTGCGCTCCCACAGGGTGGGCCTCCTTGGGCTGCGGGCAGCCGGACAATGCCAGCTGGCGGCCCTGAGGGTGCGGGCCTTCTCTGCGGGGGCACCCTCCCTCTGGAATGAATTACCCCTGGAGATGCGAGCCATTACTGACCTGCAAACCTTCCGGCATGCACTAAAGACCCACCTCTTCCAATAGGCCGATCTGGCCTAGTATCAATTACTAGGATTTTAATTTTTGGTATTTTTAACTTTTTTACCTTGTTTTATAGTGTTATTCCAGCCACTTGTTTAATCTCTTTTTAAATCTCTTTTTAATTTTTTATTAATTGTGTCGTTTTATCTTGGCTGTACACCGCCCCGAGTCCCATTTTGGGAGAGGGGGCGGTATAAAAATTTAATAAATAAATAAGGCATGAAGTCAGCTGGGTGACCTTGTGCCAGTCACTCTCTCTCGGTCTTAGAAAGGCAGCAATGGCAAACTGCTTCTAAAATCTTGGCAAGAAAAGTGCAGGGACTTGTCCAGGCATTTGCCAAGGAGTTAGCACTGATTGCCCCCCAACATACACACACAAACACACACACATATACAGATGATCCAGCCACTTCCTTCCCTGGTATATTGAGATACACGTAGATATACTCACAACCACAACTGGGACCAGGATTTTTGTTGCTAAGATAGGTGGTTGTTAGCGAGTCACGCACAATTTTATGACCTTCCCCCCCCCCCCATGGTTAAGCAAATTACTACAGTTGTTAAGTGAATCACGCAGTTGTTACATGCATCCAGGTTTGCTTGTGGGAAGCCCACTAGGAAGGTTGCAAATGGTGATGACATGTGCCTGAAACACAATAACTATAGTAAATACATGCCTTTGCCAGATGCCCAAATTTTTGATCATGTGATTGTGGGGGTGCTAACTGAGTACCACTTTTTTCACTGCCATTGTAACTTTGAATGGTCGCTAAATAAAGGGTTATAAGTCAAGGACTACCTGTATATTGTATTATATTCAAAATCATATTGAGATAAGAAGAACCCCAGTGGATTAGACCTTGGATCCATCTAATCTGGCATTCTCTGCCAACACTAACTGGTCAAGTGGATAGGAATAGCACTTATATACTGCTTCACAGTGCTTTGCAGCCCTCTTTAAGTGGTTTACAATGTCAGCATTTTGCTCTGGATCCTGTATCCTCAGAGATGCATTTGGGAAGCTTGCCAGCCCAAGTTGGAGGCCAAGAACCCCCTTGAAATGTTGCTTCCCAGCAACCAATATTTAAGCCTTGCTGCCTCTGTGTCAGAAGGCAGTAAACCATCATTGTTAAGAGCATTCATAGCCTGACCCTCCAGATGCTGCCTTGAGCATACAGGCTGATAGCAAACCCTATTGTTTTATCATTTCCTTCTCTGTGTGTTGAATCACCTTCTGCCATTCTCTCCGTGTTGCTCTCACTTTGGGGTGAGTGTGTGCTATATGCTTCCTTTCTTTTGGGGGTAGAAGACAATCTGTACAATGCCACCCAACATACTAACAAGTGGAGGAGCTCTTCTCTAAAGAGCATCACTTACAAACCTTGGCAGACTCCAACATCACAAATCACCTGGATTTTATTCAAAGAGAAAGCTGGCGCTTCAGATCTTTCATGGTTTTATAATTTATTCTAACAAATACGGAACACAATGCAGTTTTACAATTCCAGCTTAGGGTTTCTTTCAGTTCTTAGTGGCTGTTTTTGGCAGATGGGCATTGATTAATTAATTGGCTCAGCTCCTCCTACCCTTCCCTTCTGCCCACTGGGCTCACAACGTCTGGTTCTGCAGAGGAATCTGCCCCTTTTCACCATTTTCTGAAGGGGCCATTCTATACCCAGACTTAGTGCTCTTTGGATAGAATTCTAAACTAGTTTTAAAGAATTTAGTGGGAGTGTTTTAAAAACAAAAATAAGTCTACTGAGAAAGTGCTAACCCACTGCTGTATAAAAGGTAAAATGAAGATGGTAAAGAAAATTGGGTTCTGCCATTTGCATATTGCTGATTCTGGTGCCATTGATCATTTATCATCTTTACACAGCTTTTCTTGACAAGGGCATTGTCCTTTCTTCACTGGTTTTGTTTCTTTGGGCAGTGTAGCTGTCAAGCACAAGAAATCAGAAAATCCAGGCAGTTCAAATGAATATAAAGGTTTATTGCAAGCTTAAGGTCTCTACAAAAATCTGAACTACTACGATCAAAACAAATTGGTGGTAGATAAAGAGTCAATGGAATTCAAGGCAGGCTGGAGTTAGATCTCGTGTGGGAGCAAAGGGAGTTGAGACTAACGGTGTGTTTGACCCCACCCTCAGGCTCAGCCTAGTCATCTCCTACAGTAGCACTATTATTACAGAAGCCACATCAGTCCTTCAAGGTACGCCAGGTCAAGAAACAAGCACCAGAGGGATTCCAGGAATGCCACTTTATTGTACAGGATATCTTCAAAGCTTAGGACAATATTGTCCAGGGTTATTTTAACACTCTTTCTCACTCTTTCTGCTTTCCTAAGGTTTAGCAACTTTTAGCCTCTTCCTTCCAAAAGCCAGCACTAAATACCTCTGCAGCTGGGCTAGTTTTAGAGATGGGCTTCTTTTAGAAGAGCACTAGACCAAGATTACTTGACTGGTGGTTAAACCAGCTCATCTAAATACCTGCTTGCATTTGCAGAACCCACCACACATTAAAGAGATTGACTGGTGGTTGTTTTTCCTGTCAGCAGATGACACTCAGCAGGAGAGGGGAAGCCTGAAATATCTACCAATTGTTTCCTTAACATCTTCCATGTTAAACCAGCAAAGGCAACACTATTCATCAGCAGTGATTCTAGGGATCAGACTTCAGGTAGTGCAATTTATGCCAGCATAGTTCTCTGCTGCCTCATGGATTGGAGCTCAGCAGTTTACATCTGCCTGTGCTTCAATGCTCCCCTTTACTTAGCTTACTAAACAATCACCGGCATTAAAATCATGATGGGAAAGCTACATGTAAGAACATTAAAAAAGACTGGATCAGATTATGGGTCTTTCTGAACTGGTGTCTTCTCTGGACCAGGATACTTGTGGTTGATCTTCCCCACTATATAGTATTTAAAATTTGCAACTAGACCACCTGTTCCCATGGAGGATGCACCTGACTTTTGGTATCCAAGGACTGACATATGCAAATTGGGAAGTAATCTGCTGAAATGAATAGGGTTCTCTCCCTTTGTTTATAATAAATAGATCTAAATATGGATAGATCTAAAAATAATATAGGAAGTGATCTGCGTAGAAGAGACCAGGAGATCTGTCCAGTCTAGCAATCTGAGTTCATAGATTGGGCAACAAGATGCCTTTTCAAAGTTCAGTAGAACATTCCCCTCATCCCACCCTCAATAATTACCTGTCTCTATCAAGGCCATGTTTAATCATTGTGTTATTAGATCTTTCTCCCCCATAGATAAGGCCAGTCACCATTTCAAGTTAGCTAAAACTTGCCTTAAGAGCATATTTGCCTTTTGTCGACACAACAGCTCACTCTCATTACCTCTTACAGTAGTGCATTCTGGTCACAAATCATAGGAAGAGGCCCCTTCCTTATATAATCTCAAATTCTGATCTCACTAGAAAGGGATCTCTTCTATCTCTCTTTCGCTGGATCTCAGCAGCATATCATCTAGCAATTATGGACAATTATCAACTCTTCATTAATTACAGCTGCATGGTAAATTAGCCTCAGCCCTCTTCCAAGTCCAACCTATGTTGTTGTTGTTGCTGTGGGGAAAAAATAGGAGCAAGAGGGTGGGGTATGCTGCTTTGGGGACAGAAGACAATGAAATTAATGAAGACTGTCCTCCTTGTTCTTGAAGTTTTGTGGACCTTGTTGCCATTTTAATTCCTAGGTAGCTATTCAAATCGATAAAAAAGCTGTCATGTGGTATGGGGAGGGGCAGAAAAAAACCTCTCTTTCTCTGTCCACATACACACAAATACATGCGCACGTTTAGATATACCAATACCTTGAGCCAAGGCGCCGATGAAGACAAAAGAAATGAAGACAAGGGCCAGTTTGAGTCCTGTCATTGCTCCAGAAGGTCTTCTTTGGGGGTGTGGGGGTCAGAAAGCTTCTCTCTGCACCTCTGGGGAGGGACTTCTAGGCTGAGATCCTGAACTGAGCTGGAAAGATCGTAGGCTGAGCAGAACAGCAGGTTTTTATAGGACTCAGCCTTCAGTCTTCATTGGTTGGGAGTCCTTCTTGGATAGACTGCCTGGACGGGAGAAATTAGAGAGACGCAGAACCCAAAGCATTTCAACCTGAGTAGCACTTGGAAGAATATCAGGGGATTTTTATGTTATTATTATTGTTTTTGGGAAGGCTTCAACAGAAGCTATTCTAGTTGCTAAAATTGGACAGAAGCTGGAAGGCAATGAAACCACAAATGAGCTAATGTGAAGCGAGGTCATGCTAAAGAGCTCTCCTGATAGAGGTGGCTTTTAAATTGTGTGCGGGATGGGAGGAGGGAATAGAGACCTTTGGATTCCTTTTGAAGTCACAGTTAAAAGCTGTCATTATACAAACCTGCCCACCAGTATTTTTAGTGGGGGAATGGAGCATTTTTTGAAAACTTTGTGTCAGAATATCTGGACAGCACAGGCTGTTTGTGATGAAGGCTCTGGAGGATCCCTTCTGAAATGCTTCCCATCAGATAGAGATGATAGACATAGATATGATAGAGAAATAAATATAGATGATAGAGATGATGGATGTTACAGAGATAGATGATAGATGATAGTGGATGGATAGCCAGAGAGATGAGAGAGAGAGAGAGAGAGAGAGAGAGGACCAACATTAATAGGCTACATAAAATGATAACATAGCTTAATTGATGGAATCCAGTTTACACCCACTTTTCAGAGATAATCTAGAGAAGGACAATAAATACTAGCTCTATCTTTATTGTAAAGTCACATTAACAGCATCTTGCAAGTTTGAAAGTTTTTCTCCCCTCCCCTCTTTTTACTTTCTGGAAAATTAGGGAGGAGGGGGTGCTTTCTGAAACGCTTCTCACAAGTGCCTCTTTCTGTGGACCAAGATAACTTTAATGTGAAAGTTGAGTAGGTCTGCAACTCTTCCTACATCTTCCAAGGTCATTCGAACATACTATTAGGCTCATCCTGCTGGACCAACTGGACAGCCAGAGACAATAGGAGATAAGCCATCCCTCAAATAGCATTCTCCCCCCGCCCCAGACATGAGAATTGAAGGGGCAGAGCTTATATGGCAACACTTTTTTGTCCTTTGGCCTCCTTCTGCAAATGTCTGTGGTCTATTCCTTCATCTTGCTTTCTATTTCTCTCAACCACTGGACTCATCACTGCTGCTATTCACAGAATTGCAGCAGCCATCTTGATTTTCTTCTCCCCACCTCCAAGATGCCCCTCCCTCCATATTTAGTCTCATAATTATACCTTCTTTAGGTTGGCTAGCAAAGTGGCAATGCCTGCATCTCTACAATTGTTCCAGTGGAAGAGAGTATGTGTAGATGAAGCTTGAATTATTGGTTCCTTGATGTCCTCCGAGTTGGTTGTTTTCTGGCAAATCTTTCATTACCGAGCTAAGTAACATCATCAGCACTCCTCAAGAAAACTTCCCTGCTATGGTGAGATACAGGTAAGTCCTCGACTTACAGCCACAAGTGGGATTGGAATTTCTGTTGCTAAGCAAAGCAGTTGTTGAGTTACATTTGGTTTTACAACTTTTTTTGCCACAGTGGTTAAGCAAATCACTACAATTATTAAGAGAATCAGATGGTCATTAAGCAAATCTGGCTTCCCCCACTGACTATGCTTGTTGGAAGCAGGCTGGAAAGGTGACAAATGTGGATCATGTGACCCCAAGATGCTGCATACATGCCGGTTGCCAAGCACCTAAAATTTGATCACATGATTTGGGGGGAAGCTGTGAGGGTCATTAGTGTAAAGAGTGATTGCAAGTCACTTTTTTCAGTGTTGCAATTTTGATCACTAAATGAATGGTTTAAGTCGAGGACCGCTCCAAATTAAAGAGGCATGGCGATAACCACGAATCCTTATTCCACTCCTTGCTTGTTGTGAACTACTCAAATTCTCCAAATTCATTTTTTACAATAGCTTCTTCTTCATTATCCCTCAGGAAAATAAGTATTCTGTTACATCTATTAGTCTTACTATATTCCTCATTCTGGCATGAACTACACACCGATTTTGCACTAGTCTATTTATTAAGTCCATACCCCAACTTTATTCTTTGTACAACTCAAAAAAGCACACGTAACACTCGCTCCAACAACAGCCCTTGAAAGCTCTTGAGGACAATATACACTCTCTGGCTCAGTTTTGGCAGCAGCTACTCAAAGCTTGACCAAGTTGCACCTAGACAAGAATCTCTATTGAATACCAAAATAAGCAGTTGTTTGCCCCTCTCTATGGGAGAATGTAGTTTCTCTCTCATACTCATTTCAGTTTAAATCCAGAGCTTCCTTTTCCCACTTTTTGCACAATTTAATGGCTTCTTGCTTTGCTCAACTTGACTTGGTGCTGGATGTTTTGTTGGTTGTTGTCTTAATCAGCCTTCCCACAGTTAAACTTCCAAATGTGTAATTCAGTAAATTCTATACCAAAAGGACTTTTGTTTTGTCTGAAAAAAGGCGAAGAAGAAGAGAAGGGCTCACATCTGTGATATTTATGTTTTAAAAGCTTGTATTGGGAAAAGTTTACAAATATGACATCAGGAACATTTGTGTTAACAAAGTGTTTCTCTGGGAAATTCCATTACAAACCATGCACATTAAGGTTGTGTACAAAAAATATTTTGATATTTTGGGGAGAGTTACAGATGTAAATAGACGCAAATCATCCCAAGATTGGCCAACTGAGGGACATTTCTGGAAAGCCTTTTAAAACTCCAGATAAATTAGGCCCTTTAGATTATGCCTTATTCACAAGGGTTGTTGATGATCTTAAAAGAACTATTCTGGAAGCCTAAAAATTCATTTGGAAAAAAATAAAACGATCACTAGAGGGAAGCAAAGGTCTTTTTCTATATCTTTACTGCCATCTCATGGTACAGGTAGACCTCAACTTATTACTGGTTGCTTAGCAACTATTAGAAGCCATAATGGACCTCCCAGTGCTATTTACAACCTGGATTCAAAATTCCAATAGCCACACCCACATGTGGTCATATGATCATAGTTTGGGTGCTCGGCAACCGGCCTACAATTTGACGTTTTTCCCCAGAAACCAGTGTTTACTTACACAATGGATTTGCTTAATGGTCGGTCCATTCACTTAATGAATGGACCGCCATAAAAAAGATCATCAAATCACTCAGGATCATATAGTGATCCACTTAACAAGTAGCACAATTTACAACCATAATTCTGGGCTCAATTACGGTTATAAGTCAAAGACTACCTGTATGTCCTTTTTAATAGAAAGGGAGAGGGGGATGCCAAACTGTGGGGAGAGAAAGCTTTAAAAATGCCAGTTACAATTGTACCCATCTGTTGCCCTTCCATTTTTTTTATATTAAACACCTCCTGTTTTCTGTGGTGTGTATACATTAGAAGGGCAGGGGAAATTTTTAATATAAATAAAGATAAATAAATAAATAGAACATTGCTCATCCCTTTTCCATCAAGGTCTAACTCCTGTCCCAAATTGTTCCTTAAGGCCTAGCAAACTTGAATGCCTCTTCCCAGCACCTTTGCCTCACCTATACATTGAGATCTTTCAGTTCAGGTGTATTCACCTGAAGGCAGAGTGGGGTGGACTATTTAAAATTTGCAAGAGGTGGGCATATTAGCCTCTTCCCTTGCAGCTACCCCTACCTCAATTGCAATGGCCTAGTCCCAGATGGAGTGCATAATATTTGGGTGAGACCATCTTGAAAGAACATACCCCCTGAAAGTGTTCTAAGACATATAAAATATATTTAGATCCGCTTTTGGCCTTACATTGCTAAATACTGCTTTGGGAATCAACAGGGAAGAAGGAAAATTTAAAAATTGAGTGTGCTTTCATAAAAAAACCCTCTCTTTCCTAAGGGCATACACACAAACACAAACACACACACACACACACAAAACCTAGACATAAATCAGCTTTCAGCAGATTTAAAAAAAGAAATTGGCTTGAATTTTAATAGGTTTCATAACAGTTATTTGAAGAGGAATTTATGTGTGTATCTTTTAATTTACATTTTCCGGAGGGGTCCTCTTAGGTGGCTCAGTTGTCTGAGCATTCTGTTTCTTCCAAATGATTTTGCCAGATTTTTTTAAAATGAATTAAACAATACTATTATACATTCCAAAGCCTAGACATGGAACTGATTAATACTGGGGAATCTCATTTTGACATTCAAGAGAAGCAAACCAGGGAGTTCTCAGCAGGGCCAAGATAGCCAGAAGCTACAAACTTCTGGATGATTCTGAGCTCTACAGCAAGGTTGTCCAACTTTGGCAACTTTAAGACCTGTGGACTTCAGCTCCCAGAATTCCCCATACTGGCTGGGAAATTCTGGGAGTTGAAGTCAACAAGTCTTAAAGTTGCCAACATTGGACACCCTTGCTCTACAGAGAAACCACACACTCTGTGCCAGGGTATTCTGGCAAATTCAGTTCGAATTTTTTCTGCACATCGTAGGGGAGGAAGCGCCCAGCCACCAGGTGGTGCTTGCCCATAAATCTTGTGGCACATTGCTTTGGAGCCGCCAAGGAGATGAGAACATCAGGGCTGATTCCATCACTGCTGCCCATCTCTACATCCCAACCTGCAAAGAAAGAGCAAAAATAAGGCAAAAAACCCCAGGACAATTACAGGAACACCGCTTGATCTGAGCTCTAATTATCCAGATATCCCCAGCAGGGAGTGTATTCTCTATTTCTCTTTCAATAATTCATTTTCAGATATTTTTGCAGCTTTAATTAAAGGAAACTCTAGATGCTAAAGTTTTGTGGTACTATTGGCCTTTGCACATCCCACATGGAAGCAAACTTCCCAAACTTGAAGGATTGTCCCAGGATGGGAGGGGGGGGGGACTGATTTTATTTATATATATTTATTTTTTACTTTTATTGTTTTTATAAATAATGTAAGGCAGCAAACGTACTTCATACTCCTTCCTCCTCATATTTTCCCCTCAAGGCAACCGTGTGAGATAGATTAGGCTGAAACAGTGACTGGCCCAAAGTCACTCAGCCAACTTTTATGCCTAAGGCAGGACCAGAATTCACAGTCTCCTGGTAATTGGCCCAAAGTCACCCAGCTGGCTTTCATGCCTAAGGCAGGACTAGAACTCACAGCTCCTGGTTTCTAATATGATGCCTTAACGACTGGACCAAACTGGCTTATTTGTCATTACTTCTACTGTAAATAGTGGTGGGATTAAAAAAAAAAAATACTACTGGTTCTGTGGATGTGGCGTGGTGGGAGTGGCAGGGGAAAGATACTGTAAAATCTCCATTCCCTCCCTACTCCTGGGGGAAAGTTATTGCAAAATCCTATTCCTCCCCACCCCACTAACCTGCTTTCCAGCTCTGTTCTCCTGTGCAGGGCAACAAAAGAAGACCCAGCTGATCAGCTGGGATTCAGGAGGCAGTGAATAGATGGGGACGGGGCCAGTCAGAGGTGGTATTGGCCAGTTCTCTGAACTACTCAAAATTTCTGCTACTGTTCTCCAGAATTGTTTAGAACCTGCTGAATACCATCTCTGCTCCTAAAGGGTGGGCAACAAGCAGATCCAAACTCAAACTAAAGAAAATTTTCCCACCCATGAATGCTATTAGGCAGTGGAACAACTTGCCTCTTGGAGCCATGGAGGCTCCATCACTGGAGATTTGCAAGAAATGTTTGGTAGTTGCATGGTCTGTGGATTCTGCCCTGGGCAAAGTTTGGACTAGGAGGCCTCTAAGCTCTCTTTTGATCCCATGATTTTATCTGGTAGAACTAGAACAAATGAGATGAATTGTCAAGGAGGTTGACACCGAAGAGTGATTAGGAAGACCTTGACAGCAACAACTGATGAACAGTAGAACTGATGATTGCATGGAATGGTTTCTACCCCTTCAGTGGAGATTTTCAAACAGAGTAGCAGGGATGGTACAGTGTTTCTCAGTCTCGGCTCCTTCCAGTTATATGGAGTTCAATTCCCAGAATTCCCCGGCCAGCTTGTTTAAAAACAGACCAATGCTTTGTGCCGGTGAATATCACATTTCTTGTTCCTTTAATTTAATTTAAATTAAATTAAGTTCTGATTATACCATTGTCAGTGGAAAGAAATTTGAACATTTAGGGGAGGGGAAGTTTATTCCCATTCATGTCTCATCTGCCTGTTTGTTCTTCCACAGAAGAAATTCCTTCCCTTGATGGTGAAAGCAGGTTTCAGGCTACCACACTCTCTAGACACAGCAAAACGTGTCTGAAGATGACATCATGTCTCATTTTAGGAAAACTGATTCCTTCTTACAGCAAGCTCTGCCGTTCAAAAGAACCGCCTCTTCAGACAGCCACCACAGGTGCCAACGAGCCAAGCTGGAACTTGGCAAGAGGAAGGAAGTATGAAGAAGTGGAGAAGGGATTAAAATGAAGATGAGAGAGAACCAAGGAATGTCATGTTCTGAAAGAACAGGGAAGTGGAGATGGTAATGCGCGGGGGCGTCACTAATAGAGGCTTCTTGTTTGTGAAATTTATCCTCGCAAGCAGCATTCCTCCTATCTGGTATTCAGATGTGTTCAGACTACTTCTTAGAATCTCTAGCCAGCAGTGAGCATTTTGTCCTAACTTACTTTACTTTGGGGTTTTTTTAATGACTACATAACAAATATTCCACCTACAAAGCTTTAAGGAATGCATGGAATCATAGCATGAAAGGGACATTCTAATCCAGAGCTGTCAAACTCACGTCACGGCGATGTCACATGATGTATCGGGACTTCCCCCCCTTCCCTAAACCAGGCGTGGGCATGGCCAGCGCATGACGCATCCGGTCCACGGCCCAGGGGTTTGACAACCCTGTTCTAATCCATCTAAACCAGTATTTGTCAATTTCAGCAACTTTGTGACATATGGACGTTAACTCCCAGAATTCCCTAGGCAAGGCTTGGGATTGGGAGTTAAGTTGAAGGGAGTGGCTTATTTCCATTTTATGAAAATAACTTCTGAAACACATTTGATTAAAAAAAAAAACACAGTTGTGGCATTGAAAGTAGTGTGGATATAAATGCACTTGATTTGATTCACTTGGGACCCTCTTAAATTCTTCACATCTATCAATTGCCTTCAGTGAATATGGCAAAACTGACATTCCATGAGCAGGAGTAGTCTACCATCAGTTATCAAATATTGGGAATGAATGATACCCCCATGCACTCCATTTTTTGGCTTCCTGGGCCTCAGGAAAGCCTCCTCGGTGAAGCAGTAAGACAGCAAGGGGGATCCTGGCACAGCTGATTGTTGGAATAGTTGATCATTGGGAGGAAAAAAAAGAAATACTGTAAGGAGTGGCTGGACGGGGCAGGGCGGGGTGGGGGAGAATGCAGTCAGTGATGCGTGCAATGTCACTGGGAGGGGAGGGGCGGGTGGAGAAGGGAGGGGCCAGCCAGGGGCACGGTTTGCTGGTTCTCCGAACTGGGCAGAATAGTAACTGGTTCTATAGAACCGGTCTGAACTGGTAAATCCCACCTCTGGTTTCCACCCATTACTTCTTGTCCTACCCTCAAGTGCTTTGGAGCAGGGGTCGGCAACCTTTTGGACCTCAGGGACCACCAAACTCATAATTTTAAATCCCGGGACCACTAATATGAATTTTGACTGATGGTGGTTTGCTGACGTTGGTGAGAGAGAGAAAGAGAGAAATCTGATCTAACCTCTCTCTCTCTCTCTCTCTCTCTCTCACACACACACACACACACACACAAACACACAGAGACAGGGGTGGGATTCAAATTTCTTAATAACTAGTTCTGTGGGTGTGGCCTAATTTGTGGGTGTGGCTTGGTGGTCATGTGACTGGCTGGGCATGGCTTGTAAATATTATAAATATTTATATAAATGTTGATTTTTTTTTTATTAAAAAAGAGCAACTTTTACCAAAATCAGGCAAAGCAGGCAGGCAGATTGAGTTGCTCACCAAATCACAGATTCATTCAGAGATCTATGATTCTGCCATCGGCTACCTGAGTTTGTCACATAAAATTTGCTTGCAAGCAAACTCATAAGATTTGCTAGCAAGCAAACTCACACAATTAACTCACAACACACCATGTATGTAAATATTGAATTTTTTTATTTAAAAAGAGCAACTTTTACCCAAAATCAGGCAAAGCAGGCAGGCAGATTGAATTACTCACAGATTCATTCAGAGATCTATGATTCTGCCATCGGCTACCTGCACTGACAAATAGAAGCTTCAGTCCTAAGGAAGGTTCGGCTGTGCTTAAAAGCAGAGCCGAAGATCTAAAGATTAGCTAGAAAGCAAGAAATGCAATGATTTCCTGCTTTCTAGCTAATCTAAATCGCCCGGCACAGCAGAACAGCTGATGGTCGGGGAAAAAAAAAAGGAAAAATAGCAACTTAGCAAGGCAAGTTTGCCGGGTAAGGAATGAACGGGCAGGGAGGGTTCCTGCAGGCCATGTGGGCGGCGCAGCCTGGTGTTCCCGCGCAGCCTGGATTAATTGCTTTGGGGGGTGCCCTGGGGTGACATTTCTCTGCGGACCACCAAAATTTTCTCGTGGACCACCAGTGGGTCACAGCCCACCGGTTGGTGACCACTGCTTTGGAGAGTAGTTTGACTCCCTCTTCTTTGTGGCAGCCCCTGAGATATTGGAACACTGCTATCATGTCTCCCCTAGTCTCTCTTTTCTTCAGACTAGATATACCCAGTTCCAGCAACCGTTCTTTATATGTTTTAGCTTCCAGTCCCCTAATCATCTTTGTTGCTCTTCTCTGCACTCTTTCTAGACTCTCAACATCTTTTCTACATCGTGGCGACCAAAACTGGATGCTGTATTCCAAGTGTCAGTAGGGGAGCAAGGGGAGATCAGAGCTTCCATCTACACACCTGATGGGACATCCAGGCTGACAAGAGGAATCCGAATTTGTTTGAGAGTTGACAAGATTGTGCAGTAGGGCTCCGATAGTTCCCCCAGGCTGTCTTCTACGCCAAGCATGGCATCAACCACCAGGTTGTATGCATCACTGATTAGCTGAACCTGCCAGAAGGAAAGGGAAAAATTGCATTCAATGCCATATTAGCCTTCCAAACCCTTCATTATTATTTCCAAAATAAAACAAGCTTACTCAGAATTCATCGTGCAGGTGTTTGTTTTTTTTAAAATGCATCCAGTTTTATATTTAGCCCCTTGCACAAGAAGCTTAATATATGTTTCTGTTTACATTGTGTTACATTGGCTACATTACAAATAAATTATGATATTATGGTTTAATTTAATTTAAACAAATTTAATTTGCTCAGGGATCTCATCACCAAGCCAAACCTGAATCTCTCTCTAGGGCTGTGGTATTCATATATGTACTTTGTATTGTGACATCTCCCATGGAAGGGAGACTGTGATAGCTCATTACCCCAAATATCTTGAAATTCTTCTGCACTGATGGGAAGATCTGAAGACAAAATGTAACTTGACCAAATGCTTCCACAGAGTGCAGGAAATAGCATAACTGAATGCTTGAAGAGGACATCTGTCCTTCCTGATTATCTAGGATAGTTCTGTGTCCAGTGTTTTTCAATTTTGGCAACTTTAAGATGTAAAGTTTTTCAATTTTGGCAACTTTAAGCTATGCTGGCTGGGGAATTCTGGGAATTGAATTCTATACATCCTAAAGTTGCCCAGGTTGAGAAACCCAGCCATAGACAACACAATGTTTATTAAGTATTAAGAAATATAATTAATAAAAAAATCAATAAAAATTTAAAAAGAACAGAAATACAGCTGTAGACCCTTAGCTCAAACAGCCTCACATGCGGAAAAACTTGATCGTTGTACTCTGCCTCGAACTCTTGGAGGAAAATTGGACATAAATTTAAATGAAGGAATGAACAGGGAAATGGATAATAATCAAACTAGCTTGTCAATGAATGAAACCAGTGTGATAAATTAAATGGCATGGATATTTAGCAGAAGCATTGTACCTGCATTTCTCTTTGGATAAGAGGAAAAACAGAGCAAATGTTTTGCACGACCCCATATTATTTTTACCATTAGAGGTTTCAGTTGTAAGCTTTTATTTGATTTAATATCTTTGTATTCTCACAAAACTTTTTGTTTTTCACTTGACTTCTGGGTGGCTTCTATACCGCATGATTGCTGAAAGGAACTTCAATTTCATGAGGTAAAATCAAATTGCAAAGCCAAAACCTTTTAAAAAATTACTTTGTTTCCTCCCTGCCTGCATCCATACTGAAATTAGGAAAACTTTAAAATCCAGCAATCATTTAGAGGATAATGCTTTTGGAAAGCTTCAACCGAAATCCAGCCAAACCGATTTCTGCTGAAGTTTGTTGCCAAGAAGGCAAGAGCAGCTATATTAGAAAATGTGATTCAAAGAAGCTGGTTGGACTCTGCTTTGTTTGAAAGATCAAATAGAAGCGTTGAGTTAAAACCAGATACAATTGTTTGTTTGTTTAGAAAATTTATACCACTGTCCATTCACTCTTGGTGACTGGGCAATTTACAAAAAATAAATTCCCAATATACAACCATAAAATCAATAATCTGCCATCCTCCTGTGACAGCAATGTCAAACAAGCCAGTTGATGGGCTTCATCCCACTTTGGGTTACTCAGACAAAATTTTTCAAGGGAGTGCCATATTTTACACAGAGATGCAAAGAAATGATAAGGATTTCCTTAGCCCTTTCTGGTGGTTTTCAATGCATAATAAAATTTCACAGGCCCTAAATGGACATGATTTTACCGATTATTGGAAACAAAATAAGCATCAGGAAAAACAATAGCCTGCAAAATAATATATAAGAGAATGAATGCAATGTTTATAATATAGATATATATCCATGTGAATTTTTTAAAAGGCATAAAAAGTTTTAAACACAAGAACCCAACGTTAAAACTGAGAGTGAGTGGGTGGCCATATAAATTATCTAAATACATAAATAAAAATAAAAATTAAGTGATAAATCATATAATTCACAAATCCATACAGGGACATAGGTTCATGTATCACAAACACCCATTAAAAATGGATGTGCTTCGATTTTACACTTTTCAGTAGCATAAATATTGAACATGCTGGCTTAACCATAGCGCAGAATAAAGGAATCAGTCAGGCTAATATAATAACCCTGAATTAATAGCAGAAAGAGAAAAGATAAGAAAGCAACTGCTATACATCCTCAAGTCTGGATATCTCTCACAAAAGGCATCCATTTCTTCAGAGAATGCAGAGCAATTAAGAAATTATCTACAGAGCAATAGAATACAAAGCTTACTCAGAACAAAATAGGTCATGAAAATTCTGTACTGTTGCTAAAATCCCATACAATTTGTATAATATTCATTTGTTTCCAGCACATTCTCCCTCTTTCTATTGGTCCCATAAAATTCAAGTTCATTAGAAGTAGAGGTTTTCTATATTGGTCCTTTCCCTAGCAGATCTGGACCAATGATGAACTACAGGTGAGACCAAATTTGGTTCAAAAAGAACATTATGTAAAATAGATATATGGAATTAAAATCTAAGTCAGAGATAATTCTAGTATCAAGAAATATTTTTCAACCTTAAGAAGACCCAGGAAGAATCAGGTATAAATTATTAGATCCATGCTATTGAATCACTAATCCTCATTTAGCAACCACAATTGGCACTGGCAACTGGATCATTAAGCAAAACAAACACGAAGAGAAACCATGACTGTGTTCAATGGGTGTAGAGATTTTTAGACATCCAGGTCATAGTTGTCTCAAAGAAGCTTTTTTCAAAAGGCAACTGGACTGCCTCAAGAGCTCTCAGGGAGAGTGCTAACAACCAGATGACTGCAAAGAAATAAGATCTTTCCCATCCACCCTCTATCCTGACAGAACTAAATCCTTCCATAGCCTCCACCATCCCACCAGAACTAACGAAGCTTCTTGGATAAGAAGCAAAATGTCTTCTCACAAAAAAGCAGCCTAGTTGCCTTTTGAAAAAGCACCTTTGACACAACTGTGCTTATGATCTTATTTCAGCTTTCTTTCACTTTACAGATCTGCAATGGTAGTCATGCAAGGATTAATCTCAAAATTATTTTCCATCATGTCTTGAATGTGAACACTCACTAAACAAGGCTATTGCTAAATAAGGAGTACTTGTACTGCTGATGTGTTGTGCTGTCATGCATAAAAGAGCAGGTGTACTGAACAGCATATTAATATCAGTTTCAACCTTGTTATCTTCATGCATCTATACCCAAAGGGAGGAATTTACTAGATTACACACTCCAGAAGACCACCCAAAACGACACAATCAGCACAGTCAATGCCTTCAACCTCATATTGCAAGCCATGTAAGGCATTAGCAGAAGTATTAAAGCCTTTTTCTAATTCATCAGAAACATTTGCAACTGCCTTCCCTTCCCTAAGAAAATAAATCAAATATAACCCAAGCAGGCACAATTTAAATCACAGGCCACGTATCCCATCCCTTGCCTGCAAGGGGCCCCCAAAAGACCTCTAAAGTTTTGCCAACTTATCATTGTTAATAGGGTAAAATGATATACTTATTAAATGTAGAGAAAGAAATGTTGACAATGATTTAATCAGATGAATTACTGAGAACCCAGAATAAGCATAATAACTAGATTATCTGTGCTTATCCTTTAATACTTCTTAAACTAATTCTGGAAATGGAAGTTTAGGGTTCTCTTGAAATTCCTTTTTTAACTATTTCTTCCATATGGCCATTTCAGTGTGTGCTCTGCACTATAGATTCAACAATGCAGAAATATGCATTGAAACAACAACGATGGCATCATACATATGATTGCACTGAAGTGGGCACTATATTTTGGGGAAATCAAACATATGCAATCAATGCTAAAATATAACCAAAACACTCTTGGGTCAACCTGAAATTCAGATCACATGAAAACTGCAGATAGCTCAGAAATGATTGCTCAGGATACATAATTAAGACAATGAGCTCCTACTATACACTTGTTGGAAGAAATATCCATCTGGTTCAGCTCCAAGTGGGGAGAAAGACACTGGAAACATGGAGGCTGATTGGAAAGATGGTTTATTGATTAACAGGACCACATGGGCTTGAGATCCTGGGCAGCAGACCACATGGAATAGAGAGTGAGGGTTATTTATACCCGCTCTTGGGCCTTGCCCTTGAGCTTCCTGTTCCTGTGCAAGAAATTTATTCTATTGGCTGCTGTTAGACTCCCATGGAGCTATGCGCAAATCCTTGGAGTTTGTCTGAGATAAGTTTGGTTGAACCTTGCTAGGTGATGCAATGCGCTTAGGTTTTGCAATGCAGTGAGCCCTGCTGCTAGATAATCCCATAGTGTCCTGGAGGGTCATGTTTTAATCCCATCACCCTGAAGCTGAAGGTCCTTTGTTTTGTACATAGGCTGGCCCAGTCCTTCTCAATGGGCACCAAATATCTTCTTGGGGCAGGGAGCTGAAGCTCTGAGTTTCTATCTCCCTTAAAATTTCTATTTCTCTTTTAGGGGAAGTATAATATTCTGCCTTTTTAATATTTCTTAAAATGTTTCATTCTTCTAGGAGGAGTGGGTGCTAACTTTCTACACACAGAAAGAGAGAAACCCACTCTAGCTCCCCACTCTGGTACTCTTCAACTATATCTTTACTTGTAATGCTTTCACCTACAGGATTACGAGAACTGTAGCCAAACACATCCAGAGGACAAAAGCTATGAGATATCTAACCTCCTTCTAATGAGAAAGGCGGCAAACAACAGTTCTTTCAAAAAAGAGAACTAGATCATTGTATAGGTAGTCCTTGACTTATGACCACAATTGAGCCCCAAATTTTTGTTGCTAAGCAAGACAATTATTAACTGAGTTTTGCCCCTTTTTATGACTTTATTTCTTGCCACAGTCGTTAAATGAATCACTGCAGTTGTTAAGTTAGTAATACGGTTGCTAGGTGAATCTGGCTTCCCCATGAACTTTGCTCGTCTAGTCTCAAAAGGTGATCGTGTAATCACAGCACATTGCAAGGGTCATAAATATGAGTCAGTTGCCAAGCATCCGAATCCTGATCACATGACCACACCGATGCTTCCGTGGTGGTGTGAAAAATGGTCATAAGTCATCCTTTTTTTCATGGCTGTTGTAACTCTGAATGGTCACTAAACAAATTGTTGTAAGTCGAAGACTGCCTGTGCTTTAGCTGAGATGCTAAAATGTAAGTTTCTGCCCACATAGTCCTGAAGGTGGGATGAAAACATTAATACGTGTGAAAGCTGGAAATAAAAGGATTTTTACTGTAATCGGCTTCCTCTCCCAAATGCGATTAAGTGTCTCGCCTTACCTCTGCTGGCAGATAGGAAAGGAAAGGAATGTCAATCTTTTCACACTGCGTGGTGAAATCTCTGTAGAGAGGATTAGAAGACTTTTTGGGATAGAAAATGGTTGGCTCGTATTCCTGGAATAGAAAACAAGAGATGACTGCAGATAAGCATTGAGGGCAATCACTCTGTCAACTCATAAAACATTTTGTATACACGTTTTATAGTTGACAATAGAAAGGGGGGTGAGTTTCAAAGTGCAGGTGGCAGTGTAGAACTGAAAGTACATTCCATTCATATTTTCTTCAAGCACTGATTAGATGACTGAAGCTGCTGCCACGAAAAAAATCTAATTGGAGAGCATGATTGATGACTCTTGGCTATGGATGGTTTTTCATTGGATGATACACCCAGAGGGGTGGGGGGAAAAGCAGGATCAAGGGTAACAGTGAATTACATATCTCAGAGTTGGCTATGCCCGGGTAAATGCCGGATGTAGAATGTTACCTTCAAATAAATCTTTTTTAGTTTTGGGAGTGTGGCTCGATGCTCATGGTTTAATTGGAGTAACTGCCGGAATCCTGACACACTTCCCTCATTATAACCAAAGCTAATATGAATCTGTTTAATTCCAGAAGTCATTCCAATTACATTAAAATTCGAGAGGCAGGAGATAGAAGAGAACATAGGTGAGGAAATAATGAAAGAAGCGTTACAAACTGCTATTGGGAAATTCCTAATAAGATTTTGTTTATGAACTATGAGGTGAATTAACTGGATAGCAATTCAAGCAGCTTTGTAAGAAATCCTGGACATTATGCTCAGTGCAAAAGTTGAAACTTCGAAGAAATTTAGGATATTTTCAAGGTGCAGGATGCTATTGTTTTCAGCAGCCCTCTGTAAGGGTACCCGAATTATAAAAAAACTATCAGTCAGAATCCTGTCCTTGAGAAAACATAAAAGATTTCAGTTAAGTAATCAGAAAATTGAAATCCACTCTAGCTTGGCAAAATTTGTACAAATGTATTTGACCATGTCTACTCAAACATGAAATGGTGAGAAACTGGATTGACAGATTTCATATACCAAGACATTTAGCGCTTCCAAACAGAAAATTCATTCTCTTTAGTTTGTCTCAAAGAGATATAATAACTGCTTATCTATCAACAAAGCCTTGTGTTGATAGATGAGTTTATCAATACTCTGATGACAGAAATGTATATTAAGAATGCCAGCCCTGCTAGGTGGCAGTATCTAAACCAGGGTATCTCAACCTTAGCCAGTTTAAGACTAGTGGACGTCAAGAATTTCAGAATTCCTCTGCCAGCCATGTTGGCTAGGGAATTCTGGGAGTTGAAGTCCATTTGTTTTAAAGTCACCAAGGTTGAGAAACATTGATCTAAATGCCCTGGGCTAATCTCATAAATGTAAGCAGGGAAAGGTTTAGTTAATACTTGGAGAAAGAGTAGCTAAAAGTGAGAGGGGACCACAACAAAAGCTAAATTTGATTTAATTGATGTTACTTTACTTTGTTTCCCTGTGTATTTTTCTTTCTTTCTGTCACATTAAAAATTTGTAGTTGGTGGCATGGGAGAGATTCAGAAGATCATTTCCAGGATTTTTATTGATTACATAAGACCCTGAATATCTCATGTTGGTTTTAATCCAGTGATCAGAAACCTATGTAATAGATTCTGAAATACATCTGATCCTTAATGCAGAGAAGACCTCTTTGCCTCAGAAAATAAGATTCTGTAAACACATTTAAAGCTAGGATGTTGGCAGTGTTCTTCAGAAATTCTCTAATCCAAATTTTGTAAATCTGTCAATTTAAGATATATTTTTAAATCTTGTGCAGGATGGCAGGAACATTTGTTTAATACTTACTCTTATTAAACAAATCTAATTTTGCACTTCTGGAGTTACTAAATGCATGGGAACCCCATGATCTATTCAATTGCCAAATCACTGAATTATGTGATACAATTCTTGGCTTAATAGCAACTGTACAAATGTAATTTTTAAGGAAACTATGTATGATTAAAATGAATGTATCATGTTCGGTGACTCTGAATATAGTATATGAATACCAAGATAATAGCAATCCTGCTAATGGGTGAGAAATGTTTGCCATTGAGCAAGTTATTAAGTTTGCTATAGCAGTCAGAAAGCCTTGAACAAGGTTTCTCAGTGGCATTGTTGCCTTTAATGCAAATAGCTGGAGTTAAAAGATTTTGGAGGGAATCTTGATTGGAAGAATCTGCATTTAAAAGGCTCAAGATAGTGGGGCAGAGACTCAGCCAAGGAAACTGTTTGCAAATGGTCTACAAAAGAGACAGCCAATCTATAAATCCCCTGTGCTTGTCATGCTCTTTGACACCATCCATTCATTCACTGGTCTAGTGGTGAAGGAACCAGGCTAGAAAGCAGGAGGCTGTGAGTTCTAGTTCCACCTCAGGCAAGAAAGTTGGTTGGCTGACTTTGGACCAATCACAAGGAGACTGTGAGTTCCAGTCCTGCCTTGGGCATGAAAGCTGGTTGGGTGACTTTGGGCCAATCACCAAAAGATTGTGAGTTCTAGTTCCGTCTGAGGCATGAAAGCCAACCTTGGGCCAGTCACTCTCTCTCAGACCCACCTTGCAGGATTGTTGTCAGGAAAATAAATGGGGAAAGGAGGACAGTATTAGATATGTTCTAACACTTTGAGTTGTTTGTAAAATAATAATAATAAATAAATTAATAATAATAATAATAATAAAGGCAAGATATAAATAAATCAGTTCCATGATCCAAAGGTGGTCCACCCCTTATAGCATTCAGAGTTAATTGGATACTTACAAATACACGCAGATGTCGGGCACATGCCAGGCCGATTGCCCCATTCTGCTCACAACCACAGATCACCAATAGTGTCGGCTGCTTCTTTGAGAGAGACTGTCTGGGGAAGACCTGAAACAAAAAAAAAAATCCAGCAAATGAAGGTGCACAAGTAAAATAATAATAATAATAATAATAATAATAATAATAATAATAATAATAACAACAACAACAACAACAACAACAATAATAATAATAATAATAATAATAACAATAATAATAATAATAATAATTCGGCTATCCTTGAATCTGGGTATTCTTGTTTCCATATCTTGTACATCCTTTTTTGGTAGCCTCGTTTTTCTGGTTCTGCGGTTCTCTGACATGGTGTATTTCTGCCGCTTCTGAGATTGTTCAGTTTCCAGTAACCCTGCAGGCCAATGCCCTGGTTGCTCAGCTATGGGACCTGTGGTCTGTAGCCCATTTGTCGACGGATGCCCAGGTTCCCCAACACCCGACACGGTCCTTGTTAAACTGGGTGACGACTGAGCCAGTATAGGCCTCATACAGCCAGCACAGCTCTCAGCTTCATTGGAACAGTTAAGGCCCCCGCCACGTCAAGGCGGCACCCCGTGGGGGGTGGCGCCTGAACAGGGACATGAACCCTGGACCTAACAACAACAACAACAACAATAATAATCCCCCCTTACTGGGATCTGCTCGCATAAACCGCCGATACATCATGCAGTCCTAAACACTTGGGAAATGTTCAACTAGTGATTTGTGATACGAAACCCAGCATGGTTATCTCGTTTGCTGTGTATGCTGTCATTTTTATGAATAATAATAATAGTAATAATAATAATAACAATAATGGGACTAGAATCCAGACGGACAGGCATCTGCCAAATAACACCTCGGACTTAACAATTGTTGATAACAAAGACAAAATAGTCTAGATAGTGGATGTGGCAGTGCCTGGAGACAGCAGAAGAGAAGAGAAAGAACTGGAGAAGAAAGCAAACTACAGAGACCTACAAATAGAAATAGAATGACTATGGAAAAGGCAAGCAAGGGTAGTACCAATATTAATAGGCGCCTTGGGTGCAGTCCCAAAACTACTGGAGCACCACTTGAACACCATTGGCATTGACAAATTTGCCATCAGTCAATTGCAGAACGCAGCTTTACTTGGAACAGCTTCCATCCTGCAGCGATATCTGTAACACCATCAAACATCCAGATTTGCCTATTCCAGGTCCTTGGTAAGGACTTAATAGCTAGACAAAAATGCCAAACCCAGTCTGAACATCTGGTTGACTGTGCAATGAATAACAACAACAACAACAGCAGCAGCAGCAACAATAATATTGTACAGGTTTACAATGTTCCTAAAAATAAAGCTTAGATAAGGAAGAGGGTGGGATTCCAACACAGTTCATAGCACACAAATGACATAATATGTTTCTTCAATTTAGCGGATGAAAGAAGTTTATGAAATTGATAAAGAGTCTACCAGTGTCATTGGGAATCAGGAAATATAACAAACTAAATTATGCAATACCCAGTAATACATTCTCCAATCCTGGCTAAACAGATGGTGCTGTTGCAATGCTGACTGAATACCAGGTAGTCCTCAACTTGTAACCATTCGTTTATTGACCATTTGAAGTTACAATGGCACTTTAAAAAGTGACTTATGACTGTTTTTTGCACTTAAAACCATCCATGTGGATATGTGATCAAAATATGGATGCTTGACTTACAACCACAATTGAGCCGCATATTTCTGTTGTCAAGTGAGATATTTGTTAAATCAGTTTTGCCCCACTTTACGACCTGCAAACATCATAAATAAATGCCAGTTGCCAAGCAACTGAATTTTGATCACGTGACCATAGGGATGCTGCTATAGAATGAAAAATGGTAATAAGTCATTGTTTTAGTGGGGTTGTAACTTTAAATGGTCACTAAATGAATGATTGTAAGTAGAGGATTACCTGTAGCAGTTTCCCATCACATCTTTTTTTTCTGAAAGATTACATGGATAAAGCCCAGCAATTTTTTCTGATTTCTTTTAAATAGATTTTTTTTTTAGTGATGTTGTTTTCCCTTCCGTTTGTTTCCTAACTGCTGACCTAAATAGTTGTACTTTGCAATGGGCATTGAGTGCTGTGGGTTGCAGTACTATCTGTTTAAATCATGTCATCTATTATTTTTTATTGGTCTCATGACTGTCTTCCTAGAAATCACGCTCCAAATATCTCAATTTGTCTTGCTGTGTGTTGCCTCCATGGGAGCTATTCATGCTTAAATTGAGTTAGCTTCTGTTATGGATATATAAACTGACAATTTTGCCAATGCTACATATCTTCCAATTTTATTTTTCCAGTTTCTGTATCCTGTACAAAAAAACATTGCCATTCTCTGACAGGGTCAAGGCTACAGATTTCCCTGCCTCTCCCTCCAAAATCCAACAACCCCTACTTTGCTAGGTTTCAAGAGATGATTAAAAACAGAGGTTTTAAAAATCCATTTGAGTTAATGGCTCCTTCTTTTTGATTGACTATATTATCATTTTACTTTCAATTATTATTGATGGTTATAAACATTCTTCGTAGCGTTTTGTGCTTCAGATTGTAACCAGCTGGAAGACACTCTAGTGCAGTACGTTAAACAAGCAAACAAGGGCAGGGGTAGGATTCTATCGGTTTGGGCCGGTTTGGGCGAACTGGATGTTAAATTTGCATCTGGTTTGCCGAATCGGTATTTGAACCGACCGGCTGGCCTTGCCCACCCCGTCCCATCCCTCCCTGGAGTCTCCACATTTTTTATTTTTTTTTTGATGTAGATAAGTGCAAGGTCCATATGGAGGCTCGGGGTGGGGAAGACAGGCCTTCCAGAAGTCTGGAGAGCCTCCAGAGCCCAGGGGAGGATGTTTTTGCCTTCCCAGAGACCCAAGGGAAGCCTCCGGACCCTTGGGAAGGCAAAAAACAGTCCTACCGGAAGTACTGGAAGTCGTGAAATGGGCTTATTTCTGGTTTCCAGAGGGCCTCCAGAGCCCGGGGGAGGCCGTTTTCACCCTCCCAGAGGCCCGAGGGTAGCTTCTGGACCCTTGGGAAGGCAAATAACAGGTCTACTGGAAGTCATGAAACGGGCCTGTTTCCAGCTTCCAGAGGGCCTTCAGAGCCCGGGGAAGGCCATTTTTACCCTCCCAGAGGCTCTAGGGAAGCCTCTGGACCCTTGGGAAGGTGAAAAACGGCCAAATTGGAAGTACCGTTAGACCACACCCACCATGACCATGCCCACCCAGCAACTGGGTAGCAAACCGGTGACTGGGATTTTTGAATCTCACCCCTGATAAAGGGGCTGGGCCTTCGTCACATTTCTGTCACCGACATCTTGCCTTTTTTGGCCACTGCTCCTGAAGTGGCCTAGATTTGGTGTATAGAGGAAAATCTGGCAGCAGTAAGTTTAAAAATGGGGTAAACGTTTTAAACTGTAAGTTTAAAAATGGGATAGATCAGTCTAGGGCAGGACTGTCAAACTCCCGGCCCACGGGCCAGGTATGTCATGAGCTGTCCACGCCCACACCCGGTTTAGCAAAGGGAAAAAAAGTCCCGATACGTCACTTGATGCTGCTGTGACACCATGATTTTGACACCCCTGGTCTAGGGCATTGTGTCTCCAACATGTCAATCTCCTGCAGGGGAATTCTGGGAGTTGCAATCCCCATGTTTTAAAGTTGCTAAATTTGAGGAAGAATTAGTCTAGGAACTAGTCTAGGAACTATCAATGCCTCTGTGCGAGAGCAACGGTTGGCTGGTGGTTTTGTTGATCGCTTCAAGCCCTCTCACTTCTAGTCATGTGAACAAAAATAATAGATGCAGCCTAAACCCTGCTTTCCCAGTGCACATAAATTGCACTGCCTTGATTAGATCCTCACATACAGGCAAGGTGTATGCACGAATCTTGATTAGGTCCTAGAAAGAAAAGTATAGGCTTTGTAATGCAGGGGAAACTGGAGATGCCTCTTTACGGCTGCTGTTGCTAAAAGCCTGTTTTGTGCACCTGTTTTAGAATCTCAATTAGTCACTGAAAATCCTTTTTAATGTGTTCTTCGTTTGCTTTATGAAATTGAGGAAAATGCAATTGCAGTTTGTGTTTCCTCCAGTCCACAGATTATTTTTAGAACTTTTTATCCAAGGGGATAGGAACATACTAAAGAGCAAAATTCTGCAAGGGAACATAGATGCAGAACTAGGAAGATAAACAGATAGTCCTCAACTTATAATCATTTGTTTCGCAGCCATACAAAGTTACAACAGCGCTAAAAAAAAGTGACTTACAACCGGTTTTCACACTTACAACCATTGCAGCATTCCCATGGACTTGTGATCAAAATTTGAGCACTGGGAAATGGCATGTATTTACAATGGTTGCAACATCCTGGGAAACACGATTGTCACTGGCAACCTTCCCAGACAGCTTCCAACCAGCAAGGTCAATGGGGGAAGGCCGATTTGCTTAATGATCTCATGATTTATTTAACAATTACTGTGATCCACTTAACAACCTTGGCAAAAAAAAAAATGTTTTAAAATCAGGCACAACTTAATTAACAATCGCCTTGCTTAGCAATGGAAATCCTGGCCCCAATTGTGGCTGTAAATCAAGATCTACCTGCAAAGAAATAAAAATTGATTCCCACAGAAAAATCCAAATATTATGTTCTATCTATATGCAGTCACTTTTCTTCTTAAATCTAAAGCTGTTTCTTCAATGACCCCGACCTGAAATCATTGTTGCTGTTTCCTTGATTGGTGCTTCTCAATCTCACGTCTCCCTTAAAACTATGTGGATTTCAGCTTCCAGAAAGGCTGGGGAATTCTGGGACTTGAAGTCCACGCATCTTAAAGTTGCTGAAGTTGGGAAAGTCTCGCCTAGATCCAGCAGACCAGCTATCCGTACTGCCAGGGTGGCCAACTGAGATTCTTTGAAGCAGTTTCTTGATATTGAGATTTCTTACATTATATTTGATAATCTGGAAAACTTTCATTTGGCTATCTTGGATACTATGAACTCACCTTGGTCACTGCCATGGCAGATGCATGACCCCAGATCTCAATTAACTGCTGATGGCCAAATTTAAACTCTTCTAGCAGCTCCTTCTCAATAGCTGTGGCTTCGGCTCTGCTGCAGAAGAAGGAAGAGTAGGGGGAAATACAGTTACATTTCTCCTGAAAATTCCATTTGTGTATGTTCTTTCAATAGCTAGGCTGTAATCAAAGCGCTGGAGGAATAGTCTGATGAATGTCTTACCAAATTACCCGACGGACTGTCCACATTCAGAAGTAGTTTAATTCTAAATTCCAGATGCAAGACCAAACAACAGGCAATAAGAGAATAACAGTAAAACAGAGTCGGAAGGGACCTTAGAGGTCCTCTAGTCCAACCCCCTGCTCAAGCTGGAAATCCTATACTATTTCAGACAAATGATTGTCCAATCTTTTCTTAAAAACCTCCAGAGCACCCACAAATAGAATCGAATCGAATAGAATCGGATAGAGTAGGATAGGATAAAATAAACATAGTTGGAAGGGATCTTGGAGGTCTTCTAGTCAAACCTCCTGCAGGAAACCCTACACCACTTCAGAGTTATCCAATCTCTTCTTAAAAACTTCCAGTGTTGGAGGCAAGTTGTTTCACTGGTTAATTGTTCTTACTGACAGGAAATTTCTCCTTAGTTTTAGGTTGCTTCTCTCCTTGATTAGTTTCAATCCATTGTTTCTTGTCCTGCCTTTGGATGCTTTGGAGAATAGCTTGACTCCTTCTTTGTGGAGGCCTCTGAAATATCAGAACACTGCTATCATGTAGTCCTTCTTTTCATTAAACTACACATACCCAATTCCTGCAACTGTTCTTCATATGTTTTAGCCTCCAGTCCCCTAATCATCATTGTTGCTCTTCTCTGCACTTTCTAGAGTCTCAACATCTTTTTTATATCGTGGTGAGCAAGACTGGATGCAATATTCCTAGTATGTGGCCTTACCAAAGCATTATAAAATGGCATTAACACGTGATCTTGATTCTATCCTTCTGTTAATGCAAACTAGGACTGTTAGTTTTTTGGCAGCTACAGCATACTTGCCTGCTCATATTTAAGGGACTAGGATGCCAAGATCCCTCTCGCAATTACTACTGTTGAGCCAGGTACCACTTATTCTATACCTGTGCATTTGGTGTTTCTTGTCTAAATGTAGAACCTTTCTTTTCTCACCATTGAATTTCATTTTGTTAGATAAGGGCCAGTGTTCAAATTTGTCAAGATCTTTCTGAATCTTGAGCCTAACTTCTGAAGTATTGGCTATTCCTGCCAGCTTGGTGTCACCTGCAAATTTGATGAGTACTCCTTCTATCTCCTCATCTAAATCATTGATGAAGATATTGAAGAGTACTGGGCCTAAGAGAGAGTCTTGGGGCACGTCACTGCATGCTTCTGTCCATGTAGATGCAGTTCCACTGAGGACTACATGTTGAGTACAATTGGTTAATGTTACAAATCCATCGTGCTGGCTCACATTTAAAAAACTAAAAGTTACCACCAAGTTGTTATTTTTCATATGATAAAAGAATGACGTCAAGTACATTATGAGTAGTCATATTAATTGAATTTAATTCAGTTACAGTTAGATTTACACTAAATGTCATTTACTGTCCTGACACCAGCCATTTCCTTGTCTTATCCATTTGCATCTTGGAGTAGGTATGTTTTAACAACCAAATGCACTCTTTGCTTGAATCTCTGCTCTGCATCAGTGTTGTAGACATTTTTCATTGGAAAAGCAACAACATCAATGTGATTTCTATGTCTGATTGCTAGCTTGTGTACTGTATTATAGCCCAATGGTCTGAATACGCCTACAGGTTGTCCTTGACTTGCAAAAGTTCATTTAGTGACCATTCAAAGTTACAATGGCACTGAAAAAAGTGACTTATGACCATTTTACACACTTATGACCACATGGTCACGTGATCAAAATTCAGACGCTTGGCAACTAACTCATATTTATGACAGATGCAGTGTCCTGGGGTTATGTGATTACCTTTTCATGATCTTCTGACAAGCAGAGTCAACGGGGAAACTAAATTCACTTATCAACCAAGCTACTAGCTTAAGAACAGCTTAAGATTTACTTAACAATTGTGGCAAGAAAGGTCGTAAAATGGGGCAAAATTCTCTCAGCAACAGTCTTGCTTAGCAAGAGAACTTGTTGGGTTCAATTGGGATCGTAAGTTGAGGACTACCTGTATAACCTATTTCTACACCAGCTCTCCAGATGTTCACATACAATACTATATAATTTTGTTCAGTGAGTGTTAAAATAACACAGCTGAAGACTCTCCCCCCCTTATTAAAACAGTTGGGCATTTACCACTGTGTGAAAATGCAGCAATGACTATCCTCCTATGTACATGCCCTCAATCTGTCATGTTTCTCTGTTCAACATATACAGGCTGACCTTTTAATTAGGCTTGAGTTTAGGCAATAAAAAGTGTTTGGCTGTGTATGTGTGTGCATGTAATGTGTGTGTGTATGAATATATTATACATATATTCATTTTAATTGCACAAGTCAAAATCAGGTCATCTGGCTTCCAGACAAAAATGGGTACAGACTGTTCCCCTCACCCCGTTTTTCTTCCCTTACAGTTACCTCTGGGCTTTCCATTTTGAAATGAGAGAAGCCACAGACAGGAATTTGTAACATGGCAAAAATGGAGACAATACTCTGATTGTTCTACGCCTGGCTCACAGCCCCCAAAAGCCCTGGCAGGCAGTGTAAGGGCCGGGGTGAGGGATGGAAAGAACTGTTCACATATGTCAGTTCCTTCAACCCGAGGGATCAAAAAGGAGAGAGAAAGGTCATATTACTGACCACCATTGTTGGTGGTAAAAGGAAAAGGTGGAGTGAGGTGGGTCTGGAGGAAGCCTTGAGGATCTGCCCTGGTATTCTAATCTTTGGGAACAGACAGCATAGCAGTTAAATAAGTACAAGTTACTGGATGTAAGGATCTAATGGAAACCTTGGAGTAAAGATTACTTCATTGATCTTAAAATATGATCCCCCAAGCTGGCTGCATTTGATTTCTTTCCAGAATTCATATGCAGGAGAAACCTCTGGCCCTAATTCCATCCATGTGCACAGATTGGTAATTCTTAATCTTGGTAACTTTAAGATGTGCGGACTTCAACTCCCAGAGTTCTCTGGCGAGCTGGCTGGGGAATTCTGGGAGTTGAAGTCCACACATCTTAAGCAACCAAAGCATGAGAAACACGGTCATAGACCGACCACAACCTTCCAAAAAAGTGCCAAGACTGATGCAGAAGCCAAAGACTGTGAGGAAGAAAAGACAAGAGGAGCCCAGCATGCCAGAGGTAGGAGTCTACTAGCTTGAAGACAAGTGCTGAGATTAAGTGGTAACATAGATGCAATGGTGGAAAGACAAGGGGATTGAATTGGATGGAATGAAGCAGAGAAGAGAATAGGCATGTGCGTGTTGCTTAAAAATAAAAACAGGGTGTTGATTTGCATTTTACCTCAAAGTTGCATTTTGCAAATTACCTCATTTATGTAGAAAAACAGCTATTTAGGAGTAAGTTAACCAAACCTTCAGAAATCAGAAAGGCCCAATCCTATTAGTCTTTCAGAAGTCCCTAAAAACCTGGCTATATTCCCGTGTGTGGGGTGCTGAATGTGTTAAGGGCCCTGCTTGTTTATTGCTTCTTCCCCCCTAAACTTCATCCCTTCCCCACTTCCATCCCACAATCTCTCATGAGTCTACACTATAGCAGTTTTCATGAAGTTCCCAATCAGAACCATAAAAAGTTTTCAGCCATCGTGGTTTCAGGGAGCAAAGGAATTGTCATGGTATGTGGGAAAGACCTTGGGAGTTGGAGAAAGAGATGATGCCTAGAGAATGAACAGATAAGAGTGGGGAAGTCCTCAGCTGCCCAATGAGCAGAGAAAGAAACTCAGAAAGAATCCTTCCTAACAATTGATGTAGATGCTCACTCATCCAGATTATGGTTATCCCAAAAGATGCTTTTCAAAAGGCAACTGGACTTCCTTGGTTGTTTTTTTTTTCCTTGAAAACATTTCACTTCTCATCCAGGAAAATTTTTGCTTCTCATCCAAGAAGCTTCTTTGAGTTCTAACTTCAGTTCTAACTGAACTAAAGAAGCTTCTTGGATGAGAAGGGAAACGTTCTCAAGAAAAAAAAACCAAGTAAGTCTCAGTTGCCTTTTGAAAAGCAACTTTGGGACAATCCTCCCTATCTTATCAGATTGTGAAAAGTGTCAGTGGGAGATTTGTACTTTGCAAGATCCCAATAATATAGCCTTAGAATAAAGTAGAATTACCTCGGCTGGTTATGTTTCTTGTCTGGTCTACCTTAGAAGGCTGACACTAATGGCTTCAACATCAGGGGAGGGAGGACATGCAGACCTACAGTTGCCGGTTGCTCAACCCAACCTTGCAGCTAGATTTGCATAGCATGCTGAGCTGGGTTTTGAGCAAAGTTAGTTTGGCTTGTTTGCAAATTATGGATATGCCGTAGGACGTGCATTAATATTAAAGAATTGAATAAAAATGATACATGCATGTATGTGTGGGAATGGAGTCACAGAAGGCACACACATCCTCCTCCTCCTTCCCCTCCATTTCTTTCCACTTACACAACTGTTCCGTAAAGGCCAACTGAAGTGGCAAGAAAGGGGCAGAGCAGTAGATTAAAAACCATCCATCTCCTTCTTCTCAGCTATTTTCTGATGACCAACTAAGCAGAGTAATTGATTGACTGACTGACTGACTAATTATGTGCTATCAAGTCAGTGCAACTCTTAGCAACCACACAGAGATATTTTCTCCATGACGATCTATCCCTAAAGTGGTCCCTTAAGTCTTGCAACTGTGCTCCCATCGCCACTGTAACCGAGTCCGTCCAATTGCTGCTGGTCATCTTCACATCTTTCCTTCCACCTTTCACAACATTAAGACATTAGAACAGAAAAATAAATTGGTTTTTTTCCCTCTAAGCATCAGGTCTGTCACTACAGGAACAAAAGATGGAATCTTATCTCTTCACTCAGATGGTTCAAATTCTGCACACTGCCCAGGTGGCAGGCATGGGACCCCTAAGCCGTAGGGTGTTTTTTTTTAAGTGCTAGTCATGGATGCTCTTTTCTCTGCTATTTAGCTGAATGGGGGGAGGTAGAAGAGATGCTGGGAGGTTGGTTAAAGACTGCAGAGTTTACTGTGGCTATTACTTCGGTGCCTGAGGCAAAACAAATTATTTATTTATTGCATTTATACCCTGCTCACTCTCGGAAAAACCAACCTGCAACAATTTGATTTTACGTTTCCTGGAGATTATATGTTAACCAGCGGATCTGTACACTGCCTGCATTATGGACAACATATAGCAGAGATATATGCACACTCATCAAGGCTTCCGACCTAGAGAGATAGAAGTTAACTGGGAAATACAGATAATCCTTGACTTACAACCACAACTAAGATGGCACTTCCATTGCTAAGCGATGTGCTTTTTAAGTGAGCTGCACCTGATTTTGCAATCTTTTTTGCTACAGTTGTTAAGCAAGTCACACAGCTGTTAAGCAAATCCAGCTTCCCCACTGATTTTACGCATCAGAAGCACCCTGGAAAAGTCACAAATGGAGATCAGGTCACCTCCAAGAGGCTACAACCGTACTAAATACAGGCTGGTTGCCATGTGTTCAAGGTGTGACCATGTGACTGCAGCGATGCTGCAACAATCAAGTGAGGACCAGTCTCAGGTCACCTTTTTCAATGCTGTCATAACTTGGAATGGTTTTTAAATGAATGGTCATAAGTCAAGGACTATCTATAAACATATTTATCTTTTTTGTGCACAATACATATCATTCCCCATGAAGGGCCGGAGGAAATGTACAGAACGTGAAGAGCTGTTGGCTGAATGATGCACATTGCACATTTGCCGTTTAGCCAATATTACGCCTACTCTAATATTTCTAATTAAAAAGCCTTGGGGGCTAATACAACTTTGCAAGCTGAAATTTGAAAGATATGTACCTTTATATGTACCTCACATGGCATCTGCCAGGACTTCCTGTATAAATGGGGCATAGTATCCTTCCATTAGCGTGACTGCGAGGTCCCACGTCAAATAGTAGATCAGGGATCTCCAACCCCCTGGTCCATGGACTGGCACTGGTCCATGGCCCACCAGGAACCAGGCTGCACAAGCAAACAAAGTCCCATCCATGCAGCACAAAAAAAACCACACACATCCCAGTCTGCAGAAAAACCACCTTCCACAGAACCGGTCCCTGGCACCCGAATGGTTGTGGGGGCCACTGCTGTAGATCACATTATGACTGGTTGTAAGCTGAGCACATATATTGGTCTAGTATCTGATTTTTTTTCTATAAACAATGCTGAGCTTCAATGGTTAGATGGCCTAAACCAGGGTGTCAAACTCAAGACCTAGAGGCTTGGCCGGCTGTGGGATGCTTAGATCTGGCCCACAGGGCCACCCTGGAAATAGCGAAGGACTGGCTTGCAATGCCTCTGCCAGTGAAAATGGAGCTGGAGGGGGGGGGGTGCAGCCCTCTCAGTCTGTGTTTTCACTGGCAGAGGGCTGCAGGATTCCCCCAGGTCTGCCCGGGCCATCACAGTGACATTGAGCTGGCCACACCCACCCCAGCCATGCCTACCCAGCCTCCACACAACCCTGATGTGGCCCTCAATGCAATCGAGTTTACACCCCTGGCCTATTTGAAATTGAACATAGATACTTTTAACATTTATATTTAATTGTGTTTTATTATTCCAGGACAGAAGTGTCAAACTCGCAGGCCAGATGCATCATGCGCTGGTCATGCCCACCCCTGTTTTACCAAAGGTCACAACGTGACGCCACAAATTTGACAGCCCTGATCTAGGAGAAATCTAGCTAATCCATGTATGCTGTGCCATATGCTAAATAAAATAAATAAATGAGAGATGTGTTACCCATAATTTCTTAATTATTCCTAAATATTTCTCCTTTTGTCTCACTTCTAAACCTTGGCCAGTCTTGTGAACTACTTATGTCGTATCAGTGTTCCAAAGGAGTATGGAATAGCAGTGTTCCAATATCTGAGGGGATGCTATTCTCCAAAGTACCTGAGGGTAGGACAAGAAGCAGTGGATTGAAACTAATCAAGGAGAGAACTAAGGATAAATTTCCTGACAGAACAATTAACCAGTGGAACAACTTCCCTCCAAAAGTTGTGCATTCTCCAGCACTGGAAGCTTTTAAGAAGAGATTGGACAGTCACTTTTCTATAATGGTATAGGGTTTGCTGCCTGAGCAGGGGGTTGGACTAGAAGATCTCCAAGGTCTCTTCCAACTCTGTTATTCAGTTATCTCCTTTCTAGACCTACAAGGGGTCTTCTGTGACTCCCACATTCCCAAGTACATTACTGTCACAATTTTGTCCTTATGGTTGTCTTTTTAGTTTGCATATCTGTTGAACAGATTTCTTATTCAGGAAAGATCAGTTCCTTTGCCATGACCCCTAGGAGTTTAATATTTAAATCAGTAGGTAAGTGCATATTCATATGAATCAATGCTCATGGACTGTAGGCACCAACTCATGCTCAGCCAACCATATCCATGCACTGCAGCTGATTCTGAATCACTGATAACTTCATTGATCATTGAACCTATGAGAGAATTATGTTAACTGAATAAAAGCCTGGTGGTTACAGTATAAAGAGACCATTAGAAGGCAGGATGGAGTTTTTTAAAAATTAGGGACTTCATAACATGTCATAAAAATATGAGCATTAAAGAAAAAGAATCACAGTTTTCATGTGTGAAATGTTGGATACTATGGCTATAGAAATACAGGTTGTCTCTGATTTACAACCATTCAGTTAAGTGACCAATGAAAGTTACAACAGCAATGAAAAAAGTGACACATGACTGGTTCTCATACTTACAACTGTTGCAACATCCTCATGGTCAAGATTCATTTAATAACTGCAGTGATTCGCTTAACAACTATGACAAAAAGCTGGTAAAATCAGCTGCAATTCACTTAACAACTGACTTACTTATCAACGGAAATCCTGGTCCCAATTGTGATTGTGAATCAAAGACCACTTGCATTAATGTTAATTTTGACATCATCTTCTCTTACCTGACTTTAATTCCCATAATCCCCAGCCTGTGCAATTGGAAAAGAATTGTTTACCCTCTTTTCTCTCACCCACTTTGCTGGAAAGCACTTCCAGAGACTTTTCTCCCCCTTTTTTCTTTCTGAAAGAGACTCCCAAAAAAACAAGCATTCCAGTTTGATGGATCCTTTGGATCTGTTGCTACAGTAACAGGAAAACAGGAGGATTTTGTTCAAGAGAACTAATCTGATTTAAGCAATATAGCAGAGGCACACAAGCAGATCCTGATGACTTCTGTTGGCCCTAAAGCCACTGGTTCTCTGTACCTCTGTATATTTAATCCCCGTACTGCTCGCCATAATGGTAATGCTTCATTTTTATTTTTTAAAAAAGAACCTTCTGGCATAATGTCCATTCCCTGAGCCCTGGAAGCTATTTTTTGTAGGATGTTGAGTATATACCAAGTGGGTTTCTCACCTACCACCCGCCCACGTTTTGGAGCAAAAGCAGGGAATCCTATCGTATAAATTCTCCTAAAAAAAGAATCTTCCTCACGCTTTTGTTTGCCTTTTGCTCAAAATGACTCAGTGGCAGAGAGTTAGAGTCTGCTATGCCTTCTTGCAAACGGCAGTCCTGCAAAGAACCTAGAGATTTCTAAATGCATGAAAGGGCATTGCTCTATTCTCCTATATAAATGCATGTGCTTTGGGGTGTCCATCCCTTTTCTCCTCCCTGGAAAGACCTTTTCAATTCCCTCCCTCCATACTCGTTACAGTATTTTTATTTTTTTTTGTTTTCTGGTTTGGAACCTCTTATTCTGGGAAATCTGTGGAAGACTAAATTCTAGCCAGCAGTCAAATTAAAACCGGCTCTATAAGCTTGGATTCAGAAGGACACCAGCCTTTGCCAGCAATCAAACTGTTAAAGCATTGCAATGAAAATGCCCCCCTTCCTTGCACACCTCACCACCCACATTTCACTCATGAACGCGGCTCCCTGATGGTCACTATGGTGATCCGTGGCAAAGGGGTACACCAAGCTATTCACACAACTCTCTTGTCAAATTGCAAAGAGGGTGGAACAATTTTGGTTGCCATCCTGCTCCAGGAAATGGGGGAAGGGGTGTTTTTTTTTTTAAAAAAACCCCACCTCCTCTTCTCCACTGTTGGGGTTTTTTTTTAAGAGGTTTTGGAAATGTACTTGGTGACCTAAGCAGAGAAGGAAAACTTGCAAACAGTGGCCGCTGCATCCTTCTGCTCTGCGCTGTGCATCGCTCATGAATTGCAGCCAAAATGTGTACCAGGTGTGGAAAAGAGACTTAGCCGGTTTATTTTTAGTCCGCATCCTTCCTTTCTACTCTGCACAGTCTTGTTAGGTGGGGACGGGCCCCAAACTCAACAACAAACTTAGGGGCTAAGCAGGGACCTCCCCAGTCCTACTCAAAAACATTAACAGCTGCACAATAATAACATTTGCAGCATGCAACTGCAAATGGGGAGAAAAAGTTGGAGGGCTGGGAAAAGAAGGGGGTCAGAGCTGATACTATTATATTTTACTGATTTGCTTGTTTTTTATTAGAGGAGCTAGCCACAATTTCGCTCTTCGTTCATCTCAGCCACTGCATTATTCCCACTGGTCAGCAACCCCAAAATAACATTCTCCCCCTTATATGCAAATAGGGTGCAACGTTCACAGACTGGATTTCCCACTTTGGTCCAAGCCCTGTTTCCATCAGTGGCAACTCAATAACCCGGGTGGCGTCTGAACGCCCCTTCCTAGCTAGGATTCTCCCATGCTGGCTTTTGCCTGGGACAATTAGCACCCAAAAACTTAAGGTTGTTCTTTTCAACTCAGAAAAAAACAAAAACAAAACACGGGCACAGGGGGTAACTCACCTCTGCCTCCCATCCCAGCAGGCACAGGAGCCCTGCCGAGAAGCGGGAAACATGGCAACAGTTCATCACCACCACAGTCACTTACCTAAGATAATGAAGGGGCTGGATCGCCTTCTTGCTGTGAGTCGAATTGCAAGTGGGTTTCTCCATGGCAGGAAGGGACGGAGGGAGGGAGGGAGGTTGGCTTTCCAAGTTTACACCTGGGGACCCTGCTCCCCCCACCCCCAAAGAGACCCTCGACCGCTTCCTCCTTTCTCTCCTCTAGGGCTGGCAGGAGATGGGAGAGAAGTCATGAGAAAGAGATTAAATGAAATGGGCAGCAGTAAGAATTTCTCTCCCCCCCCCTCCCCAAAGCTGGCAGTTTCGCCAATGCGGGCACCCCAGGAGCAGGATTGCGCTTGATTGGCTGGCTCTTCCAAAGAACAGAAATCAAAGAGGTGGGGGGGGAGAGAAAGCTTTGCAATTACCCAATGGAAAAGCAGAACTGGGGGGTGGGGGAGTGGTTAACCCTTTCTGTTATCAAAAGGGTGGGGGGGGATTAGGGTGGCTTGTCTTCTACATCCTCTACTCTCTGACTCAGGCTGGCAAGGAAGATTTGGAAGAGAAGGTGGAATAGCACATGCCCAGAAGATCTCTAGTTCAGGGGTCTCCCACCTTGGCAACTTTAAGCCTGGTGGACTTCAACTCCCAGAATTCCCCAGCCAGCTCTAGGGACCCCTGCTCTAGTTTATGGGGTGGTCTTGGAAAGTTGTCCAGGTTTTTCAGACCGTAACTTTTTTTTCTTTGATGAAAATAAGACCAATTGCCACTCAAGACTGTTATATTGGATCCTATGTTGGCCTAGGTCAGGGGTAGGGAACCTTGGCTCTTTTATCACTTATGGACTTCAACTCCCAGAATTCCTGAGTGAGCCATAAAAGGTTCCCTATCCCTGGCCTACTGGTTTTTCAGTTGTGGGGGAAATCAATTTTTGACTGGAATGGGATTGTTTGATATACAAATGTAGGACATATAAAGAATATATAAAGAATATGTCCTACATTTGTATATTAAACAGTCCCATTCCAGTCAAAAATTGATTTCCCCCACAACTGAAAAACCAGTAGGCCAGGGATAGGGAACCTTTTATGGCTCACTCAGGAATTCTGGGAGTTGAAGTCCATAAGTGATAAAAGAGCCAAGGTTCCCTACCCCTGGCCTACCTAACCCAGATGGCATTTTGAGACATAATAGGATTTTTTAACTGGGGGCAACCTGATCGGTTGCAGCAAGAACCCAGGAAATGATTTGCATATCACAATAAGGTGGCAGATGTGCTGCAAAACAGATCTAATGGAAACATTGACCCCCCCAAATGGAAATTTTTGATAATGCATTTTTTTACCTGGTTTAACCTTATTTATAATAACAAAGGCATAATGTTTGAGTGTTCCACATTCCACATAAACAATCTAATTAAATAACCCTGTATGTATTGTGCTTCTGTTCATATGCCGCTGTATTGTTAATTGGAATGATAGACATTCTTTTATAACATCAACCTTTGTTCTCATTATTATTATTATTGTACTTGTTTCTGCTGCTGAGTTTTTAACCAACTCGTTGCTTAGTCAGAAGATTCAAGAAAAAGAATGATGATGTAACATTGCAACAGTGAGTAAAACAGGGAAGCCAAACAGAGATAAAGATTCAGGTCACCGACCCACAGTCACCAACTGCAAAAATCATCAAGGAGAGATATTATTACGGATAATCCTCAACTCATGATCATTACTGAGCCCAGAATTACAGTTGTAAGTATTTGCACTTATTAAGTTAAGGTGTCACGTTACTGGAACCAATTTTTTGACTTTTTTTGCTGTGGTCATTAAAGGCAATTGGCCATAAAGGTGAGTCTGCTGCAAAACACCCCAAATGCAATTACCATGGATGGGGGTTGGGCAGAGGTGGTATTCAGCAAGTTCTGACCAGTTCTGGAGAACCGTTAGCGGAAATTTTGAGTAGTTCGGAGAACCGGCAAATACCACTTCTGACTGGAGATTTTACAGTATCCTTCCCATGCCACACCCACTAAGCCACGCTCACAGAACCGGTAGTAAAAAAAATTGAATCCCACCACTGGGATGGGGAAGGAATGTGGCAGCCTGTATATATAAGTGTTCTACAACTTGTATAAATCTGGAGGAAAATTAAGCTGAGAACATGGCCCATAATTCACCTGGCCTAACTATGTGGCACCCAAGCAATTTTTTATATTTTCCTCTAACTTGGTTTACTTGCAAATTATCTGCTGGTATAGTTGGTAAACTTTTTTCTCCATTTCCACCATCTGCAGGTATCCCTTATGCATTCATTCAACGTAGTGCTTTTCTTTCTTTCTTTCTTTCTTTCTTTCTTTCTTTCTTTCTTTCTTTCTTTCTTTCTTTCTTTCTTTCTTTCTTTCTTTCTTTCTTTCTTTCTTTCTTTCTTTCTTTCTCTCCTTCCTTCCTTCTCTCCTTCCTTCTCTCCTTCCTTCCTTTCTTTCCTTCTTCCTTCCTTCCTTGAACAAAAATGTATTCTTAAGGGCCAACCTGCCTCAAAAGACAATCTGCAAGATAAAAAAAAGGATGAATGGCATCATAAGTCCATGCCAATCAGACCTGGGCAAACATATTCTTGCTTCAAAATACGTGGATTACCTTTTCTGCATGCTCAAAACGTACAACAGGGGGGAGGGGTCTTCATAAATTAGGGCTCTTGTTTAGCAATGTACATTTGCTTTTATTCCAAACTAAGAAACCTGGTTCCTCACATTTTTAAAATTCAATGAATTAGGGGGCACTGTCAGGCAGTTCCTACAACAGGTTGCCAGCTAGGACTTTAAAAAGGGGGGGGGACTTCCTAAAAATAGAAAGGTGAGGGTAATCAACAGCATTGCAGGATTTTATTCAGAAAAATCTCAACTCTGTCAGCTTGAACAAGGCTTGCAAACCTGTTCTTTCCAGCTGAGTCCCAGCTGGGAGGAGAGTCACAGACTATGAGTCGCTACCCATGGAGAAAGAATTGTGTATGGAGAGTGACTCCTGGTGGAAGGAAACAAGATGATTTGCACACGAGAAAAGCTTTAGAAATAATTTCTTTGAGGAGGTTGGGATGTGTGGATTTCAGCTTCCCCAGTCAGCTACAAGCTCTTGCTATTTGTCTCTGTAGGCAGTTTGCAAAAGGTCTCAGAATATACACAGATACAGAGTGGGGAAAATATCCCCACAAAATCTTTCATGTTCTTTATCAGAGCCTTTCTCTGCATAAATGCTATTTTAGTAATCTGTCTTTAGTACTGTTGAAAAGCTTTTGCAACGTGTGCAGAGGTGGGATTCAACTTTTTTTACCACTGGTTCTGTGGGTGTGGCTTGGTGGGTGTGCTTTGTGTGCGCAGGTGTGCTTTGCGTATGCGCCATACACTCACTTTGTGCGTGCGCAAAGGGTTTGCTACTGACCTTCTGCAACCCTGCCCTCTCTGTGTGTGTTTGTTGTGGTTAGCCGGCAGCAGGTGCGGACGGCTGAGGCGAGCGAGGACTCAGATGAGGGGCCAGAACCATTAGGGAGTGGACTGCTGCCTTCAGAGATTGTGGGGGTTGGCAGCAGTGATGAGGAGGTTCCCGAGGAGCCTGTGCCAAGTGCACGTGCACACAGGGCTGCTCATAGGAAAGAACAGCTGCAGCAGCACGGGCAACTCAGGAGTAAGGCTGCAAGGTAATGGCCCCTCCTTCAGGAAGATAAAAGCCAGCTATAAATCGGATGTTCTTTGTAGGAAGCAAAAACATTTTGAAAGTCCAGCCTCGTGAACATTGCAAGTATCTTAAGTTGGTGTTTGAAGACTCTTCTGTTGTAAAATATTTCTTATCTGTTATTCTTGGCAGCCTCGCACAGTTTTGGCTTGATAAGCTTGTGCTTATCAAAGTTAATTAGTTTGCAGCAGCCTTTTAACTGGGGATTCGTAAGAATCATTAAAAGGTTTCTGTTCCCTTTGGTTCGTGTTTGTTTTGTTGGAAAAGGGTTTGAGTCAGAACAGTCTTCAACAGCTGATGTGCGGCAATCTGTTGTGCCTGGCAAAGCAGCTGAGCTCCAAAACCAAGAAATAAAAGTCAGTATAGAGCCGGGGTGGGTAGGAGGGCCCAGCAACTGATCGTCCGAGTGAACCAGTTGCTCACACAAGATCCTCAGAGCTATCGGTTCGGATGAACTGGGCCAAACCGGTAGAATACCATCAATGAATCTCTGCCTATTTTGGTGACCTCTCCTTGTGTCTGCAGGATACAAAGATGGTCTGTGCAAATCAGCCACCTGTGTTGTCTGGATGCAGACAGGACCAAGATAAGCTCCCTTCCCAAGATCACAAACAACACACAAAGAACATCTGTTAGAACATCTTAAGTAATTACACATATGTAAGAAGGTAAAGTTTTGCTTCTTCTTCAACATGGGTGAATTCATCATAAATGTAGTGAAAGCCAACCTCCAGAAACTGGAGTTTCTGCATTTATTCCATAACCTATAAATAGACAAGCTATTTTCTATTATCTTGACTTAACTGTCTAAAGTGCATACTTGTCGGAGCCTGTTCTCATCTTTAATGCATTAAATAATAAATCTTGCTGCAATTATGATTTATTACATTTTCTTCCCAGATTAAATTCCTTGGTACTGATATACAAGAGCAAGAACTATCCAGGGTCTCCAAGTGTGGAGAATAATCTACATTTGTACCAACAGGTATCAGATTAGCCCATATTTATCTTAGATTTTCTCTATCTTCACATATTGTGCTGCTAACCCATCATGTACCTTCTTGGATTTCCAAACCAGATTGTATTGTATTGTACATCTTAGTGTTATGCGTGTGTCAGATTCATTATGATTTGTCTAATATACCCTGGATAAAAGAAACAATAGTTTTGCCTAACACATGAACCTAATCATTCCTTCAGTCAGTGAGAGTTGATGCTTTGAATTAGAAAAAGGTGTGGAAAGTATTCCTAAATCCTGAATTCAGGAATGGCTTTTCAAAATCTCTAATCCAGGGATGGCAAGAAAATTCTGCTGCACCAGATTGTGGGTCCAGGTCCAACCAAACTCTTGAGTTCTTTTGAATATCAAGTCTAAGTTGACTCCTAGCAATCACATACAATCATTGTCAAGTTTTCTTGTTGTAAAATAAATGATGACATATGTCATGTGTTGTTGTATATCTGAGGTTGTATCCAAGGGTGGGATTCAAATTTTTTAACAACCAGTTTTGTGGGTGTGGCTTAGTTGGTGGGTGTGGCTTGGTGATCATGTGACTGGGTGGACATGGCTTGGTGGTCATGTTATTGGCTGGGCGTGGCCAACTCAATATCACTCACATTGAGGCACGCATCTCCTCGCCTGGCCTCTCACGACTGTGGGAATGCTGCAATAGTCGTAAATGTGAAAAATGGTGATATCACTTTTTTCAACGCCATTGTAACTTTGAATGGTCACTCCATACAAGCAAAGTACCAGCAAAGGAGGGAAAAATAAATCTAGAGACGTACCTGAGACTAGTCTTGCCAAGAATGTAATAAGGGTTAATGGAGAGACAGTTTCTGTAAGCAACACCAGAATGTTTCCTTCCTGCCTTTCTTACAGGATTAGGCCAGTAATTTCTTCTAACAACTGGTTCCCCGAACTGTTTAGAATGTTAACAATCGGTTCTAGCGAATAGGTGTGAACTGGTAGAATCCCACCCCTGGGTGTATTTACCTACTTTGAAGAGCTACTAAGGACCTGAGGATTTTTACTGTGTCCTCCTAATACGTAAAACCATAGAACTCAAAGAGGGAAAAAACTTTTTTTTCATGAGTGTAGATATGATAATTTAATTCCCAATCTGTCCTTCAGGTCTCCCAGTAGTGCATTAACTGCTCCTGTAATCAATTTCCATTCCCCCTTGCTGCTACTTATCCTCTTCTTTCCTTCCTTTTTCCCCAATAGAATAGAGTAGACTGCTCCAGAGACCTACATCTTTGCATAATGTGTCTGAAGTAGAACAGTTTTGTTTCTGGTCATTTGTAACTCTAAATGAGAACTCTGAGCTGATTTGTCCAATGATTTGTTTTCATGGCTGTCCATGCTATTCTCAGGAGACTTCTCCAACACCAAAGTTCAAAAGTGTCCACATATAAAAATATAGAATAACAGAATTGGAAAGGAGGCCCAACCCCTGCCCAGGCAGGAAACCATTTCAGACAAATGGTTGTCTAATCTTTTCTTAAAAACTTCCAGTGTTGGAGAATTCATAATTTCTGGAGGCAAGTTGTTCCACTGATTAATTGTTCTAATTGTCAAGAAATTTCTCCTTTGTTCTAGGTTGCTTCTCTCCTTGATTAGTTTCCACCCATTGATTCTTGCCCTGCCCTCAGGTGCTTTGGAGAATAGCTTGACTCCCTTTTCTTTGTGGCAGCCCCTGAGAATATTGTAACACTGCTATCATGTCTCCCCTAGTCCTTCTTTTCATTAAACTAAGGATATGATTAAGCTGCGGCAACTTCAAATCTCAACAAATAAATGCTCTGTCTTACATATTGGCAAAAAAAATCAGAAAATAAAATACAGGCTGAATAGTCAAGACCTTGTTGATGATCCAAACTCTGTAAAGGATCTTGGAGTATTCATCTCTTAATTATCTAAAGTGCTAGAGCCCACTATAACTACATAGCCAAAAAGGCGTTAAGAGTTGTTAACCTAATCTTACATAGCTTTTTTTCTGATAACATTACACTACTAACTAGAGCATACAAAACATTTGCTTTTCATTGAATACAGCTCATCAGTCTGGAACCCTAATTACGTATCTGATATTAACACAGTTGACCTCCGCCGCCTTCGGTCTGATCTAAGTATAGTATATAAAATCATACATTGCAATGTCCTACCTGTCAATGAATACTTCAGCTTCAACCATAACAATACAACAGCACACAATAGATACAAACTCAAGGTTAATCACACCAAACTTGATTGCAGGAAATACAACTTCAGCAACAGGATGGTCAATGTCTGGAATACTCTACCTGACTCTGTGGTTTCTTCCCCAAACCCCAAAAACTTTAACCTTAGATTGTCTGCTGTTCACTTCACCCCTTTCCTAAGAAGTCTGTAGGGGGCATGCATAAGTGCACCAATGTGCCTACTGTCCCTGTCCTATTGTTTCTTTTATTTTTCTTATATGTATCCATGTATTCATAACTATGTTTTTACTTATACCTATTATCTTGTAAGCAATTGACAAACCAAATAAATAAAAATAAAAATAAATAAACCTGCTCAATCCAGACTTTGTTGAATAAAACTCTGACCACTATCAAAATCCAATTGTTCGATATTTCCTTACAACTCATGCCCCCAAGTAATTAAAATGAGTCAAAAGCATCTCCTCAGCTATAATACTCTGAATTTTACCAGTAAACTCTGGCACTAAATATCTTTCTATATTAACAATTCCACCAAGTGTACTATGTCAGCGCAGGATTTCTTTGAAAGAAATATCCTAGTTTCTGAGATCTCGTGGGTGTAAGTATATTCAAAAGCATCTGCTGAATCTCTCAGAAGACAGTCTTTGAAGTAAAGAGTAAGTATACAGAAAAGATAAGTGTATCATGACAAATTCCAGATGTCTCCCTCATATAAGTGGGTCCCCGTACAAAGTGCCCTTTCATCTTCTCTTTCATTAGTAAGAACACTACATGTCTTAACAAGGGGGGGAAATCAAAGAATGAGCATCGGGGAATACAATCTACTTTGAGGTTAAGGAAGAAAGATGCAATAAAGATAAGCCATGAGGCACCAGGGAGGAAGAAGAAGGAACTGCTCAGGAACCAGCTGAGCTCCCAGTTGGTACTGTTGAGCCCCATATATTTTCATAGCTTCCTTACAGAATAACAGAGCTGGGTGGGACCTTCGAGGTCTTCTAGTTCAACCCCCTGCTCAAGCAGAAAGTCCTATAGCATTTCAGGCAAAATGGCTGTCCAGTTTCTTCTTTAAAACCTCCACTGTTGGAGCACCTACAATTTCTGGAGGCAAGCCGTTCCACTGATTGTTCTAACTTCAGATGGGCTTCCTTTCTTCTCACAGGCTGCCTTTTTAATGTATCAATGCTGCCGTACAAAACCAAGCCAAAGTCATATAGGGGGCAGGGAGCAGTTTAAGACCTGCAAAGATTTGCTCAACCGTGAGATGGGCGGCATATAAATTTATTTATTTTATTTATTTATTTTTACTTGTCAATTGCTTACAAGATAATAGGTATAAGTAAAAAACATTGTTATGAATACATGGATACATATAAGAAAAATAATGTATATCTATATCTATATCTCTATCTGTCTGTCTGTCTGTCTGTCTGTCTATCTATATATATATATACCGTATGTATGTATGTACGTTGGTGCGGTTATGCACACCCGCTACAGACCTCTTAGGAAAGGGATGAGGTCAATAGTAGACAGTCTAAGGTTAAAGTTTTTGGGGTTTGGAGAAGAAACCACAGAGTCAGGCGGAGTATTCCAGACATTGACCACTCTGTTGTTGAAGTCGTATTTCCTGCAATCAAGTTTGGTGCGATTAACCTTGAGTTTGAATCTATTGTTTCTCTTGTGTTATTATGGTTGAAGCTGAAGTATTCATTGACAGGTAGGACATTGCAATGTATGATTTTATATACTATACTTAGATTGGACCAAAGGCGGCATAGTTCTAGGTTTTCTAGGTCTAGAATTTCGAGTCTGGTGGCATATGGTATTCTGCAATGAGTAGAGGAGTGGAGAACTCTTCTTGTGAAATATTTCTGGACTTTCTCAACTGTGTTAATATCAGATACGTAATGTGGGTTCCAGACTGATGAGCTGTATTCGAGTATTGGTCTAGCAAATGTTTTGTATGCTCTAGTTATTAGTGTAATATTACCAGAGAAAAAGCTACGTAAGATTAGGTTAACAACTCTTAACGCCTTTTTGGCTATGTAGTTACAGTGGGCTCTAGCACTTAGGTCATTTGAGATGATCAGTGGTGGGATTCAAATTTATTTTACTACTGGTTCTATGGGCGTGGCTTGGTGGGCGGTGGTATGGCTTGGTGGGCATGGCAGGAGAAGGATACTGCAAAATCTCCACCCCACCAACCTGCTTTCCAGCTCCATTCTCCTGTGCAGGGCAACAAAAGAAGACCCAGACGATAAGCTGGGACTGAATGGGAGGCAGAGAATAGATGGGGGCAGGGCCAGTCAGAGGTGGGATTTGCCGGTTCTTCGAACTACTCAAAATTTCTGCTACCAGTTTTCCAGAACTTGCTGAATACCACTTCTGATATAAATGTAATAAATAAATAAAATAAATAAGAAGCCACAGCCACTGATAAAAGAGAATACTTGTAGTTCAAGATTGAAATGAGAGGTCCTTGATGCTCTCTGAGCTTGGATGTTCCTTATCCAAACTAGGTAACATGATGATGCTACCTAGTTGGGGTAAAGAAATGTCTGCAAGAAAACCAAGATCAGAGAGCACCAAGGACCCTCAAATCAGAGCTAGATGTCCTCCAATATTTGAGGGGCTGCCACAAAGAAGAGGGGGTCAACGTATTCTCCAAGGCTCCTGAAGCAGTGGTGGGATTCAAAAAGTTTTACCACCGGTTCGGTGGACATGGTTTGATGGGTGCGCTTTGCGCACGTGCACACTTTGCGTGCATACGCCAAACACACACTTTGCACAGGCGCGGAGGCGTTCCAACTCACCTCCTGCAAGCCTGCACTCTCCCGGTCACTTCAGCAGCTGCTGCACGGCAATCTGCTGTGCTGTGCAAAGCAGCTGTGCTTCGAAAGCAGAGGATAAAGGTGAGTATGGGAGCTTGGGCGGGCGGGCAGGCCCAACAGCAGAGCGGCGGAGAGAACTGGTTCAGTCTCCACTGCCCATTGCTGCTACCAGCTCGGTAGAACCAGGACGAACCAGTAGAATACCACCACTGTCCTGAAGGTAGGACAAAAAGCAAAGAATGGAAACTAGTCAAGGTAAGAACCAATATGGAATAAAGATAAATGTTCTGGCAATGAGAACAATTAACCAGTGGAAAGGCTTGCCTTCAGAAGTTGTGGGTGCTCCAACATTGGAGGTTTTTAAGAAATGATTAGACAATCATTTGCTGAAATGATATAGGGTCTCCTGCTTCAGCAGGGGGGTGGACTAGAACAACCATCACCAACTGGTGGACTGCTGCCCACTGGTGGGCCGCAGAGAAATCTCACCCTCAGAGCACCTCCCCACAAAACAATTAATCCAGGATGCGAAGAAATGCAGTGCTGCGCCGCCCACATGTCCCGCAGCAACCCTCTCCTTACCTCCACTCACTCCTTACCCGGCAAACTTGCTATTTTTCCAACCATCAGCTGTTCTGCTGTGCAGGGAGATTTAGATTAGCTAGGAAACAGGAAATGGTTGGCTTTCTTACTTTCTAGATCATCTTTAGATCTTCGGCTCTGCTTTTAAGCACAGCCAAACCTCCCTTAGGACTGAAAGTTCTATTATTCAGTGCAGACTCACGGCAAGCAAATTTTATGTGAAAGACTGAGCTAGCAGATGGCAGATAGATAGCTCACTGAATGATTCTGTGAACAACTCAATCTGCCTGCTTTGCCTGATTTTGGATAAAAGTTGCTCGTTTTAAATAAAATATTCAATATTTATGTACATGGTGCGTTGTGAGTTAATTTTGTGAGTTTGCTTGCTAGCAAATTTTATGAGTTTGCTTGGAAGAAAATTTTATGTGACAGACTGAGCTAGCAGATGGCAGATGGATAGATCTCTGAATGAATCTGTGATTCTGTGAGCAACTCAATCTGCCTGCCTGCTTTGCCTGATTTGGGGTAAAAGTTGCTCTTTTTTTATAAAAAATTCAATATTTATATAAATATATATAATTTATATAAAAGCCACGCCCAGCCAGTCTCCCTCAGAGACCACCAAGCCTCACCCACAAATTAGGCCATGCCCACAGAACCGGTTAGTGGTCCCTGGAATTTAAAATTATGATTTGGTGGTCCCTGAAGTCCAAAAGGTTGCCAACCCCTGGACTAGAAGATCTCCAAATCCTTTATCCAACTCTGTTATTGTGTTATTCCCAGGACAAATTAGCATGGGATAGCCAAAGGCTAGATAAATCTCATGCAGAGGGAGCACCTCCCATTTTTCAAATTAAAATACAGAAGTACATATTGTACTCGTAGTATCTTGATCCTGTCACAACTGTATGATATAAATATGAACATACTTATTCCTGCACGAGGGACAGAATAGCACTTGGTTTAACTAACAAAATACCCAGAAGCACATACCGAAGACGCACACATTGGCCAGACAAGGAATAATGGATGGAAACTGATTTAGGATTCAACCTAGAAATAGAAATTTTCTGACACTGTGAATAATCAACCGATGGAACAGAAGTTGCCTTTGGAAGTTGTGAGAGCTTCATGACTGGAGGCTTTCAAGAAGAGACTGGACGGCCATCTGTCAGAAATGGTGTAGGGTCTCCTGCTGTGGCGGTGGGAGTGTGTGTGTGGACTAGATGATCTACAAGGTCCCTTCCAACTCTGTTGTTCTGTTATATTGGAATACGAGGTTAGGTGAACCCTCTGGGATGTAGAAAAGAAAACGGGAAGCAGGTTTTTTCTTCTCTTTAACTTCGTGTATTTCTCTGCCCCCCCCCCCCCCCCCATCTAGCATGGCCCCATTAACATGAGACCTGCTTACAAAACAAGCCAAGTGAATGAAGTAGCCTCGAAGTCTTCTGACAGACCACACCCCTTCGCTGATCAACCATGTTCGAATTTGGAACACTAAAGCAGCCACCTTTCTAAGCTCATGAAGGTAATGCAAGAAGAGTTATTAGCAGTCTAATGACGTAGTCCGTCCTCTTCTTAAAGGAGCTATCTAGCATTGATGATGTTACCTAGTATGGTAACGAAACATCTGCAAGAAAACCACCAAACGTAGAGAGCACCAAGGATGCCACAACAGTTCAATCCTGAGCTGCAAATATAGGGTCTTGCCCTATGGTGCACTGTTTGGCCCAGTGAAAGATTATGGGGAAAACGTTAATAGCATATATAGAAAGATACAGGACGTTTATTTTTACAGTTTTTGATAGCTCATGTGGCCCTTAGTCTCCCAGATCACTATAAAATAGGTAGGTAAGTGGCCAAGTTTGGAGACTCCCTGACCTTGTCTATGATAACTGTGTGCTGTAACCAAAAGCCTATTCTCTTCTGGGTTGTTAGGTGAAACCATGGTAGAGGCATTCTGCCATAATTAAAACGGTAGCAACCAAGTGCAGTTGATGGGAAAAATCCACCTCCTCATTTGTGTTTAAACAAAGGAAATACTATTTCCCCCTGGATTGTGTCTCTGCAAACAGGAAACACTCCCCCTCCCCCCCAATCAGCAGGAAAAGGGAATTGTCCTTCCAAGTGTACAGAAACTTGGAAAAAGATATGCCGTATCCTGAATGCTGCAGAAAAGCTATTCATTTAGTAAGCACAACATAGGGGGTTATTGGATTCCTGCTGATTAGAATCTCAGTGTTTTTAGATGTATTTCCCAGGCATGGATCTGTGTTCTGCATGCTTTACACAGACAGGCATGACTGTAATACACTGAAGAAGATTCTTCTTATAAGTTTCTCTGTGTTTTTGGAAGGCTGTTGTTAAAATGTCAACAGTAATATGCCTCTGCTGACCATCCTGAGATAGCATCCCAGTGTTGTCTCCCTTTTGTAGAAGAACAAGATTTTAAAACTGCTCGTGTTAGTTGCAGATATAGCCTATAACTATGTACAATACAGCCATTGTTGGTATACAAGTAGTTCTCAACTCAGGACCACAATTGAACCCAAAATTTATGTTGTTTAAAGTTTTCTGACCCACGTCCTTTTCCAACAAATCAAACATAATCCAAAAGGAACAGAAACCTTGTAATGCTTTTACAAAATAATTAGCTGTGATAAGCACAAGCCTTGCCAAACTGTGCAAGACTTGCCAAAAGATAACAGACAAGAAATAATTTGCAATACAAGAATCTTCAAATACAAACTCAGGATACTGGAATGTACACGAGGCTGGAGTTTCAAAACGTCTTTGCCTTCTGCAAAGTACGTTCCTTTCCCAGCTGGCTTTTATCTTCTTGAAGGAGGGGCCATTACCTTGCAGCCTTACTTCCGAGTCACCCGTGTTGTTGTAGCTGCTCTTTCCTACGAGCAATCCTGTGCGCATGCGTGCTTGGCACAGGCTCCTCGGGAACCTCCTCATCACTGCTGCCAGTCCCCACTGAAGGCAGCAGTCCACTCCCTAATGGTCCTGGCCCCTCATCTGAGTCCTTGCTTTCCTCAGCCATCCGCACCTGCTGCCGGCTAACCACAACACTAAGTGAACATTTGTTAAGTGAATTTTGCCTCATTTTATGACTTTTCTTGCCACTATTGTTAAGTGAATCATTGCAGTTCTTAAGTTAACAACATTGTTGTTAAGTGAATCTGGCTTCCCTATTGACTTGGCTTGTCCAAAGGTCATAAAAGGAGATCTCATGTGACACTGCAACCGTCATAAATCTGAACCAATTGCCAAGCATCTGAACTTTGATCCCATGACCAAGGAGATGCTGCAATGGTCATAAGTGTGAAAAATGGTTATAAGTCCCTTTTTTTCAGTGCCGTTATAACTTCGAACAGTCACTAAATGAACTGTTGTAACTTGACTACCTATAATTAAACATTTGAACTATTTTTAATTGGTCTTTCTCATCATAAAGTCTTCCAGATGCATGGGGACTAAATCTGACTGGAAATTCTGAAAGTTGCATGTCGGAACAACTGGTACCAGGCTTGAAAAGATTATGCTGCTCCTGAGATAGATTCAAACATGTTGCTAAGTCACAAGCTTGTTCACACATTTATTGCTTACAAGATAATAGGTATAAATATAAACATGAGTATGAATACAGGAAATAGGTACAAATAAATGGGGACAAAAGGACAGGGACGGTAGATTGTGCACTTATGCACTCCTCTTACAGACCTCCTAGGAATGGGGTGAGGTCAATAGTGGGTAGTTTGAGGTTAAATGAGTGGGAATTAGAGGATGTAACAACAGAGTCAGATAGGGCATTCCAGGCATTGACCACTCTGTTGCTGAAGTTGTACTTTCTGCAATCAAGTTTGGAGCGGTTTACATTGAGTTTATATCTGTTGTGTGCTCTTGTATTCAGGGGTGGGTTTCTACCAGTTCTGTCCACCTCTGTAGAACCAGTAGCTCTGAAAAGCAGCAGACATAGAACTGGTTCTATGTCTGCTGATGTTTTTGCCCACCTGCCCACCCGGGCTCTTACCTGATCTTTATTTCTTGATTTTTCAATTTCAGCTGCTGAACGAGGCACAGCCGCAGTTAAAAAAGCAGGAAAAGAGGGCTGTTTCAAAGGCTGCTTCTCTGCACACAGCATGCTGATGACGATTTACAGGTGATGATTTACAGGTGTCACAGCTTGTGCAGGAAACCACATCATAAATCTCCGAACCTCATAAATCCCAAACCGGTAGTTAACCCTGTCATATCCCACCCCTGCTTGTATTGTTGCAGTTGAAGCTGAAGTAGTCATTGACTGTCCTGTCTGGGCTGCAACAATCTGAATGACCACTAAAGGGCAGCAAAGTGATACAGAAAATTCTAATTTGTTGCTATGCTGCCCTCTAATGGCCATCCATATAGAATCCTTGGTGCTCTTCAAGTTTGGTTGTTTTCTGGCAGGCATGTTATTACTCAATATCTTTATACAACCCAAAATTTAGGACCCAACATTTTACATTGCAGACCAATGTTTCTCAGCCTGGGCAGCTTTAAGAATTCTGGGAGTTAAAGTTCAGAAATCTTAAAGTTGCCAAGATTGAGAAACATTGTTATACACCAGGGCTGTCAAACTCCTGGCCCGTGGGCCGGATGTGTCACGCGCTAGTCATGCCCACACCCGGTTTGGCAAGGAGGGGAAAGTCCCAATACATCACATTATGTCGTGACGACGTGCATTTGACCACCCCTGTTGTAGACAGAAAATCAAGTTCTTGTTTAAATGAGTTTTTAATCAAGTTCTAAATCTTATGTGAATATAACCATTTTGGATTTGCAGGAACTGGAAAGTGGAATAGCAACTTACGTCTCTAAACCCTTAAGGATGATCAAGCGCACAACTTTCCAGTTCTCACATGGAAGCGGATCAGGAATGTTTGAAAGTGTGATCCAAAATGCAGAGTTGACTCAAAGCATGCAAATCCATTTTTGTGATTAAAATATAATCAGCCTTTTCATATTGTTGCTGAGTAGGATAAAAGAGCAACACAGCAGAGAAAAAAATTCTAGATTTATATGAAGAGAATCACAAATGGTGACTACAGCACATACCTGGCCTTTTCAAAAGCTTAAATGGGTTGAAATTCATTTTAATGGCATGGTGCTGAATTGGGCACCTGTATGCATTTAGTAAAATATAATTTTAAAAATCTGCAAGCAAGAGCCTTTCTTTTTCCTACCCTCTCTTATATTCACACATGATTGGTGTAGTGTTATATATATTTGTCACAGTATGTTATGTGAATTCAGGCTATAGCAGCTGCACTTAGATTAATACATTCCCATAGTTAATTATATTTTACTCCATTAAGTCACAGGTTGCATCCCAAACCAAATAATAAACTAAAAAGACAGTTAGGTTCCTATAATCACTAAGTTTAAAAAATGCGATGGGACCATTTGCAATTACATAGACATTCATGTTCAAACACACTATAGATTACCAGGCTGGTAAGGTATAGTTTGTTTTAACATGAGCATCTATGTAATGAGCTGTTGGGGCTGACTAACTGATTGATTAGCATGTTGCACTAACCCAAGCAATTATGTTTGTTCTGTAAACAATGACTGAACCATGGCCCTGCATAGTGTATGAACTTGAACAATAAAACATACAATAGCAGAGTTGAAAGGGACCTTGGAGCAGGGGTGGGATTCAATTTTTTTAACAACGGGTTCTGTGGGCGTGGCTTAGGTGGTGGGTGTGCCTTGGTGGTCATGTGATTGGGTGGACATGGCTTGGTGGTCCTGTTATTGGCTGAGCGTGGCCAACTCAAGATCACTCACATTGAGGCACGCATCTCCTTGCCTGGCCTCTCATGACTGTGGGGATGCTGCAACAGTCGAAGGGGGGAAAAAATGGTCATAAGTCACTTTTTTCAGTGCCATTGTAACTGGTCACTCCACACAAGCAAAGGACCAGCAAAGGAGGGGGGGAAAACTCCAGAGAAGTTCCAGAGACAGGAAGTCTAGTCCTGCCAAGAATGTAATAAGGGTTAACGGAGAGGCAGTTTCTGTAAGCAACACCAGTATGTTTCCTTCCTGCCTTCCTTACAGGATTAGGCCAGTAATTTCTTCTAACAACCGGTTCTCCGAACTGCTTAGAATGTTAACAACCGGTTCTAGCGAATAGGTGCGAACTGGTAGAATCCCACCCCTGCCTTGGAGGTTTTCTAGACCAACCCGCTGCTTGAGCAGGAGACTCTATACCATTTCAGACAAATGGCTGTTCACTCTCTTCTTAAAAGCCTCCAGCAAGCCGTTCCACTAATTAATTGTTCAGTAGATTGTTTGTTCAATTGTTCAATAGATAGGCAATACAGTAACCACAAGGCTCCAGCCACTGAAAATTGTCATGGCTTGAGAATTCACAGCTGGTGGTTTGAAGACTGTATGTGTTTTTTATAATATACAAACACTGCAAAAATCTGGGTATAAAAATAGTTAAGTGCCCCATATTGTTCTATTTCTTCTTTTTTCTTTTTTCCCTCATTATGATTTGTGTATCAACAGAGCCCAGTCATGACTCTGATGCAGCATCCAAACTATATTTTCATGTTTGTTTGTTTTTTAAAATTGCATTATCTCAAAGTCTCAAAAGCAGCGAGTGGCCAAAATCTTCTGAGAGGACTTATAAACAACAAATGGTAATGGAAAACATTGTTCTGAAAGGTTTTTGAGGTAGAGCTAGGTAACACATTTGTAATAAGCTCAAGTATGTCCTCCTTTTTTGAGGGTATTCAGCCATATTAAACAAAGGTTTGTTTAATCCTAGTTTATCACCCATGACTGCTGGTTGGGTTTGCTTAATATGCAAAGTAATAAGCCATGGCTTATCAGCAATGTCTGGATTCCAGCAACATATTACCTTAACACAGTAATATCTGTATGCAGTATGTTTCACTGAAAAATAGATGTTTTAAGAGCTGAAGAGCTAGAAGAGACAAATAATAATGTAGACCAGTGTTTGTCAACCTTTGTCAGCTTAAGATGTGTGGACTTCAACTCCCAGAATTCCTCTGCCAGCAAGCTGGGAATTCTGGGAGTTGGTCAACTGTTCCACTGTATTAAGACTGTGTTTATATACAACACAAACTTCCTGCACAATGCAAGGATGATCAGCAAGGTCCCTTCTAATTTGCAGTTCTATAAACACATTCTTTCTATGAGATAAGGGTGACTCAATCTATTTTCTTGATTTGCACAACATACTGGACCATAAGCCACCACCAAGGCTGAGTTCGCCCCATTCAGTAAACTCAAATGTACTTGCTGAATTTATGAACACAGTCCAGTACTGAGTTTACAAGCATTGTTACAAGTCTACTGAATTAATCAAGTTGGCTGAGCTCATGCAACACAACAGTGCCTTTGCATAACCCAGAAACTTCCCAAGCATACTTTAGCCCAGGGTGTTCTGGAAAACCAGCCTGAATGGTTGATTTATGGTTTTGTTCCTGTTGAAAGCTAAGAAATTGCGGTTAGCATGGTGAAGCTTATCAAGCAGAGTGCCACAAATAAGCAAACCATCGTTTAAGCCCAGCATGTTAGACAAATGCAGCAGCAGTAATCCCCAGTTGTTAACCAGAATCTGTGCTACTTCAATATAGAGCTGCTGAAGAACACTCCCAGGTGAACAGCTTCCAACACCTGCTCTCTCGGCTACAAATTACAAGACAGATGCTTCTCCTGTTAAAATTTGAAAGGGTGGAGTTGTTGGCACAATTAAATTGGAGCCTTGCCCCAGGCCTTGTCCTACTTTTAAGCAGGGAACAGGCAGCTGTAGCTTTCTAAACTCAATATAAAACAGCAAGAATTATATTTCGGCAACATCGGGAGGAAAGACAGCCTAAAACATCATGTAGTTCAATTTTTTGACTTCAGGAGCTGTGGGAATTTAGCTGCTAGGGTTGTAAACCATGATTGATAGCTTTGTGTGTGGGCTCCATAATGCATTATTGAATAAGCCCTGGTTAAGTAAACCAGTATGGTAGGTGGATAGGACTTAAATATAGGCAGTCCTTGACTGGCAACCATTTTGTTTAATGACTGTTCCAAGTTACAACACTGAGAAAGTGACTTACAACTGGTTCTTACACTTATGGTCACTGCAGCATCTTCATGGTCATGTGATCAAAATTTAGGTGCTTGGCACCTAAATTGTCATGTTTACAATAGTTGTAGATTCCTAGAGTTATGCAATCGCTGTGGTAGAGCAGAGGTTAGAGTGTAATTCTACTGACTGCCGGCAGTTCAATTCTCACCAGGCTCAAGTTGACACAGCCTTCCATCCTTCTGAAATCGGTAAAATGCGGACCCAGATTGTAGGGGGCAATATGCCGACTTAGTAAACGGCTTAGAGAGGGCTGTAAAAGCACTGTGAAGCGGTGTATATGTCTAAATACTATTGGTATTGCCATTTGTGACCTTCCCAACTGACCTCCGACAAACAAAGTTAGTTGGGGAAGCCAGATTTGCTCAACAACTGAATGATTCCACTTAAGAATTGTGGCAAAAAAGGTTGTAAAATCCAGTGTGATTCACTTAACAACACCCTTGTTTAGCAAATGAAATTCCAGTTCCACTTGTGATTGTAAGTCAAGATTACCCGGGTAGCAAACGTGCTTGTGACTACTATCAGCATTGCTTTTGTGCTCAGTCATGGGTTTTAAATTTCACTGAAGCTTAAAAGGTAAAGGCTGTGATTTTCATGATTTGACTTATATTGAGCCATGAGTTTGGTGTTTTGCTTATTGGGTTGTCATGAACGCAGACTGTTTTGATACAGCTTTTCTCAGCGGCTCTGCTCTCGCAGAATGAAACTGACTGAATTATAAAACAGAATGCTGCACGGTGCTCTCTTCGCTACCCCGATACAAAACAACCTCTGATGTTTGTGGGAGCTGTCAAAAAAAAAAAAAATCATGTTGGCAGTTGCAACTACACAACGCAAGCCGGCACAGGTGAAAATAGTTGGAACTTTGTTCACCTACAGCAGGCAACTTTATTTCTTAAAAATAAATCCCTGCATAGTGTTTGTTTGCTTAATTTTGGATCCCTCAGGAAAACAACCCCCCCACAAATGTAACACAGGGACATTTTTGCTTTGCTTTTGAAGCCCTTTTATTTAAATTCAAATATTGCAGGTTCACATTTTGTCCATCAGTCCTACTGCTATTTCTAAGATAAGACAGCATGCTTTCTGCGTTGGCTTCTCTGCCAGAGAAATGTATGTAGCTCTATCTATGTCGTAACAGAAGAGCAGATCCAGTTTTTTTTTTTCGTTGTTTAAAAGAAAGAACATTGATTATTAAAATAGAGGGAAGCTGGGTTAAAAATACAGGATTTTAAGAGATTTAAATATCTTCATTCACAAAATGCATCCCTGGGTAAGTCAAATGCCAGAGACTATTTATACAGAAACATTGTCCACAGTCAAAAACTTTATGGCATCCTGAAAGTCTAAATTTGCTAACAAAAGTGTGTGCAAATTAGAGCTATCTCTACCTCGACTAACATAGCAGCTGGAAAGCAATAGAAGATAATATTTGTAGCTCAGGGTTGAACTGTTGTGGCATCCTTGGTGCTGTCTGAGCTTGGTGGTTTCCTTGCAGACGTTTCATTACCATACTAGGTAATATCATCAATGCTACGCAGCACAGATGTTACTTAATATGGTAATGAAACATCTGCAAGGAAACCACCAAGCTTAGAGAGCATCAAGAACCCCACAGCTGGTAATCCCTATGAAACCAGAGACAGGCTTGATCAAAGAAGCTCCCATGGTGTCCTCCAGCACAGTTCCCATCATCCCTGCTTCCAGTGATGGGAATTGTAGTTAATCATTCCTGCCAGGCCCCAGATGGAGAAGGCTGCACATTACATCAATTAGCCCCTTGCATCAGGATAATATTCTTGGCCAAGGAAGTTTTCACTCTGAAAATGAAGCCTCTTAAAAAGCAAACAAATTTGCATATATTGTCTCAATGGTTCTGATCATACTCTTGCAGCTCCAAATGCATCCAGAAAACTCTTACAAGTCAATTGCTTAGGAGTTCTGAATAGATGTCATGTTTGCACAGCTAGGAAGGTTTCACAAAGCATGACATGTTCAGCTTAACATGTTATGTAAATTCAATCTATCTCCACAAGCGAAAACCTAAACTGGAAGAAAATTCATTTCTGCTAAATGATGATAACATGGCAAAGAAATCATGATTTCTTTTTTCTCCCCAGCATATAAAAAAATTAAGGCAACTATCCAATGTTTGAAAAAGCAATGATGTTTAAATATATTAGTCCATACGTATCTAGTCCCTAAGACCTTTATGTAGTATGCAGGTACCTAGACTTAAAAGTTTTATTTTGGTCATGGTCCCTTGATCCATTGTATAGCAGCAGAAAAAAAGAATATTAATCCCTATCAAACTGAGGAAGGGTCAGAGGAGAAAAATAGGACCTGACTTCGGAAAGCTTTTTTCAAGTTCCTAGACCTCTATAGGTTAGATACCCCCATCCTTTCAATGTGAAATCTCTACATCCCTATGGATGTAGCCTGAGTAACAGACCCTTGCAGAATCAAATCTTAAAAATAATGAAGACCGATAGCTACGCGTTGTTAGTTTTCCAGTATAAAAAACAGTAAAAAAAAAAATCTAATCCAGCATCACCCCTGTGATATCAATAAGTAGCTAGCTTCTGAAAAATTGGTCAATCATTTACTCGCAGAAAGGTGAACAGATTTGATATAACTGAATATCACACAATGGAGAGGGTGGGTTCAAATTTCTTTTTGTAACAGCAGACCAAGGATGAATTAAACCAATGTTTCTCAACTGTGACAACTTTAAGATGTCTGGACTTCCAATTCCCAGAATTCCCCAGCCAACTTGGCTAGCTAGCTAGGGAATTCAGGGAGTTGAAATCCAGACATCTTAAAAGTTGCAAAGGTCGAGAAACGCTTAATTAAACCACAAAATTCTTTGAAACTTAAGTGCCGTAAGTAAAAAAAATGATCCTAACTAGCATCTACTTTCTACACTTCATCACCTTGGATTAAAAATCTGATACAGATTCCAAAGAGGGAAGGAATGAAGGCAAGAAGGAAAAAATGCAAAGGGTCTAGACAGAATTATAGAAATATTCTGGAAAGAAAAAGCATTAATTTGCTCACTAGTTTAAGGTAATCAGGGGTATCCAACCTTGGCCACTTTAAGACTTGTGGACTTCAAGTCCCAGAATTCCCCATGTTGGCTGGGGAATTATGGAAGTTGAAGTCTACACATCTTCAAGTGGCCAAGGTTGGACACCTTGAAGGTAATGAAGCTTCTACTCTCCATTAGGCAAATTACCAATCCTTTTTTTTCATATTCCAGTTTTATAACTTTAGCGCCATTTCCTCCAGTCTAGATTATTGGACTGCAATTTATGGATTCCCCAACTAGCACAGGAGTTTTCAGTTGAGCTGGCTGAGAACTGTAGGGTTTCATATCCCAATAGTGATCAGGCTGGTGAAGGTAGCATATCCATTTCTCTTTAATAGCATAGAAATGTTGTATCAAGGAAAAGCTCAGTGCTTGAATTAAAAGCCTATCAATATCCATTATTTTGATTCTATTACAGCCAAGAAGGCCTCAGATTTACTTTGCAATCAAATTACAGGGCTGTAAATCTGGACAGCAGTTAGACTGCAGCAATAATTGAGTTTCCAGCATGTATCTGCTGCCCTCTAGCTGTTGTCTGGATTTATGCAACCTAGATGTGGTCACCTAAAATATCAGAGTAATAATTTCCCTCCAGCCCTGGAAGAAAGAATAAACTTTCTACCTATTTCTGGAGGACCCAGATTGTTGGAGGCAATATGCTGATTCTGTAAACCAGGGTTGTCAAACTCACATCATCGTCACGTGACGTATTGGAACTTTTTCCCCCTTTGCTAAACTAGGCGGAGCGGGACCAGCACATGACACATCCGGCCTGCAGGCCGTGAGTTTGACACCCCCTACTGTAAACCACTTAGAGAGGGCTGTAAAGCCCTGTGAAGCGGTATCTTAAGTCTAAACGCTATTGCTATTATGAATGTGGAATTGGCAATGTGGGGAAATGAAAGTACCTTATCTCAGCTCTTGTTATTGGTCCATCCAGCCTGGTATCGACTATTCTGATTGGTTGGAAATTAAACAGGGAAATTCTGTGCAGAACCGAATGGGAACTGAGGAAAACGTCTGGTTGTTGGGAAGAAGGTCGTTTTATTTTTTTTTCAGCTCCTGATGTTACTTGGAGGAAGCAGGCTAAAGCTCCAGGTCAGGTGGGGCATTACAGGTAGTCCTCGACTTATAATGGATCGTTTAGTGACCGTTCAAAATTACTGCAGCACTGAAAAAAACATTTTATGCCAGTTTTTCACACTTATCACCACTGTAGCATCCCCATGGTCATGTGATCAAAATTCACATGCTTGGCAATTGGCTCACATTTATGACGATTGCCATGTCCCAGGGTCACGTGATCCCCTTTTGTGACCTTCTGACAAGCAAAGTCAATGGGGAAGCCAGATTCACTTTACAGCTGTGCTACTAACTTAACAACTGCAGTGATTTACTTAACAACAGTGGCCAGAAAGATAGTATAATGGGGCAAAATTCAGTAAATAAACTGTCTCGTTTAGCAACAGAAATGTTGGGCTCAGTTGTGGTCATAAGTCAAGAACTACCGGTATACAAACCCCACCAAATTTCACTTGGGTAATGCAAGTTATACAAGCCAGATGTAGAAGCATTGGGAAGATTCCAGTGATCTTTGGCTTGTTAAACAAACCATAGTTTTTTTAAAAAAAATATAGCTCGGCATTGTGATCGACTACAGTTGTAAAATATGATTTTCAGATTTTGGAAATGAATCCTTTTTCTGGACATACCAGGTTAAATTTTGCAACCCTCTCTATCTGCACATGTATAATTTAAAGAAATTATCCAGGATAGTGTGGAGTTTTTTTTTTAAGTGTGAAATCAATACTGCAATCTTTTATTATTTCCAGTATCTAGAGTTAAGTTTGGGCATCAGGGAAAGTTCACACAATCTTTGTCTAACCCTTATAGATCAGCTTTACTCTCTTTCTTAAAAAAAAAAGGATAAACACTTTTATGTTTTCCTATCCTTGTGGGGTAAAGGGAAATGCAGCCTGGACAACTCTTTTTTTTTTCCTCTGAAAAAAAGTTTAAAATACACACATTGCAGAATTGCTGGACTTTGCCAGGAATTGCCCAGCGATGGTTTGGGAAAAAGAAGAGAAAACAGGGCAAGGGAGAGAATACATCCAGTTCACTGATCCTCCTGATAATAATAATAGTTGGCTGAGTTCTGATCCTCAAGTGGGGCTGCATTGCTCGCCACCCCAGCATTGCCTTGGGGGCAATACTTGGGGTCATAGATTTGGCGGCCCAAACCGAACACCTGCCCACTCTGGTTGGCACCCTGGTTGGAGCCCATTTGGAGGGACATCGAGCTGTCATCACATTTGTCTGTGCCCAGCTTGGAATCATAGATGTGCCGGCGGGTTCCTGGAGCCGTCATGCCCACCTGAATGGGAAGAGAAAATAAATGTGGTCAGGGTTCCAGCAAATACCTCTAACAGAATCAAAACTCCAAGGCAGGCATATTCCTCAAAGCACTGATTTATTAGGCATGATGCGGTGGTTCAGTGGCTAAGACGCTGAGCTTGCCTATCAGAAAAGTCGGCAGTTCGAATCCCTAGTGATGTGTAATGGAATGAGCTCCCGTTACTTGTCCCAGCTTCTGCCAACCTAGTAGTTCGAAAGCATGTAAAAATGCAAGTAGAAAAATAGGGACCACTTTGGTGGGAAGGTAACAGTGTTCTGTGCGCCTTCGGTATTTAGTCATGCCAGTCACATGACCACGGAGACGTCTTCGGACAGCGCTAGCTCTTCGGCTTGGAAACAGAGATGAGCAGCGCCCCCTAGAGCCGGAAACAACTAGCACATATGTACTTTATCGGCACATCTGGGGAAAACCTGATTCTGAAGGACCTGAGGTTTTCCCCACCCAAATCAAAACCCCAAAGTTCTTTCCCCCAGATCACATGTCCCAACTTAGTCACATCCTCCATCCTGGCTGGTTTTGGTCCACACCTCTCCAACACCTGATAAGACATCCTTGGCTCCCAAGGGAAAGAACGTTGTTTTGGCTACATCTTCCCCCACTCATGTTCCCACAGCTCCAATTGGCCTTGCTATGCCAATCATGAAGATGTTTCCAAAATGGCTTCAGCCCCAAATGGCTTCAGGGCTGACATAATGTTTACTGTTGTTTTCCTATATTCACAATGTCACACATTGAAATTAAATTCCAGTGCTCAGCTCTCAAAAGAAGGAACGTCACCACCATCACCACCAAACAACGTCATTGTCCCAAGGATAACTCTAATAATATAATAGCAGCAGAATCAAAAAATGCTGAGTTATATCAAAACCTATATATAAGTAGAAATATTAATCGCAATCCATTTTGAGTACATAGTGGAAAAAGGAGTCTTGAGAGTTAACAAGATAGATACTATGTGGTATAAAGTTATTACAGAATTGAATTGTTCTGCTTCAGATACCACGAAACTTTCTCCCAGAAGGCAACAAGGAAAACTGGTCATGGAGAGGATGTATAAAATCCCTGACAATGCTGCGGACCCTGATCAAGTAACACTTATGTGCTAGTCCAAAGCAGTAATACTTCCAAACCATGAATGGATGGATGGATGGATGGATGTTTATCATAACCAAAGGTAAAAGGTATAGCTGGAAACAATTAAAATACAATTAAATAAAAGTTAATATAGCTAATGGTAACGATTGACCCAAAAAATACGTCACAGCTATGGGAGATCTTTCAGCAAGAGGAGAGAAACCAGGATTGTATTTTATTTGGAACAGAAATGGCTGGCTTATCTGTAGTGCAAGCCATAATATGGTTTGGTTTTGGCTTACAGTGAACTATCTGAAGGAAAAGATTGTGGCTTGTCATTAGCAATTGGAAACATGGCTGATTAGTCTACAAATTCTGGCCTGATTGATATCTGGGGTCAGATATCATGCTTATTTCTGGCATGTTTTCCTCAATTGTCCTAGTTAGTGTCAGTAGAAATGGAGAAAACAAAGAACTGACCCAATAAATTACAAAGAATTTGCTAATCTGAAAAACAGACATTGGGTTTGTGTATTACGCCAAACCAAAACATGGTCTGTAAACCTTGGATTAGGATTCGTTGCAATGTGTGAGTTTACCTGACTGGCTCATCCAACAAACCATAATTAAAGCATGGCCTAAAGCATGAAATGACCGAACTGATATATTCTTGTTAAGGTTTACCAAAAGGGGGGGGGGGGGGAGGAGGAGGAGGAAAGAGAAAGGACTCTTTTGGCTTGGAAGACTGAAACTCTTTATGAGAGTTTTAAAAAATTAAAAATAAAACAAAAAGTTAAAGTAAAGATTTAAACACTTTGTAAGAGTTCTTACCTGGCTAGCACACTTATTGGTACCCATTTGCAAACTGATGGTGGAATGGTCCATTGGAGGTAGTATCTGGTTCTTGGGATCATAGAGATGCCTCCTGGTCCCATAGGCGGTCATTCCTGACTGGCTAGCGCACTTGTTGGTGCCCATCTGAAGAGAAACAGCAGCTTGGTTAATCCTTAACAGAACAACAGAGTTGGAAGGCACCTTGGAGGTCTTCTAGTCCAACCCCTTGCTCAGGCAGGAAACCCTGTACCATTTCAGACAAATGACTGTCCAATCTCTTCTTTAAAACTTCCAGTGTTGGAGCATTCACAACATCTGGAGGCCAGCTGTTCCACTGATTAATTGTTCTAACTGTCAGGAAATTCCTCCTTAGTTCTAGGTTGCTTCTCCCCTTGATTAGTTTCCATCTGTTGCTCCTTGTCCTGCCCTCAGGTGCTTTGGAGAATAGCCTGATTCCCTCTTCTTTGTGGCAGCCCTTGAGAATATTGTAACACTGCTATCATGTCTCCCCTAGTCCTTCTTTTCATTAAACCAGACATACCCAATTTCTGCAACTCTTCTTTATGTTTTAGTCTCCAGTCCCCCAATTTGGTGCTCTTCTCTGCACTCTAATTTCTAGAGTCTCAACATCTTTTTATATCATAGCAACCAAAACTGGATGCAGTATTTCCAGTGTGGCCTTAGCAAAGCATTATAAAGTGGTACTTCATGTGATCTTAATCCCTCTGTTAATGCAGCCTAGAACGGTTTTGGGGGGTTTTTTTCGCAACAAAGCTTACTATGTCTGATCTATTCTACATCTACAGTAGATGTCTGAATTTCATCCACTTGGTCCATAGAATTGACAAAGGAAGTATTTTTACAATAGAAGAAGGTCCTAAAACCAGGACCTCCTGATTACACAGCTTAGTCTTTTGGCCATATGCTACACCAGCTTAGATCTCCCACTGTTTTCTCAAGAGCCACAAGGTCACCAAACTTACCTGTAGACCAATGACACAGTGTCCAGCCTTGAGTTTTTCATCGTTAAAGGCTCTCTCCTGTTTCTCTGAATATTTCACTCCAATATCCATCCCACTTTCAATACCTTTTGTTTTCGCCTGCAAGAAGAGGTAAACCCACCCCAAATTATTCCTGCACGAAAGTTTCAGGTCCTTCCCAATAATTCCACAGTTCTCGTGATAATAACAACTCTAGATTTCTGCTACCCAGTACATAAGCTGATTGAATTCCAGACTCTGGTGAATGGTTCCTTGTTAAGAGTTTGCAGCAGAAATTCAAGTCCAGAAAACACACATATGACTGATTCAGCAGGATCAATAACTTCTTTATATACAGAACAACATGAGTAAAGTTTACAATACCATTTGTAGATTCTTTCAAAGTAACATAAGCAAAAACACAAGCAGCAGCTCAGAGGACTCAGAACAGATATCAATTTCAGTTTCAATTCTCAGCAAAGCACACAGAGCCAAATCACACCCAGGCTGTTAGGGAGTAACTATGGCTGGTCTGTTGGCAGTCTTACTCACTTACTGACTTTGTTAACCATGTCTCTGCCAGTTAATGAATGTACTCTGACATTCCTGTCAGCTCTTTAATCTGTTTTGTAAAAAGCACAGAACACTGGAGAGCAGAAACACAACTCTGGATAAATCAAGCACCTTGATAGTCATTATAAAACTAGCACTCTCCAGGGGAAATCCCCATAGTCAGGGATATCTGAAAGGGAGATAGGTCATAAAGGCAAGATGGCTAGATCAAAGAGCCAATGATATGGGAAGTCTACTTTTACTGGAAGTGGCTTTAATGACAGAATCTTGTAAGTTTTATTGTACTGGGTTCCACACACACATACCTTATACATATGTGAACTAGGAAGGTGTCTGTCTGAGCTATTTATGCATTCTTTCTGCTTGTTTTAGACTTAAGCCAGGTTTTCCCTTTATCACTTTGGTAATGAATCTGCCCCATTTCTGACAAAGTCATCTTCTTTACTTTCCACAATAACTTTCCAAAAACAGAAGCGGACCAAAGTTGGCGTGAGAGAATGTGGCAAAAGAAAGAACTAGTCTGAAAAAAGGGCAGGTGTAGCCAATGGCTGTGGAGAAAATATCAATTAAAAATATCCCCCAATGTATTCTGAGGAATATACCTCGCTCTTCCTAGTCATGTGACCCAGAGCAGATCCTTTTTGTTTTTAATGTTGAAAATAATCCTAGAGGTGGGCTACATTTGGAAAAATGAATTGGAATATAGAAGGAGTTAACAGCAATAGCCTTTAGGCCTATATACTGCTTCACAGTGTTTACAGCCCTCTATAAGCAGCTTTACAGAGTTAGCCTATTGTCCCCAACAATCTGGATCCTCATTTTACCGACCTCGGAAGGATGGAAGGCTGAGTCCCCCTTGAACCTAGTGAGATTTGAACTGCCAAACTGCAGGCAGACAGCAGTCAGCAGAGATAGCCTGTAGTACCACATTCTAACCACTGCGCCACCACGGCTCATTAAGCCTCCTCTCCTCTTGACATGCTCTTGTCTTGATGCATCCACACAATCACAATTAAAAACTCGGCATTCTGCCCACATGGTATACAAATCACAGCACTGATAATGGCAGCAGCAGCCTCAACAGGCAGGCCAGTCACCTTATGTGCACATGCAGAGTTAAGATGGAGAACTAGCAGTTTGTCCTCCATGGAGACAAGAGGATCTTTTCACTCACCATGCCTGCCAGAGCAAGGAGCGACACCTGCACTTGAGTCATATTTCCACTCTCGTACAGATCGTTGGCTTCAAACAGATCGACGGGCTTCAAACCATAGCTTAGTAGGGACTTGATGAAGTTGGAGAGGTTCTCCAGCTGTTGGAAGAAAAGAGAGAGGACAGTTTTCTTGGATGAGAAGCGGAACATTTTCAAAGGAAAAAAAAAAAAACCAAGAAAGTCTCATCACCTTTTGGAAAAAGCACTTTGGGGACAGCATATAGACAAACAAAAATTATTTACATTACGTGTAATTCAACTTTGGAATTAGCTACACCTCAAAATTCAAGGAAATCATAAGAGATAATGGCTGTTAGCCTTGATGATAACGGAACTGCCTCCAAAGGCCATCTGCTGGGAGATTATGGCTTTTCTTGGAAAGTTGATGGTTTACTGTGAAAACAGACTGCTGGACTAGTTCTTAGGTTGTTTGAATCTCATTTGTCCATAGCTTTGTTCTCAAGTTCAGTAACAATAGCAACAGCATTTAGACCTATATACTTATATACTTTACAGCACTCCTTGGGCAGTTTACAATGTCCAAGCATTCTGGGGCCTCATTTTTACCATCCTCGGAAGGCTGAGTCAACCTTAAGCCCCATCAGGATTGAGCTCCAGGCTGCGGATAGAGTTCGCCTGCATTAGTGCATTTTAACCACTGTGCCACCAGGGCTCCTAACGTGCAACCAATTTGCACAAACCCACTCCCCCTCCAAAAAAACGACCCAATTGCTCTTTATATATGCAGAATTGGGCAACTCTTGGTAGCTGTAACCAAGTAGGAAAAAAATCCTCTAAAAATATGGGAAATGGTCCAGATCAGGGATCTCCAACCTTGGCAAGTTTAAGCCTGGAGGACCAGAATTCTGGGAGTTGAAGTCCACCAGGCTTAAAGTTGCCAAGGTTGGAGACCCCTGCTCCGGATGACAGGGAGAACGTCTGTCTACAAGCAGAACCTGGATGGATGGATCCCGATGGGGTCGTCTCTCCAGTCCTAATATAAGGTGTGCAATTCGTCAGCCGAAAGTGGCAGAGGATTGAATTTATCATAGTGTTTCCAAATTAGGGCAAGTTAAAAACCTTGGCTGTATCAATTTGCTACTTCTGAATATGCAAGGTGAACACTGCCTCTCTTTTTTTTTTCAGGCAACTACCCCAAAAGAAACAAATAAGGATTAACCACTGGGTAAAACGAGGTTTAGAGTTCAGTGGCTGTATCACAACCTTCTGAAACCTGGCACTCCTCACCCCCACACCCCGAGAAGTGTTGAAAGCATTCCCACAATCCTTAGCGGTTCTGCAGTCCCAACACAACAGAGCACACCTGTTTGGAGAAAGCCTCTGTATCAGCTTCCACTAAAGCTGATTTTGCTCAATGAAACAAACAAAGACAAAATCCAATGTCTAGTTCGGCGGAAAAATGCCCATTAAAAAACCCAGAAGGCTGCCAGGCCACTGAACAAGGTTTTCAAAAGGTGGGATTTCAACATCCTCAGGAGCTAATCATGACCAGCTGGGCAGACTGGTTCAGCCCACACCCAGACATTCTCTTTTCGACTCTTGCTTACAAAATAGCACAGGAACCACAGAGACACACAGTAATCTTAAATGATTTGGCAGGGACACCGGCTCCCAAAATACAGCTTTCCTGCTCTGAGAGGCCAAATTCATGAATCTAAGCAATTTGGCTGGCCAATTACAGATACAACCAGTTCAGCTTTCTGTCTCTGGTCCAGTTTCCCTGCAAATTTTCAAGCACAGCATGAAGGCTGAATTGGCTCTTCCCCATTCCTGGTTTCCAGGATTTGGTTATTCAGTGATAGACTGCACCTACTCTTGGAAATTCCGTTTGGAATTAACTGTAGGTAGTCCACATTTGTTTAGGGACTGTTCAAAGTTACAATAGCACTGAAAAAGGTGAATTATGACCAGTCCTTGCACTTACAACCACTGCAGCATCTTCAGGTTCACAGGATTCAAATTTGGGCACTTGGAAACTAGCCTGAATTTATGATGGTGGCAGCGTCCCAGGATCACGAGATCACCATTTGCACCCTTCCCAGCCATCTTCCCACAAGAAAAGTCAATGGGGAGGGCCAAGTTCACTTAAGGACCGTAAAATTCACTTAACAACTGCAGTGATTTACTTACCAATCCTGGCAAGAAAGGTTGTAAAATTAAGGCTATCGTAACCACAGCTTCTAAAAAGCAGAGCCATCCCCCTGCCAACAGAAGTGTGTATAGTCAAGGCTATAGTTTTCCCAGTTGCAATGTATGGTTGTGAAAGTTGGACCATAAGAAAGGTGAGCGCCAAAGAATGGAGGCGTTTGAACTCTGGTGCTGGAGGAGGAGACTCCTGCGAGTCCCTTGGACTGCAAGGTGATCAAATAGGTCAGTCCTAGAGGAGATCAACCCTGACTGCTCTTTAGAAGGCCAGATCCTGGAGATGAAAGTCAAATACTCTGGCCACCTAATGGGAAGGAAGGGCTTACTGGAGAAGAGCCTAACGCTGGGAAAGATTGAGGGCAAAAGAAGAACGGGATGACAGAGAATGAGGTGGCTGGATGGAGTCACTGAAGCAGTTGGCTTGAGCTTAAACGGACTCCGGAGGATGGTAGAGGACAAGAAGGCCTGGAGGAACGTTGTCTATGGGGTTGCAATGGATCGGACACAACTTTGCAACTAACAACAACAAACTATAGCTTTGCTTAATGATCAACATTCTGGTCCCAATGCTAGTCATAAGTTGAGGACTTCCTATAATAGCAACTCAAACCCTGAGAAACTGGAATCTCCTTGGAAGCCAGCTTTATCAGGCAGGGTCTACTACATCCCAGGACTCTTTAACATAAGTCAGCATTACATGACATGACATGACATGACATAACATGACATTATACTACATTACATGACATTACATGTGCAAACACAGAGAAACATGTTTTGACTCCACACATGGTTGCTTAATCATGGCTGGCATCCCACTTTTTTAAAAAAAATATCATTGCTACTTAATTTCCCATCACTGCAGGCACATATTTACCTGATGCCAGTTGAGAGAGGAGGTGTTGATTTTTTTTATTGAACCAGGCTGTAGTTTGTTTATTAATCTGGAGAGTAAAAAAAGTTTCAGTTAGATTTAATGCAGTTTTTAAAGTCACTTGCCGTTGTTGCAATGGGAAGGAAAACCATGTTTACACGAACGTCTGCAGAATGAATTCTTCCCTAGGTATGCACAAACTAGAAGGCAAACTCCATTTCACCCCCAAATTTTACAAGCAAGAAGGAAGAAATGAGAAGGAAACACACAAAAGTGACATTACATAGGCCAACTACTTATTAAAAAAAAAGGACAGGTAAGAAAAAGTACAACAATGTCCACGTTTGCAGAAAGGTACATATGCTTCTGTACAAAAACAAAGAAGCAAATTGGTGGAGCGATGGGACGAAGCCAAGTGAAAGCAGATGAGAGTGGAGAAAAGAAATGAAGCAACACCAGAAAGAAAAACAAAACAAAATCATTAGGCTCCGTAAATTATTTTTGCATCATATGAAACATTATGTCTTTCACCATTTCATAACCCAATGCCACACAACCCTTTAAGCATTCCGGGCCTCTCCCTGTCTCCATAAATCATTTTTGGAGCTCACTGGCTCTTCCTGAAAAGAATATAACTTCTTATAACACATCCTGGAAGAGGTTATGAGATAACAGGAGGAACGATGCTTTGAGGTACAAGTTTCTCTTCATCGGCCTACTTACTCGCAAAGTATGACGCCATCTTTCAGCCCCTTCTGGAAATCGGGGCCAATCTGCCTCCCGGTGAGGTTTTCTATCCATACCCGTAATTCTGCTTCCTTCTGTGGGTCATATTTCTGGGCAAGCTGAAAAGAGAAACAGATCCAGTTTGAAAAAAGCAAGCTTTATCCATGAACCTGGGAATGTATTACAGGTAATCCTTGACTTACGGCCACAACTGAGCACAATATTTCTGTTGTTGAGCAAGACAGTTGTTAAACAAGTTTTGTCCTCCATTTTCTGGCTTTTCTTGCCACCGTTCTTAAATGATTCGCTACGATCGTTAAGTCAACAACACAACTGTTAAACGAATCTGGCTTCCCCAGCTACTTTGTGCATCAGATGATCACAAAAGGTGATCACATGACCTCAGGATGCTGCAACCATCTTAAATATGAGCCAGTTGCCAGGAATTTGAATGTTATCATGTAACCATGGGGCTGCTGCAATGAATTGTTGTTAAGATGAGGACTACCTGTATTCATCCTGATCACTTGTTGAGCTATGGATGGCAAGGACAGTGGGATTAGGAAGAAGCAGCAACTGAGAAGATTCATACCTCCTGAAAGGAAGGAATGAGAGTAGTCTTGACATGACCAGTCACTGAGTGATTATTATTCAAAGTTATGCCAGACTTCCTCAGGTATATAATGTCCCCCCCTTGCAATCATCTGACTGCATTTTGGATCTTAGCAATTGGCCTACATTTACTGCTGTTTGCAGCATCCCAGTGACTGCAATTCATGGGGGGGGGGGGAGGTTTTGCCAGAAACCAGCATTTATTTCTGGCTTTTGGCAAAAACCGCCTCCTGCAGACAATGGACTAGCTTAACAACTGCTTTTTGTTTAACAACTACAGAATTTGCTTAATGACTGCCTCAGGAAAGATTGCAAAATTGGGCGTGGTCTTAGCAACCAGCACAACTTCTGAATGTTAATTCCGGGCTCAATTATGCTTGTTAAGTCAAGGAATACTTGTAGATGGGGCTTACCGTCAGAAAAGGGCATGCAATAATTTATATAAGGATATATGAATGTCAGGTACTAAACAGTGTGCACAATTCAATTAGGGTGAAAAGGTTACTGATTTATAGTAATTCAGATGCAGATCTGTATTCATACATGAAAATTATTCCAGTGTATATTGGATTCATCAGTTTCAACTGTTAAAACCAACAGATGCTATTGGAACCCTCTTAGTAGATTGTAGGAATGCTTAGTAGATATAATACTCCTTAATCTGACACATGATATTCTGATTCGTGCAGATGTGGGTCTGATTAGATATATATAGTTCACTCATACACAGGGGTGGGATTCTACCGGTTCTGTCCACTTCTGTGGAACCAGTTGCTCTGAAAAGCAGCAAACAGAGAGCACACATAGAACCAGTTCTATGTCTGCTGATGTTTTGGGCCACGCGCCCGCCCGGGCTCTTACCTGACCTTTATTTCCTGCTTTTTCAACTGCAGCTGTTTTGCGTTACACTGCAGTTGAAAAAGCAGGAAAAAAGGGCTTTTCCAACCACTGCACACTTGCACGCAGTGCTGCTCAGTTGTCCGGGCAGCTCAGCAGGTCGTAAATTGCACTCACACGACTCGTGCATGCGCGCGCGATGCAGAGCAACAGAATCGGTAGTTATACCGATCGGATCCCATCCCTGCTCATACATTGTTCAAAGAGTACAAATCAATAATTCCTTAGCAAACTGGAAGGAGGAACTGAGTGCAACCTGGACCCTATACACTTCAAAATCTTCATTAATTACAGTACTTGGATGAAGAAGTGAAGGAACTCAAGTCTTACCAAAATTGAAGGTTACACAAAATTAGATGGCATAACAAGTACCCTAAAACGGGTCCCCAACCCTCAGTTCATGGCATGCCAGCAACTGGGCCACACGAACAAGCAAAGCCCCATCCACGGGGGGGAGAGGGGGAAGGGGCAGGCAGTATGTAAAACCACACACCCCCCGGCCCACCCCTCCAGTCCATGGAAAAACCTTTCTCCACGGAACCAGTCTCTGGTGCCCAAAAGGTTGGGAATCCCTGTCCTAGAAGTCAAATCAAGGAGAAAAATCTATCCATGTTGTCAGTAAGAATCGACAATGACTAGAAGACATACAATCAATGAATCAACAGAAGTTGAAAGTAAAATTCAAAAGTATCGACAGAAGATAATATTTGTAGCTCAGGATTGAATTGTGGGGCCGTTGATGCTCTTTGAACTTGGTTGTTTGTTGCTTTTTTGCAGATGTTTTCATTGCCCAAACTAGGTAACATCATCAGTGCCAGGATGATGATGTTATCTGGATCATGAAACACTGCAAGAAAACTATACAAAACAATAGTAAGTTCAAAACTAAGGTACTGTTGGTTGTTTTTGGGAAGACTGGAGCCTGGATAGGGAACGGATGCATCAAGTTAAATTTTATCTACTGTATACTTAGGGCTTATTTTTAAGTAGCAGGTTGCTGCCTCCCACATTTTAAGAGGAGTTATTTAAGGGCTATAGCCTGTGCCAACACCGTAAGGCAGCTCACCAACCATAGTTATCCAGGTTCTCTAATTCCAATCATAAAGGTACATACCGGCAATAGCAAAACAGTCCCAATGATCATATATGGTGCAGAACTATGGGATATATAAATGCTTCATTACTGGAAATGTATCTTGGGGATGATCATATATGGTGCAGAACTATGGGATATAAAAATGCCTCATTTCTGAAATGCATCTTGAGGATAGATTCAGGGGTGGGCATCAAAAATTTTAGCATAAGGGTTCTCTGCCCGGTTGCTGGGTGGACATGGCCATGGTGGGTGTGGCCTAGTTGGCCTTCTGCACCACAGCAGGGGGGTGCATTTTTGCCCTCCCCAGGCTCCAAAGGCTTTCCTCGAGCCTCCAGGAGGGCAAAAATAGCCTCTCCAGCAGTGTTGGGATTCAATCTTTTTTAATACCGGTTCTGTGGCTTCCTGGGTGTAGCAGGGGAAGACTACCACTCCAGTCAGAGATAGTATTTGCCAGTTCTCCAAACTACTCAAAATTTCCGCTACCGGTTCTCCAGAACTGATCAGAACTTGAATACCACCTTTGCTCCCCGGGCTCAACAGTAGTTTCCGGCCTTCCTGTTTGCCCTGTGTTCACCTGCTTCCAAAATGGGCCACATGGGGACTCCTGGGAGGGGAGGGAGGTGGAGTAAGCGGAGCCACTCAGAAGTGTGATTTGGGGGTTCTCCGAACTGCACAGAATCTTAGCTAGGGGCTCTCCGAACCCCTGCGAATCCAAGCCTGGGTGGATTAGTCTACCCCAGCTGCAGCATTAAGGACAGAGCTGAGTATACCCTGTACACAAAGCAATTTAGTAATTATTCAAATTACTGGCTGAAGATCCTATCTACTGACCCAGATAGATTACCCAAGCTGTGTTTTGAAGAGCAGTTGCATAACAGGCTTCCTGGCACTGTGGCCGCCCAACTTTCAAATGTCATCTCACAATGTGGATTCTGCATCCAGTTCATGGTCCAATCAAATCTAAAGGCCAAGGAAGCTTTCAAACAAAGCCTCATTGATGTGGCTGCCCAAGATGATAGTACGGCACTTAATTATGCAAAGTGTCTGACTGAACCAAAAGCAGCCTCCCAGTTAGAAAAATATTTAACAACCGGTATGCCTCAACATCTCAGTTTTTTTTCCAGGGCTAGTTTCGAACAAGTCTCCATGTAAAACATGGGAGGTTTCATGGAGTCCCATTTGAAGAAAAACTATGCATTTGTGGAGTACCAGCCATTCAAGACATTGGACTGCAAACTGTTTTCTGCAGAAAAGGATTATTATTTAAAAAAACCCAAGGCAGCTGGGAGAAATGCCTTAGTTTTTGCAGGGAACAAAGCTGCATATCACTAGTAAGACTGCACTCTTTATATCAAAGGCTATTTTGAAGAGGATTTAGAACAGATTAAGGTGAATTGTAGGGATGACAACTTACCATGAACATGTATTGGTTTGCAACTATTTGTATATTTGTATTAGTTTTCTAGTTTTGATATGGTTAAATAATTAAATCAATAAAAATTCTATTCTATTCTATTCCATTCCAAAACCAAGTGGATATGAACATGAACCAAAACTAACAATGTAGTTTTAAAGATATAAATTCAAGGTTGTTCATGCAGAAAACAGAGCTCAAATACAAAAATGTAGGATAGGATAAAAATGTCTGAATAACAATTCAATTCAATTACACCAGTTACAAATCAGTGGTGGGATTCAAATTTTTTTACTACTGGTTCTGTGGGCATGGTTTGGTGGGCGTGGCAGGGGAAAGTTACTGCAAAATCCTCATTCCCTCCCCTCCCCACCCCACTAACCTGCTTTCCAGCTTCGTTCTCCTGTGCAGGGCAACAAAAGAAGACCCAGCCAATCAGCTGGGACTCGGGAGGCAGAGATGGAGGCAGAGCCAGTCAGAGGTGGTATTTGCCAGTTCTCCGAACTATTCAAAATGTCCGCTATTCAGAACCTGCTGAATACCACTTCTGGTACAAATAGTCCTCAACTTACAACCTATTCATTTAGTGACTGTCCAAAGTTACAACAGCTCTGAAAAAAGTAACTTATGACCATTTTTCACACTTATGACTCTTGCAGTGTCATAAAATTTGGACGCTTGACAACTGGCATGTAACTGGCATGTAACTGGCATGGTTGTAGCGTCCCAGGATCATGTGATCCCTTGTTGCAGTCTTTTGACAAGCAAAGTTAACAAGAAAGCCAGATTCACTTAACAGCCATGTTACTAACTTAACGGCAGTAATTCACATAACAACAGTGACAAGAAAGGTTGTAAAATGGGGCAAAACAGCACTTAACAACTGTCATGCTTAGCCATGGAAATTTTGGGGTCAGCTGTGGTCATAAGTCGAGGACTACCTGAATTGTGTTGAGTTCTAAGAACCATCCTTTAAGAAATTCAAAGAAAGTGGAATAGGATAAGAGATGGGCAATAAGAATGATCAGGATATACTAGAAGTAGGTTCTATGCTGCAACGGTTGTAAATATGAAGGCAGACTGAAAGGAACTGGGACTAGTTAGCCTTAAAAACGAAAAACTAAAGGAGGATATAGCATTTTGCTGATATCTGAAATGAAGACACAGAAGGAAGGCAAGATTTATTCTCCAAAGTTCCTTTTTTAAATTAATTTTTATTAGTTTATCAAAGTATACAATATAAAGAAAAAAAGTAGTAGAAAACGAAGAAAAGGGGGCGGGGAAAGAAAAGAGATAATAGTGCAAAAGGAGAAAAGGAAAGCAAAAGGCACCAGTTTCCAACTCTCTTTAGCACAGTAGAACATCATTACAACCACAGCTTTTCGCTTTTACGCAACAGTGTGTGCAAGCCGTTTCTATAACAATAAGACTATTCTCCAAAGTTCTAAATGCAGAATACAGAATAATAAAATCAGGAAGACAGGGTCTACATGTAGTCCTAGCTTAATGACCCTTCACTTAGCAGCCACTCAAAGTTAGACAGACCAAAGTTTGACTCATTTTCAAAATTCCAACATGTGTGTGTTTGTGTGTGTGTACGGGTGGGAGAGGGGGAGACAGAGAGATGCTTGGAAAGTGGCTTGATTTATGATCATTTACAACATCCTGCAGTCTGGCACCCATGATTTCCAGTGGGGTTTTATGGGTGTGTTTGATGACTATAGTGTTCACTTAACAACTGCACTAAAAAAAGGTTGGAAATCAGGTGTGGCCAAATGATGACCTGCTTAATGACCACCATGACTTAGAATCATAAGTCTGTGCTCAATTAGGTTCGTAAATCAAGAACTACCTGTCCTAGAATCTCAGAAAACTTCCTAAGACTAATAGCAATGGAATCTTTTAAAGTTAAGAAAATCATCTGTTGGAGATGTCTCAATTTGGAATCCTGGACTGAATAAATGAGTAAGATTCTGGGCATGAAATTTCTTTCCAACTCTAGGATTCTTCTTTCTGATATGAACACAAAACCAAGTTCACTCTTTAAGTATAAAGTTAATTAATTAATCAGAACAAGTAATCAGTAGAACAACTTGCCTCCAGAGGTTGTAAATGCTCCAACACTGGAAGTTTTTAAGAGATTGGACAGCCATTTGTCTGAAATGGTGTAGGGTTTCCTGCCTAAGCAGGGGGTTGGACTAGAAGACCTCCAAGGTCCCTTCCAACTCTTGTTATTCTAAATTCTAAAACAGAACAAATGTGAGACAATGGCCAGGTTTATACAATATCCAAAGCCATTGTGTGGTTGTTTGGATTTTTATTTGTTGAGCTCATTTATATCTCTGCTGCCAGGAGCTGAAGACATCATGTCCAACATTTACTCTTAATATTCCTCACAACAACAATGCTTTGGGAGAATTTAGATTGCGAGACGATGATTCAAGATAGATCCAATTTAGAACTAAGAAGAAATTTCCTGACAGTTCATGAACAATTAATCAGTGGAAGTGCTTTTTCCCAGAAGTTGTGGGTGCTCCAACATTGGAGTTTTCAGGAAGAGAATGGACATTTGTCTGGAATGGTATAGGGCAGTGGTGGCTAACGTTTTTGGGCTCCTGTGCCAAAAATTGTGTGCATGCTTGTGCATGCACGCTAGCGTACCAGCACCCAAAAGGCAATACACATGCCCCTCCATGCCCCTTGCGCATGCGCACACAATCCCCTGCCTCCTTACCTGCACTGTGCCTCCCAGCTGATTTTCGGCCTGTTTGAGGCCTTTTTCAACCTCCCAGGCTTGAGGAAAGCCTCTGCAGCCTGAAATATAGGCCCATTTCATCACTTCCGGTATTTCAGGAAATAGAAGTAGTTATGAAATGGGCCTATTTTTCAGGCTGTATCAACTATCTTTCTTCAAGCCTGGGAGGCCGAAAAAGGCCTCAAACCAGCCAAAAATCAGCTGTGAGGTGTGCGCATGTGCAGTGAGGTAAGTTTGCCTGCGGCTCGCGTGCCACCACAAATGGCTCTGTGTGCCATTACAGGTATAGAGTCTGTTTGATTAGGGCAGGGGTGTCAAACTCCATTTCATTGAGGGCTGCATCAGGATTCTGATTGAGCTCGGGGGGAGAGTGACCAGGGGGCATGGCCAGCTCGACATCACTCGTGTTGGGGGTGCCTATGGTGGCCTGAGTGCCAGCGAAAATGGGCTCCTGAGGTCCGTTGTTGGCTGCAATGGCCTCCTACAACCCTCTGCCAGTGAAAACGGAGCTCAGGAGGGCCACGGGCTCGTTTTCGCTGGCAGAGGCACCACAAGCCGGTCCTTCGCTGTTTCCAGGGTGGCCCTGCGAGCCAGATCTAAGCACCTCGTGGGCCAGATCCGGCCCCCAGGCCTTGAGTTTGCTACCCCTGGATTAGGGGGTTGGACTAAAAGACCTCTAAGGTCCCTTCCAATCCTACTATTCTATGTTCTGTGACTGGGCTCTTGCCACTTTGTGAGCTCCCAAGTCTGAAGGTGAACTAGCTAACCTTGTCACAGTGCTTTGTAAACTATGATCTATGTTTAGTATCTTCTTAAATTGTGGTTTCTTGAACAAACTACATACCCCAGGCTCAAACTGAAGCACTGAACATAAACACTTCCATTCCAACCCCTTTCAAGACAACATCCAACACAAGAAGTCGATTTACACATCACATTAAGCCATAAACCACAGTTTACAAACTTTAACAGCTGGATTCACCCTGCACATTAAATCAAAACCAAACATGCTGTATTGTGGGTTTGCATGCTGTACACAGTAAGTCTTTTGCTTCACAATCAAACTTTTAGTTATTTAAGCCATCCCATTCATTGAGCAAGATACTAAGTGAGTGGCATTTCACTAGCATTGCTTTAATTACCACTGATGCTTATTATATATCCTTAATTTCATCTCTATTGTTAACTGTCTTTGGAAAAATTGAAGACGAAAACAAAAATGCTGCAATCACAGAATAACTTGGGATATTCTCACAGGATCCAGTGAGAAAGCCAATTTCAATTCAGGAAAGTATCATCACCTCTCAAATGTTCTCCATTGCTTCTAATGCAACCCCCTGGAGCAACAAGGGCAGACTGGCGCTCCAGAAGGCTGGCAGGTTTCAACACCCAAGCTGATTTCCTGCTGACAGGACAAATACACCAGGGGTGTGTCAATTGGCTTAGTCCGATACCGCTTCTCCTTCTTCCTGGTTCCCGACGCAGAGACAGAAAGAAGAGTGCAGCCTTTGGCGCGAAGATTAACCAGACCTATCTCCAGCTTTAGAAAGTCTTTCCAACTTGGTTCAAAGCAAGAAATAGTAACTACTAATTATTGGTTTGCATTTTCTGCAGACTCAGCTGGGCGTACACTGGGCCATCTCTAGTTTTATAACTCTCAAGAGGATGGCATCAAATACACCATATCAGATCCATGCTGATCTTATCCCTAACAGGATTTGTTTCAGACTTAACTGGGTGAATTTAGGCATTGCTATTTGTAAATCACAGAACAATCAAGAAAATTAGTTCTCAACAAATGACAATTTAGTCTGATACTTGAACCAAGTTAGTAAGACTTTGTTCATGATAGACCAAAGTTTCTTGAAGATACTTGAACCAAGTCAGTAAGATAGACCAGTTACTCAACCTTGGCAACTTTAAGATGTATGGGCTTCAACTACGAAAATTGCTATTGAAATCCACACATCTTAAGGTTGTTAAGATTGCAAAGCATTTGGGTAAAGCATTTAGTATTTATTTATTTCTCTCTCTCTCCCTCTCTCTATTATATGTATGTGTATGTATCTACACACATATACATATAAAGCCAGTCACTCTTTTATCCCAGGCCTGCAATCTTTTATATTCTACAATTAATATGACATTAATGACACAGGAGAGCTATTACCATTCAATTCATTTTCTCTTCGCAGCCTCTTGCCAAACATGGCATTTTCCAGATGTTAGAATTCTAGAATTGCCAACCAGCATTGTGTCTGCCCAAGATGACAACTACAGTCTGTATCTATCCAGAGGACACCACACAGTCTGACATTTAAGTATTTTCCTAGCCACAAGAAAGCCAATGATCTTTCACAAGTTGGAATAGGTTCTGCTGCTGTTATTTCTCCCCTCAGAATTTAGCACTTATAAAAAAAGTCTGTCCCATAAAAATAAGAGCTGGTTTGGTGCAGTGGAAACTGGGAGACTATGAAGCTCTGCCTTGGGCCTGAAAGCCAGCTGGGTGATTTTGGATCAGCCTGATAATCTCACAGGGTTGCTGTTGTAGGGAAAATAGGAGACAGGAGTATTATGTACAATGCCTTGAGAAATAAAAATAAAGGTGGATAAGGATCTAATAATAATAAAAATGATTTTGCAAATTAGTATGAGATCAATTTAGAGAGTTTCGAAGATAATTAACTAGGGTTCTCCCACAGTTAATTAGATTTACAAGTATATAACACAGCCAGCTTTTTGGGTGCTAAAATGAGGGTGTTAAGTCTTGCAGGAATCCAATGTTTAACTATCAATTAAATGTAATTCAGAATTGTATCTTGAAATATGTAGAAAGGAGATACCAAATGAATGTTAGAAACTATTAAAGGCAAGTCAATATTAGGTAAAACGATTGTGTTCTCCTTCACTGAATGTGTTCAAGCACATCTGTCTGGGAATTTCTATTTGAATTCCTGTGTTGAGTAAAGCATTGGATTCCATGCCCTAAGTATTTCCCAATATTAGTACTCTACATAGTTAAGAATATTTGGAGTTCTAGAACCATCTTATCTAAACATTCCCTTATTACAATCTGATGAGCCTCAAGTTAAAGCTTTAGTGATTCTTCCTACAAGTATGTGGAGAGTTATTCAATTTTTCCCTTCTTAAATCAAATATACCACAGCGATCTGGAGCTGAAGAACTGCTGGAAAGCATCTTATTAGGCCTCTTGTTCAGTTTAAGTAATTTACACATCCAGGTTAAATATACTCAGCAGCTAGGAGGCAATTCACACGTGTCTGCAACCATTACCAACATCTTGGTCCATATATTGACATGGTGTTCTAGCATTTCTCTTGAAATTCTGGTTCCCGTGAAATCTTTTTAGCATTAGTGACATGTCCCAAAAATTTCCAAATGGCTAAAAGAAAAAAGGAGACAAACATGCTTGCCAAGAATGAAGAACGAGCTCTTAGCTCTGTTACAGACTTTAGCAAAAAAAAAAAAAAAGTCTTTGGCATACAGTATATCTTAGCTCAAAATCTCAGGAAAATTTGTTTACGTGGTGCTAGTAAGCGTTTTGCTACAAATTGTTCAGAGTTATGATTAAAGGAAATGCTGCTTGCTCATTGTGTTTGAGCTCTGCATGATAAAAGGCTAAATAAGACCTTTTATGTATAACCCTAAAGGACAAAAGTGTGCTTGCTAGTACGCATTTTTTCACAAGCATTCAGCAACTGAAAGGAAACCACAACACAAAATAAGCTGGTCTGAAATAGCTATTCTTCCCATTTGAAGTCTTTCTCCCTCCATATTTTAATCGCTAAATACTGCACAGTATTGCAGTTTGCTTCACACACGTGAAGCTGCCATTTTAACCAACTGGCTAGATCCACAATGAAATGCTGAATCATGGTTTGCAATCTATAGTAGCAGGATGGAGTTATGGCCTCACTTCCGCTACTATTGTTAAGCAAATTACTCATGGTTGTTAACTGAGACATCATATGACTGCAACTTGTGATTTTATTGCTGGCTTCTTCATGGATGGACTCCATTATTTTGTTAGAATCCAGCAGTGAAGGGCACAGATAGTAATCACGTGACCATGGGACCAGAGGTGGTGTTCAGCAGGTTCTGACCAATTCTGGGCAACCGGTAGCGGAAATTTGTAGTAGTTCGGAGAACCGGCAAATCCCATCTCTGACTTGCCCCGCCCCCATCTATTCTCTGCCTCCCGAGTCCCAGCTGATTGGCTGGGTCTCCGTTTGTTGCCCTGCACAGGAGAACGGAGCTGGAAAGCAGGTTAGTGGGGTGGGGAGGGAATGGGGATTTTACAGTATTCTTCCTCTGCCATGCCCACCAAGCCATGCCCACAGAACAGGTAGTAAAAAAAATTGAATCCCACTACTGCATCAGACAATGCAAGGAGAGGACTGCTTGTAAAATTATTTTTTCAGCACCATCGTAACTTTGAATGACCGCTAAAATGGGCAGTTGCTAAGTATGGACTACCTGTACAATTAAATTTAATAACCAATATTCACTTTCTTATTTCTTTTCCTACCCCATCCACCCCTGTTGCTTTTATCCAAGGGGGGGAAGTTAATCCTCCCACTGATTTAAAGCTCTTTTTAAAAAAAAAAAATAGCCCTTGAAACTAGAGAAGAAATAACTTTTCCCTCAATCTGAATTATAGGCCATTTTTTAAAAATGTGTCACGTGTCTTCCTATGCAACACTGCCTTATATTTTCTACCCAACTGATTTGAGCGACACAACCCTGCTAGATTCCTGCAACAAGGGTTTAAGCAGGGCTGCCCTTGAAGACTTGGAAGCTGAAGTTAGTCCAAAGTACAGCCGTCTCTGCTGAGGAAGAAAACACTTCCAACACCGTAACTCTGCATTTAGGCTGCTGCATTGCTTTCACAATAGGCTTCCATAATTCTAGGTGCTGTTTTTAACTTCCTCTGCCCAGAGATCATGTCTCCCAACCAGAAATAACTCACCCAGTGCATACCTCTTCAAAAGAGCTGTTCCAGTCCTCATCCCGACTGGACTACTGTAACACCCTCTACATGGGGCTCCCGAATGGGAGCATCCGGAGGCTTCAACTGGTACAGGATTTTATTTATTTATTTATTTGTTTAAACTTCTATACCGCCCCCTCTCCCAAAAAAGGGACTCGGGGCGGTGTACAGCCTACTAAAACATACAAGATATACAATAAATACAGTTAAAAATAAATTAAATAATTTAATCCGGCTGTCTAATTCAGATTCAATTTAAAAGTTAAAAACTAAAAACCCCAATTAAAATTTAATTAAAAACCTAAAACACAGTTACTGGGCCAGGCCGGCCTGATTAAAAAATAAAGTTTTCACCGCGCGCCGGAAGGTCAGGATATCCGTCATAGACCGTATCTCCGGGGGAAGATCATTCCATAGGGAGGGAGCCCCCACAGAGAAAGCCCGAACTCTCGGGGCCGTCAGCCGACAACGGCCAGGCGGCGGTACCCCAAGCAGGGCAACCCTGTGGGAGCGTACTGGGCGGCGGGAGGTTGACGATGGCAGCAGGCGGTCCCGTAAGTACCCAGGTCCCGAACCATGGAGCGCTTTAAATACCATCAGTACCACCTTGAATCGAATCCGGTAGGCCACAGGAAGCCAGTGCAGCCTGCGAAGCAGCGGAGTAACGTGGGAGCTCCGAGGGGCACCCACAAGCACTCGCGCGGCTGCATTCTGGACCAGCTGTAACCTCCGGAGACTCTTCAAGGGGAGCCCCATGTAGAGAGCATTGCAATAATCCAGGCGGGAAATGACGAGGGCGGACGTGACTGTGCGAAGTGCGCCCAGATCCAGAAAGGGCCGCAACTGGTAAATCAGACGTATCTGATAAAAAGCCCCCCTGGCGACGGCTGCAATATGCTCTTCTAAAGACAGCCGCACATCCAGGAGGACACCCAGATTGCGCGCCCTTTCCACGGGGGTCAAAACCTCTCCCCCCACGGCCAGCGAAGGAACCAGCTGGCTGTATCTGGGCGCAGGAAACCACAGCCACTCGGTTTTAGTCGGGTTGAGCCGGAGCCTGTTACGACCCATCCAACTCCGCACGGCCTCCAGGCACCGGGACATCACTTCGACAGCTTCGTTGGGGTGGCCCGGGGTGGAGATGTACAGCTGAGTATCATCAGCGTACTGATGGAACTCCACCCCGAAGCCACGGATGATCTCACCCAGCGGCTTCACATAAATGTTGAACAGCAGGGGCGAGAGCACCGACCCCTGAGGAACCCCACATAGTAGGGGCCTCGGGGCCGACCTCTGCCCCCCTGTCAACACACATTGCGAACGGTCGGAGAGGAAGGAGGTGAACCACCGTAACACGGTGCCCCCCACTCCTAACCCCTCCAACCGCCGCAATAGGATACTGTGGTCGACAGTATCAAAAGCCGCTGAGAGATCTAATAGGACCAGGACAGAGGAACAACCCCTGTCCCGAGCCCTCCAGAGATCATCAACCAACGCGACCAAAGCCGTCTCCGTGCTGTGCCCGGGCCTGAAACCCGATTGGAGGGGGTCAAGATAACTTGCTTCATCCAGGCACTGCGGGAGCTGACGTGCCACCACACTCTCAACAACCTTCGCAACAAAACGAAGGTTGGAGACGGGATGATAATTTGATAACAGTGCTGGGTCCAGGGACGGTTTCTTGAGGAGGGGCCGCACCACCGCCTCTTTCAAGGCAGCAGGTAGCAGCCCCTCTCTCAAGGAAGCGTTTATAATACCCTGGAACCAGCCTCGTGTCACCTCCCGAGTGGCCAAAACCAGCCAGGAGGGACACGGGTCCAACAAACAGGTGGTGGCATTAAGCCCCCCCAGTATCCTGTCCACATCCTCTAAAGTAACAGGGTCGAACTCAACCCAACCAACTCCACCGATATCCACCCCCACCCCCCCACCCGGAGATGGCCAGTCGGAGTCCAGTTCGCTCCGGATCTGAGCGATTTTGTCCTGCAGAAACCTAGAAAACTCCTCAGCCCGTCCCTGTAAGGGGTCCTCCCGCGCTCCCACCTCCAGGAGGGAGCGGGTCACCCTAAACAGGGCGGCTGGGCGGTTTTCCGCGGACGCAATAAGGGTGGAGAGGTAAGACCTCCTCGCCATCCTTATTGCCACTAGATACGTCTTAATATAAGAACGCAGTAGTGTTCGGTCAGACCCAGAGTGGCTGGACCTCCAACTGCTCTCTAGGCGTCTTTTCCGGCGCTTCATTTCCCTTAGCTCCTCAGAAAACCAAGGAGCCAGATGGGATCGGCACCGGGTCAGAGGCCGCAAGGGCACGACTCGGTCAAGGGCCCCAGCAGCCACCCTATCCCAGGTGGCGACCAAGCCCTCAACCGAGTCGTGTGAATGAGCTTCGGGAAATGGCCCAAGCTCCGTCAGGAACCTATCAGGGTCCATCAGGCGCCTGGGGCGGTACCATTTTAATGGCCCCGCCTCCCTGCGGTCAGGGGGCGCGGAATGGAAGTCGAGCTTCAGGAGCGAGTGATCCGTCCATGACAGGGGTTCCACAACTATATCCCCTATACCCAGATCACTCTGCCACTAATCAGAGACAAAAACCAAATCCAAGGTGTGACCTCCCACGTGAGTAGGGTCCCGAATTAACTGGGTCAGGCCCATGGCCGTCATGGAAGCCATGAACTCCTGGGCAATCCCCGAGGTACCGCCGGCAGATGGCAGGTTGAAATCCCCCATGACCATAAGCCTGGGGGTCCCAACCGCCACGCCAGCTATAACCTCAAGGAGCTCAAGCAGGGCCGCTGCCGCATAGCAGGGAGCCAGGTATGCGACCAGCAAGCCCACCTGAACCGTGGAACCGAACTTCACGAAAAGGAGCTCACACCCGGTCGTCTGAGATACAGTGGCCTCCCTCGGACATAGATCCTCCTTAATAACTACCGCGACCCCCCCTCCCCTCCCCTGGGCCCTCGGCCGATGAAAGACCCGAAACCCGGCTGGGCACATCTCCACCAGAGGGACTCCCCCCTCTTGGCCCAGCCAGGTCTAGGTAACTCCCACCAGGTCCACGCCCCCCTCACAAATCAAATCATGGATGAGGGGGGCTTTATTAACGACGGACCTGGCGTTACACAGCATCAGCCGAAGGCCCAGGGCCCGATTGCTCAAACCTCCTGGGGAACGGGAGATGACAAGGGGGTCGGAGCGCGCCACAGCAAGTAAACAGCGGGGGCGCACTCCCAACACAGAATGTGGCCCCCTACAACCGCCAAATCTGCCCCTCCCGCTCACCGTATCAATCGATTTAATTCCACCCTCCCCAATGACCCCCCCCAAGGATGCAGCCGCGCGGGTGGTTATGGGGGCGTCAAGGTTCTCTCATGTGACGCCCCTCCTGCGCGAGCTGCATTGGTTGCCAGTGGCCTTTCGGGTGCGCTTTAAGATTTTAGTGTTAACTTTTAAAGCGCTCCATGGCATCGGACCAGGATATTTACAAGACCGCATTCTGCCATTTTCCTCTCACCGTCCGGTGCGCTCCCACAGGGAGGGTCTCTTGCAGGTCCCGTCGGCATCTATGTGCTGGCTGGTGACCCCGAGGAATAGGGCCTTCTCTGTGGGGGCGTCTGCCCTCTGGAATGGGTTGCCTCCGGAGTTACATACAGCCACGGACCTGGGGACCTTCAGGCGTGCCTTGAAAACCTGGCTCTTTGATCAGGCCGGCTTGGGCTGATTTTAGATTTGGGTATTTTAATTTTTATATCAAATTTTAGGGTTTTAGGGAGGGTTTTTAATTGTTTTCAGCCAGGGCTTTTAGTTTAATTTAGTTTTAACTTTTATATATTTAATGTTTTAATTGTATGGCTGTGCATCACTCCGAGTCCTTCGGGAGAGGAGCGGTATATAAATAATAATAATAATAATTATTATTATTATTAAGTTAAGAGAAGGTAACAGGCGCACAGAATGCTGTTACCTTCCCACCAAAGTGTTACCTATTTGCATGCTTTTGAACTGCTAGGTGGGCAGCAATTCAGACAAGCACGCAATACTTAGGTCTCAATCCTGGGCTCTTTTCCTTTCCAACTGATAAGCTCAGCATCTTTAACCGCTGATCCATCATACCCCTCCTCCCACTTTATTAATAATATTAACCTTGTTTTAACTGCCTCCACCAGAATACAATATTAATATTTTTTTTTATATTTCAACTATACGCCGCCCAGAGTGAATATGTGAGTTACGTAGCTCGTTATAGCTTGATGACTGGATGGATGGATGGGAGGGAGGGAGTATAGACAGATGGACGGACAGACAGATGGACGATGGACAGACAAACTTTGGGCAAAGACATAGACATGGGTAGTTTGGGTCACTTTTCGAATGCAAACATTTCCTTTTTTTCTGGGGCTGCCCTGAGCTGTGAGAAGCAGAGATGGTCCAGAAATGTTGAAACCAACAACACCAAAGGTGTTAGCTAATTTGTTACTCAATGCAGGGTGCAAACCTACTGTAGATGATGCATGATAGCAATCCAGTATACTTTATTTATGTGTATAAATGTATTCATTTATGCATCTGATGCAGCTGCCCATCACACAAAACAGTGACTCCAGGCGGCGAACAAGGACTGAAACCCAAAATAAAATACACTATATTATAACAAGCAGAAACAAGAAACTAAACACATTATTATGTTAACTATTAACTAATAGATTCATTATATGTGGCTTTATATACCAACATTATTTTATTTTTCATGCAATTCCAATTTTCTTTTTAATTATTTCTCTTTTCTACGGTTTTATCATTTTTATACTGCCTAGAGTCACTTAAGATAGTGAGATGGGCAATATATACATCTCATTTAAATAAACAAACACACAAAAGGTCTAAACATGTTCCACTTCAAGTGGTAGGACTAGAATCCAACAGATCAGCCAACAGAGCTCCCAAAAGCTTTAAGTAACAAGCAGTTTTTAATGCCTTACAAAAGGCTGAAAGAATTGGGGACATCAGAACTTCAACGGGATATTGTGGAACCTCAAATTTTATAAACCATAATTTACTCAAAAGCAGTAACTTTCCAGAGCCTTTTCCAGATTTGCTAATAAACCAGGATCCGTTTAATTAAGGCTGCTGAGAATTGAATCTTGGATTTCAAGAATTCAGAACATGTTCACAATCCCTGGAATGTGGTTCTTTCTCCTTTCTCTACAAGGAAGAAATTCACTCTTATTGTGTTTTACTAATCTACTTACCCATTTTTAAAGACACATATCCCATTTACCTTCCGAAAACATTTTCAGCAATTAGGCCTTGAAATTAAAAAGAAAATAAAAGAGTTATACCAGTGTTTTTCAAATTTGCCAATTTTAAGGTGAGTGGACTTCAATGCCCAGAATTGTCCAGCTAGGATGAGGAATCTTGAGAGTTGAAGTCTGTGCATCTTAAAATTACAAAGGAAGGTTCTTACTGATGGTGGAAATTCTAGAAACAGCACTGCCCTATGCCAGGGCTCTCCAGACTTGGTAACTTTTAAGACTTGTGGACTCCCAGAATTCTCAACCAGCATGGAATTGTGACTTATGGCCCTATTCAGCCTAAAATTTCTATTGCTAAATGAGACATTAAGTGTAGTCAAAGCTATTGTTTTCCCAGTTGCAATGTATGGCTGTGAAAGTTGAACCATAAGAAAGGCTGAGCGCCAAAGAATTGAGGCCTTTGAACTCTGGTGCTGGAGGAGGAGACTCCTGAGAGTCCCTTGGACTGCAAGGTGATCAAATCAGTCAGTCCTAGAGGAGATCAACCCTGGCTGCTCTTTAGAAGGCCAGATCCTGGAGACGAAAGTCAAATACTTTAGCCCCCTAATGAGAAGGAAGGGCTCAGTGGAGAAGAGCCTAATGCTGGGCAAGAAGAAGGGGACGGCAGAGATTGAGTGGCTGGATAGAGTCACTGAAGCAGTCGGCGTGAGCTTAAATGGACTCCAGAAGATGGTAGAGGACAGGAAGACCTGGAGGAATGGTGTCCATGGGGTCACGATGAGTCGGACACGACTTCGCAACTAACAATAAAATGAGACATTAAGTGAGTTTTGCCCCATTTTACAACCTTTCTTGCCATAGATGTTAAATGAATCACTGTAGTTGTTCAGTTACCAACACGGTTGTTAAGTGAATCTGACTTCCCCTTAACTTTGCTTGTCAGAAAGTCCCAAAAGGTGATGACCCTGGGACACCACAATCGTCATAAATATACTGTAAGTCAGTTGCCAAGTGTCTGAATTTTGATTCTGTGATCATGGGGAATGCTACAATGGTCGTAAGTGTGAAAAATGGTCATCGGTCACTATTTTCAGTGATGTTCTAACTTCAAATGGTCACTAAGCGAACTGTCCTAAGCCAAGGACTTTCTGTTCTAGACAACCTTTAGAGAAGGAAACTCATTTTAAATCTTCATAGCATAACAGCAATCAAGCAAATCACACATCGCCTAAATTTCTTTAAGGTTCAGAGGGAAAAGCCAGAGATTTTTTTCCCCCTTTAAACTGAAATAATGGAAAACTTGAGAATTTTGGTGATTAAAGACTGGAGGAGATTAAAAACACCAGACCGCCACCCAGTTGGCCCAAGGACAAACGCAGAGCCAAGTTTTCCACCGTTTCTCTGAGTATGAATCTATTACTTTTGAATAAGAGGATGTTTAAACTTGGGGAAATGGAGTTAAGTAAAAAGAAGGCAGGCTGTGGTTGATTAGAACAAATTTTACAGTTCAGTTGGACAGTGGATGCATTCAACCAGACAATGTTTTAAATTGGATTCTGGCATCGGACAAAGGATTGCATTGATCGACCAAACTACCTCTTTCCAACTTCATAATTTTTGTCCTATTCCAGCAAACTAATCTTTATAGATTTTGAAAAGAGTGAAGGCAGAGAGCTTCTGCCAAATAAGTATTACTTTTCATCATTAGTTAATAGAATTAGCTGAAGCAAAGATTCACTTCTTTCTTATCTCATCGAGCAATGAAGTGTTATTTCTGCATTACAAGCATGAAGCTGAGCTCATTGGAATTGTCTGCCGGGAAGAGACCGCAGAAAGAAGAAACAGGGTTATAGGAAACCATATGTAAGTTTCATTCTTCAGTTTCTCTCTTGGGGGAACTAATATTTGAAAGAGAGAGAGAGATCTCAACTTCCGAATTGGCATGCTCCTCTCCAAGCAGCTGCTCACTTTTGAAATAAAAATCTTTTTATAATGCATTCTGTATTGTCTCTCCTTCTCCTAAGCCACAAAAATATCCCTTTTTGAATTTACATACAGTTGTAAGTTGTCCTGTTTTTTCCCTCTTTATATGTATATTTGCTATTGCTTTTTTAAACAAAATACAGATTTTGAGCACAACAAATTTCCATTTTAGGAAAATGAAAACCAAAAGATTTTGGTCTTTTACAGAGACAGAACATACCAAAACATACACAAGAACAAATAACTTAGTTTATGCTCCATGTTTTGAATTCCAGCTCCCATACAAGTAGATCTCAATATACAACCATTTATTTAATAACTTTTTGAAGGTATAATGACACTGAAAAAATGACTTATGACCATTTTTCACACAAACTTTGCAGCATTCCCATGGTCACGTTCGAATCAAAATTCGAACACTTGGCAACTGACATGTATTCAAACAGAAGGCAATTTAATTTAGATTCTGGTGTACACTGACTATATGGGTTCCTTCTGACTGTGTAGTTCCAAAATTTTTGTCCTATTCCAGCAAGCCAATCCTTATAGATTCGGAGGAACTCAAAAACAAGTGGAAAGTAAAGGCCAAAGTGATCACAAGGGTGATAGGAGCACTTGGGGCTCCCTGAGCTGGGGGTTTGGCTCCAATAGATCCCCAAAATGGCATCTCTGTTCAAAAAATTGCAGTGCTAGGAACAGCCAAGATCTTGAACCCTCAAACTTCCTGCCTCTGGCAGAAGACCCAAAAATGAAGACATACACCTACTAAGTTTTCCTCAGCCTCTGCTGACATTGTCAGAGTATTAAGCTACCATTACAGAGATCTCTGCCTTTATATATCGTTAATCAATTTAGTCCTTGCATGCATGATAGGCCCTGATAGGATGTATGTATGTGTGTGTGTGTGTGTATATGTATGTGTATATATATATGTGTGTAGTCCTCAATTTACGACCATAATTGAGCCCAAATTTTTGTTAAGTGAATTTTGACCCATTTCATGACCTTTCTTGCCACAGTTGTTAAGTGAATCACCATAATTCTTAAATTAATAATACAGTTATTAAGTGAATCTGGCCTCCCTATTGACTTTGCTTGTCAAAAGGTCACAAAAAGTGATGACATGACCCCAGGACACTGCATAAATATAAGTCAGTTGCCAAGCATCCAAATTTTGAGTGCTGTTGTATCTTTGAACAGTCACTAAACAAAATGCTGTAAGTCAAGTTCTACCCATATATATTTCCAAGTTATTATGATGGAGACTCCAGCTCACAAATTCTAGTTTCTTCTTTTTTGGAAAAGTCATCAGCTCTACCCATCTATCTTCAACAGTTCCCCAGTTAACTTTTCAACCAAGTGGAACAAAATACCCATACAAATCAGCCATGGCACAGAAAATTAAAGTTGTGGGATCTACCTTCCTTTGAGATGCTATCATTTGGATAAATGGTTGGAACTGGGATGGTAATTGTTCTCCTTCTCTCCTTTGCATCACCTCTCGAGCAGAGCTGAGCTATCTGGATTAAACAAGCTTTTGGATCAGATTCACTCTCAGCCACAGCCAAGATGAGTTTTTTTTAAAAAATCCAATTGAAACTCCTTTATAATTCGGGCTTTTTTATTTAGCATTCAACCCTTCCAACAGCTGAGAAAGAAAAAAATTAGCCACCCCACAAGGGGATCAAAAATGTGCTCCTTACCCTAGAGGTCAAGCAGAAGAAAAAACTCCCAACCTCTCATAGACCCAAGAAGTGTGGTTACACAATGTTCTCAGGAGTGGCTGTTCCTGGTTTAATGCCAAGAATCAACAGAGGAAAACAAGTGGAAGCATCCAGTGGGTGAGAAGGAACAGGAAACAGAGCAAATACGAGATTTCAGAAACAAGACAGAAGTGAAGTTGATTCAGATTTCAGGAGAACATTGTCACCTCCTTTCAGAGATTAAAGTCATGCCAACCTTACTAAGATCTTGGCCTACCTAACTCCTTTAAGATAGGTGCTATTCACAGGGGAGAAAAAAAATGGTGCTGAAATTTTATTTGGATTCCCCCCCGCCTCCCCCTCCCCCCTGCAAAGACAGTTTCTGATTTTCCACCTTAGGTGTTGAGAACAACTTTTCATTCTTGGTGGCATCTTCCAAATTGTAGATGAGAATCCCTGTTGCTGACCATGTTTTCTGTCTTTAGCAGCCTTAAAAAAGAGTCCAGTGGAAGGCATTCCTTCTTGAGGCATGAGAAATTAGAAAAGTTGTAAAAATGAATGTGCATGGGAAGATAGCATAAGCGTACCTACACATCTCTTGCTATCAAATAAATAAGTAATTACAAAAACTCTTCTCCCCATCCTTAATCTCTTTACTATAAATGTTTACTGCTTTGGATGGAATTGCTTTTTCATCAAACTGAAAAAGAACCCCTAGCTGGATCTCCAAAAAACTAAGCAGGACCAGCCTTCATTAGTGCTTGGACAGGTGACCACTATGAAATCCCAGGCCCAGCAGGTTAGACTGGAAAGTTGAAAAAACAAAGCAGAAGGTAGCAGTGGGAAGCCACATCCATATTATTGCCAAGAAAACAGCACAGGGACGGTCATGAAGTCACTAAGAGTTGATCTTAACTCAAAACTTTCACTGAAAAAAGGCAGGACTTTTCTGCATAGCCCTAGGAGGGGAAAAAAATGAGTTCAGAGATACAGGCATTAGCATTCTAATGATCAGTTTTGGGATACTCACTTGCATCCAACCTCGTAGAAGAAACCCACCCAAAATTTACTCTATATAAATTGGGGAACACTTTTTAGGTGCTCACCAAATAACTAAAACAGGGGTGTCAAACTCAAGGCCCATGGGCTAGATTAGGTGCCACCCTAAAAACAGCAAAGGACTGGCCCACAGTGCCTCTGCCAGCAAAAACGGAGCTTGGGAGAGCCACGTGTGGCCCATGTGAGCTCCATTTTCGCTGGCAGAGAATTGCAGAAGATGTCCCAGCTGGAAATGGAGCTCGGAAGCCCATTTTCGCTGGCAGACCGCTCAGGCTGCCACAGGCGCCCCCGACAGGAGTGACACGAAGCTGGCCATGCCCCCTGGCCACGCCATACCACATCCCCCACAGCCCCCAAGATCAAACACAACCCTGATGCAGCCCTCAATGAAATCAAGTTTGATACACCTGTACTAAAATACCTATAGTCTTCAACTTATAACCATAGAGCCCAAAATTTCTGTTGCTAAGTGAGATGGTTAAGTGAGCTGTGCCCCATTTTACAACCTTTCTTGCCACATTTGTTAAGTGAATCACTGCAGTTGTTAAATTACTAACACGGTTAATTGAATCTGGCCTCCCCATTGACTTTGCTTGTCAGACGGTTGCAAAAAGGGATCACATGACATCGGGACACTGCAAACCATCATAATACGAGTCAATTGCCAAGCGTCACAATTTTGATGACATGACCATGGAGATGTTGCAGTGGTAGTGAGTGTAAAAACCGGTCATAAGTCACTTTTTTTAGTGCCATTCTAACTTTGAATGCTTCGATCACTAAACAAATGGTTGTTAGTCAAGGACTACTTGTACCGACATCTTGCTCATGAAATCATAACTTTCATCATTCCAAGATGATGAAACTTATTCATTTCTGATAATTTATTGTTTCACATATCCTAGCTAAGGATGCCTGGTTAATGGTATTTCTGCAAATTGATACTATTTCTCAGGGCTCAACTCCTTCCACCACTTCTCTAAGAGCAAACACACTCTAAATCTAGCATCATTAAGACTTTGTTACAACCCACCAAACCTCCTAAGAAAACTCAAACTAATGGTGCCACTTCCAAATATAATTTGAACCCACTCGATATTGTGGGTTCCTATTTATCTTAGCATTTTCCATTTACTGTAAATAAATCTACCCTTTGCAAAAGCCAGATTAAACACGTTGCCATCAGATGTGTTAATTAGTAAATGTCAAAACTTTTCCATTTCTCAAATATAATGTCCCTCTAATGGTACTGACCTTGAAACTGTGGATCATATTTTATTGCATGTTGCATAAGTTTTACAAAAGTTTTTGGCAGAGTATTATCTGGCCTAATTTTAAACTCAAGGCCAGGAAAGATATTGCTGAAAAATGTTTTACTCTCAGCTAAAAAATCTAAAATTACAGGGACAACAGCCATATTTTAACCACAGTTATAGGAACAAGATCTTTTACTAATAAATTAACACATTTTAAATGCTTAATGTGTTTTATTTGTTAAACTGTTATCTTACATCAAACTTTTTAATAATATCTCTACTTTATTACTTGGGACTTTCAGCTATATAATTATAACTACAACAATAATAATGTGGCTGAACCCACTGAATATTATGGCTTTTACACAGATGAAATAATATTGTACTATAACAAAAACCAACAAAAGAGAAGGTACTTTGGGAAAGTAATGTGACTCCAGTACTAGTTTGAAAGTTGAATTTTGGTAGATCAACAGATCTCAAGCACCTTGAATTCTGTAAAGAAATTGTTCTTTTCAATAAGTTATCCAAACCAGATGTGATCAAAACGTTTCAAGATAAGAATATGGGAAAAATACAAAACTTGGGCATCTATCTATCTATCTATCTATCTATCTATCTATCTATCTATCTATCTATCTATCTATCTATCTATCTATCTAACCTTATAGACCCAATCTAGCCAGCAGCTTTGGGAAGCATGCAAAAATTTATTATGTGCAATCAAGTCATTTTTGATTTGCCACCTCAGATTTACTTCACAAGACTTGCAAAAAGAAATATAATAACAGCAAATATCTCAGCAATTTAAAAAGCCTCAAGCAATAAAGCAATGGAATCGGAACAAAATAATAGCAGAAAACAAGAGGAAACAGATATGTATTTTTATTTATTCTCTTAGGCATGCTGAAATATTGGGGGGAGGAGGACTTCCTGAATGAAAGGAAAGTACAGGGTCAGTCATGGGGGGGGAGCATGTTTCATAAGTGGGAAGGTATAAAAAGATTTGTCTGCCATTCCAAGCTTCCTGGACCTGCTTTTGGGAGCCATTTAGAGCAGATCCGGTTCAGTGTTCAGACTGGATGGGCAGCCTCATATAGGACAGGTGGCCCTGATGCTGCCAGGTGACACACTGTGTAAGGCTTTCTAGATGATGAGCAGATTTTGGTTTTGGCCTTGAAGCCAAGTAACAAACCAGCATAGCAACAATAATACCAGTATATTGTTTTGGTCACTAGAAAAGCAGAATATAAATCGTTGCATGATTATCTCGATTCCACCAGCAAAAGAAAACTCAGAATGTCCCCTCCTTTACCCAGCCCTTCAACCACAGATTTCTTAAATCACATTCATCCTTCAAAGAATTCGAGGTTGCCAACCAGGGTCTTCTTCCGGGGTTTTTGCCCACCCACCCAATGAGGTAGTTCGACTGAGAATAAGTCAAGGCTGACCATCTGATACCGATTTTGTGGCTACCCTCGTTTACACTCCCTACTTCGTTTACACTCCCTACTTAGCTTCACTTTTGTTCTCAGCACAAGCCACCCAAGAAGAGAGTTGCAACGTTCTGAAAGTAGAACGTTCCTAAGTTCCCCGACAGAACATTGCAACGTTCAAGATTCCAAATTAGAAAGTGGAAAGAAACGCGCCTCTTTAGCCCACTTTTTAACCGTAGCCGACGCCCCCAAAATGCATGTTCAAGCACCAGCCGGGAATTCTAGGGAGCAAAGCCCCCTTTTGCTCCTATGGGGCTGAGGCGACTCAACTCAGAGGCCACTTCTTCAATTTCCCTGAGCGCCCCCCCCGCCCTTTTCCCCTTTTTAATGGGAAGCGCGCGGCCCACGCCTTCTTCTCAGGGCGCGGCGCCACACCTCCGCCAGGGCGCACGGAGAAGCGCCTCTCCAAAGCCGTCATCGCGCGCTCTCAGGGCGCACCTGGCCGCGGTCGCCTCCCTGCCACCAATTTCTCACCCGATTTCTGACTTCCGCAGACAAGCCGTAGCTGGGGCCCTTGTTGAATTGGTTACTGCTCATCCTCTTCCGGAACAGGACGGAATCTCCAACGAAGGCGAGACGCGCTCAAGATCGTCTCAGCGGGCCGCCACTTTCCGCGCCTCCTTCTTCTTACCCGAAGTTTTGGAGCCAAGAGAGCGCCGCCTCCCTCTTGCTGATTGGCCAGGAGTTGAAATAGCCTTATAAGGGCACAAAGAGCCGAATTCCTGAAGGATGGGAGTTTCCTGTGTGGGTCTTTTTCCAGAAACCCCAAGTGTCCTGGGCATCCCCCCCTCTCTAAATTAAATCCAAGTGGTCAAGGCAGTTCTCGTTTCCCGCCCCGTCGGTAGCTGGGTTGTCCGCTTTTTCAACAGATGTGGCGATAGGCAGAGATTCAACAGGTTTCTTTCACTAAAGTTTAGGAGCCTCTAAACGCGGGATTTGGGCAGCTTGTTCCCCGTTTCGCCCCCCCTAGAGCTCCTTGTCCTGCATCCATCCCTACAGCAACTGTCTTGACACAAGTTATTGCAAGAGCAACTGAAACATGCTTTATTCAATCTGTCCAATTGACTGGGTTCACCCAACCCCGAGGACCAGAAACTAAGTATAATAGCTCAAACACAGTGCACTGGCTGTACTTATTTGCACAATGCACTGACACTCCAGGTAGCATCTACAGTTTAATCTGGTGTGTTGTACGCACCCAGCCCTTGGGTCTAGCGCATGGTTCTAAGGGTTATGCCAATCCAGAAACTTTAACGTGTTGAATAAAATATGATCCTATTATCATTGGTTGCACAGTGAGCCAGATGCTGAGGCTGCATTTGGCATTTTTATCCATCTGTGGAGTCTTTTCAAGGACTCATGATAAGCAGCTGTTTATAATGTTAAAAGTTACATCCCTCGCAGGATGTCAGCTGTTCCAAGTAAAGCAGCCTTTTGCAATTGACTGATGGGGATTTTGTCAAAACTGACGGTGTTCAAGTGGTGCTCCAGATGTTTTGACATTGCACTCAAGGCGCATATTAATCTCGGTACAGTATTTGCTTTCTTATGCCACAGTTGACAATCTTTAAAACGGGACCATGGAAGAAAAGCAATTCCTCAGGTAATCATGATTGGCTGAGGAATTCTGGGTGTTGAAGTCCACAAATTTTAAAGTTGCCAAGTTTTGGAGACCACTGTCACAAAGGACTAAGTTCACAAAGGGCTAACGGTCATAAGTAGCTGTTATAACTTTGAACAGTTACTAAGTGAATGGTTGTAAGTCAAGGACTATCTCTACTACACCAAAAAGCTCTATACTTTAAATATATACATTATGCTAAAATATAAGCCATATTATAATTACAATTAATAGATTTCTACAATCTGATACACCAGAATTAAGTAAATCACATTATAGTTTAAAACAATATAGATCTACCAATCAAATAGAATTCTTAATATTAGTAAAGATTAAATAGTAATAGTAGTGGAAGTCAGATAAAATACACACGTACTGTACACACCCTTTTTAAAAACTTGTACTGTGAATTATTTAATGTAATTGTATTTATTTCAGGTCTTGGCTTGGAAACATTGCTCTTAGCTCTTTGGGGAAGTATGGGGCACGCAAAATTCTTAAGGAAACAATATTTTATTTTAAACTTAAATTGTGGTTTTATGCATTTTACTTTTTTGTATTTTGTTTTATTATGTGCACCACCCAGAGTCACTATGCGAGATGGGCGGCTGTACAAATGCAATAAATGTATTTATTTATATCCCACCTTTATCATAAATAAGTCTTGCAAGAAGTGAAAACCTTTTGGAAATTCCTGCAACTTAAAGATAAAAGATTATATCTGAAAGAATACGCATGTATGTAGATGCCTATGTGTTCCTCACTTTTTTAGTCTGGCTTACAGTATTTTTGTCCTTCCATGGGAAATCTCAGAGCCGATTTCGGATCTGAGTCACTTTTGTGAGATCTTTCTTCTTCTTCTGTGTGATTTGCCTGCTTTAGATGCCACAACAGTGACATCATGTGAGTCAGGAATTCAAAGCCTGATGGTTGATGGGATGAGGTAATGGGGTGCAGCGTGGAGGGGGCTGTCTGGTGAGGCTAAGGTTACCTTCTTGCACCACTCATTGCTGCCTGAGGGAAAAAGTTTTTTATGCAGCATATGAATTCTTAAGAAGTGAATGCATTCCTTTACCTTGGTGCTGTGCAAATGTATTGCACAGCCAGGGATGTCTAACTATTCAGGAACAGGATTTGCACTCCCCCCCCCCCCCACAATTAACCAATGAAAGTTGTGGATGACACATGCAGGCTGGATTTCAGCAGAATTCATTTCAACACGTTCAAAGCAGAGTTAGACAGGATTACCTGGACAGAAATCATGAAGTCAAACGGAGCACAGAAGGGTTTGAAATATCTCATGCCCAGGTAGATTTCAGTTGAACTACATATTGAAACAAGGAAGGAGTAGGGGAAATGGTAGAGGGCTACGATCAGTGAATTGGTTTACCTGCAAGTGGTTGTCTTCGGCAAAGAAACCAAGCCAGGAATTTAGGTTTTTGCAAGAGAAGCTAAAATCAAAGAATGGAAGAAAAGGGGAGGGTTGGATCCATTACTAGAAAGTATTAAGACAGGGGTCCCCATGTCAGAAACCAGATGGCACAAACAAGCGGAGTCCCCATCTGCAGGATGCAGAGGATAGGCGGAACCTTGCTTCCTCTGTTCTGTGGAAAAAACTTTCCACAGAACCGGTCCCTGGTGCCCAAAAGGTTGGGGACAGTGCTAGGATTTTTTTTTACTACCGGTTCTGTGGGCGTGGCTTGGTGGGCGTGGCAGGTGAAGGATACTGTAAAATCTCCAGTCAGGTGGGATTTGCCGGTTCTCTGAACTACTCAAAATTTCCACTATCAGTTCTCCAGAATTGGTCAGAACTAGCTGAATACCACCTCTGGTTGGAGGCCATTGTAGTAGGATGCTACCGTAACAGATCAGACATAGGTAGCCCTTGACTGATGATTGAGTCCAGAATTTCCATTGCTAAGTAAGACGATGGTTATGTGAGTTTTTGCTCCATTTTAGGACCTTTCTTGCCATAGTTGTTAAGGGGAATCACAGCAGTTATTAAGTTACTAATACGGTTGTTAAGTGAATCTGGCTTCCCCATTGACTTTGCTAATCAGAAGACCTTGACTGACAACCATTTGTTTAGCCACTGTTCAAAGCTACAACAGCGCTGAAAAAAAGGGACTTATGACAGGTCCTTGCACTTATGACCATCCCAGAATCCCCATGGTCATGTGATCAAAATCCAAGCCCTTGGCAACTGGCATGTATTTATGATGGTTGCAGCGTCCCAGGATCGTGTGATCCCCACTTTTGACCTGCCCAACTAGCTCTGACAAGCAGTCAATGGGGAAGCCAGATTTGCTTACCAACCTCATGATTCACTTAATTTTATTTATTATTTATTTTATTTATTTTATTTTTTCAAGCGATTATTAGATAACAGGTATAAATATAAACATGGTTACGAATACATGAAATGGATACGAATAAAAAAAAAGAAACAATAGGACAGGGACGGTAGGCACCTTGGTGCGCTTATGCACGCCCCCTACAGACCTCTTAGGAAAGGGGTGAGGTCAATAGTAGACCGTCTAAGGTTAAAGTTTTTGGGGTTTGGGGAAGAAACCATAGAGTCAGGTAGAGTATTCCAGACATTGACCACTCTGTTGCTGAAGTCATATTTTCTGCAATCAAGTTTGGTGTGGTTTACCTTGAGTTTTGCAATTATAATTATTGTTGTTGTTAATTATTTTATTATATATTATAATATATACAATTATAATTATAATTAATTATTATAATTATTAATTAATTATTAATTAAATAATTGCAGTGATTTGCTTACCAACCATGATAGAAAAGGTTGTAAAATCTGATGGAACTCGCTTAACAATTGCCTGCTCAGCAATGGGCACTCAATTGCATTGTAAGTTGAGGATTACTTGTATACACACAGAATAAGACAATTGTATGTTTTCTTTTTAGTTTGGGGTAGTTGTTAAGTTTTATAATTGTTTTTCTTTGTTCTCTTTCCCTTTTAATGTTTTCTAATAATAGATTTGATTATTTTTTTATCCTTTTTCCTCTCATATTTTATTTTTGGTAACTTATGTAGCTTTTTTATCTTCCTTTTTCCTCAGTATAGAGATTATTATATAATAAGTTAGAGCCTTTCTCCCTTCTAACATAATTATATAGCTTATATAAGTTACACATCAAGCTATATAATGCCTTGTAAAGAATATTATAATATTTAATGACCTCTACAATTTATTCCAGTCGGATTGACCAAAGCTGTTCTCAATTCAGATAAAAATCTGTGATATATGTCATATTTGGGTTCTGACCTCACATGGAATATGTTTTTCCTAAGTTTGGATCCCAATGGACGAGCCCTCTAATGTGTGGTCAAAGATATCAAACTCTCTCTTTGCTGTATGGTGGCCATTCAGATAATATATTGCTATATATTCTATCTCAGGAGCTCCATAAATACATTACTCTTATGGAAAGGAATTTGATTAAACTTTCCATAAAGTATTTTACCATTTTGTTTAGCTCCTCAAAGCTAAAGTTTTTATAAATGAATTCCAAAACAAAACAAAACAAAATCTTAAAAGCAGTTGCAAATTCTCATGAAAAAATGTATTTTAACCATTTCTGAAATCAAAGGCAACAAGAGTTCAAATTTATCTGCCAAATGAATCAGCATTTGAGACTAACATTTTATTTGTTTGTTTTATTAGATTTGTAAAAGCTTTCCAACTCCAAAAAGACTCTTGAGAAGTATGAAAAATTGTGCAGTGACCTCAACAAATGAGCCATTGAAACTAAGGAGTATCTTTCAAAGACCCTCTCTTACAAATAGCGCTGCGTTGATTTAAGATTGGTCCTGCACAATCCTCACACTGTGGTTGTGATGTGTGGGCTAGAAAGAATTAGAAAATGTTCCTCTACAAAGAAACATGATCCCAGTTAGGATATTTACCTCAGTAATCTCCATCTGGCAAATACTTGGAGCTCCTTAGTTGTTGCATAGGGGGAGAGCCATGACAATTGTGTTCCTTGATTTTTGAGATTATTTGAGAAACTGCTACACTTTTTCCACCTAGGGGTGGAAAAAGTTGATCTTGGAAATTCTCCAACTGCAATGTGGTCCTTCTGCAAGTAATCCTTGACTTATGACCAAAATTGAGCCCAAAATTTCTGAGAACGACAATCATTGAGTGAGTTGTTAAAATGTGAACACATTTTACGGCCTTTCTTGCCACAGTTAAGCGAATCATTGCAGTTGTTAAGTTAGTAATAAGAATGTAAGGTGAATCAACCAGGATGATGAGGGGACTGGAGACTAAAACATATGAAGAATGGTTACAGAAACTGGGCATGACTAGTCTAGTGAAGAGAAGGACCAGGGGAGACATGATAACAGTCTTCCAATATTTGAGGGGCTGCCACAGAGAGGAAGGGGTCAAGCTATTTTCTAAAGCACCTGTAGGCCAGACAAGGAATAATGGATGGAAACTGATCAAGAAGAGATTTAACCTGGAAATAAGGAGAAACTTTCTGATAGTGAGAACAATCAACCAATGGGGCAGAAGTTGCCTTCGGAAGTGGTGGGAGTGCCATCACTTGAGACTTTCAAGAAGAGATTGGATGGCCATTTGTCAGAAATTGTGTAGGGTCCCACTTGGACTAGATGACCTACAAGGTCCCTTATCACTCATTGAAGCGAATTTTGCTCCATTTTACCTTTCTTGCCACCTTTGTTGTGAATCACTGCAGTTGTCAAGTTAGGTACATGGTCATTAAGTGAATCTGGCTTCCCCATTGACTTTGCTTGTCAGAAGCTCGCAAAAGGGGACCACGTCACCCAGCAACCATCATAAATACAAGCCAATTGCCAAGCTTCTGAATTTTGATCACATGACCATGAGGATGCTGCAGTGGTCATAAGTGTGAAAAACTATCGTAAGTCACTTTTTCAGTTGAATGATTACTAAACAAATGGATGTAACCTGAGGACTACATGTACTCTGAAGTTTTACACCATTTTCTTGGGCAGGTGGTTTCCTAGGGAGTAGTAGATTGATCTTCCTGTCTCGTATCATTCTGAATTCTGCCCTCTGTTAGAAAATGCCATTGTGCCCTGGAGGGGCGGGATTCTCCTGGTTCAGACCAGTTCGGGCAAACCCCTAGTTCTGATAATCAGCTGACTCCGAACCGACCATCATGTGGGCCAGCCGGCCCGCCCCTGCGCTGCACTCACCTATATCTGCTGAGCTGATTCCCGAGGCAGAGCGAATTGTCGCACCTCCACTGTGTTACTTCCCCAAAGTAATAGCGAAGGTAAGTAATTTCAAAAATTGTGCACGCACATGTGCAGCACACAATTAGTGAACTGGTTGTTACACCGGCAGCATCCCACCACTGGTGTACCCTGCCACGACTTCCCTCTATGGTATCTATGGAGATTCTCAGTCATCCAAGTCTTTGGTTGTCCCAAAGGTGCTTTTTTTTTTTTTTTCAAAAGGCAACTCGACTTTTTTTGTTTTTTCCTTGAAGATGTTTTGCTTCTAATCCAAGAAGCTTCTTCAGTGCTGAATGATGGTGGTGGGGGAATGGAAGGATTCCATGGTCTGCCCTTGCACCAGTGGTAGGATTAAAAAAAATATATTACCAGTTCTGTGGGTGTGGCTTGGTGGGCATGGCTTGGTGGGTATGGCAGCGGAAGCATACTGTAAAATCTCCATTCCCTCCCCATTCCACTAACCTGCTTTCCAGCTCTGTTCTCCTGTGCAGGGCAACAAAAGGAGACCCAGCCGATCAACTGGGATTTGGGAGGCAGAGAATAGATGGAGGCAGGGCCAGTCAGAAGTGGTATTTGCCGGTTCTCTGAATTACTCAAATTTTCCGCCACCGGTTCTCCAGAACTGGTCAGAACCTGCTGAATACCACCTCTGCCATGCACCAAGGTTAGCTTTGCCTCTCTTCCAGTATATAGCACAGGTAGCCCTCAACTTATGACCACAATTGAGCCCCAACGTTTCTGTTGTTAAGTGAGTGTGAGCTTTAACCCATTTTTACAACCTTTCTTGCCACAGTTATTAAGTGAATCCCTGCAGTTGCTAAGTTGTTAAGTGAATCTGGCTTCCCCACTGATTTTGCTTGGCAGAAGTTCTCAAAAGTTGATCACATGACCCCAGGAAACTGCAACCGTCGTAAATATAAGTCACTTGCCAAACTTCTGAATTTTGATCACCTGATCATGGGGCTGCTATGAAGGTCGTAAGTGTGAAAAAGAATCATAAGTCACTTTTTTCAGTGCCATTTTAACTTTGAATGGTCACTAAATGAACTGTTGTAACTCGAGGACTACCTGTACCTATTGCAGTAACATAGGGCATTAACATCAAATCACAATTTTTTTTGCTTTTTCATAATAATGTGAACAAGCCATTTCTACAAAAATCTATCAATCTACTCGGTAAAACCCAAAATAGAAGTTTCGTTCTTTTCCACTTCAAGCACAAAGTTCAGAAGCGGTCTCCATGTGGAAACAAAAGTATTTATATTCTTTTCTTTAATCAAAGTGGTCAGTTTTGCCATTTCAGCTCAATGCCATCAACTTCTGCAACATTCATCCATAGTAGGAATCAAAGTGTCCTTCCATTTTGCTCTCAACATATATAATAACAAAGTTCCAATTTTTTTTCTCCCGTTCTTTTTCTGTTAGGCCCAAAAAGAAAACTTCTGGTTTCATTTTTAATCTCTATTTTCAAAATTTTCTATATTAAAATAAGAATCATACTCCCAAAAATTTTTTGCTCTTATCACACATCCACCATGGATGATAAAAAGTCCTTTCTTTACTTTTACACTTCCAACATTCATTTGACACATCTTTATACATCTTAGATAACTTATCTGGTGTTAAATACTAAAGATACATCATCCTGATGAAAGACTAATCATCTTAGAAGATTGTATTTACAGCCTATCAGCCCTGTAAATAAACAAAAGTAATTTGACTTCCTCTCAAGTTATTCTGCTCAATCGTAGAGGCCTGTAAACCAGTTGTAACATCACTGTGACTGTCTCAATACTCAACTCCCAATTTGAAATGATTGCTTTGTTTGCAAAGAATGATGACAGTTGCTTTCAACCCAAAACAGATTGTTTTTTTTTCCATATCCACAGCATAGAATAGAATAGAATAGAATTCTTTATTGGCCAAGTGTGATTGGACACACAAGGAATTTGTTTTAGTGCAAATACTCTCAGTATACATAAAAGAAAAGATACATTCATCAAGAGTCAAGAATCATAAGGTACGACACTTAGTGATAGTCACAGAGTACAATAAGCAATCAAATCCTACTAGGAAACAGTCAATATAAATCATAAGGATACAAGGGACAAAGTTACAATCCTACAATCACAAATGGGAGGGGATGAGTGATAAGGAGTGATGAGAAGATTAATAGTAATAGTAGTGCAGACTTTGTAATAGTTGAATAGTGTTGAGGGAATTATTTGTTTAGCAGAGTGATGGCTTTTGGAAAAAAACTGTCCTTGTGTCTAGTTGTTCCGGTGTGCAGTGCTCTATAGCGTCATTTTGAGGGAAGGAGTTGAAACAGTTTATGTCCGGGATGTGAGGGGTCTGTAAATATTTTCACAGCCCTCTTTTTGACTCGTGCAGTATACAGGTCCTCTATTGAAGGCAGGTGGATGGTTATTGTTTTTTCTGTAATCCTAATTATCCTCTGAAGTCTGTGTCTGTCCTGTTGAGTTGCAGAACCAAACCAGACAGTTATAGAGGTGCAGATGATAGACGCATCCTGGTAAAAGCTGGTTAATAGCCATGGTCTATTCCTGTGATGGCGAACCTATATCACGTGTGCCGGAAGTGGCACACAGCCATTTCCCCCGGCACGCGAGAGTTTGCCCAGAAGAGCCCCACTGCATATGCACGTGTGCCGCCGCCGCCTGACAGCTGATTGTCGGGTGTCTTGCGCACATGTGCGGGAGAATGCAGGGGTGCATGGGAGACATGTGCATGTGCAGAAATGTGTAGTGCACGCTGGGGGTCACAGGCACATGTGCCGAGAGTCTGTTTTGTTTTAATATGATATGCCCTGACATGTCTCTAGCTGGTAGTTAAGCTATTGTCCCACCTGCTTTTATTATCCTCAGTTCGTCATTAAACTCTGGTGCTGAACCGGCTGAGAAAAGAGGATTAAAGTGATGGTGTCTCTCACATGGACCCTTCAACTTAGCTAAGACTTGTACAATTTCATTAACTTACAACATAGGAAATGATCTAAGTACTTTCAGGAAACCATTAGGACATGTTTTGTTTACCCAACACTGGTTATAGTTACACACTATACTAAATTATTAGCTATGACTTATTAACAAGAGTTGTTAGATTCACACAATCCCCAAAGTGTTATGGGAAAAGGTGGCATATAATAATCTGAATAAAATTAGTCAATTATGAAATTAAACTCATCTTACTGTGGTTCAGCACACAGTGGATGAATCCAGTGTCCAGACTGATGCACAAAACTATTTTGGCTTGTTTAGTCAATTTCTGGTATGTTTCCTCCATCTCTTTTGCAAGTACATTAGATAACAGTAGTCCTTTATCTGAACTCCTGTTAGTTTGAAGGACACACCCAACCATGTAGTCTTCTTAGAGGCAATATAAAAGTGGTTGAGCTTTGCTTTCCTCTAGACTATTTTTCCAACTTCTAGTCTTACCTACAGCCCTGGAATTTCCTGACAGTCTTATGAAGGGCAAATCCCAAAAACTTTAACCTTAAACTGTCTACTATTGATCTCACCCCTTTCCTAAGAGGCCTGTAGGGGGCGTGCATAAGCGCACCAACTTACCTACCATCCTTCTCCTATTGTTTCTTTTTATTTTTCTTATATGTATCCATTTCATGTATTCATAACTATGTTTATACTTATGTGTATAACTATTATCTTGTAGGCGACTGACAAATCAAATAAATAAATTAAACTTAAATATCCGAGAATTCCCTTTCCAACCCAGCACAGATTATTAGACTACAACTCCCATCTTTCTCTAGTTAATGTGATCAAAAGAGGAACTCTGGCTGAGATGGGAACTATTAAGTTGGGTCGATTGTAGAGGCAGGACTCCAGCTAGTGACTAACAGCTCTTTATTGAGTAGACTGGTACATAGAAGTGAAGTATCTGTCTGACAGCTCCCTCTTTTAAAAGGAACTGTCAGGCAGCTCAACCACTGAGATCTCTAAACCAATGATTTTAAAATAATTATTTTCCACCAAGAAGGCGGATTAGAGTATTCAACAGGAACTGTGGAGCAAATTGGGGTTGGAAACGACGTTTTAAATAATAGAGCACTGAATGGAGATACAATGAGACATAACTTTGGCAGAGAGATTGTCCATTTGGCAAATCTTGGTTTAGATGTTTCCTGTCAATAGAGGGTAGCAAAGATCTAATTTACGTCCTTTTAAGTTGATTTGCAGACAGAAGAGAAAACATAGCTAAAAATTACACTCTAATCGCATTTTAACTGAAATAACATTTGTGTTTTCATTTAAAAGTAGAGTGTAATTAAATTAATACCATTAATAATAATCTCTATGGTTAAATTCAGAAAATGTGCTACATTGTTGATCCAATAAGCCACAATTAACTTGGTTCACACAAGACAATAAAACATAAACCACACTGTGCCTTCTAAAGTGGCTGGCTTCACATAACATGCTGAGTCAAAGCCAAAGAAACCATGTTGTGTCAGTTGGGGCTGTATGCACCAGATCTAAGTGATGATTACTTATTTTGAGACAAGACTATGTGACAAACTGTGTCTTCCAGTAAAAGCCAGACAGTATTTGAAGTTCCTGGAAGAGGATTTTCTCCCAACATCACTTTAATACAGCCTTGGCAACTTTAAAACATGGACTTCAACTCCCAGAATTCCCCAGGTTGGTTGGGGGATTCTGGGACTTAGTCCCCAAGTCTTAATGCTGCTAAGTCTGGACATCCCTGCTTTAGTAGGAATGCAAGAGAACAGAACATTAACAGATTATCAGAGTTGGAAGGGACCAGAGATGGTATTCAGCTGGTTCTGACCAGTTCTGAAGAATCGGTAGCGGAAATTTTGAGTAGTTCGGAGAACCGGCAAATATCACCTCTGGCTAGAGATTTTACAGTATCCTTCCCCTGCCACGCCCACCAAGCCACGCCCACAGAACCGGTAGTCAAAAAAAATTGAATCCCACCACTGGAAGGGATCTTGTAGGTCCGTGATTGCGAACCTATGCCACACGTGCCGGAAGTGGCACGCAGAGCCATTTCCCCCGGCACGCGAGAGCTTGCCCGGAAGACTCCCACTGTGCATGCCGCCCGACAGCGGATTGTTGGGTATCTGGCGCGCATGCGTGGGGAGGAGTGGAGGGGCATGCGCAGAGACGTGGCACGGGGGGTGATCGCACACACATGTGCAGATGCCAGCATGTGGAGGGATGACTGTGCATGTGCAGATGCATGGCGCACAGCAGGGGAATCATGCACGTAGGCACAGAGATACTGTGAGCAGCAAGGTGATTGTGCACGCATGCGCAGATGCGCAGCGTGCTGCAGGGGGATCGCATGCACATGTGCAGGGGGTGGGGGGGCAGCACACATTGCCTTCTGGGTGGTGGCATGCAAGCGCACGAGCGCAAGCGCAATTATCGGCATGGGAGCCAAAAAACGTTTGCCACCACTGTTATAGGTCATCTAGTCCAGGGGTCGCCAACCTTTTGGACCTCAGGGACCACCAAACCCATAATTTTAAATCCCGAAGACCACTAATATGAATTTTGACTGATGGTGGCTTGCTGACATTGGTGGGGAAGTCGGTCCCATATTCCAGAGCTGCAGGAGTCACAGGACTGATCCTTTGGTCATCCCAGAGCAGCTGCTCCTCCACCCTGGTGCACCGGCCTGCCATGGACTGGAGGAGCTGCTCTGGGATGACCAAAGGGCCAGTCCTGTGACTACTGCAGCTCTGGAATATGGGACCAACCTTCCCACCAACGACAGCAAGCCACCCCGGGGCGAATTTCCCTCCCCCGACATTGGTTTTACCTTCCAATTCAAGCTCGCGTAGCTCTTCTCAAGGTAAGGTTTGCACTCAGCCGAAGGATGGGGGCCAGTGGGTGGGCAGGCCATGTGGGCGGGGCAGCCTTGTGTTCCTACACAGCCTGGATTGCTTTGGGAGGAGTGCTTTGGGGGGATAACATTTCTCTGCAGACCACCAAAATTTTCTCACGGACCATCAGTGGTACCCGGCCCACCAGTTGGCGACCACTGATCTAATCCAACCCCCCCCCACCTAAGCCAAAGACACTTCACTATTTCTGACAAATGGCAGCTCAATCTCTTCTTGAAAGCTTCCAGTGATGAAGCTCCCACAGCTTCTGAAGCCAAACTGTTTTGTTGGTTGATTGTTCTCCCTGGCAGAAAATTTCTCCTTATTAGATCATCTTGGCAGTTTTTCCTAAAATTAGGGCCTTTCTTTATAGTCAGTTAACACATTCTCCACTGGTCCTTGAATCAGCCAGAAAACTATCTCGCTTTCTCAATATTACCACTTAGTGGGAAATTCTCTGCCAATCTGTGACTGGCAAATGGGTTTCATAGATAAGCCAGATTTGATAGATGGCCCTGCTAGAAACAAAATGAGACCAGAGAAAAGTGCCTTGAACCAGATCTAAATGACTAATAGATGACATGGTTATCCTGCTGTGATGAGTCATCTGATTATGGCGAGGCCATCAGCTATCATCTTAAGAAAAAATGCTACTTTAAAACTTTAACAGAAAAGGATGATTTAAATCTGTTCCAATCATGGCTGGAGGACAAGATGAAGATCTAGTGCAGAGGTCTCCAAACTTGGCAACTTTAAGACTTGTGGATTTCAACTTCCAGAATTCTCCAGCCAGCATCTGGCTGGAGAATTCTGGGAGTTGAAGTCCACAAGTCTTAAAGTTGCCAAATTTGGAGACCTCTGATCTAGTGGTTAAGAAACCAGGTTAGAAATCAGAAGACTCTGAGTTCCAGACCCACCTTAGACATGTAAGTTGACTGGATGATTTTGGGCCAATCCCCAGGAGACTGAGAGTTCTAGTCCCGCCTTAGGCATGAAAGCTGATTGGGTGACTTTGAGCCAGTAACTTTCTCTTGGTTCAACTCACCTCATAGGGTTGTTGTTCTGGGGAAAACAGGAAGAGGAAGGAATACAAGTATTAGGTATGTTAATTACATGGAGTTATCTGTAAAAATAATAAAGGTAAGAAAACAGAGATATGGAAGAATAGAGAGATTGCTTGAGTGCATATAGACCATGGTTAAATACAGAGGGGAAAATACACTTAAACTGTGGAATTCCCTATCTAGAGAATACCCCTTCCAACAGCTTTGTCCTTGTTTTTACATTAGCAACCAAAGTCTATTTGTTTGTTGTTTGTTTATTACATTTAAAGGTTGCACAACTCCAAATTTAATCTGTTTAATTTCAGAGTTTTCCTGGAACAAGCATTTTATTTTTAATTAGTTATGTGATTTATCCTTGCTTTCTTGCTCAAGTTTGTATTGCTTTGTTTTGTAATGGATGGGATTTTCATTAATTGGCTTTTATGATTAACAAACCATTTTCATTTGTGCATTATCCATTTATCTTATCTCTATCATTTGTTTTGGAAAATCAAAATATGTTGATATATATCGGTAAAATAAAATAAAATATAAAGTACCTTTCCCTAAGTTATAAGGCTGGTGTCTGAATAAGTCTCTTCCATTCTGATTAAATTTCTTTCATTCTGAATAATGATGCTCAGTCAGACATGACAGAAGTCTACTAAACAATAAACACATTAGAAATTTCTCTCTGCCTTATAACTTTGAGACACATATATACAGAATCTCACTTGCAGCCAGTCCAGGATGTTGGCGGGGAATTACAGCTTTTAAATTTAAGCTTTCAATTTAAAAATTAACATAAAGAATTCTAGGCCACAAGATGTGCCCAAATAATAGGACAGATGAGAAGAAAAAAAACATATTCCTAAAATAGCTTCAGATGGCTTTGCACATTAAAGAGAAAAAGGAGGTTGAATAACAGCAAAGAGGAATTTAACAAGCCATGGCTTCCTCTTAGTTTTCAACTACAGTAGTCACACACATACACACAGCAGCTTTTTCTTGTGCAGTGTTGCGCTCTCTCTCTCTCTCTCTCTCTGTGTGTGTGTGTGTGTGTGTGTGTGTGTGTTTCAGGCAAACCCAGCCAGGAAATAAGTTTGTAATCATGTGCTTTGAGCCCAGGCAGTTTACACGCAGGGGCGGCTGTCTATCGAGTCTCAGGAGTTCTTCCTTGCTGAACACATACGCATCCAAAACACTTTCGCAAAACCGAGTATTAGGAAGCCACATCCAGGGAACTTGAAAAGAAAAGATGCACCTTGGACAGTTCGGGCCCTGAGCTGGGGGAGTGACATTGATCTGCCACCCTTCATCTTTTCACAAAGCACCATGTTTTCAAGGAAGAAGCGTGAACTGATGAAAACACCTTCCATCTCCAAGAAATGCCGGGCAGGGAGCCCTGTGCCCCCAGCCTCCTTGGTAAGTAAGAGTGCAACCTTTCGGTACGTTGACAGGCAAAAATATGGATGCTCTTGTTTTACACCTGCAGTAGTTTCATAGAAGCAATTTTGGGGGAGCGGAAAGCTGGGCAGGACTGTATTGGTTCAGGCTGCATCTATTCATTTGCCTTGAACTGAATGTCTGCACCGGAGCTCAAAAGGGACGGTTGTGTTTTCCTTGAAAGGGCATGTGTTTCAATATAGAAAGTCTCAGTTTATACATTGGGCCGAGCTACGGTTAGGGTTTAACCACAGTTTATTAAAGAACAGTCGGCGGGGTTCTAGAGTTTAGACAGCCCGCTAAACTACAAAGCATGATTTCTACGTTGCAATGGCACCGTATAAATCCGAGGTTGTGTAAAACAGCTGGCTGCCCGCCAAGCCATAATTTGGTGTTTCAGCACATGTATTTATGTGCATGCGCGTTGGGAGACAAATGACAAAAACATTGGGAATAAGGTAGGATCAGCCTTCAGAGTGGCAAACAACTCCACCCGTGAAAAGGTCAGAGGTATTTTGCAGGAGCAAAAATCGGGATATTGATTTACCAAAAAATGAAAGAGAGAGAGAGACTAAAATTAACAATATTTTCTATCTATTTCATTTGTTTACTTAAGCCTTAACTTGTCCTTACGAACTCCTGCAATAGCAGGGGGGGTAGGGGTCACAGGGTATACAGGTAGTCCTTGACTTATGACCACAATTGAGCCCCAGATTTTTGTTGCTAAGTGAAACATTTGTTATCTGGTTTTTTTTCCCCATTTTACGACGTTTTGTGCCGCAATTGTTAAGTGAATCTGCACTTTTTAAGTTAGTAACACGGTTGTTAAATGGATCTGGCTTCCCCCTTCACTTTGCTTGTCAGAAGGTCACAAAAAGGGATCATGTGACCTTGGGACACTGCAACCGTCATAACTGTGAGTCAGCTGCAAAACATCCGAATGTTTTTTTTTAACTCAAATTTTCTTTTTTATTGTATAAAATATCAAAAAAGAAAAGAAAATAGGAAATGAAGGGAAGGAAAGGGAATGGGAAAAGGGGGTGTGAATTACAAGGGGGAAGAGAAAAAGAAAGAAAAGGGCACATTGACTTCCAACTCTTCCTAGCACAGTACAAGATACATACACTCCAACCTCAACTTTTTGCTTTTACGTATTAATATATAACAAGTTATTTCTATAACATCAAAACATCCGAATTTTGATCACGTGGCCACGGGGATGCTGCAACGGTCATAAATGTGAAAAACCGTTATAAGTCCCTTTTTTCAGTGCTGTTCAAACTTCAAATAGTCACTAAAGGAACTGTTGTAAGTCAAGGATCATCTATGATTAAAATTACAGAAGTTTGTAAAAACTGGAAATGAATCTAGTGGTAATCCTTACTATTTATATTGACTGCTTCCTAGTATGATTTGATTGCTTATAGTACCCTATGACTATCATTAAGTGTTGTACCTTATGATTCTTGAACTCTTGACGAATGTATCTTTTCTTTTTATATACACTGAGAGCATTTGCACCAAGACAAATTCTTTGTGTGACCAATCACACTTGGCCAATAAAGAATTCTAATAAAAAAATTCTAATTCTGAACATATTTTTTCCCATTGAACCGAAAGTGGTTTCAGAATAATTTCATTTCCCATGGTACATTCAAAATCACTTTGGGTTTTTTTTTGGCCAAAGATCTAGTAGACTTTTAGACAATAGCCCAACCTGTTGTACTTCTGTTAGCTGAAGCCACAAAGGAGAAGAACACATATAAGGCAGACAGTGGGGCACTGTTCAAGCAGCTCTCTGTTTCTAGACAAAATAACAGCTTTGCTCCATTGACAGCCCTTAGCAAATGCAATTAGAGTGAATGCAGCAAAATGTATTTAGGTAGTCCTCAACTTACAACCACAGTTGGGAGCAAAATTTCTGCTGCTAAACAAGGTTAAGCGAATCATGCCTGATTTTACTAATTGTTTTGCCACATTTGTTAAGCAAGTCATTGCAGTTGTTGAATGAAGCCAGATTAAGCAAATCTGGCTTCCTTCATTGACTTAGCTTGTCAGAAACCAGTGGAAAGGTCACAAATGGTGATCACATGGAGACCAAGATGCTACAACCATTGTTAAGTACAGCTGGTTGCTAAGCGCCCAAATTGATGGGATCCTGGAGGTGTTGCAACAGTCATAAATGCAAGGACTGGTTGTAAGTCACTTTTTTTTTAGTCTGTTGTCATTTTGAACGATTACTAAATGAATGGTTGTAAGTCAAGGTCTACCTATAAATTGGATAGGAGTATGTGAGTGTGAACGAAAATAAAGGGATATATTTTTGTGTGTACAACTTGGGACCAGCCTGGCTGTCCCATCCATCATAGGTAGCCAAGAATTCTCTTCTGTTTTCATACTCTATAGCAAAGAGAATGTCACGGCCCACAAGATTCTTTGCACATGGTGAAAATCAGGCAGTTTTTAACTACATATCTGAACTCTAAAGTCAAACTAAAAATGTAAGACTTGCAATAGATTGGATAAAAGCCTTCTCCAGCATCCTGTTTTCCACAGATGCTCCAATGGAAAAAAACTCTTGTCAATGAAGGAAATGGTACTCAGTGATAGATTTATTGGGTTCTTGATGTTCTCTGAGCTTGTTTCTCTTCCTGTAGACACTTTATTATCAGGCTAGGTAACAACATCCGTGGAGAAGTAAAGCAAATTCAAAGAACACCAAGAAACCCAGTGATTCTCTTCTGAGCCATCTATATTCTCCATTACTGAGAGGTAGAAGTTTGGTAAAATAGAGAAATAATATCCATGATCAAGAACAGTTTATATTCTCTCTCACTTATTTCCACTGATTTATCTAATCTTTCCTTCAAAAAACTTGTGACAGTCAGTAACAAAGTACGTCCCTTTGTTATCTTTTGGTTTGTCTGCAATCTCTCCCCATTCAGTTTCTCTCTCTGGATGACCCCTGAATTCTAGTACTTTATTAGCAAGTAAGGAAAACCTATCTTAGATCAATCAATCAATTTGTTTATTGACTACTGATCATAACAAATAAGACAAAAATTATATAAAAGTGATAACATTCATTAAAATATGCGGAAATCAGTAAGAATATTAAAAGATTATTATTACAGCAGATAAAACAATAGGAAAACATCAAGAACTTTTGATAAAACTTTATATTTACCAGAAGTCCTTGTAAAGCTTGCTAATCTCCATAGTGATGGTTCCTCGTCTAAGTTTATTAAATATTCAACCTCAGGCCAAAAGAAGGGGTCCAAAATTTTTCCACATGCTAAAGTGTAAGTCAGGCAGTACAATAAATAATATATAAAATCTTCTATAATTTCCTTGGAAAACGGGCAGAAGTAGTCCTTCCTTGACTTACAACCATAATTCATCCCAAAATTTCTGCTGGTAAATGAGACATTTGTTAAGTGAACTTTGCCCCATTTTAGGATCTTTCTTGCTGCATTTGTTAAGTGAATCACTACAGCTGTCTTAGTTACATGGTTGTTAAGTGAATCTGTCTTCCTCATTGAGTTTGTTTGTCAGAAGGTCGCAAAAGGGGATCATATGAACCCAGGACACTGCAATCACTTTTTTTAGTAGCATTGTAACTTAGAATAGTCTCTAAATGAATTGTTGTAAATCAAGGACTACCTAAATGGGATATTAAGAAACTGTTGCCAGTTCCATTTGCTGGAATGATAAACTTGTGTTTCTTGGAGGGATGCCATTGTAACACACATCAGACATGGTTTGGCTCACCTTAGCCTTTTCTCTAAAGAAATTATATCAGTATTTTAACTACTGGGTAACCTAACCTATTTGTGTTATTGTGTGTCCTGACTTCATTCATTGTACAACAATGATGACGTGATACACTTATTGCAGTGGTATTTTTTTAAAAAAATCTTGGACTTTTAAGCTAATACGAATGTTTTGTGATGTCTGAACTAAAGACTCTTTTAATTTCTGGTTTTTTGGGGGGTTTTTTGCGGCTTCAAAAATATTTGACTTTGAAAAAAAGCAGATGAGATTAAACCAAAGTAGAGTTGCATAATTCATGTTCTTCTCAGAATTGCCAGATACAAAGAACGGCACCTTTAATAATTGCAAAGAAAAGGATTTTCCATAGATTTTGCTATGTATGCAAAAATGTCATATTTTACTTACTATTAAAGATGAAGATGGATTACTATATTTTTTCTCTGGCCATCTTAAACCGTTAGATCTTAGAGGATGCTGTTTAAAAAAATAAGTTGATATGTTCTGAAAGAAGTAAGGCATCGTAAATATATAGTATACCATGATTTGCCATGAAAATTCACTATCCTGGGATCTGAATTCAAATAATGGGTTATTGTCATCTTACAGATATTAATTAGCGTTTTCAGTGCCAGATTGTTTTGTGTTTTATGCTTTGCAATTAGCCACAGTGTTTTACATAGATCTGACTTCTGACTAGGTTGACCCACATTGGTCTTTCTTAGGCTGTGCCTTAAGTGTTGGGTTTCAATTCCCACAATGCCTAGCAATATAATCATTATCTGTGCTGCCTTGGGATTACGGGAGTTGAAGAACAAAAAAATTCCAGGGGACTCCAAATTGAGCAGAATGTCTCTCAACAAAATGTTAGCAGTTCGTTGTGGTCTCCTCCCATTCTTTATTTTTCCATCTACAATTCCCGATGTGTCTGTGAGTGTGCGTGTTTGTGTGTGCATTCACGTGCATGTAAACACACTCACGCTTCTGTTAATGTAAGATAACCTTTGGTGTATCTGCTGAATCAGACTGGCATCTATATAGTGACTGGAGTTACTGGTTTTCATCGTGCTACAAAACGCATTGTTAGTATTATGTTACTCTGAAAATGGAGTGTCCTATCTTTGGCTGTTGCAAGAGTGGATGGGTGAGTTAAGAGTTGCACATGCTTCCTTTTATGAGTGGGTGTCTCAGTTTGAAAATGTTGATTCTGTCAGTGGTTGGGGTGTAGCCACAAAAATGTTGAAATGCACAATACGGAGCAGCTTGGAAATCTACATTCTGAAGTAACTGCTTGAATATAAACTCAGCCGATGAGGTCTGACTATTCTACATTATCCTGCCAATATTGTAAAACGTTAGCTTTTATATATATATAAAATGGAGAAATAGGGCGGAGTGGAGAACATAAAAGAAAACACTAGCAGCTTGTAATCAAGCTGTGCTCTTAAACATGCAGTATATAATGTGAACATTGCACCTTTTAGCACAGGGGTGTACACATATGGAACAGAGAAGGCCTCTTTTAAAGAGGTAGATTTTTGAAGGAAGGCCTCTTTTTGTGACCAGTAAATACACTGTCCCAAAGCTGCTTTTTTTTCAAGAGGCAACTGGACTTTCTGGTTTTTCTTTGAAAATGTTTCGCTTCTCATCCAAGAAGCTTCTTCATCTCTGACTAGTAGATGGTGGGGAATGGAAGGATTTATACTCCTTGCAGACAGCTAGTCATTTGCATTCTTTTAGTGAGTCGTTAAGGTCACCTGGAGGATTATCTGTGTCTTCAGAGTCACCTGAGTACATTGGTGGGATTCCAAAATTTTTTTTTACTACCGGTTCTGTGTGTGTGGCTTGGTGGGTGTGGCAGGGGAAAAAGGATACTGTAAAATCTCCAGTTAGAGGTGGGATTTGCCGGTTCTCCAAACTACTCAAAATTTCCACTACCGGTTTTCCTGAACTGGTCAGAACCTGCCCACCTCTACCTGAGTGGTGAAAATAGGTGTGGAGCATTTGCAAATGACCAGCTATCTGCAAGGAATATAAATCCTTCCATTTCCCACCATCCAGTCAGAGCTGAAGAAGCTTCTTGGATGAGAAGCAAAACATCTTCAAAGAAAAACCAGAAAGTCCGGTTGCCTCCTAAAAAAGCACCTTTGGGATAATGTAAGGAGTTACAAGATCTCAAGGGAGAAGCATGAAAGGTTTACTAAAAAGTCTATAATAGTTGAAATTCTAAAAAGAGCAAAAGATGATGGATAGAGATAGAATACTTCTTATTATGGTGGCTATTTTATTAAGAGTTAGAAAAAGGAGATAGAAGTTAGAACATAGGGAAATAGTATTATCTATACTGATATAGAATAGAAAACATAATTACTAGGTATACAGAAATGTTAGAAATTGAAAGTTTATGATTATGTATATTTAATAACATTACTGTTATTATTACTGTGTTTAAAATATATTTACCCTCTGTTCCAAGCACCTATGGTTATTAAAGAAAAAACATAAATAAAACTATAGTATATAAAAAACCCATTTCATGCAGGAATCTACTTATTCAAAAATAGATTGAGTAAAACACAAAGGGAACACTTTGTTCAGACTCTAATGCAGAGCATTTCAAATGTGGCAACTTTAAAATGTGTGGACTTCAACTCCCAGAATTCCCGAGCCAGCACTGGCTCGGGAATTCTGGGAGAGGAAGTCCACGTCTTAAAATTGCCAAGGTTGAAAAACATTGCTCTGAGGCCAATATTGGATTATTTGTTTTTTTGCACCGTGCAGAAAAGGGGAAGCTTGTCAGAACATACTCTGAAACAATTTGTGGTTTCTTTTCTCCGCCTTTTTACAGCAAGGAAACTGGCAGTAGGCGGGTTTTTTTTTTTTTTCTATTTCTTTTACTATTATTATTTTTAAAAATCCTCCTGCAAGGTTTTTTAGAAGTAAGATGGGCAAGAAAAAACTGCAGTTCCCGTGTCAGCGATGGAGATATTTTCTTTTAATTTAACAGCTTTGTGGAATATACTTCTTAGCAGCTTTTTCAAAACTGCTGTGTTGCCTCCTTTGCAAAAGGGAAAAAGGTGGGTGGGTTGGGGGTTTGCCGATTTGGCCCTTCTTGATGCTTTGCAATCGGAGGAATGCTTGGCAAGCGGATGAATAGTAAATCCACATACAGCCCATATTCTGCTGAACTACGGAAGAAGGGCTCCAAAATTGGAGGCAACGTTCTAGATTCTGTCTCCTTGCGAGCTAGTGTCTGGCTTAAGGTAGGATGATTTTCAAAAGAGTCCTGCATGTACTGTATAAGTCAAAGAGGAAGCAAAACTGAGTCCGGTGTGGTGACTCGGCATAGTTCAGCCCCCATGCTGACATTTGGGTGGATGTGATTCTTCACATTTCTGCTCCACAAATCTAGACTGCAAAAATCCAGCAGAGCACTAGAAGTCAGACAAGGGGCAGTTGTCTATCTCTTTGTTGCCATCTAGAGGTTGCATGAGTTGTCACAGTCCATATCTGATAGCCTAACTTCGATAGGAGTCCAGTCCTAAGGGGTCTCACATGGGCTCTTGGTGGCTCTGTTGAAACCAGAGGAACCTAACTAATTTATTTGATTTATACCTGTAACGATGATACCCCCTTTATTACAGAAAGCTGTCCTTTAAATTTATTTCATTTCATATTTTCTTGGTTTTACTCTTGAATTTTCCTTTGTAAAGCAAACTTATAAACATAAACAATCAATTTATCTGTAATCCCTATGAATCGCTTTTAGATTTGCCCCCTTCTCAGGTTTTTCTTTTTTGTGCCAAGAAAATGTGAATCTCTGGTGAGCATTTATGGCAATTGACAAAACATAGAAGAAATGAAGCATAGGAATTAATTCTGAATCGTTTTGAAAAAGCCCTAAAAAAACCCCTCTGACAGTTTAAAACATGAGGAAAGAGATGTGTCTGTACAGAGTTTATAGATACTGAAAAAGTGGGAGATAAATGAATTTTTTGAGGAGACAGGAAAAGGGGAATCTTTGGCAGACTAATTGGCTGCCAGCATCAGAGGAATATCAAAGAAATAAAGCAGCTTTTAATTTATTTACTAAATTTATATGCCATCCATCTCACTGTCAAGCAACTCTATCAGGATCTGTTTTGATAAAATGCATCTTTCTAAGATAGGGATCTCCAGAGTTGGTAATTTTAAGACTTGTGGAGAATTCCGCAGTCAGTCATGCTAGCTGGAGAATTCTGGGAGTTGAAGTCCACAAGTTTGGAGATCTCTGTTCTAAGAGATAATGTTCCCCTATCTTGCCAAGTAAAAGGTTCTATTTTCTTGTAGATTAACATTGTGTTAGGTTTAATTTATGCATTTGGTGAAGGATAGGACCCATCATGACCCCTAAAATGTAGTGCAGAAATCAAGCAAATAAAATAAAAAGTATCGGAAAGGACATGCTTCAAGCAAATATTAATCCTGCAGTGAGCTTCCTGCCTCCAGGCTGGTCCTTCCAATTCTCATTAAAAAAGGTTGGGAAACTATCTTTGTCTCAGTGTTACCATTTTGTGCAGTTGCAGGGCAGATATCAAAAAAGATGGACAATAGGAATGATGCCCAGGACACTTAAAATTTATAAAGGTTATTAAATGGTCCCTATATTTGCAATATTATATATTCACTCCATCAACAGTAATTAACTTGGAAATAAGGAGAAACTTTCTGACAGTGAGAACAATCAACCAATGGAACGAACAGCTTACTCTTGGAAGTTGTGGGAGTGTCATCACTTGAGACTTTCAAGAAGAGATTGGACTCCCATCTGTCAGAAATGGTATAGGGTCTCCTGCTTGGGAAGGGGGTTGGACTAGATGACCTACAAGGTCCCTTCCAACTCTGATTATCTGTTATCTGAATCTGACTTGTGTTTCTCAACCTCAGCAGCTTTAAGATGAATTAGACTTCAACTCCCAGAATTCCCCAGCCAGAGTTGAAGTCCACTCATCTTAAAGTTGCTGGGGTTGAGAAACATATGCAGGTATTTACGGTAGTTCATGGGCATCTCATAAAGGGGGTATTTTCGTTCCTTTTTGTAGTCCTTCATCCTTTTTTCTTTTTGCCTTCAGCCTGGGAATTGCTTAGTTTAGGCATCAACAAAGGAAGGTGAGAGATTAATGAGGATTAAGTGTCTAGCTGGTAGCTAAGACAAATGAGGGAAACAGTGACCTAACTGAGCTTAGAGCCAGCTTGTTATCTCACAGCTTGCCAGGATAAATAGGAAGAGCTAGCTTGTTTAAACAGCCACTCTCTCAGGTATTAATTGAAAAATGCAGATCAACCACAAGACATCCAATGTAGGAGGCAAACCGAAACTTGATGGATTTGGAGGTAAAGGCATTGAGGTATTTAAATAAGACTTCAGCAACAGAGTGTCAATGCCTGGAATACACTACCTGACTCTTTCCAAACCTCAAAAACTTTAACCTTAGACTGTCGACTGTTGACTTCACCCCATTCCTAAGAGGTCTGTAAGGGGCATGCATAGTGCACCAACGTGCCTACCGTCCCCGTCCTAATGTTTCCTTTTTATTCATATCCATTTCATATACTAATAATCATGTTTATACTTATATCTGTTATCTAATACATGCTTGACAAAATAAATAAAATAAAATAAATAAAAATAAAGTATTCTTTACCTCAGATTGGTCAGAGGCAATCTTGGCTCACAACATGTTCACTACCAAAAGTAAAGTGGAGTGAGCCTTAATTAAGCGCTTTTGGACATAAGAGGGAATATCTGAAGCATTTGGTTTTGCAGAAATATCAAGTGCTATTCGCTAAAAAGATCTGCTGTTAAGAGAAACATACAAACAAAAACCCTCAAAAATATTAGAAAACAGCAATTTTTTAAAAAGTTTTGCTGCCAGTCAGTAATCTGGATTTTTGCAGTCCGGATATGGTAGCTTTAGGCAAAGGGATTGTATGCAAGCAAATGTTTGGGAAAGTATGTCTCCCTTGAGATGCGATGGGAGTGAAGGGGATTCACATCCCCAACATGGTAGCCCCAGTTGGGTTCACACCTTACACTAAACCCTTACTGCACATTTTCCCAACCTCAGCAATGTTAAGTTGGATGGACTTCAACTCCCAGAATTCCCCAGCTGATTCCACATATGTTGCTGAGGTTGAGAAATACTGCTTTATAGAGTGTTTTTTTTCTTCTGTATGTATGTGTCACCTACCCAAGTATAAATCAGACATGAAATATAAGACAAACTAATTCTACTTTATTGAAAAGCTACATTAAGCAAATCAAAAAATCTAGAGGCAAAAAAAATCTCATTCTCACTTTTAACTGCTTGACCTGTTAGGGTGGGCCTGCCCTAAGTATCTTCCTCTGACCATTAAACTACTGGAGGCTTCTGGTTCTCTTGTCTGATGGTTTCAATGGCAGCATTTTTTTCTCCTCATCCCCCAATGTCATCCCCCCATTTCATTACAGTGTGCTGTGAATCTAAGAGAATGTAATTTGTAAACAATATGGCAATGATTTATGTGCTGGATAATAACCTCAATAATAAATTAATTAGATTTGTGATGCATGCAAACCTAGCCAACTATAGTTTATTTGCAAGTTGTGGCTTAGTTATGATCCATAACGGTAATTAATGATTCTCACCACTGTTCATATGTGGTGAATGCATGCATAAGCTTCTGAGGGTTGTAGCATCTGGTGTGGTTCACATATGTTCGATTATAATTTCCATCATTCTCAACTACTGTGCTGACTTGGGATGATAGAAGTTGCAGGGAATAAGGCTCTGAATAAATTCTTTTGTACCAGTGATGGCTAACCTTTTCAGCACTGAGTGTCCAAAGCAAGCGTGCGCATTGAAAAATGCAATATGCCTGTGTCCACGGCACATACACCTCATCCCCCACACATGCGTGGCAGAGACCCGAAGACCAGCTGGCCAGCGGGGGGTGCACATGCATGGCGGAGTTGAGCTGGGGCAATGGTTCATGTGCCCACAGAGAGGGCTCTGGGTGGCATCTCTGACACGCGTGCCATTGGTTTGCCATCACGGCTTTATACAGTCTTAATCTTGTTAGCAGGAAGTAAATAATAAATGGCAGCCTATTTAGCTTAGTTTCTTTGAAATGCTTTTACCTGGATGTGTATTTTATTTCATTTTATTAGTTGCTCCAGGTATTAGCCAGCTGGCTTACAATTCTACTATGTGTAAGCAAGATTAAAACAGCCAAAAAATAACCAGACAAATAAACAGTGCTGTATTACATAATAAAATATTCTTATGCTAATGAATAATAAAAACCTATGTAAATCGTGAACTATACAGGATGAATCTTCTCAGTTCCTCTTTTTTTCTCTCAAAAGTATGCTGAAAAGGTTTCAATAATTTTAGCCGAAATGAGATATATAGTATATATTAGTGCCTGCAAATACCCTGTTTACAGATTACCCTGTTTTCCATATAAAAGTAACCAGTGAGCCTTACAGGATAAACCCAGATAAGAATCACATATGGATCAGCTAATTCTACTTTATTGTAAAACTATATAGGTAGTCCGTAATGCACGACCTCAATTGAGCCCAACATTTCTGTTGTTAAGCAAGACATTTGTTAAGTGATTCATGCCACATGTTTTGACCTTTCTTGCCACAGTTGTTAAGTGAATCATTGCAGCTGTTAACTTAGTAATACAGTTGTTAAGTGAATCTGGCTTCCTCACTGACTTTGTCAGAAGGTTGCAAAAGGGGATCACATAGCCCAGGGACACCGCAACCCTCATAGATATGAGTTAGTTGCTTCTGAATTTTGATTACGTGACCACAGGGATGCAGTAATGGTCATAAGTGTGAAAAATGGTCATAAGTCCCTTTTTCCAGAGGTGGTATTCAGCAGGTTCTGATCAGTTCTGGAGAACCAGTAGCGGAAATTTTGAGTATTTCAGAGAACCGGCAAATACCACCTCTGACTGGCCCCGCCTCCATCTATTCTCTGCCTCCCAAATCCCAGCTGATTGGCTGGGTCTTCTTTTGTTGCCCTGCACAGGAGAACGGAGCTGGAAAGCAGGTTAGTGGGCTGGGGAGGGAATGGAGATTTTGCAGTAACCTTTCCCCAGGAGTGGAGAGGGAATGGAGATTTTACACTATCCTTCCCCTGCCATGCCCACCAAGTCACACCACACTCACCAAACCATGCCCACAAAACTGGTAGTAAAAAAGTTTGAATCCCACCACTGCCTTTTTCAGTGTTGTTGTCACAAATGAATGGTTGTAAGTCTGAAAGTACAATCTCTCTCCCCCCAATTTCCTACAGCCTGAGAAACTAGGGAGGGCCTCTTCTGAGCTTCTTCTCCCATCCATTATCGGTTGTGGGCTACGATGTCTCTTATCTGACCATTCTCTTGGCAGTGTCTATTCTCCCAAGGTCTTTTCCACACACATTACCCAGCCTGACAAAAATTTGTGGTAAAATTTCATGGTTTTATAAGGTGAATTTGGGCAGGGACTTGGAGATGCTACTTTTCTGTTATGGCCCCTCTATTTTGGAATAGATGCCCTCTCAAAAGCAGATTAGCACTCTCATTATAGGCATTCCAAAATTGAAACATGTTTCCAACGGCATGGGAGGACTGAGGTGTGATTCTCTCATTTATTGTTGCTCATTCTTGTTTTGTCTATTTTGGTTTTATACCACTATAATAGGCATTTTATAGATTTATGAGCTTAATCTGTATAGTTTATGACAGCATACCATTACATTAAATCAGGGGCATCCAACCTTGGCAATGTTTTGTGGACCAACTCCCAGAATTCCCCAACCATGATGGCTGGCTGCAGAATTCCGGGAGTTGAAGTCCACAGGTCTTAAAGTTGCCAAGGTTGGACATTCCTGTATTAAATAAATGCTTATACTCTGGGCTTTAAAGTCTGAAAAGAAAAATGCAGAAATAAGAAGTGGGAAAAGAGAAGAGGAAAAAACAGACCTAACACTAGTTCTTAAAGTTATAGTATAATCAAGAGATGGAAAGTTTCAGCAACATAACAAGATGGATTTGGACACATCTTGGCAGTGCATTTGATAAAATGTTCATTTTTTCACCATTATGCAAAATCACATTGTGGCTTATTTCCTTTGGGATTTGCTGTTATACAAAGTTAGCATCTGTGGGTTGCTAAACCATGGTTCATGGTTTGTTTATTAAATGTATATGCTGCCCATCTCACCATTGAGAGCGACATCAACGTTTTGCATTTGTGTCAACCCAACCCTTAGCAGCTTGCTCCATAACCTTCATTAAGTAAATCGTGTCACGTGCTCCGAAGTGTGAAGCCCATCAAACAGTGATTTTATAGCTTTGCAAAAGGAGCGGAGGGGGAAGGATGTGTGGTTTCTCAGTGGGTGACGAAAATGCCCGTGTCTGCTGTTTACTCACTGCAACACGCTTGAGCAATTGTAGCTGAGGTTCTCCACCCATTTCTGAGTTGCTGAAAACAGTACAGTACTGGTATGATATTGTCTCTCCATACTGCTGATCTCCCTCCTGCCCCTGTTCTTTCTGTCCCTGGTCATTATAGTCCTCTGATCTTAAAAAACAACAACAACATAGAAACATAGTGCTGGAATGGACTTTGAAGGTCTTCTAATCCAACTCCCTGCTTAAGGCAGAAGTCCACCCATCTTCACCCAGCTATCTAGGGATTTCTGGGAGTTGAAGTCCACCCATCTTAATGAGGCCAAGGTTGAGAAACATTCGTGACATGTTTGCCCATGTGACTATAAAGTTCTAGGCATAATCAAAGCCCCCTGGCTTTAAACAAAACAAAACAATTTAAAATATAGTAATAACGGTGATTTATAAGTCTGTTCATGTATATAAAGTCCGGATTTGCACAATGCCCTAAACCACAAACTTGCCAATTACTTTTAGAAAAGGCTGTTGTGCATATCTATTCCAAGTAATTATTTAATAGTTCTGCATGTCATGAAAACCCACAAATTGCTTAACCGAACGAAGCATTGTTTCTTGTTAAAGGTGAAACGCAAACTCACAACCAAAGGTTTCCAGGAAGACCAACTAAAAAATGTCTTCCTTGTTCTGGTACATCAAAGCAGAAGTCTGGGGTTGAATGGTGGGATTTCAAATGATACAGCATTCGGGATGAGTTCCCACAACTAAATAAACACTCTACACAAGACACAATTGCTGATTGGTATAAAATGCTTTGCCTTTTGAAAACGCAATGATAGTTTCTGACTAGGATGACAGCTAGTTTTTTTCACAGTATGGTGGATCACAATATAGCCGGACCATTTTCCTGTAAACTAACCTGTTTTGAGAATGTTGTCTTAATATTGTTAAAGTTCAACAGCATTGTGTTGTTTGTTTCCACCCATAGAAGTGCAACAGATATTGGCCAAAAGTGCCTCTCTCTACATTCAGCCTGGAAGCATCATAGAACGATCTGCAATAAATCGCAGAATTAAGGAGGAAGTTTCTGGGGGATTGATCACTCAACTAAATGGTCTGGCAAGATCCCTTCCAACCCTGTTAATCTATAATCTGTTGTATTTCCCCATAGGTTACAACAGATAAGATATTCAAAACAATTAAGAACCTCTGTGCTCCCTGCCTACCCAAAATTGGAAAATATGAAAAGTATATTGTTTTTTTAATGCAGGCCTTGTTCTAGTTCTTTTGTAATGATTCTTGAAAATAAGACTGATATCATTGTGAGTTCCATTGTCTTTGGGTTTGGTGCTCACTTCCCAGAAAGTCTACCTAGAATCATTTCTAAGATTATCTGCAGTATTCATTTATTTAGAGCAGGGGGTCCCCAAACCCCAGTCCATGGACTGGCACCGTTCCACGGCATGCCAGCAACGATTCTGCGCAAACAAGCGAAGCCCCATCCATGGGATGCAGGTAGCATGCAAAATCACGCCCCCTCCGGTCTGAGGAAAAACCTCTCTCCACGGAACCGGTCCCTGGTGCCCAAAAGGTTGAGGGCTGCTGATTTAGAGTATGGCAAAAAGAATGTTAAAAATCACATCACAGTTACATTCTCAGTGTGCAAATTTGAGACTATTTATTCTATTTATAAATTCAAAGGTAAACTATTTATATAGTCAATACATGATGGAGTTGGCTACGGAAAGTCTCTGGGGTTTCCCTAATATGCTCGCAAAAGGCAGTGTTCCACAATATGCCACACTGTCTGCTTTGAAGCACCACAGCTACATTTTCAAAGAAAGAATTGCCCCATTTATGGAGGAGGCTAGTGCACCTGCCACGTTGAGTTCTAATTCTATCTGCAGTACTGGAATTTCATTGTTTGTTGCAGTGATCTACTCCTTTGGTTTACTTCCCTCCTTCCTTTTTTACTGATAACTACTACAGGTAGTCCTAGACTTGCAACCATTCATTTAGTGACTATTCAAAGTTACAACGGCACTGAAAGAAGGGACTTACAACTGTTTTTCACACTTATGACCATTGCAGCATATCCCCATGGTCATGTGATCTATATATTTATGACATTTCCACTGTCCTGGGGTCATGTGATTACCATTTGAGCCATGGTGGCGCAGTGGTTAGAATGTAGTATTGCAGGCTAATTCTGCTCACTGCCAGCAGTTTGATGCTGATTGGCTCAAAGTTGACTCAGCCTTCCATCCTTCCAAGGTGGGTAAAATAAGGATCCAGGTTGTTGGGGGCAATAGGCTGACTCTGTAAACAGCTTAGAGAGGGCTGGAAAGCATTATGAAGCGGAGCTTTTGCTTTTTGTAACCCTCCCAGCTAGCTTCTGCCAAGCAAAGTCAATCAGGGAAACCAGATTCGCTTAAAGTCTCCATGATTCACTTAAGAACTGCAGTGATTTGCTTAGCAACTATAGCAAAAAGGTTCATAAAATGAGTGTCAGGATTCCGGCGATGCAACTCATTTAACAACTGCCATGCTTAGCAACAGAAATGTTGGGCTCAGTTGGCATTGTAAGTCAAAGAGTACCTGTAAATCTGCAATAAAATAGTCATGATGTAACTCTGGCATAGTTGCATAATGATTGTTCATTGCTTTATTGGTATGCACACATAGAAGGCTATAGCCTTCCACATCAATAAAATGCAGCATACCAAATACATATATGCAATCCCTGCTTTGTTGCATTTTCAAAGAGAACCTTGATGCAATCCCTAATGGTATGTTAGGTACGAAAGACCAAGTCTACACATGAAGATCCAATTAAATTGATTTATTGCTAATCAAACCTCAGCACATTAATTTTTTACTTCTGCCTGGAGTTAGTTAGATAAGAGCCCATGGAATTCAAGGAATGTTGGATTAGATCTGCTTGTGGCTATATAGGGATTCTAGGCTGATTCCTCTTTTAACTCCACCCCCACTCCCAGGTTCTGCCACTCCTTCTCCTACACCACCCTCCACTTCAACTCTCTCAGTAATTAAAATGGTTTTGATTCTTCTCCCAGGAGCTTCCACGGCGAGATGGCCTGGATGTATCAACTTCCAGTCTGGTGGATTTGTCTTCATCGGCCACCGCAGCTACACTGAAGCGTCCCACAAGTCTCAGCCGCCATGCCAGTGCAGCAGGATTCCCTCTGTCCCCTGCTATTCCCAGAGGTCTTGCCAAAGCTCACAAGCCCCACAGTGCCTATAGTCCCAATGAAATCAGCGAAGGGAGCCTAGCAGAAGCAGAGGACATTTCACAACTGCTCGCCGACGTGGCTTGTTTTGCAGAGCGGCTGGAGAAGCTGAAGGATGTTGTATTGCAGGAGGGTGAGTAATATTGCACGTGCATGTACAATAACCATGAGTTAGGGACTGAGCTCATGACACTCCATGAGGGTCTGAAAGCTGCTGCTATAATTTTTAGTTAATTTGCATTTTACTTCCCCCCAACACATACGTTTTGTTGCCAATGCACCCACAGCCTGGTCCAAATTGGTGTCTCCCAGAATTTTGCTGCCATAATTCCCAACATTCACAACAGAAAGTCCTTATATTTTTATTAATTTATATCCAACCTTTATTATTTTTAGAAATAACTCAAGGCAGTAAGCATACTTAGATACTCCTTCCTATTTTCCTCACAACTCTGTGAGGTGAATTGGGAGAGAGAGAGAGATAAAGATAGAGGTGTGTGTGTGTGTGAGAGAGAGAGAGAGAGAAAGAGAGAAAGAGAGAGAGAGAGAGATATTGGCCCAAGTCTGCTGGTGATTGGCCCAAAGTCACCCAGCTGGCTTTCATGTCTGAAGCGGGACTAGAACTTTCAGTCTCCTGGTGATAGGCCTAAAGTTACCTAGCTGGTTTTCATGCCTAAAGTGGGACTAAAACCAGTGGTGGGATTCAATTTTTTGTTTACTATCGGCTCTGTGGGCATGGCTTGGTGGGCGTGGCAGGGGAAGGATGCTGTAAAATCTCCAGTCAGAGGAGTTATTTGTTGGTTCTTCGAACTACTCAAAATTTCTGCTACCGATTCTCTAGAACTGATCAGAACCTGCTGAATACCACCTCTGACTAGACCTTTCAATCTCCTGATGATAGGCCTAAAGTCACCCAGCTGGTTTTCATGCCTAAAGTGGGACTAGAACTCCAAGTCCCCTGATGATTGGCCCAAAATTACTCAGCCGCTTTCAGGCCTAAAGCAGGACTAGAACTCACATTCTCCTGCCTTCTAGCTTGGTGCCTTAAACCCTAGCAATACTGGCTCTCATGAAGGGTGACAGATTGGGGAAACCTAATCTGTAATGATAAAACACTGTAAAAAGTAACCATAATATAATAGATTGCAGTAGTTAGAGCGGAAACCCTTTAAAGTTCTTGATACTTTTTTGCAACATAAAGGGGTCCTGAAACCAAAATGTTTGAGAACTGTTGGAGTAAACCATGATTAAGTTAAGCATAAATGCATTGTACAAACATATCTAAAGAAAATTGTGATGCACTGATATGTTTACATTGCACAAAGATTGGGAAGCTGTGGTGTTTCTTCAACACATGGTAATTTGCAGTGGTGGGATTATAAATTAATAGCAGGCTTAATTAATGCATCGTATTTTGTACAAAATGGAGAGTTTAAGCAAGCATGCATAAGGAGATAGTTCTATAGACTTATCTATAATAATTGCAATAACTTGGCAGTTATTCTGCAATTATCCCTACTTTGCAAGCGGCAGTCAAAGAGTTTTCCCTTTGCCTAAACTATTTCTAAAGCACTTGTATCAGAGCGTAAGGTTTTGCTTTATATTCTGCTTTTACAAGCAGTCTAATTCATTCAGTGCAGAGCATCTACCTTATAAAAATTATGCCTTTCATATTTGGGTGGAAGACCCAGGAATATCGCTTCACGAGAAAAGCCTTTATAATGGATGACATCAGCTGATTTCACAATGGTTTACTTAGCCATGCTCCCAAATCAGTTGACATGTCGAAGCAGGCAGAAGGATGGGAAAATGCCATTTCCTGCCTTTTCTGCCTTTTCATTTGTCTGCCTTTCCTGTTTACAGGACGCTGTGACAGCTGGCAGCGCCCTGATAAATCTTCTGTGGGTGCACCAGTGCACAGGCTTGGGTTATTCTGTCCTTCTCTCCTTAGACTTTGTGGAGACGGATTGTAGACTGATAATGATAGCTAAAGGGAAGGGAGTGGCGAGGAGCAGAGCCATGAATTAGACTAATAATCATGGATTAAATTAACCATAGCCAACTGTATTGTACAAACCAGCTGTAGGCCTTTATCTAATACTCATTTACCCAGTTTTGGGTGCTTCAATCCACCATTTTTGCATTCAACTCAAACATACACTTCTTCTGAGTTGTATGGATGGGGCAGTGCAAAATGCTTTTTCAAGTTTAAAACAGAAGCAGGATGTGCCGTAGAACCCTCCCCTCCTTACCCTATCATCCCTGGGGTACTTTTTAAAAATTGCATTTTTAAAAATATGTTTTGTTTCCTACAATGAGGAGAGGAGAGGAGAGGAAGGGATGGGGTAGCTTAGAAGGAGAGAGAGAGTGAGTGAGTTAGGAGAAAGGAAGAAAAGGAAGGAAGGAAGGAAGGAAGGAAGGAAGGAAGGAAGGAAGGAAGGATAACTAGAGGTCTTACAATTCTCACTCACCTCAGTCTATAAGGCCACCATCAGGATATTGTGGGAGGTTTACTCCAAAATATTGGGTGGACACTAAAAAAAATTACAGGTAATCCTCAACTTATGACCATAGTTGGGACCACACTTCCTGTTACAAAGCAAAGTGAGTTGGGCCTGATTTTATGACTTTTGTCATAAAATAAACCATTGTAGTTGTGAAGTGAAAAAAGTGACTTATGACCATTTTTCACCCTTACAACCGTTGCAGATCTCGATGGTCACATGATCAAAATTCAGATGCTTGGTAATTGATTCATATTTATGACGGTTGGAGTGTCCCAGGATTGTGTGATCACTTTTAGTAAACTTCTTCCAAGTAAAGTCAATGGGGAAGCCAGATTCACTTAACAACTGTGTTACTAACTTAATAACCACAGTGATTCAGTTAATGACTGAGGCAAGAAACATCATTAAAAAGAGGCAAAATTCACTTAATAAATGTTTCTCTTAACATCAGAAGTTTGGGGTTCAATTGTAGTTTTATGTCAAGGACTATGTGCATTAATAACTAATATCTCAGAAAGGATGCAAATTTTAATGGATAAACTTTTAGAAGACAATGAGAAAAATTTTGTAAAAATTGTAGCTGACATAAGCCTAAGAGAGGTTGAAGGTATGGAAGATAACAAAGATTTGAGATTATTAAAATAGGAGTTCAAAAGACAAATTAAGAAAAGCTTCTGGACATGGAACAATGGAGACAAAAAATCCTAGACAAGGTCTGTTGAAAGCTTTGAAGCATCTTTAAAATACCAAAGAATCAAGAAAGATCAAATCCTGCAATGCCATTGGAATGATTTAAACGTCAAGATTATGTAGTGCAAAAAGAAGGAATATAAAGTTGGACTATTTGACCAAGGAGAAACTATTTGCTTGATATTTCTGGTGACTCCTAATGGATTTTTTTTGCCGAACCAGGATAGAATAGTTGACAGTTTTTGGATTGAGTATAGATAAAAGTGACAAATTAAAAATATTTTTTTAATTTGTAAGTTGAAAAGAGGATGAAAAGTTACTATATTAGCTTATGCTCAGTGCGATGAAGGGCGGAAGCCATTTCTTTATTGTGTTGGTCATGTTTTTCTTTTATCTTCCACTTTCTTCCTTTTCTTCTTTTTCTACATCTTCTGAACTTTTCTTTTTTCTTCTCTTTCCTTTTTTAAATTAGTTTTTACAGGTAGTCAGTCCCCTATTTACGATTGTAATGGAGTTCACCCATTAGGGTCATAAGCTGTGTTGGTGGCAAAATCACGGGAAGGACTTGATTTTACGATAATTTTGTAGTGGTTATTAAGTGAATCACCATGGTTGTTAAGTGAATCCGCAGTTAAGTGAACATTGTGGCCATTAAGAAAATTCACTTTCTGTAATGGGCATTTTTTGCTGAAAACCAAAAGTAAATACTAGTTTCCAGTAAAGAAAATATCATAACTTGAGGAGGGGGGGCAGGTCACAGGACCATGGGACATTGTAAAGAGCCATAAATGATGAGTTGCTGAGTGCCCCAAACATGATCATGTGACCACAGGGTGGTGGTGGCCATCAGAACTTTGAATCTGGGTCATTAAGTACCTTTTTGAGGGTATGTCATAACTTCAAACAGTCACTAAACAACTGGTCATAAGTCGAGAATCACCTGTACAGTACTATGTTTATTAAAAACATCAATAAATACTTAAAAAAAAAAGAATTACATCTAGAAGGCTATCAAGAACCAGTGCAGCTCCCCCTAATAGTATTACAAGGGATTACTAAGGTGCATCCATGGCCATTATTATGTGCACTGCTGCATTCTGGAACTGTTGCAGCTTTCAGAAGGTCTTCAAGGATAGCCGCATGTACAGTACTTTGTAGAAATCCTGCTGGGAGATAACCAAGGCAGGAGTGACTATTTAGAGGACTCTCGGTTCAGAAACAGGTGCAACTGGCATACAAGATGGAGTTCTGCAAAGGCCCTCCTGGACACGGCTGCCATCTGCTGTTCAAGGAGAGTTGTGAGTTCAAGTCACAGGCTGTCAGTGGGGTAATGCAGCCCCAGTCAAAACCAAAGCTGGAAATTCTCTGGATCTGGACTTTAAGGAGCCCGAAACACTCAGGCAATCTTGCTTAGGTTGAGTTGAAATCTATCCTTCTCTATCCAGAACCATCCCAGTTTTCAGGCAATGATAGAGCATTGAAACAGCATCCCTGGACCAGCCAGAGACAGAGATGAAAAATTGAGTACCATCAGGATCTTGAGAATACTTAATCTCATGCTGAAGGATAAGCTCATCCTTTGGCCCTTGAATAGTAAATAGAGAATGGAGCTCTGAGGAATTCCAAAAAACAGGAGCTGAAGACTGGACATAGAAAGAATGGAACTGGTCCTGGAGAAAAGAGAATTTCTATTGTGTTGTGTCCAAATACTGCAACATCCACTATCTAGTGTTCTGTCTTTCTTGTCGACAGTTGTTTTATTATGGTTTGTTGCACAGTCAGCTGTATGTTTAGATTGAATTTGGCATATTTTGTGCATCTATTGAGTCCTTTCCAAGGATCTGGGTTAGACACTTGTTGTTTGATGGAGTTAAAGGTACTATGGCAGGATGTAAACTGTTCTAAGTAAAGCTGCCTTTTGCAATTGACTGATGGAGATTTTGTCAATGCCGATGGTGTTCAACAGGCACTCCAGATTTTGGGGATTGCAGCCAAGGCACCTACAATTATTGGTACTATCTTGGCTTTCTTTTGCCATAGTTGTTCTGCTTCTATTTGTAGGTCTTTGTATTTTTGTGGTTTTTCTCCAGTTCTTTCTCTTTTATTCTGCTCCCTCCAGGTTCTGTAACATCCATTATCCAGACTTTTTTGCCTTTCATATCAGCAGTTGTGTTATTATTACAGTTGGCCACGCAGTCAGCTAGATGTTTTATCAAAGCCCTGGGGCTTCTCTGAGATTTTTTTATCTTTTTCTTTCATTTGCAGATGGCCCAGAATCTCGACGGTCACTCGCCCACGAATGTCTTGGAGAAGCCTTAAGGATTCTTCGGCAAGTCATTAACAAGTACCCACTGCTCAACACTTTGGAAACCTTGACTGCAGCCGGGACCCTCATCTCCAGGGTCAAAGGTCAGTGAGGGGATGTTCTTACCAGGAACTTAGCTTGGTCCTGATTTGATTTCACACTCCTTAGGAGTGTGCTCTTTAAAGCATGACTAGGAAGAATGTTCAATGTAGTGTTTTTCAAACTTGACAACTTCAAGATGTATGGATTTCAACTCCCAGAATTCCCCAGCCAGCTGAAATCTACAGATCTTAAGGTTTTCAAGTTGGAAAAACATTTAACTTCAGTACCTTATTCTCTTTGTTTTAGGGCACCTAGAGAAGGCAAGTAACATTTTACATGTCATAATGTCAACCTATAAATGATGTGAATTATTTAATCTGCACAACATGATTGTTGCAAATTACACTGTTTGCGTCATCTGCCCATGGAGGTCAGGATGCTCACGGTGTCAACATGGCATGCTTCAGATAACCTGTGAGCTCAGCATTATGAATATAAGCAGGTTTCACAACTGTCCTGAGCTATATGTGATATGTTTGGTTTTGATTTAATATAATATGTGAATCCAGATGTTGTGGCTTATAAACCACAGCTTGTGGCCTAGTGTGCATGCAGATGCAATAAATTATGGCCTACTTAACAAATCATTAAATGTTAGCACATTTTGTGAACCAAATTAATAACTTCTGGAATAAATATTCCCTTAGTATTATAGTGTGTGTGCCATAGATTGTTGAGTAGAGATGTTAGCAAACATTTGTTTGGTCTGCATTTTAATTCATTCTTCCTGGACAGTAAATTTATTTTTATGCATGTAGTCCTCAATTTATGAGCACAACTGTTGTTTCTGTTGCTAAGTAAGGCAGTTGTTAAATGAGCCATACCCAATTTTACCACCTTTTTCTGCCATGATTGTTAAGTGAATCAGTACATTTAAATGGATCATGTGGTCGTTAACAAATCTGGCTTCCCCTATTGACTTTGCTAGTCAGAAGCTCCCTAGAAAGGTTGCAAATGACAATCTAGGATCACAGGGTACTGCAATCATCCTAAATACATGCCAGTTGCCAAACACCCAAAGTTTGTTCAGGAGACTGTGAGGATACTACAATGATCATAAGTGTGATAATTGGTCATAAGTCACTTTTTCAGTGCCATTCAGCGTGATTGTAACTTTGAATAGTCATTAAACAAAAGATAAGATGAGGACTACCTGTATGTGTCTGGGGTTTTTTTGCTGCTTATTTATTTTACATGTATTTATATGCTATCCAAGCAGCACAATTCAGAGTGCTACACAATAAAAATATAGGAGAAAAGCTAAACATCCCCTAAAATATTTTTTAAAAAAACAAAAACATTATGGGTAAAAGGCCCATTGCAATAGGCAGGGTCAAATATGCAAAATATGGTTAAAAAAAACATGAAAATGGTAACCCAAAGACATGATCAAAGGTCAACTCAAGTTTCATTGAGAAGTTGAGAGCATATATTCCATAATGTAGGGTCTGATATCAGCTGACCCACAACCTTGGATTGTAGCTTTCAGAAGACTCCTCCCTACATATTTGAATCAGATGGGCAGAACCATGTTTGATGATATAGATCCCTAATCCTTTCCCTTCTGACTATGTACTTGTCCAATTTTGAAAAGAATAAGCATCAAAATTTGGAGAAAATGGAGAAAAATTGTGTACAGTTTCAATGTGAATATTCACACTACTTAAAAGATAGCACAAAATAAGTTAAACCAAAGATGTGGCTGAATCCACTCAGGGTTGAAATTTAGAATTTTCAGTGGAGGGATCATCCTATTAATCAGAATGAATTCTACCCATGTTTCTTAAAAGTCTTCTCTGTTCACAATTGACTCCAGAGGCCATTTTGACCATGAAACTTCCAATGTATGCTTAACCCCAAATCTCCAAATTATAATTTTACAGTGATAAATGAAACATGTGATTAAATACATAATGGAAGAATAATCAATGCTATTAAAGTTGGTACTAATTAAATGGGAGGGAAAGCCTTTTTTCATCCTGGACCTCATCTTACTTACTTACTTTATTTATTTGTAAAAGTTTTATTTGAGTTTTCACAAAACATAATAAAAATAGAACATCTTTTTTTAGAGAACAGCATGATTCCAGGTTATCAGATCTCCATACAGATATAATCTCAGTTACATATTCATCTTTGTATTCAATTTCATATCTTGTCACTATTTTATCAATTTCTCAATAATTTTTCCCTTCCCTTACTTTCTTCAACCTTATTTTATAATTATCTCATTCCCTTCTAATTCAATTACATATCTTTTTCTAAATTTCTATAACTTTCTCGTCATTATACTTGTACTTTTGTCTGTCCTGTTTACAATTTCATACATTTTTTTTCCATCATCATCCTGAAAGGGAAAAGAAAAAAGAAAATTCCCTCCCTCCCAAGTATTAAAAATCTAGGTTTCCCCTATGATTACCAAGTAGAGTGTGTAACCTTTATATCTTATAATTGTTATCCTTTCAAATCTCATTAAACATTTAATTTATACAACTATAATATTCAGCTTCTGATAGTTATTTTATATCATATAACTCTTGTCAACCGAATTCTGCTTGGTACTTTCCCTTAAAAATACACACTAACTTCTAAAAAAAGAAAAAATATATAAAAATAATGAATAAAATGGTTATTCTATTCAAATTCATCCTGACAATTGATATTGATTTCATTATAAATCTTTCACATTTCTTTTCAATTATATTTTATAAAACATTAAAAACAATTAAAGTATTTTCATTCCTTCCTCTTCTTTCACTTTTATTTCCTTTCTCTCTTTATTTCATTTAATTGTTAACAAGCATTCCATTACGTAACAATACCATTATCTTTCACTTTAATCATCTATGTTTCCTATTTTCTAGCTCATTACTATTTCTAATATAACAATACTCACTGATCTCCAACAGGCCGGTGCGTTCCCACAGAGAGGGTCTGCTCCGGGTGCCGTCGGCCGCTATGTGTCGTCTGGCGGCGCCGAGGGGTAGAGCCTTCTCTGTGGGTGCCCCCGCCCTCTGGAATACTCTGCCACCGGAGCTCCGTACCGGCATGGACCTGAGGGCCTTCAGGCGCGCGTTGAAGACCTGGCTCTTTGAGCAGGCCGGCCTGGGCTGAGATAATGGTTTTAATTTGGTCTCCATATTTAATTTTAAATTGGGGTTTTAAGGGGGGGGGGGTCTTTTTAGTTTCAGTAATCAGCCAATTAATTTAATAGTTTTTTAATTTTTGTATATTTGTGGGTTTTAGATGGGCTGTACACCGCCCTGAGTCCCTTGGGAGAAGGGCGGTATATAAATTTCAATTAAAAAAAAAAAATACTTATCTCTTGTACCCTTGTGGAATCCTCTCTTTTAATTTGCATTTTAACCATTATCTCTGTATCTTTTAAATAGGCTAACACCTTTAATTCTTGTAAGTTTCCCCTGTTTCTTTATTTCTTGTTTCTGTCCCTTATAACTTCTTTTCCTTTTTATCTTTCACCTCTTTTTTTCACCACCATTTTTGTCCCTCTCTCTCTCTGATTCTCCCTTCTGTAATCCTCTCTTCTGCTTCTTCCTAATGTTATGTTTACTTTTTGAACTATTTTTTTTTTAGTTGTTTCCTCAAATCTTGTGTTATTAACTCATTTTTCTCCTTTTTTCCATTTTACCCCATATTGTTTGTTCTTTATTTATTTATTTATTTTATTTAATTAAATTTCTATACCGCCCCCTCTCCCAAAAAGGGACTCGGGGCGGTGTACAGCCTACTAAAAATAGAATATATACAATTTAAAAACAAATTAAATACAAGAATCCGGCCGAATCCCTTCAATTGTAGAATACAAAATTTAAAATTCCGGGATAAAATTAAAAGTTAAAAATTTAACAATGTAAAAACCAAATTAATTTAAAACCCATAAACCATTTACTGGGCGAGGCCAGCCTGCTGGAAGAATAAGGTCTTGACTGCGCGCCGGAAGGTCTGGATTTCAGTAATAGCCCGTATCTCCGGGGGCAGATCATTCCACAGGGAGGGGGCCCCCACAGAGAAAGCCCGCACCCTTGGGGCCGCCAGCCGGCAACGATCAGGCGGCGGCACCCCAAGGAGGGCAACCCTGTGAGAGCGTACTGGGCGGCGGGAGGCTGTTGATGGCAGCAGGCGGTCCCGTAAGTACCCAGGTCCCGAGCCATGGAGCACTTTAAATACAGTCAGTACCACCTTGAATCGAATCCGGAAGGCCACAGGAAGCCAGTGCAGCCTGCGGAGAAGCAGTGTTACATGGGAGCTCCGAGGGGCTCCCACGATCACCCGCGCGGCCGCATTCTGAACCAACTGCAGCCTCCGGAGACTCTTCAAGGGGAGCCCCATGTAGAGAGCATTGCAATAGTCCAAGCGGGAGACGACGAGGGCGGAGGTGACTGTGCGAAGTGCGCCCAGATCCAGAAAGATGGATTAAAGATGGATTCTTCTTTGTCCAGCCCTTTTTGTTCTTCAAGCATTTCTTGATGTTTTTCATAGTTTAAAATCTCAATTTCTAAAAACTGAAGTGCAAAGCCAAAGGATCCTCTTCTCTCTTGCAACTCTTCGGTTTGGGCTTCTTCGGCGATGGACTGAAATCTGCGATTGTGCGCAGTTTCGATCCGTGCTCGCCGCCGGAGTGCTCTGATCTTCTAGATTTGGGGCTGAAGCCACCCCGTAGAGATGGCAAAGATGGGGGGAGATCACCAGAGGAGTTGAGGGGAGCCGCATCTCTCCTCCTCGGCTTGGTATTACTCCCTTTCCCGAAGGTGGTTGTAGCAGTGGTCAGAAATGGCTACCTCAAAGAGGAACCCAACTGGACAAGATTGTGCAGGAGTGAAGACAAAGGGGAGAGCTTGACAGACCAGGCTAAGCAGAGGTAACATCTATGTAAGGTACCCTGGAACTAAAATTATTAAGAGTGTTATTCCTAAAAGAAGATTTTTAAAGTGGCGGAGAAGAGAGGGGAAAAAGAAAAAGGATTTTTTTTCTTCTTTCTCATATTGACAGTTGCAATTGGCTTTGAATGCTAAAAAGAAGAGATTCAAGTAAGTAACTTGTGCTAACTTTGACACTAACAGGCAAATTTTAAGCTGAAATTAAAGTGTCAAAGAGAAAATAAAGATCTTTTGGATGCTCCAAAGCCCTCAAAAGGAGGAAAGTGGAGATAAAAAAGAAAGGGTGGAACTTGGAAATAACGGACAGTGCCACCTGGAAATAAAAAGAATTAACTGTGAAACTTTAAAAAGACTTTCAAAGGATATATTGTAACTGAAATTTCATTACAATATAACAGAGCTCCCGGAAAGGAAAAGTGGAAGAAAGAAGCAAGAAGAAACAGTTTTGGATTGTTTGGTGAACTTTGGAATTTTGGGTGTTGGATTTTTAGTGGTTTGAATTAAAATCAATCGAGTGGTTGTTTAAAAGTGTTTAAAATGGCAATACTCCTTGTGGAATTAAAAATGGAACTTAAAAAAAATGAGAGCTCATCGTACTTTATAATATCTTGGGTAATTTTAGCTTTTGCAGTCTTCAGCTCCAAACCTGGACAAAAATTAAAATTAAAAATGATTTATGTTCAGGTCTGAAGATTGTAAATATTTATAAACATAGATGTATTCCAACTTAGATAAGAATCGAAAGTTGTTCTAGTTTTCTGAAAAGAAGTATAATAAAAGTGACAATATGTTTGAACCAATTCTTATTTTTCAACAGTAACAACTAACAATTGTTGGTTGCCTTCTTGTACCAAACTGAATAGTGCAGATTTTTCATAAATAAAGTCTTTAATGTATTTATTTAAGAAAAGACCAAATCTGGTCTAACAAACTTGCAGTAACCAGAATAATCTGGAAAATTTTGAAGTACCGTAGATTCTGACTCTAAAGCAGGAGTGTCCTAGACTAGGAAGACCCACCTCTTCCAACAGGCCAGTCTGGCCTAGTATCAATTACTAGGGTTTTAAATGTTTAAATTTTTTGGTAATTTTAACTTTTATACCTTGTTTTATTGTGTTCTTTCAGCCACTAATTTAATTCTTTTAAATCTATTTTAAATTCTATTTATTGTGTGGTTTTATCTTGGCTGTACACTGCCCCGAGTCCCATTGCGGGAGAGGGGGCGGTATAAAAATTTAATAAAATAAATAAATAAAATAAATAAATAAATTTGGGGAGTTGAAGTCCAGAAGTCTTAAAATGGCCAAGGTTGGACATTCCTGCTCTAAACTTTTCTGTGAATTGCCAAAATAATTCTTTACTATGGCACATACAAGTATTTATTAGAGGTGAGACACTTTCTTTTTTCATCTTAAGCTTCACCTTACTTTATAATATGTTGGCATCAAAGGAATTTACTTTTTTGTGCTCTGAATCATATCGGAGTAGCTGAGGAGGAAGTGGTAGCAGAGAATGGCAGCTTCTGCAGTTCAGCAGAACCAAAATGTTTGTTTTCTGCTGCTGGCTTGGTTTCCTGTATCCTGAACAGTTTAACCACAAAAATGAGAGAAGCTTCATGTTCATGACATCTGCCAATTAGTGATCTTTGGAGAAAGAAAAACCCTGGACAATTGAGTGATAGTGTATCCCTCGAGCAAAAATTTAAGTGAACTTCAATTTCCCAGGGATTATGAGTGAGGGGTTAGTATCAAAGAATGACTCGTGCAAGGATGGTTCTACCCTAGGATCCAAGGATTGATTTTGCGTAATCAATTCTTTAGTGTGATATAGCGGTTGCAACAGATTCCTCCATAAAGCTAGTCCTCGATTTACGACCCCAATCGGGACCTGAATTTCCATTTCTAATCAAGATGGTTGTTAAGTATTGTGCCTGATTTTATGACTTCTTTATTATTTTTGCTACTGATGTTAAGTGATTCACGGCGGTTTTTAAGTGAATCTGCAATCATTGAGCAAATCCGGCTTCCCTCATTGACTTTGATTGTTAGAAGCTTGCTGGGAAGGTTGCAAATGACCACAAGATATACTGTAACTGTCATAACTAAATGCTGGTTGTCAAGCTCCCCAATTTTGATCATATCCCCATGGGGTGATTGCAACAGTTGTTAAGTGCAAGGACCAGTCGTACGTCAATTGTTTTCACTGCTTTGTCACTTCTCATTGTTAACGTTTTATTGAGTTATAAGATAAATACAAAACAAAATAGGAAAACAGTGGGGAGGAAGCGGGGGAAGAAGAGCAAGGAAGGATTACAGTGATGGGATTCAAAAATTTTTACTACCGGTTCTATGGGTGTGACTTGGTATGCGTGGTGTGGCGGGTGTAGCAAAGGAAGGGATACTGCAAAATCCCCATTCCCTCCCCACCCCACTAATAGCAATAGCACTTAGACTTATATACCACTTTATAGTCCTCTCAAAGCGGTTTACAGAGACAGCCTATTGCCCCCAACAATCTGGGTCCTCATTTTACCCACCTCGGAAGGATGGAAGGTTGAGTCAACCTTGAGCCTGGTGAGATTCGAACTGCTAAATTGCAGTAGGAGTAGCTTGCAGTACTGCACTCTAACTACTGCGCCACCGAGGCTCCATAACCTGCTTTCCAGCTCCGTTCTCCTGTGCAGGGCAACAAAAGAAGACCAAGCCAATCAGCTGGGACTCGGGAGGCAGAGAATAGATGGGGTTGGCGGGGCCAGTCAGAGGTGGGATTTGCTGGTTCTCCGAACTACTCAAAATTTCTGCTACTGGTTCCCCAGAACTGATCAGAACCTGCTGAAAACCACCTCTGAAGGATTAGGAAAAAGAAGCAGCAGCAGCATTGATTTCTGACTCTCTCTGTTGCAGTAAAATAAAGCATAAACATCAAATCGCAACTTTTTGTTTTTTCATCATAAGATAAACTAGCCATTTCTATAAGGATCCATCAGTCTAACTGGTAAAACCCAAAATCAAAGCTTCATTCTGTTCCACTTCAAGCACAAAGTTCAGAAGCGGTCTCCATGTGGAAACAAAAGTATTTATATTCTTTTCTTTAATCAAAAGAGTCAATTTTGCAATTTCAGCCAACTCTTATCAGCTTCTGCAATAGAGATGGTATTCATCAGGTTCTGACCAGTTCTGGAGAACCGTTAGCGGAAATTTTGAGTAGTTCGGAGAACCAGAAAATCCCACCTCTGACTGGAGACTTTACAGTATCCTTTCCCTGCCATGCCCACCAAGCCATGCCCAGAGAACCGATAGTAAAAAACATTGAATCCCACCACTGTTCTGCAACCATTTATCCATGTTAGGAATCGAAGTGTCCTTCCATTTTTGGAAGTCTTGCTGCTGCCAACATATATAGTAAGAAAGTTCCAGTGCTTTTATAATTTCTAATAGCCACTAAATGAATGGTGGTAACTCAAGGATCACTTATAATTTTGCATCAGTACAATTCCCGTGGTGATAAGTATTTGAATGACAGATTTAAATCCCTGTTAAGGTTGCCGCTTTGCAAAATAAAAGAACAAGAGGAAAGCTATAATTATTCTTCTAAATAATTCTTTTCCCCTCCCCACCAAAGATGATTTTATTGTATTGCTCTGAAGTGCTGCCTTGCTGCTTTTCCTTTCCACCCTAGCCCCCACATGGGGAGCATTGGAAAACACACAGAAATGTACAGACTTATTGTGCTACAGCTCTACAGTTACACTGTGTATCCTGTAGGATGCCTTTTAAGATTGATGAGTTGGGGAAAGTGTCATGGTTTCCTTTTCCCTCTGCATTTTTTAGGCTTCCACTATGAGTCTAACAACGAAGCTGAAAAACGTGAATTTGAAAAGGCTGTGGAGATGATTGCAGTCTCCTTCAGTAGCACGTAAGCAAAAGATCATCTCAAAGACAATTTTTGATGGTTACTGTTCAGAGTTTGGCAGCGTTAATTCAGTGCCAGAAAAATAAACACAGATGGCTGATGCTTCATTTAACATCTTTATAAACATAATAAGTAGATTTTACAAACCAGTTGTAGATTTCTCCAACATGGAGCAAAATCAGACAGAAACATGTTGCAAGTTCAGAGCGGAGCTCCAGTCTTCAGCAAACAAGTTAGTTTCTCTTTTACTTTAGTTCAGCAGGCAAGCAAGAGGAGAGAAGCTGTTTCATCTTCAATAGACAGACTCAGAGCTCAACATAACTGCAGAGCTTAATAAAGAGCCATACCTAGGCTATTTTTAGTTTCAGTTTCCAGCCTAGGCTAATTCTAGTTTCAGTTTCCAAAACAGTCCTCATTGGCTGACTTAGTTGCTATGCCTATTCATTGGCTGTCCTTGTTACCATGCTCTATTCCAGGCTAACCTTTTTGGGCTCCTTTGCCAAAAATAGCACACATGCGCGCTCGTGCATTCATGTGCGAGCACCCAGAAGGCAATGCGCATGCTCCCCACCCCCTGTGCATGCCCGCACGATCCCCCTGCCATACCCTTATGTGCACAGCACATGCTCGTACCTCCCAGCTGATTTCTGGCCCATTTGAGGCCTTTTTTGGCCTCTCAGAGGCTCAAGGGAAGCCTCTGCAGTCTTTGGAAGCCAAAAAATGGGCCCGTTTCATCACTTCTGGTATTTCCGGAAATACTGGAAATGATGAAATGGGCTTGTTTTTTGACCTCCGAAGGCTGCAGTGGCTTCCCTCGAGCCTCTGGGAGGCCGAAAAAGGCTTCAAACGGGCTGAAAATCAGCTGTGAGGCATGCGCATGCGCAGTGCAGGTAAGTTTGGCTGGGGCTTGCGTGCCTACACAAATGGCTCTGTGGACCACCTGTGGCACACATGCCATAGGTTCGCCATCATGGCTCAATTCCAATTCATAAATATACTCTGACAGTTATTTAACAGATTTTAGAATAATAGAATCATAGAATTAGGGCATCTCTGGACACCATCCTTTCACACACTTCTTCACTGGCGCTAGTTGGATGTAACCAATTCGGTGTTAATATCTAAGAAACGACTCTGCTTGAAATTCTCCATGATAGTACCTGCTCATAACTTCTTCAGAAGTAGTTTAATCCTGTTAAACTTCTATTTACAAATTACATCAACATCATGATCATAGAAAAGCAGCCCAAGTCAAAGGGGAAAAAAACCTGCAATATTAGAGATATTTAATTTGAATTTCTTCAGTGAGGAATTAAATGGCACTTTCTTACTCTTATGATTCTAAAACAGGCGTTTCCAAACTTGGTAACTTTAACCTAAAGGTGGTTTTTCTGGACTTTTGTTATTATTCTTTGAAGACTTCAGCTCGAAGCTTCTTAGATGGGAAGCGAAACATCTTCAAAGAAAAACAAGAAAATCCAGTTGCCTTTTGAAAAAGTAGTTTTGGAACAACCATGACCTGGATGACTGAGAATCTCCACAGACATTTATAACTTTAAGATTGGTGGACTTCAACTCCCTGAATCAGTCCACCAATCTTAAAGTTGCCAAGTTTGGAGACCTCTGTTCTAAAAGAAAGAGCAATAAGTATATAAGTTTTTTTCTTTCCCTTGAAGAGATAAAGCTAATACTTTAAACATTAATGTTCAGTTTCACTACTCTAAATAATGTTTAGAAAAAAAAAAAAAAGAAAAATGCTGTTTGGTGAGAGTTAAAATAGTAATGCCGAGTGCCTCAGATGCTGATTTTTGCATTCGCTGGTGTGGTGCAATTCCGAGTAGCATTTGTGTTATAATGCTGAATAGAGAATAAGTCTGATATAGGATGCTGGACTACAAGACCTCTAAGCTCCTGATAAATGGAACTGCATTTCCTATCACCCCCAACCATTAATCATTTATTATAGGGGATGAAGGGAGTTGTAGATTCAAACAGTTAAAAGAGTGGAGCAAGTGTTATTTGTGCAGTCAATACTGACAAGCAAAATGTTACCATTAGCCTCTTTTTGAGGCTCAGTGATGGTTTTGGCTGCTGCTACTAACTTGCTAGTTATTTCCTACTATATCAACTTTTTTTCTTGTTTTTGTTTTCTTCCCCACTCCAGTGTCTCTGAATTCCTCATGGGAGAGGTGGACAGTAGTACCATCCTTTCAATTCCTCTTTCTGATCTGAATCAGGTAAGCCCCTCAGTTCATTGCCCGGAAGGGACACAGTCCTGCTTTGAATGAGAAAGCAGCGGGTTTAATCTCTGGTATTTCAGAAGAAAAGGATCCTGAGCTGAGAAAAAAAAAATATTTTTTTTTCTTTGTATCCTAATTCCAAATAATCCTTAGGGCCTAAGAAACACTAAACATTTTGGTTCTAAATCATGATGGGACAGCTGGTCTCTCTCTAGGCATCTGTTGTGCAACCATCTCCAGAAGTTGTGGAGGCTCCAACACTGGAGGTTTTTAAGAAGAGATTGGACAATCATTTGTCTGAAGTGGTTTAGGGCAGTGATAGCAAACCTTTTGGCATCGAGTGCACAAACCAGAATAGAATAGAATAGAATAGAATAGAATAGAATACTTTATTGGCCAAGTGTGATTGGACACACAAGGAATTTGTCTTGGTGTAAATACTCTCAGTATACATAAAGAAAAGATATATTTGTTAAGAATCAAGAATCATCAGGTACAACACTTAATGATAGTCATAGGGTACAATCAACAATCAATCATACTAGGAAACAGTCAATAGAAATTATAAGGATACAAGCGACAAAGTTACAGTCATACAGTCACAAGTGGGAGGGGATGGGTGATAAGGAGCGATGAGAAGATTAGCAGTAATAATGCAGATTTTATAATAGTTGAACAGTGTTGAGGGAATTATTTGTTTAGCAGAGTGATGGCTTTCGGGGAAAAAACTGTTCTTGTGTCTAGTTGTTCTGGGGTACAGTGCTCTACAGCATCGGTTTTGAGGGAAGGTGTGACAGTTTATGTCCGGGATGTGAGGGGTCTGTAAATATTTTCACATCCCTCTTTTTGACTCGTGCAGTATACAGGTCCTCAATTGAAGACAGGTGGGTAGTAATTGTTTTTTCTGCAGTCCTAATTATCCTCTGAAGTCTGTGTCTGTCCTGTTGGGTTGCAGAACCAAACCAGACAGTTATAGAGGTGCAGATGACAAACTCAATAATTCCTCTGTAGAACTGAATCAGCAGCTCCTTGGGCAGTTTGAGCTTTCTGAGTTGGCACAGAAAGAACATTCTTTGTTGTGCTTTTTGACGACGTTTTTGATGTTAGGTGTCCATTTTAGATCATGTAATATAGTAGAATCTAGATCTTGCTGGTTGAGATACAACCAAAGCTCCCAAGTTTGGTGCTTTAGTTCCTACAAATAAAAAAGGCTAGAAGATAGAAGAAGATCCACCCACTCAATTTTTTTAGAAGAGAGGTCTCTAAAGTGGTATAATCCTCCCCCTTAATCATCTTCAACCGCCTTGCCCTAAAAGAATGTTTTGCTCTTTAATTGGCAATACCACCATGGCAACCGCTTGGAATTTGAAGGACCAGTTCTGGGGCTAAGGAACTAAAAGCTGTAGAAAGCTATAGCATGTGGCTCTATAAACTAATTAAAAAATAAAAAGAATATATGATTTCTAAGGTACTGATTCTGCTAAAGAATTTTAGAGTCCCTTATATCTTTCAGTATAAATTGTTCCAGAAGGAACAGGGTGAACAAGGAAACCATATCCTTTTGTTTCATTCATTTTTTTTTACATATAGTTTTCTAATGGAGCAAGAGAACTAAGGCATTGTTGTCTCCATAAAAAGGGAAAACTTTGGCAAGGACAAAATAAGAAAGCTGGCATCATAGAGCTTTTCCTTAAAGAGTAACCTTTTTTCCCCCTTACTTGTAGTCGGTGGAAAATCTATATGGGGGCATTACAAGTTTGGGACCAGAAGATGTGCTGCATGGTAGGGAAGATTTCAGTTCAGGTAAGAACCATCTTTATTATGATTTTGTTCTCCTACTGAATTCTCATGAATTGCACAGAATTCTGCATTTATGAAACATAGAAAAACAATGTTGATATCATTTTGATGCTTTTTCTTTTTTAAAAAATAGGTGTGATTAAATTTCTATAAAAAATAAAATATATTTTAAAAAAGGAAAAATAGAAAAAGGGGGAAAAAGAGGAAGAAGGAAAATAAAAAAGAATAACTGCCGTTTTTTTTCAATAATTACAAACATAAAATACGTTGTCCCAAAGGTGCTTTTTCAAGAGGAAACTGGATTTTCTGTTTTTTCATTGAAGATGTTTCATTTTTCATCCAAGAACTTCTTCAGCTCTGACTGGATGGTGGGGGGATGGAAGGATTTATACGCCTTGCAGACAGCTGGTATGGCACAACATAGAACTGTGATGGCGAACAGAGCCATTTGTGCTGGCACACGAGCTGTAGGCAAACTTACCTCACTGCGCATGTGTGCGCCTCACAGCTGATTTTTGGTGGGTTTGAGGCCTTTTTTGGCCTCCCAAAGGCTTGAGGAAAGGCTTCTGCAGGCTTTGCAGGCCAAAAGCTAGCCCCGTTTCATCACTTCCTGTTTTTCCGAAAATACCAGAAGTGATGAAACAGGCCTAGTTTTCGGCCTGCAAAGCCTGCAGAAGCAAGCCTTCCTCAAGCCTTTAGGAGACCGAAAAAGGCCTCAAACCAGCCAAAAAATCAGCTGTGAGGCGCAGTGCAGGTAAGGGGGTGGCAGGGAGGGTGACGGGGGTGCGCATTGCCTTCTGGGTGCTGGCACGTAAATGCGAGCGTGCAAGCACACGGACAATTTTTGGCACAGGAGCTCAAAAAGGTTAGCCACCACTGACATAGAAGAACAAACACATCAGGACTAGATTCAGCAGTCCATCTGCATTTAAAAGACACAGGCCACTCTTTTGAAGAGAGCAAACTCCACATTTTGGACAGAGGGGACCGCTGGTTTGCAAGAGGGGTCAAAGAGTCCATTTGTATCAAAATTGAACAGTCTTCTCTTAACAGAGGGGGAGGGATAAGACATCATCAATCTCCAGTCTACAACACAGATCTTACAACAGTTCCAAGTAGGCTCCACAACCATTTGCACCACTCAGGTGACCCTGAGGACACAGATACACCGCCAGGTGACCTTAATGACTCATTAAAAGAATGCAAATGACCAGCTGACTGCAAGGAGTATAAATCCTTCCATTCCCCCAACATCCAGTCAGAACTGAAGGAGCTTCTTGAATGAGAAGCGAAATGTCTTCAAAGAAAAACCAGAAAATCCAGTTGCCTCTAGAAAAAGCACCTTTGGGAGAACCATGACCTGGATGACTGAGAATCTCCATAGACATAAAATATATTAATCTTTTGATCTGAAATTGAGTAACATCCAATATCTCTATAATGCTGAGCAAGTCTAATAGTCAAATCCCCAAATTAATATAGCATTCTTTTCTGTCTGGAGCAAAGAATCCAAAAGTGATTTTCAGATGGAAATAAAGCGAGAGTCTCTTTTCTTTAATTAAAGTAGTTTAATTTATTACCCCATTGTGGGGATCTGCAGACCTTTCCATTTCCGTCATACAAGGGTATCTTGCTGTTATCATATATAAAAGAAAGTGCCCTGTTTTTTCTCCCAACTGCTTACTCATACCTAGAAGAAAAATAATTCAATTTTTTTCTCATGCTCCTAATTTTTATACATGCTTGTCTTATCAAACTCTTAATTCTGTTCTGTTTCCATAACATCAGTTTCATTCCATTCTTAGCTCATGAGTGAAACATGAGTTTGAATTATCTTTGGCTATATCAGTGTTGAAGTAAACTTTTCAGCCTTACTCTGATACTACCCAAAGGCAATTAAAATGTGTTAGGCTACATCAACCATTACCTTGGATGGCAGCAAATTTCATGGTGCAATAATTTTGGGCTGACTTAAGATTGAGTAGAAAATGCTACAACACAGCTGTGCAGAAAGTTCTCTCTGATGTTTTGCATTTTGGAGCTCAGATTTTCTTTTCATTCTTCTTCCTTGCTCTCCATCAGTGCTCACACAATTAAGCCTTACAAAAGCAACTGTTGCATTATGATGCTGTTTGTGGTATTTGGAAACCGCTGCATGAAAAGAATGTTGATGTAATCAGTCTTTTTATCAATTTCAGAAAGAGTCCCTTTTGACATTAGCCGAAGGGCATATGAAATTAGCCTATTTTTAGGGCCGCACAGAATTAGATTTTGGCAACAAAAGAATAAGATGAAAATCACTGATTTGCTACTTTTCATGCGATGCAGCACGCCTGTCAGTTGAAGAGGTGAACGTGCTCCTTCAGAAGTGTGATGGAGGGGTAGACTTTGCCCTCAAATATGCCAAGAGCATCTCCAAGTACATGAAGGATCTTATCTACTATATGGAGAAGAGGACGATTCTGGGTGAGCTGACAGTGAAGGGGAATAGCTAAGTTAATTCTGTGCCTTTAGTATCTGTAGTGCCAAAGTCTGCAGTCAAGATCTACATCAGGGGTATCAAACTCAAGGCCCATGGGCTGGATCCAGCCACGGGGTGCTTAGATTTGGCCTGCAGAGCCGACCTGGAAACAGCTAAGCACTGGCCTGCGGTGCCTCTGCCAGCGAAAATGGAGCTTGTGAGGACTGTGTGTGGCCCACCCGAGCTCTGTTTTTGCTGGCAGAGGGCTGCAGGAGGCCATTGCAGCTGAAAACGGAGCTTGGGAGCCTGTTTTCGCTGGCAGAGCACTTGGGTCACCACAGGCGCCCCTGACACAAGTGATGTCGAGCAGGCCACACCCACCCTGGCCACGCCCCCACCCCCCTGAGTTCAAAGTCAAACACAACCCTGATGTGGGCCTCAATGAAATCGAGTTTGACACCCCTGGTCTTCATTATTCTATGATGTTTTATAAAACCAATGAGCTAAGAAATCCTAATACTTACCAGTACAGGTAGTCCTCGACTTACAACCATTCATTTAGTGACCGTCCAAAGATACAATGGCACTGAAAAAAGGCACTTATGACCATTTTTCACATTTATGACTGTTGGCAGCATCCTCATGGTCATGTGATCAAAATTCGTAGGCTTGGGAACTGGCATGTATTTATGATGGTTGCAGTGTCCTGGGGTCACGTGATCACCTTTTGCGACCTTCTGAGAAGAAAAGTCAGTGGGGAAGCCAGATTCACTTAACAACCGTGTCAGTAATTAAATAATTGCAGTGATTCTCTTAACAACTGTGGCAAAAAAAAAATCCAAAAATGGAGCAATGCTCACTTAACAACAGTGGAACTTTTGGGCTCACTTGTGGTGAGAAGTCAAGGACTACCCCCATTGCAAAATTGAAATACAGGTAGTCTTTTTGAGTTATGATTGTAATTGAGCTCCGCAATTAGGGTCATAAGTTGTGATGGTTGTAAAATGGGTCACCACATGACCAGACTCGATTTTACAGTCTTTTTTACGTTGATCATTAAGCAAATGCTGCAGTCCTAAAGAAATCATTGCAGTCATTAAAGGAACCCATTTTTTGCTATGGGGGTCATTGATGCTGGAAACTGGAAGTAAACTCTGCTTTCCCATAAATTGCAGTAATGTGATTGCAAGGTGCTGCAAACCCACACTGAACTTTGGAACCAGGTCATAAGTCCCTTTTTCAGGTTACATCATAACTTTGAACAGCCATTAGTCAAGGACTACATATAGAAATAAAGGAATATAATATTAGTTTCTAATTTTCTTCCATCAGCCACTCATTCACTTCAGCCTTAAAACTTCCCCTGGCCCCACCTGCTTTTGGCCCTCAATCCTTAAGAGATGGTGTGGCCTTCTAGCTAACCAACATTACACTATTTGATCTAATCTAATATTGCCTACATCTAGTCCTTGGCTTACAACCACAATTCAACCCAACATCTCTGTTGCTAAGCAAGACAGACGTTAAAACACTTTTGCCCCATTTTACAACCTTCCTTCCTGCAGTTGTTAAGTGGATCACTGCAGTTGTTAAGCGAGTAACATGGTTGTTAAGTGAATCTGGCTTCTCCATTGGTTTCGCTTGTCAGAAGGTCACAAAAATTTGATTTCATGAGCCCATGAATCACATGCAACCATCATAAATACATGCCTGTTGCCAAGCATTTGAATTTTGACCGCATGACCACTGGGATGCTGCAACAGTTTTACGTGTGAAAAATAGCGATAAGTCACTTTTTTCAGTGCCATTGTAACTTTGTTCGGTCATTAAATAAATGGTTGTAAGTCAAGGAAACCCATACCTAATCTTTTAAACTATACATTCTAGGAACTATACCGCAACTTCCTGTGTACAAAAGGCTGGTTTTTATCATCTTCCTTTTGCCAGGCTACAATTTACCTTTGTAGCAATAATTTGTAGCCTCAATCTTTCCCTGCCCTACCTTGAAATGCCCAAGAATGAATGTGGAATTTTCAGCATACAGATCAGGCGTTCCATGCCCTGAATTAGAATCTCTCCCTACCAAAAAATAAAAAACCTAGTGGACAAAGGATCTGTACATTCAGAAATGTTCTACTTCTAGCTCCTTCTTGTTCTCCAGAGATCTGGAAAGAAAAATTTTGGTTCTTCAACTCTCAGTGCCATGGGAGAAATCTCTGAATTCTTGCTTTTTAATGTCAACAAAACCTAACCTGGATCACATCAGTATTTTTTTTTTGTCCTTTTTTTCTTGTCAGAAATCGAGTTTTCCAAAGGACTTCAGAAGATCGTGAACACCTGCAAGCAAACCGTCACTCAAGAGGTAAAACCAGAGTTACATGAGCTTGATGTATAAATTTTATTCATTCTGTTTGGATTTCCAGAGTAGCAGATGGAAGTAGAAGTCTGGAATGTGCCTTCTGGTTCCCTGGTTATTTTATTGCATATTTTATTTTTTCAATGTATATGGCTGCCCATCTCAATCAAGTAACTGGATGATGGGCAACTATAAAATCAATTAGAAAATGAATTACAATCACAATAGTGAAAATTAAATGCATACATCATCCAAATAAAAATATGATCCATAGACATTAAGATAACAAAAAAACAGATAATTTTTCATATACTCGAGACCCCAAACCTAGGCACATAACTGGATCTTCAAGATTGTCCCAAAGGTGCTTTTTCAAAAGGCAACTGAACTTTCTTGTTTTTTTTTTCCTTGCAAACATTTTGCTTCTCATCTGAGAAACTTCTTCAATTCTAACTGAATGGTGAGGAAGAGAAGGATTAATATTCTTGATTAGTAGTCATCTGATCATTAGCACTCTTTCTGAGAGTCATTGAGGCCAGCTGGGATGGGGGGATTATCCGAATCTTTAGAGTGACCTGAATCAGAGTGCAAATGGCTGTGGAACTGCAAAGAATATAAATATAAATTCCCCAGCATTCAGTTAGAACTGAAAAAGTTTCATGGATGAGAAGTGAAATGGTTTCAAGAGAAAAACCACAACAAGAAAGCCCTGTTGCTTTTTGAAAAGCACATTAGGGAGAACCATGACCTGGATGATAGAAAATCTCCAAAGACAGAACTTGGAAGTTTTAGCAAAGGCCAACAGAGTTGAGGCCATCTTAATCTCCAGAGGGAGGATGCTCCAGAGGGCAGAGGTTATAGCAGAAAAGGGATGCTTGCTTCCTATTCCTTGCCAACCAACATTCCTTGGCTGATGAGCCCCACAGTCCATCCTGCCAGACCAGATTGGATGGATAGAAACAACCGGGAGAGAGAAGACAGTCCTCGGGTAAACAATCCCAAGCCGCGAAGGGCTTTAAAGGTGACAACCTTGAATTGCGCCTTTTATAACCTTTGCAGCTGACAAAGTAGAGGTGTCTCATGCACTGAGTAACTCATACCATTTACACCTGGGTTAACTGCGTTCTGCAGCAGTTGAAGCTTCCAAATGCTCTTCAAGGGCAGCCCCACATAGGGCACATTGCGGTTATCCAGAAATGCTTGAGTTGCTCCTCCTTTGGGTATGAATGAATTCCTGTGATTTGCTCCTCAGCCCTCCATGCCGTTCCTCTCCATCTACTCGCTGTCCCTGGAGCAAGACATGGAATACAGTCTCAGCTGCCTGCAAGCGGCCACCACTTTGCGAACTGAAACGTATATGCAGGTGAAAAGAAAACAGTGGCAAAATTGGGGTTGGGTGTCCTTCTTTTGTAAGCCCCTCAGAGCGTGCTATACTTATGACCACAAAGGAGCCCAACATTTCTGTTCCTGAGTGAGATAATTGTTAAGTGAATTTTGCTCCATTTTACAACAATTCTTGCTGCAGTTCAGGGACGGAATACAAATAAAGTTGCCACCGGTTTGGTGGGCGTGGCTTGGTGGACGTGCTTTGCGCATGCACACACTTTGCATGCACACGGGCACCAAACACGCACTTGTGGTTGAATGATTCAACCACTTCGCACCACTTCAGGAGAACCGGTTGTTAAGTTTCTGAGCAGTTTGGTAAACTGGTTGTTGGAAGAAATCATTAGAATAGCATAGCATAGTATAGCATAGCATAGAATTCTTTATTGGCCAAGTGTGGTTGGACACACAAGGAATTTGTCTTGGTGCAAATGCTCTTAGTATACATAAAAGAAAAGATACATTCATCAAGAATCATAAGGTACAACACTTAGTGATAGTCTTGGTGGTGCAGGCTGTTAATCATCTAGCACTTAGTGCAAGCTGCCTGCAATTAGTGCAGGCTCGAATCCCACCAGGCTCAAGGTTGACTCAGCCTTCCATCCTCTCGGGGTAGGTAAATTGAGGACCTAAGAATTGTTGGGGGCAATAAGCTGACTTTGTAAAAATGCCGCTTGTGGGGGGCCAAAAAGCCCTAGTAATAAGCAGGCATATACAATGGAATGAAGGCTATTGCCGAGCACTTAGCATGGTGCTCCATAGACTGTAAGCCGCCCTGAGTCTCCGGAGAAGGGCGGCATATAAATGTAAATAAAATAAATAAATAAATAGTCATAAGGTACAATAAGCAATCAAATCATACTAGGAAAGAGTCCATAAAAATATGGATAAGGATACAAGCGACAAAGTTACAGTCATACAGTCACAAGTGGGAGGGGATGGGTGATAAGGAGTGATGAGAATATTGACAGTAATAGTAGTGCAGACTTTATAAGTGGTTTGACAGTGTTGAGGGAATTCTTTGTTTAGCAGAGTGATGGCTTTCGGGGGGAAACTGTCCTTGTGTTTAGTTGTTCTGGTGTGCAGTGCTCTATAGTGTCATCTTGAGGGAAGGAGTTGAAACAGTTTATGTCCGGGATGTGAGGGGTCTGTAAATATTTTCACAGCCCTCTTTTTGACTCGTGCAGTAGACAGGTCCTCGATTGAAGGCAGAGAACTGGTTGTTAAATTATTTGAATCCCACCATTGGATCTCATGATCCTGAGACCCTGCAACCATCATAAATATGAATCAGCCAAGCACCTGAATTTTGATCATGTGTGACTATGGGGATGCTGCAATGGTCGTAAGTGTGAAATACGCCCATAAGTCACTTTTTTCAGTTCTGTTGTAACTTTGAACAATTACTACACAGATGGAACCGCTTGCCTTCAGAAGTTGTGGGAGCTTCATCACTGGAAGTCAGATTTGGCATAGGGTCTCCTGCTTGAGCGGGGGTTGGACTAGATGACCTACAAGGTCCCTTCCAACTCTGTTATTCTAATCAAGGAACCATTATTCTCATCTAATCAAACAGGAGTACATTGGGCTTAGATCAGGATTAGGGCTTGGCCTTAATTCCTGGACTGGACAGGTCTTCTGTATGTAACCGTTTTCTTTCCTCTAGCAATCGGGCTGACTCAATTTTCTTCTTTTTCTTCCTCAGCCTCTGTCCCTGAGGCGCCTCGAGCATGAAAAGCGGCGGAAGGAGATTAAGGAACAGTGGCACCGAGCCCAGAGGAAGCTGGTGAGATGCTCTTGGGGAGCACTGGAGGGTTATGGGTTTGCTCAGCCTGGAAGTTATAGCACGTTCATACATCTCAGGTATGTTTCCAGCAGTGTCCCGAGGATTTGGTCAAGGAAGGAGTCACGATGCTCATGTCCACCCTTGTGGCCTTTTTTTAACCACATTTCTTGGACACTCCTGCTCATAGAATTTTGGCCATTTAATAAACATACACCCACAAGTTTTAAAAAAATAAAAAATAAACAGTGGGTGAGAAAAGAGCATATTACTGTTGGTGTCACAGTGCCACACATTTTTTACATTCAAAAATTTAAAAAAAAAAAACAGCTTTGTGACCAATCTTTGTCAGTTAAATCAACAAGCTTCACAACTGGTTGGCAACAAGCAGAGTTAATGGAAAACCTGGCAGTAAAATTGTAAGCTGTGATCCCGAGATGTTTTGCTTAACGATCATGGTGGTTTGCTTAATGCCCAGATGGGAAGTGGCATCATGAGCTTGTTGATTTTTCACTTATTGATCGCAGTGCTTAGCGATGGAGTTGCCAGCCCCAATTGTGAAGCCTACCTGTATGTTGGTCTGCCAAAACTGAACAAGAACAAATGTAGACATTCAAGATTCAACTGTGATATTGGACTGGAAGAGCATAGAAATCCCAGTAAACAAACAAATAAATAAGAATCGGGTAGGAATTGGGGAGGATCAACCCGCCCAGGTAAACCAGACAGGAGACATGACTACAGGTAGTCCTCGACTTACAACCATTTGTTTAGTGACTATTCGAAGTTACAACAGTTCTAAAATAAGTGATTTATTACTGTTTTCACACTTGCAGTATCCCCATAGACACCGGATCAAAATTTGGCAACTGGCATGTATTTATGATGATTTCAGTGTCCCAGAGTTACATGGCCAACTTTTGTGACCTTCTGACAGGCAAAATCTGTCAGGTTTGCTTAACAACCATGTTATTAACTTAACAGTTGCAGTGATCCACTTAACTCTGGCAAGAAAGGTCATTAAATGGGGCAAAACTCACCTAACAATTGTCCTGCTTAGCAACAGAAATGTTGCCTTCAATTGTGGTCATAAATCGAGGACTACCTATAGATGAGCTAATTCTACTTTATTGTAAGGCTCAATTGACAGAATCAAGTCTGAAAGGCATAAACTTCCCATAATTACTTGATCCATTAGGTGGGTCCTTCTTAAGTTTCCTTCTCTGGCCCGTAAGCCAGTGGGGGCTCCTGCCTCTCTTTATCTTATGGTTTCCTAGGCAGCACCTCTTCCTCTCTTTCCCCCAAGGCCATCCACAGATCTCATTAGAAGGAGCAGGTTTTCTTCAAAGGCCACCACTTGCAGATGTAGGCACTGATGCTGTTGCTTAGTTTGGCGACGAAATGTTTGCAAGGAGAAAACCAAGACGGATGATGCTTTGCATTTCCCATTCTAGCAAGAGGCCGAGAACAACTTGCGCAAGGCCAAACAGATGTACATGCAACGCTCGGAGGAGTGTGAAAAGGCCCGGCACGTGATGGCCAAAGCGGAAGAGGATCAGCTGGGGTCTAGCAACAGCTCGGCCACCTTGAAGACCTTGGACAAGAAGAGACGGCTGGAAGAAGAAGCCCGGAACAAGGTGGGCTGATGAAGTCCAACAAAACCTAGAATATGGCAGCAATTTCGGGTGGATTGTTGTGAATTTTGTGTTGCACTTGGAATTATGTTTTGTTCTCTCTTGACTTGTTGATAGTGATGTTATCCATTCAGTCAAGTCCGACTCTTGGCAGTTTTATGGGGCTGGTGTCTCCACCCCTTCTGATCTTGCGCTATTTCTTTGAGTTTCTCTATGCTCTGCTTGGTGTCAGCTTCGACAGTATCCAGCCAACCTGTTCTTTGATGGCCTGGTTTCCTTTACCATCAACTTTTCCAAACATAATTGCTTTCCCTAGTAAATTCCCCTGCATAGCGTTGTCAGAGTAAGTGAAACACAGTGTCATGATTTTGCCTTCTAGTGACATGTTTAAGTACTGCAGGTTACTTCACCTGACTGCTGGTTGCTAGCAGTCCAGCAGTTCGATTCTCACCAGCTCAAGGTTGACTCAGCCTTCCATCCTTCTGAGGTTGGTAAAATGAGGACCTAGATTGTTGGGGGGCGAGATGCTGACTATGTAAACTGTTTAAAGAAGGCTATAAAGCATTGTGAAGCAGTATATATAAGTCTAAGTGCTATTGCCAGAAGTGAGCTGCTGCCGGTTTGCACTGGTTTAAGCAAACCGGTTGTTAAGATTCTATGCAGTTCAGCGAACCAGCAAATCCCACCACTGGTTGGCCATGCCCCTACTCATTTTTGGGCTGTTTTATGAGCTGTTCTCCAGCTATTTTGGGGGCCAAAAACGCCCCAAAAATGGCCTGAAAAACAGCCAAAAAACAGGTGGGGGTGGGGCCAGCCCCAACCAGCTAAATCCTACCTCTCCCATTGAGGCAAGTGGCTGGGAGGCGGGACTGGGTGTAATGAGTGATGTCACCTACCTAGTCACATGACCAACCAGCCATGCCTACCCAGCCAGAGAATCAGTTGTTAAATTAATCAGATTCCATCACTGGCTATTGCTATTGAAAGTCTTCAAAGCGGGGATGTCCAAAGAATGCGGCAGCCATGATGGTTGGTTTTAATGCACACCACCAAACATAAAACAGGGTCATGTATGATCACACCATACTGGCAACCATCTTGACATTTTATCATCACACTCTGTGGATATCCCTGCTTCAAAGGCTGGGGCTTTCAAGGTTATAAAGTCCAAACATCAACTGCAAAAGGAAATATGGCACTCAGTTCCCAAAATGGGTCAGAATTCTCTAGTTTTCCCTGGCTTCTACACACATTGGAAATAACCAAGCAACTTAAAATTGCTTATCTAATATCTGGCCCAGTTTTCTGCTACAAGTGGATGGTTATAGACCAGGGTGGCTAAGTGGGAAATTCTGGGAGTTGAAGTCCACAGGTCTTAAAGTTGCCAAGTTTGGACACTCTTGTTATAGATACTTCCTCCCCAGTGTATATTATCAATATGAAAACTTATTTTTAAAGGACCACCATCTTGCTGTTCAGCAGACATCATACTTCCTCTTATTTTATATATATACCAAAGCAAGCTTCAGTCTATCTTGAAGCACACCAGACACACTTCCTCTCATATCTGCCTGTCTGTCAATCTCAATGCTTACCCAGACATCAACTTCCTCTTACTTTAATATACTTTAATGCAGTAAGTATATTAAAGCAAGCTTTGGTCTTAAAGATAATCCTTATTTTCAATAATGCATTTGGACCAAGAGGCTTTCTTAGAAATTAAAAAATATAAGGGGATATATGCCCACAGTAATTATTTGAAAGTATATCAATCTGCCATCCTCCCAAGAGATAAACTAATATTGATTTCGTTTGCTATGAAATGTCGTATACTACATATTGTACATACTTTGTTTTTTAACCTTTAGTAAAGTTTATTTTTAATTTTAAAAAAAGAAAATATAAATGTTCTATAAAAAGATGGAAATTCTTTTTTAAAAAAAATTTCAATCAAAAAAGGGCAACTTGAAAATTGGCGCCTCATTTGCCATTCAGGATACCGAAAAGCAACTAGGAGATAAATAATTATTGTAAGATAGTAATAATAGTAATGATAGAATGAATAAATCAATATTTTCATTCTCAGTTTCCTCGTGAAATAATAAAAAAAGAAAAAAAGAGATAAACTAATAAAACTACTTTGAGGAGGTATAGGGGATAAGAGGATCAGCTTCACCAACTAGCCTTCCAAGTATTTTGTAACTGTTCATATCTGCAAAATAGAAGCCATTTAGTAAAAACAACCTTCATCTTACTCTCAGATTCCAGACATGTTTACTAGGATTCCAGAATGGAAGATTGGGAGACTGGAAGTCTTGGCCATTGAAAGGGAGAAACTAATTAAAACAGATTATTGGGTGAAATGCCATCTAATTCCATTTTTTGAGCAATGTTCTTCCTGTGGCATAAAAATTATGTCCTTGCAAGGGAGTTTATCCATCTAGTCTTGTTAGCCATTTTCCATGTCCTTTGCTGATTCTGCCTATCTGCCAATTTCAGGCCGAAGAAGCCATGGCAACATACCGGACCTGCATCGCAGATGCCAATACCCAGAAGCAGGAGTTGGAGGATACCAAAGTGACAGCACTTCGGCAGCTCCATGAGGTGGTCAAGCAGAGCGACCAGGTCATAAAGTCGGTGAGTTTGGCTGGGCCATCCCACCGACGTGGTTCAGCCCTTTGATCCTTATGGAGAAATTGCAAGCAAATTCGGTCTGATCCAGTGGTGGTATTCAAAATTTTTACTACGGGTTCTGTGGGCATGTCTTGTAGGCATGGTGTGGCTTGGTGGGCGTGGTAGGGGAAGGCTACTGCAAAATCTCCAGTTCCTCCCTACCCCACTAACCTGCTTTCCAGCTCTGTTCTCCTGTGCAGGGCAACAAAAGAAAACCCAGCCAATCAGCTGGGACTCAATGAGAGGCAGAGAATAGATGGGGGTGGGGCCAGTCAGAGGTGGTAGTTGCTGGTTCTCCGAATTACTCAAAATTTCCGCTACTAGTTCTCCAGAACCTGTCAGAACTGGCTGGATACGACCTCTGGTCTGATCCATGATCTTTGAAGGACATGTTTGTTGCCATCACAAGTAGAAACTTATTTTGTGTCCAAGTGGGAGCTAAGATTGTCACAAAGGTTTTCGTGCAAATTTCTGGTAGTGGATTTTTGTGGCTTTTGGTCTTGTAATCCCCACACTGTAGATGTTTTATTCATATTGATGACTGATAATATACTCTCAAGTTGGGGTTGACTCTTAGCATCTACATAGATGGATGACTTTATTCATATATTTCATCCTTTTTTTCTGACATGTTTCTCTCCTTTCTTCTTTCCTTTGACTTCTGGATTCCAGGCTACCATTTCCTTCTATCAAATCATGCACATGCAGACGGCCCCGCTGCCTGTCTATTTTCAGACGTTGTGCGAGAGCAGCAAACTCTATGATCCTGGGCAACAGTATGCCTCTCACGTCAAGCGGCTGCAGCGGGAAGACGAACCTGAGACACAGTATGATTTTGAGCCCTACGTGTCAACCAACAACTGGTAGGGTTTGGCACTAATGCTCATGCTCCTGACAAATCCTAATCAGTCCTGGTGGCCTCTGTTTTGAACAGCTGTCCCCAGAGGTGTTGGGACCACAACTTCCAGAAATTCCAAATGGCATCCCCAAAGAATTATGGGATTTGAAGTTATCCCTTCAAACTGTTTGCCAACCAACTTCTCTGAAATCAGGATTGCTTCTTACTGATCCCGATCCCACCCCAAATTATTCTTGTATCGCATATAGGCATGAACCAGGGGATGATATAATTCCCAGGGCTTTTACAAAAATTGTCAAGATATTAATAATATTTAATATGGCAGAAATCATAAATGATTATTTAACATGGGCTATAATTACAGTGTCCATATTTTTGGGCAAAATAAAGGACAAACTTGAGAAAGGGGCAAATCTGAAAGAAGTTCATAAGGATTAAAAAATGTCATCAGGTGTGTTTGACCTGGGGGGGGCACTCACTGAGATTCCATTTTCGGCCATGATGGCCCACCTGGCCTGTTTTTGGCTGTGATGGCCTCCTGCAGCCTTCTGCCAGCAAAAACAGAGTTCAGGGAGGCTGCACACAGCCCTCCCAGGTTCTGTTTTCAGCCACGACGGTGTCCTAAAACCCTTTGCCAGTGAAAACGGAGCTCGAGATAGCTGTGCAGAAGCACTGCAGGCCGGTCCTTCTCTGTTTCCAGGGCGGGCCAGATGGCCAGATCTAAGCATCCTGCGGGCCGGAACTGGTACCCGGGCCTTGAGTTTGCCACAGGGGTGGGATTCAAATTTTTTAACAACCGGTTCTGTGGGCGTGGCTTAGTTGGTGGGCGTAGCTTGGTGGTCATGTGACTGGCTGGGCATGGCCAACTCAATATCCCTCACATTGAGGCACACAATCTCCTCGCCTGGCCTCTCATGACTGTGGGGATGCTGAAACAGTCGTAAATGTGAAAAATGGTCATAAGTCACTTTTTTTCAGTGCCATTGTAATTTTAAATGGTCACTCCACACAAGCAAAGTACCAGTAAAGGAAGGAAAAAAACTCCAGATTCGTTCCTGAGAGAGGAAATCTAATCCTGCCAAGAGCATAATAAGGGTTAACAAAGAGGCAGTTTCTGTAAGCAACACCAGAATGTTTCCTTCCTGCCTTCCTTACAGGATTAGGCCAGTAATTTCTTCTAACAACCGGTTCTCCTAACTGCTTAGAATGTTAACAACCGGTTCTAGTGAATAGGTACGAACCTGTAGAAACCCACTCCTGATTTGACACCCCTGTTCTAGAGTTTAACTTGAACTGACTCAAAGGTTTTGTCCTGGCAACCTTCAATTTATTGTTCTGACCAGCATAAAATGATGAAATTGGTGGTCATGTGACTGTGAGATACTGCAAAAAAGCATGAATGCAGACCAATCACCACATGTCAAAGATGCGGTCACATGAAATGGGGGCAGGCAGCCATCAGAACTTTGAATCTGGGTTCCAACTTCTCTTTGGGGCTGGTGTCCAGTGTAACTGTGAATAGTCATTAAGCAACCGGTCATAAATTGAAGACTACCTGTATTCCTTCTTCAACAGCTCTCCGGTGACTCGGGCAAGGAAAGGCAGCTACAGTATTCCTGAATTCACAGGAACGAGTAGCTCTGATACCTCCAGTAAAGATGGAGCAGCCTCCGAGGGTGACACAGCTGCAGGTCGAGACCCTCAGAACCGCCCCACCCAGCTTGAAAAACGAGGTGAGGATACAGCCTAACTTTTCTGCTGAAGCAGGATTTCTGTGCCCTTCCCGCGTCCCGCCCCATATATGACCTCTTGGTTTTGTTGCATGGATAATGTCTCCAGCAACACTTGGCTTCCAGGTGCACCATTCTGATTCCTCCCTTGCAGAATTGCCAGTAAATTTAGTATGAATTTGCTCCCAAATGCAAAACATGTATGTATGTATATACCTGTATGGATGTATGCATGTGTGGGATTCGTTGTCCAGTTTTGAAATAAACAATCACCACCAGCCAAAACTCCCAAGAGAAAACAATGGTAATTTTATTTACTACTTTACAAAGAGGGTGCACCATACACCCGCAGGTACAGTGGACACACCTTAAATCAGGGTTTGCCAACCTTTTGGACCTCAGGGACCACCAAATTCATAATTTTAAAACCCAGGGACCACTAATCGGTTCGTGGGCATGACCTAATTTGTGGGTGTGGCTTGGTGGTCATATGACTGGCTGGGCATGGCTTGAATGTAAATATTATAAATATTTATATAAATATTGATTTTTTTTATAAAAAAAAGAGCAACTTTTACCCAAAATCAGGCAAAGCAGGCAGGCAGATTGAGTTGCTCACAGAATCATTCAGTAATCTATCTATCTGCCATCGGCTAGCTCATGAGATTCTCTATCTGCACTAATTGAGACCCAGCTATATTGGCAAAATGCCTGACTGGGAGATGCTTTTCTGTTTCAAAGAACCGGTCAGCATTGCAAAAGCCCAGCCTCTTGTCTGCCTCTGCACATGCAGGAATGAAATCTGCCTTGTCATTGGTTCCTTAGGTGGGCGAGGTCACCAGGCACACAAATCATGGCCAACAGCCATCACAGAGACCAAGAACAATCTGGAATCCCCTGCCACGAGCCCAGGTATTTTCCCATCTTCTGACCTATTGGTTGTGCAAGTTCCATTAGGATCTGAGCTGAAAAGGGTCTAATAAGATACCTGTATCTACCTGTCTATTGTCTATTGTCGATCAGATAGGTCGGCAGATCAGCGGTACGAATCCCTAGCATCACATAATGGAATGAGCTCCCGTTACTTGTCCCAGCTTCTGCCAACCTAGTTCAAAAACATGTAAAAATGCAAGTAGAAAAATATGGACCACCTTGGTGGGAAGGGTTATTAGATCCAAGATTGATCTGTAAATAATAATAGCCCTCTCTAAGTGGTTTAGACTCAGCATATTGCCTCCAACAATCTGGATCCTTATTTTAACGACCTTGGAAGAATGGAAGGCTGAATCAACCTTGAGCCGCTCAAATCGAATTCCTGGAGCGAGCAGTGAGTTAGCCTGTAGTACTGCATTCTAAAAAAGGATGCAGAGGCTCAGTGGCTAAGACACTGAGCTTGTCGATCAGAATGGTTGGCAGTTTGGTGGTTTGAATCCCTAGCGCCGCATAATGGAGTGAGCTCCTGTTACTTGTCCCAGCTTCTGCCACCCTAGCAGTTTGAAAGCATGTAAAAGTGCAAGTAGAAAAATAGGGACCATTTTGGTGGGAAGATAACAGCGTTCCATGTGCCTTTGGCGTTTATTCATACTGGCCACATGACCATGGAGACATCTTCGGACAGCGCTGGCTCTTCGACTTTGTAATGGAGATGAGCATCGCCCCCTAGAGCCAGAAACGACTAGCACATATGTGCGAGGGCAACCTTTACCTTTATCTACCTGCATCAATATATTCATTCGTTCTCATTCATTCATTCAATTTATATTTGATCAATCCACCCACTCCCACGTTGGCAGCTATAGAAAGAGTCATTAAATTCAGGGAGCATTAGAAAAACAACTTGTTTTTACCCTTCAATCACTCAAGAAGACACTTTGAGTTGAAGATAGGCTATAACGCGAAGAGGCCATTTGACCTAAAATCACCAATAACTTTTGTGGTTGAGACAAAATCTGGAAATTCAGCTGGATTCCATATTCCAACTCTCTGGGTCTCCCAAAACTCTCAACATGCCCCCAAACTATGGAGTTTTCCTTCTGGCAAATCTCAAAAGCCTGAACTTGAACATTGTGGGTAGGGGGATTCTTGTAAGGTGTGGTCCAGAAACCACATATTGTGATGTGATGGTCAAGCTTTCCCTCCTCTTTTTTTTTCCTGTGTCACATGTTGACCCCTAGATAGGACTGTCTTTGACATCTTTATGGTTTTCTTTTTCTGCTGTCTGGGATCCAATTCAATAAAATCTAAAATCGAGGCTTTCTCTTGGTTAGGCGAGTTTCCTCAGATGCCTTCAAATGGATCGCTGTCCCCTAAAGATGATCCTGATGGGAATTCACCTTCCTTTGAACAGAGTATGTATTAGTGTAACGATACAAACTAATGGTATAAATCCACTAGAGGAGGGGAAAATCAATAAAATGGGGATAATAAGATGCAGAACTAGAGGCTGGAGCACTGTCTCTCAACCTTAGCAACTTTAAGACTGGTGGACTTCAATACCCAGTTCACCCAACTTATAAAGTTGCTAAGACTGAGAAATACTGGGATGGAGCAGGTCTTTATTTTTCTCCCAACAGGTCAGGAGAAAAATGCCTAAATCCTACGTTTTCTTTGTTTTTTTAGTTCTATATTTTGTCCTGGAATGCTGTGCATTGTACACAACTGTAACTTTTAGTTCACTTGGCTCCTCCCCCTCCAGATTTATATAATCAGATAAAAAGAAACGAAACAGAACAAAAAGCAACTTTGATGCAATGTTACCATAGAGTGGGAAAGGACCTTCAGCGTGGGTAGCTGGGGAATTCTGGGAGATGAGGTCCATTCGTCTTCAAGTTGCCAAGATTGAGAGATGCAGTGGAGCCAGTTTGGCGTAGTGGTTAAGGTGTTTACCTAGAAACCAGGAGACTGTGAGTTCTAATCCCACCTCATAGATGAAAGCCAACTGGGTGCTCGGAGTTGGCACCAGTCGCTCTCTTTCAGCCCGATCCACCTCACAGGGTTGTTCCTACTGTAGGGAAAATAGGATGAGGAAGGAGTATTGGGTATGTTTGCCAACTTAAGCTACTTATTAAAAAATAATAAAGGCAAGGTAAAAATATTTAACAATAAATCTAATAAACAACTATATATCTTGATGGTGTTTCAGTCTTTGCCTTTTTAAAAATTTCTGGTTACCAGGTATTAATGAAATGACTCCAGGAATCTCTACGCCCACCGGCCCTTTCCGGCATATCAGCATGTCCAGAGCTGCCCAAACCCACCGGCTGAGAAAGCTGCGGACACCCTCAAAATGTCGGGAGTGCAACAGCTACGTTTACTTCCAGGGAGCTGAATGTGAAGAGGTAGGATGGATACTTGGGCAAAGGGAAGGCAGTACAATTCATTTAGTGACCGTTCAAAGTTACCATAGCACTGAAAAAAGTGACTTACAACCATTTTTCACACTTACAACCAGGGATGGGATTCAGAAATCGCAGCAACTGGTTCGCTGCCCAGTTGCTAGGTGGGTGTGGCCTACCGGAACATCCGGGAGGGCCATTTTTCGCCTTCCCAAGGGTCCAGAGGCTTCCCTCGGGCCTCTGGAAGGGCAGAAACAGCCTCCCCCTGGCTCTCAAGGCCCTCCTGAAGCCAGAAACAGGCCCATTTTGTGACTTCCGGAAGGCCCATTTTTTCCCTCTTCCAGAGCCTCCATGCAGAGCCTGCAGTTATCTGCATTGAAAATGGGCTGCGTGGAGACTCCTCGGAGGGGCAAGGTGGGCAATGCCAGCCAGTCGGTTCAAATACCGGTTCGGCGAATCAGATGCAAATTTAACATCCGGTTTGCTCGAACCACTCCGAAACGCTAGAATCCCACCCTGCTTACGACCATTGTAGCATCTCCATAGTCACGTGATCAAAATTCAGTCACTTGGCAGCTGACTCACATTTATGACAGTAGCCAGACTATCCCCTTTTGCGATCTTCTGGCAAGCAGAGTTAATGGAGTAGCTGGATTCACTTAACAACCATGTTCCTCACTTAATAACTGCAGTGATTAACAATTGTGCCAAGAAAGATAGTAAAATGGGGGGGAAAATCATATAACAACTGTCTCACTTTGCAATAGAAATGTTGTGCTCAATTGTGGTCATCAGTCGAGGACTATCAGTATTACAAATTCAGTTCCAAACCATCACCCTAAAGCTGTGATGGTGAACCTATGGCACGCCATTTGTGCCGGCATGTGAGCCGCAGGCAAACTTACTTCACTGCGCATGCGGGCGCCTCACAGCTGATTTTTCAGCTGGTTTGAGGCCTTTTTCGGCCTCCTAGAGGCTTGGAAAAAGCCTCTGCAAGGATTTTCAGGATGAATATTAGGCCCGTTTTGTCACTTCCTGTAATACCAGAAGTGACAAAATGGGCTTATAATTCATCCTGAAAAGCCTTGGGAGACTTTTTCCAAGCCTCTGGGAGGCCGAAAAAGGCCTCGAACCAGCCGAAAAATCAGCTTGTGAGGTGGAGTGCGGGTAAGAGAGTGGCAGGGGGCCATGGGGGGGATTGCACGCGCATGTGCAGGGGGCGTGGGGGGGTGCGCATTGCATTCTGGATGCTGGCATGCGAGTGCGCGTGCACTGACATGCACACAATTTTTGGCACAAGAGCCCCAAAAGGTTAGCCACCACTACCCTAAAGATCTCAATAAAGTGAGTCACATAGTTTTTTTATATCCCATTGCATATAAAACTTTACATTATACTGTAGCATAGTGAGCCCAAAATTTATGTTGCTAAGCAAGGCAGTTGTTAAGGGAATGTTGTCCCATTTTACCCTCTTTCTTGCCACATTTGTTAAGTGAATCATTGGGGTTGTTAAGTTAGTAACACTGTTGTAAAGTGACTCTGGCTTCCCCACTGGCTCTGCTTATCAGAAAGTCACAAAAGGGGATCCCATGACCCTGGGACATTGCAACCGTCATAAATTCATGCCAGTTGCCAAGCCTCTGAATTTTTTAGTATTTATTTGATTTGTCAATCGCTTACAAGATAATAGATATAAGTAAAAACATAGTTATGAATACATGGATACATATAAGAAAAATAAAAGAAACAATAGGACAGGGACAGTAGGCACATTGGTGCGCTTATGCATGCCCCCTAAAGGCCTCTTAGGAAAGGGGTGAGGTCAATAGTAGACAGTCTAAGGTTAAAGTTTTTGGGGTTTGGGGAAGAAACCACAGAGTCAGGTAGAGTATTCCAGACATTGACCACTCTGTTGCTGAAGTCATATTTTCTGCAGTCAAGTTTGGTGCGGTTAACCTTCAGTTTGTATCTATTGTGTGCTCTTGTATTGTTATGATTAAAGCTGAAGTATTCATTGACAGGTAGGACATTGCAATGTATGATTTTATATACTATATTTAGATTGGACCAGAAGCTGCATAGTTCTAGGTTTTCTAGGTCTAGAGTTTCGCATCTGGTGGCATAAGGTATTCTGCAGTGAGTAGAGGAGTGAAGAACTCTTGTGAAATATTTCTGAACTTTTTAAATTGTGTTAATATCAGATACATGATGTGGGTTCCACACTGATAAGCTGTATTCAAGTATAGGTCTAGCAAATGTTTTGTATTCTCTAGTTAGTAGTGTGATATTACCAGAGATGAAGCTACGTAGTTTTTTGATCACGTGACACAGAGATTGCTGCAAGAGTCACTTTTTTCATTGCCATTGTAACTTTGAACAGTCACTAAACGAATGATCGAAGGACAAGGACTACCCCTCTTACAGTGTTTTCTCAATCTCAGTAACTTTAAGCTGGGTGGACAACCGATACAAACTCAAGGTAAACAGCTACAAACTTGATTGCAGAAAATACGAATTCAGCAACAGAGTAGTCAACGCCTGGAACGCCCTACCAGACTCCATTGTTACAGCCTCAACCCCTCACAGCTTCATTCTCAAACCGTCTACCGTGGGCCTCACCCCATTCCTAAGAGGACCTTAAAGGGAGCTTGTATAAGCACACCAGCGTGCCTTCTGTCCCTGTCTTACTGTCCCCATTTATCTGTATTTACTTCCTTTGTTCCTGTTTGTGTTCATACTTATACTTGTTATCTTGTACATGTTTGACAAACAAATAAAATAAATAAAATAAACATAAATAAACTTCCACAATTCCCCAACCCCAACCTTTGAAAAATACTAACAAAAACAAAACAAAACAAAAAGGGTTTATTGATGACATATTGCCACCCAGTGGCGCTTTCTGGAACTGCACAAACTCCCTAACTACAGCTGTTTCACTTCCACCCTCTCTCTGCCTCTGCCCCCTCTTCCCCAGTGTTACTTAGCCTGCCACAAGAAATGCCTGGAGACCCTGGCCATTCAGTGCGGACACAAGAAACTTCAAGGCAAACTGCAGATCTTTGGGCGGGACTTTGCGCAGGCTTCCCACACCGGCTCGGATGGCATCCCCTTCATCGTCAAGAAATGCATCAGCGAGATCGAAAGGCGGGCCATGAGAACAAAAGTAAGAAGGGGAGCACCTGCAATGAAAGAAATATATTTACAGAGGGGAAGACATCCCTCTGGGCCAGAGCCTGGGAATTGTGCCATCAAGCTAGCAATCCTAGTGCTTAAGTTGATGAGCCCTCATCTTCGAAGACTGGGTTGAAATTTCACAGCAAAAATCACTGCAAAGGAATCTGATTGTGCTCTGCTCTGCTCTGTTTTGCTATAAACTGAAGGTTTTTCAACCTTGGTCCCTTTAAGAGGCATGGACTTCAACTTCCAGAATTCCCCAGCCAGCCATAGCTTCTGGGAATTGAAGGCCACATCTCTGAAAGTGGCCAAGATTGGGAAACCCTGCTGTAAGGCCGCTGAAGAGAGTGAAAACAATCTGTGTTTAATTCTGATCCGTCATGTGATAGAAAGGAAGAATGCACGGGGAGTAATTCTATGAGCTATTTAATTAAAGGGAAGCAAAGTTACTTTTTGCTCTGCTCCTGTCCACCTTTGGCATGCCACTCCTGTAAAATGGTTGCATGCTTCTGTTGTAAAAGCTTGGTGTGGCTGTAATATTTTTTTTCAAGGTGACAGAGGAATGGGATCCGAACTATGCGGGACACACATAAAAAAAAACAGAGTTTCAATCACACCATTATAATTACTGTGATTCACTTTTTCTATCTACCTCCTGGGCATCCCTGAAACTAAGCACATCCAGGGGAGAGACTAGGTTAAGAAAAAAAAAATCAAAATAGCAACCTATTGTCCAATTGATACTCCTTTCTGTCTTCCTTAGGGCATCTACCGTGTTAATGGAGTGAAATCCCGCGTAGAGAAGCTCTGTCAGGCTTTTGAGAATGGGAAGGAGCTGGTTGAGCTGTCTCAGGCCTCACCGCATGACATCAGCAACGTGCTGAAGCTCTACCTTCGCCAGGTGAGGCTGCCTGCAGAGGCTGATTGCAGTCTTTGGGGCCAAAAGGTGGAGCACCTACCTTACTATTGAAAGACCGGAAGCTTTTTAGCCCAAAAGACAGAAGAGGAAGACCTTGGAATGGAATTTTTTTTCTGCCTTTCCTTTGGTTAACCAAGATTAATCCAGTGAAATGGATCCAGAGGGATGTGGTAACAGCCTTCAGATGTCTAAATATATTTTTCCTCCACTTTTCCCCTTACCCACATTAAGTTGTAAATTAAATAAGCTGCCCAGACTATTTCAAACTGTGAGATGGAGGAGCAGATAAATGTAATGTATAAATAAATAAATTCTGCATCAGATTATACACTCAAGACATTTGATATGTTGCGTAGGGATGCTGCTCATAGAAGCTGTAGTTACTTGTAATAAAATATGTTAGTTGGAAAAGGTGCTCTCCGACTCCTTCTAAAATATTTTTTTTGTTTGTTAGATTATTATCCCATCTTTATTGTTTTTATAAATAACTGAAGGCAGTGAACATACACAGGGCTCCTTCCTCCCCCTGTCTTCCCCACAATAACCCTGTGAGGTTGATTGAGCTGAGACAGTGACTGGCCCAAAGTCACCCAGCTGGCTTTCATGCCTAAGGATGGGACTAAGGCTCACTGTCTCCTGGTTTCTAGGCCAGCACCTTAACCACTACACCAAACTGGCTTTCGGTTGGGTATATGAGTAAACCTATGGAATTCACTGCCATTAGATGCCATCATGGCACCCTTTAAAAGAGAGTGAAATAATTTGCAGAAGAGTTCTATGTTTATTAGCTTCGGTGGATCTTCCAAGTTCAAAGTAGCATCAAAACCTGTTGCTTTCAAACTCAGCTGATGGGCTTCCTAAATACATCTGGGAAGTGTGATGTGTGTTGATCCAGGATGCAGGTTCTTGTTTTGTAAGCAAACTGGCATGCCAGATGATTTACTCTCCTGTGACTCTCCCTCCTTTCAGCTCCCAGAACCAGTCATGCCTTTCCGGATGTACAACAGCCTTATGGGCCTGGCCAAGGAGACCTTGCAGAGTCGGTCCGACAGCAGGGCAGGGAGAAGCACTGGGGAGCCAGTGGACACAAGCAGCGAGACGGAGAAAGCCATGGTAACCAAGCTGAAGGAGCTGCTCAAAGAACTTCCAGCCAAGAACTTGGCCACCTTGAAGTGTATCACGCAGCATCTGAAGAGGTCAGTTGCTTTACCTGGCAAAATTGGGTCAGGAAAATTATTACAAGTCCTCCTCAATTTGCAACCTTTCATTTAGTGACCAAAGTTACAAAGGCACTGAAAAAAGTGACTTACAACTGCTATCATGTCATGTCATCCCTAGTCCTTTTCTCTAGACTAAACATACCCAGTTCCTGCAATCATCTACATGCATCTCTTTGTCCAATTCTGTTCTAGGATTATAGAACTTGAAAATGACAATAAAATGTCTTCTAGCAACCTGGGAATCGTCTTTGGCCCCACATTAATGCGTCCTCGACCCACCCAGGCTACCATCTCCCTCTCTTCCTTGGTGGATTACCCCCACCAGGCATGCATTGTTGAGGCACTTATAAATTTCTACGCTACTATCTTTGAATCCAGTGGCGTATCTCCAGAAGAAACAATCAGGGAAGATGAGGAGCTGGTCAGGAACCAGGTGAGTAGAATCTGCTGGAGACACTGTGGTTGCCAGGGGTAATCTTTTGATCGGCGCCCTCTCATTTTGCAGAGTTAATCTCACTAACGCCTTGAATTCCATGTATTCAGGAGGATGAAGGGACACAACCCCACAGTGAAATCCAGTATCTTGAAGCAACCTCTGAGCAAACAGAAGCCGCTCTTGATGAAGATTCATTCAGAGGTGAGGTGGCATCTCGCATTTTAATGTTTGACGTGTTATTCTTGCAAGGGGGATGTTCTTACAAGATGTGTTTGGCACTAGTTGAGAAGAAGCAGAAATTTCAGAGCTAAAAAGGGGTGCATGTCAGGCGCAAACAACCAAAACAATTCCAAGAATGGGTCAAATAGGTTTCTTTATTGTTGATCACCGAAGGTAAGAATCTCGCCAGACTGTCTCCCTTCACTTAGGAAACGGTGGAGATAAGCCTGAGGGTTAAACCACGAACATTTCCTCCCCTCAAAAGGATTCCAAGGATTCCAAGCTGGAATGCTTCTAAATTGGAATATTTCTAAGATGGAGGCCATCGGGGGCCTCCTCTCCTTCAGCTGGTGGAATTTTGGCATCACGAGCCAAGAACGCACCATATTTGTGTCACAAGGAACCCTTGGTCACCCTACTCTTGGCTCAATTAGGTTCATTTTCTTTTCTTCCTAGAACCGGACACTCCCTTTATCGATTCGGATTCTGATCCAGAGGATGGCACAGATGCAGCCATTGAAGGACTCCCACAGGCCAACTCAGGGCCAGGGGGCAGTGAGACCAGTGGTGAGGAGGAGAGCCCATCCGGTGAGGATGCCAGTGAGGAAGGGGTCCTGAGGGAGAGACCCAGTATGGAACAATCAGACCCTGAGGATGCTTCGCCCCTACATCCCCCAGGGCCAGCAGAAGGTTGCTGGGAGGCAGAAGGAGATGCTGTCTTCAGGAGCGGAGGTGATGAGAAGAGCGACAAGAAGGTGGAAAGTCTTCTGGTGGACCTCAACACCAACCAGTCTAACAACTCACTTTTCTCCCACTTGCTGATCAACTAAGAATGTGTTTTCGATTTCCTGGCGTAAAAGTGAAAACGATGTCAGTCGAGGGAAGCAGTGAGTCCTTTTAGGTGTAGAGACTGACAGTGAAGAGATACATGAACCTTCAGTTGCCTTCTCAAAGTCATCCTCTGAAGGCCTTCTGGTTTATCAGGCTCCTTATTTATAACAGCCTGCTTTTAATTCTTTGTAATAGCAAAATGGCATCTGGGGACTCAGTGGGAAAAGACAGGGAGGAGACATTGGAAAGACTCTGCAACTTCCAAACTTTTTTAAGATGCTTTTTTCTAACCTAATGCCAAAATTCTGAAATTTTGGATCTCAGCTCCCATCTTTCCTCCTGCAGAGTCCTATCCAAACAGGGGGGGGGGGGCAGCAGTTTGTGGAATGCTCTTTCAAAAGAAGAGCCAGAGTTACTTTACATTCCCTCCCATCCTTGAGGTTCCATCCCTTTCAGGAAACAATACACCCATTGTGATCCTAGATCTTCAGATATGTTTATTTAAACATTAGCAGATTATATTTGTTTCTAAGTAAAAACCACTTCAGGATTGCTATGGTATTTTTAAAATCAGGGTACAGACAAAATGCTGGATGAGCTTGGCTGGATGAAGGATTACTTGAAGGCTGAAATCCACTTGTGCAAATCCTACTGAGATCTCAGGACCAGGGTTGGCTTGTGGATGTGGAGTGATCCTATTAGGGAATGAGGGGGTGGGGTGGGGTGGGGACATATGCTTATTGCACAGCTGTATGAAAAGTGTCAGTAGAGCCAGATGAATGGGCTTTATGTGAGACCTTGCTTACCCACCACCTCATTTAGCGCTCAAAGTTACAGTGGAAAAAATAACTTTATGACCAGTCCTCACATTTACAACCCGAGAAACGTCCCTGTACTCATGTCATTCAGGTACCTGGTAACTGGGGGGGTGTTGGCTAAATTGTGTGTTTTGAACTGGCTTGCGACAAGCAGTCAATGCAGAAGAAGGCAAGTAAAGTCAGAAGTCACAATCACATGAGATTTTAATTCATGACTGCAATGATTTGCTTAACAGCCATAGTTGAAGCCAGTCCATCGCGATCACATGTTTTATTTAGTCACCAGGTGTTTAGCGACAGAGTGGCTGATCCCAGTTGTGATCATTAAGCGAAGGCTACCTGTATTCTCAAGTGGGATCTGCTGGAGAAATCCATCACAGTTTAGTGCACCAGTATTCAGATTCTGAGAAGCCATTTGAGATCTGCAGCAGAAGGTATTTGTGAGGTAAATATGCTTAAGCCACCTATACAGCTATAGCTACCTATACAGAACCACTGTGGATGATTTGAGGGCATTTCACAATAAAGGCTTAGTAGAACTGTTAAATCACCTTTAAAAGTCTGTTGTAAATAACTGAATTATAGCATTCATTTAAAACAGTGTTTCCCAGTCTTGGCCATTGTAAGACCTGTGGACTTCAACTCCCAGAATTCCCCAGCCAATATTGTGGTATGATTCTGGTTGCTTGTCAGTGCTGGTTGGGGAATTCTGGAAGTTGAAGTCCACAGGTCTTAAAATGCTTAGGAAGAAACCCTGATCTAAAGCAAAGGTATATAATATTTATCTATGAAAAAGAAAACCACAGCAAGAAATCTTTTGCCTTCTGGAGAAGGCTGGAACGGTAGCACACAGCCAAGGAAGACTTTTGGGTATTTTCTTGAAGTGTGGATGAGAAAAATGAGTGAAAAAAGTTGAAGTGCAAGTCTTCAACCACAGCTTGTATTTATATATAGGTATGTGTGAGTAAGCCTATTTTAATGAGACGCTTGTTTCCTTTTAAACTGCTCTATACACTTTTGTTTTTATAAGACTTATATCAAAAAATAAACTATATTTGGGAAAGTGATATTTGCACCCAATAACTGCATTTAGTGTTTCCTAGGTAACTCTTTGCATTAAAAAAACTCCAAATAACAGAGTTGGAAGGGACCTTGAGGTATTCTGGTCCAACCCCCTGCTTAGGCAAGAAACCCTATACCGTTTCAGACAATGGTTGTCTTGTCTCTTCTTAAGAACCTCCAGTGATGGAACATTCACAAGTCATTCCACTGATTGATTGTTCTGTCTGGAATGTTCTAGGTCAGGGGTCTCCAACCTTGTCAACTTTAAGCCTGAAAGACTTCAACTCCCAGAATGCTGGCTGGGGAATTCTGGGAGTTGGAAGTCCTCCAGGCTTAAAGTTGCCAAGGTTGGAGACCCATGTTCTAGGTTGTTTCTCTCCTTGATTAGTTTCCACCCATTGCTTCTTGTCCTGCCTTCAGGTGCTCTGGAGAATAGCTTGACTCCCTCTTCTTTGTGGCAGCCCGAGATATTGGAAGACTGCTATCATAACTAGACAAACCCAATTCCAGCAACCGTTCTCTGTATGTCCATATAGAAGGCATATGTGGGGTCTTTCCTTATAATGTATAGTTTTTAAATAGTCAACTTTAAGATGTGTGGAATTCAACTCCCAGAATTCTGGGAGTGCATCTTAGTGCCAAGTTTGAAAAATGCTGTTTTAATCCTGTATTTCTAAACAGCGAGACTCAGCTCTTATGTCATGTTGAATCATACTCTGAATCATGGTTGACAGCTGGCTGAATTCACACAATGTAACATCAGACTCAAAAATATTGTAGTTTGACAAAGATCCAGGATCACTCCACAAACATATTTGAATGATAGTCTAAGCTTAACAGTGATTAAGAAACCAGACCCACAAATACAAGCAAACCACAGCCAGTCACATTTGGATTTTTTTTGATACATCTCATTAAAAGGAATTAAAAATTCAATGGCCTGATCAGGATTAGAGTCAGTGGACAAAGAGCCTCACCCAACCGCTTTCTTTCTATACTTTCAGAGGAAAATAAATGGAGTGGCCATGTTTGCCACAACCTTGTTTCAAGGCATACCTTCCCTCCCCTTCTACATTCAGAGGTTTAGCCTAGATTAAAAGCCATCCATCCCTTTAATCCATCTTCAGATATGCAAACTAGAACCATGGTAATTAAGCCTACTGTGAACCACAGGTACAATCTGGTTAAGGGATTCGGTAACTACTGTTAAACCTCTGGTCTGTCTAGATTCACCCATCACTCTATATCTAACCATGCCCTGGCTTAGCATCTCCTCTGAATCAGATCAGTAGAGTGGAAAATGAATTGGAGATTGCTTCAGAGCTGTTCCCATCATACCTCACTTTATCTCTCGCTGCCCGAGACCAGATGCTCAACATTTGAGAAGCTTTTCAGATAGACTTATTATACCTGGTTGCATCAACCTGAAAATAGCTGCACTTTGGATTTTGATGATACAGATATCCTCAATTACCCTCCACAATTGGGACTGGCTACTTGGTCATTAAGTGAGGCAGTAGCTAAGAGACACCACTGCTGTGCTTATGAATTCTGTTCAGCTTTACAGATCTGCAAAGATTCTAAATGCAAGGACAGGTTGCAAAGTAACTTTTTCATCAGTTAACTCTGAATAGTTGCTAAATGAGGCAATCATTAAATGACGGCTATTTTTATCAGTAATTAATACTTTTCTAGTAATGATTACCCTACCATAGAAATATTCATGTATCTGATAATTTAGCTGTTATGCAATCAACGTCTACGCTCAAGGTGTTCAGTGAGCTGCCTACCACAGTCAGAGCTCATTTTTCAATTAAAACACTGCCGCTTCAGACCTTTTACTAATGTGGTTACCTAGCTACACATATTCTCCCTCCCACAAAACTGCACTGAAGAATTTTCCATATTTGATTCAAGTTGAGAGCGCCTTTCTTTTCAGAAAGCAGTGGATATCCTTCTTCAAAACCACCCGATTTAAACAGAGTTCCATACCCTTCTCCTCCTTGCTTTTGTCAGAGAAAAGAAGTCCTAGAGAGGATCAATTCTTGCGGAAAGGCAAGCTGCAGCCCTCTAAAATTAATGTTTGGTTGGGTTCATTACTCGGAATCTTAACAATCACATTTGTTGTTGCTGAACTCCAATAGCACAGCCACAGGTAGAAGGGCCATACTGGACAGATTAAGGGGAACTACTGCCCAGTGAATATAAATGGGCAGAGATTCCCAATTCATCTTAAGGCAACAAGAAAAAAAAAGAGAGAAATAAAACATATTCTGTTTTATTGAAATAAAAAATTCTGGACCACTGAGCAAACTCTGAACCTTAGCAATAATAATTCAGCGATACTTAACAGAACAGGGAAGGCAGCAGATCTTCAGGGACCTTCTGAAGAATCCAGATTTTTTTCCAGGGTTTATACAAGTCTATTTTTGAAGACAAAAGTGACGAGTCCATAATTACAGGTGACTCCCAGAATCTTCTTTTGCATTCCCAGGAGATTAGCAGTCTATTCCATTTTAATCCATAGAAGATCCACTTTCTCCCTACAAAAGGCCACCGAAAGCCACATCTGATAAGAGTCCCTCTGTCCCCCAAACCAAAAAGGGTTTTCCTTTCCTTCCTCATCCTGATATTGACAGAAGGAATTAAGGAAGCCCTCCCATTTGAAGCTTTCTAAAGTATCCTTCATCCAGATCTGGAAAATAAATTGTTGCTGCCTGAAATATTTACCCCAAACTAACCCAAGTTCCAGAAATGTGGTCTAAACAAATAATACAATCCAGCTTATACAAGCAAGATGAAGCCCAGTTTGGAAAAATCAAGGGCAGCATTTTCTGTGTTGCTGATGACCCCTTTCCTCTTCATGACCGGTTGGACGGAAAGGACTAGAAGCTTCAAGTTCGAAGTCTCAGGTAGGCACATTTCTTCACATTCTTGTATTTCCTTATGCTCAAGACTGTTAAGCAAGTAGATCAGCAGTCTCCAGGGTAAGGTTAAAAAGAGCTTCAGCCATGCTACAGGACAAGAGAAGCAGCGTTAGTGTCTAATTTGAATTCTGTATACACGTCGCAATTAGCTGATTAACTACAACACCAATTAAGACATCACAGAGATGCTTGTCCTTTCTACACCAGCATTCCTCAAGCTGATGTTCTCCAAGTTAATTGGAGTAAAATTTCCATCATTCATGGTTGGAGTGGCTGATGGATGATGGAGTTATAGTTCAACACAACTGGACTCAGCAGGGTGAAGAATCCTGTTTCACGCCTAACGGTCTGTTACATTCCTAGTCTGGCATTGGATGCAAATATTATTGGTCAGCAAATAATAAAAACCATATGCCAATCCTGTATACTCACTTCATACTATCCTATGTTCTTCAAAACTAGCTACAGTTCTTACGACATCCAATAGGCAGGATGGTTATAGTACAGGGAGTTCCTTACAACAATTCATTTAATGACCATTTGAAGATATAATGGCACTGGAAAAAAATGACTTATGTCTGGATTTCACACTTCGAATCACCGTAGCATTCCCCCATGGTGATCAAAAGTCTGGTACCTGACAAATGGCATATATTTTTGACAGTTGCATCGTCCCAGGGTCACATAATCTCCATTGGCAACCTTCCCAGCCAGCTTTCCACAAGCAATGAGTGAAGCCAGATTCAATTAGTGACCACATGACTCACTTAAAAACTGTGGCAACATGGTCGTAAAATGGGGTGCAACTCGCTTAACATCTATCTTGCTTAGCCACAGAAATTTTGGGCTCCACTGTGATCCTAATTTGAGGACTCCCTGTGAGATTCTGCAAGTGATTTTCCTTTTTTTAAGCCTAGTGAAGAGACAGTCAACCCAATTAAAAATGTTAAGTAGTGCCCTGCTGGATCAGATCCCAGCCCATCTAATCTGATGGTTTGTTTTCACAGTGGCCCACTGATGCACAAATAAGCCTCCCAGGAGATGGCCTTTAGAGCAGCCCCATTGCCATCAGTAGTTACTGAATGGAACAGAAGTTGCCTTCAGAAGTTGTGGCAGCTTCATCACTGGAAGCTTTCAAGAAGAGTTTGGACTGCCATCTGTCAGAAATGGTGACGCTTATGATTCTGTTCGTAGCTGGGCTGCTTCTAGAAGGCTTTCTTCCGAGAGTGCGCCCCCACCCCCGCCCCCCGACATTTTAACCTTTCTCTCCACGCATTCCAGATGTTGGGAAGTGACTGAAGAGGCCGGGGGTCAGGTATCCCAGAATGTTTAATTTTTAGAGTTATCGGCTGGCTGTCAGGACTCTTAACAAATCCACTCTCATTCAAATCTAAAGTCTCTAGCCTCATCTCAGAGAAAAGAAAATTGATTTATTAGAAGTGGCCATGTTGGCATTAGCTGGGTGCAGCCGATACTAAGTTACATCATACATTTCCCCCTTGACCCTGGTCTTCCCCCCCACTTCCCCTTTCTGGCAGCTAAAAAGACCAAAGAAGTATCTTTTTAGTTGACATTGGGTCTGCTTGGGCAGGGGGTTGGATTAGAAGATGACCTACAAGGTCCCTTCCGTTAATCTGTATCTATATCTATCCCCGGGACTGTGAATTGATGTCATCGTCCCCCTTTATTGAAGCCAGCCAATCTAGTAGCCAGCTTCATATCCCATGGTAAGGAATTTTAAAGTTGAAGGAGGTGTTATGTAAAAAAAAAAACCTCTTATCTATCCTGATTCATTCAGATTCTTTCTTCTGTCTTTAGTATTGAGAAATAGAGAACTGCTCTTTGGGGTTCAGTTTGTCCTAACCATGCCGAGTTTTGTACCCTTCAATCATGGGACAGGTTTAGCATCTTATGGCTGAGAAGAATCTAGACACCTCTAGATTTTTGTCAACCTTCTGATTATTGGCCATGTCAATGGCGATTTGATGGGAGTTTTAATCCCGCAACAGTTGATCTCCTGGTTTGCAAATGTCTCCTCCTCTCCACACCAAGGCCCTGCTCCATAGTGAAAAAGAAAACCATGGACTGTCTTATCAGTACTGCCAATCAGCATGAATAATATGGATACATAAAATCTCAACCCTCCAACTCCTGTTATAACCTTTGTCCGCACAAATCAGATAAAGCAGGAGGAAGCATGAAAGAGGAAGGAAAGAATGTCTGTTTTAACAACCTTTAAGATAATGAAACATTTTATAGTACCTTATATGACAATTCCTGGCTACTGCACTAGCCTGTAGGTGATGTAACGCCCGGCTGTTTCACTAGGCCGAATGATCTTCACCACCTGAAGAAACCACGCAGACAACAGAGAAAGAAAAGTATTCAGATTATTTTGCAGATTGGTTATACAATAAATCCCTGTAAAATGACTGATGGACAGCCAGCATTTCAGGATTTCATCATGAAAACTGCTATACAGATCAAACAAGTTCACCCTTTATTCAACCTGATCCTAGGTTTGGCAACTTTGGGCCTGTCACTCTCTACACAACTTACATCATAGGGTTATTGTTGTGGGCAAAATAGGAAGAGGAAGGAGTGTGTAAGTAATGTTTCCCAGCTATGGATTCAGAAAAATACTGATCTAACAAAAGCCTAAGTCAACTGTGCTAAAGTCCATTTAATCCAAGTAGATGCCTCTGAGAAATAGTAAAAACCAAAAAAGGCCCTCTTTCTCTCTCTCTCTCTCTCTCATCATCAGGCTTCCTGAACTTCTATTTAGGTATCAAAATTTATTGCCACTTATAGCCTCCATATAGCGTATTTATCCAATCCATTGGGAAAGGACATTCTCAGCCTCCCTGTCGCTGCTCCTTACCTGGCCTCTTTTAATTCCAAAATAGCGAGCTACAGGATCTCCAGCTTGGATTCTTGGAAGCTGATTTTCCCTTAGTTTACTGAACAACAGCAGTTAAAGGAAAAATTTCAAAACATATAAAAACATGATCTTTTAAAAAATTTCCTATACCAGGATTACAGTATATTTTGGCTAGTTTTACACAACTTGCTAGTTTAAGTTGAATAAAGTCAGTACAGCAATTTGAAATTTGGTAGAACAGCCTTGGTGGTGCAGTTAGCACTTAGCTCAATTGCCTGCAATTAGTGCAGGTTCGAATCCCACCAGGCTCAAGGTTGACTCAGCCTTCCATCCTCTCGGGGTAGGTAAATTGAGGACCCAAGATTGTTGGCGGCAATAAGCCGACTTTGTAAAAATGCCACTTGGGGGGGCCAAAAAGCCCTAGTAATAAGCAGGCATATACAATGGAATGAAGGCTATTGCCGAGCACTTAGCATGGTGCTCTAAAGACTGTAAGCCACCCTGAGTCTCCGGAGAAGGGCGGCATATAAATATAAATAAAATAAATAAATAAATAAACATAGAAATCCAGGGCCTGTTTTAGCATCATAAGTGAATCAACGCTTCACTTTAAGTAATGTGATTAATTTACATTAATATATTGTGTGAAATGCATTTTGTAGACCCAGGTTTACAATCTGAACTGTGAAAACTAATGCATATCAATGGACCTGTTTTCAGACAATAGAATGCACTCATACTTTGCATTTACTGTCAACCTGATATGCTTCTAATTTTATAGGCCCTATCCAGACCCAAACTCAAGAATATATCATTTTCACCCCATATTCATGTTAAAATCCTAGACATATTTGCCTGGAAAGTTTCCTCTTAACACAGGATAATGCTAGAAAATTAAACCTGTCTCATATCTGAAAGATAATAGTAATCCAACTCAGAACAATCAGAAAACTGAGGAAGATACTCCAAACAGTAAGTACAAAGGCAAAAGGATACTATCTGGCCAGTAATTCTGTCACCTCTTCTTTGGTCATTACAACATGTTCTGGAACCAGCTGTAGTAGCAAAAAGAAAGAAAAGAATGAAAACACAATATAATTTGATAAATTCTTCCAGGCAAACAACCACAGAAACAGGTTCTGTCAAGTGAATGAGAACAGAGCTTATATTGTTCCTCTCAATGCACTCCTCACAGGCCCAACCAATGTCACACACACACAACACCCCACCCCGCTTTTCCTTCCTCACCTCATGCTCAGTGATGTTGATCAGCAGTTCCTGTTGAAGGAATTGTTCAAGGATGTACTTGGGAGCCATGTCTACTAGAGACTAAAAGAGAGAAGAGACATTGAGGCTGTAAATTAAGAAAGGGACTTAAGGAAGAGAATTGATGGGAAAAGGGGAGAGACAGAAATACAGAAGTTGCAATCCCTCATACTGGTACTTTAAAGATCAGATTCAAAATTTCTCCCTAATTCTAGGTTGATTCTCTTCTTGATTAGTTTCTGTTCATTGTTTCTTATCTTGCCTTCTGATGCTTTGGAAAATAGGCTGACCCCTCCTTTTTGTGGCAGTCCCTCAAATATTGGAACACTGGGTATCATGTCTTCCCTAGTCCTTCTCTTCACTAGTCTAGACAGACCCAATTCCTGCAACCGTTCTTCGTATGTTTTAGCCTCCAGCCCCCAAATCACCTTTGTTGCTCTTCTCTGCACTCTTTCCAGAATGTCAACATCTTTTTTATATTGTATGATTAAATACTGGATGCACTATTCCTAGTGGGGTCTTACTAAGGCTTTATAAAGCAGTATTAATACTTTACATGATCTTGATTCTAGCCCTCTATTCATGCAGCCTGATTGTATTGCCTTTTTTGGCTGCTACTGCACATTGTTGGCTCTTATTTATGTGATTGTCCACTAAGACAATCAGATGGGCTGATGGGCTATTCAATGATATGTTGACATCCATAAAGATGAAACATGTGCACAAATATTAACATTAAGATGGTCGTGAAACAGATTTCTATGACCAATACTCGGAGAACTTTCTAATTTGAATGATGTTCTCTATTAAAGACAATGCCTTAAGATATAGCCCTCCCCTGAGAAGAGATCACTGTTCTCTGAAAATTACAGGTCAGGATCTCTTAGCCAGCAACGAGATTATATCAACATCCCTTCTGCCGATTCAAACTCAGGTACCTGTTTTGCAGATGGAGTCATGCCTTGTTGCACCACAATCAAGGCCCGGGTAATATTTTCCTCTTGCATTCGCTGGCAATACATCTTGATGGTCTTAATCCCAACTTTTGGTTCCTCTGAAAAGAGATTTTTGTTTGTTTGTAAGTGGAGAATATCCATGAAATAAAATACTTTGTTCATTAGGCCTGACATCTGCTTCAGGATTAGAATTCAAGCTCTCATTTAATAATAAATGAACTGAAAGGTTTAATAATAAAGCAGGAAGCTTGCAACTCCCATTTTTCAAACAAACATAATTTCATTGGCTGGAATTTTATCCAAATAAAATTTCCAGTAGTACGCTAACTGTTTCTTTGCCCTACCATATAATCAAAAACAGCAGGATTAAGTATTTGTTAAATTGTCTAATGAAATATCATTTATTTTTATGTACGTCAAAAGTTGATTTAGTTGGGAAATTAGTACAGCTACGGAAGATGAAAGTTATAAGTATCTTACTCTTATAAACATGCGAACATTTAATCCATTATATGGGTTTTTTAGAAAAGGAAATTTCCTGAAAAATTTCTAACTACTCTCAATGGTATAAATTTTTTTGCTTGATCATTAATTTTTTTAAAAGATATGCCATAAGCTTCAGGAATAAATGCACTCCACTCATGAAACAGTTGTTACCATCAAAATAATTTTACTACACACTAAAAAGTATAGGGTTCATGCAGTCTGTATTTTAAAACAGGCAAAACAACAGATGTCGCATTTACTCCATTCGTAACCCTAACTCTGAAGATACACAGATGGTAAACGTCAGCTAGCAGAAAGAACTGATGAAGAGAGATGGGAAAATTCATTCTAGATCTTCAAAGAAAAGATTGGCTTTTAGGAACTTAAACTGAAAGAAGGAAGACACAAAAACAGAATAAAAATGAATTAATTCAGGAAAAGAGAGCAGAATGAATGAAGATGCAAATTCTAGGTTCCTGGAAGTAATAACCAAATCTATTTTTGGTATAATCACCTGGGAAAAAGACAAACATCTGATCTGTAGGATCATCGTTGTGGGCCACCAACACTGTGAGATCAGTACGCCGAGGACGCCCTTCACTCGGCTTATCACCAAACTGGGCTTTGAACTCTTCCAGAGTCTGATCCAATTCATCCTGTGTTACCAAATAGCCTCGATCGTGACACAACTGATTTAAGGACCAAAAAAAGTGCATTTAAATATTAATATAATAGTATGCTGAAGAATGCAAGTAACTATAGCAGCAAAATACAGGTAAGTCCTCAACTTTTTACCATAATTGAGCCCAAAATTTATGTTGTTAATTGAAACATTTATTAAGTGAGCTATGAACCATTTTACGACCTTTCTTGCCATAGCTGTAAAGTGAATCACTGCAGTTGATAATTTACTAACCCGTTGCTAAGTGAATCTGGCTTCCCCATTGACTTTGCTTGTCAGAAGGTCGCAAGAGGTGATCACATGACCCTGGGACATAGCAACGGTCATAAATACGAACCAGTTGACAAGCATTTGAATTTTGATCACATGATCAAAGGGGATGCTGCAAAGGTCATAACTGTGAAAAATGGTCATAAGTCACTTTTTTCAGTGCCATTGTAACTTTGAACAGTCATTAAGTGTTGTAAGTTGAGAACTACCTATAGTGAACCATTCATTTAAGAGCATATACAAAGATGTTCTAAGGCAACTGTCGACAATAAAGCAATCTCAAAAAATGGACTGACTTTGTCAGCAATCTAAATATATCACCTTTGAGGTCCCCTCACTGTTTTATATTTCCTCTTCCTTTTTATCCATTCTCATTCAGGTAACGTAATATATAGTCTCCCTTGAGCCACGTAAGTCCTGGTAAATACTATATACGGAAGCATTAATGTAGTTTTCTTGGCAACAGTATGGAAATGGTTTGCCTTCATCTAGATTGTTTTTCATTGGACTGACATTTGTCAGAAATGGTGTAGGGTCTCCTGCTTGTGCAGGGGTGTTGGACTAGATGATCTACAAGGTCCTTTCCAACTCTGATTATCTGTTATCTGACCTAAATATTTTGTATATGATCTGGGAGAACCGAAGCTAACTAAGAAAAATAGAAAATAAAGAGAAACCGGGCATTTTCTCCCTCCATAAGGTTCAGGTCAGAATGGCAAACCCTGACATCTGTGTCCTACCCCCGTTCCCGGGGCCCACCCTTCTTCCTCCTTCTCCTGACCTGCATGATTGTTTTCCGGATTTTCCATAGTCGATAAGTCTCCTCTTCGTCATCCATGACACTCCCTGACAAGACCGCCGCACGGATGCAAAGAAACCCTCCGGGATGGCTCCGGGAGATGACGTATGAGGCACGCAGCTTATGGGCAGTATAGCGCATGCGCAAAAAGAGCGCGAACCTAAGGAGAGAGATTGCGCACGCGCAGGAGAGGAGAAGTAGGGAGGCACGGGATCATAAAACAAATTGCTACCCTCCGGCTCTCCTTTCTGCCGTCACCATAATACTGCGCATGCGCAAGAGCTAAAGTGGGGCGAAAAAAGGGACGTTTAGGGCCTCAGTTTGGGCGGAGCGCAAGCGCAGTATATACATACGTGGTACTGAGTCTCCCTTTATCTCTCTCCATCACTTCTCCGCAGCTGACTTTGTTATCACGCCAAATTTGATAAAAGGAACATAGATTTATCAAAAAAGAACAAAATTATCTGGAGAGACGAAACTCTTATCAGAATCGACCTCATTTGCATAATGTTTAAGTCTAGCTTTGCTTAATCGCAATGAAAAAATTGCGAGAAAGTTAAATGTTATTTTTTTCTTGTCCACCATTGGAAAAGTTTGCCTAATTGTATAGGTCAAGGGTCTCCAACCTTGTCGACTTTAAGCCTGGTGGATTTCGACTCCCAGAATTCCCCAGCTAGGAGTCGAAGTCCTCCCGGCTTAAAGTCATCAAGGTTGGAGACCCCTGGTATATCATGGGGTGGAGCAATACATACATGTGGGAGAAAGGGGAGACGGCCAAATGTGGTTCTGTGCTGATGTCCCAGACAGCAGAGGTTCTGCCTGAGTATTGTGGAAATTGGCCCAGGAGATTTGGGTTGGCCATGAGAAGGATTTAAGACACATGTGGAGGACGAGGTATGACATCAGCCTCATAATATTGCTATGTCAGCCATGGCCTTTTTTTAACATACTCTGCAATGTTGCTTCATGCCCAGAAGAGTGAAGCTTGCAAGATGACAGCACAATGCTCCTTTCCTTTGCATTTTGACAAAAGCAATCAGCTCCTGTGGACACCACTGATTTAGGAGAACAGAGAACATCAACTGAACACCACAAGTGGTGTGATGCAGCAGCTAAACAGGCCAGAGTTAGGGTTAGTCAGCTGTGTTAACAAACATATGTGCCATAGATCACAGGAGGTAATAATAGCCCTAAGCATGGGTGAGACTCTACAGCAAGGGTCTTCAAACTTGGCAAGTTTAAGACTTGTAGACTTCAACTTCCAGAATTCCTGAGCTAACATGACTGGAGGAGGGATTCTGGGAGTTGAAGTCCACAAGTCTTAAAGCTGTCAAGTTTGAAGACTTCTGCTCTACAGTATTTGGTTATTATAGTCAAAACTATGGTTTCCCCAATAGTAATGTATGGCTGTGAGAGTTGGACCATAAAAAAGGGTGAGCACCAAAAAATTGATCTTTCAAATTGTGCTGGAGAACACACTTGAGAGTCTCTTGACTTGGAAGGAGATCAAGTCAGTCAATCCTGAAGGAATCCTGCCTTCTTTGGAAGGACAGCTACTGAAGCTGAAGCTCGAGTACTTTGGCCACCAAATGAGAAGAGAAGACTCATTTGGAAATGAGTGTTAAGTGAGTTTAGCTCCATTTTACAACCTTTCCAACCATAGTTGTTAAGTGAATCATGGCAGTTGTTAAGTTGGTAACATAGTTGTTAAGTGGATCTGGCCTCCCCATTGACTTTGCTTGTCAGAAGGTCACACATGACCCCGGGACACTGCCGCCGTCATAAATATGAGTCAATTGCCAAGTGTCTGAATTTTGATCATGTGTCCTTGGGGATGCTGCCACGGTTGTCAGTGTGAAAAATGGTCATAAGTCACGCAGTCAAGTGCTGTTGTAACTATGAACGGTCACTATATGAACTGTTGTAAGTCAAGGACTATCTATATCCTGCACTAAGTTTCTCAACCTTGGCAACTTTAAGATTTAGAATTTAGAATTTTAGAATTTATTTGATTTGTCAATCGCTTACAAGATAATAGGTATAAGTAAAAAAAACATAGTTATGAATACATGGATACATATAAGAAAAATAAAAAAATATATAAAAGAAAAATTAGGACAGGGACGGTAGGCACGTTGGTGCGCTTATGCACGCCCCCTACAGACCTCTTAGGAAAGGGTGAGGTCAATAGTAGACAGTCTAAGGTTAAAGTTTTTAGGGTTTGGAGAAAAAAACACAGAGTCGGTAGAGTATTCCAGACATTGACCACTCTGTTGCTGAAGTCGTATTTTCTGCAATCAAGTTTGGTGCAGTTTACCTTGAGTGTGTATCTATTGTGTGCTCTTGAATTGTTATGGTTGAAGCTGAAGTATTCATTGACAGGTAAGTCGTTGCAATGTATGATTTTATATACCATACTTAGATCAGACCAAAGATGATGTAATTCAAGGTTTTCTAGGTCTAGAATTTCAATTTCAGCTCCCAAAATTCCCAGCCAGCGCTAAGCTATGGGATGTTTTGATCACAAATTTCAAAGGAAATCACAACTGGCTGGGATTGTGCAGTTGACCAACCCAACTCAAATGCATCCCATTAAGTAGTAAGACGTGAGTCCTTAAAGGCTTTCGGCAGGTTGATTATGGCATTGTATGTATTTTTGTGAGCCAGAGTTCTTACACCCGATACATTATGCTGTGTTGGCAAGTTTATCTATACAGTACACAGCTCAAATATAAGCGATGAAATCAGGCAAAGGAATGCACAAACCACTGCCAATTATAATTAAAGTTAAATGTATGTAAAATAGATGCAGTGATCTGACACAACAAGAGTAATTGGGGATCATCCCTACTAAACTTGTGCCTTTGGAACTCCCTGCTTAGTTAGGTCAGATTAACCAGCCCAGATAAAAATCACTATTCTCTTGTGGTTAACTTTCTGCTGGTAGGAGATATACACACACATATATATGCATAAACATACACAGGCATTCACTGCTCATTAGTGTCTAAATAATTAGATTGATAGGTATCATTTTAATTACGATTGCCTTTTACATTGTGTCTTTGAACCTTTTATTTAACTTGCTTTGGTTATGTGTTGGAAGGAAAGTAAGGTAAAAAAAATGAATAAATCCTGACTTCTCTGAGATTATTAGTCGTTATTCATCCAGGATCAACACCCCACCTACTGTTTTCTCAATCCAGGCCTCAGTTAACAAATCCTAAAGTTGGATGGGCTGTTGAAACCAACCCCTTGCTCATTTTAAGAATCTATAAGAAGTCCACAATTTGCAACTATATTTGGGACTGGAATGTCCATCATAAATCATTGCGACTGTAAATTGAGCAAGATCAGATTTTATGACAATTTTTATAGTGGTTACTAAGTGAATCATATGTTTGTTAATTGAATCCAGCTTCCTCGATGTGTTTTGTTTGTTTTTTGTTGGAAATTAGCAGAAAAGGTTACAAATCCCAGTCACATCATAGGATGCTTCAACCAGTCATAACTTGAGCCATTTGCCAAATGCCCAAATTGCAACTGTGACCACAGGGCCGGGGTGACAGTCATCAGTGTGAATACAGGTCACAAGTCATTTTTTCCAACACCATCTTAACTTGAACCATTGTTATATGAACCATCATAAGTCAAGGACTGCCTGTAATTGAAAACAACAAGGCAATTATCCGGTCTTCTTGAACACATCCAGCACATGCTCAATATCATTATGAAACTGCTCCGAAATGTTGATGAGCATTTAGCTGGAATCATGATTTAAATCTATTCTGTTTCCAATGTTGTGGCTTTCTTTGAACTTCTGAGAGAGAGAGAGCTTTCATATTTTTGATGATGACAGTGGTGTGCCATCAAGATTGTGAGAACTTTTTCTAGGGTGATCCAGTCTTCAAACATTGATCCTTCTAATCTTCAATAGCAGAATATTTTATCTATATTTTATAGTGGCCCAGAGTTGTTTTATAGGGAAGATGGTGGCATATAACTAATTAACTAACTAACTAATAGACAGTTAGTTAACTAGTTAGCTAGGCAGGCAGGCAGGCAGGCAGACAAATAAAATTCAATCTCTCCCCTCTTATTTCAGACTGCCCTTTTAGATCTGATAAAGAGAGCATGCTTGCGAGTACCATAAGCTGGGGACCTAGATTTGATGGGTCCCAGGAGATGTGCCTGGGTTATGCGACCCAGTTATGCTACTTGGCTCTCAGGAAACTCGAGATTTGTCTTGATGGCCACTTTGCTGGGGGTCATTTTTATCCACTCTTTTTCTGTGGGTTAATATTTTTGCTTTTATGATATTTATTACTGCAGCTTTTTAGATATTTAGTTTTACAGTGGCTGCTTTATCTATTGTTTTGCAGAACCGAGAGTTGCCTTTGGCGAGATGGGTGGCTATGTAATTTTGGCATAAATAAATAAGTTTAGCCTTCAGAAGAATTAATAAGAACTTGGAAACATAACTATTCCCTTCAATCTTTCTTGATACATTTGAGTTTCTAACTTGGTGATATCTCTGTTATTTTCTAAACGTATCGTTTCTCTGATTTGTGGTGCACAAAACTGGGTAGAATTTTAAGTGGGCACTGATTTAGGCAAACTAGAATGGGATCATAAATCCTCTCTTTCTTTCTCTCTCTCTCTTTCTCTACTGTTTGTTGTTTATTCTACAAACACATTAGTTCCTTGACTTCCCTGTGCTATTTATGCCACATCAGGCATTCATTTCTTGGCTTACCAGGATGTTTGTATCATCACCAATGACTCTTGTTTTGAAGAGTTACTGTCATTATTATGCTTGTGTTTAAATCAGCCTTCTCCAGCCTCTCCCTCCCTCCGTTAACTGATTTATTGTTTGAAGATTTATAGGCCATCTTTTCTTCAGGAGTTCAAAGCAGCTATAGTAAGTGTTTCCTTATCTCATTTCTCCCACAAAACAACCCTGCAAGGTAGGCTAGGCTGAGGGACAACATGGGTGGCCCAAAGTCACCCAGGAAGCAATAGCTGAAATCTGAAGAAATTTTGGCAGAAGTAGTGTATGACTTGAACTGCAACCCTGATGTAGCTGCTAACCAATATGGCTTACATTGCAGGGTTGTTATTCATTCTCAGTCTCAGCTTGTAGCATGTAGATGTATACATTTTAACTAGATTGTGTTGTTTCTCCGTATCATATAATATATGTAGGTATTTGCATAATGTTGTATTTATTTATGTTGTCATGTTTATGTAGTGTACATTGGAGGTAGAGACACTTTGAGAACTGTATGCAATGAAATTTCATTTTAACGTATGTCAATTAGTGTACATTCACAGTGACAATAAAGTTATTCTAAGTTCTAAGTAGGAGAAAGATAATGGTGATAACAATAACAATCCCAAAGACTTTTGAAAGCTCGGCTATCCACTCCAAATACCCAGCCAGCAAGGGGATTCAGAGAATCCTCGATTGAATACCATTTGTTTAGTTACCGAAATTACAACAGTATTGATAAAAGTGACCTACAACTGGAACACTTACAACTATCACCGCATCCTTTTGGTCGCATGATCGGAATTCAGGTGCTTAAGCAACTGGCATGTATTTATGATGGTTACAGCATCCTGGGGTCATATGATCACCATTTGCAACCTCCCCAGCCGGCGTCCAACAAGCAAAGCCAGTGGGGGAGGTTGGATTTGATTAGAAACCCTGTGATTCACCTGTCTAATAATTGATTGATTGATTGATTGAATTTATATTGCCGCCTATTCGCCCATGGAGAATCAAGGCAGCTTACAGAATATAAAACCACATTTAAAACAATAAAAAACTAACAAAAAGAATCAAATAAATTAATAAAGTACAACGTAACAAATCCATCCCACAACTCCCACCCCGCTTTGCTTAACAACTGCGGTAAAAGAGATCATAAAGTCAAGCACGACTCGCTTAAAAATCACTTTGCTTCAGAATGAGAATTCTGGTCCCCAGTGTGATCATAACTTGAGGATTACCTATAACATATTTTTTATTAAACAGGACTTTATGCAATTGCTTGGCTGTAAAGAGCCCTCCAGAGTGATAGACCAATGTGTCAAATGCACAAGCTGAGCTATGATGAGCCATGGTGGCGCAATGGTTAGAGTGCATGCTACTTCTGCTGGCTGCCTGCAATTTGGCAGTTCAAATCTCACCAGGCTCAAGGTTGACTCAGCCTTCCATCCTTCTGAGGTGGGTAAAAGGAGGACCGAGATTGTTGGGGGCAATAGGCTGACTCTGTAAAACTGCTTAGAGAGGGCTATAAAGCACTGTAAAGTGGTATATAAGTCTAAGTGCTATTGCTACGAAGAACAGAGGAATATCATTTGCAATGTATTCATCTGCATTAAAGAGGAGTCTTTTACTTACAACCATTCATTTAGCAGCCGTACAAAGTTACAACAGCACTGAAAAAAGTGACTAACAACCACTCCTCGCAGTTACAATCATTGTAGCATCTTCACCGTCATGGGATCAAAATCCAACTTGACAATTGGCATGTATTTATGATGGTTGCAGCATGCTGGGGTCACAGGATTGCCATGAGCAACCTTCCCAACCAGCTTCCAACAAGCAAAACCAATGGGGGAAACCAGATTCACTCAATGGCCGCGTGATTCACTTAACAACTGTGCCCCAAAAAAGGTTCTAAAATAGGGCACCACTCACTTAACAATTGCCTTGTTAGCAATGGAGATTCTGTTCCTGATTGTGGTCATAAGTCAAGGACTCCTTGTATTATTGAAGCAGAAAAGAATCGTATAGAAACAGTTGTGGCCAATATTCTACTTTAAGTCATACCTAAATACAGGCTTTTCATAGAACACCCTGTAAGCTTGCTGGATAATAGTGACCATACTGAATCTGTATGAGAGAGATTTCCACGGGAATCATTTACAGCATCTTAAGCACTTTCCTGCCATTGTTGGGATAATACACAAGGCCTGTGTTTCTTACAGTAGTTTATTTCCTCAGGAATGATTGGATGATGCTAAATTCTCAAACGTTTTGGTCTCGGCACACTTTGACATTCTTAAAAATGATTGAGGAACCCAAAGAGCTTGGATTTTGTGGGTCATTTCTATCAATACTTGCCTGTATTCAAAATTAAAGATAAGAAATTTTAAAATATTTACTTGACTTCTCAGACTCCCCAAAAGAGTCTTGGAAACCTTGAGTGGCAGAGATGGTATTCAGCAGGTTCTGGTAGCGGACATTTTGAGTAGTTTGGAGAACCGGCAAATCCCACCTCTGACTGGCCCTGCCCCCATCTATTCTCTACCTCCCAAGTCCCAGTTGATTGGCTGGGTCTTCTTTGGTTGCCCTGCACAGGAGAACAGAGCTGGAAAGCAGGTTAGTGGGATGGGGAGGGAATGGGGATTTTGCAGTAACCTTCCCCTGCCATGCCCACCAAGCCACGCCCACCAAGCCACACCCACAGAACCGGTGGTAAAAAAAAATTTGAATCCCACCACTGTTGAGTGGGTCTCCAAACCACACTTGGGGAGCCAGTGAGCTTAAGGAAATTATAAATGCCAATCCTGATGATACAGGTAGTCCTTGATGTACGACGACAATTGAGCTCAAAATTTCTGTTACTAAGTGAAACAATTTCTTAACTGAATTTTGCCCCATTTTATAACCTTTCTTGCCACAGTTGTTAAGTAATCGCTGCCGTTGTTAAGTTAGTAACACGGTTGTTAAGTGAATCTGGCTTCCCCATTGACTTTGCTCGTCAGAAGGTCACAAAAGGGGATCCCACGACCCCCTGGGACACTGCAGCTGTCATAAATATGAATCAGCTGCCAAGTGTCTGGATTTTGATCACCTGACCATGGGGATGCTGCCAAGGTCTTAAAACAGTCATAAGTCACTTTTGTCAGTGCTGGTATAACATTGAACGGTCACTAAGTGAACTGTTGTAAGTTGAGGACTGCCCGTAGTGAGTAAATATTTTTGCATGGGACATCCTTGCCTTTTTTGATACCCGTCCATCCCCGTCCCCTCCATCGAAGGAGCTTCAGTGAGATGCGAGGAACATCCCAGGGAAAGAGAAATCTGGTTCTTTAGGGCCACCACATCGTTTCAAAAGGAGTAATTGAAAGACAGATAGAAGGAGTCCTTCCTGTTTGTAAAACTCAACTTTTGCTGAGCCAGCTGAGGATGAGCTGGCAAAAATATGCAAAGCCCTGTTTGTCTCTTAAATTGGTTCCTCTCCCTCCCAGGAACTGTTAGGAATGATTCAGGAAACAAATTGAAATTTTTTAAAAGCAGGCATGCACAAATCCTCGTGGCGCATAGCCACCTGAAGAAATACACTGTGGAACTGTGGAAATCGGCAGATGAATCATGGCAACCACTGGTGGGATTCAACATTTTTTTTTACTTCCGGTTCTGTGGGCGTGGCTTGGTGGGCATGGCTCGGTGGGCGTGACAGGGGGAAGGATACTGCAAAATCCCCTTTCCCTCCCCACCCCACTAACCTGTTTTGCAGCTCCGTTCTCCTGTGCAGGGCAACCAAAGAAGACCCAGCCGATCAGCTGGGACTCGGGAGACAGAGAACAGATGGGGTTGGCGGGGCCAGTCAGAGGTGATATCGCACAACATGCAGACTGGCAGATCTCCTAACAAAACCCTAGCCTAGACAGGAGTTACGAATACGTCTGGATTCCACATAATCTGTAATAATCCCAAAGCATAACTAGAAATAAAAATCTTTGTCTTTACATGCCACTTTCCTCCTCTTCCTCCTCCTCCTCCACCTCCCCATTAAAAAAAAAATAAAATTAGTCTTTTTCAAGGGTCTAAAATGTGAATCTGATTTAAACAAGGTGCTAAAAGACCTGGTAGTTGCATTCATGTTGCATCAACATACCAAGCTTCATTAGAGGTGGGAATTTTTTTTTTTGCGTGTGTATGTGTGTGTGGGAAATTTAGCATATGTACTTAGAAAAAGTGCAGAGAAGAGCAACCATGATGATTAGGGGACGGGAGACTAAAATATATGAAGAACGGTTATAGGAACAGGGCTTGGCTAGTCTAGTGAAGAGAAAGACTAGGGGAGACATGATAGCAGTCTTCCAATATTTGAGGGGCTGCCACAGAGAGGAAGAGGTCAAGCTATTTTCTAAAGCACCCGAAGGCCAGACAAGGAATAATGGATGGCAACTGAACAAGGAGAGATTTAACCTGGAAATAAGGAGAAACAGTGAGAACAATCAACCAATGGAACAGAAGTTGCCCTCAGAAGTTGTGGGAGCGCCATCACTGGAGACTTTCAAGAAGAGATTGGACGGCCATCTGTCAGAAATGGTGTAGAGTCTCCCACTTGGGTGGAGGGTTGGACTAGATGACCTATAAGGTCCCTTCCAACTCTGATTATCTGTTATTATACTAACTGAGCCCATTTGTATATTCAGTAAATACAGGTAGTCCTCGATTTACAACTATTCATTTAGTGAGTGTTCAAAGTTACAATGGCACTGAAAAAAGTGGCTTATGACTGTTTTTCACATTTATCACCATTACAGCACTCCCGTGGTCATGTGATCAAAATTTGGATGCTTGGCAACTGGTTCGTATTTATGATGGCTGCAGTGTCCTGGGGTCATATACTCACCTTTTGTGACCTTCTGACAAGCAAAGTCAATGGGGAAGCCAGATTTAGTGAACGATCATGTTACTAACTTAACAATTGCAGGGATTCACCTATCCGTGTTTCCCAAAAATAAGACCAGGTCTTATTTTCTTTTGGGCCCTAAAATAAGCACTAGGGCTTATTTTTGAAGGGTGTCTTATTCCCCTCCCCCCCGTGTATGGCAGGAGGGGAACGCCTGCTTGCTCATGGCGGGGCAGGAGGCCACATACTGAGCCAATGCTGCCATCATAAGGCAGGGGGTGGAGCTTCCCCACACGCCCTGTATCAGTTTCCCTCAGGGCTCCCACAACCAGGCCATCCATGCCTCGACACCTGCTTCACCTCGCTGCGGCACCAGCACACCACTCAGCCTCCTGCTTCATTGTGGCCGTGAGCAAGCAGTGACCACGCAAGCTCCTGCTGCTGTGAGATAGGTGTCAGGGCGTAGATGGCCTGGCTGCAGGGGCCTTGAGGTAAGCCGCTGTGGGGCAACTCCACCCTCCCTGAGGTAAGCCAGTGTGGGGCAACTCCACCCTCCCGCCTCATGGCTGTGGCACAAACAAGCAGCCAAGCAATAAGTAGGGCTTATTTTGGGTGTAGGGCTTATATTAGGTGCATACATAAAAACTTGCTAGGTCTTATTTTTGGGATAGGCCTTATTTTCGGGCAAATGGTAATTACTGTGGCAAGAAAAGTTGTAAAATGGGGCAAAACTCACTTTACTGTCTTGCTAAGCGTTGGAAATGTTGGGCACAATTGGCCTACCTTTAGATTTATTTAAAAAACCAGGTAATGGGGCTGGGGGATTCCCAAGAAAATGCCCAATATTTAATGTCTCAGCCTTTACAATTTTAAGCTGTATGGACTTCAAGTCCCAGAATTCCCCATCCAGCATGAAAATTCCCAGAATCCCCTAGTCAGTATCCCATGCATTCTGGGAGTTGAAGTCCACACATCTTAAAAAGATGCGGAGCTTGGGAAACACTAATCTGGTCTTTAGGTACCATGGCAGGAACTCCTAGCTGCCTCCTTAAGCTTAGAATAAGTTTTGTTTTGAAGCTGGGGGTTGGTGGGGTGGAACTAGATGGAAAATAAAAACTCCAAAAAAATATGGTGAAAAACAGCCCTGGTCTTGCAACACTCGTGGGATGCCAACTAGTTAAGCAGGAGTGAGGTTGTGGTGACGCAGTTCTAGACAGGTGAAATGCAACAAGGAAGCCCAAAATAGAATATGAAATCACCACTCAGAATTGTTGCCAAATTGTTTGTAATTTTAAAGTAATGTTGTAGACCTGTTGGAATGTGGATAATTCTGAACTAAGATCCATCATTCTGCAATCTAGGAGTTGATTCCCAAAACTACATCAATAATTTTTGCTTTAATTCTAAACTCTGAGGGTAAAAAGTTGTATGTATTTCTTTAGCAGGGGTGTGGGGCAGGGGGGGTCGGTTCACATATGCCCAGGAGAATGACAAGTATATAGAGTCAACGAAGTGTTCAAAGTGTTTATATCAGTAAATCCAAGAGATGTTGGCTTGGATTAAAGTAGCAGGAAGTTAAAAAGAGTTTCTGCTTCTCCTAAAATTCATGCTGAGTTTCCTCTTCTGTGATTGGGTTGTTTGCAAGCACTGAAACATCAAAGAAGAAAAAAAAACAAGTATATTTTTCCCTTTCGAAATTCTGAAAGTGGGTCAGATTTTGTTTATTTGCAGAACCAGTTTGATTGATGGACTGAAAACAAGCTGCCACCTTTATTTACCGTCTTCAGTAGCTGGTCACACATATTCAATTTTTATTTCCACCTTAGAAGATCTAAGATTGGATGCATTATGTCTGTTTAAGAGGTAAGTTGAAGTTGAAGAAGTGTAGGCTCCGACTCCCAGAATTCCCTGACCAGCCAGGCTGGCCAGGGAATTCTGGGAGTTGAAGTCTGCACATCTTAAAGTTGCCGAGAGACATTGACTTCCATACTGTATGTGGATGATCCATCCATACCAAAAGTACAAAATTGCCATTTTCAACATTTGGATGTTGTTTCTCAGGACAGTGTAAATTCCATTTAGGCTTCTCTTTAAAAATTCCCCTGCCAGGCTGATGCTAGAGGCTAACTCCAGCTTCAAAACCAATCCAGGTTGCGTCAAAGCCCCACAGCCTGCTTCTCCTCCTCCCAGAAATGATTGCAAGCACAGCATGGGAGATATTTTTCCCGGGTGGTGCTCTCAACTCTTCTAGGAGCAAATGGGGTCAGTGTGGCCTTAAAACAATGCAGCAGACTGGATTGGTCACATTCCATAAAGATCGGGGTTCCTCTGCTTTTTTTCTTCTTCTTTTCCCTCTCCTTTTAAAGTGGCTCAGGAGAGAGAAATTGGGGATTTGGGTCACAGCAGTGCTTTAAGGTGTGAACATTGTGCTGCCATCCATGGCCACGTTGTAAAGTTGCCATAAATGACTCCCTCTCAGCTCCAACTTAAAAGGTAGAGGGATACTAGCAAAACTGCCTAAGTCTTGTTAGTTTCTCTTATTTTGTTTTAGTCACAGTCTGAAATAAACGAACGGCAGCGCCTGGCTCTAAATGCAGAATTTGTCAAGCTGCCCCACCTATGCAGAGGACAAAATAAGCCATTTATTAATAGATGCTGTGATGTTCCCCCCACCTCCTCAGGCACTTAAAGCGGTATAAATATCCCAACAACAATCCTGTGAGGGAGATTATTAGGCTGAGTGATAGCAACTAGGAAAAAAAATTGATGGAGCTCATTTGCATGTGAAACCTAATTCACTCATCGCATTAAGTCAGGCTTTGGTTATTATTATGGAATAATCCACAATTGCCTATGCTGACGCAACACATTAAGCCATAGTTCGTAATTACAGGTAGTCCTCAACTTACAACCATAATGGAGCCTACTCATCGTGGTAGTAAGTTGTGACAAGTCATCACTCATGTGACTAACCTTTTTTTTTTTTTATGATGGTCGCTAACTCTTATTTGAAAAGAAAAATGTTGGTCCAAAGAAAAGCATTATGGTCAGTTCCAGGAGGCTCTTCTGACGTTCAGATTGTCCCTATTCTGCTTGTGGTATGTTTTTTTTTTAAACCAATTCTCTTGCAAGAATTCCTTAGCCCGTTTTTTAGAGAATCCCTCCATTAGAAAACAGAGGGGTAAACTTGGATGCAGTTAGAATTTCAGAATTTCAGTTAGCTGAAATTCTACAGCAGTTGTTTCTCAACGCATGCTGCCCGGGGAATTCTAAGAGTTGAAGTCCATCCGTGTTAACATTGCTAAGATTGAGATACTATGTCCTACAGTAATTGCCTCTGTTTCATTCACCTTCTTTCTTGCTAGGATTCCAAAAGAGACATGCTTGGCTCCACCTTTGGGATTTAGCTATCCCCGCCTTTCTGGGGAACATAGGTGTGCATTTTTCTTCTTGCGTTAGTATTCAAACCGGCTAGCATTAGGTAGCACCTTCACGCCTCTCTCTGCGGCACAGCTGGTTCAGCTGTCAGGATCCTCTTAGTCCTTCCCTGGAGCCCCTTTAGACTGATCTCGGCTGAAAAGCCGGGCTAAAACCACCACGTGAGCGTCGGAGATGGCTCCACAACTCCCTGGACATTTGATGCTTTTTCCTGTTTGCAGCTGCTGAGAACTTTAACCAGATGACTGACAGGCCATCCCAACCAGCCTCCTGCCTATTTTGTTGAAGACTTTTCCACCATGGCCCCACCTGGAAGAGGCTCCTTGCGGTGACGGCCCTTAGACCTGTGGATTTATTCTAAGCTCCTCGCCAGCTGACACCGTTGAAGCCCCATGGTTGTCCTTGCCCCTCTGGAAGCTGAACCGATTCTCCTGGCACTCGGCCTAGAGGGCCATGGGTTGGTGGAACCCACTAACCAGCTGGGCGATTGGATTCCCCTTGATGACCCTGCTGTGGGTCACTTCAGCCAGGGAGCCCAGAGACTCCGTTCGGCAGGTAGATACCACGTGTCCCTGGCCCGATGTTCACCGGCACGCACGCAGCTACCACCACCTGGAAGGCGATGTGCGCTGGCGGCGTCTCTATTCCTCCAATCATTTCTTTCTAGGCATTGGCGGTGATGGCAAAGTCGAAGGGACACGCCGGAAAGAGAGCCTGAACAGTAAGTCGCCATCAGCTTTCCTCAAAACTGCTACCCAACAGGCGCGTTGTCCCAAAGGTGCTTTTTTTTCAGGAGGCAACTGGGCTTTCTTGTTTTTTCTTTGAAGATGTTTTGCTTCTCATCCAAGGAGCTTCTTCGGCTCTGACTGGATGGTGGGGAATGGAAGGATGTATACTCCTTGCGGACGGCTGGTCATTTGCATCCTTTTAGAGGGTCGCTGAAGCACTTGGGAGGTTTATCTGTGTTTATCTCAGAGTCGCCTGAGTAGGGCTCCTGGTTTCTGTAGTCTGCAATTTTTTCTCTGGAATGGAACCAAGTGCTTCAAGGACCCTCTAACAGGATGCAAATGACCAGTTGTCTATGAGGAATATAAAACCTTCATTCCTCACTATCCTATCAGAGCTGAAGAAGCTTCTTGGATGAGAAGCGAAACATCTTCAACAGAAAAATAAAAGTCTAGTTGCCTCCTGAAAAAAGTACCTGTGGAACACACCATGATCTGGATGACTGAGAATCTCTACAGACTTCCAACAGGTATGTTGGACTACAGCCTTCATCACTCACACCCCCGGCCAAAGATATTTGATGGTGGGAAGTGACTGGGTACTTATCAAGAAGCCCTATCTTTTGATACTCAGATAGAATCTTCTAGTCCTCCTTCAGGATTAGACAGGTATTTGGAGTAAACTTCTTAAGATGATATCATTGGCAGATTCCATCAAAGAAATGTTTGCTAACAAGCTTGGAAACCATTTCAATAGTTCAGGAAGTTGTGAAAGAAACGAAACTTGGAAAGTCTGTCAGATTTTTGGAGACTTAATTGTGAGGGATTACTCATCAACGAATAAATCTGTCTGCATGACCTCAATTGTCCTCTTGTCACTGTCAAGAGTTTTTCACATTGTAAAATTAAAACAGAAACTATGGTTCTATTATTCTAACTGGTTTTCTTGTACACTGCAGAGGGTTGGACTAGATGAGCCTTACAGTGCCCCAGTTCTATGTCTTTTGTGATTCTATAGGCGGTCCTTAGCTTACAACCATAATTGAGCCTGAAATTATGGTTGTAAGTTGAGTTGGTTGTTAAACGAGTCACCGTGTGACAGCGCCCAGTTTTGTGGTGGTGGTGGTGATGAAGTGAATGCCATGATCATAAAGGGAATGCTACAGTCATTAAGTGAATGCTGCGGTCATTAAGTGAATCCATTTTTCTGCAATGGCCATTTTTGCTAGAAACCAGAAGTAAATGCTAGTTTCTGCTCCCCTCTCCCAAAAAAAATACATTGTGGTCACATGACCTCAGGACACTGCTAACATGTAAATTTTGGCCAGTTGCTGAATGCCCAAAATGTGATTATGTGACTGTGGAGGGGTGGCCATCAGAACTTCGAATCCAATTTATAAGTAACTCTAGTGAGGTCTTTCATAACGTTGAATGGTTTCTAAGTGACCGGTTATAAACTGAAGACTATCTGTGTTCATGACAGGGCTTATTTCTAGACTGAATAAATTCCTGGTTCAGTCTAGCTCCTAATCCCACCTCTAAACTCATCTTTTCCTTTAGCTGCACAGTTCAGGGTCCATCAGTGGTGGGATTCAAATTGTGGCAGGGGAAGGATACGGTAAAATCTCCAGTCAAAAGTGGTATTTGCCGATTCTCCAAACTTCTCAAAATTTCTGCTACCGGTTCTCCAGAACTGGTCAGAACCTGCTGAAGACCACCTCTGGGGTCCATCCTCTCTATGCTCAAATGACATCCCAGCTAGATTATTCTTGGCGTCCTGTGGACAATCTTGGACTGTGCTTCCCTCTTTCTCTCCAAGTGATGCTTTTCAATCAGCTGTCCTACCAGTTGTAAATAGTTGTAAAAGGGTGGCATACATTCCAGCATGAAATTACCTGTATGTGGATTGTAAACCTCTTGCAGCAAGAATCTAACCAGGTATTCTTTCAACACTGCTTTGGAGTTTGGGTTCTTGCAGACTGGAGTGTAACACCATCAGTCAAGCAAGATCTCCTCCCCCCCCCCCCTCTCCATACAACCACAATTGCACCAGAACCCAATATTCTCCTGTTTTAGGTGTAAACTGTGGGGCAAAACAGGAAGAAGTTGGCATTATTGCACCTATCTGGCAAATTGCCTTGTAGGAGTACTGTATCGTCTCTGTGTCTTGATGGATCCACAAGGATTCATTGCTATCCAACAAAAGCCCCCTCCCCCCAGCTCTCAACATCTCTGGGCACGTCGCAGTTATATATTTTGTGGCATCTTGAATACTTTTTATTATATTTGCGCAAGCAGAGGACCAGGAAACTACTGAAGACTGTGAGGCCTTGCTTGTGGTCACCCATGCCTTGGGTTTTTTTCCCCATCTGGATTAGTGCCCTTGAAGACCAACCAGAAGTTACAACTGATCCAGAACGTAGTGGTGTGTGCACCTCTATGTCCACCCATGTTGCGCAAGCTGTACTGTCTCCTAGTTGCTTTCTAGGTGCAATTCAAGGTGCTGGTCATCATTTTTAAAGCCCTACGTGGCACAGGGCCAGGTTATTCGCAGGAGCCCCTCTCCCTGAGGATACCATCCCATCCCACTAGATCAGATGAGATGTTCCTTCCCTGAAACATCACCATCTAGTGGGACCTAGGGAGCATGACTTTTCCGTGGCTGGCCCTACCTCTGATGGAGAACCTATGGCATGCGTGCCACAGGTGGCATGAAGAGTCATGTGTGCCGGCATGCGAGCTGCAGGCAAACTTACCTCACTGTGCATATGTGCCTCACAGCTAAATTCCAGCAGGTTTGAGGCCTTTTTCAGCCTGCCAAAGGCTTGAAGAAAGCTTCTTCAGGCTTCTGCAGGCTTTGCAGACCGAAAACTAGCCCCGTTTCGTCACTTCCTGTTTTTCCAAAAATACCAGAAGTGACGAAACGGGCCTAATTTTTGGCCTGCAAAGCCTGCAGAAGCCTTTCTCAAGCCTCTGGGAGGCTGAAAAAGGCCTCAAACCCGCCAAAAATCAGCTGTGAGGTGCAGTGCAGGTAAGGGGGGGTGGGGGGGGATTGCGTGCGCATGCGTAGGGGACATGGGGGGCGAACATTGTCTTCTGGGTGCTGGCATGCAAGTGCGAGCGTGCAAGCGCATGCACAATTTTTGGCACAGGAGCCCAAAAAGGTTAGCCACCACTGCCCTACCTTATGGAATAAACTTCTCCCGGTGGTTCAGCAGGTCCCAATCTTCTTAACTTTCTGGGGAGGCCATAAAAACCTGACTCTTTAACTCAGGTTTTGGGGAGAATGGTAGAGCCTGCACAGAGTTGTAGGGGGCACCCTAGGAGATGGATCGAGGTGCTGGGTTTTTAGGGGTATTTTTAAATGGTTTTTATAATTTTATTGCTATAAACTGGCCAGAGTTGTTTAAAGCTGGGCAGCTAAGCAAACTTTTTAAATTAAAAATAGATTTTATTTATTTATTTATTTAACTTTTATACCGCCCTTCTCCCTAGGGACTCAGGGCGGTGTACAGCCAATCTAAAAACCCCAACAATACAAAAGTTAAGAAAAAGATTAAATTAGATTAGGCCGAATAAAAAGCCCACCCCACCCCCTTAAAACCCCCTAATTAAAATTAATGGAGACACATTAAAACCCTCTCTCAGCCCAGGCCGGCCTGCTCGAAAAGCCAGGTCTTCAGCGCGCGCCTGAAGGACCTCAGGTCCATGACGGTACGCAGTTCCGGTGGCAGAGTATTCCAGAGGGCAGGGGCCGCCACAGAGAAGGCCCTACCCCTTGGGACCGCCAGGCGGCACATGGTAGCCGACGGAACCCGGAGAAGGCCTTCCCTGTGTGCTCGCACTGGTCTGCTGGAGATCACCGGTAGGATGCGGTCCTGTAGGTAACCTGGTCCAATGCCATGGATCGCCCTAAAGGTCAGAACCAGAACCTTAAAGCGAACCCGGAAAGCCACTGGCAGCCAATGCAGCTCGCGCAGGAGAGGCGTCACGTGGGCGCTACGTGACGCCCCCATGATCACCCGCGCGGCCGCATTCTGCACCAGTTGGAGTCTCCGGATGCTCCCCGCAGGGAGCCCCATGTAGAGGGCATTACAATAGTCCAGGCGAGAGGTGACCAGGGCCTGAGTGACCGTGCGCAAGGCGTCCCGATCCAGAAAGGGCCGCAACCGGTAGATCCGACGGATCTGATGAAATGCCCCCCTGGAGACGGCCGCGACATGGTGTTCAAGCGACAGCCGCACATCCAGGAGGACTCCCAGATTGCGAGCCCTCTCTGTGGGGGGCAAAATTTCCCCCCCAATAGCCAGCGACGGAGTCAACTGGCTATATCGGGACGCCGGAAACCACAGCCACTCGGTCTTGGATGGGTTGAGCCGGAGCCTGTTCCCGCCCATCCAATCCCGCACGGCCTCCAGGCACCTGGACATAGCCCCCACAGCATCGTTGGGGTGGTCCGGGGTGGAGATGTATAACTGGGTGTCATCTGCATAGAGATGACACTTCACCCCAAGACCACGGATGATCTCGCCCAGCGGTTTCATATAGATGTTGAACAAAAGAGGGGAGAGAACCGACCCCTGAGGCACCCCACAAACCAGGGGCCTAGAGGTGGACCTCTCCCCTCCAGATAAGCGTGAGGTGGACCTCTCCCCTCCAGATAAGCATGAGGTCCTAGAGGTGGACCTCTCCCCTCCAGATAAGCGTGAGGTGGCAATGACATTTTAAAAACAATGTGAGCGCCTTCATTTCAACTCTGATTCTCAAGTTTTAAGTGTAATACAGACATTAATTCCCGAGGCAGGCAAGAAATCGTGGTCTCTGTTCAGCTCCAAATGGATTGATAATTTTTCAGTGTTAATCTAATTTAACTGAAACTTCTTTTCAAAATTGTTTCCTCAGATTGAAATCATTCTTCTGAAGTTTTCTTTGCTGTGAAACCTAAAACTGCTTAAAATCAGCAGCAGAGAGCTTGTAAGGTATATAGATAGCCCTTCACTGGTTTCTTAAGAGTAATTTTTTTCAGTGATAGTATTACATAGAAAAACATGTATCTAATTTAAATTTAAATTTATTTTTTGTTCTTGCTTTACTCTGGAGGAAGGCTCTGGGGGGAAAAAGAAGTCAGTTATCCTCTCAGACAAAAAAAAATTATGAATCACTTGTTAGCAAAATATATTTTCTCCTACAGTATTTCCTTATTAGTGAAAAGTGCTAGTTATTGAAATTTATTTCTTCCAATTCACTTTGAGGATCGGCCATCATTGATTTGGAAATGATGATACACATTTAATACAATTGAGCTACGTTTAGGAATTTATTTATTAAATTTCTATGCCTCCCACCTCACTCTGCAAAGCAACTCTATAGGAAGAGTCCTCCCGAGGTTTTAGGAAAACGATTTTGAATTAAATTTAAATTAAGAAAATTTTAGGAAACACTCCTCTTGAGGTTCCTGAGGAGAAATGCCAAAGATGAATATTGAATATGGTTTTTTTAAGTGATGAAGCTAATAATAGTCAAATTAAAAGCTTGGGCTTGACGAGTGAATAGAAGGAAGACAAGGAGGGAAGTGGCAGGCAGCCCAGCTTGTACACTTGTGTGTCTACAGGTAGTCCTTGACTTACAACACTACATTTAGTGACTGTTCAAAGTTACAATGGCATTGAAAAAGTGAGTTACGACTGTTTTTCACACTTAAGACCATTGCAGTATTCCCAAAATTCAGGTGCTTGGCAACTGACTCATATTTATGACGGTTGCAGAATCCTGGAGCTACGTGATCACTTTTTGTGACCTTCTGACAAGCAAAATCAATGGGGAAGTCAGATTCACTTTATAATGGCAATGTTACTAATAATAGCAGGAAAGATGGTAAAATGGGGCAAAACTCGCTTAACAAATGTTTCACTTAGCAACAGAAATTTTGAGCTCAATTGTGTTCATAAGTTGAGGACTACCTGACCTGTAATCATGCTCAAGCTTTATGTGAGTCATTGGGCAAAATGTCTACTTGCTGACAGGATTTAATCCAGGCTCTTCCAGGAGTGTTTCGGGCATTCCTGGAAGGCTCTGAATATTTGAAAGTCACTTCAACAAAGCCTCTGACTTTTGAAGCCATCCCAGGTATTCAAGACAGGAGGTTTGAAGAGGACACAAATACCAAAATTGTTGCTTCTACAGAAGCAGAAGGAAGTCATGTTTAAATTAAATCTATGGGTGACAGGCATGAAAGACCAAGAAAAAGTGGCACAGAAGTATGGAACTTTTTCCAACCTTGTTTTACTTGGAAACACTTCTGGATTTCGCATTTGAGATGAGGTGGGGAAATGAAACTTTGACTTGGGATTTTGCTGATTAGATAAGTTTGTGGTTATAGAAATGGCTAGTATGTATTAGCATGTAAAGGTAAAAAGTTGAGACTGCAACTATCTTATTAGTGCTTTTATTTCTTTTCCCCTCCTTACCCTGCTTTTTTTCCCTTTCCCTTTTTCTTCCCTCATTTTCATTTTCTTTTGTATTTTACATCTTGATAAATGTAATAATTTTTTTAAAAAGGATGGAGTTTTTGGTCTTGTCAGACTATGGCTGACTTTTCACAATATACAAAACAATATACAAATCTAGGCTAAGAAAATATAATTTAGTTTCATCCTAATTTTAGTTTATTCTGCTTAACCAGGTTTGTTAAATTCATTCTTTTTGGGGCTTGTAGAATGCATTGAATAGATTGTGTGAATGTTTTGCTTGGCCTAGTTAAGGGTGTTGTACGCACAAAGCTGTTTATCTAAAGCTTAACATACCACTCTATGCACAAAGAGATATTTTGGCACAGTGTGGTGGCCAGGTTTCTCCACCTGAAGGTTCCCACAATATGTTCCAATGCTCTTCTCTTGTAGAGAGATCCAGCATTTCAACATCTGTCAGGATTTATCCAAGAAGCAAGACTGGAACCAGTAGGCAAGCTCACAAGAACATCTGATAAATAATCTTTATTAAGGAAACTTAGGAAGACCTCTGAAAAAAATCTAAGATCAGGCCTTATCTGACAGCATCAGTCTTTGAAACAGAGGTGTCCAACCTTGGCGACTTTAAAGACCTCTGGGCTTCAACTTCAATCCATGCTGGCTGGGGAACTCTAGGAGTTGAAGTTCACAGATCTTAAAATGGCCATCCCTGTTTTAAAGCTTCTTATATTTCTTTTTCTGCCCTAGGTAAATAAGCTGTTTGCCCTCACTGTTTTGATCCAGCATTCCTCTTTCCATCTTTCTCTTGTTTTGGCAATGATTACATGGTTCCCAATCCTTTCTTTTCCACACATCCCTAGGAAATGTTTGATTAGTGTTTGCATTCTTAACAAAAGTAATTGTGATTTGTCATTAAGGGACATAGTATAACAGAATAGAGTAACAGAGTTGGAAAGGGACTTTGGAGGGCTTCTAGTCCAACCCTCTGCTCAAGCAAGAGCCCCTATACCATTTCAGATAGATGGTTGTCCATACTCTTCTTAAAACCTCCAGTGTTGGAGCAAGTTCTATCCAAGTTCCACTGATTAATTGTTCTGTCAGGAAATTTCTCTTTGGTTCTAGGTTGGATCTCTCCTTAATAAGACATTCTTTGTCACACACCCTGAAATTCCATTCCACACCATGATCAGTCCATATTGGGAACCTCTGGTCAAAGACATGACATCACCAAGTGGCCCTTGGCACAAATTCACATGATCTGAAAGCCCCCGATACTATCTGTGTCACCAATGCTGGTCACAACTGGGAAGCCTACTGCCTTATGTTTATGGAGATTCTTAGTCATCCAGATCATGGTTGTCCCAAAGGTGCATTTTCAAGAGGCAACTGGACTTTCTGGTTTTTCTTTGAAGACGTTTCGCTTCTCATCCAAGAAGCTCTGAAGAAGCTTTTGGGATGAGAAGCAAAACGTCTTCAAAGAAAAACAAGGAAGTCCAGGTTGCTTCTTGAAAAAGCACCTTTGGGATCTACTGCCTAGAGGAAAGGTTTCTATCAAAAACTTTCTGGCTAAACGAGCCTCGTCACCTAGTTTGTGCCCTGTGATGTGCTTGACCATGATTGAATAAACTGCCATTGACTTGAGTTCACATAATGAACTAAGCACCACGGGCTTTTCAGGCAGTCTACTGAAACTAGACTAGATGTGAATCTGTATAACTAGGAAAAAGTGTACATGTTTTTGAGCTTGCAGATCTAGGGAACAAAAGTTTGTGCCAGTTGAGGTTGGAGATTGCACTTGTCCTGCAATCAGTTAGTCCTTATCAAGCAAACTTCTCCAAACAGGGAATGGACCAAGAGGGAAAAGAGGGGCGGACAGCATGTGTTAGGGATACATCTTTTAATTAACCATAAGCAAGAGCGGAAAAAGAGGTTTACACAAGTAGGAAGAAGTGTACATGTTTTTGAGCTTCTGTTATTGACACATTGAATTTTGCCTCAAAGATCTTGTTCATTGATTTTAAGTGTACCCTACAAGCATGTCATGACTTGGAGTTCTTGGTGCTCTCTGAGCTTGGTTGTTTGCTTGCAGACGTTTCATTACCCAACTAGATCATCAGTGCAAACCCCACGCTCCCTGACACTGATGATGTTACATAATTGGGTAATGAAACATCTGCAAGCAAACAACCAAGCTCAGAGAGCACCAAGAACTCCACAGTTCAACCTTCCGCTACATATATTCTGTTCTATTGGAATGTCTTTTGAATCAAGGACCTGATTTAAACCTTGAAAAATATGCCACAATGGGGATGAGGCCAGGATAAAGTGAATAATTCAAAGCAGAAAGGGGTATATCCTGAGTAAAACAGTATATTTCTAAGATCCTATCTTCTTGCTTTTGTGAGTTGATCTTTTAATGAAAAGAAGGACTAGGGGTGACCTAATAGCAGTGTTCCAATATCTCACAAAGAAGAGCGGCTCAAGCTATTTTCCAAAGCACCTGAGGGCAGGACAAGAAGCAATGGGTGGAAACTAATCAAGGAGAGAAGCAACCTAAGAACAAAGGAGAAATTTCTTGACAGAACAATCAACCAGTGGAACAACTGGCCTTCTGAAGTTGTAAATGCTCCAACACTGGAAGTTTTTAAGAGAAGATTGGATAACCATTTGTCTGAAGTGGTATAGGGTTTCCTGCCTAAGCAAGGGGTTAGACTAGAAGACCTCCAAGGTCCCTTCCAACTGTTATTCTATTCTATTCCTATTCCTGTTCTTTGATCCCTTAGTCACTTATATTCTCCAGCTATAAAATTGCTTCATTAAAATTAAAATGGAACAAACGCTAGGGAAGGTGAGTGATGTAACTTCAGGGCCTTCTCTTTGGGAGCACCCTCCCTCTGGAACGAATTGCCCCCGGAGATGAGGACCGTCCCCAACCTATTGACCTTCCGGCGCACACTAAAAACCCACCTATTCCATCTAGCCGGTCTGGCCTAGAGTTATGTGTAATGGTTTTAAATTCAGTTTTTAAATGGTTTTAACTTTCTTAATTCCCTACTTTTTAATTTTTAATGCCAATTTATTTAATCCTTTTAATGTATTTTAAATTATTGTATTTGTATTTATATGTTTTTATTTGGCTGGGCACCACCCTGAGTCCTTAGGGAGAGGGGGCGGTATACAAATTTGAATAATTAATAAATAAATAAACAAATAAACAAACAAATAAATAAACAAATAAATAAATAAAACTTCAGCTCCTTCAATACACTAGGACAGGAGTGTCAAACTTGTGGCCCAGGGACCAGATGCATCATGCGCTGGCCATGCCCACCCCCGGTTTAGCAAAGGGGAAAAAGTTGCAATACGTCACGTGATGTCATGGGTTGGACACCCCTGCACTAGGATGTGCACAAGCAAACATGCACAGAGATTTGCGTGTTGGGAAGCAGCTGCTGGTTGTTTTAGCCACAGGCTTTGCTGCCAATAGCTTTGGGAAGTCCTTGATTTGTGTTAATAGGCTCTTTCCTATTTCCCCCTCCCCCCCCACAGGTATCGTGGAGATCCGTTCTGTACAGGTGGGAACCGTGGCCATTCGATCCATCCACAGTGGCTTCTACTTGGCAATGAACCGAAAAGGGAAAGTCTATGGAACGGTAAATGGAATTGCATGCCTTTTGGGGAAAGGGGGAATTATAGGTAGTCCTTGACTTAGAACCACAATTGGGACCAGAATTTCCATTGCTAAGCAAGGTGGTTTTTTTAAGTGAGCCAAGCCTGATTTTACCAACTTTTTGCTACGGTTGTTAACAGAACCACTGTATTTGTTAAATGAATCATACCATTAAGTGAATCCAGCTTGCCTCATTGCTTTTGCTTGTTTGAAGCCAGCTGGAAAAGTCACAAATAGCGATCCTCTCAGCCCGAGAGCCAAGGATGTCCAACAGTGAAAGTTCTGAACTAGGAATGGGAAGACTTGGGTTGAGTCTCCTCTTAAGCAAAAAAAAAAAAAAAGTAACTGGCTGATGGGTCCCGTGTTTCTCAACCATGTGTGAACTTCCAATTCCCAGAATTCCCCAGCCAGCATGCTAGAGTAATGAAAGCCCTAGAGATTTAGATATATGAGATTGATCGATCGATTGCTAAAGGATAGAGGGATATATAGATGATTGAAAGAAAGAGATGACAGACAGACAGACAGACAGATATAGCACCGTGGTGGCGTAGTGATTAGAATGCAGTACTACTTCGGCTGGCTGCTCGAGTCTCACCGGCTCAAGGTTGACTCAACCTTCTATACTTATGAGGTCGGTAAAATGAGGACCCAGATTGTTGGGGGCAATAGGCTGACTCTGTAAAACCACTTGGAAAGGGTTGCAAAGCACTGTGAAATGGCATATAAGTCTAAGTGCTATTGCTAGATGATGATAGTTAGATAGACAGACTGACAGACAAATGATAGAGATGGACGGACAAACAGACGCGGACAGACAAAGTGGGACAAAAGCTAAGGAAATCACTTTCTTTCTGTTAGACCTATTTTGCAAAGTAACTGGGGGGAGAGATTGAAATAGCAGAATAACAGAGTTGGAAGGGATCTTGAAGGTCTCCTAGTCCAACCCCCTTATCAGGATAAAATGGAGACAATCCCCACAGAAGCTGCCTTGAGCCCAAAGGCAAGAGAAAGCTAGTAAGCCAGATTTCCAGTTCTGTCTTTCCTTCACATTCAATCGAATTTCTCGTTTTCTGTCTCTCTCTCTCGCTCTCACCCCCATCGGTCCGTCGTAGAAAGCATACAGCCCCAACTGCAAGTTCAAGGAACGTATTGAAGAGAACGGCTACAATACTTACGCCTCTTTCCATTGGCACCACGAAGGGCGACCCATGTTCCTCTCCCTCAACAGCAAAGGACTGCCACGACGAGGGACGAAGACCCGCTGGCAACATCTCTCCACCCATTTCCTGCCAATGCTGGTTTCATGAAGGAGGAACACTCTGGACTACTTGATCAACCGTGCACTATTTTTCTTTTCTTTTACGATCCTGTAATCTCTTAATTCGGGGTAGAATCTGAACAGCTGGATGGAGCTGAGCATTTACTGGCCAGATGCCTATGTGGAGTTTGCAGCAGACATTTTCTCTTTGTGCCCTGAGAAACATCTGTCACTACTAGGATTGAACTCTCAACATTCTGAGTGGGAGGCAAACGTCTTCACCACTAGGCCACCATGCCTCTCAACTATGCACTACTATATGATGTATTTAAGAATTGTGTGTGTGGGGGGGTATATTTATTTTTTGTAAAAAATAAAAATAAAATGAAGGAAAAGCAGCTTGGAATTCAACAGAATAAAGACCATTAGGAAAGATGAAAGAGGTATGCTTTTTCATTTGCTTTCTCTTCACTGTGTGTATTTTACCTTTCTGCCTTCTTGAATCTGTGAGCAAAATTCATCTTGAGGGCTACCGAAGCTGGCTGCCCAGCCCCTCATCCCAGGATGGAGGTCCAGTCTGCTGCCCGCTAGGTGTAGAGAATCCAAAGGTTCAAATCTCCCTACCTGCTTTGATCAGCAAGGCAAAAGTTGGCAATCTTGGCAGCTGGGACCTATGAGTCTAGGGAGGGCGATGCAGAATGAGTGGGGTTGCATCACATCTGAGGGGCAGAGGTAAGGTTTTCCGGTTTTGCATGAACTGGGTAATGCAAATGGAAGGAAGGGTCTATCTATTTATCTACCTCTGTCTGTCTCCTATTTCTATCATCTAGCTGTCTTTCTCTGTCTATCATCCATCCATCCATTCATCCATATCTATCTAAATCTTTAGTATGCCTATGTCTGTCTAGCTACATCTGTCTGTCTATATCATCTGTCTCCTATTTCAATCATCTAGCTGTCTCTGTCTATTCTATCTATCCATCTATCTCTCATCTGTCTATCTCTCTTTAATATAACTATATGTCTATGTCTATCTCTATGTGTCTATCTATATCATCTACAAGTACCTCTCATACACACATCTGTATCTATCTATCTATCTATCTATCTATCTATCTATCTATCTATCTATCTATCTATCTATCTATCTATCTATATCTATCTTTGTCACTGCGTTTGTTTGTCTGAGGAGCTTTCCACAGAAGTTTACAAAATAAGCTGGGCTGATTATCAAGTCTCCATAGTAACAAGATATGAGTGTCTTGTGATGTTATGTTTTACTGCGCATGTGTGCAGGGGAGAAGTTTTACTTCTACTTCATCTTTCATTATAGCTTTCTTTGCTTGCTTAGTAGAATGGTACTGCTGTTTCTTTGTTTCTTAGTTATTTTGTAAATAAAGTATGCTAGCAACAGAAAAACACGATCCATTTCCTGTAATTTATAAAACTGAATGTTTTCGTTTTGACAATCTTTATATCTTTTGTCTGTCTAAATCTTTAGTATGACTATACGTCTGTCTATCTACATCTGTCTATATCATCTGTCTCTTATTTCAATCATTTAACTGTCTATTCTATCGATCGATCGATTTCTCCTCTGTCTATATCTTTAATATGTCTATATCTCTGTCTGTCTGTCTGTCTGTCTGTCTGTCTGTCTATCTATCTATCTATCTATCTATCTATCTATCTATCTATCTATCTATCTATCTATCTATCTATATCATCTATCTACAAGTATCTCTCTCTCATACACATCTGTATCTATCTATCATCTATCCTATCATCTATCCATACCAAATTTGCCCATCTTAAGATGTGTAGACTTGCTAGCAAGTTAGCAAATTTGGGAAACACGCCAACATGAAACAGTAGCAGCCATTTTGAGCATTCATGGTTGTAGAAATTATGCTCCAAAAGCATCAGGTAATAGAAAAAGTAATGGAAGAAAGGACAGAATTCAGTTTTGGCTTAATCTTTCAGCCTTCCAAAGTTAGTCATTATTTCAAGAGTAGCAAGAAGGTAACCCAATCCCCTTTTGGATAATTGCCTAGAAAAGAGAAAACCCTTCCAGTCATCCCGCATTAGACTCAGCCAGAAAAAGTCCAGCATGCTTTTTGAACAGTCTAAACTAATATAGCTCAACATTTGCAACATTAAGATGTGTGGACTTCAACTCCCAGAATTCCCTAATCGACACTGAAGGAGGCTCAGTCTCTTAAAGTTGAAAATTCAACTCACTAGTGCAGTTATGACTGCAATAATACTGTGGCATGACCTCAAACTGTCAACCAGTCCTAATGAGGCCACCAGGAAGCCTCCGAAATGTAGACTGGGAAGTAAAAACACCATCAACACACAGACACTGGAAGTGACAAAGTTCTCCTATTTCAATGTCTATGGAAAATGGAGGGAACACAAAAGGAGCTGCACTTGTGGGACAGTCATTCCTTGGTGTCACCAAATTTTGATCACGTGACCATGGAGATGCTGCAATGGTCATAAGTGTGAAAATGGTCATGAGTCACTTTTCTCAGTGCCATCATAACTTTGAACAGACAGTAAACAAACCCTGTAACAGGTCCTGAATATTTTACACAATCTTTAAGTTAACAGATCTTAGGTACCTTGGTTCAAAAATTGTTGAATGTAATGCACTTTGGTAGCTAACTTGAGAATACAAACAGAGAATACGAAGATATTTTGCAAGGCTAGTACAAGTTGAAGGAGAAAGATACACACTAACACTCATATCTCACAGATTTTCTACAGATTAAGGCTGCAGTTTCATGCATTTTGCCATATTCTAAATTCAGTGGGATGTATTCTGAGCAGACAGAAATAGAAACCATCGTACAGTTTTCATGGTAACAACATGCAAGTGGTTAGCACTGCCTTTCAGAATGCTTTTTTTCAACTTCCCAAAATAGGAATATTCCCCAGCACTTCCAAGAGGGGTTGGGAGTATGAGTGTGTGAATTCCAAGCTGTAGCCCACAATTACATAGCATTGCAGATGCAGTGATGGGCTTTGATCTGAAGGAAGCATATTATTAAGACTCATTCCCCCCCTTCAAGTATTTTTAACCTAAAGAACGGTTGTCACGGTGTCGTTGAAATCCGCAGAGGGCAGGCCAAGATAAAAACTAATCCATATAAAATATATGTTTTTAAGAATGTGTAAAGATGGGAATTTGGCACAACAGGGCACTATTCTTCTACAGGTGTAATATACACATAGACACGCATATACCACCTTGCAATTCTTACTGAAGCAACTCTGACCAGCTTACATTATTTTGTAAAAATAGATGCCACCATCTTGGCTTGAGGGAGGATGAGGTTATAAATTGACCTTCTCCAATATGGGCTCCCTTGAGATATTCAGGCACACTCTGACTTACGACCACAATTGAACCCAATATTTCTGTTGCTAAGCAAGATAGTTCAGTTTTGCCGTATTTTACAACCATTCTTATCACAGCTGTTAAATGAGTCAGTGCAGTTGTTAAGTTAGTAACATGGTTCTTAAGTGAATCTGGCTTCCCTCATTGACTTTGTTTGTCAGAAGGGGCAAAAGGGGATCACATCACCCTGGGATGCTGCAACTGTCATAAATACACACCTGTGGCCAAGTGTCTGAATTTTGATCATGTAACTATGGGGATGCTATAGCAGTTGTAACTTGTAAGTGTGAAAAACAGTCATAAGTCACTTTTTCAGTGGCATTGTAAATTCAAGCAGTCACTAAACCAGGGGTCCTCAAACTTGGCAACTTTAAGACTTGTGGATAGCTGGCTGAGGAATTCTGGGAGTTGAAGTCCACATCTTAAAGTTGCCAAGTTTGGAGACCTCTGCACCAAACAAACAGTTGTAAGTCCCTATGGACTTCAATTTCCAAAATTCTCAGCAATGGTCTGGAATGTGGAATTCCAAGTTGTAAAACCCAACGTTAAGGGGGACATACACCTTTAGATTTAAAATAAATAAATAGAAGGAAGAAGCAAAGAGGAGGCTGGGTGGGGTAGGGGAATAAAGACCACAATAGGCATTTGACTTCTTATTTATTTATTTATTTATTAATTACATTTATATACCGCCCTTCTCCCAAGGGACTCAGGGCGGTGAACAGCTCATCTAAAAACCCCACAAAAATACAAAAGTTAAAAAGTAATTAAATATTTAAATCAGCTGCTGACTAAAATTAGGAAACCCTCCCCCCACCCTTAAAAACCCAAATTTAAATTTAAAAATGGAGATCAAATTTAAAATCATTATCTCAGCCCAGGCCGGCCTGCTCAAAGAGCCAGGTCTTTAACGCGCGCCTGAAGGCCCTCAGGTCCGTGCCGGTACGGAGTTCCGGTGGCAGAGTATTCCAGAGGGCGGGGGCACCCACAGAGAAGGCCCTACCCCTTGGCGCCGCCAGACGACACATAGCGGCCGACGGCACCCGGAGCAGACCCTCCCTGTGGGAACGCACCGGCCTGTTGGAGAGCGTTGGCAGAATGCGGTCCTGAAGGACTTCTTGAGGTTGATAACATTGATTTGGAAACAAGGTGAATCTGAAAACTGATTTCATTTAAAAGGCATTTAATCACGTTAAAATTTCAGTCAACACGACAGCTTTCAGCACGACCTGCCACCTTCATCAAGTCCCAATTAATGACTTTTTAAGGGGCTCTGTAGCTTCTGGCTGTGCTTTTCCAGGGGCCTTAGATGAGGGCTCTTTGTTACAAAAGCTGTACCCCTGACTAACACTCTTCTGAAGTGTTTTGGGAATGTTTGAAAAAAGATTTATGTAGCAGATGCCTAAGTGGGTCACACAGATTTACAACACTTGTTAAACTGGGGAAATGAATCACTGGGTCATCTACTCCTGACCTCTTTTGAGCTGTGGGTGTACAAATTGCTGCTGCCCACACACGCAAACCGCTTCCCCATTAGATTTTTCTTAAATGCTTATTGGGGCTTGTTGGAGTTTAAGTTTCCCCCTTTAAGGCACATCCTGTTTACAGCAACCAAGAGCTGCCCAGCCCGACTAGAATATTTAAAACAGTTTCTCATTGGTTAAAACAAAAAAAAACCCAGACCAGTCAGAAACACCCGTTACATGAGGAAGACACTGCAATGTTGGGCACTTCAAAGCAAAGGACACTCAGCTTTGCAGGAATGAAAATGGGACAGATCGTGTTGAAGATTCTGTGTTTATTATGCAAAGGTCCACATCCTGGCTCTTGAGGATACCAAGAGGCTTGGAAAAGCATCTCCAATGGGCAGTGTTGGAATCCAACTTCTAATCTCCTAATCCCAACCCAGCGTAGCTAAACTAGCTGAGTAGGACACTTGGTTGGAGAAGGCTGGTGAAATCCAGCAAATGGGCTAAAAAATAATTCAGGGAGATTATAAGAAAAGATCTATCCAGAATGCTTGTTTGTTTGCATTCTGCTTTTATTATTTTTTACAAGTAACTCAAAAGTGGCGATTATATACACTTTCCTCTTCCTCTTTTCCCCACAACAACCCTCTCTTGGGTTGAGAGAGAATGACTGGCCCAAAGTCACCCAGCTGGCTTTCATGGCTAAGGGCGAGACTTGAACTCAGAGTCTCCTGTTTTTTAGCCTGGTGTGCCTTAACCACTACTAGACCAAACTGGCTCTTGGAAGGAAACTAGCAGTTATATGAAACATAGGCACTCTGCATGAAAAGCTCTCCTGGCTTCAGTTCTTGTCAATCATCAGTGAAAAGATGTCACCTATCTAGTGGTGACAATTCCCTGCCTCGAAGAAATTGATACCAGTTGATTAGGGAACTGATTCCAGTTAAGCACCATGAGATAAGGAGGATATTATCTGAAACAGGGCTCTCCAATCTTAGCAATTTTAAGACTTGTGGACTTCAACTCCCAGAATTCAGGTTGAGGAATTCTGGGAGTTGAAGCCCACAAGTCTTAAAGTTGCCAAGGTTGGAGAGACCTGATCTGAAAGACAACAAGTTCTGGCATAGAAGATCTTCCCCAATGTGGCATTTAGTATCATTGGCAGAACAGGAGGAAAAAAAAAAACTCAGGATGTTGGTCATAGCAGCAGAATCAAAACCCTGTTTTTTTGCATACACTTGCAGTGGTGACATCTGGAGGGGAGGACAATCTACCCATCAACACTTTCCTTGATAATGATCCAATTTCCTGATTTTGCCTATTTTAATTGAGATTCTTTTACTTTAAAATAAAGGAACAAATCACTGAAGCCAGCTGCGGGCCTCAAGCATCACTTAAACTGCCAAGGCAGAATCCCCCCATTTCAGAAACTAAAATGGAAGTTGACTGCAGTCCAGAGTTTGGAGGTCTTTTGCTATATGGTCCACCATGTTAGCCATTTTGAAAGAGTACCATCACGTGCTCCCAAAAGTCCAGATGTGCCAATTGAGCCTGCATGGCTTCTAGCATGCAACATCTAATTGACTCCATCTTCCGAACCATTATAGTGCCAAGTGCTCTTTTGCGTTGGCTCTCTTTGGAGAAACCTCATGGATTCTCCCCAAAGGTCATTGCAAAGTTTGTAATTCTCCTTGCTGAACTGCTCAGTTGATGTTGTATGAACCAGGACATCAAGTTAAACAGTACTAGGGCTTTGTCTGGGCATACGAAATTCTCTCTGGAACACCGAGCATTTTTTATGAAGCCAGTCAGACTGTGCCACCTTTTGCACAGTTGAATGTGCTCAGATGTTCCTTCCCTGTGGACATTAAGATTGGCCTCAACTTTGACACTCTTTCTAAAGGCCCTGAAGACAATGGTTTTGCCCATGCGCTCGGGACATCAGAGTGATACGGAGCCCATCAAGTGATTGGTTTGATTGTTGTCGCCAGAGGGATTGGCGTTTATTCGGTTTTGAAGTGAGGCTTTTTCTCTGTAAGCCACACCCAGAGTCCACATGATAGCTTGGTCTCTGTGGCGCAATTGGTTAGTGTGTTAACCAAAAGGTTGGTGGTTCGAGCCCACCCAGGGACACAGGCAATTTCCTTTTCCTGGAAATAAGGAGAAACTTTCTGACAGTGAGAATAATCAACCAACGGAACAGCTTTCCCTCGGAAGTTGTGGGAACTTCATCACTTGAGACTTTCAAGAAGAGACTGGACTGCCATTTGTCAGAAATGGTGTAAGATCTCCCGCTTGGGCGGGGGGTTGGACTAGATGACCTACAAGGTCCCTTCCAACTCTGATTATCTGTTAAAAAAAGATAAATCATCTCAACAAATAAATAAAATCTGTGGCTACTGCTAAGAAATCTGTATGGATGTGCCAAGCTCCAAGCTCCATTTTTCCCTAAAGCTGTTAAGAGGTTATTTTTATAAAGGCATGATGATTTCACCGCAAATACATGGATTGCAAATCATTTTGCTTTATTTATTTCAAAGAGCCCTTCGGATGTGAGAGGATATTAAGGCTGTTCCGTTGTGGCTCGATTGTATTCTGGGAATGAAAATAAATTCTTTCAAACAGGTTTTCCGGGCACAAGATACTTTTGTTTTACAGCTAGTCCTTGACTTACAACCTTGTTTAGTGACCGTTCAAAGTTACAAAGGCATTGAAAAAAGTGACTTACAACCATTTTTTACACTCACAACTATTACAGCATCCCCAGGGTCATGTAATCAAAACTGGGAGGATTCCCAAATGATTCATTATTTATGATGGTTGGCAGTGTCCCTATGGCCATGGGGACAACCTTTTAACAAGCAAAGTCAATGGGGAAGCCAGATTCACTTAACAATTGTGTTACTAACTTAACCAGTGATTCACTTAACAGCTGTGGCAAGAAAGGTCGTAAAATAGGGGAAAACTCACTTAACGGCTCTCTCATTTAGCAACATAAATTCTGGGTTCAACTGTGGTCATAAATCGACGACTATCTGCACTTAGCTTTGGCTAAGGCTAGGGAAAAAAGGCTCTGCTGGAGGAGAATTAAGGCTTCTCGTGGTTACTATCATTTCCCACCACAACCAGACAGGTAGCCCTCAGTTTATGAATACAATCAGCCCAAAATTTCCCTTGCTAAGTGAGATAGTCAAGGTTTGCCCCATAACTTAGCCACCCCTCTTGTTGCCTTAAGTACCTCATATAGTTGTCGTGGGGAAAACAGGAGGAGGGAGGAGTATTAGGTATGTTTGCTGCCTTGAGTTATTGATAAAAATAATAAAAAAGCACCATAATCTTGGACAGTTTGAAAAGCTAGTTGTTGAGACTAGTCAGAAAATGGCTTTTTAGTAACGCCAATCCAAAAGAGGAAGGCTACAAGGTTGTTTAAGCAATCTGTGACCCATTTATCCTGACATCTGCAATTTACAATTGGCAAAGATGCAGACACACACATACCAATTAAGGGCAAAGAAAATAGAGTTGGTTGTGCCCAACTGTTTGAAACACCAAACCTATAGGCTCTCCTTCTGCCCCACAGACAGAACCGGTAGGGCCACAGTCTAGAAATCTTCTCCATCTCCATCTCCAACTCCTCCATTCTGCAGTTCTTAGCTTCCCACCTGCCTTCCACCCTATCAGATTCCTAAAAGAGGATTCATTGCTCTTTTGCCAAGATTGTTGAAGACACCCTATTTTCAGCCTCCGCGCATCCAATTTTTGGCCTCCGTACACCCCATTTTCGGCCCCCGCCCGTGCCGTTTTCAGCCCATTTCTGGCAGCGGGGATTGGCAGCGATAGTGGCACCGGTGATCCCCGCCAACTGGAACAGGCTGTAAATAGGACTCATGGAGGCAGAAAATGGGGCGCGTGGAGGCAGCAATAGGTGGTGATGGGCGGCGATCCCTGCGGCCTGAAACAGCTGATCGTCAGGAGGTATAATCCAACCGCCAATCAGCTGCTAGTAGTGCTAACTCAGGCTGTGCTGAACCTGACCAGGCGGTTTGTTGTTTGCTGCAAGGAAGCAAACTGCTGGGAGGCAGAGGCCGAAGGGTGGGGGCTGGCAGGTGGGCGGGGCTTCAACAACATTTGCTCTATAAGACAGACATTTCCACCCACTTTTTTTTTTTGGGGGGGGGGGGGGAGTGCATCTTATAGTGCGAAAAATACGGTACATATGGCTAAGTTCACAATTTGGAGATCTTCTCCACTTCTTTGGGACCATCAGGTTCAAACGCTTCCTAGAAAATACAGGTAGTCCTTGATTTACGACCCCAGTTGAGCCCAACATTTCCACTAAGCAAGACAGTTGTTAAGTGAGTTTTGGCTGCCCTACCGGCCATGAACTTTCGAGGCACCACTGATTCTATGCCCCCCCCCCCCAAAAAAAAGGCAACTTCATTACATCTGATGCATTCCACCACCAACCCTGCCAAAGTACCAAGTGTAGCCCCTATGCAGCAGGGCAATTAATATTATATCAGCTCTCCCCATCTGATTTCTAGAGCCCAACAGGGTCTGAGATCTGTTATCCACTGAACAGCACTTCTGAAACTCACCAGTCTCCTGGTTTACTGGCCACTCCTGCCCTGTAGTCACTGCCCAAGTACAGTAGTCACATTACCAACAAGGGAGCCCTCCCTTAATCCATGCTCAACTAAATCTTGGTGATAACATGGTTTGAGCAATTGATGAACATCTACCACCTGGGCCAGTGGCAGTCAAATAACTATCCTGTGGATATTTTGAATCCTTAATTATATACTCCTTAAATTTATTCCAAACATTTCCTCCAGGATCTTAAAGCTTGGGATATTAGCATTTCTCCCTCTAGGTTAACCTTTCCCAATTTGGCATCTTCAAAATGGGTAGACGTCGATTTCCGGAATTCTCCAGCCTAGAAATCCACACATCTCAAAAGATGTTATGTTTACCGCACAACCACCACCCTGTAAGATAGTTAACTGAGAGACAGCAACTAGACAACTTCATCCAATGAAGTTTCATGACAAACTTAAGACTTGATCCAACCCAACACTTTAATTATTCCACTATGTTGATTCACAATTGCCATAATCCACGATTATTGGTCTTGCTGAGATTGAGTTGTAAGCCCAAAGAAGGGGAAGATACTGGAGTGCCTATCCCAGATCTGATATATTGATTCATGTAATAGGAGAACCCAAAGTTGCTTTTTCAAGAGGCAACTGGACTTTCTGGTTTTTCTTTGAAGACATTTTGCTTCCCAACCAAGAAGCTTCTTCAGCTCTGACTGGATGGTGGGGAATGGAAGGATTTATATTCCTTGCAGACAGCTGGTCATTTGCAGTTTTTTAGCAATTTGTTAAGGCCACCTGGAGATTTATCTGGTCCTCAGGGTCACCTGAGTAGTACAAATGGGTGTGGAGTCTTCTTGGAACTGCTGAAAGGACTGTGTTGTACTATAGACTGAAGACAGATATTGTAGCCCTTTGCACCCCTCAGGTGATTCTGAGGACATAAATAAATCTCCAGGTGGTCTTAACGACTGGCTAAAATAATGCAAATGACCAACTGCCTGCAAAGAGTATAAATCCTTCCATTCCCCACCATCCAGTCAGAGCTGAAGAAGCTTCTTGGTTGGGAAGCAAAATGCCTTCAAAGAAAAACCAGAAAGTCCAGTTGTCTCTTGAAAAAGCACCTTTAGGACAACCATGACCTGGATGACTGAGAATCTCCATAGATGTAATAGAAGTTTAGCATTTTAAATATATGGGATGGGACAACTCCTGAAAAGTGGAATAGACTGAATAGATTCCACAGATCATTTGCTTAATTTTTAGATGACAGATCATCAACAACTTTTCTGAAAGAGGCTGAAACTAGCTTCACATCTTCAATTGTTAGAAAATGGGCACAAGATACCTCCAAATAGCCCTTATGATAGATTTTAAGGGCGAACTGCTTAACAGCCTAATTCTAGAACAAACTACCCTTAAGTTACCACATCCATAACCTTTCTCCTTGCAGAAGCCCCAACTACATATTCCCCCATTGGATGGTTAAATCCTAAAAACAGGGGCCCTCCATCTTGTTGAATCAATTCCATAATTGGTAGAAGTCCTCCCTTCCTCTCCTCACTGGAGATAAAAGGGGAAGAATGGCTTCAGAGAAATCAGAACGAATGGATCTATGGATCCTTGCTGCCACCTACTGGTTGCCATGCAAAAAGCATCCGGCCAAGGATGGGGCCTTTGCAGCCATAGAACCTGCCGGTGTCCAGTCTGGGATGACTGGAAAAACCTGTTTTGAGAACGGTAAACTTTTCTTTAACTTACATTTCTCATGCCAGGACTTTTATCTTCAGTCAGGGTCAGGCTTCCTTTTTTGCAGCCCCAGACTGCTGTCAAAGCATCCTTAGTTCAGAGTGGAAAGGGGCCAAATGTTTTATTCTAGATTGGGCTTGCAGGGAGGGGTAGCAAGCCCCGTGGAGGCTCTGTGCAAATATCTGGTTTCTAATTAAATCTGTTGCTGGTAAGGGGGCATAGCGGTCTAGTGGTTAAGACGCTGGGCTTGCTGACCAGAAGGTTAGCGGTTTGAGACCCAAGCACTGCGTGGCAGGTTATCTCCTGCCAACCTAGCAGTTTGAAGGCATGCCAATGCAAGTAGATAAATAGGTACCATTTTGGCGGGAAGGTAACAGCATCCTGTGTGCCTCGGTGTACAGTAATGCCGGCCACATGACCATGGAAGCATCTTCAGACAACGCTGGCTCCTTAGCTAGGAAACAAAGAGATGACCACTGTCCTCCTAGAGTCGAACATGATTGGACAAGGGAAACCTTTACACCTTTAATGGTTGTTGTTAATGATCTGGGTAAGGCTGGGAGGGAAGACCGCAAAAATAGAGGAGAGGAGCTATTTCCCATTTTCTACCTATTAAGTTGCGGACAGGGGATTGTGGACTCTCCCGCAAAAGCCTTCTGCACAAGGGTGGAAAAACAGTGGCCTGAACCAATCAAGGTTGGACTCTGCTTACCGTTTGTCTCAGCTTGTCTGCCTTCTCCCTTAACGCTGCTGCGGTCCAACGGTGCCCTCCGATGACCAGCGCTGCTGGGTGGGTGCTTTGCTGGCAAGGTAGGCCTTTACAAGATACAAGCCCACTTTTGTAACAGATCCTTTTCTTGCAGGCATAGCTTGAAACAACCCAAACGGACACAAAGAGGTGTGGAACAGACAACCACAGCAGCATCCATCAGATTTGTACAGGTAGTCCTTGACTTACAGCCATTCGTTTAGTTACCGTTCAAAGTCACAACTGGCCCTGACCCAAAAGTGACTTATGACCATTGTTTCACATTTACAATCACTGCAGTGTCTCGTGGTCATGTGATCAACATTCGGATGCTTGGCAACTGGCTCATACTTATGATGGTTGCCGGGTCCCGGGGTCAGGCGATCCCCTTTTGCGACCTTCTGACAGGCAAAGTCCACGGGGAAGCCGGCTTCACTGAACGAACGTGTTAACTAACTTAACCACCGCAGTGATTCACATGAACAGTGGCAAGAAAGGTTGCAAAATGGGGGAAACGCTCACTTAACAGCTGTCTTGCTTAGCCACAAAATATTTGGGGGTCAAATTGCGGCTGTAAGTCAAGGACCACCCGTACGGAACAATTGAACGGCTTCCAACGCGATGAGAGATGGTATTTTTCATTTGCAGAGGGTAACAAAAGAGCCCTTTGGGGGAAGGACAAGCCCAGGACTTCACAGACCCGAAAAATACTGATTTCTCAGAAAGAACCAGGAAATGAATCATCCACTGCTGACTTCTTCGGAGATTTCTTTCCACATCTTAATTTAGTCAACCGCCTAGTTACTTCCCAGGTTTTCCCCAGTCTCTTTATTTTTTTTTTGTTTTTGAGAACCCCCTGCCCCACCCCCCCAAGCGCCTTTTGCTTCATCTCATCTTCTCCTGAAGGCACAAACCCAGATGCATCACAGGCTAGAGCTGAAATGTCCATTTATTTAACAGCAGTAATAATTTAAAATTATAAAAACCCCTTTCTCGGTATCGACGTGTCAAAAAAGGCGGCGTTAGTAACAGGGGAGGATGGGAGCAGGAGGGAGGGAGGGAGGGAGAATCTGTGCAGAGTCAAGAAGTGGCTCCGATTGTTAAATTCGCTCCCCACTCCTCCTCCTCCTCTTCCTCCCCCCCCCCAAGCCTTTGTTGCTGGTGCCTAAGGAAAGAGCCTCGGGAGCTCCTCCAGCAGCAGAAAATCCACAGAGGAAAAGAGGGGGGGGGAGAGCGAAGAAGGATCTCTTGTGACATTTCTACTTCCGAGGGTTGGTGTTGTCAGCTGACGCCGAGATGGGAAGTGGGGGGGGAGGGGGTGGGGAGGAGAGAAAGAGGGAAACAAACACTTGTCAAAATTATATTTAAAAAAAAAAAAGAAGAAGAAAGAGAAAGGGATAGACAATCCGTTTTTGCAACGCCCCTTTGGAACTCCGGTCTCCCTTCAATCCAGTGCTTGTTCACGTTCCTAATCCCGGCCGCTCGTCACGCAAGCAGCGCGGGTCGGGACGGTTTTTGAGAGTCCGCACAGCAGCACGAGTTTAGAGAGGGAGGCTCGTTCCCCCCACCCACCCATACTCCCTGCCCCCCCCTCCCCCCGGCATTGTCCCTTGAGAGAATGCAAGATTGAACACCAAACGTCGGGAGGAGGGCAGAGAGGGGGGGTGGGGGGCAGGAAGGAAGAGAGCGCAGGAAGTCAAGAGGGTCAAGGGGGCGGGAGGGAAGTGTGTGGAGATTTCCCATTCCCAGCCCCTCCCCACGGCTCTGTACTGGACGTTCCCCACCCCACAGATTTTCCCCCTGGTGGTGGTGGTGGGGGGGGCCCGGGGGCGGAGAAGCAAGGAAGGGCTATGACATTAGAAAAAGAGCATGAGAGTGGCGACGGGTTTTTTTTTTTGCTTGTTTTCTTTTGTTTTAAAGATTCATGAGTTGTTTGCGGAGTTTTCGTTACTTGGTGAACTGGAGGAAGAGGAGGAGGAGGAAGATGACGAGGAGGAAGCAAAATTCATTGCGGAGAGTCCAGGTGGGTTTGTGGCTGTGTTCTGCCCGCTTAAACTTTTCCGACACACTGGGCAGGTGTCATGCTGGGGAAGCGGGTGGAGACCAAAAAAGAGAGAGAGAGAGAGAGAGAGAGAGAGAGATACAGAGAGCAAAAATGTTAGAAAACAGGTATATTTGGCCCATGTCTCGGTGCTTAAATACAGGCACTCCCTGACTTACGGCCATTTGTCTAAGCGAACAGTGCTAAAAGGATGACTTACAACTGACCCTTGCACTTACAATAGTTAAAGCATCGCCGTGGCCACGTGATTCCCTTTTGCAACCTGACCAGCCAGCTTCCAAGAAGCAAACCAAGGGAGGAAACTGGCAGGAAAGGTTGCCATTTGCAGTCATGTGATGCCTTGCTTAACAACTGTAATGATTTGCTTAATGACCGCAGCAAAAGAGGTTGTAAAATTGGCTGTGATCAGCTGACTTAACAACAGCAAGTGCTGAATGATGGATTCTCTGAATCTTATTGGGGCCGTCAAGTCAAAAACTAAAGAGGCCTTGGAGAGATCTTAAGGACAAACATAGCACAGGATGGCAATTCTTATAGTGAGCTGCAGACAAGCGCTGTTTTCCTGCCTCTGCCCATTAATGCATTGCACTGCCCTGTTCTATAGTGTTCCTTGTACCCAACATGCCACACAGGGGCCCTGAATCACAGTACAGTGGTACCTCGGTACTCGATTGCTTCAAAACTTGTAAAATTTGGTACTACAAATTTGGTATTTTGATGGGAAAATGTTGTCCCAGTACTCAATATTTGTTTAGTACTCGATGAGCAGCTACAGGAAGAGAGAGGCAGCTGTGGAGAACTGACAGGAAGTTGGCCATGCTGGGAAAGTCACTGACATAGGAAAAGGGACAGACAGAAAGTTCTTCCTGGCCGAAACGGGTTAGGTGGTAAGTCATGTGGTTTGTTTAGGACTCATCCTTTTTAGTATTTGGTGCACCTCTCAGAACCAATTAATGCCGAATACCAAGGTATCACTATATTTCCATTGGTGGGAGCTTGTCATTGAGTCAGAGTCTACTTTGAATGGGTCCTTCAACAATTAAGAATTTTGGGTGAGAAAAAATAAAAATGGCATTGTAAAGAGTCAGGGTGATGGAGAGGGAAAAGCTGAGGTGCTGGAAATAAACACAGGGCCTATGCAGATGGTATTCCTGGGGGAAAAAAAATAAAAGCACGTTTGATAAAAATGGGATTAAAAGGGCAATGCAACACTTCAAAGGCAGATGTGCTTCACGGCATCTGCAGGAGCAAATGAGGTCCCTGTCTGGGTGACTCCTTTAAAAAAATGGTGTCTCTTCTCAAGTTGTGTGGGAACCGGGGCTGGGCTGTCCTGTCCTGTGCAACTGGCAGTGCGATCAAAGGAAAATATTGTTTGGTTTAATCACACAACTGCAGGCTAAGATTACTGAACCACAAGCCCCGCAAAGCAAAACTGACAAGAGAACAAAACTGCCTCTACAAAATTGTGAGGTTTTTTTTTGCTGGAGGCATTTAATGGCGGCTGAAGAGCCATCTGTGGGTGGGTGGGTGGGAAACCTATGCTACTGACAGTTGGATGAAATAGTCTCTAACTCCCTAATTCCAATTCAACACTAATTCCAGTGTAACGCCGTGCCAAGGGATCTGTCCCCCTCAATCCCAATCTTCAAAAAAAGATTATAGTAAAAAGCTCATCTGTTTTAAATGGACTTTAACTAAGACGATTTACCTAGCATGCTGTAAGCTGCTAATGCCTGGCCTTGAGACTGACTTTTCAATTACAAAGCTTTGGGAATTATTGGGCTTTAAAAATGACTTTCAAGGGCTGTATATTGATTTCTAGACAGGATTTTCACTTAAAAACAAAAAGAGAGGGGGGAGGGGGCTTATTGCAGGAACAAACCCTTAAAAAGAAAGCGTTAGGCTTCTAAGGAAACAGGGAATCCAGCAGAAGCCTCACCGGAGAGAAGGTTGCACCTTGGGAAAAGCTTTTTTAAAACATTGAACATCAGAGGCATATTCCTCTCTCTTGGTTTTGTTTAAAGCAAAACAATCGTTCCGCTGGAAAATGAATGATCTTGTGCAGAGGTGGGCTTCAAAAATTTTAGCAAAGGATTATTTGCCTGGTTGCTGGTTGGCCATGGCCTAGTAGGCCTCTTGCATCATTGGGGGAGCGGGGGAGAGATTTGCCCTCCCCGGGCTCTGGAGGCTTTCCTTGAGCCTCCGGAAGGGCAAAAACGGCTTCCCCAGACTCGAGGCTCTCTGGAAGCCAGAAATGGGTCCATTTCTGGCCTTCCTGAACTTCCGCGAGGCCCATTTTTCGCCCTCCCTGAGCCCCCCATGCACACCCTGCACTTACCTGCATCCAAAATGGGCCGTGTGAGGACTCCTGGGAGGGGAGGGGTGGGGGTGGGGCAGCCAGGAGTGGGATTTGAGGATTCTCCAAACTGCACAGAAACTTAAGCTAGGGGTTCTCCAGAACCCCCGCGAACCCCCAGCAGCCCACCTCTGATCTTGTGTCAATCGTTGAAGAATGAGGCAGGAAGACAAGAGTACAAAGCTACAGACGATTCCCCCCACCCCCGGCTAACAAATCTTCTCTTAAAAGTCCTTTCTTCCCCCTGTTCAATCTCCAAAGACATCTACTATTCTCTGCCACAATTGAAAGAAGTGTCTGAATCACAGCAGGCCAAAGGAAACCAGGCTCCCATTGGGGACCCTGGTGGATCGTCTCCAGCCTCCCTAAAGCAGCAGTGGACATGGGATGCTCTCTGCTCAAGTCCCATCCATAACTTCCCCTGACAGCTCACCTGTTCCAGCCACGGGACTATGCAGCCATCATGGAAGAGGTGATTGCAGGGTAATTGTCGCACGCTCTCGCCAACTTCATAATCTTCCTTACAGACGGGACATTCCAGTCCCGAAACTACAATTGGGGAAAAAGAGAGAGAGAGAGAGAGATAAATAGAGCTGAGCTACAGGTAGTCCTTGTTTAGTGACCACAACTGAGACCAGCAACTTTCACTGTTAAGTGAAGCAGTGGCTACATGAAAACGCAACAGTGCTTATGATGTTAGCTTTCCTTTCTGCTTTAAAGACCCGTGAAGGTTGTAAATGTAAGGAAATGGGCTGCAAAGTTACTTTTTCCTTGTTACCGTAGTTGTGAATGGTTGCTAAACAAGGAACACCTGTACAGGTGCTTCTCCACTTACAACCATTTGTTTATTGACTGTTAACTTACAATGGCACTAAAAAGGGTTAGGACTGACCCTTCCATTTACAACGGTTGCAGCATCCCCACTATCACATGATCAAAATTTGGGCGCTTGGCATCTGGCATGTATTTACGATGGCTATTATCAACCAACCTCTTTTCTGGGGTCTGATGAGTGTTGGCATCGGGTGCCTCAACCCGGCGTTCGGTTCATCCCGCAGCCCCAGTTCTGCTTACTAAAAGTGGCCCACTTTTAGTAAGCCTGGCTCCATGCCAGCGAGCCGGGGTTCTTACCCATTTGAAGTTTGAGAATAGGTTGAGACTGTTTCGGCCCAAAGACCTTTAATCATTCGCTTGACTGGATAAAACTGCGGCAGGCCTTGTTCCCATGAGCGCCAGCCAGGGGTGGGATGCTACCGGTTCTGCCCGGCTCTATAGAACCGGTTCTGTGTTTGCTGCTCTTTGGCCCACCCACCCTCCTTTATTTCCTGCTTTTTCAACCTCAGCTGCTTTGCGCGGCACAGCTGAGGTTGAAAAAGGAGGGGAAAAGAGGCTTTTCGAATGCTGCGCACCTGCGCGCAGTGCTTATCAGCTGTCCAGGCGGCACAGACTAAGGTTATGTTACTGGCAGCCAAACTGGTAGTAACGCCGGTTGAATCCCACCCCTGGCACCAGCTAACCTGAGGGAATTTCGGAGGGAACCAGCTACCACAGGACTGTCAAACTCCTGGCCCGTGGGCCGGATGCGTCATGCGCCGGCCACGCCCACGCCCGGTTTAGTGAAGGGAGGGAAAGTCTCATGTGACACTGCCAGTGACAACGTGAGTTTGACACTCCTGAGCTACTGGATGGTTCAATTAGTCTTTCCCACGTATATCCAGGTCGGACGAACATCCGGATCTCCATTTGCACCCTTCCCATTCAGTTTCTGACAAGGAAAGGCAACGGAGAAAACCGGATTCATTTAACAACCATGTGATTCATTCAACAACTGCAGTGATTCAGTGAACACCATGGCAAAAAAAGTTGTAAAAATGCAGACGCGACCCCTTTGCTTGGCAATGGAAATTCCGGTCCCGTTTGTGGTCATAAGTCGAGGACTACCTAGATATTTAAAGCAGCTAATGGAGGGAAAAAAAAACCACAGAAATGGAAGAGAAACCAAGCGTTCTGAAGCAGTGGTTGCCAATCGGTAGGCCGGGGATCACTGGTGGTCTGCAGAGAAATGTCACCCCCAAAGCAATTAATCCAGGCTGCGCACGAACACAAGGCTGCGTCATTCACACGGCCCATGGGAACACAAGGCTTGCGTCCCTTGCATTGCGACCAACACGAGGTAGTGAGGGGAGGGAGGAAAGGGCAGAGGGGGGGAACTTGCCTCACTCGCCCCATGAACCTGGCTTGGCCGCTGGGCTGCTTCTTTCCACTTTTTTCTTCTTCTGCTTTTGGCTGCATGCAAGGAAAGCTGCAAAAGTCTTTCTTTCTCTCTCTCAAACTCCGCCAGAAACGGGTTTGGGACCCTGCAAGGCATCCTGCTCCAAGAGGCTGCACCAGCAAAGATTTATTTCTGGTGGAGTTTTGGGGAGAGAAAGAAAGACTTCTGCTGCTTTCCTTGCATGAAGCCAAAAGTCTCTCTCTCTCTCTCTCTCTCTCCCTCCCACCCCCTGAGAACAGAGCTGGAGACGGTATCCTGCGATCCCAAATAAAAAATGATTGATCGGTAGGAAAATAGGGTGGGGAATTTTCCTGCAGATCTTTTGGGGGATTTTCCCAGGGTCTCTGGTCCACAGGATTTAAAATTTATGAGTTTGGTGGTTCCTGGGGTCCAAAAGATTGACGACTCCTGTTCTGGAGGATGATGAAGGCAGAAGCAATTGGGATCTGTTAAGAATTTACTACCAGGTTCCCTGAGCTTCCTTTTGTTATGGTACAAGTAGACCTCCACTTACGACCACAATTGAGCCCAAAATAACCAAGACAGTTGTTAAGTGAGTTTTGCCCATTTTACGAGCATTCTTGCCCCAGTTGTTAAGTGAATCACTGCAGTTGTTAAGTTAGTATCATGGTTCTTTAGTGAATCTGGCTTTCCCCATTGACTTTGCTTGTCAGACGGTTGCAGAAGGTGATCCTATGACCCTGGGACACTGCAACCGTCATAAATACGAGCCAGTTGCCAAGTGTCCAAATTTTGATCATGTGACCATAGGGTAAGTGCAACGACTGGTAAGCGCAAAAAACAGTCATAAGTCAACTCTTTTCCAGTGCTGTTGTAACTTTGAATGGTCACCAAATGGTTGTAGGTGGAAAACTACCCGTACATTGCTCTCAACCCATTGGCTGGATGGCTGAAGATATTTATGGTTCTACTTCTTTTCAGAAGGCTGAGACAGCGATCTGCTTCGATCCTTCATATGCTAAGCATAATACAGCACTGTAGTCAAAACAAGCAATGCTCAGCTTGAGAAATATGTCCCTGTTCAGTGCTATCCAGCCACCTTATTCCATTTGAATAGGAGAAGATTAAAGAGAATGAAAGGTGATTCTGCTTTGTAGGTCCTTAGCAACAAACAAAAGCTACAATGTTCTGAAGCTTTAGGAAGAAGTTGAGATCGGTTCCAAGTTAATCTAGGGTGAGCCTAAGAAACCTTCCCTGTCTCTGGCTCCCAACCACAGAAAGGAATGAAAGCCATCAACCCTGAACCAGAGAATAAACCAAGGGGCAAAAGAGAAGGAGGAAGGAGGAAAGCTGGCCAACAAAAACTACAATGAGACATTAGAATCTTTTAAAAATAATAATGCTATTCAAATGAAAATCTCTAGATTAGATGATCCAGATCTTTCTGAACGTATTGGCCAAAAGGAAGAGGGGCAGAAAAATGAGGAAGCCCTTACCGACATGTTCTTCTGTTATGTGAATGGTTGGAAGGGCCTGAATCTTCTCCTTGTCTGCAGGAGGCGGGCCGGTGTTTTCAAATTGATTCAGGAGCTGAAAGAAAATAGAAAGGGTGACAAAGAAAGGAGAGACGGTCCCAATGTTGCTGCCAGATTGTGGCTGTAAATCAAGCTTGGAACTCCTGGACTCTCTAATCCAAGAATTACCCAGGCCAAATCCTCCATAACCTCCTAGCCTAGAGAAGGCCAGCCTGCTGAAATAAATTCAGGGTTAAAATTAAGTCTTGTTAACAGGCTGTCCCTCTTTCTGCTTGCCCATCTGCAGGGAAATGTCTCAGCATCCCATTTGAACCCCCAGTGTAGCAGTTCATGTCTAAAAAAAAAAAAAAAAGACACATCCACCCACCCTTTCTTAGGCCTGGGTATCAGGATAACCAGGGTCAGCAAAATTTGCAGCCTGTTAATGGCAACATAAGAGCAGCCCTCCTTGCCTATTGCGGCTACTTCCCTTCCCACCTAATAAAAATGGCGAGAGCAGCTAGGAGCCAGTCTGGAGGTCACAAACTTAAAAGCTCAGTTATGATTAAAAAACAACCACCACCACCTGAGCTCCTCAAGGTGAATCTGGACATGCACTAGCCAGGGATGCTTGATCCTCCAATGTTCAGGCTAGGCTTCTGCTGCCCCCCATTCAAAGGCGTCTCCACTCCACAGGGCCACTCTACAAAGCCCAAGTTTCAGCTTCCTTTCAACCAGTGTTTCTCAACCTTGGCAACTTTAAGATAGGTAGACTTCAACTCCCAGAATTCCCCAGCCAGCGTGAAGTCCACCTATCTTAAAGTTGTTGAGAAACACTGCTTTAAACCATTTTTCAGAACAAGAGCCCCACGTGCTTAAAACCTTCCATTCCCATTTGCTTTCTAACTCCAAATTTTTATGGAAGACATGTACAGGGTTACCTCCAAATTATTATACATTAACCAAATGATAGCATTATTAATTGACACAACCGAGCCCAAAATTTTGGTTACTAAGCGAGACAATTGTTAAATGAGTGGGTTTTGCCCCATTTTACGATGTCTCTTGCCACAGTTGTTCAGTGAATCACTGCACTTGTTACGTTAGTAACAAGGTTGCTAAATGAAACTGCCCTCCCTATCGACTTTGCTTGTCTGAAGGTCCCAAAAGGTGAACACAGGACCCTAGGGACACTGCAACCGTCATAAAATGAGTCAGTTGCCAAGCATCTGAATTTTGATCTCGTGATCACGAAGATACTGCAATGGTCATAAGTACAAAAAAATTGTCATTTTTTTTCAGTGCTGTTGAACAGTCACTAAATGAATGGCTGTAAGTCAAAGACTACCTATAAGTGATATTAACCAAGATATGGATACGTGGATGGGTCTCATCTTGGTCATGTTTATAACTGTGGTACAATTATATAGTTTTTAATATACGTTTGCTGCACAGCCTAAGCTAGGCCCATTAGTATACACACTCTGTTTCCTTCCTGGTTTTAGGCCAGTCCCTGCACAAACCGCATAAGCAGGAATTGTAGGCTACAGCCTTCTTCTACTGTTGGATTCCAGCACCAGCCTTGGGATGGAGACTCAACATGGGGTTTCCCTTTAACTAATGGAACTTGAGTCTCCTAGAATTAAGCTGTATCTCAGTGGGAGCCCACAGAAGAGGACGTGAGAGTCCTAAGCTCTGAACCCTCCGTATGCCATCATTCTGCCCCGCCTCCCTGCCCCGCAATAGGAAAAGATGTGCCCTACACACAGCCAGCTGTACCTGAGTAATAATGGCATCCAAGCCGTTGGCGCCCCAAGCGTAGTCCATGGGATTTGAATGCAAGACTCCCCTTTATAAATAGAAAGCACCAAAACAAAGAAAGGACAGGAGGAAAAGTTAAGCCTTCACTGGAACTGGCTGGGCTGCCATAAGGCAAATGGTCAAGGTTTATTGACTTTGGAGGATTCTTAGAATAAACCTAAGAATCCCACTTCTTTTTTTTTAAGACGTGTGGACCGACTCCCAGAATTCCCCAGTCAGCCAGAATTCTGGGAGTTGGAAATCCATACTTCTTACAGTTGCTAAGGTTGAGATACATTGATCTAGGACGTGCTCTGACCAACTCACCAAGGTCCTACTCCAAGGTTTGGTATCGTGGTTGGTGCTATAATTCCATTGACCAGCTGCTGGATAATTCTGCCAAAAAAAAGAAAGAAAAAAAACAAATAGGTTGAGGCATTCTGGAGCAGGGAGAAGACAAGTGCTGAATGAGCTCACGGTTCCCCAATTTCTGGTGCTGGAATATGTGGGATTTTAAGAGGATACTGGTAATCCTCAACTTCTAACTGTAATTGACCCTGGAATTAACGGTTTTAAAATTGTGCCAGTCATTAAGTGGGTCATCATGTGACATGCCCGATTTTATATTTTCTGCGTTAAGCAAATCATCATGGTCACTAAGTGAATTGGCAATCATCATGCAAAATACTGTTTGCAAAATGTGTTTTTTTGCTGGGAAACTGGAAGTAAAAGCTGGTTGATTACATATCTGCAGGACATTGCAAATGGCTGCAAATACATTTGGCTGGTAGTCGAGTACCTAAAATGCAATCATGTGATCGCACAGGGGAGGGAGGGAGGGAGGGAGGAGGAGCTGGTCATTGGAACTTCGCTGGCTGCCTTCTTAACTCCAACGGCCATGCTCCAGTGCAGGCGTCTCCAACCTTGGCAACTTTAAGACTTCTGGACCAACTCCCAGAATTCCTCAGTCTCACACTGGCTGAAGAATTCTGGGAGTTTAAGTCCATAAACCTTAAAGTTGCCAAGGTTGGAGAGACTTGCTTTAGTGACCTCCAAATAGTGGCTGGAAAAATGAGTAATGCCCAATTCTTCAACTCTGGAAGCACTGCAATATAATTTTGTAATTGTACAGGATCTTTCACCTCCAACTCAGTGTGGCCCTTCCAATTTGTGGACAGCACAGTTCCAACCGATTTACTAGACACCCACAACCACTCCCCAAACTACTGGTTCTCCTACATCCAAATTGAATCAGCAACCACCATAAACCAGGAATCCATTGCCATGGTTTTAAAGTACCTATATTCAAAGAAGCGACTTGCCCATTGCAGCTGGACAAGCTGTCCTCACCCTTCTAGTGTAGGGACTCCCTCATGTCTGCCAGCTGCCCGTCGTGCGGTGAAACGAGCCCGAGGTTGCCTGGCTCCATATCGGTGCCGAGACTGATGTTCCCTCTCCCGCCTGTTCTCAGCATCGCGGTTATCTTCTGTTTGCGTGTTGGACCCAAAAGCTGGGAACTCAAAATTGTCGTCAATTATCCCAAAGGCAAACTGGCCGTAGCCCTGCGGGAGGGTGAAGAGGGGCTGATCTACATTCTAGAAAGGAGAGAGAATGCGCCAGACAGAGAAAAGGAAACTGCTTAGAACAGAGGAAGACTGCCAGTGAGGGGAGACAGGTAAGCTGGCATCATCCAACTATGGAATTAAAGTTCCACAGTCCTTCACCATTATTCATCTTATCTGAAGTGTATGGAAGTTGAAACTCCGAAATGGCTGATCCAGGTACCTCTTTCTTGGAAGCACGTCATCACAGGCAATCTCATCAAATGGCTGCCATAGCAGGAAAGTGGCCCATTCACAAAATGGCTGCCGGTCACAAAATACTCATTTGCCAATTATATTTTCTCTCTACCTTCTTCTCTAGAACTCTCCTTAGCAACCTAACTTCCTTTTTCTGTTTCTTCTGCATAGCTAAGTATCGAAAACCTTGGGATGGATCCTTTAACCATTTCTATTTTCTCAGAGTGCCAGTGAGGCCCAAAGGCATTCACAGAAATAAATATAATGCTAGAGGCTACTTCTCTGTAGGAGCTTTCTGCATTACTCTTGAAATTTTAAAAAAGGGAGCTGATTGGGTGCCAAGTGATGTGTCAGTGGGGCTAGTAGGGCCTACAGTCACCAGTCTGTCTGGAAGTTCTGAGCCAGAGCTGAAAGAAAAGAACGTTCCAATCTGCAATGGATGGATGGTTCCCTATGCCAATCTTAGCAAGTTAAGACGTGTAGACTTCAACTCCCAGAATTCCCCAACCAGCAATGCTGGAAAAAAGTCCACAGACCTCAAAGTGAAAAACATTGAGAGACAGCGGTCTAACTAAAGAGGATTCTAGGCCCTGCTCTGAATTCTTAGCAGGCCAAAAAAAACAAAAACCATCCATTGTCCATAATAGATGATCTCCATTCCTTTCCCAAATGCAAGGGGCTCTCTTAGGATTGGACTTGGAATCTCTCCTCTGGCAGGTTTTTCTTAATGGTTTATCAATGTATTTATACCCGTTTCACTGAATGGAGACTTTATTCATAAAGAACTCACCTCAAACGGATGTCTGGCCTGATCACTGGTTGAGGCTGAAGAGCTGGACCCATTTTCAACATTTCTGGAAGAGTTTAAGGGAAAAAAAAAAAAGGCAAATTAGCCAAGTAGGATGGAAATTAGGATTCCTGAGAACGCTAGACAAGAACTGCAGTCAAACAAGGGAAACTGTACATTTTTTAGGTGCCTCTCTTAAAAAAAAACACCGCAATATAGATCAGGGATGTCAGACTGCACATCAGAGTTGTGTTTGACCTCAGAGGGCTGGGGTGGGCATGGCCGCGGTGGATGTGGCCAGCTTGACAACACAGACACTTGGCCTGTGGCCCGAGCACTCCTGAACTCCATTTTAAGTTGGGGACAGCCCCCTGCAACCTTCTGCTGGTGAAAACAGAGCTCGGGAGGGCCACGCACAGACCTCACAAGTTCAGTTTTTGGCTGTAATGGCCTCCTCCAACCCTCTGCCAGCAAAAACAGTGCACGGCCCTCCTGAGCTCAATTTTCGCTGGCAGAGGCACTGTGGGTCGGTCCTTTGCTGTTTCCAGAGCCCAGATCTAAGCACCTTGCAGCCAAATCCCTGCAGACACCCCTTATATAGATGAAGTCTTTTTTTTTAAATAGTGATACTTATGTATTTTCTTCTTGTTGTCTGTTTCATTGTTCTATTATTTAACTTTTGTTTGTTCAAACTTCCTTTTTATTTCGTTACTTATGGTCGTGAATGCCTACAGAAACCCCATGACAAGATAGGTAGCAAATAAATTTAATAATAATAAAGAAAATGAGTAAACTTGTGTTGGGTTTACATGAGTGATAGAAACAATCTGTAACAGGATTTTTTTTTTTTTTTTGGGGGGGGGGGGGATTGCCAGTATTTATTCTTCTTGTTTTTCCTTCTACGTGTATTCTTTTTTAATCTTTCCATTTCTCCTCCATTCAGTAACCTACCTTTCAATTTTTTCTCAAATTGGGGGGGGGGGAATCCTCCTTCTCTTCAACTTCCATGTCCTATGATGTTTTTTTTTTCTGCTTTTTAATAAGATGGTGAACCTGTGCAGTGGGACAGGAGGCTCAAGAGCACCTAGCACGATACTTATAAAAGATAAATGAGGCTGTGCTTTACATTCCTTTTCAGGGCCCCACACATGCCAAATATTCCTGGCAGAAAGAGAAGTAACACTGCTGGATGAATCTTCCCTGCTTTATGCATACTGCATGCTGTGTAATCCATTCAGAAGGAAACACCCTTCCTGCAAACAGGGAGATTTACTTTCAGTGACTTTAATTATATTACTGTATCTTTTACAAGGTGTAAACTGCTCTAGCGTACCTATTGTGAAGGATACAATAGACCCATTTTAATTAAATATATTTATCTACTCGTGAAAGGAAGAAGGAGCAGAAGAGTATCATTTATTTTACTGCAATCTGAAACCAGTAATCCCAGGGGCTTAACCGGGTTAAAACCTGAAACCAGCCCAGCTGGGAGAGAAGCTAATTTAAATGTCTGCAGCATTCCCCCATATTCCCTCCTGAAATCCTTTCTGCCACCAACATTAAGACATTTTTACCTCTCCTTCTTTTATCAGGTTTTTGCAACCTTGTGGGTCAAATTAAAAATGTGTTTTTGGCAACTTTTGAGATGGCCTAATACAGGAATGGTTGCAATATAGAACTGGAACCGTTGGTTTTAACCTGAATAAATTTGGATCTGCTTTTATTTTAACAAGGAAATAAAGCAAAAATAGTACTAGACAACAATGGTAATAGTTCTTGATTGAGAGCCTTGATATAAAATTTAACAGTGCCAGTGACCACACGGCAGAATGTGGGGTTTGTTAGAATTCATAACAGCAGAGGAATTCACCCAAAATAAGAATTCCAATAGATACAAACCCTTCTATGCAATTAACTCTAAAACTGGGGGAGAACAATGCATTTTTGTCAGATATAAAGGGGTGGGGGGAACCACAAAACTTTTGTGATATACAGGAGGATTTTGAAGAGAAGAATTTGCCAAAGTTTCTGAGCTGGTGAGCACTTTTGAGAAGTTCTCACCTTCTGGGCTGACGACAGAAACAGCTATAAAATTCCATACAGAATCCTCCTATGTCCTTAATTCCATACAGAATCCTCCTATGTCCTTTTCTTTAGCAAAGAAAAGGACAGCAATTTGTGATTTTCTAAGAAAGCCCAAGAGGCCCTCAGATATGCTTAGAAATAAAGATTACACTGGGGGATGTTGTTTATCTTTGTAATACACCTACTTCCCTTTCTTTAACTTTTACTTTCTATTTCTGATGTAAGATTGGGACACAATTCCTGACAGAGATTAAAAGAGGAATCTGAAAGCTTATTATACCCTCAAGGCACCGTACGGGAAACTTCAACTCTAGTTACAAAGTCCCAAAGGTGCTTTTCAAAAGAACTGAAGAAGCTTCTTGGACGTGAAGCAAAACATCTTCAAGGAAAACAAAAAAACAAAGAAGTCCAATTGCTTTTTGAAAAGCACCTTTGGGACAACTATGACCTGGATGATTGAGAAGTTCCACAGACATCCAGTTGCAAAACTGCCACTAGGGCAGGTTTTATCATCACCATTTCTAAAGAGAGGGCATACCTGGAAAGTAGGAGACTCCAGTATAAAAAAGTATAAATACGGCTTTGAAAAAACATATGCAGCGTCTGTTGATAAAATATGAATTTAGCCCAAGATATGGGAAAGTGTGAGAAAGAAACTCAAGGTTGCTCTGCCTTGATTCCCTTTGGTCCAAGAGGGAAGGAAGGGGAAACACTGTCAGGCCGTCAAGTTTCTACAATTATAGCCTATATCAGGAGAGTTTTAGCATTTCTTATGGAGTCTGTTTCCTGACCTGCTTTACATCAAAAGGGTTGATATTAAGGCCCAGTCATTTGTTGCTTTATGGAGACAGGATCCTTGACATATGACCATAATGGAATTTGCCCAGTAAGGTTGGATCTTCGAATCCAGGTCATTAACTCCCCTTTTGGGAGTTGGTCATAACTTCGAACAGTCGCTAAGCAACCAGTTGAAATTTGAGGACTACCGCATATTAGGATCTAAACTGATCTTGGAAATTTAGCATTGCTTAAGCATACCGCTTGCACCAGATGTGAGTCAGCTAATGACGTTTAACCAGCTTTTGTGCCACTCCTTTCCTTGATGTATGTGTGGCAGAAACAAACTGAGGAAATAAGATTGTTATCGCATCCAACTTCAGGCAGGGAGATCATTCGTGAAGACACCTGAGGAAAGTGGGCCAGGAAGAAGGGACAGAAATGCTGGGATATGAATATTTTTTTCCTTCCTGGCCTCCGTGGCCAAGGGTGATGGAAACAGTCAGTTATTCTAAGGAAAGGAAGATTTTAGCTAAAAATCTTCATCCACTTTGCATATCTTCTAGATATGGGGAGTTCTCAACACAAAGAAACCAAGCGTTTATCCACCAATCATACTGATTTATACATGGATCCAACCCCTCACATATAGACAGAAAATAATTATTGAGAAAACTTGCCAACACCTGACCCAGAGCTACCCCACATACGCATTTGTCATTTTCAAAAGTAAAAAAGGCTTGTTACCTTGGTTCTTCGGGCAGCTCTTCAATGAAACCAGATTCGCACGTTGGGCAAATGTAATCCTACAGGACGAAATGTTGTGTGAGAATGCTTTATGTTCAAAAATCCAGCAAGGAACAAAAGATGGGAGATTGCCAGGATGTTTTCTGGCAAGAGTTATCAGTCAACCACTGTCCAGACTTCAATGTTTCTCAATTCAATAGACCTGGCCTTGCCTCCATTGGCAGCTAACTTTTCATGAATTAGAATCACTTGTAGCAGTGTTTCTCAACACTGGCTGGCTGGGGAATTCCGGGAGTTGAAGTCCACTCATCTTAAAACGGCCAAAGTTGAGAAACACTGACTTTCAAATTTCCTACCACTTCGCTCAGGCATAGTAGTAGTAGTGTAAGGTTTTTTTGCACATTAAAAAAAAGCAAATGAGAACCCTCTAAGCTGAATTTTATTTTCTACAATACACAAACAGAATTTTCCGTAGTGGATATTTGTCTCACATGCAAAATCATATTCTCAAAAGGAAGAAAGAGGAGAAGCAAAGCTGAGTTCAAGTACAGGTAGTCCTGTAATGGTAGTAAGTAAGTAGTAAATCGAGTACTACTTGTATCTCTTAAAAATAATTACATATGAAGGAGTAAGCACTGGATTGGCTTCTATTACTAAGGTGATCTAGCAATTTTTTTCTGAATACAAAGGATATTTGTTAAAAGCTGGGAGCTTCCTTGGATTGCATGCTTGCCTGCAAAAGCAAACTGGCTTTCTGAAGAACCCTGATTTATCACAACAAGCTGCCTGCCAGAGAAGGTGTTCCCCGACCTTCCTGTAATGCACATGCAAGAATGCATTGTGGGCATTCCTGCAAAATGGCTACCGGGGAGGCAGTGTATTCATAATACGTCAGCTACTACTTGGAAACCGCTTCTGGACGTTGTGCTCAAGACAGAGAAAAATGAATCCTCGATGTTGGGTTTTGCTGATTAATACGGTTAGTTGATAGAGAAATAGCTAGTACTTGTTAAGTTGGTAAAGTAAAAATGTTGAGGTTGTAATTTTATTCTCTACTTTATTGCGCTGAAAGAAGTTGGAATTTTTCCCCTTTCCCCGTGTACTTATACCTTCTTTCCCTTCCCCACTTTTTGTTATCTGTATTGTCTTCTGTATTTTTATATGATAATTTTAAATTCTTGGAAATCCTCCATACATACACAGATATGCTAGCTATTAAGGACAGAAGGGCTAACTTGTCAAAGTATTTCACCACACCCTCTCTAGCTGACCCACCATAGATTTCTCTCAACTCTTATCCTTGATGGCATATCCTATTTTTTAACAAAATGAAATTATTATTGAAAGATATAAGTCAGATGTGGTTAGATGCTATGTAGGCACCTAGGGAGATGCTGCAGACTGCAAAGTCATCACCCAGAGCCAATCTGCACCTGGTTGGCTATGTCCACCAGCAGATATGGTTTAATTACTCCACATAATATATGCTATGAGAAACTCTTTATGGGCCTTTTGCTGAAAATAATAAAAATGAACTGATGATTGATGGATCTATCATAGTCCGATCATTTTGTCATGGTCCGATCATTCTCTTCTTAGGCTTGACTTCTGTGCCGCCACCCCCCACCGCAGGGAGGCGGAACCGAGGAGATGGTTCCGCCCCAGGGGCCTGATGGATCCTGAACGGTTCCAGACGGAGCCTGGGCCATATCCTGAGACTCTGGCTCACAGCTCGGCTGAAGACTTAGTGGCCATCTGGGATAGGTTGGCCACTGAGGCTCTAGATCGAGTTGTGCCTTTGCGACCTCTGACTCGGCACAGATCCCATCCAGCTCCATGGTTTACAGAGGAGCTGAGGAAGATGAAGTGCCAGAAAAGATGTCTGGAAGGCGCCCAGAGGGCCAGTCGCACCGAATCTGACTGGACACAGGTGAGGTCCTATATTAGGACCTACCTAGTGGCGATAGAGGCGGTGAAGCGTTCGCACTTCTCCACCCTTATTGCGTTGGCAGAAAATCGGCCTGCCGCCCTGTTTAGAGTGACTCGCTCCCTGCTTGAGCCGAGAGCGCGGGAGGACCTCTTGCAGGGCAGAGGAGTTTTCCCGATTTCTGCATGATAAAATCGCTCAGATTCGGGACGAGCTGGACTCCAGTTGGGTGGTCCCGGGGGAGGTGGCCGTGACAAGTTTTGAGATGGTTATCTGGGAGGAGTTCGATCCTGTGACCGCCGAGGGCGTGGACAGGTTGCTGGGGCAGCTGAACACCATCACATGTTTGTTGGACTCGTGCCCCTCCTGGTTGGTTTCTACCTCCGGTGAGGTGACACGAGGCTGGCTCCAGGGGATTGTCAATGCTTCGTTGAGGGAGGGGTCGCTCACTACCGCCCTGAAAACGGCGGTGGTGCGGCCTCTCCTCAAGAAGCCTGCCCTGGACCCAGCGCTTTTGAATAACTATCGTCCAGTCTCCAATCTCCCCTTTGTGGCGAAGGTTGTGGAGAGTGTGGTGGCGTCTCAGCTCCCTCAGTACCTGGAGGAAGCGATGTATTTAGATCCTTTCCAATTGGGCTTCAGGCCCGGGCACAGTACTGAAACAGCATTGGTCGCATTGGTTGATAATCTCTGGAGGGCCCGTGACAGAGGTTATTCCTCTGTCTTGGTCCTATTAGATCTCTCGGCAGCTTTTGATACTATCGACCATAGTATCTTATTGCAGCGGTTGGAGGGGTTGGGAATTGGAGGTACTATCTTGCGGTGGTTCTCCTCCTTCCTCTCTGACCGCTTACAATTTGTGTTGACGGGGGGAAAGGCCCCTCATTTGTAGGGTGCCTCAGGGGTCGGTCCTCTCCCCTCTCTTGTTCAACATTTATGTGACACCACTGGGGGAGATCATCTGTGGTTTTGGGGGTAAAATGTCATCTTTATGCGGATGACACTCAGCTCTACATCTCTACCCCAAACCACCCCAACGATGCTGTGGAGGTTATGTCCCGGTGCTTGGAGGCCGTGTGGAATTGGATGGGCGGGAACAGGCTTCGACTCAACCCTTCCAAGACTGAGTGGCTGTGGTTTCCAGTGTCCCGATATGGTCAGCTGACTCCGTCGCTGGCTATTGGGGGTGAGAACTTAGCCCCCACAGAGAGGGCTTGCAATCTAGGCATCCTCCTGGATGCACGGCTGTCATTGGAAGATCATATTACGGCCGTCTCCAGAGGGGCTTTTCATCAGGTTCGCCTGATGCACCAGTTGCGGCCCTTTCTCGATTGGGACGCCTTTCGCACGGTCATTCATGCCCTGGTCACCTCCCGCCTGGATTACTGTAATGCCCTGTGGGGAGCACCCGGAGGCTGCAACTGGTGCAAAATGCGGCCGCGCGGGTGGTTATGGGGGCATCTAGAAGCTCTCATGTGATGCCTCTCCTGCATGAGCTGCATTGGTTGCCAGTGGCCTTTCACTGGTGCGCTTTAAGGCTCTGGTTTTGACCTTTAAAGTGCTCCATGGCATCGGACCAGGTTATCTGCAAGACCGCGTTCTGCCAGTAGTCTCCCATTGTCCGGTGCGCTCCCACAGGGAGGACCTCCTCCGGATCCCGACGGCCTCCATGTGCCGCCTGGTGACCCCGAGGAATAGGGCCTTCTCTGTGGGGGCACCTGCTCTCTGGAATGGGCTCCCCCCAGAATTGAGAACTACCACCGACCTGAGGGTGATCAGGCATGATTTGAAGACCTGGCTCTTTGAGCAGGCCAGCCTGGGCTGATTTTAAATTGGGTTTTAATCATGGTTTTAGTATTGGGGGTTTTAGATCTTGGAGCGGCCCATATTTAATTCTGTTTTAACTTTTTTATATGTATTGTTTTAGTTGGCTGTGCACTGCCCTGAGTCCTTCGGGAGAAGGGCGGTATATAAATTGAATAAATAAATAAATGATTGGGAAGGAAAAAATATAAGAAGGGAATCACTTGGTAACTGTAATGGAAGAGGATGATAAATTTATTTTAAAAACCGGAAGCCACTCCTTCATACTTTTTTTCCTATTCACCACTTTCATTTATTCATCTTTTCCCCTTAAATTAGTAACACTTCTTTACTATTGTATAACATTCCTCAAAAGAAACATTTTTTGTAACAAAATGTTACGGAAAGCTGGGCTTGGAATTTGCAGCCTCCAAAGCAGCCAGGATTTGTAAACTAAACATTAACCTTAGTTTACAATCCCTTGGAAATAAAAAGCCAGGGATCTTGCTTAGACAAAATAATCAGCTTCCTTTTCCTAGGTAGCTCACCTTACCATCATCCTCTGGCTGAAACAACTGGGCTGCAAAGTAACCAGCACTCCATACTTTCCTGGTAAGCCAGTTTCCTTTAGAACCCAACTTCCTGTTGTATCCAAATGCGACAATATGACCACTATTCATAGTAATCCAGGTCTCATTCTTATCCTGCCTATGGAATAAATACTTGGCTGTTTGATTTTTTAACTGAGGCACCGATTTACTTTTCGTGTACAAAATAAAACTGCTCTCCAAAGACATGTAGCTATGTATACACCTTGCCCACTTGGGACTGGACCTCCCAGCTGACTAAACTCCATGTGATGGTGTTTTTTTCCACAACGTTTAAGACAGACGGTTTTTTTTCTCCTGGGAGCTCTCCAGACAGACAGATGGACCTCAGCTCCCAGAATTCTTAGCAGCCCTCATGCATTTGAGGGGCGCCATCTTGGGGAAGGGCGTTCCCAGGCGATCATGAACCAGGAGAGCTCCCCAAGTAGACAAAACCCAAGTTAGGGCTTGTATTCCGAGTGTGGTTTATATTTATAATAACAACAGTAAGAACACAGCTGAATAACAATGACAACTAAAAAGGACTAAAAAAAAAAAAAAAGCAAGATGGTAAGTCTTCAAGTCAACATTTTTCAAGTTTGATGCAGCAAAGGTTTGATTCGATGAATGACAGAATACTTAGCAGGTTGCCAGGAACCACAGGACGGCAAAGGATTTAAGAGGAGAAGCAGTGGTGCATTTCAAAATAGTTTACCACTGGTGGGTGTGGCTTGGTGGGCGCGCCCCCAAACACGCACTTTGTGCAGGCGCAGAGGTTGGCTGACTCACTTCCTACAACCCTGCACTCTCCCTGTCGCTTCAGCAGCTGACACGCAGCAAGCTGTCAGTGCCATGCAAAGCAGCTTGCACTTCAAAAGCAGGGAATAAAGGTCAGAATGGGAGCCCTGGTAGGTGGGTGGGCCCAACAGCAGCTCCTTAGAGAGAACCGGTTTGGTCTCCGCCAATCTTCAGCGTTACTAGTATGCCAGAACCGGGCCAAACTAGTAGAATATCACCACTGGGGAGAAGGTAACCAAACAGCTCGAGCAAAGCAGACTTTGGGCCTACAACCATCTCTGTGACACAAAGTCCATGACTACTCAAGATTACACCAATAGATGGGACAGGGTGCAAAAGTGGTTAAGCTGCTTGGCTACAATCAAGAACCAAACTCTGAACAGGCAGTGAGGGCAGCAGAAAGCCGGTTTGCTTGAGGAAACTAGTTTGCCCGGATTGAATACAACGTTTCCTTAACAAACAGATGATGATCATAACAATATTTGCAAGATTCGCTCCGCATTCTAAGGTACGACCTGCATTAACCCGAGTTTGTCACACAAGTCATAAAGGTTTTTATTTGCAGGTAAATTATAAAACACGGCTTAAAACAAATCTGATTCAGACAAGACACTTGACTAAAACCAAGCAAGCTGTGTTGCAATATAGCACAATGTGCAAAATCAGCTTGTGGTGGGGTTTATACAATGATAAATCATGATTTATTTAAGTATGGTTACCACATAAACACTTTATGGAAAAGTAACACGTGAGAAACCCAATCTCTAAATGGGTGGATAGATGAACGCAAATGGCAAACTATTCATACACCATGACCTACAACTGGCTGAGTTTTAGCCATATGTTAATCCACCCTAAGCAAAGTATATCACTGGCCTAATTCTTTTTAAACATTTGACATTCACAACAAGATATAAGCCATTTTGCACTTTGCCTAGTTAGTGTGACATTTTGTGCAGGATGATGATATGGGTTATTTGTTTCTGGGTTAGTGTGATATATTAATCCATTCAAATAAGAATGGATTAACAAGGTTTATGAACCACGTGAAATAAAAATCTAGCAAATAGTAAAATTCTTTTGCTTTAGAGTGCAAGACACAAGCTGGATTCCTACACCACTGTCTACAATTGGATGGGCTGTAACAAGATATTAATCCAAACTAAGCAAACATCATAGCATTAGTGTGAAGTATGAATTCACTTACACACTGAATGAAGAGGTCACATCTTTAATCTTTAATATAACCTATTAGATTATAGTCTAAAGATGCTTCAGGTTAGATTCCTGCACTAAGTTGCAGATTTGGTTCAAGGGTCCAGTGATTCGATTCCACTTCAGAATTCTATGGTTCAGCATGTCTAATGAATCTATCTAAACTTGCACTGCAGTTTGCAAGCCACCACAGTGGTTAATCAGATCATGGACTCAGATACGTACAGCCTGGCTAGTATTCTTGGGCATCAAAGGTTAATTATATTTTCAGTATCTGCTCTGAGGCTAAGCTGAAGTCCTAGGAAGAAAAATGAAGCTATTCTCTAAATCTTGAGGTTTCTCCCCTCCCCTTTATAAAAAAAAATATGTGATATTTAAAAGGAGTCATTTAAGGACAGTGTGCTTCTCCTTAAACCAGTATTTCTTACCCTTGCTAAATTTAAAATGTGTGGACTTCAACTCCCGGAATTCTTCAGCCAGCAAAAGGAAATTCTGGGAATTGAAGTCCATACATCTTAAAGTGTCCAAGACTGAAAAATGTTTTAAAAAAACAAATGCCAATCCTTCACTCAATTGCTGCCTCAAGATGTGATGGCTACCATTAAATATGGTTTCAAAAATGATGAGATGGATGCCGGGAAGTAGAAAATAGCTTATAATAGCTATACACAAATTCAAGTTTCAGAGACAGCTAGCTTCCAGATAGCAGGAGTCAGGGACTACCGTAGAAGTAGACAAATGTCCCAAAGCATATTAGTGGGCTGTCTGAAGGCATCTAACTGACCAGAGTCAAAGAACACTGAATTATTAGTTGCAGCTTCAGGCCTTTTGGTTCCAAGCACCATGTTGGGCAAGACACTTTCCTAGGAGAAATTCCAGGGCTAGTTCTGCCGCATGAAAATTCATCCTGAATAGTTCCACTAGGGTCTCCTTCTCCAAAGGCAATCTGGATGAGCTGAGTGCCTTTATTCAACTTTTCCCAATGTACAAATTGCTTTGTTGGGCACACTGAGCACTGTTTGCTTTTTATTTCATAAGCTGTAATTGGCTGGGTATATACATGCTAACTGATAGCCTATCGTTAGAAACTTTAACAGCAGGGTTTACATGGCAGACTAAATTGAAACTAAATCAATTACATCAAGATTGCCATGATGAATGAAGCCAGCCAATGTGGGTTGTGATCCAACATCTATAGGTGAGTTATGTTGAAGAAGCCCAGTAGATTTGGACTCATTCAATCAATCATAATAAAAGCAATGGTAGCAGTATATGAAAATCTTCTTGGCATGAGGGGTCCTTGGTGCTTTTTGAGCTTGATTGCTTTCTTGTAGGCATTTCATTACCCAAACTAGGTAATATCATCTTCTGTGCTGGTAGGAATAATAGAATAGAATAATAGAATAACAGAGTTGGAAGGGACCTTGGAGGTCTTCAAGTCCAACCCCCTGCTTAGGCAACAAATCCGCAAACCCTGCCAACTTCCCAGCCCACTGGCTGGATGAGTCATGTGCAGGCCGCGCTCAGTTTAGCAAAGGGGGGGAAGTTCCAATGTTACATGATGCTACCATGACAACATGAGTTTGACACTCCTGCCATATATCAGACAAATAGTTATCCAATCTCTTCTTAAAAACTTCCAATATTGGAGCATTCATGACTTTTGGAGGCAAGTTGTTCCACTGATTAATTGTTCTAACTGTCAGGAAATTTCTCCTTAGTTTTAGGTTGCTTCTCTCCTTGATTAGTTTCCAACCATTGCTTCTTGTCCTGCCTTTGGGTGCTTTGAAGAATAGCTTGACTTCCTCTTCTTTGTTGCAGCCCCTGAGATATCAGAACTAGGAAGGGAGTGAAGTTTGCTCTCAATTTATATTCAAGTCATTTGCCCTGTCAGTGTTGGGTAGGAGTGGTCTCAGTGGTTCTTTGGCTGTTTTCTGTCAGCTTGTTTGGCAGTTCCTTGATTGGGGTATTGTTTACTTCTTGATTGGTCTGATGTTTATTTTGGTGTTAATCTGTTCATCTGGATGTTGATTGCTGATAAGGACATCTGCCTCCCCTCTCCCCAACAATCAACATGCAGATAAGCAGAGATTCACAGCATAAAACTTTTAGCTAGGATTCTAGAAGCCCAACCAGCAGAGTCTCTGCTTTCATTCTCATATTTCTTTAAAATGTTTCTTGATTGACTTTCAAGGCCACTATCTTTCCAAGGTGACTTACAATACTCCAATACATAATACCAACTCATAATTTTCAATTAACCAATCAAATACATTCTTATCAGAAAATACACATGAATAGATTCAATGAAAACCTGCTGGAGAAGTAACACAATCATTTTCATCATCAGCTTTGGGAAAATATAAGTTTTTAAAATCTTTCCAAATCAATGATATGAAGAGGCCTTAGGATATTTTGGAGATGCCCTGTTCCACAGTGTACCACTGGGAATGCCATCTCTTTTTTTCATGAACATTTCTATCTAAGAAGTGTCAATATTGAAAATTATACTACCTTGGTTCTGAATTTATGTCTTTAATGACATCACAACTTCTCATAGGCAGGTAAGTGGCAGCACCCAGCTAAAAACTCCACTATGTGTGATCAGATATTAGATTAGTATTTGAAAGGGAGACCGCCAGAAATCCCAAAACCGCAAACATCCTGAAAGGAGGCAACAATACATTTCTGTACTGTTGACAAGGACATCACATTGATGTTGAGTTTGACTCAAAGGAAACCATACCTTTACCTATCTTCCCTTGCAATTAAGCTCCACCTTGGCAGTTATCCTTCCCAACCTGGCTTCAGCTGCTCTTCTGCTTGCACCATTTTCACTCACAAATACCTCTGACTCAGCTGGACCACAAGCTTAAGAACAGCTGTTACCTTTGGTAGTGAAGATAGAATGCAGAGCCAAAGTCTATCCCTAAATGTTAAACATTTGGGAAAAGAGAAATCCTCTTTAAATCCTCTCTAAACTCTTTAAAAGCATCTGACTGAAGCTAAATCTAAAGGGAAACAAAAGTAACTTTTAGCACTATTGCTCTAAGCCAGTGTTTCTCAATATTGGCAACTTTTAAGATACATGGACTTCAATTCCCAGAATTCCTCAGTCAGCATAGGGAGTTGAAGTTCATACATCTTTTAAAAGTTGCTACAGTGCATTAACACAGTTCTAAACAGAGGCAGCATAGACGGAGGTTCAGAGTTCATCCACAACACCTGACTATCACAGAAAAGTATTTCATACTAAGTTTCTAAACATAAAATTATACCAGCTGACTCCACAGGATGTTCTCCAGGTATTTGTGACTACAACTTCCAGAATTCCCTGATTGAAGGAATAATGCTGGAAGTCAGTGTCACTCTACATGGCAGATGTAAAATACTGAGGCATAAAGCAGAAGAATGGGCACACATTATATTGCCCCATAACATGGGTTCTTTGGTTCAGATTTGGAGCAACATATGATCCCAGCCACTGTGAGTTGTAAACCATAGATTTTGATGTAAGGCTATGGGAATCATATCGCTACAGCTTGTTCAGCAAACTAGCTTACATTACAATGCATGAACCCAGCCTGAGAGTCACTTGCTAAATATAATAAAGATTTGTTAAACTTGTATGCCCCACTCCCCAACTATATGATTCTATGAATATAAACTGGGGATTTGTGGTTCATAGCTCGGCCTTTTAACCAGCATGATACATTCACTTCTTGAATGAGACTGCTGGCCAGCCACTGATGAGACAGTACCCTGAGCAAGATGGAACTTTAACCTGATCTAGAAGGCCTTTACATATTCTTAGGAAGGACCAGGTCTTTTTATTAACAAATAAGTGGGATAAACTGAGTCAGCTTGTTCAATAAATAAAAATGTTATATGCATGTATAAGAAAGAGCTGCATTGTTTCATGTCTGACTTTTCAGCTTCCCACTACAATCAAAGGCTGAGCAAAGTGGGCTTACCTTGCTCTGATCTACCAAGGCTCTTCTTGCTCTTAAATACATCCTTATGGAAATTGAGTCCATTCACAGCCATTAACCAACAGGCTTTTAAAAGGAAAAGGAGAAGACCACTTACCATGAAAGCTAAAGATGAATTCAAATGCTGAAAATTGTTTTTAAAAATCACCCTGGATCATGGATGTAACTGAGAAAATGAACAAGAAGCCCTATTGACTCAAACCAAGATAAGCCCATCTTGTTCCACATCCTGCTTCCCACCATGGACATACAAATGCTCTAATGGAAGTCCACAAAATGGACCAGAAGGCAATCCTTATCTTCCACTATATTATCCCCTCAGCAGCAAACCAGAGGTTACTATCCTCTGAAAACTACAATGTAAATGACACGTATCAATGGCTGTGTTCACAGGTAAAAGGGAAAAATAATATATGAAAAGCATTGAAACATCAAACAAGATGGTACTTAGGTAGCCATGTAATTCAAGCTCTTTTCTCAATACCTTCAGTGGAACTCAGAGCATCGCTTCCATAGCCCATGAGTTTCACCGCTACAGTGTTTCATTATTTACAGGTTCTTGGTAAATATGCTTCTGATTTCAACCTGCTTATCTCAATTCTGTTCTTTGGAATGACAATCCAAGTCTTTCATAACATTTGATTTCCAAACCCTTCACTACCTTGATTACCTTTAATTCTGTCTATGGCTTACTTAAAAGATGGAATTCAGAACAAAACATATTATTCTACATGAAACAAAGAAATAAAATGACATTGACTACGATCCAATAAACTCACCTTAGCTAAAACAATTACACACTCTTTCATTTACCAATCCTTCTCATTTCCTGTCCTTCTCATCTGTTTTCCTATTTTTAAACAGTAACATTTTGAGGATAAAAGCCACTACACTGTACCTGCTTTTTGCAAAGTGACATGTACAGTGACATTCCAGAGAAGTAATTGTTAGCCTTCTGCAGCCAACCAAGCATCTCACGCATTTTAAAATATCTGATTATATATGTTCATGATGGCAATACATACAATAACCAAGTTAAGCCTGCACGTACATGGATCACATAATACTGTAAAAATATCATTAAACTTTTTATTCATCCAGCCTAAGACTACATTTAATTAGCAGGGCATTGGATTATTGGGTTGTGTTCAATTTGTGATAAAGACACAATGTGCAGCACTAAAGCTATATATATAATATATATAAAAAGGTTCTCTTAGTTGCCCCACCTTTGGTTATGCTCTAGGATTTTTTTCCTTTTGATACTGATGGCTTTCTTAGCAGGAAGCAGGACATGAGGGGATTTCTCTCCTGCAGCAGTCCTCGCAGCAATTTGGTTCTGAGGGATACCATTTTTATAAAATAAATGTCAACAGATGAGTCTCAGAGAATCCTAAATGAACCTGTCCACAATCCCCTCAACAGGGCAAGGGCAGCTAGATCCAAGAATCTGGAGGCCTACAAAGGCTCATCGCTCCTGTTCTGACAGTGTATCAAAAGTGAAACCAGTCTACCCCAGCCTGGCCGCTGGATTCAAAGACCCATGACTCCCCACACGCGCTGGATTCAAAGACCCATGATTCCCACCGAGCAGCAGGAACAGGTGAGAGGAAGTGCAGACGGCTAGGGAACAACCTGGAAAGGCACAGGTGCCCACCTCCCCACTTTCAGTGGATCCTCCATGTGTACGCCCAGTCTACCTTGGAGGTCTACCAAGTGGGGGAATTAAAGCGGAATGAAAATCAAAAGGATTAAATCAGCCTTCGGCGGCTTGACACTCCATCTATTTCAAAACTACAGTTCCCATCACTCTCAGCCACCAGGCTAACGGCCATGCTGGATGGGGACGGTGGGAATTGCAGTCCTCAGCTTATCAAGTTGAAGACGAATCAGCTCCGATATCACCATCACCACCGACCCTTCCCTTTTCCCTCCTCACCGGTAAGCGCGGCGCGATCTCGGCCGAACAGCAGTGGCAAAAATACCGTCCCGGCTGCGGGGAAGCCTCCGCCATCTTGCTTCCTCCTTTTCCTCTTTCCTCCCTCCCCCGCCTTCCCCCCCGCCCTCACAGGGAGGCAAGACCGCCACACGCTGCGTCAAATTACGTCAAGACGCTTGGTAAAGCAAATGTCCTACGGCGGCCGTGCAGGTTCAAGAACGGGCCATCTCTGAGCAAAGAAAGGGCGGGAGTCAGAGATCACAGAGCTTTCCAGTCCTAGACCGCCACTTTCTGCCGGAAGAAGGCTGAGAGAAGGCGGACTCAGGAGGGTGATGATCTACAGATCGCGGGCAAAGGGCGGGGTCTTGCTTTTAAAGCCACGTGACTTCTTCCTTCTTTTTCAGCGTCTGCGTTCTCTCGACCTGCGGAGTTGAAACGGGTTAGGTAGCAGGCAGATTGACGGTTTATGGTGCAATACGAGTCCAGCTTTTCTTCCTCTCTCGTCTTTTTACAAGCCCACCCGCATTGCAAGCTAGAGAAGGGAGTCTGCGGGCTGATACAAAATTTGGTTAAGCTTTTCTCTCTTTTTCTATAGCCACCGAATAGTGTTTTTGCACTCTTGATCTTTAATTGACTTGGTTTGAAGGAGGCGCAGATTTAATCGGCCTCCCTACTGAAGTGCAAGCCAGAAAAATAGACTCGTATAAAATTATGATTCTTGACGAATGTATCTTTTCTTTTATGTACACTGAGAGCATTTGCACCAAGACAAACTCCTTGTGTGTCCAATCACACTTGGCCAATAAAGAATTCTATTCTAAAAAAAAAATCGATAAAGAGTTATTAGTTGAAACTGAGTTTGTGGATATCAATTAAGCAATCACTAGGGGGCGCTTGTCTCCTACTGATGTATATTTCTATTCTGCATAATACCATGTTTTCCATAATGTAACAATATTATCAGAGTAGCCATTGATGCATAGATGTGCAAGTCGGTATTACCATATAATTTTTCTCTATGCATCTCAGGCTGCCTGTTTTTCAGCTTTCATTGCCTGTTGTCTTATAAGGATATATCTCAGTTTGTTTCTGCTTACACATAATCTGCATGATCACCATTGGAATCAGAATTTTGTTGCTAATGGAGGCAGTTAAAGGAGTCGATCCTGATTTTACGACTTTTGCCAGTTAAATCACTGCAGCTGTTAAGTGATTCATGCGGTCTTTAAATAGATTCGGCTTTCCCCATTGACTTTGTCAGAAGCTGCCTGGGAAGGTTGCAGATGGTAATTGCATACTCCCAGGATGCTGAAACTGGCGTGCTGGTTGCCAAGTGCCAAAATTTTGATCATGTGATTATGGGGATGCACTTATTGATCACTTTTTTCAATGCTGTTGTAACTTCAGTTGCTAAATGGCTGTATGTCACTTACCTTTTTTATTTCAAAGGATAGTATACTGTTGGGACATTAAAGATGCCACCAAGTAGAGCAGATGATGACTAGTCAAGTATGATTTCAATTTTATGGCATGGTTTGTTGTGCAGTGTCAGTCTGTTGTGGTTTCATCAGCAAACTATGGCCCAACACAATGCCTACCACCCAGCCAATACTGACAAGTCCTCTGCATCTGATGATTTCGCTATCTGACTTCACTATCTGTTTCTAAATTACCTTAATATATTTAACACAAGGTCTGTAAAGATTCTCAATCATCGATCTTCAACTCAATCTGGGAGTTGAAGTCCACAAGTCTTAAAGTTGTCCAAGATTGGAGATCCCTGATCCAGGTCATGGTTGTCCCAAAGGTGCTTTTTCAGGAAGCAACTGGACTGTTTTTTTCTCTTTGAAGACTCTTCTCATCCAAGCTTTTTCAGTCTGCCTGGATGGTGGGGAATGGAAGGATTTATATTCCTTGCAGACAGCTGGTAATTTGCATCTTTTTAGAGGGTCCTTGAAGCACTTGGATGTTTATCTGTGTCCTGGGGTCACCCGAGTAGTGCTAATGGTTCCTGTAGTCTGCCATTAAAAAAAAAATCTGTTCATACTCCCACACCATTCAAAAAGCGTTTGTCCCCAATTGTACAGCTGAAAGTCTGTAATCCTTCCATTCCCCACCATTCCGTCGAGCTGAAGAAGCTTCTTGGATGAGAAGCGAAATGTCTTCAAAGAGAAAAAAACAAGAAAATCCAACTACCTCCTTAAAAAAGCACCTTTGGGATATATTTAAGACTTTCTGAATCTGGGAGATACTTGATCATGACTACTAATACATTCCTCTCGCAATCTAAGCTGCTTCTACTATATGTGTATTTTGTACCTTTTGGTCAGTCTTGACTCCTGACAATTACATAAATAATGTGGAGTATTGGGTCCCCTCCTTTTGATAGTATCTTTCAGAAATGGTTTGCAATTGTTTCCTTCCTAGGAAAAAAAAGGGGTCCAAAGTTGCCCAGCTGACTTCTGGGCTCAAAGCAGCATTAGAACTCACGTTCTTCTGGCTTCAACTCAGCCTCTTTAATCATTTTGCCAAACTGGCTCCATTTTTACAGTACCCTACAACAAAAAAAGTTATGTTAAGTGATTTTGAATTGTGGTAGCTGAATAATGAGCCTCACACAAAAGGCTTGGGGGGAGGGGAAGCAATCTGTTATGGGCAGCTAGAATTTCTTGTTGCTAAATTTGTTCTGTAAAAATAACATGCAGAGCAGCTAATGCTATAGTGGATAAAAACAGGATTAGAATGAAAACATTAATAATAATTAAAAATAATCAGTGAAGCAGCTTTACTGTAACTCACCGATTAAAATCTATTTCAGTAATAGCATTTTAAAGCCTATGTGCCTGCCTGAATAAAAACATGTTTACCTGTCAACGGAAGGACAAACAAAGCTAGCCTTTTGTGGGTTAACACAGAGCTGAGAGGCAGCTGTAGATAATAGACCTCATACTGATGAAAATGTGGATTGTAAGAGTTTAGGTGGGATGTGCAAAGGCATAGCAAAAATGCATTTGAGATTTTAGATGAAAAGCAGAAACTATCCAAACTCATTGGATGGACTCGCCCATTGCATTATATCAGAATGGAAGTGTTATGCCAAACAGTTCACTTAGTGACTGTTCGAAGTTACAATGGCACTGAAAAAGTGATTTATGACCAATTTTCATATTTATGACCGTTGCAGCATTCCCATGGTCACATGATTTACATTCAGATGCTTCACAACTGACTCACGTTTATGACAGTTGCAATTTCATAGAGTCATGTGATCCCCTTTTGCAACCTTCTGACAAGCAAAATCAGTGAGGAAACCAACCAACATGTTACTAATTGCAGGTAACAACAGTTAACTGCAGTTAACATTCACTTAACAAATGTGGCAAAAAAGGTCATAAAATGGAGCAAAACTAAATTTTCACTTAGCAACATACATTTTGGGCTCAGTTGTTGTAAGTTGAGGAATACCTGTACTGTACATAACCACTATGGCTGTATTGTGGTTGCCCCATCTTATGACTTGGATCAATAGTTAAAACAGAGCATGATATAGATATTCTTTAATAACATGTCATCTCTTAAAGCAGTGGTCGCCAACTGGTGGGCCGGGGACCATTGGTGGTCCGCAAGAAAATTTTGATGGTCCACAGATGGCCCCCCCAAGCAATTAATCCAGACTGCGCAGGAACACAAGGCTGTGCTGCCCACATGGCCCACCCACCCACTGGCCCCCAACCTTCGGCTGAGTGCAAACCTTACCTTGAGAAGAGCTACGCGAGCTTGAATTGGAAGGTAAAACCAATGTCGGGGGAGGGAAATCCGCCCCCGGGTGGCTTGCTGATGTTGGTGGGAAAGTCGGTCCCATATTCCAGAGCTGCAGTAGTCACAAGACTGGCCCTTTGGTCATCCCAGAGCAGCTCCTCCAGTCCATGGCAGGCCGATGCACCAGGGTGGAGGAGCAGCTGCTCTGGGATGATCAAAGGATCAGTCCTGTGACTGCAGCAGTTCTGGAATATGGGACCGACTTCCCTACCAATGTTAGCAAGCCACCGTCAGTCAAAATTCATATTAGTGGTCCACGAGATTTAAAAGTATGAGTTTGATGGTCCCTGAGGCCCAAAAGGTTGGCATCTCCTGTCTTAAAGAGCCCTATCAAACCGGCAAATGAACATCTTTATTAAGATGGAAAATATATTGGAAATGTATTGTGCAGGTTCCATAAAGTCTTTGTTTTTAAAGAAAAGTTATCTTAATCTATGTTTCTCCAAACTAACCTCCTCCTCCCCATCCCCTACTTGTTATTGTTCAGAAAAGTCTGTTATTAATGTTGCGTCTCATATTCAAAACAAAGTAGGCCTAAAAAAATCCAAAATCCATGGTTAGACGGTATTTTATTCAAAGTAGGAACTGGGCCACAGAAGTAGACGAGCATACACGCGCGCGCGCAACTCCACTTGTGTGAGCAGCACACACAAACGCAGCTCCATATGTCCGCTTCAACACTGCCGCCACAGGCCTGATTTTTAGATAATCCATATTTTAATTTTTTTACCACAGCATAAATGCTGTTTTCACTATACAAAACTACAATGTGTATTTCTATTTCTCACATGCCAGAGGCCATTGCCAAACCTGTTCTCTTTGCTAATGAAATTTAATGTGGATAATATTGGAGGATGTCATAGTGATTTCAAAGTGTATGTTACATATCATTTTCCAGCCGGATCTGAACCTTGGTGCTATATTACTTTCTATTTTCAAAATAATTTTGAGTATCAGTGATTCAAATTTAGAGTCTGGATATCAGAACCTTCCAATAAATTTGGCAACACATGAGGTGAAGAGCCATTCTGTCTGTGAATCAGTGAATATTGCTATTCCAGGGCTCAACGATGTAACTCAGCCTTCTGCTTCTACCTTCTTGCAGCCTTTTCAACAGTCCAGAGAGGTAAGTCAGTATTATTATCCCTGTATGGCAGATGGGAAGGCTTAAGAACATAAGAAGGTACATTATGACAGACTAGATTATTTATCCATTTAGCATCCTGTGAGCAAAGTAATTCTTTAGTTTACCCCTCCTCACTGAATGTTTGTCATGCAAAAAACTCAGAGGCTGCCATTCTTTATAAAGAGAGAGAATGAAGAAAAATTGAGGAAACTATTACCTTTATCCTCATTGCAATTTAGGCACCATATTCACATGTTCACACAGATGTGCACACCAGCACCCGCACACATACACACACATGGATGGCATACACCTTTGAAAGTATCTTTTTCTTCTTTTTTAATATTTCTTAAATTTTACAAGGTTACAATCATCTTAAATATTTCTGAAGTTTAAATACAATCTGTAATAATGTTATAAAATGTAAACTTTTCAGTGTTTTTATTTCTTTATTAAGTCACAAAGGTTAATACCTGAATGTTTTGCGAAAAAAGTGATTTAAAAAAAAAACAAAAGCAAAAACAAACAAAAACAAAAGTACAGAGGCCAAGAGACAAAAGGCAGTCCCAGGCCTACTGTTTTCAGAGGTAGAATGTGGTTTCTTTTACGATTTTTAATTCTTATTACCTGAGAAAAAACTACACACGCTGTACAGATTGCATATCCTTGCTGTATTCGATTTTTTTCCATTCAAAATCCCTAGAGAAAAACTGAAATTACATCTTATTTTTAAGCTGATATGCAAAGGAGAGTGGGGGGGGGGAGAATATTATGTTCTCCCAGCCCCCAAATCAAGACTTCCCCTCAACACAGTGTTTGTACAAATGCAAGAACAAAAACACCCTTTTACTAACTAAAGCCATCCCCTACCCCTTTCGCAAGAATAAAAATAAGCCAATAAACTCCCCCCAAGACAAAACTTGATTGTGGGTAGAGCAAGCTGGAGAGCATTGCTTGAGGTCTGGAAAAAAAAAAGGGTGGTGGATTTAAAATGCTAAATGTCTTATAACGTGTGCTATTAAATAAGAAGAGTACAGGAAGAGTTATTCCCCAAAGAGACTGAGTTGATCTTGCATCACCACTTCTAATTCCATCTCCTTCTTTTTACCCAAATGTTTTCGTATCCATTTTTTTCTCAACTGCCTACTTACAACTCCTCAAAGGCGCCAATGCAACTTTTCCAAAATCATTAAAGAATCTGGAATAGTCCTTGATAGTTGGGTATAATTAAACTCACGTAAATGGAAACACCAAAGCCAATGCTGGGGCTCAGCTCTTTTGAAAGTTTAAAAACAAGCAGAACGTATTTTTTAAACCCACCACCATCTAAGTAACAGCCACAGCAAGCAAATCTGAACATTTTTTTAACCCGCCCTTGTTCCGAGACCCTTCCCCCTACCCGCCTCCCCCGATACAATCAAGATCTAGACAGCAGGTTCAATTCCCCTGAGTTACAAATCCAATCCTTAGTCAAAAAGCTTGGACTGAAAAATAAATTTTATACGTTTCTTAGACACGCACACGCACACACCCACAATTACACACTCAAAAAAAGTGAAGAGACACAAACATACACACTCATTTTATATATATATATATATATATATTTATATAAATTTAGTTATAGAATCTTTCTTCTCCACCCACCTGCACACTAGAACCCTCTTTTATCATGTTTATGGGGAAAATGCCAAGACCTACCCACCAATAATGAATAGAGTGATATGCTCAATGGACACACACAGTTTGGGAGGGTCTCTCATGCAAAATTGGCATATTTAAATTACTTTGATTGAGACCTGTGAAATCCAAAGAAAGAACTACCAAAATGCGGAAACAAGAATGATACTTTGCACTTCATAGCTCCTGAAAGCTATTGCTTAAAATTTGGCCACGTTTCGACAATTTTATGGCTGAAGTACATATACTTTATGCCAAACCTCACAATCTCTTTGTAACATAAAGCAAAGCAAATGAAAAACTGCATTTAACCAGCTTCCCTGTAATTTGAACTGATCGTCAAAAACTGGAATACTCTTGGGACATTAAAGCATTGTTTGAAGCTGGATTAATATCCTAGTTTATTCCAAAGCTAATAAAACCATTGTTTTCCCTATTCAAATGAAATAGGAAATTATGGTTCATTACTTGAATTGCAGCTCCTACAATGGAGCAGCAAACACGAGAAAGACACTTATGTATGTGTTACATTACTGAAGGAAGGTAAGAGTGCCTTTGTCCTGCTACAATAAACTGCTAACACAGGTGGGAACAGTGCTTGGCCTAAACTTTGACAAAATGGCTACCTCAATTGCCTCTTTGTTAAATATTCTCTATGTTGTTGGGAGAAGATGGTCCCTCCAGCAGTTAGGCAAAAATAGTTCCCGTTGGGGATGAAAGAGAGATAGGAGGACAAGGATTCATACCTCACAACAAAAAGATTGCTTTAATTCATTTTAACCAATCTAGTAAAGGCATATTTGGTAAGCAGAGACACAAAACAGAACTTCTTAATAGGCTCACCTTTTTTCACAGAAGTTCCTCTCCTCTCTGCCCTGTGAGAGATGTTTTTATCTACTCAATAGCCAATATATTCTGCACACAACTATATTATTAGACATCTCCTACCTATAGCTAGGGTTATACCACGGATAACTTGCTTAAGGAAAAAATGTAGCAGAACAATTTTGCACAAAATTCTATTTTGGGCATGGCCTGCAGAGAGATGGGTCTTGAGTCAAATTTGGATAATCGTTTTAAAATTATACAAATACAGGTGTTTAAAAAAAAACTCTCATCGGAAACAATCAGACTTGCACAGGAGATGAAAGAAACAAAAATAGAAAATGCTAGCTGGGTGGCAGAGAATATATATACTGATGAACCTTACTGGCAATTATGACTCAAGGTTTTTCTGGGAGGAAGACATTTTTTCATTGCCACACTTATAAAACCCACCTCAGACACAAAACCTAGAAAATGGTTGTTTTAGCCATTTTAACTTATGAAATGTCCATAAAGATTGAGAACTCTTTTGCTTTTTAAAACCCAATGAGGCATATCCTCATTGGCTTCTACAGAAAAACTCTCAGATACTTTCAGCTAGTTCTACCTAGTGAGGTGTACGTGTAGATTGGATCAGAAAAACTAAGGGGCAGTCAAGTTTCCAGATCTCACAGAAACCCTAGACACCAAGACTTCCCTAGCTGGACACCCTCCAGCAGTGACAGCACTCCAGTTCCCAGAATTTCTAGAGTGATCTTACACCACATTGTCTGGGCATTCTGGGAGTTGTTGTCCTTATCACATTTGGAGGGAATCATGTTGGGGAACACCGATTCGGCACAGAAGAAAATACCAAGAACTGTAGTGAAGGCACGAGGGGAAAGACTCCAATTTCATAGCTAGTCTTCACAGAAAGTCTTCAAGTGGCAGGGCATTCCAGGGGAAGGAATGCTTCAAGACTGGGATATGATACCAGACCAAAAGAGTACAGATGAAATGATGAGGAATGCCTTGTCCCAATACTCTCCTCCCTTTGGCTGCCTATGGGCCACAGATAATAAACCTTCTGGCAATGACCACAAGTGGAAAGAGAAATGTGTGTCTTTCTCCTCCAACCCAGTCAGCATCTAATTAAAGAGAGAAGTCTTTTTTTGTAAGTGTACCTGTTGATTGCCATGTTTCCCCCTTTTTTGCATTCCCCTCCCTGTGTCAACAGAGTTCTGGAAGCAGGAGAGAAAAAGAGAATGTTTTGTGCCATCTAAAAGGGATTCAGCAATTCTACTTTAAGAGAACTTTTTTTTCTTCTCCCTTCCATATTTAAGCCACTTTGCAGGTTCCTCTACACCTCTTGGAAGCCAATCTCCTGGATTTCACTTTCCAAAGGTCTTTTTTTCCCTCTCTGAGATATCTTCTATTATCCTGAGAATGGAAACATTTCCTATGTGTGGCAGCCTGGGGTTCAGAGCGCTCCATTCCTCTCAGAAAGTGAACCCATCCTCCTCCACCACCATTTAAAGACGCCATGTTTTGCCCCATGTTTCTAGACCTGGAGCCATTGTAACCAAGGGGTTTCACCTTATCTGGCATTAGAGGGAAGATGCTGAAAAACAGAACTACGATAAAAGGCCCCAAAATAGATTGAAGTGCCTGGGATCTGTAACTCTGGGCATTTCTGGAACCTGAAGATAAGCTGAATTTTCCTATTCTTAGCATGCCCCAAAGCTGCTTGATCCACAACTCTGAATTCTCCACAACTTGCTACTTTGGCATCCGATCAGAAGTGTGGGACACCATTTCCCAACACTCCTTTGCCCAGGTTTCCTCATGTCTGGGTCCATCCAACACAGCCAATTAGCTGGAACAGGTTATTCAGTGAAAAATGCAGGCCTCCTGCTTGAAAACACTGACATTTAACTCAAATACTTTCTGTTACACTGAATCAATTGCAGCATCTCAGAATCCAAGTAAAAAAAAACCAGCCCTGAGGGAAAGGGTTGCTACATGTCAGTCTTTTGTATGATGCAACTAAGTGATAGCATTAAAATCCCAGCAACCAAGAGGCAGAAAGAACATACGCCTGCTTCAAACCCCCTAAAAATTCTTAGAGCTTACTCAGGCTAACCACATAGAAAATTGAAACCTGCCAAAACGAAATCTTGACTACAGCATGTGTTTAACGTTGGTTAAACGTTAAATGATGAAGCAACCTCTTCCAACTGCGTCTCCGCCTAGTTTTCAAGGTTCTGTCTCATACCATCAAGAGAAATCCACAAATAGGATATCTCTTACAGAGGCTCCGTTTCTTTGAAAGCAGCAGTCATTTAACTGCACAGGGTGAAATAAATTATACTTTCAGAGGGCACGAAGGGAGTGAATTGGAGTGCATATACCTAGGAGAATCGAAAGAGGGAATTAACCAAATTGCTCACCAGGGTCCACTTCCCTCAGCAGCAAATTAAAATGTGGGAGGAAAAAAACCATCAAAATAGGCACAGGGCCTTTGTGAATGAGGAATATCTTTTGTTGATGTTATTGGGATTCACTGTCTTTTGGAAATGAGATGAAAACGCTGAACTCCAAAGGAAATTTGTTTTCCTAAAATGCATTAAAGGAAGAGGGCAGAAGGAAAAGAAAAACTGAAAACAGCATCTCTGAAAAACAACGGTTTTCGAGATTGCGAATATGTTGTTTCCAAGCTATCTTTCTATACTTTGCAGAGGACCTACAGACCAACTATTCCTGTCACCTTCTTTGTTACTGCAAAAAGCAGTGGGGGGGAAATCTAGGTAGATGCCTCTCACGCAGCTGTTCTAAAGCAAACCCAACTATAGCTAGTCAAAGAAAAGGATGCTAGAAGACTGAGCTAAGGGGCAAAAATGGAGTGATCTCTGCTAGAAATAATAGAGATTACTTGTCCTGCAAACCCTTTAATTCCTTATAAATGAAATTATAAATATGGAAGGAGTGATTCTGGAGTACCATGAAGATCCCAACAACACTGGAGACTGGTAGAATACCACATAACCCTGTATAAATATTCAGGCAAGCTTTGCTAAAACTATTTTTGGAGGCGCAGGGCAACCTGTAACAAGTTTTTAATTTCTATGTTCCAAACATATCTGAGAACTAGCAAGGAAGCCAAACTTAATACGGTCTGAGTTTAGCGCTCTTTCTAACAAATCATGGTCTTCAAAGAAAAAAAGGGGAGGTTTTTTTTTTAAAAAAAAAAAAAATTAGTAGCTGCAAGGGGATTGCGAACTGTGTTTGGGGATTCTGTAGTTCACCCCCCCCGTTATGATTCCCATCTGCCTGAGAGAAATCATAATGATGACTATGCCACTCTCTTCTGTTTTTTTAAATAGGTGTGCTTTGAAAAGAAGCTTAGACAAAAGCAGCTTTGCAGAGATTATGCCACAGGTAAATGCTACTATTTAAATTGTTTTTAAGAAACCTCTGAAGTAATCAGCCACTCTGACCATATGACAGACTGGAATCTTCTGGAGGTTAAGATAAAAGAATTAGAAGAGAGCCAACAATTAAAACAGCTGGCAGGCTGCTCCTTTCAGTCCTCATTCTCACTAATGTGCAACCCATATGTGGGGTGGGGGCAGCTCTGTATAAAAATATTATCCTATGAAATGCTACCGTAGCCCCTCAAACCCCACTCACTCCACACACAAAAAAACTACCTGAGCACCCTCAAAGCCCAACCCAGATCTGGGGGGAAGAGAGCAAGAAAGTCAGACCGCTCCAAGGAGTTGTTATCATTGCAAGAAAAAGAAGAAGAAACCTTAAAGACATGAAGCTTGCTTTTGGGTCCGATTGGGGGTGGGGGAGAGAGATCTATTGAAAATAAACACTGTATTTACACCCTCCCTTTCGTTTTCCTTAAATAGTTTGACAGCAGTTTTCAAAAAAAAAAAAAAAAAAAGGCAAGGACTAAAGCTTTTCCCAAATTATCCTCCATCTGTGAAATCCTTGATATCTGCATTTTTTTTTTTTAATGTAGGGTTCCATTTCAAAGCAAGCCTGTGAGAATGGAGGCACACCAGCTACCACTGCCGCCACCGCTACTTGTCTGGAGGTATCCCAAAGAATAACTTAAAAAAAAAAATCAAAATCAAAATCAAAAGGACACACAGTGCAAAGTGTGGATTTGCATGAGGTAAGGAGTTATGGATCTACAATGCATCACGTCAAAAAGCTAGTCTGCACAGTATTGCTCCGGCTCAGAATTTTAACAACGCCCCTCCAACCCCGCTTAGCTTTTGTGTGGTTGTTCTTTCCAATGTATTCACTAGAAACAGCCTTCCCCAAATTGGTGCCCTCTGGGTGTGTAGGGACTGCAACGCCTAGAACCCCATGGAGCACAACCCTAAACAGCGAATACCAAGTGGGTAAAAAAATGCTTTAAAGGGAAGGAAAGGGGGGGGGGGAACAGCAGAGGAAGGAGGACAGGAGAAAACCATCATTCCAAGTACTCCACTCCCCCCTGAATTTTGTTTGGTGTTTGGTTTTCAGCTACATTGGAAAAAATGCACTTTGTTTTCTGAATCTTTGTCCCATCCTGGGACAGTACCATCCCTGAATTCCTTGCTGCCTGGGTGGGGAGGGGGGAGTTTGCACCTTTAGAGACCCCCCCTGCACTATGCTTGTTACCCCTCAATGTCCATGGCTGGATGCCACGTGTGGGAAGGGTTCATCACTGATTCCAACCCCATCCAGCCCCGAAATCCAAGAAAACCCCATCCAAATGTATCAGGCAGGCCCTGATGCCTAGGGGTATCAGCGGGTGGGGAAGGCACAATTTCACTCCCCCACTGCACAGGGGGAGGGGATGGACAGAGAAGGGGAAGGGCTGGTCTCAAATGTCCTGTCCAAACAGTGTCTTCATTTTGGCGGGATGGAGGAGGAAGAAGGAGGTGGTGGGTTTAAGGCGATAAGGAGTTGGTTGAGGTAGAAGTCGGTGCAGGGGGCACACCGACTTGTGAACCTGCTGCTGTGCCACCTGTTGCACCCCCGCCGCCGCCACTCCCAGTGCTGCTGGAACTCCGCCCGCTGTTGGTGCTTCCTTTATTGTGAGAAGACGAGGCTCCTGGAGTTTGGGCAAACAACACTCCTGGAAAGGAACAGGGAACAAAAATGGACAGGGCAGGTTCACAATGGCTGTAACTCCTCTTCTCCCGCAGCCTGTCTTGTTGTACCTCCCTATAATAATTGAAGCCCCCCTCTCCGCCCCCCCCCAAACTAGAGTATCACCTTTCAAGCAATGTAACCCACGTGGATTAATATGCCCAGGTTAACTAAAGAGGGCAGCACTTCAGAGCAGGGCTCTCCAACCTTGGCCACTTTAAGCAAAGCTGGCTGAGGAATTCTGGGAGTTGAAGTCCACAGGTCTTTAAAGTGGCCAAGGTTGGAGAGCCCTGCTTTAGAGTATAAGCACATTAGTTTCTACATCTTAACGGAGAGATGTCACGCTAGATAGCAGCAGCGAGTCAATCTTGGCTGATTGTGAAAAGCTAAGAAGAGTCTGATCTAGTTAAAACTTGGATGGGAGCCCACTAGAAAATCCCATACCTTTAGTCTGGATTGGAAAGTCAATTAAACACCCCCATCCCCCAATAAAGCAATGGCAAAGTACTTCGGTAATATTGCCAGGAGAATGACATGAAGTCCTCCCAAGTCAAGATGAACTTGAGAGGTCCTCTTAATATGCCAGGGAGGAGCCTCCAGCTTATGAACACCCTCTGGAGTACTCAAGGGTTTCTGTCTTTTTAAAGGATTAAAATCAGCACAATAATTTTATGTTAGTACCCTCCTTTTGCCATCAAAAGCATGCATTAAAAATGCATGCCCACTCCCTCTCTGATGATATCACATCTCTGCCATACACTCTGCAGATTAAAAAGAAATGCCCCCAAGCTGCATGCCCCCCCTTGTTTGATTGGGGACGCGATGCTCATCATCTACCTGCAAATTTGCCATCTTTTTTAACCATACATGACATGGTTTATAGACCAATCAACTCTTGCCACAAGGGCCAACCCTTTTCTCTTAAGTCCCAACTGCATTTCCCCCCTTACCTGCATACACGATGCCATTAATCTCGACTGACATGCTAATGCTACTGGTACCATTGGCAGCCAGATTCATGGAAGAGTCTTGGCGGTTTTCTGCAAAAGAATACAGATGGCTCTTTTTTTAAGATACAAAAAGTGATCTTTGTATGGCGAGAGATTAGCTTAAAGCAGCAATAAATTAACTTTGGGGCTACACATACTTGGCTTATAAGATGGAAATTAAATGGGCAAGGCTGAAAATAAAGACATGTAAATATTGTAAATGGAAAATCAAGGCTATCTCTCAGCCACTTGGATCATCTGAATATGTTTTAAAAAGAAAGGTCCTGACCACTTGAATTTTTAATGGTATCATCAAAAGACACAGATATCATTTAATTGTGGGGTGGGATTGTAAACTTATAAAAATGACAGTGATTAGTTTCTGATTTGAGTGCTCAGTTATCAATCCAGGGCTAGTTAAAGCAGGATAAAATGATGCAGCTGGCAGAAATGAAAGGAATAATGCAAACTTGTTTGATTCACATCATTTACATAGATTTAAACAAATCTATTCTTTTTTATTTTTATTCATCACATTTACAAGTAGGCCTTATCTTATGACTGTAGTTCAGCCTGGAATTACAATCATAAGTCATTGTGGTTGTAAATTGAGACACTATGTGACCAGACTTGATTTAAAAACAAAACTTTTTTGCAACAGCTGTAGTCGTTAAGCAAATGCCACAGTCATAAAGCAAATTAATTTTCCCTGAAGGCTGTTTTGTTGCTGGAAACCAGAAGTAAACTCTGGAGAACTGGCCCAAAAAGTTGCAAATCACAGTCATATGACTGCAGGATACTTCAAAGAGCCGTAAAGGTGATCCGGTTGCCACGTGCTCAAAATGTCATTGTGTGATTGTGGGGTATGTGTTATGTGGCCATCATAATTTCAAAAATGGAACATAAGTAGCTTTTGGGAGGGTCCATCAAAACTTCAAAATGTTAAGTGACTGGTCATAAGTTGAGTACTACTGTTCTGACCCAGCTCCCCAAACACGATAAACCCTCTGATGTGAACTCAAAAGATTCCCTTATTAGGAATGCCAGCAGCCCTGGCAAAAAGTTTCTCTCCAGGCTAACAAGTCCCTCCATCCGGAAGATGAATAGTTGTCTGCCACACCTATTCATCTCCACCCACTGCCTTCTATCCCCAGAGCTAGGGTGGGGCAGCTTTTCCTTCCCCAGGATCGGCCCACGGCTTTCCATTGCTCTCCTCTTCTCAGCCTTCTGTGCAGCCATTTCTCCTCTTCTTCATCAACCACCTCCAGACCTGGAGGCTGTTGACTGAGGGCTGATGGATGGCCCAGGCTCCACCTCTGTCTCTCTCTCTCTCTCTCTGCCAGCTCCATTCCCTCTTCCCTCTCAGAGCTCCCAGGTTGCCCTGACGCTGACCCTGACTCCCACGACTCTTCCTCATCTGATTCGGTTGTTGGAGAGGCCATCAGGCCACAACTACTGTATATAGCCGCCCATCTCACAAAACATGATTCTGAGCAGCATACATTAAATACCATAACAGACCTTTTCCTGGAAAATAAACTTTCTAGCCATGGAGTCTCAGCTTTCTCCTTCAGTAATAGTTGCACAATGCTTTCTTAATGGGAGTGTTAACTACAGGTAGTCCTCATTTAGCAACATCATTTGGCAGCTGTTCAAACTTAAGACAGTGCTGAAAATAGAGACAGGCACTCCTTAAAGCTAAAGCCAGTGCAGGGGTGTCCTGTGGTCCTGATTCAAGCACTTGGCAACTAGCATGAATTATCACCATTTGTTACCTTCCCAACGAGCTTCTGACCAGCAAAGTCAATGGGGAAGCCAGCAGGAAGTCGCTGTCATGAGATATTCAATTTATTGATCACGCTGCTTAGTGACAGAGATTCTGGCCCCTGTGGCGATTGGTAAGTGAGGACTACCTGTACCCTGAATACTTCAGGCTCCAATACGAGGCAATCCTGAGCAACCCTTGCATGGCTTCCATCCACCTCCACCTCAAGTCTGGTATGGCTGTCAATCATTAGGGAAAGGGAGGGAACATGCAGCAACCCGCACCGACCTGGTGAGCGGGCCCCTTGACTATTGATCCGGATGCTCATCGGCAGCTGAGCGGTCATGGCGAGCAAGTTTTGCTGGATTGCCCGTTGCATCAGGCGCTGCTGTTCATCTGTCACAAGGGCCATCTTCTTTTCCGGCGGCTCCCCCGATTCCAGCTTCTCCCGTAGCTGTTCCAACGCTGCCGCCTGAGCAGCTACAGCAGCTTGGGCGGCGGCTGCTTGCACAGCCGCTGCCTGCGCTGCGACGACAGGATGGCTTGCGAGGGAGACAGGTAGGCGGGTGGGCACCGCAATAGGAATTGCAGAATCTTCCTCTGGTGTGGGGGGGAAAGTGAGGGGAGAGGTGACTACAATGGTTCTAGGGCTTCTTTTAAAAAAGAAAAGAAAAGAAAGAAAGAAAAAGAAAACGCATACACAAAATAGGCGCAGCCGGTAAAATTATAGTCTCTCTAGGAGACTGCTCCCATAATCTCAGGAAGGTAGTGTTAACAGAAGTAATTAAACTTAAATTAATGCAATCCTTAAAGCAGCTGCAGCTGCTTTTTTAAGGCTCACATGGAATCTTAAAAAAAAAAAAAAAGGCTGGGCTTTTTAAAATGAATAATAGGGGTGCTGTACTTCTTCAAGATCTGCAGTCCTTTCTTCCAAAAAGAAAAGAGCACAGTCCTAATTCTTTACACACTGAAGCCTTTCTATCTGGCCCATTTTAGCATTTTTCCATGGGAAAGGGATTCTAAACTCTGGTGTTCATTTAATGTAGGGTTGTCAAACTCAAGGCCCATGGACCAGATCCGGCTTACGGGTTGCTTAGATCTGGCCCGTGGAGCCACTATGGAAACAGCAAAGGACCAGCCTGCAGTGCCTCTGCCAATGAAAACGGAGCTCGGGGGGACCACGTGCAGCCCTCCCGAGCTCCGTTTTCGCTGGCAGAGGGTTGCAAGAGGTTGTTGCAGTTGAAAACGGAGCTCGGGAGCCCATTTTCACTGACGAAGCGTTCGGGCTGCCACAGGCACCCCCAACACAAGTGACGTCGAGCTGACCAGACCCACCTTGGCCATGCCCACTCCTGGCCCCCGAGGTCAAACACAACCCTGATGCGGCCCTCAATGAAATCAAGTTTGACACCCCTGATGTAATGTTTCTTTCAATATTTTTTAATATTTATCAGCAAGATTCAGATGTCCTGAGTCCAAAAACCAAGTCTGCAGAATTTCATTATATATCAACTTTTAGACTGGGCACCAAACCTGCAGGTAAACATTAGCTGATTCAGGCAGTGCCCTTACAGGTAGAAGTCACCACCCCAAAAGGAATAAGGAGCTTCTCCCCTCAGTTACACTGTGGTGCACTGCTTGGCTGCAGCCTTTTCACCTTCACTAAAGTTCTCCAATGCTTGAGCAATTGTATTGCCTGAATGAAGCTGCTTATGTTTAAACAAGCAGGATTTTTATCAATGCATGCAACCCAATTAGAACACTCTTGATCTGGGCACTGTGAATTTTAGAACAGTATTTCTAGTTGTGGAGAATAAGGAAACCTAATAAAAAGAGCAATAATATACACTACAACATTTTGAAGTTAACTGCAAAAGGCAGAGCCTAACAGGATTTTTTTTCCCTTAAAGTTCTGAGAAGCCCAGGAGCAAAATGTTCATTTGAACCACCACAAACAAATCCTTTTTTTCTCACAGCATTTTATGTTAATGATATCTTTGTCATTGTTCTTATTAACCTGAATTAAGTCAATGATCCAGTAAATGAGAATGTGTGATTCTAGATTATATTTTAACTGATTATTTTTCACTCAAGGCAATGAAACACATTAGTCACGTCCTCATTTCAAATTCTTTGGATGGGCTACATAGGTGAGAAAGTCAATTGCCTTTCTCCCAAAGTTTCCGTACATGTAGTCCTCACTTAATAACAGGAGCCCAAATTTCATTGCTATGCAACACAGAGGTAAAGAAGGTCACGACTCTGCCACTTAGCAACAGAAATTCTAGCACTTCTGTTGCTGTTGTTAAGTGAATGACTGTGGGTCATTAAGCAAGGACATCATGTGGTTGCCATTTGCAACTTCCTGCTGACTAATCATTGACCTTTTTTTTATTGTAGGAAGCCAGCAAAAGAGGTTGAAAATGGCCCTCGTGTAACTGCGGAACGCTGTGACCATCTTTTAAGTACAAGGACTGGTTGTAAGTACTTGTTCAGCACCATCCTAAGTTCAAACGGTCACTGAACAAGTGGTTGTTAAGTGAAGACCACCAGCATATCATCTTTTTAAGGAAACAGCAGACAAGGGCACTAATAGAACTTTTAATGACTACTTTTGAGGTGCTAGAAAGCCTCTCCCCCACTAATTTTCCCATTTGATGTGAAAAGCCCCACCTGCTAATTAAGAGATCAGCATACTAAATTCACTGCAACTCAGCACCAGTTTAATTACATCTGCAGTGCTTAAATGAAGATATAAAGACATTCCATAACCTGATACCCTCTGGTCTTTGAACTTCTCCTCCCACAAATCTTTAGCCCAGCCCAGCCCCTAGGGATTGTGGGAATGGAAGCCAACAGGAAGACTTCTTGAAACGTACAACACATCTCTTGAGAGAGAGTGCAAATAGTTAGTTACCTTTCTTGATTTTTGTAACAGGGGCGATGGGGCTGCCGTTGGTGGCCGAGGTCAGTCCCAAGGTTGGTACTTGAAGCTTGGGTGAAGACAACATGGTGTGAGTGCCGCTGGGGGAATAGGTAAAGATTGAACCACTGAATCCTTGCCGACGGCCCTCTCGCCGATTGCTGTCAATGGCTGCTTGGAGTTCATTGGGGTTGCTCAGCCCTCTTTTCTCACACTCGTATGGGTATAAGTACTTCATATATCTTTTGGAGACAAAAAAGAGAGATACAAAAAAACCATGGCTTCTGAATTTAATAGAACCTCAACAAACAGCAGCAATTTTTTTTTCAAATTATATATTAAATCTGCCAATGTATTGTAAATGTAAAATGAATTTATATAATTCTGTCTAATTCTACCAACCTGCCTTCAATCGAGGACCTGTTTGCATGAGTCAAAAAGAGGGCTGTGAAAATATTTACAGGCCCCTCACATCCTGGAAATAAACTGTTTCAACTCCTTCCCTCAAAACGACGCTATAGAGCACTGCACACCAGAACAACTAGACATAAGGACAGTTTTTCCCCAAACGCCGTCACTCTGCTAAACAAATAATTCCCTCAACACTGTTCAACTATTACAAAGTCTTCACTACTATTACTATTAATCTTCTCATCACTCCTTATCACCATCCACTCCCACTTGTGACTATATGACTGCAACTTTGTCGCTTGTATCCTTACGATTTATATTGACTGTTTCCTAGTATGGCTTGATTGCTTATTGTACCCTATGACTATCATTAAGTGTTGTACTTGATGATTCTTGACTCTTGACGAATGTATCTTTTATGTTACACCAAGAGCATTTGCACCAAGACAAATTTCTTGTGTGTCTAATCACACTTGGCCAATAAAGAATTCTATCTTTCTATCTATTTACCAATCTATCAATCTACCAGAGCAATATAGGTAGTCCTTGCTTAATGACTGCTTGTTCGGCAACCGTCCAAAAGTTACAACAGTACTAAAAAAGGAGGTTTTACAACTGTTACTCAAACTTGCAGCCATAGTGAGGAATTCAGGATCATGCGATTGAGATTTGGGTGCGTGGCAACCAGGGTGCATTTAGAGAGACATTGTGTCCTGCCGTCACAAAGTCACCATTGGCAACCTTCACAGCTGACTTCCTACAAGCAAAGTCAATGGGAAAGCCAGCAGGAGATCGCAAGTCACGATCATGAGACATGGCATTTAACAACTATGGATGATTCATTTAACAACTGTAGCCAGAACTGATGCTGTAAGTTGGCACAGTCGCCGGACATTTTACTTTACTTTTACTCAGCAACAGAGTTATTGTAGGTCCCAAGTGAGGACAGCCTGTATTGGACACAGTGGCATGGGCTGGTTTTTAAGAGAAAATAATAGTTTAGCGTAATCCAAAATACCAAACAAGGAAGGAGCTCTTTTGTTTTATCTATTGTGAATCTTCAATTGACTTTGCTTGTCAGAAGCTAGCTGGGAGGTTGCGAATGGCAATCACATGACACCAGAACACTCCAACCATTATAAATACATGCCGGTTGCCAAGTTTCCGCCTTTTGATCTCATCACCATGGAGATGCCATGACTTTTTAAGTGCAAGTACCGGTTATAAGTCATTTTTTTTCAGGGCCACTGAAACTTTGAACTGTTGCTAAATGAATGGTTGAAGCTAAGAACTGCCTGTTTTTGCTTAACATCAAATTCTTGAACATTTACATAGGCATTAAAAGTGATCTCCCTTACAAGTTTATTATAACAGCTGTAAGAAAGTACATGAATTTGCTATTCAGAAACCTATATATGATTGCTGTGTGAGTCCATGATCTGGCTTTCATGCCTGAGGCAGGACTAGAACTCATCTCCTGATATCTAGCCTGGTGCCTTAACAACTAGACTCTGCCCTTCTGATACATCTGGCAAATTTTGATTTCCTGATCATGGATTGGGAACCTTCATTGAAATGCTATGTACACAGCTATGCCAGAGGTGGTTTTCAGCCAGTTCTGACAGGTTCTGTAGAACCGGTAGTGGAAATTTTGAGTAGTTTGGAGAACCAGCAAATACCACCTCTGACTGGTCCCGCCAACCCCATCTATTCTCTGCCTCCTGAGTCCCAGTTGATAGGCTGGGTCTCCTTTTGTTGCCCTGCACAGGAGAACGGAGCTGGAAAGCAGGTTAGAGGGGTGGGGAGGGAATGGAGATTTTGCAATATCTTTCCCCTGCCATGCCCACCAAGCCACACTACGCCCACCAAGCCATGCCCACAGAAAAAATTTGAATACCACCACTGAGCTATGCTAATGAGAAACCTAGTTGTTAATTTTAAAAAACCCTTAATATTCTCATTTCATCCATATTGGCTTTTCTCCCTTTTCACAGCCAGAAGACTGTGAATTCTAGTTCACTTTAGGCAGGAAAGCAAAGTGGGTGACTTTGGATTACTCTCTCTCAGCTCAATTCACCTCAGCGAGTTGTTATAGGGAAAATAGGAGGAGGAGGAAGGAGCATTGTGTGTGTTCACCACTTTGAGTTATTTATAAAATGCACGTGGGATACAAACAAACAATCCAATATCAAGGACACGGTTGTGTCAGATTCATTGTACTGGAAACTTTTCTTGGAACCTATTAAACTGGGGCTGAGAGGAAGGATGTTTCAAATAAATATTTCAAATCAATATTCCCTGTTTGTCAGATGCTAAGGATAATATGCTCCAAAATTCCGACACTTCCATTTCCAAGACCAGCATTAGTGGCGAAAAAATGCTGGTGGTGTTCTTTGAAAGGCTCCCGGCTTTTAAAAAGTTAATAGCTTTCCTCCTATTCCTCCCCACCCCCAATCCCAAATCCCCTCCCGCCACCTGGTTTTCTGAATTCCAGAGTAATTAACTTTAGTGTTGATTAGGGTGGATGCAAAAATGGGGGAAGGGAACTGAAAGAAGTCAGAGAGAAAGAGAGGAAGGGAGGAACAAGGTGGAAGACTCCTATTTTCTGATTCTACTTCACAAACTAGGATAATGGTTATCAGGACACATTTATTTCAAAATTCTTTATATACTGGAACTGATCACTTTTCTGTAGAGCAGGGGTCTCCAACCCTAGCAACTTTAAGACTTAATTCTGGAAGTTGAAGTCTACAAGTCTTAAAGTTGCTAAGGTTGGAGACCCCCGCTATAGCGATTAAAATTCTGGAGGGGGGAGGGGGGAATAGCCAGTCTTCTTTACAGGCCTCAGTCTGATATCCAAGCCTTTTCAGCCTTGTGCTATCCATACATATTAGATACAACTCCTATTACCTTAAATCAGCATGGTCATTCCCCAGTCTGGGGAATTTTCTGCAGATCAGTTGCACAGAATAACAAAAAATACGGTAATCTTTTTCTTCAAGGATCCTTGGTACTCTCTGAGCTTGGCTGTTTTCTTGCAGAAGTTGAATTTATATTTACTGACAAAGAAATAAAGATCTAAGGGATGAGATAGTATAGATCTAAGGGACACGGTGGCTCAGTGGCTAAGATGCTGAGCTTGTCGATCAGAAAAGCTGGCAGTTCGAATCCCTAGCACTGCATAATGGAGTGAGCTCCCGCTACTTGTCCCAGCTTCTGCCAACCTAGCAGTTCGAAAGCATGTAAAAATGCAGGTAGAAAAATAGGGACCACTTTGGTGGGAAGGTAATAGAATTCTGTGCACCTTCGGCATTTAGTCATGCCAGCCACATGACCACAGAGATGTCTTCGGACAGCACTGGCTCTTCAGCTTTGTAATGGAGATGAGCACCGCCTCCTAAGCCAGAAACAACTAGCACTTGTGTGCCAGGGGAACCTTTACCTAGTATAGATCTATTTCAAGCTATTTAGCTCTCATTAGCTAGCCATGGGATTCGTACCAGGGCTACGGAAGCAGTATGCTCCATCTCATGTTTGGGTAGACCAGGTTGCCCTGATAAGACTGGGCTCACCGGGGGTGGGAGGAAACCTCACTTTTTCTTGCTGATGTTTCATTACCCATCAAAGTACTGAAAGTGTTACCTAGTCTGGACAACGAAACATCTCCAAGAAAACAACCAAGCTCAGAGAGCACCAAGGACCCCTCTTTTCAACCCTGAGCTACAAATATTCTCCTTTATTTTTTCTTACAGGACTGGGAGAGATTTATTCCTCCATTTATCGTTGTATAGTCTTCACACATGACAGTCGTTTTTCCACTAAAACAAATTCTTCCTCTTTCCCTATACAAATATTGCCCCTTAAATGCCTTGACCCGCCCTGAAGTCAGGTTGGGGAAGGCACTTCCTGAAAGTCCTCCTGTGACTTACTGGGTACGCAGTGTGAAGGCGGCGCTGGTGATGGAGGTGGGCAAGTTCAAGCCCTTGGTGATCTCCCTCCACAGCTTCTTGTTGATCACTTCCACCAAGCCTCCCTTCTCAGTCACCAGAACGTAGAGCATATAAAGATCCAGCACTTGCTTGGCCATGATTGGGATTCGGTTCACGGGGGTCCCTGTGTCGGGGGAAAAGTGGAAAAGGAGAAAAAAGTGTTGGGCGAGGCAACAATCACAAGGATGGTGACTTCTGACATCAACCAGGATCCACATTTTTATTTGTTAAATAGCTTTTTCATGCTAACAATATTTGTGTACCGTTTCTGCTTCTATGAAGTATATCATATGCAGATCTTAAGTTGGAAGAATACAGAAAATAAACTCTGAAAGGAAAACCATTATTAGGCCTGTGTTACAGCTTAGGGCAGGGGTCCCCAAACTTGGCAACTTTAAGACTTGTGGACTTCAACTCCCAGAATTCTCCAGCCAGATTTGAAGTCCGCAAGTCTTAAAGTTGCCAAGTTTGGAGACCTCTAGCTTAGAAAAACAAAAAAACACATTAATGAATTACACTGAGATCAGCTAGCTTGTTGCAATAGCAAAGAACTAGTATTGATGCAAATATAATCAGGAATGACTTATTTACAGATAATTACAGACTCCTTTTGTTAAATGAGTTTAAGAAACAAAGGGGAATTTAAGAGACAAAAGGGAAACATTAATGAAAGGCTACCAAGGCAACTTGTGGCAGAGATAAAATTCAATTTTTTTTTCCTCTGGAAGGTGATTCAGAAGTAGCCCTCTTCACTTCGCAGAGGTTAAAACTGTTGGTGTTGAACAGCAGAGCAAAATTGCAACAACTGATGGCGCAGGTTTCGGTCTTATATCCTGGAGATAATTCAGAAGCCCTGTGATGATGAACACCTGTCCTGAAAGTCCTCTAGATACTTTTAATAAGATTTGCTTCTCCTAATGTATGTTGCTTAGAAACAGGGTCAGACAGCACAGCTAACCCTTCAGAATTTTTCCCTCTGCTCCACTCACTTGGCCTCCAATCCCAGTACAAGCCAGTAGCCTCAGAGACACTCAAGTATTTATAATACATCCTTGTCTTGGAATACAAAGAAATACATACTAAAAATGGAGGGGGAGATGAGAGAAATGATTACAGAGAAAGGATGTATTTCTAGCAGACTGCACTTGCCTACAATTTTGCAAACTCTAGCAATGGAGCTATTTATTTATCAGTTTTATATACCGCTCCCCTCTCCCAACGGGACTCGGGGCGGTTTACAGCCAAATAAAAATACAATCATAAATACAATATTTAAAATGAAGTTAAAAAGATTAAATGGGTGGCTGGAAGATAAAACAGTCAAAGGAGTTAAAAAGCTAAAATCATTTAAAATCAATTAAAAGCCCTACCAGTAACTCTAGGCCAGACCGGCTTGATGAAATAGGTGGGTCTTCAGCACGTGCCGGAAGGTTAATAGGTCATGGATAGTCCTCATCTCCGGGGGTAATTCGTTCCAGAGGGAGGGTGCTCCCACAGAGAAGGCCCGCATCCTTGGGGCCGCCAGCCGGCACCGACCAGCCGACGGTACCCCGAGGAGGCCCGCCCTATGGGAGCAACGGGACGCTGATGGTGGCAGTAGGCGGTCCCGTAAGTACCCAGGTCACATGTTATTAATATTCCTTTCTAAAATATAATCCCAGTTCTCACTGCCCATACCAAAAAAAAATGCCACTTTCTTTTCTGTAGCACATGGGGAACTTAAGACACCTGGCTAGTTTTACCACAGTTTTGAAAAGGCTGTTTCATTTAAAGCAACTGCTCAGTAGAAACAAGAACCTCTACTATCTCCCGTGTTTGGGATTTTTCTGGAAGCGTGGGTAGGCTCCATGTTCTCTATGAAGTTCCCTGCATTTATCAGCAGAATGTTTTTGCTTAGTGTGCAATTTATTTAAGCCACAATAATAAAAAAACATGTATCAAGGAACCCACATTGAGCAACAAACAGGGACAGGTGAACTTTGCAGATTTGTGAAATTATGCAAGTTACAAAACTTGTTTCATGCCTTAAATTTAAGGACCAGCATTGGCCTGGAGAGGCTTTGAAGCCTTGCCAAGAAACTTTGATATTACACAATACCTTATTCTACCTTCATCTTGCAAGCATACATGAAAATACTTTAAAAAAAAATGGTTGTAGAGTAATGCTTGTGGGGGAAACTAAAAGCTGAACCCTCAAGTAACCTTTTGTAGTTGAGTTAACCCCATTTTTATGGACAAATTCCTATCCAATCACTTCTGGATTACAAATGTCTATGCAGAATAGGAAGAACTCACTTTCCATGGATCCAGATAGTTTTTTTGGTCCCTTTGAGAGACTGTCTATCCAAGCAGTCAGTGGCCTGGCAAAGACCCTAGACCAGCTCAGCAACAAGCAATCTTTTGCACAGTACACCAAGTGAATGGGGCCAGGTCTGGTTAGGGGATGAGTTTTAACGGCTGAGATTCTTAAATCCTTCTGAAGCATAAGGCCTTGATGTTATCCCTGGAAGTACTTAGACCAGTGTTTCTCAACCTTGGTCTTAAGACTTCAACTCCCAGAATTCTCCAGCCAGCCTTCATGGGCTTGACAACTGACATGTATTTATGAAGGCTTCAGCGTCTCAGGGTCTTGTGTTCGCCATTTGCAACCTTCCCAGCCGGCTTCCTACAATCAAAGTCAATGGAGGAAGCCAGATTCATTTAATGACTGCATGATTCACTTAACAGAAGTGATACGCTTAACAGCCATGACAAAAAATAAAATAAAATCGGGCACAAATCACTTAAAAAGCATCTTGTTCAGCAATGGAAATTCTGGTTCCAATTGTGGTTGTACATTGTGGACTACCTGCATAAAAGTGGGCCGGATCTTGAGGGTTAACCATACTCTCTTCCAAACCATTGAAGGGTGTGAAAAATGGAAAAGATGTGACAATGTTTTTTGAGTGCAATCCCTCTATATTTCTGGAAACCTTTGCTGTGCGAAATGAGCTAGCCTAGCCTGTAAGATGTGAAATATTTATTTATTCCAGCCTGCACTGGGATGGTTTCAATATACTGTATTTTAAAACAAAGAATTGCTGGCATATTTTTTCCTTTTTTTAAAAGGAAAAAATTACATTGAAGGCCGATTGTCGGCCTTTGTTATCAGCTTTGTGGTAGTTTTACTCAGCAAAGGAAACTTAGCTGAATGGATTTTTAAAAAGAACACCACATCAACAAGATTGGCGGTGTATATCTTGAAATGTTCAGGATTTCAAGCATTTTAGGAATGAACTATATGGATCTGACAGGCTATCCCAAAAGTACAGGCACAGCAGTTTGGGGCCATAATGATCTGACCTCCTAAGCTTTCTGATTATTTGGGAGAAATAGAGAAGACCCAGCAAAGATCCAGACAGGCAAAGCAAGAAACGGCTTTTCAGAAATTTTGTTTGCTTCTCATTCCCATCTCTTTCCCTTTTAATTGATTTCTCCTTTTATTGATTTATTGCTTCCTTAAAACAAAAAGGAACAATTTTGAACAGGGTGAAGGGGGGGGGGGAAGGGAAAGGGAAGGGGGGGGGGAGGAAAAACACCTTATTGTGCAGCATAGTTTTACTGCAGGAAGGCATGGCACATTTTCCGGGAGTAAAATCTATTTGAGCCAGGCAGCTGGGGCTCAAATCCTAGGAGGTATTTCTTCTGAGTGAAAGAATTTCCTTCCTATTTCAGTCTGCAGAATAAGATTGGCAGCAGGGCTCCCCACCCCCCACCCCCATGCTGGGAAACACACAGCAGACAGAAATCCGGCCACTGCCCCCTCACCATGGAAAAAGGCAACCGACAATCCTCACATTTCCAAAACGCACCCAAAATGAGAGAGTTGTTTTGAGGATCGATTCCCCCCCCCCAACACCCACACACATCAGCTTTTTAGAAAACTCCCCCAACTGGTTTTATGCTTGTCCTGCTGCTACCACTACCTAGATTCATATTTGCTAATTGCTGAGCCGGCCTTACATGCTTAAATTGTAGGCAGAAAAAAAAAAGAGAGCAAGATTTCACCGAAAAAGGGGATCCGCAGAACTCACTAAACTGAACTGCTTGTGCAGATAATTGTGTTACACATTGATTTCATGTACAAAAATGAAGATAAGTCACAAAGTACAAGTCCCAGGACCTGGTTCCAATATTATGCTATGTAGCTTGGGTTTGTGCAACACGGGAAGTCCTGGTTTGGGCTTGGTGTATTGCATCAACCCAAACAATTATATTTCATTAATTAAAGCAGGATTAAATCAGAGCTTAATACAATGGCTGGCTTCACACAATATATTAAAAATCAGATTAATATAGCTCAATTTGCTACTTCCATAGGGCATGCTACATTTAAGCAAGTTGTCCAGAGGTGGTATTCGGCAGGTTCTGACCAGTTCTGGAGAACCGGTAGTGGAAATTTTGAGTAGTTTGGAGAATCGGCAAATCCCACCTTTGACTGGAGATTTTACAGTATCCTTCCCCTGCCATGCTCACCAAGCCATGCTCACAGAACCGGAAGTTGTCCAAAATATGTCATTAAAGTGAATGTTAGAGATTAAGATCAGATTTTGAAAAAGGATGTTATCAGGTATGTTCAAAAATAATGGTATTATTATCAGAAGGATGTAGCGAATATTGGATAATTGAAAAATGAAGGATTATGTGCTGATACAGATGTATAATAACATTAATTAGATCATGTACATCTGATTAACCTAGTAATTTTCATTTGTATTATTACTTTTGTATCAAAATGAATGACACTCAGACGCCACGCTGTCCATGAAATATTGATGTTTAAAAATAAAAAAAACTTTACAACAACAATAACAAAAACCCAAAAAGTGTCTTAATAAGGTGGCCTTTCCCACAATAAGTGAATGGAGTCAAACAAACTATTAAGCCTTATTCAATTTATTAGTAAAATTCATATGCCTGGCAGACACTCTGAGCAATTTTTGTCTAATTTAGTGTATTTTGTGACCCTAGGGCCTAGGCCAGGGGTCCCCAAACTTTGCAACTTTAAGACTTGTGGACTTCAATTCCCAGAATTCTTCAGCCAGCATAGCATTTAAGTATAGCAATAGCTGATAGAATTTTTTTTTTCTGGTATCAGTGCTGCTATTTGTAAAAAAAACTTTTTTGCTGTCATTGGGGTTGTTTCGAGGAAGCAATTTTGAGGTTGCTTAGTAGTTCAGTGAACCAGGATTTTCTCAGTTTGGTAGTTTCCCGGTATATTGGTTAATATAGTGGTTAAGGCACCAGGCCAGAAATCAGGAGACTGTGAGTTCTACTCCTGTTTCAAGACATGAAAGTTGGCTGGGTAACTTTAGGGCCAGTGAGACTCTCTCAGACCAACTCACCTCACGGGTTTGTTGTTATGGGGAAAATAGGAGGAAGAATGGGTATTGTGTATGTTTTCTGCTTTGAGTTATTTATAAAAATAATAAAAGTTGGATATAGATAACATTAAAAATAAATTTAAAAAATCTCCAGCCACTACCCACCCACAAAGGAAATGGAAATAGGGGTCAGGTGCATCCAGAAGATGCTATGAGGAAGAAAAGAGGCCTAAGGCTTAGCATTGTGTTAATTAAATGTTATTTGTTGTTTTGACCCGTTTGTCAAACAACCCTTAGCAGCTGGCTCATACTTCATGCTGTGCCATGAACTATAATACAGCGAATGTAATGGCTCTATTCATACCAAATTCACACCTGTGACAAAACCAAACGATCTTATGGCTCGTGAAACCAGCTTATACCTAGTATCACCAATGCCCTGCTGAATTCCGTTTGATGCCTTCACTTAGAAACGGTTTTGATAGGGAAGCGGGGTATCAATTGAATAAATGCAATTTATTTATTCTGTCCCACTGACCAACACATCAAAACTATACGATGCAAGTTGCAAATTGCATGGATGAAAACCCCTGTTGCTTTGGGATGTGGAAGGAATTGGGACACAGAATGCCCAAAGTTGCAGGTACTTGTGGCCTCCAAGCTGGCACACTGGAGCCTTTGCTCTTGGGTAAATCAGAGCATTGGGTGCTCCTGGCATCCTCGCTGCCATCCTCCTGCAGGATTTAAACTGCCTCACAGCTATATCCTTCAGGAATTCCAGCCATTTAGCTTAGTGCTCCTTTCCTGCTTCAAAAACATGTTGACAATTGTTCATGCAGCCATTCTATGTGTCCCCACCCCCACCCCCCCTACCCCCTGGTGTGCCCCTCCCTTTCCCCATTAAACACAGCCCAGGAATATACTAAGCTACCTCACCATTGTTTGCTTAGATGGCCTGGTGCTGGGTGGGCGAGCCCCTCAAAGGATATTAAACCTCCCAAAAACATCCCTGCAATTTCCTTTCCCTGCTTTCCCACCCCCTTTTGTGACTTCTTACATTCCACCCAAAGAAATCACTCCCACCCACCCACCCCTGCCGCCCCGCTGGCCAAGGCCATCTGCTTCCCCTATCCTAACCAGATTCCTTGACTTAGGGGCAAATCTTTTCCCTCCCATCTTGATCCACAGACTTGAGAATCTTCTTCCTGGCATTACCAGCCGCATTTTGTTGATCAGCTCATCTAGGATCTATCAGAGAAAATATTCAGGATTTTTTTTTTAAACTGGGATTATACCCTGCGCTTTGGCATAAGGTGTTCTCTGCAAACCTACCTATTGTGGCTCATAAACCAAGGGTCATGGCCTAAGTCAGTGATGGCGAACCTTTTAGGGACCGAGTGCCCGAACTGCAACCCAAAGCCCGCATTTATCGTGAAGTGCCAACGTGGCAATTTAACCTGAATACTGAGATTTTAGTTTAGAAAAAAACAACTCATACATTAAGATCTTTTGTCGTAAAAGAAAAACACAATGACAGCCTCGTGTTATTCTTTATATTTGTGTTTTCATCCAAGTACATGGAGTAACAGGCTGCCTTCTGTAAGTCAGTGGTGAGCCGCTGACCAACATCACTTGCCATGCGCTGGACTTGATCTTTAACAGTACTTCTGCTAAGTGGCACCTCAGAGACCCGTTGAATAATTTTATTCTTGTTTGGGAAATCATGAAAAAGGGTAATACTCCCAGACTCCATGGCCGTTTTGATAATATCCCCATCAGAGAGGGGCTTACCATGTTTTGCTATCTACAGTGAACATTTTGCTATACACTATGGCCTAAGCGCTCTGCTCCCCTCCAGCTCTGCTCTCCTCCTGCTATGCTCTCCTCCAACCTTGCTCCTCTCCAACCCCACCACTAGGCCCTAGGTCCGAGAGGTCGCCTGGAAGAGCCCTAATGCGTATGCGCGTGCCGCCCACCCAACAGCTGATTGTCGGGTATCTCGCGTAGATGCGCAGGAGGCATGGGGCGTGGGAGATGCGTGTGCATGCGCAGGGGGCATGGGGGGTCCCCACGCATTGCCTTCTGGGTGCTGGCATGCAAGCACGCGCACAATTTTCAGCACAGGAACCCAAAAAAGTTAGCCACCACTGCCCTAGGTTATGCAGCTCCTATGGCTTGTTCAATAAGAATGGTTAGTGGTCCAGATTAGCAGGTGGTCCAGATTTTGTTTTTCAAAGTCTATAAAACAATCAAGGATTACACTATCAAATAGCTGAGGGCAACTTACAGTACTGAGCAATATTAGCACAATAAAAAGGATTTTTTTAAAAAAGAAATAGGTATGCTATTTACTTGATCCCACCAATAGAGGAAAAATACCTTAAGTTTTCCCTTTCCACTTATAATCCTGTTATGACTCTATGATTCTAAATCATGGCAATGCCACCAAGGCAATGCCAACTCTTAGCACATAGATTTTTTATGGAGCAAAATTTAAAGAATGAGGCCTATGGTAGCAACAGAAAGAACTGTCCTAAATTAGCATAATATTTGAATGCAGCCCAATGGAGACTCCCTCTGAAAGCCCATCTTTTGCAATGGACCGTTAAAATAGTGTCTAACAGAAGATGGGGAAGAAGCCTTGCTTTAAAGATGCTCAGGTCCAACAGCTGCTCTGCCCAATCAGCTTCTCTCTTCTTCTGCTGCCTTCTCTGCTCCTGACTCAATTCTCTGGAGTCCCATCAATGGCAAAGGGTTCAAAGGCAAACAAGTTTAAGGAGTCCTATCACCTTACGTGTTCTTAACACTAATAAGAATAATAACAGGTTTCTGTAATTGGAATACACATGTAGGCTGTACTCATGACAACTACTAAGCAATGGTGATGAAACAAGGAAGGGAGACTCAGTGAAATCCCAGATTTGCTTCAAGCACACCTACAATAGTGTACTACAACCAAGTGTTTTTCGACTCCCATTATCCCTTGCAAGCAAAGTCTTTGGGCTCTACTGTCTAGCAATTCTGGGATCCAGCACAGCTGCAGGGCATCAGGTTAGAGAACATATACTTGGGTTCCAATAATGGGACTTCCTTTAGTAATGGCACTCAAATGGGAGCCAATTTTCCCTCCGACTATCTAGGTCAGGGTTCTTCAAACTTGACAGCTTTAAGACTTGTGGACTACAATTCCCAGAATTCCTCCTCCAGTCATGTTAGCTCAGGAATTCTGGGAGTCAAAGTCCACAAGTCTTACACTTGCCAAGTTTGAAGGCCCTTGATCTAGGTATTTCTATTTTTATTTAACTTGAAAAAAAAAATCTGAACTGTACTTAGCATTAACATTTAAAATTCAATTTTCTAGATCTGTGAGCAAACAGCCCCAGCTCTCTCTCTCTCTCTCTCTCTCTCTCTCTCCACAACTTCTGTAACCCCTCTGTCTCACATGCCCAAGGGGCCCCCATCTTCCAATTAGTGCTGGAGCCAGCTGCAAGCCATTGCTGGCATTTATATTTTCAAAGGCAGAGGGACCATTATGTCTTCTAGCATGCCTTGCTGCAACCAGAGACCTTTTTAAGATTAGGCCCAAATCTAATTTAATTAAGACTGCAAAATGCTTCCTGTAACCCTTATCCCAAAGACTGTAACAAGCTGCAGACGAGGATTCTTTCCACTGCCCCTGCCATCTCCAATCGCCTCTTTCCTTTAACACGAAGCCCGAAAATGGCTCATTATTTCTGGTCATGAAAAGTTGCTCATTATTTCTGCAATCTTTCAAAGGAAACATTCTCCAACTTGCTGCTCTCCAAACATCTTAGATTACCAACTGGCAGTATGACTCTTCAGTTAAAAAAAGAAGTCTTATTTGCTGTTTAAATCAAAATGTCTACTTTCCAAATACTTTCACAACACTAACTCCTTGTTCCTTCCCAAAAGTTCTCCATGTACACCATTTAGTAGTTATATGTAGGATGCAGTGTGAAGAACCTTCTGAAGCTATGCAGATTTTGTATTTTTGTATATCAAGTAGTTTCAAGAACTTAATGCTTCCTAGTTTTGAAAAGTGCTATTGAGAAGAAACAGAACATATTACAAGAATAGCTGCTTTAAAATCTATAAAATCTAAATCTGTAAAAATATAGACTGAGGGAATACTGTATCTTAATTGTTTCCACCAACATAACCTCACACGGAATGTACCTTCTCTCTGTTCACTAATTTGAGGACCTCTTTCAATTCTTCATTTCTTCCACTAATTTAACTAGGTCCAAAACAGTAAATTGGTAATTAGATGGTATGATGAAGCTGCATTATTTCCATTTCAGAAAATAACAGAATTGACAGACAATATTTGTTTCATAGTAAAAATCCAGATTTTGGTCTGAAATTTAGGTGGAACGTAACTGACTGGGACAACAGAATAATTACAGAATGTAATTATAGAATTTACACAGAATGCAAGTCTTTATTTACACAACTATTTATATAAGGATTGTTTTAAATTAGCGTCCCAGACTATAATACCAGATGCCTTTCCGTAGTTGGACTTTCTTTCTATCAACAGCACAATTTCCAGAATCTGTGAGGTAACGATTCTCTACATCTCTGAGCAGTTTGTTTCTAAATATCCCATAATTCCTTGCCAGATGAGTATGATCATTAATATAGTCTCACTGTATTGATAAAGTCAAAGACCACTGTTTGCACATATGTAAGAGAGGGGCCATTTAGATTACATGCTAAGCTAGGCCACTTAAATCCAGTTATATATATTATATGCCACCACTCTTGTGCATAGGAAAAGGGAGAAACGGGGACAAAAAGAACACTAAGCCAGGGGTCCCCAACCTGCAGGCCATGAGGGATTTGCAACTGGGCCATTGAAACAGCCAGTGAGCACGCGTGCAGACCATTCATGCAAACAGAGCTGCCCACACTTGCCGGCCACTTGTGCAAACCATTCCCCCCTCAGTACCCAAAGCCGGAAATGCTGGGGAACTTTGTGCTAAGCCTTTCCCATTGTACCCATAGCAACTCTGATTGTAAGTGAACTGCAGACACCAAAAAAAGAGATGAAATAAAAATACAAAAAACAAAATCCCTCTCCATTTACCAGCCATTACATATATGTTAAAGATGCTGCCCAAGAGGGCTGCTCCTGGAATAACTGGGCCCCATCTTGGTTTTCTCAATAGTCTGGAGCTGGCTTACTCGTCAGTTATTCACCATAGTTCAGGGGAGACTGGGCCAGCAGAAGTATCAAGCACAAATTTGTTCATCTATCCATCTCTGGTCAATTTGCAGTTCTTTTAATTCAAGTATTTTAACTAGCAGCATCTTCCACAGGATTAAGAAGATGGAAGCCATTCCCATTTCTTATATCTGGTCTTTGAAAACTGGGAATCTGGGGTTCAAGGGAGCCTTCTACATGCAAAGCTACTTTCCTACCTCAGTTCTGGAAGAATCATCCAATTATGGACTGGTGGGAATCTGTTCCTCTCCCCTTCTCGCTGCCTATTAACTTGGAAGAGCTCTAAAAGATAATCTGTAGCATGTGCCATAGTGAAGAAAAGAAGCTCACCTCGTTTCTGCATAAAACTGAAGAGGTCATCCAGGAATTCCTTCCGTTTCGGATCTCCATCAAGTTCATATAACTGCAGAGAGAGAGCGGGAGGGAGAAAAATAAAGGAAAAAAAAAAGATCAGGAGACAAAAATAAAATTGCTTCAGATACTTTTCTCCAACGTCCCCAATATTTCTTGTATAATGTAGACAACTAGACCATTGTAACAGCACACTGAGGCTAGCACATAAACAGGGCAGCCGGGGTAAATCTGTTGTTAACAGCAGTTGTTATAATGCTGGGGGAATGTAAACTAAATACAGATCTGATTCTTCTTAAAATTATTCCTTATGGATAATAAGCCTGTTAAGTTTCTAGGTTTTTGTGTGCTTGTGTGCATGTACAGAGGGACAGAGGGGTTGTTTTTTTAATAAAGCCAGAACTCCTTGGCTTGGTTCAGAAGTTGCAGCAATTTAGCTAAGCCTCAACTCCTACTCAACTCCTTTTCCTAATGAGACATTCTGCAGCTATTACAAACTGCAAGATCAGCAATTTGCAACGGCATGAGCAATGGAGTCACCAGGATAACAGCAGAAAAACACGCACGAGGCACCCAGCCAATTTTCTAACCATCTTCTCATCTGCTTTCTAGGACCTCCTCCTCCTCCCTCCCACCAACTGGCAAAGAGAAATCTGCTTTCTTTCAAGGGACAGCCAAGGGACAGAATAAACTCCTATTGTGTTCTCCATTTGGTCCATTCTGGATTTCTTGCCTACCTAATTCTGTGATCAGAGATTACCCACAAGGCCACATATTTTAAAATGTTAGACATTCCAATAAATAAAAGGCATCCTCCCCCTCCTTGGCCAATTAATCAGAGTGTAGTTTTTTATTGTTTGATCAAAACTACTGCAAATTAATGGAAATGCCAGTCTAAGTCAAGCTTTTTAGTTAAGAAATGGAAAGAGTTGCAAAGGTTTTGGAATAAACAGCAATATTGTATAAATATTTATTAATATTTCTTCTCTTTTATTTACTACAGAAGAAGACGACAATGTGATTATCTGTAGGCAATAAGATACTTGCAACATTCCTAGATGGCATCGATGGCATGCCAAAATCAAAGTATTTTTTTTTAATATGTTGGAATGCTTTATGCGATTGCCAATCCTCACAAAATTTCATTGTTATTCCATGGGAATCATGCAAGACTTCAGTAATCACACAGATGATGATATGACTGAAATAGCAATAGTTTCATTTAAAAAAATATATTTAAACATTTGTTTTGGCTTTCAGTAAGGAAAAGTTTGCAATCCTTTTGTTATAGCATAATGATACTCAATACTCGTGTCCCTTTAAAAATCAGGAAATGCAAAATAATCTAGTTAGAGGGACATTTTAGAGGACTGAACCAATCTTCTCTAAAACATGAGCAGGGAAAATGCCTTTTCAGCAATAATGCTATATTGGAATACATACCAACCTTTAAAAAAAGCTTTCATTCGTATGCAGATTTATGCACATTTCCCCTGAACTCATGTCATGTACAGATAATTTCTTATTTTAAAGTCCCAGCAAAAATTCACTAAGGTAAATTGGAAGAAAATGTAGATATATAAAATCTGAATGAGCGCAATCGGATCATCTCTATCCTCTTGTCTCTTAATCCCACCACTAGATCTTAAAAATTGCAAACCAAAATGAATCAAACCCCAAATTATTGCCGCCGAACTTTGGATGAAGGAGGTTGGGAGCTGTAAAAGGGACCCTGGTAGGTCTACAAGACTTCCACTCCCCACTTTTTGCATTCCTGATCTATATTTTCCAAACACCTTGTTTATAATCCTGCATTCTCCCTAATTACCTAAAATGCTAAATATTAAATGGCTGGGGAAATGTGAGATGTTAAAATGATGAGGAAGGCAAGATGTGGAAGCCAGATTTGAAGTTTTTAAAACTTTCTTCCCAACTCAAAATTTTCTGGAAAACTCACAACATAGGAAGGACAAATAAAAAGACACGTCTAATTTGCTTCTGGGTGCATGAGCAATGAAAAATCTGAATTTTAAGCTGAACTGGAGGATCTGTGTCTTGGAATATATGGGAGGCAATGTCATACAGCTAAAGAAATAAACACAGTTCTGTTTTTCTACCCCATGGATTAATTCCATCTGCTACATTATGAGAGTGTTGGAATTTTGCATCACTGCAGGAACAGAGCACAAACAAAACAAAAAGTTCTCTTGCATCTTTAATAATTTTCAAACGGAATGTGAAATTGAGAAAAAACAAAAAACGGACCACCTGCTAGCCAGAAAAAACATGTGTTCCATTATGCACCAACTAAATTGGAGCACACTTTCCCTTTGCATGAGCTGAGCGAGCATCTGCTTTGTCATCGGTATATCATATAGGTCCTTTGGTGCAACAATTCCCTTTGCATGCAAGAACGCTCTGCCCCTGATGTGTAGAACATGTGTGCCCCACTGTTCTCAATTCCCAACTATTAATAGCCTTCAATCAGCAAGAATGTTCCTTGCTGGACCAGCTGCTGAGCTTGGATGGCCTCAGCTTGTCCTCATCACATCACCCCACATAAATTTTGACACTGCGCATGGTTATACAGCCTTTAATAGGTCCAATCTGTAGGACCCCCACCTCATCTGAAATATTTAACTAGATAATTTTATCAGAAGCTATCAATGGAAAGATTCTGGGAGATGTGGAGAAAGACAGTGAAAATACTTATTATGGTTGAAGGTATTGAATTAAATGAACTTAAACCAGTTCCAAAGTAGAATAGGTTTCCAAATTAATAACAGCACTGATAAAACAGACTGATTAAGCAAAAAAAAAAAAAAACACCAACAGATAGCAGAAAAGTCATGCACCAAGCAAAATGGGAAGTTTCCACCATCGGTAAGAATGTACCAACAATAGCAGAGTACTAATACACACTCAATTATGGAACTGAGATTTCCATAATTTGAATGCAAACATTTAGAACATTTAAAATGGAAATATCTCCCTTCCCTATCAATCCAGCTCTTCTGGATGGGAGAAACTCTCTGCCCTTTCCTGAGACAAACCAGGGTCTACATTTGACAGGCCCTTGATACTGTCCATTTAGGGCTTAAAAGAATAAGCCCATTTGCAATCAGAATTGTGCCTAGCAGCCCAGCACTCTTTAACATACATTTCTGCAGGTACTCTAAATGATAAATCCTATCAAACTAAGCCAACTGGGATTTGCACATGCCTTCCAACAAAATATAGGTGCTTAAACATTCCAAAGGGAAGCCTCGTATTTCCACAATCAGTTTATCTGAGATCATGTTGGAATTATTTCTCCAAGGGATTCCTCTGGCCATGTTAGCCTAGGAATTGGGGGTTGGCATTCCCAAATCCAGGGATTCTTTCCTATTCAGGCACCTCTTCTGACCCTTATTTACCTCTGCAACTCCCCTAATAATTTCTGTAAGCTGGGGGGGGAGGTAATATAAATATAAATAAATAAAAAATAATAATTTACCATTTGCACTTTTATTATTACAGATAATCCTCGAAATTACAGGACTACAGTTTGTTTAGTACCCAAAGTTATAATGGCACTGAGAAAAATGGACTTATGACCGTTTTTCACACTTATGACTGTTGTGGCATCCCCATGGTCGCATGATCAAAATGTGGATGCTTGGCAACTGGCATATATTTATGGTTGCAGTGTCCCAGGGTCATGTGTTTAGCTTTTGCAATCTTCTGATAAGCAAAGTCAATGGGAAAGCCAGATTCACTTAACAACCGTGGTACTAACTTATCAACTCCTGTGATTCACTTAACAACCATGCCAAGAAAAGTCATAAAATGGAGCAAAACTCACTTAACAAACGTCTCACTTAAGCAACAGGAATTTGGGGCTCAATTGTGGTCATAAGTTTAGGACTACCTATACTGTAAAGTAAACTGTACCATGAAATGACTGTGGCCCTCTAGAAATATGGTGTGGCCCACATTGAAAATCATTGCCCTAGTCATCTGGAAAGTGCCAGATTTCTCAATCTGTGTGTGCAAGAGAGACAGATGCCAGCAATGAAAAAGCTGAATTTTAAAATGGACCAGACTGCACTGGAGGATCTGTGCTAAAGCTCCAGTCATAGGGATCATAGAAATCTTTCTACCTATCTTTTGTGAAGCATTCAGGTCAATTTACACAGGCTCTCTGATTAAGAGAGGGGATCTGGGAGTTGAAATCCAATGCATCTTGAGGGTACCACGTTGGGAAAGAGTGTGCACCATGCCTATCTCGTGGAAATAAAAGATATAAAAGAATGTGTACGAGTGCTGCAGAAACCAGAGCTGGGAAAGGGTACGGAAGGCCTTGGCTTCCAGTCAATCCTCCACTGCACAGGAAAATGGTAGGTAGCTCAGGAACACTATTCTCCAGCCTTAACACTGACATCATAAATTCTTTTCTAACTTTTTATCAGGCTGCAGAACACAAGAAGAAAAGAGACAGGCCATTTACCCATTCAATCTGTGTGTTTTTTCTTTTTTTTTTAAACCTTAGTTGGTTCTTCCTGTTCCTGAATTGATTTCATTCCAACTGGTCATTTATAAGAACCATTTCTAAGTGTGTTTTTCCTGCTCGCTCTCTTCCCACTTTTTTGAGTCTTTGCTTTTCATGAACAACCGGACTCATGAAACAAAAGGAAATTTGTCTGATAAATATCTGCTAAAAAAAAAAAAAAACCACCACGAACACATGAAGAGCATATAGCTGATCATCAGGAGAAAAGTACACAAATGCCAGTTCTTGATTGCCTGGCAAGCTGACCTCGGAAAGGAGGAAGACAACTGGAGAGGGAAGAAGTGGCATTAAAGACAACCAGAAAAGTCCTCTGCATAAAGGCAGTGTGCATCTCCACCTGATGTGTGTTTCGATACTTTACTGCCCACAGATGGAAAGTACTTAATGATCATGCGCTCCTCATGGGGCTACCCTTGAAGATCATTCGGAAGCCACAACTGGCGTAAAGTGTGGCGGCGCGTGCAGTACTTAGGGTCCTTAAAGTGGCCATGTTACATCACTGCTTCACAAGGTGCACTGATTGTCGGTCTGCTTCCAGGTGCAATTCAAGGTCTTGGTTATCATCTTTAAACCCTGCATGGCATAGGTCCAGTCTCACCTCAGTGGGACTGGCCCGCCCCACCAGCACCAGCAAAGGGCATTCTGGGGATCCCGTCAGCCAAGGAATTTCAGCTGGTGGGATCCAAGAGGAGAGCCTTGTCTGCTGTGGCTCCTGCTTCATACTGGATGTGGTTGACTGAAGTTCAACCCCACCTTCTCAACCCAATCTCCTGGGTATATCCGGCTCCCTTCTTTGCCATCTTGTATCCACGATTTTATCTGTTAATGTTTTTATCTGCTGTGCTTTTTACAATAGATGGTTTTAATGCTTTTCGATGTTTTTTTTCCCCATGTTGTAAGCTTCCAAGAGTCATTGAATCCGAGATGGGCAGCAATTACCATAAATTTTATAAATAAATATAGTGGAGAGAAAGCAGAAAATAAGGGTCTTGGTGACAACCGTTGAGAAATAAGAAATAAATTCTGAACACTCCAAGGGAGCAGCATTGATGCACTGGAGCAAAAACGATATGCTTAGCTGTAGAACACTGCAAGCAGGATGATGCCACGGCAGTACTGAGGATAAAAGACAAAATAATGACAGTCTCTATGCAAGGAGATGGGGGGAAATTTGTCTTTTCTTTCCACAGCCATGCCCTGAAACAATAAGGACACATTGCATGAAGGAGCGAGCAGACAGTATATACTTTAGCCCCACTATTTTGGTGGGTGAGGTTGCAGTGCAACTTTTAAATAAATGCAATTATTTAAATCTGACCACTGCATCCACATCTTCTTGGAGAAGGAGGTTCCCTGCTGTTACTTTTCAAGAATGTCATTATTCAATGGACTTCTCCAAAAAGAGTAGCTCAAGTTAGCATTGCCCAAAATCTTCGAACAGCAAACTCACTGTTGATATTTGCAGCGTAAAGAACTGGCCTCCATTTTTGCTAGCAGTTCTTTTCTCATATTTCTGAATGAGATATTGACCCAAGCAGGTATTTTAATTGGAAAGACAATAGAACAGCAGCTCTTTGAGAGAAGCACCAAACACATTTTTCTGAAGAAGCAAAAAACCAAACCCTCCAGTGAATAAAAAAGGCAGTTAGCCTTTTCTAATGAGAAAAAAGGACAGCAAGCAAAATTTGACTATTCTGTTTCATATCTAACAACCCAGAGATTTTTCTGCAAGAAGGTGGAATAAAAAGGCAACCAGAATAATATCCATAATACGTATATGACATCTTTCCTTGTGCGGGGACTAACAGCAAAATATTCAAATAAGTATTGCTCAAAAGCTCAGATATCAGAAGAGAGGGCTGGGGAAAAAAGATAATAAAAATTGAGGAACTGAAAAGCTATTTGCGTATCAGGTTACATGCGAAACCAAGAAGCCCGTTAATCTGCAGTTTCAAGGGCTGCTTCCTGTTACACCAGGGGACTGAAGTGAACAGGTGTGTGCTGGGTGCCCATCCCCTTAGCTGGGGCTAATTTTTAAAATGTCACTCCCCTCATCCCAACCAGCAAGCTACTTTCACCATAGACACACATTTCAGAAACCTCTGATGGAAAAAAAATCCATCTTGTTGCAACTAAGCGGCCACTTGAAGGTCAATACTGACATGCAAAGAGGCCTATTACAGCAGTAATCAACTAGATCACTTCGAGACATAACAGAATAACAGAGTTGGAAGGGACCTTCTTCTATAGAGTCTCCTGCTATATATAGCATTTTAGACAAATGGTTGTCCAATCTCTCCTTAAAAACCTCCAGGGATGGAGCACCCACAACTTCTGAAGACAAGCCATGCCACTGGGTGGTATGTGTAAGGGGTTGATCTTAGAGGTTGAATCTTCAATAGTATGGATTATGGAAGTCTCAATATGGGCTCCAAGGAACACAGTCTTTGGAATTGTTCCACTGCATCTTGGGGAAATCTTACAAATTCATTGATGCTCCTTAACAATAAGATAGTTACTTAAGTTCCAAGCTTCTCCATGTGCTCTCAAACTTAAGAATATAATAGCAACAACCCGTCAAGTCTTGCTACCTTGTTTCTTAAAACAGGCCATTTCTGAGCTAGACAGCTTCTAAACAAGAAGCTTCCAAAAAGCTAAAAGAATTCTACAGACACTTTTCCTCATGAATTTGTCTTTTCCATTTTTAAAAGTATCAGCACATCTTGTGTGAGAGAATTTCACAAACTGATTCAGTACTCTGGGAAAGCATGGTGCCTTTTGTTTCCCTGAATAAATGACCTGAGCGAGGAGTTGTAAAAAAGATCACATTTGCAGATGATACAACAATAAAACACCTTGAAGGGCAGCATCAAGATCCAGAAGGATCCCAGCATGCCCAGAAATCAGCATTTCAATTGGATAAAATGCAGAGTCCTACAAAAATCAGAGACATGAGTGTAGGATGGATGGGACCTTATTCTTATCTGGCTGTCCTGGCAGATCATAAGCCAAGTAAGAACCAAGAGTATGATATCTCTCCCTACAACAAAAACAAATGCAATTCTAAACTGCATCAAAGGAAGTTAAAGCTTGTGCCCAGTTTTAGGAAAGGCTCTGATAATCTATCAAGATATGACAAGGAGCCTGAAAAATGTCTGAGGATTCGTTGGAGACACTTAGTATGTTTAGCCTGGAGAAGAGAAAGTTGTGGGAGGGGGGGAACTGTCTTTAAGTATCTTAAAAAGGTTATCATGCCGAGAAAAACCAGAATTCTTCAAATTGTTCCAGAAATTGGGAGAGGAAACAATAAGCTTAAATTACAAGAAAGTGGTACGGTGGCCTATAGGGGGCACAGTGGCCTAGCAGTTAAGACACTGGATTTGTTGACTGAAAAGTTGGCAGTTTGAAACCCAAGTATCTTGTTATGGGGGAAGCTCCCATTCCTGCCCCAACTCCTGCCAACCTAGCAGTTGGAAAGCATGAAAATGCGAGTAGATCAATAGGTACCACTTTGGTGGGAAGGTAAGAGCCTTCCGTGCACTTCAGCATAGCACGCAGGCCACATGATCACAGAAGCATCTTCGGACAATGCTGGCTCCCTTGGCTAGGAAATAGAGATGAGCACCATCCCCTAGAGTCCGACACGACTAGACAAGGGAAGCCTTTGCCTTTTTTAAAAAAAAATCCAGTCAAGTATCAAAGAAAAAATCCCTAATTGTAAGAATCGTTCAACAATGGCACAGACTGTGTTGAGGTGTGGCTACCTGGAGGCTAGATGGCCATTTGTCAAGGATGTTGTTTAGTGGTGGATTCCTGCATTGGGAAAAGGGCTGGACTAAATGATCTCAAAGGCCCTTTTATCTTAACAGCTGTTACCAATTTGTTTCAATGAGAGACGATAAAGAGTTTCAGTGTTATGCAAAAGATTTTTGTCCATTCATCTTTCTATGTCATTAGTAACTTTAAAACCAGCCCTGAAGTCTTTAATTTAAATAATGTATACACCACTCCCATTTGTGGCCCTAGGCAACTTATAAATATTCAAAGCAGTAAAATAAATTTCCTCACAGGGCAAGATTCCAATCCCCTGTCGTTTTGCAACGATTTTCAGAGGCAATTGAGCTATTTTATTGTAGCAAAACCAGATGGAGTCTTTGGACACTAATATATTTATTAATTTTCATTGCCCTTTTCTGAACTCCCCTCTCCAAATACTCTTATCTTTTTTTAGATATAATCAAATGAGAATGTACCTTAGATTTGAATTTTAAAAATACATTTGGGTTCTGTCAGTTTCCTCCTTTAATGCTTTTCTAATGATTCCCTTAGGTGGAATTTCCTCTTTTGCACTACCACCTCTGGGCAATAATCTGTCTCTGAAATGAATGACAACTTTTTGAGAAGTTCTGTATTCCTACCCCGCTATCGTATTATTGTCGCAAATGCAATTTTTATTGCTGGTTTCAACCTCTAAAACACCAGTTAGCCAAAGCTTGTCCTCAGTATCAGAAATTATGGTTGTTATTAGTGTTCCAAGTCCCTGGAATAACCACATGGCTGGGAAATAAATTATTATCATGTTAATATTTATTCACTAAATAATGGTTATCAATGGCTGCCATACCAACAAATCTTGGAAGGCACTTAGAAAATATGTTCACTGACAAAATTTCCATCTGCCAATTGCAAAAAGCTACACTGCTTAGATCTGCATATGCTACACTGGTATAATATGACATCCTAGATTCTTGAGAATACACGAAGGCCAACACCAGCTAAAGGACTAGCAGCTGTGACTTCACATTGTTGTGAATAGTTAATAATAACCTATTATACCCACCAGCATTGACAAAATCACCATCAGTCAGTTGCAAAAGGCAACTTTAATTTAGAAAAACTTACAATCCTGTGATAGTAATAGCACTAGAACTTAGACTTATGTACTACTTTATAGCACTCTCTGAAGTTATTTGTAGAGAGTGGGCATATTGCTCCCAACAATCTGGGTCCTCATTCTACCAACCTCAGAAGGATGGAAGGCTGAGTCAACCTTGCGCCCTGCCAGGCTTGAATTCCAGGCTGTGGGCAGAGTTTGCCTGAAATTCTGCATTCTAACCACTGCACCATCAGGGCTCCTATGATGATACTTTAGTGTTATTAAACAATACCTGCTTGTCCTGGGTCTTTGGGAAGGATTCAATAGGTAGCCAAAATGTCAGTCCAGTCTAAACCTCTGGCTGATTGTGCAAACAAAACATAATCATAATCATATACAAACATGTCACTTGTACCAACAGAAGAGCCTGGATGAAGATAATCAGTACAAATACCCTGGCATCCTTCAAGCTAACATCAAGCACACTGAAATCAAGAAGGTTAGAAGTGAATAAATTATGAGAGAGAAAATCTTAAAGTGCAAAGTCAGTGGAGGAAATACCATCAAACTGGCCTATTAGACTGGCCTATTAGAAAGACCAAGTGAAAAATAGAAGAGAGATATGGCAAGGCAAAATATTACAGGGCCAGTACATTTAAAAAAAAACTCTAGCAAGCAAAGCTGATAACAAGACCTGGCAATGGCTAAGAGTAGGAAAGCTGTGAAAGAAACAGAGGAGCTAATTCTGGCTGCACAAGACCAAACCTTAAGCATATATGCATACAAAGCCAGATTGGAGAAGCAGCAACAGACAGCAATTGCCGCCTCTGCAAAAGAGCTAAAGAAACAATGGACCACCTAGTTAGCTGCCGCAATAAAATCACACAGACTGACTATAAACAACAGTAGCAACAATGGTGCATTGGAATATATGCAAGACATACCATTTGCAAGCAAGAACTGGTGGGATCACAAAATAGACAAAGAAATAGAAAATGAAGAAGCTAAAATATTCCGAGATTTTAGAATTCAAACAGACAAGCATCTGCCACATAACACACCAGACTTAATAATTGTTTATAAGAAAGGCAAAAAAGTCTGGAGAGTGGATGTTGTAATACCTGGAGACGTAAGAATAAAAGAAAAGAACTTGAGAAAATTACAAAGTACAAAAACCTGCAAATGGAAGCAGAATGATACAGCAAAAATGAAAAAAATAGTACCAATAGCTCCACTTGAGCACCATCAGCACTGACAAAATCACCACATAATTGCAAACAGTAGCTTTACTTGGAACAGCTTACATCCTGTGATAATACCATTAACACCATCAAATAATAACATCAGCCTATTCCAGGACCTTGGGAAGGACTCAATAAGTAAAATAAAATGCCACATCCAGGTTAAATATTTGGCTGACTGATTCAACTAACCATAACAATTTGCAACAATAGTGGGTAGCTCACAATCAAATTTGTCTTTCTTTAGTTAAAAGTTTATACAGCCTTCCCTAGTCTGGAGTCCTTTATGGGTGCTGAACTACAATTCTCATTAGCATCAGCTAGTATTATCATTGACTATGTTGGCTAGAGACTCACATGAAGGGTAATGTAACCTATTAAGTTGGAGCCAGGCTCTCTGCTACACTAATTATTTTTATGGCCTGAGCTGTTAGCCATTTATTTGTTATGTTTTCATCCCACCCTTCCCAAGGATTTTAGGGCAAAAAACAATGTTTTCCTTTGTATTTCACTATCATGCTTCTGTGACGTAGAAAGTAATTCTCCCTAATTCTCCCAGTTTGTTTCTTAGCTGAGCAGTGTTCATGTGACACACAAAGTCATAATTACTGTTAAGCATCCCACTATATATACCCCAGATAGCACTAAATCATACTGAACACTTTTCTAGTCTCCCTCTCTTTTGCAGAATATTGCAACAATGATAGGTCAGCAATACATCAGGCAAAACTTCCTTTTGTTTTGCTAAAATAAAACCACAGTGGCCTGATCAGATTTGTTTTTGAAAAGTATCCCTCCCATAGGGAATAAAAAACAAAATAGGAATAGCAGAGGTTTTGCTACCAGAGCAACTCCCTTCTGATGCTGGTCTTTCGCATCATGTCTTTTTCTTGGAGGACTAATGGCTGCTTGTGTTCATCAATTAGCCATCAGTCTAGATTCAGACAAGGCATTCTGTGATTAAGATATAATCATTTGTCTAACCATCGATACAAATTGTGGTTAAGGTTCTCATTTTCTTTATCACTATTTAACTCAGGATCCATGACATGATCACAATAGGCCCTGAACCATACCATGCTTAGCATGCTGCATAACAGGTATTTTATATTGCATGCACCAGTATACTGTTGTTGTTTTAACTCTTCAGTCGTATTTGACTCTTGGCAACTCCATGCACCATTATAGGATCAGTGGTGATATTCAGCCGGTTCACACTGGTTCAGGTGAACCGGTAGCAAGGATTTGGTGTGGGTAGTAACTTCTGGCTGGCCAGGACCCCTAACCCCAATCCGGTCGGCCGGTTGCTGCTCGCTTGCTCACTGGGTCTGCCTGATGCTTGCCCATCCAGTCACTCCTTAAAAGTTTATTTTTTTTTACCTCCTGACAATCTGTTCCTACAAACAGCTGTGCCGGGATTCCCCTCGCTTCTTATTGCTTTGCCAAAGTCTTCCTGGGCCCCATGGAAGCTTCCTGGGAGTAAAAACGCCTCCCCAGAGGCTCCCCCGAGGCCAGGAAAGCCCCAAAATGGAGCATGGAGGGGTGCTACTGAGCCCCTCCCATGCTCCATTTTTTTTCTTCCTGAGCCCCAGGGGAGCTTTCTGGCCTCAGGAGCCCCCTGGAGGCTCCCGAGGCCAGGAAGGCCCAGAAAACAGGGTGGAGATGGTGCTGCAAAAAAGCCACACCCACCCAATCACATGGCCATGCCCACCTAGCCACACTCACAGAACAATAGTAAAAAATTTGAATCCCACCAGTGATTAGGATCATCAATATGGCAGCTGAAAATTTTTGAGTGCTTCAAAGTGCATAACTATATACCATCAAAAGATTCCCTTCGAGGTAAGCAAACTTATAGGACAGGGAAAAAAAGTCAGTAATAGTGATAAGAAATTATTACTGAAGAAATTAAAGTCAGGACAAAGGAGGAAAAATGTGAAATCTAACTGCATTTAGTTCACACCCACATTTTCTATTCATACAAACCATCCTTGTTTCCACCATGCTTGTACACCATTTTATATATTGCTTTTCAGTGAAAAAAATTATGTTTGGCTTCTCCTCCATTTTGTCTTCCCTATTTATATATTCATATCATACAATCATTTCCTTTGTCAGTAAGAAATCTCTCCAGCTCCATATTTCCTTCTTGGTTAAATGCTTACTTAAACTATATAACTGGAAAGAGAGAAAAAAGGAAGAGATTGCAAAACAAACAGAATGTAATATCTAGTGAGCTTAGCTAGAACTTCAAATCTAGTTTTGCCATCCTTGCCATCTAATTTATTCTTCATTTTTATTTCTTGTTTCTTTTGGTTTTTGATGTTATAAACAATTTGCCCAGGATTTATTTTCATTTATTTTCACATTTTTGAGCCATTCATCTCCCTCGGAGGTTGCTGGGAGTTGGGTGCCATATATATTTAATGTATTATTCTTGCTACTACTACCAAATGTGAGGGTAGGTTTAAGACTGGCCACCAAGCAAGCAGCACCATTTCACACAATACAGATGCCAGTTCTGAATTGGATACTTGTTTAAGAAGAAAAGTGGAAGTTCAAAATTCACAAGTGGCTTCTCAGGGAGGTTTTCTGGAAATATTAAAATATGCTGTGAATGAATGGGATTGGGATTGTAATCCAAAATATCTGGAGGGCTGGTCAAATTAGGGCGGGGTGTCTATTTAAGTATGGATAAAATCATGCACACAGTACACCACAAAATGGCTACCCCACTGGAAAGAAGCTGTTGGTAAGATGCTAGAGATGCAAGGCAACCTGACTCCTTCTAGCCACCACTCCCTTTTGTCTTGGGGAGGCCAGCAGCAGGTGCCTCTCACCTCTTCCATTTCAGTCAGCCTTCCCTGGAGACAGGAAATATTTTGAAAAGGGAGGAAATGTCAACACTTGGTTCTCAGGTTCTAGGGAAAAGGAGAGCCACAGGAAGCTTTCTCCTTTTCAAACAAATACCATGTGCTGAGCAGGCCCTGAAGTTTGGGGGGGGGGATGTTGAGTGGGAGGGAATATATTTATCAGGCCCCAGCACAAGCAGGCCTGATGCTGGGAAACCCTCAGGATGGCAATAATTGGAGACATTAAAGTTTTTAAAACCAAGTAATCAGTTGGGAAAGAGAAGTTGTTTCTTCATTTCCTGTTTAAAAAAATAAGCTTAAGGAAGAGGAAAAGGTCACTAGAGCAGGAAGGCCATTGAAAAGATAATGTAAGAAAGTACAAGAGGTTCTAGATGAGGTTCTCTCTCCCTCTCCCCCCTTAAATTAAATGATAAACAGTTTTTTAAAAATGACTTTGCAGAATTTTGATAAGTAATCAGTTGTCAGCTTGGTGAAGCAAGGAACAAAGCCAACCCTCCTAATCCTAAATCCCTTTCCTGCCTGGACTACAACTTCAACCAAACCATTTACAGGGCCAAAAGCTATGCTGGCCGGGGAACATGGGTTCTGAAGCCCAAATAGCCTCAGCTTTAATTTGGATTCCTCCATTTGTCTCTTCTCCAACTCCACTGAAGAGTTAGACAAAGAACAGGGTAGGTATGGAATCTTTACAACCTGTGGACTTCAACTCCCAGAATTCCTGAGCCAGTATGAGCACCTTCCCCCTCTCTATATGCATAATCTCTGTTAGCAACATTGAGTAAGCTTAAAGGTGCCAACTGGATGTCTGAATATAGAGACAAAGAACTCTGAATGATGGAATGTTAAAACAATTCCTGGCCCTAAGATACTTTCTCCTGTGCTTGAGGTTTGCTTTCAGTGGTAGAATAAGAATGCTGCGTGAAAATAACATTATGGCAATTGTACCAATAGTTATCTACAGATTTCAGGAAGCTAGTGTGGCTTGTTTGGTTTTGGTTTACCCTTGTAATATGAAAGCAATTATGGATGCAAACCACGATTTATGGAAATATGTTGAAACGAACACACATGTGATTTAGTCATAAATAAACTATATGTAGACCCAGCCTATATATCAAATTGTAATTTGTAAATTGCTTAAAACACTTTACAGATCCACAAGCATGTTGGAAAGAAATACCATGGCTTATAAATGTGGGCTCTGCTCTAAGTAGATATCCACCCACCCACCTATCTATTTTGTGACTCGCCCAACTCACTCACAGATTGACATATATTGGAACTGTGAAGAAATTGCTCTGTGCAGAAATCCAGAAGACAAGGCTTATGTTTATTTAATGGTCAAAATGTATATCGTTCTTTCACAAATACACTGCAGAAAATGTTTCCACTCCAGAGTATATAGTAGAGGACGAGATAATCAATAGCCTTGCCTCCACAGTCTAATGGCCTGAAGGATGATGTGGGGTTAAAATTCCCAGCTGTTGACTGTGTTAATTTGAAATTCTGAGAATGGGAAACCAAACTCATCTTGGAGATACTGAACGTATTTGGAATGTTACACTGCAAGGAATAATCGTGGAAGCAGAAATCGGAAAGAGAGCTGAAGCCATTTGTACTCGCAAAAAGAAGCAACCAGCAGACCATCCCCAGAAAGTAAGCAGGAAGAAATACAGTTTATATTAAGAAGAGGTGCCAGAAATACTAGCAAAATAAATCACACACTGTTCACAGAGCACTTACTGCCCTCTCCCCAGGAGCTTGATAGATCGTTTACAAAACACCAGAAAAGATGGCAATGCAGTAGAATAACACAGCTGCCATGAAGATGGCAGTTTCCATGGAAGCAAGCGCACATTAGTACTGAAGTGACACACTATATTGGATCTCTCTCTCTTCCTCCAGATGCAAGAGGTCCCTGGGCACTGGCAGCATTAGGTAGGCCAATTGGGGGAGAGGTATTGTAAAGAGGAATCACTCCAGACCCATATGATCATTAGTTGATCACCAGTAAGATAAGGAGATGAGTGGTGCAAAACATTGTATCCCAAATATGCAAAGGAGTAGAGTAAATTGTGTTTTCTTAAGAATCCATGAAAGGCACTCACATCTTCAATCACACACTTTAACTAGCACAACTTTCTCCAACCTAATACACTCCAGATGTGTTTGGATTGCTAAGCCTAAAATGCTACTGGAACAGGAATTAGACTGGAGGGGCAGCTGAGGTGCACTAATTCATCCTTCAGTCTGCTGACAAAGAGGTGTTGTTCTAAAAAGTTAAATTCTGCTAAGATCTTATTTACATATCAAGTTCTAAAAATTAAAAAAGTATAGATCCTAAAGCCAGTTGTCAACGGTCTCTTAGTACATTTTGGACATTACAAACCTAAAGTTCATGTCTCCCAATTGTTTAAAGCATATCCGAACTGCTGCTCGCACTGAATCTAATCACTTATTTATTGATGAATGGAAGATCTATTTTAGGGTAGCAGCGCCTACTGAAATTGGCATTCAGACCTGGAATTGTTGAATTTCAAAGAAATGCTTTTTTATGAAGCCGGAACCCCTTATCCCTAAAAATATTTTCTCCAGGAGCATAAAACTAAAGCATTACTGTGCTCTTTCACCCTATCTTTGAAGCATGAAAGGAGAGTTTCCTATATTTTGTGGGTTTCTGAACAGAACTTCTGCATACATAAAAAATAAACAGGCTACCACATTCTAAGGTCCAGTAAATTTACTGAGGGCACATACAGAAAAGGACTCCATCTACACTGCAGAGATATGTTTTAAGAAAGATCAGAACAATACATAAATAGAATCAAGCAAATACCCCAATTCAATAGGTGGATGCTTTGGGCTCACAGTTGCTTTGTGTAATCCATTTATTTCTCAAGAGACACAAGCAGTTTTTTCATGGCACAAAGGACAACAAATTTATAGATCCTGTTTCCTTTTCTTGTTCCAAGGGGAATTGGAAATACAACCAGCCTGTGTTTTTGACTCGTTGCAGGATGGAACTATCTCCATGACCTCTGTCTATTGGAAAAACAGGAATAAAATGTGCACATACATTTTTAAAAAAACCCACACAATATTTTTATTTTAATTTCTGAAAGTCCATTTCTGAACAATACGCCCATCTTGGGGCAGCTATATCCATTGATTAGTTTGATCAATTTTATTCATGCTGTGCCTTCATTACAAAAAAAAGCAGCACAAAGTCCATTTCTCATACTACATTAGGTAGATTCCCAACTGATTCACTTTTATGTTTTTTACCTTATAGCCTTTTAATTAGCATGCATTTTTTCCATGAAAGTAAACTCCGTAATCTACTAAATACCATAAAGTAGCAGCAACATATCCATGATGATAATCATTCACATGTATCTTGTAGCTTGGCAGATTATTGGGGGTAGGGAGGGACGGACACACACACACACACACACACACACAAGTACACACATAGAATGAATGAATCAGCTTCAGTTAAATTTCAGTAAAGTCACAAAGACTGGCTTTGAAACTGGTTAAGAATGCCAATGTATTAGACCTCCCCACTTGCTTAAGCTAATTGCAGTAGCCTACACCAGCTACATAGGCAAGAATAGATCATCCATAAACTAAAGATAATGCTGTATTGTATTTTGAAATGGGGTGCAAATGCACAAGGCAAGCTTTTAAAACTAACACAGGTCTCTTCCTCATGCTGAATTTTTACACATAAAAGAGGAATCCCCCTATATGGCATTTCTCTGGCCTTCAGAAATTTAGAAATTATGTATCTCTTTTATTTTTCCTCAATTATTAGTTGGAAGTTTATCACAGTAGATAAACTTGCCTTCCAAAGCAAACCCAGCAGACCTCACTGCTCCAAGGAATATTACCTGAATTTCTTAATTAAAGACAGATTGCATTTTTATCTGGACATTCCATGGAGCAATTCTAACTTCAACCAGGTCATCTTCTATGATAGTTTTCTCCAGCCTGGTATCAGCAATGCATTTGGATTTTCTGTTCACCCCGTTACACTACTTACAGTCCTCAATGTAGGGCCAATTTTAGGAAGTTGGTCTTTGACTCCCTTCCCCCCCCCCCCCCCCCCCGCCCCAAGCCACCTAAACTAATGCCAACGCTCTCTTCAAAGAGCAGGAAAGCCAATTGTATGTAACAGTTCTTTTGTCTATCAGAATCAACATTCCATCTTTTAAAAGTGGAAGAATGGTAGATACCACTCACTCTAAACCTTTTCAAACAGCTGCAGGCTGCAAGGGAGAGATTATCTGCTCAACCAGCTAATGCAGTGAAAGCCCTGATCAATATTTTAAAAGAAAGTAAATTGACCCTCCTCCAGTCATTAAGCACAATCCATCTCTCCCAAGGTCTAAATAAACAGCTTGCATCCGCTGAGCTCAGGCATCATTCCTTCCCTTCCCCTTTCTCCTCTGGATAGGCCAAGGTTTTCCTTTTCTATAAAATAATCTTAGTTCTAGACACAGAAAGCTGGTTGTTTGATAGCTGCTTAAAGAGGTTGCTATTTGCCTTTATCAAATATGGCGACAATGCCATAAATTCAGAGCTTGTCTCAGAAAAACTCTCAACAAGGCAGCAATAATAAGTTTCTCCCCACAATTCTGTAACTGTGATGTTTTATGAAACAGGTGCAAAAAACTGCTGGGGAGGAATGGGGAAAAGTAAGTGCTAATCAACAGGTACTTCCTAGGATATTTTTCTCTGAAACTAAACACACATATACTTCACATGCTTCCAGAAAACTTAAAATGTATTTCTGAACTAAATAGTAGAGAGGGAGTAGTGAAACTGTCCATTCAGCTTTCATGTATGCCTTAATCCTTTAGGTTCGTTTACATTTAAGAGCAAGAGAATGCATGCCTCCTTCTTCAGTCTTTCAACATTAACAGGCCTACATATCAGTTGGTCTAGCTATGCATGTCTTGCATTAATACTGCCCCTCACAACAATCCTGGGATGTAGACTGATCTGAGAAGGTCCCTGACTGTATGGGAATTTGAACCAAATGAAAAAGCTATTTATTTACAATTATTGCATATTGCTCCGATCTTGGTAAATGCTCATTCAACAGTGTGCAGGACCAATAAAAAACATAATCAACTTTAACAAGCCAGAACAGAATAACTTAATGGATGCCTGCCATCATACCATACCATACCGTACCGTACCGTACCATACCCAGTACGCTCCCACAGGGTGGCCCTACTTGGGGTGCCGCCGCCTGACTGTTGTCGGCTGGTGGCCCCGAGAGTTCGGGCTTTCTCTGTGGGAGCTCCCTCCCTATGGAATGATCTCCCCCCGGAGATACGGGCTATGACGGATATTCTGACCTTCCGGCGCGCAGTAAAAACCCTGCTTTTCGAACAGGCCGGCCTGGCCCAGTAACTATGTTTTTTGGTTTTAATTCATTCTAAATTGGGGTTTTATTAGTTTTAATTTTTTAACTTAAATTTTGAATAGACAGCCGATTTGATTATTTAATTTATTTTTAATCGTATTTATTGTGTATTTATTGTATGCTTTTAGTGGGCTGTACACCGCCCCGAGTCCCTTTTTGGGAGAGGGAGCGGTATAAAAGTGCGATTAATAAATAATAAATAAATAAATAAATAATAATACCGAACCATACCATAGCATACCCCATCCCATTTCAAAAGAGTGGGGCTACCACTAAGAAGGTCTGATGTCTAGCCCTCATGTGGGAGTGGGACTCTCAACAGGCCCTCTATAGGTGTTCAATATTCATATTGAATATTCATACTAGGGAAAAAGGATCCTGGCACACTTCACTATCACATTACATGAGGATTTACTGGTAATGACCAGCACTTTGCATTGATTTAAGCTGCAGAATCTCCACAAACATTTGTGTCTATTTTAAGAGCCACATAAGTGACCATGTTTGATCACCAGCTCACTTTATCCATGCTGCTCTGAACCCCAACTGTGTAAAGTAAGATATAGAGAGAAAATCGGAGGCAAAGGATGGATGGAGGTGCTCTCTTGAACAGGTTTAGGTTACACAGATGACACCTTAAAAAGAGGTGTCCCGTTGAGTTAGATTAAGAGTCATTCTAATTCACCCACCCATTTGATAGAATAGTCAACTCATCTCTGGGAAACTGATCAATCAGAGAATCTCTTATCAAAAATCCATCACAAAGTCTTAGTATAATCCTTAAAATGTCTCAAGAAGTGGTCTTAGAACTCAGAAGTAGATTTAAGAGCAACACCAGATCACTGATTAGTCCCAATATTCCACTGAAAATTCCATCTTTACATCATTTACACAGTAGTTAAAATAGTAGTTATCACTAAAAACAACCTTCTGCCATAGAAAAGACAAGAGTTTAATGGAGACAAGGTGGCAAAATTCATAGCAGATACAGGATCTGAGTCAACGACTTCTTCTACATGACACATTGTGGGTATGATTTACATGTTAAATCATAGTTTCTTTAAAGCATAATTTGCTGAATAAGTAACAATGGCCAGGTTCACACACAAGTCTAAGCGCTTTGGTGATCCCAACCTCTTCACTTTTTATACTCGCGGTTACTGTACATCTGCATCATGGCAGGCAAATGCAAAGAATGAGGAAAGAATCATCTTGGCAATTGGGTGTGGAGAACAATATTACTGCTTTTTTCATTCTGCTATTTCAGATAAGCTTCTCCCACCCCCATATCTATGCTCCCTCCGTTTTTAATCACCAGACTCAGCAAAGTGCAAAAGATCTATTTACAGCAGCATGAATTGAAGGGCAGGAGAACTTAAGCTAGAATTTCTGGGAAGGAAAGGGAAGAAATTGGCATTTGGTGCAAAAAAATCCTATCAAACAGACCAGGGCCCCACCCACAATATAAACATCTATGTCAAGCAGATCTCCGTACGTATCCTTCCTTTTGAAGAATCACCGGAAGATAAACTTTTAATGTCTAGAACACCCCAGCATTATAGTTCAATTGCTGGGTGTATTGCCCATCATTAAAAAGGCCAAAAGAAAAAGGAGTCACTGTCACCCAAGATGAAACACTTCTTATTATCTCAGGGAGGCAATAACAACCAGTGATAAACTTAGTCTAGACACTTCCATAAAAAAAAAAACCTAGAAAGGCAATACAAAAAGCAAACCAATGATAATAAACGGAAATGGCAGGGACTTTAAAATAAAGCTACTAGTCAAGTAGCAGTAATTTGTTGGAATGCCTTTTCTCAGACTTTCAGCCATGACGGTGTAAGTGGCAATACTGAAAAAAAAATTTAAAAAAATCAACTGAACTGCTTTGGGTGAGAGTACAGAATATTGCCATATTGCTAGAACTGACTAAAATCAGTAATGCGGAGCTGCAGACCATACCCAAAATCCAGTTTCTGACATTATACAACCCAAGCAAAAAAAAAAAAAAACTTACCTCAAGTTTTCCTGCGCATATGATACAATCCCCCATTGAGGTGAAAATTCCCCCTGCCCCAATTCAATCCCCTGCCTTTCCATTTTTTTATCCTCAGCTACTGATGGCCACATTTTTGCAAGTCAAGGAGATAAAAGGCAGAGAAGAAGAGTTATTGGAGTTATTTCTCATATACGTAAGCAATTTGCTTCCCCATAAGTTGTACCAGTGGCCTGGAGACTTCAGAATGCAAAATAGGCAAAGGTGTCTCAGACAAAAATTCATAAAAAATTTATTTCTCCTTGAGTACATATTCCCATTAGCCCAGGCATTAAGCTACTAAATATCACTTTTGGAAGACAAAAGACATGCTATTTTGATAACCTCTCTGAAGTTTCTCCAAAAGCACTTAGTTGCCCACTCTTGGAATCAGGATGCTGGGTGAAGCAGAGTTTTGGTTTATAGCAGAACAACAGAGTTGGAAGGGACCTTGGAGGTCTTCTAGTCCAACTCCCTGTTCAGGCAAGAAGCCCAATACCATTTCAGACAAACAGTTGTCCAATTTTTTCTTAAAAACATCCAGTAATCACGCCAGGAGGCAAGTTGTTCCACTGATTAATTTTGCTAATTGTTCTAACAGTTTTGAATTCTTAGAAAACGTAAGGATTTGATACATTCAACGTAAAAAGAAATTTATTAAAACTATTTAAGGATAGGGTGATTCTTCCAGCTGAAGAAGCTAAATACTCCTGAATAACAGACACTGGGCCAGAAAAAAATGGCCTTCAGGAACTCCTCAAGAGCTTCCCAGTCTGGTCACGGGCAAAGAGAGGATTGCCAGACTAGTTAAATCCACTCTGGCCTCCTCCCACCAGAATATTCTTAGGGTTTATTTTTTTAAAAAAGCATACCGGAGAGGTTTAAAAAGTGAAGTTAAGGGATGTCATGGTTGCTACCTAAAGCTTCCATATGCAGATGCAGTCTATCCCTGGACAGTTCTGCCTTGAAAGACAGATAGGGGAAAGAATCTGCATTTACATTCTAGTCGTGATCTTTTCAGAATGGCCAATACTGGAAGTTCTTCTGCTCGGTATCCTTGATTCAGCAAAATAAGGAACCTGTGGACTCAATCCCCAAGCCACATACCATGGAGCAATAACCTGCAGCTATGTATTTTGTTATTTTTAATAACAAAACCGCAACATATCTTGCCCGGGAATATTCTTACTGCACTTACAGAAAAGCACCAGGCAGCTTTCTCAACAGGTCTTTTGGGAGTACATATGGCTTGCTAATTTTTCTTCTTGAAGACAAGCCCTTTTCTTTGAACTGATGTTTTCTCTTCAACTCAGTACACACCCAACAAGCTGAAATAATGGCCTTCCTCACCACCACTTTGTCCACTGGGCTTTTGTTCTACTAGCAAGCATAGTTAGCATCCGAGGGGGGTCACCTTCTAATCTGACCTCCGCTCCTTCAGTAGCAGCCCCCTGGGAGCAGGGAACAGCCTCCAGAGCTTGGCTTTCTAACCTCAATAATTCTTGTTCACGCCCTTGACTTGTGGACAAGGCTCTCTGGAAGCCCCACCACCTCCTTCTCTGCTAGGAGTTTTTATACCAAGACTGAATCTTCTACTTGGAAGGGTAGAAAGGAAAAAAAATCCGAGGACAATCTTCCCTAAATGTCGGCAATGGCACCTCCCTCCCATGATCACCCAGTCTCCCTTGGGGATGATGGCCGTTGTTGCCCAACAATGTGGAGGGTAGAGGAACATGGGGTTTATCATCTCTCTGGAGTTCCTACCGATTGGAACAGGTACCAGAGTCAAGTTTGCAAAGTCAAATGCGTCTAACTAGCTTGCAGAAGACATCGGCTTAGTTTCCTCATATTTAGTTAGCTGCTTCACCTGGTTCCACACATCCCCCACAATTGAAGGGCCTTTAACATGATAAGGCTAAGCAAGGTCTTTCCCAATCCTTAGTTTCACACATCCGTTTAACTCAATTTATGATCGAGTACTGTAGTGGTTTGCAGCCTTTTAGGACTGAGAGGCACAACTGGAATGTCGAGAAAATATTGTGTGGATGCTTGCATAAAATGGCTGCTGGGACAAACTGTCTATTTAGAAAATGACAGCTACAGAAGACAATCAGTTCCAAACCAGATTTACCAGAATGCTACTATACCAGTTTCTCTTACAGGATGTTTCCTGTATTTTTTACCCTCTGCCTCTTTTCTAGACAGGTGAACCCATCTCCAAAGCAATAGCTGGCTATTTGTATTATCTAAAGAGTATTTGAAGGGCCCTTGGAGAGAAAAAGGTAATGGAAGGCATTGCCAGGTTGAAGAACCACACAGGATACCCAGGTTCTTAGCAATAAGAGTCACAGATCCCTGTCCATGTAAAATTTAGAGATAGACTACTCAAGAGTCCAATTTCCTGCTCCTTGCAAGAATCTAAATTAATCTTGGCTACATAGTTGTCCCATCTCTATTTAATCTTGTTCAACAAAGGGGAATCTAACATTCTAAACAAAGAGATATTATTGCCTCATAGATTTGTTTAAACTTTAAAATAAAAATTTTAGACAAATCCTGTATCTGCTTTATTAAGCAATTCGGGTTTCAAGTAGTGCCAGAAAGAGAAGTTTGCTTTTTAAACAATTTATTTTGTACCATCTCTCTTCCCTTTATTTAATTTTAGGTTTGCTTTTCCCCAATCTAAAATGCCCGGCTACACCTCCTTTTAGTTCTGGAGCATGTGAGCATATCACAGCGACAGCATTTTCCACACTACAAGACTTTTGCCATTTGGAGCGAATCTTAACAAAGACACCCACAATCAACTCTTTCCAGAATGCAATTACAACAAAAGATTTCATTGCTGGGAAATATTGCAGCAGCTTTAAGACTGCATGGGAGTGGGGGGTGGGGGGAGAGAATGGCGGCATCGAAAGAGGAGGAGGAAGGAAGAGAAGGAAGGAAATTGCACCGGAAATGGGTACAGGCCATGTCTCAAACTGCTTTGTCAGGTTTACTGACTCACCAAGCAAGAAAGGTTTTGCAGCATCTCACCAAATCTTGCATAACTGGGGAGGAGTGGGGAGAAAATTGTCCTGTATTATGAAGATATCAGAGAGCTTCAAATTCTAATAGTAACGGAACAGACTCAAACCACGACATATAATACGACATAGCCCAGTTTATTCAACGTGGCAGGTTTTACTCTTCTTAAACATTACATTTCTTTAATAACACTTGCAAGCGGTTCAACGAATTTTACCAACGTGTTTCTCAGGGTGCATTTTGAAGAAATATAAGGAAAACCAAATTGGCCCAGATCCAATAAGAGGTCTAAAGGGAGGGAGGCAATCTCAGTTCAGAGTTTGGGGCAAAATTCACTTAACAACTGTCTTGCATAACAAGTCTTGCAATTTTGGGCTCAATTGTGGTCGTAAGTCGAGGACTACCTGTTCTATATTAGGAGATGGGGTAGAGGTAGGAGTTAAGTTAAAGATTGCTAGGTTTCTTTAAATTTGGGAATAACCATCTTCCTTTATGTAAACTGGCATAATAAAGCTAATAAGACTATTTTATTTCTATTTATTTCTTATTGCTAATTGTCTTTTCATGACATTCTTTTATTTTAATCTTCTTACCAAAAGAGTAGAGTGTAAGCCACTCAGGATTTCTCTAAATGGGAGCAGCATAAGCCCCAGCAAATAAATAAATTACCAAATACTATATTTAATATTTTATTCATACTAAAATACAATCAATTAATATGTCAGGAGGTCACAAAGTTGAAGGCAAACTACAAAAGTAGAGAAAAATATTGGCCAAGGAGCTGTACAGACATTTTCTCTGAAAAAAAGGTAGAACAGGAAGGAAGAAGGAACCCCACTGAGCCAGCTGAATTCTGCAAAATGATGTAAATGACATAGAAGAAAGTAGAGGTGTACAGTGGAAAAGGAGGGGGAGGAGGAAAAGGCTAATAAGGCAACCCCTATTTTGAATGATGGTGGGAAAGGGAGAAAGAAGAAAGAAAAGGGGAAGCCCTGTCAGAAGTCAACCGTTGAAAAGTTTTCCATTAACTCTGGCAGTTTCTGTGAAACAAACATGCACACCTTTTAAAAGAAGGAAAAACAAGCCTCAAGCATGGTAAGATCTGATTACTTAATTGGTCTGAAACACCACAATACAGTCAAGTAATTACCAACACAACATATTCATGCAACACAACCTCATAACCTGCGTTCAAACAGGACACAAACACCCAGTTTTCATTCAGACTCTAACCTGCACGATCTTTGTCCGGTGTATCCACAGAAATATACAAGCTCACACTAGGTGGGTTTATGTAAAGTGCAACACAAAGATGTTTAAAAGACACTCAACTGCCTGTCCTTGGTATTCCTGAGCGAAAGCCCAGATCTAGATGACAGATGATCTGGACAGACAGACAAATTGGGGAAAGTAAGTTCATGGCTCTGAATCAAAGCACTTGTTGACTCATGAGTTTAATCATCAAGTTATTCAGTTAAAAGAGAATAGAGAATTCCAGGTTCTAGTGCCCCCTTGGCCATATAGAAATTCCCAGGATGATACTATGATGAAGGGACTAGACTAGGAAGGGTTAGAGACGTGGGTCCTGGGCCCTTCTCTCTGGAGGACTTTGGGTTAGTTGCTCCCTTCTCAGCTTGGCAGTCAGAGTCATGTAGTGCTGAAGAACTGGAGCAGGAAAAACCAAGTTCATATCCACTCTTAGCCTTGGAAAACTCATGAAGTTACTTTAAGCCAGACCTCCTCACTCACTCCAAATTAGGGCTGCGTTTGTGGGGAAGAAGGAATTCTACATATGCTATCTTGAGCTCCCAAACAAGAGACAGAATAAAAATCTATACAAATAAATGCATTTGATGGGAGAGAATGAGAAGAATTTCAAGGACACTCAGATGCAGAGTGCTCTAAAAGGATACCCTTCTACCCTTTTAGTGGACAATGCAGTCAATGTGCCCTACTGATCCCCCTTGAGAAAATATAGGGTATAAATTTAAGAAAGAAACACACAATCTTCTAGTAACAGTTAATAGTGAAAAATACTGCCTGTTGCCCAGGTCTCAAAAAGCTACTGCCATCTGCAGCAGATGGATAAACAATTTGACCTGGAATAAAGTAGATTAATGTGGATGGACTTAGCTCCATGGATCCCTGCCTGCCAATTAAGATATAACCAGAGCTGACAAACCCATGGCCCTCCAGATGCTGGAAGTTGTGGTTCAGCATGCCTATGGCTATATCAGTGGTGGGATTCAATTTTTTTTACTACCGGTTCTGTGAGCGTGGCTTGGTGGGCATGGCAGGGGAAGGATACTGTAAAATCTCCAATCAGAGGTGGTATTTGCCGGTTCTCCGAACTACTCAACATTTCTGCTACCGGTTCTCCAGAACTGGTCAGAACCTGGTGAATATCACCTCTGGGCTATATGTTCGCCTATCACTGACTCCTGAATGTATTTCTTTATCACTGCGGGGGGTGGGGGTGGGGGTGGGGGTTACTGATTAAGCCTTTAAAGCTCTTGGAAATCCAAGTACAGTAATCCTTGAGCCTAGCCATCATGGTCATAATTCATGATAGTTGTGGTCTGGCTGCCCAGCACCTGAAGTGTGGAGATGTGACTATGGGGGTTGGAAGCCATTGGAACTTTGAACCAGAGTTGTAAGTACCCCCCAGGTAGGTCCAGTTGTAAGTTGAGGATTATCTGTACTTAAAAGAATTTCTGCACATGAGCTTTTGAGGTAATCTTGGGAATCCAATCCTTTCTCCACATTCCAACACCGTTCCAAATTAGACAACTTTAACCTTGTGTAGAAACAATGCCAAATTTTTCGTACACTTCTACAATATGAAGTGACCCAGGCCATTAACAGGTTCTCTTTCGAACATCCTCTCTCTCTCAAGGAGCCAGAGTAGTACTGTAAATTTTTGGGGAACCAATTTACAATAAAATGAAGAAACTTGACTCAGTATAGGAGTCCAACTCTCCTCTATCCAATATAGTTCTTGCTGACTGGGAAATATGGGAATTGCCAAGAATCAGCGGGGAAGCCAGATTCCTTTAACAACTGTGGCAAGAAAGGTCGCAAAATGGGGGGAAACTCACTTAACAAATGTTTCACTTAGGCACAGAAATTTTGGGCTGAATTGTGGTCGTAAGTTGAGGACGATCTGAACGGTCCCAGAATGCAAGACACAGAATAGGGGTCTTAAATTACAGGATGACAGATTCCAGTTGAATTGAGGGAAAACTTCCTAACATTGAAAGCAACAGGACAATGGAAAGGATTATCAAAAGGGAGAGGTGGGGTCCCTCTTCATTGGGTACGTTAAAGCAAAGTCAAGTCAGCCATTTGTTGGGATGCTTCGTATTGCTTTCCTACGCTGGATAAGAGCAGGCCCCTTTCAACGCCAGGACTCTTATGAATCAGCTCTAGAAGGCACGGAGCTTTTCTCCAGAGCCACTGAGCAACAGGAACGAGAAAGACAGCCAGATCTGCTGGCTGGCCTGTCTTGAGAAAAGCCTCTCCCAACATATGTCAGAGGGAGGGAAGAGGCGAACATGCGGTGTTCACCTTTGGATCCCTGCCAGGGATTTGCTCAGTTAAGCATCTGGCGCAAGTTCCACTCGGCACTCTTCCAACCAACTTTCCTCCCCCCCCCGCCCTCCCTCCCTCCCTTTCTTTCTTCCTTTCTGAATGCTCTCCAAGCCCTGCTGATAGGCTGCAGCCTTGGCAAGCAAATGCCTGGGAAAAAAAGGAACACAGGAATGTAAACAAGACGGGGCTAACAGGATACATGAGACAGGACCTGCCAAGCTACCATAGGGGCTGTCCCGTCCTGGCCAGAAGGCCTTGGCAAAGATACAGAGTGACTTCTTAACCCTGACTTTCAAGACACAAGCAGAGTTCTCCTAGGAATGGGGTTATTATGCCTTGGGGAGGTGAGAGAGGCAGGAAAGTTGACTAGTAGAGGGAAAAGAAAGAACACTTAGACTAAAGGCAACTAAGGGCCTTCTATTTAAAACAGCCTCAGTGCAACGATTAAACTTTTTTAAACTTTACAACATGGCTTCCCACAAAATATCTGAAAACAGTTTCAAAAGAAAACAACAAGTTAAAAACAGTTCATAATTGCAGCCCTGTGTTTGAGCATCTTACTAGGTACTGGCTGAGCTGGGTGATGTCACCCACAGCCTAATGCTTGAGGGAAACTAAAAAAGTACAGTATGTTACAGCCAATACCAAAGAAAAAAAATATATATGAAAGATTCTTTCTTGCATGGGGGGAAGGGGAATGCAATGAAACACAAGTTTAGTTCTTTTTCCTTGGAGGAGAGCGAGGGTGAAGCTGAGAATTCAGTAAATAGGGCATAAACATCTTGGAGACTACTAGGCAAATGAAGACTTAATCACTAACAGAGGCAGCAAAAGAGGACAGCAAACCCACCCACCCCCCTTCCTCCTTAAACAGGGCTGTGAACAAGAAGGGCTCAAAAGCAGGGAAGACTGCCTAGAAAAAGAGCCTTGCGTTAGTATGGCTAAAGCACAAATCAAGGGAGAAAACTATGTGTATGTGCATGCAACATACGCACATCCATATACACCATAGGTAACGTTTGCCTGAGCTGAAAACTTGTATTTTGGCAGATGGAATGAAGACATGATTATTACATCTCCCTTTTTCTCTTTCCCCATGCCATTGTTATTCAAATTACTTCTTTTTTTAAAAAAGGGGGGGGAATACAGCAACATTTTCTTGTTATATAATTTTCCTGTATTAGTGGGGTGGTTTTTTTTTTTATTGTAACACCCCCTGAATTTTGTAAAGGAAACATATCTAAATATAGGCTCTGCAAGCATAAGTTCAGTGTCTTGCCTGCATTCAAAAAGGGCCATCACCTGCAGTGCATATTGCGTAAATATGCACATTACAATTAAGCACATTAGTCCTTCACAGTCTTTGGTGTCCCTTATCTCTTTACTTTTGTTGTCTTTGTTCTTTCTCTCCAACCATTCCTCTCCACAGAGTGTCTGGAAATGAGGTCCCACCTCCACGTCAATAGAACCAGATATCATTGTCAACTTTACAATGCAAAATTGTTTGCTTTTTAGAATATGTGGGTGTGGGCCTTCCCAAAAGCAGGGAATTCTGTTGCATCTTGAGTGAAGGAGTCATGCTTAATATGATCTCCTTGGAGAAAATAATTGCTTTCAACTTACCAAGTGACTGTCAGGGTCTCTTGTCTGGGAGCACCTGAATGATTCAGGAGCAACTGAGTGATTGCACTTAATATACAACAGGGCAAAACTACCTCCCATCAAGCCAGATGAACGCCCTTGAAGACCAAAGATTGCTAAGAGTGCTCCAGACTAAGGTTTCTTCCAACACGGAGTCTATTCTGTGACTCATCCACAGTCACAGTGGGAAATTCTTTTTATAGGCAGACACCATCAAAAACAATCCTTTTAGCAGAAGCTTGGCCGTTTAGGAACCAGTGAATTACAAGCAATTCTCGACTTACAACAGTTCGTTTAGTGACTATTCAAAGTCGCAGCGGCCCTGAAAAAGGTGACCTAGGAGCTTTTTCAGTTGCAGCATTCCCCATGGTCACGTGACTAAAAGAGAGATTTGGCAATTGACTCATGGTTATGAAGGTTGCAGTGTCCCAGGGTCATGTGTTCACCCCAGGGTCATGTGTTCACCTTTTGAGATTCTGAAAAACGAAGTCAATGGGGAAGCCAGATTCATTTGACAACCGTGCTACTAACTTAACCACTGCAATCATTCCCTTAACAGCTGTGGCAAGAAAAGTCATAAAACGGGACAAAATTCATTTAACAGCTGTCTCGCTTAGCAACAGAAATGATGGGGTTAATTATAGCCGTTACGTCAAGGATTATCTGTATAGGTTTTTTTTTTTAAGGCATTCTTTTCATGTGACTAGGGGTTGGACTAGAAGACCTCCAAGGTCCCTTCCAATTCGGTTGTTCTGTTTTCTCTGGAGAAAATACCACAATATTCCTGTGACCTTCTGAAAAGTGGGTCTTTTTACCAGCTTCTCCAGCTACTTTCTCCATCTGGATTCCATCTGCTGCTGTCTGGACAAAAAGGAGGGGGGCGGGAATCTCCTGATCATCCCTTCCACCCCAAATTCTCAATGTATTTACAACTAGTACATCAAAGGAGACCCTGCCTCTAGGGAGAAAGCTTGCAAAGAACTATTTCCTTCTATTAGCTTTAAGGCTTTTTTGATTCAATACCCAGTCCAGGCTGATCAAACAGAAAAGTAGAAAGAGAGGCAGCAGGGAAAGAAGTTTTTTAAAAATGGTGGGGGTGGGGGGTGGATGTAAAGAGAGAGAAAAATATTTCTTAGACTGGGCTTCCCATTAGTTCTATACCCTTGTATCCAAGAAAATAGACATTAAGAACAACGTCCTTTTCTTCAAAAAGATTCTGCCTCCATACAATGGGAATCAAACACCATAAATGCAAGCAGATCCAAACCATAGAAGCATGAAATATCTGCCCTGTGTTAAAAAGAGAATTGCTATGATATGGTAATAAGACAACCGGTATCTAATTACCATATACGTATTCATCTCAAAAAATTAATCCAGGGTGACAGGAGTTGAAAAGTTAACATTTAAAATTCAACCGTTTACATTTGAGGGCAGGCAGCCACACGAGCATTCTACAAAGCAGCGTAGTTTTATTTAAGAACTAAACCTCAATCCGTTACTGTAGGTTTTTGACTGATCACTGTTACATAGACATAATTAAGTGAAAGCAAAATGACAGTTTTTACCAGCAATTCTGACACACGAATCCACATTTGTTAAAGCATTCCCCAAAAGCAAAACACATTTAGCCTCAACCTGTTTCGCCCCAAATGATACTCCTCGGTAGCTCAAAAAAAAAAGCATAAAAATTAAACTCCTTTAACAGTTGCCCTATCTTTTTTATCCTTTCACACAGACAAATACACCCATTCTAACTACTTATTTGGCATTTCTATCTTTTTCCAAGCATAATTTCATATCCATAAAGGCCTTGGTTGTGATAAAAAATAAATAAAGGAAAAATGAAGAATAAGCATTCTCACATATTCAAATTTTTTTTTAAAAAAAAGGTTGTGGAAAACACAACAAAGCTGTACACCAGGTCATATTCCCCACCCCCAAGGGTGTGTTTTCCCCATATGCAGGCTAAACCAAAGACCCAGCACCTATCTAGAGTTCTCTTTACATATGATATTTTAAGGATTTATGAGTAAAAAAACCCAGAGACCCACAAACACATGCAGAATCTGTTTAATCCGTTAATCCGTTCCTGCATCAAAAAAATAGTTTCAACTACGTTTCAACCTCAGCTCAGAGGGCAAAGAACTGAAGCCTGAACAAACTTGTTCCAAATCGTCTGGCTTTTATTGCAAGGTCCAGGAAGAGGCCAGTTGATGCTGGTCAGTTTTGCCTGAGGAGAAATATTTCAAGACTAACAAGCTTCTCTCTTGCAGACTTCCATACCGCTGAGTTTCAAATGGAAAAATCTGCTTTCTTTTTCTACCCAAAAAAGAGATTGTCTTTAGGAAAAGCATCCAAGAGAAAGGTAAGTAGGGAAGACAAACAATTCTGTTTACAAGAATGAGTCGTTTGAGCTCCATAAAAGAAGAATGGGCAGGTTTCCAGTTGTTTTTTGTTTTTGTTTTTTTGAAAAGGGGGTGGGGAGGGGAGTAGCAGAGTGCCAACATCTACCAGTTGGAGCCTGGTGCCAAAGACTTGCATTTAAGTGATAAATCACTCTGAATCCAAGCATTTGTGTGCAGTACCAGAAACAGGCAGAACTCCCAGTCCCTCCACATAAAGATCCACCTCAAGTTGCCCCAATACTTCTTTTCAGCCGTGTTGTGTCGAGAGAGAGAGAAAGAAAAAAATTGCATTGTGGAAGAACAAGGTCAGAAACTTGCCAAAAATGTCTGCTGCTGATACAGCAGGTTTTGCCCTACTCTACGACCTTTCTTACCACAGTTGTTAAGTGAATCACTGCATCTAGTAACATGATTGTTACTGGATTGTTACAAATTGCCAGATTTTGATCATATGATCATGTGGGGACGCTGCAATGATCATAAGTGCGAAAAACTGTCATGTCACTTTTTTCGTTGTAACTTCAAACAGTCACTAGACGAAGGGCTGTGAGTTACGACCACGATTGAGCCCACCGTTTCTGTTGTTAAGTGAGACATTTGTTAAGTGAGTCTCGCCCCATTTTGCAACCTTTCTTGCCATGGTTGCTAAGGGAATCACTGCAGATAAAGTTAGTAACCTGGCTGCTAAGTGACTTTGGTTTTCCCATTGACTTTGCTGGTCAAAAGGGGATCGACATGACCTTGGGATACAGCAACGGTCGTAAGTATGAACTGGATACCAAGCATCTGAATTTTGATCACATGATCCTGGGGTTGCCGCAAAGGTCATAAGTGTGAAAAATGGTCATAAGTCACTTTTTCCAGCGCCGCTGTTACCTTTGAATGGTCATGGAATGAACTGTTGTTAAGTCAAGGAATATCTGTGTGTGAGATGGGCAGCTATATAGAGTTACTACATAAATAAAATGTACAAAATACTTCTGCCCACTTTGTATACTTTTATTGAAATTCTTTAGAAGACGCAGACATGTGAAAAGAGTTAAAGAGAGGAAATTAAGGTTCAGAAATGAAACCATCACTGCTAAGACTCGTGAGCATGTAAGAACACTGAACTTCTCCCATATGTCTATTTTAAGATTCATAGAATTCAACAAAGTGCTTTCTACAATGGCCACCTGGGTGTATCTGGAAAGTTCACCGTTCATCAGCTAACAGCATCTGACATTCAAAGGAAGACTGCCTTTGAACACAGAGGTTCTAGTAACCACAAGTCATTAACACTATCTCAAGACTTCTGTAAAGCTAAGGACCGCAGTGCCTAGAATTCACACCATGCTGAGAACTTTCAAACCAAGAGCTTCAGCCATTGCACATCATTCAACAGAACTACAAGTCCCATCCATTCGGAGAATGTCGGACTGGAAAAGGTTCTTCTCCTCCATTAATTTACCCAAACAGTGTTCAAAGCACTATATGCCAGCAGGCAGCCATGAAGATACCTGGAGGCAGTTCTCTGAGTTAATTCTGTCCTACTTGTAACTGATGCTACATTATTTTAGATATTCTGCCATTACGGTTCAATCATGCCCTGCCTGAATGACAGTTTGCAAGTCTTCTGAATGAGCAAATGAAACAAATTAATTGCTGGACACCAAAGCATTAACAATGTTTTCTGCCTTTTCTGCTCTGGTTTCCTCCCGCTGGAACATCTCCTCCTCCAGCCTCCTGCTCCAAGGTCAGAGCTGCTCCACCCTCTTTTGAAAGGCCTTGAAGACATGGCTGAGGCAACTACTTCACCAATGGGGAGTGTGGCACTTTGGAGGGGGCTAATTGGAGTAGATATCACTCCACTTCCTCTCTATGCACACTTTTCTCCTTCCCTCTCCACCCTTAGCTTTATTTTAATTTCATTTTAAATGTAAGATCTTTATTTACTGTTTTGATGATTTATAGTGTGTTTTTAATTCATGTCTGAAACCCGCCTACAGTCGCCTTTGGCGAGGTGGCCTGTATACAAGTTTAATAAATAAAAATATTTTCCATCCTATTCATAATTTTATGAGTGTCTATCACTGCTATGTCTCCTTCTGTCTGCAAATTAAATTAATACCTCCCAAACTATACCACCTGAAAATAAAGCTGACTTTCACCAAAGGAAGATGTATGTGCCTCTCAATTAATATTTTCAAAAGATATAAACCAAGCTTTTCAGCACATATATCATTAAACAAATTGGGGGGAAAGGATATTCCACATTGCAAAGTTGCCACATTGATTTGTGGCTTCTACTCAATCCCATTTTAATCCTTTCCACCAAATTTAAAAAGACACAGGTTAATGCAATTATCTCACTCACACATTCCTATATATTGTCTTCCCCTCCCTGAACAAATGGAAACAAGGTTCTAGTCCTCACTGGCTGGGAAGGAAAAACAATCAACAACTTGACCAGCAGAATCACTAAATAAGATTTCTGTCATTTAAAGATAGGAAGAAAATATATTTTTACACCTTACCTGTTTGAATTGTTCTTCATAAGTCCAATCTCCGTGGTCCAGGACTTGGGGTTGCAGCTGCGACAGGCTTTGCTGGGGAACCCCAGAATGGCCCCGTTCTTGGCCCCCTACCAGTCTGGAAGGTTCTCCTCGGTATTGCTGGGGGGTCTGTTGTTTGTGCAGAAATGGGGTGCCAGGGCTTGATGTAGCCACTGCACTGGAGCCAAGCGCTCCCTCCACCATTTCTTCTTCTTCTTCCTCATATTCTTCTTCCTCCTCCTCACCCAGGTCTTCTTCAAAATCTTCAACCCACTTTCCCTTCCTAAAAGAGGGAGAGAATTATAAGGACAAAAATGTGAATACCTAAAGCAGGGTAAATAAAAATGGTGACTTTGGGTTCTAATACGCCTCCAGATATCTCCCTGATGCCCATCAAACTTTAATAACAGGCATGTTTAGGTTAAAAAAATTAAATAGAAAGCTGGCACCTTGCAAAGCACCATCGCTTTGCATCATAGTCATTTGCAGCAATACCTTTAAGCCTCAGTAAATCACTTAAAAATGTCAGGCAGCATTCCAATAATTATTTTGGGATGGACTGTACCCCCCACGGCAGCCATTCCAGGAGTAGACAGATTTCCCATAACATAATGTAATGTGACTGCAGCCATTACAGGCTTGCCAATATTCCAGATATGCTGTAAGTCCCAAAAAGTTGTTTATTCTAGCCTACAGTCAATCCTACGCTAAAGATAGCCTTTCTATTATATGCCTGAAGTGCAGCATAAATTTGGGAGGGTGGAAAGAGGACCTTTGTGTTTTTTTTTTTTTTTTTAAAGTAGGTAAGAGAGATGGACAAGAAACTGCACCAGTCCAGCACTCCTTTTTATGACTTGAATTGTTAACTGGAGACCTAAAATCTTGTTTTATTATTTCTGGGGTTGGGGGGAGTGGGAGGCTTAAAGGGAGGGAAGGTAATGTGGCCCCGGTTAGATTTTAGACACTACTTCATTCCTTAGGAACACTGAAAGTCAAAAACTGGGGTTCTGTTTCAACTGGCTGTTGGGGTACAACCCTTCACGAAGCCTGCTTTCAGGTCACACACACACACCCCAAATTACAGAAGTCATCCTTAGAAGTCAGGCAGCTGGTTATGGGAATCAAACTCCAACAGATCTCAAAGTTGTTAGAGCAGAAGTATCTGACTGCTGAGTAAACAAAGGCATATTTAGACACACTTCACTCCCCTCAAAAGATTCTGGAAAAATGGCATTCTCTACCACCCCCACTACCTATTTTTTTTTTTTTGCTTTAAATAGGTTGGAAATTTTCAAACAGGATCAGGAACTTAATCAAAAAGCCTAAGGCATTAAAAACTAGCCAGACTGGTTTTGCCTTAAGAGCTGCTGGTTTTATTGTCTCCTGACCCCAACAACACCAGGGAGAGGCATAGAAGCCTGCCAGAGAAACACACCAAATTACCAAATCAAGAGCAAGAGCAGTCAAATGAGAGATAATCTTTCTTTCCAGACATTTTGCAATGTTCTGTGTGAGCCACAAATCAACTCGTTATTTATTTTATCCCACCCTGGGATGGGTGAATGATACCTTTTTACCTTTGAAAAAACCATTAAAAACGAGAGAGGCTCAAGTCTATAAAATGGCTACTCCCTCATCCAAGACAAAGAGGATACCACCCAAGGGAAAGCAAACCCTTGGCTTTCTGTTTGAGCCCAGAAAGTTTGTAAATTACATGTTTAAACACAAGAGTTACAAGGTAGCACATACAGCTATGCCTCAACGTTTCATTCCAATGTCCCTGCAAAATATAAAGTCTATTCCTTGACATCTGACCACTGAGGGGCCAGGACAAAAATTACATTTGATTTTATTTCACTGAACATTTATCTAGCATTAAAAATATTTCATATAATCCCTGTCCAATCATGCACTGATCACATTAAAAAATTAGAATTTGGTTGAGAAAAGAGACACCTGAAAGATCTCAGGAGTAGTGACTTCTAAGGGGGGGATGTCAAAAAAAACAAGATGATCACTGCTTGTTATATAAATTGAAACTCTACCCCTTTTAATAAAATCTGTGTCATATGAGTGATGCCCATAACAAAGGAGCAGGACTTTGATCACATGGATGCCATCTTGATTTTTTGACAAGAAGCCCCCCTCTCCAAACTCCATCTATGGCACATGATCTAAACATTTGAACCCCTTATGAGGACACTAATATAACAGCAAGAAGTGGCTGGGCCTTGGATAAGACTTACATGTCCTCTTCTTCTGAACCTATTTCTCGGGAGTATTCACCATCTTCCTCCTCCTCCTCTTCTTCCTCCTCCTCTTCTTCCCCTACAAGCTCCTCTTCTTCCTCCGAAGAATGGCTCTCCTCCGACCCAACTGGACTGGATGACTGTCTGAGGCCAGCCGCAGCTGCCCGCATAGCTGCCAGGGCCGCTATCTGTGCCCTCTGGATCCGGGCAGTGTCAGGTTCTCCCCCCTCCTCAGAGAGAGGAGGGTCCTGGCTGCGGCCACGAGGCAATGCAGTGATGCCAGGGGCTGACAACATGGCGGTCGGATTTGGTGCAGGGAGGGGCAGAGGATTGCCCTGCGGCTGGTCTTGTTGCTGTCGTGCCTCCATCTCTTGCTGCAGCCGGGCACGTTGTTGGCGCTGCAGGTTCTCCATGACGGCCTGCAGCTTCATGGCTCTGCCTGCAGGGGGCAGTGTCCTGGCAGAGGAAGTCAGAGGGGCAGAGCAAGGCTCCAAAGGGGAGGAGCCTATGCTTTGTACAGGAGGGGGAGGGGCTGTAGAATAGCGATCAGTCGGGGTCAGCGCCGTGAGGAATGCTGGGAGATGCCCTCTGCCCCAGATGTTCTGGGGAGGGCAACCACTTTTAAAAAGGTTACAAAACTACACTGTCTTATAGGTTAGAGAGAAGCCCGTGGCACCATTAACCACTTCCAAAAGGCGTCTCTTTCCACAGTAGGAGGAAGACAGTGAGTCAATTTGTACAGAAATAAATTTGCACAAATATTTTTTAAAAGGCTATTCAAATACCATGATGCTTTAAAAATTAGCCGTGATCCTGAAGTTCAAGGTCCCACGTTCTACACAACCACGTTGCTTTGCGCCAACCTGAACTGAAGCTTAACCCTGTTCTTTTGCCACGTTTCTTTCCATCCAAGGAGGATTTAGGGGCAATCTGTAAACTGTGAGTTGTCCACCTCTTCTTCTTCATCTAGGCATCAGTGAAAAGTCTGTCCTTTAAACAAGCAAACACAAACATATACAGAGAAAACATTAGGATGGCAAGAGCTAGAAACTTGACTTCTTAACAAAGGCTAATTTATCCAAATATAGGAACTATAAAAATCCAGCTGTTGATCTCATAAGGTGTGTTTTATTGAAATAGCTCCTCCAATGCCTGTCTATAAAAAGACAGATGGAAAATGGATTAAAAAATGGTAAATATAGAAGACAGAACAAGAAGAACCCATTAGGATCAGAAGCTTTAATCTGAATCATGTGGAAAATGGAAATAAGAAATGCTATTCCTGAAGCCAACTTTATCAATAAGATGCTATAAACATCACATACCCACAGACCTATGTACTTATAAGGCACACAAAAACAAAAGTGGAACCAATTATAAAAAGGGGAACAATATTTTTTTTAACAACAGGAAGGTAGGAAAGAATTTTTCAGCTTTTGCCAGCAAAAGCTTTGGTCAGAAGGGAACAGTGGCAGAGTTTTTAGACAATGTCCATAGTTAATGATTGTGGCTTATAACCAACCCTCTACCTCTTACAAAATGTATCTCAAGACAAAGAGCATGTTCACACAGTCACATACAACACTTTTAATTGTATTTCTACTGATCTCTCAGGAGGCATCGGGCCAAATAAATTAATTTATTTTATAAATTTACTTGGGTGTCTATCTTAAACAATGCCTGGTGCTAACACAAATAAAAAGATGGAAATGTTGATATAAAAACAGAAAATAAAATATATGCTGTTACAAACAATAATTCTTCAATCCACACAAAGCAAAAACTCCAACCAGATTCCATGACTATCTTGCCCCAAAAGCCTGAGGGAACAGCCAAGTTTTTAAGCCCTTCCAAAAGGTAGACGGGGTTAAGTTACTATACCTTAAGAATTCTCACTAGCCTATTTGCCATGCATAACCACATTACTATTCATAGCCTGATGCCCTAAAAGATGGGAAAAAAGAGGCAGCAACAACTTTCTCTAATTTATATTTGGGTCACCTAGACATAATGATTCCTTGCCCCTGGCAACCAAAGCTTATTACCGTATTTTCTAACATCCACCAAAACTTCCCACAACGCCTCTGAATACCACAGGGACGATCATCGTCTCTCTAGGAAAAGGAAACATTCTCGCATTATCTGCTCCAATGACACAGAACACAGTGCTCTTTTTACAGAGGAAAAAATGATCAGAAATTAAGATTCCCATGGACAGAACCTGCCAACAAGACCATGCATGCCTTCCCTAAGAGCCCCCAAGCTCGTTCCAACTTGCTTAGATTAATGCAGTCATAATATGCATGGCATTTTCACTGAGATTTGGAAGAATAGCTAGAAAACTGGGAGGGCTCCTCCCAGATATAATCAGACACAAACTGCTAGATGCATTATGCCTTATTCAATTTTTATCTCTGCAACATCAATCCTGCAATGTAGGATAGACTAAAATAGCAACTATCCCAAAGAGGCACAAATTGAGAACCTATGTTTGAGTGAAGTTGAGCCAAAATCCATTTCTCCCAGCCCCAGTTCAGTGCCATAAACTCTTCACTATACTGGTTCTAACAATGAGTTTCTCTGAAACTTGAATTCTGGTGACTCCACAGGTGATGTCCATGGAGATTTCTCAGCAAATAAAACAGAAGTGGTTTGCCATTGCCATATATTTTTCAACTTTCCAGTCTGACCTATAATCCTTGAATTTATTCTTGGGTCTCCTATTCAAATACTAACCAGATATGACTTTGCTTGGCTTTCTGAGATCCATCAAAGTTTCCTTGAGAAAATACAGATACTTCTTGACTTACGACCCACAATTGAATCCAAAACTTCTATTACTAAGCAAGACAGTTGTTAAGTGAGCATAGCCCTATTTTACGACCTTTCTTGCCCCACATTATTAAGTGAATCACTGCAGTTGTTAAGTTAGCAACACGGCTGTAAAGTCAATCTGGCTTCCCCATTGACTTTGCTTGTCATATGACTCCGGGACACTGCAACGATCATAAACACTATACCTATTGGCCGAATTTTGATCACAGGATCATGGAATGCTACAATGGTTGTAAATGTGAAAAACGATCTTAAGTAACAAGAGCATTAAAGTGCTCTTGTTACTTTGAATGTTCACTAAATGAATGAATGGTTGTAGGTCAAGGACTACCTGCAGAAGAGCCTACACTGTGTACGAAAAAGGGGCTTGGATCCAACTTGCAACCTCTCCAATACTGCAAGACTTTTAGTGCCTAGCTGACTGAGGTTGAACCTTCCTCAATAAATTCCCAGTTTCTTAAGCCTGGAATTCTGAAAAGTTGTAGTCCTAAGTCTCTAAAAAAAATGCTAAACTGGAGAAGGTCAGTATACACCACATTGGAAGAGGGGGATCAATGATCTGTGTTTGAAGGGGACCACCAATTTCATTAACTCACAAAAAGATCAATTCTTCCATGGAGTTGGAAGAGAAGAACAGGTTGTCAATGGCCACGATTGAGAAGATTTAAATAGCCATTTTCCACTACAACTAACTCAACAGATCTGGAAACTCCGCCCCCCCCCCTCCCCTGCAGCTTAAATTTTACAGACAGCCATGCCAACCAACCCTGTTCTCAGTCTCCTGCCAAGGCCCTCTCCCATCAAACATCCTTTTCTTCCCAACTGCCATGGAACCTTCACCAAGGCAAGCGCCTTGATGACATCAGAGGAAGCAGGAACCAATCAGGAAATTCATAATGGACATAGTATCTAATTCCTCTGGCTGCATAGCGCAAAGGAAGGAGCCAAAATTATGCTTTCTGCTTTTCATGTCCTCAAGGGAGAAGATGTGAAATCAGCACTTCCACACATAAAAAAAGGACAATGGAGGATGCCCCCAAAAGGAATACGGGTAGTCCACGACTTACGACCACAACTGACCCCCAAAATTTTGGTTGTTAAGTGAGCCATTTGTTCAGTGAGTTTTGCCCTATTTTACGACCTTGCTTACCACAGTTGTTAAGTGAATAACTCAGTTATTAAATTAGTAGTAACATAGCTGTTAAGTGAATCTGGGTTCCACATTGACTTTGCATGTCAGAAGGTCACAAAAGAGGATCACATGATCCCGGAACAGTGCAACTGTCATAAATATGAGTCAGTTGTCAAGCACCTGAATTTTGCAATGGCCGTTAAGTGTGAAAAGCAGTCATAAGTCACTTTTTTCAGTGTCATAACTTTGAACGCTGTTGAAAATCAACTGTTGTAAGTCGAGGACTACCTGCACAGTCAAAAACTCTCTGAGAATAACCTCATCTCAGTCAGAAAAGAAATAAGTTTTCACGTCCTGCTTTCGTTTTGTCCACTTTACATATAACTTTGCATGGGTCTTAATATTTCGAATTTCAAAAAAATCCCAGAACATGGAAACTAACACTAATAATTTTACATTCACAATGTCAGTTGCGTGCGGTTTTTATTTCCCCAAAAGCCATGATAGAAATTTTATATTACGGAAATTTTCAAGAACTGATTATTATTAACATGGGTTTAACAACCATGAAGGAGTATTACTGAAGAGTGACTGGTGTATGTGAGTGGGTGGGTATAGATAATTAAACAGGTAAATTGCAAAATATCAAATATCTCAATTCTTTTGAATTTAATGCTACCTATTCCTCATTACCTAAAGTAATTTAAGTTGCTTACCTAAAATATATATAGCTAAACTCAAAATGACCAACAAAATATAACTAGAGATTTAAAATACAAGCCCCTTGGCCCTGGCTTAGATTGGTAAAACGTTGCAATAAAACAAAGGTATATGAATTATCTATCGCTGCCTCAAAATACATAATTTCAAATGCATTAAAGATGAGAAAAGTATCTTCTCTTGCTCCTCTATGCAATTCATGCCTAGAAATTAAAGATGTATTATAATGTCATAACATTTTATCCTATCTAAAGCCAACCTCCCCCCTGTCAAAAATATTTCACTTCCCCATCTCTGCATCTTCAAACTATAGACAATTCCAGATGTAAACAAGGATATAACAGTTGTCAAAGTTTGAGACAAAGAAAAAAGAATTCAAGAAATGGCTGAACTGGGACCTCAGAAGGAAGGCTCATCTAAGCTTTGTTCTGGGCCAGAGACATTAATGCTTTATTAATCTGGAAAGCAGCAGAAAGTGAAACAAAGGGCAATTTATAGAAGCCTGTTAGCTAAGCAAAAAGAGGCAGTGGGATTTTTCTAGTTAGTGCCGATATTATCATCCTAAGGATAGGCAGAAAGAGCAAGTTATATGCGCAGAACAGGCAGCAAGGAGAAAAGCTTCTCTATCAAGGCTTGGTTGTATCTTTGCTGCAATTTATATTGCAGCAAATTCTATTATCTGTGCTGCCAATCAATCCCCCAAACGCAAGATGTGAAGCTGTCCAGATCCCAAATGTTTTTCGCATGCCCTCTATTTTTTCCATGCAGAGGCTTGAAATGTAAGACTCTTAATTCCTTGGGCAGAATTCTCTGTCAAATGAAGTTAATAGCATAAGGTTAATCAGATTTTCAGATTTCTCCTTCCCATCTGGGAAGCATATTCTAAATTCAGCCTAGGAGCAGGAACAATTTGAGCTACATGTGGTGATGTGCTGCTACATATGGACCACATTCATGGATTGGAGCAGATGTGTGCCACAGAATGGTATCCTGCCCGATGGATTTAATTTTAATATTTGATAAGAGGAACAAGCCACATCAGATGCATAGAGCTAAAAATTAAAATCAACTTCCTGAGTTATAATTAAGCAAAGATAATGTGATACAATCAGTCAATTATAATTAAGGAGTTATAAATAAACTAAATATTTTAATGAGACGGATAAATGATATGAGGTAAATTGGCATTGATCATTTAAGGACATTTTGGGGTTAAAAAAACTGCTCAGCTTTTTTCATTGCCTCTAGCTCAATAAACTTCTGTATACCACCTACGGACTCTGTCGCCTGAGCGTATATGTATCTGCACGCATTTGCACCATGCCAAATTTTGCAATGGTGATGACCTTGACTACTTGTTATTAGTCACTCTCTTATAAAATTGCAATCATTGACTAAGCCAGACTTTTTCAACTCATAAAGTATGTTGGGGGTAAGGAGGTGTTGCATACTCATTAACATCATTTCAAGCAATTTCAATATTTTGTCACCCTTTAGTAAGTAGGGTAAAAAGAACAAAGGGGCTGGATTCCATAGGCTGGATTCTAAATAGCTGGGGTCACCTTTTAACTTCTTCTAGAAGTAACTTTTGGTAGGAGAGCAGAAACAGTATGTATGTCTGGGCATAAAGCTGTCCTGGCAGGGGCAAAACCATTGTCTGTCCAAGGAGCTAGGCCTCAGTGATCACAAGCAGCAGAAGTGACACAATCCTGTATGTTTCAGGATTTTTGCTAGTTTGCAAAAGACTCAGGTGATCTAAATTCCAGAGAGGGCCCTGAAACACCCTAAATTACCTCTCGCTCTGCTAGAGAGAAGCTTGTAAAACCCAGAACTGTAAAGGGAAATCCAAGTCCTCAATCATGTTTTTCAGCTTTTTTTAAAAGAGATCAAACTAGTAATTCCTGCCAAGTCAAATAATACAGACAGCTCAGCAGTCAGGAGAAATATAGCCCAGGATGCAGACAAAAACTACTGTATAACAAAGTTAAAGGGTACCTTCCTTTAAAAGCAATATTTCCAAAACCATCCCTTCACACACTGGTTAAATAATCCACAGACAACCCTGATAGGTAGGCAAAAGATAAGCACTACGTCTCTCTATGGTATATTGATCCAGTTGGTGCCTCCAAAGTCAACACAATCAGATCTCAGCTCACTCTTGTTGCTGACATACTAGTGTGCAACTGTGCATGCTTTCACAGTTAGTCCATTCACCAATATGACCTTGAGTCCTTCTGAACAGATATTATTGAAAGGGGCTTGAAGGTGAACTAGTCAAATGTTTAAAAAGAGACTCATGCTACTACATAACCTTTTTATTAAATACTGTGTTCCATTTTAGCCATTAAATGGGGAGGAGGGAAGCATAGAAGGTACCTCCAACGTGAATACAGAAAAATCGTCTCTCTTTTGTTGCTGGCAAGTAAGTAAAATGCTGTCTTAAACTTACACTGACAATCGCACTTACTAGGGTAGTTAGGCCCAGCAGACAAGTGAGAGACCTTTCTGAATAAACATGCTGTTAATGGCATGCTATCTTTAAAAATATTATTTCTAGGTTAAGGTGGAGAGACCTGGAATGTTAAAAAGGGTACAAGATAAAGGCAGTCCCACAGAACGAAATATTCTGGGTCACAACAGCTTGTATATTAAATTATAGAAATATAACGCAGCCTTTTCAACGAGACCCACTAAAGCAGACTATTTTTTTTCAAGCGCTCGTTCGAGACTCAGTAACGCGTGTGTAAAATCAACCGACGTTACCCTAGAACAATCCAACAGAAAAACAGTGAGGGAAAAGTCGCTAAGCGATCCATACAAATGTTAATTGTGATGGGGGGAGGCGAAGCAAGCCAACTGGATTATTTTTAAAGACGTACACTCACAAGTGTCTTTTTTAAAGGGAAAAAAACACCTCAGCTTAAAATTAAATTGCAAAATTAATCGAGGAGTGGAATTGCCAGCTTGCTCAGGAAAGGGGCAAAGCGAGGGATTCATTTGCACTCAAAGGGGGGGGGGGGATACACGAAGGAAAGCCGCCTCTGCCCGTCGCCTCCTCCCACAACTCGATTTCAAATATAACCACGATTCTCTTTTTTAACAAAAGTAAAGTTGGAATCCTACGGCAGCTAAAAAAAAAGCAGCGACGCGGAGGCGATGCCAGGTCTCGCTCAACCCGTAACGCACATTACATATTAACTTTATTTAGCCATTTATTTATATCGCTCTACTCCCCTCTCCCTCCCCCCCCCCAAAAAAAACCCCTCCATTCCCTTCTTTGGGAAGGGAGGGGAAAGCTGAAGATCTCTTCTAAAACGCCAACAATTTTGTTTTCCATTCGCTCGAATTTCAAAACACACACACACACACAGACATACACCCGCTTGGAGCCGTTTGTCCATTTAAAAAAAAAAACCAACACGCATTCCTAATCGCGGTGGCTATTTTACCTTGCAGAGAGGCAGGCGAGGGGAGCCTCATTTTTCCTTCTGGCTGGCTCCTTTATTCCCCGGAACCCAGTCTGTGATCCAGCTGGGCCGCTCGCTTTTCCACGCGCGATGCTTCCCTTTTGATCTTGCAGACAGATTCTTTCCTCCTTTTTTTCTTTCTTCTTTTTCTTCCTCGCTGCGGCGTTCTCCCTCCCCCTTTCTTTTTCTTCCTTCCTTTTTTTAATTGCGTCGCTTTTAATGCCGCCTCCCTTATCTGGCTTGGATTAGTAAGTTTCCCTTTACAAGCGATTGCATGGCCTTCTCCTCCTCCTCCTCCCTCGATGCCTAAGGCGTGCACAGAGCTGGATAGACAAATCATAGGATGACAAAATAGCAATCAGATGCAAATTCCTAACCTCTGAATCAGGACCCAGCCATAAGAGAGGGTTGGGTCCTGCCCTGCTAAGGGAGCGTCGTTCAATTCCTCTTGGCGGAGGAAACATGTACGAGAAGCCAGACGTTCGCAAAGACACACGCCACCTGTATCTGCACATTTCAGTCCCTTTAAAATCCCGCGGTACTCTCGGCTCTATATAACCCTAACCCTCTAAATCCCAGGCTAACAAAACTCCATTTGTGCTAGTCACATATAACAAAGTAAATTCAACCATATTAAACCTTTCCCGGATGGCCGGGGGGCTCCCCCAACCCGTCAGACAATGGCTAGGTTCCCACAACACTCTGAACCATATGCTGACCCGGTCTAATGTGCCGCCGCACGTTCAGGCAGCAGTGGGAACGTGCTTATTATTTGCCCTTTTGCTGTTATGGCGGCTAGGAATTCGAGTCTTGCCATTTAGAGGCTTACGTGTACGAGTTAAGCTTTAAATTACAAGTTGGCATTAGGGAATTGACCAAAAACAAAAAGCAGCAGAAAGGGTGGGGTCGCCAGACCTGTACTGCGAAATCCCAGATACCCGCCAGGTGGTAACTAAAAAAAGATGCAGACTATTGTAGCCCTTTTGCTGCCATCTAGCGTCAGCCGTCATTTTTGCAGACCCCATGCAAGCAACTCTGACAAATGGCCCCAGCATGTAAGCTCAGGTTGTTTGGATAGCTGAGCCCCGTTACAAATTAACAGAGTTGGAAAGGGACCTTATAGGTCATCTAGTCCAACCCTGACCCCGCCCAAGCAGACCCCACACTATTATCCGGTCTCTTCTTGAAAGCTTCTAGTGATGAAGTTCCCACAACTTCTGAAGGCAATTTCTGTTCCATTTGGTTGAGGATTGCTCTCACTTGTTGCACGTTGTGTTACCAAAAGCCACACGCCTAGAGATGAAGGCCTCTTTTACATTCACCCGAATTTAAATTCAGCCGCCCTGAACTCTAGATTTGCACTTTTATCACTTAGACCGGAGTTTTTGAAAATTCCAGAGGTGCAGACTTCAATTCCCAGAATCCCCCAGTCAGCATGCTGAGGGTAATTCTGTCATAACGTTGACCGATACCCCAATTAACGATATATTGCTAGCTGAACCATTTTTCCCCTTCCTCCCATTTGCAACCGAGGATTAGAAGAGACTTTCTCCTTTCTCCTCCCCCTTTTCCTCTCAGATGGCCGCCGATGGTCACTTCCGGCCTTTTCAAATTCTTCGACCCCGATTCGTGGGGTTGGCTTGTATTAACAGCTGTTGGTGCTTCTTCTTGAGCTTTTGGGGGGGGGGTGAGGAACTCGCCCACCATTTCTGGCCAAGTAGTAGTTCGCAAGCCAGTTGTTAGAAAGAGCATGAATTAAACTTCAGAGGAGAACGTTACAAACTCCCGCCCAATCTTTTATATCCTCTATATATATACTTTTTTTTTCTTCCTCGCACAGCTCTAGCGCCTTTAATAGCTCCGCGAGGGAAAGCAGGGTGGAGTCGGTAGAAGCCCGTTAATTGAAGTTGGCGGGTTTGGCTCTTTGGAGATGCTCCCTAAGCGAACTCTGGCTAAAGTCAGTTCCGCTTCTTTTCTTTACTCTCGCTCGAGTTGGCTCTCTTTGAGTTAAGAAGATCCTCCTCCTCTTCCCTCTTTCTCTCCGCCAGAGCCGTGCCTATCCCATTAACGTAATTACAACAGACATTTTTGTGGTTGGCGATGGGGAGGTGGGGAGACAGAAGCAGTCAAGAGGCCGAAAGTCCATGTGCGTGGAAGAAAGAGCTGCTCCTTATCTAAAGCATCATCTGCATCGGGTGCGATCGCCGCGCGTTTGGAGGGCCTTAATTATTTCCCCCCCCCTCATGACCATGCAGTTTTTCTCGGATGCCCTCCGAAATGTGTTGGATCGTAGGACCATCATCCTCGGCCAACATGGCTGGCTGGAGATGATTAAGGGGAGGTGGATCAACACACTGGAGAAGGTTATAACAACGTGCGAAGTAGATTCTGCGGAGAACATTATTTATTTATTTATTTGGTTTGTCAATTGCTTACAAGATAGTAGGTATAAGTAAAGACATAGTTATGAATACATGGATACATATAAGAAAAATAAAATAAACAATAGGAAAGGGACGGTAGGCACGTTGGTGCGCTTATGCACGCCCCCTACAGGCCTCTTAGGAAAGGGGTGAGGTTAATAGTAGACAGTCTTAAGGTTAAAGTTTTTGGGGTTTGGGGAAGGAGCCAGAGTCAGGTAGAGTATTCCAGACATTGATCACTCTGTTGCTGAAGTTGTATTTCCTGCAATCAAGTTTGGTGCGATTAACCTTGAGTTTGTATCTATTGTGTGCTGTTGTATTGTTATGGTTGAAGCTGAAGTATTCATTGACAAGTAGGACATTGCAATGTATGATTTTATATACTATACTTAGATCGGACCGAAGGCGGCGTAGTTCTAGATTTTTTAGGTCTAGAATTTCAAGTCTGGTGGCATAAGGTATTCTGCTACAAGTAGAGGAGTGGAGGATTCTTCTCATAAAATATTTCTGGACTTTCTCAACTATGTTAATATCAGATACGTAATGTGGGTTCCAGACTGATGAGCTGTATTCCAGTGTTGGTCTAGCAAATATTTTGTATGCTCTAGTTATTAGTGTAATATTGCCAGAGAAAAAGCTACGTAAGATTATTGGGTATTTAAAAACGTATACCTGTGTAAGATATTTAAAAAACATTAATAGTATTAAATACCACTTAAATAAATACGTTAAAAGTGTATAAAAGAACAGGAACAAAATTAAAAACTAGTATATTCTTTAAAGAATTTCCATGGCTGCTACCTATCTCTACAAAATCTGTCTGGAGAAAATAGAACTGGTGCCATATAGTCAGAAAAAAGTAACAGCCTGGGCCGTTACTTCTGAGACATTTCCTCAAGATCTACAAATTTGAGGAAGGAAAGCATGCATAGAATACAGGATCAGGGATAGTCTTGTTTTCATTTTTTGGTTTTTCTTTTAAATGCAGTTGTAAAAAGACTAGGAGTTTCCATCCTGTGTTTTCTGACTTTTGCTTCCAGAGCCAGCAAAATAAAGTTGGGGGGGGGTGGGGGAATCCTGATGGTTGCAAAGAATCAGCCCAAGCCTTGACTATTGGAAGTTTGCCTTCTTGTCACATTGTTCTTGTGGTGCCTGTGGTTGACTCTTGTCTTTGCAGATGGCAATAGAAATGTTCAACATCTGCTGACAAAGATTTGGCCCAATTTTATTTAGGCTTTAAGCCACCCAGGTTTAATGTGTTTATAGTTACAAGACACTAAAAACACCATTTCAGTTAAAATTTATCCAATAAAATCAAGTAAAGACACAAAATACAGGTAGTCCTCATTTAGTGACTACAATTGGGACCAACTTGGTTGTTAAAGTGGGTTCTATGTGAAACCATAGCTATGCTTATTTCAGCTTTCCTTTGCTTTATAGGCCTGCAAAGACTGCACATATTAATATATTAAATACAGTTAAAATATGATTTAAAAGCTTGGGAAAACTATATTTGCCTAAGGCCAAAAGTATGCTAATGTGAATGCCAGTTGAGTTTCTCTGATCATTGATTAATCTCCCGCTAAAATAAAATGGTGATTTCTTGGGGTGATGTGTATGTCATTTTAAGGACAAATATAAACATTTTGAACATCTATACAAGGTGATATTTCTATAGAAAAAGTTAATATATTATATTCAAGAACAATGTTCCATTAAGCAATTGAAAACCTGAGTATTTAAAGATATTTTTCAGTATGATCTTGAGCTGCTGCTCTATTTGGTGTTTCTGGATACATATCATTAGTTTCTCATTTACTGTTCTGGGTTTTTATTATTATTATTATGTAAAGCATCTATGGTCATTCAGAACTAGACATTCTGGAAACCAGTGTAAATATATAAATAACTGCATATGTGAAAACTTTGTTATTTTTGCTAATAAATAAAACTAATTTTGAGTAAATCCTTCACGTTATATACGTTATATATCATGTTTCAGTTTTTCACAGTTGTTTATTGCTCCCTTCATATTTCAGCTGGAGCAATTTCTTATGCGTTTAACTACTGTTGTAATTTACTTTTTGGGTGTTTTCCGATAACAAACTTGTTAGTAAACAATGGAGCAGAAAAAAAATAAGAATATACCACAGAGCCTCTGGGTCCAGCATTTGGTTTCTCACAGTAACTAGCCAGATGCTCCAAGTTTGGTCTGGTGCTTACGGTACTGGTCCAGAAATTGGGAGATTGTGAGTTCTAGCCCCACTTTAGGCATGAAAGCTAGTTGTGTGATTTGGGCCAGTCACAACCCCTCAGACCAACCCACCTTATATGGGTGGTTGTGAGGAAAATAAGAGGAAATATTACATGCCATCTTTGAGTTATTTATAAAAAATAATAAAGGTGGGATATAAATAAATGTTACTCACAAAAAGGAGATACTCCAAAAAGGAGATACTCTACGGCTACAATTTAAATATATGGGTTTTTCCAATCTTTTCAAATGAAGAAACCTTTGATGGATCTGCCTTTCACAACGCTAATCCAATCAGCTTTGAAATCTCCAGTTTAATGTCCATCAGTACCTTTTATGGTGATATTAATGCCACAGATTAATCCTGCAGAGTGTGACGAAATACTTTCTTTTTTGGTTTAAATAGTTTTCTAATCGGTTCATTGGGTGAACTCTGGTGTTCTGTTTATTTTTTCTATGCTATGTCTGATTTCACGTTTTCAGTCAGGGCTCAGTTACATTTCTTTCCAACTAGAGCAAACTGGAAGAGAGCCAGGTTTTTTTTTGTTGTTGTTGTTTTTTGCATTGCATCACTGTACTGTATATGCCCAAGGAAATCAAGAGAACAAATCAATTGTGGGATTCATTTTGAAATAATTGTTGGGTGATTTTTCTCAACTTCTTCAAAAACGTCGCAGGAAAAAGAAAAAGACAAGACATGGGTATCACTGGTTAAAGATAGTCTGTATGAATTTATTTTTGAATCTTCAAAGGATACACACACACACACACCAGTGGCGGGATGCAAAAGTTTTTACTACTGGTTCTGTGGGCATGGCTTGGTGGGCGTGGCAGGGGAAGGATACTGCAAAATCTCCATTCCCTCCCCACTCCTGGGGGAAGGTTACACTGCAAAATCCCACTCCCTCCCCACCCCATTAACCTACTTTCCAGCTCCGTTCTCCTGTGCAGGGCAACAAAAGAAGACCCAGCCGATCAGCTGGGACTTGAGAGGCAGAGAATAGATGGGGGCGGGGCCAGTCAGAAATGGTATTTGCTGGTTCTCCGAACTACTCAAAATTTCTGCTACGGCTCTCCAGAAGTGATCCGAACCCGCTGAATACCACCTCTGATACACACGCACACACGCACAGAGATGTAGTCCTCAACTTGCGACTAGTTGCTTATCAGCTGTTCAGAGTGATAGACCTCCTCCCCAAAAAGGCCACTTGGGATTTGATTTTGAAGTTCCAACATTGCACCCCCCTGCAATCACATAACTGCATTTTGGACAGTTGACAATCAGACCACATTTTAGGTCCTTTGCAGTGCCCCGGGCCCAGTCATTTGACCACAATTTACAATGTTTTTGCTAGAAGGCTGTATTTACTTCTGGTTTCCAGTAAAAATCAGCCCGTAGCAAAGCAAGGGTTTGCTTAAGGACCACCTGTTCACTTAACAACTCTGGCGTTTGCTTTATGACTGCTGCATTTGCTTAAGGATTGCAGCTCAAGAAAGGTGGTAAAATTTGGGTCCGTCACGTGACAACCTGCTTTGCAATCATCAAGCTTTAACAATTATAAACTGCCAGACTCAATTACAGTTCATGAGTCAAGGACTACCTGTATACATTCTTCCATTCAATCATGTCTGATTCTTAAGACACTGCCTGGACAAGTCCCCTGCAGTTTTCTTGGCAAGGTTTTTTTCAGAAATAGTGTGCTATTGCCTCTGTAAGACTGAGAGAAAGTGACTGGCTCAAGGTAACCCAGCTAGCTTCATGCCTAAGTGGAACTAGAACTCACAATCTCCCAATTTGTAACCTAACGCCTTAACACTACATCAAACTGGCTCTCAAATATATATGCAGTAGTGCAATTTAAGAAGGAAATACGGTGTAACCTATTTTATTATGAATTCTTGATGTCTTTCTGTGTCAAGAAAGAACACTAGAACACCATGATCTTCAAATGGGGTGAAGTTTTTTTAAAAACCAAATTGGAATTTGGAACCATTTCTTTTGCAAAATATCTTCAGCAGTGGCAGGGTTTCCATCAATAGTTATTTTTTTTAATTCCATGAAATCAATAATGCCCTGTTCTTTCTTCCGAATAAATTTATTTCCCGGCTTAAAAAGTGGACAAAGGTCGGAGAAGCCAAAGCTTCTGTTCACCTTTTCCAAAGAAAAAAGGAACAGAAAATAATTTAGTAGGTATTAATTTCTCAATGTAAGAGGAAAATGTTTCTAGCGGGTGATAGGTACGGTAAACTTCCATGAATCCATTTTATTTAATAGGAAATATAATTGCATTGGCTTCTTTTTGTAAAACAGCAAAATATTTCAATAAAATTATCCATATAGGCTTACTTTTACTTACTTTGGCCAAGAAATGATGTGTGTGTGCGCGTATATGTGTATTTAGAAGCGGATTTTTTTTTATTTGGAAAGTGTGAGTAATCAGGAAGGCATAATAATGTTGCAAAATTTGTGTAACCCAAGAAAACGTAATAGCACTTTTCATATTGTAGAGTAATGAAGTTGACCAAATATATCCAAAAAACTACAGGCAGTCCTCATTTAGGGACCACAGTTGGGACCGAAAATGTCATTAAGTGAAGTGGTCATTAAGTGAAACTGCAAGTGTGCTTTTGATCTTCAGCGTTACTTTGCTTTACAGAACTGAAAAGTTATAAATGCAAGGACTGGTTTTTCATCATGATTCTAACTGCAAAAGGCCACTAAATGAGGCATTCTCTAAAAAAGGAGCATTCTATGACCAAAAAAAACTGCGGGAGGGGAAGAGAAGTGAGAAAAGAGAGGATGGGGAAGAGGAAAAATGCTATTTCACAGTAGGAAGAAATTGGAGAAGACTTGATGAGGTAAGAACTGTCAATCGTTGAGAGTTGCCAATAATTTGGTAGAGACTGTTCACCCTGGTGTGATTTGGACTCAGGATTAAGTTCCCTCTTTCAAGAGTTCAAAGGGAAGCAGAATGGATTGGGTTAAGGTGGGGAGGGGCTGTTTGAAGAGGGTGACCCACATCTGTAATTCCTTTACCCCTTGAAGGTGACCCCAAAGCTCTCCCCCTGTCAGAGGAAGAGCAGTTCAGAGAGGAAAGCTGGGATTTTCCACCATTGCACAACAACTAGGTGATCCATCTTATCACATTTATTTTGCTCTTTATTTACAAGGTACCAGTTGAAGGAAAGAGTTGCGAAAGAGAGCAGAATTAAAATCGGAGCAGTGCTTAAAAAAACAGGACAATTACAGAGCCATAAATTGCAACGTCAGTAGCTTATCAACTTCCAGGAGTCCCAGGGTGAGTGATTTCACCCCCACCCCATCATTTTGTCTTCCAGAAACAGGTCTGAAGAGACCAAGCTGGTATTCTGACTTCAAACAGAAAATTGTGTAATGCCGACATCGGTTGGATTTCTTGGTCTTCAAGGCAGATTTGCCAATATGGTGCATTTTATTATTCTCGTGCCTTTTTTTTCCCTTACAAGAATCTCACGCCCTGCCCAGTATACTCAGAGATCTGCTGAACCTTAGTTTTATCCTCACTGCAATCCTATGGGTTATATAGGTTTGTGTACAGGAACAAAAAAGGTTCCAATTCAAGTTGGAACAGATGGCCCCATTTGGAAAGCTTAACCCTAACCTCAGCATTCCTTTTAAATATATTCTTTTAATTGAATATGCTGTACAACTAGGGAAAGTGACAAATCTCTACTAATAAAATTAGCAGGGGAAGACTACTGAAGCAAGCTATAGAGCAGCTTCTCCTAACACTGGCACTTTTTCAGTCTTGGTGTGTTGGACTATAATTCCTATAATCATAAATTAGCAAGATTAACAATTGAAGAAGATGTAGTTATCTTACTAGTATTTGTCCTGAATGGTTTTGTTTCTCCATCAGCTTTTAGGCCCAAGGTCACCTAGCTGGCTTCTGGTCCCAAGAATCTGGGTTTCTTTACTCTTGGTCCAGCACCTCAGCCACTTATATAGTTATGACTGTAGTAGAGCTTGGCAATTATGGTCATAAGTGAGGGGTCCTTGGCAGGGGTGAGCTTCAAAAATGTTAGCAACGGGTTCTCTGCCTGGTTGCTGGGTGGGCGTGGCCATGGTGGGAAGGCCTAGTCGGCGTCCTGCACCATGGCAGCAGGGGGCGTTTTTGCTCTCCCCGGGCTCTGGAGGCTTTCCTCGAACCTCTGTGAAGGTGAAAACAGCCTCCCCGGGCTCCTGGGGCTCTCTGGAAGCTGGAAACAGGCCCGTTTCTGGCCTTCCCCAACTTCCAGGGGGCCCGTTTTTCGCCCTCCCTGAGCCTCCACGCGTGTCCTTCCCTTACCTGTATCCAAAATGGACCGCGTGGAGACTCAGGGGAGGGGAGGGGAGGAGTGGGTGGGCCCAGCCAGCAGTGGGATTTGGGGGTCCTCCGAACTGCACAGAATCTTAGCTAGGGGCTCTCCTGAACCCCTGCGAACCCCCAGCAGCCACCCCGGTCCTTATTGTTCTCTCAGCTTGTTGTTTTCTTGCAGGCATTTCATTACCCAAACTGACATCATCAGTGCTGGTCTATGTAATATCAGTTCTAGATTGACTAGCATTGATGATGTTACCTAGTTTGGGTAATGAAACATCTGCAAGAAAAAGACCTAGCTCAGGGAGCACCAAGGACCCCTCATTTCAACCTGGAGCTACAAATATCCTCTTCTATTGGTACAGTAGTAACTTGTGACAGTTGTAAAGAGGGTCGCCATGTGACTGGACCCATTTTTATGACCTTTTTGGTGGCATTTGTTAAGTGAATGCCATGGTCATTAAACAAATCCATTGTTTGCTATGGGCTGTTTTTTGTGGGAAACCAAAAGTTAAACGCTGGTTTCCAGCAAAAACATAAATTGTGGTCACAGGATGCTACAAACAGGTGTAAATGTTTGGGCTAGTTGCCAAGGATTCAAAATTTAGTCATGTGACTGGGGAGGGGGGCAACATCAGAACATTAAAACTGGGTCATAAGTCCCTTTGGGGAGGTTCCATTGTAACTTTGAATGATCACTATGTGACGGGTCATAAGTTGAGGATTACTTGTATTGCAAGGACTCGCTTTTGAGAAGAGTAAAGTAAGTTAAAAAACCAGACTATTTGCTTTAAATTCTACCCCAGGAAACAATTTACCAAATCTTCATCTCCCAATACTCTTAAACCAAAATATGGATTCCTTCATATTTGTTCAGATTTCAGTTGATGAATTTAATGAGACTTCTCAGAGTTTTCCAGTCTGATGGTGTCCATGTTTGAAAATGAAATTTACTCCATTGAATTGCAGAAAAACATTGTCCTTATTGGCTTAAAAACATTAACATAAGCTGATGTTGAACTCTCCAGTCCCTGAAAGGAGACATTTTCATCTTTTCAGACTACATTAACTTAAGGTACTTTATTAGAGTTTTTTTTTTTTTTTGTATGCAGCTTTTCTCTTCAGAAGAAAAGAAAAAAACTCAGGCATTGTACTCAAGTATATCTCATCAAAAGACTTCTTGGGGGATGTCAAGAAGTTAAAAGGGCAGTCACAATCATGAGATAGAAACCTCATTCATTTGAATTCTGATGATGTTCCATGGGGTTTGGACCTGTGAAATAAGAGCGAATTGGGATGCAGCCCAGAAGGCATCCTCAATCACTGAGCAATTGTAAAAAAAATCCCAATTGGATTGTCTTTAGAAAGTATAAACATCTCTTCCAAGGTAGTGCATGTATGCCCCATCCAGAGTTCAAGAAAGTTGCTGCTTCCATTAGCAATAGCAATAGCACTTAGACTTATGCAGGTAGTCCTCAGCTTACGACCACAACTGAGCCCAAAATTTATGCATGCTGTGTGAGAAATTTGCTAAGTGAGTTTTGCTCCATTTTACGACTTTTCTCACCAAATTTGTTTTAAGTGAATCAATGCAGTTCTTAAATTAGTCACACGGTTGTTAACTGAATACAGTTTCCCCCATCATTTTTGCTTGTCAGAAGGTCGCAAAAGGGGATCACATGACCCTGCTTCACTGCAACTGTCGTAAATGTGAGTCAGTGGCCAAGCATCCGAATGTAAATCGCATGACCATGGAGATGCTGCAATGGTCATAAGCTTGAAAAATTATCAGAAGTCCCTTTTTTCAGTGCCGTTGTAACTTCAAACAGTCACTAAATGAACTATTGTAAGTTGAGGACTATCTGTATACCGCCTCATAGTGTTTCACAGCACTCTCTGAGTCGCTTACAAATATCAACATATTGTCCCCAACAATCTGGGCCCTGATTTTATTAACCTTGGAAGGATGGTATGCTGGGTCAACCTTGAGCTGGACAGGATCGAACTCCTGGCAGTCGGCAGAGTTGGCCTGCAATACTGGATTCTAACCACTGCGCCACCACGGTTCATTAATGGTGTGCATATTATCAACTGAAAAATTTGGTTAACCAGCTAAGATTTTTTACAACCAGCTGAAATAACTCTTTCCCTCTAGTATTCATGTATGCTAAAGGCATACCCCTTTATTCCATTCTGATCCATTACTCCCAATATCATGACTTTTTTGATATTTGTAGTAGAGGTAGTCCTCGATTTACATTACATTCACATAATGACTGTTCAAAGTTACAAGGGCACTGAAAAAGCGACTTACGAGCATTTTTCACAACCGTTGCAGTATCCCCAGAGGTCACGTGATCAAAATCCAGGCGCTTGGCAACTGGCATTTATTTATGACAATTGCAGCATCCCCATGGGGATCCTTTGTAACTTTACCAGCTGGCTTCTGACAAGCCAAGTCAGTGGGAGAAGCCAGATTCGCTTAATGACTGCATGACTTGCTTAACAACTGGGACAAAAAGGTTGTAAAATTGTGTGCAACCCACCTAACAACTGCTTTCCTTTAGCAAAGGCAATTTTGGGCTCAGTTGTGGTTGCAAGTTAGGACTACCTATATCTTAAGAAAGAGTCACTCTTGACTAGGAAACAATGAGTTACTCCAATTATTTAATTTCATCTGAAAATTCAAAACTTCTCTAGTTGATTTGTGTTGTTGACCTGGGGAATCAATTCTGATTAGGAAATAGTGACATCTAGTGGAATAGGATGTTATGACATCCCAAAATCCTAGAATTAATGCAAGATCCTGTAATTATTTTATCCTAGCAGAAACTTCTGCACATATTTTTTCATACCTGAGGCGGTGGGGTTTCTTACTTTATAAAGTATTTTTGTTTTGTCCCTTCAGGTTAGTCAGGGCTGTCATAGGTATAAGAGTGAAGAAAAGAAAAACACTATCCAAGTTTCAAGGACCTGTTGTTCCAGCCAATATCAACAAGTATTAGAGCTTTTGTATTTTTGTGAACTTTCTTGACCTGATCAAATCTGGAAGGGCTGGCAGTGGGAGAAAGTGACGTTTGTATAGTTGGCCCATGATTTACCCAGAAGCCATATAGACTGAATTATAATTGGATCCAAGTTTCCTTAATCCAGGGATAGGGAATCCGTACAGACTAGAAAACCTCTAAGAATCCGTACAGACTAGAAAACTTTCTAATTCTGTTATTCTATTCTACTTTTATTCTTACAGTTTTCAAGAAGATATTATGTTTTTTATTCCCGACTAGCATGAAAGCTACCATTCTGAAATCTATGGCTGTTCTCATTTCTTCAGTTTGTTACATATGTGCGACTTGACTGTTGCTGGACTCCATCTTACGGCGTCTCTCACTGTCGGTCACACTACTGGGGCATTGGCAAGTGGATTCCAATGACTTGAATGATTGCAAGTCCTCCACTGCACCTTAAACACAGGATGACATTGTAGGATCCACTGGAAGGCAAAACACTTTATAGGTAGTCCTCAACTTATGACCACCATTGAGCCCCAAATTCTTGTTATTAAGTGAGACATTTGTTAAGTGAGTTTCGCCCCATCTTATGGCTTTTTTGTGCCATGGTTATTAAGTGAATCACTGCGGTTCTTAAGTTGGTAACATCAAGGGTGGGATTCAGTTTTTTAAAAAACCGGTTCTGTGGGCATGGCTTAGTTAGTGGGTGTGGCTTGGTGGTCATGTGACTGGGTGGGCGTGGCCATCTTGACATCACTCATGTCAAGGGGTGCTTCTCCTCGCCTGGCTTCTCATGACAGTGGGGATGCTGCAATGGTCATAAGTGTGAAAAATGATTATAAGTCACTTTTTTCAGTGCCATTGTAATTTTGAATGGTCACTAAATGAACTGTTGTAAATCAAGGTTTACCTGTACAAAAATACAAAAAGCTTCTTTGCTTGCAAAAAGCTGCCCTAAATACCAATCGTTAGATTAAAAATACCTGCAAGCCGGAGTTACAAATCAGGCAGGGTGCCAGAGTACGTTGAGGAATTAAAACAACTAGAATGCAGAGATAACTATCAGTAGCCAACTCTTGCTCATAAAGTGAAACCCTTTAGCAGAGATCATTTAAGCTCTCCAGAAAAAGCACATCCAGGTAAAGCAATCCTTAGATCCATTTGCAACACTTAAAGATACCAGCTGGTCTCACTCACCTCACAATATATCCTAAGATAATCATCCAGATTTAAGGAAAGGTCACATGCCCCCCAGAAAGTCAGTAAAAAAATTAGTGCCAAGCTTTTATCCTGCCTCTTGGAAGTACACCCCAAAAGGACAGTGCCAGATACCACTAAAGCAGTGAAGGAAGACCCTCTTCCCAGATAGAAAAAGAAACCATGAGGCAGGAAAAAATCCAAACACAATACAAATAATTCACAACAGTAGCTATTGCTTGTTGAAGCTGAATAGGGAAAATTATCCCATCAATAAACAGGATTAAAAGTCACCACGCACAGTATTAACCTTCACCAAAAACCAGTTTTAGACCAAAACTCAGAAAGGCTATATAAAATCACGTTTGAATGTCAGTCTTTCTAGCTAGCCAAGAAGCCTTGCTGAATGTTATTCATCTTAGTTCCCTGTCATTAAAAGCTTCTTTCTGACAGCTTTACTCCATTATTCAATTATTTCTTCAAAGTGCTGATTGTCCGGGGAAGTATTTCCTCCCAACAGCAGTGTAAAAATCTTAAAACAGTGTGGAAAATGTTCACAAGTCAGTGTTTTTTCAGTGCTTTGAACAGTCATTCTATGAACTATTGTAAGTTGAGGACTACCTGTGCAGGAAAAGTACTTATTTTAACCTACATCCCTGATGAGACAAAGTGCATCTCAGTATTAAGGTGGGCCTGGCCCCTTAAAGTGATGTTGCAATGACCCACCCTCTTCTTGAAGGCCAGTGGGAAAACTTTCTTGAAGGCCTTCCGAAAGTTAGTGCCCATGAAGGCGTAGACAATGGGGTTGAGGGAAGAATTGGCATAGGACATGCAGTGAGCAAAAATCTTCACCTTGTAAGTATAGTAATTGTGCTGAAAGCTGGAGTCAAAGGCTTGAAAGAGGATCAGAAGCTGCACCGGACCCCAGCAGATGGTGAAGAGAGCAATGATGATGGCCACCATACGAGAGATCTTGGTTCGCAGAGCTTCAGAGAATTCTGCCAGCTGCTGTACCTTTATTGGGGCACAGAAAGGAGGAAGAGGTGTCCCCAGTGAAAAGGAAGGTAGAGAGATACCACGGCGTCATCAAAATATTGGACTGAAATGCCCCGGTTTCAGTTTATTTTCTTCTTGTTCAGTCTGTCAAGCCCAAAATTGACATATGTGTAGGCATTTTATTTAGCCTTATTATATAATCCTTTTCTTTCTTTCTCTTTGCTGGTTATGGGGGGAAGGATTTCGGGCTTGCCACATTCCTAAGGTGGGAGGCATGGAGATAGAGAGAGTTGTTTAGGCTAGGTGGCTCTCTTTCCCCTGGAACAAAAGCTGACACTGCTGAGACCTGGAGGTGGAGATTGACACCAAGCAATGTTGATTTATTTCTATTGGGGGAATGTGACTTTTGAGGGCTGTTTCTAATTTCCAATATTATATGGTGTAGTTCCGGATTGTGTCGGATCCGGAATTACAACAAATTTTGCCAATTTGATGCTTTCCTAAATAAAAGAGATTGTTTTGGAAGATGGATTTTGCTCTTTTTAAATGGATTTCATCACTTGGAAAGTCGTGTCCAACTCCTTGCGACCTCATGGACACAGCATGCCAAGTTCCCCTGTCCTCCAATGTCTTCCCAAACTGTCAGACCTGTCCCAGCTTGGGTGTTTAGGTAAGAAAGACCCCTGACTCCATTCATAGCGATAGGTATACTTTTACTAAAGCCAAGAGGTTAACAATGTAAGCAAAGCCTCCTGCATAAACCAAATAGTTTTCCTTGGTCCTCTTGCTATTGTCCAATGAAGTTCAAATTAGTTGTTTTGGCAACAGTTCGGCAGTCGGCACCTCTTTGGTGAGTGTTTGCATTCTTCCCCATGCCTGTGTCCTTGGATCATTCAACTCTTGTCTCGGATTGGCATCTCTGGTCGCTGTCATTCATTCCCCCTTTCTCCCCCGCCCCCTGCAGTTTATGGCATGTTGCCATGAAAGCAAAGCAGAGCTGAAGTGGTATCAGAGGTGGTATTCATCAGGTTCTGACCAGTGGTGGGATTCAAATTTTTTTACTACTGGTTCTGTGGGCATGGTTTGTGTTGGTGGCAGGGGAAGGATACTGTAAAATCTCCAGTCAGAGGTAGTATTTTCTGGTTCTCCAAACTACTCAAAATTTCTGCTACTGGTTCTCCAGAACTGGTCAGAACCTGTTGAATACCATCTCTGGTTCTGACTAATTCTGAAGTACCAGTAGCAGACATTTTGAATAGTTCAGAGAACCGGCAAATGCCACCTCTGACTGGCCCTGCCCCCATCTATCCTCTGCCTCCTGAGTCCCTGCTGATTGGCTGGATCTTCTTTGGTTGCCCTGCACAGGAAAACGGAGCTGGAAAGCAGGTTAGTAGGGTGGGGAGGGAATGGGGATTTTGCAGTAACCTTCCCCCAGGAGTGGGGAGGGAATGGAGATTTTGCACAGGGGTGGGATTCTAGCAGTTCGCACCTATTCGCTAGAACCGGTTGTTAACATTCTAAGCAGTTCGGAGAAACTGGTTGTTAGAAGCAATTACTGGCCTAATCCTGTAAGGAAAGCAGGAAGGAAACATTCTGGTGTTGCTTAAAAAACTGCCTCTCCATTAACCCTTATTACATTCTTGGCAGGACTAGACTTCCTGTCTCAGGAATGTCTCTGGAGTTCTTTTCCCCTCCTTTGCTGGTACTTTGCTTGCGTGGAGTGACCATTTATAGTTACAATGGCACTGAAAAAAATGACTTATGACCATTTTTCATACTTACGACCGTTGCAGCATCCCCATAGTCATGAGAGGCCAGGTGAGAAGATGCATGCCTCGATGTGCGTGATATTGAGTTGGCCACACCCAAGCAATAACATGACCACCAAGCCATGTCCACTCAGTTACATGGCCACCAAGCTACACCCACCATCTAAGACCCACAGAACTGGTTGTTAAAAATTTTGAATCCCACCCCTGATTTTGCAGTATCCTTCCCCTGCCACGCCCACCAAGCCATGCCCACAGAACCAGTAGTAAAAAAAGTTTGAATCCCACCACTGAGTGGTATGATGGCAGATTTGACATGTCCACCATATGGATGACACTATCTAATCATCTCATCCTTTTTTAAAAAAATTAAGATCTTTCATCTCGCATCCAGTACAACATACTGCTTAGAATACCTACCTGGTAATGGTTATCCGCTGGTGCCACAGTGGGGTGTCCCATCTGGTAAAGCATAGCACTATAGCAGAGGAGGATGGTCAATAAAGGGAGGAGGTAAACTGCTAAAAAGTTGTAGAGGATAAAGGCTCTCTCGTGGTACACGGAAGGGAAGGACTCACTGCAGAACGTTTGCGGACCGAACCAATAGCCTTCTATCAGCCGGTTGTAAATCAATACCGGGATGGAGACAAGGAAGGAACCTGTGAAGAAAAAGACACAGGATCAACTCTATCCCACCTCCTGTTTTGGAGATCTTTGTTTGTCCATTTGTTGATAGAGGTAGTCCTCAACTTACAACCATTCATTAGGGACCGTTCAATAGCAATAGCACTTAGACTTATATACCACTTTATGGTGCTTTACAGCCCTCTCTAAGCAGTTTACAGAGTCAGCCTATTGTCCCCAATAACAATCTGGGTCCTCATTTTACCGACCTCAGAAGGATGGAAGGCTGAGTCAACCTTGAGCCTGGTGGGATTTGAACTGCCAAATTGCAGTCAGTCAGCAGAGGTAGCCTGCAGTACTGCATTCTAACCACTGCGCCACTGTGGCTCAAACTTACAACAGCACTGAAAAAAGTGACTTATGACCATTTTTTACTTATAACCGTTGCAATATCCCCGCGGTGACCTGACCAAAATTCAGATAATCATCAGTTGGTTCATATTTATGACGCAGTGTCCCAAGGTCATGCGATCGCTTTTTGTGACCTGACAAAACAAAATCAATGGGGAAGCCAGATTACTTAACAACTATGTTATTCACTTAACAACTGCAGTGGTTCCCACTTAACAATTGTGGCAAGAAAGGTCGTAAAATGGGGCAACATTCCCTTGTCTCGGTTAGCAACAGAAACCCTGGACTCCATTGTGATCGTAAGTCGAGGACTACCTGTACGTCAATTAATCCCCTTCTTCCAAAGCTTCTAGAAGTGGGTGTGCAAAATAAAGGCGCAGTATAGATAGTTGTGAACTGACAACCGCTCACTTAGTGATGATGGACCTTCCCAGGGTATTACAATTAAATTTTGAAGTTCCGATGGCTGCCCCTCCATGGTCACATCAAAATAATACTTCAGATGCTCAATTACGGCCATTTGCAGTGTGCTATCCCAGTCAGTCTATGGGAATTGGATAGTTACTTAGGAATTATGAACTGTCCCCTTAAGAGAATGCATCATGGTAAATATAGTTAAAGGTATCCTGGGAAATGTAGTTCATGTCACATGGCCACATCTGTAATCCTGATTGGTCACTAAATTGACTCTCGATGGGTTGGGGGAGTTTCCCTCACTTTTGCCTGGACTCACTAACTCACAGCAGCTTCTTTCTATCGCTACGAAATGGGTTAGGAGATAACCATCTTTTACCTACAAGGCAGATATACAAAGGATTGGTCATTAAAGAAGAACTTCATCACAAATGTGAATTATGAGGATACCTGATGATGTACTTTGTTATGGATGTTTTGTGGAATTTATCTATCTGCATCTGCACAGCTAGAAATCCACTAATGTGCAGAAGACAGAAAAGTAAAAGATGAAGTCCTGAAACCCATCTGTATAAAGACTGATAATTTGGATTTGTGATAAAGCAAAGTAATATTAAAGCCAGGAGTGAATGTGTAATGTTAATCTAAACCTGCATGTCTCATCGTCTCTCTCTCTCTCTCTCTCTCTGAGCAACGGAACTCTTTACATGCTGTTTGCATGGTGGGAGGGGTTGGAATTCCCCCACATGTTACAAACAAAGCCATGAGTGAATGTAGAATGCTAAGTTCTGTGCCTCAATTTGAATTGCAGGGAGGAGCAAGAATCCGCCCTTCCCCTTTTATGCAAGAGACTTTCCAAATATCCTATGCTCTGGCTTTCCAAAGACTATCAAATTTGCCTCCTTCGATCCAGGCAGGATTCCTTGTCCTCGTATCAAGCCAGGAAGGGGCAAATCCCCACTCCTTTTCTCTTCAGCGAAAGAAGTGCTGTGTCTCAAATTACAACTCCTAACTGGGAAGAGTCAATTTGTAAAACAAAGGGAGGAGCCAGGTTTTACCCATCTGCCCTGCTTCTCCCCAGTTACTACCTACAAACTTTTTTTTCAAATGCATATGAAGCTTACAATTCTCAGTAACTGAAGAGAATTTGCTCCTTTTTTCTTCTTTCTGAGACAAGGACTGCATCTCACTGGCCATTCCAACCAAAAGCTTCCAAAGGAAGTCAGTAATTAAAATACCTCATCACCATAGAAACGGACTGACCATGAGGTAGAAGCCCTTTTGTCTCAAAAACCCTTTACAAATGCTGATTTACCTTATCTCTGCTGACTTGTTAATGCTTACAAAGCAGTCTACATTCCCATCCCCTACCCATGTAGTAGGGCTATATTGCTATGATCCTTCTCCTCTTTCCTATTACTTACTCCTATTGCTAACTTATTACTATGTTGGTTGTATCTTATGATTTATGATTATATCTTGGGATTATGATTTACAATTTATCACTTTGTTGGTTGTATGCACACTGAGAATGTATGCACCAGAGACAAAATCCTTGTCTGTTCAGTCACACTTAGCCAATAAAGACATGGCCAATTTACTTCCTCACAACATTTTATTTAGGATTAATATCCACCATAAGAATATAATGGAAGCATTCTGAGGAAGAAAGGTGTGAAACAATATTTCCGTCTCTGTGGGTAAACAGATAATCAGAGTTGGAAGGAACCTTGTAGGTCATCTAGTCCAACCCCCCGCCCAAGCGGGAGACCCTACACCATTTCTGACAAATGGCAGTCCAGTCTCTTCTTGAAAGCCTCAAGTGATGGCGCTCCCACAACTTCCAAGGGCAAGGTGTTCCATTGGTTGATTGTTCTCCCTGTCAGAAAGTTTCTCCTTATTTCCAGGTTGAATCTCTCCTTATTCAGTTTCCATCCATTATTCCTGGTCTGGCCTACAGGCGCTTTGGAAAATAGCTTGACCCCTTCCTCCCTGTGGCAGCCCCTCAAATATTGGAAGACCACTATCATGTCTCCTCTTTACTAGACTAGCCATGCCCAGTTCATGCAACCGTTCATTGTATGTTTTAGCTTCCAGTCCCCTGTAGCACCCTGTTGGCCAAAACGAGGCATGGGGGGTACGCCCCCTGTGCCTGTTTTCGGCCTGGATGGCCTCCTGCAGCACTTTGCCAGCCTGTTTTCACTAGCAGAGGCAACATGGGCCGGTCCTTCACTATTTCCAAACCAGCCCCACCAGATTTAAGCAGCCTTTAATTTGGCATCTCTGCCTCAGATAATCCAGAAATGAGAAGTGGGCTAATAAGACTTCTTGAATAGCCATGTTAGAAGAGGTTTATGTATAAAGTTACAATCAGGGTTGTCTGCAGGGAGGCAGATAAGAAAGTCAAGACGGTGGCTACAACTATTCAATCAAAGCCCCGCCCCCTTTTCACATGCGCCCTCAAAGAAGGCAGGGCTTCAGTCACACGGTTGCAAACACAATCTTGAATTGCAAGCTGAATATTGAAGCATTAGGAGCTAGAACCACAATTCTACCAGTTTTCAATTCAGAGGTGGTATTCAACAGGTTCTGAGCAGTTCTGGAGAACCGGTAGTGGAAAATTTGGAGTAGTTCGGAGAATGGCAAATACCGCCTCTGACTGGCCCCGCCCCCATCTATTCTCTGCCTCCCAAGTCCCAGCTGATTGGCTGGATCTTCTTTTGTTGCCCTGCACAGGAGAACAGAGCTGGAAAGCAGGTTAGTGGGGTGGGGAGGGAATGGGATTTTGCAGTAACCTTCCCCCAGGAGTGGGGAGGGAATGGAGATTTTACAGTATGCTTCCCCTGCCATGCCCACCAAGCCACGCCCATCAAACCAAACCACGCCCACCAAGCCACGCTCACAGAACCGGTAGTAAAAAAAATTGAATCCCACCACTGACTGTACGTATTGTCTGAATGGTAGCAGACCTATCATTGGCAATTAGTATGATACATGGCAAACATGGGAGGAATTTATTTATTTTTTCTTTATTTTTTACTTCAAAGCAGATGTTTTTGCCCAGGTAAAAAACTTTCAGTTATTTGATCATGTTTGTGAACAATTTTAACTGACCCTGGTGGCTGCCCCTACTCACCAACCCAAATGCTGATGCTGACAGTTATGGCAACTCGTGGTGTGCGCCGTCGCAGGGACTGAAGTGGAAAGACAGTCACATACCACCGGTCCACACTCATGGCCGTCAGGGTGACGCAGGTCGCTTGCACCGAGACCTATGGAGCCAAACCAAGGGATTTGAAAAGCAAAACAAAATGCACAGGTACAGGATAGATGGTACCTCGCTCAATATTAGTGACTGTGAGAGGGATCTTGGAATCCTAGTGGACAATCACATAAATATGAGCCAGCAATATGCAGCAGCTGCCAAAAAAGCCAACGCAGTTCTAGGCTGCATAAACAGAGGGATAGAATCAAGATCACGTGAAGTGTTAATACCACTTTATAATGCCTTGGTAAGGCCACACTTGGAATCCTAGATCCAAGTTTGGTTGCCACGATGTAAAAAAGATGTTGAGACTCTAGAAAGAGTGCAGAGAAGAGCAACAAAGATAATTAGGGGACTGAAGGCTAAAACAGATAAAGAACCATTGGGTATGTCTAGTTTAATAAAAAAAAGGACTGGGGGAGACATGATAGCAGTGTTACAATATTCTCAGGGACTGCCACAAAGAAGAGGGAATCAGGCTATTCTCCAAAGTACCCAAAGGCAGGATAAGAAGCAATGGATGGAAACTAATCAAGGAGAGAAGCAACTTAGAACTAAGGAGAAATTTCCTGACAGTTAGTACAATTAATCAGTGGAACAATTTGCCTCCAGAAATTGTGAATGCTCCAACACTGGAAGTTTTTAAAAAGAAATTGGACAACCATTTGTCTGAAATAGTATAGGGTTTCCTGCTTAGGCAGGGGGTTCGACTAGAAGACCTCCAAGGTCCCTTCCAATTCTATTCTATTCTATTCTATTCGGAATTCTTTGCAATGCTTTCCATTATTTTGCGGATTTTACTTTGCTGACTTTCCTATCAACCCGAAACAGATATAATTATGGGAAGAGTGGAGGTCACTTGTAGACATTCACTGTACACAGAGATAGTTCAAAAATTCCATTTTTCTCAGGCTCCAAATGCGGCTTCTTCGCTTTTTATATTGGGCATTCTATGGCCTGTGAGCCACATCTGACCCTTTGGATGTTTCTGTGCAGCCCATGGCGGTGGCTTCAGTGTCAATGGCAGTGGTAATGACTGCAGCAGCAGCTCTAATAGTTCAGCTCTCCACAACAGTACCAGTTTTCCATGCGGCCCTGTGGGAAAATTAATTCTCACCTCTGTCCTACGTGAATCCCAGCATGGTCTGAAAAGGCAGAAAAACAGAATGATACAGTTGGAAGGGATCTTGGAGGTCTTCTAGTCCAACCCCCTGCTCAAGCAGGAAAACCTATTCCATTTCAGACAAATGATTGTCCAATCTCTTTTTAAAAACTTCCAGTGTTGGAGCACCCACAAGATCTGGAGGCAAGTTGTTCCACGGGTTAATTGTTTGAACTGTCAGGAAATTTCTCCTGAGTTCTAGGTTGCTTCTCTCTTTGATTAGTTTCCATCCATTGCTTCTTGTCTTGCCTTTAGGTGCTTTGGAGAATAGCTTGATCCCCCCCTTCTTTGTGGCAGCCCCTGAGATATTGGAACACTGCTGCACCTAATCCACAAAACTCTTGCCCCTTCCATGATAATGCACAGAAAGCTATCATGATTTGTTTGTTTGTGTCAGGGTTCGTTAAATGTATATTTCACTGACTATGGGTGGATTACAGAATCATATGAAGATAAAGAAGATAATACAGGTAATTCTCGACTTATTAAACTCGTAATTAAACTCAGAATTATTTAATTCTCGTAATTAAACTCAGAATTATATTGGTAAGTTGTTGTCGTCATTAAGTGGATCCCCATGTGATGAGACCTGATTTTATGATCTTTTTAGCAGCAGTTGTTAAGCAAACACAAGGGTCCTTAAGTGAACGGAATGGCCGTTAAGTGAATCAACTTTACTCAATAGCTGGTTTTGGCCGGAAACCGGAAGTAAAGACTGGAAATGGTCAAAAAACATCAAAAAATTGGAGTCATGCAACCACAGGATGTTGCAAATGGCTGTAAAGATGAGCCAGTTGCCCAGCACCCAAACATGCGACTATGTGACCATGGAGGGTATATGTAGTTGTGTGGTTGTCATAACTTCAAAATTGGAAAAATGTAGCTTTTATTATAACTTTGAATGGTCGCTCTGTAACAATAATAAGTCAAGGACAACTTGTACAAAAAGATTAAAATTAAGAAAATGAAATAGGAAACTGAAAACCAGGAGGGTTTTCAAGCGACACGAGGGTGAGGGACTTCTGAGGGATCCTTGGTGCTCTCTGAGCTTGCTTGTTTTCTTGCAGACGTTTCATTACCGAAACTAGGTAACATCATCCATGCTAGACATTTGGCTAACGAAACAAGAAAACAACCAAGAAGCCCAGAGAGCACCAAGGACCCTCCTTCCAACCCTTGAGCTACAATTATTCTCCTTTAACTGGGGATTTTCTCTCAATCCCATCTGCCATCCCCAACACATTGTGTCCCTGTCAGGGCCCCAATCAAGACAGCAGAGCTAAGTTTTAAAGCTCTTCCAGAAGCCAGGAATGTAGGAGATGATCTTATATCCAACGGGAAAATGACAATAACATTTAGACCAGCAGCCCCAAACATTTTGGGCACCAGGGACCAGTTCTATGGAGAAAGGTTTTTCCACAGACCGGAGGGAGTGTATCAGTGATGGGATTCAAACAGTTTTACTACTGGTTCTGTGGGTGTGGCTTGGTGGGCGTGGCTTGGCTTGGTAGGTGTGGCTTGGTGAGTGTGGCAGGGAAAGGATATTGCAAAATCTCTATTCCCTCCCCACTCCTGGAGAAAGGCTACCACTGGTTCTCCGAACTACTCAAAATTTCCGCTACCGGTTCTCCAGAACTGGTCAGAACCTGTTGAATACCACCTCTGGTGTGTATAGTTTCATGTGCTGCCTGCATCCCATGAATGAGGCCTCACTTGTTTGCACATCCTGGTTTCTGGCATGCCGCAACCCAGTTTCTGGCATGCCATGGACTGGTGCCGCTCCATGGACTGGGGGCTGAGGACCTCTGATTTAGACTAATATACCATCCTATAATGCAGGTGTCTCAAACTCATTCATTGAGGGCTGCATCAGGTTTGTGTTTGACCTCGGTGGGCCAGAGTCGGCATGGCCAGGGTGAATGTGGCCAGCTCAACATCTCTCGTGTTGGGGATGCCTATGGTGGCCCGAGTGCTCTGCCAGTGAAAATGGGCTCCCGAGCTCCGTTTTCGGCTGCAATAGCATTCTGCAACCCACTGCCAGCAAAAACGGAGCTCCGGAGGGCTACTCACGGCCCTACTGAGCTCTGTTTTCATTGGCAGATGCACCACAGGCTGGATCTTCAATGTTTCCAAAGCAGCCCCGTGGATCAGATCTAAGCACCAGTGGGCCTTGACACCCCTGCTATAGTGCTTTACAACGCTTTCTGGGTGGTTTACAGTATCAGCATTATTTGCATGTTGCCCTCAACAATCTGGATCCTGAGAATATTCCAAAGGATAGGGACCACAACAGAAAAGGCTCTTTTCCACCCCACCTCCAAGAAATACTGCATCTCTGAAGGAAATTGCAGCAGGAAGAGATAATTCTGTTATATCTCTTTCAGAAGTGTCCTGGGAAAGGGGGCACAAAAGAATTGAGGTGGAGGATCATGACCCCACACCTCACCCTTTTAAACACGCACCACATGTTTACAAAAGGCATGTGGATGTGTCTTCAATCAGTCATAATCACCATCAACATTTTTATTCTCCCCCTTTTTTGTATTGGGCATCATGAGACCACTTGGTCACGCCTAATGCAGAACTATAGCAGTTTTGCCAAGTGGAGGCTGCCCTCTGCCACTCTGTAGGAGTAACTGTTTATCACCTTTACCAAAGACATTGCTCTCTACTACGCTAGAAACTATTGTGCTTTTTATCCCTCTGCTCTGATCGATAGGGTCTCCTTGGGTTAATAGGTAGAAAAAGGTGTGATTCACATCAGATCCATGTTATAACAAGTGTGAATTAACTATTTTCTGAGTGCAGTGTTAAAATATAAGCTTTTTTTTAGATAGAAGCTAGAACAGCAAGCAAATCTGAAGGAGAAAGAAAAGCTTTGACATGCCATTACAGCATGCTTGTGAACAGGTCATTCTTACTTAAATTATTTGATTTAATAAACAAATTAAATAAATAAAGGCTTACATATATATATATCAATACTATACTGATGGGTACTCATACTCACACACAAACAGCACCGATTCACAACAGATACAGTACAGGTAGTCCTTAACTTACCACCATTCATTTAGTGACTGTTCAAAGTTGGAACAGCACTGAAAAAAATGGCTTATGACCATTGCAACATCTCCAGGGTCATTGGAATATTTGAGAAGTGGTTCAACTCATATTTCAGCCAGATTCACTTAACAACTGTGTTACTAACTTAACAAGTGTAATGATTCACTTAACAACTATGACCAGAAAGATCATAAAATGGGACAATGTCCCCTAAACAATGGTCTTGCTTAGCAACAGAAATTTTGGGCTCAATTGTGGTCATAGGTCGAGGATTACCTGCATGTACCTACAGGCTACTCTCATACAGTATTTCCCATATCTATGCACAGACCCAGAAATATAATACCGTTATCCTTCTCAAGGATCTTCACTGTGGATGCTGTTTTGAAGATCTGATTTCAAAATGAGCTAAAATGAGTTTTACATTTCTGACCTGAGAAGATACGAAACACCACAATTCTGATATGGCACTTGAAATTAGCTAGAAACCCCGATAGAAAAAAAAAAAAACAGACCTGAAGAGAGAAGTTTCCAAATTCAGACATTGCTCACCTGTTGGATATAGTTGACAAATTTACATAGGAATTCTCCAAAGATCCAGCCCGGAAGTGGATACAGCATTGCAGTGAAGGGAACGCAACAAACCAGGAAAATGATGTCGGTGGTAGCCAGGTTGGCTGTTGAAGCAAGAGCACAGGCTGCTGGTCTTTAAACAGTGATGAAATTTGCCTATCTTTCCCTTTATCAAGCTGGCTTAGATCCAAGCATGCATTCAAAAGAAGATCAGAATACAACAAGACACTAATGAGAACCTGCAGGAGGTGGATATCTTAGGGATGTTCAATTTCCATAAGCATAAAAATATTAAAGTGGGAAAAGGAGGGAAAAGCTAGCACCCCAATTATCACTTTAAGAAAATCCACTTTTTTCTCTTACAGTTTTTCAGTAGGTTTTTTTTCACGATGTAGAAAGAAAATCCCAGGCTATTTTTATTACCCTGAAATTTTCAATTCAGTTCTTCACTTCTTTGTACTCTTATAAACATCTATCCATCATCTATCCATCCATCCATCCATCCATCCATCCATCCATCCATCCATCCATCCATCCATCCATCCATCCATCTATCTATCTCTAGCTAGCTAGAGATAGATAGATAGATAGATAGATAGATAGATAGATAGATAGATAGATAGATAGATAGATAGATAGATAGATAGATAGATTAAAAGATGGCCAGGTGTTCTCTTTGAAATGTTACATAGTTCCAATTTAAAGAATGTGAATATATTAAAAATGTATTTTTCATTTAGGAACTCTGGTGGTGTAGTGGTTAGAATGCAGAATTACAAGCAAACTCTGTCCATAGCCTGGAGTTCGTTTCTCACTGTCTCAAAATTGACTCAGATTTCCATCCTCCTGAGGTTGGTAAAATGAGGACCCAGATAGGGGCAATATGTTGACTCTGTAAACCGCTTAGGGAGGGCTGTAAAGCACTATGAAGCAGTATATAAGTCTAAGTGCTATTGCTGTTACTATTTTGTTTCAAATCCAGGATAGATACCGGTACTCCTCAATTTACAACGACAATGGGGGCTGGAATTTTGGTCATTAAGCAATGCAGTCATGAAGAAACGAAAGTCCAGAAATATTTCACAAGAAGAGTTCTCCACTCTTCTACTCGTTGCAGAATACCTTATGCCACCAGACTTGAAATTCTAGACCTAGAAAACCTAGAACTACGCTGCCTTTGGTCCAATCTAAGTATAGTATATAAAATCATACATTGCAATGTCCTACCTGTCAATGAATACTTCAGCTTCAACCATAACAACACAAGAGCAAACAATAGATACAAACTCAAGATTAATCGCACCAAACTTGATTGCAGGAAATACGACTTCAGCAACAGAGTGGTCAATGTCTGGAATACTCTACCTGACTCTGTGGTTTCTTCCCCAAACCCCAAAAACTTTAACCTTAGACTGTCTACTATTGACCTCACCCCTTTCCTAAGAGGCCTATAGGGGGCGTGCATAAGTGTACCAACGTGCCTACCATCCCTGTCTTATTGTTTCTTTTATTTTTCTTATATGTATCCATGTATTCATAACTATGTTTTTACTTATAACTATTATCTTGTAAACAATTGACAAACCAAATAAAATAAATAAATAAATAAAATAAAAATCATGTGATCAGATCTGATTTTATGACCATTTTTATTACGATCATTAACTGAATCATGGGATTGTTAAAAGAATCATGTGGCTATTAAGCAAATAATAGCTTCCCCCATTGATTCTGTTGGTCAGAAACAGAGAAGTTGCAAGTTGTGATCATATGATCATAGGACACTGCAATTATTATAAATAGAAGCTTTGCCAAGCACCCAAACTGCAAATAACTGACTATGAGGCTGTTGTGACAATCATGGCTTTGAGGATGGGTTGTAAGTTACTTTCTCCGAGGCTGTTGTAATTTTGTTCCGAAACAAATGGTTGTAAGAACTACCTATAATCCTTATGTAATACTAACAAGCAGGCATATAACATGACTAACTAAATGGTTAATTTTTAAGTGCCTGATACTAATTTAACCATTTAATGTTAATTATTTACTTATTTATTTATTATATTTAGAAACCTCCCATCACCCTCCCAGAGCAATTAATGGGAGGATGGAAAGGTATGCTTATGATTATTTTAGCTCAGTCTCCTTCAAATTGTGCCCTCCAGATACATTGTGTTACGACTTCCATGTTCATATCTTTAAGGAAGCTGGAATAATCTGGTGATCACCATACAACTACCTATTACATCAAATCTCCCTATCTCATTTAGTTGTTGATCCCAGTTTAAAAGCATCTCTTTCATTACAACCCTTCCCCATCTGAATGCCTCCAAATTGTCTTACCAATGTAGTAGTTGGTCACTGTCCTCATTGGCTTGTGTCTGATGATGACGTAGATTACCAGAGAGTTGCCCGATAGCCCAACTAACATCAGAATGGCAAAGAAGAGTGGGACCAGCCAGGCATCCACCAAATATGGGGGAGTGGGTAGCCCTGAGCCATTAGCACACAATTCGGCAGTGCAGGCAGAATTGTTCAGAAATAAGTGGGATTTGTTGAAATCGGAGATGGGTGCTTCCTCTACCATATTCTTCTTTATTTTCCAGCTGAACCATGGACTTTTCAGCTTTGTTTGTTCCCAGAAAGATTCATCTGCTTGCAAAATGGGTGAAGATCTGCTCAAATCTGGATGTTGTAGGTGCTTGAGAGGGGATAGAAATGTCCAATGGCAGACAACTTCAGCACTTTGGACAGTTCCAGCTGGTGTAGAAGTTGCTCTAGTCTAGAAGCATATTTGCAAGAGCACAGAGATGGCAACACAACAGACTGGTCCCCTTGCCTTCTCCAACTTACTCAGAGCAAAATATCCCAATTGCTGGGTAGATCCAGACACCAGAACTGAATTGCCTTTTCTTAGACTGAAGTTTCCCCTCCTTGAATGTTTGAAATGCTTGGTGGAGGGGAGCCTAAAGTAGATTATTCTGGCTCAAGAAAATCTTAGGAGACTTATGTCTTAGTGCTGTGACAATCATAATTCCTCTGTGGTCAACTTATAGAATCCAAAATCCACACACTGATCCTGTTCCAGAAACTTCACAACATGCAGATAGAACTCAAAAAAAGTTACAGTAGCTCAGTTTTTCAAAATTGCAAGCAACTAGGTCATGCTCTCCCAAAGTGCATGCTCTGAAGATCCTAAATACCTGCAGCAGGTCCAAAACAAGGCAATAAACAAAAGATTTTATGTTCACCTGCATCAAGGGATTCTGAGATTCTGGATTTCCATCTGGATGCACCTTTCCTCTAAGCTCCTGGATGATTGGCAAAATGAATTGACTTCGTTAAAAGGTTGTCTGGCTCCAGATACCCTCCTAGTTGCACCAGGCATGAGACAGAGATGATTAAATCCAAACAGAACAGTTCTTGTCCCAGTGAAAGCTGATAGATTCCTCCTGTGTCTTTATACAATGGCACAGCCTGCCTGGTGTGGCACCTTCTTTGTCAATGTCTTAAGAAGAATGACTTTGCTTCTAAGCAATCTTCAGAGATGAGTTCTGGAAGCAGCAAGCTAGCCAGCAGATAAAAGAGGTGGGGCCTAAAGTGCAGGTGGTGGGGGAGAACAGAGATTCTGAATAGAAGATGGAATAGATTTGTTTGAAGTTCAGCTGCTGCTACCATATGCTGTTATGGTAAACTGTGATGTTCTGTGTATCTGTTTAGAACTTCTTTTTAACCTTTTTCTTTCTGAGAGAAGTTGAAAGAGGTTTGATTGAATCATGTCAACTAAAATGTTTCTGCTGCATGTGAAGGTTTTAGTCTTCCTCTGATCCTTCAATGCTTCTTTGTGTGCCTGATTTGTTCCTTTACTCCCCTCGTAGTCCATTTGTTAACTGCTGTTCACAATGCTTCCATGAAGTGCAGGACTTAGGAAGAGACTTAGCTATTGCTTTAGATGGAACAGAACAGCACAGAATTACAGAGTTGGAAGGGACCTTATAGGTCATCTAGTCCAAATCCTCACCCAAGCAGGAGATCCTACACCATTCCTGACAGATGGGAGTCCAATCTCTTCTTGAAAGCCTCCAGTGATGAAGCTCCCACAACTTCCGAAGGCAACTTCTGTTCCATTGGTTGATTGTTTTCACTGACAGAAAATTTCTCCTTATTTCTAGGTTGAATCTCTCCTTCTTCCATCCATTGTTCCTTGTCTGGCCTTCAGGTACTTTAGAAATTAGGCTGACCCCTTCCTCTCTGTGGCAGCTCTTCAAATATTGGAACATTGCGATCATGTCTCCCCTAGTCCTTCCCTTCACTAGACTAGCCAGGCCCAGTTCCTGTAACCTTCTTTCATATGTTTTAGCTTCCAGTCCCCTAATTATCTTTGTTGCTCTTCTTTGCACTCTCTCCAGAGTCTCAGCATCTTTTTTTATAGTGTGGTGACCAAAACTGGATACAGTAAGGTGGAGGTTTAGGGGATGTAAGTAGAATATTCCCCAAATAACCTAACACTTCTGCTTCTCACCTGACCAAGTGGATGCTTTCAGAAAACCCACAACTAGGAGCAGTTGAAGTGGAATACTGGCTGGGGAATTTTGGGAGTTGAACTCCACAGAGCTTAAATTTTCCCAGGTTGAGATACACTGATTTAAACTACCATGGATCAATCTTGAGTTAACTTCCGTATCTATAAACAGAAGAAGCCACCCTGGGCCCTCTGCTTGTGATAGCGACTAGCTAGCTAATTTTTTATATTGGGGCTTCTTAGGGTGGGCATGAGAGAGCCAGTTTGGTGTAGAAACCAGGAAGCTGTGAGTTCTAGTTCTGCCAGTCATTTACTCTCAGCCCTAGTTAAGAGGCAATGGTAAACCATCTTTTAAAGAAAGGTCAAGAAAACCTTGCCAAGACTTCACCAGGAAGTCTCCAAGAATCAAATGGATTGTAGGGATCTTTAGAGCTCTTAAGTGCTTTCTGAATGGATTGGCTTCCATATATCTAACTAGAGGTTTAAAACCCAACACATCTGGGTAGCACCATAGAGAAGGGGGGGGTTAGGGGGAGGTTAGGGGGAGTTTAAATACAATAAGGGTGTTAAGCCTTGTGGAAGTTTAACAAATCTATAGGTAGTCTTTGACTTACAACCACAAGTGACCCTAACTTTTCTGCTGCTAAACAAGACTTGAGACTTTCACTTGAGACTTTCAAGAAGAGATTGGACTGCCATTTGTCAGAAATGGTGTAGGGACTCCCACTTGGGCAGGGGGTTGGACTAGATGACCTACAAGGTCCCTTCCAACTCTGATTATCTGTTAAGACAGTTGTTAAGTGATCTGTATCCCGTTTTATGACCATTCTTACCACAGTTGTTAAGTGGATTACTGCAGATGTTAAGTTAGTAACCTGGTTGTTAAGTGAATCTGACTTCCCCATTGACTTGGCTTGTCAGAAGGTCGCAAAAGGTGACCCTGGGACATGACCCTGGGACACTGCAACTGTCAGAAATATATGCCAGTTGCTGATTTTTGATTACGTTAACAGAATATTAACAGAATAACAGAGTTGGAAGGAACCTTGGAGGTCTTCTAATCCAATCCCCTGCTCAAGCAGGAACATGACCATGGGGATGCTGCAAAAGTCATAAATGTGAAAAAGGATCATACGTCACTTTTTTTCAGTGTAGTTGTAACTTTGAACGGGCACTAAATGGATGGTTGTAAGTTGAGGCCTACTTGTATTTTGATAGCCTGCTATACATTTTCTATTTGCAATTTCTGACCGTCTAATGGGATGGGGAGGGAGGCACCTAGAACCAGCTTAACCATTCCTGCCCAAGTGCAAACCTTTCTCTCTTGATTCTGATCATTTATTCCTCATTTCTTTGCATTCAAGTCATGCTCATCCACCACAACCGGTTTCCTCAGAAACAGGCATTGATAAACAGCTGCTCTCTGGAGTAGCACCTGGGGTCCTGCTCTGGTCAGCTTTTTCTCCAGAGACTCAGAGGGAGGTTTTCCTAATGGAAGCCATATAAGAGTACCAATCAGCATTCTTTTTTTTTTCTCTTTTTAAAAAGAAACTGCAGAAAATCACAGGCAAAGCTGCCATTAAAAGATTGCGGTTTGCCTCCAACCCTGCTGAAGTTGCCATAATGAGACCCAACATTTACAATAGAGTAGCCTCATCTCCAAGCACTTTTATCCTTTTCCCCCCCAAGAAGTTTGCCCTCCATTTTAATTTTTTTCTGGTGATGCTTTCATGGTGATGCTTGAAACAAAACCTTAGGTAGAAGCCATTTTCTTTTCTTTATGGAACAGTCAGCCACGCTAAAATACAATTTGCTATGTATTCAAAATGGACAGTGATACACACATACACACACACGTGTGTGTGTCTGTGTCAGTGTGTCTCTGTGTGTGTTGTAGGTATATATGTATGCATATTGCATGTGTGTGTATATGTGTGTTACGTATGAATTTGGGTAGATATACCCTTTCTCTTGAAGAGCAGACAACAGAATTTCATTTTTAATGTGGGCCTGTGTGTTCACAATAAAAATAAATGATGATAAAAATTATCTTATATCCACTGGTCCTCTAATTGGTAAAATATATATAATTTACTGGAATAAAGGCTGCTGTTCCAACCATCAAGCCTTATTGTTCCTCAGTAACAAGGTCACCAGGCCGGGAATTAATGAATGAAATGAAAATAAGAGAAAAACATATCTTGAGTGATTATGAAACCAAGTGAAAGGCGGAAAATGTGATAGATTTGAGTGATGAGAGTCTGACTTTATGGAGTGGAATAGACTGCAATATATGGATTGGTGTCATCTAAGTGGTTGTGGATGCACAACAGCAGAACCCATAACAGGGTGATAATTGTATGTTATACTCTTGTAAATTGTGATTATGAAAGAGGTAGGGATGAGGTTTTTGAGAGCCGGGGAGTTAGGATGTGAGTAACTGTCTGAAGGGGTCCATAATTTGGGAAAGGACACAAATGCAGCACCAGATGAAGCTGTGCAAAGGCCTCTCTGGTCAAAGCTGCCCTCCCTGCTCAATAAGCAGGAGCTGCAAGTCCAGGAAGACCCCTAGATTGTGCAACACTCTTCGATGGGGAAACTCCATCCATGAGTCAGAGAGAAAATATCCACAGATCTTGGCAGTCCAAACATCCACAGTTATTCAGTCTTGGTAGGATTCTGTCAGACATAGTTCCTCTCCATCCAAACCCAAAGAAGCATTTTTTAGTTGACACTAATCATCTTTGTTGTTCTTCTCTGCATTCTTTCCAGAGTCTCAACATCTTTTTTATATTGTGGCAACCAAAACTGGTTGCAGTATTCCAAATGTGATCTTACCAAGGTATTATAAAGCGGTAGTAACAGTTCGTGTGATCTTGATTTTACCCCTCTGTTAATACAAACTAGGATTGCATTGGCGGCTCATATGTAAGTAGTTGTCTTTTAGGGCTCTTGAGATCCCTCTCAACAGTTGCTGCTGTTGAGCCAGGTGTTGGCTGTTCCTGACAGCTTGGAATCATCTGCAAATTCGATGAGTTCTCCTTCTATTCCCTCATCTAAATTGTTTATGAAGATGTTAAAGAATACTGGGCCTATCACTGAACCATGGGGTACTTCCTCCATGTAGAGATAGTTCCATTAAAAGCTATATGTTGAGTGTGGTTTGTAACCACTTACAGATCCATCTGGTGCTGATGCTGTCTAGCCCACATTTTTTTAACTTACTAAGAAGTAGGTTGTAGTCTACTTTGTCAAATGCCTTACGGAAATCCAGGTATACTATGTACACAGCATTTATCTGGTACCTAATTAAGTCACTTTATCGAAGAATGAAATGAGATTTGTTTGGCATGATCTGTCTTTGCTTTTTATATGATATATAAATAAATTGTTTATCAATTCTTCAGACAAGTATAAACAATTTCAGTAACTTATTACCTTCTCTGGTAGTACCATAACCCATATCTAGTCTATAAACAAATCTTTAAAACCTCATCATCAATCATTAGCAAAAACCCAACAACTTCTCAGAAACAACAATCTCTCTCTCTCTCTCTTTTCTCCCTCCCTCCCTCTCTCTCTCCACCTCCCTCCCTCCCTCTTTGTGTGTATATATATATACACACAAAGTTGTAACACAAAGTATATATATATATAATATTATATTTAATAAAATAAACCAATTTTAGATTCCTTCCCTTTACTCTTGACAATCTTGATCTTCAATTTCTTTACCTAGCATTCTAGCCTGATCTCTTTTCCTCTTTGTCTCCTCTAAGAAATTCCTTCAACTGATGGGAAGTTTGAAAAAAAAAAAGATTGGCAGAATGATCAATTGCCTATGGATAAAAGGGGACTAAAGTACATATACAAGAATGATTGCTGCAAACAAAGGAGCCTATATAATATATGAATAGAGTAAATTAATTGCAAAATTTTCATCAATAATTTAGATTTAAAGAGAAAATATAGAGCAATCTTAATGAAGACTAAAGATTGTGTTATAAATGAATGATTGTTTTGTAAATGAATGAAAGTACTAATCAAGCATCCTTCCACAAAGTGGATGGAGTAAAAATGAAAATGACTAGTGTTCACAACCACAATGTTCCAGCTGGCAATTTAAGTAAAAAGAAAAAAGAAAATTTGATGTTGTGGGCAAATAACAAGAGAGCTCTAATGTTCTACCAATTAGTCCCCATTGTCCCAAATATCTATAAAAAAGAAAGGAAAGTTCCAAATTAACATTATAGATAAGAAGATTCTACAAGGGAAAACATAGCTTTAGACTGTAACTTAAAATGGCAAAAAAACCAATTTCTTAACTTGTACTGAAAAATAAAAACATGACACAACAAGGTGTTACCATAACATTACAGCTAGAGAATGCTGAAATCAGGCCTAGAATAAATATGTACCTCTTTGTTTTATTTTTCTGTAAAAAGAAACAAGTCTTGAAGCAGTTTTATCTTGTTTCTATTACCTTAAGTTGGAGATTCCCAACTTTAATCAGAATTGCTGGAAGTTGAGCAGCATACAAATGTAATAAACGATTATTGTTGGTCATTTAGAGTTTTGTCTCTAAACTCTAAATTTGTCATTTGTCTACTCACCACGTCCTTCCCAAGGATTTGGGATAGGCAGGTATTATTGTTTGATGGTGTTAAAGGTATTAGCGCAGTAAACTGTTCCAAGTAAAACTACCTTTTGCAACGGACTGCTTGGGATTTTGTCAATGCCAATGGTGTTCAACTTCTGGTGACGTTCCAAAGGTTTTGGGATTGCATCCAATACACCTATCACTGTTGGTACTGTCTTTGCTTTCTTTTCCCACAGTTGTTCTATTTTTATTTGAAGCTGTTTTGTTTTGTGATTTTTCTCTAGTTCTTTCTCGTCTATTCTGCTGTCTCTAGGTGCTGCAACATCCACGATCCGGACATTTTGGTCTTTTTTTAAAAAAAAAAATCAACAATTGTTAAGTTGATAAGAAAGATTAAAACAATGATAGTTCCAGTTTATGCTGCACTGATAAAACCACATTTAGAATACTGCATCTAGTTTTGGTCACCACGATAACAACAATGATGTTGAACCCCTAGAAAGAGTGCAGAAAAGAGCAACAAAAATAATAAGAATTGGAAGCTAAATCGTATGATGAATGACTGAAGGAATTAGGTATGAGTAGACATTGTGCTTTCTGGGTATTCTTGTCTTGGATGGCAAATCTCAGACAAAGAACATTCCGTACAAAGTGCAACGTTTGCATGTTTACTTGGAGGAAACATTTGCATGTTTACCTGGAGGAAACAAGACCTTAACACCCAGATAGGATGGAACAAAGGCAGGAACTGAAGATTATGTTAATCTTAATTAAAAGTTAATCCTAACTAGAGATGAATGTATAAACTGCTTAAGCAGATAGTAACAAAGGTTGTCTAAATAGATGTATAGTGTATAAATTAACCACTGGTATGCTACTATGGATATAGAGAGATAGAACGAACTCTGGCAAGAGAGCAGACAGCTCTTCTTATTCTCAACCTGACAATAAAGAAAGCAGCTTGTCTCATCTCCATGTGGTCCTGAGTCTTGATTCCTACAAGTGGCGCCTGAACAGGGACTCCTTACTTCGTCCGGCAAGGATTTGGTGCACCTTCAACCTTTCAAAGGTTTCTGTAAGTATGGGGTCTTCGCTTTCTGAGGAGCAGAGAAAGCATGTGGAGGAATTAGGATACCTTTTAAAGAAAAATCATACAGATTTATCTCAGCGCAGTCTCACAAGGCTGGTCCAGGAGATTGCAGCTCAATGTTTATGGTATCCAGAAAAAGGGTCTCTTAGGTTAGTAGATTGGGAAAAAATTGGAATTACTTTACATACAGAGCCAAGGGCTAGCGTGGAGATTTTACATGCTTGGCATTTATGTCGGCATGCAGTTGAGATATTTGGCACTAATGAGGTTTCTCTTTTAGCACCCCCCACTTCACAAAATACAGCCCCTATAGTTTGTCCTCCTTCTTCATCAGAATATCTGACTATCTCTCCCTCTGCTCCTTTAGATACAGGACAAAAACCTCCTGATCCGGTTATTCAAACATCTTTTCAAAAAATGGTGGAGACATGTAAAAAGGATGTCTCCATGCCAGGGGCAGAGTTAGCTGAATTATTGTCTGTCTGTCCTGTGCAGTATCATCCAGGTCAAGGCCAACAGCTGGGTCAGCAGATAGCAGAATGGGAAGGTTTACCTTATCAGATATTAAGGGAATTGAAAAAAGCTGTTACAGACTATGGTATTAGTAGTAATTTTACTAGAGGACTTACGGAGGATATTAAAAATGGATATACCATGGTTCCTGAAGATTGGAAACAAATTTTTCGTATGATTCTAACTTCAATGCAATATGTAGTCTGGGAAAGTGAGTATATGAGACATGCTCAAGCAGCTGCAATGGGGGGAGGAGGAGCTTACACTGTAGAACAATTGTTTGGCTCTGGACAATTTGCAGCTATCCCTGCACAAATAATCCTCCCTCCTGCAACTTTAGCTGTTGTGTCAGAATGTGCGTATCGAGCATTTCTGAAAGTTCCTCAGACTGGGGAACCTAGAGCAAATTTTTCTAACATCAGACAGGGAGTTAATGAGCCTTATGCTGATTTTGTGGAACGGTTATCAAAGGCCATTCGGCAACAATTTGATCATCAAGAAGCAGCTGGGGAGCTTCTTCGTCAATTGGCTATTGAAAATGCTAATGGTGATTGTAAAAAAGCTTTACAACCATTAAAGGCAACAGATCATTATACCCTGGCAGATATGCTACGTGTCTGTCAGGATATTGGGTCACAAACCTATAAAATGCATTTATTAGCTGCAGCAATTCAAAAGGGTCAAAAGCCCTCAGGAAATTGTTTTAAATGTGGTAAACCAGGGCATTTTCAAAAAGAATGCCGTTCTGTTCCTAATATTGCTAAAAACCGACCATCTAAAAAATGCCCAATTTGTAAAAAGGGTTTTCATTGGGCTAATCAATGTAGATTCCATTCGGGAAACTTGCCCATGGGTGTGGCATCCACCCAGAATCCAAAGCGTGCCTACCCCATAACCCTGACTCCACCACAGTCACTCTCTCCCATGCCACCCTGGCCACAGCCAGTAGTGCTGGGATCGATTTGATTACACAATTAGAAGTTGAATTTAAATTTCCAATGGAAGTTAAATCGGTTCCCTCTCAATACAAAGGCCCTCTTCCTTCAGGTCTTGTTGGTTTAATATTACCTCGTTCCTCTGCTCATAAGCTAGGACGCTTTGTGGTGCCTGGCGTTATTGACTCTGACTACACTGGCACCCTTATGATACAAATTTGGGTTAACCTCCCACAACGTATCCCTTCTTATTCTTCTATTGCTCAATTGCTTCTTCTTCCTTATGAAGTTCCTTCTCCTGGGTCTGGAATACATGGAAATGCAGGCTTTGGCTCCACCTCTCCTTCGGTGGGTCTACTTCAGCCATTGACATTACATCGACCTTTACTAACGCTTTACCTTAATAAGCAACCTTTTCAAGGGCTATTGGATACAGGGGGCGATGTTACTGTCATCTCCTCTTTACAGTGGCCTGTTCAATGGCCTAAGAAAGCTGTTTTTTCCTTGTGGGGCGTGGATGGCTCCACTTCAGCTTGGCAAAGTGTTCAGGATATTGACATTTCCACTACTGCTGGTAAGTTCTTTTCTTTAAAACCATATATTTTGGATATTCATACTAATATATGGGGTCGTGATGTTCTTGTCTTTTTAAATGCTCATTTAATTTTGGATGATGGCTCTCCCACTTAAGTGGCTCTGTTCTACTCCTGTATGGGTGGAACAATGGCCTCTTCCTGTTGATAAACTTTCAGCTTTACAGCATTTAGTTCATGAACAACTTTTAGCAGGACATATTGAATTTTCTACCAGTCCATGGAATACCCCTGTTTTTGTAATAAAAAAGAAAAGTGGGAACTGGAGATTCTTACAGGATTTAAGAGAAATTAATAAATGTATTCAACCCATGGGTCCATTACAATGTGGACTTCCAAATCCAAATTTAATTCCCAATTCTTATAAGCTATTGATAGTTGATTTAAAGGATTGTTTTTTTATTATTCCGTTGCAGCCTCAAAATAAGGAAAAATTTGCTTTTACAGTTCCTGTGCTGAATAATAGTATGCGTACTAAACGATATCAATGGCGTGTATTGCCACAAGGCATGCTTAATTCTCCCACCTTGTGTCAACACTTTGTGGATAATGCTCTTCAGCCTTTTAGAGATAAATTCCCTACTTATCTTGTTTATCATTATATGGATGATATTTTGATTGCTGCCCCAGATTTTGATGAATCCTCTCTATTGAAAGAATTACAGGATATTGTTGCACAACGTGGCTTGTATATAGCACCTGAAAAAATACAAAGAATAGAGCCCTATTTATATTTAGGTCATAAACTATTGAAAAGCTCTTCTATTCCAGTTTTACCTACTTTGCAGGTACAACCTACATATACATTGGTACAATGGCAAAAACTGCTTGGAATTATTAATTGGGCGCGACCGTTCTTCTGTATCACTACAGGGGATATATTGCCATTGTTCACTTCTCTGAAAGGTTCACAGCACTCTGGGGATGTGGTAGCCCTTACCAATCTTCAGAAGGATTGTCTTCAAGCTATTCTACAAAAATTTAAGGAACGCTATGTGGATAGGATAGCTTCTTTATCATTAAATTTTAATCTGGCTATACTCCCCACTTCTCCCCTTCCCACTGGCTGTCTATATACACCAGTTTCTGATAAGCAGGTCCACATACATGAATGGCTTAATTTATCTGCTACTCCACCTCGTAATATTTACCCTTATCAGTCCGCTTTAGAAGACTTAATAATTAAAGCAAGAAAACGAGCTTTAGTTCTTACTGGATGTGATCTAAGTAGTACAGCCTTTACTCGTACAAAAGCTGAACATGAACATCTAATTACTATTTCTGACTCTTATCAAATAGACTTTTCCCAATATGTGGGGAAACTTCTTTATTCTTTACCTAAAGACCCCCGGATAGTAATCACCTCTACTTTAAATCCTGCCTTCTCTTCCATTTTTGCTCGAACTCCTTTGTCTTCTGCTATCACAGTTTTTACTGATGGGTCCCCAACTAGAGGAGTTGTTGTATGGCAGGAGCAGCAGCTCTGGCATTCCAAATACACCTCTGTACAAACTTCAGCTCAACGTGCTGAATTGGCAGCTGTAATTCTGGCATTATACTTATTTTCTGATCAACCTATTAACCTTATAGTTGATACTCAATATGTGTATCTGGCCATGCAGTCCTTACCGTACTCGTATTGTGCCTTAAATTTGGATGTAAATTTGTTGGCCCTGATTTTATCTTTAAAAAATGTCTTGGAAACTCGTTCCTATCCTTTATATGTTGAACATATAAGAAGTCATACTCTTTTTACTAATGCCCTTACAGAAGGAAATCGGAAAGCAGATGAATCTTTAAAAGCAGTTACTTCTTTGTTTTCTGACCCTGTTGCAAGTCATTCCTATTTTCATCAAACTGCAAAATCACTGGTTAAGCAGTTTCATATTCCTCTGTCACAGGCATGTGATATTGTACGAACCTGTCCTGCCTGTCAACAAGTGGCCGTCCCATTTCCAGTTGGGGTTAATCCTCGCGGCACTCATGCTAATCAGATATGGCAAATGGATGTCACACAATTTGTAGCCTTCAAGCCTTATAGTAATTTACATGTTTCCATAGACACTTACTCTCATTATTTATGGGTAACTGTTTCTCAACATGAGCGTGCACAGGATGTTATCGCTCATTGTCTTTCTTCCTTTGCTGTTATGGGTCGTCCTTTACAATTGAAAACTGATAATGGTCCTGCTTATATTAGTAAGGACTTTAATCAGTTCTGTCAACAATGGAACATAACATTGGTACATGGTATCCCTTATAATTCGCAAGGACAGGCTATTGTTGAACGGGCCCACCGCACCTTTAAAGCATTATTTCAAAAACAGTTAAAAACTGAATCTGGGCCCTATCATCTCCGAAAAATACAGAATATAATTTCCATTATATTGTTCACTTGGAATTACTTAATTGTCTCAGATTCCTTTTCAGAACCACCTGGTTTTTTGCATTTCCGCACAGCAGAACCTTTAGACAAACCTTTGGTTAAATATCGTCAAGCACCAGACCCTGAGTGGAAAGGTCCGACTCGGTTAATTACTTGGGGCCGGGGTTATGCTGCTGTAGAAGCTCCACAGACTCGTCAAGCTATTTGGATCCCTGCTCGTTGCATACGACCTTATCATGGCGTGGCGCCAGGGCCTACACAATCCAATTCCAAACTTCAACCTGCACCTGAAAACAGAAGTCTGTCTTCCGAAGCCCAAAGCTGAACGCCCTCCGCCAATTACTTGGGGCCAAGTGAAAGCTACCACCTATCAAGCACAGCAACAATTGCAAAAGGTGGCATTGCCACAAACTTCTGAAAATTTGGTTGCTGCTGTATTTTCTATTATAACAGCTAATTCTGTAATGATTATTATGTGCTTTTTGCTGTTAAGTGTCAGTAGAATAGGGGCAAAGGATGTTAATTGTACTATGCGTCTTAATCCTGATTTGTGGGTTCATCATGCTCAGTATATGTTTATTTGAATCAAATTATGCTTCAACAACGATTTGCTGGCTAGACAAGGAAAGTTTTTGTAAAATAGTAGGACAGCGCGGCTGTGCTGTTCATTTTCACTCTCTAAATAAAACTATTGAAGATGAGCTTGCTAACTTACAATCCTATTTTCAGAATAATATTCATGCTATTCCCTCTCCTTTTGAATGGTTGACTAATTGGCTGCCAGATTGGGTTTGGTTAAAACAACTGTTCTTTTATGGAATAATTCTTATAGTGATGTTAATAATCTCTTGTTGTTTTATTCGATGTATTCCTTCACTCTTGGCTTTGTTCCGCCCTGTTCCGGCTTCTCTCCATCTTATTCAATTACGCTATATTCAAAAATCCTTACTTCCTCACAATAAAGTAAAAAATGGGGATATGTAGACATTGTGCTTTCTGGGTATTCTTGTCTTGGATGGCAAACCTCAGACAAAGAACATTCCGTGCAAAGTGCAACGTTTGCATGTTTACTTGGAGGAAACATTTGCATGTTTACCTGGAGGAAACAAAACCTTAACCCCAGATAGGACGGAACAAAGGCAGGAACTGAAGCTTATGTTAATCTTAATTAAAAGTTAATCCTAACTAGAGATGAATGTATAAACTTGCTTAAGCAGATAGTAACAAAGGTTGTCTAAATAGATGTATAGTGTATAAATTAACCACTGGTATGCTACTATGGATATAGAGAGATAGAACGAACTCTGGCAAGAGAGCAGACAGCTCTTCTTATTCTCAACCTGACAATAAAGAAAGTAGCTTGTCTCATCTCCATGTGGTCCTGAGTCTTGATTCCTACAGGTATGTTTAATCTAATGAAGAGAAGGACTAGGGATAATATGATAGCAATCTTCCGTTACTTGGGTGTCACAAAGAAGAGAGGGATAACCTCTTCTCCAAAGCACCCAAGGGGAAGAGAAGAAACAATGGATGGAAACTAATCAAAGAGAGATGCAACCTAGAATTAAGGAGAAATTTCCTAACGATGAGAAGAATTAACCAGTGGAACCGTTTGTTTCCAGAAGTTGAGGGTGCTCCATCACTGGAGGTTTTCAAAAAGAGACAGGAGAGCCATTTTTTCAGAATGGTACAATGTCTCCTGCTTCAGCAGGGATTGGACTAGAAGATCTCTTCCAACCCTATTGTTCTATGTTCTACGTTATTATGTTGTGGAGAAGGATGGTATAGCAGTCTCATGCTTTTCCCAGTCTTGGTTCATAAACTTTGGTGGGGATCTCACCAGGGGTGGGTTTGTTCCGGTTCTGTCCACCTCTGTAAAACCAGTAGCTCTGAAGAGCAGCAGACATAGAACCGGTTCTATGTCTGCTGATGTTTTTGCCCACCCGCCTGCCCGGGCTCTTACCTGATCTTTATTTCCTGATTTTTCAACTTCAGCTGCCGTGCGAGGCACAGCTGCAGTTTAAAAAGCAGGAAAAGAGGGGCTGTTTCAAAGGCTGCTTCTTTGCACGCAGCGTGCTGATGACGATTTACAAGTGACGATTTACAGGCTTTACAGGCGCCAGCTCACAGGCATGCAGGAAACCACATCATAAATCACCGACCCTTGTAAATCCCGAACCGGCAGTTAACCCTGTCATATCCCACCCCTGGATCTCACCTGCTCTTTATTGTAAAATCACCAACTTTTCTCAGCCATCAAAGAGGAAAGGCTGCAATCCCTCCCTTTGTGTATGTGACAGAGAACCCTCTCTACATGTGGCCATAAGCTTGGATCACTTGGACAGCATGCTGGCAAGCAGGCTACATTATTTATTTATTTATTTGTCAATTGCTTACAAGATAATAGGTATAAGTAAAAATAGTTATGAATACATGGATACATATAAGAAAAATAAAATATAAAAGAAACAATAGGACAGGGTAGGCATGTTGGTGCGCTTATGCACGCCCCCTACAGACCTCTTAGGAAAGGGGTGAGGTCAATAGTAGACAGTCTAAGGTTAAAGTTTTTGGGGTTTGGGGAAGAAACCACAGAGTCAGGTAGAGTATTCCAGACATTGACTACTCTGTTGCTGAAGTTGTATTTCCTGCAATCAAGTTTGGTGCGATTAACCTTGAGTTTGTATCTATTGTTTGCTCTTGCGTTGTTATGGTTGAAGCTGAAGTATTCATTGATAGGTAGGACATTGCAATGTATGATTTTATATACTATACTTAGATCGGACCGAAGGTGGCATAGTTCTAGGTTTTCAAGGTCTAGAATTTTGAGTCTGGTGGCATAAGGTATTCTGCTACAAGTAGAGGAGTGAAGAACTCTTTGTGAAATATTTCTGGACTTTCTCAACTGTGTTAATATCAGATACGTAATGTGGGTTCCAGACTGATGAGCTGTATTCGAGTATTGGTCTAGCAAATGTTTTGTATGCTCTAGTTATTAGTATAATATTACCAGAGAAAAAGCTACGTAAGATTAGGTTAACAACTCTTAGCGCCTTTTTGGCTATGTAGTTACAATGGACTCTAGCATTTAGGTCATTTGAGATGAGTACTCCAAGATCTTTTACAGAGTTTGGGTCATCAACAAGGTCTTGACTATTCAGCCTGTATTTTATTTTCTGATTTTTTTTGCCAATATGTAGGACAGAGCATTTATTTATTGAGATCTGAAGTTGCCATTTGTTTGACCATTCTGATACGTAGTCAAGGTCTTTTTGAAGGGTAGCGGTATTTTCTGCGGTGTTGAATAGCTTTACATCATCAGCGAAGAGTACACAGTTGCTCTTGATATGATCACAGAGGTTATTTATGTAGAGTATGAAGAGAGTTGGTCCTAGAACACTGCCTTGGGGGATACCACTGTTGACAGGTATAGAATTTGATAGGACTCTCCCAATTTTGACCATTTGTTGTCTGTTTGACAGGAATGCTTCTATCCAGTTATGCAGGTGTCCAGAGATACCATAAGGTTTTAGTTTTAGGAGTAGTTTGTCATGTATCACTGAATCAAAGGCTTTTCAGAAGTCTATGTGGATTGCGTCTATTGCTTTGCCCTGATCGAGTTGTGTAGTCCATATGTTTTTGCAATATAAGAGTTGCAGATTACATGATAGTTTTTTCCTAAAACCAAATTGTTATTTAGAGAGTAGGTTGTTTGTTTCTAAGTGGAGGATGATGGATTGGTTAATAATTGATTCCATGACTTTACAGGTGACGTAGCATAAAGAGATTGGTTTGTAATTTTCAACTAGGCTGGGGTCTCCCTTTTTGAAGATGGGGATGACCGTGGCTTGTGACCATAGTTTTGGCAAGGAGCTGGTCCTGAAAGATTCTTCAAAGATTATGCTTAGAGGTTCTGCTACGGCAGTGGATAGCTTTTTTAAGAAGTAGGCACACATTCCATCCGGTCCAATAGATAGAGATGGTTTTAGATTGCGTAGTGCTTTTTCAACATTGTCTTCTGTAAAATCGATATGTATTAGATCATTGTAGTTGTCTGTGGTTCGACTAGGAAATACTGGGCATGATCCATTGCTGTTTACAAATACTGAGCCAAAGAATGTGTTAAAGGGGTTGGCTTTAATAGTGTCGTCATTGCAGTCTTTACCATTAGGTCCATTCAGGGGTGGGATGGACCTTGATATACATACATACATACGTACATCAAAAAAAAAAGTAAAAGAGGTATTTATTAATGATGATATTTGATATTTATTAATGATGGAGAAATGCATGGAGGAGTATCAAGACATCAACTAGACAGGATGTTTGTTCTGAAGAACTGATTTTTCTTTTTAAAAAAATTAACTATGCATAAATGTACATGACTGTTGTAAGGAAGAACATTATTGTTGTAAGAATGAATATGTCAAGAGAGATATAAACATACATTGTATGAATCTTGGAGGGTTAAATAAGAAACGACAAAGTCAATGATAATTCACATATCCTGAAAAGATACTCTTCTGATGATAGACTTCAACTTGGGTACTTAAGAAGTGGAGTGAAGCAAGATGAAAAAGATTAGAAATGATAAGAGTGCCAAAGAAATAAGTCATGCAGGTGAGATGTGAAGGATAAAATAAAGAAATAAATAAATAAAGTTAAATAAATGTAGATTGAATACAAAAGGGAGTTACCTATATGAAAGAAGTACAGATGATTCTTGACTTACCAGTTGCTTAATGATCATATGAAGTTAGGAAAGCAGAAAGCTAGTAATACCATGTGATAAGAAATTTCCTTTGATTAAAGGTCACACTATTATTTGTTCTTGCAATGTAAATTATATCCAATTTTATAAATGTACTGGATTATTGTAAAAGGGAATAATTTCAGGGGGGTGGAATTAAACATCTCGGTGCAAAAGCAAAGCTGAGTCAAAGTAGAGTCTTCAATTGCTTTGAATGGTAATCATTTTGGAAAGGCTCTTAACTACTCCCACAGAGATATGAAAATAACACCTCTCAGATGACACTAATTTTTCTGAAAGGTTATTTAATTAAAAATCTTGTCTTCACTGTATTAGGAAGCATGAAGATTAAAGTCGTGAAAGAGAATCATTTTCAGAAATTTCTACCCGGCAGTTTTTAACTTAGTTCCTCACTGTGAGACGTATATCAGTAACTTTATTTTGTTTTATACCAGGGGAATATTTATACCATTAAATTTATACATTGGTAAACGTATGGTAAACAGGAAGTAGCACTGCAATTTTTCAGTCATTTCCTGTTGAAGTTAGTCAATGCAATCTTGGAGGGTTGTGGCCTCCTCAAAAATGAGATGAATAGAATTCATCAATTAAACAGCTACTTTTTCCAAAAAAAGACAGAAGCACAATACATTCCTCTGGAATTCCCATTTGAATTTCTCATTTGTCTCAGGTAAAGATCAGTGCTTGGCTCAGTTAGCTGTAACTTCTTTACTTGCAAGTACATTGCTAAAATCTCTTGAGCAATTACTTATCACAGCGATCTCCAACCTTTGCAGCTTGGCTACCCGGCTGGGGGGTGGGGAAGTGGGAACCAGGTCACATGAGCGTCAGGCCGGCATGCACATATGCATGCAACTCAACTTCTGCAAGCTGAGCTATGCACCTGTATGTGCCCTGGCTCATTGCTCTCGTGAGTTGAGTTGCATGTGACCACGCATGTGCCAGCCCAACACTCACACTAATAAGCCGTGGCCCGGTTAGTGGGCCATGGCCCAGAGGTTGGGAACCCCTGATCTGTCAGTGCCTATCAGGGCTAATGGCAAACTATGATTGGATGCTTTAATTCTTGTGATGTAACTGGACAGATGTCTATCTCTAAACCAATCAATGTTTGCTTTGAAGTTGTTTGTTCTGCTAACTATAAAAGTAAATGTATGTCATTTTTCCAGGGTCCCCTTTTCATAGGGGGCTCCACTTTATCAGAGCACTCTAATAAATTGCTTTTAAATGATCTTCTGACTTGGTTGCTTATTGAAAAGGGTAAACCGAGGCAGAACCTAGAGACAGATTTACCTATCAGTGGGGAGCCTTTTGGGCTCAGCTTGTCAAAAAGTCAGAAAATGCCTAACTTGTCTCAGCTGGTGTGTCACTCCTTCCTCCTGAACAAAGAGAAGCAATTCTTTACGTATACATTTATTTTAAAAAAAATGCAGTCCAACCTTGTGTGTGTGAAACCTCCAGGACCTGCCACATGCCACTTACCTTCAGTTTTTTTTCTGTTGTTAGGCAACTGCGGCCTACCAGAAGCTATTCAGGGTTGCATGAAAACTTCGTTCTTGAAGTGGCTTCAAAGGCTGTTCTTCTATGGCCTCTGCAGCCTCCAAAAACTGCACAAAAGCAGGGTCACATTTTTTGCGTGACTTTCAGAGGCTCCCGTGGCTTCCAGAGGCATTGCAAGAGCACAGCCCATTTTCAGCCTCTACAGCCTCCCCCAATCAAGCAAAAGCATGTCCTGTTCTTGTATGATTTTTTGGGAGGGACTGGAGGCCATGTGAGATCACACCCCATTCACATGTGGCTCCCGCAGCCTCTGAAAATCACACGAGAATGAGGTGTGCTTTGAAGAACATTTGCCGTCAGTCAGGGGTTGATGAACGCCGCCATGTGTCCCCAAATGTCATGGCATGTGTGCCATAAGTTTGCGATTCCTCTAGGTTCTCCTCATGGGCTATGTCTTGATGTGGCTTGTTTCGCTTGTCTTAGCATCTGGCTGTCTGACAGGAAGCCCCTAGTTCCATGATGGCGAACCTATGGCACGCCTGCCGGAAGTGGCACGCAGAGCCATTTCTGCCAACATGCGAGCTGTCGCCCCAGATCAGGTGCACTGTGCATGCATGCGCACCTCCCACCAGGCAGCTGATTGATGGATATCTGCCACGCATGCACGGGGTGGGTGCGGGGGGGCGCAGGAGGCGCACGCACATGCGCCAAGGACAGCCAATTATCTGGAATGATATAGGGCAGCAGCGGTTCCTAACCTTTGCAGCTTGGTAGCCTGGCTGGGGCGGAAAAGAAGAACCGGGCCACACAAGCCAATATTAAAAGTAATAGAATAACAAGAGTTGGAAGGGATCTTGGAGGTTTGTAGTCTAACCCCCTGCACATTTACAAGCTGGAGACCCTATATCAGCGGTCTCCAACCCCCGGGCTCATGCAGCCCGGTTGCGAATATAGGCCATGGCTTGATAGTGTGCTATGGCCTGGGAGTAGGGGACTCCTGGTTAAAGGGTCTTCTGTTTGTGCAGGGAGTTGGACTAGAAACCTCCAAGTTCCCTTCCATCTTTGTTATTCTGTTACTTTTAATATTGGCTTGCAAGTGGGGCAAAAAAACAATACTGAGAATGCAGTGGCAACACATCCTAGGAGGCTTGTGGTGGTGATGGGCAGCATGAAAAATAATATGACAAAGAGCTCTTCAACAGAAAAAATCACGACAACACACACTACAGGGTTTCTGTAAGAGATTAATGGTAGGAAAAGACATGAACGGCTAAAACAGTGAGCAATCAGAACTCTTCTGCACAGTGTACAATATTTTATTTCTAAGCACACATATTGTTTTCCATCTAAATTTAACCAGTGCCAGGGCTTAATTTGAGCCAGTTTGCAAAAAGATTCCATTCTGGCACCACAGTACAGAAGCATCTGAATACATATTGAATGCTGTATTGTCTTGATGAGGACTGAGCAAGGTTCTGTGCCATCAAATCAGTGTGGGACTCTTAGCAACCACTCTGATAGAGCATCTCCAGGACAATCTGTCCCCAATCTCTTCCCATTCATTGCTGCTATAATCAAGTCCATCTTCCAGAATTGAGATCATCCTTTGCCCTTCAGCCTCTCCCCACCGCTATAGACTTCCCAAAAGAGCTGGTTTGGAGAAGAAGGATAGCCAAGGAAACGAACAGATTGTTGAACAAATCATTCAAGGTACAATGCCCAGAGCTTGGGTATTGTGCCTCGAGTGATTTGTTCCATGATTTATTTGGCTTCTTTCTTGGCTATGCTTGATACTCTCAAGAATTTTCTCCAATACCAAAGTTTCAAATGCAAAAACATTTTTTTCTATCCTGTTTCTTCAAGGTTCAACTTTCGCTTCTATGAAGTGTCAGAGTCCTAATCTGACATCTTGAACATCTGAACAGCTTTTCCAAGGTCTTCATTGCTATTTTATGTGTCTGCCTGTGGAGGTATTTCTGGACTGCTGGTTCCTCTGGGCATGGCTAGTCCAGTGAAAAGAAGGGCCAGGGGAGACATGTGATAGCAGTGTTCCAATATTTGAAGGGCTGCCACAAAGAGGAAGGGGTCAAACTATTTTCTAAAGCAGGGGTCTCCAACCTTGGCAACTTTAAGACTTGTGGACTTCAACTCCCAGAAATCCTCAGACAGCTTTGCTAGCCACAGAATTCTGGGAGTTGAAGTCCACAAGTCTTAAAGTTGCCAAGGTTAGAGACCCCTGTTCTAAAGCACCTGAAGGCCAGACAAGGAGGAGTGGGATTCTACAGGTTCTCACCTATTCGCTAGAACCGGTTGTTAATCTTCTAAGCAGTTCGGAGAACCGGTTGTTGGAAGAAATCTCCTTTTGTTTTTTTTCCACCCTTCTTACATTCTTGGCAGTATGCCTAGACTTACTGTCTCCGAAGGAGGTTTTTTTCCTTTGCAGGTACTTTCTTAAAGGGGAAGGGTTGTTTTAAGCTTTTTACACTGCTGTTGGGAGGAAATACTCCCATTGGAGTTAGCACTTTGAAGAAATAATTGAATAATGAAGCAGAGCTGCCAGAAAGAAGCTTTTAATAACAAGGAACCAAGATGAGTGACATTCAGCAAGGCTTCTTGGCTAGCTGGAAAGATTGACATTCAAATGTGAGTTTATATACCGTTTTTGAGTTTTGGTCTAAAACTGGCGACCATTCAAAATTACAATGGCACTGAAAAAAGTGACTTATGACCATTTTTCACACAACCGTTGCAGCATCCCGACTGTCATGAGAGGCCAGGCGAGGAGATGCGCCCCTTGATGTGAGTGTCGTTGAGTTGGCCATGCCCACCGTCACATGACCAGCAAGCCATACCCACCAACTAAGCCACGCCCATAGAACTAGTTGTTAAAAAAATTGAATCCCACCCTTGGAGACAAGGAATAATGGATGGAAACTGAACAAGGAGAGATGCAACCTAGAAATAAGGAGAAATTTTCTGACAGTGAGAACAATCATCCAATGGAACAGAAGTTGCTTTCGGAGGTTGTGGGAGCTTCATCACTGGAAACTTTCAGGAAAAGATTGGACTGCCATTTGTTGGGAATGGTGTAGGGTCTCCTGCTTGAGCGGGGTTGGACTAGATGACCTGCAGGGTCCCTTCCAACTCTGTTAATCTATTTTCTACTGTTCAAATCCTAAAAGTCAGAAGCTCCCCACCACTTTGATATCTCCATTGTCAGTTCTAAGGCTGATTGCTGTATAGTGCTGTTGTCGCTAGTTTTGTCTCCTTTAAATGTAATTTTTATCCCATTTTTTTCACTAGTAACTTGACTTTCATTACTAGATGTTCCAGAACATTTGCTTTTTCAGAGTGACATCATTCAGCAAAGGGCAGATTATTGATATTTCTTCACCAAATTTAGAATAATGCTCATCTTCTTTCAATCTAGCTTTCCTCAATATAGGTATGTTTCTACTTAGAACAGAATAGAATCGCATTCTTTACTGGCCAAGTGTGATTGGACACACAAGGAATTTGTCTTGGTGCAAATGCTCTCAGTGTACATAAAAGAAAAGATACATTCATCAAGAGTCAAGAATCATAATGTACAGCACTTAATGATAGTCAGGATACAATCAACAATCAAATCATACTAGGAAACAGTCAATATAAATCATAAGGATACAAGAGACAAAGTTACAGTCCTACAATCACAATTGGGAGGGGATGGGCAATAAGGAGTGATGAGAAAATTAACAGTAATAGTAGTGCAGACTTTGTAAATAGTTGGACAGTGTTGAGAGAATTATTTGTTTAGCAGGTTTTCAGGGAAAAACTGTCCTTGTGTCTAGTTGTTCTGATGTACAGTGCTCTATAGCGTCATTTTGAGGGTAAGAGTTGAAACAGTTTATGTCCGGGATGTGAGAGGTCTGTAAATATTTTCACAGCCCTCTTTTTGACTCGTGCAGGAAGGTCCTCAATGGAAGGCAGGTTGGTAGTAATTGTTTTTTTCTGCAATCCCAATTATCCTCTAAATTCTGTGTCTGTTCTGTTGGGTTGCAGAACCAAACCAGACATTTATAGAGGTCCAGACTCAATAATTATTGCAGATCCATAATTCCTCTGTAGAACTGTACCAGCAGCTCCTTGGGCAGTTTGAGCTTTCTGAGTTGGTGCAGAAAGAACACTCTTTGTTGTGCTTTTTTGATGACAACCACAGTTGAGCCCAAAATTTCCTTTGCTAAGTGAAACATTTGTTAAGGGAGCTTTGCCCCATTTTATGACTTTTCTTCCCACAGTTGGTAAGTAAATCACTGCAGTTGGTAAGTTAGTAACATGGTTAAGTGAATCTGACTTCACTATTGACTTTGCTTGTCAGATTGTCACAAAAGGTGATTATGTGACCCCTAGACTCTGCAACTGTCATAAATACGAGTCAGTTGCCAAGCATCTGAATTTTAACCATGTGACCATGCTGATACTGCAATGGACGTAAGTATGAAAAACAGTCATAAGTCCCCTTTTTCAGGTACATTGTAACTTTGAATAGTCATTAAATGAACTGTTGTAAGTTGAGGACCACCGATATATATTCAGCATACAGCCTGAATACATAAGAAGACAATTTACAGCAGTCAAACTCATGGCGTCACAGCAGTGTCACGTGACACATCAGGACTTTCTTCCCCTTCGCTAAACTGGGTGGGTGGGTGGGCAGCATGTGATGTATCCAGCCTGCAGGCCATAAGTTTGACACCTTTGATCCCTTGGTTTACAGCCAATTCCGAGCCGCTATGCCCCTGTCACAGAGCTGAGGTTGAAACTGTGGAGCATGTCCTTTTATATTGTCCTATGTATAACGCAGGCAGATCTAAGTTACTGTCTCTCCTTGGAACAGACCCTTCTAGACCCAATGTTAGTAATTTGTTCTTATACTGTCTAGTGGATGGCTCCTCATATATCACTTCTCAGGTTTCCAAATTCTTTTTAAGAGCTGTAACCATCAGAGGAGAACGCTGTAATTCCCCTTAGTCAAGTTTTTGGTGACCAATTGTTCATGATTAATTTTCCCATGTTCTTCTTTTGTTGTACTTGTGTTTTGGTCTGTGACCGCAAATAAAGTATTGTTATTATATGATCTCTGGAGGGCTCGTGACAGAGGGTTCTCCTCTGTCCTGGTCCTATTAGACCTCTCGGCGGCTTTCGATACTATCGACCATAGTATCCTGTTGCGACGGTTGGAGGGGTTGGGGATTGGTGGAACCGTCCTTCGATGGTTCTCCTCCTTCCTCTCCGACCGTTCGCAATTTGTGTTGGCGGGGGGGGGAGAGGTCCACCTCTAGGCCCCTGCTTTGTGGGGTGCCTCAGGGGTCGGTCCTCTCTCCCCTCTTGTTCAACATTTATATGAAGCCGCTGGGCGAGATCATCCGTGGTCTTGGAGTGAGGTGTCATCTATATGCAGACGACACCCAGTTGTACATCTCTACTCCAGACCACCCCAACGATGCTGTGGGGGCTATATCCAGGTGCTTGGAGGCCGTGCGGGATTGGATGGGCGGGAACAGGCTTCGGCTCAACCCATCCAAGACCGAGTGGCTGTGGTTTCCGGCGCCCCGATATAGCCAGCTGACACCTTCGCTGGCTATTGGGGGGGAAGTTCTGCCCCCCGCAGAGAGGGCTCGCAACCTGGGTGTCCTCCTGGATGTATGGCTGTTGCTTGAACATCACATCGCGGCCGTCTCCAGGGGGGCGTTTCATCAGATCCGTCGGATCTACCGGTTGCGGCCCTTCCTGGATCGGGACGCCTTGCGCACGGTCACTCAGGCCCTTGTCACCTCTCACCTGGACTATTGTAATGCCCTCTACATGGGGCTCCCCGCGGGGAGCATCCGGAGACTCCAGCTGGTGCAAAATGCAGCCGCGCGGGTGATTATGGGGGCGTCGTGTAGCGCCCATGTGACGCCTCTCCTGCGCGAGCTGCATTGGTTGCCGGTGGCTCTCCGGATTCGCTTTAAGGTTCTAGTTTTGACCTTTAGGGCGACCCATGGCATGGGACCAGGTTACCTCCAGGACCGCATTCTGCCAGTGATCTCCAACAGGCCGGTGCGTTCCCACAGAGAGGGTCTGCTCCGGGTGCCGTCGGCCGCTATGTGTCGTCTGGCGGCGCCGAGGGGTAGGGCCTTCTCTGTGGGTGCCCCCGCCCTCTGGAATACTCTGCCACCGGAGCTCCGTACCGGCACGGACCTGGGGGCCTTCAGGCGCGCGTTGAAGACCTGGCTCTTTGAGCAGGCCGGCCTGGGCTGAGATAATGGTTTTAATTTGGTCTCCATAGCATTTAATTTTAAATTGGGGTTTTAAGGGGGGGGGGGGTCTTTTTAGTCTCATTTATCAGCCGATTAATTTAATACTTTTTTAATTTTTGTATATTTGTGGGTTTTAGATGGGCTGTACACCGCCCTGAGTCCCCTGGGAGAAGGGCGGTATATAAATTTAAATAATAAATAAATAAAATAAAATTATAAAAGTTTACAGCCAAGGGGTGTAATCCATCCGGTCCTGGTGATTTGAACTCGTCTAGGGTAGACAGGTGTTCACTTACCATTTTCTTCCCTATTTTAACTTGTGTTCCTAACCTGTTTTTTGTGGTGCTGTTTTTGATGGATTGGTCTGTTTTTTCCCTTTGTGTAAAGACAGATGCAAAAAACGAGCTAAGTACTTCTGCCACTTTCTCCCAGCAATAGACCAATTGCTTCCTTGACTTTTTTCTTGTTTTTAACACGTTGGAAGAAGCCTTTTCTTTGTTATTTTTTACTTTTGTTGCAAGCCTTTGTTCTCCGGGTCCCGACGCCTTCTATGTGTCGCCTGGTGACCCCGAGGAACAGGGCCTTCTCTGTGGGGGCACCCGCCCTCTGGAACGGGATGCCCCCTGGACTACGAACGACCAGTGACCTGAGGGCCTTCAGACGTGACCTGAAGACTTGGCTCTTCGAGCAGGCCGGCCTGAGCTGACTCAAATGGGATTTTTAAATCGGGTTTTTAGATTAGTTGGGATGGGTGTACAAAGTTTTAATTTATTTTAATTGGGGTTTTTTAGATTTTTAAAGGGACAGCCTAGGGTTTAATTCATTTTTAACTATTTATATTTGTCTACATGTATTTTAGTTGGCTGTTCACCGCCCTGAGTCCTTCGGGAGAAGGGCGGTATATAAGACCTAAAATAAATAAATAAATAAATAAATTGTGAAGCCTTAGCTTTCCTCACTTCATCTTTGCAGGCTGGGGTTGAGGGAGAGTGACTAGCCCAAGGTCACCCAGCTGGCTTTGTGACTAAAGCTGGAGAACTCAGTCTGCTGGTTTCTAGCCTGATGCTTAACCACTACATGATTATCTTAGCAGTTATAAAAAACCTACGTTACTGATACTCTCTCTTTTCCCCCATCTAAACTTAAAATCCTGGCAGGGATCCCACCATCCTTTACCTAAGGCAATTCAAAAGCAGCTTTAAAGACCCAGTAGAAAGTAATCTCATTGTACACAAGTTCAGAGTTACTCTCCCTAGCCAAGAAGATAGGACTATTAATAGCTATTACCAATGTTTGCCGTATGTTACTCCAACGTGGTCTAAATGCCAGTCCAGAATATAAATGATTTGTTGCACTGTTTTTTTTTTAGCCTACAGCAGGGGTGGGCTTCAAAAATTTTAGCAACTGGTTCTCTGCCAGTTGTTGGGTGGGCGTGGCCATGGTGGGCATGGCCTAGTTGGCCTTCTGTACCATGGTGGTGGTGGTGGGGGGGGGGCATTTTTGCCCTTCCCGGGCTCCGAAGGCTTTCCTCGAGCCTCCGGAAGGGCGAAAATGGCCTTCCCGGGCTCCAGAGGCTCTCTAGAAGCCGGAAAGGGGCCCATTTCTGGCTTTCCCAAACTTCCAGGTGGCCCATTTTTTACCCTCCCCGAGTCTCCATGAGCGTCCTGCACTTACCTACATCCAAAATGAGCCACATGGGGACTCCTGGGAGGGGAGGGGTGGGTGGGGCCAGCCAGGAGTGGGATTTGGCGGTTCTCCGAAGTGCACAGAATCTTAGCTAGGGGCTCTCCCGAACCCTTGCGAACCCCCAGCAGCCCACCTCTGGCCTACAGGCTTCTCTGGAGCATCTGGATAACCATTATCCTGGGAGTTGATGCAGGCCACAGTGCAATCTTGAGAGGGGCAAATTTCACACTATTTAAAAAAAAACCTTTGGATAAATTTTATTTATTTATTTATTTATTTATTTAATCGTATTTCTATACCGCTCCCTCTCCCAAAAGGGACTCGGGGCGGTGTACAGCCTAATAAATACATAAAAATACAAAGTTAAATAGAATTTAAAACCAAATTAAATACAAATTGGCTGCATCCCGTCCGACAATAATTCATTTAAAACCGGGAAATATAAAGTTTAAAAATAAGATTAAAATTTAAAACCCCTATTAACTTAAAACCCCATAGACCCTTACTGGGCCAGGCCGGCCTGTTTAAAAAATAGGGTCTTAACTGCGCGCCGGAAGGTCAGGATATCTGTCATGGCTCGTATCTCCAGGGGGAGATCATTCCACAGGGAGGGGGCTCCCACAGAGAAAGCACGCACCCTCGGGGCCGCCAGCCGCCAGCGATCAGGTGGCGGCACCCCAAGTAGGGCGACCCTGTGGGAGCGTACTGGGCGGCGGGAGGTTGTTGGTGGCAGCAGGCGGTCCCGTAAGTACCCAGGTCCCGAGCCATGGAGCACTTTAAATACATCAGTACCACCTTGAATCGAATCCGGTAGGCCACAGGAAGCCAGTGCAGCCTGCGGAGAAGTGGTGTTACGTGCGTGCCCTGAGGGGCGCCCACGATCACCCGCGCGGCTGCATTCTGAACTAACTGCAACCTCCGGAGACTCTTCAAGGGGAGCCCCATGTAGAGAGCATTGCAATAATCCAAGCGGGAGATAATGAGGGCGGAAGTGACTGTGCGAAGTGCGCCCAGATCCAGAAAGGGCCGCAACTGGTAGATCAGACGAATTTGATAAAAAGCCCCCCTGGCGACGGCTGCAATATGTTCTTCCAAAGACAGCCGCACATCCAGGAGGACACCCAAGTTGCGCACCCTTTCCACGGGGGTCAATACCTCTCCCCCACGGCCAGCGAAGGAATAAGCTGGCTGTATCTGGGCGCAGGAAACCACAGCCACTCGGTTTTGGCCGGGTTGAGACGAAGCCTGTTACGACCCATCCAACTCCGCACGGCCTCCAGGCACTGGGTCATCACTTCGACGGCTTCGTTGGGGTGGCCCGGGGTGGAGATGTACAGCTGAGTATCATCAGCGTACTGATGGAACTCCACCCCAAAGCCACGGATGATCTCACCCAGCGGCTTTACATAAATGTTGAACAGCAGGGGCGAGAGCACCGACCCCTGAGGCACCCCACAAAGCAGGGGCCTTGGGGACGATCTCTGCCCCCCCGTCAACACAAATTGCGAACGGTCGGAGAGGAAGGAGGAGAACCACCGCAACACGGTGCCTCCAACCCCCAAACCCCCCAACCGCCGCAATAAGATACTGTGGTCGACAGTATCAAAAGCCGCCGAGAGATCTAACAGGACCAGGACAGAGGAACAACCTCTGTCCCGAGCCCTCCAGAGATCATCCACCAACGCGACCAAAGCCGTCTCCGTGCTGTGCCCGGGCCTGAAGCCCGATTGGAGGGGGTCAAGATAAAATGAATCAACAGTTCTTAATGTGGTCCAATGGAGAAGGTCCTGGACTAGGGGTGAGGCGATCTAGGTTCTACTCTTTCTTCAACCACAGAAGCTCATTGGCTCACTTTGGGCCAGTCTCTCCCTCTCAGCCCAAAAACCAATCAAGAGTGATAGGGAAGGTCTTGAATTAGAAATGGGGAGATCTGGGCTCTATTCTTTCTTCAACCATAGAAGCTTATTGACTGATTTGGGGCCAGTTCCTCCCTTTCAACTCAACAGCCAATCAGGAATAGTCAGTAGGTTCTAGTGACTAGGAATGGAGAGATCACAATTCTACCTCTTTTTCAACCACAGCACCTCATTGGCTGACATTGGCCCAGCTCCTCCCTCTCCAGAGCCAATCAGGAGTGGTGGGGAAGGTGCTGGACTAGGAGTGGGGAGTTCTAGTCTTTCTTCAACCACAGCAGTTCATTGGCTGACTTTGGGCCAGCTCCTCCCGCTGGTGCAGGCCGGAATGGAGCAGTGGGGAAGGTGCTAAGAATCACAAAAGTTCTAGGTTCTGGACTCCTGTCAGCCGTGAAAGCTCATTGGCTGAATATATGCCAGCCCCTCCGTCTCAGTCCAAGAGCCAGTAGTAGGGAAAATGCTGGACTGGGAGCAGGGAGACCCAGATTCTGGTCCCTCTTAACCACAGAAGCTCTTGAGGTGACTTTGGGCCAATTACTTTCTTCCAGCCATACCTACCTTGCTGCTGCAACTTTTGTAAAAACATGTCAGTTACTAAATGCCCGAGTTGGATCATGTAACTGTGGGCACGCAGAGATAGTTGCTAAGTGTGAGGAACTATTGTTAAGTCACTTTTTTCAATGCCATTGTAACTTTTAATGGCTAAGCATATGGTTTTGAGGATTACCTGCACATAGGTATGATTTTGCAAAAGCTGATCACATGACCCTGGGACACTGCAACTGTCATAAATAGGAACCAGTTGCCAAGTGTCTGAGGATGCTGCAACTGTTGTGGGAAAAATGGTCATAAGTTGTTTTTAGTGCCTGTTGTAACTTCAGAGTCATTAAACTAATGCTCACTTCAGCATTTTATATTCTGTAGTTTATATTTATACATGATGCATGTTTTAATATGATGAGTTTCTTTTTTGGGTTCCTGATTTCGTATTGTTGCTGCTATAAACATCAGCCAGAGTTATGTCTGGCCATACTTTCATCTGATTTAATGTAGTTATTTCTTGCAGCTGTCCACTCTATAGTTTCTGTTTTACCAAATGTTATTTTGAACCATCACTTAAATCCAGATTAATGTCATAGCTTGCCAGGTTACTGTACGTTTTTTAATTATTTCCCCCCCTAAAAGGTTTCAATTTGTTTTTCAGCTGAATTGTACAGCTTATATGCTGTATATTAACGGTGGGAAAAGTTCTGAAGTGACTTATCTTGGTCTGATTTTTTTACATCTCAAAAACCTGGCATTCCACTATATATCAAAGACTGCGTAACCTGTTGGATCTCTGGCTGCTGTGTAGTTCATATCTTCGTTGGAAAACACTTTCCCCTGCCAATCCATGGAATTTCAAGAGGCAAAACTTGCAAAGAGCTTTAGAAATCAAACACGGAACATCGCTTTAAAGTAACAATTTATTTACACAGAAACACTCTGGACAGTGATCGTGGTACATTCTTGTCACAAAAAACCAAACTCTGGGTGCAGTTTCAACATTTCTTTGGAAGCATGTAGTAAAGCTCTGCCTAGATCGGGGTAGACAACTACAGGCAACTATGACTTATGGACTTTAACTTCCGGAATTCCTGAGCCAGTATGGAATTCTGGGATTGGAAGTCCATAGGTCATAAAACTGCCATAGTTACTTACTCTGGGCCTAGACTGTACCACAGAAACAGCATGTTTGAAATCCCTTGCCTAAATCATCTTAGCCTAAGAAAATTAGTATTCCATACAATAAGCTGGTAGTTTCTAGTCAACTATTTACAAGAGTCAATTTCTACACGGAGCACACCTCATTTCTCATACAGGAACTTTTACACATGCAAATAAGTGGTATCTTCCAACGTGCAAAGTTTTACTGCTTGCTAAAAATTACAGACGATTTTTCACAAAGCAATGGGGTGCTCTCACCCTTCCTCACTCAAGCATTTTTTCATCCTATGGTAAAAGCTGAGAGGGAAAAAAAATATTTTAAAGCAAAAAAAAAAAACCAAAGACATCATTTCGAAATGAACCCTCACATTGCAAATCATCAATAAGCACACATTTCTTAAGAAGCAGAATATTCACAATACGACTCTTTTATGGCTTGACAATGATTAAAATAAAATAACACAACACTTTGGTTTTTTACATTTCTGAGCGTATAAGAAAAAATTACTAACCAAAATAAGAACTAGACATGTACCTCACAATTAGGACGGAAGGCTTCCTCAAAAGAAAGGCATTCTGATTTATATTTGACAGGAAATTAACCTGTTAAATCATTCACTAGAGGTTTAAAAGGCAGTCTTTTTTTAAGTAGCAAGTAATTCTGCAGTGCTTTTTTGAATTCTCCAATTTAAAATGGATGCAAAGGTGGTCCTTGATTTACAAATTCCAATTAGGACAGGTATTGTTATTAAGTGATGAGGTCATTAAGTGAACCATGCCCAATTTTACCTTTTTTGCCATGGTTAAGCAAGTCACATAATTGTTAAGAAAATCTGGGTTCCCTCATTGACTGTGTATGTATTGGAAGTTGGCTGGCAAGGTGGCAAATGGCAATTACAGGCCCCAGGGATGCTGCAACTGTTGTAAATATATGGCAGTTGCCAAGTGCCCAGATCACAATTGCATAACTGTGGGGACCTATAAGTGCAAGGACATTTTTGGTGACTTCTTTTCAACACCTTCATAACGCTGAACATTTGATAAATGAACGGTCATAAGTCAAGGACTACCTGCATCCCTGAACCCCTGTACTAACTGCTGCCAAGGCAAGCGACCGACATCACGGCAAGAAATTATTGTGTGGGTGATTTTCCTTTATTTGAGGGGACTCCAAGTGGCATTACATGGAATAAGGTGGAGAGGGACAAAATCCTTCACACCAGCAATGGGATCCTACCTGTTAACACTACTGGTTTGGTGATCGCGCGCGTGCAGCTTTCCACACACCAGTTGAGGCCTGTAGCACCAATCAGCTGAGAGGATAAAGAAGAGAAAAGCGCAGGGGCCGATATTGCGCTTTTCTCTTCTTTCTCCTCTCAGCTGATCTTCAGAGGCTTTTTTTAACTAGTGGTTCAGCCGAACAGGTAGGAATTTTTGCTATCATTTTGCCCAAACCGGGCCAAACCAATAGCATACCACCACTGCTTCACTCCAAAGTAAAAACTGTATCAACTATTCAGAAGACTGAGAACCAAGTATGAATTTCCCCATGTCGAAGACTATGGGAGAAGTCATTTTGGGGATGAACTTGATGAGTTTAGAAGATAAGATGCTCAGAGAAAAGCAGAAAACCCACCAAATGTTATTTAGAAGATTTTTTTTTCTTTAATATTTACCTCCTTACAGAGAGCACCAAGGACCTCTCATTTCAACCCTGAGCTACAAATATTGCCCTTCTTTCCAGGCCTTGCTTGATGGTTATGAGGATTTTGTTTGTCTGTAGTCTGATAGCTTGCATGTGGTTTGCAAGATTAAAGGACATTAAACAACCAGTCACCCTGAATCACATTTTATGACATCAGATTATTAATCTTTGTATCAATAAGGCTGATTTCCATCTCTGTCATTTAATCCCCAACGATTTGAAGAACTGAATTAAATTCTTAATATATCCACAGTAATATACATAAATATGTGTATATAGAAAAAATACACTATGTTACATTTTGCACAATAAGAGTGGCCAGACTGGGGATGATGGATTGAAGCAGGATTTTGAAACTGACTTTTGGAAAATAACCTCATTTAATTTGGGTTCTGCCAACATGAAAAAACATGTTCCAGGATGGCTTTACTACAGCTGGAAGAGATGTAATTTCTGGAATAACCAAAGCTAGCATTCAAGTATACACATCCAATTTGCACTTTTTCTGCACAGAATGACCAAAGGCAGCCTTCAATCACAGTATAGCAACAGGATTCACACATTACACTAAATCGTATTTATGGGGTTAAGGTTTAGTAGATTATATTAACTCAGCCACTGGGTTTTATTTTTTGAACCATGGCTGACAGTATGATGTTATGGGTGAATCTAGCAGTGGTTTTGTTCTCTTAACTATAATTTAACATGGCGTAAGGATTCAGACACCATTCTCAAAAATGAGCTTATGTTTCCATAGCTGCAGAAATAATAATTAATAAAAAACCCTCTCCCTGATTAACTGCAGTTTGCTCCAAAAATAAAAAGCCTAGGAGGAAATGTGCTGCTATTTTGAAACACGTGACCTAACATCTATGTGGAAATGCTGCTTAATGGAGCCACACTTTGCCAGTCTTAATTAACCCAGATGGAAGCTGCGCTCCTGCTCTTCCTCGATGGAGCTAATTGATAAGCCTTTTTGCCACACTGTGCTTATTTTTAAAGCCCATCGATCTATAGATAGCATAATGTTAAGGGGTTGGCAACAGCTGCAAAAGGTAGGCAGTACAGAGTTCGACAGACAAAGAGTAGTGGGAGAGGAACTCTTTACATTCTCTTCCCACGTAGTTGCCCTCTCCCTTTTTGCAGCCTCCATTTCTTCTTTTTGCAGAATCAACATTCTTAGGGTCTTTTGCAAGTAAAACAAAAAGGCTATCAGATTATCAGAAGGACCTGCAGGAAGTGGCTGAGCCACCAAGGGCCAAATGACAGAAAAGGAGCATTGCACCATCACAATGCAAGCCCCGCCCCTTTTATAAGGGCACTGCGACATCACATGCAAACACACAGAAAGGGTGGAGCTTGCCTTTCAGTACAGATAGTCCTTGACTTATGAGTGATTGTTTAGTGACCGTTTGAAGTTACGTTCTACCTGAAAAAAAAACGGAACTTACAACACAGATACAAAGTTCCTATGGTAGCCCGCCCACACACACACACAATGATGTGTCCACACTTTCTGCACTTAGCAACATGAGGGCTGCAATAATTGGCCATTTGTCGTGTCCTGCAGTCACAGGACCTTTACAATGGCTTTACTTAAAACCAGCAATTACTTCTTGTTTCTAACAGCGGTGATGTTCGCTTAATGACATGGCATTTGTTTTACAACACCCCCCCCCCCGTGTTCATTTAATGACCACTGTGAAAAAATATAAAATTATGACTATGCCAGTAGTACTCGTCTTACGACCACACCGGAGCCCAAAAATCCCGTTGCTATAAACAACAGTTGTTAAGTGACTTTTTCCCAACCTTTCTTGCCAGTTATGTTAAATGAATCCAACTTCCTCATTGACTTTGCTTGTCAGGCCGCAAAAACTACCTTCTGACAGGAATATCGCAACCGTCATAAATACCTGCCAGTTGCCAAGTCACACATGACCATGGGGGCGCTGCAATGGTTGTTAAGTGTGAAAAATGGAGGTAAACTACTTTTCTCGGCACTATTGTAATTTAGAATGGTCATTCAATGAACGGTTGTAAGTCAAGGATTACCTGTAATGGGCAGGCTCTGTTATGGCAATAGCACTAGCATTCAAGATATATGTACTGCTTTATAGCGCTTTACAGCTCTAAGTGGTTTAGAGTCAGCCTGTTGCCCCCAACAATCTGGCTCCTCATTTTACCAGTCTCAGAAGGATGGGAGGCTGAGTCAACCTTGAGCCTGGTGAGTTTTGAACGGCCAAATTGCAGGCAGCAGGTAGTCAGCAGTAGTAGCCTGCAGTATTGCACTCTAACCACTGCGCCACCGTGGTTTATACTGGTTGTAACTATGGTTGTAACTCGGGGGCTACCTGCACTGCGATGCCCAGTTTGCCGTTTTGATGAAATCTTCTGATCCTGCAGATCCCTCTGATTATTGTGTTCAGCTGGGTTAAGCATAGTTCATGCCCACTTGTTTCATAAACCCAAAAGAACACAGCTAATATAAGCCTACAGTAATAACAGCCATCTAAATTATGAAGTAGAAAGATAAAAGGTCACGAACAAGATACTCAATTGATTTGGTGAGTTTGCAAACCCACAAAATCTTCTTTTTAAAAAAATCAGCTTGGCATTTTATAGTGCAGATTAGCCGATTTAAGATATCCAATGATCCATTTTAAAAATGGGCTGGATATAATAGTATTCTAGATCTGTCTATTTTGCAGCAAGCCCTAGGACAGGGGTCCCCAAACTTGGCAACTTCAAGATTTGTGGACTTCAGTTCCCAGAATTCCTCAGCCAGCAAAAGCAAAGCTGGCTGAGGAATTCTGGGAGTTGAAGTCCACAAGTCTTGAAGTTGCCAAGTTTGGAGACCTCTGCATTAGGAGATAGGAACAGGGCTGCCTTCTGACTAAGTGAGTATTGAATTAAAGATCAACAGGCATTTGAATCTGAAGCAAATACAAAAGGAAATAAAGGTATCAAGCTCTGGCAGTTCAGTTTTATATGAACTATTCCCATTAGTGCAAAGGAAAGCTGCTCAGATGACCACTGGCATTCAAAATTTATTTTAACAGCAGCTTCATTTAAAAAGTGTTCATTCTTTTTAATTCCTTCCTGCCTAAATCAGGACACCATCTAAGGAACAATTCATTAGGCCTAGAAGACTACAGAGGTCTTTTTAACAAGAGTATTTTTTTCCAAACACAATAAATTGACATTCTTGTCAGTCCTCTGAGAAATCTGGCAAGCTGCAGTCTCAACATACTTCAAGGGTAGCAGGTTGAAGAAGGCTGGTCAACAGAACAATTTGCTTGTTTCCATTCTGAGTTGAGGAACCAAATTTTAACCTTGCAGACAGTGGTGGGATTCAATTTTTTTTTTACTACAGTTTCTGTGGGCGTGGCTTAGTGGGCGTGGCAGGGGAAGGATACTATAAAATCTCTAGTCAGAGGTGGTATTGGCCACTTCTCCGAACTACTTAAAATTTCAGCTACTGGTTCTCCAGAACTGGTCAGAACCTGCTGAATATCACCTCTGCTTAACAGAGACAAAAAAAAAACCTGACATATCTCCTTCACCAGTCTCAGATGCTGGAGAAGCCTTAAACTTGTTAGAGAGAAATGTGACATATTTAATCATTAAGAGTTGCGTGCTGCTGAATCTTTCAGAACGAAGACCTAATATTTTTGTGCAGTTTTTAAAGGGTGAAAATAAAAAAGGAATTGGAATTGAAGTCCAAACTTTTGAATTTATATTATACTAGCTCTATACCTCTTCGCTATGAAACTATGTGATCGGGCTTAATTCTTGGGAAGCAAAATAACGGGGAAAAAATTGTGTCTCTGCCTACTAGCGTCCATTGGTATTCATTGACTAGTGTCCTGTCAATGTGTGACAGAGTTGAGGGCTGTTTGGAAACCGAAGCGATATTTGCTGTGTGAGTAGGAAGGAGACAGCAAGGAGCCTGGGTGTAGCTTAGCTCATCTGTTCTGTACTAAAGCTGGTTGCTGCTGTGAAACTAAAACTGAAACTCATCTCCTCTGCTGGTGTTTTGCATTTGGAACAGATTTCTTTTCAGGTGGGGAGGGGGAGTAGAACTCCTTAGCATCAGAGTGTGTTAATAATAATATACGAAATACTAATGCTCTGATGGTTATTTCAAAAAATCCTTTCTTAGTGAGCACCTAGAAGCCCAAAGAAACATATGTGCCAAATTTCATGTTTGTAGGCTTTACAGTTCTGGAGATTTTGTGATGATGCGTGAATGGTATTTCGCTTTTATATATATATTCTCCCATGGAAAAAGTGAGTGCTTTTAAGCAATATTTGGACTACACTACAACTGACTACAATAACCCACCCACCCCAATATGGTGCGGTCAATACGTCACACTGTTTACTCATTATTTCAATTTACACACTGGTTGTCTAGTCACAAAACACTCATGGTGGACCACAGCCTCCATTACCCCAACTAACAAGATAATTGCTGGTGATGGTTGGGTATGATGGGATTGGCCTGCAGCATATCTGGATAGCACCTGGGTAGAAAAGTTTAACCTAAGCAAAACAAAATATTTGAACTATGGTTTGTTATGGGGTGGCGGCTCCTCCCTGCTTTGGCCTTCCTCAGTTGCTCAGTCAGAAGGCCCAGCCTGGGGATGACCAAAAGCAAGGCATGCTGGGATTTGTAGTTTTATAATGCCTGGATGTCACAGATCCCATAGGCTTGGCTTTCGTCTCCCTATCTGGGTTTAAGACAACTGCCTTCACTCCAATCCCATCATCCAGGACCTTTGCAGCCTTTCCAAGTGTTGAAGCAGCAAAGAGGAAAGATGGACAGTTGCTAGGCAACCATACACAACCAATGGAGGGCATCAAGGTCCCAATTCCGGAACAGGATATCAGCCTGCAAGGCTGGCATATCTGAAGGTAGGCGAACCTAGCCCCGTGTAACATGATTGGTGTTGAATACTGCAAAGCAATGGAACCAGACATCTCCAAAACAGGCCCGGGAAATGGAATAGGGACATCATTTTCTGCTGTATATCAGCTCATTTGCTCCAGGTAGGTGGACAGCAGCAGCTCAGGAGGCAAAAAGACAGTGCGTTTGTTGCTAACCTTCATTTGGCGTTTGCCTTCGTAGTTGGAACCTGAGGGCAGAGATGTTCAAAAGAAAGCCAAATGTTAAAAGTCATCACATGGCTACAGGAGTCCCCTGCCCCCTGCTTTCTAGTGGGGCAAAAAGTGTATTCATTCAGAGAAGGATGCCACCAACCTGGGAGCTGCAGATCTACTCCACTGCCTCATATATACATCCCCCTTAAGATGGACAGGGCATCTCCATACATGTGCCAATTTTAAAAAATGCAAAGCCCATTGATCAGATTATGTACATATTTATTATATAGTATGCATACTCCATATCACATGGTTCAATTCCCGTATCAATGTTTCTCAATCTTGCCCAGGTTAACATGTGTGGACTTCAACTCCCAGAATTCCCCAGCCAGCATCCTGGCTGAAGAATTCTGAGAGTTAAAATTCATGCATCTTAAGGTAGCCATGATTGAGAAAGCGTCAGGCTCCAAAACCAAGAATAACACGCGGAGTTAATCCAAAGCAGTTTTCTTTATTGCTCCTCCTCCTCAATTTTTGCCAAACCAAAGCAAAGTACTAATGTTGATAAAGATATACTCTGAGAACTTCTAAGAAAGAGCTGACTTCAGCCTCTTCCTCCCAACCAAACTATCTAAACCAATGGTTGCCAACCGATGGGCGACCACAAGAAAATTTTGGTGGTCCACAGAAAAATGTCAGCCCCAAAGCAATTAATCCAGGCTGCGCGGGAACACAAGGCTTGCGTCGCTTGCACTGTGAACAACACAAGGTAGGGAGGGGAGGGGGGAAAGGGTGGAGGGGGAGAACTTGCCCCATGTGCCCTACGCGCCTGGCCTGGCCACCAGGCTGCTTCTTTCCGCTTCTGCTTTTGGTTGCATGCAAGGAAAGCAGCAAAAATCTTTCTTGGAGCATCCTGCTCCAAGAGACTGCACCAGCGTGACTAGTCTCACAAAGACTCATTTCTGGCAGAGTTTGGGGGAGGAAGAAAGACTTCTGCTGCTTCTGCTGCTTTCCTTGCATGAAGCCAAAAGTCTCTCTCTCTCTCCCCCTGAATGGAGCTGGAGACGATATTCTGCGATCCCTAATAAAGAACGATCGATTGGTAGGAAAATCGGGTGGGGGATTTTCCTGCAGAATTTTTGGGGGATTTTCCCAGGGTCTCTGGTCCGCGGGATTTAAAATTATGAGTTTGGTGGTCCCTGAGGTCCAAAAGGTTGGAGACCCCTGCCTCTTGTTCCTCTGTAATATGGTCTCTCCCTCCTGGGAATCCAGGCTGCATTCATCATCATCCTCTTTTAATGACCCCAGAATCCCTCATGGGGTGGAGTCTGGACAATTGAATGGAGTGCTTACTGGCTGGATGCCCTTCCTGTCGCCAATGCGGAATTTTATTCAACAGATATATTCTCAGTGGTCCAGAGAGAGAAATATCGGCCTCTACCTAGGATTGAACTCACAGCCTCCTGATTGTGAGGAGAGAGCTCCACCTCTAGGCCACCACACCACCCGAAATCCAGGTTATATTCCACCACATAAATACTACTGTAACACTTTGTTTAGTTTTGCAAATGTGCCATGGGAAGAAGATGCCACAAGAATTAACCAGCTCCTTTCCTAAAAACAGTGCATGGAGAAGTGAAGATACATGGCGGATCCAAATTTGCAAGATGGTAGATGTGACTTTGCAAAAGAAGCCCCACCTCTTTTATATGTGTGTCTAAAAGGACCAGGTTCCTTTGCCTGTCATCTTGCAAATTCTGACACCCCCATGGATATCCTGATGATCCTTATAGAGCCAAGTCCTTTCTCTACTTTCAAAGGCCCTTTTGCATGCTAACAGTGACCAAGTCTGCTACTATCTAGGCTAATTACATAGCTGGTGAAGTTACAGCAGACGATCAATAACCATTTGCGCAGGAAATTCTACCTTTCTTTCCAAAGGCTGAATAATTGTTCTTTAAAAAAACACTATGCAGAAAAAACATAAAATCTGCAATGGCTCAGTTGAAATTGCAGCCACTACAGACAGGTTGTGGGAGAAAGTTATCTTTCTTATCCATACATGGGGTGGGGACATGCCTAAGTGAGAGGAGGCTTAAAATATTATCTGCAGTGTACTGGCCACACATTGGCAACTTAATCATCCATATGCTCTGGCTACAGAAAATCTGCAGTTGACCAGAAAAACGTAATTCTAAGTTACCTTCCTTTTGTAACATTGCAGGTTGAGCTGGACAATATAGCAAAATTTCATAAAACTCTTAAACTGGGCGTAAAACTGATCCTCTCTTTTCAGCATTAGTGCCTAACAAGCCAATAAGCACACCCAATAAGCAATCTAGTATACCATGCAAATTTGTCAAGATGGACACAATTTTAAGGAGGCCAATGTAATCTGGATCTGGCCTGTTGCTGGAAGATCCTTGCTTTTGAATGTTACCACTCACTGCTAGCATCCCTTGAGGTAGATCTGTTCCAAAACATCCACAATAGTTTGCAATACACCACACATCCACACATATGCTTTTTATAGCCTTCCTCAGTGGATCCTCCATTGATTACACACCCGTTTAAACATCTGTATATTTTGTGGCTGCAAAAAGGGAATGCTTATCTCTGCTTCCTACCAGCATCTTTGATAGAAACTGCCCCAGGAATTATAAAACAATAGGACAGCATGTAAATTTTCAAAACTAAACAAAAAATATCTTGGAAGAAGGTCATGCTGCTTCCAAGATGATATCTCCAATTTTTGAGAGGTACCAATTTTTAAAATTCTTCCATGAAGTTGCGCTTTGTTTTATTAATTTTGAAATTCTGCTCTTTATATTTATGGAGACATTCACTAGATAGCCAAGCCTATCTAGAAGCTATATAGGAACTATTGTATTTTTGCTACAATTTTAATCAAGAATTTGAGAATCTTCTTACTAAACTTTTGCACTGTCCCTTTAAATGGGTATTCAAAAATGGCCTGATTAACTGTCTGCCTGGAAGGATAGATTGTAAACTGGAAGGCAGCTCCTTGTGGCCTAGCCCTTACTGGTTGAGAGAGATAGCAGTAAACCAACAGCAAGTAAGCTTAAAATATAAATATAAAAATACACATGTATATTAGAATGTAGTTACTCACTGGCAGAGACGAGGTCCATGTACTGGCAAAGGGCATGAAGGAGCAGCCGTTCAAAGCTGCAAGAACGAGAGAAAATGGCATTTAACAGCTCCACTTAGGAATCCGTGGAGGAGAAACCCCTTTTTGATAGCTTTCATCTTATTTGCACATGAAGCACTGGGAAGCCAGGGAGATGGCAAAGGACTCTCTTCCCAGAGAGATCAGACCAGGTGAAGTCTGTGGCAACAATGGTCAAAAAATGGCAACCCAGGCTGTAATTGAAGACCCACCCCTTTTTAATATGCCTTAGAACAAGAGTCTTAGAACTTGGCAAATTTAAGACTTGTGGACTTCAACTCCCAGAATTCCTGAGCTAACATGACTAGAGGAGGAATTCTGGGAGTTGAAGTCCACAAGTCTTAAAGCTGTCAAGTTTGAAGGCCCCTGCCTTAGAATCACTAACTTGACTCTTTTCATCCCATTCCTATCTTGATTTTACAGAAAAAGCCCCCAAAATTCTTTGTAATTTAAAAAGGAGGGTATCAAATTGGCCACAGATAAATCCAAGGCAGAATAGTTTGAAAATTGGATCAAAACAGTTGGAAAATGAGAACAAAAATCCTCAACTTTCAAAGCTCCAGAAGAAATGAATGATTTTGTTTTAAGGTGTTTAGCTGAGTGCTGTTTAGCTTGAGGGGAAACTATAGTGATTTTGGGTAGTTCCCTTGGCACTCAGCAGGCTTCCTACTCATCCTTACCTAATTACTACTACTATCATTATCATAAATTATTTTAACTTAAAAAAGAAATTAGAAGCTTGCCTTTCACAAAATGAGGAGACAGGTCTCCAGCAACATCTTCATTTATATATTAAAAAGTCTCTAAATTCCATAGGCAGGTTCTAAAGGAACAGAGTGGTCTGCTAAAGAATTGCCCAGAAAATAAAAAGAGAAAGAAGATAAATGAAAAGAAAAAGAAGCTGGAGAGATAATGAGCACCAGAAGAGGCCTCTTGGTATCAGAGGAGGCCTTGGTGACTGATTAAGCCCATCTCAGCTGCCATTTTATAAACTCACATGGCAGCCATTTGAGGAGAACATCCTAACAGGCTTTCAACATTCAAAATACACACACTAGTTGATGGTCTGGTCAAGCTTTCATGCTAAATAAAGTCATTGCTGAGAATAGCAGTCAGTAATAGTTACCTATTGTCCATCATAGCTGTGTAGACAGCTTGAGGGTTAGTGGAGAAAAAGGCCAGCAACTCCTCCTCCAAGCCTTCCAGGGTTTCCTGCAAAATAAACAACAAGCTGCATCTTTCAATCTGCAACAGGGAAAATCCACATCAGTGTTTTTTTAGCTGTGATGACTTAAAAGATGTGTGGACTTTGACCACACAGTTCCAATAGGCTCCTTTTGTCCTGGATTCAGAGCTCCAACAGCTGCCTTGGGATGCTGCAAATGGCCATCAATGCAGGCTAGTTGCTGGGCATTCAAAATGCATTCATGTGACAGCGGGGTGGCAGCTCTGAATCCTAGGACAAAAGGAGTCTGTTGGAACTTTGAGTAATCGCTCAGCAACCAGTCATAAGTGGAGGACTACCAGTATAAACCACTTCTGTTGCTGCCTATAGAACGTACCATGGGAATCCGACTTCGTTTCAGGGTGGTTCGTAGGCGTCGGCTGATACGCTGAAAACAGTCTTTGGGTGTGAATGGAGGATGCTCTGTAACAGTAGGGAAGAAAAGAGACAGAAAAAAAAAATGTAACCAAATATACACCAAATAATCCTGGAAAAATATCTCCATTCCTGCAGGGCAAAGCCAATACATTTTGGAAGCCTACAAGTTTTCCAAGTGTTGGATTGATTTTCACAGGTAGACTGGTCTTGGATATGGATGTTCCATTTTATAAAGAGCCATGGTGGCACGATGGTTAGAACGCAGTATTGCAGGCTAACTCTGCATTCCCAGTGCCAAGGAGTTTGATCCTGGCCAGCTCAAAGTTGACTCAGCCTTCCAAACCATCCAAGATTGGTAAAACGAGGATCCAGATTGTTGTGGGCAATATTCTGACTCTGTAAATCGCTTAAGAGAGGAGCGTAAAGCACTATGGCATATACTGTATTTTTCAGAGTACAAGACGCTCCGAAGTATAAGACACACCTAGCTTTTGGGGTGGAAAACAAGAAAAAAAAAAAAATCTGCCTCGGCCTCCCAGCAGTTTGCCTCCTTGTAGCAAACAGCCTGCTTCAATTTCAATTTCAGTTTGATTGTCAGCTGGATCCCAGGATCAGCTGTTTCAGGCTGCAGGGATTGCCATAGCCTATTGCTGGCTCCGTGCCTTCCCCCCATTTTTGGCCTCCGCACGCCCCATTTTCCGCCTGTTCCAGGCGGCGGGGATCAGAATGGGAGTCAAATGGGGCGCTTGGAGGCTGAAAATGGGATGCAGAGGCCGAAAATGGGGTGCGCAGAGGCGGCAATAGGCAATGGCAATCCCCTGCAGCCTGAAACAGCTGATGATGGGGAGGCCTATCCAATCGACAATCAGCTGCTTCTGCTAATCAGGCTATGCTGAAGCTGGCCAGGTTGTTTGCTTGCAAGGAGGCAAATTGCTGGGAGGCAGAGGCCAAAGGGTGGGGACCAGCGGGTAGGTGGGGCTTGGGCACCATTTGCTGTATAAGATGCGTAGACATTTCCACCCATTTTTGGGGGTAGAAAAAGTGCGTCTTATACTCCGAAACACTCTAAGTGCTATTGCTATTCTTAACCAGCAAGAGAAGGCCTTCTCTTCCTCCTGTTCAAATTCCCTGATTTATGTCTGGTGCGTTAAATCAGGGCTGACAAACTCACGGGCCGGAGGCGTCACGTGCTGACCATGGACCCCCCACCCGGTTTAGCGAAGGGGGATACATCACATGATGCTGCCGTGATGCCGTGAGTTTGGCACCCTTGCTTTAAACTATACTGAAGGAAGACAGAGATTTCCTTTTGCCCATAATGTCCTGGCACTCTCTTTTCCGTACCTTTCCACTTGACTTCCGCTTTATCAGGCAATTTGTTTTTCGGTTTTTTGGATGCCTCCTCTTCTAAATATAGAAGGACTCGCTCTTGTTCTTCCCCGGACCGGTTCATGAAATCATTCCAGATCTAAGAGACATATAAATTTATTTATTTATTTATTATTTATTTATTTATTGTACTTATATACCGCCCTATTTCCCTGACAGGACTCAGGGCGGTGCACAGCCAAATTAAAATACAGAGGATAATACAAAATTAAGAACAGTTAAAAAACCAAATATAAAAGGCTGAAATTTATAAGAAGTTTAAAAGCCAAACTAGATAAAAACCAGATTAAAATTCTAAAAACCCCTAAAAACCCCTAGGCCAGACCGGCTTGATGAAATAAATAAGTTTTCAACGCGCGCCGGAAGGTCAGGAGATCAGGGATGATCCTCATCTCCGGGGGTAATTCGTTCCAGAGGGAGGGTGCCCCCAACGAGAAGGCCCGCACCGTCGGGGTCGCCAGCCGTCCAGGGAGCGTCTATGGAAGCGTACTGGCCGACGGGAGGCTGATAATGGCAGGAGGCGGTTCCGCAAATATCCTGGTCCCAAGCCATGGAGCGCTTTAAAGATGGTAACCAAGACCTTGAAGCGCACCTGGTGGACCACCGGGAGCCAATGCAGCTCACGCAAGAGCGGTGTAACATGGGAGCCCCGAGGAGCCCCCAACACCACCCGCGTGGCCGCATTCTGCACCAGCTGGAGCCTCCGGGTGCATTTCAAGGGAAGCCCCATGTAGAGAGCGTTGGCATAGTCTAGGCGGGAGATCACGAGGGCGGAAGTGACCGTGCGAAGCACATCCCGATCCAGAAAGGGCCGCAACTGGTAGATCCTATGGACCTGACCAAAAGCCCCCCTGGTGACGGCCGCCACATGTTCCTCCAATGACAGCCGTACATCCAGGAGGACACCCAGATTGCGAGCACTCTCCGTGGGGGCAAGAATTTCCCCCCCCCACAGCCAGCGATGGAACCAGCTGGCTGTACCGGGGTGCCGGGAAGCACAGCCACTCAGTCTTAGATAGGTTGAGCTGAAGCCTGTTCCACCCCATCCAACACCGCACGGCCTCCAGGCACCGGGTCATCACTTCGACGACTTCATCGGGGCGGCCCGGGGTAGAGATGTACAGCTGAATTATCATCAGCATACTGATGGAACTCTACCCCAAAGCCACGGATGATCTCACCCAGCGGCTTCATATAAATTAAATGCATAATATAAACCCATTTCCAATTCCTCTCCTTTGCCATCTGCAGTAATCAAAGCAAATTTAGCTCCAGTTCAAACAGGGCTGAATGCATCAACCACTTAATTGATAGCTCCAGCAAGGCATGCCTTTTAGCTTATTAAATGAATGGAGGTAAGATAAATTGAAAGGATGGGATGTTTTCGTTTCAAAGGGAAGTTTTTAACAGACTAATTATTACATGTGTTTACTAACTCACAGCTAATTAATCACCATAAAAACATGCAAACTAACATACTGTACCACATTAAGCCCAAAGTAGTTTCTCAGTTCTGATTTATTAAGGTTTATGTCTTGATATGTTAAATTTAGCTGATTTGGACAATAAACCGAGTTTAAAGAAATCCTTGTTTAAGCATTATATATACTGAGAGTAAAAGTGATATTTTGAGAGAGGGGGAGTTTCTTAGTCTTTGCCATTCTATAGCTTCTCCTTTGATAAAAGACACCCAATTCCAGACTGCTCTTCTCTTTGTTGAGTTTATTTGAAATTTGCGCAAGCTAGGAAAAATATGCAAGTGATGAAGTATTTTAGCTAGCCCTGAAGGATTGTATCTCTTTTCCAATCTTTATTATTATTAATGCAGAGTAGAGTAGAGTAGAGTAGAGTAGAGTAGAGTAGAGTAGAGTAGAGTAGAGTAGAGTAGAATAGAATTCTGTATTGGCCAAGTGTGATTGAACACATAAGTAATTTGTCTTCATAAGTAATTTGCTCTCATTGTACATAAAAGCTGTAAGTAATATATCATGATCACAGTCATCATAAAAATACACTTCATAAATCATAAGATACAACATTTAGTGATAGAATCAACATAAATCATACTAGAAGACTAAATAAAATAATATAAACCATAAGGATACAAGGAACAAAGTTATAGTCATAAGTAGAAAAGGAGATAGGTAATAGGAAAGATGGGAAGAATATTAATACAGTCTTACTAAATTACTAAATAGTTTGCTAAATAGTTTGACAGTGTTGTAGGAATTAGTTGTTTAGCAGAGTGATGGCATGAGGGGTGGAAATGTCCTTATATATTTACTGTATATTTTGTGCTTTCCCTAGGTACAAAAAACAGTGAAGACAGTACTCATAGTACTGGATCCAGTTCTATTTGCCTTAAGATGGAAGAAAGATGTGGAGGAACTAGAAATAACAAAGAGGGTGAGACTGTTGAAGGCTAAATCCTATGAATAGCCATCAAAGGATCTAGGTATGATATACCAAAAGAAGAGATGACCAAGGGGAAACATGGCAGTGGTCTTCCAAGACAGGTAGTCTTCAACTTATGGCCGTAATAGAGCCTGCTTGACCAACCTGAATTTATATTTTTTGGTGGCCAGTCGTAAAGCAAATGCCACAGTCATTAAGTGATCAATTGTTTGCTTTTGGCTGGTTTTGCCAAAAACATAAAAAGTGATCATGCAAACAGCTGTAAATGAGGAATGGTTGCTGAGTGTCTGAAATGATTGTGATTGTGATGGGGGGAAGGGGGGAGCTGACATAACTTTGGAACAGAGTCATAAGTATCCCTAGGGTGATCCGTCGTAACTTTGAACAGTTCCTAAGTTTTCGGTCATAAATTGTAGATTACCTGTACTTGAACGGCTGTGCCAGGGAAGAGGGTGGGGATTAATTCTCTATAACTCCTAAAGGTAAGAGAAGAATTAAGACGTGGAGATTTCAAAACAGGGAGATCCAAACTCAAACTAAGGAGGAATCTCTTGTTCATGAGCTCTATTGGGCACTGGAACAAGCCTGCTTCTGGACTTATGGAGATGCCATTACTGGAAGTTTTCAAGCAAAAGTTGGGCTGTCTTGTGCCTGGAGGGTTTGAGGATTCCTGGGCCAGACTAGAAAATCTTCAACTTCCATTCCAACCCTATGATTTTTTTCAGTTTTATTTCACAACAACTCTGTGACAAACTCCACGGGATAACTTTGGGTTGGTAGAGAATTACAGTGGCTTCAAAACCAGGTCACTCTGCTGGGAGGTGAACGTCCTAACTGCTACACCTCTCTGCCTCTCTGACTGAGTCAGGCTTTTTCAACTTTGTTCCTCATTGTCTTAGCAGGGAGTGTCGTTTTTCTTACATCACCTTCCAAATCACAACCCTGAACATTGCCAATCGTCCAATGCCCAGGTTTGCACAAAGACTTTTGTTTCCATGGCATGTTAAGAAAACCTAACACCACCCAAGTATTGCACAGTAAGAATGCCTAAAGTGTGACTAAACAACACTTTACCCTGTAATCTTTCCCCATATGACACGCCCTTCTATCATGCTCATTCCTTACACATTACATCACTAAGTTGTGGGTGCACCACTTCAGGACATCCCGAGCACAAGCTGCTGTCCTGGATAACACCCCCTTTTTATTTTAAACATTAATTTAAAAAAACTACCAGGGATTCATTCCTAGAGGGCCGCCACTCAATTCCTCTTTGAGGAACAGAAATCAAAACTAGCTAATTACCCCAGGCTTCCCCAAACCAGGTGCCTTCCAGATGGGTTTAAATTTCTGCTTTCGCCAGACATTAGGTCAGACATTTGGCTGGCGTAGGTCAAAAGGGGGGAAGAATCCAGAGCAGAAAAATGAGGATTGATTTATTCTTCAAAGCATCAAATGGCAGGACAAGAAGTAATGGACGGAAGCTTGTTAAAAGGAGACCCAACCTAGAAGTAAGGAGCAATTTTCTGACAGTTAGAACAATTTAATCAGTGGAATAGCTTTTGCCTCCCGAAGTTGTGAGTGCTCTCTCACTGGAGGTTTTCAAATAAGACAGAACATCCATTTGACTGGGATGATATAAGGCAGAGGTCTCCAAACTTGGCAACTATAAGACTTGTGGACTTCAACTCCCAGGGAGTTGAAGTTCATAAGTCTTAGTTGCCAAATTTGGGGACCCCCTGATATAAGGTCTCGGGTTGGACTATAAGATCAGCAAGTTCCCTTCCAGGCCTATGATTCTATGTTCTATCTTGCTTTCAGTGAAAGAGGAAACAGTAAAGTTCCACAGTCAATACAGCTTTTTCTTTATTGTATACAGCTTTTTCCCATGTTAGGGGAAAAACATTAGTTTGGGGACCAAAGCTTGGTCCAATCCACTCCAATTCTCCCTTTATCCCCAACTGCTGACCTCTAGCAGCACAGCTACAGTGGACAGCAGCTTCCCTGTGAAAGCATGACTCACCCATAAACCTATAAGGTAAAGGTACCCCTCGCGCATATGTGCTATTGTTTCTGGCTCTAGGGAGTGGTACTCATCTCCATTTCTAAGCAGAGAGCCAGTGCTGTCCGAAGACATCTCTATAGTCATGTGGCTGGCATAACTAAATGCCGAAGGCACATGGGACGCTGTTACCTTCCCACCAAGGTGGTCCCTATTTTTCTACTTGCATTTTTATATGCTTTAGAACTGCTAGGTTGGCAGAAGCTGGGAGAAGTAACGGGAACTCACTCCATTACGCGGCGCTAGGGATTTGAACCGCTGACCTTTCTGATCGACAAGCTCAGCGTCTTAGCCACTGAGCCACCACGTCCCTTTGTAAACCTATAATCCTTTGTAATAAAGACATGATCTGACATGCATAATATTGTCACATTTTCATTTTATTCTCATACCATCACTTTAAGGGCGGGTTCCTGACTCAATCCTCACCTGAAGGCTATATTTCAACTTCTACCATCTCGCCATCCAATGATTGTCACTTAAGAACAGGAAATGCAAAACTGGGCTTGGAGAGAGATGCTGTTTCCAAGGGAGAGGAATCAGCTAGAGAAAAAACTAAACAGAGCCCTACCTTCATATAAGTCTCGTTGTTGCAGGCTTCGGTAAAAATGCTGGGAGAGGCAGGATGGGCAAGGTCTCCATCTTCACTGGCGCAGTCATCCCGCTCAAGGAGGGTCATTAGGTAACGTGCTAGAAATGCACAGAATAAATAATGCAATATGAAGCTTCGTGCAGGTACCTTAATACAAAGCAATCCTCAACTTACAACAGTTTATTTAGTGACTGTTCAAAGTTACAACGGCACTGAAAAAAAGGGACTTATGACCATGTTTCACAGTTGCAACCTTTGAAGCATCCCCATTGGCCAAGTGATCAAAGTTCCAATGCTTGGTAACTGGTTCATACTTATGACTGTTGCAGTGTCCCGGGGTCATGGGGTCACTATTTGCAACCTTCTGGCAAGCAAAGTCAAAGGGGAAAGCCAGATTCACTTAACACTTAGGTTACTAATTTATCGACTGCGGCAATTCACTTAACAACTGTGGCAAGATATGTCGTAAAATGGGGCAAAACCCATTTAACAAATTCTCACTGAACAACATACATTTTGGGCTCAACTGCTGTCATAAGTCGAGGACCACCTGTAATGAGCCTTTCAGGGACATCAGTGGGCAGCATGGCACATTCAACTTCACGTTGCCAGCACTGTTTAACTAGAGGTAATCCTTCACTTATAACCACAACTGCTAAGTAAGGCAGTTGTTAAGTAAATCACACCTGATTTTATGGCCTTTTTTTGCTATGGTTGTTACAACAAATCACTGCAGTTGTTAAGTGAGTCATTAAGCAAATCTTGAGTTCTTCCATGACTGGAAGCTGCTGGGAAGGTTCAAATGGCAATCATATGATGCTGGGATGTTGCAACCATTGTAAATACTTGCCAGTTTCCAAATGCCCAAATTTTGATCACGTGACATTGGGGGATGCTGTGAAGCTTGCAAGTGCAAGGCCCACTTGTAATTTACTTTTTTTTAAAACCTCTCTTGCCATTTTGAACAGCTCATAAATGAATAGTTGTAAGCTGAAGACTACCTGTATTATAGTTGTAGTTTCATATATAACTGCATTATGGTTTCCTATCTCCTTTTTGTACAGAAATTTAAGACTCCTCACACAGTGCTTTTTTCCCTCTATTTTTCCCAATAAACAATCCTGTGAGATAGGTTGGGCTAAGAAGGAGATACTGGCCCAAAGTCAGCCAATCAGTTTCTGTGGCTGAAGTGGGATTAAAACCCAGCTCTCTTGATGCCTAATTCAGCATCTTCATAATCACCTTAGCCTGGTTCTCAATGATCAATTAATTCCTCCATGCCTCAGGCAGCACAAGCCAGATTGGCCCTAATATCTACATGGTTGGACTATTCAGGCATAGAATCATAGGGATGGAAGGAACCTTAGAGATCTTCAATACCTCATCCTCATACCATTCTAGACAAACGGCTATCCAAACTTTATATTTAATATAAAAATAAGAGAACAGCTGGTCCCAATTAGTCTGGAAGATAATAACTTTTGTTGGCCTGAATGAAGAGCTATTCACCAGTGATCAATTATTCAAAATTGGGTAAAAGTGGTTCTTCTTTGAGTAATGATGCACAAACTCATTACCCATCACAACAGAGACTTAAAGATTGTCTTGTGTACTAAAATATATTTGAAAGTCTGCCAGAGTACTCCTCCTGAGATAGAAATTTGTTGAAATGACATAAAGAGCATTTAATGATACCGTTTTCATAACATAGATAATCCTCAACTTACAACCATTCATTCAGCAACTATTAGACATTATGACAGTACTGAAGTGAAGGACCTACTACCTGTCCTCAAAGTTCAATAAGACTTTTTGATAAAAGCAGTTTTGGGCAATGAAGGAAAAAGTTTGGAAAGATCTGAGCTACTTTTATCACTGAACAGTTTTAAAAGTGCTGGGGCCAAATCTATCAGAATTCCCAGCCAGTATAATTGTGGTTGATACATGTTAATAGTTCAAACCTTTGAATCGCATTGAGTTGGAAAAGGCTGCTCTGGATTTTGATCAATTTAATAGGTAACAGCTAGTTACCAAAGGGTTTCTAAGCCTGCCTACCAACCACTTACTGTTCTCCAGCCGCTGAAGGCTCTTCTTCCCTTTAGCCTTGGGAATGAGGTCTGAATTGCGGATGGCTTGGTCAATGTAATATTGCTTCCGTTTGGCTGGAGAAAACCTCTTGGCGGAAGGGGTGGCCAGAGGGGGCAAGCAATCTTCAATCCTTCTGCAAGAAATAAAATTACACACACAGACACCCAAATTAAACTCTTTATAGACTCTTTAGCTTTTCTTTTTGCAAATACTTCAAGGGCCAGTGCAGCTAACTGCAAATAATAAAAATAAATAATAATAATAATTAAATAATTAAAATAATCCTAGGTCCTTGGTTAAGACTCGAGCTGTTGAGCTATCAACCAGCCCCAAAGGCTGTGAAGCTCACTAAAGATTAACCAATAATAATAATAATCCCAGTTGGACCTAAGCAATTTTCATCAATGGCCAGGAAAAATGAGAGAAGCTGTAGGATTCTCCTGCCATTCTCCTAGCATACAGCTTTTAGAAGTAAGCTGCTCTTAAACATGGAAGATCTACTGAGCTGTTACAAACAATGCTTATATCTACACACATTTTCCATGCCTATTTTTTAATCTTGCAACTGCTGATTGCTGGATTCTTCCAAAGGATAACAATGCAATAGCAATAGCACTTAGACTTATACACCGCTTCATAGTGCTTTGCAGCCCTCTCCAAACAGATTGATTACAGAGTCAGCCTATTGCCCCCAACAATTTGGGTCCTCATTTTACCCAACTCAGAAGGATGGAAGGCTGAATCAACCTTGAGCCTGGTGAGATTTGAACTGCCAAACTGCAGTCAGCCGGCAGTCAGCAGAAGTAGCCTGCAGTACTGCACTCTAACTACTGCGCCACCGTGGCTTTCCTATGTTCTGCCAATTCAATCAATCCCAGGGCTACAAAAGATGGCCCAGGCTATTGTATGAAGCCTAATTATACAGGTAGTCCTCAGCTTTCAACCACAATTGACCTCAACATTTCTGTTGCTAAGCAAAACGTTTGTTAAGTGAGTTTTGCCCCATATTATGCCCTTTCTTGCTACAGCCATTAAGTGAATCACTGCAATTGTTAAATTAGTAACACAGTTAAGTAATCCTGGCTTCCACACTGATTTTATTGTAACTTTGCGTGGTCACTAAACAAATGGTTATAAGTTTGAGGACTACCTCTGTACTGAGTTGGGGGACCTCGAGAGAGCCTTAGAGCTGTAGAAAAGCTTAGGAAATCCCACATAAAGGCAATGCAAGTTTATTTCCATTTGGCAGTCCTAAAAAATACACAGACTCATTCATCCCATTCCTCAGATGCGAGTTCAAGATATGGTGACTTTGCGTCGACTTTTATCAAAGAAAAATCTGGCTGATGGAATTAATCTTCCAAACAAATATACAGAAAAGAAAAAAAAATCCTGAAAGTCCATTTCCCCTCACTTAATTTTACATTATGATTTATCATCTTCCAGAAGTCAAGCCTCATGGCAGACTGGAGTGAAGCTAAAAAAAATGTTCAACTATTTTCCCCTTCACAGTAACCGATTTCAACATTTCCTATTTTCTCAAAAGAATTTTGCAGATACAGTTCCAGGACAAGAAATCTTTTTGGTGGAGTTGCTGAAAAGATCTAAAAAAAAATAACTTTATCCTTTCTCATTGCAGGTAGTTCTTGACTTACAACCATCCATTTAGTGACTGCTTGAAGTTACTTGAATGGCAGTGAATAAAGTGGCATATGACCTTTTTTTTTTTTACAGTTATGACCACTGCAGAATCCCCATGGTCAAGTGGTCAAAATTTGGCCACTTGGCTTGAATTGCTGTTCCCAGGGTCATATTATCACCTTCTGTGATTTTCAGGCAAGCAAAATCAATGGAGAAGCCAGATCACAATCATTTTAACCTAATAACTGTGGTGTTTCACTTAATAACTGTGGCAAGAAAGGTTGTGAAATGAGACAAAACTCACTTAACTGTCTTGCTTAGCAACAGAAATTTCAGGCTCAACTGTGGTCATAAATTACGACCTCCCTGTACAGTTTTGTCATTCTGCCTGTTTGTTTAACAAGACGAATATTGGTATTAACTTTTTTTTTTAGAATGGAAACAGCCACCATCTGGGTAAGCACGAGCCACCTGCTTCTTCAATAATCAGACTACAAGAAAACATTTTGTTAAAATAAAAAAAATTTCAAAAACATTTTGTTAATGTGGCAATCTGACCACTCTGGAGAGGAAGCACTGAGGAAAATTGTGGGTTTTATTTCTGAGTCAACAGGTATCAAGTTACACTGATTGGTTCATTGCTTTCTATGGTATATGCAATGAAGCCTTACATTTTGCAATCCAGTCTTTCTTTAAAATTACATTGGCTCCCACCAACCAGGGTTTTTGTTTTGGAGGTGGGGATTGACAGAGGCTCTAAAGATGTGAATTGTGTTTGCGGAAATGGAAGCCTGAGTGTTTATTAACATCAGAATAGAATAGAATGAGCTGGAAGGGACCTTGAAGGTCTTCTAGTCCATCCCCCTACTCAAGCAGAAGAACCTATGGTTATTATTTGCCTAGATTGGTTTGATTCCTGGGCTGTTTGTGTTTTATATTATGTTTTTGCATTGTTTTGAAATGTTGGAAGCTGCCCAGAATTGCTACTGTGAGATGAGTGGCTATATAACTCATATATATAAATAACTGTAAGCTGCCCAGTTACCCTATGTTAAAATGGGTGTCTAGTAAATTTTATTTCTTTATTTATTAATAAAGTTTCCAATTAATAGTTATAGTGAATACTCCCCATAAAATGGATAGAGGAGGAATAAGGGCTAGGCCCAAAGTTAATACATTGTATTAGTCTACAATACCCATCATTCTCAGGAAGTTTGCATCATAGGTAGGTGGAAACTGTTTCATCTGATGGCTGACCATTTTCTCAATCTTTGAATAAAAATAAGGGTGGAAAAAAGTTTAAAAAGTAAAATGTTAGAATACCATCAGATTATGGGTAGGATTATGCAATGTTTTTTTTTCTTACATTAAAACACGGTACACTATTACTTACATAAAATAAAATGATTTCCTTTTTCAGCAGATCTCTTCATACAACTGACATATCAAAAAGGGATAAAGCACTAATAGATGGTAGACGTCCCAAGTGCAGGGTGACAAAAGGGCCAGCATTGTGTATAATAAAGCTGTGGAACTCACCCGCCAAGGAATTTGTGAGAGTCATTTAAGACTCTTTTTAAATAAAACCTCCACATTAGGAGGAAACACATCACCCAAAACAAGGCAGTGGATGACAGCTGTTACTGTCCCAACCTTCAAAGTCTTGGATGGGCTGTATTTTTACAATCAGATCCTACCCCACTCGAATTCAGAGCTATTAAAAGCAGAAAAGCCTCCAGATGATAAGGCAGTCTATCAGAGGGAAAGGGCTCCTTTCCCTGGACCTGAATCCAAGGCAAGAAAGGGGGACACACACAAAGACAATTGTGGAGCGCCCACAACCCTCCAGCCTTCCTCCTACTCACCCGTAGGGCTGGTCCAGGGGGACTCCAGGCAGCTGCTCCTCCTGGCTCCCCCTCAGCCCTCCAGCCGCTCCCCTTTTCAGCCCCACCATCGCTGCCCGGCCTGCTCACCCACCCACCCCTGCACCACCTTCTCTCTTCTCTCCCCGAACGCCCGAAGGACGGGACAGACCCGGCCTAGGAGCCTCCCGGCAGGAAGTGACGTCAGCCCGGGGTGGGGAGGCAGGGCTGGAGTTAACCTGCCGCCTTGCAAGCCAGCTCTCCCTGTTGTGACTGGTGTCGTTCTTCTTGGCTGTGCTTCTCTCCAGCTTGCCTGCCTGGGGAACTAGTGACGTGAGAACACGGTTACCTCGCATGCAGACAGTGCAATGGAGAAGTTAACCCTGTATACGCCTACGAGTTGAAATCCGTGCATCTTAAAAAGTTGTCCCAAAGGTGCTTTTTTTTTTCCAGGCGGCAACTGGACTTTCTTGGTTTTTTTCTTTTTTGAAGGCGTTTCGCTTCTCATCCAAGAAGCTTCTTCAGCTCTGACTGGAGGGTGGGGAATGGACGGATTTATACTCCTTGATTCTTTCATGGAGGAATTGTAGCTGTGCTTTCTGCAGGATGTTTTCTTTATACAAGGAGTAAATCCTTCCATTCCCCACCATCCAGTCAGAGCTGAAAAAGCTTCTTGGATGAGAAGCGAAACGTCTTCAAAGAAAAATCAGAAAGTCCAGTTGCCTCTTGAAAAAAAACACCTTTGGGACAACTATGAGCTGGATGACTGAGAATCTCCATAGACACTGTGGCTGGATGGTGGGCAATGGAAGGATTTATATTCCTTGCAGAGAGCTAGGGTCTTTGAAGCACTTGGAGGTTTATCTGTGTCCTCAAGGTCACCTGGAGTAGTGCTTCTGGTTCCTTAAAATCTTAAAAAGTTGCTGAGATTATCCTGAGGTAAACGCACCTATGCAATTAACATCACCGTTATTATTCATTTGAGGGGACGGGGAGTTTTATCAGATGGCATTGGAAAGGTGACAGTGACAGATCTCCCCACCACCATGATCCCGGAGGGAATACCCGTTCCATAATTCCCAGAGCAGGATGGATTCCACCGTCCATGATTCCCAGCCAAAATATGCTACTTGGGAGCGATGGGAAGGAGCTGTAGTCTGATGCAGCGAGAAGACTAGGGGGGATTTAGCCAAACATTGAGGGCAGCAGGTGGGGGCTTCCTCGGGTTGGGGCCTTCGGGTGGAATGCAATAGAAGAGTCGGGTTTTTTTTTTATGGGCATTGCAATGGGGTCAACGCGCAGATCGTCTGTAGAAACAAGGCACGGACGGTGTAAATCTGCATGCGGAGCAAACCTTGCCTTGCCAGCCCTTTCCTCGTTTGTAAGCAGCAGCTGAAGTGCACGCAGAAAGGGTTACATTTAGCAGCTTTTTCTTTTTTAGAATAGAAAATATAATTCTTTATGGCCAAGTGAGATTGGATACACAAGGAATTTGTCTTTGTTATATTGAGTCCATTTGTCTTTTAATATATTGAGCATTTTTTCCAAAGTGGTTTTTTTTTTTTTGGGGGGGGGGGGGGGGGAATCAGGAATGCACGAGAAAAATAGTATTAATTGAAGAAATAAAAGGGAAGAATATCCTGGTCATGGGGAAGGAAGCACAGGGGAAAGCATGACTTTATTTGCATAAGCACCTCCCATCATGCACTAGGGGAACTCCATGAAGCCTGTCGTTTTTAAAATTAATTTTAAAAGGTGTAGATCCGTTGTTTGGAAAGCAATACATTGGAATGGGAAGAAACGTTTAGAATATGAAATACAGAACAATCCTAGGTATGACATTGATCACCCTAACTTTAGAAAAACAAGGGAAATAACCCTTAAATACTCTTCAAGACAACCGATAGTTTGTGCTCGCTTCGGCAGCACATATACTAAAATTGGAACGATACAGAGAAGATTAGCATGGCCCCTGCGCAAGGATGACACGCAAATTCGTGAAGCGTTCCATATTTTGCAACTAAAACAGGCCTTTCTGCAACTCTTTGCCTACAGTAAACATTTTTTTTTTTTTACAAATCACCAATATGCTGATGATACTTAGCTGTATGTCTCGGCCAGTGGTGAGTTCAGTGTTGCTGTGTCTTCCCTCTTACAGTGCATGGAGACTGTTAGGGGCTGGATGGGGAGCAACAGGTTGAAACTAAACCCTTGCAAGACCAGGTTGAAACTAAACCCTTGCAAGACCAAGTGGCTCTGGGTTTGGGGTTCGTTGGCTGAGGGAGAATTGCCACCTTTGGTCTTGGATGGGATGGCACTACCCCAAACAGACCCTGTACATAATCTAGGGGTTTTCCTGGACTCATGAGCAGGTGGCGGTTGTGGCCAGGAGGGCCTTTGCGTAACTGCGGGTTGTGCACCAGTTACGCCCTTTCCTGGACCAGCGGTCCCTACTCACAATCACTCATATCCTGGTCACTTTCCGTCTTGATTATTGCAATGCGTTCTACATGGGGCTGCCCTTGAAGAGCATCTGGAAGCTCCAGTTGGTGCAAAATGCAGCGGCCTGCGTGGTTTTGTGCAGACCCTGGTGTGCACATGTGTCACCTCTCCTGCAGGAGCTGCATTGGTTGCCGATTTGCTTCCGGGTGCAATTCAAGGTGCTGGTTGTCACCTTTAAAGCCCTTCGTGGCTTGGTCCGGGTTATCTGAGGAAACGTCTCTTGCCGGTCACATCTACCTGACCTATTAGAGTGAGGAGGCAGGGAATGTTGTGGGTCCCATCCCTGAGGGAGACACACCTGGTGGGACCCAGAAGAAGGGCCTTCTCCATGGTGGCTCCCTCTCTCTGGAATATCATTCCCTCAGAGATTAGAATGGCCCCCACTCTAGCACTCTTCCGGAAGGCACTGAAGACCTGGTTTTGCAAGCGGGCCTGGGGAACCCAGAGAGGGATGGAGGCCATCAAATGGCTAGTGTGATTTGCTGTAATTGGGGCAGGGTGGGGGTGGGGGTTGGTTTTTTTTTTAAATTTTTCCAAGTTTTGTTCTATTGTACTTTACTAATTTATTCGATTCTTTTTGTTAGTTTTTATTGTTTTTTATTTTTATTTATTTTTGTTTTAAATATGGTTTTTACATTGTGTAAGCCGCCTTGAGTCGCCATGGGCAAATAGGCGGCAATATAAATTAAATAAATAATCATAACAGATGCTCCCTCCACTGCGCTGAAGGATGAGCCATAAAGAGGCTGGATGGAAAAGGAATTTACGGAAGGGAAAAAGTATAAGAACTGATAAATTGCAAAATTGTATTTTGGAGAAAAGCAAAATATGGAACGCTTCACGAATTTGCGTGTCATCCTTGCGCAGGGGCCATGCTAATCTTCTCTGTATCGTTCCAATTTTAGTATATGTGCTGCCGAAGCGAGCACAAATTAAAGCCTGTCTTGTACGGTATATAAAGGTTTGCACGAGTGTAATTTTTACATTATGGTGAAACAAAGTAAATCGTAAATATGTCCGTTATTTTTTACATCCATGGAGGATCTTCGTGGCCTCTGTTTTTTTAATCGTAGCATTAAAATATATTAAAAATCTTTCCAATAAATTATCTGATTTCTCTTTCTTCGGGATGCATGATGGGAAGAGACCTATGCAAATACAAACCGCTTGAGTATCATCGCGGAAGGTTTGGTTAGGAATTAAGATCGGAGGTGCTCATCCTTATTAAGAACCCCGAAAAGAAACGGGAATTTAAGTTTTCGCAGCGAAAGAGATTTGGGAAGATTAAATTTTTCTCTGGGGTGAGCTTTTAAAAGATTTTATTTTACTGACATGAAAATTAGGCACTTCGTTAGACAGCGTTAAAAGAGAAAAAGCCCACGTTTTGGCGCATGCGCACGGGAGATGGGCTGCATGGATGGTTGTGGTAAGTAGGGGGATATGGGAGAGTTCATTTGTGAAGAACGGGGGGGGGAGGAGAAGCAAAAAACATTTTTAAATCGGAGAATATTTTTGCTGCAGAGTTTGTACTTCCAGAGTAATTTTCCCCCTTGCATCGTTTGTTGAGGCGTTACTCTTTTAGAGCCATTACACTGAATACAAAGCAGTGATTACTGGTTTGGGGTTTTGGTAGCTTGTGGAATGCTATGGATTTAATACAAATAACAAGCATTTGACAGTTGCTCCCTGTAGTTTTTACAGGTAGCCCTCGACTTACAACAGTTCATTGTAAGCATCCCCATGATCATGTGATCCAAATTAGGATATTTGGCAGCTGGTTCATATTTACGACGGTTGCTGTGTCCTGAGGTCATGTGATCACCTTTTGTGACCTTCTGACAAGCAAAGTCCATGGGGAAGTCGGATCACTTAACAACCCGGTTACTAACATCAACTGCAGTGATTCACTTAGCAACTGTGGTAAGAAAGGTCATAAAATGGGGCAAAATTCACTTAACAAAGGTCTCACTTAACAAGAGAAATTTTGGGCTCAATTGTAGTTGTAAGTCGAGGACTACTTGTATTGACAACATAGATCAATGTGTGATCTATTAAGGGAAAAACACAGATGCCTTCAAAACTATAATCAAAGAGTGATTGATTGATTGATTGATTGATTGATTGATTATACACCATCAAGTCACTCTTGAGTCAAACTGACCATCACAGAATGGACAGAATAGTCACTGTGTTTTAAAAATCAAATTGGGGTAAGCCTGGGATAATAAGACGTTGAATGGGGAGCTATAGGTTTGTTCCTGGAACTGGTACCCATTAACATTTTCATGAATGATTTGAGGGAACAGAAGGCCTCTCATATTTAGGACCATCATATCTAGGCTGCAAAAATCTAGAATGGTGTTTCTCAAACCTGGTAACATTTGAGATCTGTGGACTTCAACTCCCAGAATTCTCCAGCTGTGAGATAGTGGGTATAAGTAGTGATGTATCTGGAAAAAAAATGGAATTGTCACTGATCTTAAACTGAATATGCTTCAGCACTGCAACATAGCTGAAAAAAAAAGGGGAAATGCAATTTTGGACTGCATTCATAGAAATACAGGTCCCAATTTATAGGAAATGTAGTTTCCATGATATACTGCATAACTCAGACTCCACCTTGAGTGTTGCGTTCAGTTCCAAGCATCCCCTTTTTAAAAACCCAGAGAGATTGTAAATAGTAATTGTAAAAAGTGCATGTTTAATTAGGGAATTAATTATATCTAGACCCCCTCCAATCGGGTTTCAGGCCTGGGCACAGCACGGAGACGGTGTTGGTCGCGTTGGTGGATGATCTCTGGAAGGCCCGAGACAGGGGTTGTTCCTCTGTCTTGGTCCTGTTAGATCTCTCAGTGGCTTTTGATACTGTCGACCACAGTATCCTATTGCGGCGGTTGGGGGGGTTGGGAGTGGGAGGCACCGTTTTACGGTGGTTCTCCTCCTTCCTCTCTGACCGCTCGCAATTTGTGTTGATGGGGGCAGAGGTCGACCCCGAGGCCCCTATTATGTGGGGTGCCTCAGGGGTCTGTGCTCTCGCCCCTGCTGTTCAACATTTATGTGAAGCCGCTGGGTGAGATCATCCGTGGTTTCGCGGTGGAGTTCCGTCAGTACGCTGATGACACTCAGCTGTACATCTCTACCCCGGGCCACCCCAACGAAGCCCTCGAAGTGATAACCCGGTGCCTGGAGGCCGTGCGGAGTTGGATGGGTCTTAACAGGCTTCGTCTCAGCCCGATCAAAACCGAGTGGCTGTGGTTTCCTGCACCCGGATACAGCCAGCTTATTCCGTCGCTGGCCGTGGGGGGAGAAATTTTGACTCCCATGGAAAGGGCTCGCAATCTGGGTGTTCTCCTGGACGTATGGCTGTCTTTAGAAGATCACATTACGGCCGTCGCCAGGGGGGCCTTTTGTCAGATTCGTCTGATTTACCAGTTGCAGCCCTTTCTGGATCTGGACGCACTTTGCACAGTCACTTCTGCCCTCGTCATCTCCCGCTTGGACTATTGCAATGCTCTCTACATGGGACTCTCCTTGAAGAGTGTCCGGAGGCTGCAGTTGGTCCAGAATGCGGCCGCGCGGATGATCTTGGGAGCCCCTCGGAGCTCCCATGTAACACCGCTCCTGCGTGTGCTGCATTGGCTTCCTGTGGCCTTCTGGATCCAATTCAAGGTGGTATTGATCGTTTTTAAAACGCTCCATGGCTCAGGACCTGGGTACTTACGGGACCGCCTGCTGCCATCAACAGCCTCCTGCTGCCCAGTGCGCTCCCACAGGGTTGGCCTCCTCGGGGTTCCGCCACCTGGTCGTTGCCGGTTGGCGGCCCCGAGGGTGCGGGCCTTCTCTGTGGGGGCTCCCTCCCTTTGGAACGATTTGCTCCCGGAGATACGGGCCATTACCGACATTCAGACCTTCTGGCGCACAGTAAAGACCCTGTTTTTTCAACAGGCCGGCCTGGCCCAGTAACGATTTTTGGGGTTTTTAAAACTTGGTATTTTAAATTTTTTAAATTTTAAATTTTTTATTAGTTTTATATTCTCAAATTGTATATTCGGCCTCTAATGTAATTGTTTTTAATTGTATATATTGTTTTTGTTTTTAGTTGGCTGTACACCGCCCCAAGTCCCTTTTTTGGGAGAGGGGGCGGTATAGAAATTTAATAAATAAATAAATAAAATTGGAAACAAGACCTTCATAAGGAGAGATTGAGGAAACCAGAAATATTTAGCTGGAAGAAGAGACAGTTAAGGAAGGGAAATGAAAGTGCTTTTTAAATACTTGGAGGAAAGTTACAGTGACCAAGATCTCTTCTCACTCTCCCTGCTATTAAGGACACAAAATACTGGAAGAACTTCCTAACATGAAGCACATTTTGGCAACTAAAGCAGAGCTGGGATCTTTTCATGAGAGGCAAAAGGCTGAGCAGGGAGTGCTTTAATTTGATGCTAGGGCTGGTTTTGATTGCCCAATTAGCTTCTTCTGATTCTTGTGTGTATGAACATTTATGACTAAAACATATAGTGTACCTGATTGTGATAAATGCAATTTAAAACCATTAATGGAATTCAAATCACATTGCAACAAGGAAGAAAATTAACAATAGAAGAAAATATTTGTAGGTCAAGATGGAAGTGTAGAATCTTTGGTGCTCTCTGAGCTTGGTTGTTTTCTTGCAGATGTTGGATATAATGAAATGACTTTGGAAAACAAGCAAGCTCAAAGGGGCATCAAGTATTCCAAAGAGAAGTAAGATTATTTTTTCAATATCTCCAGCTACCTTATATATTCTTACGTTGCGTGAATGTAAGATTGCATAGCATTTCCAAATGGCTACAGATTTTGAAAGGTCCATTTAAAAAATAATAGATATTGCAGCCTGCCTCGGTAGCACTATTTCCCCTCCATCATTGTTTCATTTAATCCAACTGGTCCGTCAAATTTATTTGAAACCTTAAATTCCTTTTAAAGCTCACTTATGAGATGACAGGTTGTTTTCAACTTTTTCAGCTACATTTACCATTATGGCCAGCCAGATGTGATCCAGCAATTCAGAGGCATCTTAAGAGGGGGGAGAGGGAAGGCAGGTGTTAGAGGCAAATCACAAAAGAGCTTTGGGACACCAGTTTGGCCCCTTTTGGATGTGCATCATTGTTTCACATGCACATATGAAAAGATGGAGCTTGCATTGTGACAGCAGGGTGATGCTTTTCTCCTTTTGACAAAAGCAGGGGACTTTGTGGCTGCCTTTGCAAACATGCCTGGATAATTTAAAAAAAAAGGAAGTAAATGGAGGCAAAGTTAAAAAGGGGAAAGTGTGAATTTATTTCACATGCAGGGCCTTTGTCTTTGATTTAGGAAGAAACAGAATTAAAAAGAGACTATCATTCCAGTATCCAGTTGATCTTACTTGGAAAAAAGTCCAACTCTCTGCTAGTGACATACGATTTGGATTATGATGGGCATCTGATGGAATTAATAAGTGAAGAGCGGGAAAATGCCTGCTGCCTTGTCTGTGTGTTGATGTTCTTTCTTCTGCCTTGCAGACATGGGACAGTTTACTGTTTCCCCTACCTTTTGTCCAAGCTTGGTGTTTGATTTCTGCACATGCAGAATATTGCAAACAGCATATTTTAAGAAGTGGAGCAGGGGAAGTCTGCTGTGATTCTCTTTGATTTATCAGCTGGTATTTTTTCCCCCTTTGTAATAGTCACGGCAGCTTCTAGTTGCAATTTTCTTCTAGGTCCTGGCTATTAAACTGAGGAAGACACAATGGATCTGGCATATATCTGTGAGTGGGAGAAGCGTCCAAAGAGTAACCACTGCCCATCCATTCCACTGGTCTGCGCCTGGTCTTGTCGCAATTTGATTGCTTTCACCACAGACCTCAAAAATGAGGAGGAAAAAGGTATTTCCTACTACGTTGGTTTCTTTGCCACTGAGATTACTCTTAATACATTCTGGAATATGAAGATAGCTGCTGAAATTGTTTTAATATTTTAATATTGTTTTAAGATTTTAACCAGTTTGGTCTAATATTTAAGGCACCAAGCTGTAAACCAGGAGACTATGACTTGCCTTACATGTGAAAACTGACTGGGTGACTTTGGGCCAATTACCAGGAGGTTGGGAGTTGTAGTCCCACTTTTGGCATGAAAACCAGCTGGGTGACTTTGGACCAGTCACTCACTCTCAGCCCAAACTCACCTCCCAGGGGTTGTTGTTGTGGGGAAAATAGGAGGAGGAGAAAGTATTGTATGCCACCCTGAGTTATTTATAAAAAATAAAGGTGGGATATAAATAAATAAAAGTTGCTCACAAACAGGAGGAAGATCTATTTGATATGTTCACTGACTTATTTATAAAAATAATAAAGGCGGGGTATAAATAGATAAATAAGAGAATATGAAGAAATGGATAATCTTGTACCAAACGTAAGGGTCAGCCCATTAAATAGCCTCAATCTGATAATGGTGAATTTATTGCATTTTCTTGGCTTTCCCAGAGAATTGGGCAGATTACATAAATTAATGGATGGTTCCAGAGGCAATCTGCTCTTGAATCCTAGATGGGCAACAGACTATAGCTGTTGCTTTCTCCACCATGAAAGGTTTTTGGTGCTGAGGTCAAAGATCCAGGCTACTGGCAGATCTTCGTGTTATTTTGAATACAGGTTCTCCTAGACTTACGACCACAACTGAGCCCAAATTTTCTGTTGTTAAGTGAGAAATTTGATGATGTTAAAATGGAGTTTTATCCCATTTTACGACATTTCTTACCACTGTAGTTAAGTGAAGTTGTTAAGTTAATAACCTGATGGGTTAAATGAACCTGGATTCCTCATTGACTTTGCTTGTCAGAAGATCGCAAAAGGTGATTACATGACTCTGGGACACTGCAACTGTCATAAATATGAGTCAGCTGCCAAGCGTCTGAATTTTGATGATATGACCATGGGGATCCTGGAAAGATTATAGCTGTGAAAAATGGTCGTAAGTTACTTTATTCAGTGCCATTGTAACTTTGAACAGTCACTAAATGAATTGTTGTAAGTCGAGGACTACCTGTAGTCCATTGTAGATGTGGGGAACCAGAATGGAAAATCTGCCCATTATTATTATTATTTCTCCATTTTGAGCTGGAAATGAATCTAGAGCAGAGGGAATCTGAGAAGGAGATTGCTCCGAACCTCCCTCAATCTTAAATCCAACTTTGTCATCTCCTTTACTCTACCTGATCTCCAAGCAGCTGCAATGTTAATTCTAAATAATATTTTCTCTCCTCTAGTGCTTTCTCATCCATCTGTCCGGAGTCCAAGTAATACACCCATAGCAAACAAAACTCCAAGGCAGGTAGATTCCTCAAAGAACAGTTTTATTGGATACATCATATTGGCACAGTTTTGGTGAAAATTGACTTATGAAGGTTCCCGCGGTTTTCACCGAAAAGTTTTCCCCTTTCCCCAAACAATAAGTCACATGGTCCAATCAAGGTGCTATCCGGTTGCCTGGTAACATCACTCCTCTCTCTGATCAGGTGTGAGAATGTTCTTGGTTCTCAGGAGAAAGTATTTTGTTTTGGCTACAAACCTCAGCTACCTCTATTCCCCCCTCCCTATCCCTCAGCTCCAGTGTGGCAATATTGAAGCTTCAAAATGGCTTCAGTAAAATCAGCTTCAGGGTTGACACCATCTATGTCACTTTTTTTCTTTTATTTCCTTCCTCAGACCTCACACATATGGTCCACATCCTTGACACAGAACATCCGTGGGACGTCCACTCCATCAATTCTGGGCACATTGAAATAATCACCTGTTTGGAATGGGATCAGTCAGGTAAAGAAGGATAGCTGTAGCTTGGTGCACCTGTTTGACCTGAAGACCTCAAGTTCATTTCATGGCACTTGTAAATAAAAAGTGTCTCCATCACTGGATTGCCTGGGAAGATCTTAGTTTTTCCAAAAAAAACCTTGCACTGTCAGAATGAGTTGATGAAATTAATATTAAAGATCCATTTCTTCAGGCTGGTACTTTCCAATTTTTTTAGAGAGAGTGCCAAGATGGGGAAGGGTGGTGTTAAGGCTCCGACTAACAAACCCAAGCAAATCAGAACTCTGGGATTTGACTCCTTCTCAAAGGTCCTCTTTATTGAGTACATCATATCAGCACAGCTTCAATGGAAATCCAATTCTAAATCTTTCCTGTGGTTTAAGTATAATTAAATTAGGAAATAACCCCATCCCCAAGTGTCACAGGTCAGGTTGGCCAGTTGGGTTCATTGGTGGGTTCTTCGGGCACTCCTTCCCAAACCTTATCAGTTGCCAGTAGAGATGACCTTGGTTCTTCTGAGAAAACTCTTTGTTGTGTCTAACAATGCATTCCAACCTCCTTCCCCTCCCTCCCTTCCCACTATGTGTGGCAACTGAGGAACAGAAAGATAGCTGCAGCCAGGTTCTGTTTGACGTTGACAGGTGGTTTATATTATTAGCTGCCCAGCTGACCTTGGCTGATTCCAGAAGCTATTTGAATGGGAAACCACCAGCAAACTTCACGGTTGTAGACTGTTCATAAAATATCCTAAAAGAAAGCATGGGCAAACCATATCTGGGTTGTTGCCAAGATGATTACATGGCTACGTCCATGTAAAGGAGCATGACATTGACTTTGATGAAAGAATACAGGGACCATTAAGAGACTATAAATGACAATTCAATCCTGGGAGGGAGAAGAGGACATGAGAAAGGGACTCAAAATAACCCTACCCTGCTGTTTGATATAAGAGGGTGCAAGGAAAGTGGCAGTCTTTCAAGATTCTGCTATTATAACCTATGATGATAAAATATCATTTCGCTAAATCCTTGTGAAGTCTCTTTCATGATATTCCCTAAATCAAAAAGTCCATGAAAGAAAATCTATTTTTAAGACAACGTTCAAATATGCGAGATCAATTAATTCCATTTTATACCTAGAGGATGGGCCTGTCTTTCCCTTGATTGGTATTCTGACTTCATTCATTCATATATATATATATATATATATATTTGGCTGCAGGATCCAGACTTCTCTCTGCTGATGCTGATGGGCACGTCAAATGTTGGAGTATGATGGACCACCTGGCCAACAGCTGGGAGAGCGAGGTGGGCAGTGAAGTGGAAGGAGACCCAGTAGTGGCACTTTCTTGGCTGCACAATGGGGTGAAACTGGCTTTGCACGTGGAGAAGGTAAGCAGGCTAATTAAAGGTTGCTATTCTATAGGTAGTCCTCAGCTTACATCCATTCGTTCAGTGACCGTTCCAAACTCTGGCTCTCATAACCTGGGTGCCTGGCTTGTGGTTAAAACATCGCAGTGAGCTGCAGTCACATGATTGGCAATTGCAACCTTCTCTGCCAGCTTCCAGCAAGCAAAGTCAATGCTGCGACGGTTGTAAGTGTCATAGGTCACTTGTTTCAGTGCCGTTATAACTTTGAGCAGTCCCTTAAATGAATGGTTGTAAGTCAAGGACCACCTGTGATATTCTTCATAATCAATCATCTCTCTTAAATATCTTTTATTTCCCTCTGTCCTTAGTCTGGAGCATCCAATTTTGGTGAGAAATTCTCCCGGGTCAAGTTCTCCCCATCATTGACTCTCTTTGGGGGGAAACCTATGGAGGGCTGGATCGCAGTAACCATCAGTGGGCTGGTCACCGTCTCACTGCTGAAGCCCAATGGACACGTGCTGACTTCCACGGAGAGCCTCTGCCGCCTGCGCTGCCGAGTGGCCTTGGCTGATATTGCTTTCACCGGCGGAGGCAACATTGTGGTGGCCACATCAGATGGCAGCAGTGCCTCTCCAGTCCAGTTCTACAAAGTCTGTGTCAGTGTGGTGAATGAGAAATGTAAGATTGACACAGAGATCCTCCCCTCCTTGTTTATGCGCTGCACCACAGACCCAGCTCGGAAAGACAAATATCCTGCAATCACCCACTTGAAATTTTTAGCACGGGACATGTCTGAGCAGGTGAGGTCCTTGGGGTTTCCCTCTCCAGTCCTAGCTGCCTCTTCCTTCTAGCTCGGGGGTCTTCAAATTGACAGCGTTAAGACTTGTGGACTTCAACTCCCAGAATTCCTTCTCCAGTCATAATAGCTCAGGATTCTGGGAGTTGAAGTCGACAAGTCTTCAGCTTGCCAAGTTTGAAGATCCTTGTTCTAGCTACTCGGCCATGTCTAGATTAGCCAGTTGAAGGCAGATCAGATAGTAAAGAATCTGGGGAACCTTATGCAGAAACATGGAAGGAGTAGATATTCTTAGTCCATATGGAAGGAAATGATAGCAGTCTTGAATTTGCCGGTAGTCCTTGACTTATGACCAGTTACTTAGCAATTGTCCCAAATGTGCTTTTTCAAGAGGCAACTGGACTTTTCAAGAGGCAACTGGACTCTTTGAAGAAGCTTCTTGGATGAGAAGTAAAACTTCCTTCAAGGAAAAGCCAAGAAAGTCCAGTTGCCCCTTGAAAAAGCATCTTTGGGACAACCATGACCTGGATGACTGACATTTGCTTATTGATTGTTCAAAATTGCAGTGGATTTCCACAGGAGTACTTACGACCTGAAGTTCGGATGGTTGCCATCTGCACCAAGGCCATATGACCACATTGCATTTGGTAGCTAGCCTCTTATCATTTATAGTGGCCGGTGATCATATGACTACATTTTATCACGTTTTTGCTGAAAACCAGCATTTACGTCCCTTTTTGGCAAAACTGGATTTTGGCAAACAACGGTTTCATTTAATGGCTACAGTGTTTGCTTAATGACTTCTGCAAAAAAGGTTGTAAAACTGGGCCATGTGACCCATTTTATGACCATCACAACTGATGACCATAATAGGCAATCTCCATTAGAGTTATAAGTGGAGGGTTACCTGTATTATGGAAAAAGAGCAGAGAACTCTTTTTCACCCCAGGAGCTCCATGCAATTTCTCACACACACACGTATCAATGTATAGAGATGCTTTCTTCTCACCATAATCTTTGCCTTCCTCTAATTAACTTTGAATTTTAAACAGGTGCTAGAGCCAATATTGGGCATTCCAGAACAATGTTTCTCAGGCTTGGGGACTTTTCAGATGTGTGGACTTCAATTCCCAGAATTCCCCAGCCAGTCAGCATGCTGGGAGCTGAAGTCCACATAGCTTAAAGTTCTCATGTTTGAGAAACATTGTTCTAGATCAGGGCTGTCAAACTCGCATCGCACATTGGCCACACCCCCGCCCACTTAGCAAAGAGAGAAAAAAAAAACTCGGAATGCTGGCAGGGAATTCTGGGAATTGAAGTCCACACATCTTAAAGTTGCTAAGGTTGCTAACATTGTTCTACCTGGCCTTCCTTCCTTCTCCAGATGCTGCTGTGTGCCTCCAGTCAGAACAATAGCATTGTGGAGTGCTGGTCACTCCGGAAAGAAGGACTGCCGGTTAACAACATTTTTCAGCAGATTTCTCCCACAGGTGAGTCAGGTATCAGATGTAGAAAGAAAGCAGCAGAAAATGGCCTCTTCTTCTCATTAGGTTGAAGTCATCTTGGATTCCTGAATGGTCAGACTGGGGAGTTTGAAATCTGTGAATTCTAGCCCAAGCAATGAGACAGAAAAAACATAGACAGAACCTTGCGGGACCAGGACAAATTCTTGGCCCAAAGTCACCCAGCCAGCTTTTGTGCCTAAGGCGAAACTAGAATTCTGCTTGTGTTAAATTTATGTTTACCGACTAGAATTATGCTTCTCCCATATGAATAACATCCTTGCTTTTCATAGATGTGGTTCTGTTGCCAATGAAAAAATTGCTCTTTTCTTTCCAGCTTTCCTTCTATTTATCTCCCTCATCACAGCTCAGCAGGAGCAGTTTTTCTAACTGAGAGCAATCAAACCAACAGGTGATGTTTAATTGTTGCCTTTGCACAGGAAATCACTTGGCAACAGATTCTCATCACAGTCATTTTCCTCTGGAAATGAGCTTCTTTTGATTCTTCCCCAGGCGAGAAGCTATTAAATTGGAACATCTTGACCTGGCAAATTCGAAGCTGAATTTCTTCTCCTTTTGCTTAGAAACAATACATTTGATAAATTTGAAGAAGGCGCTGGTATCATTTTGAAAAAAAAAAAAAAACCCAGGCCGGATGTGTCATGTGCAGGTCACGCCTACCACAGCTCCGCAAAGGGGACAAATATTGCGAAATGTCACGTGATGGCAACGTGACACCGCGAGTTTGACACCCGTGTAGTACACTCATACAGTTTCTTCCAACCAGGCCTCTTCAGAAATTTCAGGACTACAGTTCCCTGAATTCTGAGCAGCCAGCACACCCAAAGAATTCTCAGTATCCCTGCTGCTCAGAATTCTGGGAATTGCAGTCCCAAACACATCTAGTAATCTGATTGTGCTAAATATAAAGGAAGGAAGTTCCATTGCCAAATGCTTTTCTGCAGTACTTTAATTATCCTCTTCCTCTTCATTTCTAAGTTGGGGACAAGCCACCGATGATCTTAAAATGGCGGATCCTTTCAGCCACTAATGACCTGGACCGAGTTTCTGCTGTGGCATTACCCAAACTGCCAATTTCTTTGACCAGCACCGATTTGAAGGTAGCAAGTGACACCAAGTTCTACCCGGGTTTAGGTGAGGAAAGTTTTTCTTGGACGTCTAGTCTTATCAGATAGGCAAAAAAAAAAAAAAAACTAGTGTTGTGGTGACACGGTTGTTATATTGCAGTATTGCAGGCTAATTCTGCTCACAGCCAGGAGTTGATGCTGACGGGCTGAAGATTGACTCAGCCTTCCATCCCTCTGAGGTCGGTAAAATGAGGACCCAAATTGTTGGGGGCAATAGGCTGATTCTGTAAACCACTCAGAGTGTGTTAAATCAGGGGTCCCAAACCCCTGGTCCGTGGCCCATTCTGAACCGGGCCATGGAAGTGATGGACGAGCGCACACACGAAACCATCCCTTCTCCCCCCGCCCTGCCACCTCTGCCAGTCCGCCCAGCTAGAAAGGTTGGAGGCAGCTGCTTTAAAGTACTATGGAGCAGTATATAAGTTTAAGTACTATTGCTAGTGTAATCCATTCTTGGAAAGTTCCAAGGTTCCCCCATGCCAATTTCAAAGCTGAACCTCTTACTTCCTGCCGACCGCAGGGGAGTGACCAGTGGACTTCAAATCTAGGTCGTATGTAACCCCCAGATAGCTCCATCAGAACTTCAAAGGGTCACTAAGAGACCAGTCCTAAGTTGAGAACTACCTGTACATCAAACTGTCTTTCGTGAGAAAATTATAGATGTCTAAAAGTGGGATATCAAGACTTGGGAATAATAGATGCATCTTTTTTCAGATCCTAATTTGAACTTTAGTTACTTACCAATTAGTAATTTGTCATTAATACTTAGTTGTGAGCAGAAATGTCTTCCAACAGTGATGTTGGGTTGGCTTGCTCAGGGGATAAAATATTAGAATGTTCCAGAAGGAATACAGCCTTACTTCTCCCGGTAAACCATTTTAAAAATCCCTTTGCAATTTACTCACCTGTGTTGCAGGCCTGGCGCTTGCTTTCCACGATGGCAGCGTCCACATCATCAACCGCCTCTCCTTGCAAACCATGGCGGTGTTTTACGGCTCCACCTCACAGCGCCCGGTGGATGACCAGGCCATCAAACGGCAGAGAACTTCGGGGCCTCTGGTCTACTTCAAAGCAATGCAGATGTCTTGGACTTCGCTGGCCTTAGTTGGGGTTGATAGCCATGGAAAGGTACATTTATCTTTAAAAATAGATCCCCTCAGTATTCAAAGCAGGGAGGCCAAGAAAACGTTTTACAGGTATTCCTCAAGTTATAACCATTTGTTTAGTGACCGTTCAGAATTACAACGGCTGTGAAAACAGTGACTTAAGGCCAGTTTTCACACAACCATTGCAGGATCCCCATGGGGACTTGATCAAAATTTGAGCGATTGGCAACTGCCATGTATTTATGACAGTTGCACTGTCCTGGGGTCATTGTCTGATCACCCCTTGTAACCTCCCCAACCAGCTTCTGACAAGCAAAGTCAATGGGGGAAGCCAGGTTTGTTTAACAACTGCATGATTCACTTAATATCTGTGGCAAAAAGGTCATATAAAAATGGGGCACAACTCACTTAAGGAAACTGCTTAGCAACAGAAATTTGGGGCACAATTGTGGTCGTAAGTCAAGTATTTCTTGCAGTTCCCCTTTTTCCAAAACAAAAACATAAAATCCTCTCACCTGCTTCCAGATTTGGAGACAGCCAAAATGTCTCCAAGGCATCAGGCATCTCTGTCTCCCTGTGTTGTTTTTCACAGGGGCATCTCATTTTTGTGAGCTGATGCGCCCTGTATTCTGAAGATGAATGTATGAAGAGTTTTATTGGTCTCCACAGCTGGCTTTCGAATGATAACATTCGATCTGCACATTTTAACTTTAACATGTTAAGCCCTGCAATTAATAGCTTATTTGCTCCCTCCACCATGAATCCGAGTAACTTCCTTTTAAAGGCCTTTAAATGATTGACTATCTCTACAGCTTGTTGCAGGGAATTCCAAGTCCAACATTTTGTAAGCTAAGGGAAGTGCCCCTTTGCTTTGTTTATGTATTTAACTAAAAAGTCCCTCATTTTCTCTGAGACCAACCTGGGCAGAACAATGAATTATTGCCAAACCTGGGAGGCCAGATAGCTCAAACAAATGAGTCAAGCTTCACAATTGGGCAAGCAATGTAGCAGCTCCCTGGTTCAAACGAGCAGAATCCTGGAAAGTGCCCAGCATTAATCTTGTCAGAGGGTGTTATAAAAAAAAAAAAACCCAACCATTGAGTAGGGACATAAACACCCCACCTTTCCTGGAAGATGGAGGTGCATCTGACATGTCATTTCTAACTGTCCCCTTGCTCTCTGCAGCTTAGCATGTTCAGGATCTCTCCCTCCATGGGGCATGTTCTGGATATGAATATTTCCCTCCGTCACTTGCTTTTCCTGTTGGAGTACTGCATGGTGACAGGATATGACTGGTGGGACATCCTGCTTCACGTCCAGCCCGGCATGGTGCAGAATCTGGTGGAAAAGCTGCACGAGGAATACATGCGCCAGAATGCCGCCCTGCAGCAGGTGAGTTCCCATCTTTGAAACCTGCTTTCAATTTCAGCTACTAAAATTGTTGGCTGAGCAGATACAAAAATAGCCAGGGAAAAGATTGAAGCCTGTTATTCTATGATTCTATGAAATGGGTCCCTCGTCAGTCAAGGGGAGTGCTGATTTACCATCAGCTTATCAGGTGCTTAGGAGCCGAGGGCTTGACAGCACAAGGAAACAACAGCCAATCGTTGGCCGTCAACACACCAATCAACCAATAGGAAGGCGCCACATAAATTCGGCTCACAATAGCCCAAAGCACATATTCCAGTAGAGGGAAGATCTCTGAAGATGGGCTCCACCACGAATCCAAAAGCTCGGAAGAGTAAACCTCTGGTCCCGGTGAGTGACCCAGATTGGATCATGCAACATTATCCTGGGACACCTATGTTTGCCTTCATTCATGCGTTCCCATCTTGTTTCCCTCGTGGGATTCTGCTTAAAAGTAAGTCAGACTTCCCCTCTCCTCCCATGGTCATATGACCACATTTCGGATGCTTGGCAACTGGCTCGCATTTACAACTAGTGTCCTGTGGGGTTTTTTTTTGGCCATTCTTTCTTCAGGAGAATGAACTTGCTTAATGACCACATTATTCACTTAATGACTATGTGATTCGGACTGACAGCTTCATGATCGGCCTAATGCCGTGATGGCAAACCTATAGCCACAGGTGGCACGCAGAGCCCTTTGTGCCAGCATGCGAGCCGCAGGCAAACTTACCTCAGTGTGCATGTGCGTGCCTCACAGCTGATTTTTTTGGCTGGTTTGAGGCCTTTTTCGGCCTCCCAGAGTCTTGAAAAAAAGCCTCTGCAAGCTTTACAGGACGAATAATAGGCCTATTTCGTCACTTCCTGTAATACTGGAAGTGATGAAACGGGCCTATTATTCAGCTTGCAAAGCCTGCAGAGGCTTTTTTCAAGCCTCTGGGAGGCTGAAAATCAGCTGTGAGGTGTAGTACAGGTAAGGGGGCGGCGGCAGGGGGGGATTGCACATGCATGCACAGAGGGTGGGGGGCGCATTACCTTCTGGGTGCTGGCACACATGCACACAAGTGCGTGCACAATTTTTGGCACAGGAGCCCAAAAAGGTTAGCCACCACTGGCCTAATGGCTGCGGTAAAAACAGACAATTATGATCAACAACTTATGGCTGAAATTCCATTCCCATTTGTGGTCATAAGTCGAGGAATATCTGTGGAGGGCTTTTTAGGTAATAATTGAATTGTACCTGGAAACTAATTGGGGGGGGGGGGGCAGCACAACTCACAGAATAGTGATGTTATCTGGGCATATAATGGTGCTTGGACTCAGTCTGTTGCATGTTTAAACCATGGTTTCACCAGGATTAAATCATGGTTAGCCAAGTGTGTTTGGAGGAAACCTTTTGGGGTCAGAGAAACCTGAACTGCCAGAAGTGAACCAGTGTCATTTCTTGACTTTAATGTGTGAAGGTCCTTGCTGAAAGGAGCAGCGTTCTCAGGGCTGATCACGTCCTTCCTTTGACAGGTTCTGTCCACGCGCATCATTGCCATGAAAGCCTCACTTTGCAAGCTCTCCTCCAGTACGGTGGCACGCGTGTGCGACTACCACGCCAAGCTCTTCCTGATCGCCATCAGTTGTACGCTGAAATCCCTGCTCCGGCCCCCAGTCCTCAACATGCCCGACAAGACCCCTGGAGACAGGCTGACTGAGATCTGTGCCAAGATCACCGATATAGGTATGTTCAAAAAGGCTGGTCCTCTCTTAATCTGCTAGATCAGGGATCGTCAACCTTTTGGACCTCAGGGACCATCAAACTCATAATTTTAAATCCTGCGGACCACTTGTTGACATTTTCCCAGGGTCTCTGCAGAGACCCTGGGAAAATCCCAAAAAAGTCTGCAGGAAAATTCCTGCACCCCGTTTCCCTAACGATCGATCATTCTTTATTTGGGATTGCAAAATACTGTCTCCAGCTCTGTTCTCAGGGGGGGAGAGAGAGAGAGAGACTTTTGGCTTCATGCAAGGAAAGCATCACAAGCAGCAGAAGTCTTTCTTTCTCTCCCGCAAACTCTGCCATAAATGAGTCTTTGTGAGGCTTGTCTTCCCAGCGCAGCCTCTTGGAGCAGGATGCCTCGCAGGGTCCCAAAGACTCATTTCTGGCGGATTTTGGGGGAGAGAAAGAAAGACTTTTTGCTGCTTTCCTTGCGTGCAGCCAAAAGAAGAAGAAGAAAGCAGTAGAAGAAAGAAGCGGAAAGAAGCAGCCGGGTAGCCAGGTCAGGAGCGTCGGGCAAATGGGGCAAGCTCCCCCACTCCACCCTTTCCCCCCTCCCCTCACTACTTCGTGTTGTTCGCAATGCAAGTGATGCAAGCCTTGCATTCCCATGGGCCATGTGGATGGCACAGCCTTGTGTTCCTGCACAGCCTGGATTAATTGCTTTGGAGGGTGCTTTGAGGGTGACATTTCTCTGCGGACCACCAAAATTTTCTCACCGAGCACCAATGGTCCCTGGCCCACTGGTTGGTGACCACTGTGCTAGATTTTCCAAAGGAGGAAAAAAAAAAAGAGCTCATTTTAAAAGTTCTCTAAAAAGTTACCCACGTATGGTAGAAGAATCAAAACGTTCAAGCTCCAGGATTGAAGCCTTGTCTGTTATTTTGTGAGCATCAACCGCACACAAAAAGAGCGGACTTTCAATTGCATCACCATAGCCACCATTTTGACTTTTTTTTTAACCATCAGGTGGACCAGTGTTTCCCAACCTTGTCAACTTTGAGATATGTGGAGTTCTAGAATTCCCCAACCAGCATAGGTGGTTTGAATTCTGGGAGTTGAAATCTATGTATCTTAAAGTTGCCCAGATTGGGAAACACCGCAAAAGACAATTTTGTAGTTAAAAGTGGTATTTTGACATTCTCCTCTGATAATGTCAACGTTGTTTGATTTGCAAAATTGACCTTCTAGTATTACGTACTCTCTTCTTAGTTAAAATATGCCATGCCTGCTTGATTTTTAATAATATCTATATCACAGAGAACCAAATAATTCCAAAGTTTCTCATTACTGCTTTTTATTCTCTTATTTTATGTAAAAATAAAAGCAAGGGATTATGGAAATTGTAATCCAAAATGCTTCATGGGCCTAAAATAGAAATGTCCTCAATCAGGGGCCAATCCTGCTGATGAGATGGACATGACTGATTGATCATAGAGTTGGAAGGACTCATCGGGTCCAGTCCCTCTTGCACTGCAGAGATTCACTATACCAGAATTCTGGGAGCTGAGGTCCCTACATCTTCAAATTGCCAAGATTGTGACTGTGCTACACTGTCCCTGAAAGCCAGGATTGAAGCCTTGTCTGTTACTTTGTGAGCATCAACGCACACAAAAAGGGCGGACTTTCAATTGCATCACCATAGCCACCATTTTGACTTTTTTTTTAACCATCAGGTGGACCAGTGTTTCCCAACCTTGTCACCTTTGAGATATGTGGAGTTCTAGAATTCCCCAGAAGACATTAATTTGAAACCTATTTCAGGGCTGTCAAACTCGCGGTCCAGGGGCCGGATGTGTCATGCGTTGGCCACATCCCCAGTTTAGCAAAGGGGAAAAAAGTCCCGATATGTCCCATGCCATGACAATGTGAGTTTGACACCACTGCTCTATTTGAAACCCCTCCAGTGAAGGGGCAGAAACCATTCCATGCACTGACCTGATCCACTGATTGACAGTTCTTCCTAATGTCTAATCTCTATCTCCTTGAATTTCCTCCTATTGATCCTTCCAGATATCGACAAAGTGATGATTAATTTGAAGACAGAAGAATTTGTGCTGGAGATGACCACCTTGCAATCTCTCCAGCAACTGATCCAGTGGGTTGGGGACTTTGTGCTCTATTTGCTCGCCAGTCTCCCGAACCAGGTGAGCCTCACTAGTGCAGCAGAGATGCCCCATGATGCTCTTTGCTTAATGGAGGGTAAACTTTTGGGTCAAATTCACCATTTGAGTTCTAATATTGACAGTTACCGACTGTTTAAAGTGAGGCCTTTTCTTGTCCTTTACATAGCAGAGAAAGGAATGCCTCTTCTCAGTGGTGCCTCTCCTCAGGGGCCCATCTCTTTTCAGTTGCCACATATATAATACGAAGACTGTAGTTACGGTTTTGATCAGACTATCAAGAAAACCTCCACTCCAGAAAACCTCCACTCCAACAAATAACTCCGAGACAGACATCCTCCCAAAATTTCTGTTTATTTGGATAGTAAACTGGCACATCTGGGGAATCCCGAATCTGAAAGTTCCAGGTGTTCTTGCAATAAATAAAAATTACAAATCCACCCCCTGCACCCATCGTCGCATCACATGCCCTAATCACCATCCGTCCCAACTTGAGACATCCCCTCACCCAGGTGCAGAAATAACATGACCTTGACTTAGAAGAAAAATGCTATGATGTCTAACCACATACACTCTTAAGAAATTTCCCCCTCCCATTTTCCCAGGCTCAAGAATGTGGCAGTGTGGAAGCGTCTGGTGTCAATATGGCTTCCAAAGCTGACACAGACATTATGTTTGAATCAGGAATCTTGACTTAGCGTATAATAATACATGCTGCTTTAATAATAATAATACATGGTCTTTGTTTTACTCTGCACAAATCCCAACAAACGAACAAATCAGGAAGAAAGAGTTTCATCATATATGAAGCCCATTATTATGGGCTTATGGTTTATTGAACCAAAATGAACAAGACTGCTGTGTTTCCAACTTGGCAACTTCAAGATATGTAGACTTCAGCTGCTAGAGTTTCCCAGCCTGCCTGAATCATGGGAATTGAAGTGTAGATACCTAAAAGTTGCCAAGTTTGAAAAACATTGGGATAGAATTATAAGCCAGCTTTTAATGAGAAGGTTGTTTTGGATTATTTTTTGCCTTCAAGTGAATGTTGACTCCTGGCAAGTGCCTTTGGAGGTTTTGCAGTTTTCTTGACAAGATTTCAGTAGTAGTTTGCCATAGCCTCTTTCCTAGGGCTGAGAGAGGTGAGAAGGTCACTCAGCTGACTTCATGCTTCAAACAGGACTGGAATTCTTAGTCTTCCAGTTTCTTAACCATTACATCAAAGTGGCTTAGTTTATGCAGTGTATTTAATGATTTTTATGGATTCAGCTGTTACACAAAAATATCCTTTCTTGCTTGTTTATCCTAAAAAGTAAACAGAGCACATGTACTGATATACTACCCCATTTAAACCCTGGCTAATTAAACCAGGATTCCTAGCTTCAAGTGTTGTATCCAGTGCAAGTGTTATCTCTTTCTGCTGAATATTTTATTTCTTATTTATGCAGATTTGCTTTGCTTACTGAATCAGTTAAAACTGCATTATTTCATTAGCTGAGATTTCTAAAACTGAAGCATTCCTAACTATTTAACCCTAGTACCTATAACCAAGAAAAGTCAGACGGGCCCGTCCCAGAGAGCCATTGCTGGTTAAGAGAGACAGTTTGGCAGCCCTCAACCCTTTATCCCCAATCCTGCCTTGATGATTATGAGTAACCTCATTAGAAACAATGGGTTTGCTCTGGAAATCAAAGCAGAGGCAGAATTTCCAAGGATGGGAAGATAGGGATATTTAGGGATATTTAAGAGCTGCGGTGACACAGTGGTTAGAATACAGTCTACTTCTGCTGCCTGCTGCCTGCTGGCTGCCAGCCATTTGCAGTTCGATTTTGACCAGGCTCAAGGTTGACTCAGCCTTCCATCCGTCCGAGGTGGGTAAAAGGAGGACTCAGATTGTTGGGGGCAAAATGCTGACTCTGTAAACCACTTAGAGAGAGCTGTAAATCACTATGAAACAATATATAAGTCTACTGTCATGCCCTTGTTGGAGTCTGATTCTGAGGGGGAAATTGAGGAGTTGACAGGGAGCGGGAGTGTGGCTCCAGTGGCTGTGGAAGAAATGGGGGAAGAGCACAGTCTGGCTGGCCATTCAGAGGAAGACCCAGGGCCATCCCCTCTTCATCCTAGGGCACGCAGGGAGGAACGGAGAAGGGAGCAATGTGTTTTATGGGAGAGGAAAAGGCCCTGATCCCTTTCATTTGTTGTAGCTGGAAGAACAGGATATAAGTGGGACATTTTAAATAGCTCTTTGCTGGAAACTACCCCTGGAAACGTGCTTTATCTTGGTCGAGGCTTATCTGGGTTTTGACAGTCTTCCCAATTGTGTTGCTGCGTTATCTTGTGGAAGTTTGCAATTTATCATCCTGGCCTGCCGTGTTAACGACTCCTGTGTGGTTTGTGTTGGGTTTTTTTTTTTCTAATTATTTTTAGTTTTGGTTTGGGCTGCATTTACTCTCTTTGTAGACTGTTTTTGGAAGAGTTTGATATCAAGTCGAGGATAATTGGACATTGGGGCCCAAGTTGGAGGCATTAAAGGGAATTTATTCTACTTTTGTGACTGTTATTTTTGTCACGCCCCGGATCATCACATCTACTATTGCTATTGCTATTAACTCATAATGCAAATATTACGGTAGGTTCATTGTCACATTTGATGTAGGGTCATTGCTGTAATTCAAGCTCCTAATCAATTTGACTATTCCTTTTGTTCTATTGTAAGTCTACCGATAATGTCAGTTGTAGAATTGTGTGTATCATTTCAGCTTTGGACTACATCCAGGTTCCCTTTTTCTGCCTTTAGGGTTCTGGACCTGCATCAGGACCTGTTCGCCCAGGACACAGTTTCCTTCGGGATGGGGCCTCCCTGGGGATGCTCCGTGAGCTGATGGTCATGATCCGGATCTGGGGCCTCTTGAAGCCAAGCTGTCTTCCCATTTATACGGCCACGTCTGATACTCAGGACAGCATGTCCCTCCTCTTCCGGCTTCTTACCAAATTGTGGTTGTGCTGTGAGTAATCTGATGTGCTGCCAAACCGAGGGAGAGAGGTGGCTTGAAGGCGTAGAGCACAAAGAAATGGTGTGCAGACCATGAACCAAGTGTGACTCATTCAAAGCTCAGGAGCCATTTGAGCAGTTTGAGCTCAAAGCAAACCAATTCCAAGCATGGGTTTTGATCCACATTGTTTCAGTATTGGTGTCAACTCATAAAATATTTCTCTGGTCTTTTTAAAGATGCCAACAGAAAGGGAGGGGGGAGCAGTGCAGCAGCTTGCAAAACCGAAACTGCATTCCACAAATGTTTTCAAAGATAGTAACTAAGTGACTGAAGTTTCTGCCACATAAAATTCTAACTGGAGAGCATGATTGATGATTCTTGGCTATGGATGTGTCCCATTGGAGAATATGAATTATGATATACCTGGGGGAGGGAAACTAGGGTCAAGGGTGTCAATGAATTATGTGTCTCAGAATCGGCTAGCTGTCAAGATTCAGGCAGTTACCCCCATTTGAATCATGAGTCTTGAGCCAAACTTCCAAAACTTAAAAAGGATGTATTGGTTTGTGAGAAAAGCCCACGCACCCTTGTTTTCCACTGTAAGGTGATAAAGAAGGAGGCGAAATATGTGTAGGCCTTGACTTACAACAGTTCATTTAGTGACCATTTGAAGTTACAACGACACTGGAAAAAATGACTTAGGATCCTTTTTCACACTTAATGACTGTTGTAGTAGCCCCATGGTCAAGTGATTTACGTTTGGATGCTTGACAGCTGACTCACATTTCTGACAGTTGAAGTGTCCTGGAGTCATGTGATCCCCTTTTGTGACAGGCAAAATCTATGAGGTAGCCAGATTCACTTAACAACTATGTTACTAACTTAACATCTGCAGTGATTTACTTCACTGTGGCAAGGAAAGTCCTAAAATGGGGCAAAATTCTCACTTAGCAATATAAATTTTGGGCTCAATTGTGGTCGTAAGTTGAGGATGACCTATACTCCAGTCTGAGGCCCAGACTTGAGGAAAAAAAATAGCCATTTCTTTTCTTTGAAATGATTTTTTTAAAAAAACATTCCCACAAAACAATGGAAGTAACAATGATACATTTTTTTGCTGCCAGTCCAGGGGGTGGGATGCTACCGGTTCTGCCTGGTTCTAAAGAACCACTAGCTCTGAAGAGCAGCAGACAACGAACTGGTTCTGTGTTTGCTGCTGTTTGGCCCTCCCGCCTGCCCGGGCTCTTACCTGTCCTTTATTTCCTGCTTTTTCAACCTCAGCTGCTTTGCGCAGCATAGCTGAGGTTGAAAAAGCAGGAAAAAAGAGGCTTTTCAAACGCTGCGCACAGCGCTTTTCAGCTGTCTGGGCAGCATGGCTTAAGGTTTTTTTTTAGACGCGCGTACAGCAAAACGTAGTCACCGAACCGGTAGTAACACCGGTTGAATCCCACCCCTGTGCCAGTCGGTCCATTAAAAAAAAAAAAAAGTAGAAATCCTCTTCATAGTTTATCTAGAAACGATTCCCAGGTGAAAATAAATGTTTGTGATCCAATATCAATTCTGGGAGTTGAAGTCCAGACCTCTTAAAGTGGCCAAGGATGAAAAACACTGATCCAAAGCCTTTTCTCCTGGGCAGGCCGTGACGAAGGGCATCCCAGCGAGCCAGACGATACCTTGGTCGACGAATGCTGTCTCCTACCCAGCCAGCTCCTCATCCCAAACATGGATTGGCTTCCGGTGAACGATGCCATCATCAGCAAGCTGCAGAACAAGCAGCCAGTCCGGCTGCAGTTTGGAAAGCCTCCCGGGATCGTTGGACACTCCGCTTCAGTTCTGTGTGACCCATTTACCAGGTGCATCGAGGGCAACCTGGTTTCTCTCTTGACACGACAGGGATGCTTCTTGGCATGCTGGACGGATGGCTCTTTATGCGTTTTACTTTCGTTTAAGGCCTTCACAGTACTCACTGAAAGATCAGGTCACTTTAATACAGCCCCAAAGGTGCTTTTTCAAAGGGAAACTGGACCTTCTGGGTTTTCTTTGAAGACGTTTCGCTTCTCATCCAAGGAGCTTCTTCAGCTCTGACTGAATGGTGGGGAATGGAAGGATTTATACTCCTTGCAGACAGCTGGTCATTTCCATTTTTTAAACCAGCTGTCTGAAAGGAGTATTAATCCATCCATTTTCCACCATCCAGTCAGAGCTGAAGAAGTTTCTTGGATGAGAAGCGAAATGCCTTCAAAGGAAAACCAGAAAGTCCAGTTGCCTCTTGAGAAAGCACTTTTGGGACAACCATGACCTGAATGACTGAGAATTTCCATAGACTTTAATAATTCAGTGTTTTTCTAACTTGACCACTTTAAGACATGTGGACTTCAACTCCCAGAATTCATCAGTCAGCATGGCTGGTTGGCGACTTCTGGGAGTTGAAGTCCACACATTTTAAAGTGACCAATTTGGAAAAATACTGTTTTAATAGATCCAGTTAAAAACAAGCTGAAAGGAAAGAGACCCTGAAATACAAGTTCCTTGATTTAGTGATTTGGGCCAAATTAGCCTTGGTTGTAATCTTTCTGCAGCTCACATGATCAGCTCCATTTTGCTAATTCCAGGTGGCAGCAAATCACTGGTTGATTATTTAAAAAATAAGCACCAAAATTGGGTATATTAACCCCTTTGCAACCTTCACAAACCCAGTTGTGTTCGTTTTTAAAAAGCTGTTGCCCCCTCCTGTCCTATATGGAACAATAGGGGCAGGGAAATCAGTCTCTCCCTCACTTGATGTGGAATTGTTGTGTTTCACCCTGAAAAATTGCCTGTCCCCATGGCATTTGGTACTGTGATATCTAACAAGTGTTGTCTTCATTCCCAGGACTACTGGGTACCCAAAGATTGACCACCTGCGGCGGCTCCATCTTGGAGCTTATCCTACTGAAGAATGCAAGTCCTGTACAAGGTTAGCATCCCAGGCTGAGGGAAGGAAGAGTTCAGTCCCCCAAAAGATTATTAACTGAATCTGGCTTTCCCCATTAACTTTGCTTATCAGAAGCCAACTGGGAAGGTTAGAAATGGCGATCGCATGACCCTGAGACAGTGCAGCCATTGTAAATACATCCCAGTTGTCAAGCACCTGCATTTTGGTCACATGATCACAGGGATGGTCACATGACCTGATATTCCTTCCTCCTCCCATTTTCCCCGCAACAACAAACCTGTGAGATAGGTTGGGCTGAGATAGAAAGATGACCCAAAGTCACCCGGGTTCATACAGGACACCCCGTAAAAAAAAAAATTAAAACGTTTGTTTTGAGGAGACCATTTTTTTTCTCTACACCTTCTGGAGAAGTTTCTCAGCTGGGTGCCATTTTGTCCCTTGTTCAGGTGCGGCTGTGTTACAATGCTACGTTGCCCCAATAAGACCACGGCTGTGAAGCAGTGGGAGCAGCGATGGATCAAGAATTGCCTTTGTGGTGGTCTTTGGAGAAGAATGCCCCTCAGCTACTCATGATGGACGCTAGGACTCTTTGCCATACCCAGATGGGATTTGTGAGGAGTTTTGCAGCTTACTCCAGAAATCCCATTCAAAAAAAAACATCCTAGAGGAAAAAAAAAACCAACATAAGATACAACTTCTAGAAAGAGTTGCAGGTGGACTTTCTTGGGCCAAAGCACCAAGAGAAATCAATGGGAGGCGCTGGAGGAGTTTTAATTGATTGGCACTTCTGGTAGCAAATGGAATTTGGCCAGTGCCAAAGTTGCATTGATATCCCTAAATTGCACCTCAGTTTCTCCTCTTATTAAAAATGGCAGCTTTTAGTTCAACATTCAGGAAGGGTTAAAATGCTGCATTAAAAAAAATGAAGCATATTTTAGCATTGTTCAATTTGCAGAAAAGTAGACAATTATAGGAAAGAGAAGAGCTTTTCTTGGTATATGAATTGGCTTCATGCAGAAAATTGGGGGGAGAAGGTTTGGGGAGACAGTCTAACTATAAACATTCTCCCTTATTTTTTTTTCCATTTGCTCAAAACTCCCTGTGTCTAGAACAGAGGTCTCCAAAGTTCGCAACTTTAAGATTTGTGGACTTCAACTCCCAGAATTCTCCAGCCAGCTATGCTATGCCATAACTAGCTGGAGAATTCTGGGAGTTGAAGTCCACAAGTCTTAAAGTTGCCAAATTTGGTGACCCCTGGTCTAGAAACTCACATATTGGGAAACTGAGGTTAAACTATTCCAGTCCTTCTCTACTTCTGCCTGTGGTCTGAAATAATCCAGCCTAAAATCCTTCCATTTCCGGAAGATTTGGTTCTTCTCTTACATACAGCTGATATGTCTGCTTTTGAACTTCTAGCTCTACATAATTCAAAGACTATTCCTTTGAAAAGTATGTGATGATATAAGGATTTGAAAATCACTACTTTGATCTTATCCTTTTTAAAAATTTCCTGGGCTACGAGACTCCAGACTCCACTGATCTTTCTGTTAAAATCTAGGGAGGGAAAGGAGCAGAGGTGGGATTCTACCAGTTCTATAGAACCGGTTGCTACGATTCGGAGAACCGGCAAATCGCACCACTAGCTGGCCCCTCCCCACCCCACCCTCCCCACCCAGGAGGCTTCCCTGAAGCCCAATCAGGGGTGGTATTCAGGGGGTTGGGAGAGGGAGAAGTGGCCTGAGAGCAGAGCTGAACCATCCTTAAGATTGAAGCTTCTATTTTTCAGTGCAGACTCAGGCAGCAGATTGCAGAAAGGTAGATCTGGGAGTGAAGCTGTGATTCTGCAAGCAGCCTCAATCTGCCTGCCTGCTTTGCCTGATTTTGGGTAAAAGTTGCTCTTTTTAAAAAAATAAAAAATTCAGTTTTTACATATATATTTACAATATTTACATACAAGCAAATTTGAATCCCAGCCCTGGAAAGGAGTCTCCTGCATAGGAGTTGCAATTTTTTTTGCAATTTTTTAAAGTCTTTGACAGATAAATGGATGCCTTTCTTTGTGCCCAATAATTCTGTGTTTTCTCAGAAAGTGGAGACAGCGAAGAAGCTAAAAATATTCATGGATAAGCAATGGTTTTGTAAATATTGTAACAGGATCTAGTTTGTACAGATTATAATTATAGAGTTTTGTATGCTTTGTAAATGGAGAACTTTTTTTATTCTTTGTTTTCCCTCATGAAGTACTTCCCTTTCTCTCTGAACTTTTAAAGCAACCCCCCCACCCCAAATCCTTAAAAGGAACATGCTTCCTCTCTCCCTCTCAAATACAGCTTGGAACAGTTTTTAAGTTCCTTCTGTTTTGAAGTTCGCTTTGCCATTTTATTTGCAGGAAACAATGATGGGAGGAAATGATGGAAGAGAGGTGAAAGCAGTTGGAAGTTATCCAGGACCAGCAATTCTTGATTTTTGTGTTTTCAGTGATCAGCCAGTTAATACAGGTAGTCCTTGACTTACAAGAGCTGTGGTGACACAGTGGTTAGAGTGCAGTACTGCAGGCTACTTCTGCTGATTGCCGGCTGCCTGCAATTTGGCAGTTCAAATCCCACCAGGCTCAAGATTGACTCATCCTTCCATCCTTCTGAGGTGGGTAAAATGAGGACCCAGATTGTTGTGGGCAATTATGCTGACTCTGTAAACTGTTTAGAGAGGGCTGTAAAACATTGTAAAGCGGTATATAAGTCTAAGTGCTATTGCTACAACCATTTGGTTCATGACTTTTTGAAGTTTCAGTGGCACTGACTAAACTGTCTTACAACAGTCCTCACGCTTAAGACCCTGGCAGAATCTCCATGGTCATGTGATTAAAATTCAGATGCTTGGCAACCAGCATGTTTTTACAATGGTTGCAGCATTCCGGGGTCATGTGATTGCCTTTTGCAACCTTCCCAGTTGGCTTCCGACAAGCAAAGTCAGTGGGGAAAGCTGAATTCGCTTAACAGCGGTGTGATTCATTTAGCAACTGTAATGATTCTCTTAACCGTGGCAAAAAAAAGGGTTGTAAAATTAGACACTTAATGATGGTTTTGCTTAGCAATGAAAATTGTGATCCCAATTGTAGCCATAAGTCAAGGGCTACCTGTAATACTTAAATTACAAATTAGAAAAAATAGAGTGGATTTATGGAACCTGACTTTGTGTCGTTTAGCTGTGTCCATTGGAGTCTCCCATGTATGGAGAGAACTGTCTTCCTGCAATGCAGAAATCTGCTGTAAAATAGCAAGATAAAATTCTAGCTTGACGTATTCCTTTTGTATTAGCAAGGAAAGTGTTTGTTGTAAAGAAAAACATTTAAATGTGGGATACGGAGCGTGCTGGATGCATAAATAAGAGACTTCATTGTTTTTGATGTCCAATTCATCTCGCATCTACAGTACACCTAATTCTTTCTCTTTAATTACAGTTTCAGAATCATGTTTCCATGTAATTCAATTTTTTAAAGTTTTGGATGGACTCTGAACTCTTACATAATCCCACAGGCGGCATTTGCACAAACCATGAATCTCTTATTTTACGTACGGTTTGTGAGTCAGTGTTTTCAGTAAACACATCTCTTTTCACTCATGTGCAAAATCTCTTGTCAGCTCAAGTGCACTTCAAAACCACTGCTTCGAAGAACTGAAGAGCTTTTATCAGAAAAATTAATAATTAAAAGGAAGAAAATGCGTGTTTGTCAAAACCATTCCAAACTTCGATTAGTGCTCATGGCAAGGAAAAAAACATTGCTTCTTCAAATTATTGATAACTGGTATTTTGAGCAAAAAAATCAGAATAGGCTTAAGTAAAAATACCTGTAAACATTCATGAAATGGAAATTCTCAAATATGAATCTAGCATTAGGCAAAGTTCTTACCCTTTATTTTTATCCCTGGAACTCATGCCAACTGTAGAGCACCCATTTTCTTGCATCTAAATCAAATCTTAGCTTCTTCATCCAAGTTCCTAGTCCTCAACCTCAATCAAAGTGTAAATATTTTATATTAACACCATCCACCTAATATATTCATTTAATGTTTGTCTGACTCTATCCACTGAGTTTTGTGATTTAATCAAAACACAAATGAGCAAAACCATGAATTAATGTGATACATAACTTGAAGTTTGTCTATTTATCTGCATATACTCCCCATTCACAACCCCCCTCCCATTTTTATTCCAAGGAAGGTTGATTTGAGTGGAGATTTGAGCCCTGTATCTTTAGGATATTCTCAACTGTCACACATCACTAGCATTTTGTGTTACTTTCTTTCCCCATAGTTCTGTTTCCTCCCTTTCTTTGTCAACCTACTTCAGTCTTCTTTGATGGGTACACTTAACTCAGGGAGCCCACATTTCTCCTAATATTGTTCAACTACATTTCCCACCATTCTTCATCACCAATTGCAGTTGGTTGGTGTTACTGTTTCTTTAAGCCATTGAGCCAGCACTGTCCAAAAATGTTTCCATGATCATGTAGCCACTATGATATCACACTGCAGCACAAAGTGTACGGCGAAATATGGAACACTGTTACCTACCCATCGAAGTGGTACCTATTTATCTACTTGTATTGACATGCTTTCAAACTGCTAGATTGGCAGGAGCTGAGACAAGGGACAAGAGCTCACTCTATCATGTGGTGGCAGGACTCGAACCACTAGAGTATAGACCTTCTCCGGTGTTCATTAAGCCACTGAGCTACTGTACCTCTTAAGGCTGTAAGATTGTCACTGAAATTTCCCCTTCCCCTGGAAAAGAGTGAAAAGGACCTCATGTCTGCTTATGTTTCTCTGTGTGTGTGTTTGTACACACACAAATGTTCAATGGCAAAAGCATCAGCATCCAAGAAATATGCTGCAGGGTAGCATTTTGGTAGCCATGAACATCTTGGAAAAGATACTCAGATGCTGTAATGTTCTCTATTGTGTCTTAAGATCAAAATTGTACAATCCACAGTTTTCCTTGTGACACTTCACAGACATGATAGTTGGACCTTGAAGAAGCAGGGTAGGAAGATTATTGACATTTTTGATCTGTGATGTTGGAGAAGACTCCTAGGAATACAGTAAGGAATGAAAAATGGATCTTCAAACGTCTGACTAGAGAGAGAAGTAACCATACTTCAAACTAGAGGTGGCATTCAGCAGGTTCAGACCATTTCTGGAGAACTGGTAGCAGAAAATTTGAGTAGTTTGGAGAACCAGCAAATACCACCTCTGACTGGCCCCGCCCTCATCTATTCTCTGCCTCTCAAGTCCCAGCTGATCGGCTGGGTCTTCTTTGGTTGCCCTGCACAGGAGAACGGAGCTGAAAAGCAGGTTAGTGGGGTGGAAAGGGAATGGGATTTTGCAATAACCTTCCCCCAAGAGTGGGGTGGGAATGGGGATTTTACAGTATCCTTCCCCTGCCACGCTCACAGAACTGGTAGTAAAAAATTTTGAATCCTACCACTGCTTCAAACACATTGTATCAAGGTGTATGTGTGCTTGTGTGTGTGTGTGCATGTATCTTCAGATCAGCACTGATTCCTGGTTCCTGCAGTTCAGACAAATGGTTATCCAACATCTTTTTAAAAACTTCCAATGTTGGAGCAGTTACAGTTTCTGGAGGCCAGTTGTTCCACTGATTAATTGTTCTGTCAGGAAATTTCTCCTTAGTTCTAAGTTGCTTCTCTCCTTGATTAATGTCCACCTATTGCTTCTTGTTCTGCCTTTAGGTGCTTTGGAGAATAGCTTGACTCCCTCTACTTTGTGGCAGCCCCTGAGATATCGAAACACTGCTATCATGTCACTCCTAATCTTTCTTTTCATCAAACTAGACATACCCAATTCCAGCAACCGTTCTTCATATCTTTTATCCTCCAGTCCCCTAATTATTTTTGTTGCTCTTCTCTGCACTCTTTCTAGAGTCTCAACATCTTTTTTTACATCGTGTCGACCACAACTGGATGCTGTATCCCAAGTGTGGCCTTAGCAAAGCATTATAAAGTGGTATTAACACTTCATGTGATCTTGATTCTATCCAGAGGCGGTATTCAGCAGTTTCTGACCAGTTCTGGAGAACCGGTAGAGGAAATTTTGAGTAGTTTGGAGAACCGGCAAATACCACCTCTGACTGGAGATTTTACATATCCTTCTGCCATGCCCACCCACAGAACTGATAGTAAAAAAAAATTGAATCCCACCACTGATTCTATCCCTCTGTTTATGCAGCCTAGGACTGTGTTGGCTTTTTTGGTAGCTGCAGTACACTGCTGGCTCATATTTAAGTGATGGTCCACTAGTTTTTCATACGTTCTTTGACATTGCCTGCTTCTTAGGTCTGTGGTAGAGTGACTGGCCCAAGGTCACCCAGCTTGGCAAGGTATCAGTTTCTAGCCTAAAATCTTAATTACTACATCAAACTAGCTCTCATACAAAGACCTAGTTTTCTTTTTTCTTTTTAAAAGGCGCTAATTCCTGAAAGGGTGGAAGTAAAGAAGCGATGGCCACCAAGAAGGGGAACAGACTCAGTTATAATGGTGATAGGAACAACCTGAAAAACTAGGTTAGAAGCAGATCATTATGGAGAAAATCTATCAATGTGATCTGTAGGATTCAATCAATTCACACCTGTGAATTGGTCCTAGGAGTCAATCAATTCACACATACACAGATAAAACCTGCCAGAATTAACACTAAAAAAGTGTTAATTAAAAATCTTAATTAAAAATTGAATTAATGGCCTGTAAAGTATCCTAATTCATAAAAATAGTAACTCGTCTGATATTTTATTCCACCAACCATTCTATTTCATTCACACAAACCAATCTCTAACACACATGCACACCGACAAACACAATCTTCTCTTCCATCCCTCCCTCCCTTCCAAGAGGAGAAGCATAAAAAGGGGGGAAGTACCAGAATGGTTATAGAGATAATTTTGCATAGACCATATTTCTTAAAATTGTGCATTTAGACTCTTTCCTAATGTATTCTTTTTTCATGTTCCTTATTGTAATATTTGGAGAACACTGCATTTTAATAATATCTAATTTCCAATTTGGGTATTTGATTGGAATCTTAAGTAAGTTCACATCTAAAAGAAAGCTAAATGAATTTCTTTACCATTTCCAGTTGGAATTCAGACCAGCAACCAACCTGGGCTGGAACTCTGGCAAAAGTTTGTCCCGATTTTTAAAGGAAAGAGAAACTTCTTCAACATTTTTATTATAAAGCGATTTTCTTTTGAGATAATAGTATATAGGAAGAAGAGTTTTGGATTCCAGAATACTTGGGCACCCTCTAGTGGAAAATAGAAGTAATTGCTTACCTCTAGAAAACTGCTGCATACGGTAATCCTACTTGACAAACTGGGTTTCATTTACATTCCTGTAGTCCTCAATTTATGATCACAATTGGGCCTGGAATTTCCATTGTTTTGTCATTGTAGTTCAAAATCAAGCTGGACCAGAGTTTACAACAATTTATACGGTGGTTGTTAAGTGAATCACTACAGACATTAAAGGAAATCCAGCTTCCTCAGTGGGTTTTGTTTTTTTTTGCCAGAAATTGGCAAAAAAGGATCACAAATCATAATTATGTAACTGCACGATTCTGCAACAGATGGTAAATGTGAGCCAGTTGCCAAGTGCTTGAATTGTGATCATGTGACCACAGGGATGGCGCAACTGTCATAAGTGCAAGTACAGTTGTCACTTTTTCCAAGGCTGTTGTGACTTTGTACGGTGATATAACATAGAATTCATAGTGCTGGAAGAAGTCTTTTAATCCAACCTCCTGCTCAAGACAGGAGACCTTATACCAGGGCAGAGGCGGTATTCAGCAGGTTCTGACCAGTTCTGGAGAACCGGTAGCGGAAATTTTGAGTACTTCGGAGAACCGGCTGATACCACCTCTGACTGGCCCCGCCCTCATCTATTCTCTGCCTCCCGAGTCCCAGCTGATTGGCTGGGTCTTCTTTGGTTGCCCTGCACAGGAAAAGGGAGCTGGAAAGCAGGTTAGCGGGGTGGGGAGGGAATGAGGATTTTGCAGCAACCTTCCTTTGCCATGCCCTCCAAGCCACACCCACAGAACCGGCAGGTCTGAATCCCACCACTGTACCAGGGGTGTCAAACTGCGTGCAGCCCCTGCATGCCCCACATGTGACCTCCCGTGCCCCGTTTTGGCTGCCAGAGGCACCGCGAGCTGATCCTTTGCTATTTCCAGGCCGGCCCCGCAGGCCTGATTTAAGCACTCTTGCCTTATACCATCCCAGTCAATTAGTTGTCCTGTCTATTTTTGTAAACCTCCAGCAATGGAGCATCCTCAAGTCCCAGAGTCATTAAACAGTTGAAAGTCAAGGACCACCTGAAATTTAAAGCAAAAGGTATTCAGTCTCCTAAAACACAGCTAGCCTTCCCAAAAACATTTTTTGGACCAATTTCTCCACCACTTATAACAGTATTTCTCAGCATGGCTAACTGGGGAATTGTAGGAGTTGACGAGCACAGATCTTAAAGCTGCTAAGATTGAGAAACACTGATCCAAGGTATGAATTAGAATCATTCCAATTTTAAGATGGCAACTTTAAGATATGTGGGCTTCAACCAGTGGTGGATTCAATTTTTTTTACTACTGGTTCTGTGGATATGGCTTGGTGGGTGTGATAGGGGAAGGATACTACAAAATCCCATTCCCTCCCCACCCCACTAACCTGTTTTACAGCTCCGTTCTCCTGTGCAGAGCAACCAAAGAAGACCCAGCCAATCAACTGGGACTCAATGGGAGACAGAGAATAGATGGGGACGGGACCAGTCAGAGGTGGTATTTGCCGGTTCTCCTCAACTACTCAAAATTTCCGCTACGGGTTCTCCAGAACTGGTCAAACCTGCTGAATACCACCTCTGGCTTCAACTCCCAGAATTGCCCAACCAGTGTGATTTACTTCAGTATGATCTGCATTGATTGGCAGGAATTCTCCAGGGTTTTCTGCCCTGGTCCACTTTGAAGCCGTCAGGAATTACATTCAGAACTCAGACGCTGGTAAATCTATCACACAAAACCATATTTTGAAATTAGCCAACCACTCAAATAAGAGATTGGGAAGAGGGATATATCATGAGGAGCGGGATTCCAGTCTCTCTCAGTCTTAAATAATGACAAAAGCAGCCTCCATCTGAGTTCCATTTATTTCTTTATTTTTTGCATGCTGACAATAATTCTTGGTAAGCATTGCTGGTTGGCGTACAGGTGCCCCTTGATGAAAAGAAAAGAAAAAAAGCAGAGCCAATCTCCATAAGAGAAAGAGGTTCCTTTCTGAACCTCTTGGGAGAACAGAATAACAGAGTTGGAAGAGACCTTAGAGATCTTCTAGTCCAACCACCTGCTCAGGCAGGAAACCTTACATCATTTTAGACACATGGTTGTCTAATCTCATCCCCTTTTGCACCTTGAAGCCTCAGCATTGAGAGCTACCAAGCAATCCCTCTAAGGACTTAAATGTTGGATTCAATGGTGCTGTTGATCCATGAGACGTAGGGAGCGGTCCGGGTGTAAATCCCAGGTTTCTTCCAATTGCCACAAACATTGGATCCAGTGGTCACGATGCCTTCAGCAATGCCATTGCAAACAATAGGTCCACCGGAATCTCCCTGAGAAGCAAATCAGAGTCAGTCACAGTTTTAATATTATTATTATTAGTAATACTTTGCTTCAAATCACACCGTCCATGAGATCTTCCGCCTCACTGACCTACTTTGTAAAGATGTGGTAGAGGAAATATTTGCCAAATATTTGAACTTATGAAGTGCAGTGTGTATATTATTATTATTATTATTATTATTATTATTATTATTATTATTATTATTATTATTATTATTATTATACCGCCCCCTCTCGCGAATAGGGACTCGGGGCGGTGAACAGCCATAATAAAAATACAATCAATTCAAATTTTAAAATGAATTAAAAGAGAATTAAATGCACGGCTGAATTAAAGGTAAAATCAATAAAACCCCATTAAAAATGAAAATTTAAAAATTAAACCCTACTAATGGGACTAAGCCAGACCAGCCTGCTGAAAAAGGTGGGTCTTCAGTCCGCGCCGGAAGGCCCATAAGTCAGTGATGGCCCGTATCTCTGTAGGAAGCTTATTCCAGAGGGAGGGTGCCGCCGCAGAGAAGGCCCGCACCCTCGGAGCCGCCAGCCAGCATCGCCCAGCCGGCAGCACCCCGAGGAGGCCCACCCTGTGGGAGCGCACTGGCCAACGGGAGGCCAATGTTGGCAGTAGGCAGTCCCGTAAGTACCCGGGTCCCAAGCCATGGAGCGCTTTAAAGGTGATCACCAACACCTTGAATCGCACCCGGAAGGCCACTGGAAGCCAATGCAACTTGCGCAGGAGTGGCGTAACATGGGAGCTCCAAGAAGCCCCCAAGATCACCCACGCGGCGCATTCTGCACCAGTTGAAGCCTCCAGATGCTCTTCAAGTGGAGCCCACTGTAGAGAGCATTGCAATAGTTTAGGCAGGAGATGACGAGAGCAGAGGTGACTGTGCGCAATGCACCCCGATCCAGAAAGGGCCGCAACTGGTAGATCCTACGGACCTGATAAAAAGCCCCCCTGGTGACGGCTGATATATGATCGTCCAATGACAGCCGCCCATCCAGGAGGACTCCCAGATTGCGCGCCCTCTCCGTGGGAGCCAAGATTTCACCTCCCACGGTCAGTGATGGAGTGAGCTGACTGTATCTGGGCGCAGGGAACCACAGCCACTCGGTTTTGGTCGGGTTGAACCGAAGCCTGTTAAGAGCCATCCAGCTCTGCACGGCCTCCAGGTATTCCACAGTATTCCTGGTTGTCCAATTTTGTTTCCCTGTGTCCTTTTTTAAGAAAAACCCTCCATTTGATTTTTGGAATGCTTTTTTTACTATTAACATTGCTAAAAATTTGCAGCATTTCCTTTTCAGAAGTAAAAAAAAATATTTTAAAAAAATAAACTCACAGGATTGGAAGATGACAACAGATTTATTGACACCCCCTTGTAACATACTGTGTTTTTCTTCTATTATATCCTTTCTTTGATATGGATTTCTAAATGCTGGCCTTCTTCTGCAATTAAATGTAAAGGCTTGTCTTGATTAACAGAACTCAGGATCACCATGAGTGTTGTTTAGATGAATCAGTAATCAACTAGTGGGCAGTAGACATTATCTATCATAAGAACAGCTTGAAACCACAAATTAAAAAGTTGAAACGATGTTCCCTTCTTGCTGCTGGTGGCTGCTGTGCTGTTACCTTGCCTCCAGCTATATGTGTGAGTTTTGACTTGGAGCAGTGTTTTTTAATGTGGGAACTTTAAGATGCATGGACTTCGATTCCCAGAATTCCCCCAGCCAGCATTATCTTGAAGGCCCACCTGGGATTCTTAAAAAACATTGGAAATTAAAAGAGGAATTTCCCAATAAAGGCTTTGAATGATCTGGAATGTTGCTTCCCAGAATTCTCTCCACCTGGGCTGTTCATGTGATAAGCTATCCAATACCTCATTCTGTATGGAGGGCCACAGAGGATAGACTTCATAATTCTGCTGTACTGGCTAATGAACATGGGTTTTCTTCTTGTATTTTAAATTTGCTTTTTCAATTGTATTGTTGATAATTTCCCATAAGTCTTAACCTTCAAGAAAAAGCTTCTCTTTCAGAAAACAGGACTGGAAGGAGAGCATTCAATAGATTGTAGATAACCGTTTTGTTTTTAATTGTTCTCAAACCTCCATGAATAAAGAAAATAGTCAAGGCAACCTTGGGAATTACTGAGAATGTATCTTACGCAAACCCATTTTGATGTTTTTACTTTGCAAATGTTTATTTTGCTTTTATTCAGAATACAATGCTCTTTTCTATGGCTATGCACGCATATTATTGGATGCTGTAACTCTTTTGATGTAACTGGGCAGATGATTATTTCTAAACCAATCAACTTTTGCTTTGAAGTTCTTTGTTGTGCTAACCATAAAAGAAAATGTAATCCATTTCCTGGGATCCCCCCTTTTCATACGGGAACTGCACTTTATCATAGTACTCCAATAAATTGCTTTTAAATGATCTTCCGACTTAGTTGTTTATTGGAAAAAGTAACCCGAGGCAAAACCTGGGGCCAGATTTGGCCATCAGCATCTTTCCAACCTTTTTTTCTTTCTTCTTCTGTACATATTATTATTATTATTTGTTTATTTATTTATTTATTTATTATTTATTTATTTATTATTTCAACTTGTATACCGCCCACTCTCCCAAAAAGGGACTCGGGGCGGTGAACAGCCACAATAAAAACATACAATCAGAAAAGTTAAAAAAGAGTTTAAAAATTAATTAAATAGATGGCTAAGACCAATAAAATCCATAAAAAATTAAAATCAAATTAAAAACCCTACTCATAACGTTACGCCAGACCGGCCTGTTGGAAAAGGTGGGTCTTAAGTGCTCGTCGGAAGGTCCATAGGTCAGTAATGGCTCGCATCTCCGCCGGATGATGCTCATTCCAAAGGGAGGGTGCTCCCACAGAGAAGGCCTGCACCCTTGGGGTCACCAACCGACATTGGCCAGCCTGTGGCACCCCGAGGAGGCCAACCCTATGGGAGCGCACTGGCTGGCGGGAGGCCGATGGTGACAGCAGGCGGTCCCGCAGGTACCTGGGTCCCAAGCCATGGAGCGCTTTAAAGATGGTCACTAGCACCTTGAATCGCACCCGGAAGGCCACTGGAAGCCAGTGCAGCTCGCGCAGGAGCGGTGTAATATGGAAGCTCCGAGAAGCCCCCAAGATCACCCACGCGGCTGCACTCTGCACCAGTTGAAGCCTCCAGATGCTCTTCAAGGGGAGCCCCATGTAGAGAGCATTGCAATAATCTAGGCGGGAGGTAACGAGAGCAGAGGTGACTGTGCACAATGCACCCCGATCCAGAAAGGGCTGCAACTGGTAGATCCTACGGACCTGATAAAAAGCCCCCTGGTGATGGCTGATATATGATCGTCCAATGACAGCTGCCCATCCAGGAGGACTCCCAGATTGCGCGCCCTCTCCGTGGGAGCCAAGATTTCACCTCCCACGGTCAGCGATGGAGTGAGCTGACTGTATCTGGGCGCAGGGAACCACAGCCACTCAGTTTTGGTCAGGTTGAGCTGAAGCCTGTTGACCCCCATCCAACTCTGCACGGCTTCCAGGCACCGAGTCATCACTTCAATGGCTTCGTCGGGGTGGCCCGGGGTGGAAATGTATAGCTGAGTGTCGTCAGTATACTGATGGAACTCCACCCCGAAGCCACAGATGATCTCCCCCAGCGGCTTTACATAGATGTTGAACAGCAGGGGCGAGAGCACAGACCCCTGAGGCACCCCACAACACAAGGGCCTCGAGGTCGATCTCTTCCCCCCTGCCAACACAAATTACGAGCGGTCAGAGAGGAAGGAGGAGAACCACCGTAACACGGTGCCTCCCACTCCCAGCCCCCCCAACCGCCACAATAGGATACTGTGGTCGACAGTATCAAAAGCCACCAAGAGATCTAATAGGACCAGGACAGAGGAACAACCCCTGTCCTGAGCCCTCCAGAGATCATCTACCAACGCGACCAACGCCGTCTCCGTGCTGTACCCAGGCCTGAAACCCAATGGGAGGGGATCTAAATATAACAATTAATAATATTACAGAAGAAGAAAGAAAAAAAGGTTGGAAAGATGCTGATGGCCATTTGTGCTGGCACTCGAGCTGCAGGCAAACTTACCTCACTGCACATGTGTGCACCTCACAGCTGATTTTTTTTTTCAGTTGGTTTGAAGCCTTTTTTGGCCTCCTAGAGGCTTGGAAAAAGCCTCTGCAAGACTTTTCAGGCCGAATTATAGGCCCGTTTTGTCACTTCTAAATAGGCCTATAATTCGGCCTGAAAAACCTTGCAGAGGCTTTTTCCAAACCTCTGGAAGGCCGAAAAAGGCTTCAAACAAGCTGAAAAATCAGCTGTGAGGTGCAGTGCAGGTAAGGGGGTGGCGGGAGGGGCGGATTGCACATGCATGCGCAGGGGACATGGGGAGGGGGCGTGCATTGCATTCTGGGTGCTGGCACATGAGTGCGTGCGCGTTAGTGCATGTGCAATTTTTCACACAGGAGCCCAAAAGGATTAGCCACCACTGCCCTACAGCATTCTGGACAAATGGCTGTCCAATCTCTTCTTGAAAATCTCCAGTGTTGGAGCACCAACAACTTCCAGAGGTAAGCTGTTCCACTGATTAATTGTCCTCAATGCCAGGAAATTTCTTCTTGTAGATATATGATAAATGGATGGATGGATGGATGGATGGATGGATGGATGGATGGATGGATGGATGGATGATAGATAAATGATGGATGGATAGATGAATAGATGATAGATAAATGATAGATAAGTAGATATAGATGATAGATAGATAGATAGATAGATAGATAGATAGATAGATAGATAGATAGATAGATAGATAGATAGATATGGATAGATAGATACAGATGATAGATATAGATGATAGACATAAATAATGATAGATATAGATAGATAGATGATAGATAGATGTACATTAATAGGGACATAGAAAAAAATAGCAGGATAGCCACATAAACATAAAGTATGGCTGAATATATTATGTGCAGCCTGTGGGAGATGAGTGAGATCTATCAGGCCTGCTACCTGCAATAGAGCATTCGTGTTCAAAGGCAGTCTATCCTGAACTAGTTTCAATTCAAATAAGCAGGTGTGAGAAGCCTTGGGAAGAAAGCAGGGGATGAAGAACATGCTTTGCATGAGAAAAGGCTGCGGAGTTTAGGCCAATGGGAAGCCTTAATTAACTCACTGAAACTTTGGCTGAGAATTCACTCTCACCGTTTCCTAGATTCTGCTTCAACCCAGACTAGCATGGCAAAGAAGTCCTCCTTCTTTCCCTCCCTCCTCCCACCAGCCCTATAATCACCTTGCAGGAATCTTTCTTTTTGGATTCAGCACACATCATGTTCTCCGTCACTCTGCCGTCATGGTATTGCCTTAAATTGCATTGATTTCGACCGATGATGCTGAGATGAACGAATTGCAGCTTGTCTGGTTTCTTTCCCGTATTGCTAATAATGCCCCAGCCGGCCACTTCACACCGAGTGTGTTCAGGGACATCATTGTTTACAGTCTGATATGGCAGGATCCGCACATGTGACCCAAGAACCGCGGGCTCTGCAAGCTAATTTTGAGAGAACCGGAGATGAAGGAAGCAAACTGCATCCAAGTCCAGGATATCAATTCCTTCAGATTAACAGAATTGGAAGGGACCTCGTAGGTCATCTAGTTCAACCCCCTGCCCAAGCAGGAGACTTTACACCATTTCTGACAGATGGCAGTACATTCTTTCATTTAAATCATCAATTTCAGTTTTATCCCCAATAGCCAATATTCTATTGCCATAAAACAGGAAGAACGGGTGAGATTAGGTTGAGAGATCAATTCTAGGTAGCGACAAATGTTTCTTTCCTGCTGCACAGAGAAAAAACATTTGCTGTGAACTTCACGTGGTGTCAGGAAGGGGATCTGTCCAGTAAATGCTCAGCTCCATCCAGTGCCCTAACACTGCCCCAAACAGGGATTAAAGGGTTGTAAAAAAAAGGAGTTGATCCTGAAAGTGGGAAAATAAAACAGGACCTAAGTTTGCACCAAACCCCACTTTATATGATGGTTGAGTAAGATTCGGACATGTTCCTGCAAAACCTTGCACGAAACAATACAAAAAAGATAGAAAGGGAATTTAAATTTTTGTTGGCTGCGCTTCATCTATTGTTTATTTCCTTTTATCAACATGCACAAATACTAACAACAGAAATGTTAATACTGTATTAAGTAATTAGTTTAAGTCTAAAATTATAATTACATAACTAACACTTCGATATGAATTACATCCTTTTTTTAACCTTATACTGCACTCAGCTTTGGATAAAAGTTAATTAATCTTATGCTTGGAACAATGACATCCTAGATAGCAATTAATATTGAAAAGAACTTTTACTTTTCTCTTTTTATTTCCAACACTTTGAGCTTTTTAAATAATGGCATGTTAATTGTTTTAAATCATGTTATACAGATTTTATTGCAATGAAATAGCACAATGCATGATGAGGAAAACAACAGAAAAAAGAATTATCAATATGAGTGCACTTTCTACAATTGCTTTTAATCATATATGTGCTGTATATGGAAAATATAGAATTAAAAGGACATAAAAACATAAATACAGGATGCATCTAAAAACAAGGATGAGGTTCAGTGTTTTTAATTTATATGCTCATTTACAGGGCTCCCTATCTCATATTTTGACTCTAGGCAACTCACAACTATCTGTTCTGCAATTATGACTGCCATCTTGACTATTTTAATGCCATCCTCCCCATGTGCAATGGTCTGTGCAAAATATGATTTAAAAAAAACGAGAAAAGAAAAGAGGATTTTAATGCCTCAGTCCTGTGGTGCGATTCAACTGGTGTAACAACCGGGCCGGCGAGTGTGCGCTTTATGCACACGCTCTACGTTTAAAAAAGCCCATTTTCAACTGAATTACTTACCTTCTACTGCAGTGCCGGTGACTGAAACAGCTGAGGCACGGCAAAACTGCTCTGCCATGCAAATCAGCTGTGCTAAAAAACCAGGAAATAAAGCACAGGAAAGAGTGCCAAACACTCACCGGAATTACCGGTTCGCTCGAACCAGTCCAAACCGGTAGAATCCCGCCCCTGCCTCAGTCCCAATTTAGAATCAAGGAGCTCCTGCTTTTGGCGTTAAGGAGACATCTCCCTTGACCTTTTAATGACAAAGGTGCACATACTCCCAAAGGTAGCAGAGTCAGCAGAAAAACCAAATTGGATTTCGTTTCCTCTTAAAATTGTCGCTGCAAATAATATTTTTAATAGGATGGCCACCCAGAGCATTGATAATTCTCACTCCCATTCCATTAAAAACCACCACTTAGCAGCAATTTTTTAATGGGCCTGTGGAGAATACATAGATAGTCCTCAACTTACAACCATTCATTTAGTGGCCAAAATTTCAACAGCACCAAAAAAAGATCCTTATGACCACTTTTCACACTTATGACCGTTATGGTGACCATTATGGTCATGTGATCAAAATTCAGATGATTGGCAACTGGTTTGTATTTATGACGGTTGCAGTGTCCCAGGGTCACATGATGATCCCCTTTTGTGGCCTTCTGACAAGCCAAGTCAATGGGAAAGCCAGATTCGCTTAACATGTGTTGACAACTGCAGTGATTCACTTAACAACTGTGGCAAGAAAATGAGGCAAAATTCACTGAACTCCTGTCTTGCTTAGCAATGGAAGTTTGGGGCCAGTAATGGAATTATCGTGTTCATAAGTCAAAGACTATTTGTACACTCAAATCAGAAGATCTCAAGATTCCTTCACAACTCTGGTTGTGTTGAAACTGAAAGAAGAAGATTCCCAGTCATCCAGATCATGGTTGTCCCAAAGGTGCTTCTTCAAGAGGCAGCTGGACTTTCTGGTTATTCTTTAAAGATGTTTTACTTCTCTGAAGAAGCTGAAGAAGCTTGTTGGACGAGAAGTGAAATGTCTTCAAAGAAGAACAAGGAAGTCCAGCTGCCTCTTGAAGAAAAAAGGCACCTTTGGGACAACTGAAAGAAGATGATTCTCCCGAATCAGAAGGGCTAATGTTAAATCTGCAAAAGACAAAGAACAAAAAAATCAGACAGCTTTTCTCCAGTAGGATTCAAATAGGTTTGCTATGTTTATGGGTAGGTGTGAACATTTTGAAGGTCTTTTTTTTTTTAACTAAAAAAAACTTTGTTAAACAAATACTACAATTAAAAAACAATTAAAAATATATTTCCATCCATTGCAGCATATTTGTAGTAGTGTTCACTCACTCTGAAGGTCTTGATTAGAATCTTGACTGAAGGTCTTATTGGTGAATACCCAATAAGATGCACAACCTACCTAAGATATAGGAACTTTTCTTTAGGTGAGGGAGAGAAGGAATAAAGTCACTTGCCTGAAAGCGGGATCACCATGACATTTACACATGATGGCTCTGTGGCGGCTTAAAAAGGAAAGACAGATAGTCATTTAAAGCATGGCTGGAAGTTAAAACAGGGTCAGTATCATGGGATCAGAAGCTAACAGTGGGTTGGCCAGATTGTTCTGTTGCAGTTGAAAATCAGATGTTGGGAAAGTTACGGGAAGACACCAAAGAACAAGATTATCAGTAGAAGTAGAAGACCAGATAAAAGTAATCTTTGCTTGACAACTGAATGTACACTTTGATAATCATAGATCAGTTGTCCAATTGCTGAAGACTGTTATCTACACCGAACCCGCTCCTGGAGATATCTGGGATACAAGAGGCTTTGTCATGGATAACAGAAAGAAGGCGGTAAGGATTTCAAGTCAAAATGCATAGGGAGTGGCAAGAGAAGGGCATCTTCTGTCAGGCTTCCCATGCGAACCAGATAGGAAATTAAACAGAATACAGGTAGTCTTTGACTTACAATCATTTGTTCAAAGTTACAACGGCACTGAAAAAAAGTGATCTATGACCATTTTTCACACAACCATTGAAGCAACCCCATGATCACTGTTAAGTATTACCAAATATGGCCATAGAGTGGAGTCGACTAGCAGACTCCACTCATTGGCCCAGCTACTGGTGGGAGAAATAAAGTCCTATCAGTGGCTGAAGCTTTGCCACGGCTGAGCGGCTTTTTATTTTAAACTGCAATAAAGACTTGTTACCTGTTCCTGTCGCGTCCTGCCTCTTAATCCGCAGACCCGCTTAACAGTCACATAATCAAAATTCAGACACTTGGCAACTGGCTGATATTTATGAGAGTTGCAGTATTGCAGGGTCATGTGATTACTTTCTGTGATCTTCTGATCAGCAAAGTCAGTGGGGAAGCCAGATTCACGTAACAACCATGTTAATAATGTAACTGCAGCAATTCACTTAACAACTGTGGTAAGCAAGATCATAAAATGGGGCAAAACTCACTGAACAACTCTCTGGCTCAGCAACACAAGTTTTGGGCTCCGTTGTGGTTGCATGTCAAGGACTAGCTGTACTTGTGGTATGAATTATGATTGTCCTGCTATCACCTTTACGGTTTAATAACTTGGGGGGGGGGGAATCCCACATGGGCTTCTTGCCCGATCACTATACAGCTGTGGACCCTGCTCCCTCTTATCTAGGGAGAACTTCTTCATCACATGCCATTATATTTTCTTAAAAGGCAAAATTGATTTAAGCCATGGAATACCCACCTGGATAAGCAAGAGATCATGGAGATCAGTGTCTTCGCTGCTCCCTGGGTGAGGAATGAGTCGACGGATTCCATACAGACGCTTGTTCGGTTCGGTTTCTGAGAGCGAATGGGCTCCCAAGAGGACCTGTAGAGTCCCATTTTTCCTGCACCAGAAATTGTGGTTAGTCTGAAAAATCACCTGCCTTCAGTCGAGGACCTGTACACTGCACGAGTCAAAAAGAGGGCTGTGAAAATATTTACAGACCCCTCACATCCTGGACATAAACTGTTTCAACTCCTTCCCTCAAAACAACACTACAGAGCACTGCATATCAGAACAACTAGACACAAGAACAGCTTTTTCCTGAAAGCCATCACTCTGCTAAACAAATAATTCCCTCAACACTGTTCAACTATTACAAAGTCTGCACTACTATTACTGCTAATCTTCTCATCACTCCTTATCACCCATCCCCTCCCACTTGTGATTGTAGGACTATAACTTTGTCCCTTGTATCCTTACGATTTATATTGACTGTTTCCTAATATGATTTGATTGCTGATTGTACCCTATGACTATCATTAAGTGTTGTACGTTATGATTCTTGATTCTTAACGAATGTATCTTTTCTTTATGTATACTGAGAGTATTTACACCAAGCCAAATTCCTTGTGTGTCCAATCACACTTGGCCAACAAAGTATTTTATTCTATTCTATCAGGACCCCCTATGTCAACAGGTCCCTAGCATGCCTCCTTCTCATACAACACTTTGGAGAATGGTGTCTTCCATCATTTTTAGATTGATGCATGTTTTAATTTTTTAATTGTTCTAATTGTCAGGAAAGTTCTCCTTAGTTCGAGGTTGTTTCTCTCCTTGATTATTTTCACTGTTTCTTGTTCAATAAATGTGAAAACATAAAGAGTTAAAACCTCAGTGGAATCTGTTCAGTTCTGTTCACATTTTGCTTGTGATCCTAAATGTAATAAAATTACAATTGAAGGACTTAATGCTCTCTGAACTTGGTTGTTTTCTTACAGACATTTCATTACCCAAACTAACTAGGTAACATCCTCAGTGCTAGTGATGACTCAGGCAGCACCAAGGACCATTCATTTCAACCTTGAGCTACAAATACTCTCTTTTATTAGAATTACAGTTGATCAGGAAGAGAAGTCAAATTAAAAATAAATGGACTTTAAAAAACGAGAGATCTAAGAAGACTGAGTCAAAACTAAGTATGACAACTTCTTGGAATTGGTTTTCATATCAGCATATCAGTGGCGGCTAAACTTTTGGGGCTCCTGTGCCAAAAATTGTGCACATGCTTGCATGCCAGCACCCAGAAGGCAATGTGCAACAACCCCCACGCCTCCTGCACATGCGTGTGCAGTCCCCTTGCCCCCCGTCCCCTTACTTGCACTGCCCCTTACAGCTGATTTTTGGCTGGTTTGAGGCCTTTTTCAGCCTCCCAGAGGCTTGAAAAAAGCCTCTGCAGGCCGAATAGTCCCGTTTCATCACTTCTGGTATTACAGGAAGTGACAAAATGGGCTATTTGGGCTGCAAAGGCTTTTTTCAAGCCTCTGGGAGGCCGAAAAAGACCTCAAACCAGCCAAATATCAGCTGTGAGGCACGTGCATGCACAGTGAGGTAAGTCTGCCTGCAACTCGTGTGCCAGCACAAATGGCTCTGCATGCCACCTGTGGCACGTGTGCCATAGGTTCACTATCACAGATATAGCTTGTTAATGATATAAAAAATTAATCAAAGGAAACTTGAGTCAACCAGCCAACCAACTACATATGAGGATGGCAAAGTTTGCACTGTGGGCTAAAGTGTGGCTTGTTTAAATAAACAGTTTTGCTGACTATTCTACATACAGAGTAGCTGTGTTTGCGTAACTATATTTGCTCTCTGAAACAACAAGTCATCCCTTGATAACAGTCTTCCAACTGATTGTTTCAGAGGGCAAACATAGTTATGCAAACACAGCCACTCTGTATCTTCCAATATTTGAGGGGCTGCCCCACAGAGGAGGGGGTGTTGACCTCCAAAACACCTGAAGTTTGGACAAGAAATAATGGGTGGAAACTTATCAAAGAGACAACCAACCTAAAATTAAGGAGAAATTTCCTGACAATGAGAACAATTAATCAGTGGAACAACTTGCCTCTGGACAGAAGTTGTGGGTGCTCCATCACAAGGTTTTTAAGAAGAGATTTGGACAGCCATTTGTCTGTAATGGTGTAAGGTCTCCTGCTTATTATAAGAATATTCAAACTTTAAACATCACCTCAGAAGGGAGGGAAGGAAGGGAAGGAAGGAAGAGGAGGAGGAAGGGAGGGGGAAGGGGAAGGAGAGATAAGGGGAAGGGACTGTGTCCATGTCTAAAAACCAGTAAGATATTACCTAATAATGAATTTGGAAATGTTTGTATCTGCCAACATGCATCTTCTTTTTTTTTCTTTTTCTTTTTGTAGAGTTTCCTCTTCCCTGAACAACTGCCAATAATTAAGGCAGCAGATATCACCAAATAGTTGCCTTTTTGTAGGCAAAGGAGTAAATTTCTATGGTGGATTACATCTGTCTGCCCGCTAATTTCAGAACATTCAAGCTGGTCTAAAGCACAAGAGGAGGCAGGCCTGGTTATATGGAAGTAAACTGCCCCAAACTCGATAGCAGAAAATAGGACTTCAACAACAGAGCGGTCAATGCCTGGAACGCCCTACCTGACTCCATTGTTACAGCCTCAAACTCTCACAGCTTCAATCTCAAACTGTCTGCTGTGGATCTCACCCCATTCCTAAGAAGTCCTTAAAAGAGGCGTGCATAAGCGCACCAGCGTGCCTACCGTCCCTATCTTACTGTCCCCATTTATCTGTATGTACTCCTTTGTTCTTGTTTCTGTTCATACTTATACTTGTTATCTTGTACATGTTTGACAAAGAAAGAAAAAGAGAGAGAGAGAGAGAGAGAAAGAAAGAAAGAAAGAAAGAAAGAAAGAAAGAAAGAAAGAAAGAAAGAAAGAAAGAAAGAAAGAAAGAAAGAAAGAAAGAAAGAAAGAAAGAAAGAAAGAAAGAAAGAAAGAAAGATTCCTGGCTGGTGGACCGATTCCTTGCTGTTACCCAGAATGGAAAAGAGACGCTTATCTGTTTGGAAAATGAGCTTTGCATGATCTCCGGTCACCAGAGAAGCAACCCCAAACTCACGTTTCTTCCAAGCAATGAGCTGCGCTGAGCACCCACTGAGCAGTGATCAGGAACCCTCCACAGAGATGCTTCCCGTCCTCCTGCAGAGATGCCAGGTAAGGCCTGTGATGGGGGACACTCTCTGATCCCCCCAGGATACGGCCCCTGGGACGATTCGCTGGGAGGGAGAAAATGCTGTGTTTTAATCTGCATCCTGGAAGACCACTTTACTTCTGCTCTAAAGCCAGGCAGGAACATGCATAGGGCCGCATTTCAATGTATAATTGAACAGGCTGGTGGTAAAGAAATACGGAGTTCAAAATTTCAGTGGCCACCAATCTAAGGTGAAAGAGGACATGAAAATGCTGCAGGTTTGGATCAAACACCCCCTTTTTGCCCCTTATGCTGGTCCAATTAGACCTGCAATTAATTGGCTTTTTTCCCGGAAATAAAGTGGGGGAAAGAAAAGATAATCTCTCTTTTGGAGTAAAAAAAAAGCCATCAAATTAGAACTAAATTCACCTTGGCTTTTTAAAAATTCCCATCAATCTGTCTAATGCAGAGATGGCCTTGTTTTGCAGGCCCTGGAGAACTCTCCCAGCACTGTGTTGGAAAAACAGTTTTTTTTCCTGCCTTGTTGAAAAAAATAAATACTTGAAAACAGCGGTGCAGTCCCTAAAATAGGCTGAAAAGTAGTTTTTTAAAAGCCCATTCGTCTAGGGAAAAATGACATTTTTAGCTGCATGACAAAGGCCCATCAATTTTGCAGAATGTATGTCCCATTTATTCTGGCCTTCACTTTCATAATGTATATGTGTATGTATGTATGTGTGTGTGTGTATATGTATATGTATATGTAAAAGAGTCACTACCCCTATATTTTGATGAAAGTAAAAGGGTCTGTATTGCTCTTTGCCCACTAAATACTACCAACTCTGTTTAGAGATAGACTACCTCCATCCATTTACATCTTGGCTGATAGTACAAATTGCTAGAGAAATTCCTCCATGAATTTGGAAAATTTTGTACAGCTATATCATAGCTTGGGTAATCAAATGATGGGTTGTTGTTGTTAGTTGTGAAGTCGTGTCTGACCCATCGTGACCCCATGGACAATGTTCCTCCAGGCTTTCCTGTCCTCTACCATCTTCTGAAGTCCATTTAAGCTCATGGCTATTGCTTCAGTGACTCTGTCACTGGTGGAGACTGACTCCGAGGGAGAGGAGGAACAGCCGGCAGAGAGTGGAGATGTGGCTCCGGAAGTTGTGGAGGAGGCTGGGGAAGGGCAGAGGCCGGCTGAGAAGTCAGAGGAGGACCCAGGCCCATCCCCTATCCATCCTAGGGCACGCAGGGAAGAGAGGATAAGGGAGAGATATGGTCTACTCGGGAGGAGAGGGCCTTGATCCTCTTCATGGGCTGCAGCAGTGACAACTGAATAAGAGTACGGACCTGCGTACGGGTGAATACTGGAAACAAAGCGTGGAAATATCTCTAGTTTATGGCTCCTCTCTGAATTTGGCATCCTTCCCAGTGTGTGTTATCTGTGGACATCCTCCAGCCCTTATCTTGCCTGGTTTGTGTTGCTTTTTTCCTTCTTCTTGTAACTGTTTGTATGGGAAATTTTTGGCAAAGTGAAGGAATAAAAGGGGCTTCACCTGTTTTCTGTGACTGTGTTTGTTCTATGACCATCAGGGCCTTGGTGGTGCAGGCTGATAATCATCTAGCACTTAGCTCAATTGCCTGCAATTAATGCAGGTTCGAATCCCACCAGGCTCAAGGTTGACTCAGCCTTCCATCCTCTCGGGGTAGGTAAATTGAGGACCCAAAATTGTTGGGGGCAATAAGCTGACTTTGTAAAAATGCCGCTTGGGGGAGGCCAAAAAGCCCTAATAATAAGCAGGCATATACAATGGAATGAAGGCTATTGCCGAGCACTTAGCATGGTGCTGTAAAGACTGTAAGCCACCCTGAGTCTCCGGAGAAGGGCGGCATATAAAATGCAAATAAAATAAAAAATAAAATAAAAATCCCACCCTGGGTCATCACAGACTTCATCCAGCCACCTCATTCTCTGTCGTCCCTTTCTTCTATTGCCCTCAATCTTTCCCAGCATTAGGCTCTTTTCCAGTGAGTCCCATGGACAGCAGCAAAAGGCAAAAAAAAAGAATGGGTAAGGAAGAGTATTTAAAGTTTTTAGAGACCAGCCTTTATGCCTCCATATCAACACCTCCATAGGATGAAAGAACTGGAGGAAGCATGTGAGCAAAGGTACACTACAGGGAGTCCTCGACATATAACAGTTCATTTAGTGACCATTTAAAGTTACGACAGCACTGAAAAAATGTGACATGACCATTTTTCACACTTATGACTATTGTAGTGATCATCACCTTTGCAATTTTCTGACAAGCAAAGTCAAAAACTGTGGCAATTAAGGTTGTAAAATGGGACAAAATTCACTTAACAACTGTCTCACTTAGCAACATAAATTTTGGTCTCAATTGTGGTCATAAGTCAAGGACTACCTGTATTTTGGAAAGCTCTTTTGCCATTTCTTTTTTTAAAACTGAGCTGGCTGTTATTCTTATTTCCCTGGAGGTTCATTGTAGATTCCTGTGTGATTTGTGGTTCCAATATTTTTTCTCTCCAGTGAATGCACAACTGCCACCTATTTTAAGGTGTGGCATCAGCCCATGCCTGCCATAACTTTCCTTTGCATCTCCTAGCACTGCTACTTGCTTAAAATCTATGGTTTTTTTTCAGATTCACTAATATCCAAAAGATGGTCTGGTAAATCTAATCTCTGCTAGTTCTAAAAATCCATTATTTGGGGAAACAAGAAGCCTACTCTTGCTCATAATTGTTAAAGAATAGAATACTTCAGCTATTCAACTAATTAAATCATGAAATAACTACCTAGATTTTAGACTAGCTTGCGGTTGCAAAAATAGTCTCCACAATTAGTTGTTGGTTCAGAAAAGTAGGTGAATTGTATAAACCATAATTCAACTAACCATGGGTTAAACCATAGATAAGTAAAACACACCCCATTTCTAAGACCTCACCCCACTCCTAAGAGGTCTGTAAGGGGCGTGCATAAGTGCACCATCGTACCTATTATCTTGTAAGTGATTGACAAATCAAATACATAAATAAATAAAATAAACATCCGAAAAGGGTAGATCCTATATTGCAGAAAAAATGCTAAGAAGGAGAAAAAAGTAAGATAAACACAACTTTTGAACTGCAGCAAAAATGCTACAGTGAGCAGAGAGGAAGGAATAAAAGTGTATTAATCAACTCACCAGAAACGGAGAAAATGCTCAAGGAAATAATTAAGAGCCAAAAGGAAAATCCAGCCATCTTTAGCTCAGGGCTGTGGGCCTTTCTTCAGATCTAATGCCAGTTTTTTGCCCTACCATGAATTCAGCAGGACTAATATCAGATTTCCGGGAAGGCCTTTGTTTTATCAATCCCAGTGATGTCCTTGACGTCAGCGTTTTGCAGCAAAACAAAGAGAGAAATGATACTCCCTGTTATTTTTTTTGGCCCAGAAACCTCTGGGAAGGAACACACTTGAAATGTCCCTGAAAGTGAACTTTGAGAAAATTGTTTGCTTTCAGTTTGAACTCTGTTCTTTTGAAGACATTCCTGCAGAGATGTCACCAGAAGGGGAGAGAGGACAGGGACTCGAATTAGTTTTCTTTCCCTCCAATGAAGCCTTTTAGAACCAGGGTATCCAGTCTCGACAACTTTAAGACTTGTGGACTTCAACTCCCAGAATTCTCCCAGAATTCCCACAATCCTGGCTAGGGAATTCTGGGAGTTGAAGTCCACAAGTCTTAAAGTTGCCACGGTTGGACACCCCTGCTTCAGATGGAGACATGGGTGAGACAATGCAGATTCTTCTAAAATGTATTATATGTATCAAAAAAAAGTCTTGCTTGCTTGGCCCTAGGATCAGACTGATCCATGCACATGGAATGAACCTTATCAAGTACAAAGTTCCTCCACTAGGAAACAGAAACAAAAATGTGCAGGCTATCTATTTATTTAATCGATTTATCTGACTGCTTGTCTGACAAACACAATTCTAGGCAGCTAACATGTAAAAACAGTCTATGTGAGTATGCATTGATATCTTGCCTTCATTCTTTTTATAAATAACTCAAGCCAGTGAATATATATATATATATATATATATATCTTTCCTTCTATTTTCCCCACAATATGATGACACAACAGTCATTGGTCTCATTCGAGACAACGATGAATCTGCATACAGACAGGAGGTTATACAACTTGCCTCATGGTGTAACTGGAACAATCTGGAACTGAACACACTCAAAACTGTAGAAATGGTGGTAGACTTTAGAAGAAACTCTCCCATACTATCACCTCTTACAATACTAGACAACACAATATCAACAGTAGAGACCTTCAAATTTCTAGGTTCTACTATATCACATGACCTAAAATGGACACCTAACATCAAAAACGTCATCAAAAAAGCACAACAAAGAATATTCTTTCTGCGCCAACTCAGAAAGCTCAAAGTGCCCAAAGAGCTGCTGATCCAGTTCTACAGAGGAATTATTGAGTCTATCATCTGCACCTCTATAACTGTCTGGTTTGGTTCTGCAACCCAACAGGACAGACACAGACCTCAGAGGATAATTAGGACTGCAGAAAAAACAATTACCACCAACCTGCCTTCAATCGAGGACCTGTATACTGCACGAGTCAAAAAGAGGGCTGTGAAAATATTTACAAGTAACAAATAATTCCCTCAACATTGTTCAACTATTTACAAAGTGCACACTACTATTACTGTTAATCTTATCACTCCTTATCACCCATCCCCTCCCACTTGTGACTGTAACTTTGTTGCTTGTATCCTCTGTTTCCTAGTATGATTTGATGTTGATTGTACCCTATGACTATCATTAAGTGTTTTACATTATGATTCTTGATTCTTAATGAATGTTCCTTCTTTATGTATACTGAGAGTATTTACACCAAGACAAATTCCATGTGTGTCACACATGGCCAATAAAATATTCTATTCTATTCTATTCTATTCTGTTCTATAAGAACCTTGTGAGGTGAGCTGGACTGAAAGTGAGTGACTGGTCCAAAGTCACCCAGCTGGCTTTCATGCCTAAGGTGGGACCAGAACTCACAGTGTCCTGTTGATTGGCCCAAAGTCACCCAACTAGCCTTCATATCTAAGTTCGGACTAGAACTCCTAGCCTCCTGGTTTGTAGTCAGGTGCCTTAAATATTAGAGAAATACTAAATATTAATAATGAAAGAATGGTTCCTCTACACAGGTTAACCCCCCCACCCAAAAAAAAAACAACAGACAGAGACTTGCTGTTTCTCAAGGCCTGGAGGAGATCCAGCTGTTCAAAACTTACAAAATATGTTGGGTGAGAGAAACTGGTTTGGAGAGATGGCTTGCAAAAATGATCTTGGAATGATTCTTGGTTATCAACTAAATGTGAATCAATTGTGAACTGTGGTTGGCATAAAGACAAAAGCAATCTTAGGCTGTCTCAACCAAAAAAAACACTCCACATCACAGGAACTAATCGTTGCATTTTACTTTGCAGTAATTAGTCCTCAAGGCAGGGGTGATGTCCAATTCTGAACATTGTAATTTTAAAAGTCTTCAGACATACAAATAGCACCAGGGAAGGACAATAAAGATGATTGGGAAAAAGCTGACCACAGGATCTGGTCAGAAAAATAAAAAAAATGGTGTGGTTGATGCACATAAAAACAGTCTGAGCTATCTTGATTATTATTATTTTTTTACTGTCCTCCATAGTTTTCCCTGATCAGGAGTCTAGAAAGTAAGCCAGACCATAGAGAAAATTTCCTCTAGTGATTAAAGATCTAGGGCTTGAGACCAGGAGACTGTAAGTTCTAGTCCCACCTTTGGTATGAAAGCCAGCTGGGCAATGCTAACTAGTTACTCTTTCTCAACCCACCTCACAGGGTTGTTGTTGTCAAGAAATAGGAAGAGAAGGAAGTATTAGGTACAGGGGTGGGATTTTACCAGTTTGCACCTATTCGCTAGAACCGGTTGTTAACATTCCAAGCAGTTCAGAGAACCGGTTGTTAGAAGAAATTACTGGCCTAATCCTGTAAGGAAGACAGGAAGGAAACATTCTGGTGTTGCTTACAGAAACTGCCTCTCCGTTAACCCTTATTACATTCTTGGCAGGACTAGACTTCCTGTCTCTGGAACTTCTCTGGAGGTTTTTTTTCCTCTTTTGCTGGTACTTTGCTTGTGTGGAGTGACCATTCAAAGTTACAATGGCACTGAAAAAAGTGATTTGTGACTATTTTTCACACTTACGACTGTTGCAGCATCCCCACAATCTTGAGAGGCAGGTGAGGAGATGCATGCCTCGATGTGAGTGATATTGAGTTGGCCACATCCAGCCAATAACATGACCACCAAGCCATGTCCACCCAGTCACATGACCATCAAGCCATGTCCACCCAGTCACATGACCATCAAGCCACGCCCACTACCTAAGCTGCATCCACAGAACCGGTTGTTTAAAAATTTGAATCCCACCCTGATTAGGTATTTTGCTGTCTTGAGTTCTTTATAGTAGTACAAACACAGAATATAAAATGAAAAATAAATAAAAGCCAAACGGAAGCATCTAGGAATGTTCTTGATAAAGAATAGTTTGAAAGGAGATATGATACTTCCTGAAATCAGAATAAATGTACATAATAAAAGCGTTAAAACTAAAGCTAAAGTGTTTGGAGAAGTTACTCCAATTTAAATGATTCAGCAACCATTTCTTGGGGATATTTTTGTTTGCACAACTCTGATATCTAAAAGCTCTTCTGATTCCTAGATCAAGTTTCATTTCCTTTTGTGTGTGGGTGAACTGAGGATTCCAATTCAAAGTTTGTGACAAGGATGAACACCACCCAAGATTGATGATTAAAGTCAGAACAAATATTTATTTGATTTCCATTTCTAAAGAAATAAACCTCAACCCTAGAATTACTGCCTAAAGAACAGTACTGTGAGACTCAAAAGCTGCTGAGCTTTTGAGATGCTTACAGAAGATAAAGATGCTGAGACTCAGAGATGCTTACAGAAGATAAAGTTTTCTTGATGTCTACCGTGATCCACAGAGACGGAAATGTTGTTTCACAGCTTTCTTCCTCAGAATGCTTCCATTATATTCTTATGGTGGATATTAATCTTAAATAAAATGTTGTGAAGAAGTAAATTGGCCAAGTCTTTATTGGCCAAGTGTGACTGAACAGACAATCTGTTCTCTGGTGCATACATTCTCAGTGTGCATACAACCAACAAAGTGATAAATTGTAAATCATAATCCCAAGATATAATCATAAATCATAAGATATAACCAACAAAGTGATAGTCATAAGTTACCAATAGGAGTAAGTAATAGGAAAGAGGAGAAAGATCAAAGCAATACAGCCCTACTACATGGGTAAATCTTAGGCATAAGACAGTGCTGTAGGAATACTGGTAGGTGTTCAGCAGAGTGATGGCATGCGGGCAAAAACTGTCTTTGTGTCTAGATGTTTTGGCCTGCAATGTCCTATAGCGGTATTCAGAGGGGAGGAGTTGAAACAGTTTATGACCAGGATGTGAGAGGGGTCTATAGATATTTTCTCAGTCATTTTTCTGGCTCGTGCAGGATATAGATCCTAAAAGGAAGGCAGGCTGGTTGCAATTGTTTCTTCTGCAGTCCTAACTATCCATTGAAATCTGTACGGGTCCTGTTTGGTTGTGGTACCAAACCAGACAGTTATAGAAGTACAAATAACAAATTTGATAATTCTTCTGTAGAACAGTATCAGCAGTTCCTGGGGCAGTCTGAGCTTTCTGAGTTGGCACAAGAAGACATTGGTGAAGGAAGAAACCCTTTGTGACTTCATCAGGATTGCATTTTCCATTGCATTTTCCATGACAGAAGTTTACTCAAATATATTTTCTTCAAATAAGGATTTAAGGAAAATCTCACCAAAATAAAAATATCTTTTGAGCTTTGCTACCAATCCATAGGTGACTTGAAAAGCAAAAGAGACCCAAGTATATCCAATCAGTTACTACTTCTACACTGAGTAGACATTATAGGAGGAGAGTTGGGTCATGAAATCAGGTGGTAGATCATTAATGAGAGATTCAACCCAGTGGTGGGATTCAATTTTTTTTACTACCGGTTCTATGTAGGTGTGGCATGGCTTGGTGAGCATGGCGTGCCTTGGTGGGCATGGCTTGGTGAGCGTGGCAGAGGAAGGATACCAACGGCCTCCCGCTGCCCAGTGTGCTCCCACAGGGTCGGCCTCCTCGGGGTTCCGCCGGCTGGGCAATGCCGGTTGGTGGCCCCGAGGGTGCGGGCCTTCTCTGCGGGGGCTCCCTCCCTTTGGAATGAGTTACCCCCGGAGATACAGGCCATCACCGACATTCAGACCTTCCGGCATGCAGTAAAGACCCTGTTTTTTCAACAGGCCGGCCTGGCCCAGTAATAATCGTGGGGTTTTAAATTTTATTTTTAAATTTTATCTTTTACATTTTGTTAATTTTATAATTCAGCCACTAATTTAATCGTTTTAAACTGTTTTTAACTTTATAACTTTATATCCTGTTTCTGTTTTATCTGGCTGTGCACCACCCCGAGTCCCTTTTTTGGGAGAGGGGGCGGTATAAAAATCTAATAAACTAAACTAACTAAAATCCCCATTCCCTCCCCACCCCACTAACCTGATTTCCAGCTCCATTCTCCTGAGCAGGGCAACAAAAGAAGACCCAACTGATCAGCTGGGACATAGGAGGCAGAGAACAGATGGGGACGGGGCCAAACAGAGGTGGTATTTGCCAGTTCTTCGAACTACTCAAAATGTCCACTACCGGTTCTCTGAACTACTCAAATTTTCCGCTACCGGTTCTCCGAACGACTCTAAATTTCTGCTACCAGTTCTCCAGAACTGGTCAGAACCTGCTGAATACCCCCTCTGATCCAACCTAGAATTAAGGAGAAATTTCCTGACAGTGAGAACAATTAATCAGTGGAGCAGCTTGTCTCCAGAAGTTTTATGTGCTCCATCGCTGGAGAGTTTCAAGAAGAGATTGGACAATCGTTTGTCCGGAATAGTATAGGGTCTCCAGCTTGAGCAGGGGGTTGGACTAGAAGACCTCCAAAGTCCTTCCAACCTTGTTATTCTATGTTAAAAGTTTCTGCCTCTCAATAACATTTGTCAATTGAAAAAAAGGTGCTACTAGACTCCTCCTGATTTATTCTACTCTGTGTCACTAGATGGTGCTAATCCTTTGTCTGCCAAACCTGACTACAAATTTCTGAAGAAAATGGTAATGAAAACAAGATTCCATGTGGCATCACCGCCTGACTTCTGAGTTATTGAATTACTGGGAAGATCTCGTATGTGGAATAATTTCTCAGACTGATTTATAGTTTTAGGTGCCTGGGATACCCCTATGGTCATTATAGGGAAATGGAACTTCCATGTACAAAAGCATTCTACCTCTGAGTCAGACATGCTAAGGACCAAGTGTAGAGGAAAAACTTTGTTGAATATGCATTGATTTATTGTCCTGGGTTCGACCCAGTCCCTTTGCTATCAATTTGGGTAAGTGGCTCCTTTTTCAAGCAGTCCTCGTTTATTAACCACAATTGGGACCAGCAACTCAGTCATTAAGCAAAGCAGGCACTAAGTGAAACCGCTGTTATAGTTATCATCTTACTTTTGCGTTCCTTTGATTTATAAGCCTGTGAAGGTTGTTAACATAGAACTGGTTGCCAAGTTTCCCCCCTCCGCCATTGCTGTAGTAACTGTGAATGGTCACTAAATTAGGTAGTCACTAAATAAGGACTACTGATAATTTTACCGAACTAGCTCAGGTCAAGCTAACAGGGGTCTTGGAGAGGGTTGCAAATCCAAAAATCCAAATTTGAAAAGAAGAATGTCAAGGGGTGGTGATTGGTACTCAAAGATATTTGATAGAGCAAGGAACGGTGTTTGGAATTTGCACCCATAGAAATGACCCCATTTTCCCCCTTACAAATGAATCAAGGCAAACAGTGGCTCTCCCCACCACTCACCCACCCTGGCTTCTTTTGAAATGTCCCAGAATGCTGGCTCCATCTTTTTAATCAATCCCGCTGTTGCTAAGCAACCAGACTGGCCATCTTTCAGGGAAACCGGCCTGCCACACAAGACACGCCCCCTTCGCTTCCACCAGGGTTGATCTTGGTTTTAATATAAACCTTTTTCCTCTGGGTTTGGTCTCAAATGCTTCATAGGGCAACTGATCAAGCACATTGTTGAGAAGATGCCTCTGGGGAGAAGAAAAAGGTGTGATCACAGATAAAAATGCCAGCCGGATTGATCCTCAACACAACCAGCCTAGAGCTGCAAAAAATGTAGGGTGATTTGTAGCTGAGCTGTCAGCCTGCATGGCCATCCAGAAAGAATTGAGATCACCAGAATAAAAGGGTAGATTTACTTAGAGGGTCTTTTGTGGAATCCAAAATTAACTCTAGATATTAAAAATCCTTGGAATCTAGCTGGGAGGTCTGAAGCAAGACATTACACTTGTAATATTGCATGCTGTTGTGGTCAACACAACACAAAAAATACACTGAAACTCTAGAAAGAATTCGTAGAAGAGCAATAAAGATGATTTTTTCTGAAGTTTAAATTGTATGATGAATGCTTGAGGGAGCCTAATGAAGAGAAGGATTGAGGGGACATTATAACTGTCTTCCAATACTTGAGGCACTGTCCCAGAGAAGAGGGGATGGACTTATTCTTCAAAGCACAGAGGGCAGAACAAGAAGTAATGGGTGGAAGTCTTTTCCAACCTAGAAGTAAGGAGGAATTTGCTGACAATTAATGAGTGGAATAGCTTGCCTCTTGTGGTTGTGGGTGCTCCATCACTGGAGATTTTCAAAAATAGACCAGACAACCATTTGACTGGGATACTGTAGTATCAGGTCTCCTGCCTTGAAAAGGGGAATTGGACTGGAAGACCTCCAAGGTCCCTTCCAACCCTATAATTCTATGTTCTATACCAGAGGTCTCCAAACTTGACAACTTTAAGACTTGTGGCCTTCAACTCCCAGAATTCCCTAGCCAGGATTGTGGGAATTCTGGGAGAATTCTGGGAATTGAAGTCCTAAAGTTGCCAAGTTTGGGGACCCCTGTTCTATACATTATTTAAACCCAAGGCTCTGTTTGATATCCTGTGAGGTTAACAAATAAAGTTTAGATTCAAACTTCTTATTACCAAATGGAAATGTGTAGATAGAAAATTCATGCTCACCCAAAATCACACACCCACACATATACACAATTCAGAATCTATGGGGCTGATTGTATCTTCAAAATCCAGGGTGCCACTTTTAGAAATAGCCAGTGGTATTTTTCTGATCCCCCTATTCAGTTGCCATGGAGACTGAATATATCTGGGTATGCAAAAACACCTTCGATTATAAAAGCCACAGTTCTTGGAAATCCTGAAGCTAAGTAGGATTGGGGCTTATTGGTAATTGTATGGGAGACCTAGCCTGGTAAGTCAGTACATCACCTGAAGACGATGGCAAGCCACTTCCTTCCACATTGTTAGAATAGAATAGAATAGAATAGAATAGAATAGAATAGAATTCTTTATTGGCCAAGTGTGATTGGACACACAAGGAATTTGTCTTGGTGCAAATGCTCTCAGTGTACATAAAAGAAAAGATACATTTGTCAAGAGTCAAGAATCATAAGGTACAACACTTAATAACAGTCATAGGGTACAATAAGCAATCAAATCATACTAGGAAACAGTCAATATAAATCGTAAGGATACAAGCGACAAAGTTACAGTCATACAGTTGCAAGTGGGAGGGGATGGGTGATAAGGAGGGATGAGAAGATTAATAATAATATTAGTGAAGACTTTGTAAATAGTTGAACAGTGTTGAATTATTTGTTTAGCAGAGTGATGGCATCCAGGGAAAAACTGTCCTTGTGTCTAGTTGTTCTGGGGTGCAGTGCTCTATAGCGTCGTTTTGAGGGTAGGAGTTGAAACAGTTTATGTCCAGGATGTGAGGGGTCTGTAAATATTGTGATCATGAAAGCTATACACACCTGTCTATTAAATCTTCAGGAATCAAACTTGAGATGAAAAGGAATTTTATGGTCTCAAAAACAGCCTTTCACAATCTGATGAATGCCACTGCAGAACCTCCCCATAGAGAGAGATTATTTAATAATAATGGAAACTATCAGTGGGAGTTCTCCCACAATCGGTTAAAAAAAAAAAAACTTGAACAGGACAACAAATTGGAAAAACAACAGAAAGTCAAAGAGAAACCAAGGAATCTGGAAGAGGGTGGATGTAAGAGGTTTTGTAGAGTAGTCTGTTTCTACACATAGGGTTTTTAATTTACGTACCCTTCTCCTTTCCAGCCTACAGAACAGACTTCTCCATAAATTTTACTTATTTGAAATTCTTGGGTCTTGTGGGAGATTGTCCAAATGATTCATTCCTGCCTGAGTATTGAAGCCTGACAATAACCAAGGCAATGGTTGTAGATAGAACAAAGATAAATTAAAATTAAATAAGTTGTTGCATAATATTATAAACTTTAGAGGGTTTGACACACAAAACAAGGCACTGATAAATATATCCAGAATAACATATTAAGGGAGGATTATATTTCATGGTTATAAATGTAACTCTACTTTAATTCCAATTCAAATGTACACCTTCAGTTAGAAATGGCAGCATTAGATAAAATTCAACATTCAGCTTCTATAAACCATTTTTTTAAAGCTGACAAGTTTAAGGTGTGTGGAACTGGTTGAAGAATACTGAGAGTTGAAATTTACACAGTAGTGGGATTCAAATTTTTTTACTACCAGTTCTGTGGGTGTGGCTTGGTGGACGTGGCTTGGCTTGGTAGGCTTGGCAGGGTAAAATCTCCATTCCCACCCCACTCCAGGGCAAGAATACTGTAAAATCCCCATTTCTTCCCCACTTCTGGGGGAAGATTACTGCAATATCCCCATTCCCTCCTCATCCCACTAACCTGCTTTCCAGCTCCGTTCTCCTGTGAAGGGCAACCAAAGAAGACCCAGCCGATCAGCTGGGACTCGGGAGGCAGAGAATAGATGTGGGTGGGGCCAGTCAGAGATGGAATTTGCCAGTTCTCCGACCTACTCAAAATTTCCACTATGGGTTCTCCAGAACTGATCAGAACCTGCTGAATACCACCTCTGAGTCTATGCATCTTAAAGTTGCTAACTTTTAAAACATTGTTGTTAAGGTGAAAGTTATGTGCTTAAACTTTGGTGGTAAACAATGGGTTTTCACTATGAACTGAATGTTTTATAGACAATATATGGTATTCGCCTAAATAATATTTAGGAAATTGGATAAGTATGATGGAATTGAGTAGCTTCTACAATAGCAGACCTCTACGCCTTCTGACAGTCTGCCAGACGGCTTGAGAGAAAAGCAGTGATCAGCAGATGGACTCAGAAAAGCTGTTTTGTCATTATGAGAACTGTTTAGGAAATACTGTCTTTGTTTCCTTTAACACTTTAATGTTTGTATTTGATTGGGATTTTTTTTTGTACTGAAATCAATAAAAAACAAAATGGATTTAAGGATTCCTGCAGGGTAATTATTGTTAGTCCAATATTTAAAATCAATTTTTTACAGCAAAGTTAGGCTTATATTTTAAAATATTTTAATGGTTCTGTCAAAGGAGGGGATTGAGGAAAGTATTAGCATTTTGAGTGGCAGGCCAAAGGCCATATCCAAAAAGTATGCAGAAAGAGGCAAGAAACTGGATCAGACCAAGAAAAAACTAATGTTATTTATATTGTGTTATTAAAATTAATTTCTTTGAATACAATTAATATGGCGGGGGGTATATTTATCAAAGTTAGAAACTGCCCATCTCCCTCACAGAGTCTAAGCAAGATTGGATGTGGGGAAAACTGGATAAGAGATCACAGGGAAATCTGAGGGAAGTTGGTTAAACTGCAAGCAAAAAAAATGTGGAAAAAGAAAACTATTTAGGATTACTGCCAAGAAAACAAAATAAATGTGCTCTGTAATCTTCAGATACTGAACTTGACTTGAGAACACCAAAATGTAGAAAATAAGCAGTGCTTTACTGGACCTCTGCCCCATCTAGTCCAGCAGTCTAATCTCACAGTATCCCACCAATTGCACAAGGAAGCCCAGCAGATAGCCTTCAGGGGTAGTTGCACTGCCAACAATAACCACTGATCCCCAGGACTTCCATGAATTGCTCCAAATCTTTTTTGAATACCTGCCAAACTGGTAGGAAATTTCAAAGTTTAATTGCAGGTAGTCCTTGATTTACAACCATTCTTTAGCGACCATTCCACGTTACAATAGCACTGAAAAAAGTGACTTTACAATTGATCTTTGCACCTATGACATCACAGCATGTCCACAGTCATGAGATCAACATACAGGTGCTTAGCAACCAACATTTATTTACAATGGTTGCAATGTTCTGGGATCAAGTGATCACCATTTGAGACCTTCCCAGCTGACTTCTGACAAGCAAAATCAATAGAAGAAGCCAGATTTGCTTCACAACTGTATTATTCATTTAACAACTGCAATGATTTATTGATTTATTTGTAAAATTCATTGGCTGCCCATCTTACCACAGGGTAACTATGGGTGAGTTACAATCTTAACAATCTTAAACCCTGGTGGCGCAGTGGTTAAAGTGCAGTATTGCAGGCTAATTCTGCCCACAACCTGGTGTTTGATCCCATTGGGCTCAAGGTTGACCAAGCCTTCCATCCTTCAGAGGTCAGTAAAATTGTTGCACCCAGATTGTTGGGGGAAAGATGCTGACATTTGTAAACTGCTCAAAGAGTGGTATAAAGCAATATGGAGAGGTATATAAGTCTAAATGCTATTGCTATTGCTACAATTCATTTTTATTATTTATTTATTTATTTTTGTCAATTGCTTACAAGATAATAGGTATAAGTAAAAACATAGTTATGAATACATGGATACATATAAGAAAAATAAAAAAATAAAAGAAACAATAGGACAGGGATGGTAGGCATGTTGGTGCGCTTATGCACACCCTCTACAGACCTCTTAGGAAAGGGGTGAGGTCAATAGTAGACAATCTAAGGTTAAAGTTTTTGGGGTTTGGGGAAGAAACCACAGAGTCAGGTAGAGTATTCCAGACATTGACCACTCTGTTACTGAAGTCATATTTCCTGCAATCAAGTTTGGTGCGATTAACCTTGAGTTTGTATCTATTGTTTGCTCTTGTGTTGTTATGGTTGAAGCTGAAGTATTCATTGACAGGTAGGACATTGCAATGTATGATTTTATACATTATACTTAGATCGGACAGAAGGCTGCATAGTTCAAGGTTTTCTAGGTCTAGAATTTTGAGTCTGGTGGCATAAGGTATTCTACAACGAGTAGAGGAGTGCATAACTCTTCTTGTGAAATATTTCTGGATTTTCTCAACTGTGTTAATATCAGATATGTAATGTGGGCTCCAGACTGATGAGCTGTATTCGAGTACTGGTCTAGCAAATGTTTTGTATGCTCTAGTTATTAGTGTAATATTACCAAAGAAAAAGCTACATAAGATTAGGTTAACAACTCTTAATGCCTTTTTGGCTATGTAGTTACAGTGGGCTCTAGCACTTAGATCATTAGAGATGAATACTCCAAGATCCTTGACAGAGTCTGGATCATCAACAAGGTCTTGACTATTCAGCCTGTATTTTATTTTCTGATTTTTTTTGCCAATATGTAGGACAGAGCATTTATTTGTTGAGATTTGAAGTTGCCATTTGTTTGACCATTCTGATATATAGTCAAGGTCTTTTTGAAGGGTAGCAGTATTGTCTGTGGTGTTGAATAGCTTTACATCATCAGCAAAGAGAACGCAGTTGCTCTTGATATGATCACAGAGGTCATTTATGTAGTGTATGAAGAGAGTTGGTCCTAGAGCACTGCCTTGGGGGACACCATTGTTGACAGGAACAGGATTTGATAGGACGCTCCCAATTTTGACCATTGGTTGTCTGTTTGACAGGAATGCTTCTATCCAGTTATGCAAGTGTCCAGAGATACCATAAGATTTTAGTTTTAGGAGTAGTTTGTCGTGTACCACTGAATCAAAGGTATTACTGAAGTCTATGTAGATTGAGTCTATTGCTTTGCCCTGATCGAGTTGTGTAGTCCATATGTTTTTGCAGTGTAATAATTGTAGATTACAGGATAGTTTTTTCTGAAAACAAATTGTTTATTAGAGAGTAGGTTGTTTGTCTCTAAGTGGAGGATAATGGATTGGTTAATAATTGATTCCATGACTTTACAGGTGATGCAGCATTAAAGAGATTGGTCTGTAATTTTCAACTAGGCTGGGGTCTCCCTTTTTGAAGATGGGGATGACCGTGGCTTGTGACCATAGTTAATAATAATAATTAATTAATAATAATAAGTAATTTGCTTAACAATTGTAGCCAAAAAGGTTGTAAGGTCAGGTGTGACTTGTTTAACAATCATCTTGCTTAGCAATGGAAATTCTGGTCCCAATTGTGGTAATAAGTCGAGGAGTAACTATGTGTGTCATGTAAAAAATATTTCCTTTTATCTGCTCTGGTTTTTCCGGGAATTAGTTTGGTTCTGCATTCTTTGTTTCTAATAGGAGAAAATAGTTTCTTCTTGTCCACTTTATTCACCCCATACAGAATTCTGTACACCTTAATCTTGATGCTTCTCATTTGCCTGTTTTCTAGACTGAAATGGCCCAAATATCACTATCTTTCTTCATTATCTTGTCTCATACAGTTAATACGATTACTTCCCAAGCATTTAATAACATTTTTCTATGTTAATCTAACTCTCTTTTTATTTTAATCCCTTGATTTGGGGTAGAGTATGGCAACTGGATGGAGCTGAGCATTTGCTAGCTGGATGCCCTTCCTGACACCATGCGGAGTTCGCAGCAGATATTTTTTTCTTTGCGCCGTGAGAGAGGAATATCTGCTGCTTACTTAGGATTGAGCTCTCAATCTCCCAAATGGGAGGCAAGTGTCTTCACCATGTCTCCTAAAAAGTTACAATTCACAGGCAGCTTTTGAGAAGGACGCACCCTTTGGAAGACTGCACGTTCATGGTTCCAAGATCTGCAGCCTTCTGTCCAGAATCACTAATAGGTGGCATATAAATGAAATAAATAAAATTCTCAACTATTCTCTTTTAAATACTTTCAGACCTGCTGCTTCTCTCCCCCTTTATCATCACAGATATATTTTAAAAGACATATATATATGTGTGCCTTTTCAAAATCAGAACAAATATAGTAGGCTAAATAATTTTGCCTTCATTTCTATTGTTTTTATTCTCAGTGATGTAAAATAAAACAGATTTTAATTTCTTTCAAATGTGCTCGCGATTTGTGCTTTCCCTAATTAAAAGCTGCCTGAACCACCAACTGATGGGGAAAAGATGATTCTGTATATTTGCACCGAATCATGGGAGGAAATAGTTAGAGGAATTTCCTGACAGTGAGAACAATTAATCAATGGAACCGCTTGCTTCCTGGAATCCTGGGTGCTCCATTGCTGGAGGTTTCCAAGAAAAGATTGGAGAACCATTTGTCTGGGAAAGAAAAAGAACTCCTGCCATGGGCAGGGGGTTGGACTAGACTTCCAAGTTCCCTTCCACCCTGTGATTCTGTGAAAATTTATCAGCATTTAAAAAGAACCCCAGTGGTGCAGTGGTTAGAGTGTAGTAGTGCACGCTACTTCTGCTGCAGCCAGCTGCCTGCAATTTGGCAGATCGAATCTCACCAGGCTCAAGGTTGACTCAGCCTGGTGAGATTGGTGAGACTCAGGGTAAAATGAGGACCCAAATTGTTGGGGGCAATAGGCTGACTCTGTAAATCACTTAGAGAGGGCTGTAAAGCTCTATAAAGTGGTATATAAGTCTAAGTGCTATTGCTATTTGAATGTGATGGTGACTTCCCCTCCTATATGTTTCTTCTTTTTTCAAGTTATACTATTCCCACCCAGCAAATAATTGTCTTAGAAAAAGGCAGGGAAACCAAGAGGGATATGTAACACCAGACATGTGATCTTGGAGAGTTGTTTAAAAGTTGAAATATAGCAAGAAGAACAAGAGTATCTCTAAGCATGTTCAAAATATAATCTTTTCCCCTAAGAAAATATTTATCAATCCTGGCAATCCTGACATTCACAGGAACAGACGATACAGGTAATCCTCTTCGAACGGGTCACTAAATGAATTTTTGTAAGTCGAGGACTATTTGTACTAACCAGACCCAACCTACTTTAAACTTCTAAGGTCAGAGTCATCCTAATGGTTGCCATTTTCTGAGCCTAAAAACAATAGAAGCTTTTACATTATTATTAGTTTCAGAAAATTGCATCTACCCAAGAACTGAAGCATATTTTCACACTATCATCAAGCATTTCTGTATCACGTCCATTTTGCACATTTGAACTCCTGGTATTCAACTGGAATTAGGATGGAGCGGAGATAAGCATTTTATCTTTTTTCTTTGACATTTCTCAATTGCTTCGATGAGCATCATTTAATTATTTAAGTGTCCACAGATATATCATTCCTGCAAGGCAATGTGCATAGTAATACAGGTTGTACAGAAAATGTGGAATGTGCCACCAAAGCTAATATCTTACCACATCCATCTTTAAAGGGTTTTTTTTTTCTTTTTGAATTTAATTGCCTAGTGAACTGCTTTACATTTCCACATGATTTCGGGGGGACATGGTAAAGAAATGGCAGTTTATTGATCCTTCAAATCCTAAGTCCCTCCTTTCATCACCTAGTTACACTCGTGGGCTCTTTTGATGCTTTTTGACACGGAAAAAACCTGCCAGGGCTTGGTAAGAAGGTTAGAGGAGAAACTCAATCTCATATGTCTCCTTCCAAGGTCAGAGCTCTCTTCCTGCCATCACAGGGGATAATGTGACAATCTATGGCTCCTGGGTGCTGCCCCAGGACCTTTGAATGACAGCTTAAACATCATCAGAAATATTGATTCATGGTACATTATGAGAAAACAGCTGGTTAAAATAGTACACTATATATATATATATATTTGTTTTCAGAGATTTATATATATACTGCACACTTGCATATGACATTAAATTAGCCTTTTCAAGAGAGGAGGTGTGAAAATGTTATTAGAAGAAATGTTTAAGCCGGTTTGAAGGTTTAAAGAGCTCCAGAGGAACATCCCTGAGAAACCTCTGCCTCGCATCAACCCCTCCACCTCATTAATTGTATTAGCAAGCTTATCCGCAGGATGTCCAAGACATTTTGGGGGGGGTGGAAATATTGCTCAAATGAAAATGGTCCTCTATGTGCACGGCATTTTGAAGAGAAGAAATGAACACGCATACCCAAATACTTTGACGTGAACCAAGAAAGATGATTAGGGAGGTGGAGGCTAAAATATACGACGAATGTTTGTGGGAACTAATCTAACGAAGAGAAGGACCAGGGATGACATAGCTGTCTTCCAATATTTGAGGGGCTGTCAACCTATTCTCCAAAGCACTTAAGGGCAGAACAAGAAGTAATGGATGGAAAATTATTAAAGGGAGATCCAGCCTAGAATGAAGGAGAAATTTCTTGACAGTGAGAACAATTAATCAGTGGAACGCCTTGCCTTCAGAAGCTGTGGGTGCTACATCAACAGAGGCTTTTAAGAAGGAATTGGACAGCCCTTTGGAATAATATAGGATCTCCTGCTTGAACAAGGGGTTGGACCAGATACAGGGGTGTCAAACTGATGGCCCACAGGCCGGATGCAGGCCACGCCCACCCTAGCTCCACGAAGGGAAAAAAACATCACAATGCATCACATGAAGTCACGAGTTTGATACCCATGGACTAAAATGTCATAAGAATCAAATATAATAATGGTGTATTACTTTCTTCTTCTTGTTGTGCCATACCCAGGGGTGGGATTCAAATTTTTTAACAACCGGTTCTGTGGGCGTGGCTTAGTTAGTGGGCGTGGTTTGGTGGTCATGTGACTGGCTGGTCATGGCCAACTCAACATCACTCACATCGAGGCACACATCTCCCCGCCTGGCCTCTCATGATTGTGGGGATGCTGCAACAGTCGTAAGTGTGAAAAATGGTCATAAGTCACTTTTTTCAGTGTCGTTGTAACTTTGAATGGTCACTCCACACAAGCAAAGTACCAGCAAAGGAGGGGAAGAAAACTCCAGAGAAGTTCCAGAGACAGGAAGTCTAGTCCTGCCAAGAATGTAATAAGGGTTAACAGAGAGGCAGTTTCTGTAAGCAACAGCAGAATGTTTCCTTCCTGCCTTCCTTACAGGATTTGGCCAGTAATTTCTTCTAACAACCGGTTCTCTGAACTGCTTACAATATTAACAAGCGGTTCTAGAGAATAGGGTGCGAACTGGTAGAATCCCATCCCTGGCCATACCTGTCATTGGAGGTTGGTGATCAAGTTGGCAATCATGTTGGTGCATTACCTACTAAACCTTTTTGAATTGCTAGCAGCTTTGCATGCCAACACCCAGTGGTGGGATTCAAATTTTTTTACTACTGGTTCTGTGGGCGTAGCTTGGTGGGTATGGTATGGCTTGGTGGGCGTGGCTTGGTGGGCATGGCAGGGGAAGGAGGATACTGTAAAATCCCCATTCCCTCCCCACTTCTGGGGGAAGATTACTGCAAAATCTCCATTCCCTCCCCACCCCACTAACCTGCTTTCCAGCTCTGTTCTCTTGTGCAGGGCAACCAAAGAAGACCCAGCCGATCAGCTGGGACTCAGTGGGAGGCAGAGAATAGATGGGGGCGGGGCCAGTCAGATGTGGGATTTGCTGGTTCTCCGAACTACTCTAAATTTCCGCTACGGGTTCTCCAGAACTGGTCAGAACCTGCTGAATATCACCTCTGCCAGCACCCAGATAGGATTAATAAGAAGCTGCCTTTTTAATGGCTTTATTTGCACACCTTAACCTGGTTACTGAATTAACCTTTTTTTTTTTTTAATTTACAGAATGAAATGAATTGTATTCTTTCTTTCAGGTCCCGGCAAGCTTTTTTTAAACCAAGGGCCACACCCGATCTTTGAGGACTGGGCTGCAGTTGGAACAAAACCTTTCCGAACCCTGGGCAGGATTAAAGCAAAATGACATTTGATGTCCTTTTGCTTCAGTTTCGAAGCGTGTCAATAGAAGATCATTGCTTTAATTACTATTCAGCGGAATCTTCCTAAGTATGTGTAATTAATTGTATTTAATAGTCCTTCTGTTCACAAGAGAGGACAGTTCAAGCAGCAACTTTGGGACAGAGATGAAGAGGTGGCACTTAAACTTTCACGGATCTCCCAAAGCTCTGGGGTCAATGATTAGCCTACTTCAGGGACTGGTGCCACTAACCTGCCTCTTTCCTATCTTTTTCCTGCTCCCCCCCCTTTTCCTCCTTTCTCTTTTCCTTTATCAATCTGTTATTATACATTTCTCATCTCCTGGGATCTGGGCAGGGGTGGGATTCTACCAGTTCGCACCTATTCGCTAGAACCAGTTGTTAACATTCTAAGCAGTTTGGAGAACCGGTTGCTAGAAGAAATTACTGGCCTAATCCTGTAAGGAAGGCAGGAAGGAAACACTCTGGTGTTGCTTACAGAAACTGTCTCTCCGTTAACCCTTATTACATTCTTGCTAGGACTAGACTTCCTGTCTCTGGAACTTCTCTGGAGGTTTTTCCCCTCCTTTGCTGGTACTTTGCTTGTGTGGAGTGACTATTCAAAGTTATAATGGCACTGAAAAAAGTGACTTATGACCATTTTTCACACTTATGACTGTTGCAGCATCCCCACAATCGTGAGAGGCAGGTGAGGAGATGCATGCCTCGATGTGAGTGATATTGAGTTGGCCACATCCAGCCAATAACATGACCACCAAGCCATGTCCACCCAGTCACATGACCACCAAAGCACACCCACCAACTAAGCCATGCCCACAGAACTGGTTGCTAAAAATTTTGAATCCCATCCCTGTCTCTGGGGTTTCTGCACCCACTTCCAGACAAAGGGCTGAACCTGTGAGGTTGAACAAGGAGAGACCTTTCCATCTATGGCATTGCAAAAACCGCATCAGTGCATGAGTACTGGCCAGCGATTGGTACATCTATCTAGAACAGGGCTCCCCAAACTTGGCAACTTTAAGACTTGTGGACTTCAACTCCCAGAATTCTCCAGCCAGCAGAGCTTTCTTTCTGCGTCAATTCAGAAAGCTCGAACTGCCCAAGGAGCTGCTGATCCAGTTCTACAGAGGAATTATTGAGTCGGTCATCTGCACTTCTGTAACTATGTAGTTTGGTTCTGCAACCCAACAGGACAGACATAGACTTCAGAGGATAATTAGGACTGCAGAAAAAACAATTACTACCCACCTGCCTTCAGTCAAGGACCTGTATACTGCACGAGTCAAAAAGAGGGCTGTGAAAATATTTACAGACCCCTCACATCCCGGACATAAACTGTCTCAACTCCTAACCTCAAAATGACGCTATAGACCACTGCACATCAGAACAACTAGACACAAGAACAGTTTTTTCCCGAATACCATCCCTCTGCTAAACAAATAATTCTCTCAACAATGATCAACTGTTACAAAGTCTGCATTGCTATCACTATTAATCTTCTCGCCACTCCTTATCATCCCTCTCCTCCCACTTGTGACTGTATGACTGTAACTTTGTTGCTTGTATCCTTACAATTTATATTTACTGTTTCCTAGTATGATTTGATTGCTTGTTGTATCCTATGACTATTATTGTTATACCTGATGATTCTTGACTCTTGACAAATGTATCTTTTCTTTTATGTATACTGAGAGCATTTGCACCAAGACAAATTCCTTGTGTATCCAGTCACACTTGGCCAATAAAGAATTCTATTCTATTCTATTCTATTCTATTCTATTCTATTCTACTCTACTCTACTCTTACCTCTATTCTTATTCTACTCTACTCTTATTCTATTCTATTCTATTCTATTCTATTCTATTCCATTCTTCTATTTAAGACATCCACATGTTTTAAAGTTGCCAAGTTTGGAGACTTTTGATAGAAATACTTGAAAAACATTAGGGGCCACCTGCAGCTCTCTGGGAGTCGAACAGGTTTCCCAGAGAGCTGGAGGTGTCCCCTAATGTTTTCCAAGTATTTCTGGTCTTCAACTAGATACACCAAAGGCTGGCCAAAACACATGCACTGATGGGTACAGTTTTGGGGCTTTTTTGTTTTGCAATGTTAGAAATCAAAGTATCTCCTGTTGAATGTCTTAGGTTCAGAGTCCAGATAAAAGGCAGGCTCTCTCCCATTCCCGTCTTCTAGCTTTGCTAACAGCCAAAGGATTATGTGATGGAGTTTCAGGAAGATAGCTTTTCTCAGTTTGGGAGCCTCTAGACTGCCTTCACAGTTGTGTTACACAGTTGTGGGGATGGTAAGAATTGCTGGCTGGCGCAGGGAAGCGTTGGAATCCAACAACTCCGGCGGGCGCTCAGTTGGAGAAGCCCGACGAGCGTCCTCAACCTTCTCCAGCTGGCGCCAGGAGTGGGCGGGGCGCGACAAGAGCCACGCCCCAAATCCAAGCCGCTCCCTGTTGTGTACAGGTGTTGGGGCGGCAACCCAACTCCTCCTCCCCTCTTTTCAGTCTCCCCCTCGCCCCGGATTAGGGGAGCAGCAGGTACATGGCGCCCACTACAAAACAGCATCTGGACTGGTCCGCCTGGAAGGAAGCACTCTGGGTATGCTCAGATACTACCCTCATCATTTTCCCCCTCAATCATAGGTGATACCATTCCTGTCTCAAAATTATTATTTGTATCATCAATCATCTTTGTGGCTGTTACGGCCGGTATTACTATTATTTCCTCTTTTAGTTCTGGGGTTTCCCTTCTGTCCTTCTCTCTCTCCACGGGCTCGTAATCCTGCATTGTGTTATTTTCCTACGGTAGCTCGCCATCCTACGCAAGGTTCCTTCTCTATGGAAACCAAGCAAAGTCATACGGGCAAAAGGCATGTAAGGCGCGCACACACAAAACGCACACACACCACAGAGGCGTAGTTCTCCACCATCACTACTACCTCCTCCCCCTCTGCGCTCCCCCCCCCCCCACAAATCAATCCGAGCCCCCTCCCCTTCGCCCCTTTGTGCTGAACCCTGCAGCAGCTGGAGGAAAGACCGACATGCACACACACACGCACACACGCACACACACACAAGCCATTTTGCTTGGCGGAGGAAAGGGCGGGTGAGATAGCGAGAGCTTTCCAAGCTCCTTCTGGTGAAGGGTGGGGTGGGTAGGGTGCAGGTGGCCATTCTTGGAGTCCAAGCGGAGATCTCCACCCCCCCCCCCACCCCCTTTCACACGTTTCTCTCTCCCTTGGCTTGTGTGTGTGTGTGTTAAAACTGCTTGATTTGCTCTTCTCCAAAGAGAGAAGTGGTAGGCGAACTAACCTTTAAGGCAAAAGGGGGGGAAATAACAAAACAGCCCACTCCTCTTTTAATGAAACGCCCCCTCCCCAATAATTCAGGCTCAGAAGGGCATGGGGAAAATGCTACTCTGCCCTCTCCAGCAACCAGAAAGGTGAGAAGATTGGGGAAAGGGGTCCACGCCGGGGAAACACCCCCCTCCTCCTGTTTGCCAGTTGGGGTGCATCGCAGATGTTGGGCAGGTATGTTTCATTCATTCACGCCTTCTTTCATTCAGGCATTCATTCATTCATTCTTCCTTTCCCCTCCTCTCTTTTTCCCTTTATCCAACTGCCATTGCATGTTGCCCAGCCTGGGTGTTCCTGGGGTTCTGCGCCTCACTTCCAGACAAAGGGATGGACTTCATTTGGTGATGCTTCTGGTGGCTGGGAGCACCCCAGGGGAAAAAAAAAAAACAACCTCAAGGCACGCACCCCCATTTCACAATTGCCTCTGCTGTGGGGCGTTCCATTAACCCATAGCAACAGCCATGTTTCTGGGGACTCAGAGCCTTTCGGAGAATTCATCTGGAGACGCCAGAACAGACCACGCTTCCATTTTTTTCCATGCCTGTTCTATCTGGCCCCTTGTAGCATTTGGGTTAATTTGGGGGGGTTGGACGGGGTGGGGGTGGGGGATGATTTGAAAACCACCCTCTTATTTCAGCGTGATGGAATGTCAAGACCATCAATCATTCATTGATCCTCTCAACAGTTGCCACTCAAAGGCAGACAAGGGGTGGAAGGGAGGCAGGAAGAGAGAAGGCAGGGCATTTAACCGATATGGAAAACATCTTTGCTCTCTTCTTGACCACTTGCTGGTTTTTTTTTTTTTTAAAGCAGCTGCCAACACACACACACACACACGAATTTGGAAATCCTGTGCCTTGGAACTCGTTTCTACGGAACATGGCAGCCCTGCGCTTTTTTTTGAGGGGGGTGTTAAAGTTTTCCAAAAGGCACCTGAGAGAGCAAATGCAGAGCAATCTAGTGTCATCCCTCAGCTGTGATGGTTAAATGGATCCTGCATGTATAGAAGCAATATATCAGTGAGTACAGGTGGTAGGAAGAGGGCACATGGCTCAGCCTTTCTTTGTCCAACGGTTTCTGTTGCAAACGAGATGCCGATATTGGAAATAAATTACTAAAATTAGAGATTCTCCCCACATCGTTCCCTTCCTGCAACCTTTGTTATGGATCTTTTTTTTTTTAAGCATGGGAGCTGCTTCACTTGTCTTTGTATGGATCCTAGAGGAAAATTGGTAATATTTTACAGAGGTGAGCATGGAAAGCTGAATCATGTCTACCGTCTCGTGTCCTCTATAACTAAACATCAATTGAAACTTTGCTGGGTTAACATAAATAATTAAAAAGGAAATTAAAAATCGACAGACTGCTTTGGGTCACCAAGTTTCAACTGAGATTTGGGATGGGCAAGAGGCTGATTTTTTTTTTTTTTCCAAACAAGAATATGTATCTCTGGTCACTTTCAGAGTCTTCAATCTTTCACTGCTGATTCGGCATTCATTTCTGTAGAGAAACAGACATGACCAACATCTGTATCATTCGTATTCTATGTATATGAAGCGTATTGTTCCTATTATGCTGTAACCAAACTTTTTAAAAGGAGGAATTCAATTCTCCCTAAAGCTTTGGCGAGATCGCGGCTTGGGACTCAAAACACATCGTTTGGATGCACCAGATGCTAAGAGGTCCTCCAGCTCAAAACAAGATGTCAGATTGGAGGATCAGAAAGATTCTATCTAGGAGGATTGCTAGAATTGCTACTGCTGAATAGAGTAGCTCGGCCCACCTGTTCCCACCTGTCAAACTGTCGTCATCATTCCAGACAAGTGGCACTGTGTGTGATAGGAACTGTAGTCCAACTGTTCTAAGAGACACCGCATGTATAGGGAGGCCTTGATTGCAACCACAATTGGGTCGAAAATTTCTGTTGCTAAGCAAGGGGGTTGTCGAGTGAGTTGCACCTGAGTTTATGACTTTTTCTGCCACGGTTGTTAAGCGAATCTAGCTTCCCCTATTGACTTTGATTGTCAAAGGTGGGCTGGGAAGGTTGCAAAGGGCCATCACGTGACCCCGGAATGCTGCAATATCATAAATGCTGTTTACCAAGTGGTTTGAATTTTGATCATAGGATAATGGAGATGTTGCGATATGTAAGAACTGGTCATAAATCACTTTTTCCAGGGCCGTTATAACTTTGGATGCTCGCTCAATGAATGTTGAGGACAGTTGAGGACTACCCGTACAAAGTTGGAATAAATAATCCCAAATCAGATGGGACAATGGTGATCAGAATTGGGCTGCAGCCAGCTTTGTTGGTCAGTTGGACTTCTTGCCTCCGGAAAGGATGCATGTACTCTCTTATCCACTAATACCCCATCTTCATGCCACATTTTAACAGGAGCAGGAAGGGTCTTCTAATATGTAAGGAGAGATGGTTATGGAGTGTGCTTGCAAATCGACATTTGGGTTTTGTCCAATGAATAGAGTTTATGTTTCTTGTCCAATCTGCCAGTGGCAAAACAACACATGAAAACCACGTGGCTTGTAGATGCAATCTGTGGGTGCCAGGATTTGAAACCAGCATGGCTGGTTTTTGGAAAACTCATTTCCAAAAGTGCCTGCCCACAAGAATATGTAGAGCAGAGGGAATAAAAAAAAGAGCAGAGAAGAGCAACAAAGATGATTAGGGGACTGGAGGATAAAACATTTGAAGAACGGTTGCAGCTATTGGCTCATCATTATTAGATTAGATTAGAATACTTTATTATCTTCTTTTAATGACCCCATAATCTCTTGCGGGGTGGCGTCTGGGCAACTGAATGGAGCTGAGTGTTTAATGGCCGGATGCTCTTCCTGTCACCAATGCGGAGTTATATTCAGCACATATATTCTCAAAGTGCCCAGAGAGAGAAATATCAGCCTCTACTTAGGTTCAAACTCATAGCCTCCTGATTGTTAGGCCAGAGCTCCACCTCTAGGCCACTGTATCCCTTGGTTGCAGCTATTGGATGTGTCTAGTTTAATGAAAAGTAGGACTAGGGGTGATATGATAGCAGTGTTCTGATATCTCAGGGGCTGCCACGAAGAAGAGGGAGTCAAGCTATTCTCCAAAGCACTTGAGGGCAGGACAAGAAGCAACAGGTAGAAAGTAATCAAGGAGAGAAGCAACCAAGAACTAAGGAGAAATTTGCCACCAGAAGTTGTGGGTGCTCCAACCTTGGAGAGGTTAAGAAGATATTGGACAACCATTTGAAAAGGCATAGTTTCCTACTTCAGCAGGAAGTTGGACTGGAAGACCTTCAAAGTCCCTTCCAACTTTATTCTTTTAAAGTCAAGATGATAGAACCTTTTCCTCCATGTTTCTTTTACGGGCAGTCCTCGACTTATGACAGACTCCGAAAAAGGAACTTCCAACCCAGTTCCAAAGTTCTCCATTCATACCTCGTCTCCTGCAGTCACTTGATTCCATTTTGTGTGGTCAGCAACTGAGCCCCATGGACACTGAGTGTGACTTAACGTTTTTGCTGGAAACTGGAGTTTACTTTCGGATTTTGGCAAAAACTACCCTATGGTGAACAATGGGTTTGCTTAATGCCCACAGTGTTTGCTTTATGACTGTGGCATTTGCTTAATGACCACTGGGAAAAAAAGTTTGTAAAATCGGGTCAGGTCACATGATGACTTGTTTTACAACCCTTACAAAACAACTTCCCTTTTACAACCCTGTAATCCCTTAATTCGGGGTAGAGTCGGGGTGACAGGATGAAGCTGAACATTTATTGGCCAGATGCCTTTCCTGATGCCATGCGAAATTCGCAGGAGATATTTTTTCTTTGCGTCGTGAGAGAGAAACATCTCTCAGCCTTCCAAGTGGGAGGTGAGCATCTTCACCACTAGGCCACTCTTTCCAACCATTACTTATGACCTTAATTATGGGGCTTAATTATGATCATAACTTGACTACCTGTGTATGTGCATCCTTTGAACAGCACCTGTAAAAAAGGGCAGCAGGGCTTCAGTTGCAATTATTATCCTGGTCTTATGGACATTTTTTCCCCCCATAAAAGCTTTTCTCTGCTCCCTAGAAACTTCAAAGACATTTTTTTCTCCCTCTCCCCACTTTGCAAACTGCAGTGAATGCACACACAATTTTTTGAAGCCTCTTGTGGATAGAAATTGAAGATCTGTAAGAAGGCATTGTAGGACAGGAGGATAATATAGTATGTTGATTTGGGCCTTTGTAGAACTGGTTCTGTCACCTCTGATTGTAGCAGTTTCTTCCATCTTTAGCTATATATCTTGTCTCCTAACAGAAGCTGAGCTGGGTCTTTCGTTCCCACGCCCTGCCCACCCGTTCCTATAAATCCCACTACTGACACCATGATCTCTACTAAGGACAAGGCAAAAGCTCCCAAAGACAGCATGACGCTTCTGCCCTGCTTCTACTTTGTTGAGGTAAGGACAACAAAAATAATGGTTTCCTTATCCACCGCTCCCTGCCTCAAGAACTGGAGGAAGATGGAGGATCAGGTGACTCAAAGGTTTAAGCTGGGCATCCTAGTTTAAGGCTGAATAAAGGTAAAGGTTCCCCTTACACATACATGCTAGTCATTTCTAGCTCTAGTGGGCGGTGCTCATCTCTGTTACAAAGCCGAAGAGCCAGCGCTGTCCGAAGATGTCTCCGTGGTCATGTGGCCAGCATGACTAAACGCCAAAAGTGCACGGAACATTGTTACCTTCCCACCAAAATGGTCCCTATTTTTCTACTTGCATTTTTACAGGCTTTCGAACTGCTAGGTTGGCAGAAGCTGGGACAAGGAACAGGAGCTCACTCTGTTATGCAGCGCTAGGGATTCGAACCGCCAAACTGCCAACCTTTCTGGTCGACAAGCTTAGTGTCTTAGCCACTGAGCCACCCTTAAGGCTGAATATTGAACTCCAATTTCTCTTTAGCTCTCAGATGTAGTGGCTCATTAGCACAGACTTTATTCTTCCACTCTATGCCCCGACTCAATCTCTTTGCTTACTTCCGGCCTCCAGTTGCCCATCGTCGCTTCCTCCATCGTGACTCTCTACTTCCTGGAGCTGACAGACCTCTTCAGGCCAGCCAAGGTGGGCTTCCAGTGTTACGACCGAGCCCTTTCCATGCCCTACGTGGAAAGCAATGAAGAAATGATTCCTTTGCTGATGCTGCTAAGCTTGGCATTTGCAGCTCCTGCAGCTTCTGTGAGTATTATTTGTTTGTTTATATTCTGCCTTTGTTATTTGTATAAATAACTCAAGGTAGTGAACATGTCTAATGCTCCTTCCTCATATTTTCCCAACAACAACAACCCTGTGAAGTGGGTTGGATTGAGAGTGAGTGAGTGGCCCAAGGTTTGATGCCTAACTCTGTAGAGCTCATAGTCTCCTGGGGATCGGCTCAAAGTCATGCAGCGGTTTTCATGGCTAAGGGAGGAACTGGAACTCAGAGTCTCCTGATTTCTAGGCTACCATCAAAGCCACTACATCAAACTGGTTCTTGGGCCATGGTATGTTTCTCTACTACTCTTGCATGTATTGGATTTGTAACCTGCTTTTATCTTGTACAACTCAAGATAGTGTACATAATGCTCTCTCTTCCTGTTTTTTGCAACACTATCATGCTGAGTGGGATAGGTTGAGAGGGAGGGACTAGTCCAAAGGCCCCAGTTGACTTCCATACCTCAGGGAGGAGCATAGCAACTCATAGTAGCCGCGTTGAAGACTGGCTCTTTGAGCAGGCCGGCCTGGGCTGAGAAAATGATTTTAAATCTGGTCTCCATTTTTAATTCTAAATTGGGTTTTAAGGGGGGGGGGGGGGGGTTAGTTATTATGCAGCCGATTTAAATTTAATATTTTTTAACTTTTGTATTCTCTGTGGGGTTTTTAGATGAGCTGTTCACCGCCCTGAGTCCCTCGGGAGAAGGGCGGTATATAAATGGAATGAATAAATAAATAAATAAATAAATAAATAAATAAATAAATAAATAAATAAATAAATAATAAATAGCCTGGTTTTAGTCTAGCACACTATTGCTCAACCTTGGCAATTTTAAGAAGTGTGGAGAACTTTAAGAATTCTGAGAATTCCCAGAATTCTCCCACAAGCATGTTGACTGGAGAATTTTGGGAGCTGAAGTCCACACACCTTAAAGTTGCCAAGATTGAGAAACATTGGTCTAAGCGCCTGAACCTGTACTCCATACTGGCTCTCGGTTCAGACTTTTCATCCTATTTGCTCATCGGAAAACTCATATCCAAAATGGCAGTTCTCTGGAGTGTCTACAGTAGAGGAAGGGATTCAAGATGGCGCCTGAACCTTTGGGATCAAAGTCCCACTCTCTCACCCTGAAGAAGACGGCCTGAATCATTAACAGCTGTCTTTTCCTCCCATACAGTTCCCTCAGGAACACAAGGCAACCTACTCCAACAGGGACCTTCCACATGGTTTGGGACTACAATTCCTAGTTACCATCTGGGAGTAAAAGACCCAAGGCATCTGGTAGAGAGCCTGGCTGGAGGAAGGTGACATACGGATTCTGCTGGATTGATTCCCAAGCCCTATTAATCCCACCGTTTCCAACAGTGACCGGCAAATGCTCACCAGATGGGCTTGAAAGCAAGAGCCCTCTGCTTAGTTTTTCTATCTAATTTGGCCCTCCGAGTTGGATTGCTGGTCCATTTGATCCACCAGAAGCTCTCAGGCAGATCCTAAAGATCAGAAACGAGGGTTGTGCAGCACTTCAGATTAAATAGGCAACATGGGATTGAGAGCATCCATGGGCCCATCTAATTCCTCAATGCTGACTGGGGAATTCTGGGAGTTAAAGACGAGAGAGAGAGAGAGAGAGAGAGACAGAAAGAGAGTGAGTGTGTGTGTGTGTGTGTGTGTGTGTGTGTGTGTGTGTGTGTGTGTGTGTCCAGGGCGGGCAGATGGATGGAAGGAACTGGCATCTGATGCTGCTGCTTTGCTTGGCAGATCATGGTGGGCGAAGGCATTGTGTATTGCTTGCAGTCCAAGATGAAGGGCCGTAGCAATACTGAAGGCAGCATAAATGCCGGCGGTTGCAATTTCAACTCTTTTCTCCGCAGGACGGTCCGGTTTGTGGGTAAGCCTATTTTCACCCTTCCTCTTTTTGGAATCAAATGCCCTAATGCCGCCACAACCACACCATAGAAGCTGGCATCTTCACTTTCTTGACCACCCCAATGTCTCTAGTTTAATAGGCCCTCCCTCAGCTATATACAGGCAATCCTCAACTTTAGAAGTTGTGAATGTTCCAACACTGGAAGTTTTTAAGAAGAGATTGGACAGCCATTTGTCTGAAGTGGTGCAGGGTTTCCTGCCTAAGCAGGGGGTTGGACTAGAAGACCTCCAAGGTCCCTTCCAACTCTGCATTTCTATCCTATCCTATCCTATCCTATCCTATCCTATCCCATCCCATCCCATCCCATCCCATTCCATTCTATTCTCTCCAATTGTCATAAATACATACCGATTGCCAAGTGCCCAAATTTTGATCACGTAACTGTGGGGGTGTTGCAATGGTCATGAGTGTGAGGACAGATTGTAAGTCACCTTTTCCAGTGCTGTTGTAATCTTGAATGGCCGTAAGTTGAGGACTACCTGTCTCCCTGTGTCTGAGAGACAAAGTGTTGGCATACCAAGATATGACTGCAAAGTTTCCCCGCTCCTGCAAATTCCAAATGGAAAAAAAAGAGAGATAAAAATAGAAAACAAATTCAAAGAGTCTAAACACTGCTGTTTCGAATCAACATTGTTGATTGGAAACACTCCTCCTTGCTTGTTGTCATAGAAAAGCAGTGGATTCTTTTCTCAGTCAGATTGGGAATCACTGTGTCTTTGATCATCAAATAAATTATTTCATTAAAGATTTGGTCATCAATAAAGCGCCTTTTAGAACAAAATTCCCCCATTCCAGTAGGCCATTTCCCCCATCAGTTTTCTCTCTTATTTTTCATTCCTAGTCCACTGGGAAATTCGCCGTTCTCCCCTTTTTTAAAAAAAGATTGGCCTTAAAATTTAGAAGAGGTTTCTTGTAAGAAAGAGGAGACCTTGATAGAAAACTGCCGTCCTTCATTTTGTGTGGTTGGTGAGGGTCAGCTTCTGTTTTTGGAGTTAGAGGCTTGGTCAAAACATCCCTCTGCTTTCTCCACCAAGGGTATGGTAATTGGTAAAGCTACTCTCTGAAAGCTAAGAAGAAGCCTTCATATGCTCAAGGTTACTCTTTGTACCAATAGAAGGGAATATTTGCAGCTCAGGGTTTGAAAGGAGGAGTCCTTGGTGCTCTCTGAGTTTGGTTGTTTTCCTGCAGACATTTCATTGCTCAAACTAGATATAACATCATCAACTGCTAGTAGGGATTGGAGTTTGCTCCTAGTTTACATTCTAGTGCAGGGATGTCAAGCTCTATTTCATTGAGGGCTGCATCAGGGTTGTGTTTGACCCGGGGGGGGGGCATGGCCAGGGGGGGCATGACCAGCTTGATGTCACTCGTGTCGGTGGTGCCTGTGGAGGCCCGAGCGGTCTGCCGGTGAAAACAAGCTCCCGAGTTCCATTTTTGGCTGCAGTGGCCTCCTGCAACCCTCTGCCAGTGAAAACGGAGTTTGGGCCTTGCGCAGCCCTCGCAAGCTCTGTTTTCGGCTGGGACCACCTCCTGCAACTTCTGCCAGCGAAAACGGAGCTTTGGTGGGCTGTGAATTTGCTGGCAGAGGCACTGCGAGCTGGTCCTTCGCTGTTTCCAGGGCAGTCGTGCGGGCCAGATCTAAGCACCCCGCAGGCTGGATGCAGGCCACAGGACTTGAGTTTGACACCCCTGTTCTAATGGCTTGCCCTGTCGGTGTTGGGAGCTTCTGTGGTTGGACAGTTTACTGTTAGCTTGTTTGGGAATTCCTTGATCGGGGTATTGTTTACTTCTTGATCGTTAGTTTGATGTTAATCTACGCTTATCTAGATGCTGATTGCTTGTGGGGGTGGTATTTTTGGCCTTTTTGTTCCCTTTTTTGGCTTGTTGATTGTCTGTTTTGCACAGTATGTACCAAGGACGCCCCCCTTACTTTCTGTCCTTTCATTCATTCCACTAGCGACTCCCAGGCCCTAACCTTGCCTGTATTTGCTCCCCCCTTCAGGTGTCCACGTGTTTGGCCTCTGTGCCACAGCCCTGGTGACCGATGTCATCCAATTAGCCACAGGATACCACGCCCCTTTCTTCTTGACCGTCTGCAAGCCCAACTACACTCTCTTGGCTATCTCCTGCGAGTCCAACCCTTACATCACTCAAGACATCTGCTCAGGTCAAGACCAGCATGCCATTCTCTCAGCCAGGTGAGTCCACCTCCTCTTTTGTTTTACATCTGCTCTGAAAACCAGCTTTTGCTGTCATGTGCAGCCCAGTTATTTCTAATTAAAAGTTGCTATAACTTCCGTTTATATTCCACCCAGAGTCATTCTGGATAGCATGATGGGCAGCATATAAATTTAATAAATAAATACGTGTCATACGTGTCATTACCTCAGTTGATCAGTTGCTATCACAACGATATTGTCAACCACAGTTTCTTAGAAAATTTGTGTCAATTTTTGGGGAGAATCTGACAGTCATTTGAAAATTTACTATTAGAATTGTATTGTGCTTCTTTCTTGTACCTTTTAAAAGCCACGTTTAGCCAACATCCAAGCGAGAAGAGGTACTAAGATATTAAAAATAGTTAGGGTTTCTTTCCTAAATAAACATTTTTGAAGCAGGAAACTAGCATTTAGTCCCTTCTCAACCACAACCACAACCCAAAATTTCTGTTGTTAAGTGTGACATTTGTTAAGTGAGTTTTGCCCCTTTTTCCAACTTTTTTGCCTCAGTTGTTATGTCAATCACTGCAGTTGGCAAGTGAGTAGCCCGGTTGTTAAGTGAATCTGGCATCCTTATTGACTTTGCTTATCAGGTCGCAAAAAGTGAGCACATGATCCTGTGACATTGCAGTCGTCATAAATATGAACCAATTGCCAAGCATTTGAATTTTGATCACATGTTCATGGGGATGCCACAAAGACTGTAACTGTGAAAACAGTCATAAGTCGCTTTTTTCAATGCCGCTGTAACTTTGAACGGTCACTAAATGAACTGTTGTAAGTCGAGGACTACAAGTGTGCTAGTTTCTGCTTGTATAGTTGGTTATTATTATGACCAAGTGCCAGTAGCATAGTAACAATCTAATTTGCTAGCTGTAGATTTACTATCTCATTCTGCTATACTTATAAAGTCAGACATATAGGTAGATTGTATCTGTTTTCCCCTTTGCTTTTAACTTCCCACTTAATGACTCGCATGTCTCATGGTTATGACAACAACAGGAACTGCCTGAATTTCTGTCGCTAAGTGAGGCAGTCACATGACATTGTGCTTTATGACTGCATCACTTAGGGACGATCCCAGTCCCAATTGCCATCATAACTCAAGGACTACCTGAATGAGTTTAATATTGCTATTTTTTACATGATTCCGTATGTATTCTATGAATGTGTGAGTTTTCATTTTTAACAAGACAAATATCACTAAATATATAACCCATACCAACAAAAGCTTTTTTTAGAGTCCACCATCATTTTTAAAATTGGGAAGAGGTCTGGAGAGCAGAAAGTTTTAAGAAATTCCTAAGTGCTTCTTGCTAAGTGCAGTTCAGGTTGAACTTGTCAGTGTGTTGTGAAATTAAGGTCTCCTGACTGCAAAGGGAACATGGATGTTTGTATAATTTCTTTCTCCCTTCCAGGAAAACATTCCCTTCTCAGCACGCCACCCTGTCTGCCTTTGCTGCCGTCTACGTATCTGTGAGTTTTACTTGTTAATGTCAATACCGCAAAAAATCAGATTCCTGAAGAATCCTGCATGTCAGTAGAATAGAGAAGTGCTATTTAAGACAGACAAAGCCTCCAATAGCTGAGATGCAATTCTGTTTTTAATATAACAGAAAGAGAAGATTATTAAAGACATACTGAAGAAGCATAATCATATTAACTGCAGTGAACTGTAATTACATTTAAACCTAATGAAATGAAATTTCACTTTTTCCCTTTGATACTTCAAACAGAATGCTCTCCCTTTGCCCCTTCCTCAGCATGTCACTGAAAACAAAATCACCCCAAATCAATATTTGGGTGATCCCGAGGGCACAGATAAACCTCCAAGTGGTCTCAACGACTCTCAGAAAGAGTGCTAACGACCAGGTGACTGCAAGGAATGTAAATCTTTCCATTCTCTGCCATTTAGTCAGAAATGAAGAAGCTTCTTGGATGAGAAGTGAAATGTCTTCAAGGAAAAATAAAGTCCAGTTGCCATTTGAAAAAAATATCTTTGGGCCAACTGTGACCTGGATGACTGAGAATCATAGACAAAATCACCCCAGAAAAACTGGCACAGACCTAGCTTGGTCTTGAGCTCAGAGCTGAGCATCCAGCTATGTTTCCCATTAGCAAAATTGGGAGGGGAAAGGGGCTGAAACCCACCTGTTTGGGGTTTTAAAGGAATCTGCAGGATGCCAATTTGAAAAACTCCTTTTGAAAGAGAAAGCGGGGGGAGGAGCAGGACGAGGAGATTATTGACGGGAAAGTAGATAAAGATAAAACCTGGGAATAGCTTACAATTGGAACTGAAAGAAACTGAAGGGTCGATTTTGATTGCTCAAGAGCAAGCTATTCAAACTAATAGTGTCAAGGCTAGATTTGAAAAAAAATATCAAACGATTCAAAGTTCAGATTGTGCAAAGAAGCAGAAGAAACACTGGATCATATACTTAACTCATGCAAGAAGATAGCATAAACTGACCACAAGCAACTAGATAACAGTGCTGCCAAAATGATTCACCGAAAGCTAAAAATTATTATGTGCAAGTAATTGAAAAATTGGTAGTTGGAAAAGTAGTAAAAAATGAGCAGGTTTTTGTGGGATTTCTAAATAGCAATAGCACATTTATATACTGCTTTACAGCACTCTGTAAGCCAGGAAGTGTCAAAATGGCAGCCTGCGGGCCGGGTGCGTCACACGCAGGCCACATCCACCCCAGCTCCGCGAAGGGAAAAAAACTTCACGAAATGTCATGTGACAGCAACGTGACACTGCGAGTTTGACGCCCGTGCTCTAAGTAGTTTACAAAGTCAGCATATTGCCCCCAACAATCTGGGTCCTCATTTTACTGACCTCGGAAGGATGGAAGGCTGAGTCATCCTTATAAAGTTTGATCTAACTGTGATTGAAAAGAAAGTGTGGATAATTGATGTGGCAAAACCAGGGAAGAGTAAAATAGAAAACGAAGAATTGGAGAAGATTGTAAAAAAATCAAAGGTGGGAAAATTATGGTGTAAACCAGCAGCTATCAACACACTGGGTAGCATACCCAAAAAACCTTAGATAACACTTAGATCTGGGCATTGACAAAACTTCCATCTCTCAATTACAAAAGCCGTTCTGCTTGGATCTGCACATATACTACGCCAATACACTGTGACAGCCTAGGTTCTTTTATTTGTTTCTCCATCCATCCATCCATTCTGCCACATCCTTGGTTCTCAGGAAGAATGTAATACAAATGAAGGCCAACATCAGCTAAAGTATTGATAGCTGTGACCTCATATTGTTTTGAAAAGATCATAATTGATTATAGTTACATGCTGCTCAGTGTCTGTGTGTGATTGGGCTGTACTGAGCAAATCTATACTGTCTCAATCACAACCCAGCGGAAAGTTCCAGATAATAAGCGATTGGGTTGCTATATAATGTCTCTGTAATGGAATGCATAAACAACCTTAGGGAAAAAAGGGAAGAGGTGCTGCCTAGGAGACAATTAGACAAGAAAGGCAGGAGCCCAAAAATTGTTAAACGGTCAAAGAAAGAAACTTAGGAAGGACACCTCCCCCCAATTGCTCTAGCATTTAAAAGGGACAGGTAGGAAGTTTGTACTTTCAGGCTTGCAAGAATCTGTTCGTGTAGCCTTATAATAAAGTAGAAGTAATTCATCTAGTGGTGTTTCCTGTCTGGTTTACCCTGGAAAGCTGATTGTCTCCGTTATCATCCACAGATGTATTTCAACTCCATAATCTCAGACAGCACCAAGCTCCTCAAGCCAATCTTGGTGTTTGGTTTTGCCATCGCAGCTGGCATCTGTGGCTTGACGCAGATCACCCAGTACCGCAGCCACCCTATTGATGTTTATGTGGGCTTCTTGATTGGTTCTGGCATTGCTGCTTACCTGGTAAGTGCCTATTGTCAACGTTCTGACTGACGAACCCAACCAAGCAAGCCCGAGTGAGACGATCCAAATTCTGAATGCAAAACTTTATTGAGTACAACATTTCGGCACTGATTCAGAGCAAAACCAGATCTAGCTACATCCTGTGCAAACCCACATAGTTAAAAGATTCTCCCTTCCCCTGTTAGTGCAGGTCATATTGTCCAATCAAGCCTCATTATATTGTTTTGAGAAAGTCTTTGGCATTCACAGATACGTGCTGGGGTGTCCTTGGCTCTCATGCTCATCTTCTTGAGGTCTGGAGCTTACATTCCGTCTTCCCCTCCCCTCCCCCTTGGTTTGTTGGCAAGCTGAGAAGCGATAAGGGTTGAAACAGCAAAAGCGTGCTTCAAATCTTGACATCTGTCTTTCCAAGTGCCATGGGAAGAAGGGGCAGGGAGCAGAAGGGCTCCTATTTACTAAAAGTGGTAGATATATCATGTCAGGTAGCCATGGGAGGGATTCAAATTTTTAAACAACCGGTTCTGCGGGCATGGCCAGGTGGCCATGGCCATGTGACTGGGTGGACGTGGCCTCTTTTTTTTGCAGCCCACCTCCTGTTTTGGGGCCTCCTGGACCTCAGGGAAGCCTCCTGGGGGGCATTTTTATTCCCAGAAGGCTTCCCTGGGGCCCAGGAAGGCAAAATAAGGAGTGGGGGGTGGGGCGCAGAAGTAAGACAGCAAGGGAGATCCTGGCACAGCTGGTCATCAGAACAGCTGATTGTTGGGAGGGGGAGAAAAACCTTAAGGAGTGACAGGGTGAGGGAGAACATAGTCAGCAATGTCGGGCATGTGCGCGATGTCGTGCATGCGCGATAAGGACTGATTGGCAGGGAGGGGAGGGGCAGGCGTAGAGGGGAGGGACCAGCCAGGGGCACGATTTGCCAGTTCTCCAAACTGCGCAGAATCATAACAACCAGTTCTACAGAACCGGTCCGAACCAGTAGAATCCCATCCCTGCAGGTAGCCTTTCTCAGGCTGTGCCATTCTGAAAAGCATAGAATGTTTGAAACATTCTCCAGTGCCATAAAAATCCACTTATGGGTCCATAAGTGAAGGTCCAGTTAAACTGATTTACTGCTAAACAGCCTCTGCACAGGAATCTTCTCAACTAATGGTTAGCACCTGCTTGGAGTTAGATAACAGTGGAATTCAAGGGGAATTAGACTGCTTAGGGATTCTAGGCTGATCTCTCTTTTAACTCTCCCCTAGGCTCTCCTCCTATATATATAGTGTTGTGGCCCGTCAGCTGCTAGCAGAGCTAGCTGCAGAGTCAGACGAGGAGGGGCAGGAGGAGGTGGTGGAGGGAGAGCTTGGGCCAGCTTCGGAGCCTTTGGAAGGCTCTGATCAAGAAACAGCATCACTAGGGCCTTCTGTCCTTCCACAGGTGGATAGGCAGTTGTCTTTGGGGCCTGAGCTAAGAGAGAGGGAGAAACAGATGGGGTCCCATCCCAGATGTGCATATCTGCAGAGAGGAAAAGAGAGGAGAGCAAAGGAAAACAGTAAGCCAGTTCTCAGGGAGAGGCCTAGGGGGCCCTAGGGGAGAGTTAAAAGAGACACAGACGTTAGCCAGCCACTCCCTGGCCGGGGTTTGGAGTGGCTGGTAGTCACAGACAGCTGTTCATTTCTAATATACAGCAAGCAATTCAGATTTCTTGGCTAAACCCAGGTTTGTTGGGACTAATTATGTTTGATTTTTTGCTTATCCATGTGAATAAAAGACTGTTACTGCCTGGTTATAAAAGGGGGGGGAGTTGTTTTACTCGTGAGTAGACATCTTATCACTACTTACAAAGGCTGGGTCAGAACATATAGTCCCAGAGAGCTGTACCAAATATGTTTTACTTATGTAAAATAGGGAACATGGACAATATCTATTTCCATCCTCCTCTGAGCTTTTTCAGATCTTTACCCCATGTTCCTTGTTACACACAGGCCTATCATGCAGTGGGCAACTTCCGGGCACCAATAGAAAAGGCTCCCTCTCACCCTCCTGCCAAGGACGCTCTCCGAGCCCTGACTCAACGTGGGCATGACTCCGTTTATCACCAGAACAAGTCGGTCAGCACCGATGAGCTCAACCCCCAGACACGGCTGGAAGGGATGAACCGACAAGTGCCACGCGAGAAAAACTCATTGGGGAGCTTGAAACGGGCCAGTGTTGACGTGGACCTTTTAGCACCCCGGAGCCCTATGGGCAAAGAAAACATGGTGACCTTCAGCAACACGTTACCACGGGTCAGCACTCCTTCAATGGATGACCCTGCACGCCGCCATATGACCATCCACGTCCCGGTGGATGCCTCCCGGTCTAAACAGCTGATCACTGAATGGAAACAGAAATCCGTGGAAGGCCGTGGAATGACCTTGGCAGAAGAGGTAGCGAGACGGGTTGCCTCAGATTCCTTGGCTGGAGAAGAAGAGGATCATATCCCACCTTCCTTGTACCCCACCGTCCAGGCACGAACGGCTGAGCGTGCCTCTATGGGTCCTCGAGTCCTCATCCAGCCAAGACCCAGGGCCACTCAACTGGTCCACATTCCTGAGGAAAGTCAAGCTAATGCCGGTGCTAATATTTCCCCCAAAAGCAGCTCGGCTGTGAGGGCCAAGTGGATGATGATGGCTGAGAAGGGGAGCCGCCCAACGGGTGGCCAACCCACCACGCCTCATGCAGGTGATAGCCATGTCCAAGCAACCCGGGATGGTATCGGTGACACCCAAGCATTCAGAGACATCTTCGTCTTCCACCAGCTCTGACTCCTCCCAGTACTGCTCTCCATCAGAAAGAGACAGCTCTAGTGTGGTTACCATCGATGCTCATGCCCCTCACCATCCAGTGGTACATCTGTCTTCTGGAAATGGCCCTTGGGAATGGAAGGCCACCCAGAAAGCTTCGGATAGCCAAGATACTTACGAGCTCAACGAGATGAGCAAAGATTACCACGGGTTCCGGCCTGCCAAAAGTGCCGGAGTCTCACCGGGTTCTTCTGTCAGCGACATTGAACAGGAGGAGGCCCGTTACGGCAGCGTGGCCACCATCAACGTGTCAGTGGGTCTGGGAGGGAGCGCATCGTTGATTTCAGCAGAAACCAGCCCAGGAGAAAGCCTTCTGGGGGCCTCCAGCCGGGAATCCACGCTGCGGAGAAAACCAGCTAGCTTAACGATGGGGGAAAAGGATGGGCAAGCAGAAGAGACGGAAAACTATTATAAGAAGATGCAAGCCAACCGGGGATTTAAGGAATAATCCCATCACCTACCTCTGGATCACTGCTACCTTGGACCAAACTATGATTAAAATTGTGACTTTTTTCAAGCAAGTGTTGGATTTCAGATGGTGTGGACTTCATAATGATTATATTCAAAAAAACAAGGTAAAATCATCTGTTTTACTTGATGCAACAATAATTCGAAGGATTGAATATACGTTAACAATAATGGTGAAGTAAAGAGACTCCCAAACGGCTCAAACTTCACATGGAAGACATTTTTAAACAGAGAAGATTTGGATCAAATCACCTTTGGGATCATTTTATCTTCTACTACGCTAGGAATGGATACTGTTGAAGAATTCTTGGCTGGATTTTCCAGAGGACTGAAACAAAAACACAAATGTGGGTGGTATTAAAATAATCAAAGATTATTCATAAGTAGTGATTGTAACGATAACAAGAGTGAGAAAGTGAGAATGGAACAATCCAGTCTGGATTTATTTGGGGTGTCCTCCTGAGCGGTTGGATATAACCCAGCCTTTCCCAACCTGATGCCTTTCAGATTGGTTGGCTTCCCAAACCTATCCTTTGGTGAACCCTTGCTTGGGAAGCCTGAGGTCAAATCCCCCCCCCCCCCCAGGTATATGTGTATGGGGAGGTTGTAGTACTAAAGATGGGGTAAAGTGTTATAAAGGGGTGGGAGGATCTACTTTGAAAAGTTCAATCTTCTGAGATGTTTTGCAGCAGTGTTTCTCAAACCTGGCAATTCAATTCCCAGAATTCCCCATCTTTGAATACATGGGGAAGGTAGGTGGACTTCAACCGCCATGAATTCTGGGAGTTGAAGTCACACTTTTAAAATATATATATATATACATATATTGATTTTTTTTCAAATAGAAACAATAATAAAAGAATACAAACTAAACCCAGAAAGGAAAAGAGAAATAAGAAACCGAATAAGTAGAAAAGAAAAAAAAAAGGAAATAAGAAAAAGAGAAAATATTTAAAGAAGTGATCTTTGATAGTTCATCACAACATGTACAAATTTAGTAATTCTTCACCTTTTATATGGTATATGCAAGTATCTCTTCTTTCTATAGCCAATCCCTTATTCATACTCAAATCTATAAATTATTAACATTTCAGTCCTAGTAGCAACAAAAGGTTCATAAAGGGTTCCCATACTTTTATAGAAAAAAATGTCTTAGTTTTAACCTTGGTCAAACATACCAACTTCATATTCCTTTGTGTCATATTTCTTCAGTTTTCCCATCTCAAAGGCTCTTTTGAAGCTTTAGCAAACCTCTTTTGCTAGTTCTTTTGCACACCATTCTTCTGGTGTGTCATTTGTATTTATTTACACAGTATCTGAATGAATTCAAGATTGCTAGAAGTAAAAAGAGTACATGGTTGGTTTCTTTGACCAGGATTAAAATAAGACATATATTTTCATTTTAACTGTCATCTCCATCTTATAATCCATATCCAATATTTCCTGGAGTAATTCAGATGTCATGCAATTTTCTGCCATTTATCTTAGTGACAACTTAAGCTTGTCTCTGAGAGCTCAAGCTTGGAGGAAACTGTTACTACAATAGCAGTAGCACTTAAACTTATATATCACTTCACTGTGCTTTATACAGCCCTCTCTAAGCGGTTTAGAGTCAGCATATTGCCCCCAACAATTTGTGTCCTCATTTTACCAACCTCATTCCTCACTCAGTCTACACATCTTGCCAAGTTTGAGAAATACTGCTTTAGAGAGAGGTTTTTTTCATTCCAGACTAAACTGGAAATCTGTAAATATCAAAAGTGCTTGAAAGTGAAAAGAGAAGAGGATGGAAGTAAAACAGAAAGTTGTCAGAAGAATTTTGGAGAATGTAATTTGGTTGTATTTGTCCTTCGGTCATACACAAGAATAGGTCATATACCAGGCAGTAGAAATAGCCCCTAAGTACAGTCAGTGGTAAATTAGACAACTCTCAGAGAGTGAGTTTAAGAATATTGCCCATCACTATAAGTATTTTCTGAAGCCCACTGAGCTTACAATACAATATTTGCTTAGCTTCAAAGAACCACAGAGAAACGTGTATAGCTTGTTGGGACAGGAGGAAATATTCCCAGAATTCAGTATCCATTTTAGGATCATTCCTCCATTCCATAGTACCTGAGATTTTGAGAGATGTTAAATGTAGTCATGGAGTTTACATATTTAACTTGAAGTATAATTGTCAAGAACAATATTTCTCAACCTTGGGAACACGAAGTTAAAGTGGACTTCAACTCCCAGAATTCTCCATGCTGGCTGGAGAATTCTGGGAATTGAAGTCCACTTATTCTCACATTGCTAAGTTTGAGAGACTGATCAAGAGGCTGAATTCTTTGCACAAAGCCTTACAGGCACTTAAAGGATCTAATGCCCATGATGTCAATAAAGTTAGAAATATAAATCGTGTTGGACAGCCAGTGAAATTTTAGACCCCATCTACATTTGAAGAGGCATTTCTCAAAAGCAGTAGTTATGTCACAGAATTTAGTGGGGAGTTTTGGATCTTTCTTACTGCATCTTCATTGTTTTGAGGATGGAATGAGGAACATGATCAGGATTTCTTCAAAACAGAGATGGAAGCAATGTAAAACAGCAGTTGTCCAATACCTAAAAAGCTGTCCCTTAGACTGTAGAGTGACCCTTTACTCCATAGTTCTGAAGGCAGGATGAAAATTAATGAATGGATATCAGTTAAATATTAAAGAAACTTCCAAACAGCAGGAAATGTGCTCACAGTAGGACTGCCTGTCTTGTAAGGTGAGGAAACTTTTCTTGCAGGAAGTATATAATGGAAAGTGCTGCTTATTAGAGCGAAATGAATTTATTCATGCAGAACATTGAATAGAGTTTTGGGTCCCACCTTTCTGTATTTAATGCATTTTAAGGTTCTAACCATGTTCAAACCAAATATGAGATGAGGGCTTATTTCAGTGTTACTGAGATGTTGAAATAGCCTTCCACACAGACTACTTTTGAGAGTGGCTTGCATTCAGAGAACCACAAATGAATGAGGAAAAATTGTGCCCTGGTATCTAGATACATTTAGCAAGATTAATCAATACTGAAGGAGGGCTAGTGGGATTCAGGGGTTTTTTCTTTGCCTAATCAACCCCTTTCAAATATGTCTTCTTCGTGAGTCTCAGTAGAAGTGTCGACTCAAACCAAGATCTAAGATGGCAGCTTCTATCTTCCTGAGGACTTTGCTCAAATTTTCCTTTTGTGTGATGATGCCTTGAGGGAATTCAGTTTATCTCCATAGCAACCGTGACAGGTAAAGGTTCTTTTAAGGGAATGTTGGCATGAATCAAAGGGTTTGTCTAGAAGGAAGGCATATATATAACCATATAACCGTATGGTTTGGTGGGTGGGTTTAGGGGGAATAAGCCTTCCATTGAGGACATAAGAATGCTTAGATAGTGGTGTTCGTTAATGAAAGGGGAAGCATGAGGGAACAAGGTTGAGTTAAAAATTGATGGTGTTTTGGGGTTTCACCAATACATATCCTTGGTTTCTCCATGCCAGGATGTATTAAGATATTACAAAAACCAGCTGTAAGCCAGGTACCTAAAAGCTGTCAATGAAATATGTTTGGAACCCTGTTATTTCAATTAAAATTTGTAACTATGATTCCCCTCCAAAGTTGTAAGTGTGTGCTTGGGCACTGAAAAATAATAATGAATAAAGAACCCATGTAGCAGTTGTCAAGGTTCCAAGAAATACATCTATAACAAAAAGAGTTCTGAAGCAAGTAGATTCCTCAAAGAATTGGTTTATTGGACATATATTGGCATAAGCTGGTGAAAACCGACTCTGAATATCTCCATGGCTTTCATCTAATTAAAAGTTTCTCCTTTTTCCCAACCAGTCACATGGTCCAATCAAGGTCTCGCCCTGTTGTCAGGTGACATCACTCCTCCTTTCTATGGGAATGTCCTTGGTTCCCAGGAGAAAATATTTTGTTTTGACTACAAACCCCCACGATCTCTATTTCCCCCTCCCTTTCCCTCAGCTCCAGTGTGGCAACACCGATGCCTCAAAATGGCTTCAGATCAGCATCAGGGTTGACAGCAGTGTCCGCTAGTCCTGGATTAAGAAGGATCTGGGCAATGCGAGCGTGGCAACGGCTGGAGGTTTGAGTACCAGTTGTAAGTCTGTTCAGTGCCATCATAACTTTGAACAGTGCTGAATAGATGGTTGTAATTTGAGGACTACCTAACAAATCAACCCACTTCCAGCTCTAATGTAATGTTTCTCTACCTTAGCAAAAGGAACAGAAAATAAGATGCTATGCTGGCTGGGGAATTTTGGGAGTTGAAGTCCATCCATCTTGATGTTGCCAAGGTTGAAAACCACTGCTCTGTAGCATCTTAATTTCTGTTCCTTGGTCCAGGCTTTGTTGCCAAGGATATTACCAATCCTTTATTGGCTTCTTCTTGGCAGTCTACTTGACTTGCCAGATAGTGATGGAATACATTTTTCTCCTTTGAAAATATCAACAGAAGTGAAAACGTTAAGACCTAGCTGGAGCTTTGTAGGATGCACTGCTGTGCAGTTATACCCACCTGACTAAACATTAGGGGAGGAAAGAGAGAGGATGCTATGAAATCCCACTGGATCTGATAGAGAATGTCAGCACTGACACTGCAGCTGGTTCCTGCCACCACCAATCTTGGCATCTGCTATTTCGGTCTCTGGCGGTTTTTTTATGAGAGATGTCAGGATTTGAGACTTGAAACGGGGGCCCAGTATCCATAATGAAACAAGTAAGGAAACCAGGCCAAGCAATCTATTTTGGTAGCATAATGCAGAGGTGTTTCCCCCCCAAACTTCAAGTTTAAAAATTTCCCCAAACTTCTGATCAAGAGGCAAAGTTCTAATTGTAGAAAAAGGCCTGTATTCATCCTGATGAACCCAGTCAAGTTCTGCAGGAATTCTGCAGTAGATGGAGCAGATCTGGTGCAGCCGTTCCTATTTTGATGCAAGAGGAAAGCCCTTTCAGTGTTCTGCGATGTCTTCATCACAACATGACTGATGAATTCTATCATGCCTCCTACAGAGAGCTTGCAGAATTGACCATCACGGTGAAAGCAGATGAATTCTTGGATAGAGACAAAGGATATCCAACACAATGGCTTGAGATATATAAATTTTCCAGGTGGGGAGGGAATCTGATCTGCTTTGGAAGCAATGGACTCACTCAACCTAGGCCTCAGGTTGATCTATCCAATTTATTACTTCTTTATTTATAAAATATATAAGCTGCTCCTCTTACCTCAAGGTAACTCAATTGAAAAATCCTATCATATAGAAATTGATTTATTTTGATCCTGTCTTTTTTTATAAATAACTCAAGGTGATGAACGTACGTAATACTCCTCTCTCCTATTTTCCCCATAACATCAACCCTGTGAGATGGGTTGGGCTGAGACAGTGACTGACCTAAGTTCACCCACCCAATGTTTGTGCCCAAGGCAGAACTAGAACTCAAGTCTCCTGGTGATAGGCCAAGTCACTCAGCAGGCTTTCATGCCTAAGGCAGCACTAGAACTCAGTCTCTTGATTTCTTAGCTTGGTGCCTTAACCACTGGACCAAACTGCCTCTTGTAAATCACACAAGAGATGCTTCAAGTAGACTTCCTGTGGAGGGTTGGTATTGGGTGACAAAAAATGTCAGGAAGCCATTAGCATCTTTTCCAACTAACACAAATATCTTAATGCTGAGATCTGCAGCTCACAAGAGCTTATGCCTTTTAATAAAATGTTAATCGGAAATAGTGTGCCACCTGGCTCTTGTTGTCTCTCAAGGGGACTGTCTTTTAAAGTATTCCCTAACTATTTGTCAAATTATTTCTCAAGGCAAATGCTTGGGATTAATTGCTCATATCCAAATAGATCAACGAAGCCTGAACTTCATTTCTGCAACATATGTGTGTTCACCTAAAAGTGTTATCACCGAGTTGTCTAAAATACTGTTATTTTCCACACAGCTGGGCGGCAGGAATGGCTTCTATGGGGGAAGACTCTTATAATTTCAGAAACAAAATACTGACAATGGTAGACCTGGGTGAAAAAAGAAACTCCTTGTTTAAAGACACAGCCTGCAGCAAAATGTTTTCACATCAGGTCCTTGTAGTGATTACATTGGGCACACAGTGGATCGGTGTGCAAATACAGGTACTCCTTGACTTACCTTCATTCATTCAGCAACCATTTAAAGTTATAATGGCACTGAAAAAAGTGAGCTGAGCCAAGACTTATGACTGTTGCTGCATCCCCATGGCCTCAGGAGCTTGGCAACAGGTATGTATTTATGACAGCTGCAGAGTCCCAGGATGATGTGATCACTATTTGCAACCTTCCCAGACGACTTCAGACAAGCCAAGTCAATGGAGGAAGCTGGGTTCACTCACAACTGAATGGTTTACTTAACAACTACTAGTGTTTTGCATCAACAAGCACAGCAAAAATGTCGTAAAATCAGGCACCACTTACTTAACAACTGCCCTGCTTAACAATGGAAACTCTGGTCCCCATTATGTTGTAAGTTGAGGACTGCCTGTACACTAGGCAATTCATAAGCTAAGTTACATCAGTTTGGTGGATAATTATATATCCCTCTAACCCTCCCTTTCCTGTTTCCATAGAGACTAACAAGCAGCCAGCTTGCACTGCTTCCTATTTACGCAGAGTTGCAGAGACATAAATATCTTCTCAGCTATGTTTTCTCCCTACACACACACAAACCACAAAAGCTACTTCCAGCCCAGCCCTAAAGAGCAAGGTTGATTCTTAAGCATCCAGTAGCTGGAATATTAGTGCAACTTTTGCTTATATTAATGCATCCTTCCCCATTTCTCTTGTTTTTGGTTTTACAACTTCGTGAAAGGTTACATCTAGTTTTGGGGTGGCATGGTGGCTCAGTGGTTAAGATACTGGGCTAGTCGACTGGAAAGCCAATAGCCCATATTTGAGACCCAAGTGCCACACAATAGGATGAGCTCCCGTTCTCGCCCCGGCTCCTGCCAACCTAGCAGATCAAAAATGTGCAAATGCAACTAGATAAATAGGTACTACTTTGGTGGGAAGGTAACAGAGCTTCGTGATGTCATGTTGGCCACATGACTGTGGAAATGTCTTCACACAGGGCTGGTTTAATGGCCTTGAAACGGAGATTAGCCCTGCCAACAACTAACAGAGTAAAACCTGTAGGGCCCCTTTATCTTTTTTTACATCTCGTTTTGGGCTAGCAATTGGTATTTATTATGCATCTCTGAAAAACTAAGCATGAGCATTTAATAAAGCAGGCTGGGATGAGGTGAGAAAAGGTGTATTTGATTTAAGCTGTTGCAAACAGGAGTAGTGTGTATGTTTCGAAGCATATTTTCTCCTTTAAATCGGATGGCCTCAACATTTAATAAATGTCTGATATTTCAAAATTTTAATTGTGACAAAATACGCCTGGGTTTGTGTGCGTATGAACGTATGAATACATATGTACACGTTTACATTAAGAAACCCAATGTAATTGTTATTCATGATGCTAAGATGTGCATTACTGAATGCACTGCAATTATCTCTCTTAAGTTTTAAGTGCACATAGGATTGGGCCATTAATATCCGCATACAAGGTTAGTTGAAAGAACAGCACACAATTCATGGCATGACTGATGACCTAGTACATCAAGTCCTGGCAACTGGGATAAATTTAAAGGTCCTGCAAATGTTATACCATGGTTGGACATGGCTGTAAGACATTGATTGTTCTCAGACAGAGGCACAGGCAGGGAAAAGGTAGCTTGCAACATGAGATTGGTCTCCATTTCAAGGCTTCAAGGTTTGCGAAGCTACCATTTGCTGACCAAATCGCATCTTCTTCCCTTTTTGGACACACACACACACACATACCAACCAAACCAATTGTGTCAGGAATATGCTATGGCTTTAACAAGCGTGGCTGCTTTTTATTAGAAAGAACCACTGTAGCGAAATGATCTTGAACAGAAGCCCAGAACTGAAGTTCCTTCCACTCTTTTTTAACTTTTAAAAAGTACTCAGCCGTTACACTGTATTAGTATTTATGTCTTCTTGCACTTGAGAAAAGGAACATGATGGATTGGTGAATGAGAGAGCATGGGGCGGGGCAGGGATTTTGGACCAGCTTCCCTTAAGGATAAGGAAACATTTTAATTTGAACAGTAGTGGAGAATAGCGCATGGAAGCAAGCTAAAAACAGGGAACCAGAATCAAGAAGGAAGCAGTTCTAGAGACGATGCAGAATTACTCTGCTTCTATTCCCCACCAAGTTATTTGTATTTCACTTATATTTCTCTTGGGAGAAATTTAAACGACAATCTTAAAGACTCAGCTCTTTAGAATGGGCAAGGGATAAAAATGACGCAAAAAAGATGTACTGGCCAGTTTGTAGCATAGGTCTTTTGTGGAACAAATATTTTTTTTTCTTGGAGAGCACTCTAACTAAACCTCTTTCAAATGTGGAAAGAGGGATCTTCTGGACAAATTATTCCCTCTTATGACTGTAGTACATGTCTGGGTAGTCCACACACCCTATCACGAGGCACTTGTAAGTGCCGGGGAAATCAGGAAATTCAGACAGTTCAAATGAGTATAAAGATTTACTGCAAGCTCAAGATCTCTACAATAATCTGAACTATCAACGGTCAAGAAAAATTAGTGGGAGTTAAAGATAGAAAGGTTCACAGGGATTGATGATGCGTTTTACCCCTCCATTGGATCAAACTGATCATCTCCTACAGTATTACCACTGATAATGAACTTGTCGACTTGCAAAACATCCCTGGCAGAACTAGTTTGTGCAATCTCTTTCAATAGCCTTTTGGTCACCATTAATTTTTTTATGTGCCCTTAAGAATTAGAAGTATCATCTAATCAAACTCTCCAAACCATACCTGTCTCTGAAGGGACTTCGTGCACAATTCAAACATGTTATTAGTTGCAAAGTCGTGTCCGACCCATCGCGACCCCATCAACAATGTTCCTCCAGGCCTTCCTGTCCTCTGCCATCTTCTGGAGTCCATTTAAGCTCATGCCAACTGCTTCAGTGACTCCATCCAGCCCCCTCATTCTCTGCCATCTCCTTCTTCTTTTGCCCTCAATCGTTCCCAGCATTAGGCTCTTCTCCAGTGAGTCCTTCCTTCTCATTAGGGGGCTAAAGTATTTGACTTTTATCTCCAGGATCTGGCCTTCTAAAGAGCAGCCAGGGTTGATCTCCTCTAGGACTGACCGGATGGATGGCCTTGCAGTCCAAGGGACTCGCAGGAGTCTTCTCCAGCACCAGAGTTCAAAGGCCTCAATTCTTTGGCGCTCAGCCTTTCTTTTGGTCCATTCACAGCCATACATTGCAACTAGGAAAACCAGAGCCATATTAGGTAAAGGTTCCCCTCACACATACGTGCTAGTTGTTTCCAGCTCTAGGGGGCTGTGCTCATCTCCATTACAAAGCTGAAGAGCCAGCGCTGTCTGAAGATGTCTCCATGGTCATGTGGCCGGCATGACTAAACGCCGAAGGTGCACAGAACAGTTACCTTCCCAGCAAGGTGGTCCCTATTTTTCTACATGCATTTTTACATGCTTTCGAACTGCTAGGTTGGCAGAAGCTGGGACAAGTCACGGGAGCTCACCCTGTTAAGCGGTGCTAGGGATTCGAACTGCTGAACTGCCGACCTTTCTAATCGACAAGCTCAGCGTCTTAGCCACTGAGCCACTGCATATTAGGAGAGGACAAGTAGGCCTGTGATGGCTCTCCCTATCAGATGCCCATCCTTGAGAACTTAGCCCTCCTCCAACTGAAGCAGAAGGCTTCAAAATCTAACGTGCAAAAGTAGATCATAAAAATATTCTGGCAGGAAGAAGAGGCAGAGGGAAGCATAAAATATGCAGGAAGGCAAATCCCCTTTCATTTCAAAGACACCCAAAGGACAGCCGCATCATCCTTTTTCCGGAATGTGACACCTTTTAATGCACCGAAAGCCACTGTGCCTTGCTTATTAATTTGCAAAGACGTTTTCTTTTCCTGGATATTCTGCAAGAAGAACTTTCTGCAAAGAAAGGCAACATCCCTCCCCCCTGCCGAGATGTAAAAGAATTTGACAAAGCCATAATTGCTCTATTTATCTGAGATGAGCCAGTTCAACGCACAGGGACAGAGTCGGCGAAGGGGGCCTCATCTGTTAGAAAACATGCCCAGGGAGAGATTGAGGAGGGGGTCTCCCTGGAACCGCTCAGTGTGGGAATCCAGAAAGGTTGGGTGGAGGGACCAGGTTGTCATGGAAAAGTTAGAAAAAAAAAGTCAAGCCAAATAGGGGGAAGCAGCTGGGCTGCCCCCAGATCAAAAACAAGCCAGTTGTGAAACTTGAGGTTCCTCTTTTGCTCAGTGCGTGACGGATGCCACCTGTTGAGGACTCCTGAGGGAGGGGGAGGGAAATAGAAGGGAGAGGTTGTTCTAAGGGGGACACTGTCTCAGGTCACATGCCCGGTTGACACTGCAATGATTCTCACAGCTCATTCAGATGATTTATGGGGCTGCCCTGACTCCCTTACTGACCTTGCTGTCACCATAGCAACAGCTCCCTTCTCCTCCTGCCCCCCATCTCTTCCCACCGCCATCGATAATAGTCAGACATGTTACGGCGTTTTCCCAAGGGAAAAGGGTTTTTTTGGTGGTCCATTCTGGTAGGGGAAAAAAAATCACATTAAATGCCAACTCTTCCAAAGGGGAGCTCTTTTCCAGCAATTTTCAAGGCCTGAGGAGTCACGCCATTGTACAATTGCAAACCTGATCCAGAGTGTTTGGTAAAAGTTGCAGTGCACAGGGAAACACCCCCTCCCCCAATTTTACAACAGAACATTTGTCTCAGGGGTTGTGGATATGTAACAGGCAGAAAAGTCAGCCTGTTTTTTTCTTGCCTATCGGAAGCTTGCAGGAAGCATCATCATGAGGCAGGAACAGAATTTTACCTCCAATATTAATAAATTGCATCTTTTGTGGCAGGCATGCAGGTGTGCTGTGTACCTCTGTAAATCTTTTATAATGGATTTCCAAAACCTCTGTCCATAGGGTAGGGTACATACAGCTTGTGTTTTTATCAACGTGCTATACAAAAATATGTGAGCAGCTACTTGAAGCAACACACCATTCTCAGAAATATTTTGTTGCATCTACAAAAATCTCACTATTGTACTGCCATCTTGATCAGGGACAGACAATTACATGACAACTATACTTTACAACCTATACACAAGTTGTAAAGTTGCTATGCTTGCCCACCTCTGATCTTGATGGTTCACCAGGGAAAGCCCAAAATAATGAACAACCAGCTTGTACATTGAGGCTGCACAATCTACACAGCTTCATTACCCAGATGGGACACACTCCTTTAAAAGTTTCACATATAAATCAGATTTCCTTTTTTAAGGATATATTTAAGTTTTGAGTTCTCCCAGTTTTCCTCTAGGATGATAAAACTCTGAAGAGGTCTGGATGTAGCTCAATGTTGAAAGAAGATGAATGCATACTAAACCACCCCAAAATAAAGAGCTTGTGTTTTTCACACAGATTGGTAACCTTAATCCAATTATCTTAAACTAAAACAATGCAACCTGTTGTTTAAGATAACAGGTAACAGAAAATAGCCATGAAAGACCTAAAAATGGGTTAATAAATGGCACAGGAAGGAAAAAAAAAACGATTATGAAAAGGGTGCAGATATTGGATTATGCTAAGAGAAGCATAACCTGTGCATGACAAAGCAAAGCAGGGGACCATCAAAATAAAGACAACCTCCTCCCATTTAATAGAATTTCTAGAACAGGCCATTCAAATTATTGTCAAATAAGGTACATTTGGAGCTCAGCATGTGGAAAGAGAAGAACAGAAAATAGCCATCCCGTTTGTCCCTTCCCACTATTTAATATAAAGATGCTGCTTCTCTATAATAAAATTGAAGGAATAGAATCCTATTAACGGCTCATCACCACACAGTAATCCGAATAAAGGCAAGATAAGACACCACCATACCCAAAGAGCCTCTTGCTTAAATTTTAGCTGGCACATTTAGTTAGGCAAGCAGAAACAGGGCCAAATCACTGATTAGTGCTGATAATGGCCCAAGTGAAGCTTTTATTTAAAATCTTCCTTGTTTTAATGCCCCTTGAGAGGCTTTGGGACTGTCATTCCCAGAAGGCCAATCCGTGTCTTAGAAGTAACCAAACACACCTGGAAGGTGGTACCATAGGTATGGGAGAATGGGATTGTCAGGTAATACAACTTTTCTGTAGCTACGCCTGCTCTCTCGTGCCACCTGGGGTTCAGATGACCCCTAATTTTGTAAGACTTTGGGGAATGGTGAATCCAAATCATATTAACAAGTTGGGAAGCGTGTTTTTTTTTTTTTAAATGTTCAGTTTGACCAAGGGTGCCTATATTTTTTGATACAACTACAAAATGCGTGAGTGACAATGTAATAAGACTTTTCAGATAAATATCTTAGCATCTTCTGAAGCTTTCTTTTCTATTGTGTTTCCTAATTTTGGTAAATATTACCTAGATATTTCTTTGCGTAGCAAAAATTATTTTCTAACAAATTTATCTTGTAGCATTTATTTTCCAGCAAAACCCCAAATACCGTAAAAAGTAATTAGGATTAGACATATTATGGAGTATCCTTCACTTTCAATTTCTCCACAAGTTTCTCAATTAAAGGTACAACAGAAAACAATCAGAACTAAAAGGGGCAGATTATTAAAATTTAATCTCACTCTGTTCAGACTAGAATGAGAAATGAGCTCAGTTTGAAGGAGTTTGAAAAGATTTATGGCAAGTGACAGTAGTAAATGCAACGGAATTACTTTTTCCCCAAACTCTTCCAGAAATGTTCTTTTCTGTTGTTGTGCCAGGCAACTGGTCAGTTTTCCCACTAAAACCCAGACTGCCTTCTCTTCTGAGCAGGCAGATTCCGCACATATTCAAGAAGCCAAGACATGCTGTAGACAAAATTCCACCTTAGAAATACCCAGAGGAAGCTGCATTTTTAATAGGATGATGTCATTTCATAAATCAAGTTAAAGTGTAAGAAATTCATTGAGGAGATTTGGGTCTAAAAGAGCTCAGACACGTAGTTCTTGACTAACAGTTATTGGCCCTACAATTTCAGTTGTTAAGTTATGATGGTCATGAAATTGGTTACCACAGGACAGAACCTGATTTTTATTATCCCCTTTTTTGCCAGTTAAGTGAATGTGGCAGTTGTAAAGCAAACTCAGAGTTTGCTATCAGATGGCTTTTGCTTGAAAGTGGAAGTAAACACCAGTTTCCACCAGAAAGCCACACTGCTGTCACATGATGTGGGGCACTGCAAATGGCTATAAATGCAGGCTTGTTGCCAAGCAACCAAAATACAGTCATGTGACGTGTGTGTGTGTGTTGGAACATGCAAACTGGGTAGTAAGTAGCTTTCAGGAGGTCCTAAATGACAAGTTGTAAGTTGAGGACTATCAGTACAATCATTGGAAGGGAGATAATATAGTTTGCTCTAGGTTGCCAAATTCAAATCATCTTATTCGCATTTTTGTTTTCATACTCCAGAGGACCTACATGTTAAGAGTATAGACCCCTACATCATTAGATGTAGACAATGTATACCAGTTCCAAGAGAAATATGGGAGAAAAAAGATTGCATAAAATGGGAGGCAGCTAGAGTCACATTACAGGAGGAAGGGGTGTTAAGCCAAAACAAAAATAGCACAATACAGGTAGGAAAAAAACAGAAGCAAAGAATACAGAAGACATTTATTGAAAGCCAAAATAAAAAGTAGTACAGATAGGCCATTGACTGTTTTCTACAATCCAAACAAGCAAATAGCTAAACACTACAGAAAAGGGTACTACGTTTTGTTATAAAATACTTTTAATTTCAATTTTTTTTTGCATTACATTTTTTTAAGCCAGGCAATCAAAATTTGTGGTGTGTTTGGTAGCCCTCCCATCCCAACCCCAATACTGAACCTTTAATAGTTGGTTATCAAAATATACAATACATTTGTTTTGCTGTAAAAACTCGAGTTCTGCCATCCCCTCATGTCTTACAACAGGTATAAAAAATTATAAATATTTACACCTTTTTTCTCATTACTCACATTTACATGCAAAAAAAGAAAGAAAAAAAGAAAAAATACAGGATCAGAAAAAAGATGAAGCCCCTCTTCCCAATTAACTGCAATAAGATTTTGTGTGCTTTTTGGAAAAACACACCTGAACACACAAAGAAAAATCTTAATGTTTTGCTGACTGATTCAAGTTACCAAAGATTCAGCAAGAAGGCTGTGTTCCGAGGACAAGAGAGGCTTATGGGACATTTAGAAAGTTAAACTTCAGACAATTCTAACCAAGGTTCTGCTAGGATCTAGTGTTATTTCTGAGTGCTACTGGTGGCTGAATCATTGTGAAGGCCTAAATCCCAAAGGATCTTTAGCACTTGTCCCTTTAACTTTTAATATTGTTCTGGTGAATGTCAAAAGTATTGGCTGTGAGCTTGCAGCCACTGGGAAATTATTCACCCCCCACCCCCCACTTCTAATGCCCCTCATCCTTGTTCTGGGCATTTAGATCAGAGCTAGGGATGTAGGGAGGACTCTATTCCTCCACTGCCTGCAAGGGTCTCTAAATCCTCCAAGAATGGCTACTGCCAATCTTGCCTGTCAGCTCAGTATTGTAGAGTAAGGAAAGGAAATAACAGGCTTTTACTGTCTGTTCCCAACAACTCATTTGAAACTATGGCTTAATTGGGGCAAGCTAGCCAAGAACACATTCAACTACGGTGCAAGAGACTTTTTGCACAGACATAATATTCTCCAACAGCACTGCATAAAGACTACTTAATGGCCAACTTCTTGCTCTGGGCCAGCCTCTGGCAATCTCTATCTGTGACTGCAGAGGTTTGGAATGGAGCTGCCCTGTGCATGTGGTCAGACACCTCTCCAACTTCTGCCATGCTACTCCTTTATCCCCAAAATTAGCACTCTCTTATTGTGTGAATCAATATTTGTGATGGGAAACTCCAATAGGGGAATTGTTTAGCTGATTGTTATTCTTAACTTTCTGAGATGGTACTGTTTGGCCAAAAGAGGACAGTTCTTAAATAGCTCAAATCTGTATCATATGCCGGCAATCCAAGCAGAACCTCACTCAAAATATCACACATTCCTCCAGCATAGTTTGATTCCCCATAATATTGGGGAGGATTTTTTTTTAAAAAAAAGTTAAGACTTTCCCAAAAGCAATGACAAAAGCACATCAACAGCTCATGTGAAACAGCAGGGAACACAGTGACTTGAGAGACGATATCACATACATTGAAAAAAAAAATAACTTTGGTCCACAATTTGAGTAAGTAACCCTGATATTAAGTATAAGATTCTGGTTTATCTTTAAAAATCTTACATGAGTTGGAGCACAATGTAAGGCAACACTGGAATACAAAGAAGGTAGATCAGCATGGAAAAGTTGGAGGCCACTAAGGATGGCGTTTTAGGTGCTACTCTGAAAAAGATGTTAAGTTTATATTCTTTAAATAAAAGCATGGTTATCAAACTAAGATGACCCTTTAAACGTAGATCTCCTTTTTCAAAACAAGTGACGGTCACTACTTTAAATATTGTTCAAAGTATAACATTTTCAGCCATGAAATCACCTTGATAAACTAAATTCCTGCACTAGTTTTCCAGCTTACAAACAAAAATACAAGAGTACAGGATACCAGGGTAATAGAAAAGCAAGTCAGATATATTCATACCATCTTATCTATAAAAGAAAATATACTATTGCCTTTTTTATATATGAATAAGAATATTTGGTCAACTGTAAAGTATTGCTAGGCAAAACAGATTGTATGTAAAAAAATAATAATAAAAGGAATTAAAACAAGAAGTTGAAGCTACTACAAGAGAGTTCTTGCTGTAAGGGGTGAATCTAGGAGTGGAGTTTAAATGGCATCTTAACCCTTTAAGTAAGAGCCCAAAATATATTAATCTCAAACTCAAGTTCAAAGAATTTGATACTCCAAACAGATCTGTTCTTAGATTTCAATTTATGAAATCTGGGACTACTTGTATCAAACAGAACCTGATGAAACTTATTGCAGACAATGAAATGTTGATGAGCAGGATAAGGAAATTTCCCTCTTCCTACATCCCCCCATCAATCTGAGTTTCAATAGACTATTAATGAAGGATTTCTTTTTAATCAGCCTTCACTGTGAGAAACATTTTGGGAATGGAAATTAACACAATCTGTAAGGTAAGTCATTTTAGGCAGAAATGTCTAGATTGCTTAACTGAGAAAAGTATCTGTATTGTCTCCTCCTCTGTGGAAGACAGTAAACTTCAACTTTTCTCAGTATCTACTGTTCCTTCTACCTCAGGTAAAGAAAATGTCTAAGGCACCAGAGGATAATCAATGAAAGGCTGAAGGAAAAGGCAATGTTTCTGCTCCCTTTCCCCTTCCCAAGGCAACTGTGTTTGGGGAATAATAAAAAAAAAGATTCTAAAGCTAACTGCACAGTTTGGGGGTCTCTTCCAGAGCTCATAGATAAAGGCATCACTGTGAAGTTGACAAGCTGTTTGAGGGAGGGGAGGGACTGTTTTGTTTAAGTATGGGAGAGAAGGTAAAAGACTCCCAGAGAAGCTTCCAACAAAGAATGTAAACCTTTAAGCTTGTGATTTTTTTTTTCTTGGTCAAAGATTGTTATCTCATTCTCTGCAAGTAAGATTATAGCAATGTGAATTAAGATTTACTCATTGTTTCTTTTTTTTAAAAAAAAACAGTAAACTGTTTTCTTCCTTAAAAAAATAAAATCTGTTTTAAGGTCACTTCAGTTGCATTCTCTCTCTCTCTCTTTCTTATAAAGTGGCTTCTTTTTGTTTCTGGAATGATGGAAGTTGTCCCACCCCGTGCTGGTGGTCCAGCCGTTGGAAAAAAAATGCAAGGCTGAGCCTAATAAGAAGAGTGGTGATTTGTTTTTCAGTCAGGTCCATCTTGTTGCATTGCATGCTTTCCCAAAGCACTTAAATTGTGGATTTTGAAAAGGACACACGCAAGTGGTGGTTCTCACCAAGGTCGTGGTTATGGAGGTCGATGAGTGACTGAATGGCTTCGTCCACAGATCCCATCTGGATGAGAGCCATCTTGCGGTCTCTCCTGCCAAAAACAACTTCGGTCAGAGGAACAAGCAAGTGTGCCCTAGACAAAATTAAATTCCTTTCAAATATTAGAGTCTAGCATCAGCAATAGCACTAAAGACTTATATACCACTTTATAGTGCTTTACAGCCTACTCTAAGGGGTTTTAGAGTCACCCCTAACGATCTGGGTCTTCATTTTACCCACCTTGGAAGGATGGAAGGCTGAGTCAACCTGGAGCCTGGTGAGATTTGAACTGCCAAACTGCAGCAGAAGTGGCCTGCAGTACTGCACTCTAACCACTGTGCCACTGAGCCAACTATCATGGATAGTAAGTAACCCTTTACATTCCGATGTGCGGTGATTTCATGGAGAATTTCGTATGAAAAAATAAGCTAACACTTATTTTCAAAGGCTTTAAATTAAGAGAAATGCTAAAAGCCGGATACAAAATCCAACAGCTATACATGTAATTCTCAACCTATGACCATAATTGGGCCTGGAATTTCCATCGTAACTTGTTATGGTCATAAGTTGAGTCAGACCTGATTTTGTGACAAATTTTACAGCGGTCATTTAAGGAAATCACTGCAGTCGTCAAGCAAGAACAACTTCCCCACTGGGCTGAAAATTTGCCAAACTGCAATCATATGACCATAGGGGAGGTGCAATGGCTGTAATTGTGAGTTACAGGTCATAAGTCACTTTTTCCAAAGCTTTTGTAACTTAGAACCAGTAGTGTTAAACAGTCTAAGTTGAGGACTTACCTGTACTAATTTATATAGAACCACCCATTCTTGGTTTGACCTAATTACTCCCTTTCCAGCCTTAAATATTATCCTGATCCCCCCAAAATAAAAGGTGGGGGGGGTGGAGGAGAGGAGGGAATGGACTCTGCTGTTTGGCACAAAGCCCCAAACTGTATTCTCAACTCACAAATGGGCAATTACACCTTGGACATACCCAAAGTACCCCCGGTTTAAGAAAGACTGCTCCATCTATTGCCTATAGAAAGCTAGATGTTCCCACATAGCAAAGAGAAACCTTCAGTGGAACAGGGGATCCTCAAGCAGGAAGCAGAAAAGCATTCAAGGAAACCACCGACTGTCATCCTCCCTTCTTCAGGGAAACTAAGACCACTTACTGGAAGAATTTGAAGCCTTTCACCATCCCACCGTTGCTTGAGAAGAGCAGCTTGAGGTCATCTTCTATTATTGAAGGCCTGGAGCAGGAACAACAATTGGAGATAAATTGAACAGATTAAAAAAAAATGTGGAATCCTTGCTTTATGTCTGCAAACATCAAGTATCATTCCAATGTCATTTATTTCTAGTCACAATTCTATGACTTATAGAATGGTCAGTCATTAACAGAAAAAGACATCTAATTAATTTTCCTCTCCAATGTAGACCAATGATAATCAGCAAGGTACATACAAACAAGGCTATTCACAAACTACCACGGCCAAGGAGGTATCTTCCACTTTCCGATCATATGCCAACTGCTCCCAGGCAAATCCAGAATGCAATCACCTGGATGTGTTGAGCCTGTTCCAAGTGGGACAAGCTCACAGGCATCATGGAGGCCATGAATTCCTGAGCTACCCTGAACTTAATCACATTGCATTTGAGGCACATGACAAGCTCACATAATAAGGATACCCAACACAAAAAATGCAGGACTACTTGTTACTTAAGGTATTTACATACTATGCTCAAAATTAAGTTTAAGAGCCTGTTTTAATTAAGAAATCTCATTTCCCCCAAATAATCTGTGTGAAGGCTATAGCACTGAGCAAAGCTAGAATACAAGTATTAACTGCCCATTTCTTCTCTCCTTGTCTCTGAAGCTGACATCTTTCTCCCAAACAGCAAACTATCAGAGAAAGATTAGTAAATCCTTGCTAGGGGACTGAACTCATTATTTATATGTTGCATCTGAAATTGTTGCTCTTGCCCCAAATACAGGGCCTCGGGGATCTGAGCTTATCAAGCCACCAGTTTGAGCATAAAATCTCATCTGAGACTCAGTATATATCTGAGATCAATGGGAGAGTAGATAAGGGAGAAGCTGAATAAATGGAGAATATGTAGGATCTTCTCTGCTGATACAAATCCATGTACCAAGTTGATATACTCGAAGCCCTGAGAAAACTTATTAAATGACAAAGTCATGACATAACAGTACTGCTGTTAGGAGTTGCACTTCGACCTGAAAACAAACAAGGAAATTAGCCAAACCACTGTTACCTTAGGACTGCTCTCCTTGAACACAAGTAGACTACTTACGGAATATTGGAGAGGTGAAGAGTGGCAGAAGGGGGAAAGATGTTTTGAAAGTTCTTGGAACCCGGCTTCTTAAAGCGATGAAGAGGGGAGTTGCCATAATCCTTGGTCAGTCCTTGGTCTTCCTGTCCTTCACGGGGCAACTGCACTGTCTGGTGTTTTGACAGAGTGATGCGGATAGGCTTCCCGTGCAGCTTCTGACCATTGAGATGGCTCATGGCTGCCATAAATTGAGAAAAAGGAGAATAAACCTATAGTAGCTTGGCTTCAGCATAAACTCAAATGTATTATTTAATGGACTTGTACAAACCTGTCTGCCACCAGGTACAAAAGTTCCACTTTTAATACTGCATAGCATTTAATTTGTCAAGAAATAAAACTGTGCTGACTTAAAGCTCATTGCCTAAGACCTTGGTTCAGACAATGCCAAAATCCCTTAGCTGTGCCATTCTCATAGGACAGCCAAAGGGTTCCTGAGTCATACATAGATACAAAACTTGAGGAATGGGTTTAATAAGAAAATACAAGTTGTCTTTGACTTACAATCATTCACTGAACATCCAAAATGGTGTTTATGATTTTTGCAGCACATGATCAAAATCAGTCACATGATCAAAATTCAGCTCTTGGCAACCAGCCATGTATTTATATCAGTTGCAATGTCCCGGGGTCATGTGACTGCAATTTGTGATCTTCCTAGTCAGCCTCTGGCAAGCAAAGTCAAGGGGGGAAGCCAGATCCGCTTAATAACTGCATAATTCACTTAACAACTACAGTGGCAAAAGGGTCGTACAATTGAATGTGACTCATTTAACAACCACCTTGCTTAGTAACAGAAATTCTGGTCCAATTGTGGTCTTGACTACTTGTATTCTGTCTACTATAAATGCCCCTGGGGAAAGAAATTATTAAAATAGCAATAAGGAATGCCATCTTCCCTTTCTGCTTCTTTCAACATATAAATCTGGGCCCTTCTGCTCCCTCAGATCAAGAAAATAGAATGATCTGCACTTTCTCTTCTAAAATCTTCAAAAAAAAATTATATAAATTTAGGCAATAACCTTAAGAATGATTAAGCCATCCTGAGAGCCTACAGTTGAAAAGAATAAAAATGCTTTAAGTAATGAAAAAATTCTAAGTGGTATTCTCTCAAGGATAAGCAATAAGGTTCATTGTTAAATTCAGAGCTAAGTCTATTTTTCTGTCATCAAGACAAGAGGACAAATTGGTTTGGATGGAACATAGCTTACATTGTACCCTGCTCTAGGCTAAAAGGATGACATTCTTCATATGTCGTTATTTGCAGTGTTAACCTGATTCTTGGGGTGGAATAATCAATAAAATGACATTCCTAGCTCAAAAACCTGTTCATGGAAGAATGCAGAGAATCGGTTCCTACATTTCCATCACTCAACTGAAAGATGTGAGTTTGAAAATGTATGTTAACAAAACTAATTTCTGATCTGGACAGGTAACAGCTTTCATAATGCTCTGCAATTCTTAGAGAAGAAAAAAATGTTATGTTACAGCTATGTATTGCAACAAAGTTTAATCATATAAAAGGCACAAAATAACCCTGAAGTTTCAAAAGGGAAACTTCTCAGGATTATGTGTTGTGCCTTTTATATGATTTATATGCGGACTGTTTCCAGTCAAATAATGTCAGTACACTAGATTTAATAGAAATTAAATTCTGTGCTATTACTGCATTTCCCCACTAAGGTGTTATCGCTAATGTTTAGGAGGCTCAAAAGTAAACACACCCTTTGGACCCAGCTCCGTCAAAGCCTTGCTGCTGCCAGTGGCAACCATGACTGCTTTCCAAGATCAAAAAAAAAAAAGGCATAACATTTTACAGATGCACCTGACAAAGAGGGTGTGGGATGGGAATGTAAGATCCAAAGCACTTTCCCACTTTGGTCCTGAATACTTGCACCTCCTTAAATATGCCTGATGCACACGACTATTTCAACCTCAAAAAATTAAGAAAAATAAAAACCACTAACCAAATGCATTAATGAAAAACATGCGTACAAGTATATCCTCTCTGGGAAAAGTATGAACAAAACAGCATTCTACTTCTGAAATAGCCTGCAGAAAGCATGCTGGTTAAAGAAGCACAACATTTAGTTGGAGAAGCATAAAGATTTCTATGTATTATATATAAAATATATAATAATCTTTTTAATAAAATGAGTCTCAGCAAAAAAACAACAGATCCATTTTATTCATCACAGACACAAAAATAAAGTGTATATTTACCCAGTTGAGATTGATTGCCATCTGCCATTTGAACCAAGGCGTTCTCCTTTTTATTGAACAAAATCTTCACTCTTTGTACATCACCATATACCCCTTAGGGAAGTCAGCAAAGAAAAAAGCAGGTATTCAGAAAGAAACTTTACTTATCTCAAATTCATCCAAGACCCATTCAAACCCCAGTCTGTTTTCACTCCACTTAAAAAGTTGCTTTATTCTGCTGAGGATAAATCTGATCAGCCACAAAAAACTGGAGCAATTTTTTGGAGTACTGTACTTATAAGCCTACTGGGGAGCACCCAATGAAATGCCAACTGCCGCCAGCAGAGCTGAGATGACCATTTCACATGCTATCTGTTTCTGACCTGCCCAACCGACATGCAAAGCAATCAAAATCATGCACAACAGGTAAAACGAAACTAAAAACAGCACAAATTTCATAACTGGAGCATTCAACCAACAGCAAACCCTCCCTCAACCACACTTGCTTTCCCCAAAGTAAAATCTCAAAATGAAAAAAGGTAATAAAAAAAGTGTGAATGATAACATACCGAAAAGAATAAAGAGGCATTGGGGTGTAACTCTCTTTAGAGAACAGCAGAGCAAGGCAGCGGAGGGACAGGGAAGAGGTAAGGAATCGGAGGGGAGAGTGAAGGTTGCGCAAATCGTCGACAACGAAGGAAAGGTAGAGTCCCCGCAGGAAATGGCGAAATTGGTTGATGGATGATGAAGTTTTCAAGATGGTTAATATTGAAGGGCAAGTTGGTTTCCGAAGAGCAGGAAGGTTTTTTTTTTTTTGAGGGGGGCATTTTTATATATATTTATATATATTTGTTTCAAGCAACAACAGGAAGCAGAAGTACCGTGCAGTCAGTTGGCAAAGAAATTCCGGATCAGGGAGAAGGGGAGGAAAAAAAATATTGAGGGATGGGGAGGAGAGAAAAGAAAAAAAGTAGCAAAAAACAGGTCAGTAAATACATAAAAGAAATATGTCGTGTTCCATCAGTAAAGATTTATAGATTTCTAAAACATATAACACTTTCAACAGAAAAAAAAAACTAGTTAATAGGTTTTTTTTAACCTAGTGGAACACAACAATAAAAGAAGAGCACTTTACTTAAGTAAGATATAACTAAGAACGAGAGGCAGTATTGCAACAGAGTGACTAAAGGGCATGATGGTAAGGTTCACATCCTGGGCATGACAATGCCAAGAAACAGAGGCAGAGGCCCATTTAAAGCTCCGAAGAAAAACCTGCCAAGGACACTCATCAGCTTTCTAAAACAGAAGTGTTTACTTAGTTCTACTTTTAAACAACCCTGGAGAGGTTTTCAAGCAACAGGTGTGTGAAAAGGTTCTCTTCAATGTCAAAAGTTTTAAGCTTCTCTCCAAAATCTGGTGGGAACCGACTATTGTGAGAAACGTAAGGCCCCTTGTAGTCATCAGTTTTAAATCTGTATCTTTCTCTTAAGATAGTTACCATCTGCTGAAAGTGAAAACAATCTGGCTTTAAATTCAGATTAATCTGGCATCAAATTTATACCAAAGAAAAATCCAGCTTTAATCTGGATGGGGGCTGGATTCTTCTTTCCCCACTGGTTATTTAGGGTAAAGCTCCAGCTATGATAACGTTGCTGCCAAACGAACTCTAGCCTAATTTCTCCTTATAGATTCTTTTACCTGAGAAATAGTGTCTCAAGAACACCGTACATAAGTAAATGGGTGGCACAAAAGTGTCTTGAGTGGTCTTTCTAAAACCCAAAAGTGTGAAGCAGCATTGTGCACACTCCAAATAAGATACAGCCTTGATACCCTAAAAGGTCCATATACCAACTGACAGGCACACTTTGGTAGCACTTTAGCTTGAGACAGCAGGCAACATTTATAAATCAAGAGTAATCAATACAAAACCCGACAAAAGTCTTAGAATCCATACTAGTCTACATCTAAGCCACAATTGTTTGCCAGTCTCTTGTCTCTTATATATAGTTTCCAATGCTGGCGAAGGGGGAAAGAGGAGATGGAGAGTAAGAGTCCCTCTGGAGAATACTGCCTCTCAACTGTATGCACAGATTAAGTTTCTATAACACTGATTACACAAGCAATGAAAATAAAAAGTTGAAGTCGTTAGTTCAGCTTCACTAGAGATATCGTAGCTTCTAGCCCAAAAGAGAAGCTGGATGAATGAGTAAAACACACACAGAGGCATGAAATCAGTTGCTCAGCAATACTCACTTAGGCATATCTATTGAGTAAAATAGCCTCAGAATTTTGGTTGTAACATTTCTCGAAGATATACTAACTAACAACTGCTAGAGAGAAGTTTTCATGCATATTTGAGGTCAGAGGTGCTAAATTTAAGATGCAAAAAGAGATCCAACCAATTTCATAGTAACTGTATTTTCGGTATGCTCGTCATATATGCAGCTCTTTAGAATTCAGTTCCAGACAGTTATTTTCCCTCTATTTTCAGAAACACATGTTTCAACTATCCTTTTCCAATTTTAAAAAATTTACAATTCATTTTCTGATCTCTACAAAAGGTATTTTTCATTAAAAATGTAGAGATATCTGATTGCTAGGATAATATAGGATAAAATATGCTTCCGCTCTGTCACAATTTAAGTAAAATCCGTAATAAGTTCATTAGGAATTTTGTATTATGTTACTGAGCATGAAAAAGAATTGAACAATAGTGCACCTGATGCTACAGTCTTCGCTTAACTTCATTAATTGCTCATTCACTTCAGGAAATTCTGTAGCCATTAATCAGGTGCTTGAATGCTTAATTTTTACTTTAGAAAGAGAATAAGAAAATGCTCAGAGAGAACTGAAACATTTTATTACTGTATCCTCCCTTTACTATTGTAATTATCTAAGCCCCCTCTAGGATCTCAAGTTAGGGGATTTGTTCTATAACTGATCACCCATGTCAAAAAAATTTCTAATAAATCCTAGGAGAGATCTGCTGTCACACTTCTAGCAATCCATAGGATCCCAGAGAGTCCTGTAATGAAATGAGTATTGCTGGCAAAGTCTCATGTCCTGAAAAGAATAGTTACAGTGGATAGGTAAAAACAACAAAATGGATTACAAATGATTAATTTCCTATTAATTTTCAAATTGATAATTCTTTCATCCATCCCTCTGCAATAGAGCTTCTTACATAGGTAATGTAAGCAGAAATTTAACTTTTAAGCATAGCTTTAAGCACCAGGTTTCATGCAATAAGCTCACTGCAGAGGCAAAACTGAATGTAATTTCTACTTCTTCAGTAACCCACTTCTTCAAAGTCCAAGTGGATCTATTGAATTACATCCTTTGTGCAGAAGATCATTTAACATGCCTTCAAGGTCCATTTTAAGGCAGCCAAATATTTCAATCAAAAAGGGAGAAAGTTAAATGGAACTGAAAATGTAAAATTATTTAAGAAGTTAAAGAACAGAATAAGGCACACAACTTTAAAAGAATTTTGGTAAAGGAAAATGTATCGATGCACGTCAGAGAAAATACATACTTGGCAAAAGATAAAATGAAGCTAAGCTGGCAAGGGAGGCAAAGATCAAGGCACCCAATAAAGAGGACAGAATGAACACTGTCACTCCAACTGCAGGGTTTGAAAGTTACAACATGCCAGGGGGAGGACTACAAGGTTTTTGCTGTGGTGAGGAAGACCCAAGTAGAGACAAAACCAATAGGGTAAAAAGTACGGCAGAAAATTTCACAATGAAATTGTCTTAAAATTTTGCTTTGGGGAGTGAGAGCAGGTCAGTAAACACTTTGGCTCACACCAAGGGAGGAGCAACGATGTTAAGCCTTCCACCCACAGCCCATCAAATACAAACGCAGATGAGTGTGCCTACAGCTATTCTGGACAACAACTTCTAAGGCATACAACTGCCACCATGGTTGAGGGCAATGTCCATGCCCCTATTTGCTTTTGAATCAGCTGCTGGACTTTGGGGAGGAAAAAAAAATCAGCATTTGAAGCTTCAGCACAAGATTTTTGAGGGAAGAAATAGTTCAGAGAGAAGCAAGATCAGAAATTGGAAGGAAGCAAAAAATAAATGAGATAAGTTGGATAGAAAAGATTACAAGGCTTCCACTAACCTCCGGGTTCAAATTGCTAACCAGCAGAACGGAGTTCCCTGCCCCGGTAAGGCCGGGAATAGCAAGCCGTCCTGCGGCAGCTGCGGCTGCTGCGGCTGATGGGATAGCCAAAGGAGCAAGTGCTCCATGTACATTTGGAACTGAGAGGCCTGAAAAAATTAAAAAGTATTAACCAGTAGAGAAGTCCACAGCACATTCCCTGCTACGACTTGCAGTGGAAATAAGGACCTTTGACCAACATATTTCTTAAAAGAAGTACTTTAGTGTATGTATTTTCTTTCATTCAAGGACCCAGAAACCAGATACACTTGAACATTTATGGGCTGAAGCATCTCCAGTTCTGGCATTGCTCAGGACTCTGCTCTCAGCTTCCGACATAGGGAATAAGCCTTGAGGGGCTGCATTTGGCTCTTCTTGGGTGATGTGGGAATCAGACACCTTTAAACAAATTCTGCAAAATTTCATAGGCTTATTTAAGCAAAGTCACTGGGGGGGGGAGGGGAAGCAGGAAGGAAGATGACACACAAAGCAGTGCATTTGTATGTTTTTTTTCATCAAGGCATGCTGGAAGTGCCTCATTCTTTTTTTTATCATGCAGATAAACCATAGCCACGTACATTCCAGTCACTGACAAATGACATCATCCCAATACAGGCATCTAAACATGAACTTATTTTATTATATCAAAAGCACATAATCCTGAAGGGCACATAAAAGTCGTTTACCTCCTTTGTCCATCAGAACAGGGATTATTATGTGGGAATATGAATAGTTCTGCCTTATTTTATATAGGACCAATGGGAGGAAAAGTATGTATATCTTGCAAGGATTATCAGTGTCTGCTTCAAATATTGCCTTCCAAGCACTACATCCAGCAAAATTTAATAATAAAAAAATCCATCAAAAGTTATTAACAGAAATTTAACACTTGAGACATTAAAATTATTAGAATTCCTATACCAGCTCAAGGTTGACTCAGCCTTCCATCCTTCTGAGGTCGGTAAAACGAGGACCCAGATTGTTGGGGGCAAGATGCTGACTCTGTAAACTGCTTAGAGAGGGCTGTAAAGCTCTGTGAAGCGGTAAGTGCTATTACTATTGTTAAAGTGCCAAATCTCAAATCTAAGACTTTTCAGTCTCTTCTCTTCCTATCAACTATAAAGTCAACATGCCCATGTGCTTTCCTCAAGGTAAAATACATTTTGTTCAGGTAGACTGATGTTGCCACAGCCCAGCTATCTAGGCAAGTTTTTTTTTTAATTTATTGCCTTTATGGTGTCCATACTGTAAATCAACCTGAATGTTTTTATCTTACTAGGACAAAACGTTCCAAGCAAATGTTGAAACAAAAATGAGATGTAATTCGCATTCTCATTAGGATCTACGCCACTACTTGTAAATAAGAGAACTTTGGATAAATAAGATAACTACTGGAACTAAGGACATGTTAGTACAATTTCCATGATGACAAGGATCATCACAGAATATAGGATCCTTATGAGCCTGTGATCATAGTTTTCTCAAATGGTGCTGATTACTATTCCCAATCTGCTACTAACATTTAAGAGTCCAAAATAATAAGAGGGAGGAGGAAGGGCAATGGTACAACAAAAGCATGAGCAATGTTTAAAGAAGCAGTACCTGCAGCTTGAGGAATTGCAAAAGCAGGAGGGAAGCCAGCTCCTGTATAAGGAGAGGCTGAAATGATCCCTGGAGCACCTACAAAATAGAAAAGATTGGTTAGTTTATTAGACATGACAAATTCTCTCTTTCCCTCCCTCTTCCCATTTTAAAAAGAACACAAGTCTCACTCCCCTTAACTAACATTCTGGGAGTGATGGTGGTTAGAATGCAGTATTGCAGGCTAATTCAGCTCACTGTCAGGATTTCGATCCTCACCAGCTCAGGGTTGACTCAGCCTTCCATCCTTCTGAGGTTGCTAAAAGGAGGACGTAGATTGGACCCCCACATTGGGGGCAATGTTCTGACTCTACAAAACTGCTTAGAGAGGACTGTAAAGTGCTATGAAACTGTATATAAGTCTATTGCTATCCTCACCTGGATCAATATTTCAGACTTGTCCCTTCACAGGAAGGTGTAGGAAGATAAAAGTTTAATAAACTGTTATTGCCATCAGGACAACTGCTTTCCAATATTTGTTAATTGACATGGTGGTTACTTCTCTGCATTGCATTTACAAATTTTCTCAGAGCCAACTGAACTAGTTTAACTGTTTTTATTGTTCACTGTTCAGTTTCCTTTTGGATTGCGTATTCTGATAACAGTTGATGTAAACTATAAACAAAGCTTAATTACGTTTTTCTTCACAGGTATTTGTAAAACTAGAAGTGTTAGAGTTTCTGTGGGGAATGCCTGGAAAGCTGTATTATAAACAGGTACATTAAACAAGTAAATTTGCTTCATAGGGTAAGAATATAATGTAATGGAGAGAAAATCAGAAATCTCTGTATTCTTTTTAGAGCAAAATAGAACACTAGAACAACTTTTGACATTTTAAATCTAAAAAGTAAATTTCCATGATGCAGAGTTCACTCTGCCAATTATTTCCAGTAAAGGCTTTGACCCACTAATTTTACCTTAAACATATCACATGATTTTTTACTCTTCATAAACAGTTGTCTCACAGGAAATGAAAGAAATTCCCCAGTCTTTTCTTTCCTGATCAATAGAGCCTCAGGTGCCTTTAGAACATCACTCAACACATGGCTCTAAGAGAGCTTGATATATCTTTTACATCAAGGGATCTTATATATGTGAAGGAGGAAGACATATGAAAGGTTAACTGGACTGGGAGTCTGTTTATGAATGATAATATAACCTAAACATTTTATTTCATGTGTTGCTTGCTGTTCTTAGAGATAGAACTATTTGTCGGATCTGGATATTAATATTTTCACCTACAGCCACAACTAGGAATTTTAGTTGATAAGTAATGGTCGTTAAGCGAGCCTAGACCCCCAATTTTATGATTCCTTTATACAGGGGTCATCATGGTCACTAAGCAAATTAGGCTTCCCCAATTAATCTTGCCTGTTGGAAGCTGGTTGAGAAGGTAACAAATTGCAATCACTTTTTAAGATGCCGCAACTATTAAAAATGCAAGCTAGTTTCAAACATGCAAAAACATGGCCACTGGAAGCTGCAATGGTTGTAATTTCCTTTTTCTGAGGCTACTGAAACTTTGAACTGTTGGTAAACGAACAGTCATAAGTTGTGGACAATATGTACCTAGTTGTTTGGAATAACATAATGCCACAAGCTAGCAGAACATGGAAAAGAAGCTTGTAGCTACATTAGCACTTGGTGTTTGTCGTGGTTTCTGCCCTTAAAAACATGGTATAAAGTAGGCTGATCTGATGGTTAGGAGGAAGGAAAGATTGAAGTCAAGAGTGGGTTGCTTAATTTGCCAGTTAATTATTGCTAAGAAGAAATAAGGATTATCCCAGATTTCCCAGTTAAAATCTTCTCGCTCAATTCTTTACCAAACGCAGCTGCCATGGTCTGATCAAGGGAAGGCTGGTTGTCTCCAGAAGGCAGGTCTGGCCTGGTGTAGTCTCTGCTCTTATCATTGTTGTATTTTACATTGAGGCTTGTGAGCTTGGAAAAGTCAATGCGGAGGGTGCAGCAAGCATTGTAGATGTTCTGCCCATCAAGAGACTATAGAAAATCAAAGCAGAGTAATCTAAGTCAAGCAAGTTACTTCAGGAAAAAAGATTCTACATACTCTACATCCATCCAGTATAAAACTGAGAAATAATCTAAGTAAGTAAGTAATTAAGGAAATAAAGTGCCCACACAATTGTTTGCAAGGACTTGAAGGTTATCTTTAGATGAACATGAGATTAAATCTTTAAATCCCTGAGTAATGTACATTATAATGTAATACAATGCTGTAGCTAAAATCTAATTTAGAACAATCCTATATTCCTCTGGAAAGAGTACACAGGAGCAGGCAATGTCTCAGAGGATGGAAATCAGTAGCACTCCTTGTTCTGCTTCTCCATCTTTCCCTGCTATGTAGGTTTTAGCAAGATTTCCTTCTTTCTAAGGGTACTCGTGTTGTTAAGGGATATGTATTATTCCTTATCTGATAAAAGTAATTATATTTTTCAGATTTAAGCACTTTCAAAATTCCCATCCCAATTAACAACTTAAAACTCTTTAAGTTTAAAACTTAGACCTAATTCATAAAACTTGTACAATCTCTTAATTTTCTAAAATTCACAACATTCCTCCAAATCAGTGAAAATATCCGACAGTACTAGTCACAATGGTTTTAATTTGATTCTGTTGCATAGGCTTGTTTCTTGTAATATATTTGTATAATATGTTGAAGGCATTATAGACTAGAAACAGAAACAAGAACTCACCAATTTGGCATGCTGGGCACTCACAGGATCTGCATATTGCAACAGTGCTTGAAACTGGTTGTTCTTGGTAAATGTGATTATTTTCAGCACTGTCCCAAATTTGGAGAAGATCTGTGTTTGCAAAAAAACACAAAGAAGTCATAAAGCCATTGCATCCAAGCCTTTTCTGCAACTGTGAAATAGATTGGGGAACAACTCAACACAACAGAATTGCACTACAAACTTCCGTTTCCAGAGGAAAAAGCCAAAAGATTCAAACACATAAAGGAGCTACTGACAAATTCTTTGTGAGGAAGAAGTTACATTACATAAGACATTTTTGCCCAATCTCAAGGGGCAGATCACATTTTTTGCAATTCCATCTTGAATTTAACTCTAGGTGGCACTAGAAGTACAGTAAAAAGAAACCTTGTAGGTCTCTTCCCCAACATTTCCTTCATTTTGCATGCAGTGAACCAATCACTTCTTTCAGAGCAAAGCCTGCCTGTAAACAGTTACAGAAAGGAACATGATTCCCGTGCTTTGCTTTCTGCTAATATTTTAGAAAGACTGGAGGAGCTGTAAGCTTTATGGTCACACAGTGCTTTGGATTCAATCTACAAAAGATATAAACACATCTGAAGAGTGCTTTTATGTGATCTAAGCAAAAAGCCACAGCTTCTTTAAGGTATTGCAGAGAGGTGCCACATTTGAGAACATTTATGCTTAAAAACATGTTCCAGGGATCCCTTGTGAAACAATGTCTAATATATGTAGCAACATGTACCATATTAACTGATAAGGACACGGGTGCTCTTATATACATGGGCACAGGCATATCAGAATTTTTCCCTAATGCACACATAGTGAATAAAAGCTAATTACACATGATAACTAGAACAATGTTTCTCCATCTGAAGGTGTCTGTAGTGCAATTTCCACTAGCTCCAATAAGCATGATAAATGGTAAAAACAGAAACTAGTCAATTATTTAGTGGGCGAAAGCAAGGTTAGAGGACCTAGATCTAACACAAAAGCAGCTTTGGTATCTCAAGAATCCAATCTGTTTTATAAGGATGGGAATAAAAATAATACTGTGTAAATAAAAATATACTGTATATCATCCTAATCTAAGCAAACCAGTTTGAGGATAAATGAAAAAACCAGTTTGAGGATAAATGAAAGCAATCATAAATAGTCACGCCACTTGTGGCACAAGTTATCACAGCTAATTCTCTGCCACATGTTGGACACTGAAAGCTGGAAGTCATATCTCACCTGATGGAGGACATCTAGAGTAACAGGATAGAAGAGGTTTTCCACAATGATCCTCAGGACTGGGCTCTGACCAGCCATGGCCATACCAGCATCCACAGCTGCAGCAGAAGCAGACAGTGCCAGATTCCCAGACTGGACAGAATTTACTGCTTGCAGGGCTGCTTGAGCACGCTATGGAATCAAACGTTTTAAAGCATCAATAAAGTAGGAAATAGAAAAAAAAAGTACATATTCATTATCCTATACTAGCAAAGATTATTTTCTTTCAAACTCTCTCAAATATGACATTCAGTTGCTACTTTATGAAGAAAAAAATTCTAGAGAAGTTGTCTTGTGATTCTGCCCTTTATTGAAAGGATGCTGCATGACAAATCATTAAGAAGAAGCCGGGTTATCTGCTCTTCTCAATGAGTGCAGATACGTAAACATAAAAGAAACCGGAATACAGCAATAGGTACTCCTCATTTAACATGTTCATTAGGACCAGAATTTTCATCTCTAAGCAATGTGACTGTATGATGTTATGTGACAGCATCACTTTGTGACAGCAATCCAATTCCTTGTTTAAAGCAACCTTTTGGACCTCAGGGATCACCAAATTCATACTTTTAAATCCCGGAGACCAGAGACCGTGGGAAAATCCCCCCAAAATGTCTGCAGGAAAATTCCCCACCCCGTTTTCCTACCAATTGATCGTTCTTTATTTGAAATTGCAGGATACCATCTCCAGCTCCATTCTCAGGAGACAGAGAGACAGAAGAGACTTTTGGCTTCATGCAAGGAAAGTACCAGAAGTCTTTCTTTCTCTCCCCCAAACTCCCCAGAAATGAGTCTTTGTGAGACTTGTCTTGACGGCTCAGCCTCTTGGAGCAGGATGCCTTGCAGGGTCCCAAAGACTGATTTCTGGCAGAGTTTGGGGGAGAGAAAGAAAGACTTTTGCTGCTTTCCTTGCGTGCAGCCAAAAGCAGAAGAAAGAAGCAGAAAGAAGCAGCCCAGTGGCCAGGCCAGGTGTGTGGGGGCAAGGGGGGCAAGTCCCCTGCCCTTTCCCCCTCCCCTCACTACCTCGTGTTGTTTGCAATGCAAGCGATGCAAGCGTTGTGTTCCCGTACCACCTGAATTAATTGCTTTGGGGAATGCTTTGGGGGTGACTTTTCTCACTGGACCACCAAACTTTTCTAGCGGACCACTGGTTTAAAGTACTACTCATTCAAGGCTGTCATAAGTACTATTCGTTCAGTGCTGTCATTGAACAAGAGATTGTTAACCAAGGACTACCTGTGTTTCATCTTAGCAATAATTATGAGATTAGCTGAAATACAATGTTTCCATGGTTAATAAATTTTTTAAAAAGCTGTAGTATAGGTCTAGCCCACTAAATCCCATTAAATCTAGGAAAACCTGTAGTCATATACATTTTAACGCAGTAGCTATAAAACAAGACTCCAATCCAAATTATTGCCTCTAGCAAGAATTACTTTATTACAGGAGTCCCCAACGTGTGGGCTACAGCTATACCCATGGCCTATTTGCAACTGGGCTGTGAGTGGTGGGCTGGCGTATGCACAAGTGGTGGGCACTCCCAGTCTGACTCATGCAAAATGTGTGCATCTCAGAAAGTTGTCATCTTCACCAACGTGGTATACTACTGAATCTATCTTTGTGCATCTCAAGATGGCGACCGGAAGCTGTGTCCACGACGGGCTCTGTTGCGTGCTCCGGGTCTCCGGCTGAGCCTTCTCCCCCTTGGTGCCCACCGGAGAAGGAGGTGACTGAGGGGCCGGGGGGCATTCGGCAGTGCCGGGGAGGGGACGGAGGCAACAGATGGGCCACCTGAATGGTCGCCTGAGCTGCTGCCCGGGTTGCTGCGGCCTTGTCTCGGCCGTGGCCTCGTCTCTGGCCGCGACCTTGTCCAGCCGCGGCCTCCGTTCTGATGGCTTCGGCGGTGGCAGCGGCCAGGTCTGGTAATGCTGGCTTGGTGGCGGCGGTGCCACCTGGCTTGGTGGGGCCAGTGTTTTCGGGGGTGACCCCCCCGGCTTTGGCGGCCCCGCCGGTGGTGGCATCGTCGTCAATGGCGGCTGGGGGGCCTTGGCGGCAACATCAATGGCTTGGCCCAGTGGTGGCAACAGTCTCGGCGGTAGTGGCCCCAGTGGCGGAAACAACGGTGGCCTCGGTCCTGGCGGCCCCACTGGTGGTGGCCTCGGCGGTGGCGGTCCCGGTGGTGGCGACAGCGGCCCCAGCACTGGCGGCCCCGCCGGTGGCAACAGTGGTGACGGCAGCCCGAGGGCCTCGGCAGTGGCAACGACAGTGGCCGGGCTTGGCAGCATTGCCCTGTTCAGCGGTGGCTGCGCCTGGCTCGGCGGCCTGTGACGACAGCGGCTTGGTGGCCTCGACGGCGACAATGGCGGCCTGGCGGTATCCTCTGGCTCAGCGGTGGCTGCACCTGGCTTGGTGGTGGTGGCGGCCTTGGTGGTGGTGGGCACGGTTTCAGTGGCCGTGGTGGTGACCGCAGCTTGGTGGCCTTGACGGCGACGACAGTGCCCTGGCTCGGCAGCGGTTTCGGTGACGGAGGTCCCGACTTCGGTGGCCTCGGTAGCGACGATGGTGCGGTTGCTTTGTCGGCGACCTGGCTTGAGGGCAGAGGTCGTGGCCGGTGGGTTGTGGTGATTTGACAAACCGGGCCCAGCCTGCCGGGCCTCTGCGTCCCCGACATCGGACATTGGAAGCACGGTCGGCCGGGCGGCATGGGACTGAGCCGATTAGATATTCATCGGCGTACCTGCAGGCCTTGGGAAATGTCCCCCTTTCCCTAAAGTGGCCCTCTGGACTGTCAATGGCCTACCTTAAGGACGGATCCTGGGATCCCGAGAGGTGGCATGGCCAGAAGAGGCGTTTTAGGGGTGGTACCCAACTGTTTTTGCTTTTATTCAAATTTTATCGGGGTTAGGGAGGGTGACCAAGTTGGGTTTGGGGGACAACTCACCTGACAGGGGCCAGACCGGTGGTCGAGTATGTGATTGCTATGTTGATTGCTCCTTGCTATGTGATATCGGCCCTGCCTGAGCTCCTTGAGGTTATAGCCGGCTTGGCGGTCGAGACCGCCAGGCTTATGGTCATGGGGGATTTCAACCTGCCCTCTGCTGGCGAGACCTCGGGGATTGCTCAGGAGTTCATGGCTTCCATGACAGCCTGATCCAGTTAATTCGGGACCCCACACACACGGGGGGTCACATCTTGGATCTGATCTTTTGTCTCTGACCAGTGGCAGGATGATCTAGGTATGGGGAATGTTGTTATAGGGCCCCTGTCATGGTCTGATCATTCACTCCTTAGGCTGGACTTCCGTTCCACACCCCCTTGTCGCGGGGAGGCGGGGCCGACAAAATGGTTCCGCCCCAGGCACTTGATGGACCCAGATAGGTTCCTGATGGGGCTTGGGCCGTTTCCCAAGACTCGCACACACAACTCGGTTGAGGACTTGGTGGCCACCTGGGATAGGGGGGTGGCCGAGGCCCTTGACCGGGTCGGGCCCTTGCGGCCTCTGACCCGGTGCCAATCCCTATTGGCTCCCTGGTTCTCCAAGGAGCTGAGAGATGAAGCGCTGGAAAAGATGCCTAGAGAGTGGTTGGAGGACCAGCCGCTCTGGATCTGACCGAACACTATTGCGGTCCTATATTAGGGCCTATTTAGTGGCGATAAGGGCGGCAAAGCGATCTTACTTTTCCACCCTTATTGCGTCCGCAGAAAATCGCTTGGCCGCCCTTTTTTGGGTGACCCGCTCCCTTTTGGATGTGGGAGTGTGGGAGGACCCCCTGCAAGGACGGGCCGATGATTTTTCTCGATATCTGCAGGACAAAATTGCTCAGATTCGGGACGGGCTGGACTCTGACTGAGCAACTCTGGACAGGAGCGGATTTCGGGGAGGTTATCTGGAGCGAGTTCGATCCTATGACCCTAGAGGACGTGGACAGGATACTGGGTGGGCTTAATGCCACCATATGTTTACTGGATCCATGTCCCTCCTGGTTGGTTTTGACCACCCGGGAGGTGACACGAGGTTGGCTCCAGTGCATTATTAACACTTCCTTGAGTGAGGGTATTTTTCCCGCCGCCTTGAAAGAGGCGGTGGTGAGGCCCCTCCTCAAGAAATCGTCCCTGGACCCAACATTATCGAACTATCGTCCGGTCTCCAACCTTCGCTTTGTGGTAAAGGTTGTTGAGAATGTGGTGGCACGACAGCTCCCTCAGCACTTGGATGAAGCTATCTATTTAGATCCGCTCCAATCGGGTTTCAGGCCCGGGCACAGCATGGAGACGGCATCGGTCGCATTGGTGGATGATCTCTGGAGAGCCCGGGACAGGGGTTGTTCCTCTGTTTTGGTCCTGTTAAGATCTCTCAGCAACTTTTGATACTGTCGACCACAGTATCTTATTGCGGCGGTTGGGGGGGTTGGGAGTGGGAGGCACCATGTTACGGTGGTTCTCCTTCCTTTCCAACCACTCGCAATTTGTGTTGGCGGGGGGGCAGAGGTCGACCCCGAGGCCCTTGTTTTGTGGGGTACCTCAGGGGTCCGTGCTCTCGCCCCTGCTGTTCAACATTTATGTGAAGCTGCTGGGTGAAATTATCCATGGTTTTGGGGTAGAGTTCCATCAGTATGCTGATGATACTCAGTTATCAGATACTCAGTTAGACGGCACCCGGGCCTTCTCCGGGTGCCGTCGGCCTCTATGTATCGTCTGGCGGCCCCCAGGAGTAGGGCCTTCTCTGTGGGGGCCCCAGCCCTCTGGAATAGTCTGCCACCAGAGATACATACCAGCATGGACCTGAGAACATTCAGGCGTGTGTTAAAAACCTGGCTCTTCGAGCAGGCTGGCCTGGGCTGACATGAGATTTTAATCTTGTCTCCTTTTAATTTGGATTTTAAATTTAGGGTTTTTAATTATATTAAGGGGGAGGATTGATTTGTTAATTTTAACAGCCTAAACTATTTAATCTTATTTTAACTTTTGTATATGTATTGGGGTAGATCTGGCTGCGCACCGCCCTGAATCCTTCGGGAGAAGGGCGGTATATAAATGTTAAATAAATAAATAAAATAAATAAATACATTTCTACACCAGGCCACCCCAACGAAGCCGTTGAAGTGATGACCCGATGCCTGGAAGCCGTGCGGAGCTGGATGGGTCTAAACAGGCTTCAACTCAACCTGACCAAAACCGAGTGGCTGTGGTTTCCTACCCCCAGATAGCCAGCTTATTCCATCGCTGGCCGTGGGGGGAGAAATTCTAACCCCCACGGAGAGGGCGCGTAATCTTGGTGTCCTCCTGGATGTACGGCTGTCATAGTGGCCGTCGCCAGGGGGCTTTTTGTCAGGTCCGTCGGATCTACCAGTTGCGGTCCTTTCTGGATCGGGGTGCGTTGCGCACGGTCACATCTATCCTTGTCATCTCCCGTCTAGACTTCTGCAATGCTCTCTACATGGGGCTCCCCTTGAAGAGCATCCGGAGGTTTCAGCTGGTGCAGAATGTGGCCGTGTGGGTGATTCTGGGGGCTTCTCGGAGCTCCCATGTTACACCGCTTCTGCGCGAGCTGCATTGGCTTCCGGTGGCCTTCCGGGTGAGATTCAAGGTGCTGGTGGTCACCTTTAAAGCGCTCCATGATTTGGGACCCGGGTACTTACGGGATCACCTGCTGCCACCATCAGCCTCCTGCCAGCCAGTGCGCTCACAATGGGCCTCCTCGGGGTGCCGTCAGCTGGGCGACGCCGGCTGGCAGCCCTGAAGTTGCGGGCCTTTTCTGCGGAAGCACCCTCCCTCTGGAATGAATTACCCCCCTAGATGCGAGTCATCCCTGACCTACGAACCTTCCGGCGCACATTGAAAACCCACCTTTTTCAACAGACCGGTCTGGCCTAGTATTATTAGAATGGTTTTTAATTTTTTATCTTTTTATCCTGTTTTTATAGTCCTATTGTAGTTTTAACTTCAGCCATTAATCTTTTTAAATCTATTTTAAACTTTCTATTTGTAATAGTATTGTTTTATTTGGGCTGTACACCACCCAGAGTCCCAATTTGGGAGAAGGAGCGGTATATAAATTAAAATAAATAAATAAATCTAATATTCTTGAAGGTTATGCATAAAAATGAAGTTCCATGACTTTTTCCAACTGTTCCAAGTTTATCACATCAAAATGGAATCCTTTAATGCTTTAACCTTTCACTTAAAAAAGACCTCTTTTCTCTTATATAAAATGATAGGTATTTCTTTAAGAAGAATTATATGTGTATTATCAAGCTTCAGTTTCCCAGTGAAATGTTGCAAAACTTAAAACCTCAACTTATTCCTCACAAAATGAACCAAAACATTCCTAGGAGCATTCCATTCTTGCAAATCTTGAGTTTATTCTCTAAACATTAATCAGTTTTTGTCTGTGTCCTCCTCTTTCACATCCAAAAATTTTGCCAGGACTTTAATTAGCTTTTCTCTAATGTCTTCTGCAGAAACCTCTGTGATAGCTCTAAGTCTCAAAGAAAACTTCTCTCTCAATTACAAGTTAGATTATCTAGTTCTCTTTGCAATTCTCTGTGGACAACTGCTGTGTTACTCTCCAAAATTTCCACTTCATCATTGATTTGTGTTGTTTCCAAGCACTTGTTTTACAGTTTTCCATCTTCTAGACTTATGTCATCTCTTCATCTTTACAAGTCTTCCTTTTTTTTTTCAAAAGCTGTCAATTTAGTAGCAAGTGACTCAGCTACTACTGCTGAACTGCTCATTCTCTGAAGCAAATCAGGTATGATTCCTCTTCTGCAGGTTGCTATGATCTTCCCCCCTCCCCTCTATTCTTGTGAAGTAACTGTCATTATGGTATTAATCCAAAAATGAAAATGTCTCTAACAAGGGAAAACAAAAGGTAAACTTTCCCTCACCTTTCTCCCTTCCTGTGTCTTTAATACTTCAGACTCTAATGGTGCTCTGTAGTTACAATCAGTATCACAATCTACATCCCCATAGTTACGGTCAACATCACAGCCTGGCTCATGTTATGCTTCTTTTGTAAAATCCACTAAATGTCTGCATTCTTTAATAATAAACAAAACATATTCCCACAAAGATCCAGTTTGTTGTTTATTCAAAAGCACTTTCACTAAAAAAAATTCAAAATAACTGTTCCTTTATCTGTTTCAAACTTTCTTACTTAACTCCTTGTTAAGCTTTTTGCCAGAAGTTAAATGTTTAGCACTTTTTTTTGCTTTGTAATGCAGAAATGACAACTCATCAAATGGAATCTTATTCTGCTGCTCAGAAAATCAGTCTTTAGCTGTAAATTAATTAGATCCAAAAGCAATTATGTCAGTATAGGCTATATTACAGCTGTGAGCTGAGATGGAGTTGCTCATCTCATGAGGAGCAGTTGTCCAGGAGTTCAAAATGGGCAATCTCACAATTCCTCCTTTGTCCGGAGAGACAGCATTCATCCTCAGGCTGCTGTGTCACAATATCGTCCCCACTCCTTTAGAGATGCCTAGTTCACTGTGACCCACACTGGAAGCCTTACTCACCCATATTCTTATTTTTTCTCAAAATCAAGAGCAAAGCACTCACAATGCCAAACTATGGTGGATCTGAAACAATTCAGAACTGAAGCACAATGGTTTGTTTTCAGTGCAAAATACTTTTTCATTTCATTCACATCCCCTGATCCAATTGTAGTGTATTCACCCAGTGAATCATCCTGGATCAGGCTGTCAAACTGGTGGCCCATGGGCTAGATGCATCATGCACAGGCCATGCCCAACCCAGCTCCATAAAACGTTGCGATACATCACATATCATGATCAAGTTTGACACCCGTGCTCTTGGCTATTATTTTACTTAATTATTCCTTCAAATTTATTATAGTTGCCCAACTCCAATGGGCTCTATCACATGTCCTATTGACTATTATTTATTTCTCTGTCCTTACAAATCAAAATTATGGTATAACATGTTTGAAAGTATAAAATCTGTCAATATTCTAAATTTTGACTCACTGCCTGGTTTGGAGAATTATCTGTCTTCAATTCTTTGTGATTAGAAAATTGAATGTAGATCTGCTGACTCCGGAGGACAGGAGCAATTGTGGTGTAGTAGCTCACCATAGTATTAGCTGCTTCTTCTGTGTTCATTTCTATAAAAGCCTGGTAAAGGATTATAAGGAACAAAAAATTATATTGCATTTGCACAAAGATTTCTAGCCACAATCTGCAAATCAATTTTTACAAAGCTGTCTCTATTCTCATATAGGCAGATAAGCCTTTAAATACAAAATAGAACCAAAGTTTTGGCATAGCTAAACAAAATTTTGTAAAACAACAAAAAAAACCCAGACATCTGAAAACGGCTTACCTGATTTTTTCCTTTTAACATTAATAGGTTTGTGACCTTCCCAAAAGGCAACCCCAAGGAAATAACCTCAGCTTCTGTAACGTCACTAGGTAATTTACGGATATGGATTACTCGTGATGGAACTCCTGCACTTCTGCTGTCACCTTTGAATTTTTTGCTGTCATTTCCATTGGCTAAAAAAAGATTACATAAGAGTAGGTAGCTTTTGATGTAATCAAGACAAATGGTATATTTATCACAGACTAGAATTTGAACAAAGATGAAAAAAAGTTGCATAATCATTTCACAGCTTCTGTTCAAAAGATATAGCCAACTTCCATTTTAAGAAGTTTTGGTAAACCCAATCGTATTATAAATTAATCAGCTCCAAACACTGCAATTTGCTAGATTATAGCATAAATGCACAATCTGATGCCAACCAGTGTATCTATATACACCCATAAATTTTTCATTTTAAAAAGCCTATACTCACATTTACAAACTGGTATGGAACATCAAATTAATCAATACAGCAAATACATTCTCCACTATTTCCAAAAGTTCCCCAGGACTTCACTATTCATAGGATTTACAGACATCTTTTTAGAAAATAAAATGGCAGGTAGTTATTTTACTCTGCTATAAAAAGCAAAGTTACATTACAGTGCTACAGGATATCCTGGAATCTAATGGAGTCATGGTTATTAATCCTGCACACTATTTAGGTTATTCTCCCCAGTGTAGCCATTTTATAAATGTATACATCAACTCGTAATAACTATGTGATGAAAATTTGTATGACACAATTTCAAGTTTCCAAATGTGCACATCATCAAAACTGTTACTTATGGAACAGATCAATTTATTCTAATTAGATTGCTTAATATAGTTAATTATATTGACATGACCATATAAGTACAGTATATACAAAAGTAATTGAGTGAACTTCTACTTCAGGTTTTGCCAACAGCAGTCACCATAGTAGCTTGTACACTGTAATAACCTATATTCTGATAATCATAAAATCACCTTACCTTACTTACATTTTTAAACCCATATGGGAATTTTACCTCCTACATAGATTTACCGCCATGTCTGTTTGTTATAGGGCAACTTGCAACCAACAGTAGCAATTTAAGATTGGCAACCAATGGTGCTTTAAAACTATTACATACAGCTTAAGAACATGTTCACTAGCTAATCACCTAGCCCTAATAACAATTTCATAATGTTTCCATAATCACACAGTTGATCAATACAATCGCGTTTTTATAATCCAAACAGAATTTGGGCATGAGGCACTTAAGCATATATGTTTCAATCCAAAGATATAATGATCTAGAAAGCAAGGGCAATTTTATAATTTCACTTTACTTTTAATTCAGTCACCTAGTTCTAAAGACTAATACCAGCAATAGAAACTACAAGGCAAGCAAACAAGCAAAAATAAGCAATTTATAACTTAATAAGCTAATCAACTGATCCAGAATGCAATGGTGCCAGTAGTGATGGGGATGTCCCAGTATGTCCATATCACACCACTGCTTCACTGGTTATCAGGTGGTTTCCAGGTACAGTTCAAGGTCTGGTTATTGCTTCTAAAGCCCTTCAGGACACTGCATTGGATTATTTGAGAGACCATCTACTACTCCCAGGGTTTCTGCCTAACTGGCAAGATCAGGCAGAGCTAGCAAGCTTGATGCCATCCATCAGGATCTAGGAAGTATGTTCTCTGTCATGAAACCTGCCTTCTGGATCAATAACCCTCCCCTCCCAAAATTTCTGTAACCACCTCCCTGATTTTTCAAATGTCTTTCAAAACTTGGTCTTGGGGTAAGGAAGTTGTAGAACTGCTGCTGGTTGTATTATTTGGTGTTGTGTCCAGACATGCTTTTTTTGTTTTCTATCCTTTAAAGTGTAAGCCGCCCACTGTTGAGGAATCTCTTTTAATAAATAAATAAACAAACAAATAAACAAATAAATAAATGCCAGACCAGTAAATATTGACTGGCTTTGTAAAACAGGGTTAAATATTCAGTAGAATCATTCTGCAGCAATAGATTTGCTACATACTTCCCAAAAGCTAGTCTTAAGAGGGAACTCCGATGAAACAAGATTGTAGGCACAACAGTGAAGGTCAGGAGAACAAAACCAAAATAAAAAAAACCCAGAGTACACTTCAAACAAATACTATTAAGCTGCAGACATTGGAAAATAGTCTTTATACGGTGATCTTACCAGTGTGTGTGTCACATATTTAGAAAATAACTCTTACATGAAAACAAGTCCATTTTGCAATAATTTCTTTTTTTCTGCAAATGGCTGTCTCTTGGTTTTCTAAGCTATGCAAAATATTTCATCTGCATTAATCACCTATATAAAGTTTCAGGTATCAGCACTAGGGAACTTAGGTTGCTATAACCCTTTAATAAATGGCAGCAAAAGCTCCTTTGGAACTAGTTGCTACCTAACTGACTGGAATAAATATTCAGTTGCCTTAGAGGTCAATCTCCCCTGGCAAGTAAATGCTAAAGAAATGTTAAATTCTTGGGGCTATCAGTGTTACCTGCAGAAGCAGAGTTGCTGCTCATGATAAAGGGTCCGTTAGTGACACAAGTAGAAAAAAGTTCGTCAGATCCCCGCTGAAAGAGAAACAGAAAGGAAAAAAAGTAAGTTGACAGCACTTTGCTAATTTCTATTCAGGTGCTATGAAAACAAGAATTAAAAGTGGTAGAGAAACTGAGATGGGTGGAGAAAGTAAAAGGAAAGCTTGATATTCCACTCAACCTTACATATAATGAAATCAGCAACAACATATTAAGAACCATATAAGCAAGGAACAGAGCAACTCCAACAGTGCCCATAACCAAGAGTAAGATTTATATTATGAAAATGTAAGAAAAGAAACAATTTATTTGAATGATTGTTTAGGCTGATGATTGTTTAGATTGTTTAGCTTAGCTTTGCAACATGAAAGTAAAGTCAAAACTTGCCATTCAATCCACTTTGAATCAATTGTTTTATTTAAGTGAAATATTAGTGAAATAGTGGGATGCTACTCCCATATGAAAAAAGGAAATAAGATTCTTAGATGGACAGCAAACCAATTAAAGCATGTGAAATTGAGCTCTTTCTCAAAATGTATTTTTCAAAAGCAGCATCTTTTGCCCCAAAGGTGACAGAAAAGGCAGAAGGTATTAATGGGCCACGGTGACTTGCAAAGTAGTGACTGCACTATAAAATTAGAAAATCACATCTACGTGTTCTATTGACATGAAGACTAGGGGGTTAAAATCTTCAGGTACAAATTAGTCTGGCAACATTTTTGAGTTCAAGCTTGTCTAAGGCAGAAAGCTCAGCATTATCCACCTCTTATTGTAAGAGGAATACCTATCTAATTTAGCAGCAATTTGGACAAAGCTTGATATAGTCAATCAGATTGGTGAGATATCTAAATTGCAGCTGAAGCTTAGAGAATACATGCTGCATCTCTAGATGGTCTTCATTTGAGAAAGCATTATAGTTAGAAGACAGGTAAGGGGAACTAGGAAAAATTCTTGACTAACAGGGTTTTGTATCAAGTTACTAGATAAATATAATGGAGCTTTCTAATCATAGCATTTTTGGATGAGCATGTTGAATGAGTAAATGGCAGGATTCTGCCCATCCTTACTAATTCCCATTTGCTTTCTTAGTAATTGCAATTTAGTAATGCCTACATAACCAAGCTCTGTAAAATATTGGGTTTTGCTGAAAGCCTTTTTATGTCAACCAGTTTTCCCCCTATCCATTATCAAACCAAAACAGATTTTTATCCAAATTGGGAACTAAACTGAATATGATCTGAATATATCTGTATGGTATGATGAAGTTGAAAAACACAAAGACTCTGGCAACTGAAGGGTGTGTGTGAAAAACCAAATTGAATTGTGTCACATCTTTTAATAAAAAGACTTTCATTCAGCAGGCCCAAGTAAGTTTCTTTTGCTCAGCCATCACATATCCCAGCATGGTAATATCCTGCCCCCATGGCCACACTCTGGAATTTATATTGAAAGGGTGGCCGCTGCTGCTTAAGAAGAATAGCTTGGAATCTCCTGCAATATGCAGGAGTTTGCAGTTAGTCATGGCAATAATACAGGGCATTGCCTAAAATTGTATAGTCAATACATATTTAAGTTTCCACAGATTGTAACATTTGCACAAAAACTCATCAAAAAAATGTAATTTTTATATGAAAAGTCCATCTTATTAAAGTTATTAAAGTGACTCTAGCTTCCCCATTTATTTTGCTTGTCAGAAGCTCCCAAAAGTGATTACATGACCCAATGACACTGCAACTATCATAAACACATGCCAATTGCCAAACGGCTGAATTTTGATCACGTGATCACAAGGATGTTGCAATGGCCATTTGTGAAAAAACGTAAGTCACTTTTTTCAATGCTGTTATAACTTCGAATGGTCACTAAACAAATGGCTTTAAGTCAAGACTACCTATGTCTCTAAAAGGAAATCAAGAGTTAAAATGGGTTTTCTTTATTGGCTGGTGGTAGCTGAGGAAAGGCAGGAAAGATGCTGGGAAGATTGAAGGTGAGGCTAGTGGCATATGCAGCAATGAAATACTACCATTGGCTGGAAAGAGGGAACAAAGATGAAATTTTGGGGATAGGCGAGCCCCCAGGTTGGGCTATGCAGAAAGCAGCTCTGATGAGGAAGAGTGCAGGGACACCAGCATTGACCTAGTGTCTGGATTTTGTTTTATCTGACTCCTGAAAATGATCCAGGTTTCAGTTCTGCCAAAATAGGGCTGACCCCAGCAGAACTTATGGAATGCAGTGATTTGTTCCAAGTTTGAAACATAACAATGTTTCCATTCCATGAATACCTCTAGTTATTACATAAAAGTGCTGATTTACACATTTATTAAATGCTTGTGATTGTTTAAAACATTTCAGAACAGCTGGACAAATAAGCAGGAAGCACCTGTCCATATAGGTCCATTTATTGGCCTGAAATTACAAATTCAGTGAAAACAAAAAATAGTATTTCAAATTTTAACCCAGGTTAAATTATTTTGATATATTGTAGTATTTTGTTTTTAAAGAAAAAAATCAAAATAAAAAAAATGATTTCTATTATAACAGAAATGTTCAATCATATCCTGAATTTTTTAAAACAAATTGTATTGATTTAAATATTTTAAAACACTGAACGTGATGAACTTCTTTGACATAAATTTTTGTCCTTACATCTCATACAAAATCTTATATACATTTGATCTTTATACATTTTAAAAACTTTTGGTTTCATTTCAGTTTAATCATTCATTTTGCGAACTCCCTTTCAGTTCTCTCCAATAAAATTTATTCCATATCATAATCAGATTCATCTTTATCTTTCATTTCCAAGGTCAATCTATCCATTTCAGCGCAGATCAAAATCTTATCTATCACCTCGTCTTCGGTAAGTATTTCTCTAGTCTTCCATTTCTGGGCAAACACCAATATTCTGAATTAATTTTACAACAGCTTTCTTCTCCAACTTTAGAAAGAACATAAACTCCTTTAACTCAATGTAACTTCATGGACACATCATACTGCTTGCTGGGTTAAAAATACAGAAGCCATTTATTACTGCCTTCTCCCCACATGTTTCCCCTCTTCCCATTTCCTCTCTAAGCCTGTATAACCTTGCCATTTCTTGGTTCCCAATTTCAGTATTAACCATGCCCAATGAAGCTTAGTTTTTTTTTTATCAGCCAGGTTGGCAAGAAGGAACAAGATGGCTTAACCACTTTTTAAACCAGAAAGGATCTCTCCTTTATTATGCAAAACTATGCATTTTTTTGCCTAGATTTTGAATGTGGGCACAGAAGGAATCCTGGCTAGTTATACTTCTTTCAAATCTTTCAGCAACTTAAATGTCTTGTTTTTATGGCACACAATTAACACATGATTAATAAACAAATTAGATTAGAAAACTTATCTCCAATTATTTTAGATTGAAATTATGCTTTCTACTAACTCTAGCTAAGCCAAGACATCTTCTGAAATTCTAATGTACAGGCTAATTATTGTTGGATCACCTTCCCTACCTTTATTGTTTAAGTATGAAATATATAGAAAATAAACTTAGAGGCATAGCATTTATTACCTGAGAGTATTACCTGAGAGTAAAGAGGTAGATCGATTTTAAACAAGAAATAGAACTTAGTACTTCCATACATCCTTTGTCATTATCATTGGTGCTTGGGAATTTTGCAATTTTTGTTCAGCAAATCTGAAAGACATTAGGGTCCTTCCCCACCTCTTCAACTGTTGGTCTTGTTGGGTCCTCAACTGTTAATCAATTTTTGTCTATCTTTCATAAAGGTCTCATGACTGCTCAAAAAGCACAGTTCTCTTCTGCTGTATTGCCCTCCTTACCTTTTCAGGCTTCCTCCAGTTACTATAGAGACAAGTCATAAATTAAACCTCTACTCTGAATGGATCTCAAGGGTGGGGCTGTCAAATGGCTCAGAGTTCTTGAACTCAGAATAATCAAAGTTATGCAATCTTTCTTGTCTGATACAGAACTCCACACCCAGGTTTACAGCTGCCTACATTTAGAAGCGATATTACACTGCAAAATTCTCATCCAAACCAAGTTTTAATTATTTTATTTCATTACAGGGAAATAAAATACAGATTTTATTTCATTACAGGGAACAGAGAATCGCTTGCGCAAGTTTGCTTACATATTCCTGCACATATATACAGTTAAAAGTTTAGTGTGTACAAATATTCAACAAACTCTGGCAAAATAAATTGGCACAATGTAAATTCATCTAGTCTAGTTAGTCTCTCAGTTGAAATTTCCAGCTGTTCCACTGGATAATGTTGGAAATGGAAGCACTGTGCTGCTAGGGCCCAAACAGGATGCCTGTTTTGATAATGATATAGGATAGACAAAGATAGATGTGGAGATAACTCTTATCTCACAGAACCTTTGAATCAAACAATTGGCAGTTACAAATTAAACTAAGAGCATTAATTTCAGCCTCAAATTGTTTCAATTATGGCAACACCCCACCCCAAAATAACTCAAGGGAGCAGCAGGGCTCCAGCATAAACACTTGGCCCTGGTCTAATTGTAGAAGTTCACACAAACATGTTCAGATTATAAAGCTTGCTTCATTTAAAAATAAATACATTTTCAGGAATATCAGAACTACTGTTGACTAGAGCATTCCTTTACTTACTGTTTATCTACTCCTAGTCACTTATTGAGACAAAGATACCTTTCTTCAATCCTTGTTAATCTTCAGGGATTTGAAGGCTAAATTATCAGAAAAATGGGATCCTGTTGTATTTAAAACAAGATACAGGCAGTCCTTGTTTAGCAACACAGTTGGGACTGGTAACTCAGTTGTTAAATGAAGCAGTTGCTAAGTTAAACCCCAACTATGCTTATGATCTCACTTATCATTCCTTTGCTTTACAGACATATATGGAGTTTATAAATGTGAGGACTGATATAAAAAGTTATTTTTTCATCACATCTGTAAATGCAAAAGTTCACTCTCTGAGGCAATTGTGAAATGAGGGGCCACCTGTACCTGATTTAACATTTACTACTGACTGAAACCTATTAGCACAGCTTTCAGAAACTGAATTTTCTCCACACTGATAAGAATATAAATAGGACAAATACTTTTGGTTGGGGGAACTATCAATATTTGGTTGGGGGAACCATCCATTTTTTGCCAGAATTGTTATCGTGATTTTCATTTTTTAGAATCTAAAACATAAAAATTGTTTTAAAATTTTGATTTACTTTGTGTGACCAAACTCATTGCTTTTAAAATTACAGATTAATAAGGCTGTATCATGTAGAGCACACAAAGTAAGAAATACTGTGGCAGGTGATACAACAGAAAAAAAAAACAACCCTTCAGATTCTGGATGAGAACTATGGTCTAAATACTCCTTAATTTGCAATACGACAACTGGGTTTACACAAAGTACAGAATTAGGCTAGAATAATTTGATTCAGCATTTCATGAGAACTAGCCCACCATATGAAACCATAATAAGAGTTCATATATTTGGGCATAGCACACATGCACACATGTATTTGTATTTATGTATGCACTTTACAAATGAAGTCAGGGTGACTAACAAGAATTAAAAACCTCATTAACACCAGCCAATTAACACAAAGTGGCTCCCTAAAATACAATTCACCAGGAGTTATGTGAACACAGCAGTCAAAGGTTTAACTTTCTTGTTGTCTCTTCCTTATCACCTCATTTCTCACTTTAGAATTAAAAAAACATTTTTAAGCAAGGACGGCAATTCCTACAATTTCATGAATTAAAGGGTTAAATTTTACAGAAACGGGACAAAGATGCATACTCCACATGCTTTCCATATTTTCAAACTGAGAAGCATTAGTTAATATTTCTTTGTCAACACATGTGGCTCACATATGTGATAAAGCCTGCTACAGCAAGCCCACCAAGAGCCAGCTTGTAATAGAACTGAAGATGCACATTAAGGCCTGGAATGTCTCGACTGACATTCTTGGCTTGTGGCCTGAAGCCATATTTCCCGTTTCCATGGCAAAGATCTTAGTCTCTGTACAACAGTAGATCTATCTAGCCCATGAGAGTGAATGCTCTCTTAACAAGGTCAAGACAGAGCATAATAAAGCACATTACAGAGCCTGCACTACTTCTTTAGATATTCCAAGTCTGTTTAGTTGGAAATAAATTTCATGCCAAGTCAGCAAACTATATTTTCCATAGTTAAAGCTGATATGAGGGCACAACTTTATAATAATATACTTTATCGAAGTCTTAGGTGAGAACCACAGAATCATATGACGGAACGGTCTGGTCCCCAGCAGACTGTAGTTCTGCCATCTTTCAAAAGAGCCGCCAAGGATAAACAAATAGGCTCCTCTTCCTTCTCTTCAGGTAATTCCCTTAGTTGATTATTGTATGGTTTAGCCTTCAGATCTCTTTATCTTTGCTGCTGTTCTCTGTAATCCAAGTTAGTTATTTAACTTCTTGGGATTTTTTATTTCACTTATCAATACTGTAACAATAGCACTTAAGAAATACTATTTTTTTTGGTAAAACAAGTCTTTCAATAGCTCAAAAAACCAGCTTTCTCAAATACAAAAAACCTGAGGCATCTAAAATATTTCAACTATTTCAGACTTCAAACAGCCTTCAACATAACCAGTGTACTGTAATTTTCAAAATTTGAGAGTTTTTTCTGCATAACTCAGATTTTAATCACATCACCTTTCCCTTTATGCTTACCTATTTTAATATAATTCTGATAAATTTAATTGACTGGAAATCTTGCTGACTAGAAGGTTCACATTTCATAGATAGCAACACATTAAGACTATAATGTTTCACAGCCAAGAGATGGGGTGCATTCTCCGAACACCTATCTTTCATTATGTTTGCTGATATGTGTTTACTCATCATTGTCATCTCTATAATTAAAGGTGATAAATATAGGACCAAAATATCCAGACTGAATAGTCATGCTTTGCTGTATTCAAAGATTTTTGACTACTTTTTAATTAAGAACCAGCCTTTCAACAAAGGCTTCTCAATAAGCATTGAAGAAACCTGAAAGCCTCAAAAATTATTTCCCATGAACAGAACTGATCTAATACTGTTTAGAATATCAAACTGAGTTATCTTCTTTGCACTAATCTATCAAAGATCTCTTGCATATCACCAAATATCCCTGAAGCATTCTAGAGTTCACATAATTCTGGCACAATTCTCTACAATTTCACTATTACTCTGCATACACTGCAAAGAATGCAATATTTTCTTTTGGAATTTTTCAGTCTAGAAGTTGCTTTCCAAAGAAGTCTATATGGAATTAGCAATCTTCCAAAGATGTCTTCGTGGAACCTGTCCCCCTGGAATATAGCAACCCCCTCCCCAAAAAAGCACCACACAATTGATAATTACAATGGAAATCTCATTTCATTAACAAAGTTATTCAGAGACCTAAGTCTTAAAATAGTTTCGTTTTATGAGAATGGTTTACAACATGTAGTTGCTGAAACAATAAGAGGAATAAAAACACCTACCTTTGTTCCAACTGTTATATCTTGGACAATGCTGTAAAAAAAGGGAAAAAAATTACAATTAGCCAATTTACATGTATACATCAAAGATATGTGAAATAAAACAAAGCGAAATGAAGGTTAAAACATGAAATTCCCAACAGACAATGCATGTTTAAAATAGTGCTGGAACCAAAAAGTAATCAGAAATTTAATTCATAGGAAGATACATATCTTCCAGTAAGTCTACTACAAATACCACAGAACACGATACAATTACACTTCAGACTATATTCCAGCCAAATGCACAGTACTGTACATACATTTTGATATGTAAAAGCCATGTGACGTTTATCTCCATATGCTTAAAACAAGTTAGAGGACAAACCAAATGAAACAAAGTACTCCACCCAACTCTATATAGTTCAGAGAAGTAGACTTTTGAATATGATAATACATCCCACATCAAATTAAGTTTTATGGTAGTATGAGGTTAATTGTTCCTGCAGATGTATAACTACATCTAAAACCTGACTTTCAAGATTAAATAACAAGGTTGCACCCTTTGTTTTAAATCTTATGCATCAAGTTCGTTTTTTAATACTGGATTTAATGAACTCATCAGCCCTCACTCCTGAGCCTACAACAGTTTCAACAGATCCTATGTTCTCTTGGCAGCTAGGGCAGCCCTAAGGGAACTGACACTGTCCCTGCATGCACATATTACACACCCCTTTCCCAGCATTAGCACTGCATATAAGAATTTCCGTGAATGAAGCTGAAGTCACAAGGACAAAGAAATACATGGGAAAAGAACAAAGGCTACATAAAAGGCTTTAAGTTTTTTCAAGAAATGTCATGATTGTTCTTACTGCTCTGTTTATTTGCTTTAATCAGCTTAGGTCATTACAGATACTAAACTCCGTAATATACACTACACAATTGTTTATCCATCTACATAATCCAACAAATGTTTGATTTTCATCTCCCACAGTTCTTGCTCTTATTTAGGTTAGATGGATGATGGGAATGTCCAAAATACTACGACATGAACCACAACGGTCAGCCCATTATTCAATGGTGTCTGACAAATTTAGTCTTTTCATGACTGATGAATCCCTTCAGAAACACCACCAAAAACCCCTGCAAGCTACTGCACATCACCAGTGCATTTTTCTATAGCTTTTCTTGACAAATGAGGTGGAAGGTGTAATAAGTCAGTGGCCCCCAATCTTTTGGGCACCAGGGACTGGTTTTGTGGAGGTTTTTCCATGGACTGGAGGGAATGTGGTTTTGTGTGTTGCCTGCACCCAGTGGATAGGACTTCACTTGTCTGCCTGGTTTCTGGCATGCCACGGCCCAGTGCCAGTACAGATACCAAAGGCTGGGGGTCTTTGTATTAAGTCACCAAAATATTTAAGGTGTGTTATCAGCTTACAACTTAGCTCCAGAAGGTGACTTAAGATAAGACATCATTCTGGCAATGTAGACACCATCTAATTTATTATGACATAATTTTTTACACTTTCATAGACAATATTGATTGGCCTGACAGATTAGCTAAAATAATGAATATGTAGTGTTACATGTTGGACAACCATTTGTCTAAACAGTACCGGGTCTCCTGCATGAGCAAAGGGTTGGACTAGAAAACCTGCAATATCCCTTCCAACAATTATTCTGTCCTGTTATTCTGAAACAATACCCAAATTTGAACATACAGAGGTATCTGTAATAATGACAGTGATACCAAAATGGTGACTCATATGCGGTGACATTATAATACAAATGCCATTATACAAGATGACATCACAGTGTATCATTTGCCTTTCTTGAGGTCCATGCAAACATAACTCCTGCTAAATTAATTTCTATAAACTTTTTATTTTATTGTTCCAAGATCACCTTTAAACAATTTAAATAAAAAGCAAAGCTTCCTCTCATTCCAAATAACAAAAATACCACCCATTAAAAAAGCCTGGAGGGAAATTCTTAATTTTCATGCAAAAATGTAATTTTTATTCTTCTAGGTTTTCAGAAGAAAGAAATGATGCTGTTCCCATCAAGAGCATCTATAATTAACTGAAAAGAAGTGAAAACCTTTCTTGGCATAATAAAACCATTCTAAGAGGACCATAAAGCAAGAATTACAGTACGCTGGTCATTAACAATACAGTACACTGGCCATTAAAACCATATGGCAAACTTTTTTTAAGGAAAGTGAAGACTGGCCAAACTTGATTCCAAAAATGGATTGAGGAAAGTTATAGAGAGGGAACTTTTTCTGTAATTATGCTTTGCAAATGAAGAAACAAAGTACAGTACTTGTCCAATTACCTACACATAATATCATTTGGAGTTTTAACTTTTGTCCAGCTTGTCAGTCACCAAACAAAAACATTCTACTGTATTTAAAAACTCGACCAAGTTCACAATGAACAGATAAAAATAACAAATGCCTGATATATGAAAAATGGGATGGATGTAGAGCAAATTTTTCTGCAAATAAGCAAGGTGACACTAAAATGACAAAACATGTGGTATGACATCAAAATAAAAGTTTACTCTTTTATAACTGCATCTCAGTATCTTACACAAGTTGGTAAATGGAGTTTTGCAGGGATCTGCATTTTATCACTTGCCCCCTCTTCTGAAGGTTGATGATACATGGATGAGAATGTATTTCTAAGATACAGTTCTGACCACATCCACAAAAAGGAAGATAAAAGGCTACAACTTCAAGTATAAATGTAATAAAATTATCATGAAATATTACTATTCCATGAAATAGCTATAAAGACCTTGTTTAAAGAGATCGACAGCAAAAATCACAATTTATAAATATATTTCAAGTCTAGATTTTAAACTCAGTTACCAGTAAAGAACAGAAATAAAACCAGAGTATTTGCAAAAATATCAGAATAGTCTTGATGGATTAGGCCAAGGTCCATTTTAGTTCTTTTATTTTACAATGTAGCCAAAGAAATATTTACATTAGGAGATGGAGACATATTCCCATCCAGTTGTTGTTTCCCTGAAATTTGATTTAGAAGTATGTTGCATCCAAGATAACATGGTAACAAGATAACAAGGTAACATGGAGTATTCAAGATTAATATCCCTTGAACAGGCCTGTTCACCATTAATTTATCTAATCCTCTTTCAACTATTCCAAGGCAACAGCCATCAGGTGATAATCATTTCTATATGTTCTATATAAAGCATTTTCTTTTATCTATTCTAAATCTATTTCCAATTAGTTCTGATTTTTGAGAATAAAAAGAAAAACTTCTATTTATTTCTATGTCATGCATGCTTTTAAAAACCTGGATCATGTTTAACTTGTTTTTCCTCTTAGCTGTATGCAAGTATTTTTTTTTCCTTATAGGAAACGTGTTCAAACACATTGATCATTGTAATTGTGTTCCATGCTTTTTCCTGTTTTAAGTGATAAAAACAAAGGAGAACTAAACTTATAAAGACACTACAATGTTGGCATTTTTTATTTTCAATCCCTTTGACATTGCTAAGCATTAATCTTTTTCATAGCTGCCAGTTTTATTTATTGAGCTATCTACCATAAAGCCAAAGCTTTAATTTCTTACAATTCATTATATATGTGAATTTTTTTCTCAATGCATACTATTTTATTTTCTAAATTTTACCCTTAAATGCTTAAACTATTTCTGCCATTTGGTTGACAATTCACCAAATAAAGAAAAAGATGTTTACAATAAAATTTGGTTTATATCATCCAGATTTAGAATTATTTGTGAATTTGGGTTGATAGCTTCCTGCTTATATTAAGATAAATTTATGAACAAGCTTTTTGCTCCTAATTTATGAAGTTAAAAAGCACCTTCTCAACACTAATCCTTTTTTGCCTGCCACAATCAACACACATCTTATTTCCTTCATTCCTGCCTCTTATCTCATGACTATTACTGTTTACTCAAGAGCCCTTGATGAACTTCATCAGACTGAAAATCCAAGTACAGCATATTGAAAAGCGTTGTTGACATGTTCAAATAATGGAACAAAATTTATCCTTATGGAATCGATAATTATTTTAGAAATGTTTGTTCACCCCGTGTTTAGTTATTTTTCTTTTCATTATGAACAGTTGGCTTAGAATTATCCAGCTTATAGTTTTCCAGGTGTCCTACAGGTATCTTTAAAATATTCTGCTATGGGGGTCAGAAATTTCACTTTCGGGTTTTTAAAAAATTCAATATTTGTTGATTCCATTTGGTTTTGATTTTCTGCAGCTATTACCTGGTGGATAATGATTCATTAGCTGTGAGCTGCTCTTAATAGTGAACTTGCTTCCCTACTTTTCTTTCTTGCAAGAGTTTGATTTTTAAAATGAACTATAAACTTGAAGGTTGCACTGCAGCTCTCTCATTACAATCATTAATTTCCCTTAAGCCTTTTGGCTTAATTAGCAAAATTAAATTCTTTGAATAAAGATATGATAGGGAATTGCATTGAAGGGAGAAGGATACTACTAAGTTTCACTCTGATTAGAAAATATTTGAAACAAGACAAATGAAGGCAAGGGACCTAGGATTCAAATACTGCATTACAACTGAACATTCAGAGGTAATTAGAAAGAAAGGCTTATTAAATTTCTCTATCCCCCCCCCCCATCATCATTTATCTTCACAACTCTTATTCTTTTGATCTCCCAACTGTCTTTGATCTCCCAACTGCGTCCATCTCAAAACATTCCACTATTTTTTAAAAAATTCCCACTCAAAACTTATTTTAACTCTTTAGATGCCTCCAACTTTTGGGGTCATCGTTCCGCATATATAAACCGTGTAAAAAGGGACTGTACCTTTATTTTCTTTAACGCACGTGTTTTAAATCCCTTCCCCACTCGGAAATTATTTTGTCTTTTAAAACGTAGAGAAGCAAGAGTGGGATCAGGGCGGAGGCAGAAAAGTAAAACTCCTTAGGCTAATTAATATCCGGGCGACGGAAGGAAGGCCAAATGTGGGAAGGGGGCGTGGCCAGAACCCGAGCACGAGGCAGCCGAATCCAGCAGGAACTACCTTGAGAATTTTTTTTTTTTTTTAAATGGAGAAGTGAGGAAAAGGGGCGAGGACACCCGGGCGCGTTCTTATCCGGAATGTTAAGCAAGTCACGCATGTGGGACTTTTGAGTAAAAGGCAGGAGGAGATGGGAGCAAAGCCGCGGGACAGTTACTCCAACCCGGCCCACCCCACGTCGACCACTACACGAGCTTCCCCCAACAGAGCACATTCCTGAATTATAAGGGCTACCGGGGTGGGGGTGGAAGAGACCAGGTTGGGGAAAACCACGAACCATGTTCCGGAAATGATAGGCGGATAGGGCTTGCGAGACAGAACTCGCGGCGCAGAATACCGGCAGTGGTCAGCCGGGTTTAGGGCGCGCCGGTGGAGGACTTCGACCGTCCAGGGAGGGTCGGGAGCGTGCGCGCGCAGCCCGCGAGCGAGGGAAAAAAAGGGGAGGGGGAGGGGGAAACGAGAGCGGCGCAGAACTTTGGGGGGGGAGGGAAAGGAGGGCAAATTCCGGTAGAAGGGAGGGGACGCTAGGACGGCTGTACGCGTATCCCCGGGTCTCTTCAATTCTGTTTCCAGAACTCGGCCAAAGTTTGTGCCATGGTGCGAGTGGCCTAGTTTCCGCCTCCCCTGCACGCCCAACACTCGCGCGTCCGGCGATTTCTCTCACGCCGGACGGAGAGCGGCCGCTCTTATATCTCAGTTATGCGACACGGCCAGGTGAGCCGTGAGCCTCACCCTCCCAAAACAATGTCGTTCCTCCCGCCCCGTCCTCGCTTACCCGTCCATGGCACACGAAGGCAACCCGAAGGGAAGCGGAGTGCAGGCGCTGGAGTAGCAGGAGCGGATCCAACGGCTACGTGTTATATAGACTCACAAAATGGCGGCTCGGAAAGGCTCCGCCCTCGACTCCTTCCCAACGCTGAACACTGATTGGCTGCTTGGATTGTCGCTTGGACGGGGCAGGCAACGGAACCTCGCCGTTTCGGCCTAGCGCGAGCCGACTTGGATTTCTCATTGGTGGAAACTAAGCGACGGGGGCGAAGTTGGACTCCGGCTCGCGGCTGGATTGTCCGCCGTGGGATTCGCGGGGCCTTCTTGAGCTCTGGCGGTGAAGACGGGGAGCGGCCATCTTAAAAGAGGTGGGAGGGTTGGGATTTTTTTTTTTTTTTGTTCCCTCCGCTGTTTGAACGCGGCTTGTCCCGGCCGCCATTGTGGCTACGGGCAAATGAATCCAGAGAGCGACTTGCTCTCGAGACGGCCATAGCTGGATAGTTGGAAAGCCAGGGGTTGAAGCCTTGGCGGCTCTTTTGAAAGATGGCAGAACCGTCGTCTGCCGGGGAAATTTACTGAAAGACTTTAAAAAGTTAGCTGGGCAAGTTGAGGAAAGCAAAAAGACAATGATTGTAGCACAGTTTGCTAGACTCGTTGATTGTTCTTTAAGCTTGTGTCATTAAGTATTGTAATTTATGATTCTTGACGAATGTACCTTTTCTTTTTACGTACACTGAGAGCATATGCACCAAGACAAATTCCTTGTGTGTCTAATCACACTTGGCCAATAAAGAAGAAAGAAAGATTTTGTGCTCGTTCTTTGATAAGAATTTATATCGTATCTACACTAATATATTTGAAACCACCACATCTTCCCTTTATACTCTTTGTGGAGAATTCAAAGCCGTTTTGCCCCAAGTGACTTAAAATCTAACTTTTTGTAAGGCTCTGTGATATGGAGTCACTCTTGGTAGTTTCTTAATTGTATATGTATTTAAACCCCACTCTTACCTCAGACCACAACTTGTACCAGGCTCCTAGCCATGAGCCCTTCAACAACTGACTGCAGCTGCACATTCTTAGCTTACACAAATGACCAATACACAAAAGAATATATTAGCATGTATTCTTCTAGGCTTTGTGGCCTGGATCAACAGACTGGTCTTGGTGATGATTCTGACTTGATGGAACACCTTATCCCAGAATGGTAGGTGGCTGTAACTCTCCTTGTTTATTAGAAAGTCAGTTCAATCAGTGCTATTCCAATGAGCCTTTGGTCTTTAGTGTTGCTGATGTTATTATCAAAACTAATACTTTAGCTGTTCTGTTTTGTTGGATGTTGCTCTACCCTATTTTGTGCTCGTAAGCCTTGGAGTTGGATGGCCTTAACAAATCCAGTCATCATTATCACCTGTGGGAGCTTCATCACTGGAACCTTTCAAGAAGAGACTGGACTGCCATCTGTCGGAAATAGTGTGGGCAGGGGTTGGACTAGATGACCTACAAGATCCCTTCCAACTCTGTATCCTAGAAAAATACTTGGTGGATTTGGATTGTGAACATGTCACAGGAAATGCTGTAACAGGATTTACATATCGCACTAAGTCACCCAAAACATACAGGGACTGTGCTGGCTACAGTAGAGATCATTACTTGTGGTGGAATACATACCTGGAGAAGTACTGGAGAGGGAGTCTTGGCGGCACAGAGCTTTCCCAGGCAATAGAGAAGCCCAAATTAAGAGACTGAAGTCCCAGGGGAGGATGGTGAGGAGGTTCAGGGTAACCATATCACAGGACATATCTAATAGGTAAGAAAGTTATAGGACTAGTTTGGCAATTTTCTGTCCCGTAAATGTAATAAATTGGACTCAGTTAGATTTCAATGTGTTGTCTTTGAGTCTGGAATGGCAGTTCTGCACTTGACTTTGAGCACAGTGGAGCCAATTAACTTGTTTCTTAGTTGTTCCTCCAGAGCAAATGCTGAGGTGAGGACATTGAAGTGTTGCTGTTGAACAGGGTATTTTGAGTCCATGGGAACCAACTGCCATGTCCTGCCTCCAGAGAAGGGATGGGTCCTGCTGCCCCCACCACAGATTTTTTTTCTCTCCTGTTCATCACCATAAAAAGGAATAAAGGAATAAGTATCAGGATGGACAAAGTACTAGGTTTGTGGTAATTATTGTGCTCTACTTGCCCAGATGGATGAATGAAACATTAGAACATAACATTAGAAATGGGCTACCAGATCTAAGCTGCAAAAATCCAGATGACCAGTGACAACAAAAATACATTAAACAATGTTATTCTGCCATCGTTTAGCTGAAATATTGCAGCTTGTTAGAATACTTCAAAGAGGTTCTCTTCACCAGCGTTTAGGTAAGAATTTTCACAAAAATGGTGTGATTGGATCAAAACCACCAAGGGACAGTGAGCAAGTAAGACATAATACCTTAGCCAGCAGACCAGAAAGGGTAAAGAAAAGAATCAACCCCTTACCCAGGACCTTCCTAACTCACTAGTTCGTTCAAGTGCCTCATTCTAAGTGTTATTCTGAACAAGGTAATGGGACAGCTCTCTGGATCAGATGCCTTCTGGATCTGCTTTCTTCAAGATATCAGAATAGTTGAGCAGCCATTTTTGTGGCTCTTTGGGACAAGTGATCCTCAGATCAAGGCATTCTGGTGGCCACCCAGTCTGGAGAAGCCCTAGCGTTAAACAAAATGGGCTAGCATCAATAGGAATTCTTGGCAGGTTCCTTTGTTGTCATTGAGCCCTATAATTCTTATTCAATCTGCCTTTGGATTATGGATTTCCTGTCTGGCCACTCACAGAGAGTCAGATTAGGTAATCATACCTCTTCAGCCCTTATTCTTAACACTGGTACACCATAGGGTTGCATATTAAGTCCCTTACTCTATACTCTTTATGTGCATGACTGCATTCCCACTCACTCTAGTAATACTATTGCTAAATTTGCAGATGATACAACAGTGGTGGGACTTATCTCCGGGGGGGATGAGTCTGCCTACCGAGATGAGGTGGACTGGTTGCTTTCGTGGTGTGGAGACAATAACTTGGTCCTCAACACCAATAAGACCAAGGAGCTTATAGTGGATTATAGAAGAAACAGATCAGACATCCAGCCTTTGCTTATCAATGGAGACTGAGTGGAATAAGTGGCCAGTTTTAAGTTTCTGGGTGTTACCATAAAAGAGGACCTGACCAGGTGCTCACATTGCAGCCCTGGTCAAAAGGGTCCAGCAGAAATTATACTACCTGAGACTTCTCAGAAAATAACAACTGAATGAAAAACTGCTGGTGACCTTCTACTATTGCATAATAGAGAGTATTTTAATATACCGCACCTCTGTATGGTTTGCCAATTGCACAGTGGCAGATAGGAAAGCACTCCAGAGGGTTAATGTCATTGCCCAGAAGATCATTGGCTGCCCTCTCCCCTCTTTGGAAGAGCTTTATAGCTCCCACTGCCTTAAGAAAGTTCAAAACATTCTTAAAGATCCATCTTATCCTGGGAACCCTTTTTTTGAACTATTACCATCTGGCAGATGGTACAAAATAATAAAAACAAGGACAAATAGGCTGAAAAACAGTTTCTATCCCAGAGCAGTAGCTCTTTTGAATTCTGCTGTTATAGTGCAGTGTTGGTGGGGTGTCGGGGGTTTTTGGTTCAATGTTTGGAGGGTGAAGGATGTGTGTTTGTGTTTATTTTCATGGTCATGATGTGCATTGAAGGTGGTGTTTGATTTCATTGTACAAGGTGCAATGACAATAAACTAAACTAAAATACAAATTAAACTTTCCCATGGAATGTCTGAAGTAAGGTTTCTTCTCAGGAAAATGTAGATAGGTATTGTTTAAAATTAACTTTAAATAGGGTAAAAATACGAGAGAATGAGGTCTATAGTTCAGTTTTCTGCACCTTCATTTCAGCTGAATTGTCCTATCTCCAGTTTGCCAGATGTCAATAAATTGTGTGTAGAAGCAAAATAACACATGCTATTATATTACTTCACAATATTGAGTTTCATTGAGGAGCGATTTCATTTCACTGTCAATCTAACTCCCACCACTTGAGATAAAATTAAATAGCTTTTCCTCCTTAACTAGTAAATGTTTCATCAGGATCCTCTCTACACGGTACCTAAAGCAGTATTTCTCAGCTTCAGCGATTTTCAGAAGTGTGGACTTCAGCTTCCATAAATTCCTAATCCATACGTAGGCTGGAGAATTTTGGGAGCTGAGGTCCACACATCTTAAAGTTGTTTAGGTTGAGAAACACTGACCCAAAGCATTAAATTTATACAAGAAATCTAGATTCTGCTGCTAATGTGAATTGTGCAAAACTATTTTTCTGAAAATAGAAGAACAATTCTAGGAAATCTGTGAATAGGGGATGAAATATACAATTGTTCCTTTGGTCCTTCTGCTTCCCATTGATGAGTATTCAGATAGAGATTTTTTTTTTAAATATGGAGGTTCTGTTTAACAACTAGAGACTGAAAACTCTGCCTGTTCCATTAATTTATCTGGTCCTAAGGTGTTAAAGGTGCTAAGCAATGCATACAATCACATATTGTGTCAGTAAGTTCCATCGGCAGCAAACTGCTCATTAATTTTACTGTGTGATCTTACAATCTGGAAGAAATATTTAATTTTATTTCAGTTTAATGAACTTACAAGCAGTTCCATTTGCAAAAGTTTCGGTAGCATATGTTCCACTGTTAGATTAAAATATAAAAATGTAATATTGAAACATATTAGCAATAACTTATAACACACACTACTGGGAACATAATCAATTTAGCAGACAAATTCTACTGTGCAAGGGGAAAATATCACAACATTTTGCTCCCAATGCCTGCTGGAAAACCACATTGTAATTCCTTTCCTAAAAGTCAACAAGAGTTGGCTGTGACAGATACTTGAAGATGGCCTTCCCTGAATGAAGGAATATGGAGGGATGCATGGATGTATAGATTTGTTTCATTACATTTATTATGGCTGGCTATTTTAGTAGACTCTGGGCAGCTTACAAAACAGTTAAAAAGATAGAAAACATAAAATAGAACATGACAGCCTGGACTATAAACAACAATAACAATAAAAATATAACAGGATTCCCCATTAATATATAACATATTAACCCCAGGCCTAGGAGCAAAGCTAAACTTTTGACCATCTGTATTTCTGGGCATGTTGTCCCAGAGGGCAGCAGCGGAGAAGGTATGCTCCTTGAGTCCCATAAGATGGCATTCTTTAATTGAGCAGATCTGGAGTATAGCCATTGTGCCTGAATGAATTTGACAGGAAGAATCAAAGGGAGATCAGGGGTCCCTAAGCTAACCAGGGCCTATGCCATGAAGTTTTATATAACAACCAGCATCTAGAAGCTAGATAGCAGCCTCACTGTGACAAATGGGTGTAGCAAGAAGTGACTCTTACTGCTTGCACTGCTGGATTTTTACCCAGCTGTAGCTTCTAGATGGTCTTCAAGTATTCATGTAGAATGTATTGCAATCAATAATCTAGGAAGATCTAATTAGATCTGCAGGTAATACCGGTATTGAGAACAGGCAGCCACAGAGGTTGTGAGCTATGAATGAAGACATTACAGGTGACAATTTAGTCCACTGAATTTTAACCAAGAGGAATTTGGTAACCAGAGTAGCACTCAAAGTAGTGTAATATGAAAAAAAATAGAGGGGAATAGAAAATGGTGTGGGAAGCCACCCCTCCCCCAAGAATTAAATATATTGGGAAATATCAGAAAGGCAAGATAAAATATTTCCCCCAAAGGAGAAGTGAAAAAAATTTTAAGGCAGAAACCAGCCCCAGTTTCCATGCCCCAAGGAGAAACTGAGGAGGCCAGCTTTTAGAAATGCAGATTTGGTAATCCATTCAGAAAGACTGGTTCAGGACAGAAGCTCAGATAAGCAACAAACAAAGGATTGATAAAATTAGCTCAGAGGAGCAGTTAGGATTTGCATTTCTCCTTTTGCCTATAGAGCCAGCCATGACTCCATAGGAATCTGACAACTGCCAATATAGAATATTAAAGGACATTTTTTTTGCACAGGAACACAAAGCTCATATACAAAGCCCAAAGAAGGTATAAAACCTACCCACTCTCAAGTCCATTTTGTCAGCTGCCCAGAATCACATGTGGTTGGTGCTTCTGCTTCATCAATAAAGAGAACCTTTCTTTCCAATCAGCCTCCATTTTATCTACAGTGCCTTTCTCCCAGCTTAGAACTGAACCAGATGGATTTTTTTTTCCTTCCAACAATGGATATGAAAATATTTGAAGAAAAGTTACTAGTTTGCACTGTGGGGAAAAGATATCTTTGTCCTAGTTCACAGGTCATGAAAAGCTATATTATTATTTGCTCGACTTTTGTGTGTTATGTGAATTCAGCAGTTGCAATTGTAAACAAAGGGAAATCAATCAGTAATTTCCAAACAATTCAGATAATCATAGCTAAAATTAATGAGATCTATGAATAAGTTACTGGTACTATGATTTCCTAACGCTTCTTAACTATCTTTTCTTATTATGCATATGATTATTTAAAATGAAACTGTAACCAAATAGATACATCTAAACAAAAGTCCCATGTGGATATAAAACATTTTTCTCTGACCTTCCTAACCTTTCTTTTGTAAATGTGCAAATTTATCTCATTATCCGTTCCATGCATTTTCAACACTTTCTTGCTTTCTGTATTCCTTTAGAATCTTCTGATTATTCATTTCCTTGTATTAACCATAAGAAAACCAGCCATTTCCTGCCTACCATGCTAAGGAATTTTGTTGAAACCACAAAGCCTGGATATCCGAAAGGCATGTCCATCTGTGTATATGTTTAAAGTCCAATTTGGTCAGCTTCCCTTGTAAAGAACTAAGTTTTAGATGTAAAACTGCAGCGACTGCTTCCTTACAAAAAGAGATAGAGCAGACTTTGCAAAGGAGGCATTTCACCCTCACCAATGGTTAATTTTCCAGTTACAAGCAGTTGACCCGTGATCTTAAGCATACTTCCACTAAAAGCTTCATTCGGTTCAGTGGGACTTACTTCTGGGTTAACGTTATTGTGTGAGCACAGCCTAAATGTGATTAAAATTTCATGTTTAAATGTCTTTAGTCATTACTTCCACATTGCAACTCTTCCACCTTCCCACAAAATAAATATGAGGGGCAGCTTGTCTTCCTCAATATGAATAAAAACTTCCCCCTCAACCTTAAAGCGCTGTTCCACTTTTTTTCTTAAAATATTTCAAGTTTACCATATTGTTGCTGCTTTACTATTGTGTCTATTTGGAGAAGAGAGAAATGACAAGCTGGGTAATGGTATTCAACAGAGGCTTGGGTATTGCAGCTTCTTAGGCTATGAGATCTACTGCTAAATAATTCAGTTTCTAGATTATTTATTCATGCAGGAGAGCTCAGATGTCCTCCTTTTCTTTCATCCCTTCTGTATATCATGGAAAGTTCCTGACAAAATATTGTAAAAGGGTCCAGAAGCTGCTACTGTTAAGAACAGGGTAAAAGCCACCCCTTTTTTTCTGGCCCATTTTCTAGAGGTGCATGTCATTTTGTTTGCAAATGTAGAATGTAGAAAAAAAAATCAAAAGGTTAAAACTATCAAAACGGTCATTGAATTGGTTGCGAGTGTGTTAATAATTTCTAAATGGATTGCATCAATACATTAAATGAGATTAAGTGAAGGATAAGGAAATAATATCAGGATTGCATTTATCACTATCAGTGAGAGAGATAAGAAACTTGAAAAATCTATACCTTGTGTTCCATTTTTGATTAAACTCTTACTGTTTTCTGTGAAAATCTGTCATTTAATTAGCCAGCATTTCAACACTACTGTATACCATTACAGTTTAGCCAGGGAGAGGCAATTGGAAATCTAACAACTTTCAAGACTGAATGTTGGTTTTTAATTTTTTCCAATTTCAGTTGAGATGCATACAACAAGCATTTTTTCAATTTGGCATGTGACATCTTGTGAAGATTAATCTCTACCACATTTGGTCATTAGTTTTTACGTTTTGTACATCTTAACATATATTAATGCTTTCATTGCTGTATATTTTTATTTTAAATTACATAGTATTTGGCCTGCAGTCTTAAATGGTTTCCAACATTGTATTTCTTTTGCAGTTGCATACCTTGACAGCCAATCCAGAAATGTTTTGAATAAACAATAAAACACATTCCAACAGCATAAATAAAACTTGAAGAATTGATTTCCAATTTCTTGTGAGAGAAGAGTGTAGAGTATCTGCCTTCCTCTACTATACAGCTGTTTTAGAATGGATCAATTAAAAACATAGACATAGGACCAGGCTAGATTTTTCATGATGGGAAAATCAGATGATGTTATTAATCATGTCATCCCTTATTTATGAAGTATTCAAAGTATCTTTCTTCAAAATATTAAGATGCTGCACATTATTCTTTTATATGATATATACAGAGAGAGGGATCGCCCGATATTGTTCCATTAGCTCAAGCCCATGTTCACAGCATTCCTTTGTCCTAATAACAGCCATCTTGTGAGACTGAGACATTATTGAGTTGTGTGGACTTCATTCCTACAAGTTTCAATATGTTTCACCAGCTGCATCCTATGAAATGGTGGACTTGCCTTGTGAACTGCCTTCGGATTTATGGATACATTCACCAGCTTACATGCCTGGGACATCCTTCTTCCCATGGGAAAACGGGCTGGTGATTTATACGTCATAATATTTTAACAAAGCATTTGATAAATCAGGAATCTAGAGCTATGATTCTCTAGAATTGTGGCCAAATAAACAAAGGTGGGTGGAATTCATATCTTCAGGCAGCTGCCCAAATGCCAGCATTCATGCAGAGGCCTTCATTGTCTCCAGCAGTCCTTTTCACTCGGTTGCTCTGATTCAGTCAAAGTCGGGCAGACATTGGGAAGCTATCTTTAAAAACAAACCAACCAACCACAGAATGAATTTTGCATAGCACTGATGCCAGTGGGCAGGAGCTCTTTTGTTTTTTATTTCCCAGTTCTGCTTGACTGATACAGCATCATTGTGGCAAAGCCGTTTAGCAGTCTGCAATACTGTTGTTCTCAAGAAAACCCATAGGTCTAGAGGAGATGCTCCTGTGGGGATGGGATATATATGCGTGTGTATTTTTGATGATTTCATAAGTAGTTCACCACTGCCCACTTTGTTTTATTTTTATTTATTTATTTATATCCCGCCTTTATTATTTTTACAAACATATGGCAGCAAACATATCCAACACACCTTCCTCCTCCTATTTTCCTCACAACGACAACCTTGTCAGGTGAGTTGGGCTGAGAGAGAATGACTGGTCCAAAGTCACCCAGTTGGCTTACATGGCTAAGGCAGATTAGAACTCACGGCCTCCCAGATTCTAGAGTCTAGTGCCTTAACCACTAGGCAAACTGGCTTTCAGTGTGTGAGTGTGTGTGTGAATGTACCTGTGCGCACGTGTACATGCATATATACATATATTTTCATTCTGAGGAAGATCTGTATGGTTAGTAAGAGTTGACATCAAATGGACAGCATATAACCACATTTATGCATCCCAGGATTTATGTGTGTGTTTTATTTTACACACACACACACACACACACACACACACACACACACAGAGAGAGAGAATAGACTAGGGGAAGGTGGTTTCTGGAAAACCGAAATCTGTAGGTAGACCTTACTAAGAAGGGCTGAGCATGATAAATAGGGACAAAATGTTCTATTTTGCCACATTTTAAAGAAGATTAACATTTAACATATTAACCCATTAACATTTCAGAGAGACTGAGAAGTTCAGAAACAGCATTTTTCATCTGGTGATTATGCTCAAACCTTTTTTTTAACACCCCCACCCCACCCCAAAACCAGTTTTGCCCCTTACTCTGGCCTCCACTTTCATAAATGGGTCATCCCCAGCAGCTGCATGCTTTTCATTCCACGCTATCAAGGATGAATATATATTGAGACAAATAACCCCATTCCTTTGCAGATTCCCTCCTCCCCGCAATTTTTTCTGCACTGGACTCTTTTGAAGTCTAATATGTACAAATTGTTTTTGCTTTCTTGCATTCTTCCACCCTTCCCCTTTTATGTTGGTGTAATGCAGTCTTACTAACTGTGACACTTTAGCATTTCCCAGAATTTCTGTAAAGTTATCCAATATTGGAAATTATAATTGCCGTTCAGACATCTGGAGGGCCGCAGGTCATTTTCCAATCCCACCCCACTCCCAAAATTAGAGCCTTGAGGCCAGAGATAGCTGTATTGTGATTCTGATTGTTGTTGTGTCCTGCATTTTTTTTCCTGTAATGTTTTAACAATTGCTTTAAAAGGTTTAAAGACATTTAAACCTTTGTTTAAATTTGTTTAAATTCTCCTGGTTCGGGTGAGACTTCTTTTGCATTTTTCAGTGATGAGTGTCCTGTTGTAATATATAATAACCTCTCTGACACTGTACAATCCTCATGGCTTCCCATATTTCCATTAAGCCCCCAAAGAAGACTTCAGGAAAGGTCTATCTATGGCTGTTGGAAAGCAGCTGGACTGGGCATTTTAGCCTCTGACTGGGTTTTGCTAGGGAAATGTCCGACAGAAATTCTACTCAAAGACGTTCATCCAAGAAATTTAAAATAAATGTTCAAGCACTCTGAGTATAGTTGGGAAGTGCAAACTTTTCTGAGAAATTGCAAGGCAGATTTGGAGATGCTATTCTGTACGCCGGTTGAAACGTTAAATAATAGTAGATGAAAAACTGTTTGCACAAAAGATCTCATTCCCCCAAGGAAAATGCTTTATATAAAACAACTCTATTATATCCAGGGACACCAACACATTAATTGCTGTTTTAGTCCAGATCCTCTCTTAGCTTTCTTCTTCTAGACCAGAACTATTTCTGCTTGAAAGCTTCATGGGGTGTAGCTTTGCAACATAAACCTACAGACTCTGAAGTAAACAATGAAATTCGAATAGACACCAAAACTCCAGGCAGAACACAATTGCATTGTTTTCTGTTGTACAGATTTTCTAACTTTAGGCTATAAACACAATGGGCACATTTCCGTTGATAGATGAGTTGCAAAATTTTCCAGTATTGTACTGGGGAATTAGTGAAGAGTTCAGTGGGAATATTTGAAAAAAAGGAGAGAGGGAGAGGGGAAGGAAGGAAGGAAGGCTCCAAATGAGATTCACTGATGAAAAATAAGGATAGAAAGCCATTTTTAAAAAAATTTATTTATTTATTTTATTTGTCAGTTAGTCAATTGCTGACAAGATAATAGGTATAAGTAAAAACATAGTTATGAATACATGGATACATATAAGAAAAATAAAAGAAACAATCGGACAGGGACGGTAGGCACGATGATGCACTTATGCACGCCCCCTACAGACCTTTTAGGAAAGGGGTGAGGTCAATAGTAGACAATCTAAGGTTAAAGTTTTTGGGGTTTGGGGAAGAAACCACAGAGTTAGGTAGAGTATTCCAGACATTGACCACTCTGTTGCTGAAGTCGTATTTCCTGCAATCAAGTTTGGTGCGATTAACCTTGAATTTGTATCTATTGTTTGCTCTTGTGTTGTTATGGCTGAAGCTGAAGTATTCATTGACAGGTAGGACATTGCAATGTATGATTTTTTATATTATATATAAGGATGGAAAACCATTATAAGTTGCCCAGAGTCACTCTGGATAATGAGGAGGGCAACATATAAATTTAATAAATAAATAAAGCAGATGTCACTCCCAACATGACTGGGAAAAGGCTGTGATAAAGTCACATTTTTATTAAAAAATGTAGGCATGATATAAGAGCAATCAGCCAACCGGATATACAGTAACTATCTGAGACAAGACCTTGGAGAATTGCAAGTTCAAAAATAAGTTCATACATAATTTCTTTCTCTTTCCACTGCTGGGCATGTGGAGAATTTTGCCTCACATGTGGCTCTCAGCCCATTACGCATCTCCCCCAGTGGGTGTTGCCAAGGGACTAACTTACTTTGTTATTCACTGTTTTAGTCTAGTTTCACTCAAACACCCCCATACCTGGAGCAGCTTCAAATTTTCCACGACCAGGGCCTTGTCCTAGTTTCCTTTCCTTATTTTCCATTACCTGCTGCCTGTAGCCTTAAAATTCCACTCCTTCCTGAGCCAGCCGCCGATCCCTTACTCTGTTTAAATGTTTTATTCTGTTTCTCCTCTTTCCCTGTGTGAAGCACCACCCTTTAAATTGCAGCCTTGGTATATTCTGCTGTTCAATCCAGCCCAACTCCCTCCATAAATGCTATTTTTGCGCTCTTGCATGCACTGAAGTCTCTCGGATATTTAACCTGAAATGCTCTGCAGGCCTATTAAAGAATCCTGCCTGCTGTGCCTGCCACTTTTCACTGTGTTCATCACAAAAGCAGTGTTGCAATGTCATACTGCAAGCTCCCCCTCCCCTTTGGGCAAGTGTGTGACAGCATGACACATATAGAACAGGGCCAAGACTTGAATACCACGAAAATGCTTTCTCTAGTCTCTCCCGCTCTTGGCTCCTGCAGATTGTGCTGTAGTTTGCATCAAGGAAAAACAGATAACCAAGAACTTGGGCAGAATACTTTGAATTAAAAAAAAAAAACACCAGCAAATTTATCTTAACAAAATATAATAAATCAGATGAGACATATACAAAGATACTGCTTCCTTGATGATTTAAACATTATTAAATTTGGTGTGGATTTTTGAATTAATATGTAATGAAAAGCTGCTGGACTGGAATGTAGCCATAATAACATAGTCGGAAAAGCAAATCAGATTGTTTTAATATTTGGCAGATTCTGTTTCTGACCTCAACATTTCAATAAATCGATAGCCTATGGAACCAATAGTGGATTTTTACCTTCCATTAAACAAAGTAGATTCTAAAAGCAGAAATCTGTTCCTAGGATGCCATCTGTTCTAAGCTTCAAAAGTTTCTCCTTTTTTAGAAGTTAACACTTTTTTCCAAATGAATAATGAGGCGAACATATTTTTCTTCTTCTGTCCTTCCTAGACATAGACAAAAACTTTATTTTGCCTGTCATCGGTACCATCTGGTTGAGATTATATTGGTATCCAGTTCTGCTCCTCGACAGCCCCATAAATATTAAAAGACTGCTATCATGTCACCCCTAGTTCTTCTCTTCCTTAGACTAGACATATCCAGTCACTGCAACCATTCATTGTTTAGCCTCTGGACTAGGGGTGTCAAACTCAATTTCATTGAGGGCCACATCAGGGCTGTGGTGGACCTCGGGGAGCCGGGTGTGTGTGGCATGGCCGACTGGGTGGGCGTGGCCATCTTGACACCACTGCCCAAACTGCTGACATGTTTCTTCTTCGTATTGAGTAGACTGGGCCAAAGCAATGCAGGTAGACTAAGCTGAAGCGATGCGGGCTGGCTCCTTACATTTTCCAAGACAGCCCCATGGGCCAGATCTGACCACATCGTGGGCTGGATCTAGCCCATGGGCCTTGTATTTCACACCCCTGCTTTAGACCCTTAATCATCTTCATCGCTCTTCTCTGTTTCTTTTCAATCCCTCTGGAATGGTCTGCCTTTGGAACTACACAATAACATGAACCTGAGAGCTTTCAGATATGCATTAAAAACCTGGCTCTTCGAGCAGGCCGGCCTAGGCTGAAATGGGATTTTTAATGTAATTTAGTATTTGTGTTTTAAATTGGAATTTTAAAATTTGGGTTTTAATAATTTATTGGGGGAGGGTATAATTTTAGACAGCCTAAGATATTTAATTCTTTTTAACTTTTATAATTGTAATAAAGTTTTATGGTTGGCTGTACACCGCCCTGAGTCCTTCGGGAGAAGGGCGGTATATAAATATAATAAATAATAATAATAATAATAACAACAACAATAATAATAATAATGTCCTTACTTTTTTTAAAAAGAGAAATAAGCAGCAAAGAGAGTGGTGGATAAGCATCAGGGGTGGAATGCTGGGGGCTTGCAGGGGCTCAGGAGAGCCCCTAGCTAAGACTCTATGGAGCTTGGAGAACCCCAATAACCTCAGAAAGACAAGCAGCAAGCGAAAGCTCTTAATAGGCTTAACTGAACTTCTGGGCATTCAGCCAAGAGCATTTCATACCTGGTATAAATGTTGCAAGCTAGATAAACAATCAGTTCAGCTCTTGCAAGGGAGAGACATTGAGAAACATCAGATAACATAGTCACTAGCCTCTGAAGGGATTAATTCCCAAATAATAAGAGTCACGTAACTCACCAGAAACTCCACTAAAACTCCAAGATCTCTCTCACAGTCACTGCTATTAAGCCTGGTTTCACCCAGTCTTTTATTTAAGTATTAAATGCACAAAATAATAAATAACTTTTTGGTATATATCTTTTTTTAGATAATTAGGTCAAAAAAGAAACATTGAGTTGGCCACACACACCCAGTCACATGACCACCCAGCCATACCCACATAGCCAGTCATTAGGACAGAGAGCCCCTTGCTAAAAAAATTGAAGCCCACCCCTGGTAAGCATCGTAGAGTCCCCACATTTAAGATAACAATGTATCTTTAAATGGAAAGCAAAGCTGCTGCAGGGGGAATATCTGAACCTGTTTTAGAGCAAATTAGACTGTTCTGATCAAAAGCAGCAACATTGCCTCGGCAGAGATGTAGGCTGAGGGCTCGGGCAGCCTGCCTCTCATATCTTTAATCCTGTGAGCTGCTCCACTAGACCAAACTAGATGTTAAACTATTAATAAACTATTCTGTAAACCGAGGTTAAACAAAAATGGTTTAGTGCAATGAGAGTCTTTGGATTGGGACAGGTAAAAATAAATAATAATAGATAGAGATAGATAGATGGATGGATGGATGGATGGATGGATGGATGGATGGATGGATGGATAGATAGTTGATAGAGAGATAGAAATAGATAGAGATAGATAGATAAAAATAGATAGATAGAGACAGATAGGGAGATAGAGATAGATAGATGATAGAGATGATAGAGAGAGATAGAGAGATAGAGATTATATATATATATGTGGATCTTTGGTTCTTTGGGTTTTCTCCCGCGTAGAATTGGAAGTATCTAGGCGACGTCTCGATGAAGTCTCATTCATCATCTTCAGGCTTGTGTCTTCAGCCTTGTGGTTTTCCACAAGGCCGAAGACACAAGCCTGAAGATGATGAATGAGACTTCATCGAAACATGGCCTAGATATTTCCAATTCTACGCGGGAGAAAACCCAAAGAACCAAAGATCCACATACAAATACCCGCGAAAACCTCCGAAAACAAATATATATATATATATATATATATATATATATATATATATATATATATATATATACAGAGAGAGACAGACAGACAGGGAGATAGAGATAGAGATAGATGATAGATGATAGATAGATAGAGATGATAGAGAGAGATAGAGAGATAGAGATAGAGATGATAGATAGATATAGATAGATAAAGATAGAGAGATACGGAGATAGAGATAGAGAGTTGATCGAGATAGAGAGATGATAGATAGATAGATAGATAGATAGATAGATAGATAGATAGATAGATAGATAGATAGATAGATAGATAGATAGATAGATAGATAGATAGATGATACTAGCTAGCTAGATATGCAAAGCCCACTAAAAGTGATCTTTCAGCCATGGTCCTTTAACAGCAACAGATGCTGCTATCCCTTGGTGAGAGGAAACAAATGATTTGTTCAGGAGAGGAATCAGGAAGTTGGATCTGCTCCTAATAAACTGGGAACATTTGAGACCCATCAGTGAAAGAAAAAATAAAACGAGTGTCATGTTCCTACTTTCCACTTTGGCTTTCCTCCATTGTTTGCTCAGGTTCAGGAATGAACAAAAACAAGTAGTCTGTTTTTTTTTGCCTTTTGTTTTTTTTTTCCTCCCACTCTCGCAAAATTATACACACCAACAAGCTGATCCAGCCAAACATATGATCTTCTGGTTTTAGAAAAGGATAGTATCCAAAGCTGTCGTGTTTGGGGCAAAGGTCACCTTGCGCCTGATTTTTCACACTCTGTAAGTTGCACGAGAAAATGCAGTCACACAGGAGAGGAAGTGACCCGTGTGGATCCTGGGGGCCCTCGAAGCTCAGCTCGCCAAAAAGAAGAGAGAGATTATGCATACCAAAAGTCTCTGCAATGGGAGGACCAGGAAGGGGGCTGCCTTTGCTGGTTGCTCCTTTAAACTTCATGAAACCTCAGAAAAGTTTCAAGAAAGCTGAAAAGACACTGGAAATATAGTGGAAACAACAAAGCCCTGGATTCAAATCCCTATTTAACTGTTATTGGGAGGAAATTCTCCCTTGTTGGGTTTCTTCCAGCCGGGAGGCAATGATCAATGCTTTGAAGAATAAATTAAAAATAATGAAGCATAGCTGCTGGAAAGAAGTTTTTAATGACAAGGAATCAATATGAGTGACATTCAGCAAGGTTTCTTACTTTACTTTACTTTATTTAAATTTATATACCGCCCACTTTCCCAGAGGGACTCGGGGTGGTGTACAGCCAGATAAATATACATATAAATACACATACAATAATTAAAATGAATTAAAAGAATTAAATAGATTGGCCATTATCAAAAGATTAAAAAATTAGGAGATTAAGAAAGCTAAAACCATTTAAAATCAAATTTAAAACCCTACATGTAACTTTAGGCCAGACCGGCTTGATGGAATAAGTGGGTTTTTAGTGCGCGCCGGAAGATCAATAGGTCGGGGATGGTCCTCATCTCCAGGGGTAATTCGTTCCAGAGGAAGGGTGCTCCCGAAAAGGCCCGAACCCTCGGGGTCGCCAGCCGTCCAGCCAGCGGCACTCCAAGGAGGCCCACCCTGTGGGAGCGCACTGGTCGACGGGAGGCCAACAGTGGCAGTAGGCAGTCCCATAGGTACCCAGGTCCTAAGCCATGGAGCACTTTAAAGATGATCACCAGCACCTTGAATCGCACCCGGAAGGCCACTGGGAGCCAGTGCAGCTCGTGCAAAAGTGGTGTAACATGGGAACTCCGAGAAGCCCCCCAAACCATCTGCGCGGCCGCATTTTGCACCAACTGGAGCCTCTGGGTGCTCTTCAAGGGGAGCCCCATGTAGAGAGCATTGACGTAATCTAGGCGGGAGATGACAAGGGCAGATGTGATTGTGCGAAGTGCGTCCCGATCCAGAAAGGGCCGCTTCTTGGCTAGCTAGAAAGATTGGCATTCAAAGATGATTTTATATAGCCTTTCTGAGTTTTGGTCTAAAACTGGTTTTTGGTGACATTTAATTCTGTGCTTGGTGATGTTTAATCCTGTGTTTATTGATAGGATCATTTTCCTTATTCAGTTTTGTTTGGAAAGAAAAAGGTTAATCTCTGTTCTGAAAAGAAGCAGGGTTGAGAAATCTGGCTAGTTCCTGTGTCTATTTGTTCGGGTAATGGTCTAACAAGCAACAGCTACTGTGTTTGCTCTTTTTCTACATTCTAGTGCTAATTGCATTTTTTGTAGTCAGGCTTATCTCACTTGAGCTTGCCTGGGGTGTGAGTTCTGGCAATGAGCCAGACAGAGCTTTTCTTCCCTTGTGTAAACGGTTGTGATTTAATTATTTGTATTGTGTTTGGATTATTTGCTGTCTCATGTTTTCTTCCTCTGTCTTGGGAGGGAACCTCCCTTCATTGTAATCCACACTAGCTGCTATCAAACTGTTCTTCAGGCAACTCCCCCAGTTTCAGGGTTTATTTACTAATTAAATTTATATGCCACCTGTCTCACCGATAAAGTGACTCTGGTGCAGCTCGATTATTCAAAGGCTTTTGGCTATGCCGATGACATCCAGACTGTGGAATGTGCTCAGAAAAATTGAAATGTCGGAACACCTCATTGCTCTTACGAGAAAGCTATATAAAAATCATGGAGCCATACTGTTTGCAGAACAAGATGAAAGAGATTGACTCAAACCGACTGGCTCAAGGTTGGCAAAAATGTATGACAAGGTTGTTACAAGAACTGAGGTGTCCTCAACAGAAAATTATCTTTCTCCCTTTCTGCCCAAACTTTGAACAGGTACTTTGCCAACTTATCCAGTGGATTAGCAGAGCACTAACAAAATGTAGCTAATGTTAATAGTTATTTGCTTATGATTCTATTTTTAGCAGGAATTAACAACTTTTGCTGGCTCCCAAGTGCTACCCTAGGATTTTCCACCACAGTTTTATGTGATGAAGGTTTTATCAGGTTTTATCTTGGGTCAGAAAATTATCCATGCCATGCATAATTTGTGTGATTTCTAGAGCAGTATACAAGAAGTAAAACATGAGGCAGCAATATGCTACTGCTGCTGAAAAGGCAATTGAAATGCATTAGATCTTTTGGGCACCAGGGATCGGTTCCGTGAGGTTTTTCCATGGACCGGGGAGGGGAGGGCATGGTTTTGTGTGCTGCCTACATTCTGCAGGTGGGGCTTTACTTGTTTTTGCGGACTGGTTGCAGGCATGTTGCAGTCAGGTGCTGATCCATGAATTGGGGTTTGGGAACTCCTGCATTAGAAGACCATAGAGTCCCAATCATGAGTAAACAATTGGTTTATACTCTGCCCAGGTCTGGGCCCATTTGAAATACTGTGTTTAGGGAGTCAGTTCAAATAGGCTAGTGACATATCTGAGTCACTTTGGAACAGAGTTTCCAAGCTGGTGAAGGATGTGGAATGCAAAGCCTACCAGGAACAATTAAAGGATCTGGGTATGTTTACTCCACAAAAAATAAAAGTAAAGGAAAATATCATACCATCTTCCAAATATTTGAAACTTGTCACGTAAATGGGAGAGTGAGTTTACTTATTGCTCCAGAAAAGAGGTCCAGATCCAATGGTTTAAAATTACTAGGGAGTAAATTCAGGCTAGATTTCAGGAGCAACTTCTTAAATGTATGAGCTATCAGCTATTCCAGGAGGTGTTTTTTTAAAAAAATCAGGTCATGGAACCTGTTCATTAAAAACATCCAAGAACCCCTGCTTAAAAGGTGCAATGGGTACAATGGAATATGTAGATGACCTTAGGGAAAGAGGGGAAGAGATGCTACCTGGGAAACAGTCAGAGTTCGGGCTTTCTCTGTGGGAGCTCCCTCCCTATGGAATGATCTCCCCCCGGAGATACGGGCTATGACGGATATTCTGACCTTCCGGCGCGCAGTGAAAACCCTGCTTTTCGAACAGGCCGGCCTGGCCCAGTAACTATGTTTTTTGGTTTTAATTAATCTAAATTGGGGTTTTATTAGTTTTAATTTTTAACTTAAATTTTGAATAGACAGCCGGATTTAATTATTTAATTTATTTTTAATCGTATTTATTGTGTATTTATTGTATGCTTTTAGTAGGCTGTACACCGCCCCGAGTCCCTTTTTGGGAGAGGGAGCGGTATAAAAGTGTGATTAAATAAATAAATAAATAAGAGAGGCAGGAGCCCCCAGTGGCTTAAGAAGTTTACAAGGCACCAAGCAGTTAAAAGTGATGGTGGGAACTTTGTACTTTCAGACTTGCTGTCTGTCCTCCTAAGTAAAGCAGACAGGAGACATAGACTAGATCAGGGCTGTCAAACTCCAGGCCCGTGGGCTGGATGCGTCACACGCTGGCCATGCCCGGTTTAGCAAAGGGGGAAAAAGTCCAGACACGTCAGGTGACACGGCTGTGATGTGAGCTTAACACCCCTGGAGTAGATGAACTAATTCTTAATTTACTATAAGGCTTACATTAATAGAATCTTGCAAGCCTGAAAGTATAAGTTTCTCACTGCCACTTTTAACTGCTTGATCCTTCCTAAGTTTCTTTCTCTGTGTCAGCCTTGGAAACCATTTTCAAATTGGAAGCTTCAAGGCTATCACATTCAGTGCCTGGGAATTTGGGAGGGGGGATTTCATAGTGGGGTAGAAGAGTAGACACAACAACATTCTTTCTCAGAGAGTCAAGGACATGTTGCCTGCACCTGGAGGGGAGTGACTGGGAGGATGTCTCCAGTTGGGACGATGATTTGATTGGGCCATGTGATGGACTGATGGATGCAGGGGATGGATCTTTGATTTTCTTTTGGGAAGGGAAAACCTGGAACTCTTAGATCCGGGTTTCCCCAGATCTGTCAATATGACAAGTCTAATAAAATGGGACTTTGAGGAATTGTTTGTCTCGGAGTTTAATGGTTTGGAATTGGTTAGCTGGAATGCTGACACTCTGACTATTAAGCCACTGGGGGCTCCTGCTTCTCATCTGATGGTTTTCAAGGCAGTACCTCCTTCTCCGAGGTCATGCACACATTCCATTACACCAGGTTACATTCAAGTGAATTTTTCCCTTTTCCCCTGTAGTCACATAAAATCTAATCAACAGTTCCTTGGAAATTGTTTGAAACATCCTTCCTTAAAGCAGCAGATAGTATGTTTTGCCATGAATGTACTCCTCTCACATACTTTGTTTACCTTTCCTCCATGTTCCAACAACTTCTCTTGATCCTTCAGCCCCAAACATCTACTGAAGAAACAATAACACTAAGGATAGTGGGGGCAAAGGGCATGTGCTAGAAGAGAGGAGTTAAGGTTAAGAGTTCAGTCTTCAAGATATTTAATTTATTTGTTTGTTTTTTTAAAAAGGGGGATCATTAATTCAGTGATTTATAATTTGTTTTTGAGGAAAGACCACCTAAGATTTCAGAGTGAAATCAACGCTGGCTGGGTGTACTTATACTCTGTAAGCTGAACAAAGATGGCCATTTTGGTGGATAAATCCAAGGAAAGAAAAAAGGAAATGTAGTTGGTCTCACAAAAGTACACAGATAGTTTTTCTGTACTTTTACGCATTTGGGAGAATGTTAAGTTCCTCTTGGATGAACAACTTAATGCAAATCTGTATAACCTAAGTATCCCAATTTCATTGACTTCCCTTTTGCTACAATCCCATTTTCCTCACATTAATATTTTGTTCATGAGGCAAGAAAAGAGATGGAAGAAGCCATGTGAAAAGGATGACAAATAGGGGGGGAATGCCCTGGCTCTCTCATAAAGCCATAATGGAGACAAGATTATTGCATAAGTAAGCAAAGTCATCTTTGTTTATAATCTTTCTAGCTTTTCGGTATTTTTTTTCTTAAGCCAGAAAATCTGTTGACAGAATGGGAATAGCTGCAGAATGTCTTTAGATAGAAAAGGTTAGGCACTCTTTATTGGGAAGCACTATAATAATATACAAAATGCAGGAGATCCATGGCTATATTTTTCCTTGAAAGAAACAAGGATTCCCTTTGAAATTTTCAGTTGCTGCTGCTTCTAATGTACACAGCTTTGTACGATCCTGTGTTCATGTTACTTGCTTAATCCATTTTTGGAGGGTTGCACAATACACTGAACCATATATTAAGAGGGCATGACTGGTAAAACGGATCAAAGTTAATCTAGCATACACTTGCCTTCCTGTAAACTAGCCTTCCTTAACTTTGTACCTTCTGGATGCATTAGCAAGGCAACTTCCAGAATTCCCAGTCAATATGGTCTTTCTAGCAGGGAGTTTTAGTGCTCTCAATAAATCAAGACACAATACACATAGAAACAGAAATACAGAGATGCAATCTATTTGCCCAATGTCCACCTTTTGAGATATTCCCAAGAAGTTAAAATTTAAGAGATGAGGAAGTCCATGCACCAGAAGATAGGAAATTCATTTCAACACTGTATTTCTGTCGGTTGGTTGGTTGGTTTCTATTCTTCTTTATTTTTCCCCAGTCAGTGCTTCACTGAAAAGTACAGAGGGTAAAATATTGCTTGGCAGTCATATTCTCTGATTTTGCAAAGCTTTTCTCTGAATTTCAGGTGATCTGAGTCTTCAGAAAATGACAGGCATGTAAGTTGCAAATCTGGTAGCAGGCTTGAGATAGAAAGGGGTACCCCAGAAACTGTTGGCAAGATCAGATCCTACTGTGCCATGGGCAACTTCTTATAATTGAAGAGACAGTTCTGTGATTGAATGTAGGTCAGTCAGAAAGATTTGATCACTGAATTAAATTAAAAGAGAGGGGGAGGGAAGTTTTCAATGTGTAAAATGCAGAAGAAGGCTCTGCTGGCAGCATGCCTGTAGTTGTTTTGGCAGATCTGATTCCTTGCTTGAATTGCATAACACAAAGGGGGATGGTTTCATCAGTCACTGTCATCGTCTATGTTCCGGATCTGCCCTGTTTCCCAAAGTTGAGCCAGGGCGCTCCTCCGGCAGATCGGTTTGATGGATTTCACAACCTGTGATAAAGCAAAGCCTCCATTAGATAGGAAGAGCAACACTCCTGTCTCAGCCTTTCCACAGATACACACACACACACAGAGAAAGAGAGCTGACTCACAGTTTGGCCATACCTATTTAAGATCCACCATTAGGCCCAAATGTGTAATAGCATGTCAGGACCTTGATTAACTCCTCAGAAAAGCCAAGCTGGACTAGATCTGCTCAGTAAGTGACTGGGAGATCATCACGTCATCTCAGGGATACAAACTGAGTCAAAACCCACTCCAGAACAAAACAAGAGGCAGCCACTTCTATGCTTTTGCCACCAAATTATATGGTGTGCCCAGTTTAGTCACTGGGGCAGAGCTCAGCTTAGAATCCAAGATTGGATAGATTGGATATGACTCTGGAGACTTCGTGTGATGGGCAAAGATTTTCAGAAAGTAAATCTGTGGGAACAGTTGGAGAACTCAATTCTCTTCAGATGCCACCTCTTCCAGCCTTGGGAGACAGAACAGGATACAGGAGGAAAGTCAATTCAATTGCCAAGCTTTTTCCAGGCTGGATCAATCTAAATAGTTGAATTTATGAGTTTAAATTAAGTTTAATTTCTATCACTATCGTTGTATGCACATTGAGAGGTTACGCACCGGAAACAAATTCCTTTTGTGTTTAATGACACTTGGCCAATAAATAATTCTATTTTAAAGATTTGGCTCTATCAGCTGGTTTGCAGTGGTGGGATTCAAAATTTTTTTACTACCGGTTCTGTGGACATGGCTTGGTGGGCGTGGTGTGATTTGGTGGGCGTGGCTTGGTAGGCGTGGCAGGGGAAGAATACTGCAAAATCCCCATTCCCTCCCCACCCCACTAACCTGCTTTCCAGCTCCATTCTCCTGTGCAGGGCAACCAAAGAAGACCCAGCCGATCAGCTGGGACTCGGGAGGCAGAGAAGAGATGGGGGCGGGGCCATTCAGAACTGGGATTTGCCAGTTTTCTGAACTACTCAAAATTTCCACTACTGGTTCTCCAGAACTGGTCAGAACCGGCTGAATACCACCTCTGAGTTTGTGGCTCTAATGGAGGAGGGCTTCATATTAGAAGTGGTTGACCAATTAATAACAGATTGCACCTTCCCATCAACTTGTCCTACTCCCTCCCCCTTAATCTTTTAGTTGGGGTTGAATATTTATGTAGGATCCAATATGGGTCAGTCACTGAGACCAGAGGTTTTGTCTTCCGAGCTTTCAGACTTCCCATCTTCAGGGAACTTCTCTCTAGCAGTGTGTGTGCGCGCTGTTCTGTGTGTGTGATAATACACACAGAACACACACAGCTCAGAAGACAAAAACCTCTGGTCCCAGAAAATGACCCAGAGTGATCCCGCTGCATTATCCTGGGACACATATATTCGCCTTCATTTGTTGACTATTTATTTGTTTTGATTATTTAGTTTGCATTATGTATAGGTTTTGTAAAATTTTATCTTTTTAATATCATGAACCACCCAGAGTTACCCTGTGGTAAGATGGCAGTCAATAAATTTGATAGATAAATAAAATAAATAAAACTACGGATGATAAGGAAAAAGGGACCAGAGCGTGTTACTGCCAATATAGTCAGTGAAGAATATCTGATTTTTACCCATGGTAAAACTTCTGCAATTTATTGGTTGCCTAAGGAGAAAATACTACCATAATGCTAAGATAGCTAAGAATAACTTCCGTCTGTCTGTGGTATGGGCCTGGGGTTAAGATGAAGGCCCTGTCAAGGGAAACAGTAGGTAAAAAAGGTGACCAGAGAAGGTGGTTAGATGCCAGGGGAAAAGCCCCTCAAACTAATATCTTTTCCCTGTTACCCCAAAGCAGTGCCAAGATATACTTCTTTCCAGAAAGTTACCTCAGTGTCAATCTCATCGTTGAGTTCAATACCAGCATACTGAAAAATAGGGAAAATAGGAGTTAAACAAGTTAGAAGGCAGGAGTTAAAACCATAGTTTGCAAACTGGGGAAGGTTGACTGTCCGCCAATATTTTTTAAGCTAAAACAAATCTACTGCAGTTCCTGACTGGCAGCCTTTTTACAGCCAAGCATGGCATACAGATAGTCTTTGATGTAGAACTGTAACTAAGCCTGGCAATTACGGTCATAAATCATGACTGTCGTAAAGAGGTTCATCACATTTTTATGACCATACCCTCTGTGGTCTCTAGGCAGGGTGCAAAGAGAATGTTCTACCCCCAGTTTGAAAAAGATTTCCTGATCTTGCTTTACGTAGAGTATTACATCCATTCTTGCAGTTCCTTATATGAACTGAACATGCAAAGAGCACCAGTCCATATTTACATTCAGAAACTTGTATTTCAATAGGATGTTTCTGAAGCAAATCACATTGTGAATAATTATAATGTCAGGCTGACCTTGTAGAAACACAGATTCTGGTCTCTTTTTAGTTATGGACAAAATAATACCCTAATCAAGGAACTACCAAGGAGAAAATTATGTACCCCCAATAGTGTGTGAGCAAACTACTGCATATAAAAGGGAGCAAACCTCACACTCGCTAGCACTGATGATGTTACCTAGATGGGTAATGAAACATCTGCAAGTAAATAACCATGCTCAGAGAGCACCAAGAACTCCAGAGTTTAACACACACACAGATATACAGAGATAGCACTGGTCCAATATTTCAGGGGCTCCTGCAAAGATGAGGGGGTCAAACTATTTTCCAAAGCACCAGAAGGCAAGACAAGAAACAATGGTTGGAAACTAACCAAGGAGAGAAACAACCTAGAACTAAGGAGAAATTACCTGACAGTGAGAGCAAGTAACAGTGGTATAGCTAGCCCTCAGAGGTTGTGGGTGCTCCATCAATGAAGGCTTTCAAAAACAACAATTTTCCTGAAATGATATATTATAGGGTCTTCTGCTTGAGCAGAGGGTTGGACTAGAACAGGGGTGTAAAACTCGGCTTCATTGAGGGCCGCATCAAGGTTGTGTTTAACCTCAAGGGCCAGAGTGGGCATGGCCAACTTGACGTCACTCGTGTTGGGAGCGCCTGTGGCAGCCCGAGCGCTCTGCCAGCAAAAACAGGCTCCTGAGCTCCATTTTCAGTCACGACAGCTTCCTGCAGCCCTCTGCCAGTGAAAACGGAGCAGCCAGTCCTTCACTGTTTCCAGGGCAATCCCGTGGGCCAGATCTAAGCATGCACCCATCCAGGCCAGATCTGCCCCGGGGTCTTGAGTTTGACACCCCTGAAGCTCTCTGAGATCCCTTCCAATTCTTTTATTCTAATGTTCTAAGATATTCTCTTCTATTGGAATTCTGATCACAGATATCTTATGCCACTAGACTTGAAACTCTAGACCTAGAAAACTAGAACTACGCCACCTTCGGTCCAATCTGAGTATAGTATATAAAATCATACATTGCAATGTCTACCTGTCAATGAATACTTCAGCTTCAACCATAACAATACAAGAGCAAACAATAGATACAAACTCAAGGTTAATCGCACCAAACTTGATTGCAGGAAATACGACTTCAGCAACAGAGTGGTCAATGTCTGGAATACTCTATCTGACTCTGTGGTTTCTTCCCCAAACCCCAAAAACTTTAACCTTAAACTGTCTACTATTGACCTCACCCCTTTCCTAAGAGGCCTGTAGGAGGCGTGCATAAGCGCACCAATGTGCCTACCGTCCCTGTCCTATTGTTTCTTTTATTTCTTTTATTTTTCTTATGTATATCCATGTATTCATAACTATGTTTTTACTTATACCTATTATCTTGTAAGCAATTGACAAACCAAATAAAATAAAATAAATGAGCCTGGCTTATCCATCATTCTCGTGGCAACTATAAAACGAGTATAGAGTCGGCTACGCCCAGGTCATGCTGACATGTTGATTTCCAATATATCCTTTGATGTTTTGGGAGTTTGGCTCCAGACTAATGATTTAATTGGGGTAACTGCCAGAATCCTGACATCCTGCTGATTCTAATGGCAGTCAAAAACATCCTTCTTATCTTTAAGGTACTTCTGTTGATCCTTGGCCAGGAGTGTTTTGAAATAATATCTCTGATCCTGGAGGATTCGTGTGGTCATCCTGACCAACTGTTATGGCTAGAATCTCCTTTTCCTGTCTAGGGTCACCCTCCATTAATTCCAATCCTTTCCCGCTCATTACCTTCCCATCCTCCTTTGGTCTTATCCTGGATTGTATTGGACTCTGGCACCGTCTGAAATTTGATTCAGGGGAGTTTGTTGTCATACTGGGTCGGTACAGGATGGGCGAAGTAGGTAGCCTCACAGGCGAATTAGGAACAAAAACAGGTGAGGAGGAGACGGAGTACCTGCCAGTATCTCCCGAAGCAGCTGAGGAGGAAAAATATAGGAGTGTTAAGGTCCAGCCAAGCCGTTTCTTCACCATGCTCTTGCTAATCCCAGTCAAGTGAAAAGAAGAAAGGAGCTTGTGCTGGAGTGAAATTCGAACTCAGAGCTTTCTCATTATCATTTGTTGTCCTCTGATGGGCAACTGGACATGATGTTTTGCATGCAACTGGCAGTTCTGTGTGAATTAGTTTTAAAGTAACAGTAGATATGCAAAAAAATATGAGGGCAGATCCCATTCATGGCTGTTCTGAACTGAGTGGAGAAGAATTTTTTGTTTTTTGCAAAAGCTCTGTCCAAATCTGAACTCCATTCAGGCCACTCAGTTGATGTTTCGCTTTGCAAACAAACTCCATTGGCTACATTACATAATGGCTGACCGTAGGTAGTCCTTGACTTATAACCATTTGTTTAGCGATTGTTCGAAGTTACAAAAGGGCTGAAAAAAGCAACTTACAACTGGTCCACGAACATAACCATTGCAGCATCCTCTCAGTCATGTGATCAAAATTTGGGCACTTGGCAACCAGCATGAACTTAGGTGGTTTGCTTTTCAGAAATACATAAGTGTCATGCGATTGTCATTTGAGACCTTCCCAGCTGGCTTCCAAAAACCAAAGTCAATGGGGGAAGCCAGATTTGCTTAATGACCACATGATTCATTGAACAACGGCAATGATTTGCTTCACAACTGTGAGAGGGAAAGGTTATAAAATGGGCGTAACTCACTGAATAACTGCCTTGCTTAGCAATAGACATTACGGTCCCAATTGTGATTGTAAGTCGAGAACCGAGGTCCCTTCCCATGCTGTTGTTCTGTTAACGACCTGTGTGTGATTGACACCAAGTCCAGTTTGTGTCCAGCTGTTCCCTTTTAAGCCTCCCAGGATAATAAATATGCGGTGATGGAAGTCCTTTGGATATGAAATAAATTCAATTCTGGGTCACAGACCTGCAAGTGACCATTGCTGGGATTTCATTTTTCCTATTCCTTGCCAGAGTATATTCATTAACTGGCAGAGACATGGTTAACAAAGTAAGCATGGCAACAGATCAGCCAATGGGACCTGACAGCCTGGGTGTAGTTTGGCTCTGTGTGTTTTGTTGAGAATTGAAAGAGAAATTAACTTGCTTGCTTACTGAAACTGAATTCTGTTCTGAGCCCTCTGAGCTGCTGCTCGTGTTTTTGCTTATGTTACGTTGAAAGAATCTACAAATGGTATTGTAAACTCTACTCATATTAATATGTTTATAAAGAAGTTAATGATCCGGCTGAATCAGCCTGTGTGTTTTCTGGACATGAATTTATGCTGCAAACTCTTAACACTCCTGCTTTAAGCTTAGAAGATTTACCTTTTCCATCCATGGTACATTTTTTTTTATATCAAATTAGGAGCATTGTGGCCTCTATTTTCCTCTAATTCTGTTTCTAATCCTTGGCTATATGATTTTTTGATAGATAGCCCCCAGTTTAAGCCTGTCCTTGAGTCAAATAAGTATATAAACCCGAACACCATTATTGTGCAATACTGTGCTTGCATAAGCAGTATTGTGTAATGAACTTGAATCATTGTGTATTTAAGTCGAATTTTTATTATTTACTTATTTAAGAAAATCTGCATGACCGCCCACTCACTCCCAATGAATCTGGGCATCTCAGAGAAATAAAAGCCAATATACAAACAATAAAAAAACCAATATCCCCTATCCCCATGGAGACAATAATCAATCAAACAAGCCACTTGATGGGTTCCATCCCACTTTGCATTCTTTAAGTCTGTTGGAAAAACCAGGTTTTCAGGGCCTTGTGAAAGAGTGTCAAAGTGGAGTTCACTTCTGCTACAATTAGATTCCATCCATAACTGAGGGTTGTCCTTAAACCGAAACATTCTTAGCCCGAGGACTTGCTGTATTGAAATGGAGATGACATCACCAATGAATTTCTTTGGGTATTTACGGGCCACCTTTTCCAACAGCCTATTTTTACAGAAAGAGCTAGGAAACAGTCTTCCCTGGTAGCAAGGACCGGTTATCTATCATTTCACTGATTACCGTATTTTTTGGTCTATAAGACACACTCTCCCCCTGCCCCCCCCCCAAAATGGGTGGAAATGTCTGTGCATCTTATAGAGCGAATGTTGATGAAGCCCCACCCACCTGCTGCCCCCCACCTGCCTACCTCTGCCTCCCAGCAATTTCCCTCCTTGCAGCAAACAGCAAACAGCCTGGTCAACTTCAGCACAGCTCGATTTAGCATGAGCAGCTGATTGGCGGTTGGATCAGCCTCCTGGAATACTGCCCCTCAACTGTTTCAGGCTGCAGGGATCGCCGGCGCCCATTGCCACTGCCGCTGCTCATTGCTGTCACCTATCGCTGCCTCCATGTGCCCCATTTTCGACCTCTGCGCGTCCTCTTTTCGGCCTGTTCCACTCAGTGGAAATCCCCATTGCCTGGAATGGGCCGAAAATGGGATGCGCAGAGGCTGAAAATGGGATGCGCAGAGGCCAAAAATGGGGCACATGGAGGCCAAAAATGGGGTGCGTGGAGGCAGCGATAGGTGGCGGCGGCAATGGGCAGCGATGGCAGTGATGGGCGACAGCAATCCCCGCAGCCTTGGAACAGTTGATGAGCAGTATTCCAGGATCCCAACCGCCAATCAGCTGCTCATGCTAAATCGGGCTGTGCTGAGGTTGACCAGGCTGTTTGCTATTTGCTGCAAGGAGGCAAATTGCTGGGACGCAGAGGCAGATTTCACCCCCTTGTTTTCCTCCTCTAAAGCTAATGTGCATCTTATAGTCCGGAGCATCTTATAGTCTGAAAAATACGGTACATTGTGACTGTTGTGGTTTTGATTATAGCAATAGCATTAAGACTTATATACCATTTTATAGTGCTTTACAGCCCTCTCTAAGCAGTTTACAGAGTCAGCCTATTGCCCCCCAACAATCTGGGTCCTCATTTTACCCACCTCGGAAGGACGGAAGGCCGAGTCAACCTTGAATTATGATTTAGAAACATTAAGTTGCCTTTGAAAATAGAAGCCAACCTTCTCTAATGAAGTGCCATCCATATCTCAGGTGTTTGGCTTCTAACTCCCAGAATTCCTAGCTAGCACTAATGGCTGGGGAACTCCGAATTGCTATTCTAATACGCTGTTTCCCTGAAAATACGACCTGCCCCAAAAGTAAGTCCTAGCTTGATTTTCACACATGCACCCAATATAAGCCCTACCCTGCAAAATAAACCCTAATTAAGACCCCACCCACTCCAGAGTGCACAGGTAAAAATTAAGCTAGGGTGGGGATTGGGGTGGGTGGGGTGGAGCTGCCCTACAACTTACCTTTGGACAGTTGTAGTCAGGCCTCGCTCACCCCAATACTTACCTTGTCAGCCCATTTCTTCTGCAGCTGGGAAGGCTGGCAAGACTTTCCTGAAGGCCTCTGCAGCTGATAACAGAACTCTGGATTGATCCAGAACTTGGTTATCGGCTGCAGAGGCCTTCAGGAAAGTCTTGTCATCTGCAGAAGAAAAAGGTCCTGAAGGCCTCTGACAGCAAAAGGCAACACGCACAAGTGAGGTTAGTCAGTGGATGACATCCCCTGAAAATAAGACCTGGTGCCTTTTTTGGTGACAAAAAGAATATAAGACAGGGTCTTTTTTTCGGGGAAACACGGTAGTTGGACAACACAGATAGTCCTCGACTTACAACCACAGCTGAGATCAAGAATTTCCATTGTGAAGCAGGACAATTATTAGGTGAGTCATATACTATTTTACAACCTTTTTTTGCCATGGTTACATGAATCATTGCAATTGTTAAATGAATCATGCAGTCCTTCAGAATCTGGCCTCTCCCATTGACCCTGCTTGTGGGAAGCCAACGGGAAGGTCACAATGGAGATCATGTAACCCTGGGACAGTGCAAATGTTTCTAAATACATGCTGGTTGCCAAGAGTCTGACTTTCGATCACAGGACCAGTCGCAGTAAGTAATTTTTTTTTCACTCCCATGGTAACTTTGAGCAGTCACTAAACAAATGGTTGCAAGTTGAGGACTGCTCTCTTTTAAATCACTGTAATTGTTTAAATAAAGAGTGGCTTTAAATAAAGAGTGGTGAGATATATTAATCTCAGTAATTTAAAGCAGGGGTCTCTTTAAGCCTGGAGGACTTCAACTCCCAGCTTTGCTGGCTGGGGAATTTTGGAAGTTGAAGTGCGACAGGCTTAAAGTTGCCAAGTATAGAGACCCTTGTTTTAAAGGGAGGAAAAAGGCCTGAAAATGCAGAACAGACTGAAGAATATTGCCCCAGTTTTAAAAAACTCAGTTAAAAGAAGAGCAGTGTCATATTAAAAGCAGCTTACCTGTTCTACCCAGAACAAGATTTTAGGACAGAGCTAAAAAAAAAAAAAAAAAACAGAACTGCCAAATATATCTCTCAAAGAAGAAAGCTCCTGCAATTTGGATCAACCATCTCAAAGGCTGACTTACACTCTTATTAACTCAGTTAATACTTGGAAGTCTCTTGAGCATGAACCATCCTTGAACAATACAGTTCCCGGCTTGTAAGGAGACATGTTCCAAACACAACAGCGTGCACTATGGCAAGGGTTCCTAAACTCGGCAACTTGAAGACTTGTGGGAGTTGAAGTCCAAAAGTCTTAAAGTTGCCAAGTCTGGAGACCTCTGCACTATGGTATCTCCTCCACTTAGGCTATATCGTTGGTTAGAACTCCGAACCCACCAGGCTGTCATTGTTATTCTTCACTTCTCTTACCTGAACTTTGAGATGACACACATGAACTTGGGAGCTCCTGTGCAGTCAAACTGGTTTTTCTCCTCTGCTCTTGAAGTTCCAGCTCTCTTTGCAAAGCATCCTGGATCTCCTGGTCAATCATAATGGACGTCCGGGGCCGCCATGTCTTCACAGTATACAGCTCCTCCCGTGGAGCTGGCTTCTGAGGTTTATGCTCTTTCCCCTGGAGGCTTTGGGGTCCCTGATCTTCAGGAAAAGAGAACTGGAGCTTGCGAACCGGAATGGCCAAATGTTGCTTCTTTAACACGAACTTGTCTCTTGGAGCTTTCAAATCTTGGCTACAAGGAAGACATCGGCTAGGGAAATCCATCTTTGGGGAAGAAGCAGTGGAGCAAGTTTTTAAGGGTGGCTCATTTCCTGGGGTTTTCTTGCCCAAAATTGGCATTGCAGAGGGCCGATGGATCTCCGAGCTCCAGTTCACATTCTGGCTTGCAGTTCCCTCTCTGGGTAGGTCCACATTGCAACAGAGTGTTGCAGAGTCTCCTTGGGGAGTCTCCAGCAGCTCCTCTTGTTTCTTTGGTTTGCACAGAGAAGGCAGGGGAGCCTCTTCCTCCTCTCGCTCAAAAATTTTCCGACGTTCTGCAAGCTCTTGGCGAAGTCCTCGGTCATACATTCCCAGCAGCCTCCCTTCCTTTTGCAGGTCCTCCTCACGCTTGGCTTCCTGCTCAATCTCCCTCTGGACATAAAAGGAAATGAGAGGCTTATCTTTCCCTTTCCTGGAGGAAGCTGGAGAAGAGACTGGGGAGGAGAGGAGCCGCTTAGATCGGATCTCCACCAGATCATCTCTGGTACTGATCCGCTGGATGCCCCTCTCCTTCCAAAGGTTCTCTTCCCTCTCCATGGCCAATCTGATTTCCCGCTCAATGGGGGTCTCGTTCCTAAATTCTGGCTCTTTTGCAGGATCTTGGCCTTGGGCCAGAGGATTTCCTGATTCTTTCTTGAATGTCCTCTCATTCACATTCCCCGTGCTCATATCAACCTCCAAGTCAGAGGGCATCTTTTCTGCAGAAAGGGACGTACTCCCTAAATAAGAACTGGCTTCTCTTTGGGGGAGAATGAGAAGGTCTTCTCCTATTAAGTTTTCTCTCAATTGGCTATACTCGTCTAATTCTTTTTCATTCCTTGGCATTTCAGGATACTGAGATTCTTTGCTCCCATAGGCATGGCTTGTTGCCTTCAGTTCCCTCGGAGAAGGAACGTGTCTCTTGGGTTCCAACAACATCTTTGGATTAGTCTTTTCCAGTGTGAGAAACTGCTGTCGGGCAGCAGCAAAATTTATCTGTTCTCTGTCTATGTTCTCAGGATTGACAGGGATGATTGTCCAATCTGGGGAATGATTGTCAAAACAAAGAGCAAAGCTAGTGGGGTTGTTCTTTCTGGCTTCTCTTGTAACCTTGCCAAGAGAGGACGTGTCGATGGCTTCCAGCTCATTCATAGAGCTCCATTTTTCTGCCATTGTGTTGCTTTTTCTCACAACTTGTCTCCTGATAACCTCTTGCCGTTCATCTTCCAGTTCTTTGGCTATTTCTGGTGAGACATTCTTGGAGGGAATCTTATACTGCAACTCCTCCTCATCTTCTTCATAGAGTCTGGAAGGTTTCTTCTCTCCTTTATAAGCCCGGATGTCATAGTGTGAGCCAGATCTGAGCACTTCCAACTTGGATTCTCTGTCTGGGGGTGGCATCCAATGATCTGTCTTTCCATTTATAGATTTGGTTATGCACGGGGATTGATCTTCTGCGGGATCTAACATCTTCCATCCATTTTCAACCTTCAACTCAGGTTGAACCAAGTCAAGAATCTCACCTTCTTTGTCTTCAGGTCTCATTTCTTGTTGTAAGACTACTTCTTGACTACTGTGCTCATGTTGATCTTCGTAACTGAGCTCTATATTCTGGGGGGTATTGAAGAGAATATCTCTGGTGCTGGACTTCATTTTTGGAAGAGAGATTTCATAGATGTTGTCTTGAGTTTGTGGAAGATGTTCCTTGGTGATAGGGATCTCTTGGGTCATCCAGTTTTCTTGAGAAATATTTGCATCAACAACTGGGCTTTGTACATTCTGAAGGACAAGAGAGGACATTTAGATAAATAACATTTCTTAATATACATTACACAAAACAGTGCTTAAGACATTGAACTGAAATTGGGAAGACTCAAGTTCAACTCCGCATTAAACATAGAATTCCCTAGGTGATTTTGGACCTGCTTCTCCTCCCCTCCCCTCTTCTCAAATTACCTCATAGGATTGTGTGGTAGAGATATAGTAACCATATGGTAGATATGGTTTCAGGATTAAATCTTAGAAAGTGGATCTCTTTCACTAGAAATTAATGAGTCCTTTTGTGCAGAGCAGAGAATTTATGGGTATATACATATTAAAACTTCCTCCACCCCCTAGCCAGTGACCTGTCCCCCACCCTCTTTCTCTGTGTATTAGACCACATGACTGCCACTGGCTTATAAAAAAATAAAATATCCACAGTATAATAGTATAATAATAATTACAATGTAATCAGCATGTATCTTTAATTTAGAACCAGAACAACATATAAATACTTGTTATGCTTTCCTAATTGGTTCCAAGGACCCTTTGGAAGAATTCCTTCTTGACCTCCTGCTGGAAAGTAAGTTTAGGCTTATTAAGGAATCCTCATATTAAATTTTTAAAGCCTTCTTGTTCCTTTCCACCAAAGGGTTTAGACCAATTTATAAGAATGAAATTGTTCTTACGGTAACACCATGGAGTAGAGGAGAAAGGCAAATTCTACGAAGGATTTTATGGCTAAGTAGTAACACTAACTTCTAATGCCACCTTGGACATCCAGAGCAATGAACAAATGACCTTTTGTGATTGATTCTTCATCTTCTTAGTGACCAGAAAAAGTACAAACACCACAGATTTCTTCAAAGGGAAGGGAACAGTGGCGAGATACAATTTTTTTTACTACCGGTTCAGTAGGCATGGCTTGGTGGGTATGGTGTGGCTTGGTGGGCGTGGCTTGGTGGGCGTGGCAGGGGAAGGTTACTGCAAAATTCCATTCCCTCCCCACCCCACTAACCTGCTTTTCAGCTCCGTTCTCCTGTGCAGGGCAACCAAAGAAGACCCAACCAATCAGCTGGGACTTGGGAGACAGAGAATAGATAGGGGCGGGGCCAGTCAGAGGTGGGATTTGCCGGTTCTCTGAACTACTCAAAATTTCCGCTATCAGTTCTCCAGAACTGGTCATAACCTGCTGAATACCACCTCTGGAAGGAAAACACAGGGATTTCCAAACATTGTGGTACCCTGAGCATCTGCACCAGTGATGGCGATCCTATGACATGTGTGTCAAAGCTGACCCGTCACAATGTTTGGGTGACACGCCAGCATTCACCACCACCCAACATACTCAAAAATGCCCCCCTTTCCTGTGTGATTTTCAGAGGCTGTGGAGGCTGTGTGAGAATGGGTATTCTGTCACATAGACCCTGTGATCTCACCTGGGTCTCCAGAGTCTCCCAAAAGGATTTTGTTTTACTTATATTTCATTTTTGTAATTATCTGACATTTCCTTATATAATACATAACACCACACATAATTGAATTGTATTTTTTTAAATAAATGAATAGGTGAAGAATTGTTTCTCTTTTGTTGAGGGGAAGGTGTCACACTAGCAGACTCAAGTTAAGCATTTGCTGAATTTTTGACATGCTGCCATCACTACCCTACATTGAGAAAGTATTTGTATGAATAAAGTTAATGGGTTAAGAGTTGGACAAGAAACAGAATAGCATACGATAGAATAATATACAATAGAATAACAGGGTCGGAAAGGTCTTAAAGGTCTTTATAGCAGGAGACCAGAGGTGGTATTCAGCAGGTTCTGACCAGTTCTGGACAAACGGTAATGGAAATTTTGAGTAGTTCAGAGAACTGGCAAATACCACTTCTGACTGGACCCGCCCCTATCTATTCTCTGCCTCCCGAGTCCCTGGCTGGGTCTTCTTTGGTTTCCCTGCACAGGAGAACGGAGCTGAAAAGCAGGTTAGTGGGGTGAGGAGGGAATGGGGATTTTGCAGTAACCTTCCCCCAGGAGTGGGGAGGCAATGGAGATATTGCAGTATCCTTCCCCTGCCACGCCCACCAAGCCAAGTCACGCCCACCAAGCCAAGTGACGCCCACCAAGCCACACCCACAGAACCAGTAACAAAAAAATTTGAATCCCACCACTGCAGGAGACCCTATACCATTCTGGACAAATGGCTGTCCAATCTCTTCTTAAAAACCTCCAATAATAGAAGAAAACTGTTCCACTGATTGATTGTTCTCACTGTCAGGAAATTTCTCCTGAGTTTTAGGTTGGATCTCTCTGTGATAAGCTTCCATCTGTTACTTCTTGTCCTGCTTTCAGGTGCTTTGGAGAACAGATCAACCCACTTTTCTCTGTGACATCCCCTCAAATTCTGGAAGACTATCATGTCACCCCCTAGTCCTTCTGTTAGACCAAACATATGTAATTCCCGCAACCGTTCATTGTACGATTTAGCCTCCAGAGCCCTTGTCATCTTTGACCTATATGTTGAGGCCTTTAATAATGCCTATCCCATTATTATCCCAATGTCCCAGGGACTCCTCAATTCTGCAGTCTTGTTGTGAATTTGTGCAGGCAAGGTTGGGCAAAATTTTGACAGGGCTTCTATTTTACCTGCATAAACTTAATCAGGTTTTGGAAAACGAATGCAATTTGTCACCCCTTGCTCAAGCTGCCATTCTTTCTTTACATGTCTTGATTTGTTCCTGGGGTGAAGAGGTGTCTGCCATTGAAATTGAGGCCTAAGATGATGTCTGTTTTGGACAAAATTCTGCAAAGCTTTAAACAAAAGACACTAATATCCCAGGATGCATGGCCCAGCCAAGGTGGCTACTCTGTGATAAAAGATGAGTAACTATTACCCTCTACTGGATGAATCAAGAGTTTCAATTTATGTTGAATAGGTGAGAGAAACAACAAAACCTGCAAAAACAAACATTTATTTTTACACAATCCACCATTAGCAGAATCTGAGCTTATTTTTTAAAGATTGTGTAATCAGAATGGAGGTTTTTGGCACCATGACACAGTATTAGTTTTGCAAGCATGAGGGGCATAGCAACAAAAAAATATGTGTGGTAAATTGTTTCACAGCAAGAAAATGGTAGTCCTTGACTTATGATGGCAATTGACCCCAAAATTTATGTTGCTGTGAGTTTTGCCCCATTTTACAACCTTTCTTGACACAGTTGTTAAGTGAATCATTGCAATTGTTAGGCTAGCAACCTGATCATTAAGTGAATCTGGTTTCCTCATTAATTTTGCTTGTCAGAGGGCCACCAAAAGGGATCATATGACCCTAGGACACCACAACCGTCATAAATACAAACCAGTTGCCAAGCATCTGTATTTTGATCACATGCCCATGGGGATGTTGCAAACTTTGTAAGTGTGAAAAACAATCATATGTCACTTTTTTCAATGTCATTGTAACTTCGAATCGCCACTAAACGAACTGTTGTAAGTTGAGGACTACCTGAACTTTAAACCCAAAGGTCATGCAGCTTCCAATTAAACTCCATTCCTCAGTCTTGGATATTCAACAATTGGGTAAAGATACTCTAACGATGGATGATTTCAGCAAGAAGAAATCTGCTAGTTTCATTTTTCATTCTTTAACAGCAACAACAGCAACAACAGCAAAAAAGGAATCTGTATTGAAGGGGGCGAAAAACTGGGCATGAACTATTATTTCACTATTATTTCACTACTAATATTATTTCACCATCAATAAATAATATTATTTCACTATTAGTGAAATAAATATCACTAACACATATAGACTTCTTTTTTCTGCCTTTGAATCAATCTTGATTCAATCTTGATTCGTGGTTGAGCACCGGGATAAGTCCCTGCAGTTTTTCTGACCATATTTTTCAAAAGTGGCTTCTCACTGCTTGCTTCTTCCTAGGACTGAGAAAGAGTGACTGGCCCAAGGTCACCCAGTTGACTTGATCAGTGGTGATTCAAATTTTTTTCCTACCAGTTCTGTGGGCATGGCTTGGTGGGCATGGCAGGGGAAGGATACTGTAAAATCTCCAGTCAGAGATGGTATTTGCCGGTTCTCTGAACTACTCAAAATTTTCACTACCGGTTCTCCAGAACTGGTCAGAACCTGCTGAATACCATCTCTGGACTTGATGCCCAAAACAAGATTAGAACTCAGGTTCAAAGTCCAGCACTTTCACCTGTTCATCAAACTGGTTCTTGGGTTGAGGGCGAGGGACTGGCCCAAACTCACCCAGGTGGCTGTCTGTCTATATCGGGACTAAGACTGACAGTTTCTCAGCTTTTAGCTCTGTGCTTTTAAACAACTTTAACCACCACACCAAATATGCTTTTGTATTGAATCTACAGCTTTGCACTAGTTATTTACTATGCATGCAGGACAGTGACATGTGCCTTCTAGGTGCACCTATGAAAAGAAGCCAAGAGGGTTTCTTTTGTACCTGCAAAACAAGAGGCAGTCATAGGATGAAGCTGTTAAAAACATAAATCTGGTTGTAGACTTCCTGACTGAAGCACATGAGAATTTTGAAGCACAATGTTACCATTCTATGATGCACTAGTCAAATCTCACCTTGAGGACAATTCTGGATACCCTTGCTTAATGCACAGTTTGACAATCTGGTTTTACAGAATAACAGAATTCTGTTTGACAATCTGGCTTTACAGAATAACAGAATTTACAGAGTTGGAAGGGACCTTGGAGGTCTTCTAGTCCAACCCCCTGCTCAAGCAGGAGGCCCCATAGTATTTCAGGCAAATGGCTGTCCAGTCTCTTTTTAAAAGCCCCCAATGGTGTAGCACCCACAACTTCTGAAAGCAAGCAGCCCACTGGTTTATGGTTCTCTCACTATCAGGAAATTTCTCCTTAGTTCTAGGTTGCTTCTCTCCTTGTTTAATTTCCATCCATTGCTTTTTGTCTTGCCTTCTGGTGCTTTGGAAAACAAGCTGAGCTGTTCTTCGTGGCAGCCCCTCAAATATTGGAACACTGCTATCATGTCAGCCCTAGTCCTTCTGTTAGACTAGATATACCCAATTGTTTTGGGTATGTCTTTTTCAAGTGTGTTTATTAAATGCCTTTATGTCTCTATTAAACAGCTTTCCTCCCCCAATTCAGATTATATCATTTAGATCTGCGTCATGCTGTTTCTTTCCATTTAAATTTAAGTTGTACATTTGTGGAAAAAAACTAATATGCAAAATACAAAAAAAAGCACCCTATTGTTTCCTTGGAGCCCTTCTTCCAAAGGAAATCAAACCTAGAAGATATGTTCCCTCTGGAGAGCATTTCAGGACCCACAGTCCAGTGGAGCTAGTAATTCTGGTTTTGGAAATGGGATCAAATTTCTTTGCAAAGGAAGAAAAATTAGACCAGAAAAAAACCAGCAGCCCAGCTCCAAGTTGGAGAGCTGTCAGATTTTTTCTTCTTTCCATTTCTCATTTTTGCAATCTTAAATTTCATTTTTTTCCTGCATCAACCTGAGAATTAAAAAAAAAGTTTGCAGGTACATTCGCACATATTTTAGTATGCACATCTCCTACCCTGCTCAAAGTTTTTGCAAGTGAGCACTTTTCCCAGTGTTCTTCACTAACATGTGTACTTTGCAAACTATAATTTATCTTGTTATCTTTAAAAAAGAACCATATTGCAAAACTCAGATTGCTGCAAATTCTTGCACCAAATTCTTGCACTGAAAATAAAATGTGGTGAACTAAGAATTTCACTTCCATCCCAGTGCCAGGTATAATTCAAGCTGATTTTGCAAATCTTAACACAACAACACAGAGACAAACTTTGATGTCTCAAAGTAGCATTGACATCAGCAAAGGGATACCAGAGGTACTAAGGGTCATTTTGAATCTATTTCTTAGTATCTGCCAGACTTCCTGATTTACGTAGCCTAAAGGGAAGTTTCTTTTAATTAAAAGAAAAAGAGCATCTTCAGCCTCCAGTATATATGTCTCTATATATTGTTTCCAAGATTGCCTCTGGAGACTTCATAAACTCCACTGAGATGCTCGGGATTAAATATGACACGTCAGTGCAGTCGACAACTTCATTTGAAAGCGCATTCACTAGAAAATAATAATAATAATAAAGGATTAGGGGAATTGAAATCCGTCCTCAAATTGGAAGAAGTTAACATCCCTTACTGGCCACTTTCAACCTAGGGGAGAACTAATTCAATACACCTTCTGTTCTGAGCTGAAGGGATTGGAGCCCCTAACCCCTCTGCCAAATTTCTGGGTTCAAGACCAACTTCCTCAGGGCCTTGCCCAGATTTATCGCCTCCCCAGACTACTGAATGACCCCAAATGAACCCAACTCAATCCCATTCTTCATTACGTTACCTGCAGATGCTGAAGATGGTGCCTGTTGTGTGAACAATCCCATAATGACAACAGAGGGACGACTGAGTTTGACTGTGATGTGGGGGAAGGGGGAATCTGATGCCCAGAAGGTATATTTTGGCTGCTGCCTCCCCACCCCCCACCACTACATAGCTCAGTTTGTTCAGACTTCAAGCCAGATGCTTTCCTTCGCACCCCCAGGGAGCAGAGAGATGTTTCAGGCGGATATAGGGTGGGGAGAACAAAGTGCAAGAGACTGCCGTTATCTGAGTCACAAGTTCTCTCCCCAGGAGAACAAGCTGGCCTTGTTTAATTCTCACCTCGCAGTGGGATTCGCATCTATTGTGCGCTACCAGGTGTTTGGTATCTAATGCTGCCTTGTTTCTTTTCCTCGAATGCTCAGCTCCGAGGCTTCTGTGCTAAAGGAATTGCTCAAGAATCTCCACTCTGCAGGGAAAGTGAGATGGTGCGCGAACTATTGGTTGTGGTTTAACCCAGTTGTTGTTTTTTTAAAAAAAACAAGCTGCTGTCACTGGATTCACACAACTCTCTTCTCTGCATTCTCCCCACTAATTTTTGCTAGTTATTTTATTCCTTTGCTGTTGTTGGGGAGTTTAAATCCCTTAGAAATATGTTAAGAAACAAACAAACAAAAAGAGCCACAAAGCCAAACAGTACAAAATGCTCATTTGCCTTGATGAAGGGAGGTACCCAAAATTGTTCCACTGCCTGTTTTCTTCTTCTTTTATGCCTAATTTCATTTTTGGGTGGACCTCTTGACACACATCCTTCCTTATGATGCCGGGGCCTTGCTACCTCCCACATCCTAATATATTAAAATGCACTTTGAATTAATTGCCTGAAATTCTGCTTAGTTGAGTTAGTTATTTATTTAGTTGAGCAGCTATTTCTTGGCTTTTCCGAGAGCGGGAAGGAAATTTTGTTCCATGTCCCTCCCCACAAGGTAAAGCTGAAGTAGCAACTCAGGAATTCCTGTCCACACCCTCAGCCCCTCCCCACTGTCCCCAGGTATTTCCCCTCCCCCTTTTGCCAAATTCTTCAAGTTGTACTCATTCCACCCGCAGTTTGTTCAGTCTTCTCAGCCTGACCTTTGGCCATAGCCAAGATAGATATTTATGACCTCTCTTCAGCTTATCGTGCCTAGGAGTCAAAAGTCCACCCAAAGAGGGTTTTTGCTATTGCAGAAATGCCAGTCAGGCATTAGCTTATAGCTGGTATCAATATGAAATATGCCTCCTCCTCCCTCTTCCCGTTGCTCAGGCTGCTATTTCAGAGTTTGGAGAATGCAGTTGCTCAGAAAATTCAAAACAAACTCAGGTTAAGACAGTCTGGGGTTGGATAAGAATGAACTGAGAGGTTGCTAGAAGCTCCCCTCCCTACACATATACACTGTCCTCTTTTTCCCCACAATAGACATTTCCTTCCTTCCTCGCTGCCCAGGTAGGAAAGGTAATAAAAAATTGAGAAGACATCTGTAAATCATTGGCTCTGTGGTTGACAAGTAAAGTGCCTCCTAAATCAGGTTGGAATGAAACCTGGCCCTTTCATGCTTCAAAGTAAACTTCCCTTGCATACTTCTCAGTGTCTCTGCTATAACCCATGTCTGAACTATAATCCAGAAATTTAAAGAGCTCCAAAATGGTCAACGTTCTTGTCCTACACCCCCGTTTTCAATATTTTCAACTTTCGACCTCAATTGGGGCCAGAATTGCTAAGCAAGGCAATTGTTAAGTGAGTCCCGCCCAACGGTATGACCTTTCTTGCCAGAGTTGTTTAGCAAATCACCTTCACTTGTTAAATCAGGGGTGTCAAACTTGATTTCATTGAGGGTCGCATCAGGATTGTGTTTGATCTCAGGGGCCAGGGTGGGCGTGGCCAGGGTGGGAGTGGCCAGCTTGACATCACTTGTGTTGGGGGACGCCTGTGGTGGCCCAAGAGCTCTACCAAGGAAAATGGGCTCCTGAGTACTGTTTTCAGCCCTGCAGCCCTCTGCCAGCGAAAACAGAGCTTGGGTGGGCCATGCATGTCCCCCGAGGCCCGTTTTCAGCCACGGCGGCCTCCTGCAGCCTTCTGCCAGTGAAAATAGAGCTTGAATGGGTCATGGGTGTCCCCCCAGGTCCGTTTTCAGCCACGATAGCTTCCTGCAGCTTTCTGCCAGCGAAAACAGAACTCCATTTTCACTGGCAGAGGGCTACAGGAGGCCGTCTCAGCCGAAAATGGCAGAGGCATTGCATGCCAGACCATTTTTGCTGGCAGAGGCATTGCATGCCAGATCTTCGCTGTTTCCAGGGTGGCCCCACAGGCCAGATCTAAGCACCCTGCGGGCCAGATTCAGCCCCCAGGCCTTGAATTTGAGACTCCTGTGTTAAGTGAATCATGTGGTGATTAAGCAAATCTGCCTCCCGCGCTGACTTTGCTTGCTGGAAATCACAGGACACCAGGATGCTCCAACCATCGTAAATGCATGCCAACTGTCGAGTGCCCGAATTTTGATCACATGGCTGTGGGGGTGCTTGCGATGGTTGTAAGTGCGAGGACCAGGTGTAAGTCAATTTTTTCAGCGCTGTGGTAACTTTGGTCATTAAATGAATGGTTGTAAGTTGAGGACCACTGAGAAGATCAAATGCTCTCCCCCCCCCTGGTTTTTGATTCCAGCAACTGGTCCTCAAAAGGTACACTGCCTCTGAGTTTAGCGGCTCCACCCTTTGGGGAAAACAGATTGGGAGGGGCATTTTATATCAGGAAAACAGAACGGAGGAGCCAGGCTGATCTCTTCCCAAAAGAATGTATCTCCACCATGCAAAAATAAAAGATTCTGCCTTTTCATCTTCAGGTTTCAGTGAATTAGCATCAGAAGAACAAAGACTATCCTGTTGGGTCATCCAAAGAAAGCTACTTATGTCTTCCTTGAAGCACATTAGCAATTCATTTGGAGTCCTGCCCTAAATAGTTTGAGCATTATTGTTAACTTGTTATATGTCAGCACAGCTTGTATTGCTGACTCAAAGTGGATGTCTAGCTTGGAAAACCAGATGCTGAGGAAAAGAAAAGGGAAGATCCATTGCTTATCCACCTTGTGTCTTGGCATCTTGGAAAGTGGAAAGTAGACTTGAGGGGCTGCCACAAAGTAGAAGGGGTCAACCTATTTTCCAAAAGCAGAGCTCTCCAACCTTGGCAACTTGAAGACTTGTGGACTTCAATGCCCAGAATTCCTCAGCCAGCTGGCTGAGGAATTCTGGGAGTTGTAGTCCACAAGTCTTCAAGTTGCCAAGGTTGGAGACCCCTGCTCCAAAGCACCTGAAGACAGCACAAGATGCAACTGATGGAAATTAATCAAGGAGAGAAGCAACCTACAGTAGAACGAAGGAGAAATTTCCTGACAGTTAGAATAATCAACCAGTGGAATGACTTGCCTCCAGAAGTCGTGAATGCTCCAATACTGGAAGCTTTTAAGAAGAGATTGGGCAGCCATTTGTCTGAAGTGGTATAGAGCAGGGGTCTCCAACTTTGGCAACTTTAAGACTTGTGGACTTCAACTCCCAGAATTCCTCAGCTCTTCTGGTATAGACACAGGTGTCAAACTCATCGTGTCACGTTGCCATCATGTGATGTTTCACAACGTGTTCCCCATTCGTGGAGCTGGGGTGGGTGTGGCCTGTGCGTGATGCATTCGGCCCACGGGCCGCTAGTTTGACACCCCTAGGGTTTCCTGCCTGAGCAAGGGGTTGGACTAGAAGACCTCCAAGGTCCCTTCCAACTCTGTTATTCTGTTAATGATAGATCCACTTTGCTGCCAAATCCAAAGTGGTCAACAATGGTGCCTCCATATTCAGAAGCAATTTATTCCAATATTCTATCTTTACATGATATCTATGAAATACATTTCCACCAAAGGGTAAAAAGTATCATCTTAAATTATTTCAAAAATAATTGAAGATTGTTCTATTGAAGATTGTTCTATTAATGAAGATTTTTCTATTAACGGCTTAATCATGAAGATTGTTCCATTAATGCCTTAATCACTATGGCCTCCAGATGCAGTCTATCTCTGAATTATAGAAGCTGGGATGAAGAACTCTTTCCTCCATATTCTGAGTTTCTACTGATTGAACCTGGATCCTTTTGCAGAGGCTGCTGGAAAAAGGATGCTGGGATAAATAATTTGGGGCACATTGATTGAATCTAGCAGAGACCTTTATACAGTGGTGGGATTTAAATTTTTTTACTACTGGTTCTGTGGGCGTGGCTTGGTGGACGTGGCAAGGGAAGGATACTGCAAAATTCCCATTCCCTCCCCATCCCACTAACCTGCTTTCCAGCTCCGTTCTCCTGTGCAGGGCAACCAAAGAAGACCCAGCCGATCAGCTGGGACTCAGGAGGCAGAGAATAGATGGGGGCAAGGTGGTATTCCAAACTACTCAAAATTTCCACTACCAGTTCTCCAGAACTGGTCAGAATCTGCTGAATACCACCTCTGCCTTTATACAAGTCTTGTTTAGTTTCCTTCCTTATTTGCCCGGTTTTCCATTTCTTTCCTGACATTTTGCTTAGAAATTAACACACCAACCCGAAAAAAAGCTCTATAAGAAGAACGCTTGTTCTCTCTTGTTCTAGAGAGAAATAATGGATTAAAGTTACATCACCAGTGTTCTCAGAGTACACTCAAAATAGTCAACTGTTTTTTAATGTGTAACACATAAAAGCAGTTGCACATTTCAACATCCACAGAAGTGATGGACTTCCTGTCATTGGATGTATTGTGTTCCCTCAGAGACTAGATCAATGTTTTTTTTCAACCTTGGCAATTTTAAGAACATGTGGACTTCAACTCCCAGAATTCCTCAGCCAGCATTCCACCTGGGGAATTCTGGGAGTTGAAGTCCACACACCTTAAAATTGCCAAGGTTGAAAAACACTGGCGCTAGACAGCCAGTGGATTTGGATATTAGAACTAAGCAAAGGTTGGATTCTGTGGCCTAAATGGCTCTTTCTAACTCTTGTGATTCTGATTCTAGAGTCTGTCTGTCTGTCTGTCCGTCTGTCCGTCCATCCATCCATCCATCTAACTATCATCACATTTTTAAACCACCCATCTCCCTCATGGAGAGACACTTCAAATATCTTTCAGTTTTTCCTGTACCTTACCGAGTAGTAGTTTGCTTCCAGAAAGTCACAATAAAAAGAGATCCAAAGATTTTAGGAATACAAATCTACCTGTTACTAGGATTAAGTAATTATTTGGTTCCCCTCATTTTCACCATCCTCATTAATATGTTTAAAGATTGCATTAACATTTCTCGAAACTCAGATTCCTCTATGCAATTCTGCACGATATTCACCTGTTAAAACCAAGTTCTATATTATGCTTGCTCGCCGTTTTTTGTAAATACTGTATGTACATTCACTTCTATTATTTTCCATCATTATTATTAATCAAATGCCTTGCAAACTTGGCAGAGCTGTGAATTTCAAACCATAGTTAAATTTCATCTGAGTTTAGAAAGGAAATTGGGTAAGTTTGCCCTCAAACACCTTCTAACCTAATTTATCTCGCACTCTTGGCTGATACCACATTCTAAGGTTGTTCGGGGACCTGATTCTGGAATCAGAAGCCATGCTCAAAATTGGGCTATCTTTGCCCTCTTAGTTCCTCCATACAATCCCACAGTTGAGCAAACCCTTCCCATGTCCCCAAGGACTCACCTGCACAGGATCCCAGAGACCCATGTCTGAATTTGCACAGGTAGCGTCCCAAATCCATGCCTAGTACAGGCAGAACCAAAAATGTTGGCCTGCCCCAGCCTTCTGAGTCCAGACCAACGTTTCCCAATTTGAATGCCTGTCTGCTGTGGGAGGCCTGCTGAGGGGCATCTGATCGGAGAGGTATTTGCAAGTTTGAGCTGCGCTGGCAGTTTTGAACAAATGGGAGGGGCAGAGACACTACTTAGTCTGTGGGCTGTGTCACACTGATAAGCTTTCTCCACCAGGATCTCACCCACCCACACGCACACACACACACTCTGACACACACATACAAATTCCTAGAACTTGAAACAGCAGGGATACAATTAATTTCAGGCCAAAGTGTGCCCCCTTCCCTCAGTTTGCCACCTGTTAAAACATTCCTACTGATTTTTCAAGAAAGAAAGTCAACACTGGGAAAACAACAAAGAAGGAAATTAACCAAGCCTCCCACTGCCCCACAGCCCTAAATTCCTATCCTGAACCTGCCGTAAGATAGATATTAATTATCTGAGGTCACGTTCGGGTTGCATTTGTTCAGTAATTACCCCTGTCTAAAAAAAACAACCACTTTTGTAAAACCAGAGAACTGCATGAAAATTAAAGGTAAGGATGGTTCATTTTAATCCCGGCCGGATTCCAGAGATGACATGTTTTTTCAAAGCACTGTGCAAAGTCCTATCTGTTTCAGCAGACTTTTGTGAGGATTTAATTAACCCTTTTGCGTTTTGAGAAGTCTTTACAGTTCTTGTAGTTTCCTCTCTGTTTCTGGATTTGTTTTGCCTGTTTTCTGATGGTTTTGAACTGCTGTGTCAATTGGGAAACTGTTCTGCAATTGTCATCTCAAGAAGCCTGGGAAATGAGACTTTAATTTTTTTTAAAAAAATAAATCTATGTGTGTCTTTTTATGTGTGTCTGTATTGATGAATTTCGGTCATACCCATTTGGCACTGAAATACCCACCTAAACAATTAGTTTAGGATGGTTAAACTAATTGTTATATCTTTGCTTTGGGATTTTAAGAGATTAGATAAAGGATGGAGCTCATTGCAGGTTGTCCTTGACTTACAACCATTCGTTTAGCAATGGTACAAAGTTACAACAGCACTGAAAAAAGTGACTTACAACTGATCCTCACACTTATGATTGTCACAGCATCCCCACCAGTGGTGGGATTCAACCAGTTTTCACCAGTTCGGGAGAACCGGTTGTTAACTTTTTGAGCAGTTTGGTGAACTGGTTGCTGGAAAAAATCATTAGGGCAGAGAACCAGTTGTTATTTGAATCCCACCATTGATCCCCACAGTCATATGATCAAATGTCAGGCAATCAGCACGTACAGTAGATAATGGTTGCAGCATATTTCAGGGTATCATGATCTCAATCTGTGCCTATCACATCTGGCTTCTGATAAGCAAAGCCAATGGGGGAAGCCAGTTTCATTTAACAACCACATGATTCATTTAACATCTGCAACAAGTTGCTTAACAACTATGGCAAAAAAGTCATAAAATTGGATGTGATTCAATTAATAATCATCTGGTTTAGCAATGGAAATTCTGGTCAATCAATCAGAATAGACCTGGAAGGGACCTTGGAGGTCTTCTAGTCCAACCCCCTCCTCAAGTAGGAGACCCTATACCATTTCAGACAAGTGGCTGTTCAGCAGAGATGGGATTCTACCAGTTCGCACCTATTCGCTAGAACCGGTTGTTAACATTCTAAGCAGTTTGAAGAACTGGTTGTTAGAAGAAATTACTGGCCTAATCCTGTAAGGAAGGCAGGAAGAAAACATTCTGGTGTTGCTTACAGAAACTGCCTCTCCATTAACCCTTATTACATTCTTGGCAAGACTAGACTTCCTGTCTCTGGAGTTTTCTTTCCCTTCCTTTGCTGGTACTTTGCTTGTGTGGAGTGACCATTCAAAGTTACAATGGCACTGAAAAAAGTGACTTATGACCATTTTTCACACTTATAACTGTTGCAGCATCCCCACAGTCTTGAGAGGACAGGCGAGGAGATGCATGCCTCGATGTGAGTGATGTTGAGTTGACTACACCCAGCCAATAACATGACCACCAAGCCATGTCCACCCAATCACATGACCACCTAAGTCACGCCCACCACCTAAGCCATGCCCACAGAACCGGTTGTTAAAAATTTTGAATCCCACCCCTGCTGTTCAGTGTCTTCTTAAAAACCTCCAGTGATGGAGTTCCCCCAACATCTGAAGGCAAGCTATTCCACTAGTTAATTGTCCTCACTATTAGGAAGTTTCTCCTTAATTCCAGGTTGCTTCTCTCCTGGATTAGTTTCCATCCATTGTTTCTTCTCTTGCCTTCTGGTTCTTTGGAAAATAAATTGACCTCCTCTTCTTTGTGGCAGCCCATCAACTACTGGAATACTGCTATCAGGTCAGCCTTAGTCCTTCTTTTCTCTAGACTAGTCAGATCCAATTCCTGCAACCATTCTTCATATGGACCATTCTTCGCATATCTTTTGTCTCCAGGCCCTTAATCATCTTACTTAGTTGCTCTCCTTTGCACTTTGGTCCCAACTGTAGTTGTAAGTTCTGGACTATCCCTATACAACCATTTATTTAATGACTGTTCAAATTTGCAGAGGTTTTGAAAACAGTTATTTATGACCTGTACTTACAAATATCTCAGCATCCACACAGTCTCCCCATTGTAATTCAGAGACTTGGCAATCATTGTGCAATTACAACAACAGCTACATGAAAAAGCCAGAAGGGAAGATTGCAAATTATGGTCATGTGATGTCTTGCTTAATGACTACAATGATTCACTTAACAGCTGCAGGAAAAACAGCCATAAAATTGGGCGCAGTTCAGTGGTGGGATTCAATTTTTTTTACTACCGGTTCTGTGGGCGTGGCTTGGTGGGCGTGGCAGGGGAAGGATACTGTAAAATCTCCACTCAAAGGTGGTGTTTGCCGGTTCTCCGAACTACTCAAAATTTCCGCTACCGGTTCTCCAGAACTGGTCAGAACCCGCTGAATACCACTTCTGGTGCAGTTGTGCGATCCTCACTTCCATACTGCTTAACGATGTGTTTTCCAGTCCCTATTGTGGCCATAAATTGAGGACTCTCTGTATCTCAGTTCCTAGACCATGGTAGCAAGGCGGAAAGAGCAATCAAATTCTATGGTATACCAGGTTGACAATCCTGCTCCATAGCAGGAGCAATAGCACTTATATTTACATATTGCTCCATAAAGCTTTATAGCCCTCTCTGAGTGGTTTACAGCCTATTGCCCCCAACAATCTGGGTCCTCAGAAGGATGGAAGTCTGAGACCAACCTTGACCCAGCCAGATGGTGAGCAGAGTTAGCCTGCAATACAGGTAGTCCTCAACGTACGGCCACAAGTGAGCCCCAAATTTCCCTTGCTACCTGAAACATTTGTTAAATGAGTGTTTCCCCCCATTTTACGACCTTGCTTGCCACAGATGTTAAGCGAATCACTGCAGTTGTTAAAGTTAGTGACACAGCTTTTAAGTGAACCTGGCTTCCTCATTGACTTTGCCTGTAAGAAGGTCGCAAAAGGGGATTACATGACCCCGGGACACTGAAACCGTCATAAATATGAGTCAGTTGCCAAGCATCTAAATTTAGATGACCATGAGGATGCTCGGTCGTAAGTGTGAAAAACAGTCTTAAGTCACTTTTTTCACTGCCATTGTAGCTTTGAACAGTCTTTAAATGAACTGTTGTAAGTCAAGGATTACTTGTGCCTATGCATTCTATCACTAGGACTTTTGCTATATTTGCCCTGGCAAGGCTGGAGGGGTGCCATATACCCATTTATCTACTGAGGTATTTGTATATATTTAACAAGGACTCCTTATACATTCAGGACCCTCTTTCTTAGAGTCTGCTGCAACTGCATTTAGAATAACAGAGTTGGAAAGGACCTTGGAGGTCTTCTAGTCCAACCCCCTGCTTAGGCAGGAAACCCTACACCATTTCAGACAAAATGGTTATCCAATCTCTTCTTAAAAACTTCCAGTGTTGGAGCATTCACAACCTCTGGAGGGAAGTTGTTCCACTAATTACTTGTTCTCACTGTCAGGAAATTTCTCCTTAGTTCTATGTTGCTTCTCTGATTGATTAGTTTCCACTCATTGCTTCTTGTCCTGCCCTCAGGTGCTTTGGAGAATAGCTTGACTCCCTCTTCTTTGTGGCAGCCGCTGAGATATTGGAACACTGCTATCATATCACCCCTAGTCCTTCTTTTCATCAAACTAGATATACCCAGTTCCTGCTACCGTTCTTTATATGTTTTAGCCTCCAGTCCCGTAATCATCTTTGTTGTTCTTCTCTGCACTCTTTCTAGGGTCTCAACATTTTTTTTTATATTGTGGCTCAAAGTAGTCCAATCTTACCCCATGATAGCCCAGATCCAGGAAAGAATAGGTGTGTGTCAGCTAAGTTCCCAGAATATTTCTTTATGACAAAGGAAAACGTGTTAGGTGCCATTAGATGACCCTGTAAATCTCATCTTAATGGCATGTCCAAAGCAAAGTCCATAGTTACTGCTGAAAACATCAGGCACCACCCTTGAGACAGCTGCATTTTTATGGTCCAATAGAAACTAGATTGCCTTCATTTTTATTTTCTTGCAGCCCAACAATTCTTGAAGAACTTTTTAAAAATTCCCATAGGACGAGGCCTCGCACCCTCCCCATCTTGCCACAGAAAATGCTGCTTTGCTGCCAAAGTTTTGTGAGATGGTAACTCCCCAACTTCGTGTCTTCCAGATCTCTTGACCATGATCCTAGCCAAAAAGCGCATCAGAGGTAACGCGATATATTTAAAGAACCCCAGGTTTCATTAACCATAGAAACTGAGTTGCTAAGATCTCCCTGCAAGATCCTGGGACCGGTTCTTTGATTTCTAATAAACTGAATTAACCAACCTTAAACTGTGTCAAGCCAAAACAATCGTTTGGCAGGAATTAATGCAAGCCTTCTAATACTAAGTGACTATAAGATTAAATTCCCAGAATTGGATTGCAAATATCCAGGTGATCATTTAGATGGCATCAAATAAATATACAATATTCTAACTTTCTGTAAAGGTAAATTTCTAACTTTCTGTAAAGGTCACTTCATGTGCATATCTATATCATTTACATGGTAGCTATATGGAAGTAATATGCTACTGCCTATGTATGCATGTATATATGTATGTGCCATGTATATGTATGTAATGTACACTATGTATGTAATGTATGTATTTGTATGTAATGTATGTATTTAAATTTATTGGCTATCCAACTCTGGTGAACTCTGGATGCTTTTTCAACTGATCTACAGTCTTGGGATGTCTCAGTGGTTTCTGATGCAACTGCTAACCACACCTAATCTTGGTTAGTATTCTGTTCAGGATCAGACAAGGTCAGTTAGAAGTTGCTAGCTAACTCAGTTTAGGAAATTGAAGACCAATAAAGCACATCTCAACATGGTCATGATTGATTATAGCGTCCTACTAAGATCCAAATAAATATCTAAACTCAAGTGGCTTGAAAGCTCTTCCTATCCTTTTAGCCTGATAGCTCTTGATCAATGATGGTTGAAGATATAAGGAGTTGCTCTTCCATCCCTCCAGCAGTTTCTGCCAGCTCTCTGTGTTTTTGCTTACATAGCTTGAATCTAGTGCGTGAAGCTTACTTATTAATTAATTCACTATTAGATTCAGATCCGGCTTTTCCTCCAGGGATTCAAGCATTCCAACCTCCAGTTTTATCCCCATGACTATTTTGCAGAGTAGGTTGAGTTCAGAAGATGATTGGCTCCAAGTCTCTGTACTGACATAACAAATCAGCCCATGTTCTCAGTTCATGTAATGTACACTGAACCGTTCTCTAGCCAGTTTGTCATAACTGTACAAGCACTATAGGTAGTCCTTGACTTAAGACTATAATTTGAGTATAGAATTATGGCTGTAAATTATTGAGGTTGTTAAGTGAATCACCCTGTGAACAGATCCAATCTTATCACATTTTTTTGCAGTTGTCATTAAGCAAACCCCACAGTTCAGTGTTCAATGTTCAGTCTCAGAATATTGCAGAGATTAAGTGAATCCGTTATACCCAGGGGCATTTTTTTTTTGCTGGAAACAGGCAGTAAATGACCAGAAACTGCCAAAAAATGTCAAAAGTCATAGTCACATGACCATGGAATGCTGCAGACAGCTGTAAAGGTGAGCCAGTTGCCAAGCATCCAAAATGTGATCACATGACTGCAGAGGTGAGTCACCTGTCATAACTTTGAAATCAGATTCTAAGTACCTTTTGGGGAGTCCATTGTAATATCAGTGGCTAAACAACTGATCATAACTTGAGGATTAATGTGTTTAATATGAGAAAGCAGCTGCTAGATTCTTTAATAAGTTTAATAGGTTTGGGGATAAGGGTTGCATGAACACCTGAGCATAAAACTTAACTCCCATAATTGAAAATATAGTTCAGGTAAGGTCTCCTAGTTTCACTGCAACCCATAAGACAGAGGTCCCCAAACTTGGCAACTTTAAGCAGTGGTGGGATTCAATTTTTTTTACTACCGGTTCTTTGGGCGTGGTTTGGTGGGCATGGCTTGGTGGGCATGGCAGGGGAAGAATACTGCAAAATCCCCATTCCCTCCCCACCCCACTAACCTGCTTTCCAGCTCCATTCCCCTGTGCAGGGCAAACCAAAGAAGACCCAGCGGATCAGCTGGGACTCGAGAGGCAGAGAATAGATGGGGGCGGGGCCAGTCAGAGGTGGTATTTGCTGGTTCTCCAAACTACTCAAAATTTCCGCTACAGGTTCTCCAGAACTGGTCAGAGCCTGCTGAATACCACCTCTGACTTTAAGACTTGTAGATTTCAACTCCAGAAGTCCACAAGTTTTAAAAGTTGCCAAGTTTGGGGACCTCTGTCATTAAGAGATACACCAACTACTTCTCATGATTGCATTGTTCACATATTCAGGCTCTCTCTTACAAACACTCTTAATATTCCAGCATCCACTTCCAGCAAGTCAGGTAGAAACATTTATGAATAATCTTTGCCCACACTCCAATCTGATCAGACTTTGAGTGATGAATAACAGAGCATGAATAACAAGCATAAGACAGGCAGCCAGAGTGGCACCAAAAGGCAATGCCATTACTTTTCAAAATTTGGCACCAAGCCCGGCTGCCTCCCTTTGCCCCAACAGAAGCGATGCTTCCAGAGATAGCTTGTTTCAAAGAGGGGGTGTCTGCTGCTGACAAAGCCTGTTATTTACCCTAAACAGCTTGCTTCTTTCAAGCAATGAAGCCAACCTTGGCAGCTTGAAGATGTGTGGACTTCCACTCCCAGAATTGCTGGCTGGGGGTGTAAAATCTTGGCTGGGGAATTCTGGGAGTTGAAGTCCAGACATCTTCAAGCTGCCAAGATTCTGGATCAGGATGCCTTATGCACGGTCACTCATGCCCTGGTCACCTCCCGACTGGACTACTGTAACGCCCTCTACATGGGGCTCCCAAATGGGAGCATCCGGAGGCTTCAACTGGTACAGAATGCGGCCGCGCGGGTGGTTATGGGGGCGTCAAGGTTCTCTCACGTGACGCCCCTCCTGCGCGAGCTGCATTGGTTGCCAGTGGCCTCTCGGGTACGCTTTAAGATTTTAGTGTTAACTTTTAAAGCGCTCCATGGCATCGGACCAGGATATTTACAAGACCGCATTCTGCCATTTTTCTCTCACCATCCGGTGCGCTCCCACAGGGAGGGTCTCTTGCAGGTCCAGTCGGCATCTATGTGCCGGCTGGTGACCTCGAGCAATAGGGCCTTCTCTGTGGGGGCGTCTGCCCTCTGGAATGGGTTGCCTCTGGAGTTACGTACAGCCACAGACCTGGGGACCTTCAGGCGTGTCTTGAAAACCTGGCTCTTTGACCAGGCCGGCTTGGGCTGATTTTAGATTTGGGTATTTTAATTTTTATATCGAATTTTAGGGTTTAAGGGAGGGGTTTTAATTGTTTTTAGCCAGGGTCTTTAATTTAATTTAGTTTTAACTTTTATATATTTAATGTTTTAATTGTATGGCTGTGCACCGCTCCGAGTCCTTCAGGAGAGGAGCGGTATATAAATATAAATATAACAACAACAACAATAATAGTAATAATAATAATTATTATTATTATTGTTATTATTATTTAGAAACACTGTCTTGAGAGATGAAGATCCTCAACAAGCCCTCACAAGCTGTTCAGACCAGACAAGCCATTTTAGTTCTGGGAAGGCATTTGCCTGATGTAACCCAGTGTTGTACCTTATAGAGGTTTACCAAGAAGTAATCACAGAAGGGATGTAGGATCAATCAATCAGAATAGAATCAGAAGGGACCTTGCAGGTCTTCTAGTCTAATTCTCTGCTCAAGCAGGAGATCCTATATCATTTCAGATAGGTGGCAGTTCAGCCTTTTCTTAAAAACCTCCAGTGATGAAGCACCCAAAATCTCTGAAGGCAAGAAGTTCCACTGGTTAATTGTTCTCACTGTTAGGAAGTTTCTCTTCAATTCCAAGTGGCTTCTCTCCTTGAGTAATTTCAAACCATTGTTTCTTGTCCTGCCTTTTGGTGCTTTGGAAAATAAGTTGATTCCCTCTTCCTTGTGGCAGCCCCTCAAATACTGGAATATTGCTATCATGTCCCCCCACCCCCTAGTCCTTCTTTTCTCTAGACTGGCCATACCAACCCAATGCCTAGGTATGTTTTTGTCTTCATATGTTCTCGTTTCCAGACCCTTGATCATCTTAGTTGCTCTTCTTTGCACTTTTCCCAAAATGTCAACATCCTTTTTTATAATGTGGATGCAGTATTCAAGGTGTGGCCTTACTAAGGATTTGTAAAGCGGTACTAATACTTCAAGTGATTTTGATTCTATGTTTCAAGTAGGTTGCCCCCAGTTCGGTGGGTGTGGCTTGGTGGGCGCGCATTGTGGGTGTGGTTTGGTGGGTTGCGCATGCACAGAGGTTTTCCTGCTCACCTCCTGCAATCCTGCATTCTCCCTGTAGCTTCAGGTGCAAAGCAGCTGCACTTCAAAAGCAGGGAATAAAGGTCAGTATGGGAGGCCGGGCGGGTGGGTAGGCTCAACTGCAGCTCATCAGAGAGAACCAGTTCGGTCTCTGCTGATCTTTGGTGCTATCGGTATGCCAGAACTGGGCTGAACCAGTAGAATAGCGTCACTGATCCTGCCTTCTCAGTCATCCAGGCCATAGTTGTCCCAAAGGTGCTTTTTCAGGAGGAAATCAGAGTTTATTTTTTATTTTTATTTGCATTTATATGCCGCCCTTCTCTGGAGACTCAGGGCGGCTTACAGTCTATGGAGCACCATGCTAAGTGCTCAGCAATAGCCTTCATTCCATTGTATATGCCTGCTTATTACTAGGGTTTTTGGTCCCCCCAAGCGGCATTTTTACAAAGTCAGCTTATTGCCCCCAACAATCTTGGGTCCTCAATTTATCTAGCCCGAGAGGATGGAAGGCTGAGTCAACCTTGAGCCTGGTGGGATTCGAACCTGCACTAATTGCAAGCAGCTTGCACTAAGTGCTAGATGATTAACAGCCTGCACCACCAAGGCCCCTTAGTTTTTTGGTTTTTCTTTGGAAGATGTTTCATTTCTCATCCAAGAAGCTTTTTCATCTTTGACAAGGATAGTGGGGAATGGAAGGATTTATACTATAAATATATTATAAATAATATAATAATATATTATGTAAATCCTTCCATTCCCCCTCTGGAGCTAAAGAAACTTCTTGGATGAGAAGCAAAACGTCTTCCAAAGGAAAAACAAGAAGTTGCCTCCTGAAAAAGCACCTTTGGGACAAGGATGATTGTATCAGCTTTTTTTGGCTGCTGCCAACACATTGCTGGGGAGGTTTTTGTAACTAGAGTAAGTAAGTCCTTTGATTGTACAGATATCACTAAAATGGGGCCTATATGACGGTTATGAGATGGGCCAAAATATCTGGTTATACTTTGGAGGAATTTTTACAGTGAACAAGAAGCTACTCTGGGAGCGGAGTTTAGAGAGCTAGAATGGTTTACAATACACTACAGCAGGGGCCTCCAACCACTGGTGGGATTCAATTTTTTTTTACTACTGGTTCTGTGGATGTGGTTTGATGGGCATGGCAGGAGAAGGATTCTGTAAAATCTCCATTCCCTCCCCACCCCATTAACCTGCTTTCCAGCTCCGTTCTCCTGTGCAGGGCAACAAAAGAAGACCCAGCTGATCAGCTGGGACTCGGGAGGCAGAGAAGAGATGAGGAGGGGCCAGTCAGAGGTGGTATTCCAAACTACTCAAAATTTCCACTACTGGTTCTCCAGAACTGGTCAGAACCTGCTGAATACCACCTCTGCCTCCAACTTTGGCAACTTTAAGACTTGTGGACTTCAACTCCCAGAGTTTCTCACCAGCTTTTTTATACAAATCAAGAAAATAAAGACCTTGACCACAATCATGTAATTGAAGCCCTGTCCTTTTTTAAGGTGTGTTATGACACACCTAAAAAGAGCAAGGTTCACATGATTGTGGCCACCATCTTGGTTTTTTTTTGATCCCGCCTGGCAGATACCTCTGATTGGAAGCAGTTGAACAGCAATTAAGTAGACTGTGGATTACATTAAGAACTGACAACTGAAAAGCTGATGCCTCCCTTGAGTCAAGGGGCAGCAAGTGGATTTTTAGGCCAGCATTTCTCGACAACCATTTTAAGACATGTGGACTTCAACTCCCAGAATTCCCCAGAGCTGAAATCCATGCATCTTAAAATGACTAAGATGGAGAAACACTGGACTAGACCCATACCTCAACAATGCAGCAAGATTACTCAGTTTCATTAGAAAAGCCATCTATAGAGTTCAGCCAGTGTCCTGAAAGGAAAACAATGCCACTTTTATTCGGATTGCAATGTGTGCTCAGTGATTAATTAGGTCACTGGTTCAAAGTGACTTTCTAGGTTTATTGTGAGAATAAAATGGGATGTGTGCTTGTATAATCGGGTCTCAGTTCCCCCCAACAAAGGCAGAATTCAACAGTGGCTATCAAGATTGGATGAAAGGACCCTCAGGTTTAAAATCATGCCGTTGTGCTTCCTAGAGGCTTCTATTCGACTACAGTTAGTCCTTGATTTACAACCGGTTGCTTAGGGACCATTCAAAGGTATAACAGGCTAAGCTACTTAATACCTAGATTTGAAGTTTCAATAGCTGCCCTCCCTCGCAATCATGTGACTGTAATTTATGATGGTTTTGCCAGAAACCTGCATTTGCTTTAGGTTTGCAGCAAAACCCACCCCATAGTGAACAATGGGTTTGCTTAAAAACCGTGGCATTCGCTTTACGATCATAGCATTGGCTTAACCACCATAGCAAAAAAAGTTCATAAAATCAGGCACAGTCATATCGTGACTCACTTGATGTCTGTCATAACTTATGACTGAAATTGCAGGCTCAACCAGGACTATTTGCAGTGTAAAAAACAAGATACTAGACTATTTTCAGTTTAATCAGGTACATTTTTAGATATTTTGATATTTTCATGATAAAGAAGTTCATCTGATGGTTGGATTAGAACTTGCATGCTTTGAAGCAATCTATCCTGAGGAATCACTGCTAGTGAACAATCATATAAGAATGTTATTCCCCAATATAGGAATGAGAATTCCCTCTCTGAATACCTCCATACCTGCAGCCAGATCCAGGTGGGAATATCTGACTGATGGATGCTTTAAACATCTAGGAAACTTTGGTAATGTCTCATCAAACCTAGTCCTTCAACTGTTATTTAAAACTACTATTACTCTTTAACACTTTGGAGCAGGGGTGTCAAACCAGTGGTGCGATTCAAATTTTTTTTACTACCGGTTTTGTGGGCGTGGCTTGGTGGGTGTGGCAGGGGAAGGATACTGCAAAATCCCCATTCCCTCCCCACCCCACTAACCTGCTTTCCAGCTCCGTTCTCCTGTACAGAGCAACAAAAGAAGACCCAGCCAATCAGCTGGGACTCGGGAGGCAGGGAATAGACAGGGGTGGGGCCAGTCAGAGGTGGGATTTGCCAGTTCTCTGAACTATTCAAAATGTCCGCTAGCGGTTCTCCAGAACTGGTCAGAACCTGCTGAATACCACCTCTGTGTCAAACTCATGTTGTCACGGTGGCGTCACATGACGTATCGGGATTTGTTCCTAAACTAGGCGGGGGCAGGGCCAGCATGTGATGCATCCGGCCCGCGGGCCGTGAGTTTGACACCTCTGCTTTAGAGAATCCTGAATGAGGAACAACAATTTATCATTCAACCTGGCTCCAACATGGAAAAAGGGAAACACCCAGAAAACAGGAAGAATCTGCCTCACAGGACTCTCGGGAGGCTAAGATGGGATCAATGCCAACCCTGCACCGTGGAAGGAAGCAGGGAGAGAGTAGTAGTCAGAATAACATCCCCCAAAGTGGGCATGGCCAGGACAAAGAAGTGGACCATACCAACAATGATACAATCTAACTCAGATGTAAATTTGATCAAAATTAAACAGAGTTAATTAAACACACACACACACACGAGTTAAAAAAAGATTTTAAAGTAATGCTCATATGAAGTAGCTTTCTTAGCAACACCCTCCAAACCCCTTCTATAAGCACCGCTGGTTTCCTTCAACACCATTCAAACTTCAAACTAATGAAAACGGAGAGTCAGTTAGGTCTGGTGGTGAAGGCAGCAGGCTAGATAGCAGGAGATTGTGAGTTCAAATCCCGCTTTAGTCAGGAAAGCCAGTTGGGTGACTTTGGACCAGTCGTTCTCTCTCAGACCAACCCTCCTCACAGGATTATTGTGTCGAATGTTTGCTGCCTTGAGTTATTTGTAAAAGTAATACAGGTGGGATATAAACAAACACACTTTGGAAGTATCTGCTGATAGCCACACTTTGATCTTCATCTTCTTACCTGCAACTTGGACCCCAGAGCTGCACAGAAGACCTGCCACGGCGGTGTGTATTTAAAGAGAGACACCCTTGAGCCAGCCTGCTTGAGTTGAGGGTTGCGGATGGCAGGGTGCTTCGGCCCAGCCTCAGGATACTGGTCATAAGAAAGGCTCCCACTTCTTGAACCCCACATGGTCTCCAGTGCTGCACGCAACCAGCATCCGCTGAGATTCCGAGTCAAACTGAGGAACTGAAAGAAAAGGAAAGTGAATCAGCACACACCTGTCCAGGTAAACTCCCCGTCTCACGGCCACTCCTTGACAGATACTTCTTCACATTGTCTCCTCCCAGTAAGAGAGAGAAGCTGGAAGGAGGAAACAAGATGGGAAAAGAAACCGCAGATGAATGTGGGTCAAAAGCAATCAAGGCAAAGCAAACAGTGTCTCCTTTCAGAGTTGTTACATTGAAGAAGGAGGAAAATTTTTCTCAACAAAGGGGGAATTGGCAGGAGTTTCATGTCAGGAGGACAATCTATTTCTCTGGAAGCAAAGCTTACTCAAAGTAATTTACCAAACTTTTAAAAATCATTTAAAGAAAAAAAACCTGAGATAAAACAGGGAATAAAACCATATTAACCTCCAAAGAACCGTAAATTCTAAGTTGCATAACAAACACTTAGAAATTGAATGAAAGAACTGACAACTTTGTGCGTAAAAAATTGTAAAGGTTTCCCCTGTCCAGTCATGTCTGACTGGAAGGCGCAATGATCATCTCTATTTCTTGGCCAAGGGAGACAGCCTTGTCCGAAGATGTTTTCAGTGGTCATGTGGCCAGCATGGCTATACATCAAAGAAACATGGAATTCTGTTACTTTCCCACCGAAGTGGTACTTATTTATCTGCTTGCATTTGATTGCTTTTGAATGGCTAGGTGCGCAGGAGTGAGGCAAATAACGGGAGCTCACCCCATCGTGCAACACTTGGGTCTCGAACTCAGGCTGTCAGCTTTCCAACCGACAAGCTCAGTGTCTTTTTAACCACTGAGCCACCATAACCCCTCACTGAGCATAGTTAATATTAAAATACGATAAGTCATTAAAATATTTTTTAAAAACCTTGTAAAAACAAGATGTTATATTGGAGGCATCGGTGTTGCTTAAATGTAGAGTGGTTCTGGGGTCTAAAGGAGTGAGAAGGCGGATGCTTCAATATGGCACAGTACCGTCAATTCAGTTGCCTTGAAGGATAATCTTGATTTGGGCAGGAAGACCTTCTGACAAGCCAAGTCAGTGGGGAAGCCAGATTCATTGAACAACCATGTTACAACTGTAGTGATTTCACTTGACAACTGTAGCAAGAAAGATTGTAAAACGGGTCAAAATTCACTTAACAACTGTCTTGCTTAGTGATGGAAATTTTGGGCTCCATTGTGGTCACATGTTGAAGATTACAAGATAATAGAATAGAACAGAACATAATACAATAGAATAGAATCAGGGGGGATATTCAGCAAGTTCTGAACAGTTCTCGAGAACCGGTAGCAGAAATTTTGAGTAGTTCAGAGAAGCAGCCAATACCATCTTTGACTGGAGATTTTACAGTATTCTTCCCCTGCCATGCCCACCAAGTCACGCCCACAGAACTGGTAGTAAAGACCTTTGAATCCCACCACAGAATAGAATAGGAATAGAAATAGAAATAGAAACAGAACAGAATAGAATTCTTTATTGGCCAAGTGTGATTGGACACACAAGGAATTTGTCTTGGTACAAATGCTCTCAATGATAAGGTCTTATCTCAATGATATGCTCTCTTCAGTTAAGCTGTATCATAAAACCTAGAAACATAAAAAAGGAATAAGAACAGATTCCAAACATTCCAGTTCAAAAGGCATTCTACTTTAAGTCTGTCAACTTTAAGCCTGGCAGACTTCAATTCCCAGAATTCCCCAGCCAGCAAAGCTGGGGAATTGAAGTCCTCCCGGACTTAAAGTTGCCAAAGTTGGAGACCCCTGTTCTAGATCATCAGGACTGTCAACATCCAAAGAGAGATTTGGAGGAGTGAGTCTTAGATTAAGAAGAACGGGAATAATATTGTAAAAAGAATCGATGACCAGATAGATTATAAAAAGAAGAGCCTTCAGAAAAAAAGCTCTTCAACATGAAGGCAATTCCCTCTTTGGACGCTAGATGGAGACCCAGGGTAAAAACACAGCCAGGCCTTTTTTCCCCTCAGAAACACAAATTTGGCCTTTTTTCATATTTTGGTGGCCTAAACTGGAAATTAGGAATGCATATATAACACAGAGAGTTGCCTATTATTAAGTCTTTTGGATTTGAAGGAAACAAACAGTTGGGCACAGAGGTGGCTCTGCAATCCCAGTTTGAAAGCACAAATTCAAACATCTTACTATTATTATGGTTGGTCGTACAGTCAGACACGTTTACGCTGATTTTGGTATTTTTGTTCACTTAGGAGTCCTTCCAAAAACCTGAAATAGGCAGATATTGTTGTTTGATGATGTTAAAGGTATCATTGCAGGATGTAAGAAAAGCTGCCTTTTGCAAAAGCTGCCTTTTGGTGAGGATTTTGTCAATGCTGATTGCGTTTACGTGGTGCTTTGGGTGTTTTGGGATTGTATTCAAATCACATTTTACTATTGTTGGCTTTGCGGCAGTCTTGATGCCTATTGACTGCCTGAACAAATCCCTGCAATTTTCTTTAGTACATTTTTCAGAAGATGCTTGTTCTTGCCTTCTTTTTTCCCAGGGCTGAGAGAGAGTAGCTGGCCTTAAGACCATCTAGCTGTTTCCATGCCTAAAGCAGAACTAAGGCACAACTAGAACTCAGCGCCTCCCATTTTCTAACCTGTTCTTTTTAATCACTGGACCAAAGTGAAACCTCCATTGTTTCTTTCATATGTGTGCCTTGTATTTTGGAGTCTCCTCTTCAGGGATGTGTGTGGTGACCCTCTCAGTTCATACTGGACAGACAGAAATAATGACAGTCCTGCAAGTAACAGCAGCTGGACACTCTTTTGGGTATCTACAGAAGGAGTCACATAAAAAGGCGGCAGGATTTTGTTCATAAGGTTGAAGCCTCCATCTTAACATTTTTGATCCCTCTAAGGACACCCCAGTTTCAGAAGAAGGTCCCTGCCTTCCATAAGTTCCTAATTAAAGTGAATGGAACTTCAGTATTTGGAGGCAGTCTACCTCAGATGATGCAGCTTGGGGATCAATACATAAGAAGCCCCCTGCTTTTCACAGGTTCATCATTATAGCTAAATGGAACTTCAGTATTCAGAGGCAGTCTACCTCAGATGCAAACAAATGAGGAAATCAGTTATGGTAAATAGAAAATGTAGAATAGAAAGTTGAAATAGCCAATGAAATTAGAGGCATGGGATAAGGGGGAAAAAAAAAAGAAAAGCAACTAAACCTACATTGTGCCCACATTCACAATACCTCCCTTTTGCTGAATTTTAGTTTGATTTTTAATATTAATTCCAGAGATCTGGAAATTAAATCTGGAAGTTCATTCCAGCTCTCTGCAAACATTTTTAAAAAGCAGCACCTTCCACATTCTTTCTCCAGAGCAAAATAATATTTGGGGTCAAAGGCCAGAAACAAGGGAGTGCCCTAGAAAACAAAGTGGAATGGAGAAACTGACATTATTGCTCAGGAAACCAAAGTTTACATTGTTAAAAGGACACTTTGTGAAGGGAAATATATGAAAAAGGACTGGCAAGTTCCAAGGAGCAAAGCATACAGGGGTGCGGCAAGCAAACTCTCAAGAACACTTTGGGTACCGAGGGTTGCTCTTGGTTGGTTCTTCCCAAATGTTTTCTTCAAATACCCCGAACCACTTGTCAGAAAGTGTGACGGAACTTTGAGGATTGGTCAAAAGTCCCTCTAGCACCGTCGTAATTTTGAACTGTTGCTGAATGAATGGTCGTAAGTCGAGGACTATCTGTAATATAAAAACAATATCATTGAATGACCTTTAAGTCATTTCAACAAATGACCATTGGCAATTTCAACAATTTCAACCTTAATACCGTAGGAATGCTTTGGGAGATTTTTGAATAGATTTTAGAATGCGTGGCAATCCCAAAGGCAAGTGGACTTTCAAGAGGCAACTGGACTTTCTTGTTTTTCTTTGAAGACATTTCGCTTTACATCCAAGAAACTTTTTCAGCTCTGACTGGATGGTGAGGAATGGAAAGATCCACCATCCAGTCAGAGCTGAAAAAGCTTCGTGGACAAGAAGTGAAACGTCTTCAGAGAAAAACAAGAAAATCCAGTTGCCTCTTGATAAAGTGCCTTTGAGACAACCGTGACCTGGATGACTGAGAAGCTCCATATAAACGTGGCAATCTTTAAGTGAATTTAAATATCTCTATGGTTATCGGGTTCACGTGTCATTACTCAAAGGGAAAAAAAAACCTTTTAATCTAATTTTAGATAATTTACTCACATTTGGGAAGCACTACTGCAGTTACTGATGATTGCAGTTTCTCCTGGCCTGGAGCAGCTCCCTCTGGTGTTCATTATTTGTAGAGGGAATATCTTTCCTACCTCTTCTTCAGCTGTGATCCTTGGTGCTCTCTCACCTTGGTTGTTTTCTTGCAGACGTTTCATTGCCAAACGAGAACTTATTTATGCTAGGACTGATGATGTTACCTAGATGGGCAATGAAACATCTGCAAGAAAACAGCTAAGTTCAGAGAACACCAAGGACCCCACAATTCAACCCTGTGCCTCAAACATTCTCTTCTTCTATCTTCTCACTGTTCCTGGGACTCTCTCATAAAGTAACAGCGGGTATTAATAATAGTATGTGGGAATGACTTTCAGAGGCAGGAGGAAGACCCACAGTGTGGACAATGGTCTGATAAATATAATTGGAGTCCAAAAGACAAGGGGTGGTGAAAGTATCTCTGAAGGGACCCCCCCACCCTTAGTTTTCAGGAAGGGAAAAGTGAGGGGTGGGACAGTACTTCCAGACTTGCAAAATTTGTAATAATAACTTTACCAAAAAAAAAAAAAATAGAGCTAGAATTCCTGGCTGTGCTTCTTGTCTGGACTATCAGTCTAACATCAATACCTGGGAAGATACTGGAAAAGATAATAAAAAAACAGATCTGCCAACATCTAGAAACAAGTAAAGTAATAATTAGCAGTCAGCACGGGTTTGTTAAAAACAGATCATGCCAAACCAATCTTATTTCATTCTTCAACACAGTGACTAAATTAGTAGACCAGCAAAATACTGTGGACATAATATATTTAGATTTCAGCAAGGCATTCGACAAAGTAGACCACTTCTTGGTAAGCCTACTTCTTGGTAAGCTAGAAAAAAGTGGAATAGATAGCACCACCACTAGATGGACTCGCAACTGGCTGGCAAACCGTACTCAACGAGTAGTCATTAATGGGTCTAAGTCTACATGGGGGGAAGTAAGCAGTGGGGTGCCACAAGGTTCCATCTTAGGCCCAGTACTGTTCAATATCTTCATTAACGACTTAGATGAGGGAATAGAAGGGGAACTTACCAAATTTGCAGATGATACTAAGCTGGCAGGAATAGCTAACATCCAAGAAGATAGGCTCAAGATCCAGATGGATCTTGACGGACTAGAACACTGGGCCCTATCTAACAAAATGAAATTCAGTGTAGAGAAAAGTAAAGTCCTACATTTAGGCAAGAAAAACCAGAGGTACACATATAGACTGGGTGAAATGAGGCTCAATAGCAGTGACTGTGAGAGGGATCTTGGAGTCTTAGTGGATAACCAGCTAAATATGAGCCAGCAGTGTGCAGCAGCAGCCAAAAAAGCTAATGCAATCCTAAGTTGTATTAACAGAGGGATACAATCAAGATCAAGGGAAGTATTAATACCACTCTATAAAGCCTTAGTAAGACCACACCTAGAATACTGCATCCAGCCGATCAACTGGGATTCGGGAGGCAGAAATAGATGGGGGCGGGGCCAGTCAGAGGTGGTATTTGCCGGTTCTCCAAACTACTCAAAATTTCCACTACCGGTTCTCCAGAACTGGTCAGGACCTGCTGAATACCACCTCTGCCTCACTTTTACTCTTATGAAAACTGGAAAGAGTGAGAGTCCCTTTGTCATGGATGCTTTCCATACTCTTCCACATTCTGACTCAAATGTTGTCTATCTAGGCCGCGCCTCTTTCTCCTGTCTCCCAAGATTACACCAGGGACTCCGAGATCTGAAACCCCAGACACATCTTGATCCTTGTTCCTTCCCCCACAGGACTCTGCGGGATTTGGCCTGTGGGTTTTGGAAGATCAGCTGGGTGATCCCCATTTTTTCCGCCCAGAAATCTGCAGGAAACCAGGATGGAGGCCCAGCTCTGGTCGGCAATAGCAAAGCTGCTAGAGGCAATGTGTCTCCAGAAGGGTAAACAAAAAGAGGGGAGGATGGACATCTGACATGGCAGAATGCTGGCTCTGGAATGTTGCTGACAGGAGTCTTTGATGGAGGAATTCTCTCCTGCCACTAATCAAACAGAGATTCAGCGAGAAAAGGACTATTCTTGATTGGATCCAAATGGTTCTCTTTAGCCTGCCTTCTAGTCCAGTTTTGATGTTTTCTCAACAAGCAAGTCCTGAAAGCAACCCCTTTTTTTGTTGTATCCTCTTAGTATTGAAGTGCTATTTAGCTATGCAAATAGTCCTTGACTTACAACCTTTACTTAGTGACCGTTCAAAGTTATAATGGTATTGGAAAAAGTGACATGACCATTTTTCACATTTACGACCGCTACCGCATCTGACTCATATTTATATCAATTTCAGTGTCATGTGACATGACATGATAGGAGAGACATGATAGCAGTCTTCCAATATTTGAGTGGCTGCCACAGAGAGGAAGGGGCCAAGCTATATCACAACAATACAACAGCACACCAGGGCCATATCAGAGTAAGGGACCGTGCGCCCGATGTCTCCGATCGGTAGTGCGTTCCGCCCCTCTTGACCCGTCTTGCAGCCCTGGTTGCGTAGAGTCTCAGTCCCTGGATACCCGGCTGGTGTTGTGCAATGCCAGATCCGCCGTTAACAAGGCCCGCCTGATTTACGATCTTATTCAGGAGGAGGGTAATACCTGGCAGGTATTACCGAAACCTGGTTGGGCCCAGAGGGTGGTGTTCCTCTGGGTCAGATGTGCCCACCAGGTTTCCTTGCTTTTCATCGGCCAAGGTCCCAGGGCAGGGGTGGGGGGGGTGGCGGCCATTATTAAAGAAGTTCTTTGTCCTAGGGAGGCCACTGTTCCTCAGACGGCCGGCTGTGAATCCCTCTTTGTGAAGCGGGGTCAGGGGGTTCAGATAGGCCTTTTGATAACGTACCTGGCTTCCTGCCACGTGTCATCGGCCCTGCCCAAGCTCCTTGAGGTTATAGCCGGGCTGGCGGTTGAGACCCCCAGGCTTTTAGTCATGGGGGATTTCAACCTGCCTTCGCTCGGTGAGACCTCGGGGGTGGCTCGGGAGTTCATGGCTTCCCTGGCGGCCATGGACCTGACCCAATTAGTTTCTGGCCCCACTCACATCGGGACACACACGCTGGACCTGATTTATGTCTCTGTTCAGTGGTTGAATGATCGTAGCTTTGGGGATATAGTTATAAAACCCTTGTCATGGTCCGATCATTCTCTTCTTAAGCTTGACTTCTGTGCCGCCACCCCCCACCGCAGGGAGGCGGAACTGAGGAGATGGTTCCGCCCCAGGCGCCTGATGGATCCTGAATGGTTCCAGACAGAGCTTGGGCCATTTCCTGAGACTCTAGCTCACAGCTCGGCTGAAGAGTTAGTGGCCACCTGGGATAGGCTGGCTGCTGAGGCTCTGGACCAAGTTGTGCCTTTGCGACCTCTGACTCGGCACAGGTCCCATCCAGCTCCATGGTTTACGGAGGAGCTGAGGGAGATGAAGTGCCTGAAAAGACGTCTGAAAGGCGTCTGGAGGGCCAGTCGCACTGAATCTGACTGGACATAGGTGAGGTCCTATATTAGGACCTACCTAGTGGCAATAGAGGTGGCGAAGCGTTCGCACTTCTCCACCCTTATTGCATCAGCAGAAAATCGGCCTGCCACCCTGTTTAGAGTGACCTGCTCCCTGTTTGAGCCGAGAGCGCGGGAAGACCTTTTGCAGGGCAGGGCAGAGGAGTTTTCCCAATTTCTGCATGATAAAATCACTCAGATTCGAGGCGAGTTGGACTCCAGCTGGGTGGTCCTGGGGGAGATGGCCGGGGCAAATCTTGAGATGGTTATCTGGGAGGTGTTCGATCCTGTAACCACCGAGGGCGTGTACAGGTTGCTGGGGCGGCTGAACGCCACCACATGTTTGTTGGACCCATGTCCCTCCTGGTTGGTTTCTACCTCCAGTGAGGTGACACGAGGCTGGCTCCAGGGGATTGTCAACGCTTCGTTGAGGGAGGGGTCGCTCCCTACCACCCTGAAAATGGCGGTGGTGCGGCCTCTCCTCAAGAAGCCTGTCCTGGAGCCAGCGCTTTTGAATAACTTTCATCCAGTCTCCAACCTCACCTTTGTGGCAAAGGTTGTGGAGAGTGTGGTGGCGTTTCAGCTCCCTCAGTACCTGGAGGAAACGACGTATTTAGATCCCTTCCAATCGGGCTTCAGGCCTGGGCACAGTACTGAAACAGCATTGGTCGCGTTGGTTGATGATCTTTGGAGGGCCCATGACAGAGGTTATTCCTCTGTCCTGGTCCTATTAGATCTCTCGGCGGCTTTTGATACTATCGACCATAGTAACTTGTTGCAGTGGCTGGAGAATTGGAGGTACCGTCTTGTGGTGGTTCTTCTCCTTCCTCTCTGACCGCTTACAATTTGTGTTGACGGGGGGGGAGAGGTCCACCCCTAGGCCCCTCATTTGTGGGGTGCCTCAGGGGTCGGTCCTCTCCCCTCTCTTGTTCAACATTTATGTGAAGCTGCTGGGGGAGATCATCCGTGGTTTTGGAGTAAAGTGTCATCTTTATGCGGATGACACTCAGCTTTACATCTCTACTCCAAACCACCCCAACGATGCTGTGGAGGTTATGTCCCGGTGCCTGGAGGCCGTGCAGAATTGGATGGGTGAGAACAGGCTTCGACTCAACCCTTCCAAGACTGAGTGGCTGTGATTTCCGGCGTCCCGATATAGTCAGTTGACTCCATCGCTGACTATTGGGGGTGAGATCTTAGCCCCCACAGAGAGGGCTCGCAATCTAGGCGTCCTCCTGGATGTACGGCTGTCATTAGAAGATCATATTACGGCCGTCTCCAGGGGGGGCTTTTCATCAGGTTCGCCTGATGTGCCAGTTGCGGCCCTTTCTTGATCAGGACACCTTACACACGGTCACTCGTGCCCTGGTCACTTCCCGCCTGGATTACTGTAATGCCCTCTACATGGGGCTCCCCTTGGGGAGCACCCGGAGGTTGCAACTGGTACAAAATGCAGCTGTGCGGGTGGTTATGGGGGCGTCTAAAAGCTCTTATGTGACGCCTCTCCTGCGCGAGCTGCATTGGCTGCCGGTTGTCTTCCGGGTGCGCTTTAAGGTTCTGGTTTTGACTTTTAAAGCGCTCCATGGCATCGGACCAGGTTATCTGCAAGACCGCATTCTGCCGGTAATCTCCCACTGACCTGTGCGCTCCCACAGCGAGGGCCTCCTTCGGGTCCCGACGGCCTCTATGTGCCGCCTGGCGACCCCGAGGAACAGGGCCTTCTCTGTGGGGGCACCCACTCTCTGGAATGGGCTCCCCCCTGAGTTGAGAACGACCACTGACCTGAGGGTGTTCAGGCATGATTTGAAGACCTGGCTCTTTGAGCAGGCTGGCCTGGGCTGATCCTAAATTTATTTTAATGGGGTTTAAGTAATGAATTTTAAGGTTGGGATTTTAGATTCGGTTACAGCCCTTATTTAATTCTATTTTAATTTTTATATATATGTGGTTTTAGTAGGCTGTGCACCGCCCTGAGTCCTACGGGAGAAGGGCGGTATATAAATTGAATAAATAAAAAACAATACAAGAGCACACAGCAGATACAAACTCAATGTAAACCGCTTCAAACTGGATTGCAGAAAGTACGACTTCAGCAACAGAGTGGTCAATGCCTGGAATGCACTACCTGACTCTGTCATTACATCCTCTAACCCCCATTCTTTTAACTTCAGACTATCCACTATTGACCTCACCCCATTCCTAAGAGGTCTATAAGGGGTGTGCACAATCGTGCCTACCGTCCCTGTCCTATTGTCCCCATTTATTTATACCTATTTCCTATAATCTTACTCATGTTTATACTTATACCTCTTATCTTGTAAGCGATTGACAAATCAAATAAATAAAAATCAAATAAAAAACTATTTTCTAAAGCACTCGAAGGCCAGACAAGGAACAATGGATGGAAACTGCACAAGGAGAGATTTAACCTGGAAATAAGGAGAATTTTTCTGACAGTGAGAACAATCAACCAATGGAACAAAAGCTGCCTTTGAAAGTTGTGGGAGCTTCATCACTGGAGGCTTTCAAGAAGAAACTGGACTGCCATTTGTCAGAAATGGTGTAGGGTTTCCTGCTTGGGTGGGGGTTGGACTAGATGACCTATAAGGTCCCTTCCAACTCTGATTATCTGCTATCTGTGATCAACTTCTATGATATTCTGACAAACAAAGTCAATGGAGAAGCCAGATTCAGTTAACAACTGTGCTACCAATTTAACAACTGTAATGATTCGCTTAACAACTGTGACAGGAAAGGTTGTAAAATGGCCAAAATTCATTTAACAATGGTTTTGTTCATTTATTTATTTGTTTGTTTGTTTATTTATTTATTCATTCATTCATTTATTTAATTTGTCAATTGCTTACAAGATAATAGGTATAAGTAAAAACATAGTTATGAATACATGGATACATATAAGAAAAATTATCTATATATATAAGCTAAGGACCAGGTTATATGCTATTATTATTTATTTCTAACATGTTCTCCTCATAACACCCACCCTATGATGTCGGTTGGAAAAACAGAGTGGGCAGGACCTTGACTGAGTGATGCAGTATTTTTCAACCTTGGCAGCTTGAAGACATGTGGACTTCAACCTCGCCATGGCTGGGGAATTCTGGGAGATGAAGTTCACTATCTTAAAGTTGTCAAAGTTGAAGAACAGTCACCCAATGAGATTCCATGGTGGATGGGATCTTGAACCTGAATCTTCTGGGTCTCAACCAGAGGTGGTATTCAGCAGGTTCTGACCAGTTCTGGAGAACCAGTAGTGGAAATTTTGAGTAGTTTGGAGAACTGGCAAATACTACCTCTGACTGGCCCCGCCCCCATCTCTTCTCTGCCTCCCGAGTCCCAGCTGATTGGCTGGGTCTTTTTTTGTTGCCCTGCAGAGGAGAACGGAGCTGGAAAGCAGGTTAGTGGAGCGGGGAGGGAATGGGGATTTTGCAGTAACCTTCCCCCTGGAGTGAGGTGAGAATGGAGATTTTGCAGAATCCTTACCCTACCATGCCCACCAAGCCACGCCTACCAAGCCACATCCACAGAACTGTTAGTAAAAAATTTTGAATCCCACCAGTGGTCTTAACCAACTCTCATTCCTCTACACCAGCGGTAGGGAACCTTGGCTCTTTTATCACTGATGGACTTCAACTCCCAGAATTCCTGAGTGAGCCATAAAAGTTTCCCCATCCCTGGCCTAGTGGTTTTTCAGTTGTGAGGGAAATCAATTTTTGACTTGAATGGGACTGTTTAATATACAAATGTAGGACATATAAAGAATATTGATCATTCAAGTCAAAAATTAGGACATTTGTATATTGAACAATCCCATTCAAATCAAAAATTGATTTCCCTCACAACTGAAAAACCAGTAGGCCAGGGATGGGGAACTTTTTATAGCTCATTCAGGAATTCTGGGAGTTGAAGTCCGTAAGTGATAAAAGAGCCAAGGTTCCCTACCACTGCTCTACACTAAGCTGGTTAAACGAAGAAACTCTCACCACACCTTGCTCTTTGGAAATCCAGGCATTACCTTTTTTTTTTTTCCATCAGCTCATCATATTATGGCATCATGTAGTTTATTTGCTTGGACAGATTACATAAAATGAACACAATAATTGTCCTTTTTAAGCCTAGGTTTATGGTGGAACTGTATTATGAGTTTGTATCCAATGTCTATGGGGGCTACAATATCCTTAATCAGTTCAGACAAAGCCCCAGCAAATGCGGTTCCATACTAAACTAACCATCTATCTCTCAGTCCAACCTGCTTCACAGGATTGCTGTTGTGGGGATAATAAGAGGAGGAAGGTGTGTTGGATATGATAGATGGTAGGTAGGTAGGTAGGTAGATACGGATGGACAGAGAGACAGACAGAAAGACAGATAAACAGACAAATTTTACCAATAGAATTGGGATTTTGTCTGGGTTTCCCCAACCATGGATCCCCTAATCCATTCTTCACCAATCTAATGATGTTGGTACCTGATATGTTGGACTACAAGTTCAGGACAACTGAAGATGGGCGGTTCAAAAATGTGAAATATAAATCTCTATGTTGCATTGAGGTAGACTGTTCTGTCTCCATAACAGTCATATAATGGTCATAAATCGATTTAGACAAAGGCTCTACTAGACTCTGCAACTTTTTTAAAATAAAAAAATAAAGAGAGGCACAAGACAGACACAAGAACAAATAGAGAAAAAAATTGTCTTTGACAGTATTGTATTTGCAGTAGTGGTCATTCAGATGCCTTACCTCAGTGCTTCTCAACTTTGTCAACTTTAAGATGTGTGGACTTCAACTCCCAGAGTCCCCCAGCCAGCATGCTCAGGGGTGGGATTCTACCAGTTTGGACCGGTTCTATAGAACCGGTTATTATAATTGTGTGCAGTTCGGAGAACTGTCAAATCATGCTCCTGGCTGGCCCTGCCCCTCCCCTCCCCTCCCTGCCCAGTCAGTCCTTATTGCGCATGTCCGACATTGCTGACTGCGTCCTCCCGCTCCCAGTCACTCCTTAAGATATTTCTTTTATTCCCCTTCCTGACGATCAACTATTCCTATGATAAGCTGTGCTGGGATTCCTCTCACTGTCTTACTGCTTCACCCAGGAGGCTTCCCTGAGGCCCAGGAGGGAAAAAGGGCCACGCGAGGTGTGTGTGTATGCTGCACCCCCTCGGGTGCTCCATTTTTTACCTTCCTGGGCCCCAGAGAAGCCTTCTGGGAGCAAAAATGCCCCCCAGGGGGCTTCCCTGAGGCCCAGGAGGCCCAAAAAATGGGGGGTGGGCTGAAAAAAAGAAGCCACACCCACCCAGTCACATGGCCATGCCCACTTAGCCACACCCACGGAACCGGTTGTTTAAAAAAATGAATCCCACCCGTCTTACAGGGTCACAAAATGTAGAGAAATGGCTGCTTCAATTGCTCTACAAAACCAAAATCAGATTGTTTCTAAGGGGGTGGGAGAGGAGGCAGTTCCTCTATCAAAACTGCTGGCTACATGCCACCAATTCCCTCATTTTCTCTTTCTTTTAAATGCTGCATCCTGAGGAAGTGAATTCCATCCGTTAACACCACCTCTGGATGAAATGGTGCTTCCTGCTCTCCACTCTGCTTCTTCTGCCAAATTGACCTCTTTCAACAACTCCCAAGTTCAAAACCTGCCTTCCACTAACAAGGGGAGGAGAAAAAAAAAAACTTTTTGGTCAACTCCCCACTTCATAATTTGAAAAATCTTTAGGACTACAGGTAGTCCTTAATATATATCTGGTCACCTAGCAACCATTTGAAGTTCTGATGGACCCCATAAATGAGACATGACCCAGATTAGAACTGCTATCAGAAGTTGCTTGGGAGAAATTGTTAAGATGCTCAGTACCTGGCCTGGATTTATGGCTGTTTGAAACACCTCATAGTCATGTGCCTGATTTACAACACTTTTTTTTACTTCCAGTTTTCAGCAAAAAATGCCAGTGACCAATGGATTCACTTAACGACCATGTTAGCTTAATACAAGTAGTCCTTGAAGTACAACAATTGAACCCAAAATTTCTGTTGCTGAGCAAGACAGTTGTTAAGTAGAATTTTTTGTCCCGTGTTATGACCTTTCTTGCCACAGGTGTTGAGTGAATCACCACAATTGTTAAGTTAGTAACAGAGGAATTAAGTGAATTTGGCTTACGCACTGACTTTGTCAGAATGTTGCAAAAGATGATCACAGGATCCCTGGACACTGCAACTGTCATAAATATGAGTCAGTTGTCAAGCATCCAAATTTTGATCATGTGACCACGGGGATGCTATAACCCTTTTAAGCAGTGGTGGGATTATTTTTTTACTACCGGTGGCTTGGTGGGCGTGGCAGGGGAAGGATACTGTAAAATCTCCATTCCCTCCCCACCCCACTAACCTGCTTTCCAGCTCCGTTCTCCTGTGCAGGGCAACAAAAGAAGACCCACCCGATCAGCTGGGACTCGGGAGGCAGAGGATAGATGTGGGGGGGGGGGGGGCAGTCAGAGGTGGTATTTGCCGGTTCTTCGAACTACTCAAAATTTCCACTACCGGTTCCCCAGAACTGGTCAGCACTTGCTGAATACCACTTCTGGTTTTAAGCGTGAAAAATGGCCATAAGTCACACTTTTTTCAATGCTTTGAATGGTCACTATACAAACTTTTGTAATTTGAGGACCTGCACTCACTGCAAAAAAAGGTCATAAAATCAATCAGTCATATGATGATGACTTTACAAGTATCACGACTTATGACCAAAATGGCTATTAGTGAGATGGGTCTCAGTAGTGGCAGTCTAAGATGCCCCACAGCACAGGGTGCAAAATCTGTCACCCTTGATGGTGGAACAGTGGTGGGAACGATTGGAGGAAGGTTGCCTATTTTTGTATAAGGTAGGTTTAAGTGGCCAAGCCAGAAATCTTTTAAGGATGACACAAGTCTCTTGAAACTCTAGGCTGTTGGTTTGAGTTCCCAGCTTGGCAATTTGGTGGCAAATGTTTTGTCACCATTTGAGGAGACATTGTCAGTGCGTTTTCAATTGTCATCTGGGACAGCCCCAGCTACTAATATTCAAATACATTCCTTGAAACTCTTTCCCAAGAAAGAATGTTTGCGTTGTCATTGCCATGTTAAAAAATATTTATTTGCCCTTATTTCCATGCTTGGAATACCTGTTTCACTGAGTACTGATGCTCAATTTTTAGAATTGGCCTGCTCTACTGATCACCTCTGTACAACTTGGCATTTTTCATTCTTATCATAGGCCACTTCTGCAGATTTTTCCAAGGACAGCCTAAACATCATTCTCACTATTATTTTTTTTAAAAGGAAAGAAAACACCTCTGAACATTTTTGTTCCAGATGATTCACACTTTTTATTTGCTCTGTTCCAGTATATTACAAACAAACAACAGAGAAGTGTGCATGTGTGTGTGGCAGGGTGTATTTAAGGTAAATCTTCAAACAGTTGGCCATGATGTTTGGAAAGCTTGGGAGAAAGGGGGAAGTGCACTTCTGCGAGCCAAAGAATATGAAAGGAATTAACAGTGGAGAACTGGGCGCACAAAGGTTATTCATCACCATGTCATACACATTAGATGAGACAGAGACTGGGTTGTGGGGGAGAAAAAGTGGGGAAAGGGGTTTAACTGCACCAGCACCAGAATCTCTGAAGCAGCACCTGATAGCCTCTTCATTCCATGATTCTCTTTCAGTCCCCTTGACAGATGTTCTCAGCTTCAGAGAAATCCAGATAGGAGTGTTTGCTGCTGTTTGTCTTGGGTCAAACAACCCAGATGAAGATCACTGTTGAGTAGAGGAGGAAAGAAGACATTGCTGATGGAGATTGATTGCTGGAGATGCTGATGTTGAGGGCCTTCCCAATGGCCCAGCTTGAGATGTCAAGAGCTTTTGAAGACTGCCCCTTATCCATTACAGAGAAGACTTCCAAGTGATGTCTCCACAAAGTGCCAACATTTTTATGCCAATAGCGTGCAGGCAGGGTCTTTTGGCTTGAGAACTGACTGTTGACAACATGATGGGTTGGCTGGTAAGCTGTGTGTTTTCAGAAGCCCGTTGAGCAAATGAGCAGGGGACACACCTGGAGAACAGAAGGTCTAAGGACTAGTTTCCAAGTCACAACTACAACAATGTACTGTTGAGTCTAGAGCCAAAAAAATAATGGCAGCTTGAGCAGAAAGTCTGGAGACACACAGTCTTCCCTTGGCTTGGAAGTCATGGGGTTCACCTCTTCCAGCTTTTCATGTCAAATAGGGAAATTTGGCAAGGAGGCATCAGTGGATTTCTCTTCCCCTGGAAGAATGGATTCGTATCACAGACCCACCAAATTTTGAAGGGATTCCCAGAATCTCTTGAAAGGGGATTTCCTCCACTCCACTGCACAATTCTTGATCTCTCATTTTTAAACACCCTCTTTCGCCACCCATACATTGTATTTATTATGCAAGATTAATTCAGTTTTATTGTAACAGAGTAATACATGATAACTTTTTAAGCACAACCAGCCTTGCCCAACCACGGAGATTGGTTGAATCCAGCTTCAAGGAAATTCCAAGGAATTTCTTTACAATTCAATTAGTATGATCATGTCCCTTCATTATAACTACCAATTGAATATTTTTTGAGCTTTTAAATATTATTTTCTTGATCTCTATCCCCAATCTCTCACCCATTTGGAAATGCAAAGGTAGTTTTTATCCAGAGGGAGAGAGGGAAAATAGTAATAAGGCGTAGTCCAGATGTGGATTATTATCTGGCACTGATCAAATGCAAATGATCAAGCTCTAATGCAGTGTTTCTCAAGCTTGGCAAGTTTTAAGATGTGTGGACTTCAACTCCCAATATTCCCCAGCCAGAAATACTGTTCTAAATGACATAGCAGAAGCAGCTCAGCCCCCATCTCTATTTTTTAATTGCCTACATTCTCATGTGGAGCCCCAACTATATAAGTGAGAATCCATACAAATGTTGTGGAAAGCTCACCTATATTAGTGCTGTGATTTCTGTATCGGTTCTGTGATTTGCCCTCAAAAGATAACCCATATCACATTCTTAGATGCTGATCACCTCAATGCTGGAATGCTAAATTCCTTCTCCATCTCTAAGATTTAGCTGCAGGAGAGGTGGTACATAATGGCCACACCATGGAATCTTAAGATTGCCTTCAACATTTCATCAAGGTTTGCAAAGTTAGGACATTTTTAAAGAAAGTAAATTTGAAGCACACCCATCACTCAACAGGACAGCCTATGCTTTGAATGTCAAAACTTCCAGATTCAATTGGCTGGTTCATTTTAGGGCTACTGTGGATATGCCTGATCACAATGGACAAATCATTTGAATTAGGAGGAGCTCATTGTACAGGCAAAAGGTTCAAGTTTGATCCTTGCCCAACATCTCTGGTGAAAGAGGTAGCTGGGCATCTCTGCATGGCTTCTTCCAATACGCCTGCTGTTTTGCTAGTTACAGGAAAATAAGGAAGCAGAACATGGGAGAAGAAAGGTAACAGGATGACTTCCTTCAGAAAAATATGATTGTCAAGCCAAGCAGAAATGTGCAAAAGCAGCTCACCCAGTGACTGCTCCCTGCCCTAAAACTTTGCATGGATGCATTTTATGAACACAGATGGAAGACGTTTGAATGATATCATTATGGAAAACTCTTCTTCCACGTTCTTTTGGTCAATGCAAGGAAGTGTCTTCAAAATGGCTTCCCTTAACTTGGAACCCTAACACTACAGCTATAATATCAGATTCTATTTGACCAGCCTGGCTGTCACAAATCACAACACTGCTGGGGTGATTGGAATGGGGAACATACTCCAAAATTCTAAAATTCTTGGACACTGATCTGTAGGATTCTAGTGTTTTGGGATGAACACCCCCCCCCCCTGCAAGGTCTTATTGGCAATGCCTGTATGAGCAGAGGGGGTCTTCTCCACCATGTAACAATTTCTTCACTGCTTTTCCATCAGGTCCAAGGAAGACTTGTCAAGGCCTGCTCCTAGGACTTGTATGGATTTGTGGAGATGTTGTGGATTCTGATACATTTGGAAGCTATAATATTTTGAGAAACTGATGCAATGGTTGTTCAGAGCTTGGGAAAGATTCAGGAGATGCTTTGAAAATGATTATCTATATACTTTTCAATTATCTGGAAGGGGAAGAACTAGCTCATCAGTTCATCAAAAAACAAACAAACACCCAAATGAGAAAGTCTTTATCCAAACAAACCGAAAGATGAATTTGGTTCTAAAGTGAAACCTATTGAGATTGCTAGAACCTTATCTTTCACCTTTTCAGCAAATCATGCTTAGAAAGGCCCAGTGGGAATCTTGCTTTCAGCTGAATAGAATTGTGGAGGAATTGATAATTCCATCCTTGAGCCCTATTCTATTTTTTTTAAAGATCATCCATCTTAGAGCTTTGAGTCACATTATTGAAAAGAAAGCTGTGCTGATAATCTAAGAAGGAGTAGAACAACAGGAAGTGCAGTTATGAAACTGCTCAGTGGTGCCCTACGGACAGTTGACCAGCATAAAGCTGGGGAATAGCTTAGAAAGCAAGGCCAATCTATGCATCTTAGTTAAGGAAAAGAGAAATTAAGATGTCCTTTTATTAACTAGGTATGATCATGGCCAGAAGGATGATTAGCCTGGAGATTTTATATAGATGCATATATAGGGAGATTTGCGTATGTTGCCTTTGATTTTGTATATATGGGATAAACCTTCCACAATCTGGAACCTCCACTTATCATGATACTACATTTCCCAGAATTTTGGTTGGCAGATCTATGCCAGGTGGGAGCCCTCGAAGCTATGGTCTCCATACAAATTGGGGAGTGCAAGTTCAGAAAAGGTAGCCCCAGTAAAATCCCAATGCTACTTATGTTATTTGTCTCAGTAACTGAGGTGGAACCATTTACTTTGGCAATTCAAGTTGTAACATCTTAGGAATGGAAGCCGAGATGTGTGGCAGATTCTAGATTCTTTAGGGGAATGAGATAGTCAGCACCTTTTGAATTTGATACACCTCTTCTCCAAAAATTCCAGGCACCACAAATTAGAAGAAATGTTTGTGAAGCAGCCTTGAACTGAAGAATCCTTTTAAGGATGTAAATAAAAATAGGAAAGGCCCAGATAGAGATAAGGAGGAGGGAAGGGAAGACTTGTTGTTAAATATCTAATAGTGCCAACGGCACTTTTCCCCTTAAAAACTTGAGGGGGAAGCAGAGAGAAGGAAGTATTTTCAGAACAATGTCCACCCCCCAAATTGATATCAGAAACCTTACTCTTTGATGCAGCTTATCAGGAACCATGGTGGCAGTTGGCTAGCACCAATTCTATCTCTTCTATAGTTTCACTATTATTCACTATGTGCCAATATTGGGCTGAGAATTTCTTCTTTTTGCCTCCAAATGATATCCCATTCTATGTCTTTGCTTACTGTTGGTTTTAAATGCATATTGCCTCTTCCATCAGGGAAGCCTGTGACTCTCCCATTCCCTCCATCAGTCTAGTCTGGGGCTTTCATTGGGCTGTTCTTCTGCCACTTAATTATTTGCAGGTACATTGTCCGATACTGAACACCTGACAGTCCAGCAGAGCTCTCTGTTCCACTGATTGAATCCATTGTATCTTTTCCCAATCTAGTTGCCCTTCAAATGTTTTAGATGACAGTTTCCCTCATCTGTAGCCAAAAATGGTCCAATGGGTAAGTCCTAGGTTGGGGAAGACTGGTCTAGCAGCCACAAAATATACATTTAGCGTCAATAATTCTTATCATCCACTGGGATTGCTCACTGAATCATAAAGTTTTCTCGGACATGAACCATAGCCCTAAAGTCTTATAGTCCAGAGTAGTTGGGGGAAAAAAAACCATACAAAATCAACCCAGTTTTTCTTTTTCAGAGTTTAAAGCTCTGAAATTACATCCAATTACATCCTTATTGAACAATTACATCCTTATTGAAGCTTCTGCAATCAACAGGATGGGAAGGCCAATAAATTCTTGGGAAGATGTCATGGAATTATTTTGGAGACAAAACCAGTTTCCAACATCTGGATGCTTTGGTTCGGGACCAAGTTCTGTGGTGCACACAAAAAAAATGAGTTGACCTATTTTTAAAACTTGTGAAAAACTTGGTTTGCTTGATTGTTTTCTGATCTTCACATTCCCACTGTAGAAGGTTTTTGTCACCAGTATCCTTAAGGAAATTAGGATGTGAAGGACTTTGAAAGATATCAAAGCTAACTGGATTTCAAAAGATTCAGAAATTTCAAGAGGAAGCCAAGAATGGTGAGTCTCCTTTCTTGATCAATTACTTTTCTTTTTCAAACATTTCAGAAAATGGAAACAGGGCTGAACTGTGGAGAAGCATTCATTCTTTTTCGTTTCTAATCGAAAGGTCTCCAGGTATATTCAACCATTACAATTTAAAATGCCCAAATAAGAAAAAAAAAGGGACTGGACTGATTGACCTAACATTAAATTTGGGGTCTGTTCCTTTATGAAATAATGAATAAAAGAGTTAATGGAGGCAGGAAAAAAAACCAGACTGGCAACTTAGTGTCATTGTTGGCTATTTTGCATGATTTCACCAGCACTGCACTTATATTCCCCCAGTCAGTTTTGAAAATAAGGGGAAAAAACATCCTTGGGGGATGCAAATAGCACATCTTGTTAAGTAAAAATAGCAACACTTTGAACTCAGACCTTTGTAGAATTGAGAAGGTAACTGGAGAGGCGGAGTCAAGGTGTCCAGGTGAGAATGATGGGAAAAGGCAGTCCTGATTGGCTGTACAGTTGAGGGAGGGGCTTGGCAGGGGCCTCTTACATAACCGAGCAGCATTTACAACGCTGTTTCTTCGCGTCAAGATCCTGGTCTGCTCCTTTGGGGTCCGTGTCATTGGCTGATGGCTGTGCTCCAACTTGGTTTTCCTCCTTCTGAGGCAAGGGTTCCATCGCACTGCCATTAGGAGGGGCGTGTTCTGGTGTGTGGCCTCCTGCTGGTTTATTCTCAGCATCTTCTATCACCACCAGTTCGGCCTTGATTTGCTCTCCTTCGAGCCCCAGCACCTTTTTGGTCTCATTTTCGTCTTCCACATTCTGGTAGCCCATGAAGATCATGGTGACTGGTTGTTCTTTGCTAGGCTCTGGGCCATCGCCCCCAAGCTTTGGGCTCTCCATTGGTTTAGCCTGCACGCCTGTGATTTCCTTCCGAGGGGTGACCTTCTGGCTTGGGAGATTGCTTTGGGCCTCTTTGGCAACCTTCTCAGAGACTTCACTCAGGGTCACTTCATCGGCCTTATGGATGAGCTCATCCACTTCAGATGAGCTGAGCTGATGGACGCCATTCTCAATAGCCCCATCTTCGGTACGGACTGCATGGACCACTGCAAGAGAAGATAGAGAAGATACACAATGAGGACAATGAGAAGCGCGACCAGACCTTCACTGTGGCTTTCAAAAGTGACTTACGGACAGATATCATTGTTTCTTGTGGTGGAACGCAGACCACTGTCGCAGGAGGGAGGGAGAGAGCAGAGACAACATAGTTTGGAATCTTTGATATGCAAGAAGAGGGTGAAGGCAGGGGTGGGATTCAAATTTTTTAACAACCGGTTCTGTGGGCGTGGCTTAGTTGGTGGGCGTGGCTTGGTGGTAATGTGACTGGCTGGGCGTGGCCAACTCAACATCACTCGCATCGAGGCACGCGTCTCCTCGCCTGGCCTCTCGTGACTGTGGGGAAGCTGCAACAGTCGTAAGTGTGAAAAATGGTCATAAGTCACTTTTTTCAGTGCCATTGTAACTTTGAATGGTCACTCCACACAAGCAAAGTACCAGCAAAGGAGGGGAAAAAAAACTCCAGAGAAGTTCCAGAGACAGGAAGTCTAGTCCTGCCAAGAATGTAATAAAAGGTTAACGGAGAGGCAGTTTCTGTAAGCAACACCAGAATGTTTCCTTCCTGCCTTCCTTACAGGATTAGGCCAGTAATTTCTTCTAACAACCGGTTCTCCAAACTGCTTAGAATGTTAACAAGCGGTTCTAGTGAACAGGTGCAAACTGGTAGAATCCCACCCCTGGGTCAAGGTGAATCTCCACCAAGCAATTCACAGAATACATGTTGTATGCAGGCAATTGATTAATCCGGCAAGATTAACATCAAGCCCAGAGAACCAAGAACGACACAAGTAGTTAGTTCAGAGTACTTTCCTTATCATTGTTCACCTATAGACAGAAACCAATTACCTAGACTAAATCAATTAACTACATAACTATTACTCTGTGAACTGCTAGGGGCAGGCTGCCTTCGCCCTCTTCCTGCATACCAAAAATTCTAAGCTACATTGTCACTTTGCTCTCTGGGAAAGAGCCCTTCTTTCCCTGCAAGTCTGGACTACATTCTATTACATTTCTACTCCCAAAGGTGCTTTTAAAAAGGCAACTAGACTTTTTTTTTTTACCTGAAGGAAGGAAAACAAGCCAGTTGTCTTTTGAAAAACACCTTTGGGTCAACCATGACTTGAATGACTGAGAATCTCCATAGATACATTTCTACTTCTTAAGAGGCGCTGAAGTGGCACTAGAGATTCAAAAATGCCAAGAATTTGTCCTTTAAAGCAGAATGGATTTTTATTTCGGAGGGTTTGATAAATCTTGTGGATTTCTGACAGATCAACAGTGAAGCACTTCAAATACCAACCACACCTACCTGTTCTTTACTCAAGTGTTTTGTTTTCTTTCTGTGTATACTAATATCAGGCCAGTTCCCAAACAATTCGGTGAAAGTACCTTCACTTTTCTTTTGGAGATGAGAATGCGAGAATGGGCTGATCATGGGAGGCCAAAAAGGATGTATGAATGTTCTGTCTTCCTTGATACTTTCTGGCAGTCTGCAGGCTCTTGTTATTCAATCCAAAATGAGGAACAACTTAAGAGTTGGAGATTTTCCCCCCACCCCAGCCCCAGAAGAAGAAGAAGAAAAAAAACATTTGATGGAAAATTTAGATTTATACCCAGCTATTATAAATATATTTTTTGGGGGGCGGGGACAAAAATGGATATTGAATTTGGACAGAAAAAGCAAAAGCAATAAGTGTAGGAAGTGACTAGGTCAAAACACTTCTAGGGGTTTTTCAACCATGACTGCCCTTCTTACTCATTCCTTGACCTGCACTTTCATAATAAACAAACAACAATCCCTTGCATTATTCTATTCTCCACACTAGAATGGGAGATAAGAAAAGTAAGGAACATTTTGAGGAGGGTTTACGGTGTTTTGGGCAGAAAAATGAAAATGTGATTAAAGTTTTTTAAACTGATAAAAGGAAAAAAAGGGGGGGGGAAGTGCCCTTTATTGTAACTTAAACTCCTACTTATGATCACCCAATGCTCTAGAATTGATTCTTTTCTTCCCAGATTGTTTGAACTGTCCTAGCCTATTGCCTCAGAATTACCTAAGGGATTTCCCATCTGAATAGTATTTGTGTTGTAACTTGCTTAGTGCTTGCAAATCAACCCATGTTGACAAGGTGCTGCCACCTGCGGAGACTTAAAAACTTTGGGCTAAAATCATCATCGTCTTCATCAACATCACAATCTTCTCAATACAACTGCCAAAATTGTCCATTGGGATTTATATAAAAAATTCAACTTTACTGTTTGCAAAAAAAAAAAAAAATTGGGATTTTTGTGCCCAAAAAAAGTTTGCAAAATGAGATCCAAATTTTGTGAGGTTTCAATATGCAAACTGTTAGGAACCTGATCTCATGGGCATCGCTATCACAGAAAGAAATGCTGCTGAATTTTTGAAAAACTATGGGAGAAAATATCTGAATACCACAATTTATATACTAAGAATGAAAAATAACAGTGCATTAAACATTGATTGTGATTTATGACCGTTTTTTTACACTTACGATCTTTTGAAGCATCCCCATGGTCAGGTGATCATAATTCAGATGCTTGGTAACTGACTCATATTTGTGGCGGGTGTCCTGAGGTCATCCCTTTTGCAACCCTATTGACAAGCAAAGTCAAGGGGGAAGCCAGATTCACTTAACAACCAGGTTACTAAATTATCAACTGCAAGTGATTCACTTAACAATGGAGGCAAGAAAGGTTCTAAAATGGGACAGGACTCACTTAACAAATGTCTGACTTGGCAACAGACATCTTGGGCTCCAAGGTGGCCGTAAATTAAGGACTAACTGTACAGCATCTCATAGCACTTTACAGCACTCTTTGTCTGGATGGTTCTCAATGTAGATTTGTAGTTTATAAAATATTTGCATATTGCCCCCAATAATCTGAGTCCTCATTTTAACGACCTCAGAAGGATGGAAAGTGAGTCAGCCTTGAGCCCTACCAGGATCAAATTTCAAGCTGTGAGTAGAGTTTGCCTGCAATATAGGTAGTCCTTGACTTACGACCACAATTGAGCTCCAAAATAGCTGTGGTTAAGTGAGACATTAGTTCAGTGAGTTTTGCCCCATTTTACAACCTTTCCTGCCACCGTTATTAAGTGAATCTTTTCAGTTGATAAGTTAGTAACCCGATTGTTAAGTGAATCTGGCTTCCCCCTTGATTTTACTTGTCAGAAGGTTGCTGCAGATTGCATGACCTTGGGACACCGAAGCCATCATAAATGTGAGCCAGTTGCCAAGCACCTGAATTTTGATCACCTGATTGTGGGGATGCTTCAAAGATCATTAAGTGTGGAAAAAATGGTCTTAACTCACTTTTTTCACTGTCGTCGTAACGTTGAGCCTTCACTAAATGAACTGTTGTCACTAGAGGACTACCAGGACTGTCCTTGAACTGCTGCGCCATCAGAGCTCCAACACAGTTCCAAACACAACCTACAACAGCTGCGCTGTGGGAAGGAAGCCAGCAGTGGTGGGATTCAAAAATTTTTTTCTACCGGTTCTGTGGGTGTGGATTGGTGGGCGTGGCTTGGTTTGGTAGGCGTGGCAGGGGAACGATACTGTAAAATTCCCATTCCCTCCCCGCCCCACTAATCTACTTTCCAACTCCCTTCTCCTGTGCAGGGCAAAAAAAGAAGACCCAGCCGATCAGCTGGGACTCGGGAGACAGAGAATAGATGGAGGGCAGGGCCAGCCAGAGGTGGGATTTGCCGGTTCTTTGAACTACTTAAAATGTCCGCCACCGGTTCTCCAGAACTGGTCAGAACTTGCTGAATACCACCTCTGGAAGCCAGGTCTTGAGTCAATATGATGTGCTGCTCAGGACTCTATCTGAGTCCCAGAGAGCATGAAAGATGTTTGCAGGAGTGCCAGACCCATCCTTGGTCTGTGGACACTTCCTTTCAGTGCGTACCTTTCAGCTCGTCCTCGTACACTTTGACTCCCTGAACTGTGTTCTCTTTGGGTAGTCTAGTGGTGCTGGACAGGACTTTGGTCTCCCCTGTGAGTTTGTCCTTCTCCACAGTGATCTCTACAGAGTACATAGCTGGGACATAAACAGGACACAGTGAGCAACAAGAACGTTTCTGCCCCTCCGCCCACCATCCTCTCCCTCCCTGAGCTCGGAAATGAAGCATTCGGTACGAGCAGGGAAGGTGGGAGGCGCAGGGCAGCTGGGGGACCTGTGGGCAGGCCTGAAGCATTAGAGGCAGAGAGAAGAAGCGATGCACAAGGCAAGCGAAGGCCTTCAAGCTCCAAGGAGCAGCAAACCAAAGAGCCTCTGAGATGTTGCCTTCCCAAATTCTTCAAAGAGCCCATCGGTAGCTCTCCTTGATGGTATCTCAGTCAGCGTTTCTAAAATGTTGATCTGGGGGTGATGTAAACCAGTGTTTTCCAACCTTGGCAACTTTAAAATGTGTGGACTTCTAACTCCCAGAATTCTCTAGCCCTGTTCTCAGTAGTTTACAGTTGATCCCTTAGCCAAAGATGAGATGAGGGTTTAGCTGAAAGGTTATTGCTCAGAGTTTTTGCTTTTGGAAAAGGCGGACAAGATAGGAAGCGAAAAAGAAGCGGTTAAGCTTAAATGAAGCCAAGGAAAGATGAATTTAAGAATTAGTCAACACAGAATGGCCCTGCATAAGTGCTGAGGTGCATATGCAGGAGAACAGAGCAAAGGAGAAAGGCAATAGCAATAGCAATAATACTTAGACCTATATACTGCTTTACAGTGTTTTACAGTCCTCTCTAAGTGGTTTACAGAGTAAGCCTCTTGCACACAAAAATCTGGGCCCTCATTTTACCCACTTCAGAAGGATGGGAGGCTGAGTCAACCTTGAGCCTGATGAGATTTGAACTGCCAAATTGCAGGCAGCTGGCAGTCAGCAGAAGTAGCCTGCATATTGCACTCTAACCATTGCGCCACCGTGGCTCAAAGACAGATGATTTGTTTGTGATGGAGTAGTAACTATGAACAATAAGCAATCTTTTTTAAAAAAAATAAGACTTCCTTTCAGCTAAAGTCAAATTTGGTGACTTCCTGGACATTTCCTCTGCAATCACCTTACAAGGGAGATGGACAGCATAAACATTTAATTAATAAATAAAATTAACATAAAGAAATTATGTCATTTCTTTCTTCCAGGATGTTTTTTTTTTCCAGATTTCTCGGTTTAAACAACAGCCCTGGATTTTCCTAAGGATCTTTTATTCAAGAACCTGGTTTAGCTTTTTGAGATTGGCCAAATTTTGGCATTTTAAGGCTAAGATTAGGCATAGCAAATTTCCTAAGCAGGGAAAAACAATGAGTAAAAGCAAAACCAAAAGCAAAGGATGCTGAACTGGGCATCAAAGCAGACAGGAATTCGGATTAAAAGCCAGGTTAACTTCTTTGTCAGTGGGAGAGAAAGACATGATCGGAAGTTGGAATGAAAAGTTAGGAGGCATGGCAAAGCAGATGTGCAGAGTAGGGGGCTGAACCAGACTGCTTTGTCACTCATCTCTCAGCAAACCTGCAGCCACCATTTGAATATAATACCAGCCCAACGTTCATTTGCTTATTCTGACAAAGATAATAGACTTTGTCACTGTTTGCAGGCGGAAAAAGAAATAAATGACCGTGTTTGCAGGCTGTCCATGATCTCAGGTCAGGAAGGAACATGAAACAGCTGTAAAACTATTTTTTTGGCAACAGGTCTGCATACTTTCAGCAAAGGAGTTCTGAAACAGAGGACAGTGAAATGTCAAAAACACAGCATGATGTTGTGTGTGCTCAGCTGAGATGCAACTCCTATTTTGGCTTGTTAATTACTTAGAAACAAAAATGCAAAGCATCAAGTGGCGAATGAGATTTAGATTAAACAATGAATTGAATTTTAGGAAGCATTTCCCTCCAAAGTGCTAAATTATTCTCAGTCTGGTGCCCTTAGATGTGTTGGATTACAAAGTCTATATTTTCCAGCCAAAGTACCACAGTGGCTAGCTAGGATGGGTGATGTAGTTCTACATGTGTGCAGCCTGCCTGATTAAGGAAAGGTGTCACCGAATTTGGGCTCATGCCAGTTGACAATTGTCCCTGAAAGCACATAAAATTTGGACATAGGTGGGCCAGGACACTTTTAAAAACAAGCTGCTTTCTCAGCATATTTTTACAGTTTTTTTACGTATTTTTTCAGGATGGCTCAGTTTTCCAGTTCCATCAGTCCTGCTTGTTGAAATGCATATTTAAATACACTATAATTTCCAAACATAAATGTAAATGCAATATGTACTTTATCTCAAACCATGCATTTCTAAATGCAGTTTCTCTTAAAACTGATATAGTATGAACTTTTGCAGAGTAAGTGACTAACTACACTAATTGGTCATAAAATAATTTTCTGGGGGAAAGAGCTAGGACTGTGTAGCCTAGTGATTAGGTGGACTGGCAGCAGGGAGACCCAGATTCTACCTTTCCTCAGTTCAGAAGCTTATGAGGGACTTTGAACTGGTCATCACAGCCCACCTCACAGGGACGTTGTGCAGGAGTCCCCAAACTTGGCAACTTTAAGACTTATGGACTTCAATTCCCAGAATTCTCCAGCTGGCATTCTGGGAGTTAAAGTCCACAAGTCTTAAAGTTGCCAAGTTTGGAGACCTCTGTGTTAGGGAAAAATGGGATGAGAGAACACTATTTACTTTGACTTGAATTCCTTAGGAAAAACTAGATATAGATGTAACAGAGTAACAAATAAATGCATATTAGATTTGTCTGGAATTGTGGGAAAGGTGGACTTCTGAGGCTGCAGCCATCTACCTCCCTGTTCTTACTGATTAAAATGTCCTTTAGAGCTGGACACCCAACAGAGCAGAAAGGAGACAAATTCATCACCATGATCGAAGCTGCCTTTGAGCCCCAAGCACAAAACCGATCAAACTGTACAGCTCACTCAAGAGGTTTTCCAGTTCAGGATAGCTGTGATGCAGCTAATGGGTAACAGGCCGTTAGTTAAAACAGCATTTATCAAGAGCAGATCCAAGGCAACTCTGTGGTGACTGGGTTGTTTTTTTCCCTCACCCTCCTGGCTATTCTTCCTTTGACCTTGTAGAAATGGAGGACGTGTCATTTCAGGCTGTGTCAAGGCAAAAATCCAGGCCAACGAAGTGCAAAAAGGAGCTCCAAATCTGTCCTTTTAAATGCATTCGGAATAGCTTTTCAGGGGGTGAAGTTGTAAACAGAGGATAAAGCATGACCCTAGTCCTACGCTTTAGGCATAGGACTTACGTATCTTATTAAATTCATAATGTCCATCTCATTATCAAATACCTGTGGAGTAGGGTACAGTAGGATAGGATAGTATGCAGCCCAGAATCACTACTGTGAGATGGACAGCTGTATAAATAAAATGAAAATGCAATCTTCTTTGAAATTTGCTGATTAGATTGCTTTGGTGTTATAGAAATAGCTAGTATTTACTGAGTGCTGCATGTTAAAGTAAAACATTTTTCACTCTGCTGAAAAAAAGTTGGAAATCAATGCTTTTTTCTCTTTTGGCCTTTATCCTACACTTCTCCTTTCCCTTTTTCTCTTTGCCATTTCTCTATTACCTTTATTTTCATTTATATTTTAGATTATGAGAATCTTAATTTAAAAATAATTTAAAATATTAGAGCACTGCACACCAGAACAACTAGACACAAGAACAGTTTTTCCCCTGAGAGCCATTACTCTGTTAAACAAATAATTCCCTCAACACTGTTCAACTATTTACAATGTGTACACTACTATTACTGTTAATCTTCTCATCACTCCTTATCACCCATCTCCCCCCACTTATGATTGTAGGACTGCAACTTTGTTGCTTGTATCCTTACAATTTATATTGACTGTTTCCTAATATGATTTGATTGTTGATTGTACCCTATGACTATCATTGTGATTCTTGATCCTTAACGAATGTACCTTTTCTGTATGTATACTGAGAGTATTTACACCAAGACAAATTCTTTGTATGTCCAATCACACTTGGCCAATAAAATATTCTATTCTATTCTAATTTAAAAAGAGATGGGATAGCTGTTTCAGCCCCATCTCAGCCTCGGATGGAAGAATCATCTGGGATCATCTCTCTCTATAAATCTGGCCCAAAAATAATTCAGTTGGACTGAGGGGATGGAAATCGATTGTCGGAAGATTTGGGAACCAGCAACTTTAAAGAACTTTATGGAAACTCATAAGGTTGCCTTTAGCTGTTCTGGCATTAAAATCCCTTTAAACAAGCAACAAACTTTGATCCTTTTGCCATGGATACCATCTGGTGCACTTCAACAACCATTTGGTCAGTCTTGCAGCCAGATGTCTCCTAGCAATGAAATCAGCCAATCACCTATTGGTAATTTTAGGCTGATGCAGGTACCTTTCCCTCCCTTGGGGATCACAGCATGGTTCTTCAGGACTGGTTCTGTTTTCAGAGTGTGAGTCTTTTAACCGAGCTTCTCCCCCAGTACCCACCAGATCTTTGAACTGATTCCTGACTCAGAGGCCTGGTCAACCTGAACTGACTAGAGATGATTGGGGGTCCATATATGAAGTAGAAAGAAAACCCACACTCTCTTTTCTGCCTTATAATTCAGTTCTCCCTATGCCTGACAATTTGGGCTGTTCTAGGCTGCTTTTGAACACAGGTTTAGTGCAGCTTTAGAACAGCACTTCTGAAAACCTGTGTGCAGAAGGAACCTAATGGTCAGCTTTAGTTTGGTGCAAATGTTTTACACAATTCCTTTTAGCAGGAACCTGTTGTTCTAAACTTCTGTCAAAATTTTTAACCTCTCACCCCTATATATATTAAGGAGAGTGATGGGTGTTTGCCTCCCCACTAGCTGGTGATCTTCGGGAGGCTGGCAGAGAAAAAAGAGAGGAAATCTACCAATCCCTGTTCTTAATGTGAGTTGTAGACTGTAAATAAAGAGAGGACTATTTGCCAGAATCAAGAGTGAAAGGATAGGAATTGCAATAACTTTTACGCCATTACAGTTTTCTGGTAGCTCAATGTGGTGGTATATGGTAAAGATCTTGGGAGACTGGACAAGGGAACATTGCCAACAGAATAGTTAGACAAGAGAAAGTGTAGCCCACAACTGGACAGTGAGTAGGGGAAGAGGCTCAAAAGAAATCCTTGTTGTGCTGAAGAGTTGGCCAGGGAAAAGATTGTATTTTTAGACTTGCAAGATTCTGTCCATGTTAACTTTACAATAAAACAGAATTAGCTCACCTGGTTGTGATTCCTATCTGGTTTGTCATGCAAGATCAAGTCTCAAGGACTTTTTGCACTTTGTGAGGTCAATACTCAAGGATTCTTTGGACTTCATGGCCACGTCCCCATGAAGGTGCTGCTAGCAAGCTATTATACTGTATTTAATGACTGCAGATAGATTCACATACCATTCCAAAAGCATCTTCAATGAAAAAAGGCAAATCAGGCCCTGATAAGGAAAATCTGCCTGACATATATATAGCACACAACAGTAGAAGTCCATCTATGGATCTCTCTATCTCTGGAATTGTTAGGATTTCCAATTTTGGAAGGGGCTGGAGAGTCACCAGACATGGATGATTTAACTGATATTCCTGCAAAAGGTTAGACTAGATGTTCCTTCAAGAGGAATGAGGAACAGGTTCCATGTTCCTCGTGAATTTCTATGATTTTGTGATAGAACTTGTCCCTGAAGGAGCAGAAAGAAGTACTGGTATATCCATTTGGACAATGCTGCTTGAATGCCTGAATGTTCATCTACATGAAAAAACAATCTCTTCTGGGATAAATTTTTCATAGCAAAGATTTATTTACATTTAAGGAACTCTTTCTTTAAACGATTAGGTTTACAAATATTATTAAATATATTATATTTGTAATTTATAAATTTATTATTCAATTTATAATTTATTATGGGATGTATTAGTTCTGCCCTGGTCAGTTCCATTTTGACTGCTGCATTCAGATATGGTACCAGATTACAGAAAGGACAGCTATCTCTGTCTGTCTATCATCTATCTATCTATCTATCTATCTATCTATCTATCTATCTATCTATCTATCTATCTATCTATCTATCTATCTATCTATCTATCATTACAGACAGAGATAGACAGATAGAGGCAAGCATCAAGCAGCGTAATGTAGCAAGGGTGAGACGTCTCCTCTGGCTTTGCAAAGGAACAAACTACCAATGCCTTGAGACAGAGTTTCCTCTAGTAAGTTCCTTCTTGGCGAAAGCAGGCAAAGCAACATGCGGTTAAGGGCCAGCCCAGAGTGGCCAGGGTGTGCGTGTGCAGTGAGACCCGAAGAAGTTCCCAGGTCTGAGCCAAGACATCGGGACTGAACCTACCTGCTTTCATCAAGCCGCTGCCCTTGCCTTCCACCACTTTTATGGGACTGTTGGAGACTTTGTTGTCTGCTTCAGGAAGGGGGGAAAAAAAGGAAAAACTTGAAAGGTCAAACACAATCGTCTTCCCCAGATCTCTTTCTGCTTCGGCATTCTCTCCTATCCACTTTTTTCCCCCCTCCAATAAAAGTTTATTTCTTTCATCTATGTCCCACCTCCTCCATGGAGAGAACATTAACGGGCATAGTTGTTCCTTCTCCCTCATGTTATCCTCCCAAAGATCCTGAGGTTTAGATTTTTCTGAGAAATCGGGTGGTAAAGAGGAGGTCGTAATGCCCATTTCATCAGTTTGGCATCCTTAACAAATCAGGAATGGGCAACTATGAAGATGGCCCAGAATCACTTTTCAGGGAGATGGTGGCATATACATTTAATTAATAAATAAACAATAAGTTAAATAAATGATGTGTGCGAAGATTCATTCTATGCACTAAGCCAGAGGACTCCAAACTTGGCAATTTTAAAACTTGTAGACTTCAACTCCCAGAATGGGCTGGCTGGGGAATTCTGGGAGTTGAAATCCACCAGTCTTAAAAGTTCCCAAGTTTGGAAACCCCTGCACTAAGCCATGGCTCATTCAATCATTGCTTATCAACTACTAAGCCACAATTAGTTGGGTTTCCACATTATGCAAACCAGAAGCCAAGACTGAGATCACACAGCACGCTAAAGCCCTGGCTTTTTGCTCAGGCATTTGGTGCAGGTGATTGAAATCCCCTTTGGGTTGTGTGAATTAGTTTCGTTTCTGTTCTTGCCTTGTTTTGTTCTTTTTGCCACCTTTTATTCTTGTCTGTTACTCTATTTTTTTTCATTGTTTTTCCTATTTTTTTTTAACTGTCAACTGCCCAGTTATTGTAGTCAGAAGATATATGACTTTAATCAATCAATACATAAACAAAACAAACATATAACTTTAATGAATTAATAAATAAACAAAACATTAAATAACCCTGAATCTCTTAAAGTTTTGCCCCAATCAAAAGTGCCATTCTGCGGTTTATTGTTTTTGCCAGTGTCCCCATTCCAGAACCACAATCAAAAAATGCAACTAAGATGGGTGGGTAGTTACAGGTAGTCCTCGACTTACGACAGTTCATTTAGTGGCGATTCAAAGTTCCGACGACCTTGAAAAATGTAACTTATGACTCATATTCATGACAGCTGCAGTGTCTCCTTTTGCCACCTTCTTGACAAGCAACGTCAATGGGAAAGCCAGATTCACTTAACTATCCTGACACTAATTTAACAATTGCCATGATTGACTTAACAACTGTGGCAAGATAGGTCGTAAAATGGGGCAAAATTCACTTAACAAATGTCTCACTTAGTAACAGAAATGTGGGGCTCAATTGTGGTTGTAAGTCGAGGACTACCTGTGTTTCTCTGCTCTTTGCATTGGCAAAAGCTTCAATGTTTCTTATCATTCAAAGCTTTGGCTTCTAGAAAAATTCTAAATCAATGTTCCTCCACCTTAGCGACTTTAAGACTTCAGTTCCCAGAACAATCCCAGCCCACCTGTGATCAAAATGGTGGTAAAAATCAAGTTCGGTCACATGGTGCCTTGAGTTATGACCTCAATGACTTACAACCAAAATTCCAAGCTCCACTGTGATCGTAAGTGAAGGCCTATCTGTACACCAACCAATTGCCTGGAATCACGTTACATGCCAAACTACAACCTACTCAACCATACCATAACCTAACATGTTATGGTATACAAACAACAATTCACCAGCAAGTCATTTAATTCAAGAAGGGCAATCATAGTCAAATACCCTCCATAAAAAGGGGGAAGAGATTGGGGCAGCATTTTAAAATTAGAAACCATTTGTTTAGACTGCTGCAACTTGCCCTATCTGGAGCTGCTTTTGGAAAGGAACTGGAACCTGCAGTGCTGCATAATGCAGGAATTTTTGTTTGGTTTGGCCTGTATGAATTGTATATGAAATGTTGGGGGATGATGATGATGGGAATGACGGTGATGATTATTTGAATTACGTTTTGTGGTTTTAATCTCCTATATGCACTGGCCAAAGTCATTGTCATGTCATAGGTGGCCATATAAAATTGTTTGGATTAATAAGTTATTGCCTTGTCGGTGCAGCATGAATCCAGTTTGGAATCAGAAGGCTTTCAGGCCCAGTTCAAAGTACAGCTCATTACTTTTAAAGCCATTTATTTATTTAGCCAGGTTCTAAACAAATCTGGATGGCTCTGGGCAATGCCAAACAAACAAACAAATTAAAAACACAATATTAAATCACTCAATGCAGAACATGTCCAAAAGCTTATCCAACAAGGGGTCCTACCGCATCCTACCTCCAAGGCCTGAGAGAACAGCCTTTTCTTCAAAACCCTCCAAAATGCCATTGAAGTGGGAGCCACATAGATCTCAGAAGAGATCTTGTTCAGGAGAGAAGATGCTGTGCTATATAGATTATAGAAGGCACAGTCAGAGGTGGGCTTCAAAAATTTTAGCAACGGGTTCAGAGGTGGTATTCAGCAGGTTCTGACCTGTTCTGGAGAACTGGTAGCGGAATTTTTGAGTAGTTTGGAGAACTGGCAAATACTAACCCTCTGACTGGAGATTTTACAGTATCCTTCCCCTGCCAGGCCCACCAGGAATGGGATTCTATCAGTTCGCACCTATTCGCTAGAACTGGTTGTTAACATTCTAAGCAGTTCGGAGAACCAGTTGTTAGAAGAAATTACTGGCCTAATCCTGTAAGGAAGGCAGGAAGGAAATATTCTGGTGTTGCTTACAGAAACTGCCTCTCCGTTAACCCTTATTACATTCTTGGCAGGACTAGACTTCCTGTCTCAGGAACTTCTCTGGAGTTTTTTTCCCCCTCCTTTGCTGGTACTTTGCTTGCGTGGAGTGACCATTCAAAGTTACAATGGCACTGAAAAAAGTGACTTATGACCATTTTTCACACTTACGACTGTTGCAGCATCCCCACAGTCATTAGAGGCCAGACGAGGAGATACGTGTCTTGATGTGAGTGATATTGAATTGGCCACGCCCACCAACTAAGCCACACCCACAGAACCGGTTGTTAAAAAAATTGAATCCCACCCCTGAGGCCCACCAAGCCACACCCACAGAACCAGTAGTAAAAACATTTGAATCCCACCACTGATGATGATGGTAATGATGATGATGGTAAAGATGACGATGATGGATTAATTTAAAAAGGAGTGAGTTTCTGACTGATTCCTGCACAATTTCTTGTGTAGGCAAGAAAAGGCAGCTCTTATATAGGGGCATCTTCTATGTGGGGCAGTGGGCTCAAAAATGTGAAATATCATAATCACACAATTGAAGCAGTGTCCCTATGTTATGTATATCATGCCTGCCCCCTGCAGATAATCCTGAACTGCTACCGTATTTTCCGGCGTATAAGACGACTTTTGAAAGGAAAAAAAGTCAACCGAAAATCGGGGGTCGTCTTATACGCCCGGTCGTCTTATATGCCGGAAAATACGGGTACATCAGGAGTGAAGCTTGAGCGCTTCGAGGGGCTGGTTAACAAGCAGGAGCGAAACCAAAACGGAGCCACTTCCCCACCACACCGGCGGCGTCGCCGGGAGACGCTCCTCCCCTTCCCGAACAGAATAAGATGGCGGCCGCTCTGCCGGCCCATCATGCTCCGTGGGAGGCCGGGTCGTCTTCCGTGTGTGGGGGAGAGAGACCGAGAGAGCCGCCCTGGGGCCGGAGGAGGAAGGTTGTACGGTCGGCTGATGCGAGCGCGAAGGAAGGAGAAGCATCTTAGTTTACAAATCCTTGCAGCTTAATTTTGAATACCCGTATTTTCTGGTGTATAAGATGACTTTGAAAAAAGTCAACCAAAAATCGGGGGTCGTCTTATACGCCCGGTCGTCTTATACGCCGGAAAATACGGTAATTACTATTTCTAAAATCCAACTTCAAGACATTTTTTTTTCTTTAAAAAGGCAGCAGGTGCGATCTGTGTTGGCACCTACCTTTGGCTGAGCCTAGCGGAGTCTGTGGGAAGAAGAGACATAGGTAGGTTACCAAAATAGAAAAAGAGATGTTTCTTTGCACATTTATCTTGGCTCTGCATCAAAGCTGCATGCATGGCATTCTGGATACATGCAAAAGCTTTTAAAGGCTTCCCTATTATACAGCCTCAGCTGCCTGCATTTTTAATAAAACTTTCAGAAACATGAGAACCGAGTCAGTTCCCGCTGTATGGCATTGCATGATGGGTTAAGCAAATCCGGTATCCATGAACCAAACCAGAAGGAGAAGTTGGAGTCTAGCTTTAGTTAAAATTGGAGTCTGGCTTGCATCTAGCAATCAGATTTGCCCGCTAAGCTCTCTTCAATGAACATGGTCTTTGGTTCCATCTTCACAACAACCCTGTGTGGAGACCGCGTTGAAAGAAAGAAGCAGGTTCTAACCTTCGGCGTGTGGGGTAGCTTCTCTTCCTTGACTACCACTCTGGTTGTTTCCTCAGCCATGTTCTCTTTGGTGGAAGATGCCGAGATGCCATTTTCCAGTTGCTCCAATTCTTTCTCCAACCTAGACCAGGAAGGGACATGAATTGTCGAACATTGTTTACAGCCTGCAGAACTGGAATACTAATTCCGGAGGAAGATATCTGTTTTGCCACACAGATGTGTGCATCATGTGATATAACTTTCTTTCTTCGGGATTAAAAAACTGACTTGCCTGAGCCTCCTAAATAAACTATCATTTCTCAAATTTAATTCAACATACTATATTGTAACCCAGGGGGGTCAATCTTGCCACGTCACGTAACTGTCATGTGATATTTCATGACGTTTTTCCATTTGCGGGGCTGGGATGGGCGTGGCCTACGTGTGGCGCATCCGGCCCGCAGGCCGCCAGTTTGACACCCCTGTTGTAAGCTAAGTTGCAGTTCTTTTTCAGCTATACCATTTAGCTCTAATAATCCAACTTCTCTCCTGAGTGCTCGATTTGCCATCTAAATTGTAGTTATTCAGAGGTCTCAGGCAAATAATAATTTGATAGCCTGGCCCTTGCCTAAATTCTTTCATTCCTGCTCCAACTTCACTGATTTTTTGAGTTTTTTAATTCATGAGTAGTGACCACGAGCACAGATGTTTATTCTTTGTGGCGCCCATCATATGAAGTTTCCTCAACAGCAAAAATTATCAGGCCAAATCAATGGATTTAAGAAAACAAGGTTTGTCTACCCATATCAGCTGGATTATATCTTCTTTAGCCAGTATAACTATTGGGTGAAACTCAAGGGAGTTGTCATTTTGGGCTCATCTAAACTAGGGACAAGTTTTTGGAAAGTACAGATGTGGACTGTTGCTATGCTACATGTGATTACATTCTACTTTAAGATTAGAGGGCTTTTCACTTTGGTATGTTTTAGTTTGTTTATTTTGCCTGTTGTCTAGGATTGACTTCCTACTTGGTTTTATATGTAATGCTAATACATCCCTAAGGACTACGTTGGCAAAACTGAAGCACAATAAAATAAATAAGATGAGAAATGCAAAATTCATTAATGTCACTTTTCATCTCCGTCTCCTGCCAAAGAGAGCAATTGGGAATCCAATGCCAGTAATCCTGTTTTTCATCTTTCGCAACAACTTAGTTGATGTAGTTTGGGTTGTTAAATCTGCTCAGCAAGTTTTGCAGATAAGCAGATGTTTAATCCCAGATATTATCAGTCTTTTAAGTCCAACATGCCAATCTACATACATGATTAGAACAAGTGATATGCCTGTTTGAATGAAAATTCCAAAACTTTCAATGGGCATTGAATAGATATCAGCATTTGCAGTAAGAGAAGCTCTCTAAAGTAGACTTGGGCAAAATCTACACTGATGGAATTTGTTGTTAAAATGCAATCTCTTAGCCAATGGGCACATGCTAAATTGTGTAGCACAATATCAAGTATTTTATAAAGTGAGTATGAGTGCCAGTTAGTAACTCTGGACAGACCACCTATCACTGCTAATTGCACTGCAATTGTAGGCTTTCATGCATCTGAGTTTTTAGCTCATTTTTTTCCTGAAAATATGCAAAGGTTTAAGTCACTTTTTTTTTTCTGTCCATTTCACACAGGCTATTTTTTTTAAAAAAAACTCTATGTGTTCCAGTTAACTTTTGGGGCATCAAGAGATTTATTTATTTATTTTATTACATTTATATGCCGCCCTTCTCCGGAGACTCAGGGCGGCTTACAGTCTATGGAGCACCATGCTAAGTGCTCGGCAATAGCCTTCATTCCATTGTATATGCCTGCTTATTACTAGGGCTTTTTGGCCTCCCCCAAGCGGCATTTTTACAAAGTCAGCTTATTGCCCCCAACAATTCTTGGGTCCTCAATTTACTTACCCCGAGAGGATGGAAGGCTGAGTCAACCTTGAGCCTGGTGGGATTCGAGCCTGCACTAATTGCAGGCAGCTTGTACTAAGTGCTAGATGATTAACAGCCTGCACCACCAAGATTAAATGTACCCTGCCTTTCCTGTCACACACTTGATGCTTCAGAATAGAATAGAATAGAATAGAATAGAATAGAATAGAATAGAATAGAATAGAATAGAATAGAATACTTTATTGGCCAAGTGTGATTGAACACACAAAGAATTTGTCTTGGTGTAAATACTCTCAGTATACATAAAGAAAAGATACATTCGTTAAGAATCAAGAATCATAACATACAACACTTAATGATAGTCATAGGATACAATCAGCAATCAAATCATACTAGGAAACAGTCAATATAAATGTAAGGATACAAGCGACAAAGTTACAGTCCTACAATCACAAGTGGGAGGGGATGGGTGATAAGGAGTGATGAGAAGATTAGCAGTAATAGTAGTCCAGACTTTGTAATAGTTGAACAGTGTTGGGGGAATTATTAGCCAATCTCTACTCAATTTCACAACTCAGCTTTATCAATCCCAAAGGTGCTTTTTCAAGAGGCAACCTCTTGAAAAAGCACTTTTGGGACAACCATGACCTGGATGACTGAGAATCTCCATGGACATTCAGTTTTATAAGAAAACACAATGTGGTGGGTTTCCATCTCAGCTGGTGAGCTTGGCCATCTAAAACTATTCCCCAAAATCTAAGCAGTGTTGATTCTGGACTTCCTGGGATCTTGGCCAGACTGAGAAATTATCATTCATCTCAGAATATGGCAGTGGAAAACAGCTACTTCAAAGAAAACTCAACATATTCAGGAAGTCATCAAAAGTTGAGTTCAACTGGAGGAAAATTTTTTAGCCAATTTCACATTGCATTTTTTTTTAAAGTCTCTCCTGCTTACATAAGTAGCATGCATCATGTCTTAATGAGTATAATTGATTGCAACACAATTTTGAAACATATTATACTTGGCAGCACACAGAGGCAATAGTTGCTTAAAAGACCATTAAATAAAACCAGCCAGGGAGGGGACAAAGATTTTACAAGAAAAATAATGCTGGGATAACAGGTTGAAGGGGTGATACAGATAATCTAGGATTTATGACCACAGTTGAGCCCAAAAGTTCTGTTGCTAAGCAAGACAGTTGTTAAGTTAATTTCGCCCCATTTTACGACCTGGTTTGCCACAATTGTTAAGTGAATCACAGCAGTTGTTAGGCTAGTAACACAGTTGCTAAATGAAGTCCACACCTCTTAAAAGTTGCCAAGTTTGAGAAACTGCTCTAAAGGATCTGAGCATGGAGAATGTACGAAGGAGGGGGGAGAAGAAGGGGCAGTGGGCTAGGCACTGTTACTGCGAATTAACACCCACCTAATGGCTGGTCTTACAGGAAGCAAGAATTGGCTCAACTTATGCAACCCCTCCCTGTTTCTCTTGCGTGTTATTTGGATGCCAGGAATCCTGGCTATTCTCCGCTTTCTTTGGCCTTCCAAATTCGGAGGTTAGGATGCAGCCAAAAGAAGACAACAAGGGCGGGGAGGCAGAGAAGGTTATTGTAACTGAAAAAAGAATTTGACAGCACAACTATTTTACAGAAGGGAAATTGGTTGCGTCTTACTGAATAAACTAACAATGGGAAGCAGCAGAGTAGTAAACCACGGGGATGCTGCCATGGTCATAAGTGTGAAAAACGGTCCTAAGTCACTTTTTTCAGTGCTGTTGTAACTTCAGTCACTAAACAGATGATTGTAAATCGAGAACAACCTGTAGGATATACTACTAGGATAGTGGTGGCAAATCCTTTTGGGTTCTTGTGCCAAAAATTATGTGTGCGCTTGTACGCTCGCACTTGTATGCCAGCACCCAGAATGTGTGCCCCCCCCCCATGCTTCCTATGCCTGCGTGTATTATCCCCACCCATCCATCCCCACTGCCCCCTTACCTGCACTGCGCCGCACAGCTGATTTTCGGCCGGTTTAAGGCCTTTTTCGGCCTCCCAAAGGCTTGAGGAAGGCTTCTGCAGACTTCGCAGGCTGAAAACTAGCCCTGTTTCGTCACTGCCGGTATTTTCGGAAAAACAGGAAGTGACAAAACAGGGCCAGTTTTCAGCTTGCAAAACCTGCAGAAACCTTCCTCAAGCCTCTGGGAGGCCAAAAAAGGCCTCAAACCAGCCAAAAATCAGCTGTGAAGCGCGCGCATGCCCAGTGAGGTAAGTTTGCCTGCAGCTCGCATGCCGGCACAAATGGCTCTGCGTGCCACCTGTGGCACGCGTGCCATAGGTTCGCCATCACGGTACTAGGATATATATTTGGTGGGATATACTGGGTAATACAGGTTGTCCTCAACTTACGACCATAATTGTGCCCAAAATTCCTGTCGCTAAGTGAGATATTTGTTAAGTGAGTTTTGCCCCATTTTACCACTCCTCTCGCTATATTCATTAAGTGAATCGCTGCAGTTATTAAATCAGTAACATGGATGTTAAGTGAATCTGGTTTCCTCATTGACTTTGCTTGTCAGAAGGTCGCAAAAGGGGATCACATGACCCTCTGGGACACTGCAACCGTCATAAATGTGAGTCAGTTGTCAGGCATCCGAATGTAAATCACGCGACCCTGGGGATGGTGCAACAGTCATAAGTGTGAAAAAATGGTCATAATAGGTCACATTTTTCTGTGCCATTGTAACTTTGGACAGTCACTAAGCGAACTGTTATAAGTCAAGGATTACCGGTAATTATGTATAATAATACCTATACAGGAATATATTCTGAACATATATTAAAGTATTCAGATTAGTTTTCTCTGGTGGCCTCTCAACTTTTTCTAAGTGACTATGGAGGTTTTCAGTCATCCAGGCATGATTGTCCCAGGCATGTTTTTCAATTGACTCTCTTTGTTTTTCCTTGAAGTCCTTTTGCTTCTCATCCATTCATTTTTCTAAGCGAGTTTCATCATCTTGGTGATTCGCTTCCCTCCAAACTGTCCCCAGCCCCATTCCAGTCTCCTCCACCCCACCCTGCCCTGGCTATGCACTACCGTCCTAGTGAAACAGTAGGAAACAGCTGAGCAATTAGAGAAGGAGGCCATGGAAGGGGTGGGTCAAGGAGAGGGAGCAGGATATGGGAAGAGAAGACTAGTGGGCTAGACAGGAAAACATCATGGGCCACTAACAGCCCTCCAGGCGGAGACTCCCTTCCGATCTTGCCAAAGTTACTGCTCCAGCCAGATTTAGACTTTTGGCTCATCTCATTGGATCAATGCAGAGGGGGTATTCAGAGGTTCTGACCAGTTCTGGAGAACCAGTAGCGGAAATTTCGAGTAGTTCGGAGAACCGGCAAATACCACCTCTGACTAGCCCCGCCAACCCCATCTATTCTCTGCCTCCCATTGAGTCCCAGCTGATTGGCTGAGTTTTCTTTTGTTGTCCTGTACAGGAGAACGGAGCTGGAAAGCAGGTTAGTGTGGTGGGGAGGGAAAGGGGATTTTGCAGTATCCTTCCCCTGCCACGCCCTCCAAGCCACACCCACCAAGCCACGCTCACAGAACCGGTAGTAAAAAAAATTTGAATCCTACCACTGGATCAACATGCTGTCTGGTTAAATGCACAGCATAGAAGCATTGTGGAATTGGAAGGGGACACAAAGCTCACCCAGTCCAATTCTCTAGAGCAGGGCTATCAAACTCGCAGCCCACAGGTCAGATGCGTCATGAGCTGGCCACACCCATGCCCTATTTAGCAAAGGGGGAAAAAGTCGCGATAAGTCACGTGACAACGCCATGATGGCGCGAGTTTGATACCCCTGCTCTAGATCACTTCCATCGCTTGGAAAGGTTTTTAGAAACTTGCCCTGTTAAAGTCCCACCTTAATATGTACCAATTTCTCCCAACCTGCCATCCTCAAGGTGTGTAGTGACTGCTGGCTATCTTCAGCTAAACTTACATCTTTTGGGAAGCGTGGCCCAAATACATGGTTTGGAGAAGGCTGCTATTACCTCTGGATGTTCTCTTCCAGTTCCTTGGCCTTCAAGTTGTCCTCCTCCATCAGCTTCTTTGTGGCTTCACCCTCTTCAGCTGTGGATGATGGAGCTCCCTCCAGCAGCCATCTCTCTCGCAGAGCCTTTGACTTGAAGACAACAGGAAGAAAAAAGGAGAAAGGATTCCTTATTATGGAGTCCTTGGTAATCACTTGAGGTTGTGAAGAGGACCGAGGACTCTATAGTTCAACCCAAAGCTGCATTATACAGGTAGTCCTTGACCTACAACAACTCATTTAGTAACCATTCAAAGTTACAATGGCACTGAAAAAAGTGACTTACGACTATTTTTCACACTTACAACCGTTGCGGGATCCCCATGGTTACATGATCAACATTTAGATGCTTGGCAACTGAGTCGTATTTAGGACGGTTGCACTGTCTTGGGGGGGGGGGGTGTCATGTGACCTTTTTGGGATCATTTTGTGATCTTCTGACAAGCAAAGTCAATGGGGAAGCCAGATCCACTTAACAACCATGTTACCAACTTAACAATTGTAGTGATTCGCTTAATACCTCTGGCACGAAAAGTCATAAAATGGGGCAAAATTCACTTAACAAGTGTCTCACTTAGCAACAGAAATTTTGGGCTCAATTGTGATCGTAAGCTGAGGACTACCTGTATTCTTTTCTATTAGATTCCTTATATGCCCCCCTTTCCCCAGTGTTGTTCTGTTGCATAACCTGATAGCTGTGATGGCTCACAGGTTTAATCAGGACAGGGAAAGACCTAGCAATGCCTTTGCACAAAAAGCTAAACTCAGCTAATATTAATCTTTTGTGGGAGGTTGTGCAGCTCAGCGTAATGCAAACCCTGTCCTTTGCCTGGGGTGTAGGATGAAATGGCCTGCATGAACCCTAGAGCCCTGGGTTCAGTTATTTATTTATCAAATGTATTAATGACATTTATACAGCTGCCCATCTCCCCTCCCCAGGACACTCTGGGCAATGCACAACAATAAATAAAGCAACCAATAAAAACAGATAAAATTCTAACAAGCCACAATAATAAATATTTATGATGAATTAATCACGTGACCGGAATAAATGTGAAGGCAATAGCAATTAATAGCCTTTTCTAATTTGTATTTTAGAAATTTACAATAACTTTTACATTTTGCCTTTTAAGTATGCAAGAATAATCTTTTTGCTAGATTTCATTACAAGACCCGGTTGAGGAAAGAGCATCCTGGAAAATATCTATGCTGTAACTAAAAGTCAATAACAACCTGATGGTACCGAATCACTTGAATTTTCTCCACTTTTCCTCAACTGGTTGCTGAGGACACCCATTATTCCATTTGGGTAATGGATCGATATGCATTTATGAGTATGTGGCTCACAGCACACTTTTCCTTCATCCAAAATTCTCCACCAGGCTAAAAAGTGGGAAACTGTGAGTTCTAGTCCCGCTGTAGCCATGGAAACCAGCTGGGTGAGTTTGGGCCGATCACCAGAAGACTGAGAGTTCTAGTCCCAACTTAGTCACGAAAGCCAGCTGAGGGACATCGGTCCAGTCACACATTCTCAGCCCAAATCACCTCAAAGGGTTGTTGTTGTGGGGCAAATAGAAGGAGGATACAAATAAAAAATAAATAAATAATGAATTTCTTTGTTCGAAAGAGCAAATTAGGAGCTTGGAAACTCCTCAAATACCTTTAAGTGCTGTAACTGGCGCCTGTCATCTTCTAATTGTCGCCGTTTGTTTTCAATCTCCGTTTGGCGTTTTCTCTTTTCCTGCAGTCCCGGAGAGAAGAGGGCAAGAAGGGGAAAGAGGGAGTGAGAATTAAACATCAGGTCCCCAAGAAAAAAACCAACGTTAGGGTGTTAAAGAGGCTGCATAGATCCTTAAGCTCGCTTCCCCTACAATTTTCCTTTGATTGAGAGTTTTGAGAATGGTGGTCAAAAGAAGGGGAAAATGTCCTTTGGGCGAGATTTAAGAATATTTGGTCCTTAGTTTTAATGACGATTTAATTAAGCAATGACCTTACACCAATTTTCTTAGATGTCTTGATAGAAAAGAGATCCACTAAAATTAAATTCTCCTGACCAATAATGCCTATTTCTGGCAGCTTCTTTAAACAACTAGCCAAGTTGTTTAGCCAAACAACTAAATGTCAAATCAAGCAATGATACCACCTGTTGTATCTAGAAAACAAGTAAATCCATCTTGTGCTTCAATGCATTTCAGTGCTATTCACTGAGGTATCTTCTGTCTCTGGTAGAAGGCAATAGTTTTAAAAGAAGAAACTGTTTTCCTCCAGAATACCCTAGAGTAAGTTTTTAATTTAAAAAAGACAGGAAAGAAAGAGGTTTCCAGAACTTAGAATCACAGAAGGAACCTCAGAGGTCTTCTAGTCCAACCCCTTCCAAGACAAGAGAACTTATTCCATCCTGGACAAATGACGTTCTAATCTTAAATTTGTCCAGTGATGGAGCACCCAAGTCTCTTAGAGGTAAGATCATTTGTAAGCAGCCCAGAATCACCTCTGGGCCGTACCATGCAAGTATAACAAACGAAGTTATTCCATTGGCTAATTGTTCTTATTATCAGGAAATGTCAACTTAATTCCAGATTGGATCTCTCTTTGATAAGCTTCCATCTTTTACTTCTTGTCCTGCCTCCAGGGGCTTTGGCAAATAAGTTCTTCTCTTCTCTGTGACAGGCCCTCAAGTTCTAGAAGATGGTGGTCATGTCACCCCTAAGGTTTCTCTTTTTTAGGCTAAACAGTTTTAGTCGCCTCAACTGTTCACCATATGGTTTAGCTTACAGCCCCTTTGTTGCTGTTCTCTGCACTCTTTCTAGGGCCTATTTTGTATCTTGATGACCAGAATTGGATGCAGTATTCCGAGGGTGGCCTTAAGCTTCCAGATAATTCTATGCCAAGTTGACGGGATAACAAGCCTGTTGGGATTACTCACCAGAGGCAGTTAAATGCACTTAATGTCATTAAGAAGACATTTCTCAGGTTGTTTATAGAATCTGACTTTATTGGATTGGTGGTCTGTTGATTGCATAAGCCTGGATCTTTTCTTCGGATTAAAACTTTGGTCAAAATCCAGAAGTATAGAAGTGATATTTTGAGGTCCCAAACTCCGATTACCACCATTGTACTTAGCCTGGTGTAAATAATTATGTTTCTCCTAAAATGCACAGATTGCTTAATGATTGCATGTAATTTTTCAGATGTCAGGTCCCTGAAAAAATGATGGCATGAAATTGCTCCATTTTACTGACTCGCCAGCAATTAAGAAAATTTCCAGAGCTGCTAGACTATACGGCAGGGTCGTCTATGGAGGAAAGAATCTACCCTACAGGAGGTTATTATTTGACCCTTATTAAAGGATCAAAAGGAGCTTACAATCTTCCTAGAAATATTTAGCACCATAAAGATGCACAGGGAATGGCACTGGTTGGCCTCTTTGTAGGTTGAACTGGAGACTTAATGCTGAAACCATCCAATCAAAGGGAGAACCAACTGAAAAACACCAAGGAGGCAAAGGAAATGATGCTCATGGCACAAGACACCCTGAATAAGTATTTTTTAGAGGGCACATCCTCATGATGGAGGCTTCATCTTATGCCCAGCCCACTCAAAGGTAGACTGCATCCAACTTGAGCTGTTCTGATTTAAAAGCTAATGTCTTTCCTGTTCTTCTCTCAGCACAAGTCTTGCCACATGAACATTGATGATGACTCAATCACAATGATAGCGATGGTACATCCAGGGGTTGGGATCTGGAGCTCCCACTGGCCACCTTCCGTCTGACTCTGCAAAGTGCCACCCTGACCTTATGTGAACTCCCTTATATGAATGGGTCCTGTGAAAGAACACTGGGATGTTTTTAAACATGTGTTTAGTGGCCTTTTGGAAGAGCAGTAGGCTTTGAGTTCAAAACAAAACAAAACAAAAACCAGACTCGCACTCTCTGCGTAGAAAAAGTGATTTCAATCGGGAAAGAGAACTGGGTTCTGCCTCCTGCGTTTTGCTGGTTGTGTCCCAAATGAGGGCACTGCAGGTTTTCTGCTGCTTCTGCAACTTTTATCTGGCTGCACTTTGTGCTGTTTTTATCATTGGAGGGGGCAGTGATGCCAAGTTGCCTACTCCATCATCATTTTGTGTGCTCTATAGGAGACTTCTGGGTGCTGCTGGCCATACTCCCTCCCTCCCAAGCGTATTATTCTATTGCAACATTTACTGATTTGCAGAATTTGGAAGCTGGCATGAAACTGATCAGAGTTCTGCCAATTTCCAGATCAGAGGTACAGTTGGAGGCATAAAATGGAAGGGAATACCCTGATGCTCCTTATCAAACCTCCACCACCCCAGAAATCCTCTCCTACTCCACCCTTCCTGACCTGGATGATTTTTGGACACAGGCTTATCTAGGTCTTTCAGAAGACTAGCAGACCCCATGTTCAGAAATAGCCTGCGAGAGTGACCATGCATGAAGCACCTCCATGCCAGCAACATGTCACCTGGGCAACTTGAAAGTTCAGGTAGTCCTTGACTTACGACCATTTAGTCACAACAGATCTTACCAAAAATATTTATGACCCAATTCTGAAGTCGCAATGGCCACTCTCCCCACACAGTCACATGACCACATTTTGGACATTCAGCAACTGGTCTGCATTGGCCATTCGCAGCATCCCACCGTCACCTGACTGCAATTTACAACATTTTTGCTGGAAATGGCATTCATGTCTGGTTTCTGGTTAAAAAACAAAACAGCCCATAGCAAATAATGGGTTTGCTTAACGAATTTGATGTTCACTTAATGACAGCTGCATTCGTTTAATCACCACTGCAAAACTGGTGATAAAATCAGGTCAGTTACATGATGCCCTGCTTTATGACCGTTGCTGACTTACAACTCTAAGTAAATCTTTCTCCCAGGGCCCCCACCCAGCCATGCAGATTTGCCCTACCCATTGTCTGCTCAAGCAATTGGTAGCGTTTCCCCCCCCATCAGCTGGATGAGACAGAAAACAAAACAGGGGAGTCATTGATAATTGTCCTTAAATTGTCCCCTGGTAAAGCTGTAAGGACAGAACCAGCCTGATCGCTGGGACAGATTAGAACTCAGTTTTAGGGCAATGCAAATTAGGCCGGCATAATTTTCTGTCAAATCAAGAACTAGAGGAAAACACACTCAAGTAGCCGGGAAGAAGTGCTCTCAGGAGCAAAATGGATCACTCGGGGTGATGGATGAATCAGCCAACGCGGCCTACCTTTTTCAAAAAGTCCTCTGAAGATGCTTCAATGCTGCCTTCATCACAAATTATAGCCTCGGACCAGACCATTAAGGCTACGGAGTCCGCCCCTTGACTCAATGCAGAAATCCACATTTGCGCAACCCTGACATATACTGGTTCAGCATGTGCTTCAACACGACTAGAGAAGAGGAGCCGTAATCATGTTGCTCCTAGCATTAGAAATATTCAGCTGGAATCCACCCTTCTCTAAGTTAAATCGATTATTCCATGTCCTGCAGTCTAAAGTGACAAAACAGCTCATGACCACACTGTGACCACTGAGAACAATCCTCCTCAAGCGTTTCCATCTGGATCAGTCAATCAATCCTTTCCCCCCAAAGTGTTGCTAAACCAAAGAGGATAACAATGAAACCGTATGAAAATTGCAGTCATTAAAAAGAAGAAGAATGCATAAAGCAAAGGCCAACTTTCAAGCAACAGGCCAATTCCTGATGACTTCCATGACACATCCATGACATTGAGGATTTTTTAAAAAAATCTCTAGGCTACTGCCCTGGGATTTTCTGGTGTCTCCTATGAGTCCCATCCAAGCATTTAATTAGGAGCCAGCAGAATGATGCAGCTGCTAAAAAGGATAATACTATCTAAGAGGAACAAAGAATCAAGATTATGAGCTGTATTGGTTCTATCCTGGTCAGAACCATTTTGAATACTGTATTTGGTTATGGGCACTAGATTTCAGAAAGGATAGGTGTTAATTAGTTAGTTAGTTAGCTAATTAGTTAGTTGTGTGTGTGTGTGTGTGTGTGTGTGTGTGTGAAAGAGAGAGAGAGAGAGAGGGAGAGAGAGAGAGAGATCACTGCCCCTTCTGTAATCTAATGTCCATATCTGAATGCAGCACTTAAAATGGATCTGATCAGGGCAGAACTAATGCATCCCATAATATATATTTTATAAGTTATAACATATTTAATAATATATAGTAAATTAGAAGTTTTAACATATTAAGAATAATAAGAACAAATACGAATTGAAATTGGAATAGAAATCGAATAAAAAAAAACAGAACAGAGAAAATGAGAGTAAATAAAACAGAAAAAACAAGAGAGAAATAACATTGATATATTTATCTTTACGTATTTCTTTTTCTCTTTTTTAACTTTCTTCTACTTTTTTATTCTTATTGCACTTCTAGCGGGTTCACACATATTTCTATGCTTTTCGAAATGGAATTTTAATTTAATTAGGATGGATGGAAACTCCGGTCCCTTTTCCTCCCAGGGAAGACAGACAGAGGCTGCTATTCTTTACAAGGACACACATTTGTTCTTATTTTCGAAAGGGAAATCGAACATGAAGTAAATCAGGAAATGCGCTGAGCCGGAAAAAGGGCCTGAATCTCTCTCCCCAAGCCAAACAATAAGGGATTGTTATGAAGGGCTTGATTTTCTTGCTGAAGGACCATACACATTATAAGCAGTGCAAGAAAATAACCTTTTGCAATTTATATAGCGAGCGCTTGATGCATATTGGCATCTTCTGTTGCCCAGCTAAATAAATCTCATGGGAGGATCAGGACATTAAATCTTTTATTATTAGGAAATGGTTGCCACTTTTCAATTTTCATCTGACTGCTATTATTTCTGAATTGCTATTTGAATAGAAGAGAATGTATTTAGTTCAGGGTTGACTTGCGGAGCCCTTGGTGTTCTCTGAGTTTGGTTGTTTGCATTGCAGACGTTTCATTACCTGACTAGGTAACAACATCAGTGCAAGTGACTGGGAGACTCTACAATGCTTTAGTGAAGGGTCAATTCAGCCATTCATTAAATGCCAAGCAACAAGAGTGGATACAGATGTGTGAATGAGCCCTTGACCAATGTGTCCACCGAAAACTACACTATTACATTATAGGAAGCCCACCTCCCGTTATTCAGGATACTGCTTATAAGTGCTATGTGCTTAGAGCTCAGAACATTGTTAGAGACCCCACACACCCACTTCATGGGCTTTCTTTTGCTCCCCTCTGGGAGGAGATTTCTAAGTATTTCTAGCAGGACTACCACATTCTGTAACAGCTTTGTTCCTTATGCCATCCGTCTTGTAAACTCACAGGATTCTTGTATATTTATTTATATTTATACATTTGAAGTAGGATGTTTCTGTGTGTCATATATGTATGTGGGTATATACATAATGGTTATTCTTTGAGAACTGAATGCAATGAAATTTAATTTTAATGTATGCTGATTAGTGTACATTTAAAGTGGCAATAAAATTTCTAATTCTATTCTATTCTGTTTTCTATAGATGCTGAGTGATTCTGTCAGTGCCAGCTAAACTACAATATTTCTTCCAGAAATATTTCTTTATTAAATGTATTAAAATATATGGTCATGGTTCAAACATACAGTTATATTTACATAAAAGACTTCCTAATAACAACACAGCATGTGCATTCACACAATGTATTAACTTTGACTGGTGTTAGTTACAACACATGAAAGATTATCAAGGAGAAAACGATATCACTACCAACACTGGCCAGGCAAGCTATTGTATACTGGTAGTCTTAGATTTATGACCACAATTAAGCCAAATTTTTCTGTTGTTAAATGAGTTGTGCCTCATTTTGCTATCTTTTTTTTTTGCTACAGTTGTTAAATGAATCACTGCAGCTGTTAAGTGAATCATGTGGTCGTTAAGCGAACAAATTGATTTGTTGGAAGCCAGCTGGGAAGATTACAAATGGTGATCTTATGACCCCAGGACAGTGCAACTGTCATAAATAGCTGCCAGTTGCCAAGCACCCAAATTTTGATCACATGGTTATAGGGATGCTGCAATGGTCAATTATGAAAATGATCCTAAGTCAATTTTTCAGTGCTGTTGTTAACGGTCAAATGGTCACTAAACAAATAGTTGAAAGTTGAGGACTATCTGTATAAGGAAGGAACAAACCCAACACTCACTCGCACTGATGATGTTACTTAGTTGGATAATGAAAGGTCTAAAACAAATAACCAAGCTCTGAGATGACCAAGGACTCCACTGTGGTTGTCTGTTTATCACTGGAGCATACTGAGCAGGCCCTGAGGTACTCCGCTAAATCATGCCGCACACCTCAAAATGCCTGTTTCATTCAAAACATATGGGACGCAAGGAGAGTTTTTGGCAATATTCCTGGCAGTGCCGCTGGGCAGCTAGAAGTATAATCCCAAGAGGGTAAATATATATCCAGCAAATGCAGGTTGTAAGGCCCAGAGAATAGGGCTGGCTTTCAATGCCATTTACATGGCTTAGGAATGGTTAGGGAGGCCAGAAGCTGGACTTAGCTGGTAAAAAAATCAAAAACACCCAGAGGTAAGCTGATGGAAAGAGTAGAATATAGTAGTTATAAGGGTCTTATTTTCCCTGCCAGGCAATGTAGAAGTCAGAGGGAATGGCCTTGGAAAACCGGGTACTAAGCCAACAATCAGATAAGTGAGGCCTGAGCCTGGACCAAGAAAGTAATGTGAGTAAACATCTGAAATCCCTCGTAGAAAGGAAGCTAAAAGGAGGGAGAGGGAAAGCATGTTGAGACTTGCAAGATTAATTGTCAGCCCTTCAAGATAGACTAGACCAGGAAATCAAGGCCCTATTGATCAAGGTTAACTTTTATTGTAAAGCTGTAGTAATAGAATCTTAAAAATCTGAATGCACTTCCCTTTTCCCTCAGTATATCTTCATGTGAATTAAGGAGGAGCTTGTCTGAGATGCTTCCTCACATTGTTTTCTTAGCCTGGGTTCAAGTTCCCCCCCACCCCCCCAATCTCTCTCCCACACACAAACACACACACACACACACACACACTCACTGGCAAAGATCACTTCTGTCCGCCATGAACTTCTCCAGATTTCAAAGGAGGTCCTTGCGCTTCATTTGCTTCCTCCTGAGACTGGAAGGGAGCCGATGCTCTTTTGTCCAAACTGTTTCACCCTGTCCTTAGCCTTGTTTTGCTCCTTCCCCGGATTGCGTTAAAACAATCTCCTCCTTTGTGCTGGGGGGCCCCTGCATCAAGTGAGGAACAGTGGTTGGGCGCTGGCAACCAGCAGGGAGGAGGCTTCAAAGTGCAGGCCCTCTGCCAAAACGTACAGCAGGGGCTGGAGCAACGGGGACCCATTTTAAAGCCAGATCAACCTGTTGGCTACAGCGACAAGAGAGGTAAGGACGGGTCAAAAACCAACTTCCCTTTGCTGCACCCTTTGCAGGAGTGTGAAATAAAAATTTGCCTATCAATTCTCAAGCGTGTATATACTACAGGCACTCCTTGACTTACAGCCATTCATTTAGCAAAGGTGTGAAATTACAACGGCACTGCAAAAAGTGATTGGCAATCATTCCTCGCCCTTACAACTGTCACAGCAGCCCCAGGGTTACACAATCAAAATCCCTTACTTAGCTATGGATATTCTGATTCCACTTGTGGTGGTAATTCCCCAAGAACACAGCACCCCTCTGGGACTTCCTAATGGTTTGCCCAATGATGAGATTTGCTTAACAACTGCAATGATTCACCTAACCACCATGGCAAAAAAAAAAAAAAAGGTCACAAAATTGGGTGTGACTCATTTAATGACCATCTTGCTTAGCTACGGATATTCTGGTTCCAATTGTGGTTGTAAGTCAAGGATCACCTGCAATTCCTCAAGAACACAGCACCTGTCATGCTCTTGTTAGAGTCGGACTCTGAGGGAGAGGAGGAACAGCCAACAGGGAGTGGAGGTATGGCTCCGGAGGTTGTGGACTGCTGGCTGGGCAGTCAGAGGAGGAACCAGTCCCATCTCCTCTTCATCCTAGGACACGCAGGGAGGAACGGAGAAGGAAGCAACTTGGATTACGAGAGAGGAAGCGGCCATGATCCCCCTCATTGTTTGCAGCTGGAGAGAATAGTTAAAAATACAGTGTTGCCAGAAGCAAAGCGTGTATTATTTTGGGCTGAAGTTATCTTGGTTAGCGTCCTTCCAACAGACTGTGCCTTGTTATCTCCTTGAAGTTGGTAATTACTTATCCTGGTCCATTGTGGAAATTCCTTCATTGTAGTTTGTTTTGCTTTTTATTTCATCTTCATCTGCTCATTGAGTTCAGACTGTATTGCTTTCTTTTGAAGACTATTTTTGAATAAGTGTAATCTCCAACTCAGAATTATTGAACAGTGGAGCCAAATTGGAGGCATTTATTTACGTTTTGGATTTTATTACATTTGTGTTACACTCCGGGTCATCACAGCACCCCTCTGTGACTTCCAAATGGTACAGGTGGTCCTCAACTTACAACAGTTCATTTAGTGACTGTTCGAAGTTACGACAACACTGAAAAAAGTGACTTATGACCATTTTTACACTTGTCCATTGAACATTCTCATGGTCCCATGATCCAAATTCAGATGCTTGGCAACTGACTCATATCTATGACGGTTGCAGTGTCCCAGGGTCCGGTGATCCCCTTTTGCGACCTTCTGGCAAGTGAAGGGAAGGCTGCAAATGGTGATCAGATGTTGCTGCAAACTTTGTAAATATATGCCAGTTGCCAAGCACCCAAATTTTAATCACATGGGGATGTTACAATGGTTATAAGTGCAAGGACTGATCATAAGTCTCTTTTTTTCACCGTTGTAACTTTGATGGTCGCTGAACCAATGGTTGTGAATTGATGACTAGATGTATCTATGTTTATTTTTATTTATTTTATTTGTCAATCGCTTACAAGATAATAGGCATACGCATAAACATGAGTAAGAAATTAGGAAATAGGTACGAATAAATGGGGAAAATAGGACAGGGACGGTAGGCACAATTATGCACTTATGCATGCCCCTTACAGACCTCTTAGGAATGGCGTGAGGTCAACAATGGATAGTTTGAGGTTAAAGGACTGGAGGGGGGGGGTAGAGGATGTAACAACAGAGTCAGGTAGTGCATTCCAGGCATTGACCACTCTGTTGCTGAAGTCATACTTTCTGAAATCAAGTTTGGAGCATTTTACATTGATGTAAAAGTAGTCATTGAAGTAGTCATTGACTGGTAGGACATTGTAGCAGACAATTTTGTGTACTAAGCTTAGGTCAGACCATAGTTATAGGTTGCCCAAGCCCAAAATTTCAAGCCTGGTGGTGTATGGTTTTCTGTTGCGAGCAGAGGAGTGTAGTACACTTCTCGTGAAATACTTCTGGACTCGCTCAATTGTATTAATATCCGAGAGACAGTTCGGCGTAGTACATTGGTGTCAAACTCGCCGCGTCATGTGGCCATCGCGTGACATTTCAGGACGTTTTCCCCCTTCACGGAGCTAGGGTGTAGAACTTACAGATGCTAGACTAGAAGCCAGGAGACTATGAGTTCCAGTCCTGCCTAGGGAACAAAACCAGCGGAGTGACTTAGAGCCAGTCGCCCTTTCTCAGTCCTAGGAAAAAGAATCGAAAGGCAAACTATTTTTGAAAATGTTGCCAAGAAAACTTAATGGACTTGTCCAGACAGCCACCAGGAGACAATAGGGATTCAAAAGCTGTAATACTTTTATAACGCACAATACAGATTTAAGATAAAAAGTATGTCTGTTTATGTATTAGTTGCTGCTGGGCTGGAAGATGGGAGTTTCTGCATGTAGAACAGGGGCTGAGTAACTGCCAGAAGAAAGATATGATCAGCAGCAACACAATACCCATAGATACAGCTTTTCATAGGCTCGTAACATTGGAAAGGTCCAACTCTCTGCAGGAGAGGGCAGAAATCTTCATATTGTCCAACTGAAAACCTCCAGTGGTAGGGTCCCCATGGCTCCAAGAGGTAGGTTGATCCACTGCCTAATAGTTCTCATAGCCAGGAGATTTCACCTTAGTTTGAATTTGGATCTTCTTCTGTAGAGCTTCTATCCACTGGTTCTTGCCCTATTTTCAAGAGCTATGGAGATTAAATCCCTGCCTTCTTTTCTGGTTAGTCCTTCGAGTCCTGAAAGACTGCTGCCATGTCTCCCCCTTCACCTTCTTTTCATAATTGTCAATTCCAGTTCCTACCCAACAGTCAATTCCAATTCCAATCTAATAGACACTGTCAGTTCCAACTCAACCCAGTATCAATTCCTTTCCAGTAGTCAATTCCAACTCCTATCCAATAGTCAACTTAATTCCAATTCTTACCCAATAGTCAACTTAATTCCAATTCTTACCCAATAGTCAATTCCAAATCCTACTCAATCATTAATTCCAATTCCTTCCCATAGTCAATTCCAGTTCCCATCCAATAGTCAATTCCAGTTCCTACCCAATCAATTCCAATTTCTACCTGATAGTCAATTCCAGTTCCCACCCAATAGTAAATTTCAGTTCCTACCCAATCATCAATTACAATTTCTACCTAATGATCGATTCCAATTCTTACCCAATCATCAATTCCAATTCCTACCCAATTGTCAGTTCCAATTCCAACAGCTATCCTTAATGGGGTTGAAAACACTTGTGCATTGAAGGCATTCTGAAGCCCATAATTACAACTACTTTCTCTGCAAAGAGAAGACTGAGACAGAAGCTCACTTTTTAGTCATTCATAATTTATCCTTAGAGGAAGACTGTCATATTTCTCTTCTCCTCCCCTCCCTGCCCAAATCATCTGTCCTTTGAGCCAAAATAACACTCTCTTTGTTTTGGAAATCTGTGTAAGCCAGGCGCTTTCAGGGAAAAGGGACATAGCATCCAGTGAGTAGGGAGGAAGACTCTTCATTCACAGAAGCACAATGCCAAAAGGGAGAGGGGGATCTAAAACAGAACAGTGATTTATCCAGATCTCAGAACATTGATGCCACTGAGGCACATGGCCTCAACCCTGCTCCTTCCCTAAGCTATTCCTATTATCATTGCCAGACTCCAGCTTTGGGGGCAAAATTATTGCTAGAGAAACCCCCTTCAGAGCAGTGTTTCTCAATCTTGACATCTTTGACATGTGGAAACTTCAGCTCCCAGAATTCTCCAGCCAGCAGTGGGCAAGGGAATTCTGGGAGTTGAAGTCCCCACACCTCAAAGTTGCCAAGGTTGAGAAACAGTGCTCCAGAATGTTTTTTCCAGTGGGACCAGTCTATCAGGGCAACCTAGTCTACCCAATTGTGGACGGAGCTTACTCAGGAGTGGGCTGCTGCTGGTTCTCCCCAGTTCAGGCGAACCGGTAGCTAATTTTTCATTACCGGTTCAGCGAACTGGTAAATCCCACCCCTGGCTGGCCCCTCCTGCCCCTCTCCACCCCTTCCAGGAGTCTCCATGTGGCCCGTTTTGGATGCCAGGTAAGTGCAGGGCCCGCAGAGCCTCGGGGAGGGCAAAAAATGAGCCTCCCTGAGGCTCTGGAAGGCCAGAAACAGGCCCATTTCTGGCCTCCAGAGGGCCTCCAGAACTCGGGGAGGCTGTTTTTGCCCTTCCGGAGGCTCGAAGAAAGCCTCCAGAACCCAGGGAGGGCAAAAATGGCCCCCCACCATGGTGCAGGAGGCCGACTAGTCCAGGGGTCTCCAACCTTGGCCACTTTAAAACTTGTGGACTTCAACTCCCAGAATTCTTCAGTGGCCAAGGTTGGAGACCCCTGGACTAGGCCATGCCCACTATGGCCATGCCCATTCAGCAACCGGGTAGAGAACTGGTTGCAGAAATTTTTGAAGCCCACCCCTGAGCATACTGCTTCCGCTTTCACCTTTCAGCCCCAATCCAAGAATCTTCGCAGGCAGTCGCTTTCATGACAAACTCTTTTGTTGTTGAATTTATATTTACTGACAAAGTTTACTGGCTAGCTGATGAGAGCTAAATAGCTTGAAATTGATCTATACTAGTCTCCCTTTATTTTATCGGTAAACATATATTCAACACTGCTCCAGAGGTTCACCCTGTATCTTTGGGCCAGTGGTGGGATTCAAATTTTTTTGCTACTGGTTCTGTGGGCGTGGCTTGGTGGGCATGGCAGGGGAAGGATACTGCAAAATCTCCATTCCCACCTGGGGGAAGGTTACTGCAAAATCCCATTCCCTCCCCACCCCACTAACCGGCTTTCCAGCTCCATTCTCCTGTGCAGGGCAACCAAAGAAGACCCAGCTGATCAGCTGGGACTCGGGAGGCAGAGAAGAGATGGGGGCAGGGCCAGTCAGAGGTGGGATTTGCCGGTTCTCCAAACTACTCAAAATGTACACTACTGGTTCTCCAGAACTGGTCAGAACCTGCTGAATACCATCTCTGTTCCCCACCCAACTAACCTGCTTTCCAGCTCCGTTCTCCTGTGCAGGGCAACCAAAGAAAACCCAGCCGATCAGCTGGGACTCGGGAGGCAGAGAATAGATGGGGGCGGGGCCAGTCAGAGGTGGGATTTGTCAGTTCTCCAAACTACTCAAAATTTCCACTACCGGTTCTCCAGAACCTGTCAGAATCTGCTGAATACCACCTCTGCTTTGGGCCCATTCATGTCCCTGCCCATGGAGGGAAATCAAAGCAAACGATAGCTCTCTCTTCCTCTTGGCTGTTGTCATTAGGCACTCGTTCTGAGAAAGTAGCAATCCAAAATTTGGAGGAATAACATTACAACAGAGGCTTTGGAGGTTGATGGTAAGCCCCCTCCTGGATTTGGGCCCTCCCTGTCTTCCTGTTATTAATTGTATTGTTATAATTGATCCACATGATTTGATCAAACATGGTTGCTTAAATGGTGGAATGTTTGCAAAACAAATCAACCTCTCTGGGGAGGTACATTCAGAGTCTTTGCATTCATGAAAAAGAATAGAATAGAATAGAATTCTTTATTGGCCAAGTGTGATTGGACACAAGGAATTTGTCTTGGTGTAAATACTCTCAGTATACATAAAATAAAAGATACATTCATCAGGAGTCGAGAATCATAAGGTACGACACTTAATGATAGTCATAGAATGATAATCATAGAATGATTCCTATGATTTCCACACCAGGATACAGGTAGTCCTTGACTTACAACCATTTGTTTAGCAACCAAAGATACAACGGCACTTTAAAAAGTGAGTTACAACTACTTCTTGCACTGTCTATATATGTCCCCATGTCATGTGATTGCTATTTGGGCCCTTGGCAACTGGCATGTATTTACAACGGATGCAGTATCACGATTGCCATTCGTGAGTTTCCCAATCAGCTTTCCCAATGGGCAACCATGTGATTAGCTTAATGACCATGGCAAAAAAAGGTAATATAATTGGATGCAGTCACCTTATGCCTTGTTTAATGACTGCACCGCTTAAGATAAATGTTCTGGTTCTTATTGTAGACATAAGTTGAGAACTATCTGTACATATTCCATTTATTTGGCACTTGAGTCATTCCAGCTTAGTTCTAGAGATGGGAAGTGTTGCCACAAGTATCTCTCTGCTTACTTTGCATGTCTGCAGATACATCCATCCATCCATGTATCTATGATTCGTTTCTTCTGTCCTTCCTTCCTTCCTTCCTTCCTTCCTTCCTTCCTTCCTTCCTTCCTTCCTTCCTTCCTTCCTTCCTTCCTTCCTTCCATCCATCCATCCATCCATCCATCCATCCACTCCATTGCTGTATACTGCAGCTTTCTAGGCATTTCAGAGAAGATCATTCACCCTGAAAGCATTACTATACAAACACAAGCAAAGTCAGGATGGAGCTGACCCCCCCCACCATCCTGCTTCTCCACTTGAACAAGAACTCTCTACACAATAACACCCTTTTCTGGTCCCTCACATAGACCCTTTTCTTCTCTGCCTTTAGAAGTCGGCAAAGTTACAACATCAGCCGGATGCTGCGGCTCACTCACAAGGGCCCCCTGGTAACAGCCTTTATTGATCTCCAAAGCACTAAGACGACTAAGGTTGGAGGTGGTTGGGGAGCCCATGCCAGCCTTTGCTTCATCTCCTTGGCACAACCATTTTTGGAATTGTCCTATTCAAAGTGAACTGAATCAGTAGCTCTTCGGGTTGAAAAATGTACATTTGGTACCATTTAGGAAAGTCATACTCACCCAACTCAAAAAAAAAAAAAAATAGGGAGAGTTTTGATTCCAAAATTTATTTTCAAAATTTATCTGGACTTGGGACATCAAAGTCATCTGACTGTTTTTCCTGATGAAATCAACACATTTTTCCTGCATTTGTTGCCAAACCTACAGATGTACTTCCATTTCTTAACCAAAGTTGTGTTTTTCCCATTAATGATGTACATTCTGAATTTGCTCCAATAAAACATAGCAAAAATCTTGAGGACCCAAGATTGTTGGGGGCAATAAGCTGACTTTGTAAAATGCCGCTTGAGGGGGCCAAAAGCTCTAGTAATAAGCAGGCATATACAATGGAATGAAGGCTATTGCTGAGCACTTAGCATGGTGCTCCATAGACTGTAAGCCGCCCTGAGTCTCCGGAGAAAGGCGGCATATAAATGTAATTAAAAAAAAAAACATACAGTCCTGAAGCAGATATATTACGCTTCGTCCAGTTACGCTGTTCTACTAACATGCACCAGCAAAATGCTAAATAGGAACACTCCAAATGTAATCACACAAATGACTATGCTGAAATTTGTTGTTTTGTTGCATTGCATAAATGCTTACATAACAGCAATATGGATACAAGAATGGTGAGATGAAATGAGCTGGAGGAACGCAAAAGTTGGAGATCTATACTGTCCACTTGCCAGAATTATTCATTATTTGTGGGTCCTTAATGCTGTCTGAACTTGGTTGCTTTCTTACAGGCATCTCTTCCAGATGTTATACAGTGGTTTGTATATAGACAGAGAGAGACTCTCATCTAACACTGATGATATTACCTAATGAAGCATCTATAAGAAAACAACCAAGCTCAGAGAGCAACAAGGATCCCACACTTCAACCCTGAGCTACATATGTTCTCTTCTATTGGTTATTTACTTAAAAGTATTTCATATAACTCTTCAGGAACTACCATAGCATAGTAGATACATGAGATCACTGGTATAATAGCTTGCAAAGTTATCTGACCTTATGCACTCTGAGAAAGTGGATAGGATTCTTAGTAGCACAAGTTTGACCACTTGTGGACTGGTCCTTCTTGGTTCCTCTTGGTTTCTTTGGGCAACTAAAAATGGTTGGATTCAGGAGGTGTCCCAAAGGTACTTTTTCAAGAGGCAACTGGGCTGTCTTTGTTTTTCCTCGGAGATGTTTCGCTTCTCATTGAAGAAGCTTCTTCAGTTCTTGGATGAGAAGTTGAACATCTTCAAGGAAAAACCAAAGACACTCCAGTTGCCTCTTGAAAAAGCACCTTTGGGACAACTATGACCTGGATGAGACTGAGAATCTCCAGTCTCAGGAGGTACTTAACACCTCTCTGAGGGAGGGGACTGTCCTAATACAGGTGTCCCCTCGTCTGGGGTGAAACGAGTTGAAACTAAATCCCAGCAAAAGAGAAACTGTTTGCTCTGAATGCATCTGCTGCTTTGGGGTCTCCCACACTGGCTCTCAATGGGGTTGCATCTCTGAAAGAAGCAGATCTGCATCTTGGCCTTGTCCTAACTTGGCTAGTCCTAACCTTGTCTTTGAGCATCCATTCTCTGTCTCCATAGAGATAAGTCTTCTGTGGAGTCTTGATCTTACCAGGTAAGTGAAATCTGTTTCTTTGGCTTGTCCAGAGAGATTTCCTTTTAGGGCCTCTGCCTGGCCTTCAGGGATTTAAGCCATATGCCAGTTAGAACAATTAATCAGTGGAACAACTTGCCTCCAGAAGTGGTAAATGCTCCAACACTGGAAGTTTTTAAGAAGAGATTGGACCACCATTTATCTGAAATAGTATAGGATTTCCTGCCTAAGCAGGGGGTTGGACTAGAAGACATCCAAGGTCCCTTCAAACTCTGTTATTCTATTCTATTCTACCATCCACAGTAGCATCTTGGTTGGTGCCATCTAATCTTTCATTTCTGAGTTCCCATCTTTAAGGAGATATCCTGATAATCTGCCCAGCTTTCCTTTTCTTATTATGTATGCTTGGTTCTATTCACTGGGCACTGAAGCCAGCTTTGCCAGGTGCATTCCTCTGTTTTTATTTATTTCTTATTTATTTATATCCTGGTTTTATTATTTTTACCAATAACTCAAGACAGTTTTGTGAGAGTGCTAGAGAGTTCTTTATTTCTGCCTTCTTGTTCTAGTAGCTTTTCGCCAAAGTTCAACCTCCTTTTACAAGCTTTTCCATTTTATTCTGTTTGTGATGCCAAGTTGTAAATGAAGTACATTTTATTTGCAAGAAAAGTCATTGCAGTCATTTTTTTTTTTTGTTCTGAGAAAAATTAAACAGAGGGGACTTTTCCTACCTTATAAGTCTCATATTTTCTGCCTTTGCTTCAGAAAGATCTCCTTTTTTCATGATAATCTCCTTTCTTGCCTTTTTTTCTATTTTTCAGTGGCTCAAGATAATAAACAATCCCATTCGGTTATGAAAGATCCTGCAATCACTAAGAACCCTCTCTTGTCCAGGGCCCCCTCGACAGAACTTTCCCCCCCATGGAAACTCTGCTCCCTCACTCAAAGTCACTTTTTTTTCAAAAGGCAGCTGGTCTATGTTGTTGTTTTTTTTCCTTTGAGGAAGAAGAAGAGATTTCACTTCTCATCCACGAAGCTTCATCAGTTCTGGCTGGATGATGTGGGTGGGGGGTAGTGGGGAATGGAAGGATTAGTTCTCATGAATGAGAAGGGAAACCTCTTTTTCCTCAAAGGAAAACAACAACAACTACAGCCTTTTGACAAAAAGCACCTTTGAGACAATCGTGACCTGGATGACTGAGAATCTCCACAGATGGTCCGTACCCACTTACACCATTTTAACTTCTCAAGGCTAAACATTTCCACTTTCTCCCATTTATCCTCACAGAAATGAAGATACTCCTCGATTTACAACCATAGTCGGGACCACAATTTCAGTTGCCAAGAAAAGTGGTTGTTAAGCGAAAGCCGTCCAATTTTATGACCTTTTTTGCTACGGTTGTTAAGTGAATCACTGCAGATGTTAATCATTAAGTGAACCTGACTCCCCCCCCCTTTGATTTTGTTCATGGGAAGCCACCTGGGAAAGTCTCAAATGGGGATCATGTGGCCCCAGGATGGTTGCCAACAGGGGTAGGATTCAAAATTTTTTACTTCCAGTCTGTAGGCGTGGCTTGGTGGGCTTGGCAGGGGAAGGAAACTGCAAAGTTTCCATTCCTTCCCCACCCCACTAACCTGCTTTCCAGCTCCGTTCTCCTGCACAGGGCAACAAAAGAAGACCCAGTCGATCAGCTGGGACTTGGGAGGCAGAGAATAGATGACATGGGGCCAGTAAGAGGTGGTATTTGCTGGTTCTCTGAACTACTCAAAAATTCCGCTACTGGTTCTCCAGAACTGGTCAGAACCTGCTGAATACCACCTCTGGTTGCCAAGTATCCAAACTTTGAACACGTGACCCACAGGGAGGCTACGATAGTTGTAAAGTGTGAGAATTGGTCGTAAGTCACTTTCACAACAGTAGTGAAAAAAGTGACTAAACGAATAGTGAAATAGTGACTAAACAAATGGTTGTAAATCGAGGACTTTGTAGTTTCTAATCCCTTGATTGTCTACCTGGCCTTTATATGAACTTATTCCTTTTGATGGAAATATTTCTGTAATGGCAGCGTTCGGAATCAGACTCGACACCTGAGGTGCAGAAAAAAAATGGAATAATTTAGAAACTACATCTGTGGACCTCAAGGAGTGGAACCCGGTGCAGTCTGAAGGAAACAAACTTTGCGCAGGCTGGTTGTAAGCAGAGTTTGCATCCTTTTCTTTCTAGTCAGAATGAATCTTCGCTTTGTTGGTTACAAGCCTGTTTGTTTTTCCAAACAGCAGCATCTATTGATCCCAGGAAAGGCAGGCAACGGATCTGCAGCTTTGGAATTAAGCCTGAAGGACTGTGATAATCATTCCCTTCATAATTTGATCTCTCTCTCCCCGTCCCTCCCTCCCTCCCTCCCTCCCTCCCCCCCTCTCTCCCCATCCTCATTCTCTGTCTCTCCCCCACACCCTCTCTCTCTCTTCCCCATCTCTGTCTCACACACAACACCAGGACTCTAAGCTGCTTTCCAATAATAACCAGCAGGCATGGAAGCCATTTTGATCAAATACCATTTTCATGTAACTGTTGGAGGAGTCTTATAATGGGGGGGGGGGGGGGTGTTTGGTCATCTTGCTAGATTTTCCCAGAGAGCAGTTTTGGAGTTCAAAACTCTTTGGACCTAAGCCACTATTCTGGAAAAGGGTACTGGGAAACATACACTATAGGACCTAAGGTAGGTCTTTTAGAAAGCCTAATATCAACTGCAAAGAATCAAGATCATTTATAACAAAGGTGGGGAACTATGGACCTTTTATGACTCCCAGAGCCCATGCTGGCTCAGGAATTCTGGGAGTTGAAGTCCACAAATCATAAAAGAGCCATAGTTTCCCACCCCTGACTTATAAGGTTGCAACATAGAAGATTTATTCAAGCCTATACACAAGATGTCAAGTACTGACCAGCACTAAATGGGCACTTGATAAAGTTGAACAGAATTCGGGGGCGGGGGCTAGACTTGGATCTCTTGTGGCAACACAAAGATTCTAAATTGATGATGCATTTTACTCCACCTCCCAACTGTGCCTACTCTTCTCTTACACTGACCTCATCATTAATGCCCAACATCCAACACCAAAATATCTTGCAACAAAACCCAACAAGGTATGGAAAACTCTACACATCATTGACATCACCACACAACCCCCCACACTTCATTTGACCCTGCTACAGGATGAGACTTATGTAGCAATGGTACATCAGATGCTACAAAACGGCACATCTTCCATGCTTGCTGTCAAAATACAGATCAATCACCCAGCCAGCTTATTTTCCGACTGTAATTGACAATTATTAGCTTGACAGAACAATCAGACAGCCTTTTGGGCTGTTTTTTCACTGACAAATAATAATTAAAGCATTGTTTTAATTGTTTTAACCTTGCTCTCCAGTTTGAATTTTATTTCATTTTTTCCCCTGGGGATCGAATTATGTCCATTGACTCCACAAGTGTGATATTAGTGCCCTGCCATCTTGGTGCGTCAGGCTACCCAAACTATACACACAGGAACTCATTCCACCACTCTTATTGGTGAATAGTTCGCTCAACCTTGAGATACTGGTGAAGAGGACATAGCAGCGCCTCAAGGGTTGGGATTCAATTTTTTTAACAACCGGTTCTGTGGGTGTGGCTTAGTTGGTGGGCGTGGCTGGGTGGTCATGTGATTAGCTGGGTGTGGCCAACTCAACATCACTCACATTGAGGAAATGCATCTCCTCACCTAGTCTCTCATGACTGTGGGGATGCTGCAACAGTCATAAGTGTGAAAAATGGTCTTAAGTCACTTTTTTCAGTGCCATTGTAACTTTGAATGGTCACTCCACACAAGCAAAGTACCAGCAAAGGAGGGGAAAAAAACTCCAACAGCCGTTCCTGAGACAGGAAGTCTAGTCCTGCCAAGAATGTAATAAGGGTTAATGGAGAGGCAGTTTCTGTAAGCAACACCAGAATGTTTCCTTCCTGCCTTCCTTACAGGATTAGGCCAGTAATTTCTTCTAACACCTGGTTCTCTGAACTTCTTAGAATGTTAACAACTGGTTCTAGCGAATAGGTGCAAACTGGTAGAATCCCACACCTGAGCACCTGCATTTTCATCGTTGCATGAGAAAAATTCACCTTCCTTCCCTTTGTCCTTACCACTTTCTATAGAGCACGGGTGTCAAACTCAAGGCCTTAGATCTGGGTGCTTAGATCTGGCCTGCGGGGCTGCACTGGAAACAGTGAAGCACCAGCTCATGGTGCCTCTGCCAGGGAAAACAGAGTTCAGGAGGGCCACGGCTCCTGCAAGCTCTGCTTTTGCTGGCAGTGCGTTTCAGGAGGCTGTCGCAGCCGGAAACAGAGCTCGGGAGCCTGTTTTTGCTGACACCCACAGGCACCTCTGACATAAGTGATGTTGAGCTGGCCACACCCACCCTGGCCATGCCCACCCTGGTCCCCCAGGTCAAACACAACCCAGATGCGGCCCTCAATGCAATCGAGTTTGACATCGCTGCTATAGAGGGACGATCGAAAGCATCCTGTCATATGGCATGACTGTCTGGTTTGGAAGCATGACTGCCTCAGACAGGAAGGCAGTTCAGAGCATGGTAAGGATGGCAGAAAATATTATTTATTTATTTAATTTATATTGCCATCTATTCACCCATGGCGACTCGAGGCTGCTTATGCAATGTAAAACCATATTAAACCATATTTAAAACAATAAAGCAATAAAAACTAATGAAAAGATTCAAATAAATTAATAAAGTACAATAGAACAAAATCTGGAAAAAATAAAACAAAAAATCACCCCCCAATTCCCACCCACCCCGTCCCAACGACAGCAGATCATAGCAGCCATTTGATGGGCTCCATCCCACTCTGGGTTCCCCAGGCCCGTTGGCAAAGCCAGGTCTTCAGTGCCTTCCGGAAGAGGTCTAGAGTGGGGGCCATTCTAATCTCTGGGGGAATGATGTTCCAGAGAGAGGGAGCCGCCACGGAGAAGGCCCTTCTTCTGGGTCCCACCAGATGTATCTCCCTCAGGAGTGGGACATTCCCTGCCTCCTCACTCTAATGGGTCAGGTAGATGTGACCGGCAAGAGACGTTCACTCAGATAACCTGGACCCAAACCATGAAGGGCTTTAAAGGTGACAACCAGCACCTTGCATTGCCCCCGGAAGCAAATCGGCAACCTATGCAGCTCCTGCAGGAGAGGTGACACATCTGCACACTGGGGTCTGCACGAAACCATGCAGGCCGCTGCATTTTGCACCAACTGGACCTTCTGGATGCTCTTCAAGGCCAGCCCCATGTAGAGCGCATTGCAATAATCAAGACGGGAAATGACCAGGGCATGAGTGACTATGAGTAGGGACTGCTGGTCCAGGAAAGAGCGTAACTGGTGCACAACCCGCAGTTGCGCAAAGGCTCTCCTGGCCACAACCGCCACCTGCTCTTCGAACAGGATTCGTGAGTCCAGGAAAACCCCTAGATTACCCACAGGGTCTGTTTGGGGTAGTACCACCCCATCCAAGACTAAAGATGGTAATTCTCCCTGAGCCAACGAACCCCAGACCCAGAGCCACTCGGTCTTGCAAGGGCTTAGTTTTAGTTTAGTTTAGTTTTTTATTTTTATTGGTAGTTCACTCCCTTCTAACCAGGACGGGGCACCTAAGTGACGCCTGAGCAGAGTCCACAGTATTGTTGAGGACACTACATTTCCTCTTCACGACCTTGTTACCTTTTGGGAGGATATCTGAAGCAGAACATCCAGATTCAGTCACAGTTTTGTTTCAACCTTGTGAATTCCCAAGTTTCCTTTTCACTATGTATTCAAAATGGACAATGATGAATATGTGTGTGTGTGTGTGTACATACAGTATACGTGTGTGTGTTTATATGTATGTATGTATATAGCATGTATATATGTGTTATGTATGTGTATGGGTAGATATGTGCTTCCTTTTGAGAGCAGGCAACAGGATTTCATTTTTAATCTGCGCTAGTGTGTTCCTCGTAAAAAATGACAATAAAGGTTGGTTTATCTTATCTAAGTTTATCCTGTCATTCAACCAAAGTTGAATCATCAGGACGCTAATACTTACCTAATAGAGCTGCTTAGAGCTTTGGTGTAATACTTGACTTGTTTCAAAAACATGAATGTTCCGAAAGCACTTAGCACTGAGTATTAAGCAAATGTGGAGGATATAAGTACAAGCCAGTGCAAATATGATTCAATGAAAGAGCAACTTACTGCTATAGCCTGGAGCCTCTCCTGCTGAATCGTGCTTGTTTCGATGATCCTGAAAGGAAAACAGAAACAGATGAAGAATTCACCTACAGAGTGACTCCCAATTCTTCCCACCCCCACATGTCTTCCGAAGTTCTATCTGCCTACACTTCAAGGTGGGCTTTCTTCCAACTTTCTGGATGAAGGCTTAACTCCTGTTTTTATAGTATACTAGCTCGATACCTATGCTTCGCTACGAAACTATGTGGTTGGGCTTAGTTTTTGGGGAGGAAAATAAGGGGAAAAAATTTCTGCCTCTGCCTACCAGCATCCATCGGTTATTCATCTGGCTAGCGTCCTGTCACTGTGTGAGAGAGTTGAAGGCTGTTTGGAAACTGAAACAGTATTTGCTGTGTGAGCAAGAAGGAGACAGCAAGGAGCTTAGCTCAACTGTTCTGTACTAAAGCTGCTTGACGCTGTGAAACTAAAACTGAAACTGAAACTCCTCTTCTCTGCTTGTATTTTATTTATTTATTTATTTAATTTATATTGCTGCCTATTCACCCATGGCATTTTTTTTTCTGCATTTGGAACAGATTTCTTTTCAGGTGGGGAGGGGGAGTAGAACTCCTTAGCATCAGAGCGTGTGAATAATAATATACGAAATACTAATGCTCTGATGGTCATTTTGAAAAATCCTTTCTTAATGGAGCACCTAGAAGCCAAGAGGAACATACGTGTCAAATTTCAAGTTTGTAGGCTTTATGGTTCTATATACATACAATATATATAGAATGTAATGGTAGGTGAGAAAGACCTTGAGGGATGGGGGAAGAAATAGGTAGCAGGGAACAGCCAGATAACAGAGGGCATAGCCCACAGCAGCATAATGGATGGAAGAAGAGGTTCAGAAGGAACCCTCCCTACTTCTCAGGCTGTAAAGGAGACAATAGGAAATTTGCATTTGCAGACTTGCAATATTGATGTCAGCCTTCCCAGGTAGACCAGACAGGAAGCATGACCAGACGAGCTAATTCTATTTTATTGTTAAGTCTTCATTAACAAAAATCTTACAAGCCTGAAAGCACAGATCTCCTGCTGTCTTCTTTGCAGCCTGAGAAGCCAGGAGGGTTCCTGCAGAACCTCTTTCTCTGCCCATTCTTTTAATAATAATGAAACAATTAAATAGGAAGTTAGCATGCTGAAAAGGTATCATTAGTCTCTCAAGCATAATTTGTCTTCCTGAGAAAGCAAGCTTCGGGATGCGGGATATAACCTGGACGCATCATTCTTTGAAAATAAAGAGGCTCTTCATTTGAGGTGTGTCCGCCAAATAAATAGGTAGTTGTGATTGGCTAATGATCAATTTCGTAGAATTAAAGGATAAGGAGGGATCTTGCAGCCCTCCAATCCAAATCCCTGCTCATTCTGTAATGCTCATAGGTCTCCTGTTTTTCAAAGATGCCCCAATTGTGAATTGTTGGGACTGTCCAGCTACACAAATTTCTAGTTCTTGCCTATGGCCCAGGACAGAGGTCTCCAAACTTGGCAACTTTAAGACTCGTGGATTTCAACTCCCAGAATTCCTCAGCCAGCATAGCTGGCTGAGGAATTCTGGGAGTTGAAGTCCACGAGTCTTAAAGTTGCCAAGTTTGAGGACCCTTGGCCCTAGCTTACAATGGTTTCCAATATAAATATAGGGTAGCACAGAGTAAGCATGTACCCCAATGCAGCTTCATAAATCCAATTACGGTAAGATGAATGTTTTTGTAAATCTACCCATGTCATGCAGATTATACATTAACAGAGTTGGAGGGGACCTTGTAGGTCATCTAGTCCAACATTCCGACCTCAATTGCTGTAACCCAGGGGTGTCAAACCTGCGGCCTGCGGACTGGATGTGTTGGCCCCGCCCCCGTCCAGTTTAGTGAAAGGGAAAAAAGTCCTGATACATCATGTGATGACACGAGTTTGACACCAGTGGTGGGATTCAAATTTTTTCTGGGGGCGTGGCTTGGTGGACATGGCTTGGTGGGCGTGGCAGGGGAAGGATACTACAAAATCTCCATTCCCTCCCCACTAACCTGCTTTTCAGTTGTTCTCCTGTGCAAGGCAACCAAAGAAGACCCAGCCAATCAGCTGGGACTCAGGAGGCAGAGAATAGATGGGGGCGGGGCCAGTCAGAAATGATATTTGCTGGTTCTCCAAACTACTCAAAATTTCCGCTATCGGTTCTCCAGAACCACTCAGAATCTGATGAATACCACCTCTGTTTGACACCCCTGTTGTAACTGTTTTAGTCTCCAGTCCCCTAATCATCCTGGTTGCTCTTCTCTTCACTTTTTCTAGAGTTTATATGCAGATAATACTTACATATGCAGATAATACTTATATGACAATTATAAAACCTTGTTTTGGTCCAAGGATTCTCCTTCACCTTTCTTTCACCGTTGACCTAACACTTTTATCATTACGATTGATGCACCCACACAAATATCTGCTAACCAGCTTCTTGGGCTAATAGTTACATTCTGAGCTTTAAACCAAGCAGAGAGATGGCAGAGTAATTACAAGCATCTGCAGAACTTCTAAGAGACTAGAGATAAAGAGACAGCTAGAGCCAAGATCTCTATGAAAATCAATGGTTTTGTGAAAAAAGCTTCAGGTGGTACTAACTAATCTTTAATTTTAATTGATCCCCAATTACCCCAACTAATTGGATTTATTTTGTTTTTCATCTACTCAACAGTCACAATAGTCTGGGTGGACAGCTTCTTCACAATGTTTTAAGATTTTTAAGACAAAGGAAAGAAAAATGTAAAACAGCGAAGGGCAATTAACAATTAAATAGCAGAGGAAAGACATAACATTTATAAAATGCACTATGCACTATGACAATCCCAACATAAAGGTGCACAATTTGATCAAACAGTTGCCTTTCCCGTTTCCTTTTTATCTCTGAGAGTACAAAAAATGTGAACTAAATTATAGGAAGTCAAAAAAGTAAAAAAGATCAAAGATAGAGGCAGAACTGTAAAAATCAATGCCGTTTTCCTTTTCAACCTATGTAATGGACATAAACATGGTTCTATCCTGCAGTAATGGCCACATAGTTTTTGATTAAAAATGGACTTTTAGAACAGAATTGTAGTTGACTGCATTTATCTGTTAAAAGGGAAGAGGGAGGGAGGGAGGGAGGGAGGAAGAAAGGATGGGGGAAGGGTGGAGGGAGGGAAGGAGAGATGAATTACAAACATGATTGATTATGTGGGGATTTAAACCCAGGTTTTTACAAATCATGGATTTTCAAACTTTGACAGACAGTTTTGTCAATTTTACCTACTAATTCCAATTCACACTGGCCTAATTCAAACTCTTTTCATACTATTTATAATGAAGTTTATGACATTTTGGAAGTTGCAGAGGGAAACTCATCCATGTGACAATAATGAACACATGGAAACAGACACACCTCTAAACAGGAACTTGGACACCTCCAGATAAAACTTTCATTAGCATTCAGCATTATATACAACTTTATAAGTACTTATTTTTAAAGATCCAGAATCTGTCATCTTCTATTTGTATATCTTCCTGCCACTTCCCCACCTTCTCCAGTTACTATATCTGTCAATGATTATTCTAGAAAAAATTGAACAAAGACAGACAAGCTTAATAGACAGGGTGGGGATAAATAATTTAGTTCTCATCTTAGCGGGTGGACACAACTGAATTTCTGCTCGACTTACGACCACAATTGAGCCCCAAAATTCTGTTGCTAAGCACAATAGTTGTTAAGTGAATTTTGCCCCATTTAACGACCTTTCGTGCCACAGTTGTTAAGTAAGTCACTGTAGTTGTTAAATTAAGTTACACAGTTGTTCGGTGAATCTGGCTTCCCCATTGACTTGGCTTGTCAGAAGGTCATAAAAAGTGATCACATGACCCCAGGACACTGCAACCGTCATAAATATGAGTCAGTTGCCAAGCTTCTGAATTTTGATCACGTGACCAAGGGGATGCTAGAGTGGGCTGTTAAGTGTGAAAAATGGGCATAAGTCACTTTTTTCAGTGCCTTTGTAACATTGAACGGTCACTAAATGAAATGTTGTAAGTCAAGGATTACCTGTAAAGGGGAAGAATTTTTTGCAAGAATGCTGTACGCTGGGAAGCCTTTCATGCAAGAAGGGTGGAATCAAAAATTCTCAGTGTCAACAAAGCAAAGTTGAAGGGTTCTCATAAAGGACATATCCAGCCCTGATCTATTGATCAGTTATGCATCACTTTGCTGCCACCCCCTTAAAGTATTTGAAAGGTATTGCTTTAGTATGCAATAAACTGCCTGCCTACACCCTCTCCAGATATGCATCCAAGTACTGCAGATATGTGTGTGGGGGTGTTTCTTTGAGGGGGCACAGATGGTGTATCAAATCTCACTGGATGCAGCAGACAGACACTCAATGGCCATTTCCTTCCTCGCCTTCTGACCCCGTCTTCCCTCCTTTCTGCACATTTTTTTGTTGTTGTTGCTAAAAACAGGCACTTCCTTCTTGGTGCTCTTGGAGGTTTGGGCCTTTGTATTGTTCTGGAGGGTGGGGAAGCCTCCCCTCGTGCCAAAAGGATAGCCAAAAAAAATGGAGAGAAAAAAACCTGTCCTGCTCCTTCACTTTAAAACAAGCACAGATGCATGGGAAAATGAGCAAGGATGAAGAATTTTGCACGCTGGGGTGACTGGGGTCATCTATTCCTAGTTCCTTCCATTGTTTGTCTAGTTAGGGCTACTTGAGCTGGGCTGCCAAAATCCAAATGAACAATAGATGGGAGTTATGAGTCTCTTTGTTTCTCTTCGCTGCCATCTAATGCTTCTCTGGGTTTTTCTAGGTAAGAGCCTGTATAGTATTAATGGGAGTGGAAGTTATCGAAAGTGGCAACTGGAGATGCTAATACCGGGCATGGACCATTGAGAAACATTCCAAGTTTTGGTGGCCACTGGAGGGATGCCTAGGTCAAATGTGCTGGGTGCTTTGGAAAGATGGTGGACATAGCTAAGATACCTGTCCAAAAGATAGAGCAGGGCTGACTAGGAAGAAAAAGTCTAATGATATAGGACGGGGGAATTGCTAGGAGGAAGCTCTCCGTAGAGGCCACGTGCTGGGTGTCCATCACCCTTTGTCCCGCCTCTGGGAAGGTCTGAGAGAAGGGCCAAGTTTGCCACCCTAGCAGGGTGCCACATTCTGAAGGTGGGTGAGTTCCCAGCAATGCAGGTATCAAACTCGCGTCATCATGGCAGTGTCACGTGACATATTGGGACTTCCCCCCCCCACTTCACTAAACTGGGCAGGGGTGTGGCCAGTGCATGACCCATCGGGCCAGGAGTTTGAAAGCCCTGATATTGAGTATCTTTTGTGTCATGCCCCTGGTGGAGACTGACTCTGAGGGAGAGGAGGAACAGCCAACAGGGAGTGGAAGTGTGGCTCTGGAGGTTGTGGAGGAGGCTGGGGAAGGGCAGAGGCCGGCTGAGCAGTCAGAGGAGGACCCAGGCCCACCCCCTCTCCATCCTAGGGCACGCAGGGAGGAGAGGATAAGGGAGAGACGTGGTCTCCTCAAGAGGAGACGGCCTTGATCCTCTTCATGGGCTGCAGGTGTGACAACTGAATAAGAGTTTGGACCTGCATACTGGAAACAAATCGTGTAAATATCTCTAGTTTATAGTTCCTCCCTGAGTTTGGCGTCCTTCTCAGTGTGTGTGATCTGTGGACATCCTCCAGCCCCTTATCTTGCCTGGTTTGTGTTGCTTTTTTCCTTCTTTGTGTAACTGTGTGGGAGTTGTTTTGTCTGCCATCAAAGATATTCGGAGCTTGGAAGCAAACTGAAGGAATAAAAGGGGCTTCACCTGTTTTTTATGACTGTGTTTGTTTTGTATCCCACCCTGGGTCATCACAATTTGCAGTTCATGGAACAGTAATGCAACCCCAAGTTAAGGACAGCCTCATTAGTACTTAGAGATCATCTTAATGGCTTTAAAAAGCCCTGGGTAAGAGTCATGTAACAGATTTAACAGATAACAGATAATCAGAGATGGAAGGGACCTTATAGGTCATCTAGTCCAACCCCCTGCCCAAGTGGGAGACCCTACACCATTTCTGACAAATGGCAGTCCAATATCTTCTTAAAAGTCAACTGATGGTGCTCCCACAATTTGCGAGGGCAAGCTGTTCCATTGGTTGATTGTTCTCCCTGTCAGAAATTTTCTCCTTATTTCCAGGTTAAATCTCTCCCTGATCAACTTCCATCCATTGTTCCTTGCCTGGCCTTCGGGTGTTTTAGAAAACAGCTTAACCCCTTCCTCTCTGTGGCAGGCCCTCAAATATTGGAAGGCTGCTATCATGTCTCCCCTGGTCCTTCTCTTCACTAGACTAGCCATGCCCAGTTACTGTAACCGTTCTTCATATGTTTTAGCCTCCAGTCCCCTAATCATCCTGGTTGCTCTTCTCTGTACTTTTTCTAGAGTCTCAACATGTTTTTTATAGTGTGGTGAACAAAACTGGATGCAGTACTCTAAGTGTAAGACTTCTCAATAGAATGTCTGTGCTCATTAGTTTTTGTCAATGCCAGAACTACCCTTAAAAAATTGAGATATAGATCTCTAAACATATTTCAGCAAGATGACACACCCCATTATTTATCAGATTCTTCTGAAAGGGATCTCTCCAGCCTCCTGTTTATCATCCTCACAATTCTGAAATTTTATAAGGCCTTAGCCAGGCTGAATGCATTGCCCTTAGCAGTCCTTTTTAGATGTTTAATGAGTATCCCTACATCTCTCCTTTTGTGTCCATATGTGGTGATGACTCAATAGAAATTATAACCCATTTGCTTCTATGTTATTTCCTATATAAGGACTTTCATTTAGCCAATCTTGAAGAAACTCCAGGCAAAGAATTCTTTTGGACAAGAACTCAAAAGTATCTTGCCCAATTTTGTGCTATGGTTTGTATAACAATTAAGTTTGGATACTCATTTTTTATTTTTTATATTCTTTTTATTTTATTATATTAAATATTCTTATTTAGTTTTAGATCCTATTACTGTATTATTCTCTCTCCCTCTCTCACACACAAACACACACACACACCATGCACGCAAGTTAGTTTCCTGGTAGTCTTCAAGGGTAGCCCCAAGTAAACTGAATTGCAGTAATCCAGACACAAGGAAACAAAGGCATCTTCAGAAAAACCTGAAGCTTTACTGATTGGAAATTCTAGGAGTTTAATATCCTAAAGGCAGGGTGAGCAACTAGGGCAACTTGTGGACTTCAATTCCTAGAATGACTCACTTAGGAATTCTGGGAGTTGAGGTCCACAGTTCTAAAGTTGCCATAGTTGCCTACTCCTGCCCTAAGGGCACCATTTTGGAGAAGGCAGATTTAAAATATTTTAAATATTTCTAGGCCATAGTAAAACAAAGTAAGTTCTTAAGGAGGGGGGAAAGGCCATACTTCAAGTTCATGGGGATCTATTTTCTTTTTTAACTACACAGATAGTCCTTGACTTATGACCACAATTGAGCCCAAATTTTCTGTTGTTAAATGAAACACTTGTTAAGTGATAACTTAACAATTGTTAATTTGTTAACAATTGTTAATTTGCCCCATTTTGTGACCTTTCTTGCCCATTGTTAAGTGAATCATTGCAATTGATAATAGCAATACCGGTAGCACTTACGACTTATATATCGCTTTATAGTGCTTTACAGCCCTCTCTAAGCGGTTTACAGAGTCAGCATATCGCCCCCAACAATCTGGGTCCTCATTTTACCCACCTCGGAAGGATGGAAGGCTGAGTCAACCTTGAGCCTGGTGGGATTTGAACTGCCAAATTGTAGGCAGCTGGCTGTAGAAGTAGCTTGCAGTACTGCCCTCTAACCACTGCGCCACAGAGGCTCAATACCCTGGTTGTTAAGTGAATCTGGCTTCCCCATTGACTTTGCTTGCCGGAAGGTCACAAAAGGTGTTCACTGTCAACTAAAAACATACTTCTTTGGTCTTTTTAGCTGCCAGAAAAAGGGAGTAGGGGATAATAAGGCATTCCTTAAATCAACCCAGCAGCCCAAAGTTGTCGGAGCATAAGAAGGTTATTGGAGAGCATGATGGATGACTCTTGGAGATGGATGTGTCCCATTCAAGAAGTCACATCCAGAAGGTGGGGGGAAGGTGGGGGGAAATGTATGATGTAATTTAGCATCGGCTACACCCAACCACACGCCAACATGGCTGCTTCTAATAAACCAATTTACTTTTCTCTGAGATGCGGCTAGAGACTTTTGATTTGAATGAGGGTGGATTTGTTGGAGCCCTGACATTCGCATGACCTTAGGACATTGCAACCGTCATAAGTACGAACATTTGAACTGTGATCATAGGGATGCTGCCCAGATGGTAACAGTGAAAAACAGTCGTAAGTCACTTTTTCAATGCCATTGTAACGTCGAACGGTCACTAAATGAACTGTTGTAAGTCAAGGATAACCTGTATACCTCTGGGATCCATCTGATGCATACACATAGGGACATCCGCAAGATCACGGTAAAAGTCATGATAGTGATTGTGACCGCCACTTCGACCGTTCTGATTTCTCTTCCCATGGATGCCCCTGTATGCTTTTCTCTTCCTTTCTGCTTTTTTCCTCCAGCAATGCACATGCACACACAAAGCACACAAACACAAGACGTGTGTGGTGTGTGTGTGTGCCCCCCCCCCCCGTGCACGGACGGACACACACACACACACGCACACTGGAAGGATTCTAAGGCCAGGCATTTATATTCAACAGTAGAACCAAATGGGTCTTAAGAGCCTTTCAACAGAAGAATGCTTTGCCAATTCTTCACTCTAGACCTGTAATTTATAGCAGCTTGAGGGAGGGGGGGAAGCATTTGGTTATTATCCTCTGTTGGGGAAAATAGCATCAGAAAGACAAGGCAAGGGATGGATGCCCTGGGTGGTTCATGAAGTACGTGGAAGGCCACCCTGACAGAATTAAATGCTTCTATAGATTTTCTTCTCACTGCTGAAGTCATCTAAGTAGAAACCTCAAGTTAATGCCTGTATGCAAAACAGGCTCCTGGGACTGAATCCAATACTTTTTGCTTATGGTGAGGTGAAGAAACTATGGCCCTTTTATGAGTTGTGGACTTCAACTCCCAGAATTCCTGAGCCATCTGGCTCAGGAATTCTGGGAGTTGAAGTCCACAACTCATGAAAGGCCTATAGTTCCCCACTTCTGCTTTAGAGTGAATGTATCTCATGGCTGCCAATGTTTTAAAAAGAGAAATAAGGAAATTGCAACTTCAGCACCCCTTGCACAGCCCCCAATCTGTATCTTTTGCTCCTGTTCAATGTTCGGCCTCTCAGATTATAACGGGATGGTCTTTGTCTAGATGCAACCAAGTGAAATATCCACATCATTATTACTTTATTGTTTCTTTGTAATGTTTATGTCCAGAATGCAGCAATAGGGAAGGTTTCAAAGAACCACTTCCCAATTTTGATGGGACCAAATTGGTAGTGATGATGATGAAGGAGGAAGAAAAACAGACAGTGCTTAACTTACAACAATTTGTTCAGGGACTGTCTGAACTTGTGCTGATAAAAGGAACTTATGACCTGTTTTGATATTTACAACTGTTGCAGCATTTCAGTGCCTTATTTTACTGCATCAAAGAAGTCAGAAGTCAATGCCTTTTTTCCTGTTTTCTCCTTCCTTTCTCCCACTATCCCCTTCCTTGTTCCTTGTCCTAACTTCACTACTACAGTATTTACATTTATATTTTCTTTGTATGCTATATTATAATATAAACTGATAAAAACAATCACTTAAAAATACTGTTGCAGCATCTCCATGATCAAGTGATTAAAATTCAGGTGCTTGGCAACTGGCTATATTTATGACAGTAGTGGGATTCAAATTTTTTTACTACCAGTTCTGTGGGCATGTCTTGGTGGGCATGACAGGGGAAGGTTACTGCAAAATCTCCATTCCCTCCCCACCCCACTAACCTGCTTTCCAGCTCCGTTCTCCTGTGTAGAGCAACCAAAGAAGACCCAGCCAATCAGCTGGGACTCGGAAGGCAGAGAATAGATGGGGGCGGGGCCAATCAGAGGTGGTATTGGCCGGTTCTCCAAACTACTCAAAATTTCCGCTACCGGTTCCCCAGAACTGGTCAGAACCTGCTGAATACCACCTCTGAAGCAAAGTCAATGAGGAAACCAGATTCACTTAACAACCCTTTTACTAACTTAATAGGTAATTAGCTTGACAACTGAAGCAAGAAAGGTTGTAAAATGGAGCAAAACACACCTAACACTTGTCTTGCTTAGCAACAGAAAATTTGGGCTCGGTTGTGATCATAAGTCAAGGACTGCCAGAACATTCACCTTTTCTTGCATGCTTCAGACATGCGTGGCACACACAATGCTTGACATGCTCTGAATCATAGTATCGCTTGTGTTGTGGTTCACCGGCAGCCAGTACAGATAGCAATGGAATCGGACAGTGGGGAAGAACAGGGATCAGTCAGGAAGTCTGGAGAAGACTCGGATGAGGGTCCTGCATCCGATGCAGGGATGGGGCCAGGACTATCGGGGAGTGGGGTGCGGCCTTCGGAGTCTTGCAGCAGCAAGGCAGAGGACCCAGGGGAGCCTTTTCCCAGTGCGTGTGTGCACACAGCTGCTAGAAGGCAAGAGCAGCTGAAACAAAAGGGGCAACTCGGGAGTAAGGCAAGGGGGATGATTGCTCCTCCCATAAGGTATAAAAGTCAGGCCAAGATGACAAAACCTTTGCAGGAAGCAAAGTAGTTCGATCAGTTCAGAGTCATCCTTGAAGCTCTTCGTAGTTTGGTTGGTTTTTTTTTATACTTCGGTTGGTTTCTTTTCTAGTTCATTTGATACTTCTGTTTTTGGCAGCACTTCACAGAACTGAAAGGTGCGTGCTTATCTCGGGGGACTGTTTGAGATTAATTCCGGTTGAGAATGAAAACAATTCTCAACGTTGCAATAAAATAACTCTTGTTTTTACAATGTTTGTGCGTGATTAGGGTTTACGAAGCCTGAGTCAGAACAGCTTGGAATGACTCAGGGGGATGGGGGTGATATTATTGTGGTTCTTTTTCCTAAAGAGGAAAAAGCCAGTTCCAATTGGTGCTATTATGTGGAACAATAAAGCTTTGAGGTTCTCTTTTGCTGGATTCCTCTACCCACTCCTGCTCCCTGTTCACCATTTTACATGAAATCTCTGGGCGTGGTCCTCTGTAATCATGGGGTGAAGTTATCATCAACACATTAATGACAGCTGCTTATTATCTTCTTCCTGTGGTATCTGGATGGAACTCAACTCTAGCAAGACTGAGTGTTGTCGATTATAGGACTAAACCTATCTAGGTAGTCTTCAACTTATAACAGTTCACTTAGTGACCATTTGAAGTTACAACCAGCACCGAAAAAAGTGACTGATGACCATTTTTCACACTTACGACCATTGCAGCATTCCCCATGGTCATGTGATTTACATTCAGATGCTTGACAACTGACTCACATTTATGACGGTTGCAGGGTTCCTGGGTCATGTGATCCTCTTTTGCAACCTTCTGACAAGCCAAGTCCATCGAGAAATCAGATTCACTTAACAACCGAGTTACTAAGTTAACAACTACAGTCATTCAGATAATAGATAATCAGAGTTAGAAGGGACTTTGTATGTCAGCTAGTCCAACCCCCCGCCCAAGTGGGAGACCCTATACCATTTCTGACAGATAAGGAGTCCAATCTCTTCTTGAAAGTCTCAAGTGATGGCGCTCCCGCAACTTTTGAAGCCAAAGCTGTTCCATTGGTTGATTGTTCTCACTGTCAGAAAGTTTCTCCTTATTTCCAGGTTGAATCTCTCCTTATTCAGTTTCCATCCATTATTCCTTTTTCTGGCCTACAGGCGCTTTAGAAAATAGCTCGACTCCTTCCTCTCTGTGGCAGCCCTTCCAATATTGGAACACTGCTATCATGCCTCATAATTCACATAACAAACCTGGCAAGAAAAGTCTAAAACAGGGCAAAACTCACTTAACAAATTTCTAACTTAGCCACAATAAATTCACAATTGGGTTCAATTGTGGTCATGAGTTGAGGACTGCCTACACTGGGGACTTTTCATTTTTGAATTCTGGAATAGAGGAATAGACTCTGGTGGGCAAAACTGGCACGCAGGTTGAGAGGTCCCTTTGGATTTTTGGCTGCTGCTTTAGGAGCAGGTGCCCTTTGCGCACTCATTGTGTTGGTTCCTGGATCAGAAGTCTCCCCCTCTCTCTAGTTATCTCGCTCATGCCTTCGTCACTTCCCGTTTGAATTGTAGCAAAGCGTTCTACTTGGGGCTGCCCTTAAAGACCATGTGGAAGTTGTAATTGGTCCAGAATGAGTATCATGCCCCTGGTGGAGACTGACTCCGAGGGAGAGGAGGAACAGCCAACAGGGAGTGGAAGTGTGTGGCTCCGGAGGTTGTGGAGAAGGCTGGGGAAGGGCAGAGGCCAGCTGAGCAGTCAGAGGAGGACCCAGGCCCATCCCCTATCCATCCTAGGGCACGCAGGAGGAGAGGATAAGGAAGAGACATGGTCTCCTCAGGAGGAGAGGGCAGGGGTGGAATTCAAAAATTTTAATAACCGGTTCTGTGGGTGTGGCTTAGGTGGTGGGCGTGGCTTGGTGGTCATGTGACTGGGTGGGTATGGCTTGGTGGTAATGTTATTGGCTGGATGTGGCCAACTCAATATTACTCACATTGAGACACGCCTCTCCTCACCTGGCCTCTCATGACTGTGGGGATACTGCAACAGTCGTAAGTGTGAAAAATGGTCATAAGTCACTTATTTCAGTGCCATTGTAATTTTGAATGGTCACTCCACACAAGCAAAGTACCAGCAAAGGAGGGGAAAAAAACTCCAGAGAAGTTCCTGAGACAGGAAGTCTAGTCCTGCCAAGAATATAATAAGGGTTAACGGAGAGGCAGTTTCTGTAAGCAACACCAGAATGTTTCCTTCCTGCCTTCCTTACAGAATTAGGCCAGTAATTTCTTCTAACAACCGGTTCTCCGAACTGCTTAGAATGTTAACAACCGATTCTAGCGAATAGGTGCAAACTGGTAGAATCCCACCTCTGGGAGAGGGCCTTGATTCTCTTCATGGGCTGCAGGTGTGAGAACTGAATAAGAGTTTGGACCTGTGTACTGGCAAACGCTGGAAACAAATCGTGTAAATATCTATAGTTCATAGTTCCTCTCTGAGTTTGGCATCCTTCCCAGTGTGTGTTATCTGTGGACATCCTCCAGCCTTTATTTTGCCTGGTTTGTGTTGCTTTTTTCCTTCTTCGTATAACTGTGTGGGAGTTTTTTTTGTCTTCCGTCAAAGATATTCGGAGCTTGGAAGCAAAGTGAAGGAATAAAAGGGGCTTCACCTGCTTCCTGTGACTGTGTTTGTTTTGTATCCCATCCTGGGTCATCACAATGGGGTAGTATTGAAGTGATGGGTATGTCTCAGTATGTCAAGGATGCAGCCCTAATCTATGAGTTGTGTAGGTATTCCGTTTAGCAACCGCCTCGTTTAGTGGCCATTTGCAGTTACGATGGCAATAAAATGTAACTTTGCCACAGTCCTCACGCCTATGACCTTCGCAGGTCTGTAAAGCAAAGAAAGGCTGAAATAAGATTGTAAGCGTAGTCGCAGTTTTACTTAGCGACAGAATAACGGAGTTGAAAGGGACCTTGGAGGTCCTCTTGCCCAACCCCCTGTTCAAGCAGCAACCCTATACCATTTCATACAAATGTTTGTCTTAAACACTAAGGAGATGCTCGAGTGTTGGAACACCACAGCTTTGCTTAATGACTGAATTTCAGCCTGAACTGTGGCCACTAAACCAAGACTACCCGTACTGACTTCCATTGAGTTTCTGGATACATTTTGAGGTATTGGTTGTCACCCATAAAGCCCTTAATGGATTAGGACTAGGTTACTCATGGGAGCCCAGTCCCCTATTAATTCTTTGCTTCCCACTAAATTCCCACTAATTGAGAAAATTGTTATGTTCCTGACATCTTCTATCAAGCAATGCCATTTGATAGACTCCACAAGCATGACTATCCCATCACAGCTCCTGTCTTTTGAAACAGTCACCTGGCCACACACACCTATATAAATTCAGATGGTCTTTCAAAAAGTGCTAAAGACCTGGCTATTCCTGAGAGCATTGGGCCAGAGTTTTAACTGGGAGATGTTTTATGGATATATTTCATAGTTGATTTGTTTATCTTGGTTTTTAAATTTGTCTCAAGTTGCCCAGAGTCCTTTTAAACTGGATAACCATATACATTGAAAAGAAAACAAACAAATCAGCTATTATTAAAAAACGAACAAACCCTGCAGGCTTTTTCAGACTCATTCAGTTCAGTGCTGTTTATTCCTAGGTAAGTTTTCAGCCTCCTTACATTTACTACAAACGTACTCTTTATTATTATACAAACGTACTCATTCACAATACAGTTATCACATAACAACAGTTGTTTCCCCACCACCACCACTCCCTATTTTCCCTAATGGGCACAGAACCATTTATAGAATCCCCTTTTTTCCTTATAAAATATCTTGGAAAAATTGTGAATTTTACACTGCTTTACTAATACATGTCTATTCAGATGTGCTTCCCAAGTCCAATATAATTCAGTGAATTGTAAGAGGACAGTAGGATTGCAACCTTTTAAAATGCAACTAAACAACAAGCAGAATCAAACAGATGTAAACTGAATTTGCCATTTTCTGGCAGCTTCCTCTCCCTTCCTTCCCTGTTATTCCCACAACTTTGACCATTTGTTTCTACTATATAAATATAAAATCATCATCAGGAAAAGCAAAATTGTAATTCGTACCTTATCCAGTATCTGCCAAACTTATACCAAAAATAACAACACTCAACCACACATTTCTCTGCTCAGTTTCTAGCTATTTCTCAAGCAAACAAACTCCTGAGATCTTACTACGTAAAGTGATACGGTAGGAAAAGCCCTAAATTGCAGATAAGAGGCAATTTCCTAAGGCCATAACTGGTTGCAAAAGGACTATGCCTCCAAGCAACAAGAACGAAATAAATCCTTCATTAATCAAATACCTATCAATGCATGCCCAGAAGCTTATTATTTTATTTTATTTTTATTTATTTGATTTGTCAATCGCTTACAAGATAATAGGTGTAAGTATAAACATGAGTAAGAATACAGGAAATAGGTACGAATAAATGGGGGCAATAGGACAGGGACGGTAGGCACCATGGTGCACTATATGAAAAAAAAAAGTGAACAAAAAATCATTGGAATTTTGGGAGGAACATGATACAGGTAGTCCTTGAATTAGAATCATTTGTTTAGTGACCAAAGTTGCAACAGCACTGAAAAAAAGGACTTATGACTTTCACACTGCAGCATCCCCAAATCCCCAGTTTGGTCACATGGTCCAAATTCAGCTGCTTGGCAGCAGGCATGTATTTCTGATGGTTGCAGTATCCCAGGGTTATTTTGATCATCTTTTGTGACCTTCTGACAAGCAAAGTCAATGGGAAAATCAGATTCGCTTAACAACCGGGTTACTAACTTAACAACTGTAATGATTCACTTGACAACTGTGGCAAGAAAGGCCTAAAATGGGGCAAAACTCACTTAACAACTGCTTTGCTTAACCACAGAAATTTTGGACTCGGCTGCGGTTGTAAGTCGAGGACTAACTTTAAAGCAATTCAAGAAAGCTGATAGGTTTCAGTTTTGGAGTCTTCTCTGAAATTCACCAAGGTTGGGTCTCACAGTAAGGATTTAAGATAAGGAACAATGAATTTAATTTACAAAAAAAAAAAAAACAGATTTTGGCGGAACATCAGGAAATAACAATAAGAACTGTTCAACAATAGAAATGCCTGCCTTGGCAGGTGGATGCACATGGGTAGTGTGGAAACAGAGATTGGATGGTCATTTTTTTAGCGTGTTTACAGATTACAGATTAACAGAGTTGGAAAGGACCTTGTAGATCATCTAGACCAACCCCCTGCCCAAGCAGGAGACCCTACATCACAGGTTGCAGTAATAGCACTGGATTCCTGCCCTAGGCAGGGAGATGGACTAGATCAGGGGCCTCCAACCTTGGCAGCTTTAAGACTTGTGGACTTCAACTCCCAGAGTCCCTGGCTTTGCTGGCTGAGGGACTCTGGGAGTTGAAGTCCACAAGTCTTAAAGTTGCCAAGGCTGGAGACCCCTGCACTAGATCACTGCTCCCCTAACCTGGATACATTATCCAAAATTGGATGAAAGTGTTTTTACTTTGGGTAACAACACCTGAACCTACAACCCATCACAATAAGAACATTTAATTTGACTTGAAGATTGCTATGTGAACTAACATATATTTGAAACTCTCCCAACATATTCCTACTAAGCCAAAAATGGATGAAATTACCCATGGCAATTTGTTGAAATGACATAAATTAAATGCCTGGCTGAGGAATTCTGGGAGGTGAAGTCCACAAGTCTTAAAATTGCCAAGTTTGGAGACCTCCCCAAACTAGATGATTTCCAAGACCCTTTCCAAGCTTTCTATTATGTGATTCCAAATGTGCAGGGAGGGAAAACATAGCACCTGTCTACAATTATTTTAAACAATCACACACACACCAAAGACATGAAGGTAGCATCATTCAATCCCTGGAGAAAATAATATGGCTACTTTAAAGAGATGCATTCTGTTGTACATGTAGGCACGCACAAATGCTCCAAAACATTTTCTCCGATTAATTTCTTCAGCTCCAGTTAGTCCTGGGGTGAGATTTCTGCCGGAAATTCCAGGACTCTAGGCCAGACATGAAGGTGGAAAACCTTCCAGAATAGGACAATGCCAAAATTACTTCTGCACTGAGATCTGGAAAACATCATGGATGTGTCCAGTCCATGTAGCAACCAGGAAGGTCTCGGCTTTATTTCCAGAGTTTTTGCTGCAGGACTCTGCTTTGGAACAAGTAGTGGCTGTAGGAAAAAACTGTGGCCACTCACTATTGAGAAACGGCTCAGAGAAAGCTGGATCCTACTTTTGGGCCTCTAGTTATGATAAATGGGCTTGGCTCAGAGTTCTCTAGCTGGATTCTTCTGAAGATGTTTTGTTCTGCCCAAGTTTCTGTGGAATTTGGCAATGACATTTAGAAATGAGCAGAGCTACTCCTGGCTGGTCTTTTGAAAATCATCATCATCATCATCATCATCTCTTCCTCATCCTCATCAACACCATCATCTATTAAATTTATATGCTGCCTGACTCCCAGCAACTCCAGCCAGTTTTACGGCCAAGTGGCTTCATTTTGTTCATCTCCCTGGAAGGCAGCAGCAGCAGCAACACTTGGGAGTCATGTGAAATGAACAATCACACACGCACCCATCTCGCATCCTGTTAAGTCACACTTGGCACCTTATTTTACTGTTCCAGAGTTACTGTGTGAGCGACACCAAACAAAATCCGTCAGCAGTTTAGAATGCACACACCAAGCATCTCCGTGAAGGTTTTTGTTCCAACGCTGTGATTGTTTTTCCATTGAACTTTGTCTGGTTGAGATCATGGAGGGCCCATCATTGCCAGACTTCTGGCATTCTCAGGGAGGTTCACATTCACTGACCACCACCCTTTTTTTTAGCAGGTGGGGTTTTTTTCTTGTAAAATATAAACTATTCCTGGCGAGGTAGAAAACCTTCTGCCCATCTCTACTTCGTCCACCCACTTTATGCTCCACACGTCAACATATCTCACAGAAGGCGGTTGTAAAAATTTATTTCGAGCCAGCCCAAGCCGGGGAAAGAAAACAAAGCAAGAAATGGCTTTTGCAGTTTGAAGAAAGTCAGTGGTGAGCCGGAAAAGAAGGTTGAAGAATCATTTCTGCTTAGGGGAAATAGCGAGAGAATCCCTAATTCAGTGTGGGCTGCATAAACTTTGTCTTGCTTAATTTCGGATCTTCTTGAGACCCCAGTTTTGCTATCCTGTGGCCAAGGTCCAGGTTTTCAAGACAAACCAAATTTCCAGTCTCCAGTTCTCTGTCTTTAGTGAAATGTGTATTATCCAATACAGAAAGAACAGCTGAACTTAAACAGCCTTTTGAAATTCTTTCCATCTAGTTGGAACAAAGAAATTGGGTGGACAATTTCATTAAAAGTCCCTGGGGAGAGGAAAACATTTGCCCAACCGTTTTTTAACGACAGGACATCACTTTACTGAAAATTTCCCATAGGAAGAGACCGCTTCTATGCAGTCTATGAGTACTGCATCCAGTTTTGGTCACCACACTATAAAAATGGATGTTGAGACTCTAGAAAAAGTACAGAGAAGAGCAACCAGGATGATTAGGGGACTGGAGAATAAAACATATGAAGAATGGTTACAGAAATTGGACATGGCTAGTCTAATGAAGAGAAGGACCAGGGGAGACATGATAGCAATCTTCCAATATTTGAGGGGCTGCCACAAAGAGGAAGGGGCCAAGCTATTTTCCAAAGCACTCAAAGGCCAGACAAGGAATAATGGATGGAAACTGAACAAGGAGAGATTCAACCTAGAAATAAGGAGAAATTTTCTGAACAGTTTGCCCTCGGAAGTTGTGGGAGCGCCATCACTTGAAATTTTCAAGAAGAGATTGGACTCCCATCTGTCAGAAATGGTGTAGGGTCTCCTGCTTGGGAAGGGGTATTGGACTAGATGACCTACAAGATCCTTTCCAACTCTGATTATCTGTTATCTGTCTTTTCTTGTAATTAGAAATTTGGGAAGTCAGGGATCTGCAGACTGCTGGAGAGAGAGGTTACAGGTAATCCTTGACTTATACCCATTCATTTAGTGACCATTCAAAATTACAATGGCACTGAAAATAATGACCAGCTTTCACACTTACAACCATTGCAGCATCCCCTTGTGGTCACATTATCAAAATTTGGGCGCTTGGCAATTGGCATGTATTTATAACAGTTGCGTGTGGCCCAGGGTCATGGGATCATCATTTGTAATCTTCCCAGCTGTCTTTTGACGAGCAAAGTGAAAGGATATAGCCAGATTCACTTAACAACTGCATGATTCACTTAACAACTATAGTGATTCACAACAACTGTAGCTAAAAAGGTCAACATTTGGAGATTTTGGGCTCAATTGTGGTCGTAAGTCAAGGACTACAGGCATTGTATAATCAAGGGCAGAATGTTCACATACAATCCTTGAATGTTCACATACAATCTCATAACTACAAAATATGGCTATGTACTTCTTTGGATTCCAAGGTGAAACACGTCACGGAGGGTGCAGGGACATGCACTAAGTCACCTTCTCTGTGTTCTTAAATCAGGCTTAAAAGTTTGGAAAAAGTCTTTGTCCAGCACTTATGAAAAGCCAAAGAAATCACGTTAATGATGCGGTTGGGATGGTGGTGTAAGGAGAACCCACACCACAATCATAGTGGGCAATGCTTTTATAAGGCCAACGTAAAAGCTACAGAGAACATGTGCACACTTTGGAGATTTCCAAAACTGTTTTTCAAGCAAACCAGCAGCTAGTGGGGAAGAAAGGAGGAAGGCAAGCTTGATGAAATCTTGAAGTCAGGTCACAAGAGTTGAAAGGTTAAGAGTTTCATATCGGAAGAGAGAAATTTGCCTCCATTCTGAGGTTGTCCTTAGAGTTGCATGGATGAAGCCACCACAATAAAAAAAAACCATCAATTTTTTTAAAAAAAATCTAAATTGCAGCTGCACTAGAAGCTCTTTCTCTAGGCACAGGTTTGAAGCCTTTCCTAAAGCTTCATTTCTCAATAAAGTGAAGAACAGGCAGAGAATAGAATAGAATAGAACAGAACAGAATAACAGAGTTGAAAGGGACTTGAAGGTCTTCTAGTCCAAATGGTTGTCCAATCTCTTCTTTAAAACTTCCAGTGTTAGAGATTTTACAACTTCTGGAGGCAAGTTGTTCCACTGATTAATTGTACTATCAGGAAATTTCTCCTTAGTTCTAGGTTGCTTCTCTCCTTGATTAGTTTCCACCCATTGCTTCTTTCCCTGCCCTCAGGTGCTTTAGAGAATAGCTTGACTCCCTCATCTTTGTGGCAGCAAAGATATCAGAACACTGCTATCAGGTCACCCCTAGGGCCCTAGTCCTTCTTTTCATAAGACTAGACATACCCAATCCCTGTAATCGTTCTTCATATGTTTAAGCCTCCAGTCCCCTAATCATCTTTGTTGCTCTTCTCTGCACTCTTTCTAGAGCCTCAACATCTTTTTTACATCATGGCAACCAAAACTGGATGCCGTATTCCAATGTGATTCTAGCCCAGTGCTTCTCAACCTCTACCATTGCTCCCAGTTCCCATGATGGTTCCCCTTGACACAGCTCTTGCAGGATAAGACAGGCGTCGTTCTGAGTCCCACCAGTTGCCCAGTAGACAAACCCAGCTTAACCACAGGTCTTACAAATCCAAACGACAGCAGGAGAATCTGAGCAGGAAAGCAAGCATTAACCAGACCACCATTCCCAGCCTTCTTCTTTCTTTCTCCTTTGTTTTATAACCCTGGGGTATATTTATTTCTGAAACTCATCTTAGCCTCTGCTTTGCCGTTGCACTCTCCCAGAGCATCCTGTTGCCTGGCTAATATTGGTTGCCATGGCAACGTCATCCCAAGCACCCACCTCCCAGCTCTCCAGCATAAGAAATGACAACTAAGTGGTTTCTTTCCACTTAGGAGATGGAACTGACCGGTTTCTATCAGGGGTGCATGGAGCCAACCCATAAACATATCCCATCATCCCCATCTGACCTACTATGAAATATTGCCACGCAACCCGCTACAATTTTTTTGTTGTTGTTGCATAAATGAGTGTTGTGCTTTCTATTTCAGATGGAAAGAAATTTTCCGTATTATAAGAAAGGAAAAGAAGTCACTGTACCAGCATGAATATTCAGAGATTTAAAAGTTATACATTAGAAACCCTTTATTGGGTCATCAGATAGTGAATTCTGAGTTTTGCAAAAGGTTTCAAAACAAAAAGGGAAAACCCGGGAAGATAGAAAACATGATTGAATTTAAAAGCGTTCATTCTGGTTTATTCAGTAAACCATGTGATTCCACAAATCATAACTTAGCGTGGCACGGCAAATCAGTCATAAATGTTCACAAAACAAAACAAGAGTTTATATAGCAGGAACATGTAGCAAGTCATAACGACATTCAGATATCGTTCCATTTGGCATTGCAAAGATAGTTCAGCAGCCAATCCGAAAAATCTACTATGGCATAAGGAAGAGGAAACTGTTTATGCAGGAAGCAATATAAAAGTAAAATAAAATCTACAAATGAAATATTTTTGAAATTAAATTCTAACAGTTGGCTGCTCCAGGGAATGGTTTCAGAAAAACTGGAAGATTGAAAGTTAGAATTGCTGGATTGCTGTAAAAATAACGGAGAGAAAGAACAATGGAGAATTCTCCCTCTGTCCTTTAAGGAAATTGCTTCTTCTCTGGAACTCTTTACTCTGAACATGTCAAGAAAATACTTGAGCAAACTCTAACCCAGAGGTCTTCAAAGTTGGCAACTTTTAAGACTTGTGGACTTCAACTCTCAGAATTCTATGATGGCTGGAAAGTTCTGGGAGTTGAAGTCCACAAGCCTTAAAGTTGCCAACTTTGGAGGCCTCTGCTCTACCTGATGGCCCTCGGAGGCAGAATTCAGAGCAGAAACTTAACACAGGCAGTTCCTTTTTGGATCCTGGCTGTGAGAGAGGTTAAGGCCAGCAAACTGAGCTCTTCAGCCCTTTTATTTTATTTATTTTATTTGTCAATTGCTTACAAGAAAATTGGTATAACATAGTTATGAATACATGGATACATATAAGAAAAATAAAATATAAAAGAAACAATAGGACAGGGACGGTAGGCACGTTGGTGCGCTTATGCACGCCCCCTACAGACCTTTTAGGAAAGGGGTGAGGTCAACAGTAGACAGTCTAAGGTTAAAGTTTTTGGGGTTTGAGGAGTTCTAAGCCAGCATCAAAATGGCGGCTCCTGGAGAAATAGGGGTCTCCAGATTGTTTAAGAAGGGGTGAATCAGCTCAGGTTGGAGACAGAATAAAGCTGAAGCTCTCAGGCTCAGAAGTAATGGGATAAATAGATGGATGGATGGATGGATGGAAGGAGGAGAAAGGGAAGGGAGGAAAAGAGGAGGGGGAGGAGAAGTGAAGCAAAGCCAAGCCTGAATCAGTTGTTTTTCTCCTTTGCTCTCTCCTTCTTTCTCAAGTAGAGAGTGTTACTAAGCTGACAAGAGTAATATTTTCCCCAGTGCTGATGTGGGACATTCCTTTTTTCCTTGCATGTTGTAAAGGAAAGGCCAAATGACCCTTTGCCTGCACATCCATGATACAGAACAATAATGTTTGTTTGCCCTGCTGTGGCTGCAAACAGTTTTGTTTTTCAATGCTCTTGCTGACTTCCCAAGTAGGCAGCTGGCCCTCTTCTGCCTTTTTTTTCTCCCCACCCCCTCTGGGAACAACAGCCCATCCCACCCTGTTATAGCAGAACCCTGGCTGGGGAAATGTTGCAGCTTAGCCCACTTAGTCTTGGCAAAGAACCGTAGCTAAAGTTATGGGACAAGTTCAGGCACCTACCCTTTGTGACTGGAAAACATTCAGTCTTTGGTGAAAAGGAACTTAATGCTCTTTCTTGCCACAGATGAAAACAGCACATCTCTGCTTTTCTGCATCCACCCACATCCCTCGGTCACTTCCAACCGAATATCTAAACTGCAGTGTTTGGGAGCAATGGACCAAATAATTATTTTCAAGCTCATTGTGCTAAATTAGACACAATGTTGCCATCTATAAGCTCTTCCAGAATCACAGTATATTTTTTTAAAAAATATCAATCCCGGTAATCAGGGGTGCGATTCAAATTTTTTAACAACCGGTTCTGTGGGTGTGGCTTAGTTGGTGGGCGTGCTTTGATGGTCATGTGACTGGATGGACGTGGCTTAGTGGTCATGTTATTGGCTGGGCGTGGCCAAAACTCAATATCACTCACATCGAGGCATGCATCTCCTCGCCTGGCCTCTTATGACTGTGGGGATGCTGCAACAGTCGTAAATGTGAAAAATGGTCATAAGTCACTTTTTTCAGTGCCATTGTAATTTTGAATGGTCACTCCATACAAGCAAAGTACCAGCAAAGGAAGGAAAAAAAACTCCCGAGAAGTTCCTGAGACAGGAAGTCTAGTCCAAGAATGTAATAAGGGTTAACGGAGAGGCAGTTTCTGTAAGCAACACCAGAATGTTTCCTTCCTGCCTTCCTTACAGGATTAGGCCAATAATTTCTTCTAACAACCGGTTCTCTGAACTGCTTAGAATGTTAACAACCGGTTCAAGTGAATAGGTTCGAACTGATAGAATCCCACTCATGCCTGTAATGATAAAGGAGCAGCCCCACCAATTCTACTTAAATTGCTACTGAGAACCCTCAGACATCAGGAAAAAAGGGAAGAAAGACCCCAAATTGTCTATTTTCTCGCTAAATGTTTTATTTCCGTTTTTTACATACTTGCTGGAGACAGATCTATCAACAGCTCTCAGCTACTAATGAAAATAGGGTGAAACCTCCGGTTGTAATAGCATCATACCTCTCCAAAAACAGGGTCAGTAGGAGAATGCTACCTTCATACCCACTTCTGGACTTATCATCACTGGATTTGCTTTCAAGACTTTTAAAATAGGAATGAGGTCTCTTTCTGGAGAAGAAACCACTACATTCCCTTGTCTGTCTGTTAGGATATCTAAGTGAAGCTTTTGTGTTCAATGTCAATCTATTCCTGATTATGTCTGGGAGATAACAACAGGGAAAGACTGATTAAAGGGACCTTTAATCCAGTTTAGCAGGCTCTGTTTTTATACTTTTAAAACTCGGCAAGAGTTTTATCTGGCTCCGCAGTGAGAAGGACTTGTAAGAAGGATCTGGACATTTTGGTACTACACTACACTTCCATGTCGGAAGTGCTTCCGGGGTGAAAGGATCAACCGGTGGTATCACTGTTGCCAGGGGGACACCTAGTAAGGGGCTCCTTTTGTGTCCCTGTTAAGTTGCCCACTAAAGTGGTACCCATCTATCTACTCACAGTTGCATACTTTCAAACTACTGGGATGGCAGAAGCTGGAGCAAGTGACAGGAGCTCACCCCACCACATGTCAAAACTCGCAGCCCGTGGGCCAGATATGTCGTGCTCAGGCCATTCCTACCCCAACTCCGTGAAGGGAAAAAAACATTGCGATACATCACGTGACAGCAATGTGATGCCGCGAGTTTGACATTTGTGGCTTAGGCCAACATTTCTCAACCGTAGCAACGTTAAGATGTGTGGACTTCAACTCCCAGAATTCCCTGGCCAGCGTGCTGAGAGTTGGAAGTCCACACATCTTAAATTGCTATGGCTGAGAAATACTGACTTGGGCATGGACTTCCTCTTGTTGAAGAATCCTTGCCCAGAGCTGATTATGCAAGGATTGTTAGTGGAGGCCTCATTCATTCATAAATGTCATCATTGCTTTTATCACTGGGGCAGGTAGGAAAGACTCCTAAGCAGAGATTGCTCAGCCACAAAAGGATGTGATGTTACTAAAAGTCTGAGAGAGAGATTGGAAGGAGGGGCGGGAAACCTGCCTTCCTTTCTGTAAACAGCCCTTTTCATCAAATATTCATGCCTTTCATTTTTCCCTGGGCCTTGTCATTGCTCTTCTCAACCTGGCCTTCATTTTAATGCACATCCTTAGCACTTTATAAATGCCAATTGCTTGCTTGCTCTCCTCCTCCTCTTCTTTTTTATTTTTCTTTCCACTGGACCTTACAGCGTCCTGAAGGAGAAAAATAAAAATCACCCCGTGGCTAGAAAACGGCTGTGTTAAATACAGGCTTTGTTTCAGATTTGAAGCCATGAAAGCAAGAGGTGATTGATGGGGAGGTGATAAAAAGGCTTTCATGAGCATAGAGGAACTTGAAAATACAGGTAGTCCTCACTTAGCAAACACATTTGGAAGCAGAAACCTGGGCACTAAGTGAAGCAGTTACTAAGTGAAACCAGAACTGTGCTTATAATCTTACTTCAGCTTTCCTTTGCTTTACAGATCTGCAAAGGATTGGTTTTATACAGTATATATAACTATATATACAATTATAGTTATATATATTTGTTACCACTGTAACTGCAAACATTCACTAAACCGGGCAGTCACTAAAGGAGGATTACCGGTAATGACAGGCTGAATGTCTTCCCATTTTTCTTCAATAATGTGCCTACTTCTCCTAACATTTTAGAGCTTGTACCCAAAGAGTTAGTTCATAGCATAAAGCAAGGAAAATGTATATGTCCGTCTAGTGTAGACACTTCAATCCTCTTATATTATTTTTCACTGTCTGCAACCGGTGAGAAGATTCCCGAAATTCCGCAGTTAGCATTATGGTGGACTACCTTGACTAAGAAATTTGCAGTTCAACCATATGTGGAAGGCCTCAGATAAAGTTATAAACAGAAGATAACAGCCAAGTGTTGGAATTCAGTTCTGGAATTCTCTGCCACAAGAGGAAATTATGGCCAGAAGTCTGCTTGGCTTACAGAATCTACAATAAAATAGAAAACAGGTCCGTGGAGGATACAGGCTGTTTCAGTCACAGTGTTTTCCTACCACAGCAACTTTTAAAGATATGTGGACTTCAACTCCCAGAATTCTGGGATGGTGACTAGGGAATTCTGGGAGTTTTCATGCTGGCTGGGGAATTCTGGGAGTTGAAGCCCACACATCTTAACTTTGCTGAGGTTGAGAAACACTGTCCTAGAGAGTACATGCTACTCTCTCTCTGTTTTTTCATATAATGTATTTCTGTACATTTTTGTTTCAGTCAAAAGTTCCACCACCTAATACAGTAGCTTCCTTTTTGCAAAACTGCTGGAGGCCTCTAGCTGGTTGCCACTGGAATCACGACGTTAAATATATATTTACTTGGTCCTAAAAAAGGTTCTACTTTGTTAAAGCTATCAACAATCACTGTCCAAAATAGCTCATGCAGGACAGGATTTTGTCTTTAAACAACTGTAGCTGAGGACATGAGCCATTTATATCAATTTTTTTTTTTCTTGGGGAGTAGAAAAAAAACGGTAAGCTACCCAGGGTCACTGAGAGCGAGTTAGGCAGCCCGATAAAATTTAATAAATAAATACCCTGCCAGCTCACAATCTGTATTGATGACTTACCAACCAACTGATCGCCTAGGGATTGGGGCCATGAGAGGATGCGTGAGATAACCCAAAGGGAATCTGTGTTGCTCTCCATTTGCTTTCAACACAAATACCTCTCTGAGATGTTCACCAAGTATATTCACTTGTTTTTGATTCTGAGCAGAGGCAAATTGTCTCTTTTCAAGGGTACCTATACTCTCAGCCAGTACAGGTAGTCTTCGACTTACAATAGTTCATTTAGTGACCGTTCAAAGTTACAATGGCACTGAAATAGTGACTTATGACCATTTTTCACACTTATGATCAGAGCAGCATCCCCATGGTCACATAATTTACATCCAGATCTTTGCCAATTTATGACAGTTGCAGTGCTCAAGAGTCATTTTGCGACCTTCTGACAAGCAAAATCAATAAAGAACCCAGATTCACTTAACAACCATGTTACTAATTTAACAACTGCAGTGATTCACTTAACAAATCTGGCAAGAAAATTTGTAAAATGGGACAAATTCACTTAACAAATTTTTCACTTAACAACTGAAATTTTAGGTTCAATTGAGGTCGTTAAGTCGAGGACTACCTGTATAGGTAGTTCTCGACTTATAACTGTAATGGAGCCTGCCCATCACAGTCGTACATTGTGATGGTTGTAGATGTGACCAACACAATTTTACAACATTTCTTTTAGCCATCATTAAGCGAGTACAACAGTTGTAAAGCAGCCATCACAGTTGTTAAGTGAACAGCATGTTCATTAAACAAAACAGTCTTTCGTTAAGAGCATGGCTTTGATGAAAGCCACAGATAAATGCCAGTTTTAGCAAAACCATCATAAAATTCAGTCATAAACAGCCATAAATGTGGCCAGTTTCTGAGCACCTGAAGTTGAATCACATGACTGGGAGTGGGGGGAAACCATTCGAACTTTGAATTCAGGTCATAAGTATCCCCTTGATCAGGGGTGTCAGTCTCAATTTCATTGAGGGCCGTATCAGGGCTGTGGTTGATCTTGGGGGAAGCTGGGGAGTGTGGCTGACTGGGTGGGCGCGGTCAGCTTGATGGCACTCACTAGGCGTTGTTGACTGGGTGGGCATGGCCAACTGGGTGGGTGTGGCCGACTGGGTGGGTGTGGCCGACTGGGTGGGTGTGGCCAATTGGGTGGGCATGGTCAACTGGGTGGGTGTGGTCAACTGGTAGTGTGGTCAAACTGCTGGCATGTTTCCTCTTCGCACTGGGTAGACCGGGTTGAAGCCATGCTGGCCCGATGTTTCCTCTTCACATTGGGTAGACTCGGTTGAAATGACATGGACCGGCCCCTTGCATTTTCCAGGATGGCCCGCAGGCCGGATCCGACCATATCATGGGCCGGATCCAGCCCTCAGGCCTTATCTTTGACACCCCTGCCCTAGATAGATCCACTGTAACTTTGAATGGTCAATTAATGACAGCTTGTAAGTCAAGAACTACCCGTATAATGGCTTAATATGCTACAGGTTTCACCTTTTAACAGAGCAAGGGTGTCCAACCTTGGTAACTTTAAGATTTGTGGACTCCCGACTCCCAGAATTCCCCAGCTGGCTGCCAAGGTTGGACACCCCTGTAATAGAGCATCTGATTTTCCTGTTTTGGCCAACCAGAAGCTTCCAGAAGCAAGCAAGTGAGCAAGCATGCAAAAATCCGCACATGATTAAACACCCGGGTGAAAGAATGTCCAAATTTCCACTCAGCATGAAGCTTGTTGGTTTATCTCAGGTCAGTCGATAACCAACCCAGCCGAATGGTTGATGAGATAAAATGGGTGGGTCCCATGTGCTATTTTCAGCTCCCTAGGAAAAAAAAGGTCACAAATCTAATAGCTTATCTCTCTTGTTTATCTCCAGGAAGCAGATATTGTCAGGTGTAGACTGCCTTTGGACACAAGAGTTGAGTCTAGGTCTCACCACCAGCTAATTATGAATAATGCTACCTGGATTTGTTCCTGGATCACTCCATATGCCTGTTTCATCTGGAAGTATGTATGCAGAGAACATGTAAGTGCCAGCAAAAAGCCCAGATAGAACTTTGCTTACTCCCAAGTAAATAATCATGAAATTGTGCTGTGAACACCTCTTGCCATGACATATTCATTCAGCCTAAACGATAGGCTGACAGACTTGAACACTGGGGCCTAACTCACAAAATGAAATTCCGTGTAGAGAAATGTAAAGACTTAGGCAAGAAAAACCAAAAATACACATATAGATAGGGAGAAACCAGGCTTAATAGCAGTAACTGCGAGAGGGATCTTGGAGTCTTAGTGGACAGCCAATTGAATATGAGCCAACAGTGTGCACAGCAGCCAAAAAAGCCAAAGCAATCCTAAGTAGCATTAACAGAAGGATTCAATCAAGATCACGTAAAGTACTAATACCACTCTATAAAGCCTTAGTAAGACCACACCTAGAGTACTGCATCCAGTTTTGGTCACCACACTATAGTTGAGACTTTAGAAAGAGTGTAGAGAAAAACAATTAAGATGATTAAGGGACTGGAAGCTAAAATATATGAAGAAACGTTACAGGAACTGGGCATTGGCTATTCTAGTGAAGGACCAGGGGAGACATAATAGCAGTGTTCCAATATTTGAAGGGCTATCACAGAGAAGAGGGAGTCAGTCTATTTTCCAAAGGCCAGACAAGGAATAATGGGTGGAAATTGATCAAGAAGAAATTCACCCTAGAAATAAGGAAAATTTTCTGACAGTGAGAGCAATCAGCCAATGGAACACAAGTTGCCCTCGGAAGTTATGGGAGCTTCATCACTGGAAGCTTTTAAAGAAGAGACTGGGCTGGCATCTGTCAGAAATGGTGTAGGATCTCCTGCTTGGGTGGAGGGTTGGACTAGATGATCTACAAGGTCCCGGCCATCTCTGTTATTCTGTTACAGCCTAACTCAGTATTTTTCAACCTTAGCAACTTTAAGATGAGCGGCTGGGAAACTCTGGGAGCTGAAGTCCACACACCTTAAAGTTGCCAAGATTGAAATACCCTCCTTACACTCTGTGGTCCAGGAGGGAGTTCTTGATCACCTAAACCAGGAATGTCAAACTCAATTTCATTGAGGGCCACATCAGGGTTGTGTTTTGACCTTGGGGGGCTGAGGTGGGCATGGTCAGGGTGGGCATGGTCAGCTTGATGTCACTCATGTTGGGTGCCCCTTTGGCGGCCCAAGCACTCTGCCAGTTAAAATGGGCTCCCAAGCTCCATTTTTGGTGTGACAGCTTCCTACAACCCTATGCCAGTGAAAACAGAGCTCGGGAGGGCAGCCTGCAGCCCTCACGAACTCCATTTTGGCAGAGGCCCCACAGGCCAGTCCTTTGCTGTTTCCAGAACGGGCCAAATCTAAGCATCCTATGGTCTGGATCCGGCCTACAGGCCTTGAGTTTGACACCTGACTTGCTAGAGCAAATTTACTGTTTCAGCAACTTCAGGGGAGTCACGCATTGAATGTAACCAGCTCAGCAGTTGAAATGGGACAGTCACAGGCTGGCTGGCTGGCTGGCTGGCTGGCTAACTAATCAGTAGTTCTCTTTTTCAACCTTCTGCATTCTAGAAATCATGTGATTAAAGGGGAATAGGAAGGTCACAAGACTGCTAGAAAAAAATCTACGTATTTTTTATTAAAGACTAGAGTCTGTTTATGGATTATATTACAAAAGCAGAGAAAATAGTTCCATGACAAAGGGTTATAGGGGAGACAATAGAACATTTATATATTGGCTACAACAGTATGAAAGAATAGGAAATGGTTGGTAGACTTATAAGAAAAATACATTACTTCAACTCCCAGAATTCCCCAGCCAGCCAAAATTATTATTTTAAAAAAAATCACTGCAGACTCATGACATGGCCAAATCAATACAAGATGTTGATGTTCTCCCAAGAAATGTCATAAAATTATATTTATTTAGCTTGATTGCTATGTTCCTTCACTGGTATGCTCCTATGATTGTATTTCAAGTGAGAATGCCAAAAGTTGGGGTGCATTAAATCCTTTTTTAAAAAAGTGTATTTATATAATGGCATCAAGCCAAACAGCCTAAAGACAAACAAAAAAGGTGATAAGTACTCTCTTTAATTGTTTGTTTTGTCATTAGAGCCACACGCGGCTAATATTACGCCCGAGAACATCGGAGAGAACGGCAACATTAATGCTTCCACTTCAATGTTTTTCTCCAGCTTGCTTTCCCCCCCAATGCTTTCGATGGCTTCGAAATGGATATCCCGAGATATTCAAAGGAGCTGATAATGCTGCCCTGATTGATGAGCTGCAGGTAATGCAGATTTCCCCATTATGATGTCTTCCAGATGTATTAGACAACAGCTCAATTAATGGATTACAGGTTCTGTAGTCCAACACATTTAGGAGGCACCCAACTGACAAGCTGTGTTGTGATCTGAAGTACAGAAGCACCTCTGGGGTTGAAATCTGATTCCCTGTTTACCTTACAGCTGCTCTCCTGCTCTCAAAACAGATTGGAGTACCCCATGGGATTGGGAGGAGAAGCAGAGGAAGAGAAATTCCAGACCTTTCCCCCATTCTTTCCCTGCATCCAATAAGCCAACTCCCCTATGTAAAAAATTATTGCATACAAATAACAAGTCCATGATTATAATATGGGAATGTGACTGTTTGAAAAAGTGATAGGTACTTTTTTCTTTATTTCCTTATTTCTTCCATTTGTCAATTGTTTACAAGAAAATAGGTATAAGTATAAACATGAGTAAGAATATAGGAAATAGGTACGAATAAATGGGGACAATAGGACAGGGATGATAGGCACAATTGTGCACTTATGCATGCCCCTTACAGACCTCTTAGGAATGGGGTGAGGTCAGTAGTGGTTAGTTTGAGGTTAAAGGAGTGGGGTTTAGAAGATGTAACAACAGAGTCAGGTAGTGCATTCCAGGCATTGACCACTCTGTGGCTGAAGTCATACTTTCTGCAATCGAGTTTGAAGCGATTTACATTGAGTTTGTATCTGTTGTGTGCTCTTGTATTGTTCCTTAGGTGAGGTTAATTCCTTGATGAAAACAAGGCAAGGCACGATGTGAGAAGAAGTCCTCCTTAGCCATCATCCTGCTTTATCTCTAATTCTCCAAACCAGACAATGGGAAAATGTAGAGGCTGTGTTTGGGATCAGACTACCATCAATTTTAAACTGTGTCTTTCTGGTTCCAACGAGAATGGATAAACCTGTCTGTTTTAGTTACACTCTGTTTTTGATTTTGATTAATTTGTCCAATTTTTGTGGGTTTCATTTTATTGACTCTGTCAAATTTGATTTGATATTTTTAAAAAGAAGTTGGCACTAAAATTGGTTAAATATTTTGGTGCACTATCTCCAGTACTACACAACACAGCATTGTTTCTGTTTGCCTAATATACAGAAATTAGGTCTTTTTGAGGGTGTGAGTGGTTTGGGGGAGAAATCTACAAATGCATTTTTTCTAAATGCATTTAAATGTGTTTAAAATAAGCATTTTTGAACACGCTGTTCCCTAAATATACATTCTTTATTATTATTTGTGGATAATACTTCAAAATTCAGGGAATTGAAAATTTCAGGTGATAACTAAGTTTTGAGACATGATAGCAGTCTTCCAATATTTGAGGGGCTGCCAGAGAGAGGAAGGGGTAAGCTATTTTCCAAGGCACTCGAAGGCCAGACAAGGAATAATGGATGGAAACTGAACAAGGAGAGCTTCAACCTGGAAATAAGGAGAAAATTTCTGACAGTGAGAACAATCAACCAATGGAACAGAAGTTGCCTTCGAAAGTTGTGGGAGCTTCATCACTTGAGACTTTAAGAAGAGATTGGACTGCCGTATGTCAGAAATGGTGTAGGGTCTCCTGCTTGGGTGGGTGGGGGTTTGGACTAGATGACCTACAAGATCCCTTCCAACTCTGTTAATCTAATCTAATCTGATCTAAACCTTCGTGAACTAAATTAATCTCTTCCCCATCCCCAATCCATCCAATGACCAACCAGAAATTGGAGGGAGGTGGTACCGGTATATGAAAACCCATTGTACACACCTATAACAAATGGTATTCTATTCTGAAGTAGATTGCTCAGGACTTCTAATTTAAAGTTCCATTCAGATAACCTGATTAATAATACTTGTTGTGATGGAAGACAGATCTCAGAAGACCAAAGACTGTGGGTGGCTCAGCTTCACTGAATCTGACTATCTTTTTTTCCCACAGTGACCAATTAGATACTTCTAATTAGTTCCAACCATACCTTTTCCCCACTGCTTGTGGTATTCAGAGCTAAATTGCTCCTGAACAGGGAGGCTCTGTTTAGCATTTATGGGCACTGATCACTAACAAATCTCCCTTTGAAAGTAAACATTTTGCTAACAACTGAACCAGATGAAAGATCTGCATAAGTCAGCTTTCTGTTTTTGGCCAAGATCTCTTAGAACAGGTAGTCCTTGACTTACAACCCTTTGTTTAGTGACTGTCCAAAATTACAATGGCGCTAAAAAAAAGTGGCCTACAACTCATACTTATGACTGTTGAAGCATCCCCATGGTCACATAATCAAAATTCAAGCACTTGGCAACTGGTATGCATTTCTGATAGTTGCAACTTCCCAGGGATATATGATCGCCATTTGCAACTTTCCCAACTGGTTTCCAATAAGCAAAGTCAACAAGGGAAGCCAGGTTCACTTAACAACTGTGTGATTTGCTTAATGACCACAGCAAAAAAGGTCATAAAATTGGACGTGCCTCTCTTAATAACTGCCTTGCTTAACGACAGAAGTTCCAGTCATAATTGTGGTCATAAGTCAGGGATTACCTGTATGTATCTCAATTGAATACTTCTTGTTTTAGGATTCCTATGCCAGATATGCTGAGAATTGAAGTCCACAAATCTTAAAGTTGCCAAAGTTGAGAAACACTCTTTAATAATTGCTTTGCCGATTAGAGACATTGTAGGCTGTGTTAAGTCCGTGGTAATAAAAAAATCCGTCCTATAGAACCTTCTCTGACAAACAATTTTTATTAGAAGTCATAAGCTTCAGTGGCAGCCCACAAATGTTTATGCCTTTTAATAAACTTTATTAGCTTCACAAGATGCCACCCAACCCTTACTGATAGTTATATAACCATTCAGAGCTTTCTGCTCCTTCATTTTAAAATTAATTTGATCCACATCATGGCCACTTCTTGTGTTACCTAATGGTATCAAAATTATTCTGAAATCTGCTCTGCAAAGTTTGGGAAACCGAGATGTGGGAAGGGTTGTTGCCAAAAGGAATAATTTTCTGCAAAGCTTTTCTAGCTAGAGGAAGTGCTCTAGCATTTCTGCGCATCATAGAAAAGAGTCATTAATTATCATTCTCTAATCTGTTTTTGGAATTTTAACTATTAATAACAGTTGTAATAGTGTACTAACAGCAGGGACAGTACTATTATTGTTTGTATTGTTATGACAACATTATCATTATTATTTAGTCTTTCAATCTTGGGCGCCAGCTCCAGAGATGTTTTCTAGTGTTTTTTTTTTTTAATGTTTTGCTTAAATTATTTTAGATTATCAGTTTTGGCTACTGCTCAGAAAGGACTGTGATATGGCAAAGTTTGCTTAGTTACAGACTAAATTTTGAGATAGTGAAAGATTAGGAAGGTCACATGCTTACTTGGAAAACAGATTGTGGTGTGGAAGGAACTTGGTGAACCCAACAATATCCTGTACACAATTTTTCATCTCGTGGGATTGAATTCTAGAATACGTTCAAACTAAGTTGTGGTGGACGCTAGTATGCCTCTGTCCAGAAACTTAATGGTCACAGTTCTATCCACCCAGAGATAATTGAAGAAATTAGCTCTTAAGCATACTAGTATAGCCTTACACACAGAAGCACAAACTCTCTCACATGTAGGAGAAGGAGCTTAACTGGAATTTAATCTGTGACCTTGATTCTTCACACCTGCATGCATTCACCTGCATACATACTAGTGCTAATGACTAGATGCCTACAAAGAATATAAATGTATACAAATATAAATCAACCATTCAGAATTGGAGAAGCTTCTCAGATAAGTGAAATATTTTCAAGGGAAAAAACCCCCAAGAAAGTCCAGTTGCCTTTCTAAAAACCATCTCTGGGACAGCATGTGATTTACTTTCTTAGGGCTGTGGGAAAATTAAAAATTGGGGCTCACTTTGAACAGGGGGGCATCTGTAGTCCTACTACTCTTAAATTGGGCGTTGCCTCAGAGCTTTTTAGCATTTATGTGAAAGCCAGTTGGAAGTAAGGCAGTGTTTCTGAATCTCAGTAAATTTAACACCTAGCTGGCTGGGAATTCTGAGAGCTGAAGTCCATACGTCTTAAACTCGCTGAGGTTGAGAAATACTGGTGTTATTGCTGAGGCCGCTAGACTAGAAGCAGATGGCTTTATGTCTAAGGTAGGACTAGTCCAGCTTCTTGAACCATCAAACTGGCTCTTCCATAAACACTACAGAGGTCTGGAGCAACACCCATTTTAAAAAGCAGTGGGATCCCAGACACCATCTTGAACGCTGAGGCTCGATCCTTCCAAAGGAAGAAAATAAAAGGATGGGTGCTCAGATGCTGCCTCAAGTTCTTTGGGAAACAAGTGGGCAGTGCTTGCTCTTAAAAAAAGATAACCATGCAATCAAGGAAAAGCTAAAAAATGCACTTCTTAGATCTACAGCTGACAAGCAGGGACAAGTGTGTGAAAAACAAGAGCCAACAATTAAGGTTGCAGGGCCCCTCTTGAAAAAGCTCAATTCAGACCGCCTAGTTAGAAGCAAAGGAACCAAATTCAGAATTTGCTTCGCCTGTCAAAGACAGCCTAAGGAGAAAATCCTTAATTTGTTGGACCTCCAAAATAAGGGTAGCAAAGCTAAGATCAAAAGAGTCACTCTGTGAGATGGGCAATCTCTAAATTTGATATATAAAATAAAGTTAATGGAGGGTCTGTTTTCTTTCTACGGTCTTACGTTTCTTCCTGGAAAAATGTACATTATTTATTTATTCATTTATTTAACTTATATGCCACTCATATCATCAAAGGCAACTCTTTCTGGCTAGGGGGTCTATATTTTAATTGTATACAACCGAGAATTGTTATTATTAAGCCCTCCCTGGCTACCCCTTTGTTGTAGAAAGAGGGTTGGGATACTCTATGAGGTTGAGAGCTATACAAGCAAAAGTATATTATGATTAGTGTAGATGGTTAATTTTATGTAGCTACTGGAAAAATAAAAACCAATTAGCTGGATGCTTACAGTAGTTGCCAAAAGACAAATGAAATATTTAAATGAAAGCAGAGGGAAGTCCCATCTTTCCTCATCTGCTCTCCCAGAAGTCAAATAAACTCCACAGAAGATTAAAAACATTCAGCCTAAAACCAGGCTCCAGGGAAGTTTTTAAACCTTTCAAAGCCAGGTTACCACAGGAAGTCTTTCTGTTAGTGAAGAAAAAGAGGAGCTTTCCTTAAAATGGCTATTGCACTGTTTTGTCCTTATCTTTTTGGGGGAGTACCTTAAAGTCAATCCTTTTTTATCCCCATAAAACACACGTTTCCATTATGAATCTCAAGATGCGTTCTGGTTATACCACAGAACATTCTGTGGCATACACCCAAACATTCAAACAGCAGAAGGGAACGGTCCAAAACAGAAACTTGAAATTTCAATTCACTGCAGCAATTTTTCTAGCAATCTAGAAGAAACCCCTGGCTGAAGTCTAATTCTGTTAATTGGCACACGTGGATACCAAGACAGTTCAGCTGGGAAGCCTCCCAAGAGATTGTGCCCGGCGCCAGCAATTCCTACTGGAGGCTACTGGGGACAAAAAGCACATTTTCAGAAAGCGGGCAACGATATGTCAAAATCCTTCCCTTTTTACTCCTTTTCAGCAAAGATTTCAGGCAAGATTGCAAGACCAACTAAAGGAATGTACCCATCTTCACACACACACACACACACACAGAGCCAACTTTGTGATCCTGTGTGCCCATTGAAAAAAAAGAACCAATTGGAAGCAGGCTGGAGAAACCTAGGGGCAGTTTTTATTAATAAGGAAATAAAAACAAAGGTACGGTTAGGCATGCATCCAATGCCCTTTACTTAGTACAGCTATTACAGGAAGGCCTTGAATCTGAACCCTTCCCTTAAATCCATTCCTTTGTTTTCTGTCAATCCGGGGCTTTGGAGGCATCTTCCTTGTCAAAGGGTGCTTTCGCTCAAGCGCATCCGAAGAAATTAAAATGTCAAATAATAAAAAAAAGAAGGCTTGTTATTTCTTGCTTCAGGCAAGCCCATGAAAGCCAGGCCGTTTGGGAGGCCCCCTCTCTCTCAGGGAAGGAGGGTGAATTGATGGGCCTACCTTACCCCACCCTGAAAAGACAGCCTCCACCTGGGTCGGAGGAGAGCAAAAGAAAGGAAGAAAAACAACCAACCCAACCCCAATCCAATTTGGTGGAAGGAACAGGAGGGACAGTGGGAAGCCACCAACGAAGTGCATCTTCTCAGAATCGCCTGAGTCATTGCTTGGATGGGGTGGGGAGGCAATCACGCACTACCACGCAAACACACATACCCACAGCAGATGAAAGCTTGCAACAACAGGTAAAAAAAGAGGAGGGAGAGGTTGCGAGAAAGAGATGGAGCGTCAGCCCCTGAGAAAATGGACCAGCCTTTCTTTCAGCTTCCTTTCCCATTCCGGGGTGTGCAGCCGGCCAGCCTTTTTTTTTTTAGCAAGAGTTGACGGGCAAAATCAGCAAGGCTGGAGACCTGAAGTCCGAGGAGCCCAATGCAGCAGCATTGGGCTCATTTGGGGGGGGGGGGGGGGGGGGGACGGCACAAGAGGTGAGATCTGCCACAGCCTTTTGCAACGTCTCCTCCACGCCCCATCAGCCACAGCCAAGGGGTACCCAGCATATTGGAAAGGGAGCCGCTCCAGCACCGGAGGCGGAACGAAGACGGGGAAAGACTCCCGATACTAAAAGGGCACCCTCCAGGCGCGGAGCAGGAGCGAAGGAAAGAGAGAGACAAAAAAGAGAAAGAAAGAAAAAAAGAAAGAAAGAGAAGAAACGCTTACTCCATTTTTCAGGACTCCGCGGTGCTCCCCTCGGCTACTCCCGGCAGTCTGGCGGTCTTGCAAGGTGCAAGAAAAGGGAGGGGGGAAGAGCCGGTTTAGCGGGATTAATCTTCCTCTCCTCCTCCTCGTCAAGAGCTCCGGTTTCCAGAGGCCGTCAGAGAAGGTGGCGGTGACGGCTGCACCTGACGACTCCACATCCCATCCGGCGTTGGTTACCGTCCCGAGCGGACGGGCTGTGCGAGCCGAGGATGCGAAGCCTTGGGTATTATGTGCGAGTGTGGGATGGATGTGTGTGTGTGAGAGTGAGTGAACGTGTGTGCGCGGGTGCAGTTGAGCCGCCCCCCACCCTCCCAAGCCGGCCTTCCTCCAACATTGCAATAGCGCCCCTTGCTGGTCGCCTCCCGCCACGGCGTGTGTTTTCTGTTTCCAAAGCAGAGAGGCACCGGCGAGGTGAAAGCTGATGAGGCTTCGGAGGGAGCCGATCGGCGGCCGGGAGGGGTGTGTGCGACGGCTGGTGGGAGTCGCCCGGTTGCTCCAGTCTCTCTGTCCTCGCCCCGCTCGCTGCTTTCTATGCTCCGGCTGGGAAATAAGATGCGGTTTGGTTTGCTTCGTCGCGCTCGATTTTTTAAAAAGCGGCTTTGGTTTGGGCTTAGCGCAACGGGCGCTTTCTGGTCTTGAGAAAGGGCGCGAAATGTAGGGCTTCGCTTTATCAGGGCTCCCTGGCTGGTTCGACAAGCCACGGTTAGAATCATCTGTGGCTGAGCGTGAGCCATGAATGCAACCATTATGAGCCTCGGTCGGGGCACAAACAGCCCGAGAAATCAGCGAACGAGGATGGGTTTCGCGGAAAAGCCGAGAAATTCGCCTTCGGGGCGAAAGGATCCCTTCTGAATGAAAGAAAAGAAAAAACAATTCGACAAGACCCATGCCTAGCCAGAGGAAATCCCTAAGCAAATTACTGGCTTTTGCTTGGTTGCATTTATGTGACAGGTTGCATCGCAAAGGCACTCTGGGCACGTGCAGAGTGTTTTTCCTCTCTGGAACAAAAGAGAAAATAGCGAGATCGCGGCAACAGATACAGACTAGTATTTCCGGAGAAACAATGAACTTAGAAGAGCTTTCCACTCTATATGTTGTTTAGACCAGTTTCTCATCCTCAGCGGTTTTAAGAAGTGGGATAATTCCCAGACTTCTGCAGCCATTCTGGAGAATTCTGGGAGATGAAGTCCGCACATCTAAAAGTCACTGAGATTGGGAAACATTGGTTCAGACACAAATGAACTGAAAACTTGGGAGGGAGAGGGAGGGAGAGCTGAGCAGATTGGCTAAGTGATCCGCTCATATTTACTCCTTGCAGAATATGCTCTCCAGTGAGCAAATGAAATTGCCTTATAATCACAGATTCCCACAAAATACTGAATCCAACTCTGGTTGATGAATGCCAACTGTGTTCCCATAATCTGGCAGATAAAGTACCTTAGGGTATACAGGGATGGCCTGGTTTGCGTCTGTCACCTAAGACAATATACAGAAGTAAAGGGGCCCTCAGAGATCATCTGTTCAATTCCCAGCCAATACCCAAATTCAACATTATGACTATTCTGATTGGGAACTATCCAGTGCCTCTTCAGGGTGAGGCACACACAACCCTTTGTCCCAGTGGTGCTTTTTCCACAAGGCAACTGGACTTGGGTGGTGGTTGTTTTTTTTTCTTTGAAAACATTTCGTTTCTCATCCAAAACATTTCTTCAGTTCTTTTTGGGTGAGAAATGAGATGTTTTCAAAAGGAGAAAAAAAAACCAAGAAAGTTCAGGTGCCTTTTTCAGATGCCATATTGACTAAATTAGTAGATCAGCGAAATACTGTGTACATAATATATTTAGATTTCAGCAAGGCATTCGGCAAAGTAGACCACAACCTACTTCTTGGTAAGCTAGAAAAAAGTGGGATAGATAGCACCACCATGTTACCCATGTTATAGGTAACTGGCTGACAAACCATACTCAACAAGCAGTCATTAATGGGTCTAAGTCTACATGGAGGGAAGTAAGCAGTGGGGTGCCACAATGTTCCATTTTAGGCCCAGTACTCTTCAATATCTTCATTAACGACTTGGATGAGGGAATAAAAGGGGGAAACTTACCAAATTTGCAGATGACACTAAGCTGGCAGGAATAGCTAACACCCAAGAAGATAGGCTCAAGATCCAGATGGATCTTGACAGACTAGAACACTGGACGGTATCTAACAAAATGAAATTCAATGTAGAGAAAAGTAAAGTCCTACACTTAGGCGAGAAAAAGTACACATATAGACTGGGTGAAACCAGGTTCAATAATAGTAACTGTGAGAGGAATCTTGGAGTCTTAGTGGACAACCAGCTAAATATGAACCACCATGTGCAGCAGCAGCCAAAAAAGCTAATGCAATCCTAAATTGCATTAATAGAGGGATACAATTGAGATTAAGTGAGGTATTAATATCACACTATAAAGCCTTAATAAGACCACACCTAGAGTACTACATCCAGTTTTGATCACTACATTAGAAAAAATATGTTGAGACTCTAGAAAAAGTACAAAGAGCAATCAGGACTGGAGACTAAAACATATGAAGAACGGTTACAGGAACTGGGCTTGGCTAGTCTAGTAAAGAGAAGGACCAGGGGAGACATGCTAGCAGCCTTCCAATATTTGAGGGGCTGCCACAGAGAGGAAAGGGTCAAGCTATTTTCTAAAGCACCTGTAGGCCAGAAGGAATAATGGAAGGAAATTGAACAAGGAGAGATTCAACCTGGAAATAAGGAGAAACTTTCTGACAGTGAGAACAATCAACCAATGGAACAGCTTCAGAGGTGGTATTCAGCAGGTTCGGATCAGTTCTGGAGAACTGGTAGCAGACATTTTCAGCAGTTTGGAGAACCAGCAAATCCCACCTCTGACTGGCCCCACCCCCATCTATTCTCTGCCTCCCACTGAGTCCCAGCTAATTGGCTGGGCCTTCTTTTGTTGCCCTGTGCAGGAGAACAGAGCTGGAAAGCAGGTTAGTAGGGTGAGGAGGGAATGGGGATTTTGCAGTATCCTTCCCCTGCTGTGCCCACCAAGCCACACCCACCAAGCCACATCCACAGAACCGGTAGTAAAAAAAATTGAACCCCACCACTGAACAGCTTGCCCTCGGAAGTTGTGGGAGCATCATCATTTGAGACTTCCAAGAAGAGATTAGACTACCATTTGTCAGAAATGGTGTAGAGTCTCCCGCTTGGTTGAGGGATTGGACTAGATGACCTATAAGGTCCCTTCCAACTCTAATTATCTGTTATCTTTTGGAAAAAAGAAACTTTGGGACAACCATTAACCTGGATGATGGAGACTCTCCATAGACATACAACCCTTTCCTTGTCAAAGACTGTTATCCAGTTGCCTGTGTTCATCCACCTGGCTTAACTCGCTTGAAGGAGGTGAAAAATACATCACATCAACCACACAAGTTGCATTTGCACAACATGCTAAACTAAAACCAAAGCAATGAGCAGTGCCCTCCCATCTGAGATGAATATTAACTGAGTATGTTGTGCAAATGCATCAAGTAGATTTATAGCTAGCTTAGCGTACTGTGTAGATGTGGTCCATTTCTCACAATAATTTCTTTTCGGCAATAAACACACCTGCCTCTTTTAACCTTTTCTTGTGAAATTAGACTGCACAATTACAGTTAGTCCCTAACTTATGACTAGTCACTTGCAACCTATTTTGAGTTACCTCAGAGATGGTTTTTCAAAAGACAACTGGATTGGTTTTTTTCCCTGAGAAAGAAGAAGAAGGTGTTTCATTTCTCATCCAAGACAACTCTTTTTCTTCCTCCTCAGGGAAAAAAACAGTCCAGTTGCCTTTTGAAAAAGCATCTTTGAGACAACTATGACCTGAACAACTGAGAATCTGTACAGATGTTTTTGGAGTTCTGACATGCTCCCCACAGAGTCACTATTTTGAGTGCTCAGCCACCTGCACAAATCTATAGCCAATTGCAGCGCCCCGCAGTCACATGACTGATTTATGATGTTTTTGCCAAAAAATTACTTTTATTCCCGGTTTCCAGCAAAAAAATACCCCATAGCAAACAATAGCTTCGTTTAACAACCATTGCATTCACTCTAAGACCATGGCATTTGCTTAATGACCACCACAAAAACATCATAAAATTGGATGTGGTCACATGGTGACTCACTTAATGACCATTACAACTCAACCAAAATTGCAGGTTCAGTTAGGGTCGTAAATCAAGGACTATCTGTTACCAAAGTCTCCTTCAAGATGATTTTTTTCCTGCTGGCTATAGTGACATGGCAATAATAAATAAAGTTGTTTGTCATGGCTTCCTCATCTGGCCCTCTTTAATTCTTTTCTAATCTGTCAAAATCAGCCAGGTGCTGCCACCAGATGGCGTTATTTAAAGAATTCTTGCCAAATCCATTCAATATATTTCAGGTGTGATACAGCTAACTTGCTTGTGTTAGAACCATCAGAATTAAAATAAGGCATACTATATAGCATAGCCTTTAAAATATAAAAGACAAGATTAAAATATGTATAAGTTAAACAGATTTTCCCCAGAAACTAGCAACATTAATCGTGCTCTGTTGTGCTGCCATGTTATCCACAGTATACACTGATCAAGACACATATGTGTTATTATCTTCATGTCACCACAATCGCAGAGGGCAGAAGCCACCAGATAGTCCCATTTGTTCAGAGTGTCTCTGGACCTTGTACAAGTGTGCAGTCTATTCAATGATTTCCATATTTCCCACTTTTCATCACATCCAGGTGCCAAATCCTTTGTTGGTTCCACCCAGTGTTGGTCCTTTGGATAGTCAGTCCTCAACTTACAACAGTTCATTTAGCGTCCGTTTGAAGTAAAAATGGCACCGAAAGAAGTGACTTATGGTCATTTTTCACACGGCCACTATGGCATCCCCATGGTTATGTGATCAAAATTCAGATGCTTGGAAACTGGTTCATACTTATGGCTGCTGCTGTGTCCCCTGGGGGTCATGTGATCCCCTATTGTGACCTTCTGACAAACAAAGTCAGTGGGGAAGCCAGATTCACTTAACAACCACATTACTAACTTAAAACTGCAGTGATTCGACTAACAACTGCGGTAAGAAAGGTTATAAAACGGGGCAAAACTCAACAACTGTCTCAGCATCAGAAATTTTGGGCTCAACTTTGGTCGTAAGTCGAGGATTATCCATAGATCCTCTCTGCTTTCAAATTCTTCGAAATCTTCTGTCAATCTAACAAAACATTTCCTGGATTTTAATCTGTGATGAGTTAGTTGTAGGCCATAGAGAGAGTATCGTTTAGATATTGAGCTTCTCTCTGTATGCTGCTGCTTCTCTGCAAACAGCAGGTGGGGCAATGCTGGCTAGATGATAGATCTTATCTAAAGGGGTTGGTTTAAGATATCCAGTAAATGTTTAGACCTCAAACCAGCTTCTTTTCCTCCAGCACCTTTGGCAGTGATCACAGCCCACCTCCCAAATTTTACTGCTGAAATCCCGCTTCAAAATACTAAATTCCAGTGGAACACATTTTTTTTTATTTTCTTTAAATAGTAATAAGAAGCAAAATAAGTGATTTAGGCCTAATTTAGGTATAGCTGTTTGATTTAATCCCCACAAGCCCTTCAAAATATAATATTAGAAAAGAAAAATAATAAAGAAAAAAGAAAGATTGATCCAGCCAGCCCCTTCTGAAAATGCCAGTGTTCCTTTCATTTTGCCAGCAACCATGCACTTCAGATTTCTTTTTTAAAAATTAGGGGAAGGGGCAGGACATGATTGGAAAAACAAATCCACTCCTAAGAAAAAATCTGTCTTTAGATAGCAATATAATAGGCCACATTTTCCTGAAAATATTGGTGATTCAAGGACTGTTTTTGCATACCACAGGATTGATATGGTATTGAGCAGAATTTTCATCAACAACAATGTATTGGAGCCTCATCAATTACTAACCAAACACCTCCAGCAAACCCACAAATCAAATTAAAATATTTAACAAATTAAATATTTTAAATATTTATTTTTTTAATAAATAATTCAAAGCAGTGGACATACCTAATGCTCCTTCCTCCTGCTATTTGCCCCACAACAACAACCCTCTAAGGTGGGTTGGACAGAAAGAGAGTGACTGACATAAAGCCAACCAGCCAGCTTTCATGCCTAAGGTGGGACTAGAATTCACAGTCAAGTAGTGATTGGCCCAAAGTCACCAAACTGGATTTCATGGCTAAGGTGGGACTGGAACTCACAGTCCCCTAGTTTTTAACCTGGTGCATTAACCACTAGACCAAACTGCCTCACCATAATAGTTGTCATAGTGTTTATTTATTCAAAAGAAGAACACTTGTAAGGATTGAAAGACTCATTGGCTCTTAGAAATATAGAAATAAACAAGATAGTGACTATTATGAAATATGGAACATTTGGTATGAGTGGTTAAAGAAAAGCTAACATCTGATATTTGGATAAGCTATGGAAATGACAGAAGACGTGCATTTAATCACAAACTAGAGAAATTAAAACATTAAAAGAACGAAGGAGTTATTGTAACAAGGTAGATCACGTCAAAGATAAAGAAAAAAAAATTAACCATTGCTCAATAGATGCTGTAAAATCTATATGTGTGTGTGTGTGTGTTGATTTGTTTGTTTTAAATGTATGTCAAATAAATGTTTTAAAAATTAAAAATTTAATTAAAATATATATATATATATATAGTATTTGCCTTGTGGCTAATGTGGATAGTTCATGTCCAGCTGTGGTGTTTTTAGCAAATCTTTGTGGAATTATTTTACAGTATTTCTGTTTTAAAAAAACTTAATTACACATATTGGCTCAGTCTACCTAGCTGTCTTTTATAACTTGCAATCAATTTGAATTCAAGAACTTCACAGATTTTATTTTGATTTACAGATCATTCATCTTTAATATTTTTATATTATTATAAATTTTATATTAAAATGCTCTGAGAAGATGAAAGCTGTTCATATAATTAAATTAACCTATTACATCATTAGTTAATTAATAGGTACAGATAAAGGTCAAGGGGATTTTTGTTTCATTTCCTGGAGCATTTTTTTTAATTCAGAGTTTTAAAAAACGTTTCTGTAGCTTCTCAAATTGAACTCTGTTGAATTCAGGACTGGGTGGAGATTTAACCCCAAATTTCTACAATCAAGGCAAGCACAATGCAAATTGGAGTGAGCATTTTTTAAATTGAAGAGAATATTAGAGGATTGGTATAATGGGTGATTAGTTCTAGCAAAATAGATGTGCTATTACGGTATTAGTGGAGACATTCATAATCCCCATTAATCCTAATTTATCATAAAAAACGTACAGAATTGGTAGTTTGTCTTTGATTTTCTTGAACAGTCTTGGACTCTGCAGTGATGGTCAGCAGAAAATCATAGGACTGGAAGAGGCCTTGTTCTGATCCAAACCTTGTTCTAAGGAAACAAACACGAAACAGAGGTAACAGCAAAACCTTTTAATGATTCTTTATTAATTCCGTTCCTTCACTAATTGTAAACTAATTGTCTCTGATAAGAACGAGCGTTGCCAAGGTTGTGCAAGGCTGCCAAAAATACTAGATAAAGTTACTAAGAAATATTTCAAACACAAAGAGTCTCCAAACACCAACCAAGATAATCCGAACGTCCACAAGGCTTGAGTACAAAAACTTCTTTGCTTCCTGCAAAGAACTCCGGTTTCTCAGCTGCCTTTTATCCCTTAAGGGAGAGGCCATTACCTTGCAGCCTTGCTCCCAAGTCACCCATGCGGCTGCAGCTGCTCTTTCCTTCAAGCAGCCCTGCACTCACATGCACTGGGCATAGGCTCCTCGGGGACCTCTTCATAACTGCTGCCAGCCTCCACTATCTCCGAAGGCAACACTCCACTCCCTGATGGTCCTGGCCCTATCCCTTCATCACACGCAGGCCCCTCCTCTGAGTCCTCGCTCTCAGAGACCTCAGCCACCGCACCTGCTGCCGGAGAACCACAACAGACCTGGAATGGGAAGTCTTCTAGTCCAACCCCTTGTTCAAGACATAAGACCTTATAACATCCCAATTAAATGGTTGTCTTGTCTATTTTTGAAAACTTCCAGTGGTGGAACACCACAACTCCAGGAGGCAAGCTATTCCATTGATGAATTGTCAGAACATTTATTCTTACTTAGATTGGATCTCTCTTTAACAAACATCCATCCATTACTACCCTCTGGTGCTTTGGAGAGTAAGTCAATTCCCTCTTCTTTCTGACAGCCCTTCAAGTATTGGAAGACAACTATTCATCATATGATTTAGCCTCCAGATCCTTTATCATCTCTGTTGTTCTTCTCGACACACTTTCTGGGGTGCATCATGCAGAAGAAAACAGAAGCAGGTCTGTAAGCGGTCTGAGTTTTTCACCACTTCCTGTTCAACACATAAGCTGAGCACTTAGAAAGTACCTTCCTCAATTCTCAGTCTGCCATCCTGAGCTACTTGGGGCTTTTTTCCAGAGCCATGGTGGTGCAGTGGTAGAATGCAGTACTGCAGGATTCTTCTGCTGATGCAATTTGGCAGATCAAATCTTACCAAGCTCAAGGTTGACTCAGCCTTACATCCTTCCAAGATCCGTAAAATGAGGACCCAGATTGCTGGAGGCAATATGCTGACTCTGTAAACCGCTTAGAGAGGGCTATAAGCGAAGTATAAGTCTAAGTGCTATTGCTTCAAGTTTTGCTCCAAGTTGATATAAGAAGCAGAGTGATCTGAATCAAGCTTTTTAAGTAAAGTGAGACTGAATTCCAAAACCAGCTAGAAAGAGACAAAGAGCATGTCTATGTGATGTGAGCCAGAAGGAGCCATCTGGGAGAAAGATTTAGAAACACTCAATCTCATTTATGAGCCCCCTAGTCTAGTTTGTGGCATGAAAGCAAGCAAATGGAGGAGAAGAATGGTTGAGAAATCAAGGGAAGGTTTAAGTCAGAGGTCTCCAAACTTGGCAACTTTAAGATTTGTGGACTTCAACTCCCAGAATTCCTCAGCATAGCTGGCTGAGGAATTCTGGGAATTGAAGTCCACAAGTCTTAAAGTTGCCAAGTTTGAGGACCCCTGGTTTAAGTACTGGGAGAGAGATAGGCATGCAGGGACTGTGCATGGGCACACAAACAACATTTTTGCAGCTCCTTCTCCCAAATGTCCTTTGTGAAGAACAGCTGGGAAAAGCAGAAGGATCTGATTATCTTGGAACTTCCATAACCTGAAGCACTCCATCTTCAAATACTAGTTATTCTTTGTACAATATGGGAGGGATATAGTAATTGTTCTATGCTCAAAGTTCCTAATTGGCCTCAGTTGGAAACAGAAGCTGATGTTTATCTGATTTTGAATTAAGATTTTGAAAAAGGATTTTAAACAAAGGAAACTATGTGCATCAAAGGTAGCAGGTAAGGAAAAATGGATAGGTGCAAAGGTAATTTACCTTGAGAACCACCTCAAACAATGGGACAAAGTTGCTAACACGGAGGTTTGGGAAAGTCCATTGTGATGCTTGTTCAGAGGAGACATACAAGTTTTGGGGCAGAGAGAGAAATGGGGATGGCGGTAATCCATGCTGCTCATGATTTTTTTTTTCATATGGCTCAGAAGGGAACAGGGTGAGGAATGTGTCCTAGCTGAAATCATTGTAAATACTAAAGGAAATGGAATCTGGCTTCCCAGCATACACTTGTTTTGAGAGTGCAGGCTGATAGGTAATGAGGTGGGGTCAGCTTCAAACAATATACTTGGTATTTGTTTCTCTGGCCACTAGATGGGGCTAGAGAGCAACAACAGTATATAAAAGTTATATGCTGGGGCATGACACCGGTGATGGAGCACCCACAATTTTTGAAGGCAAACCATTCCAGTAGTTTATTGTTCTCTTATCAATGTTCTGCCATTGGCAAGCATGCCAAAGAAGTGGAATGAAAATCTACTGTGCCATCCTCACCAAACAAAGGCTAGAGGTTATCAGGATGGGCCTCAGCTTAAGCACCTCTCTTGCTCTTCCTCTTGAAACAGTTGCTTTATCTCCTGATATGACCAAATGTGATAGAAGAGATTAGAAAGATTCTCTTTTGGGAGCACTTCAAAGCAAGCTTAAATGGGACACTGCCATGAACTTTAGATTTTTTTTGTTACAGCTGTTAAGTGAATCACACAGTCATTAGGCTGGCTCCAGGGGATTATCAACGCTTCCTTGAGAGAGGGGTCGCTCCCTACTGCCCTGAAAATGGCGGTGGTGCGGCCTCTCCTCAAGAAGCCTTCCCTGGACCCGGCTGTTTTAAATAATTATCGTCCAGTCTCCAACCTTCCTTTTTTAGCGAAGGTTGTTGAGAGTGTGGTGGCACGTCACCTCCCTCAGTACCTGGAGGAAGCGACTTACCTCGATCCATTCCAATCGGGCTTCAGGCCCGGCCATAGTACCGAAACAGCATTGGTCGCGTTGGTTGATGATCTCTGGAGGGCCCGGGACAGGGGGTTTTCCTCTGTCCTGGTCCTATTAGATCTCTCGGCGGCTTTTGATACTATCGACCATAGTATCTTATTGCGGCGTCTGGAGGGGTTGGGGATTGGGGGAACTGTCTTGCGATGGTTCTCCTCCTTCCTCTCCAGCCGCTCGCAATTTGTGTTGGCAGGGGGGGAGAGGTCCACCTCTAGGCCCCTTATTTGTGGGGTGCCTCAGGGGTTGGTCCTCTCCCCTCTCCTGTTTAACATTTATGTGAAGCCATTGGGCGAGATCATCCGTGATCTTGGGGTGCGGTGCCATCTGTACACAGATGACACCCAGTTATACATCTCCACCCCAGACCACCCCAACGATGCTGTGGAGGCTATGTCCCGGTGCCTGGAGGCCGTGCGGAATTGGATGGGCGGGAACAGGCTCCGACTCAACCCATCCAAGACTGAGTGGCTGTGGTTCCCGGCGCCCCGATATAGCCAGCTGACACCTTCGCTGGCTATTGGGGGAGAGATTCTGCCCCCTACAGGGAGGGCTCACAATCTGGGTGTCCTCCTGGATGCACGGCTGTCTTTAGAACACCATATTGCGGCCGTCTCCAGGGGGACGTTTTATCAGGTTCGCCTGATTTACCAGTTGCGGCCCTTCCTGGATCGGGACGCCCTGCGCACGGTCACTCACGCCCTTGTCACCTCTCGCCTGGATTATTGTAATGCTCTCTACATGGGGCTCCCTGTGGGGAGCACCCGGACACTCCAACTGGTGCAAAATGCGGCCGTGCGGGTGATTATGGGGGCGTCGTGTAGCTCCCATGTGACGCCTTTCCTGCGCGAGCTGCATTGGTTGCCGGTGGCTTTCCGGGTTCGCTTTAAGGTTCTAGTTTTGACCTTTAAAGCGATCCATGGCATTGGGCCAGGCTACCTGCAGGACCGCGTTCTGCCGGTGATCTCCAACAGACCTGTGCGTTCCCACTGGGAGGGCCTTCTCTGGGTGCCGTCGGCCTCTATGTGTCGTCTGGCGGCCCCCAGGAATAGGGCCTTTTCTGTGGGGGCCCCTGCCCTCTGGAGTAGTCTGCCACCAGAGATACGTACCAGCATGGACTTGAGAACCTTCAGGCGTGTGCTAAAAACCTGGCTCTTCGAGCAGGCTGGCCTGGGCTGACATGAGCTTTTAATCCGTCTCCTTTTTAATTTGGATTTTAAATTTGGGGTTTTTAATATATCAGGGGGGAGGGTTGATTTTTTAATTCTAATAGCCCAAACTATTTAATCTCATTTTAACTTTTGTATATGTGTTGGGGTAGATCTGGCTGTGCACCGCCCTGAGTCCTCCGGGAGAAGGGCGGTATATAAATGTTAATAAATAAAAAAAAATTAAGTGAATTTGGCTTGTCCCATTGGACTTACTTGTCAGAAGCTGGCTGGAAAGATCACAGATGGGATCACATGATCCCAAGGCACTGCAACTGCCTAAATCAAGCTGAATTCCCGAGGAATTCTGGGAGTTGAAGTTCACAGATCATAAAAGGGCCATAGTTCCCCATCCCTAGTCTAAAAACATACCAGTTGCCAAGTGCCCAAATTTTGATCACATGAATGTGGCAACTCTTAAAAGTTGCTGAGGGTTGAGAAATATTTATTTGAAATAATTTAATCCCCAGGACAGAATTGGGGAGGTGCAACAGAACTGGCTATCTAGAACAAACAGCACTGTGCAGATAAGTCAGAGTTTCTCAACACTAACAGAGGAATTTTGGCAGTTGAAATCCATACATCTTAAAAGTTGCAGAGGTTGAGAATCACTGAGAGGTTTTGTTAAACAAATCTGAGTCTTCCTTTTATCTTGTTCCTTGTTTCCAGCAGTAACTTAGCCAAGGCCAGTAAGATATCCGGTTTTATTTATTTTTTCCCTCTTCCTACAGTACTGTAGAATTAAAATTGCAAAGCCACAGCTGTTTTTGCTTGTTTCAGGAAATGAATTTGCAGCTTTGCTTGATCCAATGTGCGTAGAGTGTTAAAGTCAGTAGAGCAAGAAATATTCCTGGTAGAACCTGAAGTGAGCCACAAAATATTCCTGTTCAGTAAACTGCTTTGCCAATGTTGTCACTTTCAAAGCTATATGAATTTGCTAATTGCAAATGTTGACTTTGAAGGCTATATAAAACTTGTTGAATGCTGGGAGTTGAAGCCCACACATCTTACTGATTTTAAAGAGTATATGAAATCTGTTGACTGCATACATTCTTTTAAAGAGGTCACAATGAATCTTTTTCTTCAACCCCTCAAATAAATCTTTTCTTCGCTTGCCACATGCATTTTGAGAGTGACAATCTGTTTTCTTCCACATCATCGTATTATTCTCTTCTGAGGAGGATTCAAGGCAGCTAATAAAATATAAACAAACCAAAACAAACAATAGAACTGGAAGGTTAATAATATAAAATGCAATTCATAGTGAAATAATATGGACATAGTTACTCTGTTCAAGAGTGAAGAAGGCTGAAGTTGACGGGTCATTTTCAACAAAAGAAACTTCTTTGTGCCTGTTATATAGTGATATATATATATATATGGATCTTTGGTTCTTCGGGTTTTCTCCCGCGTAAAACCCGAAGAACCAAAGATCCACAAACAAATACCTGCGAAAACCTCCGAAAACAAATATATATATATATGTATGTGTGTGTGTGTGTGTGTGTGTGTAAGGTTTTTTGAGCTGATAATTTTAAATAATAAATAAGGGAGACTAGGATAGATCTATTTCGAGCTAGTTAGCTCTCTTCAGCTAGCCATACTCTTACTGGGATTCGAACCAGGGAAGTATTACATGTGAGGCAGTTGTAATATATATGTATATATATATATATATATGAAATATCACTCATGCATCATCACAAAATCCAGAACCGTAAAGCCTACAAACTTGGCACGTATGTTCCTCTTGGCATCTAGGCTCACTAAGAAAGGATTTTTTGAAATGACCATCAGAGCATTAGTATTCATATATTATTATTAACACGCTCTGATGCTAAGGAGTTCCACTCCCCACCTGAAAAGAAATCTGTTCCAAATGCAAAACACAAGCACAGAAGAGGAGTTTCAGTTTTAGTTTCACAGCAGCAACCAGCTTTAATACAGAACAGTTGAGCTAAGCCATGCCATAACAGGCTCCTTGCTGTCTCCTTCGTGCTCACACAGCAAATACTGTTTCAGTTTCCATGTTTCAGTGTTCAAACAGCCCTCAACTCTCTCACACACTGACTGGATGCTAGCCAGATGAATACCGATGGATGCTGATAGGCAGTGGCACAATCCCCCCCCCCTTATTTTCCTCCCCAAAAACTAAGCCCGATCACATAGTTTCATAACGAAGCACGGGTATGGAGCTAGTTTTCATTATAATTAAAATAGTGTCATTTTAAAATAAAAATACAGAAAAAGCAAAAGTTAGAAAACTAGGAAAAAAGTAGAAAGTGTAGGAAAAATGGTGACATCTGACTTTCTTCATTGCAAGAAAAAAGAAAATACAACCTCAACCTTTTGCTTTACATTTCACGACATTTCAAGGCATTTCTATAATAACAAAATCAATCTAATGCATAAAACCTAAAATCAAATGTTCCTTTTTGTTTTCAGTTTTGAGAAAAAAAAGTCCGGAAATGGTTTCCAAGTAGAAATAAAATGAGATAACTTCTCTTTAATTAAAAAACAGTCTTCACTAACTCTAAATCCTTCTTCCTTCCTAACTTAGCATTGTCTGTGGAATCATAGAATTGGAGAAAGCCAATTAAATTCAAACCCTATTCAGTACAAAAATCCTAATTAAAGCATCCTGATGATAACTGTCTGGCTTCTGCTCAAACAGATGAGTAAAAGAGCATCAGTATTTATCTGAATAATTGCTTCAAACTATCTCAGTCTCTTCCTGTACTGTTATCAGGTTTTTCTTAGCAGCTAGAACTCCCAGACTGAGCAACCAAAAGAACTTTGCAAGCTGAAATCAAACTTGAAAACTGGGGAGATTGATGTGTTTCCTTTCAGGCTCAATTCAAAGTGTTGGATCTTATCTAAGGCTCAAAGGTGAAAAGTCATGGTCTTCCAATTGGTGAAATGGTGCAGAGTCTCCCGCTTTGGGGGGGCAGGGGTGGGTTGGACTAGATGACCTATAAAGTCCCTTCCCAGAGGTAGTGTTCAGCAGGTTCTGACCAGTTCTGGAGAACCTGTAGCAGAAATTTTGAGTAGTTAGGGTAGTAGTAGGTAGAACCAGCAAATATCACCTCTGACTATAGATTTTACAGTATCCTTCCCCTGCCATGCCCACCAAGCCACGCCCACAGAACCAGTAGCAAAAAAATTTGAATCCCACCACTGTCCCTTCCAACTCTGATTATCCGTTATCTGTTATTCAGACAGTACAACAGCATGAATTGTTGCTGAATGATCTTGTGGTAAGCTGCTCCTGAACATAGGGGTTCTATTTTGTTTTTATGGGAAAAGCATCCATTTGAAAGTCCCTTTATTGATGCAGAAAATCAGTGTTCATACAGCATTCTTGATAGATAATTATTTAGCTTTCGAGTGTGTAATCCAAATAGAACATGATAGTAATGCCAATTCTCTGCTATTTTATTGCATTAATACATTATACTGCTCACAAAATTCCCACAGTTTTATTCTATCCATGTTAAGATAGTTGGAACAGTCAAGTGTGCAGTGGGCCAGAGCACAAAGTTGTAGTTGATTGGTTGGGGATGTTGACTGGTGCATGAGGCAATCTGCGCTCTGATTGGTAGCTCTAAGTATAAAGGGGGAGTTCCCTTCCCCCCCCCTTTTTTTTCTTTTGTAAGCTCTATACAGTTTGATTTATTTACCTCATGATTTCCTGTATTCCTGATTGTCTCATATAGATATAGATACACACATACACAAACATACACACACATGTGTATCTATATATATGAGACAATCAGGAGCACAGGAATATGAGGTAAATCAATATATCAATATACATACATATATAAATACATAAAAACATAAATACATATGTACGTACATATGTACATACATAATGTATATATACACTGATGCAAGTTTGTGTCAGCGTCTCTGACTTCATTTGGACAAATGGATGGAAATCAAATATATACACAGAAAATGGCTCTCACATGCACTGAGAGACAGCATAGAATCACACTGAACCTTTGAGTTAAATGCATGCATCTTGACATAAAGGCAAGGATGTAGTAACCTGGAGCAAATCCTGAACTTAATTCAGTCTCTATTTGTGCTAGTTCCCACAATGAGTTCTCATTTTATCCCAGCTCATATATTTCCTTTTTAAAGTAGTCAGTTCTTTCATCAAAGAACTAGAAGCACTAAACGTCCATGCTAATAAAGGATAATAAAAATATTTTCTCCCTGTCCAAAAGTCTCACCATTGTCCCAGAAAGCTTGGGTCCTTTTATCTGGCGTGCAAGCCCAATGAACTTTTACTTGCAAATAAAAGGATTACCCAGAAGCAAATTCCAAATGGATATACTCTATTTGGAATAAGGACACCTTTTTTATTTTTTTATTTTTGTTTATTAGACTTGTATTCTGTTCATCTCTTGTAGAGGTGATTCTAGGTCAGAGTTCCCCAACCTTTCTGGCAGCTGGCAGACACGAGAGCAAGTGCAGCTCCATTTGCACAAGTAGCGTGCACGCACGCCTGCTACCCATGCAAATGGAGCATGTGCGCAAGCTCTTGCTTGTGCACGTGGGGATGCATACACTCACCCGCTGTTTCTGAGGCCCAGTTGCAAACAGCTCATGGCCCAGAGATGGGGTACTCCTGCTCTAGGTGGCTTACAAATATTCAAAGCCAATAAAACATTACACCGTAAATAACAATAACAACAGTTTACAATTAAAAGGTGGGGAGGAGGAAGAGAGCAAGATGCGCACCGGGAGAGATGGAATAAATCGATTACCACCTCCAGAGTGATGAACTTCAGTTGTGGGCCTGGCCAACTGGCAGACTCAGGTCTTCAGGCCTTTAAGGAAGATCAGAAGGGTGGGTGGGAATCTTTTTTTATTTTTTATTTTATTTATTTGTCAAGCAATTATAAGTTAACAGGCATAAGTATAAACATAATTATGAATACATGAAATGGATATATATAAGAAAAATAAAAAGAAACAATAGGACAGGGACGGTAGACACTGGTGCACTTATGCACGCCCCCTAATCTCACCTCACCTAATCTCACCTCAGGGGGGCACAATGTTCCAAAGGACAGAAGCTATGGCAGAATTGTTTGGTGGATGGGGCCCATAGCATGCCCCTCCTGCCAGCGGCAGGTGGGGCGAGGCAATCCCATTGGGTTGAGACTTGTGGGAAATAGTAAAGTATTGTTTTTGCACCAAGCATGCCTGACACTCTTTAGGAACATGTACATGACTAAGAGCAGCGAAAAGAGCAAAGGTTAAGTAACAGGAAACATCTGCAGCTCTAAGAACGGGTGGTTTAACCACATTAGCTAGTAGGAAAGCTTCACTTTATGACTCTGTCTAATCTCTGAGTGGTGAGTGCGTTTCTCACAGATGGTTCCCCAGATAGTCTGGAGTTTTATACAAGGTTGAAAAACCTACATTGCCATGAGCCAATCATGGAGACACACAACATTATTAATCAATCATTAAGAACAGAATCATTAAGGTATGTCTAGAATCATAAGAACAAAAGGCATGAATCTGTTCATAAGATTCCACAGAACAATGATTCAACAGAATCATAAGGATCATTAAGGAATGTCTAGTTTAATGAAAAGAAGGACTAGGGGTGATGTGATAGCAGTGGGCTATCACAATAGCTAAGGGGCTGCCAAAAAGAAGAGGGCATCAACCTATTTTCCAAAACACCTGAAGTTAGGATAAGAAGCAATGGATTGAAAACTAATCAAGGAGAGAAATTATGGATGCTCCAGCACTAGAGGTTTTTAAGAAGAGATTGGACAACAATTTGTCTGAAATGGTACAGAGTTTTCTACTTGGGCAGGGGATTGGATTAGAAGATCTCCAAGGTACCTTACAACTCTGTTATTCTATTAACAGAGTTGTACATGCATAAATTTTCACTGGGCATAGTAACAGAGTTCATCTAAAGGTTACAAGGTAGAGGGTAGGTAGAGGGTAGGTCAAGATCTCTGTCCCTTCAATCTTATCAGTAAAAACCTTCCTAACCAACTTGGTGCCAGGGTCTCATCAATCACCCTAGGAACCAGGTATTCCTGAGCAGGAAGACAGATGGTTTATCTCTAAGTGTTGTTATCTCTGCCTAACAAAACAGTTAAGTCCATGCAAGTTGATGCTGACTTATTTCTTCTTTATTTCTATGTGCCAAATAATGTGCTAAATACTAATACCTTAATACCTGAATTAACAAGCAGTTTATTAATACATAAATGCAATTGGACTAAGGATAAATAAATGGATAGATAAATTGGTCCATCTTAGCAACAAAAGATACATATTTCCTTCACTAACTGCAATAAAAAGAAACTTGCTCCAAAACAAATATTTTCCACTTTGATTAAAAATCTTTCCATCCTTATCAAATCAAGACAAAAGCTTCCTTATCTGTCTTTGAATGGATCAATGCAACTCTTATTAACACATTCTTTCTGGTGCTGTTTGCTAAAAAAACAGTGTTAAACTAACAATGAAAAGTATTCCCTGTAATCCTTTTGAAATTAATTACTTCATTAGCAAAACTTTTCCTTAACTCGCTGCACACAACCATTTCCTAGAAAAGGGTGCAACTTTTTAGGCAAAATAAAAACCTATCAATGTGAAACTCGTGGAATTAACAACCAATTGTGTTATTCCTACTGTGAATGCAATTTGCTAAGAATTTAATCTTTTTTTATTATAGCATGTTCTACTTTCCCACAATTTGAAGCCTGAAAATCCATCATATAGTATATATACCACAATTAACCCCAGAATTTATGTTGCTAAGTGAGGAATTTGTTAAGTGAGTTTTGCCCCATTTTACAACTTTTCTTGCCAAGTTGTTAAGTAATCTGTTGTTAATAAGTAACATGGTTAAGTGAATCTGCCTTCCTCATTGCCTTTGCTTGTCAGAAGGTTGCAAAAGATGATCACATGACCCCAGGACACTGCAACTGTCATAAATATGAACCAGTTGTCAAGCATCAACATGCAAATCACCTGACCATGGGGATGATGCAATGGCCATAAGTGTGAAAAATGGTCATAAGTTACTTTTTTCAGTGCTATTGTAACTTCAAAGGGTCACTGAATGAATTGTTGTAAATCGAGGACTATCTGTACATTGTTAGCTTTCCTTCTCAGTTTTGTATTCTGTTCTTCTTCCCCAGCAATACAATCAAGCTAATTCAATAGAGAGAGAGGCTAGAGAGAGGGCAAAAAATCTATATATTACATAGATAATATAACACGATATAGTTCAATATTACTATAGTGGTGGTTAATAGTGGTTATCCAATTTTCCTTCCTGTGAGAATGCGTTCTGAAATATGTTCTGAATGCATTCTTGAATTAAACTCACAAAGCAGATATACAATGCTACATTTTTATTTATTTTATTATTTCACAACCAAAACTTGTCTAGTTCTCTTTTTCAAGAATCTTTACCACCTTTAAAAAGAGTTTCATTTTATTTTTTACTCCATCCAAAATCTTTCATCCCCTCTTGAGATGATATCATTTTGTTAGATCCTGGTTTCCCAAGTAAACTGCCCAACTTTTTTTAAAAACTTCCTTTTTGCAGCCTGCTGTGGAAATTGTGACTGACCTAAATTAATTGTTCATGATCTGCAAGGCTGCAGAAAGCTTCTCTTTAAGTCTAAAGAGGAACCAGAAGCAATTGTTGGTTTAGCTCTCAATCTGCTTTGTCCGCAGGAGCCTTCAACCAGGTCATTCTCCCACTCCTTCTTTTCTCTACTTCTTTAGTCATCTGCAATTTCCTGCCACTTTTTTTACCAGCTTTAACTCTTTCTGGCCTACTGGAAGCCAGGCAGCCTTTCCCCAATATAGGATCTAGGAGCTTAATGACTGTGGAGATTCTCAGTCATCCAGGTTATAGTCCTTGAGGAAGAAGAAGTAAACGTTACTTTAGTAAACGTTTCTTTGGATGAGAAATGATGAAGGTTCAAGCTTCTTGTATGAGAAGCGAAATGTCTTCTTCTTCCTCAAGGAAAATCAATCCAGTTGCCTTTTGAAAAAGCACCTTTAAGAAATCTAAGAGCTTACTTCTTTAGCCACATGTTGAGCATTAGAAATCAACAAGATTAGCTCCTTCTCATAATGATGGGCAACTTCTTAATATATCACTTGGATTACTAACTCAGCTTTGCTTAGCTCCAAACTTCCAGATTTTTTTTTTAAGTTTTATTTAATTGCTAAACAGTTCTTGCCACCCCACTTGCATGTTAAAACAGTAAAAAGATATAAAAGTTATAATTAAAAACAAGTTTAAAAACCAGATGAAAACAAAGTGAAAAGGAACAATTGCAAAATTCAATACCGTGCTGTGCATTTACACTTTTTATATTAAAGTTGATGTAGCAGTTAAACATGGCATCAGCCTGGTTTACTTACAGGCAGTCCTCATTTAGTGACCAAAGTTGGGGCCAATATTTTAGTCACTAAGTACAACCATGACTGTATCTACAATCTTCCTTCAGCTTTGCTTTGCTGACCTGCAAAGGTTATACATTCAAGATGTTGCATTCTGATCAGCTCTTTATCACCCATCTTGCATTGGATTATTATTACAATATAACAGCAATAACACTTAGACTTAGACCCTCTCTAAGCAGTTTACAGAGTTGGCATATTGCCCCCAACAACCTTGAGCCGGTCAGGATTGAACTGCTGGCAGTTGGCAGAATTAGCCTGCAATACTGTATTCTAACCACTGCGCCACCACAACTCTATATATTGTATAAGAGACAGTTTGGAGAGGAGCCTAACTATCTTTCACAGTTCATGCCCTGACTCTTGGTACATTTGTTTGCTGGTTTGTTTTATTAAATTTCTAGGCTGCTCATCTCACCAAAGCAACTCTTTTATCTACCAGTTTTACTTTGATCTTCTCCTGGTCTTCGGCACCTCATTGTTTCAATTCTCCTGTGCTGTCCCAGCCAGTCTATGGGAATTGGATAGTTACTTAGAAATTGTGAGCTGTCCCCTTAAGGGAATGCATCATGGTAATATAGTTCAAGATATCCTGGGAAATGTAGTTCATATCATGTGACCACATCTATAATCCTGATTGGTCACTAAATTGACCCTCGATGGGTTGGGGGAGTTTTCTTCCATTCTTGCCTGGACTCATGAACTCATAGCAGCTTTCTTTCTATCACTACAACATGGGTTAGGAAATAACCATCTTTTACCTGCAAGGCTGATATACAAAGGATTGGTCATTAAAGAAGAACTTCGTCACAAATGTGAGTTATGAGGATACCTGATGTACCAATAAATGTACTTTGTTATGGATGTTTTGTGGAATTTATCTATCTGCATCTGCATAGCTACAAATTCACCTCTGTGCAAGAGTCAGAAAACCACCCAAGCATGCTGTTATTCCCCTCGCCTCCTACACCTGTGCATTCAGATAGATGATATGGCCTTTATTAGACCAAATATTCATCATACACTTCATTAAACTCATTATCCATCACGATCACAAAAAAGGCCATTTGCAGGGCAAGGCTGGAAACAGATTATATTCATTCAAAACTGGATTCTGTCTTGTTAAGCAAGTGCTAAAAAAAAAACCACAGTAGTTAAATTGAGAAAAAATATTGTATCTTGCCAACACTCCAGATGCACAATCCAAAGGCTGGGCAATTATGGCCCCTTTACAATCTATGGACTTCAATTCCCAGAATTCCTGAGCCTTGGTGTAAATTGTAAATATATGCTGATTGCTGTCATAAATACAAGCACCCAAATTTTAATTATGTGACCATGGGGATGCTGCAAGAGTCGTAATTGCACTAACCAGTTGCAAGCCCTTCCTTTCAGTGGCATTGTAAGTTCAAACAGTCACCAAACAAATGGTTGTAAGTCAATTGTGAGTTTGAACAGTGGCCCCCCAAAAGATGGTTAAGTCAAGGACTACCTGTAATAAATTTCTCTTATGAAAATTGGTGTTTGATGGGAGATTTGCAGGGATGGGCTTCAAAAATGTTAGCAACGGGTTCTCTGCCCGGTTGCTGGGTGGGCGTGGCCCTGTGGGCGTGACCTAGTCAGCCTCTGCACTATGGGGGAGGCATTTTTCCCCTCCCAGGGCTCCAGAGGCTTTCCTTGAGCCTCTGGGAGGGTGAAAAAGGCCTCTCTGGGCTCCGGAGACTCTCTGGAAGCCAGAAACGGGCCCATTTCCAGCCTTCCCAAACTTCCGGGAGGGTCGTTTTTCGCCCTCCCTGAGCTTCCATGCGTGCCCTGCACTTTAATTGTTCTTGCTGTCAGGAAATTTCTCCTTAGTTCTAGGTTGGATCTCTCTTTAATGATCTATTCTTATGTACATTTTCTAGGTCGGACCCAGCATGGACAAAAACACATACTCCAATCCTTCCTAAGCATACATTTATTCAGATGTGACTAAAGGTAGGTCCTCCTTTAGGCTGGGAAAGAACCCGGTACAATATTCCAGCAAGCAATTATACTTTATTTGGTTTCATAAGTAAGAAATGTTGATGCAATCTGGGACTGCATTAGCCTTTTCAGCAGCTGCTCATACTTACTGAGAAGGATACAGAGTCATAAACAGAACACATTCACTCCCATAGTTGGTTTCTGTTTCATAAAACCACAATAACGGTAATGATACTGGCAAAAGTAGTAATAGTAGCAATAATGATAATACTAGTCACAGTATTATTAGTCTCGAGAATCAATATTCATTAGAGATAACATAAAGCTAATCGTTTTACTCCAAAGCTGGTGCAGAAAAAGAATTGGGAAAGATTTTCAAATGCTATGATGCATCTTAGACAAAGAACAGAATTGTGCAAGTCACAGTATTCCCTATAACACTCTACAGAAGTGAAAGTTGGACTTTGAAAAATGCAGGACAATGTTAAGGGCTCTTATGGTGACACAATCACAGCCTGTTGAGGCACACGGTTCTTGTATGTCCTTCTTGTTTTCTACTTGGATTCTCCAGATAGGTGTGGCTATAGCAGACAAGATACAGATAGTTCTCAACTTACGACCACAAGTGGGGCCAGAATTTTTGTTGCTAAGCAAAGTGGTTATTAAGTAAGTCATGCCCCATTTTTGCGACAGTTGTTAAGCAAATCACTGTATTTGTCAAACGAATCACACAGTCATTAAGTGAATCCAGCTTCACCCATTAACTTTGCTTTTCAGAAGCTACTGGGAAGATTGCAAATGGAAACATGCCCCCAGGATGCTGCAGCCGTCATAAATATAGGACAGCCCCTGAATTCTGATTATACGATCATGGGGCTGCTGCAATAGTTGTAACTGTAAGTACCAGTCATAATTCTTTTTTTTTTCAATACTATTCTAACTTTGAATGGTCACTCAGCAAATAGTTGAGGGCTACCTGTACACAGTCCTCCTAATTGACAGCCAGAAAATAGTTAAGGACACACACAAATCACTTCCAACCAAATGAAGTATTTTGGAATACACAGAGATTTTTGGAATACACAGACCCAGTGAATTTAAAGTATCAGCAAAACTTTACTAGTTACAATGTACATATGTACCTTGTACTTACAATGCATGATGTAAATGAGCCCTAGTGGCACAATGGTTAGAATGCAGCATTGCAAGTAAAGTTCTGCCCCCAGCCTGGAGTTCGATCCTCAGCAGTTCAAAGGTTGACTCAGCCTTCCATCCTTCCAAGATCAGTAAAATGAGGACCCTGATTATTGGGGGAAATACGCAAATAATGCTTACATTGTAACCCGCCCAGGGAGTACTGTAAACCAAAGCACTATGGGGCAATATACAAGTCTAAATGCTATTGCTGTTTGTTCTCTCTCTCTTCATCTCTATCTCTATCTCTGTCTCTGTCTCTCTCTCTCTCTCACACACACACACAAACATTTACCCTTGATCTTCTCAAACTGTATGCATGTGTGTGTATGTATGTATATATGTATGTATATGTATGATGTATGTCTCAGATATATTTTAGAGCAGGTGTCAGCAACCCGCAGCTCTGGAGCCGCATACGGCTCTTTGGGCCCCTCTGCTATGGCTCTCCCTATTGAGTGATCCCATTTACTGACTGGCCCCGCCCTCACCCTCCCCTCCCAGTCACTCCTTGCCTGGCTTGAGAAGATAAAATAAAAAAAAATAGAAATGAGAGGGAGGGAGGGAGGGAGGGAGGGAGGGAGGCCCATTTCCCACAGAACATACAGGGAGCCACAAAACCTGAGTAGGTGTGGGAGGGGGTATCATGTGACTGGGTGGGAATGACGTTGAGTTGGCCATGCCCACCCAGGTTTTGTGGCTCCCGGTGTTTTCTTTTCTGTGGAAAACGGGTCCAAATGGCCTCTTCAAGTGTTTAAGGTTGCAGACCCCTGGTTTAGATATAAGCTGTGCTATAAGTATAATCTCCATGCTAACAAAACCAAACATACCAAATTCAGCCTTTCCTTAATTTGGTTATCTGTGGATGTACAATATAAGTAAGACAGCACCTTTCACTGGTCTCCCTACTTTTGCAGAAGGATTGAGAATATGCCAACATATCTTATGCTGGCATACTTTTCTGCCAAAGGATCAGGGGATGGCACTTTAATGTGGTCAAAGGCTAGGTAGGTTATCAAGGGCCAACAGTCTTCTGTGTTTGCATGATATTAATTCCCTCTTTCATTAACATGGGAGGGAAAAAAGGGAAGTTCCATTTTCTTGCAAATGTGACATCACCTACCAGAAAGCCATCGGAAAGTCCCTTCCTGAGAAAAATTTTCAAGCATGTCTATCTTTTGTACCTCAGGGAACTCTTTTTATCAGAATGCCTTCTTAGACCAGCCACAACAGAAAGGAAAAAGAAAAGGAAAATGATCCTTTATTATAGATTATAGATGTTAAAATGCACTTTTGCTTTCAATTTATGCATCCTTTTTTTTTTTAAAAAAAAGAGCATTCTGCAAATTGGTAGAGTACAGTCAAGAAAGAAAGAGGGAAAATATAACCTTCACCATTGCTGGGTTCCTGAAAAAAATCCCTATAAGGGGAAGTCCCTATCCAGGAGCTGTGGTTGACTTAAACATTGAGGTCTAAGATATCTGGTGAGTCCCTTAAAACCACCTGAAATGGAAAAAAAATAGTCTACTTGTGTCAGGTTCAGGGGTTAATCCTAATGTCCAGTCCAGTGTCTAAGGTGTGTGGGCTTTATGCTGGCTGAGGAATTATAAAAATTCAAGTTCACCTATTTTAAGTCCAGTTATCTTAAAGAAGTCAAGGCTGAGGAACATGGGTCTAAACCAGTAATTAATCAGATAACAGATAACAGATAATCAGAGTTGGAAGGGACCTTGTAGGTCATCTAGTCCAACCCCCTGCCCAAGCAAGAGACCCTACACCGTTTGTGACAAATGGCAGTCCAATCTCTTCTTGAAAATCTCAAGTGATGACACTCCCCCAACTTCTGAGGGCAAGGTGTTCCATTGGTTGATTGTTCTCTCTGTCAGAAAGTTTCTCCTTATTTCCAGGTTAAATCTCTCCTTGTTCAGTTTCCATCCATTGTTCCTTGTCTGGCCTTTGGGTGCTTTAAAAAATAGCTTGACCCCTTCCTTTCTGTGGCATCCCCTCAGATATTGGAAGACTGCTATCATGTCTCCCCAGGTCCTTCTCTTCACTAGACTAACCAAGCCCAGTTCCTGCAACTGTTCGTTGTATGTTTTAGCCTCTAGTCCCCTAATCATCCTGGTTGCTCTTCTCTGTACTTTTTCTAGAGTCTCAATATCTTTTTTATAGTATGGTGACCAAAACTGGATGCAGTACTTTAGATGTGGTCTTACTAAGGCTTTATAGAGTGGTATTAGTACCTCATTTGATCTTGATTGTATCCCTCTGTTAATGCAACTTAAGATTGCATTAGCTTTTTTGGCTGCTGCTGCATATTGCTGGCTCATATTTAGCTGATTGCCCACTAAGACTCCAATCAATGGCCTAATAAATTCTGAGGTTTATTAGGTTGCAATTGAAAATACAGTTTGTCACCCACCAAAATGTCTAGGACAGTGTTTTTCAAACTGAGCAACTTTAAAATGTATGGACTTCAAGCCAGCTGAATTCCACACGTCTTAAAGTTGCTCAGGTTGAGAAACACTGATCTAGGAAAATGATGATGATCTTTATTCCTTAGATATAATAGAAACACACACACACACGCACGCATGCATGGAAGGCACACTCCTTGTTGTCTATGTGCCTTATAGTATTTTGTTTGGTAGCTACATGTTTATGTGCTACATAGTTTTTTAAAGGTTATAAGTCTATCAAAATGTCTGATTAGCCTCCTCCTGCCTATCACAGAAAATGCAAAAATGTTTATTGTGCTGGTGCAATCAAACCACTGGTTGTTTGGTGTTTGTGTGTGTGTCTTTTATGTGTGTGATCTGCTCTGGCACAACTTCTGCATTCAGGCTTTGGAAATCTTTAATCTAGTACCCCTTTTATTGCTAAATGGTGAACAAAAATAATACTGGGGACTGTAAAACCAGAAGTGTTCGTTCTTTGATGAAACAGCAATCAGGAAATCTTAAAATAATTTCAGAGCACTAAAGCAGGTGATAAGTACATCGCTGATCTAAGTGTCTCCTCTACCAGGCAAACAGAAGAGTTTACATTATCTTCTCAAATTAAGGAATGGATTCAAAATATTTGACTGTTGTTGATTTTTTAAAAAAATGTCTTCATATTCTAAAAGTGAGAAGATAGAAAATAGTTTTTTTACGTGCTTTATATTTAATCATACTGAGATATGCAGGAAATATACCACTGTAGTAATGAGGGACCCTGACATCAATTGGGAAACAAATTCTGCAGGAAGTGGGAGATCAAACAGATTCTTGACGTGCCTAGCTGACAACTTTATCATATAAAAGGTAGAGGAAGGGACTGTGCAGGGCCAGCTGTACGGGACTTCTTACTAATAGGCACAAAATAGTTGAAGGAGTAGGAGTTACAGGAATTTTGGGAGAGAGGGACCATGACATACTCGAATTCACCATAATGCAATTACAGGTAACTAAACCAAGTGAGTTGAATGTTTTAGATTTTAAGAGAGCTGACTTCAGCAAACTCAGAAACAGACAAAGAAAGAAAGAAACAGAAAAAGTAAGTTTGGGAATCCCTGAAAAATGAGATAATGAAAGCCTAATCACAAACAATACCACAAAGGAAGAAAAACTAAAGACTTGAGACAAGACCAGCATGGCTGTAGAAAGAGCTCTCTGACAAATTGAGGGACAAAAAGATCAAATTAAAAAATGGATACTTCACTAAAGCAGAATACCAACAAGCAGCCTGAATCTACAAGGGGGAGATCAGGAAAGCTAAGAACCAGAATGAGCTAAAACTAGCAACCAATGCCAAAAACATTTCTTGCAATATGAACAAGAAAAAAAGTCAAGGAAATGATAGGTCCACTAATAGGAGCAGATGACCAGAAGATGACAGGTGACAGGCAGCTGGGAGAAAGCAGAACTGCTCAATTCCTTCTTTACATCTGTTTTTATGTAAAAAGGAAGAAGCAGCCTAACCTATCCAAAGTAGAACAGAGGGAGATAGTAGAGGTATACAAGTCAAAATAGGCAAGGAATTAGTAAGATAATACCTATCCACCGTGGATGAGTACAGATCACCTGGGCCAGATGGTTTACATCCCAGAGTTTTGAAGGAGCTGGAGGATGTAATGTTGGAGCCACTGAACGTAATCTTTCAAAGCTCATGTAGCAAACGAGAAATACCAGAGGACTGGAAAAGAGCTGATGTAGTTCCAATCTAGAAAAAAAAAGGAGTGGGGTGAATTTAGGAAATATAGGCCTATCAGCTTGACATCAATACTTGGAAAAATCCTGGGAAAGATAATCAAGTGAGGATTTGTAAGCACCTAGAAATAAAGAAGCTTGGGTTTGTTAAAAACAGATCATGCCAGACAAACATTATTGCCTTCTTTTGTCAAAGTAACTAAATTAAGAGGATAGGGAAATGCTATTGACATAGTATGCTTAGATCTCAATAAGGCATTTGACAGAGTAGACCATAACCTACTTCTTGATAAGATAGAACAATGTGGGACAGACAGTTCCACCACCAGAGGAATTCGCAATTGACTGACCAACTGCCCTCAGCGGGTGGTCCTCAATGGAACTACATCTACATGGAAGGAAGCATGCAGTGGGGTACCTCAAGGATTGGTCTTGAGCCCAGTACTCTTCAACATCTTCATAAATAATCTGGATGAGAGGATAGAAGGGGGACTCATCAAATTTGCAGATGACACCAAGCTGGGAGAATAGCTAACCCTTTGGAAGACAGACTCAAGATTCAGAAGGATTGTGATAGACTTGAGCACTGAGCCTTACCCAACTAGATGCAGTTCAGTGGTGAGAAAAGTGACGTCCTGCACTTAGGCAGGAAAAAACAAATGCATATGTATAGAATAGATGGCACTTGGCTCAACAGTAGCAACTGTGATGGATCTAGTTGTCTTAGTGGACCACCACTTAAGTATGAGCCAGCAGTGTGCTGCAGCTGCCAAAAAAAACCCCAATTTTGTCCTGGACTGTATCAGCAGCAGGATAGTGTCAAGACAATGAGGAAAAATGATAGTATCTCTTTTACACCATACTTGGTGTTAAACCACACTTAGAATACTGAGTCTAGTTCTGGTCACTATGATAGAAGAAAGATGTTGAGACCCTGGAAAGTGTACAGAGAAGAGCAACAAAGATGATAAAATTGTATGAAACCCTTGTGGTTTTGGGGGCTTCTCGGAGCTCCCATATTGTGCCACTCTGGCGCGAGCTGCATTGGCTCCCGGTGGCCTTTCGGGTGCGATTCAAGGTGTTAGTTATCATCTTTAAAGCACTCCATGGCTTGGGACCTAGGTACTTACGGGACCGCCTACTGCCGCCATCGATCTCCCGTCGCCCAGTGCGCTCCCATAGGGCGGGTCTCCTCGGGGTGCCGCCAGCTGGATGGCTGGCGACCCCGAGGGTGCGGGCCTTCTCTATGGGGGCACCCTCCCTCTGGAACGAATTACCCCCGGAGATGAGGACCATCCCTGACCTTTTGGCCTTCCGGTGCGCATTGAAAACTTACCTATTTCATCAAGCCGGTCTGGCCTAGGGTTTTTATAGGGTCTTACATTGGTTTTTAATTGGTTTTAGTTTTATACCCTCGACTGAGTTTTACTTTTAGCCACTTTATTTAATCTTTTTAATTGTTTTTAAATATTGTATTCGTATTGTGTTTTTAATTTGGCTGTACACCACCCTGAGTCCCTGCAGGGAGAGGGGACGGTATATAAAACTAATAAAATAAATAAATAAATAAACCCCAAAAACTTTAACCTTAGACTGTCTACTATTGACCTCATCCCTTTCCTAAGAGGTCTGTAGGGGGCGTGCATAAGCGCACCAACGTGCCTACCATCCCTGTCCTATTGTTTCTATTATTGTTGTTGTTGTTGTTATTGTTTTTGTTTTATTTTTCTTATATGTATCCATTTCATGTATTCATAACTGTGATGACCCGTAGTGTCTCAAAAATAACACAAAAACTAAAACATGAATCAAGGTCTTGCAATGCCTTCAATTTAACTTCGCTGTTTTATTAGTCAGTTTAAATTCAAAAAGTAGATAATGAAGCAAAAGGAAACCAGAAACAAACGGTATTGATAAGAGTTCAAAGGCAAACCAAGATAATTAATCACACATTCCAGGAAGCTAACCAGGGAGAGTCCATGGGAAGTTCACCAACAAAGATAAAGCTCATCCAAACTCCTATACCGAGCTCACAGCTGCAACCCATGAGGAGAATCATGGCCTTCTGCTTCCGAGTTGACCACTTTTCCCTGATCCTCTCCTCTCTGCGTGCTCTAGGATAGATAGGGGATGGGACTGGGTCCTCCTCTGATTGCTCAGCCGACCTCTGCCCTTCCCCAGCCTCCTCCGCAACCTCTGGAACCACACTTCCACTTCCTGTTGGCTGTTCCTCCTCTTCCTCAGAGTCAGTCTCCACCAGGGGCATTACAATAACTATGTTTATACTTATACCTGTTATCTTATAATCGCTTGACTAAATAAATAAATAAATATAAAAATGTATGACAGACAGCTGAGGGAGCTAGGTAGATCTAGCCCAGTGATGGCTAACCTTTTTCACGCTGTGTGCCAAAAGTGTCCGCCTGCACTTGCTCATGTGCCTGCACCCATGATGCAATGCACACGCAACTCCCCTGCCCCTGTGCATGCACACACAACTCCCTGCATGCGCACTACATGCCTCTGCGCATGTGCATGTATCTCCCACACGCGTGCATCTCCCCCCGCACATGCACGGCAGATACCTGACAATCAGCTGTCTGGTGGGGCACGCGCATTCATGCGCAGTGGGGTCTTCCGGGTGACCTCTCACATGCCGGCAGAAGTGGTTTAACATGCCACTTCCGGGACGCATGCCATAGGTTCACCATCATGGGTCTAGCCTATCAAAGAGAAGGATTAGCTGGACATGATAACTGTCTTCCATAGCTGTCACAGAGAAGAGGGGATTCACTTATTCTATAATGCACCAGAGGGAAGAGCAAGAAGTAATGGGTGGGAGCTTGTTAAGGAGAAATTCAACTTAGAAGTAAGAAGAAATTTTCTGACAGTGTGAGACCAATTCATCAATGGAATAGCTTGCCTCCTGGGGTTGTGGTTGCTCTATCACTGTGGAATGGAACAAGTTGACAAGGCCAACTTGCTGTGGCCAAATCACCACTGCCAACTCACCGTGGCCAGCTCACCACAGCCAACTCACTGTGGGACAGTTCAACAATTTTAATTATTTAAAATCATTTAAAAAATATTTTTAATCTTTGTCCTTTCATTTTGTCCGTCTTTTGGCACCTTTTCTTTAATGATTCTATTCCACAATTTCTTCAATATTAATGTAACTTTTGCTCCATGGCAAGTTGTCCTGCAGCAAATTGGTCGTGGTGAATTGTCCTATGGTGAGTTGGCTGCTAGACCCCTATCACTGCAGGTTAAAAAGAAAAGAGAGACTGGCCAACAATTTGACTGGGATGGTATAACTGTCCTGCCTTGAGCAGGGGGTTGGATTAGAAGCCCTCTCCCTTTCAGCCCTATGAATCCATAGAATTCCATGGAATTAATTTTACATTAACATATAAATTTTCCTTTTCTTTCCTTTTCTTTTAGGTTTAGTTTTTTTAAAATCTGAATCAAAACTTTAATTTTTAAAACTAGACTGATTCATTTTGTGACTATTGTTTGTTATAGCTTCAGCACTAATTTTTTTAAAAGGAAAAAAAGAGACCAGAGAAAAGAAAAGAAAAACAGCTTATGCCAAATGATTTCCAAGATGTAGGCTCAAGCTAGGATCTCCTTTTTTGATAACACGATTCTTTAACTGCTGATGTTGGGATCACAGTGGACCTAGTATACCTTGACTTCTGTATTTCATCAAGTTGATGAGATGGCTCATTTTAATCCATTTCAATTCATATTTTTATGAATTAATAAATGATTACTTGATAATTTATGTATCCATGTATGTATTGATAAACCATTTCAATTCATGTAATTGTTTATTATCTAGCACACAGCTACAGCTATGGCATTGGTAGTCTCTTAACTGATGATTAACCTATTAGGCAGATGCAATAGCAAGAGAGGAAAACCACACCTTCTGATGGGCTGGCTATTAAAACAAAGCAAATTTATGGCATATACTTGAAAGGAGACTGGGAAGGCTGTAATTCTGCAGTCTATGTGGCAAGAACAAAGAATGCTTGTTCACAGAGAATATGCCAGTGTAAGTCTTGTAACAATTCTAGGTGGTTAGAGGACTGATAACAGTAACAAAGAGTTAAGACATCCTGCATAGTTCAGCTAAAAGTTAGGAACAGAGATGGCCTGGAGCAAACAGAATGTGTATTAGATCAGGGGTTGCCAACCTTTTGAACCTCAGGGACCATCAAACTCATAATTTTAGATCCCAGGGACCACTAACCAGTTCTGTGGGCATGGCCTAATTTGTGGGTGTGGCTTGGTGGTCATGTGACTGGCTGGGCATGGCTTGTATATAATATTATAAATATTTATATAAATATTGAATTTTTATAAAAAAGAGCAACTTTTACCCAAAATCAGGCAAAGCAGGCAGATTGAGTTGCTCACAGATCACAGATTCATTCAGAGATCTATCTATCTGCCATTGGCTAGCTCAGTCTGTCACATAAAATTTGCTTGCAAGCAAACTCATAAAATTTGCTAGCAAGCAAACTTAGAAAATTAACTCACAACACACCATGCATGTAAATATTGAGTTTTTTATTTAAAAAGAGCAATTTTTATCCAAAATCAGGCAAAGCAGGCAGGCATATTGAGTTGCTCACAGAATCATTCAGTGATCTATCTATCTGCCATCGGCTAGCTCAGTCTCTCAAATTTGCTTGCCGTGAGTCCGCACTGAATTTGCTTGCAAGCAAACCTTCAGTCCTAAGGGAGGTTCGGCTGTGCTGAGCCAAAGATCTAAAGACTAGCTAGAAAGCAAGAAATCTAACCATTTCCTGCTTCCTAGCTAATCTAAATCTCCTGGCACAGCAGAACACCTGATGGTCGGAAAAAGGAAAAATAAGCAACTTAGCAGGCAAGTTTACCGGGTAAGGAGTGAGTTGGCGGGGAGTTGTCATGTGGGTGACGCAGCCTTGTGTTTCTGCACAGCGTGGATTAATTGCTTTGTGAGGGTGCTCTGGGGTTGAGAGTTCTCCGCGGCCCACCAAAATTTTCTTGCAGCCCACCAGTTGGCAACCGCTGTATTAGATAACTCCTGCAGCATTCCTAAGCCAAGGCTTAGGAATAGGGATGGCTAGTAGAGACCAATAGAACAAATTGTTAGATCATTACTAAAATGTTTATTAGATGATATTTCTTATTATCCCGCCTTGTCCCGCCTTCTGTTTTATAAAGCTTTCTTAATCCTTTGTTCTTGGTCCTTGGCATTTTAACCGGGACTCCTTTTTCTTGGAGCACTCCAATTAAAAGGAAATTGAAACCTGCACCTCATGTCTGGTGTCCTTCATCGGCTTCAGGCAACAGGCTCAGACCCAAACTGGGGACAACAATCTTTCTTTTTATTTAGGAATGCTTGCTTGTTAAGATGATAGGTAACACCCTGGTACTGAGATGCCAAGGAATGTTCGTTATTGATAACGTAAAAGATTTAGTACACCTCCTAACCTTTAGCTGAACTATGTTACTATGGCTACTGAGAATGCATGCATGACATCGTTTTTTCATGAATGGTATATAGTGAAATGTACACCATTCAAAATTGTATAAATAAGGTTTATTCCAAAAAAGGTGGAATCTACTTCTGGGCAACTTTTTATTTGCAAATAAAAGTCTTAAACCTTTCCACCTTTTTAGAAAGATCTATTCTATTGGGCCCACAGGCCAGGTAAAGGATCTGATCTTTCTGAGGTGACAAAATTTCCCATGAGCTTTGCCCTCTCCCTTTTGGATCTGATGGTTGGCTTGGAGACCCAATGGAGGCGCTCCATGTTCGGAATGGCTGGTGGAGTGATAGAAAAGCCAATAGGGTCCTAGGCTGCATCACCAAAGAGCTAGAATCAAGATCACACAAAGTACCACTTTATAATGCCTTGGTAAGACCACACTTGAAATATTGCATCCAATTTTGGTCACCACGATATAAAAAAGATGTTGAGACTCTAGAAAGAGTGCAGAGAAGAGCAACAAAGATAATTAGGAGGCTAAAAGATAAGAAGAAAGGTTGCTGGAATTGGGTATGTCTAGTCTGAGGAAAAGGACTGGGAGTCTTCCAATATCTCAGGGGCTGCCACAAAGAAAAGGGAATCAAGCTATCCTCCAAAACACCTGAGGGCAGGACAAGAAGCAATGGGTGGAAACTAATCAAGGAGAGAAACAACCTAGAACTAAGGAGGAATTTCCTGACAGTGAGAACAATTAATCAGTGGAACAACTTGCCTCCAGAAGTTGTGAATGCTCCAACACAGGAAGTTTTAAGAATTTGTCTGAAATGTTATAGGGTCTCCTGACTGAGGAGAGAGCTAGACTAGAAGACCTCCAATACCTCTTCCAACTCCATTATTCTGTTATTTCACTACCATACTATTTGTACTTTTGGTGTACAGTTTTTGAGTCCTGTTATTTTAATTTTTCTATATTTATGAGCCTCCCAGAGTTGCTTTGGAAAGGGAGATCAATGTAACAAATAAGTATATAGACAAAACATGACCAGGATTACATTATGGATGTAGTGCTAGTTGGATTCTTATACCCCATGAACTTATGTTAATGGCTCCATTTTAAATCAAAAGCAAGTACCACTGGACTCTCCTTCAGGTTGTTTGACATATTTATACAGGAATGAACGAGAGCTAGAAACAGATTTAGCAAATCTGAAGAGGTCATTATCATGATTCAAGAGGACCGTGATGGTCCTGGCCCCATCCCTTCATCACACGCAGGCCCCTCATCTGAGTCCTTGCTCTCCGAGACCTCAGTTGTCCGTACCTGCTGCAGCGAACCACAACAGTTATTATCTTTCCAGCATCTCCATGATCATGTGATCAAAATTCAGATGCTTGGCAACTGGTTCTTATTTATGACCGTTGCTGTGTCCCAAGGTCATGTGATCTCCTTTTTGCTACCTTCTCGTAAGCAAAATCAATGGGGAAGCCAATATTTAATTAACAACTCTGTTACTAACTGATTATCAGCTGCAGTGATTCACTTAACAACTGTGGCGAGAAAGGTTGCAAAATGGGGCAACATTCACTTAACAAATGTCTCTTCTAGCCACAGAAGTTTTGGGCTCAATGATGTCATAAGTTGAGGACTACCTGTAGAGGCTCAGGATCAAAAGAAATCATTGTTCTTCTCCAGTCTACATTGGTCTGACTGTATCTTGAATACTGTGTCTCCTGGTACTTTCTGGTAGTGATTTTGATTTTTAGGAAAATCATTTGCTTCAAATCCTTTGGAGTAAGTTTGGCCCAGACCCTTCTGGCTAAAAAGCTACTTCATCTTGCCCTTCCCTCTTTCCATCCTAAATTATAGGCCTGCTCAATATTTCTGGGTTGGCCCCCTGGAAATCGGATTGAGCTCTGAGGTGCCCCCCCAAAACTTTTTGGACTACGCTATATGTCAGTTCTCCTGGCAAAGTTGGGGAAAGTGGGCATTGCGCGGTGCCAAAATCTCAGCAGAAGAAGAGATTGGACTGCCGTCTCCCGCTTGAGCGGGGATTGGGGGGTTGGACTAGATGACCTATAAGGTCCCTTCCAACTCTGATTATCTGTTATCTGTTACGAGGTGGCCCATCTCCTCCAAAGAGGAACGAACAATCGCCCTCTCGCCCACGCACCCCCCCTCCCCGACTTTCCCTGCCGCGACATCCAATCGCTCTCCCCGCCTCGGAATGTGGTTTTCGCTCACTTTCGTTTCTCCCTCGACTTTGCTTTGGTGCGTCTCCTCTGGCTCCAGTGCGGGAAGAGAGAGAGAGAGGGGGGCAGGCGAAGCGTTTCTGCTGGGCATTTTCGCCGATTTCTCCCCGATGCGTAAACAGATCCCCGACGTCTGCGGGCCCCTGTCCTCAAAGGCGAAACTGCAGGCTGACCCAAAGGACGCGACTTGTTACACAGGCATGAAATTTAGGATTGTATGCGCGGTCCTCTTCGCCCTCCCTTGCCTCTTATTCGTCGTTTTCCTGAGTTTATACCTGGCGTACCACTATTCGGAGCCGGCTCACCAATTGAAGGAATGCAAAGTGGAGTTGCAGAACCAAACTTCCCAGATGCGGGCCAGCCTCGGCTCCCTGAAGAAGCGCGTGGAAGAGACGGGGAGCGACCTGGAGAAGACGAGGGTCGAAAGAGATGGACTGCGAGCCGAACTGGCGGCCGCTAACCGGAGCCTGGAGAAAACCAGGGGGGACTGGGGCTCCTGTCAAGAACAGCTGGTAAAGCAATCTAATCGCCTTATTATCTTATTACGGTTATTATTATTATTCTTCATCGCGCAGCCAGCCAAGGACCTGGGATAGGCAAATCTGAATGTTTGATGGTGGGTGTTACAGATAACACCTCAGGATGGAAGCTGTTCCAAGTAGAGCTGTCTTCTGCAATTAATTGATGGCAAATTTGTCAATGCCTATGGTATTCAGGTGGTGCTCCTGTTGTTTTGGGATTGCACACAAGGCACCTATTACTATTGGTACTACCCCTATTACTATTGATACTATGCTTACTTGCCTTTGCCATAGTTGTTCTATTTCTGTTTGTAGGTCTTTGTATTTTGTTATCTTTTCCAATTCTTTCCCTTCTATACTGCTGTCTATTATTATTATTATTATTATTATTGGAAAATTCTAACATGATCCTATTAACAAACTTGGGATGTTGTACGTACTCTTTCCCCCCACCCCCCCATTAATCCATAGTTTAGTTTATTAAGTTTACCTTGGTTTGATTAATTTAAGAGCTTTTCCCAGGCAAGACTTGACTTGATTAATTTAGGAGCCTCCCCAGGAGTCCAGGCATTGCTGGGTGAGTCACAATACAACAAACAATAAAATAAAATATGAATAATTGAAAAAATATGAAATATATCATTTCATTATTTTTGTTGTCTTTTTAAAATTCCTGTCAACAGACTAATTGTCTGAAATGATTACAAACTAAAAGGTTGGATGGGTTATTCAACAACAGAAAAAACAAGAACAAGATGGCAGTCCAGCCAACACTGGATAGGTCAACACAAAAGTCCTATCTCTCTGTATTTGACACACACATAAACACCACACACATATATATATACACATACTCACTTAGGGCAGGCTAATAATGTGCATCTGCTGCCCCCCCCCCCCCCCCCAAAAAAAAAAAAATCCAAGAAAATTAAGTGTATGGAGGCTCACCAAATTTTAGTTGTTCTCTCTGATGGTTTTAAATAGCAATGGCTAGATTTCGCCTGTTGGCTGGGGCTTTAGTTGAAAACATTGGGATGGTTCCAGATTATTCTTGCTTAACTTCTAGGCTCCTGTCTTATGAGTTAATAAGCAGGCATAGTCAGGCCAAGGATCCATGCAAGGAAAACTGCAAAAGTCAAAACAGGAAAACTTGATGGATGTCTAGAACTGATTTATATCCTCCTGTCCCTCATTGATTTCCTATAGTATTTGCATTTTTCCCCATGATGTTTTAATCCTGTAGGGTACTGTGAATCTTTGGGGTGATGGTCTTATTAATTGAATAAACTTATTGTTATTTTTTATTATTACAGTACTTGATTTTTTAAAAAATGGCTGGCTTACCTTTTGGATTGGAATCATTTCAGGCAATTAGTCTGTTGGCAGGAATTAAAAAGACAACAAAAATAATGAAATGATATATCTCAGATTTTACTTAATAAAATTTCTGGCATATAAGTTTCCAATATTTACCCCCAGTTTCTCTCTTTTTCCAGTATATTTTAAGCACTTTTAATGGCTGCATTAATTTGCAAAAAAATAAAATAAAACAAATTGTAAGAACTAAATAAAAAGTGGAAATGGTTTTCATTTGACAAAAACAATAACATTTATTTATCTAATCAACGATTAACAACAAACAATGCTTATCTCCAGCTATCAGTTGTAAATTGTTGACTGTAGACTTAAATTGTAGGCTAAGTTAATAATCCAAGAAGCAACAGACAGGAAACTCTTGAGCACAAAACAGATCCTTCCAATCTGAGATTCTTTCAGTCTATTAGATGATAGGTTATTTTTCTGACATGAGGCCATGGAAATGATTGGGGAACCCTGCCAGATTGGCCATTCTGACTACAGAGGAGGTTTTCTGCTAGACAACTTTAAAGGTTAAAATGGATTGATAAAAATACATTTAAGGTAACAAAATCAACGTTATTTGTCCTAAGTGATTGTTTTTATAATGGTTTGATTTTTCCCCTCTTTCTCTTTCACTCTTGGTTTCCTGGTACACCATCAAGAACTCTCTTAAGATTCATGTAGGCTAGAAATGTTAGAAAATAAATGAGATAGATAGATAGATAGATAGATAGATAGATAGATAGATAGATAGATAGATAGATAGATAGATAGATAGATTCACGTAGGCTAGAAATGTTAGAAAATAAATGAGATAGATAGATAGATAGATAGATAGATAGATAGATAGATAGATAGATAGATAGATAGTAGATGATAGGCAGACAGGAAAGCAGGCAAGCAGACTGACAGACATACAGATTTCAAGCATAATTCCAAGAATGCAGCAGAGCAATTTTAAGTTTCTCAAAATGTTCTTGGTACAAACTTCAGTAGGTTTAAAACAATGATGAAATTAATTATAGTGAGTCATGGCAGGGAGAATAGGCATATGTGGAAGGGAAGGTCAAGTAAACAATCTCTGGGCCACTTGGTATGTGAAAAAATTCCCTTTTGTCTCCCCCCTCTCCCATCACACACACACAGACACACACAGACACACACACAGACACACACACAGACACACACACACACACACACACACACACAGAGTTTTCCTGAACAAATATTTCAAAAAAGTGCATGGGCCGGATGTGGGGTGCTTAGATCTGGCCTGTAGGGCCACCCTGGAAACAGTAAAGGACTGGCCCACGGTGCCTCTGCAAGTGAAAAAGTAATTCAGGAGACCAGGTGTGGTCCTCCTGAGCTCAGTTTTCACGGCAGAGTGCTTGGGCCGCCACAGGCACTCCCAACACATGACATCGAGCTGGCTACATACACCCTGGCCATGCCACGCAACCAGGGGTAGGATTCAAATTTTTTAACAACCGGTTCTGTGGGCATGGCTTAGTTGGTGGGCATGGCTTGGTGGTTATGTTATTGGCTGGGTGTGGCCAGCTCAACATCACTCACATCTAGGCACATCTCCTCGCCTGGCCTCTCATGACTGTGGGGATGCTGCAACAGTCGTAAGTGTGAAAAATGATCATAAGTCACTTTTTTCACTGCCATTGTAAGTTTGAATAGTCACTCCACACAAGCAAAGTACCAGCAAAAGGGGGGGGGACTCCAGAGACAAGTTCCTGAGACAGGAAGTCTAGTCCAAGAATGTAATAAGGGTTAACAGAGAGGCAGTATCTGTAAGCAACACCAGAATGTTTCCTTCCTGCCTTCCTTACAGGATTAGGCCAGTAATTTCTTCTAACAACCGGTTCTCCGAACTGCTCAGAATGTTAACAACCGGTTCTAGCAAATAGGTGAGAACTGGTAGAATCCCACCCCTGCCCCCAACCCCTCAAGGTCAAACATAACCCTGATGTGGCCCTCAATAAAATCGAGTTTGACACCCTGACTTAAACTATCTCAAAGGTGTTTTTCCAAAGGAAACTGGGCTTTCTTCGTTTTTTCCTTGAAGATGTCTTTTCCTTGAAGATGCCTTCAAGGAAAAACAAAAGCAAAGAACATGAGTTGCTTTTGGAAAAAGCACCATGGAGACAACCATGACCTGGATGACTGAGAATTTCTACAGACATCCAAAATACTTAAAAGTATTACCATTGTTCTATAAATGCTACTGAGCAGAAGGAGACACTATGCAACTGGTTTCCGTTGGTTGCATGGCTCTTGGTCAGTAAGATTTATAGCATCTATAAACCATAGAAACCCCTCTTTAAGAGGGAAGATCTTGAAGCTTCTAGTATGAATTCAAAAGTGCCGATACTCTTTTCTCTCTTGTTTCTTCAACTCCCAAATTTGCTCCTATAGGGAATACCTGCGGCTTGCGCGATTCTGACCTTCTGCTCTGACACATCACAGCACTATTAGACTTTATAGGACACTAGTCATGTCTTACAGAGAAGGTGCCACACACAACAATGTTGGAATTGACAGGTACCTTTCCTTTTGGTCTCCATCTAGAAAAGCGTGGAAAAAAATGCCACATCCCAAATGAAGGAAGCTGTCCAGCGAGAAATTGAGAAAAACAAAGTTGCTGAAGGTGAGGTGGACCAATGGGGACCAGGGTGGGTGATAATAAATTGAATTTAGGAAGAGAACTCATAAATAGTAGATTAAGACAATGGGGAAAGCTTTGTCCCTGTTTAGAACACGATTTGACTGCTCCCAAGTGAAATTTTCATCAGTACCTTGAGTCATACAAAATATTAGATTAGAGCCATGGTGGTGCAGTGGTTAGAATGTAGTATTACAGGCTAACTCTGCCCACTATCAGGAATTCAATTCTCACTGGCTCAAGGTTGACATAGCTTTCCATTCTTCGTGAGGACCCAGATTGTTGAGGGCAATATGCTAACTCTGTAAACTGTTTAGAGAGGGCTGTAAAGCACAGTATAAGTCTGAGTGCTATTGCTATTGCTATTCTGGAATTAATGTTATTTCCTGAATCAGCACTGTTGTTGGGGTCTTTATGAAGACAAAATTCATCAACACTCTTTTTTAGTCAATGGAAGGATATAGCTGCAAGATATCTTCCCTTACCTCATTAAAATCTGGTTTTAATTTTTAACATTCTGCAGGATTGTATACAATAACGTGGGAAGTATTAGAAGTAAAGAATGGGGGTTCAATTGGATAATGAGGGCTGCCATTATGCAGTTTCTGAGCCCCATTGCAGAATCCTCAATAAAGGGAAGGTGTTTAGATTTTAAATGTCTTAAGTACTATATTGATGAAACTGATTTACCACCAAAAGTTTGGGGAATTTATTCATTACCCTGTTAAATTTTTTGGAAAGTTCCCCCACTTTTGTGGGGAAGTAATTTAAAATTTAGTGACAGACTCCCAAGGACAATAGTGTGTCACCCTCTAGGCTGTCCAACTGGAGAGTTCTTTGCCTTTTTAAATTTTGGAAACTTTTAATTAGTGCCAATCCTAAAAAAGAAGGGATAACTAGGTAACCCCTGTGCATGTAGGGAAACTTTTAATGAGAAATTATCTTACAAAATCAATGAAAATATATCCAGATCTTGTTTTAAAAAGTGTTTATTGGAGGAAGGAAAATACAGGGGAAATGAGGGGGTTGCAACTAGTTAAGACAGGGCAATGTCCTAAATTATGGCAACTAGAGGCTCTATTTGGCGAATGCTAATAAAGAATAAAGCTGTGGAACAACCCTGTTTGGCAAGGATACCCACCAAGATGCACAACAAACCCGTAATAGGGTATAGAACAGTGGTGGCTAACCTTTTTGGGCTTCTGTGCTCTCCACGCCCCTTGCGCATATGCACACAATTCCCCCCTCCTGCTGCCTCCTTACCTGCACTGCACCTGCCAGCTGATTTTCAGCCTGTTCGAGGCATTTTTCACTCTGCCAGAGGCTTGAGGGAAGCCTCAGGCTTTGCAGGGCAAGAAATGGGCCCGTTTCATCACTTCCAGTATTTCCAAAAATACAGGAAGTGACAAAATGGGCCTATTTTTCGGCCTGCAAAGCCTGCAGAGGCTTCCCTCAAGCCTCTGGCAGGCCGAAAAAGGTCCAAAAATCATCTGGGAGACACGCGCATGTGCAGTGAGGTAAGTTTGTCTGGGGCTCGCGTACCTGCACAAATGGCTCTGCGTGCCACCACACCAACACAGGTATAGAACAATCCTCTTTGAAGAGATGGTGGGAATGCATGCAGAAGCAAAGCAGATTTTAATCAATTAGTGAGAGTCATAAGAGCCTTGTCAGACTAGATTTTCATAGACAAAATTATAATAAAACTATGACAAATGAAAAAAAAATTTTTTTTGAGAGGTCCCTTTGAACTGCAAAGCTGTATAGCTTGCTTAGTTTATGCCTACAAAAACACTCAGAAAACAGGAACAATTAACAAGGAAGGGACACAGACATCAGCCTATGAACATCTAAGCCCAGATACAGTAGTTAACTAGTTTCAATAGAAGTGAATATTTGTAATTCAGGGTTGATCTGTGGGGTCCTTAGTGCTCTCTTGAGCTTGGGTTGTTTTTTGTTTTTTTTTGAAGATGTTTAATTACCCAGCTTGGTAGCATCATTAGCATTGATAATATTACATTGATGATGTTACATAGTTGGGTAATGAAATGTCTGCAAGAAAACAACCAAGCTTAGAAGTCACCAAGGACGCCACAGTAACTAGTTTAGCTTAGCTGATGGTGTCCACTGTAATAGGAATTTTGTGTATGTGTGCAATTGCAACCTTCTCTTGTTTTCCCTTTATTTCCCTTTCTCCAAACAAACTCCTTTTTTGATCCCCAGTCTTATAGCATCTGTTTAAGGAGAAAGATTTTTCTTGGGCAATCAAAGTCAGAGCCCTACTTTGGTTGCCCTTTTGATCTATTTGACAAATCAGAAATGATCTAAGGGCTGAACCTATCTTTTTTATGGAACTGTAGCCTCATTTTTACCTGCTCTACCTTGATATTAATAACTTGGAGAGGCTCCGGTATCATTTGACTTTGGGGGCATCAAAACTGAATTGTATCTCTTCAGATCTCTAATCCCTGGGTCAATTTATCAGATGCTTAAGAGGCATTATGGTATCTTAGATGTGCTGTGTGAAAGTTTGGAGGGAAAGTGTTTAAGCCCAATCTTTCAATAATGTCAAGAAAACTCTAAGTCATGCTTGAATATAAAGGAAAGAAATTGCAGAGAATGAGGAAAGATACTGCTATATAAACTTAGTTTAAGAAGCAGAAGATAATTTGTGACTCTTGGTTCCTTTCTTTAGAGGAGATTAAACAGCTTAAGCAACAGCTCTCCAACTTACAACAGATGAAGGAGCAACAACAGTAAGCACACAAAATTACAATTCTACATATTCACCTTTAAGTTTTGAAGAATTTCCCTGCTGGGAATTCTCAAGTAGGCAACCAGGAGATTCCAGGAAATGTAGAACCAAGTAAGAGGGTGATGTTCCTGTCCTGGTTCTATTTTTAGCCTCAGGTATTCAGAGGTAGATTGCCTCCAGATGGGTAAATTTCTTTCTTAGCTACCATGGCTAACTTTCTTGAATAACCTATTAATCTATTATTTATTACAGTCTGCATAAATTGACAATCATAAATTGAAAGTTCACCAAGACCCTCTTGGAGGGTCCACAAAATCAAAATTATTTGCCAGATACTAAAAATATGTGCAAAATTGTAAAAACGGTGTCACTTTCTCATTATTATTTTGCATTATTAAAAATACATTTTCCTCATGAAAAATTATTTTATTTATGTTATTAGCTAATGGACTTTACATTGTTCTTTATACATGATTCGATAAGTAAATAGTACAGAAATACAGGCATTTAAATTTAATTGAGAAAATATGGATAACTGTAACCCATACAAACGAAAGCTCTTTTGGAGTCCTTCATAATTTTTAAGGGCGAAAAGGGGTCCTGAGTGCAAATGTTTAAAAAAAATATTCTTTTAGTTCTAATGTGACAATGTTCTCTTTCCGCAGAAAGGAGATTCAGCATCTAAAGGATCAGCTTATGAACCATAATCCTCTTGATCGCTCCAAGGGAGGCCTTCTCCTCGGGCCTCCTTTGGTCCTTCTCCCGCTTCTCCTTACTAGTCTCCTCCTCTAGTCCATTTGGATGCTGCCAAGTTTGGGTGGTGCGCAAGTGTCAACTCGCACCTTACTTCATCTACATAACCTCACTCCTTCTTCTGCATGTGGGTTTTGGAGACTTCTGAGCTGCACCCTGTTAGGACAGGAACCTGATTCGGATGCCAGTCTTGGACATTTATCTGCTGTGATGATAACTGAAATTTTGGCCACAGCAGTGGATTTGTTAGAGCTTGTATTACATTGCACTGTAACACAGAACTTGGCAAATAAAGTTCAATTTTGATTAACCTGTACCTGGTGAATGTCAAATTGGGACAACTGTCTTTGCTTTCTGATGTTTTGGTGGCTTTTCATGTTAATGTTCAGAAGGCCAAGATACTTTGATCATGCAGAAGGTCTCAGTTTCAACCTCTGCTAAAGCTAGTGTCATGCGTATGAGCAGAAATAATTAGAACAGACTTGAAATACTGAAACACGTAACTGGCTTTATTGAAGATACTGCAGTACCGGCACCCTTTAACCCATACCAAAGATAGTATGAGGCAAAGGAGACACCAATTACCAGAAAGACCATATATTTATACCCAAATATAATGATATAAACAATTACATACCACATGTTGTTTTTCAGTTACAAAGATACATAGAATCCCATAGGAAAGTTATGGATATTTCCACTGACCTCTTCTTACTTGACATTGGATTGTTACCAACATCCTCTTTCCCGGATCTATCTCCAGATGTCCGGTTATGCAATTATCAGAGGGCTATACTTTTGATTAATATGACTATATAATGTCAAATCGCCCTATACACATTCTAGAACCTCGTCCAAGGACACTTTCGCAATACAACATGTTTGTTTTACAAAAACATATTTCTCAACTTTTCTGTCCTTTTAAAAGGTCAGGCTACGAACACAAAATGGCTACAGTCTGGTTCTGTAGTTTCTCAAGTATAATATCCAAATTTACTTATAACATCTAGTCACGATGGGAAGGAAAGCAACACACACATAAATACATATAATACACATGCCTGAAAATGTGGAAGGTTGATACAAAGCTGGAGCCAATAGTATCGTTTTCCCCAAGACGAAGATTTAATTCCTTTTTGAAGAGGTTACGAGCTTCACTCCCTGTGGTCTCCTTTAGTTACCTTCCTTAGAGTTCCGAAGTAAAATATATTAAAAAATTAGCTATCCAGGAGCTTAATTGGAAATGATATTCTTTCCTCCTCTCTCTGATGATGGGAAAACAGATTAAGATCTTTTAAGATGTTTGAATGGTGTAAGAAATAGACCAAGTACAGGTTGTTATAGACTTACAACTATCCGTTTAGTGATCGTTCAAAGTTACAACAGCAATGAAAAAAGTGACTCATAACTTTTTCACACCAAGCACTGTTACAGGATCCCCATGGTCACGTGATCAAAATTAAGATGCTTGGCTCATAATTTATGACGTTTGCTATGTCCTGAGGTCATGTGATCCTGTCAACTCAAAAATATTCCCCTAGTCTTTTAGAGTTGTCAACAGAAAGGGAATAGGGGGAGTAATGCATACCTTAGATAATTGCTAGGCTGCTGAAGCTTCTGGCACGCAAGATTATTACTGGAGAGCATGATTGATTGCTCTTGGCTATGGATGTGTCCCATTGGAGAATATACATCCAGGGGGTGGAGGAAGACCAGGGTCAAGGGTGAGATGAATGATGTGTCTCAGTGTCGGCTTCACCCAAGAAACGCTGACATGTTCACTCCTAATAAACGATTTTTTAAAAACTCTTGAGAGATGCGGTTAGAGACTCATGATTCAAATGGGGGTGGATTGTCGGAGCCCCTTTTGCGATCTGACAAGCAAAGACAATGAAGAAGCCAGGTTCAATTAACAACCATGTTATAAATTTAATAACTACAGTGATTCACAACTGTGGCAAGAAAGATCATAAAATGGGGCAAAACTCACTTAGCAACTGTTTCACTTAGCAACAAATTTTGGCCTCAGTTGTGGTCATAAGGCGAGGGCTATCTGTAACAGATGTTTTGTTGCTTAGTTGGCTGAGGAATTCTGGGAGTTGAAGTCCATGCATCTTAAAGAGTTGCCAAGGTTGGGAAAACCTGATTTAAATGATACAAAATAAATTATGTATGGATGTAAGTGGAATCAAGGATGAGTTTGCAAGGATAGAAAAGAGAGTAGTTTTGATACAAAATAGTTTATTTATTTATTTTATTTGTCAATTGCTTACAAGATAATAGGTATAAGTAAAACATAGTTATAAATACATGGATACATATAAGAAAAATAAAATATAAAAGAAACAATAGGACAGGGACGGTAGGCACGTTGCTGCGCTTATGCACGCCCCCCTTATACAGACCTCTTAGGAAAGGGGTGAGGTCAATAGTAGACAGTCTAAGGTTAAAGTTTTTGAGGTTTGGAGAAGTTATAAATTGGAGCCTCTTTTTTCCTCATATTTCATGCTATTAATTTCTTTCACTTACTATTTCTACCCCTTTTCTGTGCTCTGCAGGGAATAAGGTGATGGTTACCTAGGTTTTTTAAATTTCATTGTCAAACATGTACACTTTAAAAGAGATTAACAAATATTTAGGAAAGCTGCAGAAATGTCTTTAAATCCTACTACCAGTTTGTTCTAAACATCACAAAAAGTGAAACCAACCTTATATATATATATGTATATGTATATGTATATGTATATGTATATGTATATGTATATGTATGTATATACACACACACACACATATATACATTTATACATTTTTTATATACTGCATATATACACACACACATTTTTATTTAACATACATAAGTGCTTAGTAAACTCTATTGTCTGGGTCAGTTTACTTGTACATAATAATAGTAACCAACTTTTGTTTTTTCAACCTACATAATCAATCTGATAATAAGAAACAATTCAAAGATCCGCAACAACCTGCTTTTAATAAAAGCTCTTTGTCGAGAGGTTGGAAACTGAGAAAAAAGGACACTTAATACCCATGGGCCTGGATAGCACAGTGCCAGGCTGATCTGGGTCTTTTTCCAGTGGTACATCATGAGTTTAGACTGGCTGGCCCTCAGCATGGAAAAGGGAACTAGGATCTCCCCTGGATGGAGTATGCGATGGGGTGTCTGTGGAGATTCTCAGTCATCTAAGTCATAGTTATCTTAAAAGGTGCTTTATTCAAAAGGCAACTGGACTGTTTATTCCTTGGTGAAGAAAATGTTTTGCTTCTCATCCAAGAAGCTTTATCAGTTGAGCTGGATGGTGGAGGGATGGAAGCAGGGATGGGCTTCAAAAATTTCAACAATGGGTTCTCTGCCTGGTTGCTGGGTGGGTGTGGCCATGGTGGGCGTGGCCTACTTGGCCTCCTACACCACAGCAGGGGCCCCATTTTCATCTTCCCCAGGCTCCAGACGCTTTCCTTGAGCCTCTGGGAGGGTGAAAACTGCCTCCCCCGGGCTCTGGAGACCTTCCAGAGGCTGGAAACAGATCCATTTCCAGACTTCTGGAACTTCCCAGAGGCCCGTTTTCTGCCTCTTTGTGGGCCCTGCACTTACCTCGCATCCAAAACGGGTGGCGTGGAGATTCCTGGGAGGGGCTGGGTGGGATTTGGCAGTTTGCCGAACCAGCCATAAGATTAGCAATGGGTCCTCCCGAACCTGGCCGAACCCATAGCAGCCCACCCCTGGATGGAAAGATAAGTTCTGAAAGGATGCTCTCTCTCCCATCTCTCTCTCTCTCTTTTTCACTCTCTCTCTCACACACACTCTATGTAAAGATTGCATTTCTTTGCAGTCATCTGGTCGTTATCACTCTCTCTGAGAGCTCTTGAGGTCGCTTGGAGATTTATCTGTGCCCCCAGGGTCACCTGAATCCGAAGTGCAATTAATTGTGGCATTGCAGGTTGAAAATAGATGGGGGTCTTATCCCTCCCTGTCTGCTGAGAGAGGGCTGCTCAATTCTAACAAAAATGGATTCTTTTACCCCTCTTTCAAACCAGTGGTCTTCTCTACCCAGAATGTGGCTCTCTTCCAAAGGATGGAGTGTTCATACTATCAAAGAGACTTAAGCATCAGCCCTTCAGGGACTCCGAAGAGAAGGCTTAGAGCTGACATTATAGCTGTCTTCCAGTACTTGGAAGGGCTGTCACAGATTGATTCATTATCCAAAGCAAGGATCTCCAACCTTGGCAACTTTAAGCCTGGAGGATTTCAACACCCAGAATTTCCCAGCTAGCAGCTAGCTGGGGAATTCTGAGAATTGAAGTCCTCCAGGCTTAAAGTTGCCAAGGTTGGAGACCCCTGCTCCAAAGCACCAAAGAGCAAGACAGATAATAGATGGAAGCTCATTGGAGGGAAATTAGCACTGATGCTGCAGCTGCTGCTGTAACTTTATGCATAGTTCTGTTCATGGGGAAACGCCTTTTGTGACTCAGGAAGGAGCAAAACAAACAGAAACAGAAATCAGAACAAAAACAGAAATTGTTCTGATGGTTTAAACATTCTGTTGACTTGTAAGTAGCCGGGAAAATCCATTGCCATATAACCACAGCAATCTCTCCCAGTGTAGCTTCTCCTCCTTCTCCATTTGGGGGCATCATTTTAGAAAACCGCTTTCTGATGGCTCTTTATTTTATTTTGTTTATTTATGATTGGGGATTGCAAGCTGAGAGATCACTTTCGTTTCTCCTGACTGCTGGCTCTGCTTCTTCAAAATCACAAGGACACACAGAAAGGGGAGGAGGGAAGAGGATGCGCTAAATTGGGCAACTTCAAAAACAGTGCATAAGGGGAAGCAGAATCTTTCTCTTAAAGGGGCAGCCAGAATTTCTGCGTCTCTCGGCTTTCAACCCCAACATGGATGGACTGCTAACATGCCGTCAGTGTTCCAAACACATGGAGAACCTAAAGGACCACACTTTCTGGGACTTCTATAGGCCATGTGTGAGAAAATGCTTTTCGATCATCCTTGTTACTGTCATCGTGCTTACATTATGGATCATTTACTGCACATGGGCCCCACCAGAGATAGGCAGGAATTGCCCTAAAGACCAAGCCAAGGGGCTTCACAACATCTCCCAACTGGAGGCAGAAAAAGTGGCTCTGGGGAAGCAATTGACCAAGATGGAAAAGGGGCTGCAGAAGCTCAGGAAGTTTATGAACCAGACTCAAGAAAAGACTTTGCAACTTTTGGAAAAGAAGCAAAAAGAAGTGGATGCCCTGATCAAGGAATCCATGGGTTTCAACCAATCCCTGGTACTAACCAGACAGTTTCTGGAGAAGGAAAAAGAGAAAACCCAAAGCTTGCAGAGTCAACTGATGATTGTTCAGGAGGACCTCCGAAAGATTCAGCAGCAGAGAGATTCCTGGCAGAAACAGCTGGTAAATTGGGGGTGGGGGGAGAGATTCATTGTAAAGTAAGATTAGAATAAACAAACGTAGGAAAAATAAGGAGGGGGGAAAGATATTCACTGTAAAGTAAGATTAGAATGAATAAGCATGGAGTATTTTTTGGACCTAGCACAGGGGTGTCAAACTCGATTTCATTGAGAGCCGCATCAGTTTGTGTTTCACCTTGGAGGGGGGAGACGTGGCCAGGGTGGGCACGGCCAGCATGATGTCACTTGTGTGGCGGGCAACTTTGGTGGCCTGCTAGTGAAAATGGGCTCCCAAGCTCCACTTTCGGCTGCAACGGTCTCCAGCAATCTTCTGCCAGTGAAAATGGAGCTCAGAGGGCTACACACAGCCCTCATGAGCTCCGTTTTTGCGGGCAGACACACCACGGGCTGGTCCTTCTCTATTTCCAGGGTGGCCCTGCAAGCCAGATCTAAGCATTCCTAGGCCGGATCTGGCTCCTGGGCCTTGAGTTTGACGCCCCTGAGTCCTAGCAGAATGGCTTAGTTTGTTCCAACCAGCTGGATTTAGCTGACTTTCTTCAGATGACTAAATAGGCAGGTGTGTTGCTCCTGCTAAGATTATGCCATGGCTTTCATGTTCTCTTCCAGAATCACCTGGCAGGTTCTTGCTGGAGCTCATATTATCATATTCTTGCTGGAGCTATATTAGGACCTACCTAGTGGCGATAAGGGCGGCGAGGCGTTCACACTTCTCCGCCCTTATTGCGTCTGCAGAAAATCGGTCTGCTGCCCTGTTTAGAGTGACCCGCTCCCTGCTTGAGCCGAGAGCGCGGGAGGACCTCTTGCAGGGTAAGGCAGAAGAGTTTTCCCGATTTCTGCATGATAAAATCGCCCAGATTCGGGATGGGCTGGACTCCAGTTGGGTGGTCCCGGGGGAGGTGTCCGGGGCAGGTCTTGAGACGGTTATCTGGGAAGAGTTCGATCCTGTGACCGCCGAGGGTGTGGACAGACTACTGGGGAGGCTGAATGCCACCACATGTTTATTGGACCCGTGCCCTTCCTGGTTGGTTTCTACCTCCAGAGAGGTGACACGAGGCTGGCTCCAGGGGATTGTCAACGCTTCGTTGAGGGAGGGGGCGCTTCCGACCGCCCTGAAAATGGCGGTGGTGCGGCCCCTCCTCAAGAAGCCTTCCCTGGACCCGGCTCTTTTGAATAACTATCGTCCTGTCTCCAACCTTCCCTTTGTGGCGAAGGTTGTTGAGAGTGTGGTGGCGCGTCAGCTCCCTCAGTATCTGGAGGAAGCATCCTATTTAGATCCGTTCCAATCGGGCTTCAGGCCCGGGCACAGTACCGAAACAGCATTGGTCGCGTTGGTAGATGATCTCTGGAGGGCCCGTGACAGAGGTTGTTCCTCTGTCCTGGTCCTGTTAGATCTGTCAGCGGCTTTTGATACTATCGACCATAGTATCCTATTGCGGCGGTTGGAGGGGTTGGGAATTGGGGGCACCGTCTTGCGGTGGTTCTCGTCCTTCCTCTCGGACCGCTCGCAATTGGTGTTGACGGGGGGGGAGAGGTCCACCCCTAGGCCCCTCATGTGTGGGGTGCCTCAGGGGTCGGTCCTCTCCCCTCTTCTATTCAACATTTATGTGAAGCCGCTGGGAGAGATCATCCGTGGTTTTGGGGTGAAATGCCATCTTTATGCTGATGACACTCAGCTTTACATCTCCACCCCAAGCCACCCCAACGATGCTGTGGAGGTTATGGCCCGTTGCCTGGAGGCTGTGCGGAACTGGATGGGCGAGAACAGGCTTCGACTCAACCCTTCCAAGACCGAGTGGCTGTGGTTTCTGGCGGCCCGATATAGTCAGCTGACTCCGTCACTGGCTATTGGGGATGAGATCTTGACCCCCACAGAAGGGGCCCGCAATCTTGGTGTCCTCCTGGATGTATGGCTGTCTTTGGAAGATCATATTACAGCCGTCTCCAGGGGGGCTTTTTATCAGGTTCGCCTGATACGCCAGATGCGGCCCTTTCTTGATCGGGACGCCTTACTCACAGTCACTCATGCCCTGGTCACCTCCCGTCTGGACTACTGTAATGCCCTCTACATGGGGCTCCCTGCGGGGAGCACCCGGAGGCTTCAACTGGTACAAAATGTGGCCGCGCGGGTGGTTACGGGGGCGTCGAGATACTCCCATGTGACGCCCCTCCTGCGCGAGCTGCATTGGTTGCCGGTGGCCTTCTGGGTTCGCTTTAAAGTACTGGTTTTAGTCTTTAAAGCGCTCCATGGCATCGGACCAGGATACTTACAAGACCGCATTCTGCCAGTAGTCTCCCATCGACCGGTGCGCTCCCACAGAGAGGGTCTCCTCCGGGTCCCGACGCCTTCTATGTGTCGTCTGGTGACCCCGAGGAATAGGGCCTTCTCTGTGGGGGCACCCGTCCTTTGGAATGGGATGCCCCCTGGATTACGAACGACCAGTGACCTGAGGGCCTTCAGACGTGACCTGAAGACCTGGCTCTTCGAGCAGGCCGGCCTGAGCTGACTAATGGGATTTTAAATGGGGTTTTTAGATTACTTGGGATGGGGTATGAAGTTTTATTGATTTTAATTGGGGTTTTTAGATTTGGGACAGTCTAGTATTTAATTCTCTTTTAAATAATTTATACTTTGTCTACTTGTATTTTAGTTGGCTGTTCACCGCCCTGAGTCCTTCGGGAGAAGGGCGGTATATAAAACTCAGAAATAAATAAATAAATAAATAAATATTGATATGCCCTGGGCTGCCCCCCCCCTCCATCGCTCTGTCCTGGCACTTTCTTGATGGTCTTGGGTGGTACTTTAAAATCTGCTTGTACAGGTGGTCTTCAACTTACACCCATTCGTTTAGTGACCGTTTAAAGTTACAACGGCCCTGAAAAAAGTGACTGATGAGTGTTTTTCACATGACTGTTGTAGCACCCCCCTACAGTCACATGATCAAACTTTGGACAAACTTGGCAACTGGCCTGGACTTGCGATGGTTGCAGTATCCCAGCGTCACCCGATCCCCTTTTGCGGCTTTCTGACAAGCAAGTCAGAAAGAAAGCCAAATTCACTTAACAGCCATGTTACTATGTACAACATCTGCAGTGATCTACTTAGCAAGTGAGGCAAGATGAGTTAGGAGCCATTGGAAGCCAGAGATGAAAACAGACCATGGAGCCATTACACGCCAGGAGACCATCTCATTGGTGTAATCATGAGTTTAACAAGAATATTTGCATACAACAGTGTCCTTCAACCTGGCTCCTTCTCTTCACTTTGACTTGTCAGTCCTTCAAGGTGATGGGGTTGCTTTCCCTCCATTTGCAGGTCTAATGCTCCCCTTTTCTTCTTATTTCACTTCCCCCTCTATTGCAGCACCTGCTTAATTTCCTGAATGTTTGGATTTCCATGGTTCTCCCCTTTATCTTATTTCGTAGAAGTAACTGAAATATACAGATGGGACAGAATGAAAACACGATCAACTCCAGATTCTTTTCCTCCCCACCCACCCAAACTTGGGTTCATCACTTGAATATCAACTTTTGTTTAAAGTAGTGATTGAAGTACTTCTAGTTGCCTCTTGTCAGCCCAGTTCCATATTTTTATAATCATTCATCGATATAGAATTCCTGATCCTTATAGCGACAAATGATTTTTTTTTTAGAATTGCTAATTTTTTGTCACTTGTCAAACATCCTCTTCCCTTTATGATGGCTCTCCTTTAATGTTTGAATTGTTTTGAATCCAGTTTAGTGTCCAGGTAAAAATAAGTCCTACAAATTAAATTTTTTTTACAAAGGGCCAGCTTGGAGAATGCAGGTTTGACTAGAGATCCCCAAATTATTGCAGCCTGTGAAAAGGTAGTGGGATTTAACATTTTTTTTTTACTACCGGTTCTGTGGGCGTGGCTTGGTGGCGTGGCTTGGTGGACATGGCAGGGAAATGATACTGCAAAATCTCCATTTCCTCCACACCCCACTAACCTGCTTTCCAGCTCCGTTCTCCTGTTCCAGGCAACCAAAGAAGATCCAGCCAATCAGCTGGGACTCAGGAGGCAGAGAAGAGATGGGGGCGGGGCCAGTCAGAGGTGGGATTTGCCAGTTCTCCGAACTACTCAAAATTTCCACTATGGTTCTCCAGAACTGGTCAGAATCTGCTGAATATCACCTCTGCTGTGAACCCATCTGGAAGTACAAGAAAGGGATTTGAATGCAGAAGACAAATGGATGTCTGAAAAAGAAGGCATGCATAAATGGCATTGTCCCCCCCTCCATTTCTCTCTTTAGAATCACCCTACAAAACTCTCTCCATGTATCTTTTCACATTTTTACATATGTACACACATCAATATTATTGTCTGCCAATACAGTCTGCCAGAATTGTATCACTGGATTTGATTCTTTTGACCAGCGGATTCTCCCAAAAGCTATAGAGAAGTTAAAGATATTGTTGTAATACAGGTAGTTCTTGACTTACAACCTTACCGGCTGAACCCAACATTTCTGTTCTTAAGTGAGACATTTGTTAAGTGAGTCCCCCCCCATTTTATGACCTTCCTTGCCACAATTGTTAAGTGAATCACTGCAGTTGATAACTTAGCAACATGGTTGTTAAGTGAATCTGGCTCTTCCCCATTGATTTTGCTTGTCAGATTGCAAAAGGGGATCAAATGACTTTGGGATCCAGCAACAGTCATAAGTATGAACCCAGTTGCCAAGCCTCTGAATCTTGATCCCATAATCGTGGGGCTGCTACAAAAGCCATAAGTGTGAAAAGTAGTCTTAAGTCACTTTTTTCAGTGCCATCTTAAGTTTGAACGGTCACTAAATGAACTGTTGTAAATTGAGGACTATCTGTACATGCACTGTTCCAAGTAATGCAAATTTTTGAAAGTGATGACTTGAGATTCTGTCCATTCTTATTGTGCCCAGATACTTTTCCAGATTTTTTGGCACAGCAACAGAAGTTGCAGTTGTTTTTATTTCTTCAAGGGTAAATAATAATAAATATTTTGGCTATTGGTCTGAATCAAGTGTAATTCAATCTCAGTAACTTTAAGAAGTGTGGGCTTTGACTCAAGGAATTCTGGGAGTTGAAGTCCATATGTCTTAGAGTTACTGAGGTTGAGAAATATTGCGTTGGAGATTACAGATTAACAGAGTTGGAAGGGACCTTGTAGGTCATCTAGTCCTACCCCCTGCCTACCCAAGCAGGAGACCTTACACCATTTCTGACAAATGGCAATCCAATCTCTTCTTGAAAGTCTCAAGTGATGGCGCTCCCACAACTTCCAAGGGCAACTTCTGTTCCATTGGTTGATTGCTCCCCCTGTCAGAAAATTTCTCTTTATTTCCAGGTTGAATCTCTCCTTGATCAGTTTCCATCCATTATTCCTTGTCTGACCTTCGGGTGCTTTGGAAAATAGCTTGACACTCCCCCCTCCACTCTGTGGCAGCCCCTCAAATATTGGAAGACTGCTATCATGTCTTCCCTGGTCCTTCTCTTCACTAAACTAGCCATGCCCTGTTCCTGTAGCGGTTCTTCATATGTTTGTTTTAGTCTCCAAAGGATAAAGTCCTCTTCATTAAATATTGTGGGTACAATCTATTGTACTTCGCTGATTCAGTGTGGGCTGGTAGATAGATTGATTTAAAACCATCCAATGAAAACCCAACCTATTCAGGGCAGTTTGTTCATTGGTGCATCTGAGTGAGGGCTTTCCCCATCTAAGTTTAGTTGTTAAGAGCAACATCCATTAAAAGGGACAGTTACAATCACAACCAGGCACACAACACACTAGATCACAGTTTTTCCCATTTCATCATGGTGTTGTTGTTTGGTTCAGATTAGAGCAATTATTTCTAAAGTTACCTCTTACACGTAAAGGTTAGTGGAGAGGTGGATGGTGCTACCCATAATTTCCAGATATTTTGATTCAACTCAGCTTGAATTTGATCCACCTAAATTTGACAGCAAACTGCTTTGCCAAATTTTGTGAGTAAATTGTTTGAAATCGGTCTCTGAATATCTGTTGAAGTTGAAGTTTATGAATGAATGAAAAACGTTTATTTATTGATTTTATTAAACTTATATACGGCCCTCTTTCCCTGACAGGACTCAGGGTGGTGTACAGCCAATTAAAAACACAACAACAATACAAAATTAAAAACAATTAAAATCAAATATGGTGGCTGAAAAATAAAAGCATATCAAGGGAATTAAAAAGATTAAAAACCAGATAAAACTAGATTAAAAACCCTAAGAGAACCCTAGGCCAAACCGGCTTGGCGGAATAGATGAGTTTTCACCGGAAGGTCAGGAGATCAGGGATGGTCCTCATCTCCGGGGGTAATTCGTTCCACAGGGAGGGTGCCCCCAACGAGAAGGCCCGCACCCTCGGGGTCGCCAGCTGTCTAGCCGGCGGCACCCCAAGGAGACCCACTCTATGGGAGCGTATTGGCTGGCTGATATATACAGAAGAATTTTCAGACTGTGTAAGATTTTTGGATGAACCTACATGAACTTCAGAATCTTGGAACTGATCTGTTTGTTGTATCTCTTTTGTTATTTTCCTTTGTTTTTAAATATAAACCACTCATTTGGAACATTAGAAAGAAAAAAAGCATTTGACAACTGTGGGACACAATAAATGCATAAAAGAATGATAGAAATAAGCATTGGAATGAACCAGAGGTGGTATTCAGCAGGTTCTGACAAGTTCTAGAGAACCGGTAGTGGAAATTTTGAGTAGTTCGGAATACCACTTCTAACTGGCTCCACCTCCATCTATTCTCTGCCACCCAAGTTCCAGCTGATTGGCTGGGTCTTCTTTTGCTATCCTGCAGAGGAGAATGGAGCTGGAAAGCAGGTTAGTAGGATGGGGTGGGAATGGAGATTTTACAGTAACTTTCCCCTGCCACACCCACCAAGCCACGCCCACCAAACCACGCCCATAGAACCATTAGTAAAAATGTTTGAATCCCACCACTGGAATGAACTTAAAAATCTATCCAGGCAGCTCAATAGGTGTATGCAATTCTGAGGTTCTGGGTGTCATGGCATTTATTTCCTAATTCTAGACATCTAACTGATTATCAGCTGATACATCTTATTTCTTCATGTTCTTTAGTAATGATACTCACTTTTGAATCACATGATCGTTCCATTTTGAATTGGTTTTCTTTCCCCCATTAGAAAACATTGGAAGAACAACTCAAGCCTACAAATAATGAAACTAAAGAATACAAAGGTAAGTGATGACCATGTGGCTGACCTAATACAGGACTTTCTCCACTTCCAGGTGAAACAACTTTCCACTCACCCCTGAGTTGACAAAAAACTGAATAGAATTACTATAAGTCAGGAGTGTTAAACTCAAGGCCTTAGATCTGGCCCATGGGACTGCCCTGGAAACAGCAAAGGACTGGCCCTTGGTGCCTTGGTCATCGAAAACAGAGCTTGGGAGGGCTGTGTGCAGCCCTCCTGGGCTCTGTTTTTGGCTACAATGTCCTCCTGCAATCCCCCTGTCAGTGAAAATGGAGTGTGAGAGGGCTGCGCACAGCCCTCCCAGGCTCTGTTTTCGCTGGCAGAGGGCTGCAGGAGGCCCAAGCAGCCAAAAACGGAGTGTCATGCCCCTGTCAGAATCTGATTCGGAGGGGGAGGCCGAGCAGCTGACAGGGAGTGGGAGTTAGGCTCTGTTGGCTGTGGAAGAAACTGGGGAAGGGCACAGTCTGGCTGGGCAAAGCAGAGAAGAGGTAGAGCAAGGCAGAGGGAATTCAGAGGAAAACCCAGGCTCACCCCCTCTTCATCCTAGGGCACGCAGGTAGGAATGGAGAAGGGAGCAACGTGAGTTGGGTGGCTTATGGGGAAGGAAAGGGCCCTGATTCCCTTCATTAGCTGCAGCTGGGAACATAGTGTTTAAAAAGGGAAGTTATACACAGCAAGTTGTTGGAAGCAAATCATGAATTATCTGGTATCATGGAGGCTTATCTGGGAGCTTGGCTGTTCTTTTAAGGCTGCAATTCCTTCTCCTTATTTATTTACTTATTTGATTTATTTATTTGGTTTGTCAATTGCTTACAAGATAATAGGTATAAGTAAAAACATAGTTATGAATACATGGATACATATAAGAAAAATAATTCTCCTGCCCTGTCAAGTTAATTACTGCAGTGTAGTTTATTAGAATTTTTAGTTACAGTTTGTATGTACTTTGTTTTTGGACTGAATTTTCTCCACTTAAAGGCTGTTCCTGAGAGAGTTTAGATAACCTGGACATTGGAGACAAAGTTGGAGATAATTAAAGGGACTCTTCTGACAACTGTGTGGCCTTTGTGCCACGTCCCAAGTCATCGCACAGAATCTGGGAGAGCCACGCACAGGCTGCAGGATGTCAAGCTGGCCATGCCCACCCCAGCCACGCCCACCCTGCCCCCTGAGGGCAAACACAAGCCTGATGCGACCATCGGTGAAATCAAGTGTGACACCCCTGTTATAAGTAATAGTTAATGCAATATTTCTCAACCTTCGCAACTTTAAAATGTGTGAATTTCACCAGACAATGAGAACCATCCGCAGTTTACAACTGCAATATGAGATGGCCATGGATTGCTGGTCAGTTTTGGCAAGTGGCCGAATTTGCTAATCCTGCTTTACTGCCCACAGCAAAGCAAGCAAATATAGGTTTGTTTGGCTGTAGACCTCCTGTAGGCCTGCTCTACACCCACGTAGCATGCATTGAATTTCATGTCAAAACTTGGCAGTTTAGGAATAGCAATAGCACTTAGACTTTGATTGATTGGAAAGATGGTTTATTGATGAAGCAGAACCACATAGGTTCTGGGCAACTGACCACCTGGAGCTGAGAGTGGTGGGGTGTTATACCTTCTCTTAGGCTTTGCACTTGAGCTTCTTGTTCCTGTGCAAAAACATGTATTCTATTGGCTGTTGTATAGGGCCATGTAGGGGTTACGTAGGGGTCATAACTGGCTCTATAGCAGTGGTGGGATTCAACATTTTTTTACTACCAGTTCTGTGGGCGTGACTTGGTGGGCGTGGTGTGGCTTGGTGGGTGTGGTTTGGTGGGTTTGGCAGGGGAAGGATACTGTGAAATCTCCATTCCTTCCCCACTCTGGGGGGAAGGTTATCGCCAGGGGTGGGATTCTAATGGTTTGCATCAGTTCTATAGAACCAATTGTTAACATTCCCATTAGTTTGGAGAACTGGTAAAATGGACCCCTGGCTAGTCCCGCCCCTCTCCGCCCGCTCCTCCACTCCAGGAACTATTTTTATTATTGTGTATGCATGACACTTGCGCAAGTGTACAACAATCCTTGCCTTATTCTCCCCTGCCTGCCCCTCCCTTCCCAGCCCAGTCATTCATTATTGCGCATGCATGCATGCAATGTCAACAACAATCGGGGATGGCATTCTCCCTTGCTGCTAGCCACGCTCCGCAGTTCCGGGCCCAGTTGCCATTATTACGCATGCACAACAATAGCTTCCACGTGAGCAATGTGGTTCCAGATTACAACATTTATACATAGTCATACTTACATTTCCATCTATCTTGTATAATATGACCTTATATCATTATCCATTCCACTTATCTTTAAATAAATTTCTATTTCATATTTCAATTCATTAATTCAATATTAATATCATTTCTTCCACACATATATTTTCAATTCTTTATTCCCTGATATTTCCATTTTCAGCTTACCACCTATTTTATTTTACATTATACATCATTGTCAGCCTTAATTTTCTCTAGGCCGATATATAATAAACTATCTAAAAAGAGTAAAAATAGAATAAAACTAATGTATTTAGCATCCACATGATATATCCCCTCAATCTATGTAATTTAATAATTTTCCATTCCCCTACTTCAATCATAATGAAAAACTCTCATTATACAGGTGAAACTTGAAAAATTAGAAAATTGTGGAAAAGTTCATTTATTTCAGTAATGCGACTTAAAAGGTGAAACTAATATATGAGATAGACTAATTACCTGCAAAGCAAGATAGTTCAAGCTATGATTTGTCATAATTGTGATGATTATGGCTTACAACTGATGAAAACCCCAAATCCACAATCTCAGAAAATTAGAATATTATGAAAATATTATACATCATTCAATATTCTAGGCTCAAAGTGATCCACTCTAATCAGCTAATTAAGCCATAACACCTGCAAAGGGTTCCTGAGCCCTTAAATGGTCTCTCAGTCTGGTTCAATAGGAATCACAATCATGGGAAAGACTGCTGACCTGACAGTTGTGCAGAAAACCATCATTGAAACCCTCTATAAGGAGGGAAAGCCTCAAAAGGTAATTGCAAAAGAAGTTGGATGTTCCCAAAGTGCTGTATCAAAGCACATTAATAGAAAGGGAAATGGAAGGGAAAAGTGTGGAAGAAAGAAGTGCATAAGCAGCAGGGATGACTGCAGCCTGGAGAGGATTATCAGGAAAAGGCCATTCAAAAGTGTTGGGGACTTTCACAAGGAGTGGACTGAGGCTGGAGTCAGTGCATCAAGAGTCACACACAGACGGATCCTGGACATGGGCTTCAAATGTCGTATTCTGTGGGATTAATTGTTCTAATTAATGATGCTCAATGTACGCGCAACCTGACCTTGGCTGCTGGAGCAGGGAGTTTGCTTCATGTAGAGCCAGGAATGTGGTCTTATCTGGAACAAAGAAGTAACGGAATGAACTGATTTTAATGAACTGACTTTGTGTTATTATTGCTTGGCTGAGAATCGTGTAACCTTGCTTTTTCTAAATAAAAGAGTGCTTTGGACTTCGGTTCGGGGCATTTCATCTCGAGGAAAACCCTGTTTCCATGTCTCATGATTTGCCGGGTTAACCATTTAATTGCCTCAGTATTCCTCTTGTCAAGCCATTCCTGAACAACAAACAATGTCAGAAGCGTCTTACCTGGACTAAAGAAAAACAGACCTGGTCTGTTGCTCAGTGGTCCAAAGTCTTCTTTTATGATGAGAGCAACTATTGAATCTCATTTGGCAACCAAGGACCCAGAGTTTGGAGGAAGAATGGAGAGGCACACACTGCAAGATGCTTGAAGTCCAGTGTGAAGTTTCCATAGTCTGTGTTGATTTGGGGAGCCATGTCATCTGCTGGTGTTAGTCCACTGTGTTTCATTAAGTCCAGGGTCAACACAGCTGTCTACCAGGAGATTTTGGAACACTTCATGCTTCCTTCCGCAGATGAGCTTTATGGGGATGCTGATTTCATTTTCCAGCAGGACTTGGCACCTGTCCATACTGCCAAAAGCACCAAAACCTGGTTCAATGACCGTGTGATTACTGTGCTTGATTGGCCAGCAAACTCGCCTGACCTGAACCCCATTGAGAATCTATGGGGCATTACCAAGAGAAAGATGAGAGACATGAGACCAAACAATGCAGAAGAGCTGAAAGCCACTATTTTATGGTGTATTTTTAGTAGGCTGTACACCGCCCCGAGTCCCTTTTTGGGAGAGGGAGCGGTATAAAAGTTTAATTAATAATAATAATAATAATATTGAAGCATCCTGGTCTTCCATAACACCTCAGCAGTGTCACAGGCTGATAGCTTCCATGCCACGCCACATTGAGGCAGTAATTGCTACAAAAGGGGCCCAAACCAAATACTGAGTACATATGCATACTTATACTTTTCAGAGGTCGGATATTGTTCTATGTATAATCATTGTTTTATTGATTGCATGTAGTATTCTAATTTTCTGAGGTTGTGGACTTGGGTTTTCATGAGCTGTAAGCCATAATCATCTCAATTATGACAAATCACAGCTTGAACTATCTTGTTTTGCATGTAATGAGTCTATCTCATATATTAGTTTCACCTTTTAAGTTGCATTACTGAAATAAATGAACTTTTGCACAATATTCTAATTTTTTGAGTTTCACCTGTATATTTCTATTATCCATTGAGTAATCAACTGTATATTTTAGAACTTTTATGTGTACAAACAAACAAAAAATTAATAACATTAGTAACTTCTTAATATCCCTCACTTTATCTTCACTTATCTTATATATAATTATATAATAATCATGTTTTTTCTTTCTTTCCAAATTTTTTCTATATATTTTAATAAGTTTTCATTCCCCTGTTTTGGTTTATCAAAAGTACTCTCATTACAAATACTTTATATTCCCTTATGATCCCTTCTAGTATATCATATTTTCTATTTTCAAATATCCTTTATATAACCAATTACATTTTCTATGTCATATGTCCCAACAAAGAAAAAAAAAAAAGAAAATTAAGTTTCCCTTTTAGTTTCCATAGCTTATAATTCACATTTTGACTTTCCCCAAATTTATCATATTCTCTGTTTTTCTAATATCATTTAAATAGTCAATTACATATTTTAGGATGTGTATATACAGAAAAGATACAGAATATACTGATTCATAACAGTAAAATCCGTATACAATTATATATATAATTATATAATCTTGAAATATTTCCCAGCAAGTTTTGAGCTTCAAATTTCCCCAATCTATATTTCTAGTAAAAAGAAAAGAAAAATGCCAATATATATTCCTATGTGGTATCCCCCTTATATTATCCCTACCCCTTATCTCTAAATCTCTTGTCCTTATCATTTCTTTTAATTTTAGCCAGGTTTTCCTTTTCTAGGTTTCGACAGTCTTTCTTGTTTTTTCCTTCCAATATTATTTTTATTTCCCTCTGCCTATCAGCCATGTTTTCCCCCTGCCCTTCTCTGTTCTCTTTTTTTGAGTTTCTTCTTGTAGAATTCCTCTTCTGCTGCTTAGTCTTTTTGCTAACCTTGACGCAATCTTGAATAGCTGTTGAGTACTAGCAGAGCCTAATACTGAACGTAATTCATATATTCCAGTTTTTTAAACTGAGGAATAAATTTCAGAAAAAGAATTGAGTATTGCTCTGTGAATGTGCCTATCAATTCCATTCTTAATCTAATTTCTTAGATGATTTTGTACTATTTTTTGTATATATATCTGCATAAGGCTGTGAAAAGCTTCAGTACATTTTTAAGTTGCAGTCTAAAAAGGTTAGGTGACCAAACATGGCTTCCCCTGGCTTCTCTCTCTCTCTCTGCTATAGAGAGAGCATTCCATTAGGGACTCTTGGTCCAGGTAAGTAGTCTTGGCTAGGAAAGATTTTTTTGCCACTACTGGCACAATATAACAAACTACTTTGGTTTGTTAATAGCTTATAATTTGGGGGGGACTCATTTAACAAATGTCTCACTTAAGAACAAAAATGTTGGGTTCAGCCGGTAAGGTCGTAAGTCAAGAACTACCTGTATTACAACAATATCTTTAACTTCCCTATAGCTTTTGGGAGAATCCGCTGGTCAAAAGGGGTTCAGATGGGTCTTTTGATGGTGTACCTGGCTCCCTGCCACGTCTCATCGGCCCTGCCCGGACTCCTCGAGGTGATAGCCGGGCTGGCGGATTGAGACCCCCAGGCTTTTGGTCATGGGGGATTTCAACCTGCCATCGTCCGGTGAAACCTCGGGGTTGGTTCGGGAGTTCTTGGCTTCCATGACGGCCATGGACCTGACCCAGTTAGTTTCTGCCCCCACTCACATTGGAGGACACATGCTGGACCTGATTTTTGTCTCTGGGCAGTGGTTGAATGACTGTAATTTTGGGGAGTTAGTCATCACACCCTTGTGATGGACAGATCATTCCCTCCTTAGGTTGGACTTCTGTTCCGCCACCCCCCACCGCAGGGAGGCAGAACCACTTAGATTGTTCCGCCCCAGGCGCCTGATGGACCCGGAACGGTTCCAGAGGGAGCTTGGGCCATTTCCTCAGTCTCTGGCTCACAGCTCGTCTGGAGACCTGGTGGCCACCTAGGATGGGTTGGCCTCCGGGGCTCTAGATCGAGTTGCGCCTCTGTGACCTCTGACCCGGCACAGATCCCATTTGGCTCCGTGGTATACGGAGGAGCTACGGGAGATGAAGTGCCGGAAAAGACGTCTAGAGAGCATTTGGAGGGCGAGCCGTTCTGAGTCTGACCGAACACAGGTGAGATCTCACATTAAGACTTACCTTGTGGCGATAGGGGCGGCGAAATCTTCGTATTTCTCCGCCCTTATTGCGTTAGCAGAAAATCGGCCTGCCGCCCTGTTTAGAGTGACCCGCTCTCTACTCGAATCGAGAGCGCGGGATGACCTCTTGCAGGGCAGGGCAGAGGAGTTTTCCCGATTCCTGCACGACAAAATCGCTCAGATTCGGGAGGGGCTGGACTCCAATTGGATGGTCCCGGGGGAGGTGTCCGGGGCAGGTCTTGTGAATGTTATCTGGGGGGAGTTTGACCCTGTGACCGCTGAGGGCATGGACAGATTGCTGGGGGGTCTGAATGCCATCACCTGTTTATTGGACCCGTGCCCTTCCTGGCTGGTTTCGGCCGCCAGGGAGGTGACACAAGGCTGGCTCCAGGGGATTATCAACGCTTCTTTGAGAGAGGGGTCGCTCCCTACCGCCTTGAAGATCGCGGTGGTGCGGCCCCTCCTCAAGAAGCCTTCCCTGGACCCAGCTGTTTTAAACAACTATCGTCCAGTCTCCAACCTTCCCTTTATGGCGAAGGTTGTTGAGAGTGTGGTGGCACGTCAGCTCCCTCAGTATCTGGAGGAAACGACTTACCTCGATTCATTCTAATCGGGTTTCAGGCCTGGGCATAGTACTGAAACAGCATTGGTCGCGTTGGTTGATGATCTCTGGAGGGCCCGTGACAGAGGGTTCTCCTCTGTCCTGGTCCTATTAGATCTCTCGGCGGCTTTTGATACTATCGACCATAGTATCCTATTGCGGCGGTTGGAGGGGTTGGGGATTGGGGGAACTGTCCTTCGTTGGTTCTCCTCCTTCCTCTCCGACCGTTCGCATTTTGTGTTGGCGGGAGGGGAGAGGTCCACCTCTAGGCCCCTGGTTTGTGGGGTGCCTCAGGGGTCGGTCCTCTCCCCTCTCTTGTTCAACATTTATATGAAGCCGCTGGGCGAGATCATCCGTGGTTTTGGAGTGCGGTGTCATCTGTATGCAGATGACACCCAATTGTACATCTCCACTCCAGACCACCCCAACGATGCTGTGGGGCCTATGTCCCGGTGCCTGGAGGCCGTGTGGGACTGGATGGGCGGGAACGGGCTCTGGCTCAACCCATCCAAGACCGAGTGGCTGTGGTTCCCGGCGCCCCGATATAGCCAGCTGACACCTTCGCTGGCTATCGAGGGGGAAATTTTGCCCGCCACAGAGAGGGCTCGCAATCTGGGCGTCCTTCTGGATGTACGGCTGTCGCTTGAACATCATATTGCGGCCGTCTCCAGGGGGGCGTTTTATCAGATCCGTCGGATCTACCGGTTGTGGCCTTTTCTGGATCGGGACGCCCTGCGCACGGTCACTCAGGCCCTTGTCACCTCTCGCCTGGACTATTGTAATGCTCTCTACATGGGGCTCCCTGCGGGGAGCACCCGGAGACTCCAACTGGTGCAAAATGCAGCCGCGCGGGTGATCATGGGGGCGTCACGTAGCTCCCATGTGACGCCTCTCCTGCGCGAGCAGCATTGGCTGCCGGTGGCTCTCCGGGTTCGCTTTAAGGTTCTAGTTCTGACTTTTAGAGCGACCCATGGCATTGGGCCGGATTATCTGCAGGACCGCATTCTGCCGGTGATCTCCAGCAGGCCGGTGTGTTCTCACAGGGAGGGCCTTCTCCGGGTGCCGTCGGCCGCCATGTGTCGTCTGGCGGCCCCAAGGAGTAGGGCCTTCTCTGTGGGGGCCCCTGCCCTCTGGAATACTCTGCCACCTGAACTACGCACCAGCACGGACCTGAGGGCCTTCAGGCGCGCGTTGAAGACCTGGCTCTTTGAGCAGGCTGGCCTGGGCTGAGGTAGTCTTTTAAATTGTCTCCTAAATTTTTGGTTTTTAATTGGGTTTTAAAGTTGGGGGGTGGGTCTTATTAAATACAATCAGCCATTATTTAATGACTTTTTAATTTTTGTATTGTTTTTGGGGATTGGATTTGGCTGTAAACCGCCCTGAGTCCCTAGGGAGAAGGGCGGTATAGAAATCCTAAAAATAAATAAATAAATAAAATAAATAAATAAAACCCCTGTGCATGTAGGGAAACTTTTCATGAGAAATTATCTTACAAAATCACTGAAAACATATCCAGATTTTTTTTTAAAAGTGTTTATTGGAGAACAGAAAATACAGGGGAAATGAGGGGGTTGCAACTAGTTAAGACAGGGCAATGTCCTAAATTATGGAAACTAGAGGCTCTATTTTATTTATTTATTTTTAATTATTTATTTATTTATTGTCAATTGCTTACAAGATAATAGGTATAAGTAAAAACAGAGTTATGAATACATGGATACATATAAGAAAAATTAAAAAAATAAAAGAAACAATAGGACAGGACTAATGCTAATAGAGAATAAAGCTGTGCAACAATACCCACCAAGATGCACAACAAATCCATAACAGGGTATAGAACAATCCTCTTGGAAGAGATGGTGGGAATGCATGCAGAAGTAAAGCAGATTTTAATCAATTAGTGAGAGTCATAAGAGCCTTGTCAGACTAGATTTTCATAGATAAATGAAAAAAAAAAGAATTTTTGAGAGGTCCCTTTGAACTGCAAGGCTGTGTAGCTCAGCTTATGCCTACAAAAACACTTAGAAAAACAGATACAATTAAGAAGGAAGGGTCAATGAACATCTACGCCCAGAGTTCAAACCATCTCTCTCTCTCCTATGATCTCTCAGTGAAACATAAGAGCTTAATCAAGGAGGTACTGTAGTTAACTAGTTTCAATAGAAGTGAATATTTGTAATTCAGGGTTGATCTGTGGGGTCCTTGGTGCTCTCTGAGCTTGGTTGTTTTTTTGAAGATGTTTAATTACCCAGCTAGGTAATATCATTAGCACTGATGGTGTTACATAGTTGGGTAATGAAACGTCTGCAAGAAAACAGCCAAGCTTAGAGGTTACCAAGGACGCCACAGTAACTAGTTTAGCTTAGCTGATGGTGTCCACTGTAATAGGAATTTTATGTATGTGTGCAATTGCAACCTTCTCTTGTTTTCCCTTTATTTCCCTTTCTCCAAACAAACTCCTTTTTTGATCCCCAGTCTTATAGCATCTGTTTAAGGAGAAAGACTTTTCTTGGACAATCAAAGTCAGAGCCCTACTTTGGTTGCCCTTTTGATCTATTTGACAAATCAGAAATGATCTAAGGGCTGAACCTATCTTTTTTATGGAACTGTAGCCTCATTTTTACCTGCTCTACGTTGATATTAATAACTTGGAGAGGCTCCGGTATCATTTGACTTTGGGGGCATCAAAACTGAATTGTATCTCTTCAGATCTCTAATCCCTGAGTCAATTTATCACATGCTTAAGAGGCATTATGGTATCTTAGATGTGCTGTGTGAAAGTTTGGAGGGAAAGCGTTTAAGCCCAATCTTTCAATAATGTCAAGAAAACTCATATTCAAGTCATGCTTGAATATAAAGGAAAGAAGTTGCAGAGAGTGAGGAAAGATACTGCAATATTATCTTAGTTTAAGAAGCAGAAGATAATTTGTGACTCTTGGTTCCTTTCTTTAGAGGAGATTAAACAGCTTAAGCAACAACTCTTCAAGTTACAACAGACGAAGGAGCAACAACAGTAAGAACACAAAATTACTATTCTATTCTATATATTCACCTTTAAGTTTTGAAGAATTTCCTTGCTGGGAATTCTCAAGTAGGCAACCAGGAGATTCCAGGAAATGTAGAACCAGGTAAGAGGGTGATGTTCGTGTCCTGGTTCTATTTTTAGCCTCAGGTATTCAGAGGTAGATTGCCTCCAGATGGGTAAATTTCTTTCTTAACTACTATGGCTAACTTTCTTGCATAACCTGTTAATCTATTATTTACTACAGTCTGCATAAATTGACAATCATAAATTGAAAGTTCACCAAGACCCTCTTGGAGGGTCCACAAAATCAAAATTATTTGCCAGACACTGAAAATATTTGCAAAATTGTAAAACAGTGTCACTTTCTCATTATTATTTTGCAATATTAAAAATAAATTTTTCTTAAGGATTGGTTGGGAGGTTGTACCAATGTGGATGGGAGCTTTCACCATGTGGCATCTATTCTCCAATCCAGATGCTGTATCTATGTTGCCTTTGTCTTCTTGTAAAAACCCTATAAATGTAATAAACACTGCCCAGGCAGTCAGACATCTTGGCACCCTGCACAATGACTGGTCTTTGATCACCACAAACATGATTGATTGCTCTTGGCTATGGATGTGTCCCATTGGAGAATATACATCCAGGGGGTGAAGGAAGACCAGGGTTAAGGGTGAGATTGAGGGAAATCATTTGTCAAAGAGTCCTGTTATCACAGGCAACTATGTGCTCCAATCAATAGACTCTAATGAACCCTTTGAGGAGTGCTTATGGCAGGGGTCTTCAAATTTGTCAGCTTTAAGATTTGTGGACTTCAACTCCCAGAATTCCTCCTCCAGTCATCTTAGTTCAGGAATTCTGGGAGCTGAAGTCCTTAAGCCTTAAAGCTGTCAAGTTTGAAGACCCTTGGTTTATGGGATTGGAACAAAAGAGTCAAGAGGGTCAGTTCAATGACATATTCATTGCCTTGTCTCTGAACCCTTCCTTTTTCTTCTAGAGAGATGCATCATCACAGAATCATGGAGTTACAGGATCAAATTAGACGCCAGCAGAAAAAGTGTTCCATTGAAAATATCTTAGACTATGGAACTATCACGGCTTGGGCATTAGGGATTTTTGGGATTTTTCTCCTTTTCATCTGCTGTGTCACATGTTGCAGGCAAGCGTGCATTACCATTCAAGAAACCCTGAGATAAACTGTGGACACGGCTGCAGCTTAAAAACAAAGTGCTCCTTGCAGGAAAGGAAACACTACTCCTTATTTGCCCATTTGAAATATAAATATCTTCGTCAAGCACTGGGTTTGTTTCCCAACAGAGATATGTGTTTATTTGTTTATTTATTTTTTTAATGTCTTAAATTGTTTAAAGTTGTACTTTAAATGTATTATGGTTGGTAACATAGTCAGTCGGATGTTTGGACTGGATTTGACATTTTTATCCATCTATCAAGTCCTTCCCAAGGACTTGGGAGAGGCAGATGTGGAGGTCTGATGGTGTTACGTCCTGATTGTCGCAGGATGTAAGCTGTTCTGAGAAAAGCTGCCTTTTGCAATTGACCGATGGAGATTTTCTCAATGCTGATGGTGTTCAAGGGATGCTCCAACCAAACACAGAGAGCACCAAGGAGCCCTCTTTCCAACCCTGAGCGACAAATACTCTCCTTTAATGGTGCTCCAGTTGTTTTGGGATTGCCATCAAGATTCCTATTATAGGTAGTCCTCCAATTACAACAGTTCGTTTAGTAACCGTTCAAAGTTCCATCATTGAAAAAAAATGACTTATAACCACTTTTCACACTTACAACCATTGCAGCATCCCTGATCAACTGACTCGTATTTATGATGTTTGCAGTGTCACGGGGTCATGCGATCACCTTTTGCAACCTTCTGACAAGCAAAGTCAGTGGGGAAGCCAGAATCATTGAGTACAAGAGCAAACAATAGATACAAACTCAAGGTTAACCGCACCAAACTTGATTGCAGGAAATACAACTTCAGCAACAGAGTGGTCAATGTCTGGAATACTCTACCTGACTCTGTGGTTTCTTCCCCAAACCTCAAAAACTTTAACCTTAAGATTATCTACTATTGACCTCACCCCTTTCCCAAGAGGTCTGTAGGGGGCGTGCATAAGCGCACCAACGTGCCTACCGTCTCTGTCCTATTGTTTCTTTTATTTTTCTTATATGTATCCATGTATTCATAACTATGTTTTTACTTATACCTATTATCTTGTAAGCAATTGACAAACCAAATAAAATTTTAAAAAATTAAATATTGTGTCATTAACCTCACAACTGCAGTGATTCCTTTAACAACCGTGACAAGAAAGGCTGTAAAATGGGACAACATTCACTTAACAAATGTCTCACTTAACAAAAGAAATGTTGGGCTCCATTGCAGTTGTGAGTCAAAGACTACCTGTAGTAATAGTACTAACTTTGCTTTCTTTTGCCACAGATTCTCTATTTCTATTTGCAGGTCTTTGTATTTTGTTGTCTTCTCTGTTCTTTCTCTTCTCTTCTGCTGTCTCCAGATATTACCACATCCACTATCTGAACTTTGTTTTTCTTATCAACAATTGTTTAGTCTGGCATATTATGTGGCCAGTGCCTATCTCTTTGAATTCTTCAGTCCCAGAAAAACTTTAGCTTCTTTATTTTCTGTTACTGTGATTATAAACACAACAATGTGAAATCACACTTGCCAGTTCTTTAGCTGGCACATTGCGTTCTCAGGAACTAAGGAAGTCATAATATATTGGCATAACATAAGTGTGGATCTAATCAGTGTGGCTTTTTGTAAATGACAGAAGAAAATTTTGTCAATGCATAGATGTTGCTATTATCATTATTTTCTATAATATACTAATATTTCAAGTAAACGACAACATGTGAAATAAAAACACAATACATACTTATCTATATAACTGTGTTCTCATCTTGAAGGCAAATGTTTGTTATCTGGGACTTCAAGGGTGGACTTCAACTTGTGGACAGCCACAAACAATTACTATCCCTTCAAATAATTCCACAAATAATATCTCCTTACTCATCAGAGACACCATGGAACATGAACAGAAATGTCCAAATGCCATCTTATTTGGTCTCGAAGACACCAGTGAATCAGATGACATTACCAAAGTTCATGATACCGTAAGCAATTCAAATACAACAAACATCTCTCCTGAAGATATCATTGAAATAACCAGAGATGGCCCTGAGTTCAAATATAATGACGGCTCTGTGGCCCCAAGATTTTGTAGAGTTGTATGCAAAAATGAGTCCAGCAAACGCATATTCATTCATACAATAAATACAATTGCAAAAATCAATCCCAATCACAAAAAACTTTGTTCAAGACCAGACTTATCCATACTGCAAAGAATCCGCTCCTGTGAACTCCGCGCTGAACTCAAAAACCGTCTAGACCAGTGTTTTTCAACCTTTTTTGTGCAAAGGCACACTTTTTTCATGAAAAAAATCACGAGGCACACCACCATTAGAAAATGTTAAAAAAATTTAACTCAGCACTCTTCTGCGCATGTCTCCTTCAGATCCATCACTCAGCGCTCTTCTGTGCTGCGTCCGCAATAATCTTCCAGAGTCCAGATCCATTGGCGATCTACTGCGATGTCTCGTCCTGTCAGTGTAACAGTGACACCGGAGCTATTTATAGCCCGTAACATGCTCTTCGGCTCACAAATAGACCAATCATAATGATTGGTCTATTTGTGAGCCAAAGCCGCATGTTAAGGATGAAATTGGAATTTTTCCCACGGCACACCAGACAATATCTCACGGCACACTAGTGTGCCGCGGCACAGTGGTTGAAAAACGCTGGTCTAGACAATGGAGAAAAGGACCTATACATTGACTACAGAGCTGATTGCATCAAAAGAAAGTCACACAACCCACAACTCCACATCCAACCCCACCCCATCCAATCCAACATCACTCAAAACTAGGCATGCACGCCCCTAACTACTTCTATTCCAACTACAACTGGCCTTAAATGCAAGCTACTCAATGCAAGAAGCCTTGTAAATAAAATACCTGAATTTCTCCTCTTACTAAATACGGCTAAATTCAACATCATATTTGTCTGTGAAACATGGTTCAACGCATCTCTCCCTGACTCCATTATCACAGTAAGAGACTATCATGTTTACCAATCAGATCGTGAAATCCATAGAGGAGAAGGTGTTGCTATCTTCTATAAAAAGTCCCTACATCTAAAAAGTATCCAAGTTACTCAGGAGCTTGCTATTCCTGAGACCATCGTCTGTGAACTGTCCTTAAATATCACATTTCGGTTCTTACTATGTTACAGAGCCCCTGATTATGACATCGAACATGCAAACAAGCTAAATACACTACTAATATGGGCAGCATCCTGCCCACACGCTTTTATCTTTCTTGGTGACTTCAATCTACCTCATATTAACTGGACCCTTAACGAATGTACAACTGAACCCACACATGCAATCTTCTACAATGCAGTAACAAATCTGGGACTAGAACAACTAGTAACCAACAACACTAGACTTAACAACTGCCTCGATCTCATCTTCTGCAATAGTTTGAATTTTATTTACAGAATACAAATTAAAGAACCCTTTTCCAACAGTGACCACAACATGATTGACTTTTGTCTCAACATATGTCTGCACAAAAATTATCACAATGACAGAATCCCCAATTATAACTTCAAAAAAGGCAACTATGATCTTATAAACAATGATCTCTCATCCCCTGATTGGCAATTTCCATTCTCTGGATGCAATACTGTAGAAGACCATTACAACATATTTTTACTTGAAGTCAAAAGAGTCATCAAACTATATGTATCATTAACAACTCCCAAAACCAGAAAAAACAAATTACCCAAAACAATAAGGAAGCTTCAATCCAAAAAGAAATCACTTTGGCGGAAAAACAAATCTGGTCATGTTGCCAACTTCAAAAGCCGATACCAAAATTTATGCCACCAGATAAAAATTGAATGCACCAATTATCACATTAAACAAGAAGAAAACCTTCTACGCACCAATTCCACCCGTGCTTTCTACAATTTTGTAAACAACAAACTAAAAGACTCAAGGTCCATCCCACCCCTGAAAGGACCTAATGGTAAAGACTGCATTGACAACACTATTAAAGCCAACCTCTTTAACACATTCTTTGGCTCAGTATTTGTAAACAGCAATGGATCATGCCCAATATTTCCTAGTTGAACCACAGACAACTACAATGATCTAATACGTATCGATTTTACAGAAGACAATGTTCAAAAAGCACTATGCAATCTAAAACCATCTCTATCTATTGGACCGGATGGAATATGTGCCTACTTCTTAAAAAAGCTATCCACTGCCATAGCAGAACCTCTAAGCATAATTTTGAAAAATCTTTCAGGACCAGCTCCTTGCCAAAACTATGGTCACAAGCCACAGTCATCCCCATCTTCAAAAAGGGAGATCCCAGCCTAGTTGAAAATTACAGACCAATCTCTTTATGCTGCGTCACCTGTAAAGTCATGGAATCAATTATTAACCAATCCATCATCCTCCACTTAGAAACAAATAACCTACTCTCTAATAAACAATTTGGTTTTAGGAAAAACCTATCATGTAATCTGCAACTCTTACATTGCAAAAACATATGGACTACACAACTCGATCAGGGCAAAGCAATAGATGCAATCTACATAGACTTCTGTAAAGCCTTTGATTCAGTGGTACATGACAAACTACTCCTAAAACTAAAATCTTATAGTATCTCTGGACACCTGCATAACTGGATAGAAGCATTCCTGTCAAACAGACAACCAATGGTCAAAATTGGGAGCGTCCTATCAAATTCTATACCTGTCAATAGTGGTGTCCCCCAAGACAGTGTTCTAGGACCAACTCTTTTCATACTCTACATAAATGACCTCTGTGATCATATCAAGAGCAACTGTGTTCTCTTCGCTGATGATGTAAAGCTATTCAACACCCCAGACAATACTGCTACCCTTCAAAAAGACATTGACTACATATCAGAATGGTCAAACAAATGGCAACTTCAAATCTCAACAAATAAATGCTCTGTCCTATATATTGGCAAAAAAATCAGAAAATAAAATACAGGCTGAATAGTCAAGACCTTGTTGATGACCCAAACTCTGTCAAGGATCTTGGAGTACTCATCTCAAATGACCTAAGTGCTAGAGCCCACTGTAACTACATAGCCAAAAAGGCGCTAAGAGTTGTTAACCTAATCTTATGTAGGTTTTTCTCTGGTAATATTACACTGATAACTAGAGCATACAAAACATTTGCTAGACCAATACTCAAATACAGCTCATCAGTCTGGAACCCACATTACGTATCTGATATTAACACAGTTGAGATAGTCCAGAAATATTTTACAAGAAGAAGTAAATATTTTGTAATATCTTGTAAATATTTTACAAGAAGTATTCTCTGGGGTGTTGATATTCTCGTTGCAGAATATCTTATGCCACCAGACTCAAAATTCTAGACCTTGAAAACCTAGAACTACGCCGCCTTTGGTCCGATCTAAGTATAGTATATAAAATCATACATTGCAATGTCCTACCTGTCAATGAATACTTCAGCTTCAACCATAACAACACAAGAGCAAACAATAGATACAAACTCAAGGTTAATCGCACCAAACTTGATTGCAGGAAATACAACTTCAGCAACAGAGTAGTCAATGTCTGGAATACTCTACCTGACTCTGTGGTTTCTTCCCCAAACCCCAAAAACTTTAACCTTAGACTGTCTACTATTGACCTCACCCCTTTGCTAAGAGGTCTGTAGGGGGCATGCATAAGCGCACCAACATGCCTACTGTCCCTGTCCTATTGTTTCCTTTATATTTTATTTTTCTTATATGTATCCATATATTCATAACTATGTTTTACTTATACCTATTATCTTGTAAGCAATTGACAAATAAATAAAATAAAAATAAATAAAACTCCCAGAATTCCCTAGCCAGCATCCTTTAAGAGGGGTGGACTTCAATTCCCAGAATTCCCCAGCCAGCGTGCTTTAAGAAGGGTGGACTTCAACTCCCAGAATTCCCCTTCCAGCATCCTTTAAGAGGAGTGGACTTACAGAATTCCCCAGCCAGCATGCTTTGAGATGGGTGGATTTCCACTCCCAGAATTCCCCAGCCAGCATCCTTTAAGAGGGGTGGACTCTTATAAGTCTATTTAACCCTTCCCAAATATTTGGCAACTTTGAATCATTTGTGTCTCTGTGGACTACAAAGTAGGATATACTAATATTGGATGGGGTATCCAGCCATTATCTAGTATGAGCTAAACTTCATGAACATGGTTTAATTTATTTGGACACAGTCATTCTCTTAGGGTTAAGGATGATATACCAACCCTTCCTTCAGTAAAAGCAATTTCTTCTCATTTCTCTTGTTGTATTTCTAAATTACAGTTATTATAATTAATGGCATGCAGGGGGGTGTATTTTGGCAGGCAATTTTCCTAATCCAATGGGGCTTTTGCATAATTCTCCCATTGTGTGCTTAATTAATTCTTCCATGCTTCTATGCCCCTCCATGGAAGCTTCAGTCAAACTAACAATTTACAATTCCTCCATATATGGTATTAGGTTTAAAACTTATAAAATGCAACAAAACTTTACATTGTCCTCTCATTCCTATCACATGACACCAACTACTTCAGGAGCAACTATCACATCCATTCTGTAGGCCTTCCAGAAGACTTCCAAAATACAAAAAAAGATAGCAATAGCACTTAAATGTGTATATACTACTCCATAGTGCTTTACAGCACTCTCTGAGTGCTTTACAAATATTAGCATTTTGCCCCCCAAAATCTGGGTCCTCATTTTACCAAGGAGATGGGGTCCAGAGTAAGGGCCCCATCCAGTGGTGGTATTCAAAAATTTTTACTACCGGTTCTGTGGGCATGGTTTGGTGGGCATGGCCATGTGACTGGGTGGGCGTGGCTTTTCTTTTTTGCAGTCCCCACCCATTTTGGGAAGCTTCTTAGCCACAGAAGAGCCTCTGGGCGGGGGGAGTATTTGCTTCCCTAAAGCTCTTCTGAGACTCAGGAAGGAAAAAAACAGCATGGGAGGGGCATGCAGCAGTCCTCCAAGCTCTGTTTTGGGAGCTTCCTAGCCTCAGAGAAGCCCCCCGGGGGGGTGTTTTTGCTCCCCTAAGTCTCCTCTGAGGCTCTGGAAGGTAAAAAATGGAGGGGGCTGAGCTCCTCCCTCCATTTTTTGCCTTCCTGGGCCTCAGCAAGGGGAATCCCGGCACAGCTGATCTTATCTACAGCTGATTGTCAGGAGGGGAAAAAAAGAAATACCTTAGGCGAATGTCAGGCAGATGGACGGGGAATGTCAGGCAGGTGAGCGAGCATCGGGCGGGAGGGCAACCCAGTGGGGGGCGTGGCCAGCCAGAACTTACTACCAGTTCGGCGACCCATGCCAAATTCTTGCTACCGGTTCGCCTGATCCGTTGCGAACCGGCTGAATACCACCACTGGCCCCATCACCAAGAGAGTTCAGCCCCAAATCCCAGGTGTTGTCATTTCCTTAGAGTAGGGGCTTCTAGCACATTTGCCTTCCTGAATCACACTGGCCTGGCAGATTCCATAAAAGGAAACTAGGCCACCAAAGAACACAACGGCTGGATATCATCAAAGTTGACACCAGCCAGAGCATAGAAAAACTCAAAAAAATAGTGCAAGAATGGCAGATGTGGAGGGCCCTGGCCTATAGTCGCCAAGAATCAGATATGGCTGAATGGATAACATCGTCATCAGGAAGATTCCACAAGGAACAGACAGTCTTGAAGCTATCTAGATCATAAGCCATAGTGGGATTTAAAGGTCAAACTCAACATCTTGAATTGAATCCAGGAGCCTAATGGTATGGTAAGTAGGATAGTTCCCAAAGCACAGATGACAAAGTGAGTCAAGACCATTTCTACATATGCTTCTGTACTCTGGGTCAGTTTCAGCTTTTAAACAGTCTTCATGCCCCATGCAGAACAAATTGCAATAAACCAAGCGTTAGACGAGAAGGATATGCATGACCATCAAAAATGCCTTCTGTTTCAGAAACATCTCCAACCAGCGCACACAATGGAGTTTATAAAGGTCATCTTGGTCATAGCTGTCACTTGTTCTTCAAGCTGGAGCTGGGGGTCAATAGGACTCATTGCAGACTAGTCCATTCTGGGGAACACAACCACACCCAGAACCATAGTGAACCATTATTCCAGAATCTATTGACTTCCAAATCCCCAGGTCATCCATAACAGCAATCTGTGTGATTGTAATTACATACCCAGCCTTGAGACCCAACTAAACAGGTTCCAGATAACCAACTTTAATCCAGAGATCTCTGCAACTGGTGTCCTGTGTCATCTTATCTTAGAAACTCAGACACAGGCCAACAGCTGCCCAAACTCACCAGATTAAGTGATAGCTTCTTGAGAAGGGGGACATCATCTCTTCTTTTGAGGCAGCTCTTCCAAAGATGCATTAATGCCCAGACCCAACCTGCCTTTATTTCCAGGTAGCTCTCACCATTTAGATTGTTTAATCCATTAGTGGTAGAACTGACACTAATAGAGAATTCTATACTGTTCTTCAGAATATATAGACCGTGTGGCCCACAGAACCAAGAATGACACATGGAGTTATTTTTAAGTAATTTCTTTATTGTTGTTTGCCTACAGACAGAATCTTGCCAAACTACGGCAAATATCGGCATTACTGTTGTTGTACTCTGTGAATTGCTGACGAGGAGGCATCCTTGCCTTCTTCCTTCCTACCAGACATTCCAAGCTCTGCTGTTGCTTTGGCCACTAGGAAAAATCCTCACCCTGCAACTCTACACTGCATTCCACTACATTGATTCAAGTACCACACATTGGAATTTCTGCCTCCTCGACAGGGGTTGTGCAGTTGGCTTCGAGGTGAATATATGTAATCTTATCTCCCAGCTGCCTCACAAGCTCATCACAGTAGCCAATGAACCGCTTCCTGGTCCATCTTTCTATAATACTGTAAAGTCTGATTAACCTAAGCCATGAATTCTGGAAAGCAATCAGGTCAGCTTGAACCTCATGTTCAATTTATGTTTGCTTTTTATTGTTAATCAGCACTGCTTTGGCAGTCTCTTTGGTTGCCTAATCTTCCAGAACGCTTCCGAACCCAAAGGAACACTCCCAGACTGGTCTGTAGGGAAAACTCATACAGGCATAATCTGTCACAAGCCACCATCAGCTCTGTACAGGTGATCCTTGTTTAACAACCACTCATTCAGCGACCTTCCAAACTTACAATGGTGCTGAACGAATGGTAGGTGTGACCGGTCCTTGTACTTATAACTATCACAGCATCTCTCAGCCTTGTGATTACTATTTGCAACCTTTTCTGCCAGTTTCTGCCAAGCAAAAGGAATAAGGAAGGTAGCAGGAAGTCACAAGTCATGGTCACATGAGCATCTCACTTAACAATGGCAATCAATGCTATAATTGCCATCGCTAAGCACCATGGTCACACGGTTTTTCAACTTCTGACCACATAGCTTAACAAGTTTCCATCCTCAATTAGTATTGTTAAGCAAGGGCTACTTGTACTCTAGAGATCAACTAGATCCTCAGTAGAACTGCCAGCCAGAAACTTGACAAATTACTTAATTGCCTTCTCAAAACCAAGAGATCCATTGGAGGTCTGGGCCAGATCAACCAGAAAGATCCCCTGAAGAGATCAGTGACACAAGCATGGGCAGTAAAGACAAGGACCTTGATAGAAAAATACAGAAACTTTTATCTAGGTCAGGGGTCTCCAAACTTGGAAACTTTAAGACTTGTGGACTTCAACTCCCAGAATTCCCCAGCCAGCATGAGTTGAAGTCAGGGGTGGGATTCAAAAATCCCAGCAACTAGTTCGCTGCCCAGTTGCTGGGTGGGCGTGGCCATGGTAGACATGGCCTACCAGAACTTCTGGGAGGGCCATTTTTTGCCTTCCCAAGGGTCCAGAAGTTTCCCTCAGGCCTCTGAGAGGGCAAAAATTGCCTCCCCCGGGGCTCTGGAGGCCCTCCGGAAGCAGGAAACAGGCCCATTTCTGGACTTCTGATAGGGCCGTTTTTCGCCTTCCCAAGGGTCCGGAGGCTTTCCTCGGGCCTTTGGGAGGGTGCAAAGGGCCTCCTCCCCTGGGCTCTGCAGGCCCTCCGGAAGCCAGAAACAGGCCTGTTTCACGACTTCCATTACTTCCGGTAGAGCCGGTTTTCCCCTTCCCAGAGCCTCCGCGTGGATCCTGCACTTACCTGCATTGAAAATGAGCTGGGTTGAGACTCCTGGGAGGGGAGGGGAGGGGTGGGTGGGATCAGCCAGTCAACTCAAATATCGGTTTGGCGAACCAGATACAAATTTAACATCCAGTTTGCTTGAACCAGTCCAAACCGATAGAATCCCACCCCGGGGTTGAAGTCCACAAGTCTGAAAGTTTCCAAGTTTGGAGGCTCCTGGCCTAGGTAAAAGGGGTTGAACAAAACCACATTCTGAAATGGCTCAGGCAAATGCTTCCCTAATTCACAGAATTATAAAGATGAGAAGGAAGTACAGCAGAATCCGATTTGCACATCTAGAAAACAGACAGGGTAGCTTCGATTGAGTATTCACAGCCATCATCTTAATTTTTTGTTTTTGTTTTGTTCTCCCACTGGGTGACCGGGAGACTTCTTGCTTATCGATGGCATCCCTCTGACTGTGGTGCTGCTCCCTGTTCTGACCTAGGCTTCACAAAATCATGAAGCAGACTCCTTGTCCCGATAAAACTCTTTTTTATTAGGTTAATGTAAATTCCTATCATTCACATCCAGCAAACAGTCTTTCAAGGGTGAATTATAACCACAGGCCTTATCAGGCTTGAAGATTACCAGGCTAATAGCTTCCAAATTCAACGCTGTACAAGAAAATACTTGGCAAAGAGTCTCTGAGAGTCACGAACAAATCTTTATACTAATTAAATGGATTAATGGTCTCCTGCAAACACCGCTCCCCTTTCACTCCTCTTTATTCCCTATGGGAGCGGCCATTCACTGTCCACCTGTGCCTTTACTCCCAAGTCGACCAGTGGTGGGATTCAAATTTTTTTACTACCAGTTCTATGGGTGGGCGTGGCAGGGGAAGGATACTGTAAGATCTCCAGTCAGAGGTGGAATATGACGGTTCTCCGAACTACACAAAATTTCCGCTACCGGTTCTCCAGAACTGGTCAGAATCTGCTGAATACCACTTCTGATGTCGACCCTTGTTCCTTGTTCCCTTCTCCTGGCAGCTCTATGCATGCGCACATCAGGAACAGGCTTCAGCTGTTCTTCTGCCCCACTGATCTCCGACTCCGAAGGCAGCTGATAACTGTTGGATGGCCCTGCCCCCATCTCTGCCTCCAATGCAGATCATTCATCAGAGCCTTTCCCAGACTCCAGGACTGGTCCAGGTTCCTCCCCAACCTCCTCATTGTCTGATTCTGCCACCAGCTGGTGGGAGACAACACTCCCCAACCACCCTTTAGTAAGCAGAAAACAATGCAATGCAAAAAATAGTGAGATGGATGGGATATAAATTCTATTTACTTATTTGATTTTTTTTATCCCACCCCTATTATTGTGCATAAATCGCTCAAGGTGGAGAATATTCCTAATATAGGTAGTCCCCGACTTACTTAGTCAAGGACTGCTTCATTTAGTGACCATTCAAAATTATGGCACTGAAAAAAATGACTCATGATCATTTTTCACACTTATGACCATTGCAGCATCCCCAACGTCACATGATTTACATTCGGATGCTTGACAACTGATTCACATTTACAACAGTTGCAGTGTCCCCTAGGGTCATGTGATTTCTGGCAAGCAAAGTCAATGGGGAAACTGGATTCTCTTAACCACCGTGTTACTAGTTTAACAACTGCAGTGACCCACTTAACAAATGTTTCACTTAACAACATAAATTTTGGGCTCCATTGTGGTCATAACAGCAGTGGGATTCAACCTGGTCAAACCAGTTCTATAGAACCATTTGTTATGATTCTGTGCAATTCGGAGAACTGGCAAATCACGCCACTGGCTGGCCCGCCCCACCCACTCACTCTTTACCTGGCATGCGCACCATCAAACTTGCCTGCATTTGGTAAGTTGCTATTTTTCCTTTTTTTCCCCGACCATCAACTGTTCTGAGATTTAGATTAGCTAGAAAGCAGGATGTCATTGGATTTCTTGCTTTCTAGTTAATCTAAAAGCAGAACTGAACCTTTCTTAGGATTTCTCAGAGCAGACTCAGGTAGCAGATTGCAGAAAGATAGATCTCTGAGTGAATCTGTGAGCAACTCAATCCGCCTGCTTCCTTTGCCTGATTTTGGGTAAAAGTTGCTCTTTTTTTAAAATAAAAAATTCAATATTTACATAAATATTTATAATATTTACATACAAGCCATGCCCACCCAGTCACATGATCACCAAGCCATGCCCAATCAGCAAGTCACACCCACCCAGTCACATGACCACCAAGTCACACCCACAAATTAGGCCACACCCACAGAATTGGTTTGTTAAGAAATTTGAATCCCACTCCTGGGTCATAACTTGAGGACTACCTGTACTCCTTCCTCCTTCTATTTTCCTCACAACCACCACTCTGTCTGTGAGGTGGGTTGGACTGAGAGAAAATGACTGACCCAAAGTCACCCAGCCGGCTTTCAGGCCTAAGGCAGGACTAGAACTCACACTCTCCTGAACTTTAACCACTAGTCCAAACTAACATAAACAAACAAACAAGCAATTAAATCAAGGCACCAGGTTCTCCGTGTGCGCTGCCAATCCTTTCCTGCCTGTCTCTTCCTCTTCTTCCCAGTCCCTGCAGTCCCTGATATTGTCCCTCATCCCACCCCGTGACAAAGCCCAACAGCTCTTGCCCACTGGAGGATGCCTGTGGATGGCATCAGGGAGAAGATTTCTTTGAACACTGGAGCAGCTGAAGATGTTTTGGGCTTATCCTTCTCCTGGATTGAAGACAGGGCCAGACTGGGAGGTGGAGAAAGGGCTCATTAAATGCAAGTGGGGACTCAGCAAAAGTACAAGCAGGGAGGTTTCGATATAAAATACTGGCTGCTGTTGCTTCTGACCTTTCTGCCACATCCTGAAACTCTTGGAAAGGAAGTCCCGATGAGGTAAGCACTTGAGAGAGGAAGGTCTTTCCGAAGCACAAAATTGCAACAAACTTCCAGGGCCGTGGAGTGGCAAGGGCAGTGGCTTTGCTGGCTTCCAAGAATCTTCAGTTGCCATGGGCCGAAGAGATATCCCACTCCTATCTGCGAAAGGAAAGACTGGGAAGGCATGCGCCCTTTGCTTGGGAATCGCCACATTCCTTTTCCTGTTTTGCTTCATTGTCTTCCTGATTTTGTACACGCAGGAGCGCCACGAAAAGATCATGGTCCATGAGGCTCTGGAAAGCAAAGCTCAGGAAAGGGATGCCATGTGGATACAACTGCAGTCTAGCAATCAGACCCTGATTGAAACAAAAGGTCTTCTGGAGATGAAGAAGAAGGAAAACAAAGACCTCAAGTTTACCTTGGCCACCACTAACCAGACTTTACGAGACAAGATGCGGCTTTTGGAGGAGACACGACAGGAAAGGTCCCGGTTACAGGAGCAACTGGGAATTGTGAAGTACAACCTCACAACGATGGAAGGGCACTGGAACTCCTGCCAGGCTGAGCTGGTAAAATATTTTTTAATAATATTTAAAGGCAAAGTACGTACCTGAATTGTTTTCCTAAAAGAATTCTAATCCTTCGGCCAGGATGCCACCCAGATTCATGGGAATGGCAACTTCCATAATCACCCTGCAGAATAGCCATGGTGTAGTCTGGCTGGGAATCCTAGAAATTGTAGTCTCGGTGTATCAGGAAGGCATGACATTGGAGATGGTAGTTCTCATTGTGTGTTTTAGGGTCTTTGCTCACTCTACCCGTCCTTGAATCAGAAAAAAAAAAAAAAATTCTACCAGCATGAAATTGTGGTTGATTCTTCTGTTCCCAGCTTTTGTAATTTTCTGGTTTTCCTTCAAGATAATGGTGGACAAAACATAATAGTTCTTACACACATCTCAAGGCTGTCCTTGGGATGGGATAGGGTGTCAGAGAAAGAGAGAAAACATTGCTTTGCAATTTTGTATTGCCAAACACCAGTATTGCTAAAGATAACTTAAGCCTACTTCACTCATGAGCCAAGACAAGATGAAGGCAATAATAGGGGAAAGCAGCAGAAAAAGACGTTTCTGGCCCGTATTATTTGTGTGGTTGGGGTAAATAAGAGAAGGCCTTCAGAACAGTAGTTCATCTCTCAGAAAAACAGATGAATGCAAATCTATAGAAAAGCCAGGAATGTCCTACTCTACTCATTCTACTGATACAGTGTATCTCAACATGGGGCCCTTCTGAAATTTTTGATCCTAATTCATTTATCCTTTGTCATTTGGCTGGGGATGATAGATATTGTTTGTTCAAAACATCTGAACAGGGTCAATTTCCTTCCTTCCTTCCTTCCTTCCTTCCTTCCTTCCTTCCTTCCTTCCTTCCTTCCTTCCTTCCTTCCTTCTTTCCTTCCTTCCTTCCTTCCTTCCTTCCTTCCTTCCTTCCTTCCTTACCTACCTACCTACCTACCTACCTACCTACCTACCTATTTACTTACTTATCTGAAACTTCTGGAACTTACACACAGAAATCCATCAGGAGGCAATAGCTGTAAAGCAAAAGTAACAGTCTTGACAAGGTCAGAACAAGGCGAGGCGACACAGAATTGCCTTTAATGCTGGATTCCAAGCATAATGGTTTCTGGAACCCCCAAACTATAAAATGCTTGGCAATTTAACCCTCACCCCAGGGATTTCAGGAAAGGGGCCAAAAATATTGATTTATTCCTGGTGATGCCAGTGCATCGTTGATTACTTCCCCAAGCAATCATCAAAGGTGGTGGGGGGAGAAATTGGTGGAAATGTTTGGTCCTCTGGTAATTGAATTGACAGCTGAAAAAGGCATTTATTGTCCTGGTAGATAAAGACCTTAAGACCCTACCCCAAATTGTTTAGTCTACTTGGGTTAAATTTTAGGATGAATGGTTTAAGTGCTCTATTGTGGATTTCTAAATACATTGTTCTTGCTGACACATGACGTAACCCCACTATATATCACAGGACAAGGCAAACAGACATAAAAATGCAACTTACATATGGGAAAGAGGAAAATGGTGGCTTGGATGCTGTTTTTAACAATGAATGCATAAATGGCAAACGTCCAAGTTTTTATTCATAATAAAAGTTGGTAAAAGCAGCATAAATCATTCTTATAATATATTGGCACAGGAATGTGACTCAACCCCCTTGTTTCTGTGCAGATTGAAAGCTGTCCTATCACTCTCCAGCTAATTTTTGCCCAACTATGAAATGAGCATTTGTTTGTTGGCTCATCAAATTTATATCGCTCAGAGCCACCAAGAGTTGCTTCTGAATGAGATGGACATCACATAATTTCAATAAATAGATAAATAATCATAGCCATTCCCAATTTCCAGCATTGTAAGTTGGTTAGTCTTTATTTTCTTTTCTAGTGCATCGTTCAAGAAAACATTACGTCTTTCATGGCAACAATCACTCAACAATCTGCAGAAGGACAGAAACTCAAAGGTGAGGCAAGAAAAGGAATATGTAAGATGTTCCTTCCAGAACTAGATCAATGGAGTGTGAAAACAATCCTGCAAACATGAACAAACCTTTATCCATCAAAATGAACAATTTGGCTCTGGGTTTGCTAGCTCTCATTTCTCAAGTCCTCCAAGACATGAGAAAGTTCATTTTTGATTCTATCTTCCTGAGCTGGAGATGAAATTCTCATGTTTTAATTTCACCTTTTATAAATCATATTTGCTCATAAATGCATGAGTTTTCATGAAGGTGATCATTAGACATAATTGAACAAAAATGTTCACTTTCTGTTTAAACATGGGTGCACTGGAATTTAGTCAAGCTCTGAATGTACTTATTTTATTTATTAGAGTTTTGTTATCCAATCTTTATTACTCTCTAAGTAACTGAAGGAGCAAACATATCCAATATTCATCCCCAGGGTTGGGATTCTACCATTTTGCACCTATTCGCTAGAACCGGTTGTTAACATTCTAAGCAGTCCAGAGAACCGGTTGCTAGAAGAAATTACTGGCCTAATCCTGTAAGGAAGGCAGGAAGGAAACATTCGGGTGTTGCTTACAGAAACTGCCTCTCCGTTAACCCTTATTACATTCTTGGCAGGACTAGACTTCCTGTCTCTGGAACTTCTCTGGAGTTTTTTTCCTTCCTTTGCTGGTACTTTGCTTGTGTGGAGTGACCATTCAAAATTACAATGGCACTGAAAAAAGTGACTTATGACCATTTTTCATACTTGTGACTGTTGCAGCATCCCCCCAGACATGAGAGGCCAAGTGAGGAGATGCGTGCTTTGATGTGAGTGATGTTGAGTTGGCCACGCCCAGCCAATAACATGACCACCAAGCCATATCCACCCAGTCACATGACCACCAAGCCACGACCACCAAGCCATGCCCGCAGAACCGGTTGTTAAAAAATTTGAATCCCACCCCTGCTCATCCCCTCCTATTTTCTCCACAACAACAACCCTGTAGGTAAGTTGGCCTAAGAGAGAGTGATTAGCTCAAAGTCACCCAGCTGGCTTTCATACCTAAGACAGGACTAGAATTCACAATCTCCTGGTTTCCAGACTGGTATCATGCATTAAAGTTTTGTCTTTTCAACAACCCATGTACCCTCCCAATTACACAATTTCTAGAACTCAGCAACAAAGTTTTCCATCTTCAGTTGTGAGAAACAAATGTATTCCAATTTTGGTTTCTTATAGATTAAGGAAAATCAGAAAAACCTGAGGTCCCATTCTCAAAACATAGGAATCTTACCCAGATGCTATGAGGCTCCTCCCATTTCACCTTCTCTCCCATTCTGTAGTGATTCTCACTTCTAAAATATGTTAGAAGATTGTAACACACTTATTTTAAAATAATTTTACCTACTTAACAGGACAGAAAAAAAGCCCTCTAAAGTTGGATTGGATACAGGTCCCAGACCAAAGCAATAGCTTCAATTTCTGGCACATGGCTGCTAACTTTTCAGGCAAGAATTTGGAAGTAAGTTGCCATTGCCTTTTTCTAGGGTTCTGCACATTCCCAGTGTACAGTATAACAGAGTTGGAAGGGACCTTGGAGGTCTCCTAGTCCAACCCTCTGCTCAAGCAGACAATCCTATATCATTTTAGAAAAATCATTGTTCAATCTCTTCTTTAAAACCTCCAGTGTTGGAGCACCCACAACTTCTAGGGGCAAGTTGTTCTACTGGTTAATTGTTCTTATTGTGAGAAAATTCCTCCTTAGTTCTAGGTTGGATCTCACAATTAGTTTCCAAACATTGTTTCCTGCCTATCCTTCAGGTGCTTTGGAGAACAGCTTGACTCCCTCTTCTTTGTGGCAACCCCTTAGATACTGGAGCACTGTTATCATGTGACCCCTACTCCTTGTTTTCATTAGATTAGACATACCTAACAATATAGTTTACATTGTTGCCAGTTCCCTCGCCAAGAAGTAATCAGGTCACTCCTTAATCTTTTGGAATAGGCGAGATTAGCTAAGTACTTACAAGGTTGATTGCAAGATGTGATCAAAAAGTCAAGATGGCAGCCACAACAGTGTGGTCAAACTTTCATTTTTTAAATGTACTAGTACAGTAAAATAAAATACGACTTCAGCAATAGAGTGGTCAATGTCTGGAATACTCTACCTGACTCTGGTTTCTTCCCCAAACCCCCAAAACTTTAACCTTAGACTGTTTACACTATTGACCTCACCCCTTTCCTAAGAGGTCTGTAGGGGGCGTGCATAAGCGCACCAACGTGCCTACCGTCCCTGTCCTATTGATTCTTTTTATTTTTCTTACATGTATCCATTTCATGTATCCATAACTACTGTATGTTTATACTTATACCTGTTATCTTATAATTGCTTGACAAATAATTAAATAAATAAAAATTAAATAAAAAGAACTAGCTGTTGAATTCACTGATTTAGAAACTTACACTTCAGGGAAGGGGAAGAGATAAGAAGGGAATACAAAGCAATTATCCATATGGAAATCTGATGGGCACTTTCTTGCCTGCCTTAGATCTAATTGAACACCTTCTGGAGCAGGTCAGCAGCAAAAAAACACAGTTGGAAGATGCAAAGCGTGAACTCCAGGAGGAACGGTAAGACCAACTAGATAAAACAGGGTGTGTTTACCTTCATCTCCATTAAAATACAATGATTTGCTTGCTGAGTTGGGACAAAATTCCATCCACCTTACGATCAGATTTCCAGCAATGCTCATCCAAACGTGGATGACAGAACCACAGTTTTCTCCTACTGCTGGTCCCCACAATTGTCTGAAGGTAGATTGCTCCTGTTTAGGGGAGCACTACTTTTCTAAAACAAAAATTCTCATGTCTGCAGATTTCTCTTAAACCTGTAACAAGCCCTACATAGATGTTGTTAGGTTAGCTACCATCATCTTGACCTTAGATCACGGGTGTCAAACTCGATTGTGTCACATGACATATCGTGAGGTATCATGTTTTTTGCCTTTGTGGAGCCGGGGTGGGTGTGGCCTGTGTGTGACACATCTGGCCTGTGGGCCGCCAGTTTGACACCCCTGCCTTAGACCATAGGAATATTGTGAAAAAATTGACCACATGAAGGCAAGAACCCTTTGCACTTTATATTCCCAGATGTTATTTTGAGTTTCACTGCCTTCAATGTAGCAATTCCATTTAGCCATTATATATACAGTAGAACCTCTGGTCACAAACGCTTCTGACCACAACCAAATTGGGTTCTGACCAAAAAATTCAAATATTTGTTTTGCAGCCGATTTTTCTTTCTGCATCATTTTTTTGGTAAGCGCCAAATTTCCAAAATTAGGTTCGGGTCATGACCAAATCAGGTTGTGACCAAAGTTATGGAACGAATTAGGGTCGTGACCAGAGGTTCTACTGTATATGTCTGTAGTATTAAGGGAAGGAGGGAGGAAGTCACTACTTCATCCTAATGCTATACAGTCTTCCTCAAGGTCTAACTGGTGTGTAGGACTACAACTCTCATAATTCCCAGCCTGTATGGCCAAAGTAATATGCTAGAAGGAGCCTTCATTCAGGGTGCCTCCTTCAAATGTCTCACATTGGAGTAAGAAATTCAACTCTACTGTATTTATAAAATTTAGCAATATGTATTAATTTCAAAGGAATAGAAAGTACAGGATCTATCATTTTTTTCAAGAGTAGGATATTCAGAGAGATTTTGCCATACTGGCCATTCTGGCCGGGCATTATGGAAACTGTAGACTTTTCCTTCAAGTCTCCATTTCACAAAAGTTTTACCACTCCCTGTAGCTTTGTGTTTCATTTTCCACTGACTTCATTGTTTCTTCTTTCAGCCATCCTCCTATTGTGTGAATACGCAAATCAGCTGTAACAGGAAGGAGATTGGCAGTTCTTAGGAATTTATTTTGGCAACTACCAGAACCTCTCAAATTCACATCTGAGAAAACCGTCCAACACACTGGATGTTTTCAAATAGACCCTAAATGGTGGGTAATTTAGTGTAGCGTTTCTCAACCTTAGCAACTTTAAGAGGAGTGGACTCCAATCCCCAGAATTCCCAAGTTAGGAAAGCTGGCTGGGAAATTCTGGGAATTGAAATCCCAAATCTTAAAATTGCCAAGATTGAGAAACAGTGGTTTAGTGGATTTTGGAACTGATCCAGGGGCTGGACTAGATGATCTTTAAGCTCCCTTTCAGTTCATGCATTGGATGACTCTGCTTCTAGGCTCCTCCTCAATTTCTGAAGTGAACTTCCTTCATTTCTCTTCTCTGGTAGCTAACTGCAAAAATAAATGTGGAATCTTGCTGACAGTCGCTTGGTGACTGTGTCTTTACAGTGTTCACTTTCACATCTAATTTGACTATTTATTTCCTCAGAAACAATTTTGACAGATATCGGCAAGAGGTTGCAAAGCAGGCACAAGGAAATGATATTCCATGTGACAAAGGCATCCTTAGTGATTTCAACCTGTTTTTTCTGCCCTTCATCCTTGTTGAGCTTCTTCTCTTCCTATAGCTTGGTGGACAAGAGATGGACATTTCAGCCTCTTTTATCTGTGCTTCTGTGGCAGACAATTGGTTTGGGGGTTACTCTTCTGCTCTTCAAAGCTTTTCCAACTGTTGGAGGTGGGACTGTGGGTTCAAATGGCTCATCATCATTTTAACACTAAAATACTTTGTATTCACATAAGGGCCAGCATTTACCTGTCTCTTTCGCATTCCTGGAAAATAAAAACTGTTCATGGTATCTCATTTCTCCTAGTGGATTTCCTATGTTTTGATTTTGATATATACTGGAGTCTCTTATTGGATGCAAAAAGTTGGAAAAGTTGTCCATAAAGTACAAAGCATCAAAGAAATCAGGAGTTTCAGGCAGTTCAAATAAGTATAAAGATTCACTACAAGCTGAAGCTCTCTACAAGAACCTGACCAACTAAAAGTCAAAGAAAATGAGCGGGAGATAAGAGAGGCATTCAAGGTGGGCAGGACTTAGATCTCTTACAGGCGCACAAGGACTTATGACTTATGATTCATTTGACGCCTCCCTCAGGCTAGCTTGGTCATCTCCTACAGAAACATTGTTCATGGACCATTGGGCAAACTGTTGCTGAATTTGTGTCTGCTATGTGATGGGAAAGGAGAGAGTGAGAATGTGTGTGTTGGAGCTCGGGACATTTGCACATTGACTTCTAAGCAAGCAATAGAGGCATGGGGGCACTGTTCCATCTCCAAATGTCTTGTATCTGGTGTACTTTAGCACTGATGACGTGACCTAGTTAGTAATAAAACGCCTGCAAGAAAACCACCAAGCTCAGAGACCACCAAGGACCTCTAAGTTCAATCCTATTTGTAAAGCTTTGAAGCTGCGTTTTGCCACTTGAAGATCCAGCTGTACAGCAGAATCTGCTCATAAAGAAAATATAAAGAAAACTTGTACAAGATGTTTTACAGATGGCACTTAGCACCAGCAAAACTAGCGAAAATGTTTAGAGATAAATCAATCAAATGCTGGAAGTGCCATGAAACACCGGGAACATATTACCATATGTGGTGGACTCGTATAGAAGCTAAAAGATATTGGACAAAAATACACACATAGTTGGAAAAAATGATTAAACAACATATAGATTTGAAACCTGAAATATTTTTATTAGGAATGGTACCTGAAGGTTACAGTAAAGAAAAAACATATTTAATCATACATGTATTAATAGCAGCTAGAATTGTATTTGCTCAGAATTGGAAAAGCGACAAGATACCGATAGAGGGAAAAGTAATTGAGAAAATATTTGAATGTGCAGAAATGAATAGATTAACATTGGTAATTAAAGAAAAAGAAGAATCTGAATATTACATGGTATGGGACTTATTTTATCAATGGTTAGAAAATAAATTAAAATGGATTAGATGAATACATGAAGCAATAAGAGAAGATTGTTAAAAATAGATACATTGGCTATGACTTATGTGAAAATGTGATTATTGTTATATTGATAAGGAAAGTATTAATCATAAACTGTAAGCACACGAAATATGTACCTGGTTGACACACCGTTGAAATGTAATGGATTTATTGTATATAAAAAATAAAAAAATTAATTAAAAAAAAAGAATCTGCTCAATGGCTGCATTAAATATGACTGAATATTCTGTATTTTGGCTGCTGATTACATTATATGGTTTTAATATACAGTATTTAATAAGGTGTTTATGTTTTATAATGCTCTTTCAATATATTTTGTTTATTGTTTGGGGTTGTGTTTTAGCAGTTGTGAGCTGTCCAAAGTCATATAGTTGAGATAGGCAGCTATACAAATTGATATAATATATAAATAAACCAGGACTACTTGGAATAGCCATTACAATACCAATACTTCAGGAGCTACGCTGTTGATGGTTTGTTTCCTGATACTGGTTTGTTGTGACTGATTGTTGTTCTTGTTTGCCTTTTCCAATCTGTAAGGATGGAAGAAAGAAAAAAGTCAGCAAGAAATAATTACAAAACAAACCAATCAAAGGAGCCCAGAATCCAATAAACAAGTACTAACCCCAAAACAATTAACAACATTTAAAACAATGTACTTTTTAAGATGGAAAGATTATCATTTTTATAGTCTCCCTGCCTTATGGAACTTGGCTATTGGTCAGTTGCTGCTTCAGCTCCAAGGTAGATCGATATGGTTACCAAACGAAAAGAGGACAGGTCCTCCTTTTTCTCTTCATATCCTCCGTCCGGTAGTCATAGCCTTAAAATTGAATAGAGTCTGGCATTTAAGAACAGCCATTCTCAATCTTTTGACCCTGGAGGAACCCTTCCAAGCCTTGGAGAACCACTGCATATTCAGGCTCAAATATAAGCCAGAAGTTACCAAATGTTCATGTTCATTGTATAGGAGGCCTGTAAATATGTATTAACAGCATTTCCTGTCTATCTCATGCACATAGGTGGATTTGTGGCTGTGCAGATGCAGATAGATAATTCCACAAAACATCCATAACAAAGTACATTTATTGGTACATCAGGTATCCTCATGACTCACATTTGTGACGAAGTTCTTCTATAACGACCAATCCTTTGTATAGCAGCCTTGCAGGTTAAAAATGGTTCTTTTCCCAACCCATCATGTAGCGGTAGAAGGAAAGATGTTATCAGTCCATGAGCACAGGTAAGAATGGAGGGCAACCTCCTTCAACCCCTCGAGGGTCAATTTAGAGACCAATCAGGATTATAGATGTCGCCACGTGACATGAACTACATTTCCCAGGATACCTTTAACTACATTTCCCATGATGCATTCCCTTAAGGGGACAACTCACAATTCCTAAGTAACTAACCAATTCCCATAGACTGGCTGGGACAGCACACAGCGTTCTTAAACTAAAGATAAAGAAACCTTTTCCTTGCCTCTGCCTCCTTCTTCCTACTCCCAGACTCTGTGGATGGCTACCTGGGCTGGGACAGTCCAGCCCCAGTTCTCTTGCACCTGCCCTGAGATGGAGCCTTCCAGGCCACTGCACCAGCAGAAAGGCTGGCATGCAAAGCTGGCAGGTAGGTTTGGAAGCTCTGGTGGCATTGGTGTCTCTGCCTTGCATTTGCTGTCTTACCAACTGTTATTCCTCTCTCTTCTTCCCTCCTCTCCTCCTCCCTCACTCTTCAGCTCAGTTCCAATAACTCCTCGCACCTCAGCCTGGATTTTGCTCACCTCCCTGCTTGCATGTGAATGGCCCCTTTGCCCCCACTCCCCATGTATGCACGCTCTTGCACACCCTAGTGGGGAAACCCAGAGTTGGAGAGTTTTTACTTGGTCTCTGCTTTTTTAAAATAAATCAAGATCTCCCAAGGAACTCGTAGTGACATCTCACAGAAACCTAGGATACCTTGGAGTCCAGGTTGAGAAACCCTGCTTTAATATCCAACTGAGTGTCTTTTCCCAGGGTAACTTAATAAGCACCACCTGAAATGGACCTTAATTAATTGCACACTGAAGCCTTTACCTCCCAACACCCTAGGCCAGGGGCGTCAAATTCACATCATCACGGCGGCATCATGTGATGCTAAACCAAGGTGTGGACATGACCAGTGTGTGACACATCTAGCCCAGGGGCCAGAAGTTTGACAGTCCTGCCCTAGGCCAACAGCTCCTGCTAGCAGGTTTTTCCCCCAGTGTGTTCCCTACAGTATGCTTCTTTATTCTCTTGTAATCCCTTCCTCTCCAGTGAATGTAAATACAAATAATGAATAGTGTGTCCTCTTCCCCCCGCCCATTTGTCCTCTTTTCCAATGAGCCCTGTCGTGCTTTGCCTATTTAGATATTTGCTAGACCAATACTTGAATACAGCTCATCAGTCTGGAACCCACATTATGTATCTGATATTAACACAGTTGAGAAAGTCCAGAAATATTTCACAAGAAGAGTTAGTTCTCCACTCCTCTACTTGTTGCAGAATACCTTATGCCATCAGACTCGAAATTCTAGACCTAGAAAACGTAGAACTACGCCGCCTTCAGTCCGATCTAAGTATAGTATATAAAATCATACATTGCAATGTCCTACCTGTCAATGAATACTTCAGCTTCAACCATAACAACACAAGAGCACACAATAGATACAAACTCAAGGTTAATCGCACCAAACTTGATTGCAGGAAATACGACTTCAGCAACAGAACGATCAATGTCTGGAATACTCTACCTGACTCTGTGGTTTTTTTCCCCAAACCCCAAAAACTTTAACCTTAGACTGTCTACTATTGACCTCACCCCTTTCCTAAGAGGTCTGTAGGGGGCGTGCATAAGTACACCAACGTGCCAACTGTCCCTGTCCTATTGTTTCTTTTATTTTTCTTATATGTATCCATGTATTCATAACTATGTTTTTACTTATACCTATTATCTTGTAAGCAATTGACAAACCAAATAAAATAAAAATAAATAAAATATCTGGTGGCCCTAGACAGATCTGCAGAGCATGTGCTCTGTCTCCAGAAAATATGACAGGGAGGGACTTTGCAGCAGGCATTTTCAACATAGCCTCCATGCTGTGAGAACTTCCTAATCCTGAATCCAAGAATAGCATCTTCACTCCTGACATTTAGGAGATTGTTAAAACCTTGTTCTTTTGAAGAATATTTGGGCCATGAAAATAAGGGATATACATGCTGGAGGTAACGTATGGCATGGAATGGGTATAATGCTGTTAATGATCATTTTGAGAGTTTGTACTATATGTATGAGCCACGGTGGCGCAGTGGTTAGAATACAGTACTGCAGGCTACTTCTGCTGACTGCTGACTGCCTGCAATTTGGAAGTTCAAATCTCACCAGGCTCAAGGTTGACTCAGCCTTCCATCCTTCCGAGGTGGGTAAAATGAGGACCCAGATTATTGGGGGCAATAAACCACTTAGAGAGGGCTGTAAAGGACTGCAAAGTGTTATATAAGTCTAAGTGCTATTGCTGTTGCTATGTCATTAGAATGAAATTTGAGATACATTATTGCATTTTAGAAAAAAAAGAGTATCTATATTTATGACTGACTGGATACCTCTTGTAGACTTTTTTCATGAAATAGAAAAAACGCACTTAAGATTTGTGGTTTTCAGGATTAGAGAAAAATTGGTAATAGAAAAAATACTCTTTTCTGGAATCATAGAGTAAGACGTACAGTAATATTGTAATTTTGTATTTGCTGCAAAGGAAATTGGGAGCTCTTCATTCTGTTCCTTTTACCCCTTTTCTGCACTTTTTTAAAAATTATTATGTGTTATTTTATATTCTTAGTAAGACTTTAAAATATTTTAAAAGGTGCATAATTGGGTGGAGTCTGCTTAGATTTGTACCAATTGAAATATTACACCAGCCTATGTAATATACAGAGTAAACTCTTGCCATTGTGAATTGTGAATCATTATTTATGTATTTTATTTATTTATTGAATTTATATTGCCACCTATTTGCCCATGGCAACTCGAGGTAGCTTACAGAATATAAAATCTAATTTAAAACAATAAAAACTAAAAAAAAAGAATCCAATTGTGTTTTGTACAATAAGCCATAGCTTTGTCACTATGCTTGAACTCCATCTGCAAGAAAGAAATGTAGGAGAAAGAATCTGAGGGGAAATATAAATCATGGGAAATGGTTAATGTGAGAAATGAAGCTCACACTTGAACTGTTGGAAATAGCAAAGTGTTTTATTAGAACTTCTGCAAAAACTGATGGATCTCCAAGCATGTAAGCAAGAGAGACCACAACGGTTACAGATCTCAGCATATTTTATACATTCCTATCCTATCTCTGGCTGCTTGTCTACCTTTCTCAGGCCCAGTTGATAGGCCCAGGTCAGTCTCATGCTAACAGTCTGCCTATAATCTATCACACCTAAATGTTTAAAATTAGTTAAGCCTTTGCTGTCACCAAAACTTGCTAAGCCCTCAGCCCCTTCGTTTCTCCTCATTTCTTTGGTATTCTCTTATCATGTTTCTTGTTCATCTGTACAATGCAGTATCTGGTACGTATCTCAAGCCAGAAGCTGTGCATGTCATTGCCTGGCAGAGTTCATGATTTGGACCATGGTGGCGCAGTGGTTAGAATGCAGTACTGACTCAGTACTGTTGGAAGAAATATCCTTCTGGGGTCAGTTCCAAGTAGGGAAAAAGACACAGGATTCATGGAAGTTGCTTGGAAAGGTTTAATGGTGGACAGGACCACATGCCTTAGAACTCCTGGGTGAAAAGGGAAGAGATGCTGAGAATCCCTTGGTTTTATACCTTCTGTTGGGCCCCACCTTAGTGTTTCCTGTGTAAGAAATGTATCCCATTGGCTGTCAGACTCCTGGGGGGCGGTGTCTTAGCTAATTTTGTAGACTTTGTCTGGACCACCTGGCTTCACCTGAGTGCTGGTTGATGCAATCTTCCCAGGTGCCATGTAGTGAGATGGGTAATCCTATCATTTCCTGAGGGCCGTGTCTTAATCCCATCACCATGGAGCTGAAGGGGGGGGGGAGGGCAGGGAAGTGCTTTGTCTTTAAAACATGTTTCTCTTTTTCTCATCCAGGGAAATATAATATTCTGCCTTTTTAATATTTCTTAGAATATTTCATTCTTCTAGGAGAGGGGTGGGTGCTAACTTTCTATACTCAGGTTGACTCAGGCTTCCATCTTTCCTAAGTGGGTAAAATGAGGACTCAGATTATTGGGGGCAATAGGTTGACTCTGTAAACTGCTCAGAGAGGGCCCTAAAGCAGGGGTGTCCAAACTTGGCAACTTTAAGACTTGTGGACTTCAGTTTATACCTATATCTATTATCTTGTAAGCAATTCACAAATCAAATCAAATCAATCAATAAATAAAAATCCCTCAGCCAGCAAAGTTTGCTATTGGCAAACATGGCAGTGCTTCAGATATGCAGCAGCGTGGCTTTAAAACACTAACTCTAGGTAGCTTGAACAAAGAATACACCTTATATAAATTGTAAAATATGTTGTTCATAAGCTTTATGCTGGTCTATATTTATTTTACTTTTTATTTATTTTTTTATTTTGTCAAGTGATTACAAGATAACAGGCATAAGTATAAACATAGTTAGGAATACATGAAATGCGTACATATAAGAAAAATAAAAGAAACAATAGGACAGGGACGGTAGGCATATTGGTACGCTTATGCACATCCCCTACAGGCCTCTTAGGAAGGGGGTGAGGTCAATAATAGACAGTCTAAGGTTAAAGTTTTTGGGGTTTGGGGAAGAAACCACAGAGTCAGTAGAGTATTCCAGACATTGAGGAAAATTACAATTTATTATATTGTAATTCACATTAGAAAGGGAAAAGAAAGGCTTTCCCTTGGCTGTGTATTCCCAGACTCACAAAATAGACAACCTCACCTTACTATCTTCAGTTGTACAGTATGAATTTAGCACACTGCAATTCATAAACCCCACCGTTCTGGAATAGCGTAGAATAAGCCAAGGACTACAGCGTAGTCCAGCGTTTCCCTCACCTGCATAAATTATCCCAAATTGTCTAGAACGGGGGAACCAGCTGGCTGGGGAATTCTGGGAGTTGAAGTCCTCCAGGCTTAAAGTTGCTAAGGTTGGAGACCCCGTCTAGAAAGTGTTTTTTTTTTTTCCCCTTTAGAGAACGACACACAGTCCATTACCCAATCACAACAGCGACTTCCAGAGAAGCGGTTCTGGATAACGAAGGAAAAACTTCCGAAAATCCCGCCCTAGCCAGATCTCAGCCGCTGAAAGGCAACCGGAGTACACCCGCAGAGACCAATAGGAGGCGAAGAAGGGACGCAGCCGGCGCTTCTCTCTGGAGCCGGCCCCTTGACCGGCCGAACTTCATTTCCCAGAAGCGATTGCGGGCGGCTCCAATCCATCTCTCTCTCGCTCGCTCAGGTAGCAGGTGGGCGGGAGAGCCGGGAGTGGTTGTAGCTGCGGGCGCTTTTCGCTTAAATCGGCAGGAGCTCCTGTCCGCTACGCTTGGTTGGGCTTTTTGTGTGTCTCCGCCGAGGAGGAGGAGAAGTTTCTGGGGGCGCGGAGACTCGGGGTTCTGGGAAGAGAACGGAAAGCAAGGTCCACTTCTACAGGCGCGCCCCGGGAAGCCTTTTGCCCACGAGCCGCCCTTCTCCTGCTCTTTGCGCTTGCCACCCCTAGAGCAGGATTTTCAATTGACTGTTTGGGGCTTTTTTTTTCGTGGGGGGGGGGGGGTCGTAATTCTACCAAACCTGCCAATATTGCAGGGGGGGCGGAGGGTTCCCGAGGTCAAGGTGTAACATTCCTTATTAGCCTCTTCTCTCTCTTGCCTCTCAGAAGACAGAAATAAAACCCAATCGGGATGGAAAGGCGGAATAGCCTCACGGTGCCCTTTTGAGCCCAAGCCTCAAGGCCTGCTGTTTGGATGACCTCCCCACCCCCCTCAAAAAAAAAACCGGGTGCTTTTTAATCTGTTTTTTTTTCCCCCCTTTTGACCGAAGGGTTCCGTTCTAGTCCCGCGGTTGGCGAAGGGGGACCCGCCGGGGATCGGCCACCCCCACCAGCCATGGCCACGCAGGAAGAAGAAGGCCAGCCCGGATTCCGCTGGGATAATTGGAAGGCGTGGGCCGCTCTTTCCACAGCCGAATTTGCGATCATCCTCATTTTAGCGGCCGGACTAGCTCACTTGGCAATTCAACAAGAAGGGGAAGACTGGCCGGATGGAGGCGTGTTGTCCCCCTTGCAGAGAGCGAACGAAACCATCCAAGTGACCGCAAAGCGCTGGGAATCCTGTCGAAACCACACGGTAGGAGCGGATTGCTATTGCCCGGGTGGGAATCGGGGAAAGGAGCGGATCCCGGGCGTCTGCAGCCCAAAAGGAACATTGGATTTAAGAAAGAGAATTGCCCTCCTATTATGTCTATTCTTTGTACCATAAGCCAGGTTTCAGTTTCTTTTTCCAAAACTCCTCCTGAGATCATGATACGCCAAGCTAATTAATTTGCACATCTGAATACAGCTGTCGCCACTTACCCTTAACGTCTGAAAGCTTGGCTTCTCGGTTTTAAAAGTGTTTTTCTTTACACGGTTACTCAGAAGTAAACCTTGTTAAATTCACTGAGGGTGGGTGGGGGCTCTTACTCTCGTCAAAGCGTGCAAAGCAATCTAATTTTTCGGTTGACGATAAGGACTTTTGTGGGAAAGTTAGAATGCGGCTTTCCTTGCTTGTTCGCTTTTTAAATGAGATGGGAAGCAACTGAAATGCATCTTTGATGAGGTGCCATCTAGCCACGAATAACTATTTTGCCACTGGGAATGTTTCCCAATCATTTTAAAAATTGGAAATTGTGGAAACCCTGACACTGTTGCCTACAGTTGCTACATGGCTACAGTGGTCGGTTTGGACAATAAACATGCTGAATCCTGATTCTCTACTTGAACTGGATCATTTTTATGTATCAAACACCAGAGGGAGGCAGAACAGCATCTCCAGAAATTGCTTCCTTTAGGTTCTATTTCCCAGTAAAACTCCAGAGTTGGGGGAGGGCAGAGGAATGAATGACAGGTGTTCCTTCCAACCACAATAAAGTATCGGGAAGTATTGGGAATCACTGAGAGGATGTTAATTAGCTATTGCTTGCAATACCATTGGACTTTGAAATCCCAAATTCCAATTATCTTTGAAGACATTTATGTAGACACAAAGAGCAAAGTCCAACTGGGTTTTCATGTACTTTGCCTCTATCAAATCCCTAAAACCAATATCCAAACCTCTAAATCCAAACAATTTAAAACTCTTTAAAAAATTTTTAACGAAAATAGTTGAAATTTGGACAGGGATTAGGACACTAGCACAAAACAGAAAAACTCTGACGTTTTGTTATCTTGGTGATATAGCTTGCTTATATTTCAGGAGCAATGTTTTTCCCCAGCTTTGATTTGGGTAACTCAGCTAAGCAAATTTGGGTGGGGGGGGGGGGGTGGAACAGAGGCAGAAGAGGGTCTTGCTATTTAGCAGTGCAAAGTGGTGGTGAATAATGGAATATGTAGTTTCTATGAGGAAAAATGAAATAGAAATGTTTCATCTTGAGAAGACTGGAAAAAGGAGGTAAGTTAAAGTAATGTAACCATGTCGTATCCATTAGTGGATGGTTCTACAGAGAGCCCTGGATTAGAGTCAGGAGTACCAGCACCTGGGGAGGAAATAGGAAACTTATAGGTCTATGTGTAGCTGGATTTTGAAGTTGTAGAGGCAAATCATGATAGCTTTGCTTCGGTGGGATTCAAAAACTTTTACTACTGTTTCTGTGGGCGTGGCTTGGTGGGTGTGGCCATGTGACTGGGTGGGCAAGGTTTTTTTTGCAACCCCCACCCAGAAATAGAAATAGCTTAGGCGAAGGGCGGGCGGGCGACCGGGTGGGGGTCATGGCCAGCCAGAACTTACTACCGGTTGGGCAACCCACGCCAAATTCTTGCTACCGGTTCGCCTGTTCTGCTGTGAACCGGCGGAATACCATCACTGTTTTTCCTTTCACTGAGCAAGATATTTATATCCCATCTTTATTTTTCAATTCAAAATTGAAAATTCAATTCAAGTTGGCAAAAATACTCTCCTTTTTCTCCCATTTTCCCCTTTTCAGCAACTCTGTGGGGTAGTTGGGCTAAGAGAGTGACTGGGCCAAGGTCACCCAATTGGCTTTCATAACTAAGGCGGGACCAGAACTCACAGTCTCCTGATGATTGGCCCAAAGTTACCCAGCTGACTTTTATGCTTAAGGCAGGATTAGAACTCTCAGTCTCCTAGTTGCATTAATCACTAGCCAAATCTGGTTTCTTAGAGTTAGAAACTGACAATTTTGGTAGGAAGGAGATAAACTGAGAACAAGTTAATTGCAGGTTCCTATTTAACTTTTGCCAGAGAGACAGTAAAACTTCTAACTTTACTGTGATCAAAGACCTAATAATTTATGACTGTTTTCTTTTAATTTTGTTTCCCTACAAAACCCACCCTGAGAGGAGATGTGCTTTACAAGAAATGTATAAAAGGAACTCACATTGAAGGGGGGGGGGGGCATGCTTACTTTGGACTCTTCCCAAGCATGCAGAATAACATTTTAAAATGATATCTACATCTGGTGTAACGAAACCCTAGTATTCCTGGAACAACTGTCTCATTCAGTAGCTCAGGTAAAGGCTGTGTTGCCCAGTGGGTAATTTGAAAAAAGGGGCAGGGATGTCAAAGGCTTATCCCCCTCCCCCACCCTAAAGAATGAAGAAAATTGGAGGGGGAGATCTGTTGGTATTCTATTCAAGGAAACCTCAGAACCGAGATAAGTCCATTTGTATAGGCAAGGGGGTATGTATCTCCAGGCTTTGTTGGAAAGGAAGAAGAGAAAATATTGGGAAAAGCCAGAGGCAGATATGGGGAGCAGCTTAGATTCTTATAAAAAGCACACAACAAATCTGTTTTAGGGACTCTTCTTGCTTCATTACTAGGAGGAAAATAGAGGGGGGGGGATTTTGTTTCTGCCTACCAGCATCCATCGGTATTCATCTGGCTAGCATCCTGTCAGTGTGTGAGAGAGTTGAGGGCTGTTTGGAAACTGAAAGAATATTTGCTGTGTGAACAAGGAGACAGCAAGGAGCCTGGGTGCGGCTTAGCTTAACTGTTCTGTACTAAAGCTGGTTGCTGCTATGAAACTAAAACTGAAACTCCTCTGCTTGTGTTTTGCATTTGGAACAGATTTCTTTTCAGGTGGGGAAGGGGAATAGAACTCTTTAGCATCAGAGTGTCTTAATAATAATATACGAAATAACTAGTGCTCTGATGGTCATTTGGAAAAATCTTTTCTTAATGAGCACCTAGAAGCCAAGAGGAACATACGTGCCAAATTTCAAGTTTGTAGGCTTTACGGTTCTGGAGATTTTGTGATGATGCAGGAGTGGTATTTTATATTTTATATTTTCTTCACAACAACACTGAGATGGGTTGGGCTGAGAGACTGATTGGTCCAAAATCATCCGGCTGGTTTTAAAAATATATATACTGATATTGATCTTGGAATGCTGGGTTTTGCTTTTGTTTTGTAATAGACTGTAAAGTTCAATAAAATTCTTTCAATTTTTGTATAGAACTCAGCCCTGATCTGGGCATAAAGGTCACTAAAGTGGCATATAGAATTGGGTCAAAATCTCTGTGATTCATGGTTGCACTCAACGCAGAGGTAGAAAACATCCTCCTTAGTAGATCACCTTTGAAACTTGCTTTTTAAGAGGCGGGCAGGTCTCTGATTGTGTGTTTTATTTCTTTTTCCTCCTCTGTCTACTACAGAGAACTCTAGAAGCAAATGCATCCAACCTGACCTCCCAGGTGACTGAACTAAACACTCGCTTGCGTCTGAAAGAATTAGAAAATAAAGTTCTAGAAGGTGAGAAGAGCTTGGTGGGTGGGTTGTTTTCATATTTCCCAACTCAATGCAGTGGTGGAATGAAATTACAAATAGGGAGTCCTTGATTTATGATTGTAACTGTGTTGTGCTCGTCATTAAGCAGGTCATCATTTGACCTACATGATTTTACCACATTTTTTGCAGAGATCATTAAAAGAACGCCACCAGCATTAATCAAATGCCACAATCATTAAGCAAATCCTTTGTCCTCAATAGGTGTTTTTTTTTTATTGCAAACTAGGAGTAAACCAGTTTCCAGCCAAATAATAATAATAAATCTTAAATTACAGCCTGATAATTGCAGGATGCTACAAATGGCCATAAATGTGAGCCGGTTGCCAAGTGTTCAAGTATGATCACAAGACAGCAGGGTGAAGATGGTGATGTCAGAACTATGAATCTGGGTCATAAGTTTCTTTTTTGGGGTCAGTCATAACTTCAAATGGTTGCTAAGAGACAGGCTGTACAGGCGAGCAAGGTCTTTGCCCATCAATATGATTGCTCTGCTAAACTGAGCAGAATTGAACCAAATTTGGAAAGTAGGAAGAAACTGGCAGAAGAAAGTTTGTGTTAGAAGATAGGTCTGGATCCAGCCAGGGGCTTTTGAGGGGGTGGGATGCCCCAATATATATCTATGAAAATAGAAGGGAATGGTAGCTTAGAACAGGAGTCTCCAAACTTGCCAAGTTGACAAGCATGGTTGACTGAAGAATTCTAGGAGTTCAAGTCCACAAGTTTTAAGGTTGAGAAGTTGGAGATATCCTGTATACTGTTCCAGCCTTAAATCTATCTCTCTCCTGGTCACATGACCCAGAACAGAGCTATTGGAGAGAATTCCAGAAAGTTTCTGCATCTTCTTTTTTCTAAGAAGGAAAAACTTTCTGTTGATAAGAATGGAGGTTTTTAAGAAGAGATTGGACAACCATTTGTCTGGAATGATATAGGGCCGTGAACCTATGGCACACGTGTCGGAAATGGCACGCGGAGCCATTTCTGCCAGCATGTGAGCCATCACCCAGAACAGATCAAGTGCACATGCGTGCGCGCCTCCCACCAGCCAGCTGATTGTCGATATTATAGGCTCTCCTGCTTAAGTAGGCAGTTGGACTAGAACTGGGTATGTCTAGTTTAATGAAAAGAAGGACTAGGAGAGACATGATAGCAATCTTCCAATATCTCAGGGGCTGCCACAGAGAAGAGGGAGTCAAGCTATTCTCCAAAGCTCCTGAGGGCAGGGCAAGAAGCAATGGGTAGAAACTAATCAAGGGGAGAAGCAGCCTAGAACTAAGGAGAAATTTCCTGACAGTTAGAACAATTAATCAGTGGAACAACTTTCCTCCAGAAATTGTGAATGCTCCAACCCTGGAAGTTTTTAAAAAGATGTTGGATAACCATTTGTCTGAAGTGGTGTAGGGTTTCCTGCCTAAGCAGGGGGTTGGACTAGAAGACCTCCAAGGTCCCTTCCAACTCTGGTATTCTATATTCTGTACTATGAGGGAAAAAAATCGATTTCAGCTTCTGGATGCTATCCTGTTCCTTATGGTCCAGATGTTTGGACTGAAACATTGTGATTCCACTAGATTCCATTTTGTAAGACTGCAAATTTTAATTGGTCAATTGTTTAAGCATATGCTAACAAGATGCTCAAGATAATGGGGGAAATCTTTTTAATTGAAATATTGCTATCACTTGCTCACTAAAAATGCAGGATAGCAGGTGTGCCGTGCAAGCAGACATTTCCATTCTTCCCACAGAATGCCTCTTTTTCAGGATGATGCATGCAATTACTAAAACAAGGATTAGAAGACGGGGAGTGGCAGACAGATTTGATTGAATCTTTTCTGGGATGGGAGCGGAAAAAAAATTGATATGTGGTCAATTGATTTGGGGCTTCTTATCTAGCTTAGTTTCTGCCTTGGAAACCACTTTTGGACTTTTTGCTTGAAACCTTAAGAAATGAAACTTTTATTTGTTTATTTGTTACATTTATCCGAGACAACTCTGGACTAGTCTGATTTGGAGACATGGCGATTAGAACTATGTATGATTATAGAAATACTGTTTTATATTTCAATCTAATTATGCACTAATTAATAGCACGAAATCAGTAAAACTTCATAATAAAAATACTGTTTTATATTTGAATCTGTCCTGAACAAATTGGAAGTTATTTTTTTATTTCCTGTCCTTTTTTCCCTCCACTCCTAATTTTGTTATTTTTCTGATATTTTCTTTCTCTAATTCCCTTTTTTCTGTTTCTTTATATTTTATACTTTGTTGAAATTTAATTTTTTTAAAAAATTGTTTAGTAGGTTATGGTAGCTCTTCTTTTTTTACAGTAGCTCTTTATATAGTAGCTATAATAGTATATAGTAGCTCTTTATAGCAGCTTTTTTCTCCCTCCATCTGGCAGATGAACTTGCACTCTTGAAAAATTGGACTCAGAAGCTTCAGGATTTAATGTAAGTAAATTTTGCATCTACAGATAGTCCTCAACTTACATCCATTCACTTAGTAACTCTTTGGAGTTACAATGGCCCTGAACAAAGTGACCAGTTTTCATACTTACGACTGTTGCAACATCCCCATAGTTACATGATCAAAATTTGGACACTTGGCAATTGACTCATATTTATGACTCTTTCAGTGTCCCGTGATTTTAAGGTCATACGATCACCTTTTGTGAACTTCTGACAAGCAAAGTCAATGTGGGAATTGCCTGTTAACTGTCTTGGTTAGCAAGTATAAAATTTAGGCTCCATTGTGGTCATAAGTCTACCTACAATTTATGGATAATATGACCATTGGGGTGGGGTAGGATTCTTGTTTTGGATGTAAAGATCCGACTTAAGATTTAATCAGCATTGTACTGTCTGAGTTCTGCAATTAAGGTGAGATGTGTGGCAAACAAATAAATTTATTAACTAATTCATTTAATTTAATGCATATACTGTAGCTACCAAACTGAAAAATGGCCCTCAGATATATTTATTATTAAATTATTTATTTATTAAATTTATATACCATGCATTTCACTACCCAGAGCAGCTTTGGATACTTTACAAATATTTACCTAATCAATATCCGGATCAACACAATAATAAAGGTGAGGAGGATTATTCTATAAATGAGGTTAGCTTTGCAGGAGCATCTGTGGGCGATGTCAAAGAAGTCCCTCTTCCTTTTTCCACACACTGTGGAGCTTTGATTGTATGGCTGTCATCTTAACTTTTTGACCCCTTTCCCCCATACAAGGATGCCCTGTATCCCTTCATTTACCCAGCCCAAACTTTCTCCATAGACTTGCTTGACTGACTTCCTGTTTTTGTCTTTCTTATAGTAATCGCCAAAAGGAAGTGATTGCCCATTTGCAGGAGCAGCAATTGTTGATACCCGACTCTGTTGATACCCGTCACCAAATCTATCTCCATATTGGCCTAACCTCCATGTTGATCGCCGCTATTGTCAACCTACAGGTTTAAGAAGCACAGGTGGACGTTACATGACACAATGTGAAAACAACCAGTGCTTTGCTTTTTCATATCAGCGGCCTCCTTGGTGCAGTCTGATGCCATATCTGTCATATCATCTGGGGGATAAGGGTGTTAACATTATTTAGAATGGCTGAGGAATTCTGGGAATTGAAGTCCACACCTCTTCAAGTAGCCAAGATTGAGAAACAGTGATCTAGAATACAGTGGTGTCTGCAGCACTGTAAAATAAGCATGGTGGTCACAGTCACAAATCCACATCAAGTATTTGCAATACCATCTGGCCACCATTTTGATTTTTTTTAATCGCGCCTTGCAGACAACCCTGCTATATAACCAAACTTTGGAGCAAGTCCTTGATAAGAATTTTTAAGGACTATCCAGAAATGTACCTTTCTTAACCCAACAATGTGATTCCTCCCCTATATCCCTCTCCAAATCTTTAGCCATGCTTAAAAGTATTATTTTATTTCTCCTGAAATTAAGGAAAGGCAATAAGTATTTTCATAATACTTTATTCATGTTACAGTGTCTACCCAGAATTAGGAAAGAAAGGGATGAAACAGTTGTGATTTCTGTCAGCTTTCAGATTTGAATTCCACTACATTCACTTTCTGCCTTACTTCTGAATTTTTTAAAAATATTAAAGTTTGTATGCAGCTTTATGTGCATGTCATGTAATATGCATAATTTTGCCTGATCTGCAGAGCTTGCACCTTAATTGTAGTATTTTGTTATTTTAATCTCTTGTGCACTTTGACATTTACTCTGCTTTTTGGATTGTTTTGTATCAAGCGAGTAAAAAATTTAAATAAAACAAACAAATGTGTTCAGTGCCTTCTTGGAGAGAAGTGTATTGCAAAGTTTAAGGTTTGTGCAAATGTAAAAAGAGGATGGTGTTTTCAGCTAGCTAAAAGCTTTGGAAAATGCAAAACTAAGGTGGTTCCCTGAAAGTTGCAAGCCAAATTGCCTTAAATTGTGGAACAGGCATTCTAGAAAACGCAGTTTTTCCCAAAATCAGGTAGTCCAAAAGAAAGACTGTTTCCATGGGTCTATGTCAATTTGCCATGGTCAGCTCACTACAGCCAACTCACCACAGGACAATTCACTGTGAGACAAGAGTTACACTAATATCAAAGAAATGGTGGAATAGAGTTGTTAAAGAAAGAATGCAAAAGGAGGGATTGAATTAAATGTGAATGACAAAAATTAAAATATTTTTTTATTTTGAATAATTAAATTTAATTGTTAAATTGTCCTCTGGCTAGTAAACTGGCTGAGGAATTCTGGGAGTTGAAGTCCACAAGTTTAACGTTGCCAAGGTTGGAGCTACCCCGTTCTAAATAATGATGCCCCATACTGGTCCATCAGGTTTTCAGCGAGGTACATATCACTGCTGTCATTGAGACCATCCATCTTGTTAGTCATCCTCCACTTCTCTTTCTTTCCATTTTTTCCAGCATCACGGATGTCTCCAGAAAACAGTCATACTTCAGTTACAGCTGTCTTCAAGTTACACCCATTAGTTTAGTGACCATTCAAAGTTACACAGCATTGAAAAAAGTAACTTATGACTGACTTTTACATTTACGACAGCATAGCCACTGTCATGTGTCTGCATAGTTCAATGACAACTGCAGTGTTATTTACAAATAAAAGGTTACTCAGAAGCAGATTCCAAAATGGGCTTGGAGTAGACACCCCCCCTTTTATGCAATTTTGAAAAGCGTACATTGCCATGAACCAATCATGGAAGCATATACATTGGTATAAGCTAATCGTAAGCAACATCATGCTTATATTTTCAGAACTTGATTTACAACCGGTCACTTAATGTGTGTTGGATTACAACAGACCTGAAAAAAAGGTACTAAAGACCCAGATTTGAAGTTAACAAAGGCATTGAAAAAAGTTATGACTGTTTTTCACATTCACGACTGTTGCACCATCCCCATGGTCATACGATCAAAATCCATATGTTTGGAAACTGGTTCATATTTATGACCATTGCAGTGCCTTTGAGGTCATGTCATCACATGTTGTGATCTCCTGACAAGCAAGGGACACTGCAAACATCATAAACACGTATGATCTAGTTGCCAAGACGCTGCTTTCGTGCCTAAGACGGGGCTGGAAGAACTCACAGTCTCCTGGGAATTGGCCCAAAGTCATCCAGCCAGCTTTCATGCATAAGGTCAGACTAGAACTCTCAATCCAAGTATCCTGGTTTCTAAGCTAGTACTTTAACCACTGTATCAAACTGGCTGTCAAAAGGATGTAAAAAGCTAATGCAATCCTAAATTGTATTAACAGAGGGATACAATCAAGATCAAGGGAAGTACTAATACCACTCTATAAAGCCTTAGTAAGACCACACCTAGAGTACTGCATCCAGTTTTGCTCACCACATTATAAAAAAGATGTTGAGACTCTTTGTACAGAGAAGCGCAACCAGGATGATTAGGGGACTGGAGGCTAAAACGTAACAACGAACAGTTGCAGGAACTAGACTTGGCTAGTCTAGTAAAGAGAAGGACCAGGGGAGACATGATAACGGTCTTCCAATATTTGAGGGGCTGCCACAGGGAGGAAGGGGTCAAGCTATTTTCCAAAGTGCCTGTAGGCCAGACAAGGAATAATGGAAACTGAACAAGGAGAGATTTAACCTGGAAATGAGGAGAAACTTTCTGACAGAACAATCAACCAATGGAACACCTTGCCCTCGGAAGTTGTGGAAGCGCCATCACTTGAGACTTTCAAGAAGAGGATGGACTGCCATTTGTCAGAAATGGTGTAGGGTCTCCCACTTGGGCGGGGGGTTGGACTAGCTGACCTACAAAGGTCCCTTCCAACTCTGATTATCTGTTACCTGTTTACCATCACTTTTGCCAGTTAGGAGAGAGGTTGGCAACATTAGGGCTGGTACACAAGTTCAAAAGCATGACTCCTAGGTTTAGAGTCTAAAATTGGCCAAAACAAAACAAAGAAATTGTACTCTACGCTTTGGATTAAAAAAGGCAGAAAAAGTGTGGGTTATCACTTAAAAAAGAAGAGATTACATTTGAGTTTCTCTGGACTCTTCTCTCAAGATCATCTTTCTGACAGATGCTAGTCTGCTCATAGCTGAACATATTGCAACGAACACTACTGTGTGATCTGTTTATTGTGGTTTGTGGTAAGCCACAAATGACCGGTTCCTCTCACTTTGGGGAGGCCCACGCAGAGCAATTTTAGCAAACGAAAAGCAGACAGAGCTCGTAGTACGTCAACAGAGAGCGGTTGTAAGAAACCCCACCTGAGCGAGCCATGGAGCCCTCGGCCACGCGAGCCACGCTGAAAGTGCTGGGTTTGTGTGCCCTGCTGCTACTCCTGGTGGCCGCGGTGACCATCTCGGTGGCTGTGATGGTGAGGCAGTCCGAAGCGGCTCGCCAACTGAGAGGGTGCCAGGAGCGGGCATCGAACGAGACGGCAGCCCTGACATCGCGGGTGGCTGAGCTGGAGCAGGAAAGAACCAGGCGAGAAAAACAACTGGAGAAATTGTCCCAGAGGGAGAAAGACCTGCAGAAGCAACTGAACCAGGCTAAAGAGGGCAAGAAGAGCCTTAATGCCACTTTGATGGACTGCTTGGATAACATGGTATGTGTGCGGACAATGGGGAATGAATGATCTTTGGGGGCAGGTGGCATGCTGGAATGCTGATTACTTTCATAGTAGTTAAAACCCTAGGAATGCGGAGCCCTGGTGCATCAGTTTAAAGCAGCGGTCGCCAACCAGTGGGCCGCAGAGAAATCTCACCCCCAGAGCATACCCCCCCAAAGCAATTAATCCAGGCTGCACAGAAACACAAGTGCTGTGCCGCCCACATGGCCCACCGGAACTCTCCCCGCCCACTCACTCCTTACCTGGTAAACTTGCCTGCTAAATTGCTATTTTTCCTTTTTCCGACCATCAGGTGTTCTGCTGTGCCGGGAGATTTAGATTAGTTAAGAAGCAGGAAATGGTTGGATTTCTTGTTTTCTAGCTAGTCTTTAGATCTTCGGCTCAGCACAGCCGAACCTCCCTTAGGACTGAAGGTTTTCTTGCAAACAAATTCAGTGCAGACTCATGGCAAGCAAATTTGAGAGACTGAGCTAGCCGATGGCAGATAGATAGATCACTGAATAATTTTGTGAGCAACTCAATCTGCCTGCTTTGCCTGATTTGGGTAAAAGTTGCTCTTTTTTTATAAAAAATTCAATATTTATATAAATATTTATAATATTTACATACAAGCCATGCCCAGCCAGTCACATGACCACCAAGCCACACCCACAAATTAGGCCATGACCACAGGTTAGTGGTCCCTGGGATCTAAAATTATGAGTTTGGTGGTCCCTGAGGTCCAAAAGGTTGGCGACCCCTGGTTTAAAGCATGTCTCAACCGTGACAACTGTAAGATGTGTAGACTTCAGCTCCCAGAATTCCCCAGCCATCCACTATGCTAGGAATTCTTAGAAATTCTAATCCCAAAAGAAGCAGGGGACATCCCATTAGGGAAGGCAGGTTTGATCTAGCAACCTTCCAATTGGATTGGGAATAGCAATTCAATAGTTGTATTGAGATGGGTGGCATATAAATTTAATAAATAAAAATAAAATAAAATTTCTGCAAGATCCAATCTAACTTGATCACTGAGACCAGAGATTTATTCTTGCAAGCTTTCAACTCCTATTGGAGCAGTTTTTTCATGCCATCTGTACCCATTGTGTTGGTACTTGCCAGTGTCTTAGAAAACTATGATAGACTGCCCCTGTATAGGAAGGTTCTGTTTTCACTACCATGGCTAATAGATGCTGATAAATCTCCAAAAATAAAAGTAGTTCATTTGGTTTAGTGATCCTTACTATAACATACCGAGGGAAGGACTTTTAGTTTGTGCCTCTTGAATTTAATGCCACCCCCCACTTCTGTGGGTTCCCATTGAACCACCCGTTAGGCATGGCTAGTCTAGTGAAGAGAAGGACCAGGGGAGATATGATAGCAGTCTTCCAATATTTGAGGGGCTGCCACAGAGAGGAAGGGGTCAAGCTATTTTCTAAAGCACCTGAAGGCCAGACAAGGAATAATGGATGGAAACTGAGCAAGGAGAGATTTAACCTGGAAATAAGGAGAAACTTTCTGACAGTGAGAACAAAGATTAACTTCTGTTCAATGGAACAGAAGTTGCCCTCAGAAATTGTGGGAGCGCCATCATTTGAGACTTTCAAGAAGAGATTGGACTGCCATTTGTCAGAAATGGTGTAGAGTCTCCCGCTTGGGCAGGGGTTGGACTAGATGACCTAAAGGTCACTTCCAACTCTGATTATCTGTTATCTGTTAAGCCAATTGGGTGCTGTATGGGTGAATTAAACAGCCAAGTACTCTGGATCCCAGACTCCAAAGCAGACCACTCTCTCAGCCCAACCAACCTGACAGGATTGTTTTTGGGGAACATATAACTAAATAATAGGTATGTTCATCGCCTTGAGTTACTTATAAAGAAGTAAGGGTGGGATAAAAAATATATAATAAATAAATCTCAAATGTAAGATTATTTCTTGAATTCAAAAACATAGATCTCATTCTCTTTGTGGCCTTATTTTGTTTTAATGTGTCAGCATGTTTAATTATAGTCAAATGGCTTTAAAAGTTGAAAGTCGCCCAGACCAGCCTGACTCTGAAAGGTTCCTGCCACTAAGTGAGATGTTCCCCTTTTAACAGCATGTAATTTGCTTTTCTGCTTTTCTGGTCCTTTAAAGTCAAGATAATGTCACAACGGTGCAACCAAAGTTATGCCATTTTTATATGTTTCTATTGTGTCACCGTGGCTGCCATCTTGATTATTTTGACACAGCCTTGATTTCTACTACACAGGTCTCCCAATCTTGGTAACTTTAAGATAAGTGAACTTCAACTCCCAGAATTTCCTAGCCAACATGGAAGTTGAAATCCGCCTATCTTAAAGTTGCTAAATTGGGACCTCTGTGCTACATTAAACTTTTCTCCTTAATTTTATGCTCCAATTCTTTAGATTATCCCCTTTTCCAAGGCTGTGATTCCCATTTTAAGAAGGTGCTGTTAATATATAGAAAAGCATTAACTGGCCCCAAAATGATATTAGCTGGAGATTTTCCATCTGTTTTGGAACAGGGTCGTATAAACCTTAGGAAATTATAAGCCCATAAGGCTGAGAACTCCAGACATACAAGATAGCAGCAAGGGTGAGATTTTTCAATATCTTCTTGCCACCATGTACAGTAATTAGTATCCCAAATATAGTATAAATAAGCCCTCTTTCCAGGAGGTATCTCAATAGGGACTGGCTGGCCATCAATGAAGAATGCTTAAGGTATCTCCTGCATTGCAGATTGGTTTATTTTTCAAACCTGGCAAATTTAAGATTCCATGATGGTTGGGGAATTCTGGAAGTTGAAGACCATCTTTAAATTGCCAGGTGTACAAAACACTGGACTAGATAATATTTGTAGTGTACTAGTTGCATTCTTTGAATTGTCCCAAAGAATCTTGCAAATAATCCTTTTTGCAAAAATGCACATATCCTTTGTTTAGGAAACCTAGTTTTAAAACAGTACTGTAGGTGAGAGAGAGCAAAGAGGTCATAAAATAGAGGCCACAACTGTTTATTCCTAGCCTGCAACAGAAACCCTCTGGAAACTTTTTCAGCTAAACCTATAATTTAGCAACGCCTCCAGGTGGACATTTAAAGGCCAGTCCCATTTTAAAAAAAGATTAAAAAAGAAAAACTCTGACCAGTCCTAGCTGGAAGGAAGTGCAGTTGCCAGGAAGAGACTGTGGGTCTGCATCTGTTAAAAGAAGTATAAGCAGACACAATTATCAAGTTTGCTGAGAAAAACAAAGGGCAAGCAAGACTCTAAAGGTTGACCAGGAAAATCGATCTTCTCCTTTCATTGTTTTCCAAAGAGATGAAATAAGAAGAAGAAGGGACTTTCCAGATGTAAAGGGAGTTGATAGCAAATATATGCAATCATCAAAAGGATCTCTTTCTGTTTGCATTGATTTTCATTTGGGGCAGTTTCCTTGCCAATGAGTCACTTAACATTAAAAAAGGAAGCTTACTCTGTGTGGAATTTCCATCAATATTGTTGTTCTGCAGCTCAGAAATAATCCACCCCTCTTTTCTGCTTGAGGTTGTCTTCCTTCGCCCACAGCTAAAGCTAAATTTCAATTTATCTTAGAATAGAATAGAATAGAATAGAATAGAATTCTTTATTGACCAAGTGTGATAGGACACACAAGGAATTTGTCTTGGTGCAAACGCTCTCACTATACATAAAAGAAAAGATACATTTGTCAAGAGTCAAGAATCATCAGGTACCACACTTAATGATAGTCATAGGGTACAATAAGCAATCAAATCATATTAGGAAAGAGTCAATATAAATCGTAAGGATACAAGTGACAAAGTTACCTTCCTTTATTCCAAATAGTGGGCTGACTTGCAACATTTCTTAAGCCCAGAGCAAACTTCTGGAGCATTACTGCATGCCTGTCATTCAGAGGCTGTTGCATAGCTGTTGCATTTATCCTTAAACCCTCCAGCTGCTCCATTTTGTCATTTGAATGTACCTTGACTTCTGCCTGCCTCCCAAGAAGTCGAAGAACCAAACTGCATTCAGGATGCACATCTCCTTACAACATATAGTTGTGATTTGGGAGGTGTGCATCAGTGGTGGTATTCAAATTTTTTTACTACCAGTTCTGTGCGCGTGTCTTGGTGGGTGTGACTTGGCTTGGTAGGTGTGGCAGGGGAAGGATACTGAAAAATCTCATTCCCTCCCCACCCCACTAACCTGCTTTCCAGCTCTGTTCTCCTGTGCAGGGCAACAAAAGAAGACCCAGCCAATCAGCTGGGACTCGGGAGGCAGAGAATAAATGGAGGTGGGGCCAGTCAGAGGTGGTATTTGCCAGTTCTCCGAACTACTCAAAATTGCCGCTACCGGTTCTCCAGAACATATCAGAACTGGCTGAATACCACCTCTGGTGTGCATGTTGGCCTGTCTGCAACTATCTGCAACCTATGCTTACCCATCAACCCCTCTGTAGCATAGGTATGCATTAAAATACCTATGTGCAGTAGCAGACAAGTCTAAATCAAGCTCTAGAAACATTCCCTACCACATCCCTTCATCAAACTAATAGCCCCTATATGTGGTTTATGGCCATAGCATTTTCCAGCAAACATCTTTGCTAATGCTTATGTGTGGTTAACATTATTGGTTTCTGCTTGCAACCTGGTTGTTAGTTTATCTGATCTAGGTTGCTAAATCTTATCTGACCCAGGTTGCTGAATCTTAGCACATGACAAGCTTCTGGGTATCCAGCACTAATTCACTATGCCATAACTTGTGGCATAGCTCTGACTGAAGCTCTTTCATAAACTGAAGTGAAAGTACCAGCCCTTCAATAGTGCAGATGTTAAAGCAGGGGTAAGCAACTATGTCTCTTTTACGACCTGTGGACTTCAACTCCCAGAATACCTGAGCCAGTCATGGAATTCTGGGAATTGAAGTCCATTGGTCGTAAAGAGGCCATAACAGCCCTCTCCTGTGTTAAAGGATTTGCCTGAACTGGGACTGGAGAACTTACAGAGAATCTCACTTGAATGTAGAGCAGCCTTGACTAGTGTCTGAGGTTGTAAGTCAAGCACCACCTGTAATTATTAACAGCAAAGAAACAGAGGATTTTTTTAACCTGTGATATTCTTGCCCAGAAACAGAAGGTAGAATTCTGTGACTTAATACATATAGAAGACACCTCATTATGCAATAGATTATTAACAACAGTGGTGGGATTCATCTCCAGAGAGGATAAGTCTGTCTACCGAGATGAGGTAGACCGGTTGCTTTCGTGGTGTGAAGACAATAACTTGGTCCTCAGCACCAATAAGACCAAGGAGCTTATAGTGGATTATAGAAGGAACAGAACAGACACCCAGCCAGGGATAGGATTCAACCGGTGTTACTACCGGTTCGGTGACTATGTTTTGCTTCGTGCGCATGCGCGCCTGACGTGTACTGTGCATGCGTGTAAAACAACCTTAGGCTGTGCCACTCGGACAGCTGAAAAGCGCTATGCGCAGGTGCACAGCGTTTGAAAAGCCTCTTTTTTCCTGCTTTTTCAACCTTAGCTGTGCCGCACAAAGCAGCTGAGGTTGAAAAAGCAGGAAATAAAGGACAGGTAAGAGCCCGGGCAGGCGGGTGGGCCAAACAGCAGCAAACACAGAACCAGTTTGGTGTCTGCTGCTCTTCAGAACTACTGGCTCTATAGAAGCAGGCAGAAGTGGTAGCATCCCACCCCTGCATCCAGCCCTTGCTTATCAATGGAGACCGCGTGGAGCAAGTGGCCAGTTTTAAGTTTCTGGGTGTTACCATAAAAGAGGACCTGATCTGGGGTGCTCATATTGCAACTGGTCAAAAGGGCCCAGCAGAGATTATACTATCTGGGACTTCTCAGAAAAAAACAACTGAATTAAAAACTGCTGGTAACCTTCTACTGCTGCACCATAGAGAGTATCTTAACTTACTGCACCTCTGTATGGTTTGCCAATTGCACAGTGGCAGATAGGACAGCACTCCAATCCAGAAGGTTAACGTCATTGCCCAGAAGATCATTGATTGCCCTCTCCCCTCTTTGGAAGAGCTTTATAGCTCCCGCTGCCTTAAGAAAGTTCAAAACATTCTCAAAGATCCATCTCATCCTGGGCACCCCTTTATTGAATATTACCATCTGGCAGATGGTATAGAATAATAAAAACTTCAGTTTAAATTCCATGGATGTTTCTGGCAATAATATGGATATGGATTTCCATCTTTTTCTGGGATATTTTTTCAATTCCCAAATTTGCAGCCCAGAAATTCCCAGGAAGTCCAAACACAACTCTGCTTAAATTTGGGGAAATTTGCTAAGGTTTGTTAGATGGTTGTTCTCTATTAAAAATAGTTCTCCTCCCCTCCCTCCCTCAGGTTTTATACCATTAACTTCTGTCTGTCTTGCAGATCCACTTGAATGCTAACTTGTCAGCTCTTCACAATGAAATGTCCACCCTTCAGACAGAAGGCATGAAGATGGACAGCCAGAACGGTGCCTTGCTAGGTAAAACATTAGATTATTATTATTATGGTTCACTGCAGTCAGTGAGATGTTTAGACTAGATTTGGCATTTTTATCCATCTATTGAATACTTCCCAGCACAGGTAAATGTTACTGTTTGATGATGTATTATTACTATTATTAAATTTTATTTGTTTACCCTTCTCATTGCCAGGACTCTGGGCAGTGTACAAAGTTTTTTAAAAATGACTAAAAATATAACTACAGAAAACCATTAAAGACATTAAAATGTTTTTTTGTTTTTATGTTATGGATTTATGTTAAAAAATCATTAAAAAAAACAGGTTGCAAAGTTCTTGGACAATGAAATACATGCAGAGAATAAGTGTGAACTGGTAAAAGATTCTATCCCGGAATATATTACTTCGATTTTGCAGGCTTTCTGTCTACCTGACTATAGTTCTTTTTTTTTTTTTCATTTAAAAAGTAAAATGGGACTCTGACAAGATTCTGAAAAAAAAAAAGAGATGACCTTCTGCCACATATCCACCAGCCTTTACAACTTTGGTGTGGCCAACAGTGGGATACAGAGATCAACTAACATTCCAGTTACTTCATTCACCCATTTGTGGATTCACACGACACATGGAATTATGAATGTATTGCATGGGCTGGTTTCATAAAACATTCAAAGGCACAAAAAACTAAGAAATGTTAAAATCCTAGGCCTGAAGGGAGCGATGTGATTTACTCACTGCTCTGTGCAGAAAGCCAGATGAAAACAACCCTGGTCTATCTGTCTGTCCCAATGTTTTCAGCTTTCAGATGTATGGACTCCAACTCCCAGAATTCCCCAGGGGAGACTACTTTTTCAGAAGTGGTTTGCCATTGTTTCCCTTCTAGGGTTGAGAGAATGTGTCTGACTTAAAGTGACTCAGGTGTCTTGTGCCTAAAAAGACCAGGAGAATTCAGTCTCCTGGTTTCTTAACCACTAATCGCTTTAACCAATCTGACTCTAAGGAGTTAAGTTTCTCTTTCCTATTTCCTGAAGTGGAGATGACCAAACTTGAAGAGAAATTGGACGAAGCAATTGGAGCACGAGATGTTGTAGAGACAGAGAAAGGACACTGTGAAGCACGGGAGAAGGCCCTTCAAGAAAGCATGTGAGTAAAATGATTAGCTCTAAGTCAGGGTGTCTTACCTTGGCAACTTTAAGACTTGTAGACTTCAACTCCCAGAATTCCCCAGCCGGCATGGCTGACTGGAAAATTCTGGGAATTGAAGTACACAAGTCTTAAAGTTGCCAAGGTTAGACATCCCTGCTCTAAGTGGACTCAGAAAAATCAAAATTTCTCCATGAAGAAGATCCTTTCTTGTGTCACCACACAACGGGGTTTGTGAAAGAAAACCTTAAACAATTTTAGTTTTTCTTCATCCTTTGGCCCAAAAGATTCCATTGCAGAGCACTGGAATAGGAAATGAAACACAATTCCAAATATATTCCACTTTTTCAGATAGCAGGTGTTGGACTGACAAGCATCATTCTTCCTCTTGCAACATGTAAAAACGATCAAAATATCACAGGATTATTGAATCTCCTGAGAATGCAGGAATCTCATCCTGCTTCCTCTGCCCAGGATTTGCTGGATACATTTAAAATCTTGCAAAATTTCAAGAGAGAACACAATCCCACCTTGTGAGATTTCAGCTAGCTTCTCTCTCTTATTATTTGGTTTTGCTTTGGAGAAAGAGAAATCTGGTAGGGTTTTTTTTAAATGTCTGCCTCCTGAAATAAGGAGCATCAAAGCCATTAAAGGGCTTATTGTCTGCTGCTCCTTTCAGAAAGTAGGGCAAGGAGTGAAAGGGACAGGAAAGGCAATAGAAATAAGGACTGAACTGAATTAACACTGTGTTTCCTTTCCAGGTTCCAAATTAGAATAAAATAGAATATCTGTTGTTCAGGGTTGCAATGTGGAATCCCTGTTGCTCTCTGAACCTGATTATTTGCTTGCAGGTTTTTTCATTGCCCAAGTAGGTTACATCATCGTTGTGAGGGAATGTGGGGTTTACTGCTTAGTTATATGTATTAGCTTGCCCTGCCACAATGGATGGATCAATGGATGTCCCAAAGGTGCTTTTTCAAGAGGCAACTGGACATTCTTTCTTTTTCCTTGAAGACATTGTCAAAAACTGAAGAAGCTTCTTGGAGGAGAAGCAAAACGTCTTCAAGGAAAAAGAAGGTTCAGTTGCCTTTTGAAAAAGCACCTTTCCGACAACCATGATCTGGATGACTGAGAATCTCCATAGATGGATGGATGAATAACAGGGTATTTATGATCAGCAATAGGGAACCTGAAAGTCTCAGAGGCTTTGCCAGTCCCATGCATCATGTGATAGGAAATTCCTTTCTTTGCCTAAGAGTTTGGAGGACTGTTGGCAACCTAAAATAGGAATCACAGCTAAATGGAGAAGCTAGGGAAGCAATCTGGCTATTGGGGTACCTCCAACTCCTCAAGTGACCAGTTAGAAATCTGGTTGGGCCACTGACCCCCTTGCAAAGTTCCAGGGGGAAGGTCCATTCATGGCCTTGTCCGAAGGAGCTGCCTCTGGAGCTGCTGCAGCTCTGCTGGCTGAGGAATTCTGGGAGTTGAAGTCCACACATCTTCAAAGTACCAAGGTTGAAAAACACTGATCTAGTCCAACCCCTCCCAGCCAAGCAGATTCGTTTTTGACAGATAGCAGTCCAGTCTCTTCTTAAAAGCTTCCAGTGATGAAGCTCCCACAACTTCTGAAGGCAAGTGGTTCCATTGGTTGATTGTTCTCACTGTCAGAAAGTTTCTCCTTATTTCCAGGTTAAATCTCTCCTTGTTCAGTTTCCATCCAATATTCCTTGTCTGGCCTTCGGATGCTTTAGAAAATAGCTTGACCCCTTCCTCTCTGTGGCAGCCCCACAAATGTTGGAACACTGGTATCATGTCTCCCATGGTCCTTCTCTTCACTAGACTAGCCAAGCCCAGTTCCTGCAACCATTTTTCATATGTTTAAGTCTCCAGTCTGTTTCGCTAATCATCCTGGTTGCTCTTCTCTGCACTCTTTCTAGAGTCTCAACATCTTTTTTATGGTGTGGTGAACAGGGATGGGATTCAAAAATCCCAGCAACCTGTTCGCTGCCCGGTTGCTGGGTGGGCATGGCCATAGTGGGCTGAGCCTATAGGAACGTCCTGTTTCCAGCTTCTGGTGGGCCTCCAGAGCCCGGGAGAGGCCGTTTTTGCCATCCCAAGGGTCCAGAGGCCTCTCCCAGGCCTCTGGGAGGGTGAAAACAGCCTCCCTTGGGATCTGGAGGCCCTCCAGAAGCCGGAAACAGACTTGTTTCCGGACTTCCAGAAGGCCCATTTTTCCCCCTCCCAGAGCTTCCGTGAGGACTCAGATCGAGAACCTCCATCGAAAATGGACTGCGTGGAGACTCCTGGGAAAGAAAGGGCGGGAAGGGGTGGTTGGTTGAAATACCGGTTCAGTGAACCAGTCCGAACCAGTAGAATCCCACCCCTGGTGGTGACCAAAACTGGTTGCAGTACACTGACGTGTCTTCTTGCCATTTTCTTCCAGGCACAGCTACCTGGCTGAGATCACTTCCCTCCAGCAACGCCTGCAAGTCCGTTCCTCCTCTGCCCGCCGCAGGTGCCCCCCCTTCTGGTACTTATTGTGGGGACTGGCCAGTTTTTGCATTCTTTTCTGGCTTGTAAGTTTGGGAGCAGAGAGAAGGGGTCTCTGGGGCAACATTGCACAAGGGTGGTGAGAGTCCCCAGGAGGAGGGGGGGGGGAATCTAAGGAAGAGTAATTGGAAAGCCGAGGTTACCTCTGTGTTGTTGGGATGTCAGTTAGTAGTGATGGATGGCCTTGAAGAGAACTAGAACCTTGAGCTCTCAGCCGAAACTTCAAAGCTCTTTGCAAAAATTCATTTTGCAAAGGAGTTGTCCATTTCTCTGAAATCTGCTGTTGGAGGAGGGAAAGAGACAGAAAACAGCAAACAAAAAGTAAAAAAAGGGGAAAAGGGGAAGAAATTTGCTAGAAAAAGAGAAGAGGGAATCAGAAAGAAAGGGATCTGCCACCCTTGCTTTGGCTCCACACACCCCTTGCTTTGGCTCCACCCATCCTTGCTTCTGCCCCTCCCATCTTTGCTTTGGCTCTATCCACCCCTTGCTTTGACCCCATCCACCTTTGCTTTGACTCCACCCATCCTTGCTTCTGCCCCACCCATCTTTCTCTTGACCCCATCCATCCCTACTTTGACCCTACCCACCCTTGTTTTGACTCCACCCACTCCTCATCAACTGATTTAGCTCCACTCATCAAAAGACCACAGTGATGTGCAATAATTCCAAAATATTTTGTTTGGCAGAAAACCATTTCCCCCCTCCAGGCTGAATAGAATAAGTAATTCTGTACATGATTGGATCAGAGTTGAAGGGGACCACTGAGAACATCGAGCCCACCCCTCAGGAATCCAAGATCCTCCCCTTGCATTCTTCCTCTCATTTTGGCTCTCTTGCTTGCTTATTGGAATTTTGTCATTTTTCTCAAAGAACTGACACATTTTTTCTTCTGGTTTCTAATCCAAAGGCTACACCAAAATGTCCTTTTTAGCCTCTTCTGTTGTCATTTTATTTTCACTGCAATTGTGCTTTCAGCGTTTCCCCTTTTAGAAACTCTCTTATTCTGAGTGTTTTTTTTTCCTATTACCTTCTCCTGCCTTGGAACTCTCCTTATCCTTGCTGTTAGTATGAAAATCTGCTTTTCTGGGGTTCAACATTCACTGTTGACTGCACGGTTTTTAATTCGCTTTAAAATCAAGAACTCCAACAGTCTATGGCCTTTTCTCCCCTGTTCTCCTTCTTTTTCCATTTAATCAATGCAGTCCTCCCTATAGTTCAGGATCAATTCATATATTCAGATGTCTTATTCCACAATAAATCTTGACAATTAAAAGCCCCTTTTGAAATTAAACCAGGACCAGAGAAGGGGGCTTACATTGACCAAATCCCAAAATAAAGTGGTGAGAGTGTGTATATAGGCTAAACTGAAATTAACTGAAATGTAGCTAAAATGAAACTAACCAAGAATAAAAGATCAGGTTTCTGGTTGCTTCATTATTATAACATAATACGCTGCATATGTTCAAAGAAAGTTTTAAAAATTCAAATTTCTAAGATCTCGGAAGTGATTTCTAATGTGTGAGAATACACAGCCATAGATTCTGTTTATAATAAAGAAACTTATTTAATTATATAAGAAAATCAAACACTGAGAAGGTAGTCATATATATATATATGAAAGGAAATCCCATTAAATGGAATTGACTTCTAAGTAGTAGGTATAAGAATGAATAGGCTGCTTATTCTATTCTGATTTTAATACCAAAAATCAATCATCAAAGCTTTTTTTAGGAGTTATTGATTCTAAAAAGAGCAGGAAGTCAAATTAATTCAGGGAAAGGTTTTTAAGCTGTTCATTTTACTAATATTTATTTTTATCTATATATATATATATATAAAAGCAAAATACCACTCATGCATCATCACAAAAACTCCAAAACTATAAAGCCTACAAACTTGAAATTTGGCACTTATGTTCCTCTTGGCTTCTAGGTGCTTACTAAGAAAAGATTTTTCGAAATGACCATCAGAGCACTAGTATTTCGTATATTATTATTAAGATGCTCTGATGCTAAGGAGTTCTACTCCCCCTCCCCACCTGAAAAGAAATCTGTTCCAAATGCAAAACACAAGCAGAGGAGAGGAGTTTCCGTTTCAGTTTTACTTTCACAGCAGCAACCAGCTTTAGTACCAGCTTTAGTACAGAACTGTTGAGGTAAGCCACGCCCAGGCTCTATGCTGTCTCCTTCTTGCTGACACAGCAAATACTCTTTCAGTTTCTAAACAGACCTCAACTCTCACACACACTGACAGGACGCTAGCCAGATTGATACCGAGGATGCTGGTAGACAGAAGCAGAATCCCACCCCCCCTTATTTTCTTCCCCCAAAACTAAGCCCAACCACATAGTTTTGTAGCGAAGCATGGATATAGAGCTAGTAATTAATATATACAGTACAGTAATGATATTTTAGCTCCTAACCATCTAGTACCTTTGTCAGGCTTACTAAAGTGTGAATTTTTCGCTTTGCTATAAAAAGGCAGCACCAGATTCAAGAAAACTGATTTATGCCATCATAAATGTATGCAAATTACTAATGTGCTGAGAGAACCTGCTTTTTTGTTATTAGCTCTTGTTATTTTACTTCTGTTTCCTTCTGATTAAACACATTTTTATTATCTTTCAGGAAGGGCTGATCTTTTTCCTCTAAAGCAACTAACCAGCACCTTGAAAAAGAGGAACCGATGGAAGATATTTTTTTTTCAACCTCTTTCCCCATAGTTTAAAAGGAGGAGAGCAGAGAGACCCTCACAAAGCTGAACTGCAATGCGGCTCTTACACATAGTCCTTGACTTAAAACAGTCCATTTAGTGACCTGTTTCAAATTTACAACAGCATTGAAAAAAAGTGACTTACAACCATTTTTCACACTTACGACCTTTGCAGCATCCCCATGGTCACGTGATCAAAATTTTGACGCTTGGCAACTGACTCGTATCTATGACAGTTGCAGTGCCCCGCCCCCCCAGGGGCCATGGGACCACCGTTTGCGACTTTTTGGCAAGCAAAGTCAATGAGGAAGCCAGATTCAACCGTGTCACTAACTTAAGAACTGCAATGCTTCACTTAAGAATTATGGCAAGAAAGGTGGTAAAATGGGGCAAAAATGCATTTAACATTTGTCTCACTTAGCAATAAAAATGTTGGTCTCAATTCTGGTTGTAAGTCGAGGACTACCTTTATTATGCTTTCAGGGACAGAGCAAACAGACAAAAAAATGTTTATCTGTTTATCTAAAGATGTTTAAACTGGTGGATAAAAATATATCAGCCTGAAGTTTTATGCCGAATTAAAATCATTGTCTACTTAGCTGACTACTTTGTTATATAATTTAATTTCAGAATTTCAGGCCCACTGAGCTCTATGTGTCTACGGAGATTCTCAATCATCCAGGTGATGTTCAAAGAATTCAAAAGGCAACTGGACTTTCTTTGCTTTTCCTTGCAGATGTTTCGCTTCTCATCCAAGAAGCTCCTTCAGTTCTTTTCCACCATTCAGCCAGAACTAAAGAAGTTTCTTGGATGAGAAGCAAAATGTCTTCAAGGAAAAACAAAGCAAGTCCAGCTGCCTTTTGAAAAAAGCACCTTTGGGACTGGCTTCTAATTCCCTGCCCAGGGAATTCTGGAAGCTGAAATCCTCCCAGCTTATAGTTGCCAAGCAACCTCTTCAAGTTTTCCAGATATTTTGCATTCCGATACTCATAATCCTTAAAATTATGACTGGGGATTATGAACTTGAAACCTAAAAAGTTTATAGGATAACAGGATGGGAATACATGTCAAAACTTTGGAAAATTTTAATTGAGAAAAAAAAAAAAACAGGCCTAGACTAGAAACAGTAGAAACTCTAAGTTGAAACTCATATTTGTGTAATGTTTTCCTTTTTTTATTAATGTAATAGTAGAACCAGGAATTCAACTTTTGAAATTACTGGGTGGAACATTCTGAACTAAGATATTCAAAAACTAAAATAAAATCCATATCATATATCATCCATACTGAATTTAGGAAGCTTCTTTTCGTGTCCTGTTATGATAGCCTTCATTTAAATGACCGTCAAAAGGAATTAGACAGATTGATAGAAGAAAAAATAATTGTCTGATATCATTAGTTATATGGAACCTCCAGTTTTAGAGGAAATCTATCTCAGTACAGCACTTGTTAGAGAAAGTCAGCATTCTAGGAGACAGAATACACCAAATACAGGTAGTCCTCAACTTACAACAGTTCATTTAGTGACCATTCAAAGTTACAAGGGCACTGAAAAATGGACTTATGACCGTTTTTCACAGTTATGACCTTTGAAGCATCTCCATGATCATGTGATCAAAATTCAGATGCTTGGCAACTGGTTCATATTTATGACCGTTGCTGTGTCCCAAGGTCATGTGATAACTGTTGCGTCCTTCTGACATGCAAAGACGGTGGGGAAGCCAGATTCACTTAACAACTGTAGCAAGAAATATTGTAAAATGAGGCAAAATTTACTTAACAAATGTCTCACTTAACAACAGAAATGTTGAGCTCAATTGCAGTCGTAAGTCGAGGACTCTCTGTAGACTTGTTCAGATTTTGTCTGGTTCTCAGGTCATGTTTTCAGTAGTGCAATGCAGGATCTCTGCAGCAGAGGGCAGTGCACGCTTATACTATATTCTGTGAATTTATTTTATGCTCTTCTTCATTTCCCTTAATCTGATTGCAGCCAGAAACCTTAAAATGACAGGTAATTTGCCTTTGGCTCTGTCACAAAGCTGAGCCCGGATGGATTCAGAGGTGGGAGACCACCAAGAAGCATCCTAGAGCTGAAGGCTAGACTGAGACGTCAACCATACATCCCAGACAATAGGAATACAAGCTGTAAAGCTGCCAAGAAAAATACAATTCCAGTTCAGCGATAGAGAAGACATTACCTTCTAACTTTTTCCTTGGTAACATTCAGCAAAAAAAAAAAAGGGGGGGTGTTGTTTTGTTAACTTTCTTTATTTGTGTCAACCTCACCTTCAAATTATGGGCATTTTAACATTCCACACTGAGCAAGTAAAATAAGTATAAAATAGGTCCTTGAAATCTAGCATGTGTAAAAGGTATGTAAAATAAATAGGATTAAAGCTAAATGTTTTCCCAGTATTGGGCCACATCAACAGCGTTTTCTCTCGCCAGCATGAGGCCTTCCTCCGTACGTGTTGTATACACCATACCATATGTGAGATGGATTGTTCTTCTATGCATTCACACAGAGTATCTTCTGCAGGGGAGCTTTTCTTAAGATTGTCCTTTGATCTTCCTATCCCAGCCTGCAGTCTGTTTAGTTTCGTTAACTTGAAAAGAAGAGTTCATTTAAGGTTCCGGTCTACCCAGAAATTAGGCCATGCTTTCTAATCGCTCTCGAAAAGAGCAATTGGGATTTCTAAATTGGTACCAGTAAAAAAGGCATCAGTGGGCACTTCCACCTGAAGCCCCTGCCAGCTCCCATCTTATTCTGCACTGTTTTAAGTGTCACTGAGGAAATAACAGAACATTCTGATCAAAATGGGAGAGGGAAAAAATATGGATGGATGGAAAGGTAACCTTCAGAAACGAGGGGTAAGGCAAAACCATTTGGACAACAAAATCTTCCCACCAATTCTGATTTAGAAGCCTAATTACAATTTGCCTAGGCTTTTGAATCTTTTCCCATAGCCACACAAGAGGCAAGATTCCATTAAGGAAGTTTTTTTTCAATGAAATAGAGACGTGAAAATAAGGAAAGCTAAAATTACTCCCGTTTTTATTCATTCATTCACTCAAGCAAAACTGAGGGAACAGTTTTTGATGGATTTGTGTTGGAAGAGATGAAGGGATTATGCCACCTTGCTTGCAACCATAAAGGACATTAAGTTCACAAGCCTCACTTTCTAATCACTTTTGGAAATTGCTTGTTAACCATCTTTAACTATGTTATTAGAGATCTTCAGAACAACAAGCTTGAAAAATCTTCATTGACTAAGTCTATCTTGAATTCTGAACAAAAGCAAAAAAGATATGCTGAAAAACAAAGAATTTGAAATAAACAACAAAAAGCTGAATAAGATTTGGATCCAGATAAATTTATAAATAGATTAAAGATCCAGATAAATTTAGAATATTAACTTTGCTATAAGTTTTTGGAATTAACTATAAAAAGTGAAGTGTCTTTTTTCTTTCTCTTTTTACTGCACTTTTTGTTCTTTTTTTCATCCTCTTTAAGTCTGGTTTGTATTAGTTTTGACTACCGCAATTACATTTTTAATAAAAATTATATTTAAAAAGGTTGAGAAACAATGATTTAGCCGTTTGTTCTACCATATCCAGTATGCTTGTGTATAAACCCATTAATTAATAAGTTGCCCCTTGATTTTTTAACCGATAGCATTGAAAATGTGCCACCCACAAATAAGAATTAATATATCTGGAAATGGGACTGTGCAAGTATATACAAGAAATGTGAGTAGTATAAGAAAAGTATAAGATAAACCTCTCTGCAGATACCTCAAACTCATTTCTTTGTCCGTGTGACGATCTGTGGGCTTTAGTGCTTAAAATGTTCAGCTTATTTGTAATATATATATATATATATATATATATATACTTTGTGTCTCCCTTATTTATTATTTAAAATTATCAGCTCAAAACCTTACACACACACACACACACATACACACACACATATATATATATATATATATATAAGACCTCACCCCTTTCCTAAGAGGTCTGTAGCGGGCGTGCATAAGCGCACCAACGTGCCTACCGTCCCTGACCTATTGTTTCTTTTATTTTTTATTTTTATTGTAAAGAGAGAAACAGATCACAAGCAACCAGAAGACAAATTCCACACAACAACAATAAAAACATCCTAAAGGGTTAAATCATCCCTTTTCTCCCAGCCATGGGAGAACAGCCAAATTTTCAATAACTTCCTGAATGTAAATAGAGCAGGGGCCATATGGATCGCTGGGGAGATGTGTTCCCAAAAACAGCACCGGGACAGAGAAGACAACCTTCCTGTTTCATTCAAGGAATATGCATCTAGGAAAGGCAGCTGCCCAGCTTGTTTTAAAAACCTCCCAGAGATGAAGGACTCACAATCTCCATAGGTGGGCTGTTCCACTGTCGCCTAGATCAGAGGCCCCCAACCTTTTGGGCACCAGTTACTGGTTCCATGTGGAAGGGTTTTCCTCCGGCAGGAGGAGACATGGTTTTGTGGGCTGCCTGCATTCCATGAATGGGCCTTCACTTGTTTGCAAGGGCCGGTTTCTGGCAAGACGTGGCCTGGTGCCGGTCCATGGACTGGGGTTTGGGGACCCCTGGCCAAGATCTCACTCTCAGGGTGGCACATATTTAAATGAAATCAGTATTTCTCAACCTCAGCAACTTTAAGATGGGTGGACTTCAACTCCCAGAATTTCCCACGGCTAGAGAATTCTGGGATTGAAGTCCACCCATCTTAAAGCTGCTCAGATTGAAAAACACTGATCTAAACTATCTGATCCAAGAAGAAATAAACTCTCTGGAGCCTATAATACTAATTAGAAAGCTTATTTAGCTATATTTAAGACAGGATGTTTTTCCAGCTTTGATGCTGCTGTTTTATTGGGGATAGAAAGAGGGGAATGATCTCAAGGAAGTAACAGCAAATTGTAGATTAGAGTTATAAAAAGGTAATAGATAGCAAAATACACAGAATTGCAAGGAAATTATTAAAGCAGCAGGACATGAAATGTGAGAACAATAGGGCACTTTCTACAGGATAGAGATAAACAGGGACTGTACAGAAAATAAGCTAACTGGAGATCCTGTTTAGTGATAACTGGGAAGCAGCAATGGTGGGGACAGACAGGCAGTAAAAGATCTAAGACCTAATGATTTATGATTGTGTATTTCTTTAAGGGGACATGCTTTGTGAAAATTGAAAAAAAAGGAACTTACCCTGAAACAGACAACTTGCTTGGTTTGCAATCTATTTCCAAGCATTATTACTCTGTAGAGAATAAAGACAATGTACAAGGTTGTTGTAAATTCATTTGGGCGGAAGACATCAGGCTAAAAATTCCAACATTCCTGGGATAATACACACTCTCTCTCACACACACACAAAAGGAGCAGCTTGTTGACTAAATACTGATAAACTTTTCCTAAGCCCAGTTTAATTCTATGTTGGGACTCAAGTTTAGTTATTATATAAAGCGGTAAGTTAATTGCTAAACAGGTAGTCCCACAACTTACAACCATTTATTCAGCAACTGTTCAAAGTTACAACGGCACTGAAAAAAAGTGAATTATGACCGGTCCTCGCACTTACAATTGTCACAACATCTCTATGGTCATGTGATAAAAATTAGGGTGCTGTGCAACTGACATGCATTTACAATGTTTGCAGCATCCAAGGGTCCTGTGATGACAAGCCAGAAAATCATTAGGGGGAAGCTGGATTCACTTAACAACTATATGATTCACTTAACAACTGCAGTGATTTGCTTAACATCCATGGCAAAAAAGTCATAAAATTGCAGGTGAGTTACTTAAACAATCCCCTTGATTAGCAATGGAAATTCTGGTCCCGATTGTGATCATAAGCCAAGGATTAGCTGTACCTGCAGACAGCTGTCAGTAGTTTGAGGTGTAACATCACAAGCAGCCACCATTAAAAAGAAAAGACTAAATAAGACTAAGGCCTTGTTTAAGGAGTGATTTCTGACCCTGATTTTCTATACCTGGGGTCCAGTCCAACTGATTTTTGTCAAGACTGGAGGGATTGTTGTTGTTGTTAGTTGCAAAGTCGTGTCTAACCCATCGCGACTCCCTGGACAATGTTCCTCCAGGCCTTCCTGTCCTCTGCCATCTTCCGGAGTCTGTTTAAGCTCATGCCTACTGCTTCAGTGACTCCATCCAGCCACCTCATTCTCTGCCATCTCCTTCTTCTATTGCCCTCAATCTTTCCCAGCATTAGGCTCTTCTCCAGTAAGCCCTTCCTTCCCATTAGGTGGCCAGAGTATTTGACTTTCATCTCCAGGATCTGGCCTTCTAAAGAGCAGTCAGGGTTGATCTCCTCTAGGACTGACCGATTTGATGGCCTTGCAGTCCAAGGGACTCGCAGGAGTCTTCTCCAGCACCAGAGTTCAAAGGCCTCAATTCTTTGGCGCTCAGCCTTTCTTATGATCCAATTTTCACAGGGAGGAACAAGCCACTCGAAGACTTAACATCTTATTCTGAATTTAAAATAGGTTTTCAAAAGACCTCCCTCCCCAAAAATCACACCACCCAATATTGCCATGTGGTCCCAGGATATGGCAGTGCTTTCCAGAGAGGTCGTGGGTCCATCAAAAGGTTGCTTAGGTGGCCAGAAGTGACTGATCAACAGTTCGCTTAGTGACCATTCGAAGTTACTACGGCACTGAAAAAAAGTGACTGATGACCATTTTTCACACTTTACGACCATTGCAGCATTCCCCATGGTCACATGATTTACATTCGGATGCTTGACAACTGACTCACACTTATGACGGTTGCAGTGTCCCGGAGTCACGTGATCCCCTTTTGTGACCTTCTGACAAGTCAAGGGGGAGCCAGATTCACTTAACAACGGCAATGATGGACTTAACACATGTGGCAAGGAAAGTTGTAAAACAGGGCAAAATTTGTGTAACAAATTTCTCACTTAGCAACCTAAATGTTGGGCTCAATGGTAGTCGTACGTTGAGGACAACCAGATCTGGTTCTGAGGTATCATCCAGATTCTTCCTACCTTTTTACCAGTGGTGGGATTCAAATTTTTTTACTACTGGTTCTTTGGGCGTGGCTTGGTGGGTGTGGCATGGCTTGGTGGGCGTAGTTTGGTGGGTGTGGCAGGGGAAGGAAGATACTGCAAAATCCCATTCCCTCCCTGCCCCACTAACCTGCTTTCCAGTTCCGTTCTCCTGTGCAGGGCAACCAAAGAAGCCCAGCCAATCAGCTGGGACTTGGGAGGCAGAGAATAGATGGGGGCGGGGCCAGTCAGATGTGGTATTTGCTGTTTCTCCAAACTACTCAAAATGTCTCCAGAACTGGTCAGAATCTGCTGAATGCCACCTCTGTTCCCCACCCCACTAACCTGCTTTCCAGCTCCATTCTCCTGTGCAGGGCAACAAAAGAAGACACAGCCGGTCAGCTGGGACTCGGGAGGCAGAGAATAGATGGGGTTGGCGGGGCCAGTCAGAGGTGGTATTTGCGGTTCTCCAAACTACTCAAAATTTCCGCTACCGGTTCTCCAGAAATGGTCAGAACCTGCTGAATACCACCTCTGCTTTTCACCCACCAGAAACCCATGCCTCAGTGGCTCTCTTGTTCGTGACTCCATTTGGGAGGGCAAAGAGACCAGAAAGGGCTGGGCAGGACATGATCGCTCTAATCTGTTTGGCTTCTGTGCTGAAAGCAGAAATTGGGGGGGGGGGGGGGGGCAGGAGGGGTTGCTGTTTAGATAACAAGCATTACTTTGGGATAATCCCATCCTTTGCCAAGAGAGATGCAGCTGACGTCTTCCAGAGGGTCCTCTGAGACCAAGTTAATGAAGGGGAGGCAAGGTTGGCCTTGTTTTGACAAAGGGGGTGAGAGTGGGCCAGCAGAAAGCAAACAAGGAAAGAGGAAGCGTTCTTTGATTCACTGATAACAATACTGCTTTCTTGGAATGGCGGCTGTGTTATGTTAACTCATAACCACCAGCTTCTCCAACTAAGCAGGAAGGAAACAAGGAGCCAAGTGGGAGGAAATATTAATCTGATGCAATATAAACAGTGGGAGTTGCGTGTCCCCACCCAGTTGAACCCAAAGGCTGAATCGTGAACTAGCCAAGGCAGTTGATAACATGATGGAGAAGAATGCGTACACCATGGCCACCTTGGGCCTAAACACCAAGGATGGCCATCAATCAAAGCGGGATTGTGGCTTCTACATGAAATATTTCTTCCTCTTTCTCTCCCTCATCCAGTTCCTTATCATTCTGGGATTGGTGCTTTTCATGATCTACAGCAACCCCCTAGAAGGCACTGAGAAACACCTCAAGGACTTGACAGTCCAGCTGCAGGACAGTGACAAGAAGATCAAAGCCCTCAACGAAGAGATTGGCAAACTCAAGCGCCAGCTGAATGCCACGGAAAAGGAAGCTCGCCTGACGCAGACCCAAATTTTCAGGTTGAACACCACCTTGAAGTTTTGCAACAATGAAAAGGTAAGCCCCTGGAGAGGAAGAACATAGAGACCGATGGCCTTCAGGTTGCCATGAGCATCTGCCTTTTTCTATGCATTTATAGACATGAAGTTGAGTTCCTTTTCCAAAGGAAGGGAAGAATGATAAGCGCGTGGACAATGAGGATGGACTATAAAGTGCATTGAAAGATTTGTCCATGAAAAAGGGCATTATATATTAATTAAATATTAAGTTTTAAAATTTAATTTAAATTCAACTTTAATTTAATTGAAGTTACCCTATGGTAAGATGGGCAGCTGTAGAGACATGTTTTAATAAAGGCACAGGTATTAGTTATGACGGCTAGGCTATGTTAAACTTCTATATTCAGTCTCTGAAGTAGCAGATACCAGAGAATAAATGGCAAAGAAAAATGCTTCTGCCTTGGGCATCTGTGTTACCATTGTTGGAAATAAGGTGTTGTGTTGGATTCTTTCAGCTACAAATGATAGTCCTGGCACTTAACCCACAAAGTAGGTGTTCTACAACCCTCAATATTGTTCAGATCTTTTCTGAGGGGGATGGAATTGGGGGTGCTTCACAAGACAGAAGTCAAATAGATGGACTCTAAGAGGACAGATTCATGGAAAGTGACCAACTCCCTTGCAAGAGAAGGAATGGAGTGGCCAGTTTGAGAACAATCTTCTCCCAAGGAATGGAGAAGGCTGGAAAGCAAGCCGGTGGCTGTTCTGTTATTCCCCAGCGGTCATTGAAGAAACTTAATCGATTTTTCATCCTTTTCTAGGCAAAGCTGAAGGATCAACAGAACAGCAATGCAGCAGCTCTCATAGAGGCAAATGAAAGTAAATTCAACTTGCAGCTTTTGAATATTACTTGTGTTGGTGAGTATTGCAAACCCATCTTTAGTCCTAGCTCTGTATCAAAAAGCCAGAGAAATTTGCAGTGATTTTTTTTCTACTTATATCTCTTCCTGATTCCTCTTTCCATTTGTGCTGTTTTGGGGCTGTCCTTAAAAACAGTTCAAAGGTTTATTTGGTGCAAAATGCCAATATTTGGAGGGTGGATGGACTACAAAACCAGAGAACGGATTTCCCATGTAGAAAATCATCCACTCCCTAACTCTGACCATGCCCTGACCATGGCGTTTTTAGAATAGAAAACAAGATAGAGTTGGAAGGGACCTTGGAGGTCTTCTAGTCCAGGGGTCTCCAACCTTGGCAACTTTAAACCTGGAGGACTTCAACTCCCAGAATGCCCATTCTGGGAGTTGAAGTCCTCCAGGCTTAAAGTTGCCAAGGTTGGAGAGCCCTGTTCTAGTCCAGCCCCTGCTCAAACAGGAGACCCTATACCATTCCAGACAGGTGACTGTCCAGTCTCTTTTGAAAGCTTCCAGTGATGAAACACCCCACAACTTCTGAAGGCAAGGTGTTCCATTGGTTAATTGCCCTTACAGTCAGGAAATTCCTCCTTAATTCTATGTAGGTTGCTTCTTTCCTTGATTAGTTTCCATCCATTGCTTCTTGTCCTGCCTTCAGGTGCTTTGGAAAACAAGATGACCCCCCCCCCCCTTCTTTGTGGCAACTCCTGAGATATTGGAAGACTGCTATATGAATACCATTATGGAAGGCGACAGTTCTAAAAATTGACTTAGTTTAATTATATGTACAGTCAGTATTTTTTTTTTCCTGATTACAATTGCAAAGACATTTGTAGTGGTGTGGGGGAAGAAGAGGGTACTTTAATTCCCCCCCTTCATGTCCAGTTTTGCAATATTGACTGGCTGGCTTTTGTGTTTTGTGTCGCTTGGTCTACAGCACAAGTGAGCTTTCTGGAGAAGCAGTTGGTGGCCTTGGAGCTGAAAGACCAGAAGGAGCGAGAAAGCTTAAACGAGGAAAGGATTTCTTGGCAAGGGAAAGCCCAGACAGCAGAGAAAGAGAAGAACGAATGCCAGCTAGATAAAGTCCAGCTGCAATCGCGGGAACAGAAATTCCAGGAGCTGAAGACCACCATGGTCCAAGAGTTAGAACCTGTCCTTAAGAATTTGAAGGCTTCAGCGGACCAGCTTTTAACTTCCTATGAGATCCATGGCTGTTATCGCCATGAGATTGAACCCATGTTCCGCTCTTTCTTCAGAAGTCTGCAGAGCCAGCTTGATACGGTGGCACAGCAAACTGACCAGAAGGCCAACGAAGTGATTCGAGAGAATGCCCTGTTGCAAAAGGAGAAAGCTGCTTGTAACCAACAAGTGCAGGAGCGGGACCAACAGATCACCCTCAAGCAGCAGCAGTTTGAATGGCAGAAGCAGGTCCTCAAAGATTTCCAAGACTCCCAAACTCAGAAAATAAGAGGCGAATACAGGAAGATGCTTGACGAGAATGAAAACTTGAAGCTGCAGCTCCAACAGACCAAGCAGGCCTGCATCGGCCTGAGGGTAAACCGAGACCTCAACTTCTGCTCCTCGTGGGCAGAGTTTATCCCTTGGCATCTCCACTAGACCAGATCTCAGCAGCCCTGAAATTTTAGGAGCAACTGCTGCCAGATTGCCCTGGGCTACAGAAGCATCTTCAAGGGATGTGGGCTGCCCACCTCCCCCCAAAAAAACCATGATGGTGGCTGAGACTGTGTGATAGGAGCCCTGCTCTTTTATATCAGTGGTGCCCACATAACCCATGTAAAAGAGGGGTGGGCTCTCAATTGCACAATTGTAGGCACCATTGGGACCTTCTCATGCAGTGGTACGGTGGCCTAGAGGTGGAACTCTCACCTCACAATCAGGAGGCTGTGAGTTCAATCCTAGGTAGAGGCCACAATGAGAATATATCTGCTGAACAAAACTCCACATTGGAGACAGGAAGGGCCTCTGGCCATTAAAAACACTCTGCTAGCTCTATTCAGTTGCCCAGGGCCTCCACCCCGCAAGGGATTATGGGGTCATTAAAAGAAGGTAATTGGGACCTTCTCATCTGCACCCAGGATACTCCTAGCTAGAAGGACTGGTCTCAGCAGTCCTAATTTAGGGTGGGGGCAGGCTAGCATTGAAGAGCTATGCAAGAGATAGTCCTCAACTTACAACCACAACTGAGCCCAAAACTTCAGTTGCTAAGCACAAGAGTTGTTAAGTGAGTTTTGTCCCATTTTACAACCTTCCTGGCACAGTTGTTAAGTGAATCACTGCAAGTTGTTAAGTTACTAATGCAGTTGTTAAGTAAATCTGGCTTCCCCATTGACTTTGTTTGTCACAAGGTCGCAAAGGGTACTCATACCACCCTGAGGGACTACAACTATCATAAGTACAAGCCAGTTGCTAAGCATCCGAATTTTGATCGTCTAATCGTAGGGATGCTTCAATGGTCGTAACTCTGAAAAACTGTCATAAGTCCCTTTTTTCAGTCTCGTTGTAACTTCAAACTGTCACTAACCAAATGATTGTAAGTCGAGAACTTGCTGTAGATGATGCGTAGAAATAAGCAACTCTGTTTAAAAATAACTTTTTTTACAAAACATCTATTTTGGATGTTTGGGGTTTATGTTAACCCAACATCTCTATTATCCTCTATCTTCTCTGCATTCCAATCACTTACATTATTTTAAAGCCCTGAGAATGTTCTAAACCTGGAAAAGGAATTTAGTTGTTGCAATAGAGCAAAATGATAATATGGGGAAAGAAGATAAAGATCTAGGAGGGTCCGTCTCTGATTTTAGAAAATGTCACAAATTCTTTGTAGGATTTTTAGGATGCGAAATCCATCTTCCATTGTTAGTGGTATGGGTGGAAAAGAAAACCTGTAAAATATAAAACAAGATAATTTTTTAAGAAAATAAGTACTGGGAAGTCAATTAGAGGTTACAGATTACACAATAACAAAGTTGGAAGGGACTTTGGAGGTCTTCTAGTCCAACCCCCTGCTTAGGCAGGAAACCTTACACCACTTCAGACAAATGGTTATCTAATCTTTTCTTAAACACTTCCAGTGTTGGAGCATTCACAACTTCTGGAGGCAAGTCGTCCCACTGGTTAATTGTTCACTTACTCTCTTCTGTTTAGTCTATTTCTGGAATTAAAGGCCAGGTTTAAATTGACTGGCCTGATTTTTACAACTACCGGTACATGACCGTGTTGTTGAAATTAGGAGGTGCATTGCCAATTTGGGGGACTGTCGTTTTCCATTTTTTAAAACAAAAATATAGGCGGTTAATGGGAGCATTCAGATTTTGGAAAGTTCAACAAACTTATTATTTCCATAGACTTCAGCTCCGGGCAACACGGCTTTGAGGAACACATTAAGTCTGGGCCCACCTAATAATCCTTTTGGCAGCTTTTCGAGAGGTTTGAACACAGGAGGCCTTGGGAATCCTGCAGCAAGCTCTAATGCCTTCAGCAGTTCAAGCCTATGGGGAAGGTCAAGTTCATCGGCTCAGTCAAGTTCTGGATCTCAACGAAATCTAAGCACCGCTGGTAAGTAGACCATTTTTGGAAAGAATAGCGTTTAGTTCCTTAAGATGCCTCGAACTGACCTGAGAACTCATGTCCTAGCACTCATAGGTGGAGAAATCACACTTTTGAGGGATAAAGCAAAAGGATCGGTGCTTTTAGCTTTGAGTATATTTAAAACTGTGGGGACAGAATTATGGCTTATTACTGGATTATAGTTGTCAGCAAGCTATAAGATTGCATCGTCTGTCTTGTGACTCTGAAGGGTGCCATCTTGTAAAGCAGGGCTACAAAGCTTGCAGCCAATGGGCCGGATGCATCAGGCACTGGCTACACCCACGTCCGGTTTTAGTGAAGAGGGAAAAGGTCACAATATGTCATGTGACGCTGCTGTGATGAAGCGAGTTTGACACCCCTGTTCAGCAGTGGGATTCAAAAAAATTTATTACCGGTTCTGTGGGCGTGGCTTGGTGGACGTGGCAGAGGAAGGATACTGTAAAATCTCCATTTCCTCCTCACTCCTGGGGGAAGGTTACTGCAAAATCCCATTCCCTCCCCACCCCACTAACCTGCTTTCCAGCTCCGTTCTCCTATGCAGGGCAAGCAAAGAAGACCCAGCCAATCAGCTGGGACTTGGGAGGCAGAGAATAGATGAGGTTGGCGGGGCCAGTCAGAGGTGGGATTTGCCGGTTCTCTGAACTACTCAAAGTTTCCGCTACTGGTTCTCCAGAACTGGTCAGAACCTGCTGAACACCACCCCTGTTGTAGAGTTAAAAATCTCCAGTGATGAAGGCAAACTGTTCTCATTGTCAGGAAATTTCTCCTTAGTTCTAGACTGGTTCTGTCCTTGGTTAGTTTCCATCCATTGCTTCTTGTCTTGTCTTCTGGTGTTTTGGAAAATAGGTTGACCCACTCTCATTTGCGGCAGTCCCTCAAATACTGGAACATTGCTATTATATCACCCCTAGTCCTTCTTTTCACTAGACTAGAGATATTCAGTTTCTGCAACTGTTCTTCATGTTTTAACCTCCAGCCCCTTAATCATCTTTGTTGCTCTTCTCTGCACTCTTTCCAGAGTCTCTCAATCTTCATTCAAACTACAGATGATTTGAACTCCAGATATTAAAGTCCTTGGCTTATGCTAAACTAGTGTTTGCTAAACTCAGCAAGTTTGCAACATGTGGACTTCAATTCCCAGAATGGATGTGCTGGTTGAGGAATTCTGGGAATTGAAGTCTGCACGTCATAAATGTGCAGAGATTGGGAGACTGTCCTAAAGAGATAACTGCTTATTTTCCTGCTGTGACTGCAGTTTACCTTCCTTTTGGTAAATAATACTTATTTTAAAATAGCTAATGTCCAGTTTTCCCTTATTCCAATATATAGCAAGAGCTTGAAAGCTTCATCTTAAATTTACTTAGATGTCAAATAGAATAATTGTGTCATTGGCATCTGAATAATAAAGACAATTTCTTTCTTTCTTTCTTTCTTTCTTTCTTTCTTTCTTTCTTTCTTTCTTTCTTTCTTTCTTTCTTTCTTTCTTTCTTTCTTTCTTTCTTTCTTTCTTTCTTTCTTTCTTTCTTTCTGGACAAAGTTAAGTTATGGAACAGACCTAGTGATTGAAAAGATTCACCCTTGCTTCATCCCTTTTTTGGATAGATGCTGGAGCTGGGAATCTCCAAAGGTTTTACACCTTACTCACACAGTGTTTGCACATAGGTTCATAATTAGAAGAAGCAACCAGCAATTTAGGGGAGGCTGACATTTTTGCCTGTAGCCTTTTTCTAGAGATTGAATCAAAGAAAGGCAGTCAAGGAAGTAGAAGAAATAGTTTTCTGCTAGGCCATGCAGCTTAAGTCAATGATGAAAGATTAATTGTCCCATCCTTTACCCAGCTTGCTTCTCTACCACATTGTCTTAAAACAATGCAGAATGCAGAATAACAGAGTCGGAAGGGACCTTGGAGGTCTTCTAGTCCAACCCTCTGCTTGAGCAGGAAACCCTATACCATTGTAGAAAAAGGGTTGTCCAATCTCTTCTTGAGTCGCCTAGTTTCCCCTGAAGATGTATGAGTTAAGAGTTAGACATACGTAGGGGATTGAAAAATTTGGCCAGAAATTAGTCAGCGAAGTCTTGTCACCATTCATGTAAATCAGGATTATGGTCATGTCAGCCTTATCAGGTAGACTGGACAGGAAACACGGGCAGATAAACTAATTCTATTTTGTTGTATAGCTACATTTCCAAGTCCAAAAGTACAATTCTAAAAGTCTAAAAGTCCTTTTCTCCCACTGTCTCCTTTACAGCCTGAGAAACTAAGGAGGGTCTCTTCTGAGTCTTTTGCCCTACCTGCAGGCTTTGCTGTCTCTTTTCTGACCATTCCCTAGCCAGCATCTCTTCACCCCACCTTTCAAGATCATTTCCACATGCCATCACATGACCCTCCTTTCTTTGGCAACTGAAAGGGATAACCAATAAAGATGGTAAATAGAGTAAATAGAAATGTCAGTACTGTTATCCACCAATCAGAGTTAGAGTTCAGTTTTAATCAGGTTTCCCAATCGCTGAGACCTGCAGTTGCAAGCAAAGTTTAAAGATCTCAGCAGTGGACATAGGAAGTCACTCCATTCCTCTACTCGTAGCAGAATACCTTATGCCACCAGACTTGAAATTTTAGACCTAGACAACCTAGACTACGCTGCCTTCAGTCCGATCTAAGTATAATATATAAAATCATACATTGCAATGTCCTACCTGTCAATGAATACTTCAACTTCAACCATAACAATACAACAGTACACAATAGATACAAACTCAAGGTTAATTGCACCAAACTTGATTGCAGGAAATACGACTTCAGCAACCGAGTGGTCAATGTCTGGAATACTCTACCTGACTCTGTGGTTTCTTCCCCAAATCCCAAAAACTTTAACCTTAGACTGTCTACTATTGACCCTTTCCTAAGAGGTCTGTAGGAGGCGTGCATAAGTGCACCAACGTGTCTACCGTCCCTGTCCTATTGTTTCTTTTTTATTTGTATCCATTTCATGTATTCATAACCATGCTTATACTTATACCTGTTATCTAATACTTGCTTGACAAATAAAATAAATAAATAAACCATTCTGTAATTTATTTATTTAACAGAATAATAGAGTTGGAAGGGACCTTGGAGGTCTTCTAGTCCAACTCCCTGTTCAGGCAGGAAACCCTTCTACCATTTCAGACAAATGGTTGTCCAATCTCTTCTTAAAAACTTCCAGTGTTGGAAGTATAAATTTATTAATTTTTATTAATTTTATTAAATGTATATGCCACCCATCTCACAACCCAAAGTGATTCGGGATGGCTTATACTGCCATAAAAGCATAAATACAAAAAGATTAAAATTAACCTGAGAGGGATTGGATCAGGTGTAACATTGCTAAATGTAGCATGGTAATGCTGAATCGATTTTCTCAAATGAGATTAACTGACCCCCCCACCCCCCCAGAAGCCCTTTTGGGGAAAAAAATAGGCTATAAGCCAAATTTATCTTTAATTGATTGTTCCAACTGAGCCTCCTGCTTTCATCTTTGAAGCAAGACCTTATCGAATTTTTCCAGATCAAATGGCGTATCACTCAGTGTCTATAATTATCATTAAAGACCCTGTAAATTGCAATTAGTTTTGCACACTCTTGATTATATTGGAGATTTGTTTTGCACTTAGTTCTGCTATTCTTTGTTGGACCTTTAACCATTAGATTCCTATCTGGATGTTGAGTCATGGCCATTGGACTTCTTTGCTTTTTGGTTTGAAATGTTTTGCTGTTTATCAAAGGAGATTCTTCAGTAGCTTCTTGCAGACTGAAGAAACTACTTGGATGAGCAAGATAATGTTTCACAACAAAGAAAAGAAAGAAGTCCGGTTGCCATGACTCAGCCCTACATACATACGTACGTACATACATACATACATACATACATACATACATACATACAGTTCCAGACAACTCTATCTGGATGAGTGAAAATCTTCATCAATGCATTAGATTCCTATTGATGTTAATTATTTGGTGCATAATCTTTAATATGCCCATCTCATCTTTTACGACTCAATGAGCTGTTAAAGCCAGAAAATTATTGATGAACTATTAAGATGGGCAATAGCCCTTTTAAAATTCCTGGTACCATGTAATTTGATAATTGTTCTCTGAAAAGATTTTCTCTGCCCAATATATTAATTATAAATTAATTAATTATTTTGAGCCAGCTAGTTGTCATATTAGAAACTACTCTTGCAATAAATAAGGGAATGGTTGCTGTCAAGGTGAAAACAATTTTTAAAGGATTATATACCTTGTTGATAACATTTATAGAATAGAATAGAATAACAGAGTTGGAAGGGAGCTTAGAGGTCTTCTAGTCCAACCCCCTGCTTAGGCAGGAAACCCTATACCATTTCAGACAAATGGTTATCTAATTTCTTCTTAAAAACTTCCAGTGCTGAAGCATTTGCAACTTCCGGAGGCAAGTTGCTCCACTGATTAATTGTTTTAACTGTCAGGAATTTTCTCCTTGGTTCTAGGTTGTTCTCTCCTTGATTAGTTTCCACCCATTGCTTCTTGTCCTGCCCTTTGGAGAATAGCTTGACTCCCTCTTCTTTGTGGCAGCCTCTGAGATATGGGAAGACTGCTATCATGTCACCTCTCATCCTTTTCATCAAACTAGACATACCCAATTCCAGCAACGGTTCTTTATATGTTTAAGCCTCCAATCTCCTAATTATTATTGTTGCTGCTTTGTTGCCGCATTCTTTCTAAAATCTCAACATCTTTTTTATATCGTGGTGATCAAAACTAGATGCAGTATTGCAAACTAGCTTTAAGGTTACCAGCAATAATTAAATTGGCATTTGGGTGCATCAGAAACAATTCAATAGTTTGGTTTGGTATCTTATGTTACAGAAAATAAATGTCAATTTTCAAACTGGTGGCCCTAGCCAGAGTCACACCAACTCATGACTAGAATGAATAAAAATCAGGACGGAGAAGAATACAGTAGACTAAGAATGCACTCAAGACAATTGAGGCATTGGAAAGATTGTAAGAGACTGAAAACTGAGGCAGGAAGATTGAAGTCAGCTTTGACAGGGTGACATATAAATACTGCTGTTCTTAAAGCTCTGCTAGACTCCAGTTTTTAACCACAGAGCATTGAGAGTTAGCTCCTGAAGCCCCAAACTTAAACCGAAAATATTAATATAATTTCTTGCAAACTGATAGAAGAAAGCATCCTTCGGCTCCCATTAGCCAGCCCTAATCTTTATTCTGTACTACAGTGTGACTGACAAACAACTGTAAATTGGTGCAATGGTAGAGCAGAACCCGCCATAAATACAATTAAGAAGATACTTGTCCTAAGATAATATGGCAAAGAACATGAACTACCCTCTCCAAATTAGCATGAATATCAAAATTTGAAGCCACTGTCCAATTGCCTTACATTAGAGAGACATTCTGACACTTGCTGTCACCTTCTGCTTGAGAATTTGGAAATAGAAGATTTTTCTGATCTCCTGGAATAAAATAGGAGGAGCAATTCTTCCTTTGGGAACTTATTGGACAATGTTGAGATGATCCTCTGATAAGTAATCTGAGAATAGGATAGTGGAGTTTAATGATATTCATTGCAGAATACCCCTAGCTTAAAAGATAGATCACGCCAGAAAGGACTTTGTATTTTAACTTTGGTCAAATTCAAGCCAATAAGAAACTTAATTGATACCAGCTCTTAAACTAAGGCAGAGAAGCAGAATATGTTGTGTGTGTGTGTGCGTGTGTGTGTGTGCGTGTATGTATGTATGTATTAAATGTATATGCCTCCCATCTTATTATTATATCTCTGGCCACACTAGGAGTTATCTTCACTAAGAAACACAAATGAAAATAGTTAGGCTCTCAGGGTAGTCACAGTTCTCTGATTCTTGTCCCAAATTACACCATTGTCTTGAGTTCATTTCCAGTTCTTTCTTTCTTTCTTTCTTTCTTTCTTTCTTTCTTTCTTTCTTTCTTTCTTTCTTTCTTTCTTTCTTTCTTTCTTTCTTTCTTTCTTTCTTTCTTTCTTTCTTTCTTTCTTATTTTTATTTTTAAATATACATCAACATCAATACATGAACAGTGTGGCCTCTGGGTATCATTCATTTTGATACAAATAGCAATAATAATATTAATAGTATTTGTTACATCCTAGTATTAATATACATGCTTGTTTTGAAGTAGTTATTCAATATTTCAGTTCTTTCCTAATGTAATATTTAAAACACGCGGGTGTGGATTGCTCAAGTAATAATTCTCCATAATTTATTTTGTCAATTTGACTAGACTGGTCTTCTGCACCCTGGTGTCTTCCACGTGTGTTGGGATGCACCCTCTGAAGAGGATTTTTACCCAAATATTTTGAATGGGGGAAAAGCAGATTTTGTGCTTGTGGTAGGAAGGCTGGTGGTCCTTTCATTACTATGTGCAAATGTGTATGTACTTTGTCTTTAGAACAAAGCAAACTCCAGGAGATCTTGAAGGCTGCTGCAGACAGTGGAAAGTTGTCAAACTTAGGACTGGTGAATCCAGTGGGGCAGCCCAAGTAAGTTTATAAATCTCTGGTTTTCAAGTTTCCCAATCAGAGGGCAGCATCAGGTTAATTTAAGTGGACTGGAGAGCAGAGTTTGTACAAATGAGGATTGATTTTGTACCAGAGGGAATTGCATAAACACTTAGCTCCATCTCTCAGTTGAAATATTTGGTCTTCAACAGCAAAGTTTCTGAAACTGACTCTGAGGTTAAAAACCAAACCAAGAACAGGTAGAGCAGAATAGAATTATTTATTGGCCAAGTGTGATTGGACACACAAGGAATTTGTCTTTGGTGCATATGCTCTCAGTGTACATAAAAGAAAAAAATAAAATACATTCAATCAAGAACAGGTAGCCAATAGAGGTTTCAAAGAATTAGCTCATGAGAATTAAAGCCACGTAATGGGATGATACCATAATCTCAGAGGCTTTCAAAGATTGTTGGAAAGGAGGAAGACGAAGAAGGTGGGATCTATTCGAAGTTGTTCACCAGGATGGCTGAGCAGGCTGTAAATCACAAGCAGACCATCCCCGCGAGGTATTGAGAAAGGAGAAGCTGTGGAGTGCACTGTGCATGCAATGTTTTTGTGTGCTTCCCAAGAACATCCAGTTAGTCACTGTGAAGAACAGGATATGGGATTAATATCAACCTTGACATGCATCCAAATTCTAATGACTGGTCAAGTTATTTTGACAATCCACTTAATTCTTTCCTTGTATTTTTCTTTTCTTATCCCAGGAGCTAAAGGAAACATTGACAAAGACAACTAAGAATTCAAAACAGCTCCTAAGGATAAGACTGAAGTGTTGAGTGGGAACAGGAAAACATTTACCTTTGTGGAAAAGACTTCAAGCAGTAATTGAAGAGAGAAGAAGGCCTGGGAGAGCTTTGGAGTGGATCTCAAGTTGGGATCCTGCCCTCTTCTCTAACATAACTGACATTTAATTCTAGCTCAGTCTTGCACCCTGATGCCTTTTACTGATCCAACATTGATTTCCTTCAGTATCGTTGGGGTTCATACAAAAATCTTACTCCTTCATCGGGTTGAGGGTCCATTGATGAAAATTCCACATCACTCCTTCTGTCTCAGGTTTCTTTACTTGTTGAGTTATGGCAAAGATAGAATGTAATCCCTATGACATCGGCCAGGTGAGATAAGAATGCAATCGGTCAATATTTTCAGGGATTTCATGCCGCTTCTACATTCGTTCAAAATGAAAGTGAACAGGATGGAAATTGTAAGTGCACTCTCCACATAAATGAGGAGTTATTCTTCCTGCAATTTTGTAAGATACAATGGCATATTTATGTATATATTTTTATGTAGGCACACATATATTGCAGAAGTTGTGTTTCTCTTGATTATTAGCTGGGATAAAGGTCCCCTATTCACCACTGGCATCTGATTATCCAGTCCACTCGTGTAAGTTGATTCCAATCATGTGTGTCTGATAACAAAGTCGAAAAGCTCTGCCTCTACACTAAAATTCTGAAGAATTAAAAAAAAACCTACAAAGTACCAAGCAAGACAGATTTGTGGTCTATCAGTGATGGCGACTCTCTTTCTCAATATGAATTTGTTTTGGGGTTTCTGGAGGCATCGTGCTAGCCTGTTTAGAAACAATATCAGGGTCTGTAGATCTTGGTTTGGTCAGTAAACTCATCTTGCATTTGTTCTACTACAATAACAAATCATTCTGTGGGGATAAAACTGCTATATATTCCATTCAATGATTTAATGATTTAATATATTCCATTCAATGATTTAAGAGGAGCAAGGTGGCCTATGGAAGATGCACAACTAATAAACATCATATGAAAATCTAGCAGGAGTGGTGCTTGATTTGGATAAGAGCTGTTGTTTTTACTTCTTTTAACACTCCTGGGAAAGTGAGCTATTTATGAAAAGGAACAAGGGTGATTTAACCTTACATTGCTTTTCTCAACTTCTTCACCTCCCACCCACAAAAATCTTTGTGGCGCAGGACAGAGTTTCATTTTTATGCTGGAAAGCAAAATTTCTCAGAGTGAAATTCAAAATTTGGCAAGAGTAAATTACTAAAAATGCAGACTTCCTTTCTAGGCAATTGAGATGCATGGATGGCCTTAGCTCTGATTATGTTGGGAAGCAGAGATGATGAACACTGCCCTGTGTTGTGTTTCTTGAAATAATACAGGTAGTCCTTGACTTACAACCTTTCATTTAGCAACCGTTTGAAGTTTCAGCAGCACTGAAAAAAGTGGCTTACAATGGACCCTCATACTTACAACTATTGCAGTCACATGATCAAAATTTCAGTTCTTGACAACTGACATGTATCTACAATGGTTGTGTTGCAACATTCTTGGGTTGTGTGATCACCATTTGTGACTTTCCCAGCCATCATCCAAAAAGGAAAATCAAGAGAGGAAACCAGGGATGGGATTCTACTGGTTCTGTCCGGCTCTACAGAACCGGTAGCTTTGAAGAGCAGCAGACACAGAACCAATTCTGTGTCTGCTGCTGTTTTGGCCCACCCGCCCACCCGGGCTCTTACCTGTCCTTTATTTCCTGCTTTTTCAACCGTAGCTGCTTTGCGTGGCACAGCTGCAGTTGAAAAAGCAGGAAAAAAGGGCTTTTCCAACCGCTGCTCAGCTGTCCGGGCAGCTCAGCAGGTTGTAAATTGCACTTGCGCGACTCACGTGACTCACGCATGCGCGCACAACACAAAATAACAGAACCGGTAGTTATACCAGTCAGATCCCATCCCTGGAGAAAACCTGATTTGCTTAATGACCATATGATTCACTTAAAAACTGCATTGTTTTGCTTAACAGCCATGGCAAAAAAAAGTTTGTAAAATCAGGTGTGACTCACTTAAACAACTGCCTTACTTACTAATGAAAATTCTGGTCCCAATTTTGCTCCTCTACTACTTTCTCCGTACTCTCTTTCCCTTGCCCCGCTCCTGATATTAGGAAGCAAAGTTTCGTTGACTGATGTTAAGACAACATCAAGAGAATATCTACTGTGGGTGAAGAGGATTAAGGTTGCTTCTGATAAAAATTTGAATCTACATGCACAGATGAAAGCAATAGGAGGGAAGGAATAGCAGAATAACAGAGCTGGAAGCAGGAGACCTAATACTATTCAAGACAAGTGGCTCTTCTGAAAAGCCTCTAGTGAGGGAGCATCCATAACTTCTGAAGGCAAGTCGTTCTCCTATTTTATAATTCTCACTGTTAGGAAATTTCTCTTTAGTTCTAGATTGTTTTTCTCCTTGATTTAATCCATTGTTTCTTGTCTTGCCTTCCGGTATTTTGAAAAATAGGTTGAGCCCCCTCTTTTTTGTGGCAGCCCCTCAAATATTGGAACATTGCTACGATATCACCCCTACTCCTTCTTTTCAGTAAACTGTGTCAGGAGAAAAAATCCGAATCAGGAGCATGGCTGCACTTAATAGAAATTGAATAGGCAGCACCAGGGATGGGATTCAAATTTTTTAACAACCGGTTCTGTGGGCATGGCTTAGTTGGTGAATGTGGCTTGGTGGTCATGTGACTGGCTGGATGTGGCCAACTCAACATCACTCGCATCGAGGCACGCATCTCCTCGCCTGGCCTCTCATGACTGTGGTGATGCTGCAATAGTTGTAAGTGTGAAAAACAGTCATAAGTCATTTTTTTCAGTGCCATTGTAACTTTGAATGATCTCTCCACACAAGCAAAGTACCAGCAAAGGAGGGAAAAAAACTCCAGAGATGTTCCTGAGACAGAAAGTCTAATCCTGCTAAGAACGTAATAAGGATTAACGGAGAGGCAGTTTCTGTAAGCAACACCAGAATGTTTCCTTCCTGCCTTCCTTACAGGATTAGGCCAGTAATTTCTTCTAACAACCGGTTCTCCGAACTGCTTAGAATGTTAACAACCGGTTCTAGCAAATAGGTGCGAACCTGTAGAATCTCATCCCTGGGTAGCACACCACAAAAGTCTCACACCAGGAATCAGAGGTTTATTACAATTTAAAACATAGCAAGCATTAAAGCACTTACATTAGCAATAGCACTTAGACTTATATATCACTTTATAGTGCTTTAACAGCCCTCTCTAAGTGGTTTACAGAGTCAGCCTATTGCTCCCAACAATCTGGGTCCTCCTTTTACCCACCTCAGAAAGATGGAAGGCTGAGTCAACCTTGAGCTTGGTGGGATTTGAACTGCCAAATTGCAGGCAGCTGGCTGCAGCAGAAGTAGCTTGCAGTACTGCACTGTAACCACTGCGCCACTGAGGCATTAATCACATTGCAATGAGGGTCAATTAAGCAAGCATTCACAGCTTGGGACTAATTGGCCTCGATTCATACTTTAGTATTACCTTATGTACCCTCAAACGACATAACTCATAACTTTCGGGACTTTCTGCATTATCATAGCAACCTATCCTTCAGCTCATCATCACATTTCAACATTTCTGTTTACATTCATACTGTTACTATCTAGTTTCCTACTGCCATAGCTCCTCTCATCCTGAATTATAAGGAACTACTGTGGGGGGAAAGAGGAACCATGCACCAAGATACTTATCTCAGCCACCATCATTAATATACTCATATTTTCCCTTTATATTAGCAATAGGCAACTGGTACCAATAACCCAACTCAACCTTCCAATAATTATAGTGTTTAAGAGTCTGCGACGTGGGGCACAACAGCAACACTACAAAACTGCGGGATCCCAATATATTTTTCTCACAACTGGACAAACCCAATTCCTGCCACTGTTCTTCATATGGCCAGGGGTGCGATTCAAATTTCTTAACAACTGGTTCTGTGGGTTTGGCCTAATTTGTCGATGTGGCTTGGTAGTCATATGGCTGACTGGGCATGGCTTGCTGACTGGGCGTGGCTTGGTAGTCATGTGACTGGATGGGCATGGCTTGTATGTAAATATTTATGTAAATATTTAATTTTTTATTAAAAAAAGAACAACTTTTACCCAAAATCAGGCAAAGCAGGCAGGCAGATTGAGTTGCTCACAGAATCACAGATTCACTCAGAGATCTATCTTTCTATAATCTGATACCTGAGTCTGCACTGAAAAATAGAAGCTTCGGTCCTAAGGAAGGTTCAGCTCTGCTTTTAGATTAGCTAGAAAATCCAATGATTTCCTGCTTTCTAGCTAATTTAAATCTCCCAGCACAGTTGATACGTGGAACAGCTGATGGTCGGGGCGGGGGGAAAGGAAAAATAGGAACTTACCAAAAATTAGGCAAAGGCACAAGGCAGGCAAGTTGGATGGAGCACATGCCAGGTAAGAGGTGAGTGGGTAGGGCGGGGCAGCCAGCCAGTGGCACAATTTGCCGGTTGTCTGAACTGTGCAGAATCATAACAACCGGTTCTATAGAACCGGTCCAACCAGGTAGAATCCCACCCCTGATTTTAGCCTCCAACTTCCTTTTTTGCACTCTTTCCAGAGTCAAAATGGAAAAGTTGGAGTTAGGATATTGAAAATAATTTTTCCTAAAGCTTGAGCCTAAGAATTTTGTTCTTTTATTCTTTTACCTTGAGCCTGAAACCACAGAACAAGCTAGTGGAACAGGAAGAGGTTAAGCCGAGGATGGAGGAATGTGAGATGACAATGCCTAGCTGAAGCTAAGCAGAGTCTCTTCATAGTTGGCTGGAGAATCATCGGAAATACCATGGTGGTTAGCTAAATAAGGAAGGGGGGGAAATATAGAAGAACGAATTGAAAAGGATGCTGGTTTTGTTTTTGCTGCATGACTGCATGCACAAACGGATCAGGAATTGAACTTAATTTGAGTTTTCCTTTTTCAGAGAGACATGCCACCGAGGCCTAGCAATTATAACTCCTGAATCCCCAATAGATTTCCCACCCCCAGCCCCTTTTTTCTGAATTTCACATCTATGTCTACCTCTCCAGCTTCTTCTGAATTGCAAAAAAAAAAAGAAAGAAAGAAATCTCTTGTGAGAGAATCAGTAGCAGATCTGTCTTGACTCTTGGGAAGAGCCATAGTTCAGCCTGGAGCAGGTGAGGGGGCAAAATCATGGCTGCAATGTGCGGACTCTCAATTTATATACTGTCATCATTTGGCAGGTGGTGCAGACATAACGGCGGCAATTGTATGATGACCTTAAGCACACATTGTCATTATGACCACAATGTGTTTGTCTGAGGGCTATAATGTGGCTTCCTCGGCTTTGATATGATCTCCACTCATTGATTTGACCTCATTCATCGTTGTAGTTTGTCAACTATGATTTATAGTTAATACATTATACGCACCTAGTTTGGGTTTAGTTGTTGAATAAACCATGGATAATTAAAACAAAGCTTAGAGTGTTCTGTGAACACAGTTAGAGCGTTTGTCTGTCAAAATGTGATTTCTTTATTGGGTTGAATTTATTTCTGGAATTTATATAGCCACTCATCTTGTGCTTATGGCTCTGGGAGGTGTACACAATGAAAACAGAAGGCTAAAATAGTGTTTCTCAACCTTGGCAGCTTGAAGATAGATAGACGTCAACTCGTAGTATTATCCAGTCCACATGACTGGCTGGGAAATTCTGGGTGTTGAGTCCACACATCTTAAAGTTGCTGAGGTTGAGAAACACTGAGTTAAGCCACCAACATAATTCAAAGACAATTAAAAACTAGGTAGAAAACGATGGAAGTTGATTGGGTGGAGAAAAGCTGGGATTGAAGAAAGGAGAAAGATGAGCAGAGAGCAAACTTTGCAGAGTGAAGCTGAGCTTCCCTTAGCATCACTGTCTGGTTTCTTGTGCTTCACTTAGTGCAGAGGTCTCCAAACTTGGCAACTTTAAGCTTTGCTTGGTGAGGAATTCTGGGAGTTGAAGTCCACAAGTCTTAAAGTTGCCAAGTTTGGGGATCCCTGGCTTAGTGTGTCAAAATTTGTAAGTTGTGCTTTGTCACAACTGAATTCTGTTTTATTTATCTTGCAATGTTTTTGCTTTTTTCCTGTTTTCTTTCTTGTCATACACTTATTAAAATAAAGAGATCTTTAAAAACTCTGCCAAGTCAGAAATTAAATAGAAAAAATCCCTTTGTGCATTCAAAGAATTTTTTAAATATAATTGTTTACTGAAGTAATTTTTAACTAGAAATAACACCAATACTAGAAAAGAAAGAGAAAAAGCAAAAAGTAGTGTATAAGAAAGGAAATAGAAAAAGGAAATAGAACAAAAATGGCATCAATGTTTTTCAGAGTAGTTATATAGTTATATTTTATCTCTCTCTCTAAAAGGCTATATCATATTGTTTTGCTTCCCTAGTTTATTCTTTTTAATCTCCAAATCCATAAATCACAAATTCATTTTTCTTCCTTTTCAGTAAAAATCCATCAATGATTTCCAGTCACTGATAAATGTAGCTGTGTCTTTCTCTAATTAAACAACTTAATTTTGCATAGTTCTGTCATCTTTCCCAACCAATCATTCTATGTGGGTATTTCAGAGTCTTTCTATTTTTGCACATAAAATAGTCTCACAGCAGTAACCGTGTGCAAACCTTCCTGGATCTTTTCTAGTTGACTCTCTAATAATCCCAGCAAAAAAGGTTCTGGTTTCAGATGAAAGTTGATCTTTGAAATTTTTTTGTATTTGAACCCAGAAATTTATATCTTTTTGCAAGCCCACCAGACATAATAAAATGATCCTTCATGTTATCCTCATTTCCAGCATAAATTTTAAGTACTTTTATACATTTTAACAATTTTCTTACAATCATAAACCAACATCATTTTATCAAAACTCATTTTTAAGTTATAATATAAATTTTAATCCTTTAACCAGATATGAATAGGATAGGATAGGATAGAATAGAATAACAAAGTTGGAAGGGACCTTAGAGGTCTTCTAGTCCAACTCTCTACTTAGGCAGGAAACCCTATACCATTCAGACAAATGGCTATCCAATCTCTTCTTTAAAATTTCCAGTGTTGGAGCATTCACAACTTCTGGAGGCAAGTTGTTCCACTGATTAATTGTTCTGTCAGGAAATTTCTCTTTAGTTCTAGGTTGCTTCTCTCCTTGAATTGTTTCCACCCATTGCTTCTTGTTCTACCCTCTCCAAGATGCTTTGGAGAATAGCTTGATTCCCTTTTCTTTGTGGCAGCCCCTGAGATATTGGAACACTGCTATCATGTCATCCCTAGTCCTTCTTTTCATTAAACTAGACACACCCAATCCCAGCAACTGTTCTTTATATGTTTTAGCCTCCAGTCCCGTAATCATCTTTGTTGCTCTTCTCTGTACTCTTTCTAGATGGAACAGTGGGCAAATGATGTTAAGACTCTTTCTGTGCTGTGCCCAAAGTTTTTAAGCCCATTTTATTATGCAGCCTTTCACTTCTCCTTTTTCTGTTTCAAATTTCATTTTAAATTTCAATTAAAGTGGTGGTCATTTTGTATAGTTCAACTTCAGCTTCTGTCTTCTGCTGAATTCCAAATGTCCTGTTATTTACTTTAAATTTCCCCCTTAATTGAGGAGATGGAATATTTTAAGGAACATTTAATAAACCACAGACATAAAAAATAATAATAATCCAAATGACGTGCTTGCTACGCGAGTCCTTGCAAATTACTGGCGTCTTCTTCCCTCCTCGTAGAAAATTCTACTTATAAGGTTTTCCTCTCCTGCCAGGTTTCAGAGAACTGTAAGGTCAGGCTCCTTAATAATGTTCATTCTGAACAGTCAGACAGGAAAGAAGTTGATGACCTCCATTGTTCTCACTTTTCGCAGAAATCTGGTGTGGCCACCAGATAAAGAATGCAGCGTCCTGGTTTCTTCTAGAAGGAAAGGTGCAATTCAGAATGATTGATGCCTCCTTTTCAGAGGCTGTCAAGTCTGAACAAAGACTATATACTGGGAAACTTAGCGCAGAGCAAAGCCAGAAGCAAGAAAGTTCTGAGTTTAAACTTTTTGTTTCCCACAATGGATAAACAAATGCAAAAGTTGACAAGAGTTAGCAGAGATGACTAAATTGACTGCTTTGGTGAAAGAAAGAAATAAAAAAACCCCACGATTACTTTCGTTACTTGGAAACCGCTTCTGGACTTTGTGCTTGAGATGGAAAAAAAATGAAACTTTAATTTTGGGTTTGACCGATTAGATAGGTCTGTGGTTATAGAAATGGCTACTTTATACCATTATGTAAAAATAAAAAAAGTTGAAGTTTGATATTATTATCTTATTCTACCACACCAAAGGGAGTTGGAAGTCAATGCCCTTTCCTCCTTTTTTAACCCTTTTCCCTACACTTCTCCCATCCTTTCTCCCTCCCCTATTTTTCCTATTATTTTCTTTTGTATTATTTTATATCATATTATAAACTAATAAAAAATAAAGTTTCTGTTTCTAGGAGCTTCGGAAACAGAAAACCACACATCCCTGGTTCATCTTATTGGTGCACAATCTCACTTTGTTACATGCACAATCTTTCAGAAGTCCAATTTTAATGGGAAAAGTACTGCAGACACATTACTGAAGTGCAATTGATTCCTTGTCTCTAGGCTCATTTATAGTCACCCCACACACACACTACCGTGCAAACAATGTGCAAACATTTATATTTCGGTATCAAGATTCTTTTTGTTTAGTGTTTCACTGATGCACATGTGACATAAAAATGGTAAAAAATGGCCAGCGCTGATACAATAATGTATAATATACATCTGCATTGTGGTTATATTTGGGTGATATTTTCCTGACCAACCCAGGCATTTCTGCTCCCATAAAACATCACATATAAATACCTTTGTTCAAAGTTTGCCTTTTTAAAACCAAGTTTATTAATGTGCGTGGCTATCAATAGCCTTGTTAGAATCATAGAGGTGGAAGGGATCTTGGAGGTCTTCTAGTCCAACCCCACCCTCCCAAACCAGGAGTCCTTATACCATCCTGCACAAATAGTTTTCCCAATCTTCTCTTGAAAGCCTTCAGTGACCCACAACTTCAGGAGATAAGCTGTTCCATTGCTTAATTGCTCTCACTGTCAAAAAATTCCCCCTTAGTTCCACATTAGATCTCTGACAACTTTCCATCCCTGCCATCTCAGTCAACTCAAAGTGGAGGCTGCCCCGAGGCAGCCTAGTTATTTTGAGAAGAGGGAGAAAATTTCTCCCCTCCCCTGGCAGCAGTCGTGCAATAATTAAAACCAGATCACTACCAGCCACCCAATAATCCATTCCTTGAAGTGGCCCCATATCACAGGTGGTCTTATGTCATCCCTCTTCCTGTTTGGGTGGCTATTGCTACATTTATTGGAAGTTTCACTTTACAGGTTAAAGATGTTATGAAAAACAACGTAACAGAATAACGGAGTTAGAAGGAGCTGTGGAAGTCTTCTAAGGTTGAAGAGGTCTCCAATCTTAGCGACTTTAAGACTTGTGGACTTCAACTCCCAAATTCTAAGAGTTGAAGTCCAGAAGTCTTAAAGTTGCCAAGGTTGGAGACCCCTGTTCTAGTCCAATCCCTACTCAAGCAAAAGACTCTATACCCGTGATGGAGAACCTATGGCACGCGTGCCACAGGTGGCACACACAGCTATTTGTGCCGGCACGTGAGCTGCAGGCAAATTTACTTCACTGGGCATGCGCGCGCCAAAACAGCTGATTTTCAGCCGGTTTGAGGCCTTTTTTGGCCTCCCAAAGACTTGAAGAAGGCTTCTGCAGGCTTTGCAGGCCAAAAACTAGACCCGTTTCGTCACTTTCTGTTTTTCCAAGTGATGAAACGGGGCTAATTTTTGGCCTGCAGAAGCCTGCTGAAGCCTTCCTCAAGCCTTTGAGAGGCTGAAAAAGACCTCAAACCAGCCAAAAATCAGCTGTGAGGCACAGTGCAGGTAAGGGGGCAGCGGGGGTGGGTGGATGGGGATTATGCATGCATGCCTTCTGGGTGCGTACAACCGCGCACACAAATTTTGGCACAGAAGCCCAAAAAGCTTAGCCACCACTGCCCTATACCTTCCCACATAAGTGACTGACCAGTCTCTTCCTAAAAGCCTCCAGTGATGAAGCACCCATAACTGCTGAAGGCAAGCCGTTCCACTGGTTAATTGTTCCCATTGTTAGGAAAATTCTCCTTAGTTCTAGGTTGCTTCTCCCCTTGATTAATTTCCATCTATTGTTTCTAGTCTTGCTTTCTGGTGCTTTGGGAAATAGCTTGACCCCCTTTTCTTTGTGACAGCCACTCAGATGTTGGAACACGGATATCATTGTCACCCCTAGTCTTTCTTTTTCATTAAACTAGACATACCCAATTCCTGAAACTGCTCTTTATATGTTTTAGCCTCCAGCTGCCTAATCATCTTTGTTGCTTTTTTTCTGTACTCTTTACAAAATCTCAGCATCTTTTTTTATAATACGGTAACCAAAACTGGATGCAGTATTCTAGGTATGGTCTTATTAAGACTTTATAAAGCGGTACTAATACTTCACATGATCTTGATTCTATCTGTTAACTCAATCTAGGATTGCATTGACTTTTAACCTTTTCTTTAAACTGTGCTGAATTTCTCCACCGTTCTCCTTTGCTGGATGACACCAGTGTTGGGTTCATGTATGGATAGTCTGACAGGAAAAAAAAAAGAAAGCAGCTCTTGTGTTTTTCCACCTTTGACATCATCATACACTCGACTTTCTCCCTTGTTTGTCTTTAGCAGCTGACAGCTGCTAAAGAAAGCATGCTGGCCAATTGTTGGCTGAACCTGCAGAACTCTTGTTATGTTCGTAAAACCATGAAAGAGGGAACATTCCCACCAGACTCTCTCCCGCCCCCCCCCCCATGTTTCCTTTTGCATTGTTTGTGACCAAAGATTGTGAAACCAATCGATGGCGCAGGCATCAGTTGAGTAATTAATTACTTTGCCATTCTGGAAACACACACAGACACACACCACTTGTGTCCTGGCAGAGATTTAAGTGATGCTGGAAATCCTTCATTTGTTATTCATCTAACCACGATGAGCCTTTCCTGTTTGTTTGAACTTCTGTCATCTCTGTATATTTGTGGATTCGTTAGTGATATATTGAAATGGAGGTGGTGGGTTTGCTTGGCCCTCCACCTTTTTCCTTTCCAGTGACTCATAAATTGTAGCGATATCTGACTCGCCCTGTGATGTCCCAAGATAAAAATAATGGAATGGAATGGAACAAAAACCAGGATGTATTTAACGAGGCACATGCTCACAGCACTCCCCAACAAAATTGAGACGTGGCTCAGTTATGGCAAATGTCCTTTCGAGCCACTATAAATAATACTTTACAAGTCTCCGTTTCCTCCCCAGAGTTTGCAATGATGGGAAGCGGGAAATATCTGCTTGGTTTTCATTTCAGAACGCCATCAAATGACCCAAGACAAGGCACACCGGCCTTCATGGAAGCTGCTGCAATCCTCCCAAGCACGCCCCAAGAGGTGGTAGGATTGATTCTCAGCTCTACAGTATGTGTTCCTTCCCAGAATGGGATGAAAGACTGTAGCAGGGATATGACCCAATACATTGGTAGCGTTAAACTAGCCATCAGTTACTGCACTACGGTACAGCATGCAAAACTAAAGAAACAAAACAATAGCAAGATCATTTTAGATGGCCAAAATAATTGGATGCAGCTGGCAAATATCAGGACATCCATGTTGAATAGAGACAGAAGCCAAAGATCGTCTAATTGTGGAATGTTGTTTCACAGAATCATTGACATGGATGTCCAATCCTTGAAGAACATTCAGAAGCTCCAACTGATGTAGCATGTGTGCAATTTTTGGGGTCCCTAGGATTACCCATGTTACATCACTACTCCATGAGTTGCACTGGCTGTCAGTCTGCTTCTAGGTATAATTCAAGGTGTTCATTATTATTTTCCATCTGTCTCTAAAGGTAAAGGTTTCCCTCGCACATACGTGCTAGTCGTTTCTGGCTCTAGGGGGCGGTGCTCATCTCCGTTTCAAAGCCGAAGAGCCAGCGCTGTCCGAAGACGTCTCTGTGGTCATGTGGCCAGCATGACTAAATGGCAAAGGCGCACGGAACGCTGTTACCTTCCCACCAAAGTGGTCCCTATTTTTCTACTTGCATTTTTACAGGCTTTCGAACTGCTAGGTTGGCAGAAGCTGGGACAAGTAACGGGAGCTCACTCCGTTATCCAGCGCTAGGGATTCAAACCACTGAACTGCCGATCTTTCTGAGCAAAAGCTCAGCGTCTCAGCCACTGAGCCACCGCGTCCCTCTATCACCTCTTTTATTGTTTACCCCTTCAGCTTAACATCCTTTTTCCCAGCACCGGGCAGATTTCCAAACAAAGCACTGGATTGCAAATGTCTTTGGAGATTCTCCATCATCCAGGTCGTGGTTGTCCCAAAGATGCTTTTTCCAAAAGGCAACTGGACTTTGTTTTTCCTTGAAGACATTTCGCTTCTCATCCAAGAAGCTTCTTCAGTTCTAAAGTCAGAACTGAAGAAGCTTCTTGGATGAGAGGTGAAAACATCTTCAAGGAAAAACAAAGTCCAGTTGCCTTTTGGAAATGCACCTTTGGGACACTCACTGGGTTACAAGTTCCCTATTTTTAGACTTGTTTTTCTTAATAGTCTTTTTATTAAAAATTACCACTAAAAAGATAAAACTAATACAAACCCAAAAACAAGAAGAGACAAGATGCAGAAATGAAAAAAATAAAAAATAGGAAAAAAAAATAAGAGTAAAAAACAAAAAGAAATCTATAAAGAAATGACTTCTCCCTTCATCACAGGCATACAATTTTTAATAACACATCACCTTCTCTTAAAAACACAGTAAATGATTTCTTCTTTTCATATCTCATCTTTTATAAATCTTTAAAAACGCTTCATTTCAGTCCTGATCGGCAAAAATCCATTAAGGGTTCCTGAGATAACTGTATCTATTTTTATCTTGATCAAATAAACTGTTATATTCTTTTCTGTTCTTGATCTTTTATCACTACAAATAATGTCTTAGAACTTGGTTTTTCATTTCTTTTTTTGTCCCTTTTCACAAAATTCTTCAAAGCATGAACAAATCTATTCCTATTCCAACATAGGAAAGTTATCCAGTTTCCTCTTTTGTTTTGCTGTGTGTATATCCTTTTAATTATTAAGATATTAGCCAATTCCATTTTTAGTACTTGTGGGGACCCAAGACATTCTCGGAAATAAATATGGAAGTTTTGCAATACGACAGATTCTCATTTGTTTATTTTCTTTGATTAAAACAATATAAAATAATACCAATAAATTCAAGAGAGACAAGGGCACTGAGTGTAGGCGTTGTGCATTCTGGATATTCTTGTCTTGGATGGCAAACCTCAGACAAAGAACATTTTGTGCAAGGTGCAAGGCGCCTGAAGATATGTTGGTTCCCCTGGGTATTGTGTGAACTATTTCAGGGAAAGTGGAAATGACACAAACACCACCAAGAACAGAAGATAGAAGAGAACAGAACAGTTCCCTTCTCCTCATGTCATGATCGAGAGAGAAAGCCAACTCCATCAAGCCATAAGCTAGGATAGAGCCAGTCTTGCTTAATCAAAACATGAAATGTTCATTTCAGAATAAGTCTAAGTCCCACTTGTCAAATGTTGGTGTGGGATGGAGCCTTGACCTTTTGATATAAGGAGAAAAAAAAACAGGAAAGAGGAATAGAAGTGTAAGGGTAGGGAGGGGAAACCCTTTGTTTTTCTTGCCTGCTTATTCTGAGATGCTAGTAATAATGTAAAAGTGCAAATCATCCAAATAGGTTTAAATCAGCATTTCTCAACCTTGGCAATTTTAAGAGGACTGAATTTCAACTCCCAGCATGCTGGTTACAGAATTCCGGGAGATGAAATCCACTCATCTTAAAATGACCACTGTTAGGCAACACTGCTTGACACTGCAAGGGAATCCTTACAAAAACTATCACTCTTGTAATAAATTTGTTAAAACAGTCATGTCTTTTGCAAGACTTGCACAGTTGCTCCAGCTGCTGTTCCCAACTCTATGTGCATGCATTTGGGGAAGCTATTTTCTCTTGCCTGCCATTAATATTTGACGCATGTGGTGGTTTGCTCCATTGTTGTGGAAGGACAACCAACCTTGTTTTTATTCCTTTATGATCAAAGGATAAAGAGAAGGACTAGACTTATATTTACATTCTAAATTAAGCTGCTTTTTGGAGGTTTCCTTCCTCTTCACCTTGAGAAGAAAAGACTAAAATCCTTGAAAGTTTTGTGCGACAGATCACTCAGCCACCAGTTAAACTGAATGCCCCTCTCCTGCCTATAAGGAGGAGGAGGAGGAAGAGGAGGAAGAGGAGGAGACCTCTTTGGAATCGAATTTTCAAGGAGTATAAACTTCTGGAGAGCTGGAAGCAATCGATTCAAACCAGGATGCAAATGAAGATACTCAGTTACTGGTACCTTCTCCTGAAGGCAACTGAAGTTACTAAAGGAAAGACACTCAAAAGAGATGATTAAGGCAACATGCAGGTAGTATCCTACTTTGCATATTTAGGCTTGTCCTCTCTCATCCCTGGCTTTGCTTTGAATCCAGAATCCCCTCTGAAGGACTTTTCAAACTGTAATCACAAGCAAGTTTAAAGACTAACGGAATAACAGAACAGGAAGGGACTTTGGAGGTCATCTAATCTAACCCCCTGCTCAAGCAAGGAAACAAGGTCTGGGTGGTCAAATGGGTTGAAAGCAGAGGTAGTATTCAGCAGGCTCTGACCAGTTCTGGAGAACCGGTAGCGGAAATGTTGAGTAGTTCAGAGAACAGGCAAATACCACCTCTGACTGGCCCCGCCCCCTTCTATTCTCTGCCTCCCAAGTCCCAGCTGATTGGCTGGGTCTTCTTTTGTTGCCCTGCACAGGAGAACAGAACTGAAAGGCAGTTTAGTGGGGTGGGGAGGGAATGGGGATTTTACAGTATCCTTCCCCTGCCACACCCACCATGTCATGTCCACCAAGCCATGCTATGCCCACAGAACTGGTAGTAAAATCCCACCACAGCACCCCTCCAGCTCCGTTTTTGGGCCTTCCTGGCCTCAGAGGAGCGTCTGGGGAGGAGGGGGGTTTTTGTTCCCAGAAGGCTCCTCTGGGGCTCAGGAAGGCAAAAAATGAAGGAAGGGCTGAGCCCCTCCCTCCATTTTTTGCCTTCTTGGGCCTCAGCAAGGGAAATCCCAGCACAGCTGATCGTATTAACAGCAGATTGTCAGGAGGGGAAAAAAAATACCTTAAGGGGCAAACGTCAGGTGGGCGGGGTGTCTCAGGTGGGTGGGGCAAGCAAGCCAGTGGTGACCAGACATCCGGGTCATGGGCATGGCCAGCCAGAACTCACTTAACAACCATCTTGCTTAGCAATGGAAATTTGAGACTCAGTTATGGTCATAAATTGAGGACTACCTGTAGCAATTTTGACTACAAAACAGGATACCGCCTCATTCAGACTAATAAGGGAAGCACCCAGCACGAAGCATCTTGTTTTAAGCTAAGACGCTGAGCTTGTCGATCAAAAAGATCGGCAGTTCGGCGTTTCGAATCCCTAGCACTGCTTAACAGAGTGAGCTCCTGTGACTTGTCCCAGCTTCTGCCAACCTAGCAGTTTGAAAGCCTGTAAAAATGCAAGTAGAAAAATAGGGACCACTTTGGTGGGAAGGTAACAGCGTTCTGTCTGCCTTCAGTGTTTAGTCATTTATTTATTTATTTATTGATCGTATTTCTATACCACTCCCTCTCCGAAAAGGGACTCGGGGCGGTGTACAGCCTAATAAATACTTAAAATACAAGAATACAAAATTAAATAGAGTTTAAAACCGAATTAAACATGAATATAGCTGCATCCCAAAAGTTTAAAAATGAAGTTAAAATTTTAAAAACCCTATTAACTTAAAACCCCTTAAACCCTCACTGGGCCAGGCCAGCCTGTTTAAAAAATAGGGTCTTAACTGCGTGCCGGAAGGAGAGGATATCTGTCATGGCTCGTATCTCCGGGGGGAGATCATTCCACAGGGAGGGCGCTCCCACAGAGAAAGCACGCACCCTCGGAGCCGCCAGCCGCCAGCGATCAGGTGGCGGTACCCCAAGTAGGGCGACCCTGTGGGAGTGTACTGGGCGGCGGGAGGTTATTGATGGCAGCAGGCGGTCCCGTAAGTACCCATGCCAGCCACATGACCACGGAGACGTCTTCGGACAGCATCGGCTCTTCGGCTTTGTAATGGAGATGAGCACCACGCCCTAGAGGAGGAAACGACTAGCACGTATGTGTGAGGGAAACTTTTTCCTTAACTTTGGAGGCATGCAGAATGTGTGGATTCCATACAAATCCTGCCGTTCTGCTGTAGGCTCCCCAACCTGGTCAGGGAGAGAGGAGGTTGCATTGAGATCAAAACTCACAAAATCCTTAGCATATCTGGAAGGCGCCAGGTTAGGGAAAGCTACTGTAGCAGACACCCGACTCCACCACTCCCAAGACTGCCTCTGGAGGGAGACGGCGATTGCTCCCCAGGAAATATCTGCTTCCCAGTTGTCTTTATGATTACAGATGGGCTGAGAGCCGCCTGAGAAGGGAAACTCCAGTCAGCCACTTCCTGAATTGATTTTCCGCTCAGCATCCCGCAGCAGGAAATGTGGCTGTTTTCTCAGTGTGAAGCCTCCATGCAGACAGGTCTGCCAGGAAGGAGAGAGAGAGAAAGACTGGGGAGTGTTCGGTGGCCATGCCCTTTCTTTTCCCCAGACCAATCATACGGGATCCCCAATTTGTAGAATGAAAATAGAACAGAAGAAACAACATTCCACCCATGCCTTGTTCAAAACCCTTTCAGTCCTCTTCCCTCTCTTGGAGCTTCACTGAAGAGAATCTCTGCTAATGTCATTGAATAAAACACAACTGACTTCATTGATTGCGCTAGTAAATCTTTTTGAAGTCACAATGGCTCTGTGTGTGTGTGTGTGTGTGTGTGTGTGTGTGTGTGTGTGTTAGTGGACTATTTCAAGATATGGAAAACAATCAGTAAGGAGATTCCAAAGGTGCTTTTTTTCAAGAGGCAATGGACTTTCTGCTTTTTCCTTGAAGAACGTTTCACTTCTCATCCAAGAAACTTCTTCAAGAAGCTTTGGGACAACCATGACCTGGATGACTGAGAATCTCCATACTCAGTAAAGAGAGTGTTTCTAGATTATTATTATTATTATTATTTTGGTGGTCTAGCATCCTGGTTCCTATAATAGTCAACCAGATTCCCACTCACCCACCCAAAAAAGTCAAATGCAGGGTCCAAAGACAATAACTTTTCTTTAATCTCTAGCATTTAATATTCATTAGTGCAATGCTTCTGAGTGAGGTTGCTTTTTCGCTACCAAAAGAATTAATAAACTCAACTATTTCCATGAATTTGCCTGATCTCCTATTTATCCTGAATACAATTTCAATTCTTCCTTCAGATAATTGTTGAGAACTTTAATCCAAATGATATTACACTGTAAAGTTGGTGGAAGCCACTTAGTCACTTGTTTAGTGGGAGAAGCTGATTATTACATTTGGTGGGACTTCTTCAACATGTCTTCTATCCTTCTGCCAAAAATCCTCTCTTTATCACCTTCTAACCCTCAGTGTTTTTTCAAACTTGGCTGGGGAATTCTGGGAGTTGAAGTCCCCACGTCTTAAATTTGCCAAGTTTGAAACACACTGCCTTAAATAATCTCCCGTGGCAGCCTCTCCCTTAATCTTCCACGAGCGTTATAAGTGCAGAACCACCTCCAGCATCTGGGTGGCGCCGTGTGCTGACTAGTTCACAGCTGGTGGGTCTCCTTCACTTGCCAATACAAAAGTCCTTGAAGATGATTGCCAAGAGCTCTTCGGTACCCACTTGGCCTGTCAGCCGCCCTAGTTGTCGCCGTGCCAGTCGCAGCTGCTCCGCAGCCAACACCAGATCCGTAAGCTGGTATTCAGCAAAGCATCTGAGGGCCTCCAAGCATTTCTGCAAGCTGAGCTGGTGACGTGCTTGCGTTGGACTGGGGGAATCAGTTCGGGGATCACCGCACCTGCAGAGCGAGAATATTAAGATTTGCAGTTCTTAAATAGATGATTTATTGGCATGTATGAATTATGCTGGGTTGTTACTTGCATTAATAGGAAATGGGCAGCACCTGAGCAACGACAGTTGAGATACACAGAAGAATGTAGGTAGTCTTCAACGTACGACCATAATTGATCCAGAATCACAATCATAAGTCATGGTGGTCATTAAGCAGATCATCATACGACCAGATCTGTTTTTGCAACCTTTTTTGTGGAGATCATTAAGCAAATCTTTTTTATTCAACAGGTGTCTTTTTTGCCAGAAAACAGGATAAACACCAGAAATCAGCAAAAAATATTGAAAGTCAGTCACCTAAATGTGAACTGGTCATCAAATCATCCAAAATGCAATCACGTTTCGTTGGGGGGCGCAGGGGGGGGGGGGCAATGAGGCTATCAGAACTCCAGAACTGGGTTGTAGGTAGCTCTTTGGGGAGGTCCATCTTATCTGCAAATGGTTGCTAAGTGACTGCTTGTTAAGCATGGCCTACCTGTATGTACACCTAACGTTAAAGATTCTATCTCTAATTTCCAACAGCTTAAATTAAGATATTACCTCAGGTCACATCCACACATCTTTGGTGTGTTCCTCTCTCATTGTGGAGCTGGCAGGAAATATTGCCCTTTATTCTGTAGCCACCACACAACCCCACTTACTACTGTATTCCCCCCCAAAATAAGATCCTGTCTTATATATATTTTTTGGCCATCAAAAAAGGCATCGGGTCTTATTTTGGGGGGAAGTTGTCCACTGATTCAACTCACTTGCGTGCGTCGCCCCCGGCCTCCTTTTCGCTGTCAGCTGCCTTCAGGAACTTCTTCTGTGGCCAGCAAGGCCGGTAAGTCTTTCCCAAAGGCCTCTGCAGCTGATGACAGAACTCTGGACCGATCCAGAGCTCTGTTATCAGTTGCAGAGGCCTTCAGGAAAGCCTTGTCAATTGCAGAAGAAATGAGCCAGTTGCGGTATGTGAGGCCTGGCTGCAACTGTCTGAAGGTAAGTAGTAGCGCAGCTCCACCCCCTGCCCCCATCCCCACCCTAGCTTAATTTTTACCCATCCACCCTGGAGTGGGTGGGATCTTAATTAGAATCTTAATTTTGGGGGTAGGGCATATATAGGGCGCATATGTAAAAATCAAGCTAGGACTTACTTTCAGGGTAAGTTATATTTTTGGGAAAACACAGTATATACCCCCAACAAGCCTATGCTGCACTGTTCTCTGTACAGCTTTAATGCACAACATTCTAAGGAACATGGTTGGCAGTTCCCTCGTCGGATAGTTCATCAACCACCCAACATCATCCACCATGTAAAAAGTACAAGTCATGGAGTTTTTAAACGTATGTTACTTACAATATATATATCCACCCTCAATTCTCCCCACTGCTTCCCCTCCCCCCCGTTCTCACATGTGTGCCAGCTGTTCCTGCAATGCATTCAGGAAGGCCACAATCCCATCTCCAGTTTTGCAGGACAACAAGCAGGCTGGGCCTACACCAAGCCGGTCACAGGTCCTCAGGAGATTTGCTTGGTCTTCTTCTCCGAGTAGGTCCATTTTGTTCAGAACCAGAAGGTAGGTCTGCGTCTCATTTAGCTCGTCGGGAGACAGGACATCTACCATGGACATCGTTAAGTGGTCAGGCTGTTCAGCTGCCACTTTCCCATCCAGAATGACCAGAACAAGGTCAGCATCGCGGACCCTAAAAGGAAATAATTAAAAAATAATAATTAAGCCTTAATTCTTTCCTAAGCTATCTCCTCAAGAATCGTTGTTAATTTCCTAATTATAAACTTCTGTTCCGAGAGCCATCTTAAGGTTTATTTTAAGAGACATCTTCAATGAAAAGATGCAGAAGCTTTCTCCATAATGCAGCCTTGATTACTGCACGTATAAAAACAGGGTGGAAAGGAAAGGAGCTTAAGAAATTCCTCTCTGGATTCTTCCCTTTCCTCTGTTTTGTACATGATGATAGCCAGATGTTCAGTCTGGAACGCATTTATCATGGCTCCAAATTGATGTATTTTTTCTCCTACATCCTTACCCTGCACACTTCGTGCTAGGAAAGCAAACACCACTCACTTTCCTCTTGTGGGTGTTTGAGGTCATGTGGTTTTCACTATATGCTGGGAACTTCTGACTCCACACATCTTAAAGTTGCCAAAGTTGAGAAACATTGGTCTAGTTTAAAAAAAAAGATGAATCCAGTGTTTTGTTCTTCCGCAAGTGAGCTTATTTTTTTAAAAAATATCTAGCATTTCACGGTTAAACTTATTAAAAAAGAAAAACCACTATGGAGAGCAGCAACTAGTGATGGCAAGGAAGGATGCATTCCTGCCACAGTACAAAGTAATTACAGGTGGTCCTCAGCTTACGACCACAACTGAGCCCAAAATTTCTGTTGTTAAGCGAGACATTTGTTAAGTGAGCTTTGCCCCATTTCATGACCTTCCTTGCCACAATTGTTAAGTGAATCACTGCAGTTGCTAAGTTAGTAACATGGTTGTTAAATGAATCTGGCTCCGTTGTTTGTCAGAAGGTTGCAAAAGAAAGAAAAACGGCCGTAAGTCACTTTTTTCAGTGCCTTTGTAACTTTGAATGGTCACTAAATGAAGTCGAGGACTACCTGTAGTTGTACAGATGGTTCTCAACTTATCACAATTGAGCCCCAAATTCCTGGGGCTAAGCAAGATGGCTATTAAACAAGTTTGGCCCCCATTTTTCAGCCTTTTTTGGTCACAGTTGGTAAGTAAATCAATGCAGTGGTTAAGTGAATCATGTGGTCATTAAATGGATCTGGATTTCCCCCCCCCCCTCAGTTTGCTTGTCGGAATCCGGCTATGAAAATTTCAAATGCTGATCAAAGGACCCTTGGACACTGCAATTGTCATAAATGTTAATTTTGTTGTATTTATACTGTGTATATACGTAAAATGACAATAAAGAATTCAATTCAATACAATACAATTTAATTCACTATATGCCCGACCAAGGAGAGATTCAACCTAGAAATGAGAAATTTTCTGTCAGCGAGAACAATCAACCGATGGAACTGAAGTTGCCCTTGGAAGTTGTGGGAGCATCATCACTGGAAGCTTTCAAGAAAAGACTGGACGGCCATCTGTCAGAAATGGTGTAGGGTCTCCTGCTTGGGCAGGGGGGGTTGGACTAGATGACCTACAAGGTCCCTTCCAACTCTGTTATTCCGTTAAGGTGCCAAGGGCCCGAATTTTGATCCCGTGGCCATGGGGATGCTGCAACAGTCATGTGACAACCAGCCATAAGTCAGCTTTTTTTCAGTGCCATTGTCAGTTCAATTGGCACTGAACAAATGGTTGTAAGTTGAGGATTACCTGTAGCAGACATGTTTGCCTGCAATGAAATTAAGAGCTGCAGGCAAACTAGACACCATTGCTTTGAATGAGACGCTAATTTTGATGTGTAGCAGGAAAAGACAGGCCGAGGTGGCCTTCCTGGGAGGAGTGGGGGTCCAGGGATGTGTAGAAGATGAAATCATGCACCTCAGCCACCTAAGAAACTTGCTTTCTGGATCTAAATCAGTTTCATTGGGGTCCTAGGCCAGGTGTTTGCCTGTGCCTAACCACAGCAGAGCACACCTGGCTACCTGTTTGTTTAGCTAGGTCCCCATGAGATTGTCTCCATCTTATACCCAGCACATGAGACAGGAAGATTGTCCATAACAGAACTGCGGTTAAAGCAGGATTTTCCTCCTTATTCCGACACACTCCAAACGCAGCTTCAAAATGCATTAAACTCTATCAGGCTCTGTCAGGCATTACACAGAGACTGCAGATGGAGGCAATCAAAGCAGGAAAGGGATGGGTGAGAAGGGCAGCCAATTTCATGCCAGCACAGGTAGTGTTCAGCTTACAACCACTTGTTTCGTGAGGGTGTGATTTACTTAACAGCTGCAGTAATTCACTTAATAACCATGGCAAAAAAATTGGGTGCAACTCACTTATTTCTAAGCCTTGCTTAGTGATGGAATTTCTGATCCCAATTGTAGATATAAGTTGTGGATTACTTGTAAAGTTTTTTTTTGCTTACTCAAGGAGGGATGGATAGCACTCTTTCTCAGGAGAGGGGAAAGGCCACTAAGATAACCACAATTAATCATAATTAATTAGTGAAATATCTAGAGATAATTCATCTTTGACTTTTCATAGCCGCATAGCTGACCGCCATGGGAAACTGGATGTTCCCTCCTTACATTTCCATGTCCTGTATCAGGGGCCTCCAACCCTGGTCACTTTAAGACCACTTTAAGACAAAGCTGGCTGAGGAATTCTGGGAGTTGAAGTTCATAAGTCTTAAAGTGGCCAGCGTTGGAAACCCCTATCCTACATTGTAGTATTTGCTGCATGGTAGAAGGGTGGCTCCCTATGTATAAGCCCCTCCCATTCTGATCCTCCCCTTCCACAGTTCCTTTCACCTCTGCCGAGCCCGGCTCACTCCTTCCATCTCAACCACGTCTGTGGTCTCTCTCAGGCCTGCCGTGTCGCTCAGCACCACAGGGAAGCCGCCAATGTTCAAAGCAGTCTCTACCACATCTCGCGTGGTCCCTGCCACCGGAGAGACTATAGCAGTTGGCTTTTGACCTAGAGGTTGTATCAGTCAAGCAGGGGGAGAAAGACAGTGGGTGAATATCACACAATATTCTTAGCATAGCTTAGTTACAAAATTTAACTCTCTTGCTCGGTTCCTGCAATACAATGAACCATAATCTAATCCCGGGATCTCCAAACTTGACAAGTTTAAGACTTATGGACTTCAATTCTAGAATTCCTCAGCCAGGAAATTTGGGGAGTTGAAGTCCACATGTCTTAAAGTTGCAACTTTGGAGCTAAGTTGTCTGGATACGCCAACATTCTAAGCCAACACCCCAAACACAAGATTTAAAAAGATTCTCTTTAGAGATCCAGTGATGTAGCAGGGACAATGTTGAACCAGATCTAGTGAGATCCAGGTCTAATCCACCCTCATCTACCAAAGCTCATTGGGTGACTATATGCCAGTCACTCTCTCTCAGCCAACTTCTGTCCCAAGACTGCAATGAAAAAAATTGGAGGAAGGGGCTATGGTACTCCCTTAGACAAACTCCCAAAGAATGGGTATAATTCTAAGGAACAAATACATTCACTTAAACTCAGCATTTTGTCCGAGGCTGCTAGGTCTTAGCTATCTTGGTTAAAGCTACATAAACTAATCCAAGCCATAAGTGTAAACTCTTAATTCCCCAAACCCCTGAGGAGACTTTATATGTAATTGTTGGAAATAAATACTATATTATTCTGATTTGTTTTGCAGCATGCTCATTTCCTTCTAGATATTTTTTTAAAATTTAAAATAACATTGGGGGAAAGATAAGCTGTGAGGGAATATCCATGTATTGGGAATCTCAGCCATTAAGAGTTTCCTGAACCATAAGTGGTTGCCATAACATTAAAAAGGCCAATGTAGTTAGAGTCTTCCTTAAAGTTAATGGGCAAATTTTTTTCTGAAGGACATCTGAATTGTTATATATGGAAAATTGCCTTATACACCTAAGAATATAAAGAGCAAGATTGAAGCCATGTTTGCTCTCTATGTGACCTGTTAGAGAGCAGAACAATTATGAAATTTGTTGTTTTGCTAATGTCTTGTCTGGTTGCGAAATAATATGTCCTTGGCTTAGTTCACTGACATCATTGATGATGTCTTGTGTAATATTTTAAATAGAGAACAGGAAATCTGAAGATAAATGGTGAAGTGAAGAAAGTTGGACAACTTACAGGGACGCATGGGAGGAGTTATGGAAAAACACCCATGTCATTCGTATGACAACTCTATAACTTCTATGTATGGAAAACAGGAAGTGTTATGTAATCACGTAATTATGATAAACCTATATAAGCTGTATTTACTAAAAGGGAGGGTCTCCTTTCTCCCAAAATGGTTTCTGGGGTTAGGAGTCCGGTACTGCAGTATCTTATGTAATGAAGCATCCTATGGATTATCAGATTGTCATAGTCGGTTGTTTTAATTATTTATGGTATATTCTCTCATGAACCCTCCCTAAAACAATTTAAACAAATACAAGCGAACATTCCTTGACTATTTACAGAATAACACAAAGCAAATTAAAACGAGTCTCCACAAAAGGGCAAGAAGGAACAACAGGGAAAGGTCTTAACGCGCTTTGGGTGAAAATACATTTGCTTTGCATATTATTGGTTTGTTCATGGTTTGGAAAATATTCTCATAGCATAGTCATGTTGACCTTTAATATTATGCCCAAATGAATCTTCCTCTGATGTGTAGCGGAGAGGATTTCAGGTTCTTAAAAAATATCTTTCCTATCTGACAGCTTGCCTTTACCTGCCTATGATTTTTAATGATGCACTAGACAACCAATGATCCATTGGGTGGTCCTTTGTCAATATTTCTTTATTTAAAGAGATAAACACAGGCAAATGACTTTCAGTTGCCTTCTAGTTTCTCCGATGACTTTGCTTATGGAAAGCAGGCAGAGAGTGTCACCTGACTGTGACAGCATTGCAAGTGGCCACAAGTTTGCAAATATAATTGGTCTGATGATTCTAAAAAAATTAATTCCGTAGAAGTAATGGATCTTGGATTTGTACATATTCTTTAAGTTAGCATACTTAAGAAACTCTGATTCAGAAATTGCTGCCCAATGATTCACGCTATTAGCTAATCGAAGGTTCCAAATAGACAGTAGAGTTTGGGTAATATATAAATTGTATTTACCAGTGTAGCACACTTCAGGGAACAGGTTTGAGTGCTATGGTCATTTGCTATTACCATTCCCTTGCAACGTTTACTGATGCAGTTGAGAAATTGTTCAGGGTCCTGTAATTTCTCTTTCTAGCCCAAGACTAAAAGCAGCTCATTTTTTATCTCCATCTAAAAAATTAGTCCAGGTGACAGGCTGCAGTGTTTTTCAATTTTTATCACTGTTAAATGTTTGGATGTCAACTATAAAATTCTCTGGGCTGGAGGACCACCAAGATTTTCACGTGATATTTCTTTTTTATTTCACCAGCCTATCAGCCAGACTATTTTTTGACAGAGGTTTATCTGTCTTGCACAAGACCATTCTCCTTGTGGCTTGGGCTTTCAGAAGACCTGTAGACCTGTGTTCACAAATAGTTGTCAGAGAAAGAGATGAGTACCAATAAAGGAGAATATTATAAAGGAGAACATTTGTAGCTCAGGGATGAAATGAGGGGCCCCTGATGCTCCCTGAGCTTAGTTTTTTTCTTGTAGACTAAAAAGTCATAAAAGCCAATATATTAAGCAGGGTGTGCCTGTAATGGAAGCAAGAATGGTTTGTAAAAGGAGAAAAGAATGAGAAATATTGTGAACAGTATCAGTGTAAAATACCTTTAGATTTCCTTTTCTCTTACTTCATGTTTTAATTATTATTTTTTTGCTTACAATTTCTTATTCTTTTTAATAGTTTTAAAGCTATCTTAGGATTGCTCTTTGTTACTCCAAGGACAGTAATGTTTTTAAAATGGACTTCCTTGTTATTGTTTTATTTCCTTGAATTCTTTCAGAACAAATCGTAGTATTGTTAATAGTCTAACAATATTATTTTCCTGGGGGAATCTTTTTACATGCTCTATTATTAAACAAAACTAACAGATCGGGAAAAGGACCCTGAACTTTTCACTGGAAGACATACAGTACATACAAAGATACAAATTTGTGTATTTAGAATTACTTGTATTATCGAGAAGAGAAAGGATATTCAAACATAATCTCAGCCCTGATACACAATTCTGTCAGTGTTACATCAATTAAATAGTGTCATATATTATTTCTGAAAAATTTGATTTTGATTGTTTTTCAATGCTAAAATGGGATAATTGGGATAATTATAAAATGGGATAATTCAGGCATCAAAATTATTTTAAAAACGACGATTAGGAAGATTTAGATAGATGTTGTGATTTTTATTTTAGACCATGATATGGATTTTTTTTTAAAATTATGGTTGGTCACATAGACCAGGGCTGTCAAACTCACAGTCCCCGGGTTGGATGCATCACGTGCTGGCTATGGTAACTCATTCAGCATTGTTATAACATCGAGCAGTTGCTGAACAAGTGGTCATTAATAGAGAACTAGCTGTTAGTCTAGATCAGAGTTGTCAAACTTGCTCACACCCGGTTTAGTGAAGGGGAAAAAAGTCCCGATACATCATGTGATGCTGCTGTGATGATGTGAATTTGATACCCCAGGCATAGACAGTCAGATATTCAGACAGGATTTGGCATTTTTATCCACCTGTCAACTCTTTCTGAAGGACCTGGGATGGGCAGCTGTTGTTGTTTAATGGTATTAAAAGTACTGTTGCAGGATGTAAATTGTTCCAAGTAAAGCTGCCCTTTGCAATGGACCAATGGGGATTTTGTCACTGCCAATGGTGTTCAAATGAGGCATTAGTTCAGTGGTGGCTATCTCTTTTGGGCTCCTGTGCCAAAAATTGTGCACATGCTTGCATGCTCACATGCCAGCACCCAGAAGGCAATGTGTACCCCCCTCTACCCATGCACGTGCAATTCCCCACCCACCCACCAGCCGGTTTGAGGCCTTTTTCGGCCTCTCAGAGGCTTCAGGAAGGCTTCTGCAGGCTTTTCAGGCCGAAAACTAGGCCTGTTTTGTCACTTCTGGTATTTCCGGAAAAACAGGAAATGACAAAACGGGCCTAGTTTTCAGCCTGAAAAGCCTGCAGAAGCCTTCCTGAAGCCTCTGGAAGGTTGAAAAAGGCCTTAAACTGGCCGAAAATCAACTGTGAGGTGCATGCATCTGCAGTGAGGTAAACTTGCCTGCAGCTCGCGTGCCAGCACAAATGGCTCTGCATGCCAGCTGTGGCACACGTGCCATAGGTTCGCCATCACAGCACTAGTTGTTTTAAAATTGCACCCCATGGTATCTGTTACTATAGGTATTTTGCTTTCTTTTGTCACAGTCGTTCTATTTGCAGGCCTTTGTACTTTGTGATTTTTCTCCAGTTCTTTCTTTTCTCTTCTATGCACTGCAACGTCCACTAACCAGGTCTTTTTGTCTTGCTAACTCACAACTATTAAGTCTGGGGTGCCTTGTGACAGGTACTTGCATGAGATGCCTTTATTTATTTATTTGCTACTGTTTCAGTTTGTTCTGTTAATGAAATAATGCCAAATTAAAAATTAAAACATGATTGCAGCCTTCAGAGGGCTCATGTGATAATTATTCTTTTGTGTTTATGGCCTCAGATTTGTTTTTCGGGGTTTTGAGAAAGGTTTCTTTTAAAAGGAGATTGATGAACCTTTCGTCAAAATCCGGAAAGACTCCTGCCTTCCTCCCTTGACTACTCTCTGACTACCCATCCACCCATTCCACCATTTCACAAGCCCCCAGAGCTACTCACACAACTGGTTGAGAAGGCTGCTCTTCCCAGCATTAGCAGGTCCTGCAATGACTACATGGACTCCATCCCGCAGCCTCTGCCCACGGCGGCCATCTTGCAAATGCTCCGTCAGCTCCTTCTCCAAGGCCTTGACAGCGTTTTCCACTATGGAAAAAAAAGACCATCATGGTGGATGCATTGACCATCCCTTCCTCCATGCCTGGCTTCTTTCCCTCCTTGCCATTGCTGTGGAAGACTAGGATCTTGCAAGAAATCCTCTGGTTTCTTTCCTGGAGCTCATGTCTATGGAGATTCTCAATCATCCAGGTCATGGTTGTCCCAAAGATGCTTTTCAAAAATCAACTGGATTTTCTTGCTTTTCTTTTTGTTTTCTTCCCTGAAGATGTTTTGCTGCTTTTCATTCAAGGAGCTTCTTCAGTTCTGGCTGAATGGTGGAGAATTCCATATCCTTCAGCTAGAACTGAAGAAACTTTTTGGATAAGAAGTAAAATGCCTTCAAGGAAAAAAAAAGGTTGAGTTGCCTATTGAAAAGCACCTTTGGGATTTCCTGGAGTGTGTTCACCAAATGGCAGCTTGGCCTCAATGGGTTTCTAACAGTGATTTCCTAAGAAAAAGAAAAGAACAAACACAGGGATGTACAAGTATTGTAGTATGTATGTGTGAGGAGTGATTAAAAACAACTCAAGGGGGTGGCCACAACTGAATTATTGACGCTCTGGTTGCTTTTTGTGTGTGTGAAGGTAAACAGATGCAGCTTGGATTGTGCCACTGTGGCTGACATCTTGCCTTTTTTTAAACACACCCTGAGGATTCCCCCCCCCCCCAGCAGAAGGAGGACCCACCTTGATCAAGGACATTGTCCTCAATATTGTCATCTTCACTGAAGTCGATGTAGGCCTCCAGATGAGCCAGGGTCTGTAGAAGAAAAGGGCTGAGAGCTATTTTCCTTCAGGGGGAAAGAGAGGGAGGGAGAGAAGGCTGCAGAGAAAGGATGTTTAAATATTTATGGAATATTTGATGACTTTTCCATATAAATGAATCTAATAAATGAGCCTGATAGAATTAGCCCATCAGAAAAGGCCCTACTAAAAGGCATAAGGTTTTATGAGCTAATGTGACCTCCTACATCAGCCTGGACACTCAATGCATGAAGTGAGTAGCAGCTCATAGGGCTGGAAGGGACCTTGAAGATCTTCTAGTCCAACCCTCTGCCCAAGGCAGGAATCACTATATCATCTGGGAAAAATAGTTATCCGCTCTTTACTTGAAAACCTCTTATGATGGAGCACTCACAACTACGGGAGGCAAGCTGCTCCACTGATTAATTGTTCATGCTGTCAGGAAATTCCTCCTTAGTTCTAGGTTGCTTCTCTCCTTGATTAATTTCCATCCATTGCTTCTTGTCCTGCCCTCAGGTGCTTTGGAGAATAGCTTGACTCCCTCTTCTTTGTGGCAGCCCCTGAGATATTGGAACACTGCTATCATGTCACCCCTAGTCCTTCCTTTCATTAAGCTACGCATACCCAATTCCAGCAACCATCTCTTTAAATGTTATAGCCTCCGGTCCCCTAATCATCTTTGTCGCTCTTCTCTGCACTCACTTTCATGGTTAAGGCAGGACTTGAACTCAGGCCTCCACTTTCTAGCCTGCTGCTTTAACCACCTGAAGCCAAGATGGCCAAACAAAGGCTATCATACTCTGGCCATGTCATGCAAGCTGAGTCATTTGAAAAGTCAGTCATGCTTATGATCGTTGCAGCATCTCTGTGGTCACATGATCAAAATTCAGATGCTTGGCAACTGGCATGTATTTATGACAGTTGCCGTATCCTAGGATCCTTAGATCACAATTGCGACCTTCTGACAAGCAAAGTCAATGGAGAAGTCAGATTCATTTAACAACCCTTGTTTCTAATTTAACAACTGCAGTGGTTCACTTAACAACTATGGCAATGACGGTCGTAAAATGGGGCTAAACTAATTTAACTGTCTTGGTAAGCAATGGAAATTTTGGGCTCAACTGTAGTCATAAGTCAAGGACCACCTGTATTAATAATTGTTCTTATATTTCTATTTTTATGACGTTATAAGCCCAGGGGTACTTTGAATAGCAATGTGGGGCAGCATATAAATACAATAAATGAATAAACTGAGATGTTCCGGTTTCTAAGACTTCTAAACACACTCTCACACAGAGAGACTGTTCCTTGCCTTGGTGAGGGTGTCAGTCCAGCGCTGATAGAGCTGACCCAACTCCCCGTCCATCTGACGTAAGGCCTGCCGACGCTGGCCTTCCGTCTCAGCATGAATCAGGTCTCCTAGGCCTTCAGCTGCTGTGAGGTCTAGCTTGCCATTCTGGAAGGCCCGTTTGGTGAATTCTCCAGGTTCAGCAAAGCGCAGCTCTGGAAGTGCCCCTGAAATCAGGAAGAGACTTTCCACAGGGGATCCTTTACCTCAGGGGTGTCAAACTCGAGGCCCGAGGGGGCTGGATCCAGCCCGCAGGGTACTTAGATCTGGCCTGCAGGGCCGCCCTGCAAACAGCGAAGGAATGGCCCCGTGGTGCTTCTGCCAGCGAAAACAGGCTCCCGAGCTCCGTTTTCGGCTGCCAGGGCCTCCTACAACCCTCTGCCAGTGAAAATGGAGCTCGGGAGCCCGTTTTCACTGGCAGAACACTTGGGCCACCAGAGGTACCCCCAACAGGAGTGATGTCAACTGGCCATGCCCACCCCGGCCCCCTGAGGTAAAACACAACCCTGATGTGGCCCTCAATGAAATCGAGTTTGACACCCTTGCTTTACCACTTTTCCCCACTAAAGAGATAAGTGATTGGAAAAGAAGGATTAGCCAAAATATTGAAAGACCCACCCAAAGCATTCAAGACGCCTCTCACCACAGCTGGGCCACCATGCACATGGAACTCAACACTGTCTTCACCTGTGAAACTAGCTGGTCCTAAAGAAAAATAACCAAGTTGGAATTAACTCAATCAATTACAAGGCCCATTCAGTTCCTCGAAGAGAGGCTTCTGCTTCATCCCTTAAGATAATTCCAAGAGTTTTTCTGGGGGCTGAAGAAACTTAGAATCATATAGCTGGAATGGACTTTGGAAGTCTTCTAATCCAACCTCCTGCCCAAGGCAAGAGTCCTTATATCATCCCAGACAAATGGATCTCCATTCATTAATTGTTCTGTCAGGAAATTCCTCCTTATTTCCAGGTTGGATCTCCCTCTGAAGGGCTTCCATTTTTTGTCTTGCCTTCAGGTGATATGGAGAATACATCAATGCCCTCTTCCCTGAGGTATTAGAAGACGGCTATCATGACATCCTTAAGACCGCTCTTTGTCAGGCTAAACATACCTAGTTCCCTTAATCGTTCATTGTATGATTTAGCCTCCAGAGCCTTTTATTATCTTTGTTGCTCTTCTCTGCACTCTTTCTAGGGCCGCAGCATCTTTTTTGGATCATGATAAGCACTTCATAAAAGTGTCCATGATGGGTATTCAAAAATAGACTGCCCTTGATCTGCAGGGTTTAAAGTCTGCAACTTTAGACTATCCTGGCTTAAATCATTCAGACAGGAATGATAAATTCAGGTGGATGATGGCACTTTTTAAGCCAGGGATCAAAAACATATCCTCCGGCAATGATTTAACCACATTAGGTAAAAAAATAATTTCACACATCTTGAATTCATCTCTTTCTGATCAGAAAATACTGACTTTTTCAAAAGGTGCTTTTTCAAAAGGCAATTGGACTTTGTTTTTCCTTCTACAGAACTGAAGAAACTTTTTAAATGAAAAGCGAAATGTCTTCAAGGAAAAACAAAGTCCAATTGCCTTTTGAAAAAAGATATCTTTTGGACAACCATGACCTGGACGACTGAGAATCTCCATAGACACTGACTTCTGATATTGTAAGAGGAGAAAAATGTCTCTCTTTATATTTTCTTCAAACTGGTTTTACCAGGTTAAACTATTTTTCCATTTGTGTTTTCCTTTTCCAAAGATCTTTTCTGGAAAGAAAGAGATTTCCTTTCTTGCTTGTTTTTGGATCCTGTTTTTATTTATTTATTTATTTATTTAATTAAACTTTTATACCGCTCCCTCTCCCAAAAAGGGACTCGGGGCGGTGTACAGCCTACTAAAAACACATAATAAATACTCAATAAATACAATTAAAATAAATTAAACCAAATTGATCCGGCTGTCTAACCCAAAAATAGAGTTAAAAATTAAAAACTAATAAAACCCCGATTAAAATTAAGTTAAAAAACTAAAAATACAGTTACTGGGCCAGGCCAGCCTGTTGAAAAAATAGGGTTTTCACTGCGCGCCGGAAGGTCAGAATATCCGTCATGTTTTGGAGTATAAATTCAGATCAATCTCAAAAATTGCTTTCAAAGGCTTAGGCTATCAAAGATAATGAGAGAACAGGAAATAAGCAATGGAATATGGAATATGGTACTGTTAGCTGAGGCTGAAGCTGCCATAACTAAAGATGAAGCAGGCACATAAGCAGGGTGGACAAAAAGCCAGGAATCTTGTGTCCCTTTGGGAGACAGATAAGAAACAAGTCCTTAAAGGAAACAAAGGAAAATATGTCACTTGAACCAAACAAAGGCCTAAACACATGGGAATCCCTCCCGCCAAGTCCCATCAATTACTACTAGATTTGCAAATCAACCTGGCAGGACTAACTGCCAGTCTACAATCTACTGGGTATAAACAGATAGCAAACCCCACACTCACTACCACTGAGGATGTTACCTAGGCAGGTAATGAAATATCTGCAAGCAAATAATCAAGCTCAGAGAGCACCAAGGACTCTGTTACCCTACAACAAAGAGTAGCATTCTTGGAATCCCTGTTTCTTGACCTTACTATTTCAAAGGGCTGACAGATGATCAATACGTTAAGTATTATTTATGTTCTTTTTATGACCTTGTAATCCCTTAATTGGGGTAGAGTCGAGGTGACTGAATGGAGCTGAGCATTTAATGGCCGGATGCCCTTCCTGATGCCTATCCAGAGTTTACAGCAGATATTTTCTCCATGCCCTGCGAGAGAAACATCTGTCACCATCTATGAGTGAACTCTCAACCTTCCGAATGGGATGTGAACATCTTCACCACTAGGCCACCATGCTGCTCCAGCCAATACCTTAATTGGACTATAGCAATGAAGGTATTGGTCTACATGCAGCTGCCTTTGAAGACCCTCTGGAAGCTTGCAGTGGTTCAGCATGCCAGGCAGTGATGAACATGTTTAGTTTGACTAATACAACACTTCTACATTTGGAACTGCATTAGCTGCCAGTCAGTTTCTAGGTGCAGTTCAAGACATTAAATTTCTTACTTACAAAGTCCTACGTGGCTTACAATCTGCTTATGCTGCAAATCAGCAAATTTCTTCATCCTGTCAGATTTGGAAGAGAAGACCTGCTATGGTCCTGTCCCCAAGGAGTTCTATCTGCAGAATTTTTTTTCAACTGTAGCATTCCTCTTGTGGAAAATCTCTCTCTCTCTCTCTCTCTCTCCCCCCCCCCTCCCTCTTCCTCTCCCTCCCTCCCATTGTGTCATGTTTTTTGTTCATGTTATTTTAATCCTTATTTTTGCTGCACATTGCTCAGTCACTGGGAATGGAGTAGCATAGAAATATCAATAGTACAAATAAATAAACACAGTAAAAGCTATGCATTCCAAAGGGCACCAATTTAAATGATCACCCAGCAGAATTTCAATCCTAGACTGAGCTAGGACCAAAAGGAATGCTGCTTATTCCTTTATTGTGGCAGGTAATTTGCTCTGTTTTGTAAATTGCTGGGTTCTTGGTGTCCTTTGAGCTTGGGTGGCCTTCTGCAGACGTTTCATTACTAAACTCAATGATATCACCACTCTTCCATGCTCTGATAATCCAACCTAGTAATGAAATGTCTGCAGAAAAACAACCAAGTTCCAAGAACACCAAAAAACCTCAACAGTTCACCCCTGAACTATGTAGAGTCTGTACTACTGGAACTTCTACTATCTGTACTTGCTATTCAGTCTGAGAAACAAGTCTAATTAAATGTCTAATTAAATGTGACATCTTTCATGTGGTAGCCTCATGTAGAAGGTCTGTTCTGTGTTTCATGTTTTCCCTCAAGGGGGGATCATATTGCATTAACTGGTTGCTTCAACTGAACTTTATAATAACCATCAATTTTCTTCACAACGATTATGGAATGTGCCTTCTTCCTTCAGATGTTACAAGACCCCATCTGAATGTCTGATTGCTGTAACAATTTAGGGCAAGAATTACAAAAAATATTACCCCAGAGGAATACAGCTGAGAATGAACAGCAAACAAAAAAGTGCTTATTAGAAATAACAAGGTCCACAAAGCTAATGAGAGCATAATACCACTGCAGAAAGGTGTGGCTCTATAAACAACTTTTGAAATATAAACAGATATGCTGCTATCAAGGATTTTTTTGGGGGAGGGATCAGAATCAGAATAGAGCTGGAAGGGACCGTGGAGGTCTTCTAGTCCAGCCCCCTGCTCAAGCACAATATCCTATACCAAGGGTCTGCAAACTTGACAAGTTTAAGACTTGTGGACTTCAACTCCCAGAATTCCTGAGCTAACATGATTGGAGGAGGAATTCTGGGAGTTGAAATCCACAAGTCTTAAAGCTGTCAAGTTTGAAGGCCCCTGTCCTATACCATTTCAGACAAGTGACTGTCCAGTCTCGTCTTAAAAACCTCCAGTGATGAAGCACCCACAATGTCTGAAGGCAAACTGTTTCACTGGTTAATTGTCCTCACTATAGGTAACAGTGGTAAGGGCACGTTGCTCACTGGTAGATAGTTTCTCCTCAATTCCAGGTTGCTTCTCTCCTTGATTAATTTCTATCCATTGTTTCTTGTCCTGCCCTGTGATGCTTTAGAATATAAATTGACCCTTCCTTTGTGGCAACCTCCAAATACTGGAATATTGCGATCATGTCCCCCAAGCAGTTAGAACCAAATGATTTAATTTTTTTAGCATATCCCAGAGGTCATTTTAAAACGGCTCTATTCCATATAAATGGCACTATTCCACCTGAAGCATTTTAAAGAAATGTGAAAAGATGAATATTTGGATCTAAAAAGTCATTGATAGAAGACCTCTACCAGCTTGGCACCTGGTCTTGCCTGCAGAAGATAAGAACTTAATTGCTTATTTAAGATCAGAAAAGGCTCTAAAATTATTCAATTCCTGTGTTAATTAAAAGTAATTCAACTTGATGGGCACTAATTTTGGCTTTGCTGTTTATATTTATGGATAAATATGCCTATATGCCTATTTACTTGTAATGATAATTCCCATCTTTACAAAAGGGAATTCAACAAATTACAGACTCATCTCTTTGCTTAATTAACTGCAAATGTGACGCAATGTCAGGTGTGTGTGTGTGTGTGTGTGTGTGTGTGTGTTTGAGTGACTGAGAAGTAGAGAGATTGATTGGTACAGGAGAGCCTCCTGGTGGAAGAACAAGCTGGCTTCCAAGAGGATTGTTTTTACTATCAACCAACATCTAATGTTCTAATACTTAATAGAAACATATTAAGCATTAGTAGATAATGGATTTTTTGAATCAACAGAGGGGAATTAATTTCTCTTACCATAATGGAGCTGAAGTAGAATTCCTATATTTCTCAAGTATTTATTTCAATACCTGAACTATCTTGAAGGGCTGTTATAGTGCTAAAAGCCCAATCATGTTCATTTTTCCTCAGATACCACAGAGCATCAAAGTGAGGCAATCTTGAGCTTCTTTCTCACACTCTCCTGTTTTCTCACATTAAGCTCATGTTTTACTAATAGTTTTCATACTTTGTCTTCAAGGACAACTGCATAGTCCTCTACAATGTGATAGGTCCAGCCTACATTCACTGATTATTTTCAGATTATAACAAGTTACACTAACTGCATAACATACAAGTAGTTCTCGAATTACTAGTTGAACCCAAGATTTCCCATTATTTGATTCCTCCAATAAGTATCCATAATCTAATGCTTCCTCATTAGAACTCTGACCCTGCCATTTGGGTGGGGAGGGGAAGTGCAATTATTTTACATATCCATCTATTCAATTGAGAAGGACATTGCCAAGACAATAGAGAATTATGTAGCAGAAACTTGATAAAGCTTTAATGTTGGACGAGAATCAATACAACAGATATACTTATATACTTTAAAATTCTAACCTGGGAACCATAGTACAAGGCCTCGGTCCAGGGTTTCGGAAGAGCTGGGATCACAGATCCTACGTAAAGTAGCTGTTCTTGGAAGTGGCGGTTCCTTTGTCCCAGTCATGCAGAGCAAGGCTGAACAGCTAGCTGGGCCACTGGTTCGAATCACAGCCACTCCACATTTTCCCTGGCCAGAAGACAAAGCAAAGATGGTGTCCCTCTTTGCAGCCTGGCAATATAACCTGCAAAAAACAGGAAGGAAAAAGGAGAGTCAGTTTGATCTAGTGGTTAAGGCATCAGGCTAGAAAACAAGAGTGTATGAAAATCAGTGCATTTCTTTTGATGATGACAAACGTGTCATCCATGTAACGGCCCAAAAAGGGGACATAAAACATGAAGCTACTCCAATACAGTGGAACCTCGGGTTTCAACTGTAATCCGTTTCAGGACTATGGTCACAATCTGATTTGGTCATGACCAAATGATTGACTGTGCATGACTGACTGTGCATGCATGATTGACTATGCATGCATGGACAAACGTTTGAACAGACTGCTCCTGCGCAGAAGGGGAAATTGGCTTGGAAAGGGGATCGTGACCCGGACCTTCTTCACATTCCAAAAAGAAATATATCAACTAAAAAATATTTCTTTGGTCTTTTTAGTTGCCAGCAGAAAGAGTGGGGGAAAGTAGTGCATTCCTGAAATGCTTCAGATAATTGCTAGGCAACCCTGTTGGCGAGTAAGATTATTACTGGAGAGCATGATTGATGACTCTTGGCTATGGGTGTGTCCCATTGGAGAATACACATCCAGGGGGTGGGGGGAAGACCAGGGTCAAGAGGGAAATGAATGAGGTGTCTTAGTGTCGGCTGCACCCAGGTAACGCCGACATGGTCACTCCCAATAAATCATTTTTTTTTACTCTGAGAGATGTGGCTAGAGACTTATGATTTGAATGGGAGTGGATTTGTCAGAGCTCTGACAAAATGTATGAACAAATGAAAGGGCAAAACATAGTCGCCGAACCGGTAGTAACACTGGTTGAATCCCACCCCTGGTGGATACTCAATTATTACAAGTTGTTATCACCACAAGAAAAGTCTGAATACAAATCTGATAAATAAATACAAGGGTCAGTGATGCCAATCTCAGATTCTTAACAGAGGAGGAGTATAAAATAAAATATGCAATTGTAGTGATATGTAGTGACTGTTGCAGATTAGACAACAGTCAGATAAGAGGCAGCTGAGCCTACTGAAGCAACGGGGGTGTGAGTAACATCTCAGAAGGGACACCTCCACCCCCTTCTTGGTTTGCAAATATCACAGGTGAGGGAGCTACTTTCAGACTTACAGGATTCTGTTAATGTAACCTTACAATAAAGACTATGCAATGCTCGCGGGCATGCTTCTTGTCTGGACTACATTGCAAGGCTGACAGTAACACAGTAACCCTGATTTCTGCAAGGCGTTCCAGAACAGCATATATCATTTATCCTCACTGCTCTTATTGGGTGAGAAGTTAGGAGTGAAAGTACACCTAGACTACGTATTATGGGCACTCATCCATTTTGTACAAATAGGGTTGCCCAGTCCACTCCATGGAGCTCTTGAATCTCTTTAAGAACTAGAAAGCTGGCCAGCAGAGAAAGTGAAATATGCTCCTGAAACTGTTATAACTTACAGAGGCAACTTTCTTTTCTGTTGGATTCCTGTCTTCTTTGCAATTGTTACTAAGGACTGACTCTTTTAGAAGAGAAGGCAACGGTAAGGCAGGCAGAATTATCCTTGGTAAAAATACTGCATTTGGTTTTGGTCACCACAATGTAAAAAAGATGTTGAGTGCAGAAAAAGAGCAACAAAGATGATTAGGGACCTGGAGGCCAAAATATAAGAAGAACACTTGTAGGAATCAGGTATGTCTAGTAGTTTAATGAAAAGACGGACTAGGGGGTGACATGACAACAGTGTTCCAATATTTGAGCGGCTGCCATAAAACAAGAGGGGATCAAAGCACCAGAAGGCAGGACAAGAAACAATGGATGGAAACTAATCAAGGAGAGAAGCAACCTAGAACTAAGGAGAAATTTCCGACAGAACAATTAATCAGCGGAACAACATGCCTCCAGAAGTTGTGGGTGCTCTATCTCTGGAAGTTTTTAAGAAGAGATTGGACAGAATCCAATCTGGGTTGGCCATCGGGACTAGAGATTTTGTCTTCTGAGCTTTTGGCAACTCCGATGGTCTAGAGGTGGAGCTCTCGCCTCAGGAGGCTGTGAGTTCGATCCTAGGTAGAGGCTAATATTTGGAATAGACTCTCCTGCTCCAGCAGGGGGTTTGACTAGATCAGTGATTGCCAACCAGTGGGCTGGGGACCACTGGTGGTCCGTGAGAAAATGTTGGTGGTCCTCAGAGGAGTATCACTCCCAAAGCACCCCCCCCAAAGCAATTAACCCAGGCTGTGCGGGAACACAAGGCTGTGCTGCCCACATGGCCCATGGGAACACAAGGTTTGCATCCCTTGCATTGCGAACAACATGAGGTAGTGAGGGGAGGAGGGAAAAGGTGGAGGGGGGGAACTCGCCCCATTCACCTGGCCTGGCCACCGGGCTGCTTCTTTCTGCTTCTTTCTTCTGCTGCTTTTGGCTGCACACAAGGAAAGCAGCAAAAGTCTTTTTTTCTCTCCCCCAAACTCTGCCAGAAATGAGTCTTTGGGACCCTGTAAGGCATCCTGTTCCAAGAGGCTGTGACAGAAAGACTCATTTCTGGGGAGAGAAAGAAAAACTTCTACTGCTTTCAATGCATGAAGCCAAAAGTCTCTCTCTCTCTCCCCGAGAATGGAGCTGGAGACAGTATCCTGTGATCTCAAATAACAAATGGTTTGATCAGTAGGAAAACAGGGTGAGGAATTTTTGGGATTTTCTCAGGGTCTCTGGTCGTGGGATTTTAAATTATGAGTTTGGTGGTCCCTGAGGTCCAAAAAGTTGGCGACCCCTGGATTAGATGACCTCCAAGATCCCTTCCAACTCTGCTATTCTATGAAAATTGGGACTGGTGCTGGAGCCCATCCTCAGGGAACTTCTCTCACAGGAGTCCGAAAGCTCGGAAGACGAAACCTCTGGTCCCAGTGACCGACCCAGATTGGATCTTCCAACATTATTCTAGATACATACATTTCCTTTCATTTGTTAGAAATTGGACAGCCATTTGTCCAGAATGGTATTTGAGACTAGAAGATCTCCAAGAGCCCTTCCACCTCTGTTATTCTAACCCTGTCCGCAGGGAATTGCACACCAAGAAAATCACCTCTTCTCACGTGCCTTTTCAAAGGCGAAACTTCGTATTTAGAGTCACCCACCTGCAGAAGAGCTTGCAAACCCTCCGACTTCTTACAGGCAACAGCCTTCTCTGCAAGAAAAGCCACATCGCTCCCCAACAGGAATTAGAGCAATCTCGTTCCCTTTTCCCCTCGCCAATTGTCCTCCCCGAGTTCCATCCTGTCCATCCTTTCTCCCCTAATGCAAAATCCCCACGCTTCCTTTGCTACCATGACCTGACGTTCGCCTTTGGCTTCAACAGAGGGCAACGTGCCCTTTTGCAACGTGATTGGTCGAGGGGGAAAGAGGGCGGGACTTCAGAAAGGGCGGGGCGCCACGTTCTCCCTTTCAATAGTATTGCTTTAATAGTGTTGTGTTGCGGAGTCGGTAACTCGCAGCCCTATGCGTCCTGTATCGATTTCTTTGCGTCCGTTTACATAGGCGATAAACAATACGTATGCAGAGTAATCTTGCATAATTCCATATAATCTTTAGCCTTTTTTTTGTGAGGTTCTTCTTGGGCGGAGTGTGCAGTATTTAAAAAATCAATTAGGGAGGCTAGATGATGATCCAATATTAATATTAAATAATATTAAATATTAAAGGAAGCCGAGAAGAAGGATTGTTAAATGGGATCGCACGAGGCTACTGTTGGGGAGAAGAAGATTTAACACGCACTCTTCGTATGCTCCGGTGTAGGCTTGTCTTGCAGGGCAGGCAGATCTGAGACCAATTAAATTCCTACCTGTCCCTAGGTGGAAGCGGCATGCAAGCATCTGCAAGCTCTGAGATGACGTAGCAGCAGCCTTGGTCCGCGTGGCGGGAAGCTCTTGGAAGGACCCTGGCAGCAAGTGCGTAGCCCTAAAATAGAAGAGCAGAAGCCCAGTATAATTTTTATTGCTGATGTATTTTAAAACTGTTACTACAATACTACGTTTCTACATTTTTGCCTCGCGCAAACCACACTGTAGCACCCGCTTCCCCACACTTCTGGTTATTTGCTACTAGAAAGCGTACATAAAAATCGCCCTTCCGCAAAACACCGAGATCTAAGAAACATAAATTTTATTATTCGAGGTTTCCTCTGCCGCTTGGCGCTGCAGGAGGAGGATGCTTTGAATCTTATATTTTCCCCCCCAGACTTAAAGCCGCGGAAGTGACCGCTTGGGACGTGGCCGAGAGGGAGACGGGATGACAAGGTTTAAAACTGAAAGCCCAAAACGGATTTAATCTAGAATTTGCCAAGAACGTTGTTAAGTGGGGCCCTGGTTAAAATTATACATTTGCAAAATAAATAAATAAATTTTCCCACCTGATAAATGGGAAAGTCATAACATGCTGATTTGGGCATGACCTTTCTCCTAGAAATACAAACTGGAGAGACAGGAGGCTGATCATGATTGTATATTAATAGAGAAGTCAGTGTTTGGGTGCTTAAAACAGCTGTCGGCCCTGATTTAATTGTGATGCAATTCACATATCATGCTTTTTAGGCTAGCCAACTTTGAAAACTGGAGTCGGTATAAGCTAGAGAAAATGCAGGCTTATTTTGTTTTGCTTATTTGTTTTATTATGTATTTATTTATGCACTCCCAAGGAATTCAAGCCACACCCCAGCTTTTCCACCTCACTGTGTTTTATTTTTACAACCACAGCCTCAGGTAGATTAGATCTGAGAAAAAAGTGATTTGCCCCTAATGAATATTTAGGAGTATGAAAATTTCAGCTGGAATTTCCCTTTTCTACTCCAGCACATCTTTTTAAAACCTGCTGGGTTTCTCCCCCCTGCTTTTGGCTTTTATCCACCTATATTGTGCTACTATGATCCTACCTGTGGTGTGGATGCATTATTTGTGTGAAAAGGATTGGACTAAAGTTGAGCAAAAATTTTTAGAAACTTAACTACAACATCTCTATAAGCAAAGATTCTCAGTAGGTGGCAGCACGTAGCCAACCTTGGCCAGTCTTTAAAAATCTAAGCAGAATCAGACCTGTGTAGTGTTTGGATGGGAGACCACAAAAGAATCCAAAGTCTACAAGATTGGTAAGCAAATAAAGACTAGCTGAATATAAAGGCAAACTGCTTCCATATTGTTGCCAAGAAAGCAGTGTGACTGTAGCCCTAAAATCACCAGACAACAAACATAAGGATGATGTTACATTTTAACCCATTTTTAACCTTGATAACTTTTAAGTATATGGACGTCAACTCCCAGAATTCCCCAACTAGAGCCATGGATTTTGGAAGTTGAAGTCCACACATCTTAAAGTTGCCAAGGTTAAAACCCTGTTTTAACCTAACAAAAATCTTGTAAGATGGGCCAGTTATTTCCTTATTGCAGAAAAATGGGAGTGGGAAGTTTTGTGCCTCACGAGGTTTTATGTTTGAATTGGGTATCCATCTTTAACTTTCCAAATTATTTTGAGAGCAAGATAAAGCTTGGAATGAAGGGAAAGTCAAGGCAATGGAGATGAAACTGTGACATGAAAATTGAGATAAGAATGTATCTAGTTTAGGAAAGTGTAAATCCAGTGTCAGGTACAAATAATCAGAGGCAGCTTTTCTTTATAAATCGAATAGAAACTGCAGCCAAGACCACCACGGTACTGATTATTTGTATACAGCACTGTCACAGGTTCTTTTAAACTACAGGTAGTCCTTGACTTATGTCCACAATTGAGCTCAAAATTTATGTTACTAAGCAAGACAGTTGAATTCTTCTCCATTCTATGACCTTTCTTACCACAGTTGTTAAGTGAATCACTGCAGTTAAGTTAGTAATATAGTTGTTAAATGAATCTGGCTTCCCCACTGACTTTGCTTGTCTACTAGAATAGAAATAGAACAGAACAGAACAGAATTCTTTATTGGCCAAGTGTGATTGGACACAAGGAATTAGTTTTGGTGCAAATGCTCTCAGTGTTCATAAAAAGAAAAAAAATACATTCATCAAGAATCATAGGTATAATACTTAATAGTAGTGAAAGGGTACAAATAAGCAATCAAATCATATTAGGAAATATAAGCAATCAAATCAAATCAAATTATACTAGTAAACAGTCAATTTAAAAATAAGGATACAAGCAACAAAGTTACATTCATGCAGTCAAGTGGGAGGAGATGGGTGAAAGGAAGGATGAGAAGATGAATAGTAATAGTAATGCAGACTTAGTGAATAATTTGACAGTGTTAAAGGAATTAATTATTTGTTTAGCAGAGTGATGGCATTCGGGGGAAAAATATTCTTGTGTCTGGTTGTTCTAGTATGCAGTGCTCTATAGCATCATTTTGAACATAGGAGTTGAAACTGTTTATGTCCGGGATGTGAGGGGTCTGTAAATATTTTCGAAGTCCTCTTGACTCGAGCATTATATAGGTCCTCTATTAAAAGCAGGTTGGTAGCAATTGTTTTTTCTGCAGTTCTAATTATCCGTTGAAGTCTGTGTCTGTCTTGTTGGGTTGCAGAACCAAACCAGGCAGTTACAGAGGTGCAGATGACAGACTCAATAATTAGTACAGATAGTCCCTGATTTACGACAGTTCATTTAGTGAACAAAGTTACAATGGCACTGAAAAAAGTGACTTTATGACCATTTTTCACACTTAGGACTATTGCAGCATCCCCATGGTCACATGATCAAAATTCAGATGCTTGGCAGCTGGCATGTATTTATGACAGTTGCAATGTCCCAGGGTCATGTGATCATTTTTTTGCCAACCTTCTATTTTTTATTTGATCATATTTCTATACCGCTCCCTCTCCGAAAAGGGACTCGGGGCGGTGTACAGCCTAGTAAATACATTAAAATACAAAAATACAAGATTAAATAGAGTTTAAAACCAAATTAAATATAAATATAGCTGTATCCCGAAAGTTTAAAAATAGTTAAAATTTTAAAAACCCTATTAACTTAAAACCCCTTTAACCCTTACTGGGCCAGGCCAGCCTGTTTAAAAAATAGGGTCTTAACTGCGCGCCGGAAGGAGAGGATATCTGTCATGGCTCGTATCTCCGGGGGGAGATCATTCCACAGGGAGGGGGCTCCCACAGAGAAAGCACGCACCCTCGGGGCCGCCAGCCGACAGCGATCAGGTGGCGGAACCCCAAGTAGGGCAACCCTGTGGGAGCGTACTGGGCGGCGGGAGGTAGTTGATGGCAGCAGGCGGTCCCGTAAGTACCCAGGTCCCGAGCCATGGAGCACTTTAAATACCGTCAGTACCACCTTGAATCGAATCCGGAAGGCCACAGGAAGCCAGTGCAGCCTGCGGAGAAGTGGTGTAACGTGCGCGCCCCGAGGGGCGCCCACGATCACCCGCGCGGCTGCATTCTGAACTAACTGCAGCCTCCGGAGACTCTTCAAGGGGAGCCCCATGTAGAGAGCATTGCAATAATCCAAGCGGGAGATAACGAGGGCAGAAGTGACTGTGCGAAGTGCGCCCAGATCCAGAAAGGGCCGCAACTGGTAAATCAGACGAATCTGATGAAAAGCCCCCCTGGTGACGGCTGCAATATGTTCTTCCAAAGACAGCCGCACATCCAGGAGGACACCCAAGTTGCGTGCCCTTTCCACGGGGGTCAAAACCTCTCCCCCCACGGCCAGCGAAGGAATAAGCTGGCTGTATCTGGGCGCAGGAAACCACAGCCACTCGGTTTTGGCCGGGTTGAGACGAAGCCTGTTACGACCCATCCAACCCCGCACGGCCTCCAGGCACCGGGACATCACTTCGACGGCTTCGTTGGGGTGGCCCGGGGTGGAGATGTACAGCTGAGTATCATCAGCGTACTGATGGAACTCCACCCCAAAGCCACGGATAATCTCACCCAGCGGCTTTACATAAATGTTGAACAGAAGGGGCGAGAGCACCGACCCCTGAGGCACCCCACAAAGCAGGGGCCTTGGGGACGATCTCTGCCCCCCCGTCAACACAAATTGCGAGCGGTTGGAGAGGAAGGAGGAGAACCACCGCAACACGGTGCCTCCAACCCCCAACCCCTCCAACCGCTGCAATAAGATACTGTGGTCGACAGTATCAAAAGCCGCCGAGAGATCTAACAGGACCAGGACAGAGGAACAACCTCTGTCCCGAGCCCTCCAGAGATCATCAACCAACGCGACCAACGCCGTCTCCGTGCTGTGCCCGGGCCTGAAGCCCGATTGGAGGGGGTCAAGATAACTCGCTTCATCCAGGAAGCGGGGGAGCTGACGGGCCACCACACTCTCTACAACCTTCGCAACAAAGCGAAGGTTGGAGACAGGACGATAATTTGATAACAATGCTGGGTCCAGGGACGGTTTCTTGAGGAGGGGCCGCACCACCGCCTCCTTCAAGGCGGCGGGTAAAAGCCCCTCTCTCAAGGAAGCGTTTATAATACCCTGGAACCAGCCTCGTGTCACCTCCCGAGTGGCCAAAACCAGCCAGGAGGGGCACGGGTCCAACAAACAGGTGGTGGCATTCAGTCCCCCCAACACCCTGTCCACGTCTTCTACAGTAACAGGGTCGAACTCAACCCAAATGGCCTCACCGATATCCACCCCCGCTCCCCCGCCCGGAGATGCCCAGTCGGAGTCCAGCTCGTCCCGAATCTGAGCGATTTTGTCCTGCAGAAACCTAGAAAACTCCTCAGCCCGTCCCTGTAAGGGATCCTCCCGCGCTTCCATCTCTAAAAGGGAGCGGGTCACCCTAAACAGGGCGGCTGGGCGGTTTTCCGCGGACGCAATAAGGGTGGAGAGGTAAGTCCTCCTCGCCACCCTTATCGCCACTAAGTACGTCTTAATATAAGATCGTAGAAGTGTTCGGTCAGACTCAGAACGGCTAGCTCTCCAACTACTCTCTAGGCGTCTTTTCCGGCGCTTCATCTCCCTTAGCTCCTCAGAAAACCAAGGAGCCATTTGGGATCGGCACCGGGTCAGAGGCCGCAAGGGCACGACCCGGTCAAGGGCCCCAGCAGCCACCCTATCCCAGGTGGCAACCAGGCCCTCAACCGAGTCGTGTGTGTGAGCTTCGGGAAATGGCCCAAGCTCCATCAGGAACCTATCCGGGTCCATCAGGCGCCTGGGGCGGTACCATTTAAGCGGCCCCGCCTCCCTGCGGTCGGGGGGTGCGGAACGGAAGTCGAGCTTCAGGAGCGAGTGGTCTGTCCATGACAGGGGTTCTATGACTATGTCCCCTACACCCAGACCACTCTGCCACTGATCAGAGACAAAAACTAAATCCAGGGTGTGACCTCCCACGTGAGTAGGGTCCCAAATTAACTGGGTCAGGCCCATGGCTGTCATGGAAGCCATGAACTCCTGAGCAATCCCCGTGGTACCGCCGGCAGAAGGGAGGTTGAAATCCCCCATGACCATAAGCCTGGGGGTCTCAACCGCCACGCCGGCTATAACCTCGAGGAGCTCAAGCAGGGCCGATGCCGCATAGCAGGGAGCCAGGTATGCGATCAGCAAGCCCACCTGCACCCTGGGACCGAACTTCACGAAAAGAGACTCACACCCGGTCGTCTGAGAAACAGTGGATTCCCTCGGACACAGATCCTCCTTAATAACCACCGCAACACCCCCGCCCCTCCCCTGGGCCCTCGGCCGATGAAAAACCCGAAATCCGGCTGGGCACATCTCCACAAGGGGCACTCCCCCCTCTGGGCCCAGCCAGGTCTCGGTAATACCCACCAGGTCCGCTCCCCCCTCACAGATCAAATCATAAATGAGGGGGGCCTTATTAATAACGGACCTGGCGTTACACAACATCAGCCGAAGGCCCCGGGCCCGATCGCTCACACCCCCCGGGGAACGGGATATAACAAGGGGGTCGGAGCGCGCCACCGCCGACAAATAGCGGGGGCGCGCTCCCAGAACAGAATGTGGCCCCCTATAACCGCCAAATCTGCCTCTCCCGCTCACCGTACTAATCGCTTTAAAATCACCCTCCCTGGGACAACCCCCCATCCTCAATACAGCCCCGTCCGATCTCAAACCCTCCCGGCAACGCTCAACCCACGACCCGGACCCAGCCCCAGGCGGGTTGTCCCCCAAACCCCGCCCGGCCAACCCTAACCCCTTTAAGAATCTACTTAAAAATTTAAAACAACCCTCCCTCCCACATTTCCGGCGACCCCACCATCTCTCCGGATCCCAAGATCCGTCCTTGAGAAAGGCCTTGGAAAGGCAAGCGGGCCAACTCCGAGATAGGGGGACGTTTCTCAGGGCCCACAGATGTTGTGAGGAATATGTCAGTTTAGTCTTAGGCTGGATCTTCCCTGACTGCCAACGACCAGGCAAAGGCCGAACCAGGTGGGACCCAAGTCCAGGCCGCAGCAGCTGCAACCCACCGACAGCTGGCATCTGGCCTCGCGGGGGACCCAGCGGCGGCGATGATGGTCTCAACAGCCCCAGCGGTAGTGGCGGCGGCCTCAGAGGCCCCAACGGTGACCTCCTCCGGCCTCCCCACAGCCTCTTCCATGCCGGCAACGGCCTCAGCGACAGCAGCGGCGGGGGCAGCAGCGACGGCCCCAACGGCAGCGGCAGCGGCGGCGGTCTCAGCAACGGCCCCCTCCGGCCTCTCCATGGCCTCCTCCGCACCTGCAACAGCGGAGGGGGGGGCCCCGGCCCCGGCCTCGGCAACGGCCCCAGCGGCTCCCGCAACAGGCCCCGCAGCGGCGACGACGGCCCCCGGCAACGACGGCAGCCATCACCAGCAGCGGCAGCCCCAGCAGAAGCAGCAACGACAGCCACCGGCGATAACCCCAGCGGTCGCAACAGCAGCCCCGGTCCTGGCGGCAGCGCCGACGGCAACAGTAGTCCCAGCGGCGGCAGCAGCGGCCTCGCCGGCGGTCCCGGCGGCAGCAACGGCCTCGCCGGCGGCCCCGGCGGCAGCAGCGGCCTCGCCGGCGGTCCCGGTCCCGGCGGCAGCAGCGGCCTCGCCGGCGGCCCCGGCGGCAGCAACGGCCTCGCCGGCGGCCCCGGCGGCAGCAGCGGCCTCGCCGGCGGCCCCGGCGGCAGCAGCGGCCTCGCCGGCGGCCTCGGCGGCAGCAGCGGCCTCGCCGGCGGCCCCGGCCCCGGCGGCAACAGCGGCCTCGCCGGCGGCCCCGGCGGCAGCAGCGGCCCCGTCGGCGGCTCTGGCGGCAGCAGCCCGAACGGCCTCAGCGGCGGCAACCGCAACCCCGGCGGCCGTCCAGCGGCTCCACAGCGGCTCCACAGCCTCCTCCGCACCCCCACGGCCTCCTCGGGGACGCCCACCCCCCCCCCGGGTCCTTTCGCCACCCCTGCCACGGGTGAGGACCCGGGGGGAGGGGGACTCACCCCGAATCTCGGCCGCGGCAGCGGAGCCCGTCAGCCCGACATCCTCCGGTCGCCATTTTTAGCCTTGAAGATTAGGACATCTTCAAGGCTAAAACATCTTCAAGACATCTTCTAACAAGCAAAGTCAATAGGGAAGCCAGATTCACTTGATAACCATGTAACTAAACAGTTGCAGTGATTCATTTAACAACTGTGGCAAGAAAAGTCAAAAATGGGGCAAAATCCACATAACTGTCTCACTTAGCAACAGAGATGTTGGGCTCAATTGTTGTTCTAAGTCGAGGGCTACCTGTATTCCTTTTGAATCCTACTGCTGGAGAACAATCTGTTTGCCTTCAGCTGCTTCAGGCTTCATTCCCATAATCAAACCACCCTTCCTCCCACTCCAAAACCACCACACCCAGCTGCCTCTGCTCAGCTTTTATAGCCATCAGTTGCAATGCTGGCTAGGGAGGTCTTAAAGGGACAGGCCCCCAGCTGCTCAAATGCTCGTGGTTTTGCAGGCAGGTTGCCGTCTCTCAAATACCCTGTATTTTATTAATGCAATGTCATTACCAAAGAAGAAGCTAGATCTTTTACCTCACCATCTATTTTGGTAGCTTTTCAAATCACCTGTGAAGGAGCAGGGCTTATGTGTTCTGCTATTTCATGGTTTGTTTAATCATGGTTATCAAATAATCTATGACTGGTCATGCAAAGCCAAAATCAAATGGCATATGTGCCAGGGGTGGGATTCTACCAGTTCGCATCTATTCACTAGAACTGGTTCTTAACATTCTAAGCAGTTTGGAAAACGGGTTGTTCGAAGAAATTACTGGCCTAATCCTGTAAGGAAGGCAGGAAGGAAACATTCTGGTGTTGCTTACAAAAACTGCCTCTCTGTTAACCCTTATTACATTCTTGGCAGGACTAGACTTCCTGTCTCAGAAATTTCTCTGGAGGTTTTTTTCCCCTCCTTTGCTGGTACTTTGCTTGTGTGGAGCGACCATTCAAAGTTACAATGGCACTGAAAAAAGTGACTTATGACCATTTTTCACACTTACGACTGTTGCAGCATCCCCACAGTCATGAGAGGCCAGATGAGGAGATGCATGCCTCGATGTGAGTGATATTGAGTTGGTCACGCCCAGCCAATAACATGACCACCAAGCCATGTCCACCCAGTCACATCACCACCAAGCCACACCAACTAAGCCACGCCCACAGAATCGGTTGTTAAAAATTTGAATCCCACCCCTGTATATGTGTCACAGTTTCTGAATCAGGCCTAAATATGGTGGTTCTTGAGAGCATTACTTCAGAAAATGCTCACAGTGACTCTTAACAGGAAGATTAGCCTAGTCATGTCCATTATTTAACTACAATGGTGTTTTAAAAAACTTGGCAAATTTAAGATGTTTGGATTTCAACTCCCCAAATCCCCCAGCAACATTTGGGCCATTTTATTGGTTTTATGATGAATTAAATGCCCATTATGAAATCTATAATGTTTTGAGATTTCAGGTAAACGTTCTTTGCTGTTTTAAATGTATTTTTGAGAGCTGCCTGGAGATATTAAAGGCATATGTTGCATAAAGATATTTAATAAATAGTGGGGTGCCTATAGAACTACCTAATGAAAGTAACAAAAGTGATGATGGGAACCAGAATTCTCCAACTGGTATCTTTGGAGTAAAGTTTGTAGCTAAAATAAGTATGGCTGAAATTTTGTTAGTTTTCCTTCTAATCCTCAAAGATTAGTAATCACTGATTATATAGGCATTCGGAATGGAACAGGTTGCCGCAGCCAACTTGCCCTGGCCAACTAAGGATGCAACAAGTTTGGTAATTGTTCTGTACCAAATATCAGCCTTTCTAATGATAGTTTCTTTATGTGCAAAAGAAAGGCACTGTATGTAGGCAGTGGAATTAAATACAAAATGTATGTGGTTATAATACAGTACTTATTTGCAGGGGTGGGATTCAGTTTTTTTATCAACCAGTTCTGTGGGCATGGCTTAGTTGGTGGATGTGGCTTGGTGATCATGTTATTGGCTGAGTGTGGCCAACTCAACATCACTCACATCGAGGCATGCTTCTCCTCGCCTGGCCTCTCATGATTGTGGGGATGCTGCAACAGTCATAAGTGTGAAAAATGGTCATAAGTCACTTATTTCAGTGCCATTGTAATTTTGAATGGTCACTCCACACAAGCAAAGTACCAGCAAAGGAGGGGAAAAAAACTCCAGAGAAGTTCCAGAGACAGGAAGTCTAGTCTTGCCAAGAATATAATAAGGGTTAACGGAGAGGCAGTTTCTGGAAGCAACACCAGAATGTTTCCTTCCTGCCTTCCTTACAGGATTAGGCCAGGAATTTCTTCTAACAACCGGTTCTCCGAACTGCTTAGAATGTTAACAACCGGTTCAAGCGAATAGGTGCGAACTGGTAGAATCCCACCCCTGCTTATTTGTGTCCTAACGGTTTATCCTGCATTTATTACAGGTAGTCCTCGACTTAAGAGCACAGTTGTGTCCAAAATTTCTGTTGCTAAGTGAGACATTTGTCAATTGAATTTTTGCCTATTTTATGACATTTCTTGCCACAGTTGTCAAGTGAACTACTTCAGTTGTTAAGTGACACGGTTAAGTGAATCTGGCTTCCTCTTGACTTTGCTTGTCAGAAAGTCATAAAAGGTGATCATATGACCCGGGACACTGCAACCGTCATAAATATGAATCGGTTGCCAAACTGAATTTTGATGGGGATGTTGCAATGGTAATGTGTAAAAACTAGTCATAAGTCACTTTTTTTAGCGCTGTTATAACTTTGAATAGTTCAACAACTTTGAACTCTTGTGAGTCGAGGGCTACCTGTACTTTTTCAGTAACTCAAGAAGGTAATCATGAATAATAACAAATATAGGTAGCCCTGCCTTGACTTATGATCACATTTGAGCCCAAAATTTATGTTGCTAAGCCAACAGAATGATACTATTGCATCATAGCAGACCAGTCTTCATTTGGCTCCCCCTTACCTCCCCTCCTGTGTTTTAAATGACAAACACATATGTGTTACCTTGACATTTATTAGAGAATATATAGCAGCATAACATGATACTCTAAGCATCAATAAACTGTAACTCACAAAGTCTCATACAATATATTGTCAAAACCATTTCCATATGGTACAGATAGTCCTTAACTTACAATCATTCATTTAGTGACCAAAGTTACAGTAGCAAAGGAAAAAATGACTTAGGACCTGACCTTGCACTTAAGACCATCATAGCTTCCCTCATGGTCACATGATCAAAATTTGGGGCTTGGTACCACCAAATATTTAGGATGGCAAGACAATGTGATCACCATTGCAACCTTCCCCGCCATCTTCCGATAAGCAAAGTCAGTGGGGGAAACTGGATGCACTTAATGACTGCATGATTCACTTAACAACTGCAGTGATTTCCTTAATAACCATTGCAAAAAAAGATCATAAAATCGGGTGCGATTCACTTAGCATCATTTACTTAGAAATTCTGGTTGTAAGTCGAGGACTACCTATAAACACTTCTTTGAGTGATTGCCTGACTCCTGATTAACTGCATATTAATGGTCATTTAGTTTTCTTGGCAGCAATGCAGGTAAAGTCCTCGACTTACAACAGTTTGTTCAATGACTGTTCAGCCACAATGGCACTGAAAAAAGTGACCTATGACCTTTTTTCACACTTATGACCATTGCAGCATCCCCCTGGTCGCATGATCAAAATTCAGACCCTTGGCAACTGACTCATATTTATGACGGTTGCAGTGTCCCAGAGTCATGTTACAACCCCTTGTGACCTTCTGACAAGCAGTGGGGAAGCCAGATTCACTTATCAACCGTGTTACAAACTTAACAACTGCAGTGATGCACTTAACAACTGTGGGAAGAAAGATTGTAAAATGGGGCAAAACTCCCTTAACAACGCCAAAAGGTGCTTTTTTTTAGGTGCTGGACTTTCTTGTTTTTTCTTTCGAAGGCATTTCGCTACTCATCCAAGAAGCTTCTTCAGCACTAACAAGATAGTGGGGAATGGGGATGCAGATGACCAGCTGTCTGCAAGGAATATAAATCCCTCCATTCCCCACTATCCTGTCAGAGCTGAAGAACCTTCTTATGAGAAGTGAAACGTCTTCAAAAGAAAAAAGAAAGTTCAGTTGCCTGCTGAAAAAGCACCTTTGGGACAACCATGACCTGGATGACTGAGAATCTCTACAGTCACTTAACAACTTTTGCCTAGCAACATATTTTTTTTTGCTCAATTGTCATTATAAATCAAGGACTACCTGCATAGAGTTAGTTTGCTACTGTTTTTCTCAATTTCCTTGTCTAGAGATTTTCTGGTGGTCTTCCATCAAACTATTATCTAGGTTCAATTCTGCTTAGCTTTTTTAATATCAGTTTTAGATCAGTTGGATCTTGACACCATCTACTCTATGAAGTCAAGTGCCATATATCTGTGGCTTCTGAAATTATCTCTACACCAGATGAATTTTCCCATTCTTTCCCAGGAACTAATGTTGTCTAGTTTCCTGTCCACCCAAAAATCAACTTCAAAGTCAGTCAGCTTTTGATGACTTCACTTCCTTCACATTTAAGGCTATTTTTTTAAAAAAAAATCAGCAAAAGGAATGTTTATCTCTAGTTACACCTGTTCTGGAAGGAGTCTAGAAATAACAACTTGACCTTTAGGATGTAAAGTTATTTGAAGTCAAGACAAGGCAGGGAAATAAGGATGGAGGACATGAAATGTAAGGGTTTAGAAGGAACCATGCTAACAGGTGTGGTACAGATTAAATAATTTCCTGAAAGAATAGAATACCTAATCCAGTTTTAATTCTAAACTGGGGCTAAAAGGCTGTACATCATCCTCAACCTGTTTTTTTGTGGATCCAGCACCTTTTTCAAAATCTTTTACTGAAAAGCAACAACCCACCACAGAGATAGGAAGCTCATAAAAGCGTCTAGTAGACCCCTGAAGTATGTGGAACATCATTTTTAAAGAAGAAACCTCCATATTGCCCCCATCATGCATGCTTCATAAACTATAAGATGTGGGGTTCATTTTCACAAGATGTGATGGACACAAATAGAGGGCATTTGACTATGAAAAGTTCAGTATTGTAGCAGGCAAGAGGTCTGTCCTCAGCTATTTATAGGAAGTGGAACATCCATATTCAAAGGCAGCCAATCTCTGAACTCCTCAGATATGGGAACAGATTGACAAAATATCTTCTTTGTCGCCATTTGCCATTTCATCACGTTGCTCGCCATCATGGATTTACTGTTTTCATTTTGATTGTGGGCCCTGTCCTAATTTAACCTCTTCCTAAAGGCTGCTTTATTTATTACAGTCATTTGACTGTTCTTTTATTTCAACTTCTGCTAAAACCCCGAAATACCCATTACTAAATACGCGGTCCACACACTGGGCGAAGTGTGTGGACCGCGAGGGGGCAAATTCAATGTATAATTAAGAGAAATTATCTCAGATATTGTGTCCGTGTGCTGTGAAGAACGTACAGGGAAAGTATTAACAGTTCTGCCAGGGGATCCCAATTCAACCCCGGGCACGCTGCTGACAGATGGCGCTCGGGAGTCGCAGGCCAACCAGATTATTAAACGGCTCTTCGCCGTCTCTTCGCTTTCCCCCCCTCCTTTGTCCCTCCGTCTGCGCGCTAGCTCGCTCCGAGGCGCTTTGGGGCGCTGGGTGCGTTAGGAAGGGCCATCCGGGGCAGGTGTCGCTCACCTGGGCCGAGCAGGGAAGCCCCCTTTCAGGCGTCCGTCGCTCCAGCCCGGCCCTGATGGCGCGCCGGCTGCCTCTTCAGCCCAGCTCCGGTCCTGCGCTCGCCACCCTCCCGTCCTGGCGGCTGTGAGACCAGCCCCGGCTGCTTTCTTGGCTCGGATGAGCCGCCCGCATCCCGACGCCGCACTGCGATGCTGTTTTCCTGGTGCAGCCCTCAACCTTGAGCTCAGGAGCCACGATGCCAGAGACTGGGGCGACAGGACCGGCGGCGAGCGGCCAGGAGAACAAGCGAGGCGGAGGCGCGATGGATGGGGAGGCGGCCGCGCCACCTGCCACCGGGGTCCTGGGTGAGTAAGCGCTGCCCCCGGGCGGCTGTCCCGGGCCGTGGGATGGTGATGGCGGCGCGCGCGCGCGCCCGCCCGCGGAGGACCGTGGATAAAGAAGGGTCGCACCGGCGGCTTTTCTGTAGTCGCCCGTAGACGTTGGCAAACGCGGACTTTGACGAAGTTGCGGAAGACCGGAGGGCGGCTGCGTCCCTTCCCGGGTGGAAACACCGGCTCCGGGGCGCCGGCTGGGAAGGCGCGCCTGTGTGTGTGCGGGCGTGGAAGGGGCTGCAGTCGCGCCGCCGCCGCCGCCAGTCTATTGTCTCGCAAGCGGGCGTGACTCCCCCAACCCGAGAGCCCACCGCTTCAGTCGACGGATTGGGGTGGGGTGGGGGCGTGAGGCGTCCTCGAAAGCCTGTTCGGGAGTAGCTGGACACAACGCCCGCCGCGCAGACACGGGCGCCTCGTGGAATTGTAAGGCGAGCGGCCGGACCTGACCCCTCGCGTCTCCTCCGGAGGTCAGGCGGTCTTCGGGGTGCAGGTGGGAGCGGCCCTCTTTCGCCCTTCCAAAATTTCCGTCCCGCCGGCGGAGGCCGAAGGAGACCGGCCCTGCAGGTCCACTGCGGCGGAGGCCATCCGCGCCGTGGCTTTGGAAGACGCCGCCATCGGGGGAGGCTGCTTTTCGGCGGGGCCGTGGCGAGGGAACCCTTAAAGGTCGCGAGGCGAGGGACTCGCAGGGCGCGCCTCGCCTTCTTCCAAACCAGGGCTTTCTAGACGCGCGGGACGTGGGCTGCGGGTGATGGGACTTGTAGTCGAGTGTTCCTGGAGGGCGCCGGCTCTGGAACGCCGTTGGGAAGGAGCCTGAAATATTTATTGAGCTGGTGCTGAGAAAACCCAGCCATTGTGGGGGGAAGGGGGGGAGGACTAAGTTGGAAAGGAGGCCTGTCCCCTCTCTGTGTACCTATTGGAAACCTCTGGCCAGAGTGAGGTTGTCTTTTTTTTTCCCCTCGCTCTTCCCCTTTTAGCCCATTTCGGATAGAAAGAGACTTAAAGAGTTTAGTGTGTGTGCACACAAATGTATGTGAGAATGGGGTGCTATTAGAGCACCTAGAGTTCATATACTGCTTGATATTTTAAAATTTCTCCAAAAGACACTAGGCGTGGGACCTGCAGTCCCAGTGACCTGTTATATATGCAACAGGATTTATGTCCTTGGCCAGTTTTTTTAAAAATATTTATTTATTTATTTAGTCAAGCATGTTTTAGATAACAGATTATAATTAGGAACATGATTGTAAGTACATGAAATGGGTACGAATAAAATGGGATATTAGGACAGGAACGGTAGGCACATTGGTGCTCTCATGCATGCTCCTTACAGACATCTTAGGAATGGGGTTTTGTTTCAGTACAGTTTAGTTGCAACTTACATATACACACATACACACTTATACTTATCTCCCTCCCCCCATGTTTTTATATAAGAGTTCTTCCGGGAGGATAAGCGGGATATAAAACTAACAAATAAAGCAAAAACCATTATTTCTTTCACAGGCCTAATCTTTCTTCAAGGTTAGCAGTGGAAAAAACTGGGAAGAACCTGGGGCAAATCTTTGGGAAAGAGTTTAGGATGGGAATTATCTGTTTGAGATAGGATTCCCAAACATACACACCCATATGAATTGAGAATCCCTGCAAGAGAGAAGTGACAAGAGGCAGATCTTTGTGCTGGATGGGTCACTCAGCATGTGTGTCCACTGCCTTTCTGGATAGCTAGTTCCCACTGTTTTAATGAAGCTTTTCCTGATTTGTCCCTTAACTTGGTTGAATTTAAGTCCCTTAATTCCCAACTAGTAAGACTTAAAAGTATTGGACTTCAGCTCCCACAAACTGTAGCCAGTATTGTACTGAACTGAAATCCATAATTAAAGCTAAGCACATGGGTTGGGTTCATAAACTTAAACCATATTTTTAGCCACAATTTATTGCATAAAGCTCACTTGGCTGGTTTCACACAGTACATTAAATTATTAAAGATGGTGTGCTAAACCACTAGTAGTTTTAACTTTTATTAGTTGCCTGAGCCACAGTGGATGGCAGCTATGATTGACAAACTGTAATTGTACCTTATGTCTGAAAAACCAAAACCTCACAAATGTGTTATGGTTTAGTGTAATCTAGAACATACATGTGGCCAAATTTCATTAAATTGCTTAAGCATAAGTACATCTGGATATTAGAGAGAAGAAAGTATTTTATCCCTGTCCCATCAGTTGAAGGAAATTCTAGCAGTACTAAACAAGTATTTCTGAGGACAGAGCCTCAATCGGAGGTGTATTAGTAGCTTTGTCTTGTCCACCTTATTTTTTTTTCCTAGTAGTTTTTCACTCCACCGAAGTAACAGGCATGTAGTTAATTCTGTGAGTTAATGAAGGAACTGCAAAACTATTGTCCCTGAATAGAATCAAGCAAGGTAAAAAAGAAGTATGATCTCTTAGGCAGAGATTTTGAACCTGAAGATGATAGTTTGAACAAAAAAAGATAAGTTGTGCGGTTGTGCCCTCTTGCAGATTAATTGAATCCTCCAAGCCTTTGGATTGATTTGGCCCAGAAATACATCTTATTAATATGTAAATTAATGTCACAAGCTAACTTTATTGGTGCAAATAGGAGAGAGCTCTCATTACCTAGATTCTAGCTATTTAAAAGTAGAAAATGCTTAATTGTCAAAAAAAGCGGGGCAGCAGTACTGACATGCTATGCTGAGCTTGGTTGGTTTTAACCTTGTGTAATGTTTTAGCAGCTTAGTGTTTTGTCAGAATCCTAGCCTTTTGGTTCAGTTTAAATTCAACAAATAGTACGAATCTTGAAAATGAGTTAACTCGGGACTCAGATTAAGCACGTTATATGAATCCAGCTATGTTCTAGAGACTTTGCATTGAAGTCTGCTGACATACGTGAGAGTACGTCCATATGCATATATTCTCACTGTAGTGCCAACCTCAGCCCACACTACAGCTGTGCCAAGAAGATTTTGGGCACCCACAATGCCCAGCCTGTTTCTTTCATTGCCTGGAGTCAGCACCCACAATCTGCAAAGACAGGACTCCTTTGTCAAATTCCCAATTCCCAATTGGGTTGGCTGAAATGGGGGAATAATTTTTTCAATCTTGTATCATTTCATCCTTTTTCCAGAATTTTCCCAACAAATGGAGGCTGTAGTTCTGAATCTGATTAATTGAGGTTGTGTAACTTCTTAGCGTAGCCTAATAGAAAAACTTGAGCAAACTGCTAGTATGGGGAAGAAGAATCAGACACCCTGAAAATTAGGAAAGGAGAAATAGAGGTTCCTATTTTATGCTGCAAATCTTTACAGCCTGGTTCTTTACTCCTTATTTTGTAGCATTATGATGTAGACTACTCTCACATAGGGAGGTTCCATGTGCGTTAGATATCCTGAGGAAAAGGTGTAAGGGTAAACACTTCAATTAAATGGATCAGACCAAATATGAGGTCCTGCTTTTGGTAACGATTAATTTTTTTTCTCTCCCATTGGTAGTTGGCATTCCAGAATGAAATATAGGATCCTTTCTTCACAACTTTAAAAGCAATGCCCTCTAGATATATTGGACAATAATTCCAATTACATATGGGGATGCTGGATTTGTTTTTGAGCACATCTGAAGGGCACCAGATCGGGGAAAGTTGGCTTAAAGGATTCCAAAAGATCTGCCAAGTTAAAATGTGTTTAACATACAAAGAACATCTACTCGATCTGTAAACAGGATGTCTTGCATCCTGTTTCCAAAATGACTTGCCAGATGCCTCCAAGAAGCCCATTGGCAAGACATGAAATTTGCCAAACTTCCCTGTGTTATTTTCCTGCAGGGATCTATTAACTGGAAATAGATTTCCTTTGAACAGGGAGTTGCTGTTATTCTACAAGCATCAGTGGGATTAGCTTTATCTCCAGCATGTCCCAATTGTGTACAGTTGGTCAGAAACGGGTTTTGCAGCTTTTGCCCTTCCTTGAAATGGAGTCCATATTAGCAGATACGTGTGTTGGACTCTTCAGAAGTGGCCACATACAAAATGACACATCCCTTAGCATCTTAACTCTAAACTGCATAACAATTTCTGAACCGAAATTGTAGAACAAAGAAGAATTTGTACAGCAGCTGATTGTGTGCTGCAAACTGAAGAGAGAGGCACCCTAGAGTTCCCAAGAAGTGTAACTATTTAAAGGAGCACATACATTATTTACAACACACTCTGCCATAAGAAGTGATGATGGTTACTATATATAAGTAGATAAATCCACATTCATAGTCTAGTTTTCAGTCTTTCTGGTCCTGGATTAGGAAGCCTTTTCATCCAATTTATTGGGTGGGGGGGGCTGCTCTAGTATTCATACAAAGGGTTAATATCAATTATTTCAAGGTCGCTAAACAGAACCTCCATATTTAGACATCGTATACCTTTGAATAACAAACACTAGGAGTTGTGCAAACAATGTGGGGATTGGGTATGGGGGCCCAGTACTTTGTTTTTGCTATCTTGGAAGCAAATACAGGTAGTCCTCAACTTACGGCCACAGTTCAGCTCCAGATTTCTGTTGCTAAGCAAGTCAGTTGTTAAGTAAATTTTGCCCCGTTTTATGACTTTTCTTGCAACCATTGTTAAGAGAATCAATGCAGTTGTTAAGTAATATGATAGTTAAATGAATCTGGCTTCCCCACTGACTTTGCTTGTCAGATATTCACAAAAGGTTATCACATGGCCAGGCACACTGCAACCGTCATAAATATGCAACAGTTACCAAGCCTCTGAATTTTGATCACGTGACCATGGGGAGGCTATAACGGTTCTAAGTGTGAAAAACAGTCATGTCACTTTTTCCAATGCCGTTGTAATCTGTAGTAGTCAACAATTCTCTCAATAGTAGCTAGGTCAGTGATGCTAACCTTTTTGGCCCCAAGTGCCCAAAGCGGATGCACACATGCACACCCCCAAAATTCAGTGCACCCACTCTCCACCATGCATGCACCCCATTCCCCGTGGATGCGACCCCCGTGTGTGCCCCGCCCCTTGAACATGCACATCAGGGACCCAAAGACCAGTTGGCCAGCAGGAGGCGTGCACACATATATGCAGCAGAGCTGAGCTGGGGCGACGGTTCACGTGCCCAGAGAGAGGGCTCTGTGTGCCACCTCTGGCACGCATGCCATAGGTTCATCATCACAGTGTTAACAGATAATCAGAGTTGGAAGGGACCTTATAGGTCATCTAGTCCAACCCCCGCCCAAGCAGGAGACTCTACACCATTTCTGACAAATGGCAGTCCAATCTCTTCTTGAAAGTCTCAAGTGATGGCGCTCCCACAACTTCTGAGGGCAAGGTGTTTCATTGGTTGATTGCTCACTGTCAGAAAGTTTCTCCTTATTTCCAGGTTAAATCTCTCCTCTTCAATTTCCATTCATTATTCCTTGTCTGGCCTTTGGGTGCTTTAGAAAATAGCTTGACCCCTTCTTCTCTGTGGCAGCCCCTCAAATATTGGAAGACCGTTATCATGTCTCCCTTGGTCTTTCTCTTCACTAGACTAGCCATGCCCTGTTCCTGTAACCATTCTTCATATGTTTTAGTCTCCAGTCCCCTAATCATCCTGGTTGCTTTTCTCTGCACTTTTTCTAGAGTCTCAACATCTTTTTTATAATGTGGTGACCAAAACTGGATGCAGTACTCTAGATGTGGTCTAATTAGGTACCATAGTCTAGTTAGGTACCATTCCATAATCTGTGGATTCCAGTCAAATTGGGACTACAACTCCCATAATTCCAAATTCATGCTGATATTCAGAGAATTGTAATCCAACATACTTGAAGCGCAACAGACTCTGAACATACTCAGAGAGTGGGAAGAATTGAGTTTAGATTTGTCTTTTGATTTCAGAGACTTGTTCTGATGATAGCTACTGTGTAAGACACATTTATTTTAAAGCATCCATGGACAGAGGCTGTATAACTGCATTTGAAATGGTCATGAATACACAGGAGGTGGCGGAAGTAGGCTGATGCCTCTCTCATTTTGTTTTAATTAGAGATAGTCCTCGACTTACAACCACAATTGAACCCAATATTTGTGTTCTTAACCAAGACCTATTTTACAACCTTTCTTGTCACAGTTGCTAAGTGAATCGCCACAGTTGTTAAAATGATTTTTAAATGGGATTTAGTTTCCCCAATGATTTTGTCTGTCGCAAAAGTTGATCACACAGCCCTGAGGACACTGCAACCATCATAAAATGCGTATCCGTTGCCAAGTGTCTGAATGTTGATCATGTGGTCACAGGGATGCTGTCACGGTTTGTATTTGTGAAACATGGCCCTCCGTCCCTTTTTTCAGTGCCGTTGTAACTTTGAACGGTCATTAAACAACAGGTTGCTAAGTCAGGGACTACCTGTATGGACTTGCTTTGGCTTTTCAGTGTAGCCATTATGGTAACCCTGATATGGCTAATCAAGCATGGAAAGGCCAGCCTGGTTTAGTGGATCAGGTAGTGGAGTAGGAATCACAGTTTGTAGTTTTCTCTTAGTCACAGAGACCCAGGGCTGGGCTGCTGGGGGTTCGCAGGAGTTCGGGAGAGCCCCTAGCTAAGAGTCTGTGCAGTTCGGAGAACCGCCAAATCCCACTCCTGGCTGGCCCAGCTTACCCCTCCCCTCCCAGGAGTCCCCACGTGGCCCATTTTGGATGCAGGTAAGTGTGCGTGGAGGCTCAGGGAGGGCGAAAAACAGGCTTCCCAGAAGTTTGGGAAGGCCGGAAATGGGCCCATTTCTGGCTTCCAGAGAGCCTCCTAAGCCCAAGGAGGCCATTTTCACTCTCCCAGAGGCTCAAGGAAAGTCTCCAGAGCCTGGGGAGGGCAAAAATCTCCTCCCCCCGCCCAGGCCAGGGTGCAGGAGGCCGACTAGGCCACACCCACCAAGGCCACGCCCACCCAGCAACCAGATAGAGAACCCTTTGCTTAAATTTTTGAAGCCCATCCCTGCAGAGATCCCTGGACAGTTTTTAGCCAGTCACTTTTTTTCTACTTTACACATCCTGGAAGAAGTTAATAGCAAACCACTTTGCAATTTTGCCAAGAAAACTGCATGGACTTGTCCAGAAAGGCACCAGAACATAAAAGGGTGGGTTCTCTTCCCCCGCAGTTTTAGCCCAACATCGAAACTTTTATTTCTGAGGAAAAGGACTAGATAAAACTGTTGCAAAACAGCGGGGTGTGATTCATATTCCAGGGAACCCTTGGGCCCTTTCTCTCAATTAACTACTTACTGAAGGAGATGAGTCCTACTTGTCTTGACATATTGGCTTCCAGATGTGCTAATCTTTGTAGCCCATTGGCTTTGGGCCAGGTTCTGACTTCACATCCATTTTCTGCTGCTGCCTGTTCCAGTCTAGCTGGATTCTTGCCACACAAGCTTATAGTCCTTATTGCTACAATAGCTAACATTTCCTGGTTGGATGCCATCCAATTAGTTCCAGAACTAGTTGAGCATCCTAGGAATTGGCATCCTGATATATATGGAAAGCATTCTTGTTGGAGAAGGATGTCCCAAAGTTTAGATACACCTGTAGTTTAGATACACCTGGCTGGAATTCTGCTCTTGAATAACAAGATAATTTTGGCAGAAACATTTCTGAAGATAATGATTAAAGAAGTAATCGTTATAGCCAGCTTTTCTCCAAAGGGATCCAGTGGCATGTATAGTTCTTCCGCCCCAGGCAAACTTTCTGACTGGGCTTCTCATCACAATATGACAGAGGTGAAGTAATGGGAGAATTCTTAGGGATGTTGTGACGTTACTGGAAAAATTATTTATTTAAATCAAATGTATATGGTTACCCATCTCACAAAAAGTAACTCTGAATAGCAAACAATAAAACAGTAAACATACTTAGATTTTTAGATTTAAATTTTTAAAATTTTTAAGAAACTTATTTGTAAAATATCTAAAAAGCTATAGATCTTTAGAGCTTATCTTCCTTTGGTGTTACAGATACAGAATAAGAATTCCCAGAGTTGAAGTCCACAAATCTTAAAGTTGCCAAAGTTGGAGACCCCTGATCTAGTCCAACCCCCACCCAAGCAGGAGACCCTACACCATTTCTGACAGATGGCAGTTCAATTTCTTCTGGAAAGCTTCCAGTGATGAAGCTCCCACAACTTTTGAAGGCAAGCTGTTCTATTGGTAGATTGCTCCCACTGTCAGAAAAGTTCTCCTTATTTCCAGGCTGAATCTCTCCTTGTTCAGTTTCCATCCATTATTCCTGATCTGGACTTCAGATGCTTTGGAAAATTAAATAGCATTTGTTTCAATGGCTAAATGAGTCAAGATTACAATATGTTTCTCTGTCTGGATTTACATGTCAAGCCCAGGGGCTTAGGAAACTACACATGACATTCATGCTTGCAAGAAGTTAGTCATTGGGCTCTGTTCTCTCTAACCTTTTAGCTTTGCAGCCTATGCAAATGTGCCACAATTGTCACGTTTTACTTGTAGAGATAGGCAGTTACGGAAATCAAATCAATAAGTAAATAAATTAAACGGTGGCTTTTTGGTTATAGCTAGCCACAAATATTTCTGCACCGGTATGCATGGATCCTGAAGCCACCCCCGCCATCACTTATAGGCCACGTTGCAAATTCTGGGAACTGAAATTTCTTCACATCTCACTGGGAAAGGTTTTGTTTCCTGCACAGTATTTCTGACGCAAGGCAAGCCAAATTCTGGTTTTTGCTCCTGTTGCCAATTTTGGACCTGTAATAGCTTATTAGTGGACAGCAGGCAGAAACTGTAGATCAGTGGACTCGATATATGCTGAGAACAACCAAAACTACTGGGAAATCCATCATTGAGTTGGTTGCCATAGAAATGTCTAGTTTCAACATTCCCACCGCCTCCCCCTCCTCATTTCTCCATCTTTTCAGCGGAGATTTCCCAATAGTGAGTATACGTAAGAAGTATGTGTTATTGGTGACGTCTGGCTGGGTCTATCTTGCAACGGATAAAAGGGATCCTTTTGTGCAAATTGGTGTGTGTGTGTGCGCGCACGCATGTGTGTGTGGTTTATGTGCACATCAAGATGAACCAGAGAGAGAAAAACAAGAGTCTCTTGAAGAGGTGGGAGCTTGAATGAAGAGGTGCTGGTTTATAGGTCTGATACAACCTTTAGCAAGAATTGACTTGCACTGCAAGAAGAATGCATTAAACAAAGAATAAAGAGCACTTTATTCTTCTTGGTGGTGCAAGGGGAAGTAAATCATTGCTATGTATTATGGATTATTAAATTATTTTGGCTTTTATATGTATTTTCCTAAGAACACCTTTGTCCTTTTTTGGGGGAACGGCAGAGCAATGGACTTCCAATTATGATAGACTTCAAGGTCTGCAACTGTAAATAAAGCCCAGCTTGAGGTGGTAAACACTTCCTCTGTTGAATTTTTGCCTGTGTGGCTGTTGAATTTATAGGCACAACACTTCTTTTTTTTTTTAAGAAGACAGGATTGGCAGCCCTATGAAGAAGGAGCTAAACTTAACCAGGATATGAAAGAGGAAAGGCAGACTGTGTAATCCATGGGTGTCCAAACTTTTGGCTTGCCTGAGCCACTTTCACTGAAAAAGGATTGCCATAGGCTGCATATAAAATATATAATATAGCTAATATATATAAATAACAAACGTTATTTGCTTTTTAATATTTTTCATTATAACATTGTGGGGACCGCATTATTCTAGCTGTCCAGGGCACATGTGCAGGTTGGACATGCCTGATGTAATCTAAATTGTTTTTCACCAAGCTTCCTGCTCTCTTATGTCAGGCGCATGCTTAGCCTGACTCCTGCACTGAAATGTTTCTGCTCCTGTGTCACAAAAGAGTTTATAGATCCTTTCCAGTAAAGGGAGAAATTGAGATTTCCCATCGGAGTCCAGCTTCTCCTCAAAATATGCCCTAATGCTCAGGTTTCCATGAGGTCACCAGTGGCCCCAAGTCCTTCTTGATATGCATTCAGAAAAATATGCAACATGATGAATAGAAATGCATTTTTACTGACATGGTTGTGTAGGTTTGTCTGAACAACTTATCAGTAGATTTGCATTGTTCATTCAGAATTTAATGTCATATTGTTTGATGTTGAAGGATTTCCTATCACAGTAAGAACAGAGATTCTGGCTTGTTCATTATCAGTTTTCAATTGTGGCTAGGTGGGTATCACAGATAAGCTGCCTTCTGTAGCCCTGTGTCTTCAGATTTTCTTCCCTGCAGTACCCATGATCCTGAACTGGGATGAACATTCTTGCAGTAGCGGGACATAATTGTACAGGTAGTCCTCAACTTACAATCATTTGTTTAGTGACTGTTTGAAATTACAATGGCACTGAAAAAAGTGACTTATAAGCGTTTCTTGCACTTATGATCACTGCAGCATCCTGATGGCTACTTGATCAAAATTTGAACGCTTGGCAACTGACTCATATTTATGACGGTTGCAGTGTCCCAGGGTCACATAATCACCTTTTGCAACCTTCTGACAAGTAGTCAATGGGGAAGCCAGATTCACTCAACCATTCTGTTACTAACTTAACAATCGCAGTAATTCAGTTAAGAACTGCGGCAAGAAAATTTGTAAAATAGGGCAAAACTCACTTAACAATTCTCTCGAATAGCAACATAAACTTTGGGCCCAATTGTGATCGTAAGTCGAGGACTACCAGTAGCCTAACCTAATGAGAGGGTGGGAAAAGATATTTCATTGGGAAAGGATTTTTCCATTGGGAAAAATCTTTCGCTGTTATTTCCTTTTACACTGGTTGTTCTGAAACACTCTCTCTGATCATGAAAAGCTCTACGGTAGAGAAGCAATAGATAGCCCTAATATAAACTCTGCTGGATCAGAGGAGCAGCCTGCTCTTAATCCAACATCCCACTCCAATCTCTGAACCTGCACCTGGAGGAGCAGTTGGTGAGGGAGGTTTGCAGGAGTGGGCTTCAAATTTTTTTAACAAGTGGCTCTCTCTGCCCTAATGACTGGCTGGGTGGGCGTTGCTGGGTGGTCATGTGACTGGGTGGGTGTGGCCAACTCAACATGGCTTCTTTGCCCTAATTACCTAAAAAAAGATGTATACCAAAAAGTTGTGTATTATTTCATGCATTTAATACTTAAATAAAAGACTGGGTGAAACCAGGCTTAATAGCAGTGACTGTGAGAGGGATCTTGGAGTCTTAGTGGAGTTCCTGGTGAGTTACGTGATTCTTATTATTTGGGGATTAATCCCCTTGGAGGCTAGTGGCTATATTATCTGATTTTTTTAATGGGTCTCCCTCACAAGCGCTGAGTGGATCATTTATCTTGCTTGTAACACTTTTACGAGGTGTGAAACTCCCAGAAGTTCAATTAAGCCTATTAAGAGCTTTCCCTTGCTGCTTGTCTTTCTGAGGTTCTTGGGGGCTCTCTAAGCCCTGCAGAGTCTTGGGGGCTCTCTAAGCCCAGCAGCCCATCCCTGGAGGTTTGACAACCCAGAGCTTTCCCAGAGACAGGCTAGCATTCAGAGACTCTGCAGCCCTAAACTGGATGGGGGAAAGGGGAAGAGGTTCAGGGTAGACACATCATAGAATCTCTCATGATATATATATATCTAGTACAGGAATGTCACACTTGATTTCATTGAGGGCCGCAATCAGGGTTGTGTTTGACTTCGGGGATATGGCCAGATGAATGTCACTTGTGTCAGGGCGGGGGACTCTGTGGTGGCCCGGGCGGGGCTGGGGAGGAATCTATTGTCCTCCCAGGCTCTCTTTTTTGTCTGCGATGACCTCCTCCAGCCAGCGAAAACGGACCTGGGAGGACCACACGCGCCCCTTCCAAGCTCCATTTTCACTGGCAGGCACCGTGGGCCAGTCCTTTACTATTTCCAGGATGGCCTCATGGGTCAACTCTAAGCACCCTGTAGGCCAGATCCGGCCTGCGGGCCTTGAGTTTGACACCCCTAAAGTTATAGCTTTAGCTTGGCAAGATTCTGTTCACTAGATATCAGCAAGTCAAGGACTGAACTTGATTCGGTTTTGCTGTGTCTTCTCTGGACTTAGGCCTGACATTTCTGCAAATCAAGAGAGGCAAGGCGGGTCCCTCACAGGAGGGAAAAGAGAGGGCATCCAAGTCTCTTTTCAATGCAAGCTCAATTAAAAGATGCCGGTTCCAAAAGCATTCAGTGATTCACCATCTGTACTTCTCTCTTCACAGACAAGCTGTTTGGGAAACGTCTGCTGCAAGCTGGGCGTTACATCATGTCCAATAAATCGTGGATGAAAACGGTCCCCACAGAAAACTGCGATGTGCTGATGACTCTGGCAGGTGTGTAGGGTCAGAGAGGTGATTGCCGTTGATTCTCTCCAAATGCAATTAGAATTGTGGTTTTAATTTTCCCCTCTCTGTTCCTTCCCCCAAAGAACTTCTGCAGTTTGACATTCTGAACCAGTCTTGATTGCTGAAATACAGTAGCTGGAGGTAATATTGTAGGATGTGGTGGCTTTATTCTCAGAATTCACAGTAACCAGATTAGAATTGGATTCAGATGATCAAGTGTAGATCCATTGTTAGAGGTGTGTTGACCTATTGCTTTTATAATTTTTTTTCCCTGGCTGCTGTGGGTTTTATGCTTTTCTTTGTATGTTTTTTTAAAACATAGTTAGTCATCCAGAGCCATGCATTTAGATAAGTCTCATAAACAAATGCACCAAAGTGATTGCTTTGGGCTTCATAGGTTGAATTGGTCCATCCAATTTCAAGTCATTGATAAAACCATACTTTAAAAATCCATAACTTGAATCATTCAATGGCCAAAGTTTGTGCAAAATGGCTGGTTGAATCTTACCCTACTCCTGAGGTAATGGTTTATCTAGGGCTCTGTCAGCTGACAAAACTGACACAACTAAACCCCAATTCATCTTGGCCTGACCATCCTTGCTTGCTGTTGCTTCCTTCAAAGTTTACAGCTTTAAAAAAGGTACAATGTGCCTATCTGAGAATAGATACCCGTTATATAGGAGGGAGTGCATCAGCCAAAATACTAATTCAGGGGAGTTTTATTCAGTGTATCTCATTACCAGCATTAGTTTTGAATGAAAGTAACAAGGCAGACAAGTGAGATATCAAAACTAAATGTTTCAGCAAAAACAAAATAAATAAATATAAATAAATATTTATCCTTGGGAATTAACCCCTGGTGACAGCCTCTATGTAATTTCCCCCCCCCCCCCTTCTTGTGAAGAATGATGGAGATGGCAAACTTTGAACGGGTGAAATTGCTTTGTTTTTAAAACAGCATTTCCCAGGATGAGAACCTGCAAAGGCAGTGCAGATTGACCTACCCACAAGTGCCCAAAGTGACTAAAACCTCAGGAAATTGCCAAATTTCACGTTGTGTTCTTATGGAAAATGCTGCAAGATGTCAGTTGGAACATCAACACCTTTGGAGACTTAGTGTTCATACGATTTTAGCTCTTTTAAAAGCCTATTATTATTAAAAATATTTTTCAAGCTACATAGGAAGAAAGTTCCATGTGTCACAGTGCTGAGAGGCATCACATAATTCGAACATGACTTGCATTTCTGTTATAACGCAATGATCCACATGCAAAACGAGAATTCTTCCAAAAGAATTTAAGATCAGCTAATGATTTCAGTTAGGAACAGTGGTGGGATTCAAATTTTTTTACTACTGGTTCTGTGGGCGTGGCTTGGTGGGCGTGACAGGGGAAGGATATTGCAAAATCTCCAGTCAGAGGTGGGATTTGCCGGTTCTCTGAACTACTCAAAATTTCCACTACCGGTTCTCCAGAATTGGTCGGAATCTGCTGAATACCACCTCTGGTTAGGAAGACAGAGATCAAAGAAAAATATGTTAAGCCCAGGAATGTTTTGGTCAACCTTAGAATAGAGTTTATACACTTTCCCATACCTTTACCTTTACTCATCCCTCCCCAATAATTATTTTTCTACTTATTTCCAAATACAAGTGTAGCAAACTTCCTTATATGGAGAATCTTTGACTTGAGACTCTAATTGAGCCCAGAATTATGGTTGTAAGTTGTGCTAGTTGTTAAGGAGGTCACCATGTTACTATGGCCAATTATATGATTTTTTTGGTGATGTTCATGAAGCAAAATCCATTATCCACAATGGGCGTTTTTGTCAGAAATCCGAAGTAAATGCCAGTTTCTGACAAAAAAGGTAAATTGTGAAGTGACAACAGGACACCACAGACATCCATACATGTGGGCCAGTTGTTGAGCACCCAAAATGCAATCATGTAACCACTCTGTGTGTGTGTGTGTGTGTGTGTGTGTGTGTGTGTGTGTGCCCTTGATAACTTTGAATCTGGGGAAGTCTGTTGTAACTTTGAATCCTTGCTAAGCAACTAGCTGTAAGTTGAGGCTACTTTTACTAGTACTTCTAGGTGTGTCAGACTACAATTGCCATTGCCTTTGATCAGCATGGCTAGAAAGTGATGGGAGTTATAGTTCAACATATGTGAGTAGCCCAACTTAATCATTAGGGTTTGTAAACGGCAGTTTAATTAATTTCCCTATCCTATCTAAAAACTGCATTTCTCAAACACCCAGTTTCTATTTTTCCCATCTGAAACTGGATATTTCAGTTCAGAGGAGACAATTGGGGGGGGGAATGCCTAACCACAATTATCTCAGCTCTATAACCTCATTCCTAAGGGAGGACTAGAACTCCCAGTCACCTGGTTTCTAGATCAATACCTTAACCACTATTCCAAAACTGACTCTCAATTGGGTGATGAATAGAACTAAACCAGTATAGTTTAGATACTAATTTAGGGATTACCAATATGTGTGAACCAGACACTTAGATTAATTCAAGGAAGCATGGATAAAACAGACCATGACCTAGCATGACAGGTGAACTCAGCCAGGGTGTCAGAAGTTGGGTTTTTTTGTTTTTGTATTTTGCCTCCTTGTATTAGCAGAAGGAATAAAACTGAATATGTGCTTGAAAGGAGATACCAACCCAGGACAAATGCCAAACCGTAATGGAATATGGAGGTGCAGGAAAGGTGGGGGAAGGAACACTTTTGCACTTAAAGCTTTTGAATCACTGCCAGTGAGGAGGCATTCACAAACAGATACCACTTGGGAGAAAGAAGCTTGCATCACCCCAAGGCATTCAAAAACATAGCTAAAAACTAATGACTAATTGCATTGTGCAGCTCTTCAGTCACCATCGCAAAGGATGATCTGTTATGACATTTAAGGATGTTCTGTAGGAGTAATGATTCACCCACAAGTCCAGAGGAACCCCAAAGTTCTCATAAGAGATAAATTAATGCCAGCCCCCCAAAACCAAGAAAAACATGTGGTGATTCTTCCAAGCAATTTGGAATCACATCCAATTGGTTGGCTATACATGAGAGACTCAGAATCAGAATAGAGCTGGAAGGGACCCTGGAGGTCTTTTGGTTCAACCCTTTTCAAGCAGGAGACGTTACAAAATTTGAGACAAGAGGCTGTCCAGTCTCTCCTTAAAAACCTCCAGTGTTGGAGCACTCACAATTAACCGTTCCACTGGTTAACTGTTAATTGTTCCACTGGTTAATTGTTCTCACTGTTAGGAAGTCTCTCCTTAATTCCAGGTTGCTTTTTTCCTTGATTAGTTTCCATCCATTGTTTCTGGTCTTGCTTTCCGGTGCTTTGGAAAATAAATTCTCTCCTTGATTAGTTTCCATCCATTGTTTCTTGTCTTGCCTTCTGGTGCTTTGGAAAATAAATTGACCTCCTCTTTTTTGTGGCAACCTCTCAAATATTGGAACACTGCTATCATGTCACCCCTAATCCTCCTTTTCTCTAAACTAGCCATACCCAATTCCTACAATTGTTCTTCATATGAGACTCCAAAGTCTCAACCTCTGTTTTGTAATGTGGTGGCCAAAACTGGATACACTATTCCAAGTATGGTCTTACTAAGGTTTTATAAAGTGGTATTAATTCTCATAGTAATTTTTTTTTATTGTTCCACACCTATAGACCAAATTGTGGCAACTAAGTACTCTACTAGCTGCATCTGGCATATACTCTGAGCTATTAGGGAGGGGCTGTCTTCACTCTCTTTCTCTCATACTAAATATTTGGAATCAGCTGCCTCTTATTCCTCTGGAATGCACTCCTGGGAATGAAGCCTACTTCATCCCATCACAATCAATGCTCCTATTTGATGATTTTGTTCAGGCAAGGGTTTCATCGTCCACTTTGCAAGCTTTGACCTATGTCTTCAGCACTGCACGGCCTCCAATCCTTCTAGCAGTTAATTTGCTAATGGGAAAACTGATGCATCTTCCCTGTTTGATATTAATGCATATGTATGAACATTAAGGCATCTTGCAGTAGGCATCCAGCTGTTTTACATACGTTTTGCTGCAGATGCATATTTCAGACACAGCATTAACCTACTGAAAGTCAGTGGTTTGCTAATATGTCCTTAACTTAAAAACTGATGGCACTTGGTTTTTCAATCAGCAGAATAAAGGATGCAGCACCTAGAGATAGAGATGCAATTCAACAAATTATGATGGAGGAACACGATATAGTTAGTGAAAAAGAATAAGGGTGTAATTACAGTAGCATTTCCTTCTAGAAATATGGATATAACATGGGTTAACCCCTAACCTTAATCCTCTTTAGGGAAAATACCAATCAGGCATGAGTCTGTGTGACATTTGTTGTGCTCGGTGGCTCGATTCCTGTGAGCGAATAAACCACGGAGAGATAAGAAAGGAGCCTCCCCCGATTGCCTACCAGCATTCAGGCGTCCCGTGGGTAAAGATAATACCGCCTGAAAAAATTCCTTGTACAGAGGCAGCCAGCCACCTTGGTGATCCATGGCTAATACATGCCATACACTAAATAAATAAATAAATAAATAAATAGATGGGATGCTGCAATGGTTGTAAGTGTGAGGACTGGTTATAAATCACTTTTTTTCAGTATTGTTATTACGGTTCCAGATAATACACCCATAGCAAACAGAACTCCAAGGCAAGCAGATTCCTCAAAGAACAAATTTATTGGATATATCATATTGGCACAGACTGGTGAAAACTGACTCTAAAAGTTCCCATGGTTTTCACCTAATTAAAAGTAAAGTTTCCCCCACTTTCCCAAGCAGTCTCATGGTCCAATCAAGGTGCTGTCCAGTTGCTTGGAAATTTGACTCCTCCTTTCTTCAACCACCTGTGGGAATGTCCTTGGTTCTCAGGGGAAACTATTTTGTTTTGGCTACAAAACCCCAGTTATCTCTATTCCTCCTGCCTATTCCTCAGCCCCATTGTGGCAACACTGAACCCTCCAAGATGGCCTCAGTCAGTTGTTATAACTTTGAACAGTTGTTAAACAAATTCTTGTAAGTTGAGGACTACCCATAAAACAACTCTAAAGCCATTTAAAACAGTTAAATATCAATTAAAAAAACAAGATGACAACATGGAACATATCGTAATATTATACACGATGCAGCCCACGCATGGGCTCTCTGTCAACAGAGATCCTGAAAAAGTCATGTTTTAAGGAATTTCTGGAAGGTTACAATGGTTGGGGCCAATCTCATGGGGGATGGGGGGGGGAGATTGGTGTCCAAAGGTTGGGTGACAGAGACTAGCATCTACCAAACAGGTTTATACTCAATACCAAATCCAGATACTCCATGTCATGGGTTAACATAGATATCTAAAAATATACATTCATGTAAATGTTGGCCAGGGTTCCATTTAAAAGCATATGCAGTATTCTGATATTTTCACAAATTAACAAGGTACATGATTTGCCCTGCACAGAGGAATTGTGAAAAGAAACTGGTATACATATTTGGAATAAAACGTGATATAAATTTACAAAGCTGGTATGGATTCAAGGACTAAACTTTGGATTTGCTGGCATGAAAGAAGATCCCTGTTCATAATGTAATGGGAAATTCTACATTCTCTGTACCTAAATCATATAAGCTGCTCTCTAGAATGTTATTCACTACAAAATGTGTTCAAACAGTGTGATAGAAAACGCAGCAACAATGAGTTCACATGACATTACACCAGTCTAAAATGAGTTTTTGTAATGCGTGATCTATTGTACTGCAAGACCAGAATTCATTTCTTAACATTTGATTGGAACCAAGGCATTATGTTAATCTATAGTATTAGAATTAGAATTCTTTATTGGCCAAGTGTGATTGAACACACAAGGAATTGTGTGCAAATGCTCTCAGTGTACATAAAAGAAAAGATACATTCGTCAAGAGTCAAGAGTCAAGAATCATAAGGTACAACACTTAATAATAGTCATAGGTTACAATAACCAATCTAATCATACTAGGAAACAGTCAACATAGATCATAAGGATACAAGCAACAAAGTTACAGTCATATAGTCACAAGTGGAAGGGGATGGGTGATAAGGAGTGATGACAAGATTAATAGTAATAGTAGTGCAGACTTTGTAAATAGTTGGACAGTTTTGAGGGAATTATTTGTTTAGCCAAGTGATGGCGTTTGGGAAAAAACTGTTCTTGTGTCTAGTTGTTCTGGTGTGCAGTGCTGTGTAGTGTCATTTTGAGGGATGGTTTATTTGGTCAAAATATGTGAGCACAGCAAGTCTTGTTTCATTATCCTAGTTTAGGATGTTATCTGAATCTGTCCAGAGTGTCAATATTCATAGATTGCATTGTATAATCTTACTGCTTGATTGATGGGGCCTAGATACCACTGCCTTCTCTTGTAACTTTCCTCTATTTTCCTATTTTTCCCCTGTGTTTTTCTCTTAGTTCAGAAAATCCATTAAGTAGAGAAAGATGGAATATCTTTACAATGACTTATGACTGATAGCACTAATTGCTGGCTACTTAAAAACACATACTCACTCCGAACATTATTTTATGCTCATTAATGACCTTAATCTTCTTTTTATTCATATTGATAGCTGGCCTTCTCTAAAATAAGCTTGCAATCATCTCAGCTGTGCTCATAACAAGATCATATGTGGTCCAGCAGTTATTTAATTGCACTTAAATAGCATCATAGGCACATGATAGTTAGAAACTTCAAGAGAGACAGAAAGACACAAAGTTGTGCAAAAGAATTGGAATAAGAAGTAATGTACCAGTTTTCTCCCCTCTTACTTTACATCAGAGCATCAGAAGAGGCGGTGTAGATTTTAAACAGCAGCAATAGGAGGCAGTAAATGGAATGATTCATGGAAATTATTTTCACTGTCCTGGGAAAATAATACTTTGTTCTTAATTGGGTTGCACTCACTCAGCATCACTACATACTTTGGGAATGAGCCTAAAACTATTTTCACTATTGGCCTACCAATCTTACTAGATTTATATTCTGGCATTCCTCCCAAAACTCAAAAAAGTCTATGTGCCTAGCTCTCTTTCCAGTTCTTGCTCACAGCGACAATCCCGTGAGGCAGGTTTTGCTGAGAGACAAGGCAAAATACATGGGGAGCTAGAACCTCCTATGACAGGAATGCTGACAGTATAAATAATCCACTGTGACCTTGCACAGAGATGGGAAGCAGAAAGGAGGGCATCCTGCAAGCTGAGGAAAAGGAGGGAGGAAAAGGTGGCATTGAAGGTTATAACATGGTAGCAACAACCATACTGTCAGAAGACAATGAATTGTTCAGTTCTAGTGAGCAATAAAGATTCTGCACTGACCATACTAGGAGACTTTAGCTTAGATGAAGCCAGATGAAAAAGAGGAGATTCTGACATTGAACACAAAGCCACACTTTTGGTGATGTGCATGCTAGAGTTATTCCTGGACAGGGATAGAGTCATCGGGCTGATGCAATAGATGTGTCAGTTATGATGTGGGAATTGCTTAATGCATGATTTAAAAACTGCAAGGAATGCAACAAACAACAGCAAGTGAGGTAGCTAGCTGCTATCATAAAACACTGTGTTTTCCTGAAAATAAGACCTGGTCTTATTTTTAGGGGGCTCCAAAATAAACACCAGGGCTTATTTTGGGGGGTGTCTTATTTTTTTCTACATATGGGAAGCCCTCTTCTGTTTGCTCACAGCTCAACAGGGCAGGAGGCTGTGTGGTGTGCTAGTGGCACCGCCGCGAGGCAGGAGAGGGTGAAGCTACTCCACATGCCCCACACCGGCTTACTTCAGGGCCCCTGCAGCCAGTCCATCCATGCCCCAACACCTGCCTTACCTTGTGGCTGCGGCATGGGCACTCCATTGTGGCCACGAGCAAGCAGAAGAAGTGGGCTGGTGGCCATGTGGGTTCCTGATGAACATGGCTGCTGGTGCTACCACTGCGAGGCAGTTGTCGGGATGAGGATGGCCTGGCTATGGGGACCCTGAGGTAAGACAGTATGGGTACATGGAGCAGCTCCACCCCTCCTACCTACCTTCCCTCACCTCATGTCACGGCACTATGAGCAACCAGATGGAATGGAAAGCCGGGCAGCTGCGCAAGCTCTTAAGTAGGGCTTATTTTGGGGAGGTAGGGCATATATTAGGTGCATACATAAAAATCATGCTAGGTCTTATTTTCAGGCTAGGTCTTATTTTTGGGGACACATGTTACCACAGTCTTCACTGATTGCCATTTTGTTCCTGGGCTAATTGAAATCCCAGGAAGATTTACAGTATATAAGTAAACTCTTCTAGTCAGCAGCATTTGCAAAATTGGATTACTGTGCCCAACTGGCAAGATGGTAAACAGAGTGTCACAATAAAGTCCATCAGCTTGCAATGTGACACTGCCACTTTGCTGACTTTGATGCACAGACCCTTGGAAGTGGCTACCCAAAGGAGATATGTTTGATGTCAACCAGGAAGAAGGTTCTCTGCATTGTTTTGGAAGTTGTTCAACATGTATATCATGTTGAGCACTGTTATATTCATCTCTGCATTTTAGAATTTGTGATAGGGCTGCCACATTAATGGATTAACCGCCACATTAACCGCTGATTAGGTTGGTTGTTACTGACATGGAGGCGCCATATCAGTATAACAAATTATGCGAGGGCCTGTGATTGCCACACATATCCCTTTTATTTTCTGTCTCTTGGGAGTGTTAGTCTTACCCCATGTCATACTGAGTATTATTTATGACAAGGGACAGACTTAACTGGTGCCTCCTAATTATAGCTGAACTCTAATCCCCAGAAGGCCCAGCCAACATGGCAAATAATCAGGGATCCTGAGAGAAGTAGATTTCCAACTCTGTCCCAAAGCATTGGAACCATGAATGTGGGTGTTTGGGGTGTGTTTTTATGTTTGGCATGAATGCATGCAGGATGTGAATGAATGAATGAGTGAATGAATGAATGAATGAATGCCACTAACTTCCAACTGGAGGAAAATTTCAAGTGCAACTAGTCTTCACATAATTAGAAAGCATGCATTTGTGTTTCATCTTACCAGATACAACTGATGACCATACATTACTATGGTTGTTGAACCACATCCGTTTGGGAATCCCAGAGCTCATCATCCAGATTCGGCACCACAAGCACACCCGGGTCTATGCATTCTTTGTCACAGCAACTTATGAAAGGTAAGTCCTCTTGGAGGTTGGCAAGAGGGTTAGATTGGCAAGCTGGCAGGAGTAGATGGGCAATAAAGACTTAGTGTTTCTCAACCTTGGAGCATGCTGAGTGCAGAATTCTGGGAGTTGAAGTTCAAATATCCTAAAGTTGATAAGGTTGAGAAACATTGGTGTAAAGAGATTGAAAATGGATATATTTTCCAGTATTACATGGTGCAGGCTTATATAGCAATAGCAATAGCACTTAGACTTACAGTGCTTTTACAATCCTCTCTAAGTGGTTTACAGAGTCAGCATATTGCCCCCAACAATCCGGGTCCTCATTTTACCCACCTCGGAAGGATGGAAGGCTGAGTCAACCTTGAGCCTGGTGAGATTCGAACTGTCAAATTGCAGGCAGCCAGCAGAAATAGCCTGCAGTACTGCATTCTAACCACTGTGCCACCATGTCTCTATAGCAGGAGTCCTCAAACTACGGCCTGCAGGCCAGATATGGCACGCCAAAGCCATTAATCCAGACCATGAGGGACCACAAGGCTGCCCCACCCACATCATCCCACCTAACCTCCAGCTCCCACCCACCTTCTGGAGGCCAAAAATGGGTCACAGAGGCCTCCCCGATCTCCAAAGAGAGAGGGAGGGAGAGAGAGAGAGACACACACACACACACACACACACAAAGAGAAGTCCTTCACACACACCCCAAGGAAACCACATCCCTTCACTAACCTGCTTTCCACCCCCAGGAGCATAACGAATTAAAGTTTAATTTATGTGTATTATTTAATGGACTGCTAAATTAGCCATGCCCACCCAGTCACATGACCACTTAGCCATGCCCACCCAGCCAGTCCAGGCCTCCCCAATAGTCTGAGGGACCGTGAATTGACCCCGTTTAAAAAGTTTGAGGACCCTTACTCTATAGAATCAGACTACATAAAGTCCTCCACTTAGGACCACAGTTGAGCCCAAAATTTCTTTTGCTAAGTGAAACATTCGTTAACTAAATTTTGCCCCATTTTACAATCTTTCTTGCCCCCATTTGTTAAGTGAATCATTGCAGTTGGTAAGCTAGTAAAATGGTTGTTAAGTAAATCTGGCTCCCCATTGACTTTTCTTGTCAGAAGGAACCAAAAGATGATCACATGAGCAACCGTCATAAATATGAATCAGTTGCTATGTGTTCAAATTTTGATCACATGACCATGGGAATGTTGCAATGGTTGAAAATGTGAAAAATGGTCATAAGTTACTTGTTTCAGTGCCGTTGTAGCTTTGAATAGTCACTCCACTTGAGCCAGGGTTAACTTCTCTTAACACCAACAAATCTCAATGGTGTCAAGAGACAGACTCTGTGCTGTCACCTTTTAATCTGGAGAGCTTGGAGTTGAACCCAAGAGCTTATATATTCAAAATGTGAGGTTTATAGGAAAGATGGCTGAAAATATATTTCTTCCTGGTCTTTTAATGTAGGACAGTGCCAGGCCCAAACTCAAGATGACACAGCAAAATCCAACTGAATTCCACTCTTTACTTCCTTATACCTAATGGACAGAATCTTGCCAAACAAAACTATAAGTAGTCCTCTATTTTAAACCATTCATTTAATTAATATTCAAAATTTTGAATGATGCTGAAAAAAGTAACTTATGACCAGTACTCACACTTATGAATGTAGCGGCATTCCGATGGTCACATGATCAAATTCTGATTGCTTGGCAACCAGCATGTATTTATGATGATTGCCGCATCCCAGGGTCATGTGATCATCATTCATTACCTTCCCAACAAGCAAACTCAATGGGGGAAACCAGATTTGCTTAACAACCACATGATTCACTTAACAAATGCAGTGATTCGCTTAACAACCATGGCAAAAAAAGTCATCAAATTGGATATGACTCACTTAAATAATGACTTTAACAATGGAAATTCTGGTCTCAATTATGGTTGTAATTCAAGGACTACCTGTATAATCTTCTAATCCAGGGGTGTCAAACTGAATTTCTTCGAGGGCCAAATCCATGGGCCAGCCAGGGGGGGGAGCAGAGAGACGGGACAGACACTTCCTGCAGCACCCTGCTGGCTAAAATGGGGCATGGGTTAGGGTTTAGGCTCTGCCCTCCATACCTAGAGGCTGTCCAGGCTGAAAATGGGCTGCATGGGGGCTGCGTGTGGGCCCCCCATGCCCCGTTTTGGCTGCCAGTGGCACCGTGGGCCAGTCCTTTGCTACTTCCAAGCTGGCACACCGCTGGCCAGATTTAAGCATCCCACAGGCTGTATCCGGCCCACAGGCCTTGAGTTTGACACTCCTGTTCTAATCCTGAGATATTTTAGCGTGCAGCTATCTTGAACCTCTTCTCCCCTCTCTATAAGAGGCTCGTCAGTTTCTCTGAGAAAGCTCAATATTGCCAAAACTCTGTTGTAAACACTCTTCCAGGTGCATTTCCATCACAGAAAGATTGTGCAGAATGCAACATACTGTAGGTAATATAATCTGTGACATTCCTGTGGTCTCTTAAAGGTCATCTGCTGAGTTCAGTTTCTCCTTAATCAGAGTAAACATAAAATAGTAAAACTACTTGGCGAGTTACAGAAAGCAGTAGATGGATCTTATCATCTTACTATATTCAATGTTGTAGATTAGTTTTTTTCATTCTAGTATCTTACATATTTGTATTGAAGGGCACCAACTTGCAGACGGCTGGTATATATACATCAAAATCAATATAGGAGATATTTATTTATTAATTAAATTATATTCTATCCATCTCACTGTCAGGTGCCTCTGGGAAGAGAAAAGCCACATTATTCCAGCAAATTTAGAAAACCCAAAACAAGGTAGTTGCTCTTCTGGGTTCGGCGTGCCTGTTAGGTTTCTTTAAGAATCCGAACTGTTGGTTTACAATACATGGTTGTAAGTCATGATGACTCATCATTTTACTGAAGCCAGGATACTGATTGGTTGCAAGAAGCAGGCTTACTATAAAGCAGGAAGCCAGAGAGCATATATCTCCATATCTCTCCATCTCTGCATTGATGTGTTTGAGCTACGGTGTTTGCTGTTTTGCCTGCTGACTATGATGGTTAGTTTTCTACTGTATTGACTGATGAACTGTGTATGAATATTGGACTGAATCTTGGACTGTGCTTATATTCTGTATATATAACCTTTAATACCCTTCAACTTCTGTGATTGTGTGACTTTATGCTCATTGCTACAACTTTGCACACTGCTTTCGTTTGCTGCATACTCCTTGTAACCAAGGAAACTCTGCTAATACTTATCAGTGCGCATGTGCACCAGCCAGTGGGTCTTCACGCACGTGGGAGCGCGAGAAACTGGAAGAGCAGCTCCCCGGCGCGCATGCACGTTAGAAACCAGAAGGTCAGGTGGCTGGCATGCACGTGCGCTCCGGGAAGCTAAGCTTCCTGTTTCTGGCGCTCCCATACATGCATGTCGGGGAGCTGCTCTTTTGGTTTCCGGCGCGTGCATATGCGCACACGCTACCATTTCGGCACTCAGTGCCAAAAAGGTTTGTCACCACTGTTTTAGGCTCTCCAGCCAGCGAAGTAAAAGAAAAGGAATGCTGGGAACTGTAGTTTAACAGCTTGAAAGGTAACAAGTTATTGTTTTAATTCTGGATTTTCTTAGGGTCTTTTCCCCCATTGCTAAATTGAAATATTTTTCACTCATCTTTTGGTCAGCAAAAAAACTACTGGCGTGAATTCCAGTACCAGCTAACAATTTTTTTGCAGACTTGCATTATCAAGCTCATCTTTTCTACAAAACAAAAGCTGGAGAGATGATAAATCCCAGGGTGAACCTCATTTTCTCACTCTCCTGTTTTTTACCTCTCTTGGCAGTTTGCTCCGGGGGGCAGACGAGATTGGCTTGCGGAAGCCTGTGAAGACTGAATTTGGGGGTGGCATGCGCAGTTTCTCCTGCGAGGAAGATTACATCTACGAGAACATAGAAAACGAACTCTATTTTTTCACTTCTCAGGTGAGTCCTCTGGGGCAGGGAAGAGGAGAAAATCTCCTAGCAGTGATGATGTTACCTAGTTTGGGTGATGAAACGTTTGCAAGAAAACAAGCAAGCTGAGGGAACACCGAGGAACCCTCATGTCAACCCTGAGCTGCAAATATTCTCCTTTATTAGAAAAATCTCCTTCCCTTTGGTTCTAGTTGCTGTTTGGTAGAAAATCCATTGATTGTTAAGGACCTCTGCAGACGATCCTGTTGGGTTGATTGAAAGAATTGCTAGGTCAGACCAACTCCGGGTTCCACAAACACTTATTACTTCAGTGCTCTCAGGAAAGGAGGACAGAGACCTCTCTGATCTGTCCCCAAGGAGCTGTTTTTTATTAATAGTTTGCCACTCTGCAGGGAGGCTCTGTAGAGTCCTTATAGCTAATGGCCTTCCGTTTCTCTTTCTACAATGAACTCAGTTAAGACCAGCAGTGGGATCCTATCTGTTCCACTACCAGTTCGGTAATCGCGTGTGCATGCACGCACACCTAAGGTGTGCACATCTAACGCACGCACACAGCTTTCCACACACCAGCTGAGGCCTGCAGCACCAATCAGCTGAGAGGATAAAAATGAGAAAAGCGCAGGTGCAGGTGGGAGGGCCGATCCTGGGCTTTTCTTTCCTTTCTCCTCTCAGCTGATAGTCGGAGACTTTTTTTCCCTCCTCTCAGCTGATCATCAGAGGCTTATTTTACTACCGGTTCGTCTGAACCGGTCCAAAACGGTAGCATACCATCACTGGTTAAGATCCAGGGCTATGTGTTGCGTTTATGTCCCAAAGCTTTGGATGAGGCATCTGAAATCCTTATGAACACTGCCCACACATTGCCATGTTTATTGAAGGCAAAGAGGGAGGATCATGTTGACAGGATTGTACTCGTTTAGTGTGAAATTCAATAAAATTCAGCGGAAACGAAATCAAATGTCATTCAAGGCTAAGAACGCCTCATGGCTAGGCTTGTCATAATCCAGACTTCCGAATCTGGCAGCCTAATTAAGCACAATATTTCAATTAGACTAATAGACGAATTCACCTACTTCGCATTCATTGGATGCATTTTGAACACAGAGCACGCTAACACACCCTCCTCTGGCTCTCTTACCATTTTTGAGTGTTTGGTTTCAACAAACTTTCTTCTTCCTTCTGGGATCCCATGGGAGCATCCACTTAGCCACTCATTTTTCCCCACTTAGGACAGAGGTCTCCAAAGTTGGCAACTTTAAGATTGTGGACTTCAACTCCCAGAATACCTCAACCAGCCATGGTGGCTAGGGAATTCTGGGAGTTGAAGTTCACAAATCTTACTTCGAAGAGCCCTGGTTTAGGGCTTCCCCTCCTATCTCCTGATGTTTCCCGTGCTGTGTACCAAAACAGGGTTGGTCTGGGTTATAGGGCACCCCTATCCATAGCCTCCATACTTGCACTCTGCTGCTCCCAGCTTTATCACATCTGCAGAACAGACCTGCACCACACAAAGCTATATTTCTCACATGGACAGCTTTGTTGAGTGGGGTTGTTTCCTCAGTCCTGGAACAATCTGTCCTCTGTCTTTGCTTTGGTTGGAGTTGTGTGTCCCAATTTACAGCGAGTGGAACATTGCGATCCAGTAGGAGAGAATTAATGGCTTTCAAGAGAGCTGTAGAGACACGATCCAGTCACGGACATGACTTTGAATGAGAGGTTGTTAACCCAAACTGTTCATGGCTTTTCCATCCTGCTTTCAGGAACGCCAAAACATCATCAGGTATTGGCTGGAGAACCTGCGGGCCAAGCAGGGTGAAGTGCTGCATAACATCCACTTCCTGGAAGGGCAGCCAATCAGTGAGTTGGGGATGGGGGCCTGCAGATGGGATGTACTCAGTGCTGTGCATCTGTCAGTTAAAACCAGAATTGGGTTGTTGTTTTTTTTACACATTTCCTTAGCATGCTGAATCTTCTCTGTGCCATGTCTTTTGCATTTGCTCAATGCTAGCAAAGTCTGGTTTTGAAATTATTTATTTACCTATTATTCAAATTTCTATAGCCACTCTTCTCACATGTATGGCCTTGGGCAACTTATAAACAATTAAAACAAATGTAAAAACAAGCGATAGAACCGTTTAAAAAACAAGAGGAAAATAATGTAATAGCATATAAAACAGATACTAAATACATAAAACGTACAGTCCACAGTAGTCCTTTACTTACGACCATTCATTTTGCTGCTGTTCGAAGTTACGTCAGTTCTGAAAAAAGTAATTTATGACCATTTATGACCTATGAGCAGCATCCCCTTGGTCACATGATCAAAATTTGGTGCTTGGCAACAGGTGTTTACAATGGTTGCAGCATCCCAGGGATTATATGATCATCAGCCAGCCTTTAACAAGCAGAGTCAATGGGGGAAGGCAAATTCACTTAACAAATGAATTGTATGATTCATTTAACAACCATTGTGATTTGCTTAATGAACACAGCAAAAAGGTAAAACTGGGTGCAACTCACATACTGACTGCCTTACTTAATGACAGAATGTTTGGGACCAATTGTGATCATAAGGCAAGGACTACCTATAATCCCATTCATCAAAACAATCAGGGTAGCCACTGGTCCCCATGTTTGTTGGTAAAATGATGTCTTTGAGACTGTGCAAAAAGCCAGAAGGAGATATAATGGCTGCATCAAATTAAAATAATAACTAATCTCATAAATCCAGGCTTGCTCATGTCTATTAATTTGGATTAGTTTTATCTGTGATTTATTTTAACTGAAGAGTGGTAGGATTGGGGTTAGCAGCTAGAATACTTGGGCCAAACCTGGCCCTTTGAAGGGAAAGTCTCAAATCCTCGCCTGTCGACCTTGAAACAAAACTGCTGTAATTGGAATTTTAGCTGAACATATTGTCTGAGACAGGCACCACTTCTTCCTCCCTTCCTAAGGGGCACCTTGTAAATTGAATCGTAGATCAAGACCATTTTTAAAAAGAACATTTAATACTCACTTGCCAAATTAGATGCTTTTGCTCCTTACTTTCCCTGCCCCCAATTCCCATGTTCAAGCAATCCCTGAAATTGATCATGCTGGAAAGAATTTTAATCAAGTGAAAATTTAATTAGGGCAAAGTGTAGAAATTGCAAATGCAGGAGAATGAAGAAAGTTAACAGAACAACATTTGTCTTCGCCTTCCTTCACCTCTGGACAGCTAAGGTGTGGTTTAAATATTTAATAGAAATCAAGTAATAGGAATTTCCCTGAAATTTGTGGGGTAGAGTAGGGTGAAGTGGGCTAGATGTGGGGTTGGCTAGCTTAAAGCACCCTTGTCTTAGAAAGATGAAGGTGCTATAAAGTCAGAGAATGGCTGGAAATTATGATTACACTACAGGTAATCCTTGGCTTACAGCCATTTGTTTAGCAACTCTTCGAAGTTAGAACAGCACTGGGAAAAAGTGACTTACGACCTGTCCTTGCACTTATGACCATTGCAGCATCCCCATAGTCATGAGATCAGAATTTGAGTGCTTGGCAACCGTATGTATTTATGACAGTTGCAGCATCCTGGGGTCATGGACTCGCCATTTGCAACCTTCCCAGCTGGCTTCCAACTACAGCCACATGATTTGCTTAAAAAACTGCAGCGATTCATTTAACAACTGTGGCAGGAAAAAGGTCGCAAAATCGGATGCAACTCGTTTTAACAACTGCCTTGCTTAGCAATGGAAATTCTAATCCCAGTTGTGATCATAAACTGAGGGCTATCTGTATTTGCACATAAGAAAACCAGATAGCACCGAGCAGGAAGACATTACACAGGAATCGTACCTAGTTCAAAAATGGGGATGGAATAAATGTGAGGGAGGAATGTGAGGAGGAATAATAAAGATACATTAGTTATTATAAGAGGACCAAGCATTAGGTCCCACACATGTTATTTTAGTCTGTCTTAATCATTGCTGTCAAAAGCGTCAAGGCACATAAAAAGAGGAGAGCTTTGTTCATCCTGACTTTTTTTTCACCGCATTGTGCAGACATCCTGATCACTATAATAATATATCCTAAATATATTAGTGTGCACTTGAAAGGAAGATGATGTTGAATTTAAAACAGTCACCCTCTAAAAGAGATTAAGAAGGGGGGGGGGACCCTGCTTATCCTTCCAAAAGCCACACAATTAATCCTAACATTGCTATCTTTTAGAAAATCCCTTAAAACGTATCACATACAGCAGACCATGGTGGAAAGCAATTTTATCACCCCATGCTGATTCTGGGCTGTTATTCCTTAGTCCTTGGCATTTCCTTTTCTAGTATAGTAATATATCCATTGTTTTTTGCTGTTTGTCCCCATTTCCTGCTTGTTTTATTGTTCTAATATGTTGCATGATGCCTAGATTGGCTTGTTTAATTGTGGCAGCTTATATAAACTGAACAAACAAAGGAAATTTGGATAAAATCCAGATCATTTGGATATGATCTGTTTGAGGGCCATAACAGACATCACATATTTATTATTCTTTCTCTTTTTTTTTTCTCTTTGAATTTGAGTTCAGTTGTTGCTCTTTCATATTATGGTATTTAAACTTGGATCAAGCTCAAGTTGTATTGATTGTCCTCATGTACTAAATGACTGAGTTTGCCTCTGGGCCTGACTTCAGCATAGTTAGAAAATAAACAGGGTAAGCGGGGTTAATCTCTTGTTTGAAAGGGTTCACACCTGTAAGGCAAACAAAACATAGGCAGAACAGGACAATCCAGAACCCTCTGAAGGCAGGAAGAGGAACTATAGTGAGGAAAAGCCGCAATGTTTGCCTTCTAGTAAATCACTGCTATTTTATTAATAGACCAAAACAGAAACACCAACAGCCCATTGTAGCTCCTTGACATTAATGCTCATGGAACATTTTCAACAGTCTGAATGGGCCCAGTGGTGGGATTCAAAGATTTAACCACTGATTCAGTGGGCGTGGCTTGGTGGGTGCGCTTTGCCCATGTGCAGACACTTTGCATGAGCTCACGTGCCAAATACGCACTTTGTGCAGGCACAGAGGCATTTGCACAGGCACAGAGGCGTTCCAACTCATCTCCTGCAAGCCTGCATTCTCCCTGTCGCTTCAGCAGCTGCCGTGCGACACTCTGCTATGCCGTGCAAAGCAGCTGCGCTTCAAAAGCAGGGAATAAAGGTGAATATGGGAGCCCAGGCGGGTGGACAGGCCCAACAGCAGAGCGGTGGTTCAGTCTTAACTGCTAATTGGCGCTAGCGGCTCGGCAGAACTGGGACAAACCGGTAGAATACCACCACGGGAATGGGCCTTCCACCTCAAAAGGCTGGCTGGCTCCCTTCTTACTACGGGATGCATTTCTGGATTCAGTCTGTTTTGTGGCCTATTGCTAGCACAGTAGCTCTCTGCCCAGGGATGTGATTGACCATGGGAGTGCCAAGGAATGGGGCCCAGTGGGCTACGGTGAGTGTGGAGAGCTAAAAAAAAAGATTTCTGGATTTTTGCTCTGCTCTGTTCTTCTTCCTTCTTTCTTTTCACAGTCCCTGAGCTGGCTGCTCGTGGTATCCTCCAGCAAGTCTTCCCCATCCATGAGCAACGGATTCTGAACCGGCTGATGAAATCGTGGGTACAAGCCATTTGTGAAGCCCAGCCTTTGGGTATGGCCCCTTGACTGACATAGGTCCCTGCCTAGAACATTTATTAGGATCCTACCTCCACCTATTTTTTTTTCTCCCTACATTCTACTAAAGTAGCTCACGAGATTTGTTTTGCTTTATTAGAGTTGAAAATTAATGCTCTCCCCCACCCCCATTTTAAATCATAAGCTGCCTAAGTGAGTCAGGGCTATTGCTTGCCCAGCACAAAGGCCCTGATTCTCTAACATGATCTGAACCCAACCATTTCTCTGTAAATGGGGTAAAGGAACTAAATTTATTTCATGCTGAGTCAGATCAGCATAAGCATTTTACAAAACAGACTTCACTAAGCTTGGAAAACCAGATCTGCTATAACTCAGGCAAACACAAGATGGCAATAAAGGATTGTTTTTTTTTCTGGATCTCTTTGCTGCCATCTATTGGTTATGCAGACCTTGCAATTCAAATATAGTAAGTATAGTGACAGTATCGGGACAGCTAGAAGTTGTATATTATTTTCTAAGTACGTGGAGTTGCCTTCATATTAAATATGAAAAAGATACTCAATGGAAGTGAAAGTAGCTGCATATGATGGGGGGGAGATTGGAAGTAAATTATTATTGCAAAAGATGAGGAAGAAAGATAGAGAGAGAAAAAATAGTTTAAAAAACATAGTGAAAGTATAAAAATTGGTTGAGGTCAAAATAGGTAGAGAAAATACAGAGGTTTTTTGGAAGAGAGAATGATTTGAAGTTTTACATGAATCACAGCAAACTATAGATCAATCTTGGTAAAATATTTATTTACTTTTTATGGCCACTTATCTCACAAGAAGTGCCTGGGCAGCAGCATATCATAAAGATATAAAACTAATATGTCAAAATGTAGTCATTAGTTAAAAGTTAATAGTTACTTCTATATTAAATTCATATGTTCTCCCAATATATGGAAAATGAAGACTGGATGGAGATGTTTTAAGTGAAAATGCTGGCAGAGAAGTATGTAGTCTCTTGAGAGGAATCTTTGCCTCTGGGAAAAAGTAGTCAGAAAATCTCAGCAGGTGGTAGCATCTCCCTGAACTTGGCTGACCTTGAAAAAAGCAGAGCTGGGTAGTATTTACTGTAGGTGTGGGGCACCCTATGAGGTAGATCGGGTATAAAAATATTTCAGAAGACGTTAATGGCAAATGACTTCAATATTGCATCCAAGAAAACAGCCTGGACATTGCCCTATTGTGAGAATTTAGCTTGACTCCCAGTTAAGCTATATCATTTGTCTCCTAAGGGTCTCCTTAGCATAGAAGGGCATTAGCAGCCATCACATTCGCATCAATTTAGTCCAGTATTTCTCAACCTTGGCAACTTGGCTGAAATGTTTTAGAGAGTAGAATGGCAGCAAGTGAGGCTACTGTAACGTGGGAGACACATCCTTCATATAAATGCAGATAATCCTCAACTTACAACTGTAGTTGAATCCAGAATTATGGTTGTAAGTCATTGCAATTGTTAACTGTTCCCAGACCGTATTTTGCATCATTTTTGCAGCGGTCGTTAAATGAATCCATTTTACACAATGGGAGCTTTTTGCCAGAAACCAGCAAACAACTGACAAAAAACAAAAAAAATTGTAGGCAATCAAATGATTGGACTACCTGTGATTGCAGTCAACAATATGGTTACTATATTCTGATCAGTCTTCAAGGACAGCCCCATGTAGAATACACTGCAGTAGTCCAGATGGGATATAAATAAGGCTACTTGTACTTCTGAATTTGCTTTCACATTACTTGTCCAGAAAAACGTGTTTAAGCTGAAAAGTCCCAGGGCATCAGAAATAGTTAGGAAAATGAATTGAGATAGGATTGTTGGGTTGATAACCACTGTATAGACTACCTGACAGCTGAGGGAAAAGATCATTCTTGTTCCTTGCCCCTTTGTGATATTAATGAAATGTAATTTGCTCTTTGATTGAGCAGAGAGATTTCTCTAGGAGCACAGTTTTAGGAAAGAGTAATTTTGCCTTTTCAAGTTTTGACCTTATGTTCTCCTGAAACTGTCCCTCTTCTTCCACCAGATGAAATATGTGACTATTTTGGAGTAAAGATTGCCATGTACTTCGCATGGTTGGGCTTTTACACATCAGCCATGGTATACCCTGCTGTCTTTGGCTCCCTCCTCTACACCTTCACAGAGAATGACCAGGTGAGGCGTTGAAGTGTATTGCAATGGCATGGTGGCCTGCTGGATTTGTTCTACTTCTACCTGAAGAAGTAGATTTCTGGTAGACCTACATATATACGGTATATATTCTTTCTCTTTTTTCATACTTCATTACTTTGTTCCTTCCTTCTCGACACCTCTAACAATCATAACAATTAAGCTATAGGCTATTTGGCATCTTAGACCAATATCCATTAGAAGCCTCTTAAATACCCTGTGAACCTTGAACTATAGCATTCAAAATATTAGATATTTTGAAATAGTTAAATGTTTCAAATATTGATATTTATTTGAAATAGTCAGTATTATTAGGGTACCAGCCAGTGGTGGGATTCAAGTAATTTAACAACCAATTCTCTGCCCTAATGACTGGCTGGCTGGGTGTGTCCAGGTGGTCATGTGACTGGGTGGGCGTGGCCAACTTGATGTCACTCCTCATACCTAGCCCTGCCTCCTGGCCACTCTCACTTTCCCCAGGCCATGGGCTTAAACACAACACCTCCAGAAATGAAAAAATTAACGAACCCTCAGTTTCCTGGTGCAAATGCCTCACTCCCAATGAAAGGATGGGGGAGACCAGCAAAGCATTCTTCTCCCGTCATCAAGGAAATTAAGACATTGGAGGCTGAGCTTATTAAAAAGCAATATATTGTGTCATTTTTTGCCCAAAAAACAGCCAAAAACAGCCTGAAAAACGGGTGGAGGCGGGGCCAGCCAGTGGTGAGATTAGCCAGTTCATCAAACTGGGCATAATTTTAACAACTGGTTTGCCTGAACTGACTGAATCCCATCTCTGGTATAAGCCAAATACCCTTCCGTTTGTTATTATTGATAGAGATGAAGAAGGAAGGAAAAAAGTAATATGTGGAAAAAAGAGAAAGAATGAAAATTACTACTGTGTATACACAGGCCTCCAAACAATCTGATTCTCAGATTGAGAATTCAGTGGCATCTACTTACAAGGAAGAATTTACATAGAATTATTTACATAGAAACATTTACATAGAATTATAATTATATTCTCCCCATTGATTTGCCTCAGAGTTCAGGGATCGTTTTCATGTGTGAATGAAGATGAGCAGGAGGGGACAGAAATTTAACAGAAAAGGGGGGGGGGGGCGGATCCCAAAGGTGCTTATTTCAAAAGGCAACTGGACTGTTTTTCATTAAAGACATTTAAGCTTCTCATCCAAGAAGCCTCTTCAGTTCTCAGAAGTTCTGTGAAGTTCTCAAAATTGAAGAAGCTTGGATGAGAAATGAAACATCTTCAAAGAAAAGCAAAATCCAGTTGCTTTTTGTAAAAAGCACCTTTGGGACAACCATGATCTGGATGACTGAGAATCTCCATAGACAGAAAAGGGGTGTTGGTGTTGGAAGGCTGGTTGGAAAAGGAAAAGGAAGAAGAGGTAGGATTGATTATGAGAAGAAGAGTTATAGAAGGTTTGGCATCTTGAAAGGATGTGGAAGATTATGTGGAAGAGTTTGAAAAACAAAAACCTTTTAAGAATTTAGTGGGAAAAGGGCAGAGAGAGGAAAAGCCATAGAAAATGCTGATCTGCAAGAGAGGTGAATAGCTGTGGGCCACAAGCAATCCTTAAAACTATTTTTACAGCCCCTGCTACCCTTTGAACATCCAGTTCCCCTCCCTCTTTGCTATCAATGAGATCCATGCACATGAAATTGTAAATGGTGCAGTTCAAAATGCTGGAGACAGAGAGAACGGAGAGACTCATTTTGACAGATTTGATGCTGCCTAAAATTGCCATATTCACCTGCCTATGGCAGAATCCAAATGCAGGCAGGCAGGTGGTGGGATGGGTGGAACAAGAACTCATCTCTGCGTATATATTTTATTTCTATGCCAGAGTTTCTCAACCTTGGCAACTTGGAGATGCAAGTGGTATTCCACTGATGATCACGACTGAGACTGGGATTTCTGTGGCTAAGCAAGATGGTCATTAAATGAGTCACACCCAATGTTATGATTTTGTCTTTTTGCTGTGGTCCTTAAGCAAATCATTTTGGTCATTTAAGTGAATCACACAGTCATTAATTGAATCCTGCTGTCCCCATTGCCTTTACTTGTTGGAAGCCAGCTGGGAAGGTGGCAAATGGTGATAATGTGATGTTGGATATTCTGCAACCATTATAAATACCTGCTGGTTGCCAAGTGCCCAAAATTTGGTCACATGACCACAGAGATGCTAGGACAATTCTGAGTGTGAAGACCACTCCTAAGTGTGAGGACCATATATATATATTTTAGCACCGTTGTAATTTCAAATAGTTGTTAAATAAATGGTCATAAGTCAAGATGTCCTGCAGGTGCTTTTTCAAGAGGCAATTGGACTTTCTTGTTTTTTCTTTGAAGATGTTTCACTTCTCATCCAAGAAGCACTACTCAGATGACCCTGAGGACACAGATAAACTTCCAAGTGCTTCAACGACCTTCTAAAACAGAGGTCTCCAAACTTGGCAATTTTAAGATTTGTGGACTTCAGCTCCCAGAATTCTCCAGCCAGCACAGCTAGTTGCCAAGTTTGGGGACCCCTGCTCTAAAAGGATGCAAATGACCAGCTGTCTGCAAGGAATATAAATCCTTCCATTCCCTACTATCCTATCAGAGCTGAAGAAACTTCTTGGATGAGAAGTGAAATGTCTTTAAAAGACAAAACAAGAGAGTCCGGTTGCCTCCTGAAAAAGCATCTTTGGGACAACCATGACCTGGGTGACTGAGAATCTCTATAGTAATAAGTCAAGAGCTATTTGTGTTTAGACTTCAGTCCTCAGAATTCCTCAGCCCATCATGCTGGCTAGGGAATTGTGGGAGTTGAAGTCCACACATTTTAAAGTCGCCAGGGTGAACAAACACTGTTCTATGCATATATAAGCCTACCCACCCTGCCACTTAGGTGAACTCTCTAGATTCCTACATAGGCTGCCAATTCCTATGCTAACAAAGAAGGAACCAGAACACTCACGTTCAATTTACGAGTCTTGGCCTGGAGGCTCACCTTATTTCCTGCTTCATGATCATTTAATGCTTCCATTTTGTTCTTGCCAAGAAGCCCCTAATCCTGTTAGGCAAGGAATTGCAAAGGAGAACATGGAAGAGAATGATGTGTCAGCATTTTCAGCATCATTAGCTTCTAAATACAAGGAGCCATTTTGTCCAAGGATAGCGCAGAGATAATTAGAAGTTTTCTTTTCTTCTTTCTGTGAAGGGTAATCTGATACTCCCTTTGCTGCTGAGCTATAACTGCCAACATCATCATTGGTCATATAGGTAGTCCACGGCTTATGACCACAATTGAGCCCAAAATTTCCATTGTTAAGTGAAACATTTGTTAATTGAGTTTTGCCCCATTTTATGACCTTTCTTGCCACAGTTGTTAAGTGAATCACTGCAGTTCTTAAGATAGTAACATAGTTGTTAAGTGAATCTGGCTTCTCCATTGAGGTTGCTTGTCAGAAGGTTGCAAAAGGGGATCATGTGAGCCCAGGATACTGCAACGGCCATAAATACGAGTCAATTGCAAAGTATCTGAATTTTGATCACATGACCATGGGGATGCTGCTGTGGTCATAAGTGAGAAAAATGGTCATAGGTTTTTCAGTGCCGTTGTAATTTTGAATTGTCACTAAACAAACTGTTGTAAGCTGAGGACTACTTTTACTGTTTCTTTAGAACTATTTATTGCTGTTATTCGTTCCTTTATTGACTACTTTTCAGAGTTATCTGTGCCACAGCAATTCATAATGTTATTTAAAAATCCTAATAGAACTCTGATTATTCCAGAGGTATAAAATTATAATAAATAAATAAGACACTAATGAAAACCACAAATAGAATAAAATACTCTTTTAAAATATCGCAATTAGGATAATTAAAGAAAAACTCTATGGTTGCCTTAAAAACAAGCCCGGGAATTCACACATAACTTTCCAGGAATAAATTTCTAGAAAATTAGTGGAAAAGGCCCCATTGGTGCTCACTACCTCAAGACTTTTTATTTATTGCTTTTATTTATGAAACATATATGCCTACCAACCTAGCAGTTTGAAAGCATGCAACTGCAAGTAGATTAAGGGTGTCAAACTCGCATCGTCATGTGACATATCACAACTTTTTTCCCCCTTCGCTAAACTGGGTGTGAGTGTGGCCAGCATGTGACGCATCCGGCCCATGGGCCGCGAGTTTGACATCCCTGAAGTAGATAAATAGGGAGTGCTTCGGTGGGAAAATACCAGCGATATGAAAGGAGAAATGTAATAGTAATTTATAGGCCGCCCTTCTCACTATCCAAAGGTCCTTTGGATAGGTCCTCTTGCTGAAGGGCCATAGAATTGGGCCTCAGCATAGACATTTGCTACAAATTAGAACAGCGGTGTTAAATTTGCAGCCTGCAGGCCGGATGCGTCACGCACTGGTCACACCCACCCCCGGTTTAGCAAAGGGGGAAGTCACAATACGTCATGTGACGACAACGTGACACCATGCATTTGACACCCCTGAACTAGAAGGATGCAGTGTGATGTCATGATGAATACATGGTCATATTAAAGGCTCCGGCAGACTTCTCTGGCACTATACATCAGGGAATGTATGCGTCTGTCATTCAGAGATGTTTGCATAGGCATTCCATTTATAATTGTGCAAATGTAAAATTCTGGCTTGGGGCCATTGAAACAGCAAAGCTAGAACAGAAAGTTGGATCAACCAACTGGTGTCCAGGACACGCACCCCACGCCACACGCAATTCGGTTAGAGTTAGGGTTATACTTACCCATCAAACCCTTTGCAATACAAGTTTGCAGTGGCACATACAGACAATTGTGGGCAACTCTAAATCAGCCTGTAGTTGTTGCGTGATTGCAAGTATGGAAGTCAGTGGCTTGGGCCATGATGTCACAACATACTCTGTGGCATCTCCTTTTATCCCCAAGAATGCTAATGGGCCTAAGCAACTGATGACAACATTCTGGCAGGTTGAGATGGCTGCAACTAATCCCTAGGTTGGCCCCGTCTTAACCTTATAAAGGTTAAACCCATTTTTCTTTGGCCCTGGAACTAAATAGGCTAGGAATGCAGAAGGAATGAAAAGGTGTAATATGATCAAAGCCCTGAATTTTTGTGAATCTTTTGATGTCACATTCTGCCAAATGAAAGTGGTTTTTTTTTTAAGAAAAAGATAATGATACAAGCATCTCAGTAACTGGATTACTTTCACTTTAGAATCCAATCTGGCTTTCAGCTGTTAAGGTAGAGACTTCTTTCAGTACTTAACTAGCAGCATCTCTGTGGATAGACAAGGAGGCAAATCAACCACCTGATAGCTAAGAAATGCACACATGGTACAGCTGTGACTCCTTGAGACTCTTTAAGCATACCATTATGTGGTGTGTATTACAGTAAACTCAAGACTTGTGTCACTTAAGGCAAGATCACAAGATCTTCCTTCTCCAAATGCAATCATACTTGGCAAACCACCTGAAGCTAGGCAGAAATAGAACAGGGAATGCGTGGAATCAGTTTGAGCTTACTGGACCATATCAAAGTCCCACTTTGTGCTGTTCTAACAGTGGGAAAGCTTTATTTCTCTATGAAGAAGACAATGCAGAAAAAAATAAGTGTCCTTTATGATTCCTTCCAGGATCTTGTATTCAGATTATCTGCCTGTATTCACTGAGATTCTGCTTACAATCCTGGCTAATCATTTGACATTTTCTCTATAGTTTCTCAGCGTTTAAAAATGTAACCCTAAATTCAACCTGTGGCTGCTAATACCATAGGTGAACTAGTTCTTGTATGTTCTGCTTATCCATTCCCTATGACATATGTACAAAAACCCAGTGCCTTTAAATGATGATCAGACATTAACCGAGGATGGATCTAACATCTGTTATAGTCCTCAATATGCAACCATTTGTTTAATGACCATTTGACGTTATAACAACACTGAAAAAATGACTTACAACTAGTCCTTGCTTTTATAACCGTTGCCACATCCCCACAATCACATGATCAAAATTTGAGTGCTTGGCAGCCAGCATGTATGAACGATGGTTTGCAGTGTGACCATCATGTGACAGCTTTTCGCCATCTTCCCAGTTGGCTTCTGACAAGCAAAGTCTCTAAGGGAAGCTGGATTTGTATAACAACCACATGATTCACTTAACAACTGTAGTGATTTGCTTCACAACTGTAGCAAAGAAGATCATAAAATCGGATTAACAATTGCCTTGCTTAGCAACTGGAATTCTGATCCCAATTATCATTGTAGGTTGAGGACCAATTGTTATCATAACCAATTAAGTAAATGAAAGCTATCTAAGGCTGTGACTTTCCTTCTTGTTGATGAACCTCTGGGAAACATCTGAGCATTATTAAGAATAGGATGCTGGATCAGATGGGTGATTTGATCTGTTCAAAAGGGATCTTCTCTCTTGATCAACGACTGTCGGTATCCATGGTTAACAATGCATCCTCCAGCTTCAGAGACAGTCTACCTTTACTAGGGAAAGCTCCTGTATCCTCCACAGTGCTTCTGATCACCAACTAACCCTAAGGATTTTTCCCACCAAGCCAGTCCCTATTTTCTGGCTTCAGAGATAAATATATATATAATATATGTAATGACTAGGTGTGAGTACAACTAAAAGGAATCTCTTTGTGCAAAAGAGGTCATCTTAAGATTTCAAATCCAGAGAGTGTGTGAAATGTTCCCGTTTTGAAATGTTTCAAGTACAGCATCCTGTTTTGAGTGGAATGGATTATCTGGAACATTTTGCAAAGGTTTCAGGCTCAAAAAAAAATGCTGCAAGCCTCACGCATTTACATTTGCAGCCAGAGCAGTCCTATGCTCAAAGGTGCAGAGGGAAGGGCTGTTCCCTTCCTGTCTTACCAGAGCTATCTGGCTGGCTGTTGTGGGAAGGTGAATTTTAAGTTAAACTTCAGGCCAAGATTACTGGTTGTTAATATTACCACGAGGGGTCCTTGGTGCTCTTGGAACTTGATAGCTTTCTTGCAGACGTTTCATTACCAAACTAATGTCTAACTTCATCAGTGCTAGACTAGCAACCCTGAGCTACCGATATACTTCTTTATTGGTGACATTCTCATCCCGGGAGAATTGTTGGGAGCTGATTTTTCTGATTGATAGATAGTTGGGATAGACAATCTTCTTCAGAAGCTGTTAAAACAGTGGAAATTTCAGTTCTTCTTTGCTCTTCACTAATCATCTCTTCCCTTCCTAATTAGACCAGCCGGGACATTTGCTCTGTCATATTTGCCATCTTCAATGTTATCTGGTCCACGCTGTTCCTGGAGGAGTGGAAACGCCGAGGAGCCGAGTTTGCATACAAGTGGGGAACTCTGGACACACCAGCAGAGTCCATCGAAGAGCCTCGGCCACAGTTCCGGGTCAGTGGTGTCTGATCTAGCTCAGAAAAGAAGAAAATACAAGTTTAAAAAAAAATTATAATTTGTGCTACCCATGTCCATGCATAAAATCTAGGCATGTCAATCAAGATCAAGTGAGGTACTAATACCACTCTATAAAGCCTTAGTAAGACCACACCTAGAATATTGCATCCAATTTTGGTCACCAAACTATAAAAAAGATGTTGAGACTCTAGAAAAAGTGCAGAGAAGATCAACAACGTTGATTAGGGGACCAGAGGTTAAAACCTACAATGACCGGTTATAGGAACTGGGCAGGGCTAGTCTAGTGAAGAGAAGGACCAGGGGAGACGTGATGGTGGTGTTCCAACATTTGAGGAGCAGCCACAGAGAGGAGGGGGTCAAATTATTTTCCAAGGCACCTGAAGGCCAGACAAGGAATAATGGAAACTGATCAAGGAGAGATTCAACCTGGAACAAGGAGAAATTTTCTGACAGTGAGAACAGTCAAACAGTGGAACAGCTGCCTTCATAAGTTGTGGGAGCTTCATCACTGGAGGCTTTGAAGAAGAGACTGGATGGCCACCTGTCAGAAATGGTGTAGCATCTGCTTGGGTGCGGGGTTGGACTAGATGACCTACAAGGTCCCTTCCAACTCTGTTAATCTGTATCTGTATCTCCTTTCTTTGCAGGGTGTGAAGCGCATCAGCCCAGTAACCAACACGGAAGAGTTCTACTACCCGCCTTGGAAACGGTTACTCTTCCAGTGTTTGGTGAGCGTGCCCATCTGTATCTTCTGCCTCTCCTTTGTCTTCCTTACCATGCTGGGCTGCTTCGAATTGCAGGTGAGGTGGTCCTGGAGTTGTGGGCAGATAGGGTCCACAATCCAGTCCCAGTGTCTTTTCTCATTTCTGACAGATGTCCTGGCTGTTCATCAAACAAGTCTGGCCTTATCTTGCCCCAGCCTAAGATTTAAACAGTGTCATGCTGATCCTTAATGCTCTGAAAAGAAAAGGGATACTTCAGCTATATCAGAGCCATGGCATGTAATTTTTATAATGCTTCCTGCACTTTCAGGGAAGACATATTAATTTTGCCTCTTATTTGGTTTAATTATTCAGTCATTGTTAATAATCCTGAAAAGGGTGGCATCATTATCTTATGGAGGAGGGTGAAAAATAATGCCATTGGCTGTTTATCAGCTAATCATCATCCCTAGAATATTTTCCCAGCTGCTACTATCAATGAGGATAATGCATTTTATTAGCTAACCAAGGCTCCAATATGAATTTAGATAATATATCACTATTTGGCCACAATATTATATCAGTATTGTATAGCCAGGGCTAAAATACCCCATGCAATGCAAACTGACAAACAAGAGTAGTATTTAATTTCTCTTAGCTTAACTGTGGCATTTCCCTTGTTTTCCCACTGAGGATGATGCTGGTCTGGATAGCAACCGTAGTTGGGTACTATATTACTATCCTAATAAATTGATATTTTGAGACAACAATTATCTAAAGTAATAGTCTCAACTTTGGCACCTTTAAGATATGTGGACTGCAACTCTCAGAATTTCTTCCCCAGAAGAGCTGGCTGGGGAATTCTAGGAGATGAAGTCCAAGGTGCCAAGGTTGAGAAACACTATTCCAAAGGATCCCTAAAGGAGCAATTCACACCATTCATTTGCAGTGGTTCAGGTATGGCCTGCACATCTTAGGAAAAGCAGTAAGTAGTGAGCTACATCTGGGAAGTGACAGGAGCTAAAGCTAGGAGCTGGACCCATTCTTTGGAACAGTCCCTGCTGACATTCGACTTGCCTCCATCCTGCTGTCATTTAGGAAAACATTTAAGCTAAGCAAAGTTGTGGAGCATTTCTAGATTGAGCTGATACCATCTGAATTAATTAGGTTACTACTGGTAATTGAGTGATAGGATTAATCTGGTGGATATATATTAGTAATCGATGTTATTGATTGATATTGATTAACTTATGTTATTACTTTATTGCAGATGTTATTTTTATACAGTTTACTGGCAATATTTTAAATGTGTTTTGTTCACCAGCTAGGAGTCTTGATTGAAATAGAGAAATGTAAATTGAATGGATGGATGGATGGATAGACAGACAGACAGACAGACAGACAGACAATAGAGATAATCCTTGAATTATGACCACAACCAAGACCAGATTTTCTGTTGTTAAGCAAGTCAGTTGTTAAATAAGTCTTACTCAATTTTATCACCGTTTTTGCAATGGTGGTTAAGTGAATCCCTGCAGTTGTAAAGTGAATCAGATGATCAGTTAAATGAATCCAATGGTCCCCATTGACTTTGCTTGTTTGAAGCTAGCTGAGGAGGTCATAAATAGGGATCGCATGGCCCTGGGATGTTGTAATCATGATAAATACATGCTGGTTGCCAAGCACTTGAATGTTGATCACGTGACCATGGAGTTCCTATGATGGTTGTAAGCCGAGGACTGTCTGTAGACAGCTTTGTTGATAGTCAAACTGGGTTGTTGGTTTTTTTTAGAAAATGCTTAAATTCATAGAACAGAAATAACTGAGCAATAGGAATTGGTAGAAACAAGGAACCCTCTGCTTTTATGAAAAGCCATTTGTATTGATCAGTTGTGATGTAATCCTGGTTCTCCAATCTGTTTCTTCCTCCACCTCCATCAGGAATTTGTGCTGAGCATCAAGGAGCTGCCACGCCTTGTTCGCTTCTTGCCCAAAATCATGCTGGCCGTCATCGTCACTGTCTGTGATGAAATCTACAGAAAAATTGCCTACTGGCTAAATGATATGGGTAAATATCCAGATTGTACATCTTCTGATCCAAAGAAAACTAAGCTAAGTGGAACCTTAAATGGATCCGAGAAAACTTTTTGATTGTGTCCAACTCAAGAGATGCACAGAAACTGGGAATTTCTAGAAGCAGCCCAGATCAATATTTCTTAACTTGGCAACTTTAAGATGTATGAACTTCAACTCTCAGAATGCCCCCCAGCAAGTATGCTGGTTGTGGAATTCTGCGAATTGAAGAGCACACATCTTAAAATTGCTAAGGCTGGGGAACACTGGTCTAGATGCTCTGCAACTTTCCTCCCTAAATCTGGGAAAGGCCCACAAGAGAAAGAAGAGCAGAGAAGGGAGACAATGCAGCTAGTCTCCAGCTGAATGCTGTGAACCCCTGAGCATACTAGAAGTTCTTACCCAAAATCTAATATTGGAGCGACCTCAATAAATAAAATAAAAAGTATTGCATGCTATAAAAATAAAAGTATTGCATGCTAGTTCTCTCTCTCTCTCCCTCCCTCCCTCTTTACCTTTTCCTCCCTCTCCCCCTCTCACTGCCTCTCTCTTATTTTAGATAACCCTCACCTTATGACAATTGAGCCCAAAATATATGTTGCTGTTAAGTGAGTTTGCCCCATTTTACGACCTTTGTTGTCACAGTTGTTCACTGCAGTTAAAATTAGTCAAACTGTTAAGTAAATCTGGCTTCTCCATTGACTTGGCTTGTCAGAAAAGGTGATCACATGACTTTGGGACACTGTGAATGTCACAAATAAGAGTCAGCCATCATGAAATGCCAAGTGTTAGAGAATCAGACTTTAAGATATCATTGCTTAGACAGCAGGAACTGGTCAAATTCATCAAATTCATAAGATGACTACTACTTAGAGAATATTTTCCAGGAATAGCAAGAGCAATAGCACTTATTATACTGTTTTATAGAGCTTTACAGCCCTCTCTACGTGGTTTACAGAGTCAGCCTACTGCCCCAAACAATTTGGGTCCTCATTTTACCCACCTCGGAAGGATGGAAGGCTGAGTCAACCTTGAGCCTGGTGGGATTTGAACTGCCAAATTACAGGCAGACAACAGTAAGCAGAAGTGGCCTGTAGTACAGCACTCTAACCGCTGCACTACCGAATGCCAGTAAATTGTTGACATATGGTATCCAAAGAGGTTTGTTTGTTTGCTCATCAAATTTATAGGCTGTCCGTCTTACCACAGTGAACTCTGCTTAAGTTCACTGCTGCCATTGAGAAGTCAGCTTATTCTGGTTCTAGAAAAGACCCACCAAACCGCCACGTTTTACCTTCTCACCTCCTCCTCATTCCTTTTCTTTGCAGAAAATTATCGCTTGCAGAGTGCCTACGAAAAACACCTCATCATCAAAATGGTCTTGGTAAGTTGAGCCTTTTGGCTTTTTAAAACTGTTCTGTTCCAGTTTTAAAAGTAGGACACAGTCTCAAAAATCCAGTAAGTAAGTTTCTCCAGACAGGGGCCTGTTAATTTTAATGGCTTTAGTTTTCTTTGGTGAACCTCGGAAAGAAAGTCTCTCAGTTGGCAAGATTACAGGTAGTCTTCAAACTTACAACTAGTTGCTTAGGAACCATTTGAAGTTCCAATGGACCTATTTTGAAGATACTTAAGACCCAGACTTGAAGTTCTGATGATCAGCCTCCTTTAGGGTCACATATCCAGACTTCAGGCGCTTGGCAAATGGTTACTTTAGTTTGCAGCGTATTTTACAAAAAATGACCCTGTTTTGGCAAAACTAGGCCATAGCAAACCAAGGGTTGATTTAATGACCACTGTATTTGCTTAATGACCACCTTGTTCACTTAAGGACTTCTGCCAAAAAGTTCATATCATGTGACCAACTCACTTTACAACTGTCACGTTGTAGCTCCATTACAATCATGACTCAAGGATTACCTGTAATGCTGCTATTTAATACTGCTAATTATACTTATCCACCAAAATTTGATGGTGATGGGGTGTACAAAAATGTACACTCTCTCTTCCTTTATCTGGACTGCTTAGTCTCAATGAAGTTTCATCTTGTTTTTATTTTAGCGGACTATTTTTGTTCAATAATTTAGCAACAGCCCCCTTGGTAAATTGCCCAAAGCTAGAGATAAAGAGTGAGACAGTCTTAATCCTGTCCCAAAGGTGCTTTTGCAAGAGGCAACAGGACTTTCTTGTTTTTCTTAGAAGACGTTTTGCTTCTCATCCAAGAAACTTCTTCAACTCTGAGTGGATGGTGGGGAATGGAAGGATTTATAGTCCTTGGAAACAGCTGGTCATTTGCATTCTTTTTTGACCAGCTGTCTGAAAGGAGTATAAATCCTTCCATTCCCCACCATCTGCTCAGAGCTGAAGAAGCTTCCTGGATGAGAAGCAAAACGTCTTCAAAGAAAAACCAGAAAGTCCAGTTGCCTCTTGAAAAAGCCCCTTTGGGACAACCATGAACTGGATGACAGAATCTCCATAGATATTTAGTCTTAATCTTGTTTTCATCAACTCTCTCTTCTTACGGCTTCTGTTTCTCTCTTCTCCAAACAGTTTCAATTTGTAAATTCATACCTAAGTCTTTTCTACATTGGATTCTACCTCAAAGACATGGACCGCCTCAAGGAGGTATGGCATTCGTGAATATGGGAGGCGACAGCCAAGGGAAAATGGGAAAGGGGTAAATTGTACTGGGCTCCATTACAACCAGAAACAATGTTGGTCCAGGTAAATGTGCCATTTTTATCAGGATACGTTTAGGTCCAAAAATGTCCCCTGGCTATTCAAAAAAGTTGCACCCCAAGAAAGCCAAAGACTATCAGCCACTTTTAATCCATTCTTAACATGGTTTTCTTTCTTCCTTCCTTTCTTTTACGGGTTCTTTTAATTTTTCATGGTTTTTTTCTCTCTCTCTCTCTCTGTCTCTTTGTCTTGTCCGTATTGCCCTCCACAGCTCCTGCTCATCTTTTCTCTCTTCCAAAGCCTTGTGCGTCAGCTTAAAGACGCGGTCCTTCCCTCCATCACTCTCCAACTCCACCTCTATCTCATCTCCTTTAAGGGTTTGCTGATTTTTTCCTGGCATCTGGGCATCTCCAAAGTAGGATCCTGATGATGGAAGGAGTACGGAAGGGTGGGGGGTGAGGAGGAATAAGCAGACTGCAGGACCTCAGCTTTAATCCCATTTATTTGGCCCGATGCATTTTAAGAAGATTTGCTTTCTCATGACCAAAAAAGAGGAGAAGTTTGCTCTTAGAGCTCTGACCAAGGTTTACTTAGGATTGGTCAAAAATGATGAAACAGGCAAGGGGGCTGAAAAGGCTTTCAGAATGGAAAGCAAAAAAAGGAGTTTTGAAAGGAATTGGGTGCTCACAAGACTCCTGCCTTCAATTCTGTCAAGACGTTTTGCAGCACATCTGACCAACACACAAGTAAAATAATTCTGCAGGATTCATTTACATAAGAAAACTTCTTTATATACAATACCATACAGCAGAAGTCAGCATATCAATCTAGGGACACAGAAGCAATATTCACAGAAGCAAGTCATTATAAAGTAGAGAGATACAGAGGCTTAGAGGCCTAGATTTATAGAGGCCTAGATTACAGAGGACAAACCAACTCTTACATACAATTCAGCATGTCAAAACCACACCCAGACTCCTGTTTCTTATGGCCCCATACAAAAAATACTATGTTTCTGTTTCCAAGCAGCCCCCATTGGCTGGCTTGTTGCCATGTCTAATTCAGACAGTCACCATTGGCAGACCTGTTGCCATGTGTAATCCAAACAGTCCCATTGGCTGACCTATTGCCATGTCTAATCAAACAGTCTCCAATTGGCTGATCTGTTGCCATGTCTATTCCAGTTCATGAACTGGACTGACAAACTACAGAAACTACAAAGTACACTGACAAATTCCTTCAAGAAACTGATTTTGGGTAGGATGGCATGGTTGTCCTTTGCATAGAAATAGGTTACTGGGGGGGGAATGGGTTTAGAGTAGCCTTTTGCCTTCAATCCAAAGTGCTGCTTCATCCTAAGACTTAAAACAGCCCTTAGAAGTGAAAACACATATAGCAAGCTACAGTCTTCTGATCACTTTCTGGGAGCAGAAACTTAGTTTATTTCCAAACAATCAGAATTAAGATCAAGATTATAGGTATAATAATACGTTTTGGCAAGAAAGATAGTTCCTAAATTTGCACACACCTGAATACTTACTGTTAGATTAATTTTGACTTTCTAAGGACAGGTTAGTTTCAACTAAATTTTTATTCTACAACTTAGTGCAGACTTAGGAGCTTAGCCTCAGACCATTGTATCTTTCTCATAAAATTGCTTATACTTCTTTCTTAATGATAAACTTTATAACTTTTTTTCTCGAAATGATGCCCGGTGATGATGATGATGTTGATGATAGATTTGTATCAGCAAACAACCTCAGCTAGAAAATTAGATGAAAGGAAACTAGAGAAATAACATCAGCATGTGATTTTAATCTGTTTAAATGGTTACTTTTTAAGAAGAAAGTAAAGTTAGTTTCTAAATAATTTATAAAAGTTTGCCTATTTCTCACAAAGGCATTGTTTTTACTTTTTTTTTTTTTTTGCTTTTGAAGCTTAGAATCATAGGATGGAAGGGCTGGAAGGGTCTTATGATAATTGACTCCAAAGTTTCTCGATTTTGACAACTTTAATTCCCAGAATCCCTCAGCTAACATGTCGCTAAGATTGAGAAACATGGACCTCGTCCAATCACTACATCAACCCCAAGACCATCCATCCTTGTTTGTTCCATTGTTGGCCAGTTTTTACCATTAGGAAAAAACTTGCCAATGTCCACCCAATTGTATGATCCTTTTTGTCTGGCAGTTATTAAGTGTATCCGTGGTTTTATGCGAACCCATTGTTTGCTATGGGGCATTTTTACTTAAAACTGGAAATAAACTTCAGTTTTCAGCAAAAATGTTGTAAACTTTGATCACATAACTGCAGAACATTGAAAATGGTCCTAAATATGAACTGGTGGCCAAGTGTCCAAAATACAGTCACGTGACTGTGAAAGGAGCCTGGCCATCAAAACCAGGTTGTAAGTACTTTTGGGGGGGTTGGTTGTAAGTTCAAACAGTTGCTAGCTCATAAGTCAAGGATTACCTGTAAAATGTATCTATAGAAACCCTGTTACAAAGAAAACTTTCTTACAACTGATAAGGGTGTAATATAACAAGGAGGGAGAAATTCCCAACCATGTTCCTAGACTCCACATGTTCTTCAAAGCAATTCATAAAAATTGGTAAGTTGTCACAGCTTTGTTGGATGTGAGCTCATTTAGTCAGGCAAAAGAGAAGGCGAAAGTTAAGCTAAGGTAGTAAAGAATAAATTATGTAAAGAATGAAGGGCAACCTCATTGTTTTTGTCTTCTGATACTTTATGATTCATCATGGCCATCACAACAACCATTTTGTGAGCGTATCCACAACATCCTCTCAAAATTTGAAATACATCCTCTAGAACAAAAAGTTTTGGAGGCTTTTACTCTCTACACGACACTCTTTGCCAATTTGCAATGTAGCTGAGGATTGAGGCTCCCCTTAAAATAGTATGTATAGGATAGCCGGATGTTCAACTCCAGAGTTGAGTAGCTGATTCTACTAAGGAACAACTGACTAAGAATAACAGGCAGGGAGCACTTTTTCCCACTTTATTGGCCAAAATAGATGCTTCAGTGTGTCCGGCTGATTGACCATCTCACAATTCTCCCACGATATGAGGAATAGAGGGAATAATATTGTGAGCAAAAGGAACAGCAGCTACCAAGATAAACAAAAGCTGAATCCAGGGTAAAACTGTAATCTGAAAAATCATCTCAAACAAGACCCTCCCTAGTTCTCTTGAAGATGAAGTGTTACTTCCACTTTGTAATGCCTTGGTAAGACCATTCTTGGAATACTGTGTCTAGCATTGGTTGTAACAATGTGGAAAAGATATTAAGACTCTAAAAAAGAGTGCAGAGAAGAACAACAAAGATGATTAGAGGACTGGAGGCTGAAACATAAAAAGAACAGTCGTTGAAATTGGGTAAGTCTAGTTTAATTAAAAGAAGGACTAGGGGTGACATGATAGCAACCTCCCAAAATCTAAGAGGGTGCCCCAAAGAAAAGGGGGTCAACCTATTCTCCAAAGCACCTGGGAGGCAGGACAAGAAGTAATGGACGGAAACTAATCAAAGAAACAACCAACTTAGAACTAAGCAGAAATTTCCTGACAGAACAATTAATCAGTGGCATGAATTGCCTCCAGAAGTTGTGAATGCCCCAGTACTGGAGGGTTTCAAGAAGAGATTGGACATCCATTTGTCTGAAATGATATAGGGCTTCCTGCCTGAGCAGAGGGATTGGACTAGAACAGGGGTCTCCAACCTTGGCAATTTTAAGAGCTGGCTGAGGAATTCTGGGAGTTGAAATCCACAAGTCTTAAAAATTGCCAAGGTTGGAAACCCCTGGAATAGAAGACCTCCAAGATCCCGTCCAATTCTGTTATTCTGCTATATAAAGGGAGGGAGGGAAGGAAGCGCCAAGTGCATTCAGACTTGTAAGACTCTTAATACCATAACCTGATGATAAAAGTAGCATTGATCTGCATGACTTTTTCTTCCTAGTCTTGTCTGTGCCGAAGGGCTAATACCTGGATGCTTTATTCTTCCCTCCTGCCTCTTTCAGATGCTGGCTACACTCCTCATTACCCGCCAGTTCTTGCAGAATATCAAGGAAGTCTCTCAGCCCCACTTATACAGCAAGTTCAAGCGTGGTGACTTCAGTATGCAAAACCTTCGGGAGGTGACCCACACCTTCTTCCGCCTGCTGACCCAGAAGTACACCTTCACCACTTCATGCGGCACCAACCCCCGGCATCCCAGGCACGGTGACTCGCCGGCGGGCCACAGGCCAGAGGTACATGAGGCCCCAGAGGGGGCCGCCAAGGGGGAGAAGAAATGCCTCAACGGAGGGTGCGGCGTGCCTGAAGAAGAGGACGAGGAGAAGAAAGAATCGGATTCGGAAGACGAGAGCATCATTGACTGTGGGCTGAAGCTGAAAAAAGTGAGCTTTATTGAAAAGGCCGACCGCAAGACAGGAGAGCCCAGTCTAGAGGACATGAGCTTCTTGGAAGAAGGTAGCCCCACCATGGTGGAGAAAGGGATGGACCCCTCCTCTGTCTTTGAGCTGTGCGAGGATGACGATGAGAGCGATGAAGCCTCAGAGAGCCCATTTAAGGCCGTACCGGAAGTTAAGGAGCCAGCTGTTACCATGCGGACTCGGAGGCCGCGGGTGGGCAAGAACCTCACAGAAGGCGAGGAAGAAGAAGAGGAGGAAGGTTACGAGAATCGAAGACAGGCCCGGTCCTCCTGGATCGATCCACCAGAGGAAAACTACACGACACAGCTTGCCCAAGCCGAAGTGGAGAGCTGCATGAAAAAATATGAGGTAAGCCCCAGATGTGCTGCTTCTCTGACTAGGCAAGCAGGCTATTCGTGTGATTATTGATTAATTAAGTCTGTTTAATTGATTGGCATTTCGACCTTTCTTTTAAAAAAAGCTATCCCCTGCGAAAGATGGTGATTTTTGAAAGTTAGTCGTGTTCAGAGTATTGCAGTGTAAATTCAGCACCAAAAAAGTAAACACAGATGGCTGAGGCTTCATTTAACTTATTTATAAACACAAATAAAATTTTACAATACCAGTTGTAAATTTCTTCAACATAGAAACAGAAGCAGACATGATACAAGCAACTCAATTCAGCAGACAAGCAAGCAAGTTAGTTTCTCTTTCAATAGACAGACTCAGAGTGTAACATAGCTTCGGTGCTGCAGAGCTTAATATAGAGCCACATCTAGGCTACTTCTAGTTTCAGTTTCCAAACAGTCCTCATTGGTTGACTTAGTTGCTATGCCTGTTCATTGGCTGACCTTGTTACCATGCTCTGTTCCAGTTCATGAATACAGTCTTGACAAGTGTGTTTTCTATCTTTGGAGCAAAAATTTACAAAAGAAAAAAAAATGCGGCTTCAGACACCCGGTGCTAAACTTTGAAATAAAAGAAGTTTAGAAAAGAACAAATGAAGTGCCGCATGGGTTTTACAGTTCTTTCTTGCACATGCACACACAAGACATCCCAACAGTTTGATCCTCTCCCAACCTAGGACACTTTTCAAGATTACCAGGAGATGTTCATCCAATTTGGCTACGTGGTCCTTTTCTCGTCGGCTTTTCCCTTGGCTGCAACGTGTGCCCTCATCAACAATATCATTGAAATCCGGAGCGATGCCTTCAAGTTGTGCACGGGGCTCCAACGGCCCTTCGGGCAGCGGGTGGAAAGCATTGGAGAGTGGCAGGTAAGCCTGGCTTTTCCATCTGGTTGCAATTGACCAGTGGAAGGGCTTGCCTTCGGAAGTTGGGGGGGGCTCCATCACTGGAGGCCTTTTAAGAAAAAATTGGACAGTCCTTTGTTTGCAATAGCAATAGCACTTAGACTTATATACTTTTTACATTTTCTTAATACATAGCAATGACACTTAGACTTACCTACCGCTTCACAGTGCTTTACAGCCTTCTCTAAGCAGTTTACAGAATCAGCCTATTGCCCCCCCAACAATCTGGGTCTTCATTTTACCCATCTCGGAAGGATGGAAGGCTGAGTCAACCTGGAGCCTGGTGACATTCGAACTGCTAAATTGCAGGCAGCAGAATAGCCTGCAAAATTGCACTCTAACCACTGCACTACTGTGGCTCATGGTATAAGGTTTCCTGCTTTCATTGAGGGCTGCATCAGGGTTGAGTTTGACCTTGGCAGGCTAGAGTGGGCATGGCCACACTGGGCATGGCCAGCTCGACATCACTTGTGTTGGGGGGCACCTGTGGTGACCCAGGGGTGGGATTCTACCAGTTCGCACCTATTCGCTAGAACCGGTTGTTAACATTCTAAGCAGTTTGGAGAACCAGTTGTTAGAAGAAATTACTGGCCTAATCCTGTAAGGAAGGAAGAAAGGAAACATTCTGGTGTTGCTTACAGAAACTGTCTCGCCATTAACCCTTATTACATTCTTGGCAGGACTAGACTTCCTGTCTCAGGAACTTTTCTGGAGTTTTTTTATCCTCCTTTGTTGGTACTTTGCTTGTGTGGAGTGGCCATTCAAAGTTACAATGGCACTGAAAAAAGTGACTTATGACCATTTTTCACATTTATGACTGTTGCAGCATCCCCACAGTCATGAGAGGCCAGGCGAGGAGATGCATTTCCTCAATGTGAGTGATGTTGAATTGGCCACACCCAGCCAATAATATGACCACCAAGCCATGTCCACCCAGTCACATGACCACCAAGCCATGCCCACCAACTAAGCCACGCCCACATAACCAGTTGTTAAAAAAATTGAATCCCCACTCCTGTGGTGACCCCAACACTCTGCCAGAGAAAACAGGCTCCCGAGCTCCATTTTCGGCTGCAACAGCCTCCTGCAACCTTCTGCCAGCGAAAACGGAGCTCAGGAGGGCCATGTGCAGCTCTCCCAAGTTCCCTTTTTGCTGGCAGAGGCACCGCGGGCCAGTCCTTTGCTGTTTCCAAGATGACCCCATGGGCCAGATCTAAGTACTCCCCGGGCTGGCTCTGAGCCCCGGGCTGTGAGTTTGACACCCTTGCTGTACATTATACAGTTTTTCTTTCCAAGTTGCTAAAAAAGAGAATGATTCTTCTCAAGTCAGTCCTTGAAAGTGCTTCATTTTTTTAAAAAAAAAGGCCTATTCCCTCCCCCTCTGCAGAAAGTGATGGAGGCCATGGGCGTCCTGGCCATTGTGGTGAACTGTTACCTGATTGGCCAGTGTGGGCAGCTGCAGCGTCTTTTTCCATGGCTGAGTCCTGAAGGTGCTATAATCTCTGTGGTGGTGCTAGAGGTAAGAGTATGATCAGCTTCTTCTTGTTTTCCTCTGTGAGTAATCCTTGACTTACATCCATTTGTTTAGTGACCGTTTGAAGTTACAACAGCAGCACTGAAAAAAAGTGTCTTATGACCATTTTTCACACTTACGACCATTGCATCCATTGCCACATAATCAAAATTCAGACGCTTGGCAACTGACTCATATTTATGACGGTTGCAGCGTCTCCCAGGGTCATGTGATCACTTCTTGCAACCTTCTGACAAGCAGAGTTATTTAGGAAGCTAGACTTGCTTAACAAACATAACTTAACAACTGAAGAGAGTCACTTAACTGTAGCAAATGAGGCAAAACTCACTTAACAGTTGTCTCATTTAGCAATGGAAATTTTGGGCTCAATTGTGGTTGCAAGTTGAAAACTTCCTGTATTATTTCTTTGGTGGACTTGCCAACCTCTTTTTTTCTGTATATTTCATATTTCTCCAACTACTGAGAAAGAACAGAGGACAATTAGAAAAAGTGCTGATACTTACATCGCGATTACGGTGCAGGGTTTTTGTTTCACTGTTTTTTAATTATTATTTTATTTATTGGTAGTTTATTATGGTTGTGATAAGCCGCTCAGAATTGTGTAAGATGGGCAGCCATATAACTTTTTAAAATAAATATGTTGCTGGATTAAAGCCAGGAATAACAGTTGCACTCATTTTATTCATTTTAACACTCAAGATTATACACTCCAGACTTCAATAATACATAAAACAAAAATTATTACATAAAAATGCTGGATTCAGAATTGGGAAGAACACCCAGGAAGTGCATTCTTGAGAAGTAAGAGGCAACTTACTTAATGACAAGATTGCTATTAGGCTTAAAACTGAGAATGATATGTGGCAGGCAGTTCTTCCAAGCTGAGTTCTTTATTGTTTCATACCCACAGACAAAAGAAATCTTGCCAGACTGAGGTCTCCACTATCTGCATCTACAATATACTCTGTGAACCACAGATATTCTTCAACTTATGACCACAATTGAGCCCAACATTTATGTTGCTAAATGAGACATTGGTTAAGTGAGTTTCCCCCCATTTTATGACCTTTCTTGCCACAGTTGTTAAGTGAATCACTGCAGTTGATGGGTTACGAACACGGTTGTTAAATGAATCCGGCTTTCCCATTGGCTTTGCATGTCAGAAGGTCATCATTTGATCCCGGGACATTGCAATCATTATAAATAGGAATCAGTTGCAAAGCATCTGAATTTTTATCATGTGACCATGGGGATAATTGTGAAAATGGTCTTAAGTTACTTTTTTTAATGCTGTTGTAACTTTGAAAGGTCACTAAATGAACTGTTGTAAGTTGAGAGCTGCCTGTATTAGAGAGGGGCTATCTTCATCCTATTTCTTTCACACATAATACTGCCTCTTACTCCTCTGGAATGAAACCCCCTCTCTCCTGGCGATCCACCCTTCTTGCTAGCATCCATTGCAAGAGCCCCAGAGACAATCCTGAATCCTGGCCTGGGAACTGAGCCAGGAGAAAACTTGGAAAGTGGGAGTTGAATGTACCTTTGGGAATATTTTGGTCACTTCATGCAAAGGCAAGTCATTGGCAAAGATTCTGATGTCTGGAAACATTGAAGGCAATGGAAAAAAGCCAAGAGAAGACGCAAGATTAAATACCATCATTGGTGACTCATCTCACAAGACCTCAGTCTAATGACTACTGAATAGATCTGGTGAAGTGACATCTGTTACATCATGAGGAGTTAGAAGCAACTGAACAACAATCTGTTTCCTGTCACAGATCTACACATTATGCCCAGGTCTGAGTTTAGCAGTCTCACTTCGAGTTAGTGGTATAAGGTCTCAAGTGATAACACCGAGAAGTCGAAAGATACCAGACATTAATTCAATGTCAGAGTTCTTGCAGACTTTGTAAGTTTGAGACTTTGCACAATTTCAGCCCATTTTTTAAATTACAAATATAATTTTTCATTGAAGCAATTTGGGGGGATATACTGTAGACCAGGGGTCTCCAACCTTGGCAACTTTAAGATTTGTGGACTTTTAACTCCCAGAATTCCTCAGCCAGTAAAGTTTGCCAAGGTTGGAAACCCCTGCTGTAGACACTATCTGGTTACAGGTGTAACAGAGGCCGTGGCGCCTGCAGGTAACGTCTGATGCATACCGGTAGCGGAAATTTTGACCACTTTGGAGAACCAGCAAATACCACCTCTGGCTGGCCCCGCCCACCCGCCCATCCCTGCTCTATCCCGTTCTTTATTCCATTGTTTTTTAGCTCAGCTTATTCACAGGGCAGAGCAGATTGCCATGCCTCAGCTGAGCTAAAAACCAGCAGCATGCAAATTGGAATTCCAGTGCTGTAAGGGCCGATGCATTTTTATTATTCCCTGTAGCTCATTTTGCCTATGTAAGTTTCCATAGATACAAATGAGATTAAAAGTTTTTTAAAAACCCTCTCTTATGATGGAACCCAAATGTTGATTTTAGTTAGATAGCTATCTTAAAAAAAAAAACATTTCTTCTGATAGAACCTGGCTGTTGTTGTTGGTATATTGTTGTGTGTGTGAACAGAATTTGCTTTCTGCTCCTTTCTGTTCACTCCACTATGAGACCAGGTAATCAGCTCCAGAGGAAGGCTAAAACTTTTTTGAGATTGGCTGTAATAGCAGAATTTTGCAAGTCTGATATAGGTATCATACTGTACATCTCTCCCTTTCTTATACTCCTGTGAATTAGAGAAGTGTCTGAGCCTCTTCGAAATACGATCAGTTTGTCCTGAACTTCCTATACATATTTGCGTATAAATCAACCCTCCCATTTTTAACCAAAATACTATGAAAAATATACCAAGTGTTGATAAGCCAATGATAAAAATGAAAACATACATACATTTGCTGTTTACAGCCTGACTCTCTTCTCTCCACAGCATTTTGCGCTTTTGCTCAAATATATCATCCAAGTCGTAATTCCTGATATTCCGGCCTGGGTTGCGGAAGAGATGGCCAAGCTTGAATACCAGAGGCGGGAAGCCTTTAAGGTGAGTCTCACAAGAGAGATTGCACAACGTGGAGCTCTCACTCTCTCTCTCTCTCTTTTTTTTGGGGGGGGGAATATAGGTAGTCCTCCCTAAGATGGTTTTAGTCTGGGCTGTCCATTTGGTTTATGGGTTTTTTAAAGCTGTTTTATTATGGTTTTTCAAGTGCAGGTTGTCCTCGACCTACAACCACAATTGAGTCCAACATTCCTGTTCCTAAGTGAGACAATTGTTAAGTGGCTTTTGCCCCATTTTATGACCTTTCTCGCCAGAGTTCTTACATGAATCACTGCAGTTGTTGGAGTTAGTAACACGGTTGTTCAATGAATCCGGCTTCCCCATTGACTTTGCATGGCAGTAGGTGACAAAGGTAATCTTATAAGACTCTGGGACATGGCAACCACCCTAAATATGAATCAGTTGCTAAGCGTCTTGAGTTTTGATTGTGTGCCCATGGGGATGCCACAACGGTTGTAAAATGATCATAAGTCAGTTGTAACTTCAAACGTCACTAAATGGACTGTTGTAAATCAAGGATTACCCATACACTGAATCCATTGGAGTTGGGCAGCTAATAAATTCAAAGAAATAAATAATAATAAAAAGCTAGGTTCTTGGAAAGGAATCTACATGTATTGAAAGGGGGAGAATGGAAAAAAAAATTCATGGAAACTGGAAATGTGTACTTAGGCAGTGGTGAGATTCAAATTTTTTTTACTACCGGTTCTTTGAGGGTGTCTTGGTGGGCGTGGCAGGGAAAGGATACTGTAAAATCTCCATTCCCTCCCCACTCCTGGGGAAGGATACTGTAAAATCCCTACCCACCCCATTAACCTGCTTTCCAGCTCTGTTCTCCTGTGAAGAGCAGCAAAAGAAGACCCAGCCAATCAGCTGGGACTCGGGAGGCAGAGAATAGGTGGGGGCGGGGCCAGTCAGAGGTGGTATTTGCCGGTTCCCCGAACTACTCAAAATTTCCGCTACTGGTTCCCCAGAACTGGCAGGAACCTGCTGAATACCACTTCTGTACTTAGGCCTCCATTGACCAGTGAGTAGGCTACGATCCTTTTGATCGTCTTTTAAACTGACTCGATCTAAAGGGATATTACCTCCCAGTTGTCACAAATGAAAAGAATCTCTTCCAGTCCTGTAGTATTTTGCAAGTAGCTACTCCCACTCCCCAGTAATTCCATTTACTTATTTGCAAATTACCCATGTTTACATTTGATTTAAGAATGTAACCTTTAAGGTCAATTCAAGCAGCAAATTATGGAGTATAATGGCATCTTATAGGATGATGCATGCTAATTTCAGAGCTTGTGTCCCTGACTCACCAGATCATCTTTTGGAATGATAGTTTAATGCAGGTAGTCCTTACAACTGTTCATGTAGTGACTATCTGAAGTTATAATGGCACTGAAAAAATAACTTACGACCATTTTCCCACTTAATGACTGTTTGTAGTATCCCCGTGGTCATGTGATCAAAATTCAGACGCTTGGCAACTGACTCATATTTATGACGGTTACAGTGTCTCAGGGTTATGTGATCACTTTTTGTGGCCTTCAACAAGCAAAGTCAATTGGGAGGCTAGCTTCACTTAACGACCGTGTTACTAATTTAACAAGTGCAGTGATTGCCACAACTGTGGCAAGAAAGGTCATTTACAGACTTACAGATAATCACAGTTGGAAGGGACCTTATAGGTCATCTAGTCTAACCCCCCTGCCCAAGCGGGAGACCTTACACCATTTCTGACAAATGGCAGTCCACTCTCTTCGCAAGTTTGGACTCATTTAACAACTGGCTTGCTTAGCAAACAGAAATTTTGGTCTCAATTGTGGTCATAAGTCGAAGACTACCTGTAGTGTGTGGACTTACGACCACAACTGAGCCCAAAATTTCTTGGTTAAGCATTGGTTAATTTTGCCCCATTTTACGACTTTTTTTTTGGCACAGTTGCTAAGTGAATCCCTGCTGTTGTTAAGTTAGTAACCCGGTTGTTAAGTGAATCTGGCTTCCCCATTGACTTCGCTTGTTGAAAGGTTGCCAAAGAGGAAATCACGTGACCCTGGGACACTGCAACCGTCATATATGTGAGTCGGTTGTCAAGCATCCGAATCTTGATCATGTGACCAGGGGGAATGCAGCGCTGGTTGTAAGTGCAAAAAATGGTCATAAGTCAGCCTTTTTCAGTGCCATCGTAACTTTGAACGGTCACTAAACCAACTGTTGTAAGTTGAGGATCGCCTGTATTAAAAAAAAATAAAGGGGATAATAGGAGCCCTGTGCCCCTGATTTTACCCTTTGCGTGAAAAAGGACAGAGACTCTTCCAGGGGAGAAAAGAAGGGGAAGTTGTGGGAGGCTGCAATAAGAGGATTCATTCTTGTGCCCCTATTCCTCCCCAGAAGCACGAGCGACAGGCCCAGCACCACTTCCAACAACAACAGCGTCGTAAACGGGAGGAAGAGGAGCGTCAGCGCCACGCCGAATATCATGCCCGGAAAGAACGTGAGAGCAGCCGGGAGGAAGGCAAGGCTAATAGTGGCGGGCAGGATCCTGGACACGAGAAGAGCCAGCCCAAAGGGAAGGGTTCAGGAGGGTCGAGCCACGGATCCGAGAAACCCAAACGGCCCAGCTCCCTCCTGGCCACCAATAACGTCATGAAGCTCAAGCAGATCATCCCTCTACAGGGCAAGTTTTTATCAGGGAGCACGGGGGCAGCTGGCACCGGGACGGCCCGTTCACCCCAGTCCCCCACTAGTACTGATAACAAACTACCTGGGTTCCTTAGTTTCAAGTTCCTTAAGTCCCCAGAGACAAAACGGGAAGCCAACACTGAGAAGGTGCAGTCACCCACTAAGCCTTTCAACCCCAGCAAACTGTTCAACTTCAGCAAATCCGAAGTGGGCAACGGGGCATCATCCCCGCCACGGCCCGGCCCTTCGGCAGATGCAGGCGAAAAGCCTTTGGCCAGCAGATCACATCTCAACGGGTTGGCAGATGAGGAAGTGTCTGAGGACCTGGAGATCCGAACAATGGTGGAGGAGGAAGGGCCGAGCCACAAACTCTAACCAAGATGTTAGGGCGTGAGAGCTGGGAAGAGGGATGAAGAGGAAGGCGTGGGTTGCTAGTTGGTTCCTGAAGCAGAATTGGGGCAGCCTCTGCGTTGAGTTGGGAGGAGTCTGCTTGGGTCTGTCAGCCCTTTTCCAAGCAATTTCAGGGCAACCCTTGCTGAGATTTACACTGGGGGAAAAGAAAGTTGAAGATGGTTCCAGGGAGGTTTTGATGGCTTTGACCAGGAGACTCAGTTCTGATATTGATGGTTATTGATCTAAGTCAGATTTTAAACCGAGAACTCTCAAGAATAAGGAAAGCAAAGGAGCTGCAAGTTAGAAGTGAAGGATATGAAGCAGAGGGTAGAGGGGACTTTCACTGACCTTTAACAGGTTATTTTACACATCTTTCCCCTTATTTTATCAGAGCTTGGGTTGGGAAAGCATCCTAGATTTTCTAAATTTTTAACCCACATTCAGAATTTCCAGATGTTTCTCTGTCTTTAACCCGGATAGACAAGACTGCAAAAAAGTTGGTGCAATTTTTTGTTTAAGAAGTCACAACCTTTAATCTTTAACCTTTAATGACCTTTAAGTCATTAATCTTCAAGAGCCCTTTCAGGTATTAGATAGAATTTCAGCCATAGCTAGTGTAGCCTTTCCCTGGATGTAAATATTTCGAAGAGAGACACAAATACTAGAATCTGATGGGAGGAAGCTTTGCATCACTTTCCCCTCCTTCCATTTAAATCATAGATGATCCCCATGCAGTCCCATTTCTGCTTGAAGAACAGCCTCACGTGGCAGCAAAGCACAGGATTTTGAGGAGGCTGGAAGGGGAGGGGGAAGGTTGGAACCATTGTCCATGCATGATTGACATCTCTTGCACTAAAACTGAAAAACAAAAAAAAACCACAGTGACTTTCATGTTTCCGAGACAAAAGCTACAGCAGTCGATCCAAAAGAAAGAAAGAATGAAAGGAAAAGAATTGGGGCAAGTAGCATTAAGCGTTCTCGGAACAAAAATCTACCACCTATTTTCTTTCTACAGACTTAGTAATAAAGAAAACAAGAAATAAAGGGATGGGGGGATAAAAATCTAACTTGGAAGGCACTATTATTAATGATCATTAACTTTTTTGCAATAAGGACTTTGACCTGTGATAGGCTGCACCAAGGAAATTTTTCTCAATTTGCCACTTAATTGGGAAAGCAGATATAGGTAGCCCTCAACTTACAATCACAATTGGGATCAGAGGTTCCATCACTAAGTGATATGGTCATAAAGTGAGTGGCGCCCTATTTTTATCACCTTTTGCCATGGTCATCAAGGAAATCGCACAACTGCTAAACTAATCTGGCGTGTTCTCCCCCCAATTAACTTTGTTTGTTGGTAATCCTCTGGGAAGATCACTAGTGGTGATCCCATAAATCTTGTGGGACATAGCAACTGTCAAATACATGCTCCTTGCCAAACGCCCAAATGACTGCGAGGCTGCCACAACAGCCCTAAGTGCAATGGCTGGTCACAAGTCATTTTTTTTTCAGTGCCATCATAATTTTGAACAGTTGTTAAATGAATGGTTGTAAGTCAAGGATTACCTGTAAATTGAGCTAATAGTTTAATGACTTCCTTGAGAAATCCATGCAGTTGGCCTTGCCAGAATATGGAAGAGTTCTCTGCTGCCGCTCTTGCTGCCTTCTGACATACTTCTTTCAGATTCCGCGTCCAACCTGCATACTGGGGATTTCCTGTCATTTCTTTACCAGTATTAACCATATTAACCAGTTTAGCCCTGCTTGGCTTTTTAAATATGTAGGTGCACTCACTTGTTGAGTTGAAAGGGAAGCGTTTGAGCTAAAAGATAGAAAATCCAGAACGAACATTGAAATAAATAGGAGAGGGAGAAGGGAATTTTCTCATTAATCTGTCCCAAGTAGATAATAGCTATAGTCATCATCTTCAGAAACTGTTCTAACACTTTTGGAAATGGGTTTTTTTTTTTTTTTAATTAGGCAGTGTCTAGTTGTACTTTTGCCCTGGGGCCTAAATTTCTCACAACTGGTCTGGATAGGAAGGGTGAGGGGAAACCCTCCTTTAATCTGGCAGCTGCTTTTAAGATGCAAATCACTATCAAAAAACTTGTGTCTTTTTTGTTGTTGTTGTTGTTCCTTTAAAAAAAAAAAGGCAATTGAACCCCCAGCCAAAAAAATAGCAGCATCCCTTGATTTCCAGCTTTGGTAAGAATCTCTGAATGTAGTTTCGTTAAGCGGGAGGGCTGTTGCCTCTGCCCCTCATCTCACCCCACTTAAGTGATCTGGAAGCGGCCAGCTTAGCACCACAGATCTACGGCAGCAGCCTCTCAAGCTTTTGTCGGCTTCCCCAAATTAAAGGAAAACTGCTTTGTCTTTTCTTTACTAGTCCAAAGGAGTCGGTCGCTTTGCAGGACGGAAAAGAAGTGACTCTAAAAGAAGGGATTTCTCTTGTCTTCTATCTATACACAACCCCGTCCTTCTCCGGAGCAATTTGCCATCGCCGCAATACATAACTGACTGCTAATACATTTGCTCCTCATAAGCCATTGCAGTGATAAGGTTGGAGAGGGATTTCCAACAGGTGCTGGCCACCTTTCTGGCCTGCTCCCCCAAAAAAAGCCCTCAAGAGGATTTTCGACTACTAAATCCTCCAAGGGAAAAAAAAAATAAAAAAAACCCCCAATAAGCGAGCTCCGATGTCTTTTCTCCAAATGACTCCTTTGCCTGATGGTGAAGCCAAGTGCTGGCCCAGCTGTATTTTCACCCATGCCAGAATGCCAAAAAAGGGGGACTGACCTGCATGGCTTTGATGCTCAAAGCTTTCTCTCTCTCTCTCTCTCTCTTTTTGCGGTGGCATCACTTTCAAGCTGTTTCGCAAGAGCAATAACACAACGCTAGCAGCTACCAAGTCCATTGCTGGATGCCAGCTCCATTCGATGGGTGCCAAGGAAATAACCGGGAGAGAAAGACTGGTATGCTGGCTTGGACTCATCCGGGACACGTGTGGGTTTTTCACCATGGCTTTTCTGTCTTCTATCAAGTTGGCAGAAGAGAACCCCACTCGCAGCTCTTAGCTGTGACACCAAGGATTATTCTCTTCTCTTGGTGGACTTAACCTGCCTGCCTTTCATTCCCTAGCTAAAATGGGCCACTTTCATTCTGCTGAATGGTTGGAGTACTAGATGTCACCCGAATAATCAATCCATTCCTCTTCTGCTTCTTCATTGCCTCAGCATGGAATGCGTTTTCCCAATGACCCAGCCAGCATTCATTCCTATTTGCCATGTCCAGCCAACCAAAGCTTAGCAAAATGGGGGCAGCTCACAGAAAGGCAAGATTTGAACGCACCATGAACCCTCCCAAGCCAGGTGGGATTTGAGGTGGGCAGGAAGGCTCCCTTCTCCTCCTCTCGTGCCCTTAACAATTCTGCAGCACCCCAGGCCCAACTCAGATATTGATCTCAGAGTAGCTACAAAAGCACTGGTCTCTTTAATGTCTTACTCTTCTTGAGCAATTCACTGTACCAGAGGGGATTTTTTTATAAAAAAAAGGGAGGAAAGCAAAGGTGACTATTTTTTTTTTAATTTATTGATTTGCTGCATTCTAATTTATTTCTGTGACTTGAGCAAGGAGACAAGAAAGGTGGGAGAATCTCAATTTCTTTTTAAGTTTATTTTTGTCATATTTTTGTAAATTTGGCAGAAATGCAATAAAATTATATTTCAACAAAAGGAATAAAATTCGGGTGGGGCGGGGCAGACATCAGCAGCTTCTTCAGCATTTATTTATACAAGGCCCTCACCAATAACTTTTTGCTACGCTCACAGGATACATTACAAGGAGATTTAATTTATATGTCACCCATCTCATCACCCAAGCGACTCTGGGCAGTTAATCTGAAACCTATTGAATTTAATTTAGTCAGCCTATCCCTATATATTATTATATAAATTGTAACTTTGCAAGGGCCACTCACTTGGCTGGTCCACAGAAAAGACTGTGCCAAACTCAAGCCATGTTACCGCCTGCTACAGTGTATAAAAGCAGCCACTGCCTTAAAATTCTACTTTTTAAGACACTAGTGAGGCTTCAAGATGACTTTAAACATGTTTCCTGAAGTTTAATTTGATTATGTGCGTGCAGCAAGTATGAGAATGTGTATACATGTGAATCAAAGGTGTATGCATGTGCTTTTGAGTCTTGACTCTTAGTGATTGCTTGGAGCAGTCTTGTCAAGGTTTTTCAGAAGTGGTTTGCCATTGCCTCCTTTTTAAGACTGCAAGAGTGATGGGCCCAAGATCTCCCAGTTCGCTTTGTGCCTAAGGTGGCACAACACAAGATTCTCCCGTTTTTTAGCCACTGCACCAAACTGGCTCTTTTAAAAATGTGTTAATTGTATTGCTGGAGTTATACTTTGCAACTGCTTAAAATAGCCTTTGGTGACCCTGATCCAGCTAAAAGCAATCTGGCTTAGTCTCTTGGGCTAAGCAAGGGATCTTTTTTGGGCACATTTTGAACTTTCAGAATATGCCACATGTTCTTAGAAAATCTCTTTGGGGGAAGAGGCTGCCCGCTCACAGAATGGTTGGCAGGAGGGATGTGAGTCCTTCAATGCAAATGCAGTTTGCTACCTTTTCTGCTGGAGCTGGTGCTCTGCTAGGCAACAAGCCTATTGCTCACTTCCTTAACTAAAGGGTTTCCTTAAAAATCGTCCAATGACCCATGGAATTTTATAAGTTTTATGAAAGGCGTTGAGGTGAACACGGACAAACCTAGAGTTAACACCATGGATCATTTATGTTAAAATACAGCCAGATTCCAGGTCTCAACTGCAACGATTCTTGGCAGCCACTAATTTTTGCTATAGTCTACTGATTATCTGTGTTTGCAGCCCTAATTCAGCTGTCCTATCTTAGTTATCAGAGATTTGTCAGATCTTGGGAACTACACAGAAATCTACTCACTGTTTTGATTATATTCTATCAAATTCAGCGTTGACTTTTAGCAACCACAGACAAATCTTCCAGAATGATTTGCTCTAAAACTGACTCTTTGTGTCTTTATTCATTCATTTGGGTTCACTTTATGCAAAAAAAAACCCTCATTCATATTTAACAGACACTGGGTTTAGCTGGCCCTTCTTTCCTTCTATTAATCGACACAGCTATAGCAACCAGGGTTCGTGCATTTTGTTCAGCCAAAACCAAACCACTCGTATTATGGTTTATAGATTGGAAGTTAAAAGAATTTCACAAGGTGAAATTAATGCACAACCAAACAAGAAAACAAAGTCATGAGGTGCCTGCCACCCCAAATCTGATGTTCTCGCTCTGTAATTTGAAACTAGGATCCTGTTGGCTTTGCATTATGTAATCTTACAGCTATGAATTGGGCAGGCCATGGTTCCAGTTCCAGTCACATATTGCCGTTGCTGACAAACGAAGTTGAGTGTGTTGATGATATACTATAAAGGCACCATTTTTCAAGCCACATAAAGTCCTTATGTATAAAAAATTCCAATCAAATTAAGTAAAAAGATTAGTTTTACTTCTACATTTAGAATTTAGAAATCAACAGTACATTCTTCAAGTGGGGCAGAATCCACTAAAACCAAATTATGTTTCCTAAATTACAAAGTATTGCACATGCATAATTTGAAATGCATCAGTACAGCTTGCAGAATTCATCAAAACACACCATCATCTGACTTGGTGCACAGTGTGAACTAGGCCCATTGGGGATTCCCCCACTCCATCTGTATTAAAGATGATGCTAGTTTATTACTTGGCAATGAAAACAATTGGATACTGCTTTTCACTGTAAAAACCTAGCAGCAATTACAACTATCACAGAAAAAAAGATAAAAAACATCCATTAAAAGAATTAGGGAGTTTTAGCTATTGAGAAAGGGTAACATAAAAAGGATGCACTTTTAAATCAAGATAAAATATATAGAGTTGGAGTCTTGAGTGCAATTTGATTTTTTTATCCCACCTTTATTTTATAAAGTGGTTAACATGCATAATGGCCTGCCTTCTATTTTCCCACAACAACCCTGTGAGGTGAGTTGATCTGAGAGTGAGTGACAGGCCCAAAGCCACTCAGCTCCATGACTAAGGTGGGACTAGAACTCACAGCTTCCCAACACTTTAACCTCTACAGGAAGCTGCATCAATAAAAGATATCCCACAGGACTCACGCTAACTCAGAGACCAACCAAATCCATACCATCCTGTGACAGCTTGTGTTGGGTGGGGAGCTATGGCCCTTTTATGACTTGTGGACTTCAATTCCCAGAATTCCTGAGCCAGGGCTGGCTTAGGAATTCTGGGAGTTGAAGTCCACAATCATAAAAGGGCCATAGCTCCCCACCTCTGGCTTATGTGAATAAACCGTTATATCTAATTCACCTAATCCACACATCCTTCATACATACATTCTTCACTCCTTTTTTTTACAACTATCCCTAAACTAAGTCAATCTGCTTTGATGCCCAGGCATGACATTGATGCAAAAAGACCGAGGATGAGGTCACACAGCTTGCTTACTGAAACAGCCAAAGGATATTGGCCGAATATCACTTCTGTAACCAGCATACCAGTTACTAAAACAGCCAGTCCACTATTTTATTTGCCTGAGAAATCAGAAATAGTTTTCTTCACTTGTTAGTTAGGTTCTTAACTGACTTAAGGACAGGCGACCATAGTGAGAGGTTGCCAATCAGAAGAGGTGACTGCAGCCCAACAGACAAATTACTTAGAAATAAGGCAGCTCATGTCACCTTGGCTTAAAATGTTAAAACATCTCAAAATTAAGCACTTCACTGCACAAAAGTGGGGTAGGCAATCTTTCTGCTTTCAAATCTGTGTTCCTTCTGGATAAGCTGTTGTGGGCATGTAACAGGATGAATGGTTGGGTCCAGGGCTGCTTTTTTTTTTAAAAAAAAGGGTGGGGACTAGAAGTGTGCAGAATTATTTATAAGGTTAAAATGTTTTGATTGTAAAGATATTCCAAGTATTCTGCCTTGTACCTATCCTACCAAGAGCATTCCAACTTCAAATCAGATTTAGGATCAATTTCAAAAATCAAGGCAGTGACCTTGACAACATTTTGCAAACATCTGACAGACACACGTTCTCTGACACCCACACCTCTTTAAGCAGCAGGCTGCAAGAAAGGACGCTGACCCCTTACCGAGGATCCGATTTCTTGCACGAGGGGTTTGCAACTAATCTCAGAACTGCAGGCAGATCTAGAGAGCCATGTTGCTGGCCCTTGGCCTAGTTTCCAACAAGAGGTTTTTTTTTTTTTTTAAACAAGAACTCGTCGAAAGTGATGAGAAATATCCCGCTTTATTCTACTTGAAAAGTTGCACAGAACTGGTCCGTCCAAAGAGTGGTGCCAAAGAAATGCTGGGAAGCCCGAGTGGGTTTTTGTTTGCTATCTACGACCGATGTGCTAATGAGTTTTCCAGGGTGAGGGGGAGCCAGAGGGTGGAGAGGAGGAGACAGGCCAAAGAAGGTAACATGATAACACAACATTTGCCAGCAAAATGGGTACAATCTCCACTAGAGATCATCAGCTGAAGAGAGACCACTGCAAACAACCTGATCCCACCTCCCACTGTTGCTGGAAAATAGAAAATGGTATGCACGTAGGAACACGCCTGGAGAAGGATGGGGAAGAAATAAGCATTCCGACCCCCCCCCCACCTTACGAGTTCCTCCTGTTATCGAAAGAATGGTAAGTCATGACACACCAGTAGTTGTACAGTAATCGTGAGATGGAAATTCTTGATAATATGAACAGAGGAGACAACGCGGAGGGGATGCCATCAGCATGAACTGAGCTTTCTCTTCTAGCTCGTTTCTCAAAAAAAAAAAAAGGGGGTAGCAACAAAAGTAGAATTTTTTTTAAAAAAAGCACTGATCACAGATTAAACATCATTACTTTCTGATTTGCTCTGAACTTGAGAGAGAGAGAGAGCGTGCGAGAGCGTGCACGCATAAATAATAAAAAAAAAAGGGAAAAAGAAAGCGCCCTCCTCGACCCCCAAAATAAATACATTGGCTTCTACTAAGTCAGAAGTGGTATAGGCTGCACGATGGAGGGCAGGAGGAAGAGACGGGGAAGGCAGAGGGCTGACGGAAGTGTGCGTGAGTGTGTATGTACATGTGCGTGCCTGTGTACACACTGAAAGACACACAGAAAAAAAAAATAAAAAAATAAAACCCACACAGGAAGCGCCTGTAAATTTTAACACAGAAGACTGGAGAGAATTTTAAGTGTCCTCATTCATATCTTGGCTGTCTGTCCGGGCAATTTTGCGAGGTGGAGCAGAGTTTTCACCTTCTATTTCCACTTGCTCAGGATCTCTTTTCTTTGCTGCATTCTAACAGGAGGGAGGGGGGGGGGTGGAAAAGACAAGAAAAATTAGATTGGCTTGACTCCCTTTCACTTCAAGCCTCCCAAACTTTTCTCAGAGTTTTTGAAATTGGATTCTCTCCCAAAACAAACATCAGACATCAATTTTGCTTCCAGTAGACTTCTGATAGTGCAAGCAAGCAAGCAAAAAATGGTACGCTAGAAGTTGCTTATTACCTATCCCAAATGAGATTTCACTAGAGATATGGATCTATAAGTCGCTTTTAATCCGCTATCCTCCCTGTACAGTTTCTAACATGCGCACACACTAAGAATGGTACTTGACAACAATTTTCACAAAAACCCCTACCTTTTTGTCCCACTGCTGATGTAGGTAACGCAAGAGTATATTTGTCTTTTCTGTGACAATTACTGTTGAAGAAAGACAAGAAAAAAAATGATCAGTACAGAATGAAACAAATCCATAAGAAAGCATTGCAGGGTTCTGGACTTCACTGAATGTAGTATTATGGGGGACAGAGGTTGCTTGCTTGGAGATTAAACCAAGCACAGAGAAGGGCTGTCAGTCAGCAAGGGAGCTCCACATCTCACGTGCAGAAAGTCACAGGTTCGATCCCTGGAGATCATCTCTCCAGCCCCAAAAAAGCAAGAAAATTATTTCCACAGGATCTTATGGAGCTTGTATCAATCAGGGAAGGTGCAATTCTGGCTACAGAACAACCGATTCCATCAGAAGTAGGTGGCACCATTAGTCTTATTCACGACCAAATAACGAAAATACAGGTAATCCTCAATTTACAACCATTTGTTTAGTGACCAATATCACAATGGCACTGAAAAAAGTGATTTAATGAAAAAAGTGATTAATGATCAGTCCTTGCACCTAACAATCATTGCGGCATCCCCAGTCTCGTGATCAGAATTCAAGCACCTAACAACTGACAATACAGTTAGGATGGTTGCAGTGTCCTGTGGTCACATGATCAGCATTTATAATCTTCCCAGCTGGCTTTGGACTACCTGTAATAAAACCACTTTTCTATCAGGAAGAGTAGCCCCCTCCACTAGACACTCTTAGGATAAGGCATGGAAATTTTAATATTTGGGTTTTAATTAATTTATGGGGGAAGGGCATAATTTTTAGACAGCCTAAATTATTTAATTTGTTTTTAACTTTTGTATAGTGTACTGGGGTTTGTGATTGGCTGTGCACCGCCCTGAGTCCTTCGGGAGAAGGATGGTATATAAATATTACAAATAAATAAATAAATAAATTCTACTCCTCATATTTTTCTTCCTGCTCTTCTCCTCTTTTGTATTAGGTCTATTGAATATTGCAAACTCTTGTCTTTTCATAGCTTTACGGCATGTAAAAAGTCAGCATTTTTCTGCCCACATAAATCAGCAGCAGCATATAATCCTTGTTACAGTGGTTAAGGGTTTGGCCTAGAAATCAAGAGTTTGGTCCTCTCCTAAGCATGGGCGATTTGGGCCAGTCATTCTTTCAGCATAATCCACCTTGTAGGGTGGTTTTTGTGTGGAAAGGAGAAAGAAAAAGAAAGAGAGAGAGAGAGAGAAAGAGAAAGAGGGAAGGAGGGAGAGAGAAGGAGGCAGGGAGGAAAGGAAAGGAGCAGCATTTCATACATTCCCTTGAGTTTTACAAAAAAAATAGCAATAGCCCTTAAACTTATATACTACTTAGCGGTTCACAGCGTCAGCCTATTGCCCCCCAAAATCTGGGTCCTCATTCTACCGACCTTCGAAGGATGGATGGCTGAGTCAACCTTGAGCCCAGTAAGAATCGAACTGCTGGTAGCCGGCAGTCAGCAGAAGTAGTCTGCAGTACTGCTCTCTAACCACTGTGCCACCATGGCTCTTAGGCAAAATACAAATTTCTGAATTTAAATCAAAGCTCCTTCTCTCTAGTCCCACTGGTTATTTATCAACCAGATAAAATCCATAGACAAAGGCACACAATAAAATACCTTGCCTATTGTTTGTCCCCAACACCTGGCCTATCATAATCCTGTGCATTTGCACTACACGTATGGGGAGGAGGGGAAGCTTCAAAACAATTCAAGCAAGGATGTTGACACTACCACTCGATATTCAAGGCAGCTGAGAATCAAATGACCAACAATCCCGACTTCCTGCCTGCCACATTCTCCCATGGACCACAGCTGTCTTCTCTCACTTGTAGCTCTCTTTGTTGCTGATATATATATATATAAAAAAACTGACCAATCCAAGCTAATTCTGAGATTGAATCCCATATATTTGAAACAACTTCAAGACTGAAATGCTCTGATTATATAGGACTTACAACCGTTCATTTAGTGACCATCCAAAATTACAATGGCACTGAAAAAAGTGTCTTATGACCATCGCAGCATACCCATGGTCACATGATCAAAATTTGGGCAGTGGGCAACGGACATGCATTTACCACAGTTTGCAGTGTGACAGGATCATGCAATTACCACCTGCGGCCTTTCCGGCAGGCTTCTGACAAGCAAAGTCAGTGGGAAGAAGCTGGATTCACCTAATGACCAAGTGATTCACGTAACAAGTGTGGCAAAGCAGATCCTAAAATCCAGCGCGACTCACTTAACAACCGCCCTGCATAGCAATAGAAATTCTTGTTCCAATTGAGGTCATTAAGTTGCGGACTCCCTGTGAAGTATTTTGCCTATCTCTTGTCATTCCCCTTGTACAGACAGTCCTCAACTTATGACCACAACAGAGTCCAAAAGTTCTGTTGCTAAGTGTAACATTTGTTAAATGAGTTTTCTTGCCACGGTTAAGTGGAACACTGCAGTTGGTAAATTAGTAACACGGTGGTTAAATGAAAACTGGTTTCCCCGTTGACTTTGCTTCTCAGAAAGTTGAAAAAGGGAATCACTTGATCCCTGAACATTGCAACCGTCATAAAATACCTCAGTTGCCAAGCATCTGAATTTCGATCATGTGACCATGAGGATGCTGCAATGGTTGTGGGGAAAACGGTCATAAGTCACTTTTTTTCAGGGATGTCGTCGAGGACTACCTCAGTGGTGGCTAACCTTTTTTGGCTTCCCTGCTGATAATTGCGCGCGCTCTCTCATGCCAGCACCCAGAAGACAATGCATGCTGGCCCCCCCACGCTCCCTGCGCATGCCTGTGTGACCCCCCGTACGATGCACATCTCTGCACATGCGCAGGTCTCCCGCGCACCACTGCCCCAACGCATCCTCACCAGATATCCGACAATCAGCTGTTGGGCGGCGGCAGCGCGCACGCAGGCACAGTGGGGCTCTTCTGGGCAAGTTCTTGTGTGCCGGCAGAAGTGGTTCCGTGTGCTGCTTCCGGCACGCGTGCCATAGGTTCGCCAACATGGGACTACCTGTATTCCCCCTCAGAGTCCAGCTATTAGGATGATTGGATGGGAATGCTATTGTCAACAGCCCCCTTCTGTGTTGTAGATGCAGCCTGTTCCCTGGTTTACCCGAGAATAAGTTTCAAAACAGGGCAGGAGAAGAGTTAAGGGTAGAGAGAGACGGCGTAATGCTCCGTCCAAATACAACCCAAGATGTGCAATGGCACATTTACGATTATGGCTTCAAAACAGTTCTTCCTGCCTCCACTGCGTAAAGCAATTGCCTGGTAGAAATTGAAAAATAGGCCTTCACGGTCAAATTGGAACTGGAAGCTGGCCAAGGCTTCTAAGGCACTTTGAGGATAAAAAAGTACCACGATCCTCATATTGTATTTGCTGCATGGCTTGTGGAAATGCCCAGATCGTTCTCTTATCCAAATAAGGCCTTTGTGGAGTCATACAGAGATAGCCTTGAAGAAAGGACATGGCAGCTATTAGAAAAATATAAGCTTACTCGAAAAGACGAGAGGTGAGAAAGAAATTCAAGTTTGGCTCACTCTCTCTCTTGGGCATAAGAGGGGAGGAAGGAGAAACACCGGAAAGCTTTGGTGTCTTTATGTACAAATCGGTCTTGACTCCTGGTGACCACCTAGATAAGGCCCTTGAGTTTTCTTGGCAAGATTTCAGAAGAGGTTTGCCATTGTCTGCTTCTTTGGGCTAAGAGAGATGACTGGGCCAAAGTCACCCAGCTGGTTCGTGCCTAAGGTGAGACTAGAACTCATAATCTATCAGTTTCTAGCTTGGTGTACTAACCACTAGACCAGGGGTCTTCAAACTTGACAGCGTTAAGACGTGTGGATTTCAACTCCCAGAATTCCTCCTCCAGTCATGTTAGCTCAGGAATTCTGGGAGTTGAAGTCCACATGTCTTAAAGTTGCCAAGGTTCGAGAGCCCTGCACTAGACCAACCTAGCTCTTCTGTTGTTCAATCTGTAGCTGACAAAGAACAATCAACTGAAATCTAAATTATCCACTACTCTTGGTTCACCCTCTTTTCTATTATTGTAGCCTATATATCAACGCAGTTGAGACATACATACATACAAACCAGTATTTCTCGTGGTGTCTATTTTCTTCAAAGTCTACTTTGAAGGGCTGACAGATGTTTTCAGATGTCTCACCCTATAGACAAAAGCCTCAAAAAATATAATCTGTGCCTGAGTTTCAAGATGCAGGAGGTACCTTTCGCAATAGAGCAACAAGTGTGGCAAAGAGTCATAACCAAACCCCCGGTCCATGGACCAGCACTGGGCTGCGGCATGCCAGAAACCAGGCAGCGGAAACAAGCCAAGCCCTATCCACAGGATGCAGGGAGCAGCTAGTTATGGGTGGCCCATGCCTGAACCAAATCACAAAAGGGTTTTAGATACCTCAATCTTTGTATCTTGCAAATGCAGACTAAAAATGTCTGGGCAGAATTGCTGCAGAAGAGTGGGGGAGTAAGAGCAAGAGGTATGCAGCAGGTCCCATATTTTAAGTATTTTAACTTATTGCAACCCGCTGCAAAATCTTTTCAGTTGGGCAAGCTGTAAAAACTGGGCTATAATTATGTATCAAATCAGGGATGGCACTTGAGATACAATTGGGGAAGGGGGTGGCAGGTGGACCACACATGGAAAACCAATGGGGCCCCCCAACCCAGCTGTGCTCATCCTGTAAAACCACTCCAAAAGGTTTTATTTTGGATAACTGAAGTTGATCCTAAATGTTTCGGCAGAACTTTGAGTCATAGTGGGATAAAACGTGCAGATTTGAAGCAAAAGATTTTTTTTTTCCATTTCATTTCCTGCACATCCCTAAGCCAGACGGACTGGATCAAAAAAGGGTTACAAGGATGATCAGAGGATTGGAAATTAAGTTTCATGAAAGGCGATTGAAGGAAATGGTTATGTTTCACCTTCGGAAAGAAATGGAAAAGGTAAATGAGAAGGTGTTACAACGCAGAACGGATCTGTTTTTTATCATCCCAAAGGGGAAGGCAAGGAAGTCAAGGAATTGTGGGTGTAAATCACTGAAACATTTTTTTAGGAAATACAAATAAGAGTTTACCAACTAAACCAATTATTATCAGAACTGCTGAGGGTTTCTTAGGCTCAGCAGCCATTTGTTTTGCTTTAATTTGAATGACAGTACTGGACTTGATGAGGATGGCTAATATGCCCCCCCCCCCCAAAATTGGTGAATTTTTTTTTTTTTTTTGCTGTGAGAAAGTTAGCCCTGCTGGACATCCATCTTGATATTTTGGCAGCTTTCAATACCATCAATGAAAGAATATTTTGCTGGAGCAGTTCTAGGGGGTTAGGATTAGAAAACTGAGTAAGAGGATGTTGGTGTTTTAAAAAACAAGTCACGAAGATCAATAAAACAAGGCTTAATTTCATGAAAAATGGGCTGCAGGACCCCTAGGGTCCATCTTACTCATCATGTTATTAAACATCTATACTAGCCCAAGAGCTGCATCCCCCACGTTGAGTCACACTGTTAAATAAAAATCAACTGGTCTCTGCATTCTAAAATACAATGTAGTATTTTAAAACGGACAGTGCACCCATTTATTTTTTGATAGGGTCCTCTTGCTGCAGTCCTTTGACAATATCCCAGCCTAAGTGACGTAGCTTGAAAACTCTGGATTAATTTATATGAAGACTAGATAACCCATGACCAGTTGGATCATCCTTTCAGAGATATTTCTTTACTTAAATCAGAAAAACAGAATGGTCAAGGACAAAAAAAGCAGCAGGAGCAGGAATGATTAACATCCAGGAGGCTTAATGGAGCTGACCAACTTCAATGGGCAATCAATGGTGGACTGATCTACCCAGCCTCCAGAAGGCCTGGGTGGAGCTGCACCATGGTGATATTTTATGCATTTTCGGTCTTTTACAGCTACGATTGAAAGTTTTTCCACTGCGCATATTTAGCTTATGATATCCAAATTCATAAAAAATCATAATAGTTTTTTCTAGCAAAGAAATAGTAAAATAAAGCTTCCATATGCAATCTAAATCTAACTCACAGTGCTAAATAATAGACTAATTAAATAAATTAAATTAAATTAAAAAAAAGCTAATGAACTATCCCTGTTTTACCTTAATTATGAGCTTGAAGGAAGAATCTACTCTTTCAGTAAAGTTCTACATTAAAAACTGAAGTTTTGATCTGAATCCATATAAAAAGGTACACCAAAAGTCACTTACATTTTTAACTGCTGACAAATATAAAATACACGCATTTCCTTTATATGTATACAGCAACTATTTTCCATGGACGGTGGGCAGGAATAACAAAAGCAGGACGGGACTTACTCTGTTCTGATGGATATTCCCGTGTCGGAAGGTAAACTGAAGGTCTTCTGTTCTGTAAATAATTTTTTTTCAAAAATAAAAGAGTTATGCTGTGTGTAAGAGGCAGTTCAGTCCCCATATTGTTAAGCATTCAAACTGAAATTGTAATTGAATATTTATTTCTTACAAAATAAGAAAAAGATAACTTTTCAAACAGATCATTAGACATCATGTCCTAATGGAAGTTGACTTAATGCTTATTATTTGCTGGAATTCTTCAAAGGATGCAGAATCTGTCAGGTCCCCGTTAGATTCAGAAAGGTATTCCTTCACGCCCAAATAAGTACATGCATTTAATGCATTTGTAAGGTATATATCCCACTTCTCATACAAGCGAGCAAAGACAAAATATATACCACTCTTCTCCCCATCCCTACAATAACTCTGTACAGCAGACTAGGTTAAGAAAATTATTGGCTCAGTTACTTAGTAAGCTTTCATTACTAAGAATGAATAAAAATCTGGGTTCTCTCTGTTTCTAATCCAATATCTTAATCACCACCACAGTCTCAGAACAGCATTGGACAACCATGGAAGTTAAACAGACTCTGTTTCTAGATCACTGATGGCAAACCTATGACTTATGTATCAAAGGTGACACTGTTTTGGATGACACCTCAAAATGCAATAAACACCCGACAACTATTCTCAAAAGCAGGCCCCATTCTCAAGCGATTGTGGCTATCAAAGTGGCTCCAGAAGTTGGGCCATGCTCTCGTGCTGCCTCCAAAAATTACGTGAGATTGGGGTGTGCTTTCACACAATTTCCAGAGGCTGCACAGGCCACGGAAGAAGATTTTCGAAAGCCGCTTCAAAAACAAAAGTCTTGTGCAATCTGGAGTTGAGTAGGCCACAGGGGCCTGAAAACAAAGGGGACAACCATCTGAGGGTAAGTAAGGCGGGAACCACACACAACAGGATGGTATTTTTTGTTAAATGAAAATGCAAAGAAATATTTCTCCTTTGTTCAGGGCAGGAGGTAACACACCAGCAGAGTCGAGTTAGGCATTTTCTGAATTTTTGACATACCAACCCCCAAAAGTCTGCTATCACTGTTCTAGACCAGGGGTCTCCAGTCTTGGTCACTTTAAGACTTGTGGACTTCAACTCCCAGAATTCCTCAGCCAGTGCTGGCTGAGGAATTCTGGGAGTTGAAGTCCACAAGTCTTAAAGTGGCCAAGACTGAAGACTCCTGGTCTAGACAGTTAAAGGTAAGACTTGGCCTGACTTGTGAAGAAAGGCATTCATTCGTTTTGTTACATATACAGGTGGTTCTCCACTTACAACCATTCCTTTAGTGACTGTTTGAAGTTACCACAGCACTGAAAGAAGCAAGTTATGACTCTTTTTCACACTTAACGACCATTGCAGCATCCCCACGGTCATGTGATCCAAATTCAGACCCTTGGCAACTGGCATGTACTTATGATGGTTGCCCTGTCCCGGGGTCATGAGATCCCCTTTTGTAACATTCTGACAAGCAAAGTCAACGGGGAAGCCAGATTCACTTAGCAACTGTGTAACTTAACAACTCCATGTTTCACTTAACAATTGTGGCAAGAAAAGTCGTAACATGAGGCCAAACTCACTTAACAAATGTCTTGCTTAGCAATGGAAATTTGGGGCTTACTTCTAGTCGTATTTTGAAGACTACCTTATTTTCTTTCTCACATTTTTCATTTTTTAAACCAATCTAAAGCAGATTGTTTGACAGTGACAACTTGCTTAAAACATTTAACAGTATCTTTCAACTGGAAAGTATTGACCTATTGTAGCACTAGCATTTATATATCACTTCACAGTGCTTTTACAGCCCTCTCTAAGTGGTTTACAGAGTCAGCATATTTTCCTCAACTATCTGAGTCCTCACTTTACTGACCTCAGAAGGATGGAAGGCTGAGTCAACCTTGAGCCTATATCTGGATGGAAAATTCCAGATAGAGAGAAATTTTAGATTTTACTCTGTGTCAAGTAGTTTCCTTCTGCTGTTCCCAATTCTACCTTTCATCAACTCCATCAAAAGCTCTACTTCCATTCACCTATTTCCTAGAGGTATAAAATACTCTTTTAGCTCAAGGGTCTTCAAACTTGGCAAGTTTAAGACTTGTGAATTTCAACTCCCAGAACTCCTGAGCTAACATGACTGGAGGAGGAATTCTGGGAGTTGAAGTCCACAAGTCTTAAAAGCTGTCAAGTTTGAAGACCTCTGCTTTAGCTAATGGTTTCCTCTATTCAGTTGTTTCTGACTCTAGGGGCAGTGCTCATTCGTTTCTTAGCGGAGGGAACCAATGTTGCCTGAAGGCATTTCCATGGTCCTGTGGCCAGCATGACTATAGGCCACACACAGAATGCTGTTTATTTATTTATTTATTTATTTGTTTAAACTTCTATACCGCCCCCTCTCCCAAAAAAGGGACTCGGGGCGGTGTACAGCCTACTAAAACATACAAGATATACAATAATGTTGCCTTCCCATCAAAGTGGGACCTATTTATCTACTTGCATTTGTATGCTTTCAAAATGCCAGATGGGCAGGAGCTGGGGCAAGTAATGGGTGCTCACTCTATTACCACGGCGTTTGGGTCTCAAACCCAGGCTGTTAAGTTTTCCATCTTTAACTGCTGAGCCATTGCATTCCCTATGAAACACCTTTTACCCAGTTCTATTACAAGTAGTCTTCATTTAGAGACCACAATTGGGACCGGCAACTCGGTCATTAAGCAAAGTGGGTTGCTAAATAACCACCACAACCATGCACATTTTCTCAGCTTTCCTTTGCTGCTTTATAGACCTGCAAAGGCCAAAAATGGGAGGATTGATCACGAAGTTACCTTTTCATCTCCGTTGTAACTATGAACAACTGCTAAACAAGGCAGTGGTTAAACAAGGACTGGCTGTAATCAATTACTTACATTTTGTTTTGGGAGGTTTTTTTTTTAATGTATTGCAATACGAGACTGATATAGATTCAAAATTTACAAATATATATAATTTATATAAACACATGGAAAGAAAAAGGAGCCAATATCAAAAAGACTACAGCTGTGGCAGTTTATTTAATAAGTTAATCTTTTAAAAAACAAATCACAGAATTCTCTCTTATTGTAACAGCCTATCACAGTTACCCCTTGGAAAATGTGGGCTTTTTAAAAAAAGTATTTACAAAAAGAAACAAAAGGTAACCAGCTATTAATATACCTTTCTTCACTTTCCTGTAACACATGTAGAATTTGATCTGTGAAATTAAATCTTTTTTCTGCTATCACCATATACTAGAAACTCTACTCAAGAAAAGGATTAGCCAGAATATATTAAGAAAACTAATGCAGGGTTTAAACATGAGCATAGATAATTAAGCCTCTGAGACTGATGCGTATTTATTGACCATTTGTGTTGTCCTCAATTGTCATTATCTGATTTTTATTATCTTGTTTATTTGTATTGAGTTTTTTTAACCCTATGTTGACCACACAGAGTCACTATTGCAAGATAGTCATATTCATCAATTAAATATATAAATAATCCTTGATCTGCATGAAACCTTCAGCCCTCTGAGAATAAAAAAAAAATGGCCAAATTTTGGAATCAATTTTTGTTTTTTGCAACAAAGGGATTAAGCTGGGACCCTTACAGCACTGCTATAAAACTTTTGGCCAATTATGAATGTCATTCTCATGAATTTACAACCAAAGAGACAAAGATACTTACCGATGCTTTGCATACAGAATCTGCATGGAATCGGCTGAAGTTGCTTTTGTTATAAACTGGCAAACCTTTCAGAAAGTCAGCCTAGAAAAAAGAAATCCCAATCACAGGCACATAGACTAAATCTCAGGATCTAAAGTAATGCTCCTCTGACCCCAGATGGGCCACACCATATTTTTAGTAGCCAGCAGAGGGTATTTCCCTTTCAAAAAAGGAACTTTATCCTTTAGCAGTTAACTTTCACAATCTGATTTTTTTCGATCTCCCATCTTTGTAACATTCCCTAAATAAATCTGGCCATATAAGACAAACAAGCCACCTGTATCATAGGTAACTCTTTTAACTTGCATGGACCCCATTTCATGGTGCCCCAACCTTTCTCCACCATAAGAATAGACAAAGGGAAAAGGGCATACATGGAACATTAATCAAAGCCAGGACCAGCAACCTGTGTCATATTTTTAAAACCTGAAGCTCAAAATGAATCCTCTGCCTGAGCTTCCTAACTGAATAATGTACCTTACATTGTTCGAATAGAGTCTAGACGGACAGCCAATAGTCTGAGATGCTCCTGAACTGAGCAAGGTTGGATGCCATGGCCTAAATGCCCTTCCTAGTTTTGGGATTGAATTAAGTACAGATAGCCCTCTACTTACATCCATTCATTGAGTGACTGTTTAAAGTTACGACACTGAAAAAAATGTCTTATGACCATTTTTCACTCTTACGACCGTTGCAGCATCCTCATGATCCCATGATCAAAATTCAGACACTTGGCAACTGACCCATCTTTATGAGAGTTTGCAGTGTCCTGGGGTCATGTCATCACCTTTGGCACCCTTCTGACCCGCGAAGCCAATGGGAAAGCCAAATTCACTTAGCGACTGCATTACTAACTTAACAACTGCAATGATTTGCTTAACAACTGGGGCACGAAAGGTCGCAGAAATGGAGCAAAATTCACTGAGCAAATGTTTCGCTCAACAGCAGACATATTGGGCTCAATTGAGGTCATAAGCGGAGGACTACCTATACAGTATATCCTAGCAGAGGGTACCAAATCTCCATCCTAGGCACAAGCTCCCCCTCCCCATAGACACCCCAAAAAAGGCTTATCCGGACAATATTCAAGCCAAGCAAGATCTCTGGACCTTTCCTGATCCAAAGCTGAAATCTAAGCCCAACCCCATTTCCCCATTTTTTGTTCCCCCGACTCTCCTGGCAACTCCTCCCAGCCCCCTCCCTCAGAAACGTCCCATGCCCGCCTGCTGCCCCCTAATCCACACCGCGAGGCCCTTGTTAGTTTAACCCCTCCAACGTCCATTCACGGATGGAGGTCACCAAAGACAGAGCGGAGCTCCCATAGATATTCCTCTACGGCCGCCTCCCCAAGGTGGGGTCCCGGCCAAGCCCCGCACCCCAAATCCCGCACCGCCGCCGCCGCCCCTCCCCCTCCCCGATAAAGGCCCTCCTCCCTGAAAAACCTTCTCAGCGCAGGCCGGGGGTCTCGTTGCCCTCCCTTCCCGTCCGAGAGCCCCGGGCCGGCCCAGCCCCGGCATCACCTCGCTCCTGTCCAGCGCCCGGCACTCATTGCGCCCGGTTGAAGCCCACCACCCGGCACGCCCCCTCCCCTGGGGAGCCCTCCTCCTCCCCCTCCTCCCTGAAGGGGAGGGGACACAAAGCCGGTGGAGGGGGACGCTTCCCTATCCAGGGCTGGGAGTGCCCACCTACCATTTTCCCCCCACCAGGCACCTCCTCACCAACTTCTCATCCTCCTCCTCCTCCTCCTCTTTCTGGGTTCCCTGCTCGGCGACGCCCATGTCGAAGGCCATTGGGCCGCCGATGGCGGAAGCGGAGTCCCCATTGGTTCCTATAGACGTCGCTCTGGAAGAAATGCCCGCCCTTTCTCTCTCTCTCTCTCTGTCTCTCTCTCTCTGTCTCCGTCTCCCTCTCCCTCCCGTGAGCTACGGAAGGGGAAAGGGAGAAAGGACGGAAGGAAATCGCGGATGAGCCGGGCTTCCTCCGTGGCTTCATGGGAAATGTAGTGCGTTCGGGAAAGGGAATCGTGGGTCTCTTTTTTTCATAAACCCAACATTTCCCCCCACCCCACGTCTTATCAGGGACCTTGTTTGAGACGCATGGGAGTTGTAGTTCAATGTATTTGAAAGATGCATTTGGGCAAAACTGAAGGCGCCTTTCACTGCCTTTTCATGCTCGTAAATTTCTAGTGGCGTTTTCCGATGACTGTTGAAATATGATATTGATATCTTACTCTATTGATAACACCTTGCGACAGCTTGGTAATGGCTAAGATGATTTAAAAGAGGACTAGAAACACGCGTAGAACTCTAGTTTACTAATGGTTATGAATTCTAATAGCTACATTGTAAAGGACTTTAAGAGTCAGGCAATGATAGGTAAAATACGGTCTTTTCTGGGAAATGGGAAAGGACTCCAGTCTGTCTCCTTAGGCTGCACAATTCCAGGATGCATCTTGTAACAAGTTATTTACTAGTCTCCTATTTTCACTCAGGTCTTTGGGGAGGAAAACTTGCCATCTTTTTACCTTGAAATTTTGTTGATTTATGTAACCCTGAAAGTTATATAGATATACAGGCATTTCTAGATAACAGCAGGTAGCAGATTTTGATTATTAGAAAACTAAGCAAGGATGAATCTGGTTAGCACTTAGATCACCACCAGAAATCCCAGAACTGTAGATTAGATTGGGAACACCAAAAAAAAAAAAGGTACAGACAGTCCTTAACTTATTGAGCCCCAAACTTCTGTTGCTGAGACAGTTGTTAAATGAGTTTTGCCCCATTTCATGACATTTTTTGACAGTTGTTTATTGAATCGCTGCAGTTATTAAGTTAGGAAGAGCCATGGCGGTGCAGTGGTTAGAGTGTAATATTGCAGGCTAATTCTGCTGAGTTCGAATCTCACCGGCTCAAGATTGACTCAGCCTTCCATCCTCCCAAGGGCCTAGACTGCTGGGAGCAATATGCTGACTCTGTAAACCGCTTAGAGGGCTGTAAAGCACTTTGAAAAAGTACATAAGTCTAAGAGCTATTGCTAGTGTTGGAAGAAATATCCTTCTGGGTTCAGTTGCAAGTGAGAAAAAAGACACTGGATTCATGGAAGTTGCTTGGAAGGGTTTATTGATGAACAGGTCTTGGAGATCCTCTGTGGTTAGAATGCAGTATTGCAAGCTACTCCTACTGCAATTTGACAGATCGAATCCCACCAGGCTCAAGGTTGACTCAGCCTTCCATCCTTCCGAGGTGGGTAAAATGAGGACCCAGATTGTTGGGGGCAATATGCTAACTCTAAACCACTTTGAGAGGGCTGGAAAGCACTATAAAGCGGTATATAAGTCTAAGTGCTATTGCTATTCTGTTCTCACTCAGCCTGATTATCTCAACATTATCTCAATAAGGATCTTGTCCAACTCTGCTAGTCTCCTGAAAAGATCACTTTACCTAACAATCTAGGTACATAAACAAGGACCTGCCTACTACCCCAAACTGATCCTTAGTATTACCAACTTTGCAGCCTTCAATTTCTATAAAAATCTGTTTCCCCATTGTTCAAGGTTCCTCTTTCTTGCAAAACATAATTCCAAGAAACATACTTCTCCATAGTATTGTGCTGTAAACTTCTGAATTTTCCATGACAACTAAGATCTAAATCTAGACAAAAAAACCCAATTACAAGATAAAAGGAGCACAAAGTTTTCCAGAAAAATAGCAAGTTTAATATTTTCATCTTACTCATTTTTTGAAACAAAATCCAAACAGGGACCACTATAATCACTCGTGTGTAAAGGATGCCTTGTAGAACTGCGTACCATATTGTAGCATTTTCTAACAAGAAAAAGAACCAATGTGTCAAGCTTCCAACCTTGAAAGGGTCTCACCAGAGACAATCTTAATGAGTCAGAGATTTTCTGCCTTTCAGCATCCTTCGAAGGATCACTTCGATCCCACTGGCTGTGCGGATACGTCTAATCCATCCATGTTTGTGCTTTCGCTTGATATTTGATGGCTGGTACTCATTGCCTCGGCTTCTTGGACGAATCTGTTGGTAATTCCAAGGCACAACCGGCCTGGGAATGCTTTGGAAAGCATTGACAGACTCTGCTGACCGAAAGGAGTTAAGAATCTGTTGCCATGGGGTGGAAACAGCAAACGAGATTCCACGCTGCCAAAAGAGAGAGGTCATACTCCGTGCACCAACAGCAGAAATCTGGGAAAGAGAAAGGGAGAAATCAAAATAATAAATAAATATTGTAAAGATCCATTTTTTTATTCTGCTTTTCCTCTTATGTTCTGAATGGTATAAAAAATTCCTCTATTGCTTGACAGCCTTACAAGGTTGAGAGTATGTTTGCTTGTGGTATTGCACAAGGATTTTTTTATCCTAACCATCCTTTGCTGATGCCTAAAGTAACTCTAGGAAAGAGAGGGCTATAAAAGTTGCCCATGAAATCAAGCCCATTGTCAGTTATGGATGAGTGACCCTGAATTTGTAAGTAATTAATGGGGTCAATTTAAATTTATTTATTTACTTACTTACTTACTTACCGGTATTTACACATTTATATACCGCCCTTCTCCCGAAGGACTCAGAGCGGTGTACAGCCAACTCTTAACACATTCCACTTTACAAAAGTTAAAAGAAGATTAAATATCTTAAGGCTGCCACTAAAATTTATACCCAACCCCAATAAATTAACAATAAAAACCCCAAATTTAAAACCCCGAAATTTAAAACCCCAATTTCTAAAATTACACTTTAAAACTCCCATTTGAAATCAGTCCAGGCCGGCCTGCTCAAAGAGCCAAGTTTTCAGCGCACGTCTGAATGCTCCCAGGTCAGCGGTGTTACGTAGTTCAGGAGGCAACCCATTCCAGAGGGTGGGTGCCCTCACAGAGAAGGCCCTATTCCTCGGGGTCACCAGGCGGCACATAGATGCCGTCGGGACCCGAAGGAGGCCCTCCCTGTGGGAGCGCACAGGTCAGTGGGAGACTACCGGCAGAACGCGGTCTTGCAGATAGCCTGGTCCAATGCCATGGATCGCTTTAAAGGTCAAAACCAGAACCTTAAAGCGAACCCGGAAGGCCACCGGCAACCAATGCAGCTCGCGCAGGAGAGGCGTCACATGGGAGTTTCTTGACGCCTCCATAACCACCTGCGCGGCCGCATTTTGCACCAGTTGAAGCCTCCACGTGCTCCCCACAGGGAGCCCCATGGAGAGAGCGTTACAATAGTCCAGGCGGAAGGTGACGAGGGCATGAGTGACCGTGTGTAAGGCATCCCGATCCAGAAAGGGCTGCAACTGGCGAATCAGGCGAACCTGATAAAAAGCCCCCCTGGAGACGGCCGTAATATGATCTTCTAAAGACAGCCGTGCATCCAGGAGGATGCCCAAATTGCGAGCCCTCTCTGTGGGGGGTTAAGATCTCTCCCCCAATAGCCAGCGATGGAGTCAGCTGACTATATCGGGGCGCCGGAAACCACAGCCACTCAGTCTTGGAAGGGTTGAGCTGAAGCCTGTTTCTGCCCATCCAAATCCGCACGGCCTCCAGGCACCGGGACATAGCCTCCACAGCATCGTTGGGGTGGTTTGGGGTGGAGATGTAAAGTTGAGTATCATCAGCATAGAGATGACACTGTACCCCAAGACCACGGATGATCTCCCCCAGCGGCTTCACATAAATGTTGGAACAAAAGAGGAGAGAGGACCGACCCCTGAGGCACCCCACAAATGAGGGGCCTAGGGGTGGACCTCTCCCCCCCCCCCCCGTCAACACAAATTGCGAGCGGTTAGAGAGGAAGGAGGAGAACCACCGTAAGACAGTTTCTCCAATTCCTAACCCCTTCAACCGCCGTAATAGGATACTATGGTCGATAGTATCAAAAGCCGCCGAGAGATCTAACAGGACCAGGACAGAGGAATAACCCCTGTCATGGGCCCTCCAGAGATCATCGACCAATGCTGTTTTGATACTATGCCCGGACCTTAAGCCCGATTGGAAAGAATCAAGATAAGTTGCTTCCTCCAGGTACTGAGGGAGCTGACACGCCACCACACTCAACAACCTTCGCCACAAAGGGAAGGTTGGAGACTGGATGATAGTTATTTAAAACAGCCGGGTCCAGGGCAGGCTTCTTGAGGAGAGGCCGCACCACCGCCGTTTTCAAGGCAGTAGGAAATGATCCCTCTCTCAACGAAGCGTTGACAATCCCCTGAAGCCAGCCTCGTGTCACCTCCCTGTTGGTCGAAACCAACCAGGAGGGACATGGGTCCAACAAACATATTGTGGTATTCAGCCCCCCCCAGCAACCTGTCCACACCTTCAGCGGTCACAGGGTCAAACTCCTCCCAGATAACAGTCTCAAGACTTGCCCCGGACACCTCCCCCGGGACCATCCAACTGGAGTCCAGCCCGCCTAGAATCTGAGCGATTTTGTCATACAGAAATCGGGAAAACTCCTCTGCCCTGCCCTGCAAGAGATCCTCCCACGCTCTCGGCTCAAGCAGGGAGCTGGTCACTCTAAACAGAGCGGCAGGCCGATTTTCTGTCGACGCAATAAGGGCAGAGAAATGTGAACGCTTCACCGCCTCTATCGCCACAAGGTAGGTCCTAATATGGGACCTCACCTGTGTCCGGTCGGACTTGGCGCGACTAGCCCTCCAAACACTCTCCAGACGTCTTTTCCGTTACTTCATCTCCCTCAGCTCCTCCGTAAACCACGGAGCTGGATGGGATCTGTGCCGGGTCAGAGGTCGCAAAGGCACAACTCGGTCCAGAGCCTCGGCGGCCAACCTGTCCCAGGTGGCCACCAAGTCTCCAGGTGAGTTATGAGCCAGAGTCTTGGGAAATGGCCCAAGCTCCATCTGGAACCGCTCAGGGTCCATCAGGCGCCTGGGGCGGAACCATCTGCATGGCTCCGCCTCCCTGCGGTGGGGGGTGGCGGTACAGAAGTCGAACCTAAGAAGAAAATGATCTGACCATGACAAGGGTTTTATGACTTAGTCCCCAAAGCTACAGTCATTCAATCACTGACCTGAGACAAAAATCAGGTCCAGTGTGTGTCCCCATGTGAGTGGGGCCAGAAGCTAATTGGGTCAGGTCCATGGCCATCATGGAAGCTATGAACTCCCGAGTCACCCCACAGGTTTCCCCAAGCGAAGGCAGGTTGAAATCCCCCATGACTAAAAGCCTAGGGGTCTCAACTGCCAGCCCGGCTATCACCTCGAGGAGTCCGGGCAGGGCCGATGATATGTGGCAGGGAGCCAGGTACGTTATCAAAAGGCCCATCTGAACCCCCTGCCCCCACTTCACAAAGAGAGACTCACAACCAGCCGTCTGAGGAACAGTGGCCTCCCTAGGACAAAGGACTTCTCTAATGATCGCCGCCACCCCACCATCCCTTCCCTGAGACCTTGGCTGATGAAATGCTTGAAAATCTGGTGGGCACATCTCCTTCAGAGGAATACCACCCTCTGGGCCCAACCAGGTTTCAGTGATACCTGCCAGGTCCATGCCCTCCTCCTGAATAAGGTCATAAATCAGGGGGGCCTTATTGACAACGGACCTGGCATTGCACAATATCAGCCGGGTACTCAGGGCCTGAGACTCTGCACAACCAGGCCTGCAAGATGGGTGAAGAGGGTCGGAGCACGCTACCGCTTGAAGACATGATAAACATGATGATGTTTGTTTGGGTCCTGGCATCTTCTTTAATACCCTCCTCCTTCTATGTCCATCCTGCAAACTCTCAACTAATTGACAGTACAAGAATTTAAAAAAAAAACATAGAAGGGGGAGACCTTGGGTTAAGCATGGATAAGAACAAAGGGTTTACTGGAATGTTTTTGGAAGAACTATGAGTTATAAAATAGTGATCAACAATGGTGAGCCTTTGTCCACATGATCACAGAAGCACACAACTTGACAGTATTTCACTAATAATATAAATTGATAAAGAAAGGATCACACTAACCCTTTCTTGACAATTGACTGCCTACCTGTAAAGCCACCTGCAGAATTTGGGTTACTTTTCTGAGAGCCAATTTCAAGTTTACTTACCATACAAACAAACTGATGATTACTTAAGCAGGATCTGCTCAGTCGTGGCACCCTTCCCGAGAAGGGTGTTCTTGTTGCCTGCATTTAGAAAGGTAGCAAATCAGGCAAGACTTTATTACCTTAAATTGAGATTATTCTGTTCCTACCGTTAGCTATGATTGTAATGTACAGGTAGTCCTTGACTTACAATAGTTCATTTAGTGACTGTTTGCATGTGACACACTACAAATAGCGGGCATTATTGATACTCTTCGACTGCCACTTTCATGCTTCAGCCAGAACACACACAGTATTTAAAGTTGCTGATAACCTATTAGGGTCCCATCAATAAACTATTTTATTTCATCCAAGGTACTATACATCAGAGGTCTCCAAACTTGGCAACTTTAAGACTTGTAGACCTCAACTCCCAGAATTCCTCAGCCAGCTATGCTATGGGAGTTGAAGTCCACAAGTCTTAAAGTTGCCAACTTTGGGGACCCCTGCTATACATGAACAGTAAAAAAGACTGCTACCTTTATCACCCTCTTTTAACAACTCCATAATCCCTTGCAGGGTGGAATCTGGGCAATTGAATGTATGTTTACTGGCCGGATGCCCTACTTGTCACCAATGTGGAGTATTTTCAGCAGATATATTCTCAGTGTGCCTAGGGAGAGAAATATCTGCCTCTACCTGAGATTGAACTCACAGCCTCCTGATTGTGAGGAGAGAGCTCTATCTCTAGGCCACCACAACACTCAGACTGCCCCCTCTACAGCTAAAGCCATTCAACCAAGAACTTCCTATCTAGATCAGATTGGGGTTAATTGCCAAGAGGATGGTCTTACCTGATTATGTGAATATTTTCATATTTCAACATGCTGTATTATTTTCCCTTATTTGATTTGATATGGTATTGGACTAATCAATAAACCATAAACTGAATTACTAAGAGGAAGAATTTTTTGTAATTCTCTGGAGAGACAAAAAAGGAAGACAAGGCAATTTACCTTTGTCTTGGAAATCTAATGGTCTAATGTTCAGAAGGTTTCTTATGTTATCTAGACTACTAATGTTCTGAACCTTGGCAAGTTAAATGCTGGCTGGGAACTCTGGAGTTGAAGTCCATGAGTCTTCAACTCGTCAAGTTGGAGGCCCCAGATCTACACTAAGTAGACTTAAAATTATTACGTTATTGTCACTTTGAATGTACACTAACTCAGGATACATTAAAATGAAATTTCACTGGATACATCTCTCAAAGGGTCACCCCCCCCAAAATACACTACATAAACATGACAAAATACAGAATTATCCATATCACCACAAATATGATACTACACAGAGAAACAACAATCTAGTTCAGTTGTATACATGTACATGGTGAGAAAAACGAATCTTGCGAGTTTACCAGACGGGTGGCTTCGGGAACAAAGCTGATACAGAATGTGGTAGTCCTGCTAGAAATGCTTCGAAACCTTCTCCCAAAGAGGAGCAACAGAAACAGACCTTGAAGTGGCTGTGCGGGGTCGAGACATTGCTTCGAGATCTAAGCACATAGCACTTATAAGCAGTATCCTGAATGACAGGAAGCGAGCTTCCTATAATCTTCTCAGCTGTCCTTAGCCACTCTCTGTATGTAACAAGGTTTATGGTGATTCTTAGTCATCCAGGTTACGGTTGTCCAAAGGTGCTTTTTCAAAGGGCAACTGGATTTTCTTTGTTTTTCTCTTGAAGACCTTTCGCTTCTCATCCAAGAAGCTTCTTCAGATCAGATCTGAAGGAGCTCTGACTCAAAACTGAGGAAGCTTCTTGGATGAGAAGCAAAACGTCTTCAAGAAAAAAACCCCCCGAAGAAAGTCCAGTTGCCTTTTGAAAGAAAGCACCTTTGGGGGAGTAAGCAAGGGTCCATCTCGAGTCTGCACCGGCCGGTTTCCGCTCGCATTAGCCGCCGAGTCGCTGCCTTCTTCCTCCGCTTTCATACCTCCCCTTCCCTCCCGCCCCAGCTCCGACCCCTAACATTCGCCCATACTTGCTCTTCCTCGAAACTGAAGTCCTTGCGTGCTAAGGAGTCAAGCGGAAAGGTTAAGCGGAAGGGGCAGTTATTCGCAGCGATAACTTCCGGGTGATGTCAGTTTTCCCTTGCCGGACAAAGTTCTCTTAGCTCATAGATGCGAAGAGGAGCGGCAGCAGTCTCACCCTCTATGCTAGGGCGACTGCTGCCACCTAGTGACAGTTCCTATTTTAGCAGCCCTAACTCCGGTGGCCCAAACCGTTGATGGCTCAGCAGTCTGATGTCAAGAAGATTAATTTGAATAGCCGCGCCTTCTTGTAGGCGTGTTTCACCAATAGAGTGTCTTCGCTATCACCACGCCCCTCTGTCTAGAAACAAGCGAAGTGGGGAGGCGCTCCCCATAATTCTTTGCGTGGGAATGTTGGTGGTTTATCATTGCTCTCTATAGAAATACACGGTAGTTCGTAGTACATTGCAATAGGATAAAATAAAGGTTGTATTTGTAAGTTTTTAAGGCTTTCCTATCAACCGAGAGGTTATTAACACACGATCAACACAAACTTCAAATTGTATTCTCCAGTTTGCTTGGCTCAAATTCGTCTCTGTGCAGTATTTAATCGTCGGTTTCAAATGTTGAATATAATCATTTGCATAAAAATGAATGCAATCATAACAATGCTCCCTATGACAATTTATTAGTCATCAGCAGCACCGATCTGCGAATCTTTGAAAATTTTTATGTGCATTACATATACACACCTCATTTCATATTACACACGAATATGTTTGTGAACCATTTTGATTTAAGTCAAAGGGGGCTTGTCCGAGGGGAAGCAAAAAGGCTTCATTGATCTCATCACCACTTTTTTCCCCCTTTCTTCTATTGCGGTAGCTCTTACCTCTTGCACAGTCATTTATTCCATTCATCTAATGACGTGAATATCATCCACTAAAGGTAAAATCATTGCCTACTTTTAAGGAAAGGGCACCAAATTCTTTTAGGAGATTTTCTGCATAAAAGACCTGTACATATTTGGAATCTATAAAATCAACATTTCCCAGAGCCGCCACCGCATACCGTAAAAAAAAAAAAAAGCCTTTGCTGTCTGGGAATTCTGGGAGTTGAAGTCCTCCAGGCTTAAAGTTGCCAAGATTGGAGACCCCTGATTTAGAACACTTCAGAAAGTGAAATAGAGAAACATTTTAGAAGAAACAAAAAAGACCACATCCCCCTACATGCCTAGCGGCATGTGGCCGCTGCCCAGTTTGTGGCTAGATCCCGGCAATAAGCGATGATGGAGTTACCAGAAGGGGGCGCCTATAGCATAAGCCTAGCAAAGAGAAGTTGTAGACTACACTTCCCGTCGTACTTTGCAGCTTTAAGCCTGCCACCGCGCGGTTGGATGACGTTACACAGGGGCGTTTCTGCTCCATAATGGTTGAGGGGGCGTGTCCCAGGGGCTTCCGCCGCCACCGCCGCGGAGATTCCCAAGATGGCGGCGCTGGCTGAGAGGGGGTACGCGCTGTCCTGCGGGCGCCTTGGCCGCGGCACACGAGTCTCTGTCTTCCACGTCAAGCTGACTGAATCGGCCCTGCGAGCCTTCGAGGCCTACCAGGGACGCAAGGTGGGTCTTCGAGCCGGGAGGGGGGCGGGGTAGCGACCCCCCCCCCTTATATTAGGAGAAGTTGGTTGTGGGGGGTGGAAGAGTAGCAGCCTCCTTTTAATGAGAGCTTGAAAAGTGCTAGGCTGGAAAATGGGGGGCTTCCTTTCTCTCACCAACACAGGGTTGGGAGGAAAGGAAGGTGGACTCCCTTTCTCCTTAATTTGGCGAGGGAGCAGGAAGAGGGAGAGACCTCTGCTCAAAACCAGTCCTCGAAGAACGATGTCCTCTTTTAAAGACAGAGCCCTTCTTCCAAATATAGGGACACACAGGAGTGTGGAATGCAGTTGATGAAATCTTTTCTGTGACACAAGAGAGAGAGAGAGAGAACAAATGACCTGGATTAGGAAAAAAAAGATGTTTCTAGCAAATCTAGATGTAAGGAAATGTGAAAAGGTCAGCGTTTCTGCCTCTCCTCCCCTAATTCCCCCCCCCCCCCCCAAAAAAAAAGTACAATCCTGAGAGATGTCTTGCTTCAGCTCCTGGTAAGAATTGAGCAACCAACCCTTCCAACATGGAAACTCTCTCTCTCTCCCTCTCTCTCTCTCTCCCTCTCCCTATCTCTCTCTCTCTCTCTCTCTATCTATCTATCTATCTATCCAGTATATTAAGGAAATATTATACCTTTCATTCCAAAGGCCCACATTGGAAGCTTCTTTCTAACATCAAAGATGTAGCTTGGTTTAAACAAAAATATCTGTAGGTAAAGGCTAAAGTGCTACTGTAGAAGATAATAACAAAAAAGTAGCTTGTCATACCTTTTTAATAGTCAATTAGGGGACTGAACATGGATTGGAAATTAAGCGACTGGAGTAGGGATGTTGAGTGCAAAATATAGGATTTGAATTTTCTCAGTTGAGCTCTCTTGAAAGGAGGATCTTGTTTTCTTATCAAGAAGGCTCTCTTAAAATGGATGCAGGGCACATAAAAGTACGAATCTCCTTATTGCTACCTCCAAATGTGCCATAGAAGTAAGTGAAGAGGCTCTTTTCATAAATTTTTAAAGGAACGAACTGATAGGCACCTGGATTGAAATTAAACACTCCTTTGTTACCCCCCGCAACCAAGAAAAGTTCCCTAAAAGCACCTAATAAGATTTGAATAAACTAAATATGAGAAATAAATGTCTAAATTAAGTGTAGATATTGATTAGACAGTCTTGGGTTGGAATACCTTAGAAAGAAATTTGCTTTAAAATGTTTTTAAAGAACAATATTGATAATTTCTGGGAAGGAAAATAGAATGTGAATTAGGGTACACTAAAGTGTATAGAGAATAGATTCTCGAATGTTAGAAAAAGTAAAAAAAAAATTTTATGCTCTTGGGAAGGCAGCTTTATAAAGGGAAATTCTGGGTTCTATTTTGTTTCTATTTTCCATTATCAGGTGTATATGAGGAGGACCTGAACAGGTTCCTCGACTTTTATGCTGTAGCATAAAGGGAGAATGAGCAACAACAATGAGCAACGTGTGTGTGTGTGTGTGTAGAGAAAGAGAGATAATTGAAATAAGAAATCTATGAAGATGGCAGCTTCCTTTTGCCTTGCTTAATTGTACTGTGTTGGAGGGTGGGGGGGGAGTTGCCCAAGCCTTGGTCAAGGACTGCAGTGTGAAGAGCCTAGCCTGTATAGTAGTGAACTCAAGTGCTTTTGAGTATGTGAGGATTGTAGCTAATAAAAGAGCTCTCTCTTCTCATTGGACACCTGGCCATGGGAAACATTTCACTGATTTCCTGCTGCTGTTAGCAGTGTGAAAAGAACAATTGGATCCTCCATCAGTAAACTGATCGATTGGCTAATAGTGGGCAAACATTGTGACGGAACATTGAATCTTTGGCTGTTATATTTTTAGGAAAGATGATGGACCAAAAAAGTTTATTTTTTTAAAAAAAGTTACATAAACACTTTTTGGCATATGGTAAGTCTTCCTTGGATGGCATGCAGCAATGCCTAATTCATATTCTTAATCTTTGGATCGAGAGAGGAAGTTGAAATAATGCTACTGGTAGTTATAGAAATATCCCCACCATCCATCTTTTTTTCTCTCCTTCTTTTTCCAGTCTGAAAATATAGAAGTTCTATATTTTGGTCTAAATTCTGCTATTAATCCATAACTTAAATGGAACTATATTGCAGCTTTGGGAAGATAATTAAATAGCCTCTTCCTTATCCTTCATATCCTTAGTCTCAAAGTGAAAATTCTTGGTTCTGACTTACTGGCTTCCTCCTTGTTTTACCAAGAACATCAGTACTGAATACACTTAAAAGGGATGCAGGATTTTTTTTTTTTATTGGAGAACTGGAATCTGGCTGGGGGAAGGGCTGCTTCATATGCCAGTAGCGGCTGCTGCTGCTGCTTACTGTCTTGTATTAAGTTGTGTGAACTCTGATGACGGAGATCCTGACTTAGATTTCTTGGGGGGTTGCCAAATGCTGTACTTTGGAAGCTCTCCTTTGGAGGGGGTGTCGAAATACTCTTTGGTCGCCTAAATTGAACTCTTGGAAAGAGTTTTAGCAGTATGGCTTGGAAGGAAAATATTGACTCCTTTTTTAAATAGTGATTTTCAAAACGAATTGTGCCTGTTTTTTTTTTTTTTTAATATATAACCATTTTATTTCCAGTTCTCCCCTCCATCCAAGTTGAGCTGCTGTAGCCAAGAGGCAAACCTGTTTATCATTGGCAACCTCAGCTTCCAGTAAAGGCAGTTTGGGATTGTGTCATTCTCTATTTTTAACATGGGATGTTGGTTACCCGGTGGGCCTCAGGCGAGCTAAGAAGAGGGCTCCTGCTAATTACTAGCTGAATACTGATCACCTTAGCATGGATTTCTTTCTGCAATTACTTCGAAGGACATATTCATCAGTTGCAGAAAAAGTTGTAGCGAGAATGATATGAAACAGAGGAAGTGCTTGATGCTTTTCTCCAAAAAAGGGCTTTCTCATTTGTGGGATTTTTTTCAGATGCATTTGTGTAACTTTGGGTGAGCATCCAGAATAGGCAGACTATATAATTTCCTGAAGAAGACAGGAATGAGGGTGGTCTTTCACTATCATCACCCCCAGATTAAGGCAATAAATTACAGCTGTGGGATTTCTTCACATGAATGATCTTTTTTGGGCTGTAATCTGAAATTATTGCATAATGCCATTGTTCCAGTGATTGCAACAAAAATTAATCTTGTAAAATTTAGGTCCAATCCTACCAGCAGTGCAACCTTTATAGAAAACTGGAGTTGGCCATATCTGATTCTTCAATATAGAATATTACATGCTATCTGATAAAGCCTCCCTAGGTTTTCAAGTTGGGGCTTCTTCCAGGAATTAAATCAGGATTCTCTTACATGCAAAGCAGGTTCTTATTAGCAGTGACTCGTCTCTGAATTGCCTTTCTCCTTTTTAATTTAACTGTTCAGTATAAACTTGGATTTTGGCTGCATTGTTCATTGTAACAATCTTGCAGGTTTTACGAAAAGAGGCCATTCATAGAGGTCCTTTCACACCAAAAATTTGGAATGGTGCATTCTGTTGATGCAAGTTAAATTTGACTGCATCTTTCTGTTGACCCAAACTGGACCTTGCTCCATATCATGTGCAAAGTGGCTTTACTTGGTCATTGTAAAGTATATTATTCGGCTCTGAAATCCCACTTTAGAACCCTGTTTGATTTTGTTAAGCTTCTTATGGCCTAACATTAGTTGGCACATTGAATTCTCTGTTCATTCATAGAAGATCCAGATAAATTCCTTTGGCCTGTGTTTCCTGCATGAGATAATAGGACGTTATGTATGAAAGAGAAAGCATGTATATTCAGTGGAGTGTTTAGTACTGGAAAGAGCATCAAAAATCATCCCTTCTGTTAGGAAGCTGTTTCTAGCTTCTTTTTAAATTCAGACTCCTGCAATAAGCATCATTAGACATTATAGCTTAAGTTAAATCCCCTTTCCAACACTATGATATAGAGTTTTAAAATCCACTAATCTTTTCAGTGTTTTTCTCATCTCACAAAATCCGACCATTGGGGTGGGGGGGAACCAGAGCAACCTGATAAAGATGGGCAATTTTCATAGATGCCCAGAACTTGTCACCATCTCTGCATGGCCATGTAAAGGGAATTTGACTGTTTGGCCCTGCTGTGTTATAGAAATGATTCTGTATCTTTATGTGGGCTTGCTACACATTAACGCACACAGTATTACAAACATAATTTGCCATCAATCAGGATTAAGCACCCATTATTTTTGTTCAAAGTACAAATGACACAACGGAGCAATTTAATGTATTTGTGATTTGCAAATCAACTACAGATTCATTGTATAATGGCTTATCCAAAATGGCGGTAAGTACCTGGGCTTTGGTGGGATGGTCTCTGGAGCCAGTGTGACGTGAATGTGGTTGCATGCTTGCAGTTGTCTGATAAGAATAAATAGATGCTTTTCAAGGGCTGCCTGGTGGGTAAGATTAACCCTGAGCATCTTGGAAGTTTGATTCAGTGGCCAAAGATTTGAAAAATGTTATATGTATCTGTGTACTTTGTCCTTGCAGAATGCTGAGGGTGGCACCTATGAATGTGAAACATCCTTTTGTCCAGCCCCACCCTATACTTAAGTCTTCTCTGACAGGTCTCTATCCTGTTGAAAACCTTCTGGGGAAGGCAGTTCTGCCACACACAAAGCAGCTGGGTGGATTTGTCTGTTTGCATTGAGGTGCCTCTCCCCCTCCTCTTGCTCACGCACACCAAGACCTGTGGTAATTGAATGTCGGCTGAAGTAGTTGTGACATCCTATGAGTAGTCAGATTGGCAAGGAAGTGCCTCTTTGGAGACGCACGTATTTAAGTGACTGGCAGTGATTCAAAGGAACGTAGTTAGGAAATCCCAAGTCTGATTCTTGCTTTGCGAGGACAGCTCAGGGACAAAGCCTCTGTTTTGCATGAAGACAACAGGTTCGATCCTCTGAATCTCAAAAACCCAGTTGATTGTTAAAGATCATTCCTTCAAACTCAGGAGAGCTAATTCTAGCCTGAGCAGGTTAGACTACAGGCAGTAGGCCAGGGCACACAAATAAAGAAGGAGAAATGCAGATATATTTGTGTTGTGGTGGCTAATGTAATGTTTATATATATGTGTGTGTTTGTGTGTGTGGGAGGGAGGGAGGGAAGGAGAGAGAGAGAGAGAGGAAGAGGAGTATCAGGTCAGGTGTGGCCCAAAGTAATCTCATTTTTTCAGAGTACCTTCATGTTTGCAAATTGTTGTAAGTTGTTTTGTTTATCAGGGGAAAAAAGTTGATTTATAAACTTCCATGCTGAATGGAATGGATCATATCTGTCACCTGTACAATATAGAATTGTCCTAATGTGGGGGATAGATTATTTGTCGTTCTATAGCCCCATATTTTCTCTCTTGTTTCAATGATTTTACAGGTTCTGAGATGGAGGAGGATCTATCCTTCCATTTGCTTACCTCATGCTTTTAAACAGAGATTAGGCTGATGACATTTTTCATTCAAAACAGCTACCTTGGATTATAAGACCTCTGTTAATTCTTGCTTGTCTCTTTATTTCTAATCCTGTAGCATTATCTTGCAGATAAACCTCCCTTTGTTTATTAGTCTTCAAAATTGTATTTCCTGCCTGGTCATATGTATTACTTGTATCTGATTCACGGGCAGCTGAGAAATGATACAACTCTTTCCAGTTTTGCAGCATCTTCCTTTGTGTGCATCCCCTTCAGTCTTAGACACACAATTGAATGCAGACCTTGTCAAGAAATTTCTCGGACCAAAATTCAGCTCACTTTGGATTTGAATAACAGGTTTATTAGCACACATGCAATATGTGCATGTGTATTTACCATTTTTACTATTGTTGGTCACCAAGAGTCATATATTTGAGAGAAGAACATATAAATATAATGCAAATTGTCCTCACTTAGTGACAGTCACTAAAGGGTGATTCATCAGCAGTTATGACACCAATGAAAAAATAACTTTGCAAGAGATTTTTGCATTTTTTATTTTTGCAAGGATCTGTAAAGCAAAGGAAAGCTGAAGTAAGATGACAGTCACAGTTTCACTTAGCAAACTTTGCTTAACGACCAAGTTGCCAGTCCCAATTGTGATTGCTAAAAGGAGGTTACCTGTAAATATGAGTAAGGTACCTTCCAGGAATGTTGCTACTTTAAAGGAAGCAGAGGAGCAAGTCAAGTTCCAAAGAGGTAGGTGTATCAGTTCCCATAGATAGGCAGACAGATTTAAGACACTGGGGTTTTATGGATTTATATCATAATGCAGTGGCCACTGGGTCAGGAATGCTGCTTTCACAATAAAACTTATTAGTGTTTAAGCTGCCGCAAAGTGTGGGTAGGCATATAAAACATGAAAAGTCAGCAAGTAGGAGAAGTTAATATACTCTGTTTTAGGAACATTTAGTCAATTCCGATTTATAAGATAGACCTGATCGTAAAACATATGACTACTCTGATTGTATCTTGTAGATTTGATCAGAACTTGCTGGTTTCTCAACTTCTTTTTTTCTGGATGCACAGGGGGGAAAATGCCATTTTTTTCCTGAAATGAGTGCAGTTGCTATGGGATCCAGCAGCAGATCTGAAGGTTATTATGCAATCTTTCTTTGCTGTACACTTTGTTAGTAGTTTACTTTTCCCTGGGTATGTGTGGAAGATAGTAACAAATGAGGTATTTGGAGCAAAGATAGTAGAGACCAATATTTACAAAACAACATAGAAATACAGATTGTAATGAGTTGCTTGTGTTGTTTTCCTAGCCTCAGTAAAGTCTGCCTCTTCTGTTGCAAGACAAAGCGATCACCCGGCTTTTGCTGCCCTGTTGCTCTCTAAAAGAATTAAAATGAGGGAAGGGTCGAGTTTATAACAGGGCTAGGAATTCTGCATCCTGCATGGAACCAATTAAGAATCTTGAGGTTCATGCTTTTTTTAAAAAAAACCTCTGGAATTATTTTGTGATGTTGCACAACAGAATAGAGGAGGAACATACGTCAGTTAAGGATGGTAGGTGTCTCTTAATCCGTAGGAGTGGTTGACCAGCATATGCAGGTGGAAAATGCTGGAATGTTCTGTGCTCTTCTGGGAACCCTCTGAATCTCGCCAGCTGTGCAGGACTGTGCTACTCAAACAAGGCAGTTTCACAAAGTTTGGCCCAGTCTTTGGGGAATGGTGTTATGCTCACGGAATGGATTTTTTTTTTTTTTTGGATCTAGAAGCCCATAATATTTTAGGAAAATGTTTTCAGATGATCTTCCTAGAATCATCTGAAGCTGTCTTCTAAGTCTGATAATGATGCCAGCCTAAGTTTCTCACACAGAGTGGTCATTTCCGGATGTAATTGGGAAAATTTCTATAAACACTTCCCCCCCCCCCCTTATTTCTGTAATCTGTATAATCTTCGCCTGAAACGTGGATTTCTTCCACTTAAGTACAGGCAGAAATTTGGTCCTTTGGAGCTGACGGCAATTGAACCTGGCATTATCAACTGTTAATTGTTCTCATATTTATCTCTTTTTTTAATCATTTTGTAAGATGCCAGACTCTCTTCAGTAGTGAGATGGCTTGCATATACGTTTAATAAATAAATCTGGTGTTACCAAGGTAAACAACTCCCCCCCCCCCCAATCTTGAGGAATGGACCTGGCCCCTCTGAGTGGTATAATATGGCTGCACAATTAAAAACATTTCAATAGGCCTATATTTAATTTTAATTTTTTTCCCTTTGGTCATGTTGACTATTTCAACTTTGCTCGGGGCTGAATTCAAGATTTGGAGCCATGTATGGCTTTCAGGTTTAGCATCTCTGCGGTATTATTGCCTAGTTTGACTGGTACAGGTTCTCCAAGGTCTTGACCATAGAGACTTCCTCAGTCCGGTTATTTGACAGTGTTTTGAAATGTAGACCTTTTGCAGGCAAAATAGGATCCTGCCACAATGCCATCTTCCTCTAGGTCTAGAGCCGGCCTGGAAATAGGAAAGGACTGGCCTGTGGTGCCTCTGCTGGCCAAAATGGGGGAAGGGGAGGATATGTGCCTCCCTCCCCCGCAGCCCATTTTTGTCCGGCAGAGTGCTGCAGGAGGCCATGGAGGCTGAAAAGGACTATGGGGAGGAGCTCATGAGCCCCTCCTGTGTCCTGTTTTGGCCAGTATGGTGCTGCAGGAGGAATCCTTCCTGTCTATCCCCCCTGCCGGCCCGGCCCGGCCCACAGAGAACTACAATGCTGATCCGGCCCTCAAAGAAATCCAGTTTGACACCCCTGGTCTAGGAGTTCTTGAAGGAGACAGACCATATTTATCCAAGGCCAGCAAGGGCTGGACCATGGACTAGAACCTTCAAGATCCCTTCCAGCTCTATTCCGACATCTAACTGAAGCAGTTCTTCACCATTGCCTCTTGTTCTCTATCCCAGATGCTGGTAGTTCATCACCACATAGGTACCTGTGAATAGGCCAACTTGCAGTCTGGCCCAGTCAGATGAATACAGCTAGTTCTCAATTTACAGCCATTCATTTAGCAATCGTTCGAGGTTACAACAGCACTGGGGGGGGGGGAAATGACAGCTGGTCCTCACAGTTACGACCAGTGCAGCATCCTAACGGTCAGGTGATTAAGATACTTGACAATGAGCATATATTTATTTTTTTTTATTTATTTAATTAAACTTTTATACCGCTCCCTCTCCCAAAAAGGGACTCGGGGCGGTGTACAGCCTACTAAAAACACATAATAAATACTCAATAATACAATTAAAATAAATTAAACCAAATTGATCCGGCTGTCTAACCCAAAAATAGAGTTAAAAATTAAAAACTAATAAAACCCCGATTAAAATTAAGTTAAAAAACTAAAAATACAGTTACTGGGCCAGGCCAGCCTGTTGAAAAAATAGGGTTTTCACTGTGCGCCGGAAGGTCAGAATATCCGTCATAGCCCGTATCTCCGGGGGGAGATCATTCCAAAGGGAGGGGGCTCCCACAGAGAAAGCCCGAACCCTCGGGGCCGTCAACCGACAACGGCCGGGCGGCGGTACCCCGAGGAGGGCAACCCTGTGGGAGCGTACTGGGCGGCGGGAGGTTGATGATGGCAGCAGGCGGTCCCGTAAGTACCCAGGTCCCGAGCCATGGAGCACTTTAAATACTGTCAGTACCACCTTGAATCGAATCCGGAAGGCTACAGGAAGCCAGTGCAGCCTGCGGAGAAGCGGTGTAACGTGGGAGCTCCGAGGAGCACCCACGATCACCCGCGATCATATATGACAGTTGTGGCATCCTGGGGTCATGTGATCCCCATTTGCGACCTTTCCAGCCATCTTCCAACAAGCAAAGTCAGCGGGGAAGCAGGATTCACTTAATGACTGCATTATTCACTTATCAAATCCAGTGATTTTCTTAAAACACATGGCCAAAAATGTCATAAAACCAGGTGCAACTCACTTAACTGTGTTGCTTAAAGAATTCTGTTCCCAGTTGTGGTAAGGGAAGGGCTACCTGTATTCATTTTCAGTGCAAATTGGAGAGTTTTTAGTTTACTCTGCCATCTTTACCCTAATCAACAAAATGGCTTCCTAATATGTCTAGCAAATGTTGGAAATGTAACCAAAAAAACGGGCACATTTTATCATATGTAGTGGACCTGAGCAAAAGCAAGAAAAAAAAAATCGGCCAAAGATACATAGATGGATAGAAAAGATGATAGGGAAACATGTAGATTTTAAACCTGAATTGTTTTTATTAGGTATAATATCAGAAAAAAAATTGATAAGAAAAGTATGTACATTTAATAATACAAGTCTTAACAGCAATGAAGGTTATATTCTCACAATACTGGAAAAATGAAGATATAAAGATAGTCAGGAAGATACTAGATTGTGCAGAAATTGATAGATTGACATTGAAAATTAAACAGAAAGAAGATGTAGAATATTATCAAAGATGTAGAATATTATCAAAGATGTAGAATATTATCAAACCATTTACCAATGGTTGGAAAAAAGGGGTGGAGATTAAGAATGTAAATTTGTATTGTTAAGCACATTAAATACCCAGACAACACGATGTTTATTAAGCACTAAGAAATGTATTAAATAGAAAATACGGTTTCCTCCTGTGATAGCTCCCAAGCAAAGCAAACCTTTCCAAAGGTCTTGTCCAGTTGGGTGAGATTCCAGGGTAAGTCAGTTTTTACTTCCAAACTAAATGCAACCAAGGATGTGGGCACTGCCTCTGGATAAAAGCGACGTACTTCTCAAAACAGGGCAGACTGAAAAGCTTCCATAGAAGCTTCCAGCCACATTTTACATTGGTAGGTTATGTAATGGTAAAAAAAAAAAGATATATTCATACTTAACTCTAAGCTTGAACAATATGAATTAAATATAAATAATATAAATTTAAACCATGCATTGCAATTGATATAAATAAGCTATGAATAAGTTGTGTTTTGTAGCTAAGACCATTTTAGGAATTTGGAGAGTATGTGATAGGCTGTTATAGCAGACATTTTTCATAAAGAGATTTGAGTGGCTATAAAATACCTATCCAAGTGGAGATGGCCAATCCCAAAATATCAATTTACAGGTAGTCCTCGATTTATGACCACAAATTGATCCCAACATTTATGTTGCTAAGTGAGACATTTGTTAAGTGAGTTTTGCCCCATTTTACAGCTTTTCCTGCCACAGTTGTTAAGTGAATCATTGCAGTTGAGTTAGTAACCCGGTTGTTAAATGAATCTGGCTTCCCCATTGACTTTGCTTTCCAGATGGTTGCAGAGGCTGATCACTGATCACATTGCAACCGTTCTAAGTGTGAGTCAGTTGTCAAGCATCCAAATGTAAATCACGTGACCATTGGGATGCTGAAATGGTCACAAGTGTGAAAAATGGTCACAACTCACTTTTCAGTGCCATTGTCACTTCAAACAGTTACTAAGTGAACTGTTGTAAGTTGAGGACTACCTGTACTTTGAAGGTAAGTTAAAGTTAAAGTTAGGGGGCTCAGTACCAAAAAAACATGGGAGGAGTCCACTCCCCGCCCTGCATTTCTTGCTATACCGTTTTTCCCCTCTTTCTGATATCTGCTTTAACAAAGGTCCCTACAGATCTTTTGCAGTGGACTTTTTGCCTGAGGCCTGAAATTAGGAAACCTTAAGCTGCCTGCTTCTGAGCTAACCTTATGTACAAAGCCTATTTACAGCTGCAACCTGTCTTAACATTGCACGTACTGCACAGACTTCTAACCAGTCACAAAAATCATTTTATTTATTGGATTTGTATCCTACCTTTATTACTTTATAAGTAACTCAAGGCGGCAAATATATGCAGTACTCCTCCTCCTTCCTCCTGTTTTCCCCACATCAACCCTGTGAGATGGTTCAGTTAGGCTGAGCAAGAGTGACTGGCCCATTGGCCCAAAGTCACCCAGCCAGCTTTTATGCCTAAGGCAATACTAGAGCTCACAATCTCCTGGTTTCTAGCCTGAAGCCTTAAACCACTAGACTAGACAAAACGGGCTCTCTGATAAGCATTCCTAAGCAAAGGAATCTTGAAATCCCTTATACAGGAATATCTCATTTGGAAGAGTTCTGTAAATGTGGAGCTGTTCCAAAGAAGGCTCTGACTTTTGTCAAGCAACATGATTGCTTTTATTGGCCATGCCCGCAAGATGGGTTTGGAAGGCTGATCTAAAGGTCCAGGCAGAATAATGTGACCCCAAATAGTATACAATTTTACAGGTTAATACAACAGGTTAAATTGGACTCATAGGAACATTGGCAACCGGTGCAACTGAAACAGAATTCCTGCCCCAACTTTGATCTTACCTTACTAATATATAAATAAGTTGCATTGTATATCAGTTTGACATTCCCGATCATCCGCAAGTGTGGTTTCCCATCAGGATTGCTTATGTACAGTTGGTGGCCAGATGCTGGACTAAGGAAATTTGCCATGATCCATCAGAACTCATCATCTTTGCCTTGCAAAGGGTTACACTTCTGTAATGATTTTATTTTATCCTAACCATGGCTGCTATAATAGTGGAGAACAAAGTCTCTGTATTAAGTGGTGCTTTTGTCTTTATATTAGTTGTGAGGGAAACAGAAAGTCTTATCGCATTTATGCCCTGCTTGTAGCACCTCCTAAAGGTATTTGTTTGACCATTCTTGGTCACAGGTCATTGAGTTTCACAGAACTGTTGCTCTGGTCTTTCGGGTTCTTGTTTCTTCTCTTGGGTCTCTGTGACCTCATTTCTGAAAAGTACAGGAGGGGAAGCACCAATCAAATAAAGCAGCATATTTCTCCTATTCAGCTTGCCAGTGTGCAACATATAAAGAGCTGTCCTATGAAATGCACTCAGCCTGTCTGCAACTTCCTTTTCTTAAAGTAGCTCTAGAGAATGAGATGTTATAGGCCAGCCCCAACCTTTCACACATTTCCTCATATATAGGATGATGCAGGGCCTCCTGCTTAAGCAGGGAGTTGGACTAGAAGACATCCAAGGTTCCTTCCCACTTTGTTATTTTGTTATAAATTAAGATATACGATGATACCGTGTTTCTCCAACAGTACAGCCTCCATCAATAGGAAGACCCAGCATGTTTTCTAGGCATGAAATGAAATTAAGCCCCTCCCCCCAAATTTAGGCCTGGGGGGGGAGGCCGGGAGTTAAAACATGCTGGGGGGGAGGGCGGAGGGGGGGGAAAACTTGCCTTTAACAGTGCCCTGCGCGGCGTTGCCGCTGTTCTCGCACCATCAGGAAGTGTAGAAGCGTTTCTGCTGCTTCTTGGGCGGGGGAGCTGCCTCCATGGCTTCCACAGTTCCTGCCGGCACGAGAACAGCAGCAGCGCCGGTGGAAACGTGGAAGCATTCCTGCCACTGCTCAAGTGTGTGAGCGTTTGTGCCGCTGCTCGAGTGTGTGCGGAAGAGGAAGCTTCCGCACACACCCGAGCAGTGGAAGCGTTCCTGCCGCTGCTCGAGTGTGTGAGCGTTCCTGCCGCTGCTCGAGTGTGTGAGCGTTCCGAGCAGTGGAAGCGTTCCTGCCGCTACTCGAGTCCACACACACTCGAGCAACGGCAGAAACGCTTCCACTGCTCGGATCGCTCACACACTCGAGCAGCGGCAGGAACGCTTCCACTGCTCAGGGGTGTGCAGAAGCTCTGCACACACTCAAGCAGCGGCAGGAACGCTTCTACTGCTCGGGTGTGTGTGGAAGCCTCCTCTTCCGCACACACCCGAGCAGCAGCAGAAACGCTTCCATGTTCCCGCCGGTGCTGCTGCTGCTGTCGTCGTGCCGGCGGGAACACCGCTGCCGCCCACCCGCTGATGGGGGGGGGGAGAGAAATTAATTCACACCTGAAAAGACGGCCTAGCCGTTTTTTCGGGACTCAAAAAAATAAGGCCCTGCCTTATTTTGTGAGAAACACGGTATTAGAAATATATTATAAATATACCCTGTTTTCCTAAAAATAAGACCTAACTGGAAAGTAAGCCCTATCATGATTTTTCAAGATGCTTGTAATAGAAGCATTACCCCAAAAATAAGCCCCAGTTAAGTCCGTCAGCCAGACAGATGCATTTTAGTATTGTGTTTCCTGGAAAATGAGACCTAACTGGAAAATAAGACCTGATGCGTCTTTTTGAGCAAAAAATTAATATAAGACCTAGTCTTATTTTTGGGGAAACATGGATAATATTATATTTACCCCAATACATTTGATCACAACTCAGGGCACTTTTTGCACATGCAATGTATATACTGATTGCGCACCTTTAAGTAGGTTTTGACTCCTGGGGAATGCACGGACTAGTCCCTGCTGTTTTCTTGGCAAGGTTTTTCAGGAGTCGCTTGCCATTGCCTCCTTCTTATGAGTAGAGTGTCATCATTTAAGCCCTCGCTGGCAGTCCTGGAATGGCATGACCTGATAGCAGGGTCACTACCCAAGCAGCATTTGGTAGTTGCCTGCACTGGTAGTTAAGGTTTCCATCTCCCTTGAGACCCAATTTTGCAGGGGTATTTGTGCCTGGTTCCTCCACTTTTAAGAACATATTTGCAGCTGTATGGCGTGATAATTTCCTCTTCTATTTAAAAAAAAATGGTTTTTAGTGGGTATTAAATTCTGGGAAGCTACAACAGATACATTTTAGCATTTGAGCTAAAAGAAACGAAGCTTCTGAGGTTCTTTTCAGAACTGATAAAACATTGAGTGGCAGCTGTTCATGTGTAAAGTGGCATTCCCCAACTTTGTGCTTTCCAAATGTGTTGGACTACAGCTCCAATAAACCACCATGCTCTTTAAGAAGGGTAATGCATCTGGAAGGTACCAACTTGGGGCAGATATTGTAAGCCATTTTCGTTTCTCTTCAGGTAGGTATGTTTTTCTTGTTTTCTCTCTTAAGCAGTGAGTTGTAACCAAATATGTAATCCTGCAACAACAAGCCAACTGAACCAAAGCTTGGGTAGGGAGCTTGTAATAACAAAGAATAAAAAATAAATTAAGCAAGGAAGTGGGTTTTGGTTTTCAGAGGAAAGTTGTGGGGTTGTTGTTGTTGTTATTGTTGTTTTGGCCTGGGCTTTAAAACAAATCCAGTGCCCTAACAGTTTGGACCCGTTTCTTGAAACAGGGAGCCAATATAATTATATACTCATTGGGTCTGGAGAACACTGACTTCCCTTTTTGCAGTAGGGAACCAAGTTGGGTGGCTTTGCTTAGGCCCTTTCACCTTTGAAATGGGGGGATATGATAGGCTGCCTCACAGAAAGATTTCTGGGGAAGGGTTGGAGCGAGTAGCAGCTGCCTGTGGAAATTAGAAGGCCCAGTATGAAGAAGACAAAATCGACTGAGACTGTAGGAAAACAACCAACGGCAGGGAAGCATTACATAAACATAAGAAATCCAATTCCATGGCTTTTCTTATCTTATCCAGCATCCTGTTTCTCACTGTAATTCAACCAGAGGCTTCCAGGAACCACAGACAAGGAAGGCATGAGAGCATTTGCCTCTCTGATTGCTGTTTTTCTACAGCAGTTCGTATTCTCTAATTCCGGAAACAGTGTATGGCAACTAAGACAGTTTGGCAGCCATAGCTGAAAATGTAAACAACTCAGAAATATCCAGGGCATGTATATATTTCTGCATATTAATCTATTTAAGTCATACTTATCGAACTCAAATGGATCTTGTCCTTCTGGAAATGAACTCCGTTAAAGAATAATGCACTGTTTAAGTGAATTAGAATACCTGAAATTCTCCAGGTAAATCAGAAAAATTAAGAAAATACCCGATTCTCTCATTGTGAATGTCGTTATTTGTGTGGATATTGAATAGAAGATATATGTGACTGAGGGCAGAATGTATGTGCTTAAGGGCATTCAGAGGAGAATTCTAAAGTTTATAACTTTAAACAAAGTCAGTGTAATTGTTAATTCTATCATAATGCAATTGTATACAGTTTTATTTCTAGCTAGTCCAACAAAGCTTGCAACAAAAATCCAGGAACTTCTAATCAGTTACTTATTGCAGAAAAGCTAAAAGACCATTATGAAAGAATGTTAGCAGTTGCTGAGTATCAAATGTAATAATGATGTTCATTTTTATTTTTTATTTTTGCTTCCTAATATGGGACTAAAATGGGTGGTAGATAACAGTGTTCATAAGTTTGTTGTTTTGATGATGGCCTGATACAGTATCAGATTGCTCAATCTTGACAGTATGAAAACTGACTTTCACATTTCTTTAGAAGGTATTTCCTTTTTTTAAAGGGTAATATTACTACTAGTAAATGAATTCTGTAGGCCTAAATAAAATATTTGTCTCAGGAAGTTCAATGAATCTTACCCCACGTAAATATTTATAGGCTTCCTGTATTCCTCAATACTAATTCAAGTGAATAATTAAATGTAGTTCCTTGTTGTACTAGCTTAATGGTAAATCTATTGTGGATTAAAAACAAAAGTAAATAAGGAATTAAAAAGAACTTAAACCAGAATATCCAACCACAACAACTTTAAGATTTGTGGACTTGAACCCCTAGAACTCCCCAGCCTAGCTGGGGAATTCTGGGAGCTGAAGCCCATAAGTTGGATTCCTGACTTCAAACATTCTAAAGTGCAATCTGAGGGCCACAGCCCTGGCATGCTACTCCATGAGCTCCCAGTCCAGGAAACCTAACAGAAAATAAATCTTTTCTGTGGACTAACATCCTAAAATCAGAAAAGCCAATATTTTTTAGGGAAAAAAATTGTTTGCAAAAAATGGGAAATTTTAAATGTAAAATCAAGTCTTCCTTGACTCAAGTTTGACTCTTAGTATCTGCCTAGAAGTTCCTTAACTGTTTTTTTTTTTGGCAACATATAGAAGTGGCTAGCCAGTTTGGTCTTTGCTCTGAACTCACCCAAGTACTAGCCAGTCCAAATGTGTTTACCTTTTCCTAATTTAACTACAGCTGACCATCTGCTGTCACCTGCCGTGACATTGCGTGGAAGAATTATTTATTATTATTGTTAATTATGTGTCATCAAGTTGTTTTCAACTCCTAGTAATCACATGACTATATAGATTGGTTTTCTCTATGACCATCTATCCCTAACCTGTTCTTTCATGTCTCTCAATAGTGCCCCCGTTTGCAACTAAGTTCACCCATCTTAGTGCTGCTCATCCTCTTATTTTCTTCCCTTCCACCTTTCCAGCACTAGAACCTTCTCCAGAGAGCTAGTTCTTCACTTTAATGGTATCTGAAGAATGATAATTTGAGCCTGGTCATCTGTGGCCCAAGTGAAAACTCTGGGTGGATTATTTCAATCATTCATTAGTTTGTTTACTTGACTGTCTATGGCAGAGGTCTCCAAACTTGGGCAACTTCAAGACTTGTGGACTTCAACTCCCAGAATTCCTCAGCCAGCAAAGCTGGGTGTCATAAAGTCTTAAAGTCACCAAGTTTGAGGACCCATGGTCTATTCTCAGAAATCTTTTCCAATACTCTAGAGGCATCAGTGCTCTTCATATCCTTCTTTACTTTTCCTTCCAGAAAGTGTCAAAGGGAATACCTTAGCTTCCACAATTCTGCTCTTTGTATTGGACAGACAGAAATCCCTGGGAGCAGGCAATCTCAAAGATGCCCCAAGAATTGTGAAGTGTTTAAAAACCAGTCAGAACCAGTGTGCTAATCTTTGAAGCTCTTAAAGCAATAGAAATATATAGAAAAACCACCCAGCAGTATAATTGCTGTGAGCTTCTGTGTTTTGAATCAGCTGAAGCTCCCAGGTAGTTTTCAAGGGAAGCACTTTATGGAGCATATTACAGTAGTCTTTATGAGATATCAGCGTATAAATGGTGGTGAGCATGGCCTCTTGATTCAGGAAGGTTGTAGTTGACCCAAAGAATTGCTGTATGCAAAGGCCCTCTGGGCAGGAGTTATGAGTTTAGGAAGACTACCCTGAAATCAGAAGACTTCTTGTCCAAAATCACTGGGTCTTGTGGGAACTGAATGGAAGCCTGTTTGTCCTCATCCAGACCCAACAGAGACTGGGCACTAGGACAGAGCCTCAGCTGCATTTCCTGTTCAGCTTGATGTTGAGATGTAATGCAGAATACAGATTGCATACTGATGACTCCATGGTAGTAGATACCTTCACCCAGTGGCTCTACGGAGGAGAGAAGCAGAAGTGTCTAGCTTGAAGGCATCTCATGGTAGAAGGCCCTCTGACCTGATTACTCACTCCCTACTACCACTGACAGGGCCTGCTCACTCAGAAGGAAAACCTCCTCTAAATCCAATCCTCACATGACTTCGTCACATCGAGCCTGAAAAGGGCAGTCATACTTCCCCTATCCTGATCCCAACCCAGATCATCCAAAAGTCAGTCAAATGTGGACTCAGCCTTATATCTGGAAGGGTCCAGATAATCAGGTTCTTCCAGGGTTCTCTGAGGTTAAAGATTCACCTCTATTTCAATAACTTCACCACCCTACCCCACCCCCCAAAAAAGTTGGAGACTTTAAAAGATTGAGGGATAGCTTTTTGATGGAGGGGCATCTGCCTATCTCTTTCAAGGCAAGCAGGAAAGTTCTTCACTACTCAAACTCAATTTTTGGTTTGCTCACTAGTTGGAAAGGACAGGAATCTTCCTGAACTGACAACCCGCAATTGTCACTTTCTTCAAGACCCAAGAGGCTCAGACTCATCCCAGATAACCTTGCAGATAACCTGGACTATGTCTTTTAGTTCACAATTGATCTAATGATGAGTTTTCTACTATTTGTAATAAGATTATCTTATCAAGGAGCTGCAACCTCTGCTTGCTATGCTTTCAAGTTTAGATAACAGTGCTGCTAGCTATGGATTTGGGAGGACATCATTGCAATAGGTTTATAGCAATGTTATGTAATTATTCTTTGATTCTGTATGACAGGGGTGTCAAATTCAAGGCACGGGGCCTGGATCCAGTCTGCGGGGTGCTTAGATATGATCTGCAGGGCTGCCCTGGAAACAGCAAAGGACCGACTCGCGGTGCCTCTGCCAGAGGGTTGCAGGAGGCCGTCGCTACTGAAAACAGAGCTTGGGAGCCCGTTTTCAGTGGCAGAGGGTTGTAAGAGGCCGTCACAGCCAAAAACGGAGCTTGGGAGCCTGTTTTCGCTGGCAGAGCACTTGGGCCACCACAGGCGCCCCCAACATGACTGACATTGAGCTGGCCACGCCCACCCCAGCCCCCTGAGGGCAAACAACCCTCATGCAGCCCTCAATGAAATCAAATTTGACACCCCTGCTGTATATGCTGCATTGATCGGTATCAGCCTGGAGGAACTAGCAAATCTATGCTGGCCTGACCATTGATACTGGAGCTGTTTGTTGCCTCGTTTTCCCTTCCCCTGGTCATTTGCCATTCTCAAGTTGGATTTTGACCCCAGGTTTTGACTCTAGCAATGCCACTGTTTGCAGTGCAATCCTATGGAAATTGCTTCCAGGTTGGTGTGCTTCGGATTTCAGAATTGCTCATTGAGTAGCGCACACGCAGGCAAATAAAAACATAGCCACCCAGCAGATCACACAGCGAAGTCTAGACAGTGCTCAGTCATAGAGTCCCCGGTCTGTCTTTGTCCATGTTTTTAAACACCGCCTTGTTGAGGAACAGCTTTTAATCTGAGGAGCTGTGCCGTTAAAACAAACAGTTGCTATTGCAGGAGCTTTGTGTTGTGGTTAACTGGTGGTGTGCAACGCATTTGGAGTTCGAACTGTTTCATGCATGAACCACTCTCACATTAGGAATAGTTGTTTTGACCTGATCAAATTTCACTGTTGTTCCAAACATTCTGATTTTAAAATAGACCTGGAGCGCTTTTGCTAAGGTAGGAACAACTTTTTTTGAAGTCTGTAAGACTGAAACATTTCTGGGATGCCTGACCCTTCCAATATGATCATAACAGACTGTTTTAAATCCAGAATTGAGTGTTTCAAGGTTCAAAGCATTTCAAGTATGGAACATTTTGCGTACCCTAAGCTACCGATATTTACACATGAGCCTGCAATAATGCTCCAGGTCTGGCTTCTTTGGCATCGGATTTTCTCCTTGCTGCCAGTTTGGCTTTGTCTGAATTTTGGGGGAAAATGTACCATAGATTGTATGGTTGGGACAAGAAATAATCCTTCTGTCTCTTTTGCAAGCCCTACGTTTGCAAAATGCTAACTTGCTTGAGTTGTAATGTGCAATTTTGCTAAATGCTTCTGCATTTCTTTTGCTGCTCAACCAAAATGATTTCAAAACACATAGAACAGTTTAATCCTCTAGAATTATTACTTTCTGTCTTGCCAATTCCTAGGGGCCAGTTTTAGCCTTTCTTTGTGGAGCATGTATGCATGGTTAGATTTGAATGAGAAAGACGATGTAAGCAACACGTAGTTCAAAAGTGCACCAGCTCATAACCAAATAATCTGATAAGTAAAAAGACAACAACCTCCCTTTTCCCATTTAGAAATACTTTCTTTTCTGGTTACGTGGAATCCTTAATCTTATCACGGATGACGACTCAGGTTGTAAACTTGAACTAGAATTGTGGATAAGCTGTAAATAACATACTGTCATTTCTGCAAATTCATTGTAAATAAGTCTTAAATCAGAGATGAGGAACCCATAGCCCTCCAGTTGTTGCTAACGTTTAACATTCACATTCTGCATAGCTAGTAGTGAAGGATGCTGTGAGTTTCTTTGTAGTATGTCTGATCAACTAGAGCAGGGGTGTCAAACTCAAGCCCGAGGGCCGCATCCGTCCCATGGAGTGCTTAGATCTCGCAGGGCCGTCCTGGAAACAGCGAAAGTCTGGCCCTCAGTGCCTCTGCCAGCGGAAACCAACCTCAGGGGGCGGGGGTGGGCTCTGTTTTTGCTGGCAAAGGGCTGCAGGAGGCCGTCGCAGCAGAATATGGAGCACGGGAACCTGTTTTCTCTGGCAAAGCGCTGGGGCCACCGGGGCCCCCCGACATGAGTGACATCGAGCTGGCCATGCCCCCTCTGGCCCTCCGAGGTCAAACACAACCTTGATGTGGCCCTCAATGAAATTGAGTTTGAGACTCCTGGACCAGAGGCTCCCCAATGCTGCTTATTGCGAACCTTCCTCCACATCAAGTTTGCAATGCAGGAGTGATATTCTTACATAATTGTTAACAGATTTTCCAGCTTAAATAAGGTTTTTTTTTTTCCTGAATGTCCAGGTGGGCTTTTGAGTTGCTGGGTATCGATCGCTGATCATGTTTTGTCTTGGAGTGTGAATGTTTTGAGATGAGTGGCATATGACTAAATAAATAAACTATTTTAGAATTTAACGCTTAACTTTCAACTAGGGATACATATAAACTTGCTCCTAGTAGCTTATGATGACAGTATTTATTAAGTACATGTTGGGGGTTTCTGGGTCAGATAGGTACAGGTAAAGGTTTCCCCTGTGCAGTCATGTCCAACTCTAGGCGGCACACTCATCTCCATCTCTTAACTAGGGGAGCCAGCGTTATCCATGGTCTTCCATGGTCTTGTAGCCAGCATGACTATATGCCGAGGCCACACAGAACATTGTTATCTCCCATCGAAGTGGTACCTATATCAGGGCTCTGACAAATCCATCCCTATTCAAATCATAAGCCTATAGTCGGCATCTCTCAGAGTAAGAAAAATTGATTTATTAGAAGTGACCATGTTGGCGTTACCTGGGTGCAGCCGGCACTAGAACACATCATTCATTTCCCCCTTGACCCTAGTCTTCCCCCCACCCCCTGAATGTATATTCTCCAATGGGACACATCTATAGCCAAGAGTCATCAATCATGCTCTCCAGTAATAATCTTGCCACCAACAACTTGGGCTGCCTAGCAATTATCTGAAGCATTTAAGGAATGCACTACTTTCCCCACTCCCTTTCTGCTGGCAACTAAAAAGACCAAAGAAGTATTTTTTTTAGTTGACAACCTGTTTATCTACTCAGATTTACATGCTTTCGAACAGCTAAGTGGGCAGAAGCTGGGGCAAGTAACGGGAGTTCAGTCCATTGCACGGTGCTTGGATCTTGAACCCAGGCTGCTCTTGAACCGCTGAAAATTGTGCTTCTCTTACACGAGATAAGCAACAAGAAATGTCAGTTTTCAGAAGCAGATTACTTCAGAATTCCAGGAGATACAGAAAAGTGGGATCTGGATCCAGTAAAGAAACTGTTCTGAACTAATAACATAGCTTCACTAACCTAACACCTGGGAGATATTTGGGACTACAACTTTATAGACTAAATGAGCACACACAATCCTATACCAGTAGTCCTTGCTTGATGACTGTTTTTTTTTTTTTGTTAGCGATCACTCAGTTACAATCTACCTCCCCAGAACTACTTGCAACGCATATTTCAAAGTTCCAACAGTTGTACACACATACACATGCATGCAGTCACATGTTCCATTCGGGGCACTTGACAACTGACTCACATTTACAGCCATTTGCAGTGTCCCATGTTCATGTGACCAATTTTCAGCATTTTTGGCCGGCTTCTATTTACTTCTAATTTCTAGCAAGAAATGCTCATTGGGGAAAATGAACTTGCTTAACCACCTGTGGCTTAACAGTCACCTCCAAAAAGGTTGTAACAGTGCTGTGTGGTCACCATGTAACAACCTCCATGATTTATGTCTATAATTCTGGGCTCAATTACAGTTGTAAATCAAGGATTACCTCTGTGTGAATGTATGTAGATCAGATGCAAAGCCTTATAGCAAATTGGATAGAGGGATTGCATGGATTGTGACAAAGATTAATCCAGGATCATCCAATATTTTGATTATTAATGTAGATGAAGTGCTGGAAGGAATGTTTGTTTGAATTTTCAGATAACATGAAAATTTGATGGGATAGCTAAAATCCTAGTGAATAGAATGAATCTTGTAGCCTTGACCAGTCCAAAATGTATATTCAGTGCCAGAGTCAAGTTAAAATCCATTCCTGTTTGTCCCCCAAGTTTTCTGTTTCAAAATAATGTTTATGATGCCAGGACTGAGAAGATTTTATTGCTGTTAGATTGTTGGAATTAGAAACTTTTGCTGATCTACTGCAGATTACCAGTACTTAAGATTCTGTTCAAGGGTTACGGATAGATTCTCTTTAAAAATCAAAACAAACCTTTGAATACTAGCTGTTGACTTTGTGGTTTACCGAAGGCATTTCACTGACTATTAGTAACGCATTTCCTTCACTCTGTTTTATTAGGACTGCTCTTGTTTAAAAGTGTAAAAAATAGATTCTCCATATTTAAAAAAAAATCACATCTCTTTATGCTACTTTATATCAGTTATGAAAAGGGGAGGGAGAAGGCTGCCATTTTCTTGCCCTGCTGGTTTATTTATTCCGTGCTCACCTATTCAGTGCAAGAAAGTCTATATGTGCTCAGCACTCCCACATGTGTAAGCAGATACCTTTTGTGAATTCCTCTAGATCGGCTCATCTGATCTATCACCATTCTTAAATTAAGATTATCCAGGTATCCTACAAAAGTTGTCAGCTATTCCTATTTGCATGCAGTGAGAAATGCTGCATCTTGGCTAATTACCACTTCAGCAGTGTGATTGCTGTTGGCTTATGAGCAACCAGGGTGCCTATTAGTAAGCGCTTGTCCTGCTATCTGACCTCACGCCTTCTCTCCTCTGGGTCCTTTCTCTGGCACGCCCTGTGAAGCCTGTTGGATATTTTGAACCTCTCTTGTTCCCCTGAAGAACCAAACAATTTGTTAACGTGTGGAGGAAAAACCTGCGCCTTCACGGGCCGTAATATCTCTGCAAAATGGCTTCTCCTTCCCTCCTGTCATGGCTCTGCTTTATCGTTCTTCACTAGCTGCATCTTGGCAGAGCCTGCGGAGGGGAAAAAGACAGAGAATTCCACCTGTTGTATTATATAATCTTTGATGAGAACATGACAGAAGTGAAGTAAACATATGTACACAATCCACATAATTATATACAAACTTCTATGGGGATATAGAAGAGCCCTGGTGGCCCAGTGGTTAGAGTGCAGACTGACTCACTGCTCACTCCAGCAGTTCGATTCTGAGCGGCTCAAGGTTGGCTCAACCTTCCATGCTTCCAAGGTCGATAAACTGAGGACCCAGATTGTTGGGGGCAATAGGCTGACTCTATACACTGCTTAGAGAGAGCTGTAAAGCGCTGTGAAACGGCATGTAAGTCTAAGTGCTATTGCTATAGCAGTGACCTTATACCTGGATGTCCAATTTAGCTATCTGTTTATTCATGCTCCCTTTTATGCCTCACGAACTTCTCTGGATTCAAAGCAGGTTACAACTGAACAAACGTACATTTACCAAATCTGCACAAGGTAATAGGAAAATTGCCAACTAACAAACTACAAATAGTCTCTGCTCTCAGTATCTACAAAAGAAGCTTAATTAGTGGCGACGCTCAAATGAAATAGCCAACTCTTAAAAGTCTTCCTGAAAGTCAGGAGCTTCAGGGCATTTTGTACTTTGGGAAACATGGAGCCAGCCGGTGAGGGTACAGCTTACTGAGCTCCCACTCTGTTCATTTCATACTGAGTGGGAATCCTCAGCAGATCCTTCTTGCAAGAACGGCCGAGACAGACTGATTCTTGTTGAGAGAGATAGTCCTGTAAGTAATCACAGAGCTGGACCGTGTATCTTCAAAGGTATTAAGTAGCGTTCTGAATTGGACCAGGAAGCAAATTGGAAAACAATCAAGTGTGATTCCTGTAGCATCAGCAGCCCGTATCTAAACCTGCTTCCCCAGTTAGCAGATGGACTGCTGCCCTTTGGACAGTGGAAGCTATAAGTTGTCTTCAAAGAGAGACTCGTATAAAGTGCACTGGAGGAAGAGGTCCCTAATCTGAAAGTTACTAGGCAACAGAGAAAAAAAGGCTTGAGCTTTTATATATGATTGCTAGCATTACAGTGATAGGAGGTACAGTGTTATTTCTATCCCACATTCCTGGTGGTTTGGTGAAGGTCTTCTGTGCTCCAGACCTGGACCAGGTGTTCTCCTGGGAGACGTCAGCAAATGGAACAGGGCACGCTAGACATTGGTCGATGGATATATTTCAACTGGCTTCTAGATTTAAATTTAGAAGTGGTAACTAGCCTTTATTGTGCCGTGAAAGATGGACACGGTTCTGTGATTTCTTTCTCTGGGAGAGAAGAGAGGCCTCTCTAACTGATGGATTCCCCCTCCCACCTGCAGTTGTGGAAAGAATCACTACTACCTTGCAACGACAGAACCCTTGATGACTTAAGCCGCTATTCCTAGCAAGCCTGGCAGCTCCTTTCTTTTGCTGCGCTACAGCAGCATCTCAAGGGGGACCCATGAGCCTGCATAACCTGAGGAGCTCCTAATGAAGCCAGAGACTCTAGTGCTCCCTTGAGACTTGCTGAGCTGCTGGTAGATAGCAGGTCTGCTGTAGGTGGTGCTACATAGTGAATTTGATAGTTCTTTCTGCTCTTAGTTTTAAAGGAGCCTCAAAAACACAGGTAGTCCTTGACTTTACGAGTTGTTAAACGAGACAATCGTTAAGTCAGCTTTGCCCCATTTTGCAACCTTTCTTGCCACAGTTGTTAAATGAATGGCTGCAGTTGCTAAGTTAGTAACACGGTTGTTATATGAATCTGGCTTTCTCATTGACTTTGCTTGTGTGGAGGTCGCAAAATGGGATCCTATGACCCCGGCACACTGAAATGGTTATAAATATGAACCAGGTGCCAAGCATCTGGATCTTAATCACATGACCATTGGGATGCTGTAGTGATAGAAATGTGAAAAATGGTCACGAGTCACTTTTTCAGTGCCGTTGTAACTTTGAACGGTCACTGAATGAATGGTTGTAAGTCAAGGACTACCTGTACTTTTGCCAAGGTTGCTAGTCAAGATTTTATTTTTACATAACCTTTTTCTGATCTTTCTGCCTAATATCCCAGAACTGCTTCTTATTCAGATGATAGGGAGAAGCTGGATGTAGGAAGAAAAAAATTCCTGATCCTTGAAGACTGAATAGAGAGTATTAGAGAGACACATCAAAGCTACAACTTTGCAAGTCTCTCCTTGCAGCCTTCCTAATATTATGGTGACTTGGCACCGACAATAGTTGCAGATCTCCACTTATTCAAGTTGAGCTAGTACAGACAAGCTTGAAGGAGAAACAAAGACCGTGCAGGATGTGTGCTGAAAATTAAGCATCATTGGGGTTTGCTTCTATTTAATAAGAGCATATGTATAGGTTTTAGTTACCAAAATGTATACACGTGTATTTTTCTGATTAGAGGTAAACCTTCAACTTACGAGATAAAGCATAATAAAATGATAAAAATCTATTCATAAAACTAATAATAAAACTGCTGAAAACTCAATAAACCTGTAATCTGTTGAATGAGTTCATATGGTGCCTTTAAGAAGTTTGCCCTTGTCAGCTCTGGAAACATCAATGGGGGGGGGAGGGGAATAATACATTTTCCCTCGGGGGGGGGGAAGGCTGGTGCAGAGGGAGGGGCACTACTAAACAAGTCAGTCTCTGAGTCTCGGTCTTCCTGATTTTTGTGAAGGTGGGTATACAGAGCATCCTTTCCCTATTAGAACTTAAGGAGCAAAGCTAAATGTTGGTAATCGTTATATGGGGATGGCTGAGAATGATTTTTGGTGGCCAATGGGGAATAGGTTTATAGTGCAATGGGAAGCTTCTCTAATATAGATGTAAATCGAGTGAATCAGGGCAGTCTCCATTCAGATCAGGGTGTCAAACTCAATTTCATTGAGGGCCGCATCAGGGTTGTGGTTGATCTGGGAGGGGGTAGTGTGGCCGGCTCAACATCACTCATGTCGGGGGGCGCCTGTGGTGGCCTGAGCACTCTGCCAATGAAAGTAGGCTCCCAAGCTCCATTTTTGCCTGCGAATGCCTCTTGCAACCCTCTGCCAGCAAAAACAGCCCTCACGAGCTCCGTTTTCACCGGCAGAGGCACCACAGTCCAGTCCTTTGCTGTTTCCAGGGCGGCCCTACGCTCCAGATCTAAACACCCTGTGGACCGATCCGGCCCCTGGGCCTTGAGTTTAACATCTCTGATTTAAATCATTGTTTCTCATCCTTGGCAGCCTGAAATATGTGGACCAGAATTCTCTAGCCAGCCATTCAGGTATTACTGGAAGAATAGAAAATGCATCCCTTCCATATTGCTTTATTTTGGTAGTTGATATTTCAGAATAAATCTTTTTGTACATCGAAGTTCCATTTGGTCTTAGTGGCTGACAAACAGAAGTCAGTTGCAATTTTAAAAAATAGAGATTTTTAAAGCTCTTAAAATTGATAGAATGTGCCTGGTCTTCTTTTTTTTATAGCTATCCATCTATTATTCAGTCTGCTTTAGCTCCAAAGGAATAATATCACTGATAATGCTTATCTTGTGACTCATCTATATTTTTCCCCTTTTGTATAGGATTCTGTGGGTTTGAAGCCATCCATCCAGTTTCAAGGAAGCCAAGGGGTAAGTTGAAGGATTGGGTTTTATGGTTAAAATATCTCCTGGATGTTTGAAAGCCCATTTGTATTTTTCTTTTAAATCCATGTGACTTCCACTACACAAGTTAAAACTGTTAAAATGTAATAAAAGAGAGCAGCACTAGACAAATATATCTGCACCATTATTAAACAATTTAAAACAGTGTTTTCCCATTCTGGCAATCTTGTGATACATGAACTTCAACTTCAAAATCTCTCAGCGATAGCCATAATGACCGGAACAGTTGAAGTCCACACATTGTAAAGCTACTCAGCTTGGGATACATTCATTTAAATAATTATAAAACTGTTATTTTTTAATGTTACAGTTCAAATATTAAAAGTTCCACTGGTTATAAATGTGTATTATAGTGAACACTGATCTTTCCCAGATTTGTTTAGGATGGGCCCACCACACTAATCAGAGATAAGATAGGGCCTATGTCTGCTAAGTAACTTCAACAATTTAGATCAGGGGTCTTCAAACTTGATAGCTTTAAGACTTGTGGACCTCATCTCCCAGAATTCCTCCTCCAGTCATGTTAGCTGAGGGATTCTGGGAGTTGAAGTCCACAAGTCTTAAACTTATCAAGTTTGAAAGGCCTTGATTTAGATAGACAGTAAGTTAAATAGTTGCCGTAGTAGGTAAGCTGTCACGAAGCAGCCGAGATGGCATGATTTTGCATAGGTATTCACAGTTAAACTGCTGAGTTTGAAGATAATTAAATGAAATGTGAAAGGGACTTTCTTTCAACATCTCTTTCTTATAGTTACCTCCATTTGCCTCACACATGGAGACTGTGAGGTGACCAAAGAAGATTCTAATCTTTTACTTTGCACAAGAAAAATTGTGAACTCTGAGTTTGCCCAGTAACATGTGGTTTCCTACTGCCTCTTCAGTTATGATGAAGCATTCATTGTATATGTGTAAACCTGGAAGCTTTTGAGATGGTTGAAGTGTCCCCAACCCAGTGTTGGGGCTCAGAAGAATTTTCAAAGATCCGAACGGAATGACCAACGCTTCTCCTCTTTGTGGCTCTCATTAATCATTCAGTATGACCACATAATGAGCCAAGATGCGGTGATGGATACAGGTCATAGCCTGGTGCAGCTTTTCTTGGTAAACATCTTGCCCAACGTGGGAGGGATTCACATCCAGAAACCCGGAGACTGTCAAAATTGCTGACTGCTATTTTAAGCTTATCTGCTTTAAATCCTGCAGTGCTACAGTTAAAATGAAACTGTGTGGTCCAGACAACAGTAGTAAATGGAGGAAGAGGAGGAGGGACCTCTGTGAACCTGAGTAGACACTTATAAACCCCAAGCTGCAGAGAGCTTTTGAATTGGAAGAACAGTCGGCTCACCTGTAATGGTAGCCTGAGGTGAATGAGAAGGGAGTTAATTGGCTTGCTTAAAGAGAGAAAACTGCTGGGTGGCAGGCTGAACACAGAGCTTTGCCAAGTGGGGCTCAGAAGAGTTGAGTGCAGGCATTATGACCTCTGTTTGCCTCTCTCTGTCAGCAGTTAATGAATTGTACTTCCCTCAAAAGGAGGCCAGAAAGAAATCATAGAAACGAAACTGGTTTGGTTGAAGCAGCTCAGGATGATCTGATTGTGCGGATTGGGAAGATAGAACAGCAACCCTGCAAAAGACAGCCATCCATTAACCACAGAGGGAACACACCCCGACTGGTGTTGTGTTGCTCTGTGCAACTTGAAAGACTGCTTGTTCTGCTGGTTCCTTCATTCCCTGGGTGGCAGAGGATCATTGGGAAGCTGCTTCCACCCTTTCAGCTGTGCATTGTGCTTTAAAAATGTTTAATGGTTTTAAAAGAGGCCTAAAAGAAGAAGAATAGGGCCTCTGTGATACTCTTGGAAAGATTTATATATCCGCCTTTACCGTTGTTGAATTCATTGGGCAGGTTTGTGGAGTGTCTGATTGTTCCCATGAATGAAAATGTTTTTAAAATAAAACTCCTCCGTTAGAGACAGTCTCTTATTAGTCAGACTTTGAGGACAGACAGGTGTTTGATGTTCTACTCTGCAGAGATTTTGATCTTCCAGGCTTGTAGTTACTAGCTGTTGCAAGAGGTAGCATAATGGACCTTGGTCTGATCCAACAGACCATAGTGACAGCTTGCCAACTTGGCTCTAAATATATGTTTTCTTTGTTCAAGTGGAGCTGGCAAGAGGTAAATTTTGTCACCTTGGGAAGTTTGAGGGATAACAGTACCTATCATAATTACTGGGCCACTGTTCATCACCCTGCCCGTGTACAGCCTTGTTGATTGTGGTTAAGATTGTATAGGTTATATCAGTGTGGGTCTCCTCCAGTTGTGTCAGTCTCAACTGCCAGAATTCCCCAGCCACCGTGGCTTATTGTTGCGGGTTCTGGGAGCCGAAGTCTGTATATCTGAGGGTGTCCCTCAGGTGTAAATCTTCCAAGCTTTTGAAAGGTCCAGACATTGGTCTTTTAAAGCCACTTCTAGTAGAGTTTGTTTTTCTCAATGCCTCCTTCCCTCAGGCCCGAGGGCCTTTCCCAGGCTTCATGAATAGACAGTTGAAAGGTCAAGATTCACAAATGATCAGGGCTGCTGCAACTGAACTCGGACGCTAAATAGAGAAATGCTTTTCTGAGCCTTTGTTTTTTAGATGAAACCTGCTTGAAATTTTTTTCGCTTATGGAAATCTATACACTCTAGTATACCAGATGGGAGAAGTTAAGAGAGTACATAAAGCCAATCTAAGAGTTCAGGAAAGTAACGAAGGGAAATTGTGGGAGGTCATGGGTTTTGGAGGGCTTCAACTCCAGTTAAAAGTCTTAGATAAATGTCATAGAAGAAATTTCTTTCATTACTTCTGAAAATCTTCTCAGTTCAGGTATTAGTTTCCATCAGAAACAAAGAAAAAGGGCCGTTATTCTATTCTTGGGAATACTTGGCCGAAACTAAACATTTTCTCATTTCAGTGGTGTTATCTTTGTTTCGAACAATTGCTTGTAAGGAGCAAAACCAGCAGCTGCAGCTCTTCTATTTTTAAGGGCAGGTGGTGTCCAGAGGAATAAACAGCAGCAGCCTCAGTCTGCCATCAGAGGGTTTGCTGCATCTGCAGAGAGGCCCAGAGGCCCTCGAGCGTCTGGCATAAATAATAATTCCCAAGGACCGGTGGCACGATACGCTCTAGTCCTGAAACAGGCTTGCCCGTAACAGAAATGTTAATTGGGGGAACTGGAAATCATGCAGGGTGACCCTTTCTGCGCTTCACTGCATTTCCTTGGAGGACCTGTGGCTTTCGGTCTGTCAAAGAAATTCTGCAAAAGCACCCAAGTGCCAGTAGCTATGAGGGGCAGCAGAAGAAATGCTTCCAGAACACTCAGAGACTTTTTGCTCATATTCATACTTAGAGCAAATATATATATATATATATATATATATATATATATATATATATATATATATATATATATATATATATATATATATATATATATATATATATATATATGTGTGTGTGTGTGTGTGTGTGTGTGTGTGTGTAAGGTTTTTAAGCTGATAATTTTTGGATAATTTTTCCTCCTCCATCTTGGGGGGGGGGGTGTTATTCATTTGCTTTAAATTTCATTACTTACTTTTCATGAGGGAACATGTACATGTTGGTGTGGTTATCTTGGGGGGGGGATTTATTATTTACACCTGTGCCCATGATGTCACCCATCACACAAATAACTTCAAGTCATCGCTTTGGTATCATTGGGGCTTATAACAAACAATCGTGAACATGTGTGTCTGTATAATTTCTTTTTTTCTCTCCTGTATGGATGCAAGAACATATGTGCAACCCACTGGATTTATTAGCACTCTGGAATTAATTGTAGCGAGCCACTTCTAACCCCCAATTCTTTATTTAGCAGTATGTGCTTCTAGACCAGAGTTCTAGCCTCAATAGAATCCCAAGTTTTTTTAATTCTCTGCCGTTGCCTTTGTTTAATTTCATGGTGGACCAGCTTTCCTTGCATTTATCTGGAGAAGCTCCTTCTATGAACCTACCATGGACCAACATGGGAACATAGAATAAGGATTTGAAGGATTTAAATTTTTGTAACTTCTCATCCCAAGAGATTCTTTTGCATGGTCTCATTGTCACTTTTCTCTTAAGAGAGGCTCTACTGACCATCTGCTTTATTCTTCCTATTTCATCTTCTCTTTATTGATTTTTACTTGTTCTGATATCACCTATCTTCTTCTGATTATCCCTTTGTGTTATTTTTTTTTAAATTATATTTTACCAAGGTTTAAAGATAGTACAGTTGGCAGTTGTTTAAAAATAGATGTTACTTTATATGTATATAATAAACAAAAGTGATATAACAATTACTGCTGTATAAAGAATTATAGATATTTTTAAAAAGTAAATTTTACCTGTAATTTAAAAACTACAAATAGTCCTCGACTTACAACAGTTCGTTTAGTGACCATTGAAAGTTCCAGCAGCACTGAAAAAAAGTGACTTATGACCGTTTTTCTCACTCCTTTTGCAGCATCCCCGTGGTCATGTGATCAAAATTTGGATGGTTGGCAACTGGTTCATACTTACGACCATTGCTGTGTCCTGGGGTCACGTGATTACTTTTGCAACCTTTCTGATAATCAAAATCCATGGGGAAGTCAGATTCACTTAACAACTGCAAAGATTCACTTGACAAAATTGTGGCAAGAAAGGTCATAAAATAAAATGGAGCAAAATTCACTTAACAAACGTCTCAATAGAAATGTTGGCCTCAACTGTGTGGCCGTAAGTCGATGAATACCTGTGTAAGTGGGGTGGGGAGAGAAACTACCTGGGAGGAAAAGGGGGTGGGAGACAGACAAGAAAGAAACAACAAAAATATTTTAAAAATAAAGAGCAATGAGCAAAACCAATTTTTTTTTTAAAAAAACCACACACATAAGAAGTAGAAATTTTCTATTTTTTTCTATACCCAAGGCTCTGAAATTTGGGCTATTAATTTAGCCGAGTGGAAGTCTCACCTGGAACAAACCACCTTCTCATTTCTTAGGTCCTTCAAAAAGGCTGCATCTCTTTCTGAGTAGACGCACCGGATTTTCCTTCTATCCCCACTAACGCCCATCTTTTGATTTAATTAGACCTCATAATTGGCTGCGCTTTCTTTCATTGGAATTCAGACCTGTTTTTTTCTTTAAATCTTTCTTGCCGGGACAGATATTTATATTTCCTATTCTTCTAAAACAGCACATCTCAATACCGAGACCAGACTGCCCAACAGGAGTTCGGACATTTTCCTTTTATCTCTCTAATATTGGCAAGGACAGCCCTCAGGGGAGTTTTGATTGCATCCAGCAGTATGTGTCCAGGTGAGGAAATGCTCTTGTGTTTGCAGGAGCTGCTTTCTGATGCAGACACGCCTGCGTGCTCTCCCCTGCAAAGCCTGACCCCCACCTCTTTTAAAAGAGCGTGGTGTGCATCGCGCATGGCCTGGAACAAAGGGCTTAGTGGACAAGAAGAATAATACAGGCTGGCAACCCAGAAGGCAACAGGCTGGCAATTTACTTTCAGTGGGATATATAATGAGAGCGATTGTGACAAAAGCTTAATTTCTAACTCCCCTTCCTTTGTTTTTTTCTCTCCCCTAATATATATATATATACAGCAATGGGAACATTCAGCTGGATTGCCTTGGCAGCATCCAGGACAAAATCACTGTCTGTGCCACCGATGAATCCTACCAGAAGGCAAAACAGAGCATGGCCCTGGTGGAAGAAGAGACACGGAGCCGGGGCGCCATTGTCATCAAGCCTGGAGGGCGCTACGTTGGTGAGCCTGGGGCTTTCGTGCTTGGCACAGAGGTGGTGGGGGGGGGGGATGCATGTGAATGCAACACCTACCTGGAAGGAGGAATGTTTTAGAAGAATGAAAAGTTGCGTCTGTAGCCGTTCGTGGTGGCCCTGGAGATTACAGACATTCCCTCCAAGAAGTGCAAGATAATGTATTTGCTGTTTGTGACTGTTCAGAGCAGCGTTTTTCAAACTGGGCAACTTCAAGAGGCGTGGACTTCGATTCTCCAGCCAGCTAGAATCAGGGAGTTGAAGTCTGCGCATGTTAAAAAACTGCCAAGTTTGAAAAACTCTGATTTAGAGGCATCCAGCACTGTGCATCCTTTGTTTTTCTCAAAACAGGAGGGGAAAGTGCGTTGAGTAGCAAACAGCAGAGACACAAAGAGTTAAATCAGCCTTTCTCTCTACCGGGAGTCTCCGCCATGATGGCCATGCTGACTGGAGAATGTTGGCATTAGTCCCACACAGTTGGAGGGCATCCAGACTGGTAGGAGGTTGGCCCAGTGGACTGCTTCTTGCCCACCACCATTCCACTCTTCCTTTCATCAAAAGCAAGTGTCAGAATCTTGCACAGCTTCCCATTCATCATCTAGAGCAGGGGTGTCAAACTCAAAGCCCGTGGGCCAGATCTGGCCCTCAGGGTGCTTAGATCTGGCCTGCTGGGCCAGCCTGGAAATAGCAACGGACTGGCCCACGGTGTCTCTGGCAGCCAAAATAGGGAGCCTGGGGGTGGGGGTGACCCCCTGCTCCCCATTTTTCATTCTGGATGACCTCCTGCAGCACTCTGTTGGCCAAAACAGGGTGCGGGGGGGGGGCCCACATGCAGGAGGCATTTGTCTGGTCTCTTCCCCTCCCCTCCCTCCACAAGCCGGCCCATAGAGGAGAAGCACATTGCTGATCCGGCCTTCAAAGTAATCCAGTTTGACACCCTGACCCTAGAGCATTTCCAACAAAGGTCTCTCGATATAATATGTTGAGAACCACTTGATCAGAGAGATTAGCCCCAAAGTAACTAGAGGACAGCAGCACAGTGTTCACTGCCCTTCACACATTCACCAGATGTAGATCTCTGATCGTTGGTGCCTTCTTGTCTTCAAGCCAAGGAGAGAGAGATCTTCCCCAAATCATAACTTGACCAGTATTTCCCCCTCATCGTCAGCGAATCTGAACCTTAGAAGCTGTAGGGGTTATCGGCTTGTGGTTGGCAAGATACCCTGACTCATCATTTTCTGAGTCAGTTAGACATTTCAACCTAGACCAAAAGTCAGGCATTCAGGAAGGAAGTGTGGTCTGTTCTGTTCTGGGAAAAGCACAAGGGGTTTGCTGGAGCAATCCTTATCAGAGAAGCTTGAGGAGATGGTTGACTTGCTGGTGTGTAGCAAACTTGCATGCCTTAAATTAAATCATAAGGTTGGACTGGAAAGATGTCTTCTCTCATGTGGGTGTGCCTTCCTGGATATGACTGCTTAACTGCATGTCTTTCTCCTGACTTTTTTTAAAAAAACTGGGTTAATTGAAGCTGACCTCAGTGGGGCATTTTTTTTTACACAAGATGAAGCTGGAAATATATTCTTATTTGTTTTTTTTTCCCTAAAATAAATGCTTTTTATACAGCTCCTCAACAATCTAGGCTCACTGCTGAAACCATCAAATCAAAGACAAACTCACGTCACAATCGAGAGACAGACACTTTTTTGAAAAGGGTTAGATATACACAGGCAAAAAGGCTCTTTTTATTAGAAAACTGTTAACATTCTTTTTACCTCTTATTTGACGTTTACCTTTCATGTGGCTTTTATCCCATTGTCAATTGGGGCATGAGGGAACTGGTTTTTTTTTTTATGAAACATTTTCAAAGCCATATGAAATCTTGAATGTGAATTAAAATATGGGGGAAATTTCTGTGAAGGTCAAGCACTCTAGCTCAGAACTGGGACAGCTGTCCCCAATTTGTAGCGTGCAAAATAGGGTTGCCTCTTTTCTCTCTCGTTCTCTTGCTCATTCTCAGCTGGTGGCTAAGATGAGCAGCAAATGAGAAGAATATACACGTTTCTAGATAGCTCGCCCTAATAGCTTATACTGATAATTTTGGAATGCTCAGAGAAATTCAGAGTTATACAAGAGGGTCAGTTTGATGTAGTGCCTAAGTCACCAGACTAGAAACCATGAGTCTGTGAGTTCTAATCTTATCTTGGGCACAAAGTCAACTGGGTAACTTTGGGTCAGTCATAATACTTTCAGTCCTAGGAAAAAGACAGTGGCAAACCACTTCCAAAATCTTGGCAAGAAAACTACAGTCATCAGGTGTTAACACTGACTTGAACGCACACGCACACAGAGAGGGGAGGAGTTCAGAGGTGGTAGGCTCCCTTTGATTGGCTATATGGAGATTGCACAGCAGTCTAAGAAGTTACAATTTGGATTCCTGTTTTCAATTAAAAGTGGCCCTTCCAACTCCAGGATTCTGTGATGCTTTGAGACCAGAAGTCCTTGCAGTTTGGGGGAACAATTATCTAGCCTATCTAAAAAACTGCAGGTTGGGGTGGGCTAATGTTAGCATCCTGCATCACAGCAGCTTTGCCTAATGGAAGGGTGGGGGGGGGGGGAATCTAAAAACAGGCTTTGTGAAGTGAGGACTTGTACCTACATAAAGTAGAAGAACAGACTACACTACAATCAGAAAAAGAATAAGTGTCAATAAAGTATTACAAATAGAGAGGCGTCATATATGCCAGTGCCTGAATTGGACCAGCAGCCATTTATCATATTAATCATAGAGATGAAGGGAACAATGCTGGCTGCTGAGTTGACCTTCCTGCTGTGTGTAGAAATCAGACTGAAAGCATTCATGACAGATAGCTGAACTCTGTGGAAGTACTTAATAATAGAGGGAAGGCCTCTATTGGCATGACCCATAAGGAGTTTTGAAGGGGGTTCATGACCCATAAGGAGTGTTGAAAGAGGTTCATAGCCATAGTGACATTGGCATTAGTCGCAAAAGCACAATATATATGCTTTTAAGAAGAACTATCTTTGACATGGTTCAGAAACTTCAGCTAACTTGAAACCAGGCCACTTAGACAGAGGATGTGACTCTCCTGTCACAACAGCTTCATTGGTTCCTGATCCTTTTCAAGAGATAAAACAAGTGGTTATGACTCACACAGCCTTAACAGGTTCGGCTATAAATTACTTAAAGTCCTGTCTTTGGAGCTAATCCTCACATGATAATAGTTATAAATCTGTATTTCTGCATCATCTCCATTCTGGTTGACCCAGTGCTGGACATTTATTTATTAAAAGAAAGAATCTCAAACTTAAGAACTTAGTATGTTCATCTAAGTAACTTAGGTGTCAATAACTGTGCTTTGTTGGGTATGCTGAGTATATGAATATTAATTTCCCAGGCTCACTTTGTCTGAAAAGAATTTTAAAAAGGTCCATGCTCCTGTGCTTTGTCTTCTTTCCCCCAACTTCCCCAATCCACAGGAAAGACCGTTAAGATGCGTAAGCCTGCACCAGGGGTTTCCGACACCGTTCCCTCACGGATACGCCCAACACCTGTCAACCTCGCCAGCGCCATCAAGAAGGGCAACAGTGCCGTCTCCCAGAGGCCTTTCAAAGATAGAGTGATGCACTTGCTGGCTCTCAAGCCTTACAAGAAACCAGAGCTCCTCCTTAGGTTGCAAAAAGATGGCCTTTCTCTGCAAGATAAGGATTCCTTGGACAGCCTCTTGCAGCAGGTAAATTCATATTTCAGATATTGTCATGAAACGCCTTACATGCATTTGTGGCCAGCTGTTGAAGAAATGAAGTCATCTTCATTGAGGACAGTCGGAGGTGGTTCACTAAATTATCTAAATCAGAAATGTCCAACTTCAGACTTTTGTTCCACATTCATGAGAGCTAGAACCTTTTCAAGTTGATAAGCAAAGCCTTTCGTTGAAATGCTGAATCCCGTTCTTAACGGGTGGCTTGGCAAAATGCAAAAAGAACCCCCACCGATGTGTGGTTTTCATGCCACCTTGGTGCAATTAAATGCTTGTCTAATGCTCTTAGAGGGCTGCAATTATACTCGGTCTCTCTGGCTCCCATCCAGCACATTTAAACTCCTCTCCGCCCCGACCCACAGGTTGCGAATGTGAATGCCAAAGACAGCACATGCACCCTGAAAGATTATCTTTACAAAGAAGTGCAAAAGGATTGGCCCGGCTACTCAGAAGGAGATCAACAGCTGCTGAAGAGGATCCTTTTCCGGTAGGAGCTCCAGGGTGTCTTTCAGAATCGGCACCAATCGGTTGGCGATGTTTAACTGTACCTCAGTATTAGGAGTTAGAATTTATGTCAGGTTTATTTGTCTATTGGTTTATTTGTTTGCGTCTTATTCCTTGAGGACTCTTTGGAGTGGCTTACAGATCAAAAGCAAAAACAATACACATGAAAAAAGATTACAGCCAGTCAGAGGATCAAAACACCCCATCCATAAGCCAAACTAAATAAATGGAAGCTGCACAATCACCTTGTTCCAAAGCCTAGGACAAGAGTGTCAAACTCAAGGCCCACGGGCCGTAACCGGCCTGGAAATAGCAAAGGATCAACCTGCAGTGCCTCTACTAGCAAAAACAGGGCGCAGAGGGCTATATGCAGGCCCCCCCAGTGCCCCGTTTTGACCAGCTGCAGAAGGCCATCCAGGCCAAAAATGGGGCCTGGGGCCCATCTGCCATCCACCCGTGCCCCCTCCACTGACCCGCAGAGGACAAGTACAATGCTGATCTGACCCCCGAAGAAATCCAGTTTGACATCCCTGGCCCAGGAGACTAACCAGATTTTTAGTAGATTTCCTGGACATCATAAGGGTGGGAACTGCACAGATCTCTCCGGTGACATCATTCTCGAAGGCAGGTAGAATAGATACTTCCTGGGTCCTGTAAGATGGCACTCTTTGATCAATAGGATCCAGAAATGTACACACCCTGCTTGATTTTACTGACTGAGCAGAAGCAAGAAGTATAAATACTGATCCGCTGCTCACTAACAGACTACTTCCTTCCCCCACCCAGGTCATTGATAAGTTTCCTCATTTGGTTTTTCTTTTCTTTTTTCTTTTTGTCTTGAGATCTGCTTTTGGGAGAATATTCTCTGGCAACTACAGACAGAAGGAAGATTGAGATCTCCTGTTGGAGACTGGCAGGAGTTTCTTATTCCCTGTCAGAATGACCAAAATGACAAATATTTTTTCCCTTTTAAAGTTAACATCTTAGGGAGGCTCATCTCTGTTCTCAGATCAGGGCAGCTACGGTTCATGCTAGTGCAACCTATTACTGACTCCACTCCAGCAATCTGGTTGCAAGTTGCTTTTATGGATGGCAGTGGGAGGATATTCTTGAGGGGAGCAACCATTTTAAGAGTGTAAATCACAAAGGCCAAGTTTGCTGTGTCTTTTGCCATTGTTTTTGATGGAGTTGTGGGACGGTATCTCCAGACATCACTCTTCGATGGCCATGCTGACTTGAGCTGCTCAGTTCTACAATGTCTGGAAATGAGCAGATTTTCCATCCCGACTAAGAGTACATTTGACCAAGTGGTAGTTTTCCAACTTGTTTCCTACTTTTACGCGTACATGAAGGGCTCAAACACTGACCTCTGTTAACGCCAGTGAGCTAAGCTATTTTTTAGCTCAGCTGAGGCGCGGCAATCCTCTCTGCCACGCAAATCAGCTGAGCTAAAAAACAAGGGAATATAGGAGAGGTAACGGCGGGGATGGGTGAATGGGGCCAACCAGAGGTGGTTTTTGCTGGTTCTTTGAACTGGCCAAAATTTCTGCTACCGGTATGCCAGCACCGGTCCAAACCGGCTGAATACCACCTCGGATTTGGCCCTTCCTGGAAGCTGCAGATTGCTCTGCTGTGGAATGCAACATACATAGGTAGTCCCCGACTTAAGACTGGTTGCTTAGCGACCATTCAAAGTTATGGCAGACCTTTTTCAAAAGGTGCTTACTCATTTTTGGCCACATGCATACGCACACCTGCAATCACTTGATCCCATTTTGGGAGTTTGGCAACCGGCTCACTTTTATGGCTCTGCAACATCCCGGAATCATGAGACCATAATTTTTGATGGTTTTTTTGCCCATTTCCGGTGTCTATCTCTGTCTTCTGGCAAAAAAAAAAAAAAAAAAAGCCCATTGGCATTTTACTGTCGTAATTCCAGGCTCAATTAGAGTAGTAAATCAAAGATTACCTGTAAGGCTTTAGAACAGTGTTTCTCAACCTTGGCAGCTTGAAGATGTGTGAATTTCAACTGCTGCAGTTCCCTAGCCAGCATGCTAAGAATTGAAATTCAAAAATCCTCAACTTTCCAGAGTTGAGAAATACCACTTTAAAACCTAAGTTTGAATTTGTAGTAGCCCAGAATTGAGATTGACAGAGATTAAGCCCAAGAATCTGTTGTTAAACTATATTTCCAAGTATTGCTTAACAGATTGTGCTGACTTAAGAGTTCTAGGGATCGTTCCACAACATTGCTTATTCTTCAGTCATCTTCATTGTGCTCTAGATTGGTATTTCTAAAGCTCAGCAGCTGGTTGAGAAAGACTGCTCTAGATCCCTGGGAAAATAACCTTAGAAACCTATGGCTAAAATCTGCATGAAATCGCAGGATCCTTGGAAGTGATAAATCATGATTTTCAGTTTTGGAGAATGGAGGGAAAGAATGGGCCTCTTAGGGGCAAGCAAAATGGATCAAGAACAGAATAAGAGAAGTTGAGCCACTTTGCAAAACTTGTCCCTTTGCTTTTCTTGGGATAAAACACAGAATTATATTGTAATAACTGGACTATACTTTGTCGCCTTCTGGGCTTCTTTTGGTTCGTTTTTGTTTGCCCAGGCGGCTCCATCCGTTCCACACTCTATTTTTAGGTTACTGCTTATCCACAGGCCAAAAAAATAAATATGAGAAGGAAAGGGGCATAAAAGTCACCACCTACATTTCCCTCTGGAGGACTTGAGTTGATACAACTGTTCCACCCCATGGCCTGATTCTATGCAGTCTTGTGTATAATTTGTAATTTTCCATTTAATTATAATTCAGTAGTTGGGTTTCAGTGCCCATCAGTCCCCCTTGTTTGCCAAAGAAAACTCCTGGACATTCAGATTCTTGTTAAATCCACAGCTTCTCTCCTCTGAGCCAGCTGGGTTTACAAACTATGGAAACTGTTCAAACAGGACAGGAAAAAGGAAAGAGAGTTCTTGTTTGCCTTAGCAAAAAAAGAAAATGGGGGGGGGGGGAGTCAAATGAAAAACACGGCCATAGAAACAGAAGACGTGACATATGGGTGAAATTGAGCCATCTCTTGCTTAATTAGCAATGAAGAAGAGCAACATTTATGCGAGTTTCCTATGCATGCATGTGCATGCCTGCACACCGGCACACATCCCTCTACAGCACTGGAAGTTGGGGAACTCTTGAGTCTGGCCAGGCGAATACTTAACTTTTCTCTCTTTTTTTGCAATTGCTGAAAAAGCTTTTATATATATCCTTCATCTAGCATTGGGGTAAAAAAAATATGGTCAGCCTAAAATTTAATGTTTACTAGACAGTCCTTGAATGGGTCATCCTTTGAGAGGAAAGTAGTACAATCTGATGTGATCAGAATAAACATAAAAGTTAGGCTGGCCATATTTTTTTTGTCATCTCAATGCTGGATGTGCCCATGATATCTAAGAAGAGTTTATAGAATGGAATAGGAATAGGAATGCAATGCAACGCAACACAACACAATACAGTACAATATATGCTAGACCAGCAGAAGCCAACCGGTGGGCCATGGCTCACTGGTGGGCCGTAAGAAAATTTTGGTGGGCCGCAGAGAAATCTCACCCCCCAGAGCACCTCCCCCAAAGCAATTAATCCAGGCTGTGCAGAAACACAAGGCTGCGCCGCCCACATGGCCCGTCAGAACCCTCCCCACCCACTCACTTCTTACCCGGCAAACTTGTCTGCTAAAATTGCTATTTTTCCGACGATCATCTATTCTGCTATGCAGGAGATTTAGATTAGCTAGGAAGCAGGAAATGGTTGGATTTCTTGCTTTCTAGCTAGTTTTTAGAATAGATCTTCAGCTCTGCTTTTAAGCACAGCCGAACTTCCCTTAGGACTGAAGGTTTGCTTGCAAGCAAATTCATTGCAGACTCACTGGCAAGCAAATTTGAGAGACTCAGCTAGCCGATGGCAGATAGATCACTGAATTATTCTGTGAGCAACTCAATCTGCCTGCCTGCTTTGCCTGATTTTGGGTAAAAGTTGCTCTTTTTTATAAAAAAAATCAATATTTACATACATGGTGTGTTGTGAGTTAATTTTGTGAGTTTGCTTGCTAGGAAAAGCAAATTTTATGTGACAGATTGAGCTAGCTGATGACAGATAGATAAATCTCTGAATGAATCTGTGATTCTGTGAGCAACTCAATCTGCCTGCCTACTTTGCCTGATTTTGGGTAAAAGTTGTTCTTTTTTATAAAAAATTCAATAGTTTTATAAATATTTGTAATATTTACATACAAGCCATGCCCAGACAGTCACATGACCACCAAGCCACACCCACAAATTAGGCCACGCCCACAGAACCAGTCAGTGGTCCCTGGGATTTAAAATTATGAGTTTGGTGGTCCCTGAGGTCCAAAAGGTTGGCGACCCCTGTGCTAGACTACACGACATTACACTGTCCTGGTCAAGTGTCATTAGATACACAAGGAATTTGTCTCCGGTGCATAAACTCTCCGTGTACATGCAAAAAAACAAAGTAATAAAAATAGAGTAAATAATAATAATAATATATCATAAACAGAAAAATAATTGTAGTGGCAAATGAACTCATTCAATAATAAGTCAATATTTACTTACGTAAACTGATAAAACAGATGGACCTCAGAAAGGCAAAAAAGCAGAGGGAATGGAGGCAAACTTTCAACTTCCTGCCAGCTTTCCCAATCACAATCCCATTACTGTGGGGATGCTGCAATGCCCACAGTTTTGCAAATAAAACTCTGAACATCATGGAAATATTAATCCCACACAGGAATAATGGATCGTGGATTTTTACTCATTATTTAAGTGAGCAGATTTTAGATTTCTCGAGTCAAAAATTGCTGTGGTATTGTTTGGACTTACCTGAGGGGACAAACAAGAGTTTTGGCCATATATAGATAGATATGTAATAAATACCTTCCACCATTAAATGGAGATTTTAAAAAAATGCTTCGCACTTTTATCCAGAATGTTTTAACTTGGCTCTTGGCTCAATGGCTTCGGTCATTAATGCTTTGCTTGGGAGCCAATGCTGGGCCTTTCTTTTCCCAGGAAACTCTGCCAGCCACAGAATCCCAGCTGCATCCCTGAGAATTCTGCTTCCAGTCCTCCAAGAGACACCACAAACATTTCCACCTCCCCTCCCCAGGTAAGTGGGAAACTCTCATGGCTTACATGTTAGATCCAGGATACAAGGCGGATGAACATTTTCAATCAGACCTTTCCAGGGTTTAGTGCTTACACAAATACAGTGAGGAGGCCTTGCTGTTGTCTTAAACACACACACCCTTATTCTAGTGAGAGCTTCGCTTGGTTGTGCAAAGGGACTTTCCAAGCCCATGCTGGCTGGTCTTGGCATGCTGCAACTGTTACCCCCTATCTGCTTTCCTCTTACCCTCCATACTGTCCAAAAGTGGTTTGTAAGCAGGCCTCCATAACTCTGCTTCCCCTGATGATTCGTGGCTGCCCACAGGTGGGTTCCAGCTTCCCCTCCAGCTGGAGGCTGCAGGGGAGCTACTCACTGGCCCCTCTTTCCTAGGTGGGAAATAAGACTGTCCCCTTCTTCAACAACCAAGCTACTCCACCCTTTCTAACGTCAAATAGGCTTTGCCTGTATGTTCCATGAGATTTCCTGCTGCCTCTTTGCAGGAGGGATTGGTGGTGAAAGATGACCTCTACCCATCCACCCACCCCCCTAAAAAAAACCCAACCCCAGACTCAGTTGTTAGGACGGTTCTGGAGAGGTCTTGAGCAGCCCTGCTCAGAAAAGTTTCCGTGACTGACACTGAAAGCTGTTGTGGTCAGGCTAGCAGGATTTCGCTGAAGGGTTGAAGCACTTTCATTTAGGAAAGTGCAGCTTTCAACATCCCTGATTGCCTGTGGAGATTCTCACTCAGCCAGGTCGTGGTGGTCCCAAAGGTGCTTTCCAAAAAGCAACTGGACTTTCTGAGGTTTTTTCCCCCCCCCCCCTTGAAAACGTTTCGCTGTTCTTCCAAGATGCTTCTTCAGTTCTAGTTTTTGTTTCTGATTCAACATCCCTGTTTTAAATTTACATCCAGCGTTTTTCAAACCCGTCAAGTTTGAAGACGAATGGCCTTCCAAACTCTCAGAATTCCTTAGCCAGCCAGAATTCTGGGAGTCAAAAGTCCTCACACCTTAACAGGTGTGCCAGGTTTGAAAAACACTACTGCACACAAACACTACTGCAGACAAACACTACACCCGCACACACACATAAAAGTATATGCTGAATAGTCCATACGTTTCAAACTTGCCCAAATGCCAAAGGAGAGACATCTGTAGAATGACAGGGTGGCAGGCTTGGGTAGGAGAAGTCTATGAACAGAGGGAAAGAAAGCACTGTAACACCAGAATAGCAATATTATTGGCACTTTGGTTTTTGGTTAGGAGAAATAAGTAAAGGCCAAAATGAACACAAAAGTGGCCTTGCATTGCCCCCTAGTGGCGATAGATACTTTTTATTCTCAGGTAAGTCCAGTTCTTCCTTTGTATGCTTTTGAAACACTGTTTTCATTGTGAATCTTGTTTCCATTTCCTTTCCTTAGAAGCGACCCCAGCCCCTGGATTTCATTGACCCCCTCGCCAACAAAAAGCCAAGGATCTCTCACTGTGCCCAAAGGACTCAGCCCACTTTCAATGGCAAACTCAACTCTGCCAACGGGAAGGAGACCTCTTTGCCCACCATGTCGGCGGCTGATTCAGTCAGCTCTAGCTCTCTTTTGCCCACTCTGGAGCTACCTAGGCCTCATGACCCGCTTGCTGACGTCAGCAACGATTTAAACCATAATGGCAAAGACTTTGAGATGGCGGAGCCGGCTGAAAGGCGGACAGCAAGCCGGTCGGCCGCAGACCCTGCCCAGACAAGCAAACACAACTGTGTGGTGCACTCAAAATCCAGGAAGAAGAAACACAAGGAGCGAGAGAGGAAGGAAGAGCAGCAACAGGTCCACGAGAAGCCAAACTGTGAACTAAAGAAGGGTCGCTCCAAAATGAGCCCCTCGCAAGACAGTACAGGTGAGGATGGGACCCAGTAAGGGAACGGACGGATTTGGTGGTGTGTCAGACTCAAAGGCAACAAGGGACTTTGTAACACGGGGGAGAGCTACTGTGGCATCTGTCTACAGCTCTTTAAAACAGCTGCATCTTCCTCTGATCAGGCAGCAGCTGTGCAATCCCAGGAAAAGACTTAAGGCAGGATGTCCCAACAATACAGATACACAATACCTGTGTGTCTATGATTTGATCCTAAGCAAATATACAGAGGGGAAAGATGGGGAGTATTGGCTCATACAAATATAATTGCCGAGTGGCAGCAATCTTGGTTTGAGTATAAAGAATTCCAAATTCACTCCATGGTACCACAAAAGGAACAGCTAGTGAGAAATATGCTTCTCTAGGCATTGAAGAGCTCCTGCAAACCAGAGATGAGACAAAGGGAGATAAATCAGTTGACTGCCCAATTGGAAGGCGGTTTCTAGACTACATGCAGAATAGGAATGTGTGATTGGTTGTGTTAGTCCTGCTGCCATGTAAGCTGCTTCCCTTCATTGGTCTTTGGCTTAAAGTCCAGCACACAGCAGCCTGGTGGTGGCTCTGCTGTTCTCAGCGTAAGCGTTTTGACCATCCAGAGTGAGGAATTGCAACCCAGATTCTCTTTTACATCCTGCTAAGCAACTGTAGCAGCTTTGTCCCTTTTACTGTGAAGCAATCTAAAAGTTGCAAAATGGACGAACACTCGGGTTGAGTGGATATCGCTTTCAAACTGCAAGTACCGCAAAACATGCAAGGAAGGGGAAGAAGTTTAAATCCTGATGTCGAGGAAGATTCTCAGTCCTCCAGGTAGAATTGTCTGGAAGTTGAATCACAGTAACTGGGCTTTTCTTTTTTCATTTGAAACATTTCCCTACTTAGCTTCTTCAGTTTGGTTAAGTTCGTTAGGGGACCCCATAAAAATCCCCCAGAGTGGTTTCATTTCTTACCTAATCTGAATAGGCTCGTTAGGTGAGTCAGCAGAGGGTTGTGGAAAATCCTGTCGAAAAGTCTCATTTTAACAACTTTACAATAGATCTCAAGACGGAATGGAAAAATTGTTGATTTTTTATTTTAAAAAATATTGGGTATCCATTGTTGTAGCATTGTGTAATCTTGTTTAATCGGCCTTTTATAAAGTCTACAATCAGGTTGCCTTCCAGTCTTAAATCTCCTAGTTTTATTCCTAAAAGTGACCATGCTTTTATGGACCAGCCTCACTTTGGATCCACAAGAGACAATCAGCATTATGAATAGTGCTAATTAACAACTGGTTTTTATATTTAATTTTGAAGTTGCTTTAGCTCGAATGGCATATCTGTTTGAATCAGAGGCTTCATAACAGCTTCTGATTCCTGCAGGGATAACAGTAACTGCTGAGTTATTCTAGCAAATGTGATAAAACCTAGGATCTCCTGTGCTCCAGGAATGAATGGAATAAATAGTAAAGCCCTTGATATCTTAAACTATTGTAAACTACCGCCTGGAGTCTTGATCAGCCTTTCTGATCCTTAATATTTTTTTTGGTTCCACGTCTGAACTGAAAAATGGAATTTAGAGTGAATGCTCACTCAGAATTTTGTAGGTCAGGAGTGTCCAACCCTTGGCAACTTTAAGACTTGTGGACTTCAACTCCTAGAATTCTTGAGCCAGCCTAGCCAACTGGAGAAATCTGGGAATTGAAGTCCATAGGTCTTAAAATTGCCAAGGTTGGACACCCCCATTCGAGGCAGTGCCAATATTAAACTTCCTCTTTTTTTAATGAGCTGTAAGTGAATTATTTTTTCTGTACAACATCCCTGACTAATCACCGAATGGCACTCAAAACTAGCCCTATCCAGTCTGGCAGCCCACTTGCCAGACATCCTGAGCTCTGTTTTTTCAGATTCCCACCCTTGCATGAATGCATACTTCTTGTTGATCCACAAACATTTTTACCCACATTTATTTACAATTGTTAGCAGTATTTTTTTCAAAGGGTACTATTTTAGCTAATCCTAAAGATAAGCTAATCCAATCTTGATGAATTTCTCTCAAATTTGCACACACCATGTCACTAAACCTTGTGAAGTTGTTTCAAAGCTTTTGAGGGTGATTTTTAGAGCGTTGGTCCGAGAATGTCAACGGTCCCGTGACTCTTTCTTCCGTTCTCCTTTTTACAGGTTTAAATAGGACATGCAACAGCTCCAGTGTTCCATCTTCTACTTCAGGCAGGCCAGACTATTTGTTGTAAGTATGGAAGGATTGGTGCCATTGCACCGAACAGTAAAATAGGGGCTTGTATGAGTACTCATATGTCATTAAAGCAGCAAGGGGAGATAGGACTGCTTTCATCATAAGCCATGAACTGCCATGCTTGAATAAATTCAGAAATATCTCTTCCAGTGATTATTGAAGCAGAAAGAAGGGAGTCTTTGACTTAAAACTGTTCGTTTAGCAACCATTGGAAGTTGCAGTGGCACTGAAAAAAGTGACTTACGACCAGTCATTGCACTTACAACTGCTTCACCATCCTGTCCCCCCCAAAAATTGGCAAATGGCATGTATTTACAACTTGCACCGTCTCAGGTCATGTAATCACCCTTTGCAACCTTCCCTGTCAGCTTCCCACAAGCAGAATTAAGTAAAGGAAGCCAGATGCACTTAACAGCTGCAGGGTTGACTTAACAACAGTGATTTCCTTAACAAATATGGCCAAAAAAAAGTTATAAAATTGGGCACCACTCACTTAACAACCTTCTTGCTTAGCAGTGGATAATCTGGTCTCAATTTCAGTTGCAAGTTGAGGTCTTCCTATATAGCCGACAAAATTCAATCTAGGATTTTTCCTTCAGAAAGGAGCTGGCCCAATGCACCAGCAATAGATGGATGGATGGTTTATTGTTCATTGTTTGTGGCTAGTTTACTTTTTATTTATTTGTTTATTTATATCCTGCCTTTAGTATTTTGACAAATAACTCAAAGTGGCAAACATCCAGCCCACCTTCCTCCTCCTATTTTCCTCACAGCAACAACTCTGTTAAGTGGTTTGGGCTGAGACAGAGCGACTGGCCCAAAGTTACCCAGCTGGCTTTCATGCCTAAGGTGGGACTTCAGCTCACAGTCTCTTGCTTTCTAGCCTGGTGCCTTAACCACTAGACCAAACCAGCTCTCTTTGTCTCTGGTCAACAATTGTCATTGATCAACCCATCCCTCCGTACATTTTCATTCTATTCATTTAAGCTGTTCTGTTAATGGCCACCAGCGTAGCAGCAAATATTATGATGGTATTAGGTGAAGAATTGCTACACTTCCTTTTATTTGTCTTCTGCCTCCTGTTAATCTTCTTGTTGGTTAATCCTCCAATATTACTCACCTGAATGCAGCTGCACCATCTGTTTGGCTAACAATAGCATAATATTGACTGCTAAGTTCTTACAACTTTCTTGTCATTAGAGTCATTCCTTATCCTTTGAGTGTTTATTTTCACTGTTCTTTTGGGCCTAATATCACACCAGCCTTCCTCACCATGAAGCCCTGGATAGGTTGCATTGTTCCATAAACCAAATACTCTGGGAAAGTAGCAGGCTGAGGAAAGTTACTATCAATAAATTATCCTGGGTGTGGAAGGCTTAGGCTTATAAAAGAAGGGGAAATGCAAGTGCTATCTACAGGTAGTCCTTGACTTACAACCATTCATTTAGTAACTGTTTAAAGTTATAACCTACCTGGAAAAGGGAAGATACAACGGAATTCCAGCCACGTTTATGGTTGTTTGCATTTTCCTGTAGTCACATGACTGCATTTGATTACACTAACTGGCACTCAGTTCGGTTTTTTGACAAAACTGTGCCCATAGCAAACTATGGTTTGTGGTACAATAACCACATTCACTTAAGTCATGGTTCAGTTGTCACATGACTGATCTAATTTACGACAATCATGACTTACAACCGTAATGGGCAAGCTGTCAAGTGGTACACCCATAGGAAACAGAACTCCGAGGCAGGCAGCTTCCTCAAAGAACAGTTTTATTTGGATATATCATATTGGTGCAGGCTGGTGAAAACCGACTCTGAAGGTTCCTGTGGTTTTCACCTAATTAAAAGTAAAAGTTTTCTCCCTTCTCCAAACAATCAGTCACAGGGTCCAATCAAGGTGTCATTCGGTTGCCTGGTAATAACTTCACTCCTCCTCTCTCGATCACCTGTGGGAATGTCCTTGATTCCCAGGAGAAAGTATTTTGTTTTGGCTACAAACCCCGACTATCTCTATTTCTCCCCTCCCCCCCATCCCTCAGCTCCAGTGTGGCAACACCGAAGAAGTTTCAAAATGGCCTCCGTCAGGTCAGCTTCAGGGTTGACACAAGCGCCGTTATAACCATTAACTTGGAAGGACTAACCTGTAGTGGTTTCCTTTGGGGTTTTTTCATTTTCCATTCTTATCGCCTGCTCCAGAAAATACGGTGCCATCTCTTCCTCGGAGCAACGTCAGAGCTACAAGAACGATTTCAACGCAGAGTACGGCGAGTATCGTGACCTGCATGCTCGTATTGAGCGGATCACCCGGCGGTTCATGCAACTAGATTCAGAACTGAAGCAGCTTTCTCAGGGCTCGGAAGAATACAAGGTAGGGAGCTCAGAGGCTGGCTCGTCCCTGAAGTCAATGCTGAACTAGCCACAGGGGGGTCAACAGTGGGCATTTTTTAGGCCTTGGCCAAATCCGGGCCCACATTATAACATCTTTTGTTGTTGTTGGGAGGGCTAGAACCAGTACCTAGAGAGGTACCTTGTTTAAATACCATATCAAGAAAAAGTTTGGGCGATGGTAACACCTCTGTTTGAATAGCAGGCTGCAGAAAAAAGGGAGTCTCCCTGTGACTGCATGTCTGAGGGAGATGCTAGTAACCACATCCGGGCTAGATGAGCAGTGTCCTTGACCTTATATTAGAGGGATTTAAACAATGTGGGTTTAAATAAACCAGTGAACGCTGGCTGTTCAGGCTCCACACCTTCATCCTCAGACAAATTAGAATCCCTCACTTCCCCTTCCAACTTCAGCCGCTGGCCTCTCTGGGCAGTTGAAGAAGATAGAGAGGAAACTAAAGTATCTTGGCTGTAAGCTAAAGCAGCCCCTTCCACCCATAGATGGCCTTTGCAGAAGGAAATCTGCAGAAAAGGTCTTAAAATAATTGTAATACGTGGCATATGTATCATTCTTTTGCAGATCATCCATGATCAGATCTTGCAAGAATACCGAAAAATTAAAAAGGTGAGTCACTGAGCTTCTTGCTCATAATCAAATGCATTTTGAGATGAGAGAGGAGCAAGGATGAAAAATCCTAATTTTCTCACTTGAGAAAACCTTGGCTTGATTGGAAGCAGCTTGGCTGAAGAAAACAGGGATTAAAACTGCCCTTCCTCTATTTGATTCCTTGCACAATTGCAGGTCCCTCGGTACCACGCTCTGTTTGATTCCTGGATCTTGTTCTCTGGCACATCTGAGGAAGGCTTCAGTTAGACAGGCTGTAAGAAAAAGAGCCCGGCAATAGCTAGGTGCCATAATGGCCAATTTTAAGCTTTCAAAATCCTTTTTTAAAAAAAAAAAAAACAGTTTTTAAAAACTATAGGCAGGATAGAATGAATGAAACGGAGCCCCAAATTCTTCTGTCTTTTATTTGAACTTGACAGTATACCAAATGTAATATTGCAGCTATCCAATAATCTACTAGTTTACTAAATGCAATGATTTAACTCACCGTAAGCATTGCCTGTTGCAAAATGGAAGTGTGTCAGACAACAGAAACAAGCCAGAGGTGGCCCTTATTTTTCTTGCTATCAGATGACAGCATCTGCTCACTTTCCTTCCTTCCTTCTGTTTTGTTTTCTAGAACTCTTAATTGAAGTTGGACAGGCAATTATTTTGTATTTTTATCTTAACTGAAGGCACTACCTCTTTTTTAAAAAAATCCTGCCTGTATTGTGGTCGTAAATCAAGGACTTTATTATTTTGATAAATACGGGTAGTCCTTGATTTACCACTGGTCACTTAGCAACCATTTGAAGTTATGACAGACTTACAGTATCTTGGGGCTGCTTATGACCCCATTGAGAGTTCCAAAGGTTGGGGGAGAGGCGTGGCCGCATGGCTGAACTTTGAGCGCTTAAGCAACAGGGTCACATTTACCACAAGTTGCAGCATTCCACAGTCATGTGACTCACGTTTTATGATGGTTTCGTTAAATATTGTTGGCACATAACCAAACCAATAGTTTGCTTAAGGACTGTGGGTTTGCTTGATGGCCGCCACAAAAACGGATCATCAAGTGGGATTGTACACACGATCAATTTACGATCATCATGACTTAACGATCAGGATGGGCAGACTCCATTAAAGTCATAAGTTGAGAATTATCTGTAACTCAAGGCGACGAACATACGTAATATTGTTTCCTCCTCCAATAAGCCAGTGGGGCAGGATGAGCTGAGAAAATGGCCCAGAGTCACCCAACTGGCTTTCATGCCTAAGGCAGGACTCGAACTCTCAAATCTCTTGGTGATTGGCTCAAAGTCACCCAACCAACTTTCACGCCTAAGACAGGACTAGAACTCACAGCCTTCTGGTTTCTAACCCAGTGCCTTATCCACTAGACCAAACTCCCTTCCCTAATATAGTCAACCTTTTTCTCTTATTTCTTTTTTCTCCCTTGCAGACTAATCCAAATTACAGCCAGGAGAAGAACCGCTGTGAATATCTCCACAACAAACTGGCCCATATCAAAAAACTGATAGCTGAATATGACCAACAGCAGTTCCAGTCTTGGCACTGAGCCTGGGGGCTGAGTGAGACACCCAGATGGACATCAACCTGTGAACAAGTCCCACAGCGAGGGAGAAGTCACTCTCAGCTTCCTGGGCTCAGTGACTCAAGGATTTAATCCCCGTGAGAAGTCCATCACTGTACTGTACACACCCAGGAACCAATGTGGCTTAATCTCAGCATTTTAAACTCTTGTCTCTTCCCAGATATTAAAAAAAAAAACAATTAAAGAAAGGAAAGTTTGCTTATTCTTAGATGCCAGCAAATGAACCTTCCTCCCTAAGAATTGACTGTTGTTATTCTCCCCACACACCTCCAAATGCAGGTTCAGTTTAGAGTTGGAAACAAAAAGGGTTGTCTGAGCTCTGTTGCAAATTCTACCAGCTGGGGAGGGGTGGGTGGGTGAGCTCATGTTCCGGGGGAGGCAGGGAACAACTCCATATACAAACCTGTCTGTCCGCTGTCCATTAAATTCTTGCATAACTCACTGCTTTTGTTTGTATTTCTGCAATCTCCCCCTTTCCTTCCTGGCCAGGAATTAGTGAACCGATCAGGAGCCGGATGCTGCTTTAATGTCCTTAGCATGGCTGGCCATTGTCAGAGAAGCTTGTTCCACTTTTCCTATCCTCTCTGTGCAGCAGCTTAGTTTTATGAATTGCCGACTGCCCAGACAGAATCTGTATCTGGGCATTAATTTTAAAAGAAGAGGATCTTAGAATTGAGGCTTCCCTGTTTCTGTGATCAAGACGAAGAGTCCCGTTTCACTGTGAATGATCCTCAGATCTTTCTGTGATCTCATTTGGTGGGACCCTTAACCCTCCCCCTTATGTGGAGAGGGGGGAGGCATTGCAAAATGTGGATCTGAGTTTCCCCCTTTTTTTTTTAACTGAACTTCTCCAAAGGGAACAGCACAAAATCAAAAGTCATAGCAGAGAGGCTGCTTCGTTTCTGAAGAATATGTACAATTTGTTTTTCTTTCTCTTGTTTTGCTCGTTTTGCCAGCCACAAAAATCAAGAGTTCAGGCAGAGGATTAAAAAGCACAATTCTGCATCTGCCCCCTTCCCCCCCCCCCTTTTCCACTTTCTAATTTTGTGGGTGTGATTTTCCTCTTCTACATCTGCTGGAATTAAAAGTGGAAGGAATGCAGAATGTTTCGGCTTCGAAATGTTTTGTGAAATGGGCTGTTCTGACCATCCCGGTAGAATTTTGAATTCAAAGCGTCTCTCAATTCAAGTTTGAGGGCAGATGTTTTGAGCTTGTGACAGGGCCATTTCCCAACATAGATGGAGCAAAGTGTTTTTAATTCAAAATGTTTTCCTGGCCCCGGATAGAAATGGTGTCAGGCCTAAGGTTGCCACTCTTCCTCCTGATTTTTTCCACTCTTGACATTTTTTGTGGTATGGCAGGGCAGAGATGGGAAGATTATTTGCAAAACACTTTTAAGATAAGGCTGGCTTAGGATAAGGTTGGGGGCTCTCTTCTGCTTGTTTGTAAACAGAAAGATTTCTTGTGCTGCCCACTCTGAACACGGAGAGGAAATTATTTTAAAATCAGAGATGCTAAACATTACAGTAACAGAGCAGATGGGACTGGATGAACCCCGGTCTAGGCCTACGACTCAGGCATTCGAATTAATTTCCTTCTGCTGCAGTTCTTGTGTTAGATTGAAATACAAGCATTTTAGCTTTCGAGGACTTTCCTAAGGGACCCAGCCCGAAACTGAAGTCAAATACTCCTGTTATAGGAGCATTAAGCACATCCCACTCTTAAAATTTTTGCAGTTGTGAAAAAGAGATGTGACTTACAAGGGAGGGGGGAATTTTCAGCTGGCAATTTGTGTGTTGTCATGAGGTGCCATTTCCTGTGAAACAATGCTGATCAGTTTATGAGGCATTGGCCAAGGCGTGAGGGGAGCTGTAGTATTTGTATCCTGTACAGGACTGAGACCTTCAGCTTTGTGTGCTCCAATCCTTGTCATTCTTCCCATTACCCCATTTTAATCGGCACTTGCAACTTCTGACAATCTTAAATCCAAGCCTTACCATGGTAGGACTGGGCTATCAGTGAGAAAGCATCGTATAGCAAACGTTACAAGGGAATCCAGTTTATGACCAAAAACAGCATTTGGGTCTTGTTTCCTAATGTCCTTGAAAGCTCTTAAAACAGAGGTGGGTGGCATGGGGTGCAAAACACATCCAATCTAAATTCCCTTAAATAAGGAACTGTGTGAAACAGAAGGGCTGTAAGTTGACTGTTCTCTCTTTAATCTTTTTTTTTGGGGGGGGGGCGGGTGTTGCAGAGTTGGGAGGGAGGGAGGGGGAAAAATATTTTTGGAGGGAAATTATTAAAAGAGAGATCTCAGTTCTTTATATGAATAATCTGTTCAATATAATATTTTTGCAAATCAGAGTTGGATACAAAGATGTATTGTGTACATTACACAAGTGTGTGTATATAAATAAAATAAAATATATATTCTGGAACTTTCTAGAATTTGGAACAGATATTTAATGACTATCCAAAAGAGGGAAAGTACTGTGAGGTTCTGCTTTGCTGCTTCATTCTGAGACTGTTTAAACGAGCATAGTTTTGTTTTGTTTTTTAATTTTAAAGGTATGTCTTCTGCTTTATTTCCATCTTAGCAATTTATAAAGCTCTAGGCAAATATTTCTGCAGGGGGAGGTGGAACTTTGTAAACCCCCTCCCCTCAAGCCTATTTGAATATGATTTAATTTATTCATAACGTGTTTTTGTAATACTTGTACAATGACGAATAAAAAGATACTTTGAGCCATTAAGCTGTTTACAAAAGAATTAAAAACAACAGTTTTTTTCACGCTGCCAAAATTATACTGTTTAAAATGGCATTTCGGCCTTCTTTTTTTCTTTTATCTTTTGAAGGAAAAAGACAAACAGTGGTGGGGACGGATTCATACACAGAGAGGGAGAAATAAAATACAAAGCTGAATACTGATTTTTATTATTTTTGCAGCACATAATAAAATCCTTGTTATTGGAAACGCATAAAGGGTTTTTTTTGGGGGGGACATCTTGTATCTCAGTGTCCCAGGCATTGTGACCTTTTCAAATGCTGAACATGAATTTTGAGAGAATCTCCAGCTTGGGGATCTCTGTGATCTGAGGGGACCTAGAAGTGAATATGTTGATTCGAGATCTACCCCACCTTTCGTTAAAGAGGTCCAAGTTGTGTATATTGGACGCTTTCCCTGTTTTTCCACCACAACAACCCTGTTAGGAATAGATTGGGACGACGAGAGAATGACTGACAGATTCAAGCAGCATTCTTGTCAGAAATGGAAGTTTTGGCTATTTTTCACTACTTAAGAAACTTTCGTTTTTGTTTTTAATCAAAAGAGTAACAACGACTAATGGAAACTTAGCATACGGGTAATCCTCAACTTACAACCATTAGTTTTTCCAACTTCGAAGTTACAACAGCATTGGAAAAAAACTATGCCCTGTCGTGGCACTCAATGACCACCACATCACAGTTATACAGGTAGTCCTCAACTTACAACAGTTCATTTAGTTGTAGATTAACAAATGTCTCACTTAACAGCAGAAATTTTGGGCTCCATTGTGGTCCTAAGTCGAGGACTACTTGTAATCACATGATCAAAATTTGGAGACTTGGGAACTGGACAGTATTTATGATTGCAGCATCCTGAGATCTGATCCACCTTTCCCAGCCGGCTTCCAAGGAGTAGTCAATGGCGAAAGATGGATTTGCTTAACAACCACATGATTCACTTAGCGTGATGCACTTAACAGCCGTGGCCGGAAAGGTCGTAAAATCAGGCATGGCTCCCTTCACCACCATCTTGCTTTGCAATGGAAATTCTGGTTCCAATTGTTCTAATTTCAACACTAGCTCAACTTGCTGCAAGAATTACAGGTAGTCCTGGATTTACAACAGTTCATTTAGTGACCGTTTTAAGTTACAACAGGGCTGAAAAAAGTGCCATGGCCATTTTTCACACTGATGACCGTTGCAGTATCTTTATGATCATGTGATTTACATGCAGATGCTTGACAATTGGTTCATATTTATGACGGTTGCAGTGTCCTGGGAGTGGGTGGGTCAGGTTATCACCCTTTGCGACCACCTGACAAGCCAAGTCAAGGGGGAAGCCAGATTCACTTAACAACCAGGTTACTAATTTTAATAACTGCAAGGATTCACTTAACAAATGTGGCAAGGAAAGTCGGAAAATGGGGCAAAATTCACTTAGTAAATTTCTCACTGGGCAACATAAATTTTGCGTTCAATTGTGCTTGCTTTAATGGGCATGAAAATGTCCATGTATTTTCACTACATTCACTGTGCCACAAAATTGTGATTGCTAATCATCCTGAAATTCACATTTTAAAATACATCTTGGTATTTTTAAGTTTTAAAGCAGTTCTACAAAATCTGGAGAAGCATGGGCTCCCAGGATAAACATTGCTGCAGTATTCACATTTGACGAAAAATGCCAGGTAGATCATACTTGCCTTGAAATGGAGAATCAAAATAAATATTCATGCTTTGTTTAATCTCTGCTCTGTTAATCCCATTCAAAATATCACAACCAAATTGGAACGTACTCTTTGCTTGAACACTCCACAACCAGAAGTCATTTAGAACACCTCAACATAGCTAGTTTCTCTTAACAACTATTAAAAGTATTATTTTTCCCAACTGGTATCTTTTCTTCCTGTAATTTAAGACTATTATTTCCACCTTCTGAATGCTTCCTGATGAATTAAATTAATATATCCCCTTTGCATTTGGCAAACATGCCGTGGTTTTAGTCTGGGGGACCTCCATTCAAGCCCTTGTAAATTGCAATTTTATTTTCCGCTTTAGTCCCTTTTTTCCTCAAGGCAAAACTCCCTGTTTCCTCTCCCTTTTAAAACCTAATTTCTGCTTGCCCTTTTCACATTGGGTTCCCTTAAAGCTTGTGGGTGTCTCCAGGGTTTATCCAATCCAGAATAAAGTGGAACTTGTCCTTTTTATGGTTGGGACATCAGGTTTCTTTTAGTGCAGCTTAAAATGGCACCTCCCCTTTGGGTAGCCACATCCCACTTGTGACCCATTGCAATTAAGAATCCCGATATTCTTTTCAGACCCGTTCAGATCAAGTCAGGGGAGTCTTCCATTTTATCCATCTGAAGAAAAGTTTCCCTTAAATGAAAAGTATTGCATTTACCGTGACTGAATTTTCATCAGTAAGTTAGAACAGGGGCCTCCAACCTTGGTAACTTTAAGCCTGGCGGACTTCAACTCCCAGAATTCAGGTTTAAAATTGCCAAGGTTGGGGACCACTGAGTTAGAAGATTTAAATGACTGCCCAATGCATGTGATTCAGAGGTGGTATTCAGCAGTTCTGGAGAAGCAATAGCGGAAATTTTGAGTAGTTCAGAGAACTGGCAAATACCACCTCTGACTGGCCCCACCCCCATCTGTTCTCTACCTCCCCCTGAGTCCCAGCTGATCGGCTGGGTCTTCTTTTGTTGCCCTGCACAGGAGAACGGAGCTGGGAAGCAGGTTAGTGGGGTGGGGAGGGAGTGGGATTTTGCAGTAACCTTCCCCCAGGAGTGGGGAGGGAATGGAGATTTTACAGTATCCCCCTTCCCTTGCCACGCCCACCAAGTCATGCCCACCAAGCCACACTCATAGAACTGGTAGTAAAAAATTTTGAATCCCATCACTGATATGATTGCAACTCCGAGCAACATCTGTATAAGCAAAATAGCACCAAGGACATCAACAGGAATCAAAGTAAAACTGGTGTAACCATAGAATACAGTGGATGCCCATCAAACATACATTCCACCTCCAAGGATGGGTTCATCTGTCATTCTGGCCCAATGCAAGGGGGAACACCAATTTTTAACTGATTGATTGATTGATTGATTGATTATACATCATCAAGTTGTTTTTGACTCCTAGTGACCAGAGATACAGGTAATCCATCCTTAACAATGTATTTATTTAATGACTGTTTATAGTTACAGGACAATAAATGTATTTATAACCCAGATTCAATGTTCCAATGGTCTTGTGATCACCATTTGGGTGCATCCCATGATCACATTTTGGAAATCTGGATGCTCAGCAACCACATTTATGACCTTTTACAACGTCCTGTGATCGCATGATCACGACTTACCACTTTTTTTGTGTGGAAAACCAGTACTTGCTTTTGGTTTCCAGCAAAAAAAGCCCATTGTTAAGCCCATGTTTAATAACCATGGCATTCACTTAATGATTATAGCATTCAAAAAAATAAAATAAAATCAGGTGTCATGTGAAGATTCATTTAATAATCATCATGACTTGCGACTGTAATTCTGAGCTCAGTTATGGTTGTAAATCAAGGACTACCTGGATTCTCCATGACAATCTATCACTAAAGGTAGTCTTTAGAATCCTCCTAAGGCTAGCAAGTTTGGGTCAACTACATTAGGAGGGTAGGGTAGGAGATCATTCACCCCTCCTCCATCCTATCAAAATTATTTTAACTTTGTCCTGTTTGCTGAAGTATTTTTTATTTAGCAAATTTACATGGCTGCCCATCTCACTTAAACTGACTCTAGATAGCATACAACTAGCAACAATTAGAAACAAGGAGTCTTTGGTGTCCTCTGAAGTTGGTTGCTTTTTTGCAGACATTTCATTACCAAACTAGGTAACATTATCAGTGCTAATAATGAGTGAGATTAGCTCTCTGGTTATATGCTAGTGGCTTTTCTTGCCACTGTTAGTGGGAGTATTCTTGATGATTCCTTGATTAGGCTGTTTACTGTTAGCTTCTTTGAAATGACCATTAAAATGACTATTAAAACAAAGCAAGGCTGCAGGAGATTAATTAGTCATCTCGAGTATTTTGTATTATCTGTAAAATCAGTTGGCATTTCACTTTTTTCACCTAAAGCAATGGTTAAAAATATTAAGCAGTTTTGGATCCACCTTTGGAGCTAGATATATATATCATTCTGACTTTCCAACGTGAACAATTACTTTGCTAAGTACTTTCCCAAATGTTTTGCTTAAGTTGAGATATACCTTGTCCACAGCATTTCCTTCTAAAAAAGTTACCTGATCAAAACTGAGGTAAGTTTAACCTAGAAAGACTAGTTCTCTACAAATCCATGCAGACTTCTGCTAATAACTCCTGGTATATTTTCTAGATGTCTGCAACCCAGTTCTTTATGATCTGATCTCAATATACTGAGGTCAGACCGGCTGATCTGGTAAAACCTATGAACCCCTCCAATCAACTGGTTCTTCACTCTGTTCATCAAGATTTCTCAGAGACAGCAAAGACATGTTCTTCCAGAACAGACAGACAGACATCCTACTCATCTCAAGCTATATGAGCAACATACTGCCCTGCTTAATTTTCTAGCAGAATTAAAATGACTATTAAAACAAAGCAAGGCTGCAGGAGATTAATTAGTCATCTCGAGTATTTTGTATTATCTGTAAAATCAGTTGGCATTTCACTTTTTTCACCTAAAGCAATGGTTAAAAATATTAAGCAGTTTTGGATCCACCTTTGGAGCTAGATATATATATCATTCTGACTGAAAAACAGATGGCTTTAAGGTTTGTTTCTCCCAAAGGATCCAAAAAAGCTGGTAAAATTCTCATAGCAAAGGAATTTGCTTCTTGCCTTTGCGTTTGTGACAGGTGATCAACAGATGCTTAGATTGAGGAATGGGACAGGCTGTAGCAGTGGTGGCTAACCTTTTGGGGCTCCTGTGCCAAAAATTGTGCACGTGCTTACCCGCGTGTGCTCACATGCCAACACCCAGAGGCAATCTGCACCCCCCCATGCCCCCTACGCATGCACATGCAATCCCCCTCCCACCGCCCCCTTACCTGCAGTGCGCCCCACTGCTGATTTTCAGCTGGTTTGAGGCTTTTTCACCTCCCAGAGGCTTAAAAAAAGCCTCTGTAGGCTTTGCAGGCCGAATAACAGGCCTGTTTTGTCACTTCCGGAAGTGATGAAACAGGCCTAATATGTGGCCTGCAAAGCCTGCAGAGGCTTTTTTCAAACCTCCGGGAGGCTGAAAAGGCCTCAAACCAGCCGAAAATCAGCTATGAGGTGCATGTGTGCACAGTGAGATAAGTTTGCCTGTGGCTCATGTGCTGGCACAAATGGCTCTGTGTGCTGCCTGTGGCACGCATGCCATAGGTTTGCCATCATGGGGCTCTAGTGTATCTGTTGAAAGAAATATCCTTCTGGGTTCAGTTCCAAGTGGGGAAAAAGACACTGGAAACATGGAGGCTATTTGGAAAGATGGTTTAATGGTGGACAGCAGGACCACATGGCTTGGAGCCATGTGAGAAAGATGATCACATGCTTCAAGGTGAAGGGAAGAAGGGCCGACCAAGATGCTGAGAGACCCTTATATAATCTCTGTTGGGCCCCACCTTAGTGTTTCCTGTTCCTGTGCAAGAAATGAATCCCATTGGCTGTCAGACTCCCAGGGGTGGGGGTCTTAACTTAGTAGGCTTGGTCTGGACCACATGGCTTCACCTGAGTGCTGGCTAATGCAATTTTCCCAGACCATGTGGTGAGATGGGTAATCCTATCATTTCCTGAGGGCTATCCTTAATCCCATCATCCTGGAGCTGAAGGGGGGGCAGGGAGTTGCAGGAAGCTGCTTTGTCTTTAAAACATATTTCTCCTTTTCTCATCCAGGGAGATATAATATTCTGCCTTTTAAATATTTCCTAGGCTATTTCAATTTTCTAGGAAAGGGGTGGGTGCGAACTTCCTACATATCAATAGAAGAGAACATTTGTAGGTCAGGATTGGGCTTTGCAGACATTTCATTATCAAACTAGGACTAGGTAATACCATCAGTGAACTGATGATGTTACTTAGTTTGGCAATGAAACATCTGCAAGGAAACTACCAAGCTCAGAGACCATCAAGGACCTACAAGCTACAGTGCAATTAAGAAATCTATTGGCGGGAATCACCATCTTGCAACATCTGCATCTCTTTTCAGCAATATAATATGTGCAAAAGCATCACCCAAGTTATTTTAAACTTAATCATAGAAATGTAGAGGTAAAAGATGTCACGTCAGGTCCAGGACTCTATAATGTGAAGGAAACCTAGTTAAATCACTGAGCTGAATGTTTAGCCTCTTCTTAAAAACCTTCAGAGACTGACAATGTATAATCTTCACAGGTAGATACTGTTCCACTATTTACAGATCTTGCCACCAGGAAGTTCAACCTTTAAAAAAATCTGCAATTTACACTTATTTCTGGTCTTTGTTTCTCTCACCACAAAAAAAAAGTTTTTGTTCTATCTTCTCTATTGGTTCCCTTTATTTATTTCTCTGTGGCTATTATCATTTAATGCAGCTTGATAATTATGTAGAAAAAACGAAGGCTCTTTTGCAAAGGAATAAAACACTGGAGAAATTGAAGACGGATCTTGGCACAGGATTGAGTGGTGTTAAGGCTTCAAACATGTTAAGGCTGAAATGTGTTGCTCTAACAAGGCCTAGTGGGAATAGAGGAAGCTGAAAGGGAACAGACAAATAAGTCTCAAAGCACGGATTGAAAAGGCACTAAGCGCAGAGGTGATTTTCTTGAGATAATGCTAATTTAGATTCAGTTCCTTCCTATTGAAAAATATATCTTTGGAATCCTGAAGCAGAGGCAGCAAAGTTTCTTGGATAAGTTTTATTTTGGAATGTTAGGGAAGCCAAGTTTTTTTTTAACTCAGCTAAAAACAAAACCTTGCTGCTAGTTACCCTCTTTTCTTCTGCTCTTCGGGGCCTTTATAACTTTGAAGGGACATTAAGCGAATGATTGCAAATTGAGGAGTACTTGTAATAGTTACAGTATGAAGCTAGAAACCAGGAAGTGGTGAGTTCTAGTCCTGACGTAAACACAAAACCAGCAGGGGGCGGAATTGGGAGACAGTCCTTGCCTCACAAGGAAGTCACATTCATCTCTGACCGAAGGGGACGTATGGGTTGAAAGGATTTGCTGTTGCTGAAGGGACACCTGATTGTCAGCTCTGTTTGATATAGATCAAAGCATGCAAAACAGATGGATGCTGTGGCCCTAAATAGAAAAGCAAGGCTGGTCATGAGCTGTTTAAAATCTACCCCACTACCGAAGTGGCATTATCTAGCAACAGCAATAGCATTTGACTTATATATCTGTTGTGGTTAACCTGTGCAGCAGGTGCAGATGGCTGAGAAGAGTGAGGACTCTGATGAGGGGCCAGGACCATCAGGGAGTGGATTGCTGCCTTCAGAGATTGTGGGGGCTGGCAGCAGTGATGAGGAGGTTCCCAAGAAGCCTGTGCCAAGTGCGCGTGAGCACAGGATGATTCGTAGAAGAGAACAGCTGGAGCAGCACAGGCGACTCGGGAGTAAGGCTGCAAGCTCATGGCCCCTCCCTCAAGAGGATAAAAGCCAGGTTTGGAAAAGCGTTCTTTGCAGGCAGCAAAGAAGCTCTGAAACTCAACTGGTGGACATCTTAGTTCGTGTTTGAAGAATCTTGTAAATTAGTTCTTATCTCTGGGTTTTTGGCAGCCTTGACAAACAACTTGGCAAGGCTCTTTCTTATCGGAGCTAATTAGTGGAAAGCAGCCTTCAGAACAGAATTCATTATTAAACTTTAAAAAGTGGGGGCTGCTGTCTTTGTCTGTGTTTGTTCTTTGGGAACCCGGTTGGGTCAGAACAATACCGCTTCACAGTGCTTTTACAACCATCTCTAAGCAGTTTTACATTGTTATCCCCCACCAACAATTTGGGTCCTCATTTTACCCACCTTGGAAGGATGGAAGGCTGAGTCAACCTTCAGATTTGAACTGCCAAATTGCAGGCAGCCGGCAGGCAGCAGAAGCCTACAGTACTGCACTCTAGCTACTGTGGCTTTAGTTCAGAGTTCCCCAAAGTTTCCAGCTTTGCAAACTGGGGGAGGGGGGGGGGGGAAACCGTGGATGATGGTGCTATGTGAATGGCCAGAAAGCGTGCCTGCGCTTGGCAAAAGGAGCATGTGTGCAAACACTCGGCCACTGTTCATGCAAGTGAGGATATGCACGTGTGCACATGTGCTCGCCGACCATTTCCATGGCATGGTTGCAAACCCGTCATGGCCCACTAGTGGGCCACAGCCTAAAGATCGAGGACCTCTGATCTAACTGGTATCCCCCCTTCAAAACTCTGTTGAGAAAATGCTGCACAGGAAGAGTGGGTTAAAGCGACGTCTACAGTAACGCAGCTATTAGACCAACATCAACCTCCAAGGTTCAGACTGAGACTGAGGAACAGTTTCCTCAAAACTTTGCCTCTCCAAACAACCAACTGCCACAGATCACCCTGGAACTATGGAAGGTGAGTAAGAAACTACCGGGCAGCTGGTTACAATCACACGACTGTCAGCCACCTGATCAAGAACAATCTTGGCCTGTATGGAAATGGCTAAATAGCTTATACACTGTGTTAGGAAGATCAAAGGACAATCTAAGAAAACAGGGCTTCCCTATAGAAGATACTATGCGTGAATGTGGAGAAGAGAAATCCATCTCACATATGTTCAGTGCTGGGCTTCAAATAATTTAACAATTGGGTTCTGTGCCTGGTTGCTGGGTGGTCGTGGCCATGGTAGGCATGGCCTAGTCAGCCTCCTGCACTATCCTGGGAGCGAAAATGGGCTGTGAAGGGCCCATTTTCAACCTCCACAGGCTCCAGAGGCTCTCTGGAGGCCAGAAATAGGCCCGTTTTCACCCTCCGTGAGCCTCTGGGAGGTGTTCTGATCCAAACCCCTTTCCAATAAAACAAACAATAACCAAAGGAAACAGAACCTTTTAATGAGTCTAACAAATCCCCGGTTAAAAGGCTGCTGCAAACTAATTAACTTTGATAAGCACAAACCTTGCCAAAGCTGTGCGAAGCTGCCAAGAATAACAGATAAGAAATATTTCACAACACGAGTCTTCAAATACCAACTTAAGATACTGTAATGTCTACGAGGCTGAGTTTCAAAACGTCTTTGCTTCTTGCAAAGAACGTTTGCTTCACAGCTGGCTTTTATCTTCTTGAAGGAGGGGCCATTACCTTGCAGCCTTACTCCCAAGTCGCCCGTGCTGTTGCAACTGCTCTTTCCTGCAAGCAATCCTGTGTGCATGCGCACTTAGCACAGGCTCCTTGGGAACCTCCTCATTGCTGCTGCCAGCCCCCACAATCTCTGAAGGCAGCAGTCCACTTCATAATGGTCCTGGCTCCTCATCTGAGTCCTCGCTCTCCTCAGCCATCTGCACCTGCTGCTGGCTAACCACAACAGGAGGCCTGTTTTCCATCTCCCTCTTGCACTCCAAAACAGGCTGCGTGAGGACCTGGGTGGGGAGGAGAGTGGTGGAGCAGGGCTAGCCGGTCATCAGAACTACTGGTTCACCGAACCGGATATAAAATTAACATCCGGTTCATCCAAACTGATACGAACCAGCTGAAGCTCACCCCTGCATATGCTGCAGTACATACAATCAACTGACTATCCAGGACCTATATAAACGAACAAGACCTTCCCTCAAAAACTCCTCTGATGATGTTACCTAGTTTGGTAATGAAACGTCCAGGAGCCAAGTAGCAAGCTCAGAAGACAAACCTCTTCCAGCATAAATCTACAACCCGAGCTACCGATATTCTCTACAATTTCCAACATACAATGTCCTTCAACTTGTATGGAGGAAAACCTGATGCCGGAGGGAGAAAATGCTGTCGACATGACCCGAGACTAGGCAAATGTCATTTAGTTTTAATCCTATTTATTCCCTCCTGAGCTCCGTTTTCACTGACAGAGGGCTGCAGGAGGCCGTCACAGCTGAAAATGGAACTCGGGAATCCGTTTTTGCTGGCAGAGGAGTCAGGCCACCACAGGCGCCCCTGGCATGAGTGGTGTTGAGCTGGCCACGCCCACCCCAGCCCCCTTAAATCAAACACAACCCTGATGCAGCCTTCAATGAAATCAAGTTTGACACCCCTGTGTTATACAGTATTTCTATGACCTATTTTATTTGCTCCGGGTTAACTGTTGTATGTCTATAATTTGTAGACACTTCAGACACAAATATAGAAAGGGAGTCCTAGGAAAGAGGTTATGGCAAACCACTCTATAAATTGTTTCAAAGAAAAATGCAGAGAACATAGGGCTGGAAGGGACCTTGGAGGTCTTCTAGTCCAACCCCCTTCTGAAAGCAGGGAACTTATGCCAAACCTGGTTGAATGGTTATCCAGTCTATTTCTGAAGACCCCCAGGGACCTGTCAGCCAATCAACAATGGACTGACTTGATGTCCTCTTCTCCCAAAAATCAATATACCATACTGTGATCTTTCAGAATACCTTATGCCACCAGACTTGAAATTTTAGGCTTATACAACTTAGAACTACATGCCGCCTTCGGTCCGACCTAAATGTAGTATACAAAATTATTCATTGCAATGTCCTACCCGTCAATGACTACTTCAGCTTCCACCACAACAATACATGAACACATAATAGATACAAACTCAAGGAAAACAGCACCAAACTCGATTGCAGGAAATACGACTTCAGCAACAGAGTAGTCAATGTCTGGAATACTCTACCGGACTCTTTGGTTTCTTCCCCAAACCCCCAAACTTTAACCTTAGACTGTCTACTATTGACCTCACCCCTTTCCTAAGAGGTCTGTAGGGGGCATGCATAAGCGCACCAACGTGCCTACCGTCCCTATCCTATTGTTTCTTTTATATTTTATTTTTCTTATATGTATCCATGTATTCATAACTATGTTATACCTATTTTCTTGTAAGCAATTGACAAATAAAATAAAATAAATACGACTTCAGCAACAGAGTGGTCAATGCCTGGAATGCACTACCTGACTCTGTGGTTTCTTCCCCAAACCCCAAAAACTTTAACCTTAGACTGTCTACTGTGGACCTCACCCCATTCCAAAGAGGTCTGTAAAGGGCGTGCATAAGCACACCAATGTACCTACCATCCCTGTCCTAATGTTCCCTTTTATTCGTATCCATTTCATGTATTAATAATCATGTTTATACTTATATCTGTTATCTAATAGGTGCTTGACAAAACAAACTAATATATAAACAAACAAGCAAACAAATAAATAAATAAAGCAGAATTGCAAGCAGACACCAGCAGACACATCTCACAGATAGGGAAGTGCCTGTATTTGTTTTAACTTCCATAAACCTGCCCAATAGTCCCCAACTGCAGCTCCCCCTGAGGCCCTGCTAGATTCTGCTTTCCATCCAGCTGAGTCGCCTGGCCAGGAGTGGAAAGTTACAGCTCAACTCTCTCCCTATTGTCTCTTGATCCTGCTTTGGTTCCACTGCTGAAATTTTAATGTGCCAGCACAAGCCGTGTGCAGAATATTAAAGCAAAGGTGATTGAGAAAGAGTCTCTCCCCACCCACACTCTTCACAAATTCCCAACATCTTGATTTTTTTTTTTTAAAAAAAAAGGCAGCTGAAATAAGAGGATTCTTTGTTTAACATTCTGAGGTTTTTTTCCCTCCCTTATTAAAAAAAAACAACAAAAACAAAGGAGTGTTTGGTCTGGACACTTGTTCTCAAAGTATCTACTTCTGCGTGGACTCTTGGAATGGAATCAATGCACTCAAGGTCAAACTTTCCCAGTGGAAATTTACCAGCAAATGCTCCCACAGCTATTATCTGTACTTACCGTATGGAAACCGTCCAATATTTTCCTGACTGGGGAGCTGGATGGTGGGCTTTGGGAACAGCAGTGGGGGCAGAAATAGAGCTGACCTGGGGTTCTGAACACCCTTTCTACATGCAGAAACTTCAAAATGCTTATGTTAGGGATGTTAATAATGCAGTGGCTAGTCAACCACTCAGGAAAAAGAGATGCTTCCGCAGTCAAACAGATCCTGGTGGATAAAAGAATTGAAGAAGGAACAGCAGTTTTGCACGTTTGAATGCACAGAGTCCTCAATGTACGACTTACATTTATTTAGTGACCATTCGAAGTTACCACAGACTGAAAAAAGTGACGTACAAACAGCCCTCACATATTTAACGGCAATAACACTACGCATGTGAGTCTCTATGGAGATTCTCAGTCATCCAGGTCATGGTTATCCCAAAGGTGCTTTTTTTCAAAAGGCAACTGGACTTTCTTGTTTTTCTTTGAAGACATTTCGCTTCTCATCCAAGAAGCTTCTTCAGCTCTGACCGAATGGGAATCCTTTCATTCCCCACCATCCAGTCAGAGCTGATGAAGCTTCTTGGATGAGAAGCGAAATGTCTTCAAAGAAAAACAAGAAAGTCAGGGGTGGAATTCAATTTTTTTTACCAACTGGTTCTGTGGGCATGGCTAAGTGGGCGTGTCCATCTGATTGGGTGGGCGTGGCTTCTTCTTCTTTGGGCAGTACACCCCTCACTCCGTTTTGAGGCCTTCTGGGCCTCAGGGAAACCTCCTGTGGGGTGTTTTTGCTCCCAGGAAACTGCCCTGGGGTCCAGGAAGGCAAAAAATGGAGCATGGGGGTGAGGTGGGTTTGCTGTGCCCCCCCCCTCTATTTTTTGCCTTCCTGGGCCTCAGGGAAGCCTCCTGGGCGAAGCAGTAAGACAGCGAGGGGAATCCTGGCACAGCTGATCATAGGAACAACTGATTGTCAGAAGGGGGGAAAAAGAAATACTTTAAGGAGAGACTGGGAGGGGGAGAATGCAGTCAGCAAAGTCATGCATGTGCGTGATGTCGGGCATGCGTGGTAAGGACTGACTGGGCAGGGAGGGAAGGGGCGGACGGAGAGGGGAGGGGCCAGCCAGGGACACGATTTGCTGGTTCTCCAAACTGTGCAGAATCATAACAACCGATTCTATAGAACCGGTCCAAACTGGTAGAATCCCATCCCTGAAGAAAGTCCAGTTGCCTCTTGAAAAAAAAAAAGCACCTTTGGGACATACACATCTTATATACCGCTTCATGGTGCTTTAGAGCCCTATCTAAGCGGTTAACGGAGTCAGCCTATAGTCCCCAACAATCTGGCTCCTCATTTTACCAACCTTGGAAGGATGGAAGAATGAGTCAATCTTGAGCCAGTGAGGATTGAACACCTAAGAAGACCTATCACAAAAATAAGCCCTAGCATGATTTTTACACATGCACCTAATATAAGCCCTGTCCCTAAAATAAGTCCTACTTAAGAACCTCTGCAGCCGGTTGCCCGTTCATTCTGTCTGATTGCTCATGGTGTTGCCGATACGAGGCTAGGTGAGGCACGTGGGGGGAGTAGAGCTGTCTCACCTGCCCTGCACTGGCTTACCTCAGGGCCCCTGCAGCCAGGCCATCCACACCCTGACAACTGCCTCGCGGCTGCAGTATCAGCAACCATGTCCATCAGGAGCCCACGTGGCTGCTAGCTCACTTCTGCTTGCTCATATGGCCGCAATGGAACAGGAGGCTGAGCAATGTGCCGGTGCCATGGCCACAAGGCGAAACAGTTGTCGGAGCATGGATGGCCTGGGTGCAGGGGCCTGAGGTAAGCTGGTACAGGGCATGTGGGGCAGCTTCACCCTCCCCTCTCACCTCATAGCTGCGGCACCAGCACATTGCTCGGCCTTCTGCTCCATTGTGGCTGAGACCAACTAGAAGAAGTAGACTGGCGGCCATGCAGGGTCCTACTGGACATGGCTGCTGGGGCTGCCACCATGAGGCAGTTGTCGGGGTGTGGATAGTGTGGCTGTGAGGGCCCTGAGGTAAGTCGGTGTGGGACACACGTGGCACCTCCAACCCTCCTGCCTTGCATCAGCAGTAGTACTAGCGTAAAAGGCTGCCTCCTGCCCCATTGTGGCTGTGAGCAAGTAGAAAAAGTGGGCCTTCCATACATGGAGAAAAATAAGAAATTCCCCAAAATAAGCCCTGGTACTTATTTTGGAGTCCACAAAAATATAAGACCGGGTCTTAATTTCGGGGAAACACGGTAGCTTGCGATACTGCATTCTAACCACTTCATCATCGCGGCTCCTCTAACCATCACAGCATCCCACAGTCATGTGAACAAAATTTAGGCTCTTGGTAACCAGCATATATTTATGACAATTGCAGCATCCCAGGTTCTTATTTTGAGACTTTATTTATTTATTTATTTATTTATTTATTTATTTATTTATTTATTTATTTATTTATTTATTTATTTCATGGATTTTATATACCGCCCTTCTCCCGAAGGACTCAGGGCGGTGAACAGCCAACTAAAATACATATAAACAGCGATAAATATAGTTAAAAAAGAATTAAATTATAGGCTGCCCCAATAAAAATCTAAAACCCCCAATTAAAATAAATTAAAACTTTTGTACCCCATCCCAACAAATCTAAAACCCCATTTAAAAATCCCATTTGAGTCAGCTCAGGCCGGCCTGCTCAAAGAGCCAGGTCCTCAGGTCACGTCTGAACGCCCTCAGGTCATTGGTCGTTCGTAGCCCCGGGGGCATCCCGTTCCAAAGGGCAGGTGCCCCCACAGAGAAGGCCCTATTCCTCGGGGTCACCAGGCAGAACATAGAAGGCGTCGGGACCCAGAGGAGACCCTCTCTGTGGGAGCGCACCGGTCGGTGGGAGACTACTGGCAGAATGCGGTCTTGTAAGTATCCTGGTCCGATGCCATGGAACGCTTTAAAGACCAAAACCAATACTTTAAAGCGAACCCGGAAGGCCACCGGCAACCAATGCAGCTCGCGCAGGAGGGGCGTCACGTGAGTATCTCGACGCCCCCATAACTACCCACGCGGCCGCATTTTGTACCAGTTGAACCCTCCGGGTGCTCCCCGCAGGGAGCCCCATGTAGAGGGCATTGCAGTAGTCCAGACGGGAAGTGACCAGGGCATGGGTGACCGTGCGTAAGGCGTCCCGATCGAGAAAGGGCCGCATCTGGCGTATCAGGCGAACCTGATAAAAAGCCCCCCTGGAGACGGCCGTAATATGATCTTCTAAAGACAGCCGTACATCCAGGAGGACACCAAGATTGCAAGCCCCTTCTGTGGGGGTCAAGATCTCATCCCCAATAGCCAGCAACGGAGTCAGCTGACTATATCGGGCCGCCGGAAACCACAGCGACTCAGTCTTGGAAGGGTTGAGTCGAAGCCTGTTCCCGCCCATCCAGTTCCGCACAGCCTCCAGGCAATGGGCCATAACCTGCACAGCATCGTTGGGGTGGAGATGTAAAGCTGAGTGTCGTCAGCATAAAGATGACATTTCACCCCGAAACCACGGATGATCTCTCCCAGCGGCTTCACATAAATGTTGAACAGAAGAGGGGAGAGGACCGACCCCTGAGGCACCCCACATATGAGGGGCCTAGGGGTGGACCTCTTCCCCCCCCGTCAACACAAATTGCGAGCGGTCCGAGAGGAAGGACGAGAACCACCGCAAAATGGTGCCCCCAATTCCCAACCCCTCCAACCGCTTCAATAGGATATTATGGTCGATAGTATCAAAAGCCGCTGAAAGATCTAACAGGACCAGGACAGAGGAGTAACCTCTGTCACGGGCCCTCCAGAGATCATCTACCAATGTGACCAATGCTGTTTCGATACTGTGCCCGGGCCTAAAGCCCGATTGGAACGGATCTAAATAGAATGCTTCCTCCAGGTACTGAGGGAGCTGACGCGCCACCACACTCTCAACAACCTTCGCCACAAAGGGAAGGTTGGAGACAGGACGATAGTTATTTAAGAGAGCCGGGTCCAGGGAAGGCTTCTTGAGGAGGGGCCGCACCACCGCCATTTTCAGGGCGGTCGGAAGCGCCCCCTCCATCAATGAAGCGTTGACAATCCCCTGGAGCCAGCCTCGTGTCACCTCTCTGGAGGTAGAAACCAACCAGGAAGGGCACGGGTCCAGTAAACATGTGGTGGCATTCAGCCTCCCCAGTAATCTGCCCACACCCTCGGCGGTCACAGGATCGAACTCATCCCAGATAACCATCTCAAGACTTGCCCCGGACACCTCCCCCGGGACCACCCAACTGGAGTCCAGCCCATCCCGAATCTGAGCGATTTTATTATGCAGAAATCGGGAAAACTCTTCTGCCCTACCCTGCAAGAGGTCCTCCCGCGCTCTCGGCTCAAGCAGAGAGCGGGTCACTCTAAACAGGGCAGCAGGCCGATTTTCTGCCGACGCGATACGGGCGGAGAAGTGTGAACGCTTCGCCGCCTCTATCGCCACTAGGTAGGTCCTAATATAGGACCTCACCTGTGTCCGGTCAGACTCAGCACGACTGGCCCTCCAGATGCCCTCCAGACGTCTTTTCCGGCATTTCATCCCCCTCAGCTCCCCCGTGAACCATGGAGCCAAATGGGATCTGTGCCGAGTCAGAGGTCGCAAAGGCACAACTCGATCCAGAGCCTCAGCGGCCAACCTATCCCAGGTGGCCACCAAGTCTGTGGCCGAGTTATGAGCCAGAGTTTCAGGAAATGGCCCAAGCTTCATCTGAAACCGTTCAGGATCCATCAGGCGCCTGGGGCGGAACCATCTCCTCGGTTCCGCCTCCCTGCGATGGGGGGTGGCGGCACAGAAGTCCAGTCTAAGAAGAGAATGATCGGACCATGACAAGGGTTTTATAACTAGGTCCCCAGCACGATCATTCAACCACTGACCAGAGGCGAAAATCAGGTCCAGTGTGTGTCCCCCCGTGTGAGTGGGGCCAGAAACTAATTGAGTCAGATCCATGGCCGTCATGGAAGCCAGGAATTCCCGGGCCACCCCAGAGGTTTCCCCGAGCGAAGGCAGGTTGAAATCCCCCATGACTAAGAGCCTGGGGGTTTCAACCGCCAGCCCGGCTATCACCTCGAGGAGCCCGGGCAGGGCCGATGACACGTGGCAGGGAGCCAGGTACGTGATGGAAACCTTCTCAGTTGGTTTCCATCAAGCAGAGTCAGTGGGGGAAGCTGGATTTGCTTAATGATTGCATGAGTCACGTAACAAACATGGCAAAAAGTCATAAAATTGGGTGTGACTCAACAACTGCCCTGCTTAGCAATGGAAATTCTGATCTAAATATAGTTGTAAGTCAATGACTACCTGTATTGAAAGGGCTTCCTTGAATCAAACTCAACACCAAGGAATCCAGGGAAATGTTCACAATTGTTTCCTTAGCAATATAGGTAGTCCTTGAATTACGACCATAACAGACCTTGTCCATCACAGTCATAAATCATGAGAGTTGTAAAGTGGTCATACGACCAACACAGATTTACCACCTTTTTTGTGGCAGATGTTAAGTGAACCCTGAAGTTGTTAAGTGAACCAGTAGGTTTTCACCATTTTGCCAAAACTCAGAGGTAACTGCCAATTTTCAGCAAAAATGTTTTTAAAATGCAGTTCACATCACCATAGGACTCTGCAAATGGCCATAAATGCAGATTGGTTGCTGAACATCTGAAGTTTGGTCATATGACTTGGGAAGGGGGCTGACCACCGGAACTTGAAATTGGGGTGATAAGTAACTCCCAAGTAAGTACATTTATAACTCTGAATGGTTGCTAAGCAACCGGTTGTAAGTGGAAGATTATCTATAATGCAGACATGACAAGGCTATCTGCAGAGGGGGAGGGGTTGTCTAAAAAGTCAAGATGGCAGCCAGAATACACACTAAAAACCCAGACTGAGTTTTGATGGCATGATTGTGGAAATTATCTTGACCCTGTGCACATCCCTGCCGATAGTTTGCTTCTGTTTTTTCTAATAATCTTTTAAAACTTCCCAATTTAGTTGCCAGCCCTGAGAATTGCTATAATCTCCTATTTGGGTATTCTGACTTTGCTTTTGATGTTCAGCGGAGTTCTGCTTGGTGTTATAATAAGACAACACCTCACATTCTCCAACTAGGACATTGGCAGGCTCGGACTTACAGGCGGGATTTTAAGTGAACCATTCACCTCAAACTATTTTTTTCATAGTGTAGATCACTGTTTCTCAACCCCAGCAACTTTTAAGATGTGTGGACTTCAACACCCAGAATTCCACAGCTAGGATGGGGTTTGGCTGAGAGTAACCTTTTCAGGATTGGAACCAGAATTTCCATTGCTCAATGATACAGTTACAAAGTGAAATCTCATCACTTACTGGTGGCAATCCCTGCAGTCCCATGAGCCACAGTGGCGCAGTGGTTAGAGTGCAGTATTGCAATCTATTTCTACTGACTGCCGGCTGCCTGCAATTGGGCAGTTCAAATCTCACCAGGCTCAAGGTTGACTCAGCCTTCCATCTTCTACAGTTGGTAAAGTGAGGATCCAAACTGTTGAGGGCAATATGTTGACTCTGTAAACCACTTAGAGAGGGCTGTAAGGCACTGTAAAGCAGCATATAAGTAAGTGCTATTGCTATCTGCTGTCGTCAACTGAATTCTGCAGTTGTTAGGTACGCAACTTCCTGCTGACTTCCCACAACCAAAGTCAGTGGAGAAAGCAGCAGGAAATTCCAAGTCCCAAGTAAAGAAGGTGGGTAAATAGTCACTGGGGAGGCTCAGGGAAGATGCAAGGGGATGTATTAACCTTAGATTATCTACTACCAACCTCACCCCTTTCCTAAGAGGCCTGTAGGGGGCGTGCATAAGCGCACCAACGTGCCTACCGTTCCTGTTCTATTGTTTCTTTTATTTTTCTTATATGTACCCATTTCATGTATTTATAACTATGTATATACTTATACCTATTATCTTATAAGTGATTGACAAATGAAATAAATAAATATATAAATGATGGTGCAAGGAAGGCATGGTGAGGTTGAGGGATGGAGTATGGGATGTGCGAGTGGCTGGCACAGCGCGAGCACAGAGGATGATGGGGAGACATACGTCAGTGACTTTCAGCCTTGCCTGCTGGCTTCCCCATTGACTTTCTGGGGAAGCCAGCAGGGAAGTTTGTAAATGGCAATCACATGATCATAGGATATTGCAGCCTGTTGCCAAGTATGCAGATTATGATCACATGATCATGGAGATGCTGAGTCAGCGGTAAATCTGAGGATGGGTCTAGTCACCATTCCTTCAGTACTATGGTAATTTTGAACAGTCACTGAACAAATAGCCATAGATCAAGGAATGCCTACATTTCATGCTCCCATTTGATAACTAAATTCCTAATTATTTCTTAGCCTTGATGAATGTAGGCAGAAATCCCTTGTACAGAAGGAAACCTTTCCTAAGCGCCTTTCTAGAACCAAGCTGGATTACAGAGGATATATATGAATAAACAAATTAAAGGCTCCAAGAGATCTGTCGGTGAGTGATTGTACAGGTAGTCCTCGACTTAACGACCTCAATTGAGCCCAAACTTTTTGTTGCTAAGTGAATTTTGCCCCATTTTACAACCTTCTTTGCCACCGTTGTTAAGTGAATCATTGCAGTGAAGTTAGTGATTCAGTTGTTAAGTGAAAATGGCTTCCCTGTTGACTTTTCTTGTCAGAAGTTGGCAAAAGGGGACCACGTGACCCTCGGGAAACGGTGACATCAAAAATATGAACCGGTTCCCATGCATCTGAATTTCGATCACGTGACCATGGGAGATGCTACAACGGTTGTAAGTGTGGGAAAAGGCCATTAGTGCCTTTTTTTTCAGTGGTTTTGTAACCTTGACCTGCCACTGAAACAAACTATTGTAAGTCAAGGACTACTTATTTGGTTTTATAAAGCAAAGAGATGTGTTAAATTCACCAATTAGATTGTGCCTGGTGCTTTCTTCATTTAAAAAACATGTTCCTTTTTTTTTTTTTTTGCTCCTTTTGGGGTTTTTTTGGCTGCTGGATTAAGAATGCCTCCTCTCCAGAATTGCTTTTCTGGTCTTCCTGTGACCCAATGCCTGCCCCAGGCTTCATATCAGCCATTCCAAGCATGCCAAAGGGGGTGGGAAGTGGGGGGGGGGGGAGGGGGCAGACAGAATCTTCTTTCTCACTGCCTGCTAATGTCCTGGTCAGAGAAGAGGGGGGGGGGGGGGAGAAAAAAATAACCTTTCCAAGTTGGATGTACTAGACTTTGTAACCACTGAGGCAGATTTTAAACTGCATCTCTTTTTATTACACAGATTCACAAGCAACGGCAAGGCCAAATCCAGGGTTAGCAAAAATGATACTGCTTGTATCGTTAGGAAAGTTATTTTAAAAAAGTCTCAGTTATAACCTTCTTGTTATTGCAGAAAACGGTGGTTCTACTATAATTGCACACCTGCTTTGTTGCTACCTTTGTATCTTAACAGACCTGCAACTTACGTCTTGCAACCTTTTTTTTTTAACCTGAGAATTGGGATTTTGGGGGGGGGGAGGAGAGGTTTCCATCCAATGATGCTCTTACATTAAAAAGACCTGTTCTTTTAGATACGACTATTTCTAAACAAGAATGGTAAGCATTGTAATTCTATTCATCTCCAATTTTAGGGGCTTCCATTTCGACCGACATTTTTTTCCCCAGCCAGCAGGTTCCCAAAAGCAATGGTAATGATACAGGACACAATATAACCTTGAAAAATATTACTGTACAAGTTTTCAGGAGATCAGGGCCATTAAAATATTTGCAAGCAGGGTGCAAGAGCTTCGACTGTTGTGACTATGTTGACGTTTTCTTTTCAACCAAACTCTGTGGAACACTCTATTTGCTAGCACTGGGATCACCACCATGGATTCAGTGAGAGAATTTGAGAGCGCCAAGATCCTCAAAAACAATCTGAAGTTGGTGCAATAATTTTTGAACCACTTTTCTGGGGTGCAAAATTAAGAATAATCTCTAAAGGTGATGAGAAACTAAAACTTCCAGTGATGAAGGATCCATAAGTTCTGGAGACAAACCATTCCACTTAATTGTTCTCACTGTCAAGAAATTTCTCCTCAGTTCAAAAGGCAAAAAAATACTGGACAAAAATACATACACGATTGGAAAAAATGATAAAGCAACATATAGATTTAAAATCAGAAATATTTTTGTTGGGCATCTTACCGGAAAAGTATAACAAAAGGGAATACATATTTGATTTTACATGTATTAACTTCAGCTAGAATTGTATTTGCACAACAATGGAAAAGTGGAGAGATCCCTACAGATGAAAATGTAATTAAAAAAATATTAGAATGTGCAGAAATGGATAGACTAACACTTAAAATTTTGGAAAAGGAAGAAACTGAATACTTTCTAACATGGGACTCATTTTATCAATGGTTAGCCAATAAAAACAGAAGTTAGAAACATGTAATATAGAGAAGGACTAATGTTATAAAGAAGGTTTGCTAAAACGGATAAGTAAATATTATTATTATATGAATAATACCAATGTAATGAACATTATTGTAGACATTATGACTATTATTTCCTAAAATTATTTATACCCAGACAACACACTGTTTATTTAGAAATGGAATTTTATATGTAAAATAATTTTATATGTAATTTTAAAAAAGAAAAGAAATTTATCCTCAGTTCTATGTTGGCTCTCTCTTTGTTGAGATTCATTGCTTCTTGACCTACCCTCGGTTGCCTTGGAAAATAGATTACCCCCTCTTTTCTGTGACAGCCCCTCAAATATTGGAAGACTGCTATTATGTCATCCTTATATTTTCTCTTTGTTAGACTGGATATATCCAGTTCCTGTCAGCTGGATGTCAGCGTTCCAATGAAACTCCCCATGCCATTCAGCACTCAGAAACCAAGTTCATCCAAGTGAGAATTTATTGAAGAAGTCATATTGGCACATCTGTGAAAACCCAAATCTGAGAGTCCCAGGTGTTCCCTTCCCAATTGAAAATCAAAAACCCATCCCTTGCACCCACCACTCCATCACATAGTCCAATCAACCATCGTTTCAGCCAGAGACATTCCTCCAAACACTCTTCTCCAGGTGCAGGGTGACTTGTCCTTGACTTTTGAAAAGAATGCTGTTGAGTCTAATCTTCCTCCTCTCTATGAAATCCCCACTCCCTAATTCCCAGGCGCTAAAATGTGGGAGCCTCAAAGCTTCTATGTAAAATATGGCTTCCAAGACTGACATCATCCTTATTCCTTCCCTTCATTAGACTAAACATATCCAGTTCCTGCATTTTAGCTTGTGGTCCCCAAATCGCCTTTGTTGCTCTTATTTGCACTCTTTCTAGAGTCTCAACATATTTTTTGCATTTTTGTGACCAAAACTGGGTGCCATATTCCAAGTGTGGTCTTAACCAATGCAGTATAAAGCAGTGCTAACTCTCCACTGGAGAGCAGGACAAGAAGTGATAGATGGAAACTCATCAAGGAGTGATCCATTGTAGAATTAAGAAGAAATTTCCTGTCACTGAGAACCATTAGCCCATGGAACAGCTTACCTGCAAAAGTTGTGAGTGCTCCATTACTGGAGGTTTTTAGAAAGAGATTGGATAGCCATTTCTTTTGAATGATTTAGGGACTCCTGCTTGAGCAGGGGATCAGACTAGAAGACCTCCAAGGTCCCTTCCAGCTCTGTTTATTCTGCATTCTAAAACCAGTTCTGTACTGTTGACAAGAAAATTGTTGAGCCTGATGTCGGATGAGTTCTGAGGTCAGAAGACACTTCTATAATATATAAACGGGGAAGACTGTCAGACATTCCCAAGCAGAACCGGAGATGGGGATGATGTGGTCAGCCTAAGGCTACAAGGAAAGTTGTAAAAAAAAAAAACATTACAGGGGCATATATAGTCAGAACATGGACACGGGGGTGAGGTTAGGAATGAAACAAATACATTAAAAGTGGGGGAAAGGCTACTAAAGAGTATATCAGTAAAATGGGGACCCAGTTGGAGGCTGTATGTAAGCGGTTTAGAGAGTGCTGTGAAGCACTGTGAAGCGGTATATAAGTCTAAGTGCTATTGCTATGCCCTAGAAATAAACGACTTTAGGTCGATTTGAATTCAGGGCATGACCTGTGAAACAGCAATTCTCAAAAAGGACAATACTCCATAGGTTGTTTTGCTGAACCCCACAGAATCTTTAGGTACAAATCTTTTGCTGAAGGAAGGAAAAAATAAAATTGTGATATATGGGTTGGACAATTGGAAAGGAAAGACAATGAAAAGAACAAAATTATGATATAAGACAGGATGAAATATAAATGCATATATAAGCGATATTAAAATTGGAAGATGCTTCATCATATTTTCTTTTTTCCTTCTTTTCTTACTTGTCTATTCACACTTTTTCTTTATTCCTTCACTAGAATTAGTATTCTTTTTATCTTGTGAAATATTTTTTTCGTAAAACGATTTTATTTATTAATTAAATGTATGCGCTGTACTGTACATTCTCACTCTGAAAAGCGGCTCTGGGTGGCTTAAAATTAAAATAATAAATATTAAAATCATTAAATACAAAGGCAAGAGGGGGGGAAAAGGGAGGAAGATCTTCTCAATTAATCTACCAAACATCTCCCATGTTGAGCGGCCCATCAAGACCCCAAGTTATCTGGCACAGGTAGAATAAACAATAGCAATTTATGCATCCGACAAGAGAGTACCTCAATTAGGCAACACCATACTTCCCAAGGAAGAACATAGAAGAACAGAGCTGGAAGGGATCTAGTCCAACTCCCTACTCGAAGGTATAGGACATCTTATACCATTCTGGGATCTGGGATCTGCAAACAACAATAACAGCAGCAGCAAAAGTAGCAGTAGAAACAGTATACTGCAGCTCTCAATGAAGGAAAGTAGCAGTAGAAACACAGTGTACTGCAGCTCTCAATGAAGGGTAAATTGAAAGGACAGATGTGAAACAACTGTACCTATCACCAACAAAGAATTAGGTAGGTTCAGGGGTAGGATGCTACTGGTTCTGCCTGGCTCTATAGAACTGGTAGCTCTGAAGAGCAGCAGACACAGAACCGGTTCTGTGTTTGCTGCTGTTTGGCCCATCTAGTGAAGAGAAGGACCAGGGGAGACATGATTCATTTTTTTATACTACCGGTTTTGTTGGCATGGCTTGGCGGGCTTGGCAGGGGAAGGATACTGTAAAATCTCCGGTCATATTCAACATAAATGACCTCTGTGATCATATTAAGAGCAACTGCATTGAAAAAGGGATTCTGCAAAGGTACATAAGATAGTATTGTTATATTAGAAATAGAGATAATTTTAGAAAATATGAAACAATGTATGATTAAAATGATGGATAAAATACTTTTTGTAATGCAATGGAATGTTCGTTAATAAATGAAAAAAAGAGAATGAGAGAATGAAATTAGGAAAGGATGGGAACATTTCAATTATTATTAATGATTTATAAAAATATAAGTGAAGAGAACTATGGAAAAAAAGAATTAATTATGGAAAGTTTATAAGTGTTCCCAAGGAAATATGATATTCAATTGAAAAGAAATGTTAAAGAAGTTAAGATTGTAATTAATATTAATGATAGAATTGAATTGGAATGGAATGAGTGTCTTATTTACTATTGTTATATTTCGTAGGTTTTCACGGGTACAGGTATGCAGGTCTTGGCATGTTCGGGTCTTTTCCTGTATAAGATTGAGACTATCTTGGCAAATTTTGACAAGATCTCACTTCCCATCTTCAGGCTGGTGCTTTCGGCTTTGTGTACAAGCACAAAGCCGAAAGCATCAGCCTGAAGATGGCGAGTGAAATCTCATTGAAACATTGCCAAAATAGTCCAATCTTACACGGGAAAAGACCCGAACACGCCAAGACCTGCACACACACACACACACACACACACACATACACACACACACACATATATATATATATATATATATATATATATATGCATATGAACACATCCGACTACCAAACCAAGTTAACCAACCTACTCCAAGACCCCACATACAAACCCCTAAACACAGACCCCACTACCTACCTAGAAAAAACCACCAGATCCAAAATAAAAGCCTCCCCCATCAGCGAAGAAATCCAGCAAAGAATCATACCCAGAGAGAAATCATCCAGATGCCCTAAGCTTTATGGTCTCCCCAAGATACACAAAGAAGGAACCCCACTTAGACCAATAGTAGGCTCCATAGGCTCACCTCTACAAAACCTAGCCAAATTTCTCACCAAACAACTACAAAATCCATCAACTGAATCCATCAACTGACATGTAAGAAACTCATTCCAGTTCATCGAGATCATAAAGAAACAAAACTTACAACCCAGCGATCTATTAGTGAGCTTCGATGTCATATCCCTCTTCACCCAAGTGCCTATAAAAGAAGCCTTGACAGCCATCCAAAATAAATACAACCCCCCCAAGCACATCCTAGATCTGACCAACCACTGCCTATCCAATACATACTTCACCTACAATGGACAAAAATACAAACAAATAGAAGGAGCACCCATGGGATCACCCCTCTTACCTGTCATCGCAAACCTTTATATGGAACACTTCGAAACACAAGCTCTAGAAAAATATGATCACAAACCCAAACTCTGGCTCAGATACGTAGATGACACCTTCATAATCTGGCCACACAGGAAAGAAAAACTGAACAACTTCCTCACACACCTCAATAGCCTACACCCCAAAATACAATTCACCATGGAAACAGAAGCTAACAATCAACTTCCTTTCCTAGATGTCTTAGCATACAAAAAATCCAATGGCTCCCTAGGACACACCATCTACCATAAGAAAACACATACAAACCGCTATCTACATGCACTCTCACACCACCACCCAGCACAGATCAATTCCGTAGCTGAGACACTCATCTCCAGAACAAAATGCTTAGCCGAAGAACAACACCTAAAAACTGAACTACACACTCTCACTAATGTATTAACAGCTAATGGATTCCAAAGAAGGAAGATTACTCACCTAATTCAAAAAGAAACCCCAACCAAAATCCAAGACAGAGAACAAGAAAATGGCAAAGTCCTCCTCCCATATATAAAAGGCACTACAGACAAAATCAGCAAGATCCTCCAAAAACACAACATTAAAACAGCATTCTGCACAAACGGAAAAATATCCACCATCCTAAGAAACCCTAAAGACAAAATTGAGTTAGAAAACCAAGGAGTATACGAAATCCCGTGCATCTCCTGCCCCACCACATACATTGGACAAACTAACAGAAGAATAAGTGCACGCATTGAAGAACACAAGAACTCAATCAAAAAAGAAGAACCGACTCTTCCCTGGTCCAACACCTCAAAGCCACAGGACATAAGATTGACTTTAAACAAACCAGAACTATCGCCAAAATCGAACACTTCAACAACAGAATAATCAGAGAAGCCATAGAGATAGAAAAACGCCCACACAGCATGAATAAACGAGATGACACCTCCCACCTACCAGCCATTTGGAAACCCGCCCTCATTAACAAACGAGTACCTAACATAAAGAAGGACACCAGACCCACACCCACGAGGGCCACACAAGAAACTACCACCACACTTCCACGCAGAAAGCAGATTCACACCCACACAGAAGATGAAACACGACCACGGACCAGAAACCGTACCACAGCTGCATCACTACCTGCTTCAAACCCCCCCAACCCATACATGAAGGGAACTGACGCCCACCATGAAGATGTGGCACGACCATGAACGCGAAGCCAAACAACAGGATCACAGCTCACCAGCTCAAATCCCCCAGCAACTGAGACTAACCTGAGTACAACCAAACCCCCACCGGAACAAAACACACCCCCAGCCAAATCAGAACATAGCCAACCCCCCAACCAATGAGAACACAGCCAAACCCCCAACCAATGAGAACACACCCCCACCCAATCAGAACACAGCCAAGCCCCCACCCAATCAAGTCACACCCCCACTAGTAGTTAAAAGGAAGAAGCAGCTGCAAGCTCACATTACTCTGAGAAACACAAGGCTGAAGACACAAGCCTGAAGATGGTCTCTGGTGATGAGCCGAAGGACAGAAAAGAAAGCAGTATGCCTTCTCCCTTAATTGAGGCTTAACAGGGTGTTGTAACACAAAGTATATACTTATTCCCCTGCCTTAGCTGATAAGGATAGAGCCAGGTGGTGTAGTGGCAATTACAACTTCCTCACATGTAATACTTCCCTGGTTCGAATCCCAGTAAGGGTATGGCTAGCTGAAGAGAGCTAACTAGCTCGAAATAGATCTATCCTAGTCTCCCTTATTTATTATTTAAATTATCAGCTTACAAACCTCTCTCTCACACACACACACACACACACATATATTTGTGTTACAACTCCCTGGTAAGCCCCAATCAATGGAGGAAGCATACTGCTGTCCTTTTCTGTCTTTTGGCTCATCACCAGAGACCATCCAGACAGAAAGCCATTTGTTTCATTGTCTTTTGTTTATATGTGTGTTAGGTTTTTGAACTGATAAATAATTAAACAAGAGAGACTAGGATAAATCTATTTCAAGCTACTTAGCTCTCATCAGCTAACCATACCCTTACTGAGATTCAAACCAGGGAAGTATTACATGTGAGGCAGTTGTAATTGCCACGAAACAAATGGCTTTCTGTCTGGATGGTCTCTGGTGATGAGCCGAAAGACAGAAAAGGACAGCAGTATGCTTCCTCCCTTGATTGGGGCTTGCCAGGGTGTTGTAACACAAGTATACATACTCATTCCCCTGTATCACTGATCTGGATGAGAACCAGTGGCCTAATGGCAATTACAACTGCCTCACATGTAATACTTCCCTGGTTCGAATCCCAGTAAGGGTATGGCTAGCTGAAGAGAGCTAACTAGCTCGAAATAGATCTATCCTAGTCTCCCTTATTTATTATTTAAATTATCAGCTCAAAAACCTTACACACATGTAAACAAAAGGCAACGAAACAAATAGCTTTCTGTCGGTATGGTCTCTGGTGATGAGCCGAAAGACAGAAAAGAAAGCAGTATGCTTTCTCCCTTAATTGGGGCTTAACAGGGTGTTGTAACACAAAGTATATACTTATTCCCCTGCCTCAGCTGAACAGGATAGAGCCAGTGGTGTAGTGGCAATTACAACTGCCTCACATGTAATACTTCCCTGGTTCGAATCCCAGTCAGGGTATGGCTAGCTGAAGAGAGCTAACTAGCTCGAAATAGATCTATCCCAGTCTCCCTTGTTTAATTATTTATCAGCTCAAAAACCTAACACACACACACACACACACACACACATACACATACACATACACACACACACACACACACACATATATATATATATATATATATATATATATGTGTGTGTGTGTAAGGTTTTTAAGCTGATATATATATATTTGTTTTCGGAGGTTTTCGTGGGTATTTGTATGTGGATCTTTGGTTCTTCGGGTTTTCTCCCGCGTAGAATTGGAAGTATCTAGACCTAGATACTTCCAATTCTATGCGGGAGAAAACCCGAAGAACCAAAGATCCATATATATATACACACATATATACATACATACATACATACATACACACATACATACATACATACATATATGCAGGTCTTCACCTGTACCTGTGAAAATCTAAGAAAACATATATATATATGTTTAAATATATTAAATAATATATTTATTATTTAAAATTATCAGCTGAAAAACCTTACACACACACACACACACACACACACATACACATATATATTTAAAGAACATAGTGTATTTTTTAAGAATGTACCAAGCAGAATTCGATTGGAAGTTATACACTATATTGAATGTTATAATTCTAAAGGCATAAATTGAAGTTTAAATAAGAGTTGAATGGATAAAACTAAAAGATATAAAGGTGTCATACTCCAATTAGTAACTACAGGGGAAAATTTGATTAATGAGAAAAGATAATATGAAATTGAAACAGGACAGACAAAAGTATAAATATAACGATTAGAAAGACATTGAAACTTAGAAAAAGATATATAATCAAATTTAGATATGAGATAATTAAAAATAAAGTTGAGAAAACCAAGGGAGGGGAAAAATTATGGAGAAAATGTTAAGATAGTAATAAGATATGGAATAGAACACAAAAATGAATATGAAATTGAGTTTGTGTCTGTATGGAGAAGTGATAACCTGGGATCATGCTATTCTCAAAAAAATATGTTTTATTTGTATTTTGTGAAAACCCAAATAAAATTTATATTAAAAAAAAGAGCAACTGTGTTCTCTTCGCTGATGATGTAAAGCTATTCAACACCACAGACAATACTGCTACTCTTCAAAAAGACCTCGACTGTGTATCAGAATGATCAACAAATGGCATCTTAACAAATAAATGCTCTGTCTTATATATTGGCAAAAAAAATCAGAAAATAAAATATAAGCTGAATAGTCAAGACCTTGTTGATGATCCAAACTCTGTCAAGGATCTTGGAGTACTCATCTCAAATGATCTAAGATAGTGCTAGAACCCACTGTAACTACATAGCCAAACAGGCATTAAGAGTTGTTAATCTAATCCTATGTAGCTTTTTCTCTGGTAATATCACACTACTAACTAGAGCATACAAAACATTTGCTAGACCAATACTTGAATACAGCTCATCAGTCTGGAATCCGCATTACGTATCTGATATTAATACAGTTGAGAAAGTCCAGAAATATTTCACAAGAAGAGTTCTCCACTCCTCTACTCATTGCAGAATACCTTATGCCACCAGACTTGAAATTCTAGATCTAGACAACCTAGAACTACGCCGCCTTCGGTCCGATCTAAGTATAGTATATAAAATCATACATTGCAATGTCCTACCTGTCAATGAATACTTCAGCTTCAACCATAACAACACAAGAGCAAACAATAGATACAAACTCAAGGTTAATCGCACCAAACTTGATTGCAGGAAATACAACTTCAACAACAGAGTGGTCAATGTCTGGAATACTCTACCTGATTCTGTAGTTTCTTCCCCAAACCCCAAAAACTTTAACCTTAGACTGTCTACTATTGACCTCACCCCTTTCCTAAGAGGTCTGTAGGGGGCGTGCATAAGCGCACCAACATGCCTACTGTCCCTGTCCTATTATTTCTTTTTATTTTTCTTATATGTTTCTATTTTATGTATTCATAACTATGTTTATACTTATACCTGTTATCTTATAATTGCTTGACAAAATAAATGAATGAATGAATGAATAAATAAATATTTATCCAAACTACTCAAAATTTCTGCTACCGATTCTCCAGAACTGGTCAAAACCTGCTGAATATCACCTCTGGTTTTATTCCTTTTTTGTTATGTTTATATTTTTATGATTTTTCCCATTTTATTGTCATAAACCACCCAGTATAGCCCCACAGTGAGATAGGCAGCAAACAAATTTAACAAACTAAGAAACAAATGGGTAACTTTCTTATAATCGTGGAGATGAGAGAGAGAAGGAAAAATTGGTGCCCCTTTAAGGGGCAACTGCGAGGGCCCTGGATTCTTTCTGACTTCATACATTCTCCCATTGAGGAGGTTAAGGAAGAAATCAGAAACTGCAGCACTGCTGTTTGTCAAGAAGAATTAGGCAGGAGAAACGGGGAGCCCCCTTCCCTTCCCCTCTGGTTGGCTGATAGCCAGGGCAGCTTTGGGGTTGTTGTGGCTAAAGAAACAAGTGGAAATCTACTCGACTTGGCATCGCTAAATGGGACCAAAAAACCCAGACAAAGAAATGTGATTTTTGGAGCCCAAAATTTGCTGAAGTTAGGGAATTCCAATGCAGAGCTCGGATTTCCTCGTTGCAGGACTGAACAATGTGTGATGGATGGGAAGAGGGGGGTGGGGGAAAAGGGGGGAGAAATTAAATAAACTGTTCCCAGCCTTCCCTTGCAAACAAACAAGGCCCTCGCTGTCCGAATGAAGCCACTGCCTTACTGATAAGGAGAAAGAATTGTGGGTGGTTTTTTTTTTTTTTTACCTCCAGTCTGTCACAACGTTGAAAAATAAGAAAGCATTACTGTAGGTAGAAGGCAAAGAAGGAAGCCCTTCGGATCTGACTTCCTGAGGAAGACTCCCCACTCTGCCTGCTTTGTAGAAGTTGCAGTTTTTTTCCCTCAAAGGGAAACTGACATTGTACAAAGCTCCAGCCAGCAGTATAAGCTGCATTTTTTCAAAAAAAGGTTTCCTGGCCCAGGCAGCCTGCAAAGGCATTCTTAGAAAATAAAAGTGGCTTTGTTTGGTTTTAGTTGTCTCCACCTGTCCTGATGAAAATATTGCATAAAGTGAGAAAGTGAGAGGTGAAAAAAGGAAAGCTACTTTATTAATTAGCCTTGTGCTAAATTGATGTGGTTTAATTGGCCTCATCCAACAACATATGGTTGGTGAACAACCTGTTTTCTCCAGCCATTAGACAATTTTGTAGGGTTTAATCACATTTCTCTTTATTCTCCCCTATCATAAAAGGGTGAAACATAGGAAAAGCATACTAAGCATAACTCTGCCCTGGTCTTGGCCTGATTACTTTCATTATTTGATTTTTTTTTTGGAACTTGGTTTATTTGGGCATAAATGCTATGCAGATAAACATTCACTAATAAAATAACAATAATGCAGGGTAGAATTTGCTTTCTTCTTATTAGCAGCTGCTGCACATGAGATCCATTCATCTTTTGCAAAATCGGTTTCCCGCTTCACTCCTGCCCCAATCCTGCAGGAATCGCTTCCCTTTTGAACTGTACTTTTTAGAAAGGTTGGATGTCCTTAAACCTTTTCCCAGGATATGATATCTGCCAACCAATTTTGTTGGTTCAGTGGTTAGCATCTGTTAGTAACTCACATTAAATAACAAGGCTGTCTTAACATTCCTGGAAGAATCAAAACTGCAGAAGCTTCATCGACATCATACAACAAAAAGAAACTTTTAAGTAATTGGATCCAACCACTGCTCCATCCAGGGATCTGAATTAAAGCATTCCTGAAATGAACAGCTAGAACAACGTTTCTCAAACATGGCAACTTTAAGATGTGTGGACATCAACTCCCAGAATTCCTCAAGACTCCTCCAGAAGAGGTCTGTTCTCAGCTGCTTCTGAACCGCAGTGAAAACTAGCTAATCTGATTGCTAACAAAAGGCTATTTCCCAGAATTCCTCAGAAATCCCCAGAATTCTGGGAGTTGAAGTCCACACATCTTAAAAGTTGCCAAGTTTGAGAAACTTTGTACTAGATTCTGCTTGGACATATTCAGAGGAGAATAATTCATTCCCTCCTGAGGTAAACTATTCCATTGTGCACCTATTCTTGATGTTGGGCCATTTTCCCCCTAACATTCCTTCCTCTTAAGTATTCTGCGTTCTTCTCCTTTGGATGTAGGAGAACAGCCTTGATCTTCCGCTAGATGGTATGTTTTCACGAACTTAGAGGAGTTTTAGCATTCCTCTCTCAGGCTCCTTTTTGAAGTCTAAATATCCTCAGAATCCTTTTCTTTCATAATAGGTCAAAGAGCTAAGCAGGTGGAGATACCTCAGTGAGTGTGTATACAGCAACGTCAATGGAGGGTGCCATGTTCAGCTCATGCCAGAGGGATTTTCCAGCTGTTCCACTGGGCAAATTAAGCATTGGCAAGGTTTCTGGGGCTGGTGGTATTGTGTGTGAAAGGGCCCCTGCTTTTATTGACTATGTCTTCCAGCTGCAGGCATGCCCTCCTGGTTCCTGATTTTCTGATTTAATGTTTTTATTAGTTTATCGAAGTATAAACTACAAAGAAAAAAAAAAGAAAAGTAAGAGAGGAAGGGAAAAAGAGGGAGCATGGTGTAACGGGAGAAGAAACAGGAAAAAGGCACCAACTTCTGACTCTCTTTGGCACAGTCGAAGGTAACAACATTACAACCACAACTTTTTGCTTTTAAACAAACAGTATGAATAAACCATTTCTATAACAATAAGCCTGCCCAGTTTACAAAAACAGAACCAAAGTTTCATTCCCACCCCCTTCAAACACAAACACCCAGAAGCAATTTCAAACTAGAGACAAAATTAAATATAATCACTTATTTGGATAAAAGAATCATTTTAACCATCTCAGCTTCTCCTTGCTGTGGGGAATAATATATCATTCATTCTCGTATTTTCAAATCTAGTCCTTAATATTTTACCAACTTTAGAATATTATTCAGCATTACTTAAAGAACCGGCAGACCAGCTTATACATAAATACTTATTTTATATGATTCCTGATTTTCAAGGTCACTCACTTTTTGGCAATTAGAAAAGTAGGGTTTTGTGGTCATGGTGGCCAAAAGTCATCTTTTCCACTTCTCCAAGTGAAGTTTCACCCTGGAGATGCTGCTACACAGCAACTTCCAAGGTTGGCTTTATTGTTGGGTAATGGAGGAGGCAAGGTTGACCCCAGAAGCTCTCCTACCTCAGAAGAGCTGTTCCCTAAGTTATGGTAGCTGTTTAACTTATATGTCCCACAGGTTTTCCCGCTAGATGCTTATCCCTAACAAAGGAGGCCTCTGTACTGAGGGAGAGGGCAAGACTTGCTAGCCAGCATCCTCACATAAGAGCTGTGATGAGGCAGTGGTTAGAATGCAGTACTGCAGGCTACTTCTGCTGACTGCCGATTGCCTGCAATTTGGCAGTTCAAATCTCACCAGGCTCAAGAGTAACTCAGCCTTCCATCCTTCCAAGGTGGGTAAAATGAGGACCCAGATTGTTGGAGGCAATAGGCTGACTCTCTAAACTGCTTAGAGGGGACTGTAAAGCACTGTGAAGCAGTATATAAGAATAGAATAATTTATTGGCCAAATATGATTGGACACACAAGGAATTTGTTTTGGTGCAAATGCTCTCAGTGTACATAAAAGAAAAGATACATTTGTCAAGAGTCAAGAATCATCAGGTACAACACTTAATGATAGTCATAGGGTACAATAAGCAATCAAATCGTATTAGGAAACAGTCAATATTGCCGTAAGAATACAAGCGACAAAGTTACAGTCATACAGTACAAGTGGGAGGGGATGGGTGATAAGGAGTGATGAGCAGTTTGATAGTAATAGTAATGCAGACTTTGTAAATAGTTGGGTAGTGTTGAAGGAATTATTTGTTTAGCAGAGTGATGGCTTTTGGGGAAAAAACTGTCTTGTGTCTAATTGTTCTGACATGCAGTGCTCTGTAGCATCGTTTTGAGGGATGGAGTTGAAATAGTTTATGTCTGGGATGTGAGGGGTCTGTAAATATTTTCATAGCCCTCTTTTGACTGTGTAGTATACAGGTCCTCAACTGAAGGCAGGTTGGCAGTAATTGTTTTTTCTGCAGTCCTAATTACTCTCTGGAGTCTGTGTCTGTCTTGTTAGGATGTAGAACCAAACCAGACAGTTATAGAGGTACAGATGACAGACTCAATCATTCCTCTGTAGAACTGGATCAGCAGCTCCTTGGGCAGTTTGAGCTTTCTGAGTTGGTGTAGAAAGAACACGCTTTGTTGTGTTGTGACGTTTTTGATGTTAGGTTTTGTGATATGATAGAACCTAGAAATTTGAAGGTCTGTTGATATTGCCTAAGTACTATTGCTATTAAGGCCGACCTTGAAAGTAGTTTCTTAGCCAGCATTCCAGCACTGAAACTGCTTGCAGCTGCACCATGTGTGTCCCAGGTGAAAATCATCTCCCTTAGTAGAAAATAAGCTGAAGAAACATCTCCTTATCTTCAACTCAATTAGGTTGGGGGTGGGGGGGAGGAGATGCAGAACTCTATTGATGCTGTTTCTAAAATCAGAAGGACCTTCCTCCCTCTTGCCATGGGCAGGCTGAGAAGTGGGGCTTCTGCTGCCAGCAATCAGCACCTGCTAACAAACAAGCAGGTTTAAATAAACACGGAATTAAATTAAATGGCTATTAAGAATATGATCATTTCCCACAGGGTGAATTATTTTCCAACACTTGAATGGTGACTACAGGCAGTCCTTGACTTACAACCATTTGTTTAGCAAACTGAAATTACAGTGGCCCTGAAAAAAGTGACATAATTGGTTCTCACATTTACAACTGTCCCTGTGATCATGTGATCAAAACTGAGGCACTTGGCAACTGAGATGTACTTAAGACAGTTGAAGCATCCCAGGGTAGTGTTATAATGCCAGAGATTGCTAAAAGTATCTATTTCACACAAAAAGTAATGGTAAAGGAAAAGGTTTCCCTTGTCTACTCATATTTCATTCTAGGGGTGGTACTCATCTCAATTGCTTAGCTGAGGAAGCCAGCATTGTCCGAAGACATTTCTGTGGTCATGTAGCCAGCATGACTATACACTGAGGTGCACAGAACACTGTTATCTACCCGCTAATGTGGTACCTATTTATTTACTCGCATTTGCATGTCTTGGAATTGCTAGCTGGGCAGGAGCTAGCAAGGAATGGGAGCTCACTCTTGGGTCCTGAACACAAGCCGTTAGCTTTCTAACTGATAAGCTTAGCATCTTTAACCACTAAGACATCATGCATCCTATTATTTCAAACAAACCCCCATTAAAGAGTTTATAGAATTTCTGTCCTGCTTTTTTAAAAAAAAAACACCCCATGGATTTTAATGGCCTTTCTATAATGCATGAAAGTGCTGGATATACCGATCTTGAGGGAAGGGGCAGATGCTGTTCTATAGAAGGAGGATAGTAGTTATAAAGGCCACCTCTGAGGGCCCCCACTGATTGGATCCCCTAGTGAAGGGGCCTGGAGAAGACCTCTTCTTCCAACAACCAATATTGTATGGTCAAGTGATTGTTTTAAATTGTTTTAATTTGTTTTTAATTATATATATTGTTTGTTTTTAGTTGGCTGTGCACCGCCCCGAGTCCCTTTTTTGGGAGAGGGGGCGGTATAGAAATTTAATAAATAATAATAATAAAGTGATGGTTTCTTGAGAAGAGGATGCACCATTATCTCCTTCAAGGCAAAAGGGAACCCCCTTGATCAAGGATGCTCTCTCCATTCCCTTGACTCAATTGCCTGACACCTGTCTGGAGGTTTTGAGCAACCATGCTGGCTGGGGAATTCTGGGAGTTGAAGTCCACACACCTTAAAGCTGCTGAGGTTGAAAAACATAAGTCTTAGAGATCCTCTGGCTGAATTTTGGGTTATATGGTCCTCTTCCAACGTTTTAGATTACACTGTTGTCCATTTCTCAACTTCTGTAACCTTGTTCTGTAGAACCTGAAAGCTCACAAAAAATATTTTTTGTTTCGCACATATAGGCCAACTATAGGCCAACTACGCACATATAGGCCAACTATGTTTTTTTGGATGAAAGAAAAGAACAAAGGGCAGCAGTCTCTCCCTGCGGGGCCTTTCAGAACACAAACAGGCTTAAGTACAAATTGTTATGAATGTAATCGTGATGGGGGGTGGATTACAAGTGGGGACATTCCAGGATTACAGTACTGTGGTCTCTTGCCAGTTCTCCCTAAGGAATGGGGTCAAATGATAGAGGATTTTAAAACCAGATTACCTTTGCAAGTCTTCCTTTTTTTTTTTTTTTTGCTTCCAGAGAGCTAAACTTTATCTAACTTAATGCAATGGATTTTAAGAGCAATTAGGGAAGACCAGGCCTAGAATGATTAAGATAATAATAATAATAAAAAACACTGTCCAAAAACCACCACTTCTTATCTGAGATTAAAGGCCTCCCTTTTAGAAATGTCCACAAATTACATTACAATATTAAATTCCATATTCAATATTCTAGAACTGCACTTTGGAAGGAAACTGGAATCAAAAGGAAACTTGGAATGGTTCTAGGTTGTGGTTCACAGAAACATATTTGGGATAAGATCTTGATTCTTCTGTGGCCTCGATCTCAGCAAAAGAATTAACTATTGTCTAGGGCAGGAAATCAATCCCACCTTCTGTTCTGGTGGGTAAAGCTATCTCCTAGTTGAGCTGAACTTCTAATACTTTCATAGATGCATTCCCAGGAGAGGGGTGTGCATGTCTACTGCAATAACTCAGAAGAGGCTTGTTTGTTTATTTATTTATTTATTTATTTGACTTTTATCCCACCTTTATTGCTTTATAAGTAACTAAAGGCTGCAAACACAACTAATATTCCTTCATCCTCCTATTTTCTACACAACAACAACTTATGAGGCGAACTGGGCTGAGAGAGAATGACTGGCTAAAAGTCACCTAGTCAGCTTTTAGGCCTAAGGCAGAACTAGAACTCAGAGTTTCCTGGTGATTGGCCAAAGTCATCCAGCCAATTTTTCATGCCTAAAGAGGAACTAGAATTCAGTCTCCTGGCTTCTAGGCAAACACCTTTACCATTACACCAAGGGTGTCTAAACTTGATAACTTCTAAAGCTTATGGACTCTAAAGAGTGCAGGGAAGAACAACAAAGATGGTTAGGAGACTGGAGGCTAAAACATATAAAGAATGGTTGCTGGAATTGGGTAGGTCTAGTTTGATGAAAAGGATGAGAGGACGAGAGGTGACATGATAGTAGTCTTCCAGTATCTGAGGGGCTGCCACAAAGAAGCCTAGTCAAGCTATTCTCCAAAGCACCTGAGGACAGGGCAAGAAGCAATGGGTGGAAACTAATTAAGGAGAGAAGCAACCTAGAACTAAGCAGAAATTTCCTGCTGGAACAATTAATCAGTGCAACAAATTGAGATAACAGATAATCAGAGTTGGAAGAGACCTTACAGGTCATCTAGTCCAATCCCCTGCCCAAGCAGAAGACCCTATACCATTTCTGACAAATGGCAGTCCAATCTCTTCTTGAAAGTCTCAAAAGATGGCGCTCCCACAACTTCTGAGGGCAAGCTGTTCCATTGGTTGATTGTTCCCACTGTCAGAAAGTTTCTCCTTATTTCCAAGTTAAATCTCTCCTTGTTCAGTTTCCATCCATTATTCCTTGTCTAGCCTTTGGGTGCTTTAGAAAATAGCTTGACCCCTTTCTCTCTGTGGCAGCCTCTCAAATACTGGAAGACTTCTATCATGTCTTCCTTGGTCCTTCTCTTCACTAGACTAGCCAAGCCCAGTTCCTGTAACCGTTCTTCGTATGCCTTAGTCTCCAGTTCCCTAATCATCCTGATTGCTCTTCTCTGCACTTTGAGTGTCAACATCTTTTTGATAATGTGGTGACCAAAACTGGATGCAGTACTCTGTGGCCTTACTAAGGCTTTATAGAGAGGTATTAATACCTCCCTTGATCTTGACTGTATCCCTCGGTTAATACAACTTAGGGTTGCATTAGCTTTTTTGGCTGCTGCTGCACACTGCTGGCTCATATTTAGCTGGTTGTCCACTAAGACTGCAAGATCCCTCTCACATTTACTGCTATTGAGCCTCGTTTCACCCAGTATATATGTGTATTTTTGGTTTAAATTGCCTTCAGAAATTGTGAATGCTCCAACACTGGAAGTTTTTAAGACGAGATTGGACAACCATTTGTCTGAAATGGTATAGAATTTCCTGTCTGAGCAGGGGGTTGGACTAGAAGACCTCCAAGATCCCTTCCAACTCTGTTCTTCTCTCCCCTCCTCTCCTCTCTTCTCCTCTAGTCCCAGAATTCCATAGTCAGTCTGGCTGGGAAACTCTGGGACTTGAAGTTGCCGAAGGTTGCCAAGCGTGCAGTATGCACTATGGCCACGGTCTTCTTCCAGCATGGCAGCTCAAATTTCCAACCCAGGATTTCCTAAGCGATCTCCTAGCGGTTCGATTGCTAAGCACGGTTTAGCTGAGCTTGACCTGTTCACAGACACCCCGAATTCCGCTCCGGCTTCGCTTCAGAAATAAGGATTCCCACCCAGCCTTAAGACCAGAAGGGGCGCACAACCCCGCACCCCCCCCCCCCAACCCAAGAGCGCAAAGAAGCCCAGCGCACACGACCGGGCGAGAGGGGCGAACTTAGGGGAAAAAAAAAAAAAAAGATGCAGGGTTTTTTTTTCCCCGAAGAGGCGGAGCCTTCGCGTTGTGGGCGGGTCCTGAGAGTTGATAAACCCCCGGCGCTCTGGAACGGCGAGTAGGACTTCACTTAACCGACCATTGAAGCTTAAGGTGCGTGTTTGCGCTAAACTGGAGCCGCGCGGAGTGCCTTGCTGGGGCGGGGGGAGGGAAAGGAGGACGGGCACCTGGCCTTCAGGTAGAAGAGCGGCGGCTGCGCCTCCTTTTCCGCTCAGCCTTTTGTCCTCCTGCTCTGATGGGAGTCATGCTTTTAAATGGCCCGAGGCAAGCGGGCAACTGAAGCAGGACACCGAAAGGAGCTGATTTCGGTCGGGAGGAGACGACGGTGGGTGGGCGGGCGGGAGACGTTTTCCCGGGGTCCCCCTCCAGCCTTTGGCGTTACCTGGCCGCTTGAAAGAAAGGAAAGGCGGAGTGGGTGTCTAAAGGGACTGTGGGAAGGAGGCCGGGCCGGGCCCACGGCTCTCGGCTTGGCAAGAAAAGCCAGGATCCATTCAGAGCCCCGTTGCTGTTCTGCATATCTCCCCTTAGGGATTCCGCCGCCACCTGAGGGAGAAACTCCCCCTTCAAGTATCCCTTGTCCTGTCTCCTTTTAACTTTTCTCACTTTATTCTGGGAATAAAGGGATTTCTCTCACCTGCCATGTATAGGCTGAATATCCCGAGAAACTATCCTTTTTCAAACCTAGGGTTCCCCTAGAGAAGAGTTGCTTGTGGCGGGTCTAACAACAGCAACAGCACTTAGACTTATATACTGCTTCACAGTGGTTTTTACAGCTCTCTCTAAGCTGTTTCCAGAGTCAGCACATTGCCCCCAACAATCTGGGTCCTCATTTTACCCACCTGGGACGGATGGAAGGCTGAGTCAATCTTGAGCCTGGTGAGATTCGAACTGCCAATTTGCAGGGCAGCCAGCAGAAGTAGCCTGCGCCACCGTGGTGTAGGTTGCTGGGAAAGACTTAAGCAGCCTAATCTGAGATAGGCTCCTTGTTTAGCTCTTTAGTCCTCAGCAAAAGGACTTTGCAAGCTACCTGCCCTAAAGAGGCATCTTACCTTTTCGGCTAAACAGAATAGTAACTCAAACTGTGTGTCCAATTTTAACTCGAGGAGAGAGTTAAACCTCTGGCTAACTCGGTTGTTCCCATCCTTCCTGATCCAGCACAAACATGGCAACATCATTTCTAGTGGACAGCCCAGACGTGAAGTACACTCAGGAGTTCATTGAGGCTAAGTACACTTATGGCACAGTACAGGTCTGCCAGGAGAATGGTGTCACCAAGGTAAGATGGGGCAGGGCTTTCTTAACACATGGGCCTGATGGGCACTTCCCCGTGGTCCCCTCAAGCACAGGGACTCCATACTAATCTGTGTATGTTAACCCTTCAATACACTTTGTATCATAAATACTGCAACATATTTATTACATTTACTGCCTTTTTAAAATTAATACTAACATGCAAAAATTTATTTAATTTTATCGACCATTTACATTTTTATTCCTGTGAGTAGTTGTCATAGAGTCCCCAATACACTGCTTTGCCCGGGGCCCATAATGCTGTTAAGATGGCCCTGAGATTGGGGGCACACTGGCTTTTCTCGGTTGAAAAAAAATCACAATAGTTTGTGCTTCAAATATGAAAACGCACAGTTAAAGTCAGTTGAAGTAGTCAAATTCAGCTTTGCCAGTGCTGGGTGGGGGATTATGAGAGAGAAACATCTGAAAGGCACTGGGGGAAAACTAATAGCCAAATCATTAGATCAGGGTTATCAAACTTGCATCGTCATGGCATCACCGTGTGATGTATCACGACTTTTTTCTCCTTTGTTAAACCGGGGATGAGCATGGCCAGTGTGTGATGCATGTGGCCCATGGGCTGCAAGTTTGACAGCCCTGCATTAGATGATGAGGAAGAGGATGGTAGCAATAAGTTGTCTGAGGTGTTATATATCCAGTCAGTACTGTTGTTAGAAGGGAATATTGACAAGCTTTGCTGAACTTCACATTTTGCTGAAATGTGAACATTTTTAGAGGGAAAATCACCAATGAGACATGAGGGGCTAATCAGGATGGAGCAGGTAACTGTTAACCAGTGGTAATGTGGCTGGAAAAGTAGAAAGAAGATGGCAGAGAATATTCTAGAAAAGAGAATTGGTGGCTGACAGGAATTGTGAACAAGAATTCATATTGCAACAGTCGATTGCCTGTCCTAGGTGTCTGAATATAAATAAAGTAGTACAAAATTAAACAGGAAAAAATCCTCCAGAAGCTTTTAAATGGATCTTACATTGCATTAAGACCCAAAGGAAACACCACCTGTTCTTCAACAATGGGTGAAGAGGAAGACACCTAACTTTTTTTTCAAGTGGGGCACCCCTTACAGAGTAAGTAAAATCTGTAATGAAAGTCCCAGGTTGTGGGGAAAAAACGAAAGGGATTACAGGTTTACAGGGATCCCACAGGTTCCAAATTGCCCAATGAGAAGACAAAGATGGAAAAAGATCTTGGAAAGTGGAAAGCAAAGGTAAGGGGAACAGAAAGAAAGTGAACATACAAGGAACTGTAAAGACTCGATATCTGGCTGAGAAATAAGAGTAAGAAGCTAGGTGACCCTAGTATAAAGGGCAGAGATGAAGAACAGGCCTGAATGTCATCCTTGCCTGTTTTCCTTCACTTACTGACTTTAGGCCTCTTATGTTATAAAGGCCAAGCTAGGTCAGAAAGCTTCCAGACATTCCGTTTGCTTGGGAAATAAACTGGAATGCTTGTAAGTTGGTTTCTTTGAGACTAGCCCCTATTTTGTCAAAGAAACCAACTTACAGGCATTCCATCGGGAAGGGAGGTGGTAGAATTTTATACTGATCCTGAGGACAGGGGATTGTTTCTTGGAGAAAGCACAGAATTTGAGGTTTTGAAGGTAGATTAGGAACCCTAAAGTCCTTGGCAAACCAGCAACAAAGGTCATCTGGGAATGTGTTCCGTTTTCCTATTGGTGCCTCAGTTAACCTGACTGCGATAACAACTGCAAGTACCATTTCTAAATGGAAGCAGACAGTTCAGCCAGATGAATTAAGAACCTTCTACACAGTCTCAAGTATTACTCAAGTGTAGGGGTTTTGTTAACAAGGAGAAGAGAATTTGAGAATTTTCTGTGATCCGTTATTGTAATTGTTAGTGTTTCTGAACTTGAGCAACCTTTCGTCCATGGACTTCAATTCCCAGAATTCCTCAGCCAGCATGCTGGTTAGGGAATTCTGGGAGTTGAAATCCACATACTTTAATGTCACCAAGGTTAAGAAACACTGTCTTAAATAATGGCAAAAGGTGTAGGAATGGAAATAAGAATGATTTTCTGTTTTGGGGTTAGCATATCTTGCTGACACCTTTTATCCTCACTGAGCATCTGATCTCACAAGGTTTCTATGGTGGGCTGTTTCCACAGGTCAAGCCAACTTCTACTGATCTCACTTTCCGCACAGGCCTGCAGGTCCCCAAGTTGGGTGTGATGCTTGTTGGCTGGGGGGGAAACAATGGCACAACAGTGACTGCTGCTGTTTTGGCCAATAGACTAGGTATGTCTTGGATGACCAAGAGGGGTCAAAAGGTAAGTGAGCTATTCAGATTCTTGGTTATATGTGTCATGTTTTCTGACAGGGACTTAAATTGTGAGCAGGAAAACTAGTTTATAATCTCCAAAGTCTAATAAATATTTAGCTTTATCTTTCTCCTAGTGAGAAGCTTCTCCAGACCAAATATAAACATTATGGAATATTCTACCAGATTTCATGACCAGCATTTAATGGGTTTGGCAAAATATCCTACCCTAGCATTTGAGTTGACTATGTTGCTCAATTTTAGTGATTTTTTTTAAAGAAAATATTTACAGTTTTTATACCCTCAAAATTTGAGTTCAAATAGTTTGGGATCATCTTTTCTCCCACTTTTCCTTTTCAGGAAAAGAAACAGAATTTTTTGTATTAGAATGTTATGTACTTAACATTGTATATTAAGGAATGTTTTTATATTTTAAGATTAGCAGGAAAGGTGGGAAGCTAATAAGGTAACTTATAAGGTAAAAATGTAAACTTGTTACATATTAATCATGCATTCCTCTAGTATTCATAGGTTCTGAATAAATCCTTGCCTGGCCAGTGAAAGGACCTTAATTTTATGGGGAAGGGGGAGATGTAAAGATCATGTCTTAAATCTGTACTAAACATGAAGGACTTGAAAGGTGATAATTTAGGCAAGAGAAAATAATAGGATATGATGCTCACATATAAAGTGAAATCTTAGTAGACTTGTGGGAACCAGCTATTTTCCCATTAACGTTTTTCCTAAATGTTTCTAAATTGTGTATAAGAGCCAGTTTGGTCTAAGAAGGCACCAGGCTAGAAACTGGGAGACTGTGAGTTCTAGTCCCCCCTTAGGCACAAAATCAAGTGGGTCACTTTGGACAAATCATCTTCTCTCAGCCCTAGGAAGGAGGCAATGGCAGATCAATTCTGAAAAGCCTTGCTAAGAAGGACTAGTCCAGGCAATCACCAGGATTCAATGCTGATTTGAAAGCATGCACCCAAACTCTGTATAATCTGGTGGGTCTGATGATGCTGGATGAAATTGTAACTCTATCTTCAAGTGTCCTGGATGAGTCAGGCAAGTTCTCCAGTATTTCCAGCAATTTCAGGCCATTCTCATCATCTGCTCTGAAATCTTTTGAAGTGCAGATGAAAGGACCATGTCTCCTTTCCCTAACATTAAAAACTTCCTACAAGTTTTTCAAAATAATGCTCCTTCAGCAGAGGGGACAATTATCCAGAGAGTCCTCTTCCCTACATATGTTCAAATGGAGCCTATTCGGTTAGAACAGGGGTACAGAAACATGGCTCTTCTATCACTTATGGACTTCAACTCCCAGAATTCTTGAGTGAGGCATAAAAGATTCCCCATCCCTGGCCTACTGGTTCCCCATACCCTGGCCTAGGACATGTTCTTTATATGTCCTACATTTGTATATTAAACAGTCCCATTCAAGTCAAAAATTGATTTCCCCCACAACTGAAAAACTAGTAGGCCAGAGATGGGGAACCTTTTATGCCTCACTCAGGAATTCTGGGAGTTGAAGTCCATAAGTGATAGAAGAGCCAAGTTTCCCTAGCCTTGGGTTAGAAGATCAAATTAAAGCCTATCTAGGATGCTCAGGTAGGAGTCAGTGGCAGCCCCTTCCAACTCTAGGCTTCTAAAATTTAATACAAAAAGCAAATGCTGGATAATGCCATTAGGTGGTTCCATTCAATGCTTCACCCTCTTTGTCCAATCTGATGCCGGGTCTCCCCGCTTCTACCCCTCAGCATGCCAACTACTATGGCTCTCTTTTACAAGCATCCACAGTATGTCTCGGGACCGGTCCCTCTGGAGATGTCTATATTCCTTTCCGTGATATGCTCCCCATGGTACATCCTAATGACATTGTTTTTGATGGTAAGTGCTGGTTTGGAGGAGGGAAAAATGTCAAGGGAAGGGGGTCTGCTTGCCTTCTTTTTAAAATTGCATACTTTAATGGGGAGAACAGTCAAAGACAAAAAATAGAAGGTAGTCATATTAAGGTAAGGGCCTTACCCTGTGGTAAGATGGGCAGCCAATAAATTTTGAATTCCATCCTGCTAGGCTGGGACATTTCCTCCATGAATTTGGCTGATGCCATGCGCAGGGCTGAGGTCTTGGATTGGGCCCTTCAGGAACAGCTGCGCCCTTACATGGTAGGCCTGAAGCCTCGGCCTTCCATCTACATCCCGGAGTTCATCGCTGCCAATCAGGGAGAAAGAGCTGACAATGTCTTGACTGGAAGCAGAGCTGAGCAGGTGAGTAGAAGGCGTAAAGATACTCAGTCCTTGATAGCAATAGCACTTAGACTTATTCCAGTGCTTTCCAGCCCTCTCTTAAGGGGTTTATAGAGTCAGCATATCGCCCCCAACAATTCGGGTCCTCATTTTGCCCAGCTCGGAAGGATGGAAGGCTGAATCAATCTTTCGCCTGGTTAGATTCGAACTGCCAAATTGCAGTCAGTCAGCAGAAGTAGCCTGCAATACTGCATTCTAACTACTGTGCCACCACGGCTCATTTAGCTCAATATTCATTTGTGCAGCAGGTAATAGAAGTCTGTTTTAAAAGGAGCCCCTCTAAAAAAATGGTGAGATTTATTTATTTATTTATTTTATTTATTTATTTTATTTAATTTTTATACCGCCCTTCTCCCTAGGGACTCAGGGCGGTGTACAGCCAATCTAAAACCCCAACAATAATACAAAAGTTAAAAAAGATTAAATTGGATATTTGGCTGAATAAAAAGCCCACCCCACCCCCTTAAAACCCCAAATTAAAATTACTGGAGACACATTAAAACCCTCTCTCAGCCCAGGCCGGCCTGCTCGAAAAGCCAGGTCTTCAACGCGCGCCTGAAGGACCTCAGGTCCATGCCGGTACGCAGTTCCGGTGGCAGAGTATTCCAGAGGGCAGGGGCCGCCACAGAGAAGGCCCTACCCCTTGGGACCGCCAGGCGACACATGGCAGCCGACGGAACCCGGAGAAGGCCCTCCCTGTGTGCACGCACTGGCCTGCTGGAGATCACCGGTAGGATGCGGTCCTGTAGGTCCTGTAGGATCCATTTTTAAAGAGTGTCACCATCCAAAGGGTGACACTCTTTAAATAGATAGGGCGAGGCTTAAAAACTACATTAGTCAAAACTGGATTAAAGTTCAGACTGCATTAAATACGTATAATACTTCTGCAATAAAAATACCATTTGGTTATTTTGAATAGCAATTTTGGGAAGTGTGCTTGGGGCACTTCCTTCAAGGCTTTGGGGGAGGAATTTGTGGTTCAACTTTTGCATTTCTGTCCAGCCTGCAGGTGTTTCCTATTGAATCTCAATTCTTGGCAATGAGATGGACAGGTCCAAGCTGTTTTCTTGGGAGCATTTTTTCCAGGTTGAAGAGAGTGATCAGGTCAATGCCACTCTCCTGGCTTCCATGTTTAACGCAGGGATGAAATTTGGATTTCCCTGCTCTGTCTAGTGCCATAACCATTGAACCAGCGGTAGTGAGCTTTTCAATTCAGCATGTCAAAAATACAAAAAAATGCCTAGATGGACATTGCTGGTGTGTCACATCTTCCACTCCATCCCAAACAACAGAAAAATTATCTCCCTTCCACCTAGGCCAGCCTGAGCATAGCACCTGGCTGCACCAAGGCTGGCCCTGGGCCACAACATCAGTTCTAGCATAACCTCTGCCATTTTAAAAGGCTGCCTTGCACCATTTGTCAAGGAGCACAAGGCTGGGGGAATTGTGCAGTTCCCCACCCCACCCCCAGCCCAGAGTTCCCCAGGATTGCCCATGCATCACTTATCTTCAGGCAGTGTTTTCTTCTATTGACAGGCCCCTGAGGCCTACCTGAGGCAGCTCCAGGGCCCATGAGGCCCTCCGTTCTTATGTGGCTTTGGAGGACGCTTTTCCGCAGCCTCTGAAAACCATGTGAAAGTATGCTCTATCCTTGCATGAATTTTGAAGACTTTGGAGACGCACAAGAGCACACACCATTCTTGTACAGCCTCCGTAACCTCTGATAATCGTATGCGAATGGGTATGCTTTCATGAATAGTTGTTATCAGGGGTTGATGAATGCTGGCATGTCACCTTTGACATACATGTCACAGGTTCACGACCACTGCAAAGTGATTTCTCAACCTACACAAAAGATGATTTTTGCAGGATGAAGAGGTGCCTTCAAATCAATTTTTTGACTCATGACAAATGCCTGGATTAATTCCTGCTATGTTCTTAGCAAGGTTTTTCAGAAGTATTTAGCCATTGCCTCCTTCCTAGGGCTGAGAGAGAGTGACTGGCCCAAGGTCATCAAGCTGGCTTTATGCCTAAGGCAGGACTAGAACTCAGAAACTTCCAGTTTTTAGCCTTAGGCCTTAACTCCTACACCAAACTAGCTCTCCTAGTTATGCACATTTTCAGTGAACCGGGAAAGCAGATCAAGAACTGAGGGATTATTTTTCACCTTAAAAATACTTTTATCCAAAACTTTTGGAGATTAAACTTGGCATATCTGCCATTCTTCACTAATAACAGGGCCAGATGCTCTAGGAGTACAACATAGCTGTCTAATTTTCCCTCCCATCAAACTAGGAAGCCCCTTAGGCCATCTAGGCCTAATATTCTCTCCAACAATTTGCAGGCAATCTCTGTGGTCCCATTTCAGTAAGAGGCCTTTCCCATCAGTTGCTGCTGAAAATTACTTGCTTGGAAATTGCTGGCATTGTTAGGCACTGAACAGAAATTTTAAAAAATTAAGGATGCAAATGTTACAGCAGTACTATATATAATCTAAATTGCCTAGATTAGTTAAATCCCAATTTATTTACTTTTATCCAGGGCTTTTCCCAAGTGGGCAATATATAGCACTTACTATCTTATTTAGCTTGGATGTTACCTTATTTCAGATGGGAGAAGAAAGGGGTCTATTTTATGGCTGCTGGGTCATTTGAACTGGCAATTTCTCACATCAGATCCTGCTTATTTGGATCCAAATTTATGGGTAGTTTATTTATTTATTTAGTGAATTTATATTGCCACCCTTTTAGTGACTCTAGGTGGCTTGCAAACAGTAATAGTTGTTTGTGATGCATCCAGGATATATTTATAAAGGTTGGCTTAAGTGCCTTGATTAGGAATCTGGTATGACTTTTTGGAATGAGTTCTTTGTGAGAAGCAGCAATGCAATTCATTGTTTGTAGTAAAGATCTGATATTTTGCTTATATATTTTTTCCTCCAAAGATGGCTCAGATTCGCCGTGATATCCAGGACTTCAAGAACTCCGGTCGGGTGGAGAAGGTGATTGTCCTCTGGACGGCCAACACCGAGCGCTTCTGTGAAATCCATCCTGGCGTGAATGATACAGCTAGCAATTTACTCCAAACAATTGAGGTGAGATATGAGTGTATTTATTTCCTTGCTTCTTTCATCCCATATTGGCTCGTCTTGTTCCTTTAGATCAGGGGACTGGCAACCTGCAGGTCAGATGTGTCACATGCAGGCCACGCCCACCCTGGCTCTGCAAAGGCCAAAACCGTGATGTGTACGATATGTCACATGACGCGATTGAGTTTGACACCCGTGCTTTAAATGTATATTCCTTTTCCTTAACTTGAACTTTAGTTTTTAGAAATGTTGCATTGAGATTAGGCACCTACATGTTACAAATCTAAACCAATTAAAAACTTATTATTCCTGTTTGCTGGTCCCCTCCTCTCCTCTGCTCCCCCACCCCACCCCATCACATACGATTTATGAGCCAGGCTTTTAATGAAAGTATATTTGTATGTTTTCTCAGCTACTTGACTATGCTAGGGAGGTTAATGCTTTGGAAAACCAACTTATAATTGTGGTGTAAGTATGTCCCAAATATCACCTATTTTAATTTTTAGCTGTGGTACACAATTAAGAGAAAGATTTTTGCAGAAAGAAAATGCAATAGCCTAAGTTTGAAAGGAACACATTTGTAGCAAAGGTTGAGGGAGAGAAATATTCAGCTTTGGTTAACTGATTACCTTGTGCAGCCTTGTCTGACCCCATTTCCCCCTCCCAGATATACAGGTTTACAATTTCCAAAATCCTCAGACAACCCTGAGCATTTGCAGTTATATTACAACTTTTGCATTTCATCAAAAAGAATTGTATTATCCACTTTCCTTGGGTATATAAACGTATTTGTGTTTTGGTTTAAGTGAGGTAAGTGAACCCAGCCAGTTTAGTTCATAATAGCTCAGGGTTGACCTTATGAATGAACCCAGCCAGTTCTAGCTATTCTATACTCCAGATTGTATCTCAGTCCTTCCTCCTCCATTGCCCTCTTGTGCTTTCTCTAATTTATAGACATTTCCAACATCTGCTAAGTTCAGTAGTTCATCGAAAACGTGGGTCTCTGTGGGCTGAAAGGGCAGAAGAAGAACTCTGTCTTTCAGCCTCTTGACCAACTGACCTCTTGATGCTTTTCCCTAGGCTGGCTTGGAGGTTTCTCCTTCTACACTCTTTGCTGTGGCAAGTATCCTGGAAGGTTGTACCTACATCAATGGCTCCCCACAAAACACTTTTGTGCCAGGAGTTATTGAGCTTGCTACCCAGCAGGGCGTCTTTATAGCCGGAGACGATTTCAAATCTGGCCAGACTAAGCTCAAGTCAGTTCTAGTGGATTTCCTTATCAGCTCTGGCATTAAGGTGAGTGACGACAGTGGGATGGGGCATGATGCCCTTGGACTTGCTGGTTATTCTGTAAGATTGGGTAATACATGGCCTCCCACAAGTGGTGGAATTCCAGCTTCTAATAACCCCAGACCTCATAGCATAGGGAGACCTCATAACATAGGGAGGAGGCATAGATTATTCCACCTGTGTTGCACACTTTAGTACAGGTGATTCTTGGCCTGCAATCATGCCAGCTATGGGACAGGTGCTTTATGGCCTTTATAACACCCCTTCAGTTGTCATAGATGCATCCTCCCCCCAGGCATGTGGCTGCATGTCAGGTGCTTGGCAACTGGTCACTTTTATGATTAGTCATGGCATTCTGCAGTCAATGTGGTTGCAAACCCATTTTTTTTTTGATGTTCCAGCAAAAACTGCCATTTGAATGAATTGATTTGCTTAATGACTGCCACGCATGTTTAACAATTACTGCGTTTTCTTAAGAACTTGGGGGAAAATGTTGGATACACACTTCCAGTCACATGGGTGCCTCAGCGTGTGACCGTAACAACTTAAAACTACTGGATTTCTGATCTCATTTGCAGCCATAAGTCGAAAGCTACCTGTATGATCTTTGCTGGAACCAATTTACACATTTTCATATTGCAAACCAAGCAAAAATTCACAGGCTCAGGGTAAAAAAAAAAAGGAAACTTCATGAACATTAGATAAATTATGTACTTCATAATGCTGATATTTTGTAATTGTAATTCAAATGATATGTGAACTTCAAGACCTCCAGAAAGTTCTTAAATTTATGCCAATTTCAAATAGAACAAATCCCGAGTGTGGTGGCTTATGAATCTTTGGTTGAGCATGGGCAACTTTTTTCCCATGCTAATATCTGTGGTGGTGCAGTAGTTAGAATGAAGAATTGCAGGCTAATTCTGCCAACTGCCAGCAGTTCAATTCTCATTGGCTCAAGGTTGACTTGACCTTCCATCCTTCTGAGGTTGGTAAAACGACCCAGATTGTTGGGGGCAAGATGCTGAGGCTTAGAGGGCTGTAAAGCACTGTGAAGCGGTATATAAGTGCTACTGCTATCCTCCTGACGCATTGGATTATCATTTCCCATCCTCTGCAGTTATATTGCCCTTTGGCTGAATTTGAGGTGATGAGTGTGATAGGCTAGCACACCTGGAAGGGATTGTTTCAAGACAGATTACCTCCCATCTGAAATGGAAACCTTTCCCTTTTAGTTAGTGAAATTCAGGAATAGTTGAAAAGCTGGAGAAAGATTAAGAAGTCTACAAATGACCATGGGAGATCTCTGGCCTCAGGTATCCCTTTCATTAAAACCTATGTGCAAAGGTAAGGAGGCTCTGTAACTTGATCTCAATGGGAATGCAAATGCCTTTCTTCCAAAGATGAACAAAAGGATGTAATCTCCCAAATTGAGCTGAGTAAGCATGAAAGCAAGCAGTCATTGCTTTGCAATATGTATATGGAGTAGCATTCTTTCCTCTCATTCTTTTTGCCCAAAAGCTCATACTAAAACCATAACCATAACAACACTAGAGCAAACAATAGATACAAACTCAAGGTAATCGCACCAAACTTGATTGCAGGAAATACGACTTCAGCAACAAGAGGGGTCAATGTCTGGAATACTCTACCTGACTCTGTGGTTTTTTTCCCCAAACCCCAAAAACTTTTAACCTTAAGACTGTCTACTATTGACCTCACCCCTTTCCTAAGAGGTCTGTAGGGTGGCGTGCATAAGCGCACCAATGTGCCTACCGTCCCTGTCCTAATAATATATATATTAAAAATATATATTATTTTTCTTATATGTATCCATGAATTCATAACTGTTTTTACTTATACCTATTATCTTGTAAGCAATTGACAAATAAAAATGAATTAAAATAAATAAAAGACTAGAAACCTCACGGTTTCAACAACTGCTCTTTCCTTCTTTACAGCCAGTCTCCATTGTTAGCTACAACCACCTGGGCAACAATGATGGAAAGAACCTGTCTGCACCAGCTCAGTTCCGCGCCAAAGAAATTTCCAAGAGCAACGTGGTGGATGACATGGTGAAGTCGAACCCCGTCCTATATGGGCCAGGGGAACATCCAGATCACTGCGTGAGTGGGAGGCAGTGGTGTGGTTCGGGGCAATGGTGATCGTGGGCCAACCTAGTTGTGGTGTGTGGTGCGCATTATTGGGGGTGTTCATCTCTTTTGGCTGCAAGGGGTTATTTACTTGTTGCTTGCTCATAGACACCACTGCACACTCCCCGGACAGGTGGTGATCAAGTACGTGCCCTACATCGGTGACAGCAAGCGGGCACTAGATGAATATACCTCAGAGATCGCTTTGGGAGGGACCAACACCATCGTCATTCACAACATGTGCGAGGTGGGTACAACGCTTTAGGATTCCACGTTGAGGCAGACGTGTTCTGGAAGCTCTATATTGGAGAGGAGATTACGGATTATTTTTTTCCAGCAACCCTGTTCAAGAGATTGGAAGGGGAGGAGCATGGAAAGGAGGTATTCCATTTCTTGCTTAGCCCACAGGCAGGAGGGAACCGCTAGTTCCAAATTTAGGAAATTGGTGCATATTCCTACACCTGGGGTGGTGAAGGAATGATTATGTTGGAACAACCTTCAGAGTTGCATTTCTGATGTGTTCTGCAGGATTCGTTATTGGCTGCTCCCATAATTTTGGACTTGGTCATTCTGGCTGAACTCTGCCAACGGATCCAGGTGGGCATAGGAGATGCCAAACTGGAGCCCCTTGACAGTATCTTGTCCCTCTTGAGTTTCCTCTGCAAGGCTCCCCTTGTTCCTAAAGGCGCTCCAGTGGTCAACGCACTCTTCCGTCAACGGGCTGCCATTGAGAACCTATTCAGGTAACCCTCTTGGATAACATCCTGTGCTTGGGCAGCAACCAGCTGCATATGGATTGCGTGTCACAGTGGAAATCTGTACTTGCTCTGCATACTACTCCACTTTATTTGCTAAATTTAGGTACCACCCATCTCACTCTCAGTGTGACTCTGGGTAGTGGTACAGCTAAAAAAACTCAGCTAATTTTTAAGCTAGTTGAGGCTTAAACTCTCAAAGAGTGTGGAAGATGCATCAGGACTCTGGTTACATAGGTTCACTCCCAACTGCTCTTTGGAGTTTGCAAAAGGAGCATTTTCTTTCATTTTTTATTCACAATTCTGAACCTCCTATCTCCCGCAAAGAGTTGTGAAGGTAACCATAGCAACTCCTGAATTTGTTTGACTGGGCCTGCTGAGAACTGTGTTCAAGTCACCATGGTAACCCTGCACATTTCTTCCTTGCAGGTCTCTGGTTTCTCTCTTTTCGGGCCCTTCATTAGCCCCTAAACCCATTAACTTTAACTTAAGATGTAGCATTCGGTTCCCACGTGTTTGTATTAGACAGACAACAGCCCTCCTGTGTTCCCCAAGGACCTGATACTTGGAGATAGCTCCTTCCACACAGATTTGTGTTTAGTTGTCATGGTTACGAGTTGCTGTTACACCTATTTTTGTGAACTTATCCAATTTCTGAAAAGCCAGAAAGCCCCTTTTTTATGGCAGAATTCCTTAAAGTCTGTGTTACTCCTCAGCCATAGATTTCCAGCCAACAGTTTTAATTCATGGTCCTCCCTTGAGTTTTATCAGCAGAACACCCCCCCCCCCTTCCTTCCTGCATGATGGTATCAGCCTGTCTCCTTGTGACTGAAGATTTAAACCGTGTGTGTGTGTGTGTGTGTGTGTGTGTTGTGTGTGCGCGCGGGAATGATTGCTTGCAAGGAAGGTATGTTAACCTGCTGGCTTTTTTCCTTTCTTCCACAGGGCCTGCGTTGGACTCCCACCTCAAAACCACATGCAGCTGGAATACAAGACCCAGAGATTGTGGAGCTGTGCAAAGCATGGCCATTCCCCTGTGCCCCCAGCTTGGGTAGCCACTCCTAAAAAGGCAGCCCCCCACATGAATGGCTTTGTGGATCCCATTGAAAGCAATGGCCTCCCAGATCGCACTTAACTGACCTGCAAAATTAAAAGCCTACAGCATGCCCCACTACTAGTCAACACTGTATGGTAACCAGACTAGATTTACAACTTGAACTGTCTGTCTCCTTGACACTCCCTCTCCCCCCACCCAAAATCCCTTTTATATTTGGTTACTTAGATTTTTATGTAGTAAGTGGCAAAGCTGTATTTCGGGAACAGGCAACATACCTTCTTTTACTGTGTCCTTACCTGTTACGAAGGAAATTTAATTTGAAAGCTTGAATGTTTGAAATAAGATGTAACTATAGTCGTACCTTTCATCTAGCTCAGAAATTTAGATATATTTGGCTATCATTTTTTTAATGGTGACATTGGAATAAACACACTGAAAGATGAGAGGTCCTGGTTACTTTGTGATATCCACCTCCAACCAGGGGTGGGATGCTACCAGTTTGCACCTATTCACTGGAATCAGTTGTTAACGTTCTAAGCAGTTTGGAGAACTGGTTGTTAGAAGAAATTACTGGCCTAATCCTGTAAGGAAGGCAGGAAGGAAACGTTCTGGTGTTGCTTACAGAAACTGCCTGTCCGTTAACCCTTATTACATTCTTGGCAGGACTAGACTTCCTGTCTCAGGAATGTCTTTGGAGTTTTATTTCCCTCCTTTTCTGGTACTTTGCTTGTGTGGAGTGACCACTCAAAGTGACAATGGCACTGAAAACAGTGACTTATTACTTTTTCACACTTATGACTGTTGCAGCATCCCCACAGTCATGAGGCCAGGTGGGGAGATACGTGCCTGGATGTGAATGATATTGAGTTGGCCATGCCAGCCAGTCACATGACCATCAAGCCATGCCCACCAACTAAGCCACGCCCACAAAACTAGTGGTTAAAAAATTTGAATCACCCCTTCCTCCAACCTTTCTTTGTCGGCTAAGGCGGCTACCCCAACCCCTTCTGGCATACAGATCTCTGTGGCTTGTACAATCTATAGCAGGGATGGCTAACCTTTTCAGCATCAAGTGCCCAAAATGTGCACGTGTGCCCCACTCATGCGTCCCACCCCCGCACATGTGCATGACAACTGCGCATGCAATCCGCGTGTCTCCCCCACGCATGTGCGCATGACACCCACGTGTGTGCCCTGCCCCCCTATGCATGGGTGGCAGAAACCAGAAGGCCAGCTGTCTGGCGGGAGGTGCACATGTGCATGCGTAGTTGAGCTGAGCTGGGGCGATGGCTCGTGTGCCCAGAGAGAGGTCTCTATGTGCCACCTCTGGCACGTGTGCCATAGGTTCGCCATCACGGATCTATAGAAAACTCACGTAATACATCCTGTAAATGACAACTAGAAAAAAAACACATCTAGTGAAGGTTTACGTTGTTGCTAGGACTTGACAGCAACTTGCTGGTACATTTAAAAAACAACAACGAATGTTGATTGAACCAAGTTGATCTTAAGATGGCTAAATACAACTTCGGTATTAAGAAATAGTGTGCCCGTGATGATTAGGACAGGAAGGAGGGGTTTCTTGACTACCTATGGAGATCTGGCTGGATCTTTGCAGTAGTAGAAAAAGATTGTACTCCATTTATTCTTGCTCTGCCCTACCAGTGCCTGTACTCCGAGTGAAAACGAGTTGCTATGATTCAAATAAGAAAAACATGTGATCTTCCTGTAGGAGGCTTGCTGCTGGCATCTGGCCACCAGATGTTGGCTTAGTTGAATCTTGGATTTTATCTTAGCAGTATAAAGGTTTGTCCCCTGAGGGAAGATAATAGATTGTTCTGCTTGCTGAACGGGAAAAAAACAAACCACTTGCAGACATTTTTTTTTTCTTAAAAAAATCCAAATTACATTTATTGATGCAAGTTTTCTCATTGGAAACCTTAAAAATTCAATGACTTCCTCCAAAAATGGTACTTTATTTACACAGAATAACAATGAAAAAAAGCCCAAGCTGATGCTGTAATTCCTTTGGATCTGGATTGAGGCAGCAAATTTGCCTTCTTTCCCATTCTTTGAATTTGTGCAGAAGCTGACCCCAAACCCAGAAAAAAAGGAGCAGAGTCAAACATCTCTCTTCTCCCCATTATACTTTTTACAATCTCACAAAAGCTGTGAAACCCCAACACTTCAAAAGTGTTAAGATGTTATGAATATGAATTTGATTCCTCATTTTTTCCAGCCACAAATTAATTTGCTTCTGTTTCTACATCACTCGTAACTTTAAAACTATGACATTTTGGATATAAAACTTTGCCCTAGCTTTTTGTGTATCATTTTTCCTTACATACATTTTTGTAGTTGCTTTTCCTTGCAGTTTGGGGGAAAAAAGGCTATATTATAAAATTCTGAGATGCAGAAATATCCCCCCAAACATTTTTGATTTTGTGAGATGTGAATTTGATAAGATACCGACTTATGGATATTTATTCCCCAACCATAGATCCAGGTTAAGTTGAGGACGTTTTGTACCAAATGGGAATATACCATCCAAATCCTCAAATCTTTACATGTAAATCATTTGCTATTAAAAGATCACACACATCCCAGAGGTATGGAACTGCTAGGTGTAAACATGGTTTTGGAAGTTATAGTGACCAGGCAGAAATGAGAACATGATCAGGACAGCCTTCCCCGCCTTCTTGCTAAAATTTTTAAGGAGGAAAGAATAGGATAATGAGCCCGCTTTTATATAAATTGTTGAAAAAAAAAAGATTCTGCCTTTTTGCATTGCTATTATGGAATGTACCTGTTTCTCCTCAGGGTGGCAACAGAAACAGCACTGACATGAGTTCTTAAGTTTCTGAAATGAAGATGGGAGGTGGGAGAGTGAGTCAATATCATAGTCCAGTTATGCTGGAAAGATGGGACTGCAAGCTGCATCCAAGGAGAGCTGGGTAGAACGGTTGCAATCAGCTAGAAATTGCTCTTACATATATAGGTTGTTTCTTTGTGCCTACCTAAATTCAGCCGCTGAAACCGTAGGCTTATGGGAAGAGGGGATCTTCCTGAAATAGTAATGGCCTTTCAGAGAGGTAAACCCGTTCTAAATTTGGCATCTCTGTGGCCAGAGCTGTTCTCACATAAATGAAACGAGCTTAGTGCCTGTTTTTTTTTTTTTAAATAGCGTATAGCAGTAGCTCGTGTAAGAGGAACAAGGCCTGATGGGCTATAAAAAAGCAGATGGTGAATGGCATTTGAAAGAGCTGATGGGAGAAAAAAAATCCAGAACTAGCATTTTTTTTTTCAGAAAATCTAGAACTTGCAGATCTAAAGCAGGGAATGCATAATCTGCAACTTCATTAAACACCCCTGTAAAAGCTGTCCCTTAATTTTTAATATGCCTGAAGAGGGGAGTTATCAGGGACATGGAAAGCCAACATATTGTCTTCAGTTCATTTGAATCAAAGATAAATTAAGGTGAAATGGCTTTTGTTCCCATTTTTGTATGTGACCTCTTCCAGCAGGTCTCTAGAGTCCGAATTTAACCCAAGATCTATGCTGATTATTTTATTGGATAATATACAGGCATCCATATATCTAATCCCAATACCAAAATATATAGGAACATCAAATACTAAGGGGCAGAGTTTTTGTCACAAGAGCACTGTACAATTATGTTCTTCACTTTCTCCCTTTGAATGCCTGTGAATTGTAATGATCACTCGTATCTAACCAAGCAAAACAGAATGACTCCGTCCTTTTTTTTGCTGATCTCAAAAGCCGAGATCTGAAATCCCAATGTTTTCTGGAAAAGTTAAGCCCAGGCATCTCAGCTTGCAGAGATAATAGGGATGACAATAATAAAGATAATGCCATTCATTGTTCAGTCTGGTTCTGGATGCCATATTTTAAGAAACAAACTGGAATGAGTTTAAAGAAAGTAGGGGAAAAGGACAATTAGGTTCAGGAACTGTAGGGACAATGGAGATGATCTTGGAGAACACACTGAGTAGCCCACAGAACAACCACAAATGCTGAAGCATGCATTAAGCCCAGATAGGTGGGAAAGTATTAGAAAAAGATTCAGACTGGCTCCTCCTGGTATAAGAAGGATGGGAGGGAAAAACATGGGCAGACTTGCAAGATTCTGTTACTGTAGCCTGATCAATAAAGTATAGTTTTAGTCTTCCTGTTTCTTGATCTTGTCTGCTCGTAGGCCTGGTAGGAATTTTAGTCCTATGACAGCAGACTGAAGGAGTTGGGTGTGCTAAACCTTGAGGGAAAAAGAACAAAGGGGGAAAGGGAAAATATGATGGCGCTCTTGAAGTACCACTGAAAGTCAAGATCTCTGTAGCTTGAATGAATTTAAGACCCAAGAAGACAAATTGGTTACATATTTGAGTAAACTTTCTGCTGGAAGAGTTCTCTGGATCATGAAGGAGAAGGTAGGCTCCCCTTGGCTTGAGCTCAAAAGCTGTCTAGCTACGGTAGTTGCCTACTATACACCAAACAAGCAAATCACCCATGCTTGGGCTATAATTTTTTGCAGCTGATGGCAACATGGTGGTTCTTAGAAAAAAAAGTTAAGTAGGTTAGGCCCGCTTAGCACGTGGCTGTGAGACTTTCAGGACATTCCAGAACTATAGACTAGACTGGGAAGTCAACCCTCCCAGATGGCAAAGGCCAATTGTTGCACTTTCACAATATAAATCTCAAAGGATAATTCGGTCCCTCTCAAGGACCAAACAATCTCCATCCATCCCAGAGGACATGTGTTCCTTTGATAACAGTTGTGAGAATAGGCCAAACGATTAGATCTCTTCCAAAGTACTGTATTCACTGACACATAAATACAGCAGGCTTCCTTGAGCTGATGCCCTTCTTCACAGGTCTGAGCTTTCAGCTCCCAACACCCAAAGTTGCTGGCTATGGGTGACAGGAATTATAATAGGAAGCACCTGAAAGCTGACAGATGGCCGACTGTCTTTTGAAGAGACAGTCAAAAGATGTATTTTTATATTCTTGTTAGTGTTGGGAAGAGATGGAGGTGTAGCCTTTTATGCAAGTCATTCACAGTATTTCCCCTTTACCTTCTTAGCTGGAAGGGACGGAAGACAGAAGAGGGGAAATCTCTAATGTGCACCTCTGCCATAAAATTCTCTTACACCCAAGTTTCTTTTTCAGTTACTGCTTGCAGAGGTGACAGAAAAGGCATGCCATAGGTGTTCCAAACACCCTATTTGAGAGAGAAAAATGACAAAGGCTAAAAACATGATGCAGGGAAAAACAGTAACCGCTAACATAATTTATATCTTTGCATAGCAACTAGTAGATCAGCTGGTGGCAGCATCCGGCTGATCTTGTCTAGGCTTGGAAGCTGTGCAGATTTTAGTCTGGTTAATACCAGAATGGGAGACCACTAGGAAATCCCAAGGTTGTAGGAAGCTGAAAATACATCCCATAAGAATGCAATGGCAAAATACTTCCATGCTATGGCCAAGAAAACAACATGGAAGTTTCTGTTGAAGTCATCAGGAACCAAGCTCAAATTCACCTTGAGTTCAATATTAGGGTATCTTCCCCCTCCCCCTCCTTAGCATCTGTTACCACACAGTCTCTGCCAACCGATATCGGCAGAATCAAGAATGCTTCCATGGAAGTCTGTGCAATTAGGAAGCAATTTTGCTATTTTTTTTTCTGAACATAGGCAGGAAACCAAAGCTGGCTGCAGACACGAGAGAAGAGAAGCTGCCCATTTCTCAAAAACTTTTGTATTGCCAATCGAAGCCCACATACCTCCAAATTAATTCAATCAGCTCATGGCAGCCAATTTTTACCCACCACGTCTTTCCCGTTTACCTCCCAAGCTCACCAAAACGGGCTTTGTGTCTTCCTCTAGGCCCCCTTCCTGCTGAACTTCAAGACTCCGGAAGAGTCTTAACCATGTTTCCTGATGCACATGCTTTTCCCACCAACTGTACCACCAGGTTTTAAGAGCGGAGACCAAAACGAAGCTTTCCAAACAGCTCAGCTGTTCCTGCTACAATGCAGAATTTAAAAATCCAAAGACGCACAGTAGGCGATAGTCCCAATGTCCAATGGATCATCGTAAACCCTTCGGAATAAGGGATGCTGCAGTCCAGCAGGAGAGGAGGGTGCATCTCCCTGCCTTTCGTAATTGTCCACTTGTGCAGCGGTATCAAACCTTCGGCTGTCCCACTTGATCAGTGACAATTCTCAACGTCACTAGAGTTTATTGAGTACCAGTTAGAGAGGGCAGGTGGTGACCTGGGCGGGGATCAAAAGTCCAGACTGGGGGCAGGGAGGTGGGGGGAGGGGGGGCTGAGACTAGCAATCAAGGGAAGCTGTTATTAAATACAGGGGGGGGGATTAAGACCCCTGAGGGGGGGGCATCATTCTGGCTCCTCTGGGACTGGGCATCCGGGCCAGGTCACACGCTCATTGTCATGCTGGGCGAATACTGGGGAGACAGATGGGAGACACCACAGCATTAGAGGAAGGGTCCATCATGGAGGAGGAGGGGCACCGGCCCCCTCTTCACACCTCTGACAGCTGCTGCTTCCAGCATGAGATGGCACTGTTAGCTGTTGGTACTGACAGCCCAGTCCGACCCTGCCACAGGGTGCCCCGCCCCCCGCGTGCCCCCCGAGATCCCCGCCCCCTCCGCGGCCGCCGCTCCACGCAGGCCCTTACGCTCTCGCTTTGGAAGGGGTTTAGGAAGCTGCTGCCCATTTCACTGCTGCTGTCGTCACGCGGGGTGCCCGGTGGGTTAGCTATGCTGGCCATGCTACCCGGGGAATTCTTGGGAATTAGAAATCAAAAGAGAAACAGAGAGAGAGAGAGAAAAAAAAACACCAGGCAATTCACACTTGAACCATGAGTAGAATACATTCTCAGAGCTACTGCATTAGATAGCATTCTTTAAAAAAGGCATCATGTGGATAAGATTGGCATTTTTTTTAAAAAAAATGGACCTTATAAAGTTTCTGAACCCTATAAAGTTCTTAGATTCTATGTGCACGATCAGTTTAACCGGATCATGGGGAAACAACATTGTTGTAGGGATTTTCTCACAGAGAAATAACCTGCTTAATGGCAGGAGTCCTCGACATACGAGCGTCACGGAGTCTGCCCAGTATGACTGAATGTCATAATGATTCCCAAACAGGCTGATCCCATGACCAACCCAATTTTACAACTTTTTTTTTTTTTGTGGCAGTCAATAAGGAAATCCTTAGTTGTTAAGTGAACCCAGGGTTTGCTCTGGGAGCAGTTTTGGCACAACTTAGAAGCACCAGTTTTTGGTAAAACGGTCATAAAATACGGTGATGCTGCAAATGGCCATAAATGCAGCCATTTGCAATACTGCTAAGCACCCAAAATTCAATCACGTTCAGGGAGACCCAACCACCGCAACTTCCAGTCATCCAGAGAATAAAAGGTTGTCTCTAAATGTAATAAATAAATAAATAAACTTTGAATTTGGATCATAAGTCCTCTTTTTTGGCTCGGTCATAACTTTGAACAGTCACTAAGTGACTAGTTGTAAGTCAAGGACTACCTGATTCAGAGAAGAGTTAGTTCCAGAAAGATCCTGGTTCCCTCCCAAATACCATTCCTTCAATTTTAGGCAAACTAATTACTGGGGAGGTCAACTGACTCTCTTTATTCCTAAAGATAAATATTCTACAGTGAGAGGGCCCCACTGAGTAGAGATCATGCTCCTCTTTAAAGATTAAATATAATCTTTCCTGTTCCCTTTCTAATCCCTTGGTCCCCAGGGCCTGTGGAACTCCAGCTTGCCCTCTAGAAGAGGACACCATGATACAAACCCTTACCTTGGGCATCCCATCTATTTCACCTGGACCTGCAATGAGAATGAAAGCAGTTAAACCCCAGCCTTTAGGTGGTCCCTACCAGGCTGGAAGACTTTTGTGGAAAGCGCAGATTTGTTGGCAGCCAAAGTCTTAGGATCCTCCACTTAATCCACAGAAATTCTTACCAATAAAAACTTTCTGCCAATGGACTTTATAAAGGTATAGAATATCAGCTGCCATCACTATCCAGTTTTACAAAACCTATTTCTTTTCCTCAGGCCTCCTCTGAATGGGATATTAATGTTCAGTTCTTGATTCTGGCTCTATCTGTCCCTTTCACACAATGATTGTTTTACTTCCACAAAACTTCAAGAATAACTGGATCATCTGTAATCATGCCATTCCACAAAGCTTTCAAAGCGAGGACCGAAACAATTAAACTCAGGATGTCTTTGAATGAAGAAAGCTATTACTCCTGAATTCAGACGGCTAGTCCAACATCTATCTCGTCCTATCTAGAGTAGTTCCATTCTTATATAAGTTTCAACTAGAAAGCAAGCGGTGCACCGTTCATTTTAGCGCCATTGTTAGCTTTTGCATGGTTGTTGAAGGAATGGTCATAAGTCAAGGACATCTGTATCTGATTTCAAGCTCAGGAATCTCATCCCTGCTAGGCAACCAACAGATAAATGGACATGTGTGTAGGAACATCAATTCCCCGATACTGAAACATGGAAGTTGTTCCTCATCTTTCTCTGCCAAAGTTAAAGATAGAGGATACTCAGAGTTAGCGTTCTGGAGTCCAATGATCTGCACTCCTGCTCCAGTCAAAACCAGCTGATCTTGGCAGAACTCAAAAAGCTAAGCAAGGTCAGGACTTGGATAGGAGACCACCAGAAGATTTCACATCTAGAGGTTAGACTGGAAGGTTAAAAAGCATCTTGGAGGAAACCAGTGACAAAACATTTCTAAATAGACATAAGTAATGTAAGAATTTTATGGATGTGCCCCAAAAATCACCAGAAATCACACTCAACTGGACTTGACCTCTTTTAGCATGCAAGGGGACATTGAGAATTTATTGGATTTTATTTATTTATGGATTTTTATTGTCCATGGCCAGCCCTGCAGGAAGGTCCATGCTTACCTAAGGATCCATTCATATGATGGGGCTCCATGGCACTCATTCCAGCCATTGGACCTTCTGGACTTGGCCCCATGGAGAACTAAACATTATGCACAGACAGCATGAAAAGAAGAGAAATACAGAAATAATGAGGAAGGGCAGATTCCAGGCGGAGAAGCATGACAGTTTTCTCCCTGTTTGTATTTTATTTAGAGCCACGGTGGCGCAGCGGTTAGAGTGCAGTACTGCAGGCTACTTCTGCTGACTGCCAGATGCCTGCAATTTGGCAGTTGAAATCTGACCAGGCTCAAGGTTGACTCAGCCTTCCATCCTTTTGAGGTGGATAAAATGAGGAGCCAGATTGTTGGGGGCAATATGTAAACCACATAGAGAGGGCTGTAAAGCACTGTGAAGCGGTATATACAGTAAGTCTAAGTGTTATTGCTATTTATTTATTAAGAAAATGTATATGGCTGCCCAACTCACTCATGGTGGAATAAGAAATTTGTCATGGAATAAGAAATTTGTCATACCCAGCAACAGGATGTGAGCAGGAAGAAGGCACTTACCCCAGGCCGGCTTGGTGAAGGGCCAACGGAGTTCATCATGTACATATTTTCACTAGAGTTGGTGGAGTCTGAAACAAGGACAGGACATTGCAAGAAAAAGTTACCAAGGCGGTCTCTTTTCATTCAGTGAACATCTTGAAATCTCAAGGAAGTCCATCAGCAGGACGTAAAGTTGGGTGGTATTCAGAGATAAGCTGCCTCAAATAAATTGAGGCTTCATTCCTAGGGTTTAAAATCTGGCTGAATGAGGTCAAAAGTCTGTCTAGTCCAGAGCTCTGTTTCAAAATTTAGCCAGAGATGCCTCTTCAATCTACAATAGGCTAAATTATATTATGCACTGGAGGAGGGCTTTAGCTTGATATGTAATCTGTAGACTGGTTACAGTCTAGAGAGACTCTACCACTGTGATGGCGAATCTAATGGCACGCATGCCAGTGGTGGCACGCAGAGCCCTCTCTATGGGCACACGAGGTGCTACCCCAGCTCAGCTCCCCCGTGCATGTGCATGCGTGCTTCCCACTTCCCAGCTGGTCTTCGGGTCTCTGCCGTGCATGCGCGAGGAGTGGGGCACATACGGGGTAGGATGCATACATGGGAGACACGTGTGCATGCATGAGGATGGAGCGCATGAAAAGGAGACACATGCACTACTGCATTTTCAGGGCACTCGCTGCCAGAAAGGTTAGCCATCACTGCTCTAGCATAACAACTAGACTCAGGTCTGCTTAACCTTGATTTAGCTCAAGGTTTACCATGGCTACCTGGGGAATTCTCAGAGTTGAAATCCATATATTTTAAAATTAGCAAGGCTGAGAAACATTGAGCTAAACTAAGGTTAAGCAGACCCCATTGCTCAGGGAAAAAGAATGTGAAGTACCAGAAGGCCAGAAAGCTGAGGCATTCCTATGCAACATCCTTGATTAGGCACTTTTATTTTTAGCTGGACTGTGTGTATCTTTAGATAGAAAGGGTCCAAGTGAGAAAAGAAAAGGTTTTTCCCCACCACAGAAACTTCTCTGGAACTTTCAGTGGAAATTCAGTGGAAATTTCAGTGGCTATGGTTCCACAACATGCTTAACCCAGCTAAGACCTAGTGGCTACATTCCTACAATATACTTGGTTTTTGTAAATTAGAAGTAAAAAAATAACAGGAGGAAGCCTATGAAACCTGACAGTATCCTCCTCCATGTCAATGCACGTACCTATTGTTTTTATTCTAAAGCTCCAACTTTCATGTTGGCTGAGCCCTTGATTACATTTATCCAATGAGGTAATCCAGTCCTCAAAATTAATTTAAAACAGTGTTCTGGGAGATAGATTCTTTCTTTCTTTCTTTCTTTCTTTCTTTCTTTCTTCTTTCTTTCTTTCTTTCTTTCTTTCTTTCTTTCTTTCTTTCTTTTTCTTTCTTTTCCCTCCTCCCTCCCTCCCTCCCTATAAACAAGTCAAGGTGGCAAAAATAGCCAATACACCTCCTATTTTTCTCACAACAATCCTGTAAAGTGGATTGGACTGAGAGACAGTGACTGGCTCAAAATCACCCAATTAGTTTTCATGCCTAAGGTGGGACTAGAAGTCACAGGGTCTAGATTTCTAGCCTGGTCCTTTAACCACTAGACACTATGACAGCATGGGCAAACCAATGGGTGGACACTGGAGAGTGCAAGCAGATGGACTGGGATCCTTGGGTAGATAAGGGGTTAATGCAGGCAAATGCACACTATGGAGTGTGGAGGAGGGGCACTGTGGGCAGGAAGGCAGGGGATGCTAGACAGATATCTGTAGTCTCAAACTCCACAGCAGAGTTCCTCAGGAGAATATGCAGTGGGATCTACTTACAAGGGAGACTTGTGAGCATCCCCGCCAGCTTTCCACTTTATTTTGCTTGTGAGAAGTTGGCAAGGAAGGTTGCAAATACTGATCATGTGATTGTGGCTCAGTACAACATTATAATGGAGCCTGGATTGTGATCACATGATTGTAGGGACACTGTGATGAACTCAACCTTAGGGACTGATCATACCAAGTTCCCTCAGTCACAGCTGTTCCAATTTTGAATAGTGACTGAGTGGTTGTAAATCAAGTACTACCTATATTGCCTTGTTTCCCTTGTTTTTGTTCTTTTTTTCTCTCTCTATTCTTATTAAGTAAATAAAGCAAAAGAAAAAGCTGACTGTAAGTATTGAAACTCAAAAATCTGAATGACACCAGGATAAGGAAGACTTTCGGAGGCATTGTGACAGAAAAGTGGAGCATTCAGAAATAATGTCCTTCCAAAATAGAATCCAGGATACTTACAAGGATCCAATCCCAGTTAGTCACTGGGATCAAAGGTTTATTTATTTATTTATAAAATTTCTATACCGCCCTTCTCCCTAGGGACTCAGGGCGGTGTACAGCCAATCCAAACCCCAACAGTAATACAAAAGTTAAAAGAAGATTAAATTAAATATTGGCCGAATAAGAAAAAACCCACCCCACACCCTTAAAACCCCAATTTAAAATTACAGAGCAAATGGAGACAAGTTAAAACCACCTCAGCCCAGGCCGGCCTGCTCAAAAAGCCAGGTCTTCATTCTTCCAAGCTTTCGGACTCATGCTGGAACTCATCATCAGGGAAGCTTGGAAGAATAAACCTTTGATCTCAGAGACTGACTCGACTGAATCCTCCAACATTATCCTGGGACACATATATTTACCTTCATTCGTAGGATACTTACCTCCAGGGCTTGGCATGAGAGGGGTGCCAGGGGGGCCTCCACCTCCCTGTGAGGAGAGAAACAGAGAGAAATAACGTTCATGATCCTGGGGTTTGCCTTGTGGAGGAGTCATTCTCATTAACATTATCAACCCTATCTTGCAAGCAGATTTATTAGATTCATCTGCCCTGTATCAGGACGGAGGTTCAAAATTTGCCTTAGGAAGTCCACCCCACATTTTTTCATACCTCTTCAGCCACTTACCCCATAGCTGCCAGGGGAAGATGAGGAATAGGATACCTAAATGGGATAGAAAGGAGAGGGCAAAAAATCACTGGCTGGGGATTTATTTATTTAGCGTAGAGGTTTCCAAACTTGGCAACTTTAAGACTTGTGGACTTCAACTCCCAGAATTCTCCAGCCAGCTATGCTATGCTATGCTATGCTGGCTGGAGAATTCTGGGAGTTGAAGTCCACAAGTCTTAAAGTTGCCAAGTTTGGAGACCCCTGATTTAGCGTATGGCATATCATACATGGACTAGCAATATCGATTAACATTTCATCTAGATTAGTAAAGCACACTAAAATATAAATGTTAAGAAGATCTTATCTGGGAAGCAGTATATATCAGGCATTGGCTGCATTTGGTAAGCATGCTTAACCAGGTTACTGAATTAACCCATATGGGGAGACTCTGCCTAATTTCCTGAATGACAAAGCAAATAAACTGGTTGGGTGTTTATACCACAAACCAAGACACAAAAACTCTGACCAAACACAAATAACATGTTGTGTAAGTGCAGCCACTAAGCTCTTTGCCTGCTTGGTGAAGTCTGTTGTGTGAATGCAACCACTGTGACTTTCTGAATCATGGAAGAGTAAGTTCTATTTAAATAAAAAAATAAACCAGACATACCGAGTTTGTGTTTATATTTGGCCAGGATCCTCGAACACCCGGAGCTCTGCAGAGAAAAATGTACAAGGCTGACCTCTCAAACATTTGGAAGAGTTCCTGGGAAGGGATGGTGATGTTCCTGTTCTGTTGAAAAGACACACTCTCCCCGGTTTCCTTTGGCTACCCCTTCCCAAGAGAAATTAATGCAGACACTTACATGTTCATTGTGGGCATACCGGGGCAAACCAGGGACCCTGGAGAAGGTCTTATGCCACCACCATAATTCTGGATGAAGAAAAAGCAGGGAGGGATTAGGGCAAGGAAAAGAAACCAATATTTGATTCCCTTCCCAGTCATTCCTCATCTATAGCACCAATTTTACCCAGAGGAATTTATCTATTTAGTACAGAGGTCAGGATCTTTGTATTACTACCATTACGGCTATCACTGATAAGAGACATCACGCCACTATTAAGGGCAATTTTGTTCCCCTAGTTCAGAGGGTGCCAAACTTGATTTCATTGAGGGTTGCATCAGGGTTGTGTTTGACCTTGGGGTGGGGGGTCATGGCCATGGTGGGCATGGCCAGCTCAATAGAATAGAATAACAGAGTTGCAACCGTTCTTCATTTGTTTTTGCCTCTAGTCCCCTAATCATCCTGGTTGCTCTTCTCTGCACTCTTTCTAAAGCAGGGGTCTTCAAACCTGACAGCTTTAAGACTTGTGGACTTCAACTCCCAGAATTCCTCCTCCTGTCATCTCAGTTCAGGAATTCTGGGAGTTGAAGCCCACAAGTCTTAAACTTGCCAAGTTTGAAGACCCTTGTTCTAGAGCCTCAACATCTTTTTTACATCATGGTGACCAAAACTGTCACTCATGTTGGAGGCACCTGTGGTGGCCTGGGCAGGGCTGGGGGGGGGGGGCAGAATCCACTTTTGCTAGTAGTTTGTTTTGCTAACGTTCTGCCAGCGCCCATGCCCCTCCTCCCAGGCTGCATTTTCAGTTGTGACAGGCTCCTGCAGCTTTCTGCCAGTGAAAAGGGTCACTGCCCGTGATCCATGTGAGCTCTGTTTTTGCTGGCAGAGGCCCCACAGGGCCAATCCTTTGCTGTTTCCAGGGCGCCCCCTCTGGGCCGGATCTAAGCACCTCGCGGGCCAGATACCTCCCCCGCGGTCCTTGAGTTTGACACCCCTGCTCTAGTTCAAACAATAACTAGCTGTCATTATTTTTAAAAAATTATAAAGGTAGTCCTCAGCTGGGATCAGATTTTCCATTACTAAGAAAGCTGGGTTGTTAAGCGAGTGGCATCTGCGATTTTTTCCCCTGTGATTCTTTAAGCAAAACACCGCCGTTGTTAAGTGAACCTGGTTTCCCTTATTGACCTTTTGCTTCTTGGAAGCCAGCTGGGACGGTTGCAAATGGCAACCGTGTGACTCTGGGACAGGCGGGACCCTGCAACTGTTGTAAACATGTGCCAGTTGTCAACTGCCCGAATTTTCATCACGTGACCATGGAGATGTTGCGACGGGTAGTGTGAGGACTGGTTGTAAGTCCTTTTCTTCAATGCTGTTGTAACTTTTGCTACATGAATGATTGTAAGTCAAGGATTACCTGTACTGTTTCACATGGATTTTTAAGAAACTGCTTTCATGTTTTCTTCATATTTTACACTACTTAATCCACTGCCTTGAAGTCTGTTCGCTTACTGTAAGTCACTATCACAGCTTCTATCCCAGGGCAGTAACTCTATTGAATTCTACTGTATAGTGCAATATTAATGCAAAAGCAGGGGTTTTAAATACAATGTACAGAATGTGAAGGATGTGTGCTTGTGTTTATTTTCATAGCCATGATGTGCGCTGAAGATGGTGTTTGATTTTGTTGTACGAGATGCAATGACAACAAACTAAACTATGCAAATTTTAATAGGTAGCAGCATATAGGTTTAATATAAATAATTAAAAGGTGAAATAGCAGATTAGAAACATCTAATGCTAGGTTTTATTTTTTATTTATATACTTTAAATAACCCAGGAGTACAGGGTTACATAGGGTGCCCACCAGATTCACCATCGAACCTTTCTTTATTCTAACTGAATGAAAAAAAAAAGCGCAACCATTTTAATGCAAATTAAATTGTGAGCTTCAAGAAGTTGGAAAACTCCCTGAGCTTCTAGAACATCTTTTGCATTCAGATTGCCCACACCGTGCGCGCACACACACACAACACACACACACACACACAAACCCTCACAATCTCATATCAAATAATACTTCCAGATCCACTAACTTGTTTCAAAATCTGTCCCCCATTTTGGGGAGCTCACCTGTGGAGCCATTCCTGTCATACCCCGTGGTGGCGTCATGCGCTGCATCGGGCCCATGTTAGGATGCACTACTGGTGGCAAAAGGCGTGGGAAAAGAGGGGAGAATTGGGGAGATCAAACATATTTAAGATGCAACTGTAGAATCAAAGTCTCCAATGAGCCTGGAGCCTCAAAAAAACAAAGCAATAACCAAAAAAATCTGCACATTCAAGCAGTTAAATCAGAGGTGGTATTTAGCAGGTTCTGACCAGTTCTGGAGAACCGGTAGCGAAAAATTTGAGTAGTTCGGAGAACCAGCAAATCCCACCTCTGACTGGCCCCGCCCCCATCTATTCTCTGCCTCCCGAGTCCCAGCTGATCCACTGGGTCTTCTTTCGTTGCCCTGCACAGGAGAACGGAGCTGGAAAGCAGGTTAGTGGGGTGGGGTGGGAATGGGGATTTTGCAGTATCCTTCCCCTGCCATGCCCACCAAGCCACACTATGCCCACAGAACCGGTAGTAAAAATTTTTTGAATCCCACCATTGAGTTAAACCAAGCAAAAGGAACAAGTTCAGATGTTTATAGCATTTGTATTTGCTTTACCAAATGTGACTACATACTGTGCTGAAAGAAATATAGGCAAGGATGTGAAACGTTCAGAAATATTTCAGAAGCATTTTGAATTTTTTAAAATGCAAATAATTTCTAAGTAAGATACTTTGACATTTATTGGTTTATTTGTGAGATGTGTATCTATCTCATTTGTTTATGAAATAGATGGATATAGATTCTAAAGAGATGCACCATTCATCTCATTTCCCTGCTTGCACCATAATCTCATGTCACGCTAACTATCTACTCATCCCATTTTAACTCACCGCTCACCTTGTGATCGGATTGCCGGATCCATTGCACTGGGCATCAGAGGTTGGCCAGACACACCCATGGATGGCTGTGGGAGGGGGAAAAAATCCATGTCTTTTTAATCAGGTAGATTATGATGCTTATTCACCAAAGAAAGAAAGAAAATATATCTAGAAGAGATCCAGACATAGTAAATTACTACAGGTACCTTGGCCAATGGATCTCAGTGGAGGGTGATACAATAAAGGAAATTGAATGGTTTGTTAAATGTGGTTGGTAGACATCTGGCAAGCTAAGTGTAATTTTCAAGAACAACCTCCTCCTATCCCAGAAGAGAAAAGTTTTCAATCAGTGTGTGCTACCTGTTCTAACATATGCCAGTGAAACATGGACACTAACCTCACAATCGATACTAAAGCTATGAGAGACGCAAGGAGCCAAAGATACATGCTCGGCATCACAAGACAAGATAAAAAGACCTGCACATGGATTAAAGAACAAACAAAAGTATATGATATCACCAAGAGAGTAAAAGAATGGAAATGGAAATGGGCCGGTCATATAGCAAGAACAATTGATGGCAGGTGGACCAAGGCAGTCATAGAATGGATCCAACTTGATGAAAAGCATCCAAGAAATAGACCTAAAACAAGATGGATTGACGACACAGGCAAGTATTACAGGCCCAATTGGCACAAGGTAACGTAGGACCATATTGATTGGAAACATGCTGCAGTGGATGGACAATGGCTAAAATATTGGTGATGATGATGATATTATGATACTTATTTATCAGAAGTGTGTTTTTAACTGGGACCAGTTTTGGAATCTGTCCATAAGCTTCAGCGGTTGTAAATTTTAGCAACTGGGAACAAATCTGGTCCCCAAGTGCAGGTTGGTGACCAAATCATGAACAATTTTCAGCAGCCTATACAGGTTGAATGAAAAGCAACACCTCCAATGTTGTATACTGTCAATGTATAGTAATACTGATGTGTCATCTTCCTTATATTGTTCTTTTATTGCAGTTGTCACAAGATTGTTGGGAAAAAGTTGTGATGCAATTGTTTGCGAAATGGCCTTCAAGGAGTACTCATCAATGCACACAATTACATTTTTGACTGATGGAAGAAATTCCTCCAACTCCCTTTTTATGACCTTGTAATCCCTTAATTAGAGGTAGAATCAGGGCTGAGTATTTATTGGCTGGATGCCTTTCCTGATGCCACGTGGAATTCTGGAATTCGCAGCAGATATTTTTTCTTTGTGCCCTAGGAGAGAAACATCTGCCAGCTACCTAGGATTGAACTCTCAACCTTCTGAGTGGGAGGTGAGTGTCATCGCCATTAGGCTACCATGCCGCTCAAAGTCCCTCCAACTGATATTCCCTGCTAAATGCTTGTTGTTTATGGAGATGCAGTGTTGATATGAGTACTGTGTAAAAAAAAAAATACAGGCTACAAATTGAGAAGAGCTGATCTGTGTGATCAAAAATGAAGTGAATGATGTGTGACAGTTTACACGAGAAAGACTGACGAATTAACCGCACAACTGTCAGATCACTCAAAGAGAAACTGCTACTAAATTTGGCATTTCACAGGAACTTTTACTGTAGGGAAAAAAAAATCAAATTTCATGCTTCAGCAAGAAAACTCATGGCTACAATTCTTGTGATGCAACTGATTTTATTCACATGGATTTGAGTGTGCATTACCAACAACTCAGTGCTAACTGTAGCACTCAAAATATCGTAGCAAAGATAAAGCAAGTTTCAAAAAAAACAAGAAGGGAATTTTGTCGCACCAGAATAATACTAAACCTCAAACCTTAAGAACCACCCAAGAGGCAATTGCAAAGTTAGACCCATCTTGCTTATCTACATACAATCTAGAAGGTGAAAGCCACAAGGCTTTCACCTTTTTCCAAAATTGAAGGGATAGCTTCATGAGTGAATGTTTGACTCTAATAAAAAAGTAAAAAGGACTGCCAGGATCTGAAAAAACAAAGTCCTTTTGTGATGGTTTTAAGAAGTGTGCCTATAATTGGCAGGGCTAATTTCAATGATTATTTATTTCCCCATTGTTTCATGTATTAAACAACATTGCAAAGTTATAGACATAGAGGTATTACTTTTCACTGATCTATTGATTCATTTGTTGGTTTATTCATTGATTCATCTCTCATATATTGGCTACTATTCCATTCACTTATCATCTAAGACAAGGGTCTTCAACCTTGGCAAGTTTAAGACTTGTGGACTTCAACTCTCAGAATTCCTGAGCTAACATGACTGGAGGAGGAATTCTGGGAGTTGAAATCCACAAGTCTTAAAACTGTCAAGTTTGAAGACCCCTGAACTCCTTAAAGCACTGAAGAACTTGAAAAGTGGTCACTTGTAGAACCTTTTTCACTAATATACTATATCCTACTGTGATAACAAATAACACCTTTCCTGCACCTAGGTTAAGGCCATTTGTTTGTTTTGGATTTTTCTTTGACTTTTCAGAACAATAAGCAGGAAGAGTGGTCATCCTCTACCTGGTGCTATCAAAGCACACGGAAAGGCGTTAGTTTGGGAAGATCATTATGGAAGGAAGCATAGATCTTGGAATCTAGATCTGAGACAAGAGAAGGGAGAATGGGAGACAGAGAATTATGTAGGTAAGTTGATCGATAGACCTTTGTGTAAAGGCTGTCAGGTCACAGCTGCCACTTGCTATCTACTCCCTAGGCAGGAGCTGCAAGCCTACGACCATCTCAAAGGGGGAAGTACAACCCCATTCAGGACTAAAAGTGGAACATATCCAGACTTGACCAGTCAAATACCTATTGCTTACTGGGTCTTGTCAGAGCTGAACTTGATTCTCCCCATCTGGATCCACACAGACTCCAGACACTGGATCAAGATCTTGAGAACATAGTCTGGTTGGCCGACGTCCAAAATGTAACATGGGCACTATCTGTATAGTGATGACACTCGATTCCAAACAGAGGGTTGATTTGACCTAGTTCTTTCATGTAAATGTTAAACAGGAGGAGCAGGAGAATCCAATCTTGATGTCCTCCAAATTAGGGGCCTCTACTCTGACCTCCTTTCTCCCCCTCAACACTGATTGAACTCAATGACAAAGAAAGGAAAACCATGCAACAGCATACTGCCATACTCCTAGGCAAACCAGAAGAATTGATATCAAAAATTGCTGAGGAGTCAACAAGAACCAGGATGATCAAATTCCATCCTCCAAGCTCTGCTAGAAGTCATCAGCAGGCACAATTAATGCTGCCTTAGTATTATGTCATAGTTTCAAACAAGAAAGTCTAGATAATCCATTTCCTCCAGGACTCTCCAAAGTTGCAGTTCAACCACTTTCTCAATAATCTTACCTAATAAGGGAAAGTTGGAGATTGAATGAAAATTGTCTAGGAGTGCTATCTCCGTTCAGGCAGGTGGTACCAACTCTCTCAGCAAAGTAAATACACTTCTTTATGGACACATCACCTTCTGGATATCTTTCAACAGCTGTTTAGGATTATAGTCCCAAGGACCCTGTCTACTGCTTCAAGACTTGTAAGTTGAAATTCACCCCCAGATAAACATATAACACCATGCTTCCATTGCCTCAGGAAGAATTGTCAAACTCCAAAGGAATCCGAACAAACTTTATCCACCAGATGCCTAGAATATTTCTCGGATGGAGAAAGGCAGGTCCTCTTTGCTCCTTCCTTTTCTATCTTAGCACTATCCTCAGAGTATTGAAATGTCTGGAAGCCAGCCTCATTGAAGAGAATATTATTTAGCCCATATAGGACAATGCACCATTTTTCATGTTCCTGATCTATCCAACAAATGAAGAATTATCAAGTGTCTAAATCTACTTTTCTAATATCCCCTATCGAATCTTTAAAATGTGATCTAATTTTTATCAGTTATACCACTGAATAAGTGGGATTATCCAGGCAGCAGTTTGCAGAAAACAAAATTCCATTTATTAAGGCTTCTTAGCATAGAGTTAATTTATAAGATGTTTTGGGGGCATTGCTATGTCATATCATCACAGATGGCCAGATGGGCAGTCAGAGAAAGTATAAGGTGGAAAATAGAGGTAACTGAATGCTAGATGTTAGAAGGTCCTGGAAATTAAATCATCTTTGGAGGAAAGAGGAAATGAAGATAATCTTCTAATGGAAATGATTAAGTTGGCCATTTACTAACTTGCTATCAGTAAGAAATGGAAAAGCTATATAAATACTAGAGAATATGACAGGATACCAGATCTGGACTTTTGTAGGTGAAAAGGGAGAACTGAATTACCCAAAGTAGTCCCCAGAAGAACTTACCTGGCTTGGCATTCGAACGGAAGGACGGAGTCCACCAGGGAAGCGCGAAGGCATGAATGGCTGCAGACAAATAAAAGAGGGGTGAACAGCTCCAAAATGTAGTAAGAAGGACTCACCTATATCCATGCTTTGGGAAAGGTCAACCCCAAACAATGCAAACTGGATTGGGTATCTTCATGAGAATCGGTAAAATGACACCAAGCAAGTTAATGAGATGCAGCACATCCTAAGCTTCTTATCACTAAATCTAATGACTGGTAACCAATTTCCAAGCTTCCAAATGCTTTCCCAGATAATCTGGGGATGCCAGAATTAAAGGCAGGTTATTTTACATACAAAGCCTAAACTCTATGGCTTTTCTCCAATTCTGGACATTTTCAGTAAATAATTAAGTTCCTCTCCATTTCAACTGGTTTTTTTGGTGGAAAACATTTTTGGCCCTCCAGCTATAGCTGAACAATTTCCAGGAATCTCAGAGGGATGCTGGGAATTGTAGTTCACTAACACTGGGAATGTCACATGTTGGCCACTGTTTCCTGAAAAGAAGTTCACTGAGGACTAAGAGATGGAACAATTAAAGGCTGATACTCATTTTAGTTTTCTAATATCATGAAAATGGGGTTAAACTTGTCTTCAGATGCCTGCAATAATTCTCTCTGTGCACTCATGGGGTATCTAGAACTTGGCTTGAATATAATTTATTGCAGTCCCAGCAATCTAAATGAGACAAATGGCAACCTGGCAAAAGACTGGCAGCCACCCTTTTCTCTAGTTTATCTATTACAAGTCCCTCTGTAGTTCTGTTTGGTTCCCTGCCATTCAGGGCTGAGATTCTACCGGTTCAGGCTGGTTCGGGCAACCGGCAGTGCCAGGTGATCATTTGGCCTCGCCCACCCGCCCCTGCTCTTTCCTGTGTTTTATTTCCTTGTTTTGGAGCACAGCTGATTCACGCGGCAGAGCGATTTTGATGTGCCTCAGCTGTTTTACTCATCGGGGCTGCAGTAGAAGGTAAGCAATATACCTGAAAATGGGCTTTTTCAAATGGCGTGCAGGCACAAAGCGTGCAATCACCGAACCAGTTGTTACATCGACTGAATCGCACCACTACTGCCATTCCAATTCCTGCCTTGCTAAGTTCAACATGATAACTTCAAAGATACCCTGAAGGTGTCTCTTTCAGCTGGGGTGGTCCCACTGGTATCATTAGGGGAGTGACGTTGTCTCATCTTACGCAATTGCTGTTGGGCAGCAGTTTCCAACCTTTCCTTTATATACACCACATTGATGTCATCACTAGCTTTTTAATTTATTTTTAATTTATTTTTATTTTTTTTACGCTTCCCATCTTCTCTACAAGGTGACTTTGAGCAGCTTTTGAGAACCACCTTACTGGTCAGAATTGGAAATGCAGCAAATCGCAAAACATCACACATATACAATATAGTCCCCCATCCAAATGGTTATCAGAAGGGTCCAAAATTAAGTAAACATTAATTTGATGTAGGGGCAACAACAGAGCATCTCCAGAAGAGCTAGTCTAGTTAAGGGTTAACGCACTGTACTAGAACTGTGAGTTTCAGTTCCACCTTAGGCACAAAGCCACCTGGGTGACCTTGGGCCAGTCATTTTGTTCAGCCCTAGGAAGAAGGCAACAGCAAATCAATTCCAACATCTTGCCAAGAAAATAATAGGAACTTGTCCAGGCAGTCATCAGGAATCAACAATGACTCAAAGGCTTAAATCACTTCAAATCCCAAATGGCCCAAATAGTAAGGTGACCAACTTTTTTACAATGCAAAGGAGGACACAAATAAACAGAAGGAAAAAAAACAAAACCACTTGCGTGCGGCACATCCTTGCACACGGCACACTCTCTCAAAACAATTCTCCTGTGTGGAGCGCATGGGTCTCATAATCGCGTCTCGCTGCACTGTACTGAGCCTTGACGAATCGCCATGTCAAATACAAATACGTCACATCGCACACAACGGATCGGATCGGCATCGATCAAATACGGAGATTTACAGATTAGTCTTCAAATATCAAAAAGGAGGACATGTAGGAAGGCACTTTTCGAGAGAGGACAGAACTTACAAAAGGAGGGCTATCCTCCCTAAAGGAGGACGGTTGGTTATTTTAAAAATAGGGAGATTTTTTTATCAATCTTGCAAGATTTTGCATTATATGAAATTTGTGATATTTGGGGCAACCTCTGCCCCCCACCCCACCCAAAAAAATCTCATGAAGTTTCAAGTGAGGAATCATGGCAATTAAGCAAGATTCTTACAATTTCAAATGTACAATCCTTAACCTATGATGGTAACTTAGCAATGGCAATCCCTGCAGTCCAACTATTGTTGTAAACTGAATTTCCATGGTTGTTAGGCAAGGCAGCTTCGTGCCGGCTTCCCACGATCAAAAGCAGCAGGATAGTCAGCAGGAACTTGAAAAATTGCAGGTCAGCAGTTAGGTAAATGGCTACTGCCAGATGTGGGAAGGACTGAGGGGATGCACAAGAGACACAATGTGTGTGGGAAAGTTGCACAAGTAGCACTACACAGGTTGGGGAGGGAGGGCATCATGAGTTGGCAAAGGTATGCAAGAGGTGCTGCACAGGGAAGGTATGAGGGGATGCACAAGAGGCATTGCATGGATCAGGGAGGGTGTATGAGGTTGCAAGGGGCTGTAGAAAAGTTGCTGTCCAAATTGGGGAAGGGCATGTGGGGGTGTGCAAGTGGCTGGTGAAACATAAGCGGAGAGAAAATGGGGAAGACTCAACCCAGAGATTTCTGACATTCCTTGCCAGCTTCCCCACTGACTTTCTGGTGAAGCCAACGGGAATGGTTGCAAACGTTGATGACATGATTGCAGGGTGCTTGGCAACCAGTATGAACAGGTTGCTAAGCACCCAGATCATGATAACATGACCATGGGAGGGGGTGCTGCGACAACTGGAATGCCAAGAACCAGTTGCAATCATCGTTCATTCAGTACCATCATATTTTGGAACTTGGGGAAGAGGAGATGGAATGGATTACGCAGGGGGAAGAGAACCTGGAAACGACATTTCAATGCAAGGTGATTCTCATATAGTTCTAGAAGGTATAATTCTCTATTCACAGATAACTGAAATCTAGGTTAGAGCTCTGTGACTGGATCTGCACATAAGAATAAACTACTGGAATAATTTCTACAAGCAGCTAAGCCATATAACATACAATGCCTGAGTTCACAGAGCATCTTAATCTAAAACAATGCTAGAAAGAAATCCCCAACAATTCAATAGGACTTCCTTGTGAATAGACCGCAGTTATGATTTCTTGGTATGGAGTAATGAATTACAATAATTTGTGGTACACCTTCCAAAATACAGGCTGAATAATCAAGACCTTGTTGATGATCCAAACTGTCAAGGATCTTGGAGTTCTCATCTCTAATGATTTAAGTGCTAGAGCCCACTGTAACTACATAGCCAAACAGGCATGAAGAGTTGTTAATCTAATCCTAAGTAGCTTTTTCTCTGGTAATATCACACTACTAGCTAGAGCATACAAAACATTTGCTAGACCAATACTTGAATACAGCTCATCAGTCTGGAACCCGCATTATGTATCTGATACCATATTAACACAGTTGAGAAAGTCCAGAAATATTTCACAAGAAGAGTTCTCCACTCCTCTACTTGTTGCAGAATATCTTATGCCACCAGACTCGAAATTCTAGACCTAGAAAACCTAGAACTACGCCGCCTTTGGTCCGATCTAAGTACAGTATATAAAATCATACATTGCAATGTCCTACCTGTCAATGAATACTTCAGCTTCAACCATAACAACACAAGAGCAAACAACAGATACAAACTCAAGGTTAATCGCACCAAACTTGATTGCAGGAAATACGACTTCAGCAATAGAGTGGTCAATGTCTGGAATACTCTACCTGATTCTGTGATTTCTTCCCCAAACCTCAAAAACTTTAACCTTAGACTGTTTATTGACCTCACCCCTTTCCTAAGAGGTCTGTAGAGGGCGTGCATAAGTGCCTACTGTCCCTGTCCTATTGTTTCTTTTATTTCTTTTATTTTTCTTATATGTATCCATGTATTCATAACTATGTTCTTACTTATACCTATTATCTTGTAAGCAATTGACAAACCAAATAGATAAATAAAAAATAAAATACTTGATGTGTTGGTACCAAAATGTATAAAACAAAAGATACAAATGGCTCAAGATTTGGGGAAATAATGAGGTCAGATAGCAGAGCACAGTTGAGGCCAATGCAATTACAAAAGGCTGCCTCTTTCTTTGATCTTACCTGATTATGGGGTCCCATCATTGCCGCATTAGGGTTGTGCATGGGAGCTTGAGCATGTAGGGATGGCTGGGAGCCAGGTGGTCCCTTAGGGAAAAAACAGAAATGCAATTATGGGGAGATAGCTGTGGCTGATTCTCCTGTTCCACAGTTATTCTGCATAAATCCAAGCAACAGGGATACATGCTGAAGCCTGGGGCCACAAGGAAGGGACAAGTATTAGGGATTACTCCCTAATGCAGTTTTTCTCAGCCTTGGCTTCTTTAAGATGTGTAGACTTCAACTCCCAGAATTCACTAGCTAGCATCGCTGGCTAGGGAATTCTGGGAGTTGAAGTCCATATATCTTAAAATCATCAAAGTTGAGCAACACTGCCCTAATGTATGGGGATCCATTAGCAAACGAGCTTCTGTTACAAGATGAAAGAGGAAATGTTATGTTGAAACACAGGTCTTCCTGTTTTGTCTCTCAACTGACACCTACCAGAGCTCCCAGTCTTATAACCGCAGGGTTGCCACAGTTTAAACCTGAGCTACAAATAGTCTCTTCCATTACTACTTATAACTGTCTCTGTTTAGAGGAGGTCTCCAAACTTGGCAACTTTAAGACTTGTGGCTGGCTGGGGAATTCTGGGAGTTGAAGTCCACAAGTCTTAAAGTTGCCAAGTTTGGAGACCCCTTGTTTACAGGCACAAGAAAGCCCTGCTAATTACAGACAGTTCAACTCATGCAGTATGTCATTTTTAGTGTAGGTAGTTCTTGACTTACGACCGCAATTGGGACCAGAATTTCTAATGCACGGGTGTCAAACTCGATCACATCACGTGACGTGGCGTTTTTTGCCTTTGCAGAGCTGGGGTGGGCGTGGCCTACGCGTGATGCATCCGGCCTATGGGCCACCAGTTTGCCAGGCCTGTTCTAATGCCAAGCAAGGCAGTCATTAAGTAATGCATGCCTAATTTTATGGCCTTTTTTGGGGGGAGGGGAGGGGCAATCGTTGTTAAATGAATTACTGCTGTTATTAAGTGAATCATGTGGTCATTAAGTACATTGATTGTAAAACGCATTCAGCTTCCCCCCCATTAACCAGGTTTGTCAGAAGCAAATGGAGATCACATGACCCTAGGATGCTTCAAATGTTGTAAATACATGCCAGTTGTCAAGCGTTCAAATTTTGAAAGCATGATCATGGGGATGCTGTGACAGTCATAAGTGCGAGAACTGGTTGCAAGTCACTTTTTTGGGGGCCACCGTAACTGTGAACGGTCGCTAAAATGAATGGTTGTTAAGTCAAGGACTACTTATAAGGCAAATATTCCCAACCAAGTTTCTGACAGCGTCAAAGGTAGACTGCCTTTCAACATGGAGGCTCTACCACAATGAAGGCAAGTTCTGTAGGATGCTTAGGGTTCAGCAGTGGTCCCTTTCCCAGTCTATTTGTGATGGCCCGGGACATGGCGCAAAGCCAACACAGTCAAATAAGTAAGAAGAGTCTCTTTATTATCTCCAACTGTGCCCCCAATGTCCAGGTTATCTTCAGCTGGAGAAAAACTCTCCCAGGAACAGCCTTTAACTGGAGAAAATTCAGTCCAAAACAAGGTACATATAGACTGTAACTAAAAATCCAAACAAACCAACCTACAGTAATTAACTTGACAGGGCAGGAGAAAGACTTTCAGACTTGAAAGCACGACAAAACTCACACAGTTGGGAAAACGCCAGGAACCCAGATAAGCCACAACAATACCAGATAAATTCATGATTTGATCCCAACAGCTTGCTGCACGCAGCTTCCCTTTTTAAACACTGTGTTCCCAACTGCAGCTAATGAAGGGAATCAAGGCCCTTTCCTGCCCCATAAGACACGCAACTCATGTTGCTCCCTTCTCCGTTCCTCCGTGTGTGTCTAGGATAAAGAGGGGGTGGGCCTGGGTCTTCCTCTGAATTCCCTCGGCCTTGCTCTACCTTTCCCCTGCTCTGTCCAGCTGGACTTTACCCTTCCCCAGTTTCTTCCACATCCAATGGAGCCACACTCCCATTCCCTGTCAGCTGTTTGGCCTCCCCTTTTGAATCAGATTCTGACAGGGGCATGACAATATTCCCACCTGGAAAAAGCCTGACAACATAGGCCCGCTGGGGATGGCATCACTGGGCGGCAGGTTGGCCATCACAGGACTGGTCGTAGCTGCGGAGCTCTGTGGAGAAGAGGGGAAGAGGTCAGAATTGACGGACTCTCATGTTTTCCCTGCCCAGCCCATTGTGGGCCAGCACAACCAGCCACTCCAGCAGGGCTGAGTCTTGGGCGGCAGAGAAAAGATCTGCAAATAGTAGGGACTTGAAGTTCTTTTGCAGGACTTTCTGAGCCACAGCAGCCAGAGCTGAGATTTGTGAGATTTGTGCGCTGCGGAGTGAGCGAACGACCGAGCTGCATTTTCTGATTCAAGGCAGGCATTCATTGGGAGCCAACTTGGCTCCAGGGGGAGCTGTAAAGACGGCAGGAATTTTCTGCCTTTTTTTTTTTTTTCCAGCCTGGCCCCTCACGCATTGTCTCCACTCCAAGTGGTTTTAATTTAGAGGGGGGTGGTGAAGGACTGCAGCACCCCCCCCCCTCCACAGGAGGCCAGCTAGAACACAGTATTCAACACTGCTGCTGTTGCTTCGAAAGGCAGGCAGAGAAGACGGCCCCGGGTTTTTTGCTCCCCGCTGCCATTTCCAAATAATTTAGTGCTTCCTCCAAGCTGGGGAGGTTGGGATTGGCTTAGAGAACAAGGAAAAACCAAGTCAGAGTTCAAAATAGCGCTTGGCTGCCTTCCCTGCCCCACAGCTGTACAACCTATCCCTTATATGAGAGGGTGGGGGGGAGAAGAGGAAAGGACAGGCACAATTTTTGGCAGGGAATATGGACTTAGGCACAGACAACTGATGTCTGCAACCTGGTGCCCTTCAAACACGTTGGGACTACAAAATCCCTCCTCCACCAGATGCCAGCCAACGTGGCCTTGTTAACTGGAAAAGCCCCAAATAGGCCAAACTGGAGAAGGCAGGCAAATAGAGAACAATTCTCCCTGGAGGAATTTCGTACGTGGAGCTCCGCGTCATTGACTTAAGAGTTCTTCCCCTTCCAGACATTTAATCGTTTTATAATCTGCCCTTCACGGACAGAATGACCTCCCAAAATTTCAGGAGTCCGTCATCTTTCCGAGCCTGGAAAGGCCTTGTAGGCAGGCTCACAAAATGGCTGCCTTGAAAGCTGATATTACTTAAATCCCCGAAATGCATGCTCTGGGGATAAACTCAGTCAGAAAACACCCACTTTCCCCAACACCGACTGAGGCTCAACGGCAAGGAATTCAGGCAATAAATTAAAATCAAAGCAGACATGAGAGAACAGAGTAGAAAACCATCGTATCGCATATTTGTCCCTATCAAAAAAAGCCTCCAGATCCATTTCTGAAAGGATAAGCTGTCAGCCAGCATGTCCGCTGGAAAAGAGGTGTCAAAAAGTCAAGATGGCGGCCACAACTGTGCAAACAAAACCCCACCAGTTTTTTTACCCGAATGTATAAAGTGGGGCTTTGACTGCATGGTTGTGGGTGCCACCTTGACTTTTTTGACCCCTCTCCCTCCACAGACATTCATGCTGGCAGTAATCAGATAAATAATCAATCTGGAAGCCCAGCAGAAAAAATACCCCATAAATCTTCCCCTCTCATCATTCAACTCAACCAAGGCTTTATTTAGAGGCAGATGGACATCTAGGCTATTTGGCTACACATACATGATGAGCTTCCTTTGCTGACCCTAAATAGTTTTACATGAAGCCATGATTTGCTTAATCGCAGTTGCTGAATATATCAAATAATTTCCGTTCATAAATAATGCTAGGCCACAGAGATGTGTCAACACAATAATTAGTCTACGTCTACTAGTTCAGAAACGGAGAAAGTTTTCTGGTATTTAGGTGACACTTTTATGTGCTTGAATGTGTTTTAAGCATGTGTGCTTAAAAAATATAACGGCCAGAATATTGTGAGGCTTGCTCCAAATCTTGTTAAGACTTCATAAAAAGGCTTTTGTGGTCCTTTCAGAATCAATCTCTATGAACATAAATACTGAGGATTATTTTACATTCCAAGGAATTTTTGGAACCACTTGAACACCACATTGGTCATGCAGGAAGGAGATCGGATTTGACGGAATGCAACAATCAGCAAGAACAATCATTCATTAGATTTATACCCCACTTTGTCGAGGAGTTGAAGGCAAGGCACCCATGGATCTGCCTTCCGTTATCTCCACAAAACAACATAAACCAGGTTCAGTGTGCCTACTCAAAGCCTCCCAATGAACTTCCAGGGTGGAGGGCAGATTTAAAACCTGGCTTTTCCTATTTGTCATCCAGCATCTTATCCTCTGTATCATACTTAATGTATCCTGCTACCTTTCCCCCAGATTAATACAGGTAGTCCTTGACCTATGACAAAAATTGGGCCCAACATTTCTGATGCTAAGCGCGACAGTTGTTAAGTGAGTTTTGCCCCATTTTATGACCTTCCTTGCCACATTTGTTAAGTGAATCACTGCAGTTGTTAAGTTAGTAACAAGAGTTGTTAAGTGAATCTGGCTTCCCCATTGACTTCGCCTGTCAGAAGATTGAAAATGGGGATCCCATGACCCCAAGATGCTGCAACCGTCGTAAATACGAGTCAGTTTTCAAGCGTCTGAATTTTGTTCACGTGACCATGGGGATGCTGCAATGGTCGTAAGTGTGAAAAATGGTCATAAGTCACTTTTTTCAATGCCATTGTAAGTTTGAACAGTCACTAAACGAATTATTGTAAGTCAAGGACTACCTGTATATGGCCAGGCTGGAAGGATAAGCTAGGGAACGCAGCCACCCATTGTACTCTACGGCCATGCAGGTTGTTGAGTATTTTGTGTGTGTGTGTGTGTGTGTGTGTGTGTGTGTGTGTGTGGAGGTGTATTTCCATCACTGAACATTAGTCATTTGCTATGCAGAGAGCTCCTGCAGCGCTCCCTGAAATATTGATATAAGTGGCACACGGCCAGTTTGTGGGCAACATCTAGGACAGTTAACCCCTGCTGGCCTGTGGGTAGAGGGAAAGGTGGGCAAGGCCAAGGGCTGCTGGCCTCAGCATGTGTCAGAAGAAAGGTGGTCCAAAAAGAATGCGGTTCCCATGGAAACAGGCAGGGAGGAGAGCTGGATGCGTGGTACAGCACCGCGTGGCCACCTAGCAAGGAAAACAGCAGAAGCAAACGCCGCATGACTCCTCTTAGGCAATTTCTCGCTCACAAAGGATCCAAAGCATATTCTCCAGGGGAGCGATGGGAGGGGGGCACACACACACACAGAAAAGGAATAAGAAGAAGGGTTTGAGTCTAGAAAATTAAAATGTAATTTCTCCTCTCTCTCTCTCCCCCCCCCCCCCCCCCAATTTTATAGACAATTAGACTGAATTTGAATGCAAGCATACTTTGGTGCATTTTTATTTCTAAACGAAAGCGTTTTCGTTTCTCATTTCCTCTTAACTGAATCAAAATGTTATACCTTAATGAATCCAATTATGGATTGAAATAAATAAATAATTGGATCTTGTTCAATTTTTTGGTTTTACTACTGTCTGTTTATCTTCGAAGTCTTGGGGCTAAACCTGTGTTTAATAATGTATTTAATAATGCCTGCTTAGCTTAGCTTCTAATTAGAGGCTGTTCTGTTCTTTTTCTTCCTCAGATACAGACTATTGTAGAAGAGCTGAACATCGACAATGAAATAACTGCATTTCACTCTCGACAGAGATGAAACGACTCTCTTATACTGACACTATAGCAGTCAGTGACTTGACTTAAATCTTATATATAAAAATTAAAGTACCTTTTAGACTACAATTTAAAATAGGTATGTCCACCCCATAACCCATGGGCCACATGCTGCCCTGGACAGCTAGTAATATGGCCCCACAAGATAAAAACTGAAGGAAGTTTGTTATTTGTGTACATTCACTATATTATATATTTTACATGTGATCCAAGACAACTGCTTTTCACTCAGGGTGGCCCAGACAAGCCAAATGATTAGACACTCATGATTTAAAAGCTTTCCAAAAAGGAGGCAGACACATTCAAATATCTCACAGATATGTTGTATTTACCTACATACTATTTAGGAACATGGAGGTTCAATTTTATATAATGAATAACAGCCATTCATATACCAGCTGGCCCATTATCAGGGCACAATGGGACAGCCTACCTCTATTAGTTATTTCTTAATAACTGGTATTTCATTCCTAGGAAGAAGGCAATGGCAAATCATTGTTGAAATCTTGCCAAGGAAACTGCAAAGATTTGTCCAGGAAGTTGCCAGAAGTCAAGGCTGACTCGAGGGCATGTGTGTTCACATGCATGCACACACACACACACATAGTAGACTACCTCTGAATATGAAATTTTTATTAATTATAATATTGACTACACTGAATAATTGCTGATCAGCCTGCCAAAGTAGAATTACTTCTTTAACTTAAAACAGGGTTTCCCAATTTTGGCAACTTTAAGATACGTGGAATTCCCCAGGCAATCATATCTGAGTTGGGAATTCTGGGAATTGAAGTCCACGTGTCTTAGAGATACCAAGGTTGGGAAACCCTGACTTAAAGACTTGCTACTGAATATATAAAAGCGTCTGGAGGTTTTCATTTATATTGCTTGTGAAATACTGACATCTACTCAGATGTTATGAGAAAAAGTGCTGGGCTGCTACTTTTTCTAGAACCAGGGCAGATTTTGTATAAATGGTAGAGAAACATTTGGGTAACTCTCATTCATTGCCCTGTCCTCATCAGTCACCATCATGATGGGCATTTCTACCTTCAGGTGTGACTCACTATTATTTACTCCAGATGAATGGTTATTGGGCCGTAGAACAAAAGAATATACATGCAAATCATCTTGAAATGTTGAGTGGTGATCAAAGATTGACTGGTGTTTGATGATACTGCCGTAACAGATTAACAGAGTTGGAAGGGACTTTGTAGGTCCTCTAGTCCAACACCCTGCCTAAGCAGAAGACCCTACACTATTTCTTACATACGGCAGTCCAGTCTCTTCTTGAAAGCTTCCAGTGATGAAGCTCTCACAACTTCTGAATGCAAGCTGTTCCATTGGTTGATTGTTCTCACTGCCAGAATATTTCTCATTTCTAAGTTGAATCTCTCCTTGTTCAGTTTCCATCCATTGTGCCTTCAGGTGCTTTGGAAAATAGCTTGACCCCTTCCTCTCTGTGGCAGCCCCTCAAATATTGGAATAGTGCTATCATGTCTCCTTTGATACTTCTCCTACATCATCCACGTTGGGATTGGTAGGATGTCTGCAGTTTGGTATCACGACCATCAGGCTGGAGCAAAATCCCTTGCGCTCAAAATATGGCTGAAATAGAATTCCTTTATGAGTTGTTTCAACCAGTCATCTTGAATATCCCCAAGTGAATTGCTTTCACCTCTCTTCAAATTGCCTCTCTTTCACTACATTCACTACGGTCTCATTGAGGAGGCCCTCCAAAATCCAAATCACACAGCATCTGAACGACCATACACATGATTGGCATCAGCCTCACAGACTATACTCACATAATCGTGGAAAGCTTTGGCCTCACTTGAGTGCTCACAGGTCTCTCGCCGATCAGGAGCTGCACAGTACAGGTCCCAAAACACACTGTGGGATAGCAAGGGAACAAGACGAAAGAGAGGCATCGTTAATATGGATGTCATGCCCCTGTCGGAATCTGATTCAAAAGGGGAGGCTGAGCAGCTGACAGGGAGTGGGAGTGTGGCTCCGTTGGGTGTGGAAGAAACTGGGGAAGGATAAAGTCTGGCTGGGCAGAGCAGGGAAGAGGTAGAGCAAGGCAGAGGGAATTCAGAGGAAGACCCAGGCCCACCCCCTCTTCATCCTGGGGCACGCAGGGAGGAACGGAGAAGGGAGCAACGTGAGTTGCGTGGCTTATGGGGGAGGAAAGGGTCCTGATTCCCTTCATTAGCTGCAGCTGGGAACACAGTATTTAAAAAGGAAAGCTGCGCGCAGCAACTTGTTGGATGCAAATCGTGAGTTATCTGTTATTGTCAAGGCTTATTTGGGTTCCTGGCATCTTCCCAACTGTGTGTGTTTTCAAGTCTGCAATTCCTTATCCTGCCCTGTCAAGTTAATTGCTGCAGCATGGTTTGTGTGAATTTTTATTTACAGTTTGTATGTACTTTGTTTTCGGACTGAATTTCCTCCACTTGGGAGAGTTTTTTTCTCCAGCCAAAGGTAACCTGGACATTGGGGGCAAAGTTGGGAGGTATTAAAGGGACTCTTCTTACTTATGTGACTGTGTTGCCTTTGTGCCACACCCTGGGTCATGACAATGGATTTGGGAACTTTAGGAAAAAGATACCAGGATAAAAAGAACTTAAAGCTCTCCATGATTTCTTCGCAAATTTATTTAGCGTTACTTGTGGTCCTCCAAATGTTACCATATTTCCGTGGCTATGGCGAAGCTGTTGAAAGAAAAAATTCTAGAAAACCACATGCTAGACATCTATAACTTAACTAGGAAATCCTAGAAAAAAATCTGGACTGTTGGCATGTAGATTATTTGCTTTCACAGATTAGATCACTGATTTGTCCAGCTCTGACCAAGAATGTTGATTCAGATTCCAGGAAGAGCAGCTTCTCCCAGCAGCTTTAACTGAAATGCTGAGGCCTTGATGTGGAGCCTCCACATAACTGTATTGGAACCCAACCAAGATTATCAGCTAACCAAGGCACAGAAGCAAATGTCTGTAATTACAGGCAATGTAACCCAACAGAGATTATCTTTCTCCAGACTCATTTTTGCAAATTAAAAGTTTACATAGCTTCCTAAAATCTGAAGGAATCTGGTAGCATCTTTTCAGACCAATGTATTTTGTTAAAATAAAACCTGTTCGTCTAAAAGGGTTGCTATCAGTCTCCTAATTTTTGGCTATCCCAGATGAACAGCTCTGTTCCCACAATGACAATATCGTTGAGATACACACACATACACACACACACACACACACACACACACACAAACCCAACACCTTCCTATGTGTTTTTTGGACTCAGAAAAATACCCAACCAACCTAAGCAAATGGAATGACTCACATCATGCTGTTACCCCAAATGTTAAACCTAACACAGCTCATTATGGGGTCTCATCGCTAAATGCTTTAACTGATCTCCTTAAGAATTTTTTTTTTTTAGAATGTAACCAACTAGACTGAGAATTGTGCTTAATGAAAGGTCAGGGGCATCCTCAGGGCAGGGCAAAAAAGTCAAGGCGGAAACTATGAAGTACATAAAAAAGGAGCAGGGTTCCAATTAGGAGAGTAGAGCCATCATCTTGATTTTTTTTACAACTCCTACAGATGACCCTGGTCCAAGCAAACATAGTGCTTTCATGAACTGACACTTCGGCCCTGGGTAGACAGTAGTTTTGAGGTCAAAGTACCTCCAATTGGTGATTCTGTAGCAGAATTTAAATCAAAAGTGAGTCACTGGAGCTGTGATGTCACTGAAAACACTCCATGAGGGAGATGAATGGTTTCTATCATTAATTCGGAGGAGAAGGACAAGAAGAAGGAGGAGGAAGAGAAGGAGAAGGAGGAAAGGAGAAGAAAAAAAAGACAGAAAGAAAGAAAGAAAGAAAGAAAGAAAGAAAGAAAGAAAGAAAGAAAGAAAGAAAGAAAGAAAGAAAGAAAGAAAGAAAGAAAGAAAGAAAGAAAGAAAGAAAGAAAGAAAGAAAGAAAGAAAGAGAAAGAAAGGAGGGAATGTTAAATAAATGGCTGGAAAGTATTATTGCTTACATTTAATTTTAAATACATAAAGTGAAAGCTGATTTAATTTTTTTTAGAGCAAAGGACTGTCTTGTACTACCCAAAGGGGACATACAGCTTTTGTTTGGGCCAGAAAAAACAACAACTCTCCATCTCACATCAGAATGCCAGAAAAAGAATATCTGTGCAGAAGCTGCCAGAAGATACCAGCAGCTGCCCCTTAGCTACCAGATGCAGAAGCTGGGCAGTCAGCTACTGTTAAGAGAATGAAATGTAATTTCAGAATGAAATGAAATTTCATCCCTCCTTTGGATGATACATACTCTCATCTATTTCTCCCAACTTCATCTTGCAACCCAATAGGTCAGACAGGTTTACAAAGGACACCACAATCAACCAAACTATTGGGCTGATATCAAACTTCCTGGCCAGGGTCATGAGCTATAGATGCGGGCACTAAAGGCTCCCACCCAAACGCTAACAAAGCAAGGCTCTGTCTTTGGATGGGGATCTGTCTTTTTGTAGCTGTGCAGATGCCCAAGCCACCCAGTGGCCAAATGCCCACTTAACATGCCTTTGACCTTCTCTCTCTAGCTTCTGAAGGGTTAAGCCCAGCAGCCTGGATCCTCTCCTTGCTTATTTCAGCCTCCAATAAATCAGGCTGCTTGTTGGATTTCTGGGAAGCAGTCCCCTGGCCCCATGGGAGAGGCACCACGTGATCTCAGCTGCTGCGTGGGGCCTCTCCCCTTGTGGTCTTTCTGTCTTGGCGGAGGTGGGGGGGGGAGAGGAGCATAACTATCCCCATAGTGTCTGCCAAGAATGCACAATTGCCAAGAATGTTTAGAGGGACGAGGAAAATTAGCCCTGGACCTGGAATTTCTATCTCGCCATCAAGCATATGTATCTGTAGATTTTATACATGCAGACTTCGCTTTGGCCCTGATTCTTGCTGTAAATTTAAAAGGTTGAGGAAGACTTGCTCATAAACTACACCAAACGACAGTTAAACGGGGCTGGGCCAATTGTAATTGCATCCTATTGTGGAAAACCCAGCAACTGTCTTAGTATGTTGTAGGATCCATTGTCCTGTTGAACCATTGTTTTGTTTTTCTGTTTGGGAATCGCATGTTACACAAAATGTGTTTTGCTAACCTGCACTTAAGGTGTTGTATGAGCAAGCCATTCTGCCACCATGGGCAGGTAATTTTTTTTTTTGGGGGGGGGGGTTAGTTACACCAGAGTGAGGTTTTATTTATTTATTTATTAAATTTATATGCCACCTATCTCTCCTGAAAGTGAACTTTGAACTATTTCTGAAAAAGAAAGGCGAGCAGGTCAAACAGGAAAGATCAAAACAATGTGCTAGACCAGTGGTTCTTAACCTGGGCAATATCGCCCCCCAGGGGGCGATTTCATTTTTCGGGGGGGGGGGGGGGGGGGGCGATGGAACGAAAAGGGGCAATGCAGGGGCGAAGGAACGGAACGGGGGGGGCAATATGGGGGCAATGGAGCGAGAAGTTTTGGGGACACTTTTGAAACTTTTTTCATACTGCCGTGTTTGGAGCTGCCGCCGCCGCGTTTGGAGCTGCCACTTCCGTGTTTGGGGCACCGCCACCATTTGGAGCGCGTTTGGAGTATCATTGCCATTTGGAGCACTGCTGTTTACGGCGGTACTCCAAATGCGCTCCAAACTGCGGTGGCGCTCCAAACGCAGAAGCGGCAGCTCCAAACACGGTGGCGGTGCTCCAAACGGCAGCGCTCCAAATACGCTCCAAATGGCGGCGGTGCTCCAAATGTGGAAGCGGCAGTTCCAAATGCAGCGGCGGCATGGGCAGAAGGGAAAGCAACAGCGGCGAGCGCTGAAGGTCTCGGGTCTGCAGCAAAGGTGCTTGGCTGGAGTAGGGAGTTCTCCGCACTCCGCCATGATCGCCTGTTAGGAGCGGCTGGGGGCGAGGCATGGCTGCCCACGGGCACTCCTACCGGCAAGTCCCCACCGCCCTGCCCCCATTTTGCATAAAGTGAAGAATGATTTCCCTGTGTTGTGATTGAGAGGTTATGTTGGGGGAGGGGGGGCGATGATAACTTCCTCAATGGCTCAAGGGGGGCGATTCTTTCAAAAAGGTGAAGAACCACTGTGCTAGACAATTATTAACATCCTGTCCCAAAGGTTCTTTTTTTTCAAGAGGCAACTGAACTTTCTGGTTTTTCTTTGAAGATGTTTCGCCTGTCTCCCAAGAAGCTTCTTCAGCTCTGACTGGATGGTGGGGAATTCGGTCAGAGCTGAAGAAGCTTCTTGGATGAGAAGCGAAACGTCTTCAAAAGAAAATAAACCAGAAAGTCCAGTTGCCTCTTGAAAAAAAGCACCTTTGGGCCTTGGTGGTGCAGGCTGTTAATCATCTAGCATTTAGTGCAAGCTGCCTGCAATTAGTGCAGGCTCGAATCCCACCAGGCTCAAGGTTGACTCAGCCTTCCATCCTCTCAGGGTAGGTAAATTGAGGACTCAAGAATTGTTGGGGGCAATAAACTGACTTTGTAAAAATGCCGCTTGTGGGGGCCAAAAGCCCTAGTAATAAGCAGGCATATATAATGGAATGAAGGCTATTGCCGAGCACTTAGTATGGTGCTCCATAGACTGTAAGCCGCCCTGAGTCTCCGGAGAAGGGCGGCATATAAATGTAATTAAAAAAAAACAAACAAACCAGGAATTGGATGACTGAGAATCTCCATAGATATTACCATCCTGCTTCTCGGTTGCAAACAAAATCAGTCCCACTTCCAATCTTGAAAAATAGCTCTATTATCCAAATAGAGTTAGTGGGGGATTGGCACATACAATGCCTGGGAAGCCCCATTAAATTCACCCAGGCTTACTTCCTGGTATATGAGCCCAAGATTATTGCAACTGTTTGCATGTTACTCTGAACTGGCTTCACTGAATTTTGCAGGGCTCATTTCCTAACTATCAGTCCTTTTGCTGGGATTCTGCTGAAACAAATACGTGCCTGCCTTGAAATAAATTTGTTCATGACCAAAATGACAAAGTAGTGTATGCAGCAACTTGTAATTTCATATACCAAATGAGATTGCTAGAAGGAAGGGATCTCTTTCTTTCCATTTCTTATTGCAGTAACAAGGATCACAATAACCTAAATGATAGGCTATCTCGAAAGCTCAGCCCTCACTTAAAATGACCTGGGGCAGTGGGAGGAGAGGAATTTTGGATTTATCACCCAGAAGGCTAATGCTGCCAATGAAGACTGATCAAATTGCAAGCAGGAAAAAGGGGTTTCTGTGCCTGCTTTTATTCCTGTGTGCTTTTGAAAAAAAAAAAAAAGATGTGATTCATTTTACAATATTTATCACTTGAGCCAGGCCTGATTCTCTGGGCAGGATACAATAAAAACAGAGCAAAAATGCAAATTTAATTTAAACAATTTAAAGAATATAATCCAAAAACATCTGCAAATATTTAATCTAATCTAACCTAACCTAATCTAAACTAACCGTTGAATATGTACTGAAACTAAATTACTTTTGACTTTACAAAATGCCAGCAAGTTCAGAAACATCTGTACCTTTGAGAGAAAGTATTTCTAATGTGGAGGCCACCACTGAGAAGGCCTATCACATGGTCAATAAGGCCCGTACTTTCTAAGGAAAGCATTCCTGCAACAGGTCCTCTCTGGAGAACCACACAGGAGAAGCAGTTTTAATTCTAACAAGTTGTTGCCCAAATATCCTGGAGTTGCTCCACAAAGCATAATACAAAATATGTCTGAATATATATGTGATGCCATTTTGCTGTACAGAGCAGCATTTAGTGCTCTGAATTCAGAAGAAGCCTTTCACTCTTGATAGATCTCATCTATTGAGAGTGATTGATAGATGGGATCTCATCCTTCCTAAATGGTTTGAAAAAAAATAAAGGTAATTCTTGTTTAGTGACCACAATTGGAACCAGCAACTCAGCTATTAAGCAAAGTGGTTGCTAAATGAAACCATGAATGTGCTTTCAATCTTACTTCAGTTTTCCTTTGCTTTACAGACCCGCAAAGACCTAGTCACCACCATTGTAACCAGTCACTAAACAAGACACTCACTAGATGAGGACTACCTGAATTTCATTTCCGTAGTTGAGTTCCTTTTGATCCTAACTAGAATCAATTGGGGGGGCGGGGGGGGGAGGGGGAGGGGGAGGGAGAGGAAGAGAGAAAGAGAGAATGAGAATATACTGTAGATATTCTTGGACAGAGAATCAATAATTGAGTAACTGCCAATCAAGATTTAGCATGTAATAAAACTATATTTTGTTAGCTACTGTCTATTATATGCACAGACATACACACCTATGTACATGTGTCTTTGTATGTAGGTAATTGAGTTTACAATGCTTAATCCCTTAAACCAAATACTGTATATATTTTGCCACAAACAATAAATTAGATGCCAGGAAGAAGATAAATACTTTGCAATGCATATGTTATCAGGCAGATAAAAGAAAAACTAATCATCTCAACAGTATATCTGTGCATTTTTGACACCTTTAATGAACCGTCTCTTATTATACCATGATGCTGCCAAATCTTATAGCTCTATTGTCCTTTGATCCCAAACTCTGATTCTCATGAAGGGCAATAGAGAATTATGCCACCAAAAAGGAAGATTCAGAGAGAAACAGAAAGGAAGGCTAAAAAGAAAAAAAGAAAGAAAGAAAGAAAGAAAGAAAGAAAGAAAGAAAGAAAGAAAGAAAGAAAGAAAGAAAGAAAGAAAGAAGAAGAAAGGAAGGAAGGAAGGAAGGAAGGAAGGAAGGAAGGAAGGAAGGAAGGAAGGAAGGAAGGAAAGCAGGCAGGCAGGCAGGCAGGAAGGAAGGAAGGAAGGAAGGAAGGCAGGCAAGCAGGGAGGGAGGGAGGGAAGGAAGGAAGGAAGGCAGGCAAGCAGGGAGGGAGGGAAGGAAGGAAGGAAGGAAGGAAGGAAGGAAGGAAGAAAGAAAGAAAGAAAGAAAGAAAGAAAGAAAGAAAGAAAGAAAGAAAGAAAGAAAGAAAGAAAGAAAGAAAGAAAGAAAGAAAGAAAGAAAGAAAGAAGGCACGGGTAAAGAGAGAAGAGGGAAAACAAAGAAAAGGAATTTGTACGGAGAAGATGCAGAGAAAAAAAAGTGTAGATTGTGCTGCAGCACGATCACGTACATAATAAAACAAAATCAGCCCCTTGGAAAAAAAAAAGGGGGATGTGGTGGAAGGGAGAGAGGGAGGGAGGGAAGGCGGTTGGAAGGAGGCAGATGCTCTAAACAGGCCCATCCGTCTAAAACTGAAGAGCCAGCCAAGTTTTGAGACTGAGGCAGGGGGAGTCAGCGGAGTGGGCGGGGGGGGAGGGTGATGCACAGCACTTCATCCATCATGCCCTCCAGACTCTCTTCCCACTGCACAGGGAAACCCCCCCCCCACACTTTTTCTAGGCCTTTTCCCTGTGATAAGAGCCAAAGGTTGAAGGGTGGGGGAGACACACTTATCAAGCCAGATCTCCATTGCCGCCACCCCCAGTTAGGTCCCTGGAATATTCTGCCTCTGGATTCCTCCAAATCACATCCATGTGTAGAAGCTGGAGCCAGACGCCGCAACGGACAGGGACAGGGGGGTTTCCGGGAAGGAGTGTGCATTGAGGGGGGAAAGCTCTTGAATGCGTTCCAGTTGTGCCTGAAGCCAACAACAAGAATTGGGAGGAGGGGGCGACTTTTAAGGTTGGGGCTGAAAGAGCAGAAATCCAGAAGACACGCACACAGTCACACACAGACACACAGAGACACACGTGCACCCTTCCCCAGTCAACGCCTCTTGCAAAATTCCCTACCTTCCGGGAACTTTCTCCACCCTATTTTCTCTGCCAGCAAACTCCTGCAGAAGGGCAGGAAAAAATAGAGATGGGTGTGGTAGGCCCGGATGTGTGTATCTGTGTATATGTACAGAGAGATTCCATGAGCTACCTTCTGTTATATGAAATTCGGCACCTCGATGCCATCTCTTCTGCCATCATCCCCAACTTCTCAGGTTTTTCCACCTGCTCTATTTCAAACTGCATGAAGGACTAGTAGGTTAAAACCTGTTCCATATTTGTTTTTTTGAGGGATTGCAGATACTCTCAGGACAGTGGTGGGATTCAAATTGTTTTACTAATGGTTCTGTGGGCGTGGCTTGGTGGGCGTGGCAGGGGAAGGATACTGTAAAATCTCCAGTCAGAGGTGGTATTTGCCAGCTCTCCGAACTACTCAAAATTTCCACTACCGGTTCTCCAGAACTGGTCAGAATCTGCTGAATACCACCTCTGTCTCAAGATCCTGATTCCTTCCTTCCTTCCTTCCTTCCTTCCTTCCTTCCTTCCTTCCTTTCCTCCCTCCCTCCCCATTATTATTATGTAATTTGGTCAGTTTATGGTAGCATCCATACTTAATACTTCTACCTCCTGTCTTCCCCACAACAACCATCCGTGAGTTGTTGAGAGGGAACAATTGGCCCGAAGTCATCCAGCTGGTTTTCCTGCTGTTTTGTAGCCTAGCACCTTAACAGTATGGCAAACTGGCTTTTGAGCTCAGCTGAGAATATATAGTCCTCTCTTACCCATTGTCTTGTTTAGCAACTGTTAAAAATTATGACAGTGCTGAAAAAAGTAGGCTTGCGACCAGTCCTCAAAATTAAGAGCTGTTACAACGTCCCCAGGCGTAACCAGTGTGCATTTTACATCAGCTGTAGAGTCCCACAATCACATGATTGCCAATTGCAAGCTTCCCTGCTGGTTTCCAACAAACAAAATCAGTGGGGAACCTGGCAATAAGTTGCAGGTCACATGATGCTGTGTTTAAGGATTCACCATTATTTGCTTAATGATTGCAGCAGAAATGATGTTGTAAGTCTGACTCAGCCACGTGATACTTCGTTTAACAACTGTGTCACTTGGCAGTGGAGTCACTAGTCCCAACTGAAGCTACTAAGTGAGGACTACTAGTACATTATGAGAAGCAGGATAGGGTGAATTTATTTATTTTATTTATTTGATTTGTCAATCACTTACAAGATAATAGGTATAAGTATAAACATGAGAAAGAATACAGGAAATAGGTACGAATAAATGGGGACAATAGGACAGGAACAGTAGGCACAATTGTGCACTTATGCACGCCCCTTACAGACCTCTTAGGAACGGGGTGAGGTTAATAGTGGATAGTTTGAGGTTAAAGGAGTGGGGGTTAGACGATGTAATGTCTGTTGGCGTTTGTTTATTCATGGCTGTATCTTGAATTGGAAATTCTTGTTCTCAAATACCAATGGTGTTACTGAAGAGGAAAGGAAACTTTTTCAGTAAGTGCACAGATTCTTTATCTGAGAAAGTTTCTGAGTTCAATATCTGACAGCATATATCCCCTTAAAAAGATCTTCATCAGGGTGTAATGGAAAAATCTCCATCATTCAGAAGAACCAATAACAAATTTGATGAGTTGAGTTGATAGGAAATAGCTTCCTATGTTCACAGACCCATCTGCCCGAATCTGTGCTCTCCAAAAAGTTTTGGCTAGGAATTGTGGTAGGTGATGTCCAGACACTTGTAGAGTAGTGTATTTGGAAAGACTGACACTGAATAATCAAGGGAATATCCATCTACTAGACCAGGGGTTCTAAATTCGATTTCATTGAGGGCCGCATCAGGGTTGTGTTTGACCTTGGGGGCCGGATGGGCATGGTTGGGACGGGTGTGGCCAGCTTGACATCACTCGTGTCGGGGGCACCCCTCCCAGGCTCTATTTTCGGCTGCGATGGCCTTCTGCAATTCTCTGCCAGCGAAAAGGGAACTCCTGCAGCCCTCCCGTTTTCACTGGCAGGACGCTGCAGGAGGCCGTCACAGCCAAAAATGGAGCTCGGGAGGACCACGCATGGTTCTCCCGAGCTCCGTTTTTGCTGGCACTGTGGGCTGGTCCTTCGCTATTTCCAGGGCAGCCATGCGGGCCAGATCTAAGCACTCCACGGGAGGGATTCAGTCTGTGGGCCTTGAGTTTGACACCCGTGTAATAGACTAATCTTCCTTAACTTTGGCAACTCTAACATGGGTGGACCTTGTGTCCCGGAATTGAAATCCTCCCATCCTAAAGTTGCAAGGTAGAAAAAGATTGATCTAGACAATGCATTCCATCCACCATCCCATTGAGAACCCTGTGGATGTTACTTACCACCACCAGGAGTGAAGGAAGCCAGGTGGTTCTCCCAGGGTAATGTTCTTTTCCCACCGGATCTGGGGAGAAACAATAAAGTACCAGTTAAAGAGGTACGGCCAGCTTTCCTCAATTTACCACTTCCAAAAGTGGCAGGACTACAACACCGAGTTCAACTGGACCTTCCCGAACACTTTTGGGTATATCTTATAGATTTTAGGCGGCTAAACACAAAAGTCAGGTGTAATTTAAACTATCAGGTACCACTTTATGGAAATCTTCTGTTTTTACACAATGGCTTTTAGTGCCAGTTGACTATGCTGCACACGTGAAAGAAACGTACGAAAAACATAGAACTGCTGTTGAAACACATCCAGTACACCAAGCACAACTGGAATATCTATGGAGATCTAAAAGTAGTGGTTCTGCTGTTTGGAATGCAGCTCAGATATACCAAATGACCTAATGAGCTCCCAGGCTGGTCTCATCCCATTGGAATTGGCCTGTCCCACCTGTGCCAGCAGAGGAGGCATTCTACAGGCCCTGTCAGCCTGATTGTGCCATCCCCAGCTTGCCTTCAGAGTCTCCTGCTTGGACGGGGGGTTGGACTAGATGACCTACAAGGTCCTTTCCAACTCTGTTAATCCATTAACAATTTAGATTGAATAAATTAATGGAGGACAGGCTCTTTAATCACTCAATGTTCTCTCCAGGTTGGGAGCAAATATGTCTCCAAACTCCTTCAGCAAAAAAACAACAGCGCAAGAAATATGTCTCCATCTTCTGCATAGGAGCATCGAAGATGCATCTAGTTGGTCTCTATGGGAAACACAGTGCAGAACTAAAATGGACATAGGCTTGATCCAAGAGAACTATTCTTCTGTTCTTTAAAATGATAAACTCTGGCATCTTGTTCACAAGAGAGTGGGTGTGGAGGCACCAAATCAGACTTCTGTCCTTGGAGAATTCTTTCCTTTGAATCACTAACGACATTATTAAGCTATCACTGCGTTAAGGTTCCCAAGGAATTTTTTTTTCCCAATTTATTTGCGAATTTATTCTTTGCTCAAGGGGATTACTCTTTGGATTGCAAATTCAGTGTTATTAAGACTTTGCAGTAGTAATAGTGTGCGAACTATGTTTCTGAGAGACTTGAATCAAAAAGATAAATTGGAGCAAACAGAAGAACAATTCATTTTACCCAGCTCTGTCATCTGGTACCTTTCAATTATACATTCCTGTTTTAACATTTTATTCGGATTTGTCTTTCCCTTATCCCCAAGGGAAGCTTTGAAGACACAAAGGAATTCCTTGAATAAAAATATGTAACTAGGATAAAATAAGAAAACAGAAACATATGTTTAAATTAGCCTACTAATTGGCCACACCTGGCTTAACACCTTGACAGTTAAAGTTTTGACTTATTTAGTAATGGATGGGAGACCACCAGGCGATATAACACTGAGAGCTAAATTGAAATGTCAAAGCAACATTCCCAAAGAAGGCAGTGTCAAATCATTTCATTAATGCTGCTAAGAAAACCGCTCAAGGGAAACTTAAAATTTTATTTTAATTACTACAAATCACATTACAGTATGAGGACCTCTGGTCTGTGTTGAAAAATATTTTAAAAAAGAGATTACAAACTTTGCCTGGAACGAAGCACTTCCAAACTTTGTATTTTTTTGTCGTTTATTAGAATCCTCCCTGCAGAAACTCCAATTTTAAAGAAAATATATCCAATCTACAATGATCACATCTAAAGTGAGATGCACATCAATGGATATTCCTCCCTCTGTTCACTTCCCCCAAGCTTTGGTTCTCATTCTTACCTCTGAGAGGAAGGTCTGTGCAGATTTCTGAGCCCCAACATGAAGGAGATATTCGTACACATACAGTGCCAATCTGGGAGAAAAAGAAAAAAAAATCCAGTGCTTTACTTAAGGACATATTTGCTGCAATAACACGGGCTTAATGTTCTTCCTGATTTTTGTACATTTTAATGTATTTTATATCTGTCTGGCCACTTCTATGCAGGTTTTATCTTATTTGCTATGACTGCCAGTCAAAACAATGAACTGATTGACTGTAAATATTTAGGAACTCCACCTCAGCATAGTGACATATGCCTAAATTTACCCATGTAACATCTCTGTTGGGCGAGTTGCATCGGTTCCCAGTTTTTTTCTGGGTGCAATTCAGAGGTGGTATTCAGCAGGTTCTGATCAGTTTTGGAGAACTGGTAGTGGAAATTCTGAGTAGTTCAGAGAACTGGCAAATACCACCTCTGACTGGAGATTTTACAGTATCCCTCCCCTGCCACGCTCACCAAGCCACGCCCACAGAACCGGTAGTAAAAAAAAATTGAATCCCAACACTGGTGCAATTCAAGGTGCTATTACCTCTAAAGCCCCACATGGCACAAGGCCAGGTAATCTTTTCTTGTGTAGCTTCCCTAAGAACATTTACCTGCCCTACCAGGTAAGTTCCTTGTAAGCCGCCGTGAGTCACCATGTGCCAGTAGGCGGCAATATACATTTTCTAAATAAATAAATAAATAAAATAAGATAGAATGGGCACACTTCTGCTAAATATTTCCATATTTGGGGAGCCAGGAAATTTGCCTTTTCCGTGAGAGCCTCCTGCCCTGTGGATTATTCTTCCCCCTGACGTTTGGCAGGCCTCCATTGTCCTAGCCTTCCAAAAAGCATTGAAAAATTGGTTTCCCTCCCAAATGCTGCATAGGGAAAGGTGGGTGAGAGATTTAATGAGGAACTGTACGATGGAAGTTTAGCTTTGGCGCCAAGTTTTTAAATGTACATGGTTTTAATAGACTTAATAAGGTATTATGTTGTTTTATTATTGTTTTAATTGTTGATTGGGAGCAACCCAGAGTTCGATATAAGAGCTATATACATGTTTTAAATAAACGTATAAATAAAAATAAATAAAAAGGCCTCCCCTCAGCACTGCTAGATATCAGAAAGATTCTTGAAGAGGCATTGGTAGCAAAGAATTAACAGCATCGTCCACCCCATGATCAGTTTTGGATTATTTTGCAAGATCAGATCAAGCTCCATTAATCTTGCAGCTAAACTCCAACAAACCACGGCTTTTAGGAAATTTTCAAGTGAGATATAAAGCAATTGGGTTCATCTATATTGCCCAGTGCTGAAATCAAAGATACATATAGTCTGAGTAAACAGAGTGCCAGCTTTAGTAGCAGGTAACCAGAGTAGCTGTTTATTTCTTTCAATCTTTCTCACATCATCTTGGCTCAATTATAGCAATCTTCTGAGTTCATACATCGTACTGAAGTACCTTTGACAAATATGCATTATGTGCATATAGCCCTTGATAGCTTCCTATCTGACCCACTTCCTACATTGTATTTGCATTCTGACATCTGCATTTACATTTAAGCATCTGAATAATATGCATTGGGGCAAACGCTAGTCTGCTAATAACACCTTTCCTACCATTTTCCAATATTCTTTTTTTAAGCACAAGGATAAATTTGCACAGCGTAAGCAATAGGAATAAGGAGGATTACATAGATTTAATTATAGATTTTGGAAACCCTGCAAATTCTAAATATATTTTGCAAAAAAAAATTTGCCACAAGTACCAACCTGGTTTCAAATGAATCAAACCCAATCAATCTTTTGTAAAGTATCCAGGTGTCTTCAATTAAAACCAAGACTTGCTTGAAGCATGGTATATATTTACTTCACTTGTATTTCATTAATGTTATATCAAATACTTATATTAAACGTAACAGCTTCTCTTGAACATGTAAAAATATTTTGAGGAAAATGCTGGGTTTTGAACTTCCAAAAAACTCACTGGAACACTTCAGAGCATTAATTTATTTTAAATCTACTTCAGCAATTCATTAAGAAGTGACTGAAAGATAATCCATAGGCAATATTACACTTTGTGTATCATTTCAACATTAATTGTAATATTTCCAGATTGTACTGGTTGTATTGTAAACAAATTGGCACATATTACTATTTTTGGTAGCAATGTCTAATTAGTTAGTCCTTTGTAGTTTAAAGTTTTTGAAGAAATTGGAAAAATCACCAATCGTTCATAATGATTCCTGCTGTTCGTTTATTTTTCTAGCACATATAAATTAATGCAATATAAGGCACTGATTCAGTTCCTGTACTAGCTGCCAAGTTGATGATGTAAAACACCAGAAAATAACATTTCTTTGGATGAGTATTATATAAAGGTATGGAAAATCGTTATAGATGAAAAATAAAGAGCTTTGAAATATTCTAAGAACAAATTCATTCAAATCTGGTCATCATTTATTGTCCACAATAGATTACCTTCATTTGAATAAGCAATTTTGGCCAGGGAAACTATATATATTTATGCATTTCTCTATATGATTACATATCTTATCTATATATATAAAAGAGAAATACCACTCAAGCATCATCACAAAATCTCCAGAACTGTAAAGCTTACAAACTTGAAATCTGGCACGTATGTTCCTCTTGGCTTCTAGATGCTCACTACGAAAGGATTTTTCGAAATGGCCATCAAAGCATTAGTATTTCATATATTATTATTAATATGCTCTGATGCTAATATTCTATTCCCCCTTCCCACCTGAGAAGAAATCAGTTCCAAATGCAAAACACAAGCAGAGAGGAGTTTCAGTTTTAGAGCAGCAAACCAGCTTTAGTACAGAACAGTTGAGCTAAGCCACTGCCCAGGCTCCTTGCTGTATCCTTCTTGCTCACACAGCAAATAGTTTCAGTTTCCATGTTTCAGTTTCCAACAGCCCTCAACTCTCACATACTGACAGGATGCTAGCCAGATGATTACCAATGGATGCTGTTAGGCAGAAGCACAATTCCCGCCCCCCTTATTTTCCTCCCCCAAAACGAAGCCCCATCACAAAGTTTCGTAGCGAAGCACAGGGTATCGAGCTAGTGTGTTTATATGTGCTAGCAACTTTTCTTTTTTCTTTGTACTGGCTTAATGGTCTTTTTAACCCAATAAACTTTTTTTTTATCTTGATACCAAGATTTTCTATTCTACGACAAGGTTTCACAACCCTGGCATCTTTAAAACCCATGATCTCAGAATTTCTCAGTCAGCCATGCTGGGAATTCTGGGAGTTGAAGTCCACACGTCTTAAGTTTGCCTAGGTTGGGAAACCCTGATCTAAGAGAAATTACACAGTGAGAGAAACTTGCAATACAAAAACTTCAGGAAGCAGAGAAATTAGAGAGGTCAGACTGGAGAAGGTAAGAGCAAAACATTTTTCTTCCACTCTCTTAATGCTAAAACCTGGTCAACTTTTTCCACACAATACATAGCTAAAGGATGAAATTGGCCATTGGAATCTGGAGCTACAGATGTCCCCAGTGAAGTTAAAGAAGTCAAGATAGTGGATATGGCTGTGACTAAGTGGTCAAGAAGAGCCCCGAGGGGGGGAAAAACCACTCTCTCTATTTCCTTTGTGTTGTGACTGTAGGAAGTACATACATGCCACTAAACTCTCCCCCTCCCTCCCCCTCTCCATGGCTCTAGCTTCAAACGAACCACCCCCATTTATTTTCACACTTTAACCAAAAGGAAACCCAACTAAGAATCTGCTGCCTAGCAGACTGAGATGCTGTCTAAGATGAACACTCTCAATGTCTCTAGGAGACCCCTTGAATCAGGAGTCTCCAAAATTGGCAACTTTAAGACTTGTGGACTTCAATTCCCAGAATTGCCTAGCCAGCATGACTAGCTGAGGAATTCTGGGAGTTGAAGTCCACAAATCTTAAAGTTGTTGAGTTTGGAGACCCCTGCCTTGGATACTTCATTCATCTTGCAAAGGGTCAGCAGGTGACTTCCCAGGAGTGTCTATTGGGGTGGGGACAAAAATTATGATGGCTGCAGCTGTATAGTCAAAGTTCTGCCCTTTTTATTGACATCTATGAAAGGGATATGAGCCCCGGTGGCACGGTGGTTAGAATGCAATACTGCAGGCAAACTCTGCCCACATACCAGAGGTTCGATCCTGACCGGCTCAGCCTTCCATCCTTCCGTGGTCCATAAAATGAGACCTAGATTGTTGGGGACAATATGCTGATTCTATAAAGCACAATAGAATGGTATATAAGTCTAAGTGCTATTGCTGTGACTTCAATCATGCAATCATCATCACTGTTGTCCCTGTGAGCCACCCTAAGGTCAGCCCTAAGGTCCTATAACCTGTGTATAGGCAATGCAATGATAACTATTTTTAAAGTCCCTTTTGAGTCAGTCAATAGTGGCAACTACCTGCAGTTTACTTGCCAATATTTCAGAAGTAGTTTGCCATTGCTGCCTTTTTGTTAGGATTAAGAAAGGATGATTACGGGACCGTCTACTGCCACCATCAGTCTCCTGTCGGCCAGTGTGGTCCCATAGGGTGGGCCTCCTCGGGATGCCGCCGGCTGGACGGCTGGCAACCCCGAGGGTGCGGGCCTTCTCTCTGGGAGCACCTTCCCTCTAGAACGAATTACCCCCGGAGATGAGGACTGTCCCTGACCTTTTGACCTTCCGGCGTGCTTTGAAAACCCACTTAATTCACCAAGCCGGTCTGGCCTAGAGTTCTGTGCAGGGTTTTTAATTGGTTTTAATCGGTTTTTAATTGTATAACTTTTAACCTTGATTGTTTTTATCTATCAGTTATTTATCAGCCACCTAATTTCATATTTTTAAATTGCTTTTAAATATTGTATTGTATTTTCTATTCCATTTTATTTGGCTCTATACCGCCCCGAGTCCGTCGGGAGAGGGGGTGGTATAAAAGACTAAATAAATAAATAAATAAATTGATCTCAAGTCACCGAAATGGCATTTTGCCTAAAGCAGGACTAGAACTCAAGCCTCCTGGTTTCTGATCTGGCACTTTTAAATACAATACTACACCAAAGTGGCTTCCAAGCAACAAAATCAACCAATGGAACAGCTTGCCCTCAGAAGTTTTGGGAGCGCCATCACTTGAGACTTCCAAGAAGAGATTGGACTGCCATTTGTCAGAAATGGTGTGGGGTCTCCTACTTGGGCAGGGGGTTGGACTAGATGACCTACAAGGTCCCTTCCAACTCTGATTATCTGTTATCTATGTAGGTGGTGTTACCAAAAAGGGAACTGGATAAAAGGCTATTAAGGACCACGGGTAGTCTTCAACTTACAACTATTTGTTTAGCAACTGTTCAAAGTTATATAACAGCACTGGAAAAAAACCTGACTCACAACCAGTCCTCACCCTTACAACTGTTACGGCATCGCCATGGTCACAGGATCAAAATTCAGGTGCTTGGCAGCCAGCATGTTTTACAATGGCTGCAGCATCCCAGAATCATATGATCGCCATTTGTGACCTTCCCAGCTAGTATCAGACAAGCAAATGCAATGGGGGAACCTGATTCACTTAATAACCGCATGATTCACATAATTACCATAGGGTTGCGCTCAACCGTGGCAACAAATGTCATAAAATCAGGAATGACTCACTTAACAACCACTTTGCATAGCAACAGAAATTCTGGTCCCAATTGTGGCTGATGACTACCTGTACTAGTCAAGACTTTCAGCACCAGACACAGGTTTGTAGTATTCACACAACATGCTAAATGTGATGATCCAGAGTGTAACACAAACATAACAAAATCCAAAACGTAAATAAATGTCCTTTAATGCCTCCAATTTGGCCCCACTGCTCAATAATACTCAGTTGGAGATAAAACGTACTCAAAAATAGTCTTCAAAAGAAAGCAATACTGTTCGAACTTAATGAGCAGATAGAGGTGGAATAAAAAAAACCAAGCAAACTACAATGACGGAATTTCCACAACAGAACAAGGTAAGTATTTACCAGATTCAAGGAGATAACAAGGCAGATTCTGTTGGAAGGACGCCAACCGAGATAACTTCAGACCAAAATAAAACATGCTTTGTTTCCAGCGTTTGCCAGTAGGCAGGTCCAAACTCTTATTCAGTTGTCACACATGCAGCCCATGAAGAGGATCAAGGCCCTCTCCTCCCGAGGAGACCAAGTCTTTCTCTTATCCTCTCCTCCCTTCGTGCCCTAGGATGGATAGGGAATGGGCCTGGGTCGTCCTCTGACTGCTCAGCCAGCCTCTGCCCTTCCCCAGCCTCCTCCACAACTTCCGGAGCCACACTTCCACTCCCTGTTGGCTGTTCCTCCTCTCCCTCAGAGCCAGTCTCTACCAGGGGCATGACACTAAACCTGATCAATTAAAGACATAGCAGTTGTATCCAAACAACATGGTAAGGGTAGTTGGTTCATCTAAATTTACCTACTTCGGAGGTATAGCCGGTTGCACCACCAAGTTCATTTGGTTTATGGCTCAGTGCTTATGCGAACTCAAGAAATGGATTATGCACTTGCCGATTGCCTCTCTCTGTCCATCTGGAGTGGCAGGAGAGGCATGCTGAAAGTCCCATTGATCAAGGAACCTGGGCACATGCCTTTCCTGCCCTTTGGAACACCATCCCCACACCCCAAGATTTGAGGTGGTCCAACCCCACCAGCTTTTTGCAAAGCCTTGAAGGCCAGAAAATGTTTCTAAGCACAAGTAGAGATTGGTCATTGCAGCCCATGAAGTTCTTGAGTTGTATGGGTGTGTGTTGCTTGTATTTTGATTTTAAATGCTGCTGAAAAATCGCTATGCTGAAATGGGTGGCCATATAAATCAAATGGGATTTCAGATTAATAAACAATCAGAACACAGCCGATGGGTTTTCATTGCAGCTGCTAAAGCTCCAAGAAGAAGAAGAAAATGTGTTCTGGCTCTTTTGGTGTGTGTTGATTTAGAAGAGTGTTTTACAAGCTTGGCAACTCTGCACTTCAACTCCCAGAATACCCCACTTAATCATGCTGGCTGGGGAATTCTGGGAGTTGAAGAACGCACCTCTTGCTAAGTTGCTAAGTTTCATAAATACAGTGGTACCTCTACTTACGAAATTAATTCGTTCTGGAAGCCGTTTCGTAACACGAAAATTCCGTAAGTAGAGACGCATTTTACCCTATAAATGCCCTAATCCGTTCCAAGCCCCCCAAATTCAGACAATATTTTTTTATAAATTATAATATTTCGTTAATACCTGTAATAAAAACATGTTACATATACTGTGTCTCCAGCTATCTCTTTCTATCACTTTGGATTTCGCTAGCGTGAGACTGAGAACGCGGCGCGGTGCGTTACTCTCATCCCATACACAAAGATCCCTCCTAGCCAATGGGATGCCAGGAAGATGCTGGGAGATAACCAATGGCAGAGCAGCTCGGATGCGCCATTTTCAAACCAAGATCAAACTGTGCAAATTAGCACGAATTTTGAAATTTTTGGCCTTTCGTATCTTCAAACATATTTCGTAAGTAGAGACGATATTTTCTCGACGACGCGCTTCGTAACCTGAAACTTTCGTAACCAGAGCCTTTCGTAAGTAGAGGTACCTATGTACTAATATAGAAAGTATTCTTCTGGGACTAATTTGATGGTTCTTCCACAAAGAGGGTGGAGTCAGAGGTAACAGTGGGAGGAGTCAACATTTTTGACATTTCTTTTCTCCCTTTTCTTTTTTTCTGACATTACTTTCTCTTTTCTGACAACACAGAATAAAGCGAACCGTTTTGGAATGACTGGTTGCTAAAAGCTTTAAATATTACGGCAGGAGTCGTAATAATATATCTATGTGTTGCAAAATATACACACATACCTTTTGCAAAATGATTGACAACCCAGCTTAGTTCTTCTTTGTAGGAATTCTAGTCAATACCTACACTGACCATCATATCAAACATCTGTACTGCACCATGCAGTCGATATTCTGCTTCTCACAGTGAGCCACCAGATCAGATAATTTCATGAAGCCCCAGGGGTGGAATTCTACCAGTTCGCACCTATTCGCTAGAACAGATTGTTAACATTCTAAGCAGTTCGGAGAACCGGTTGTTAGAAGAAATTACTGGCCTAATCCTGTAAGGAAGACAGGAAGGAAACATTCTGGTGTTGCTTACAGAAACTGCCTCTCCATTAACCCTTATTACATTCTTGGCAGGACTAGACTTCCTGTCTCAGAATGTCTCTGGAGTTTTTTCCCCCTCCTTTGCTGGTACTTTGCTTGTGTGGAGTGACTAGTCAAAATGACAATGACACTGAAAAAAGTGACTTATGACCCTTTTTCACACTTACGACTGTTGCAGCATCCCCACAGTCATGAGCGGCCAGGAGAGGAGATGCGTGCCTCGATGTGAGTGATGTTGATTTGACCACGCCCAGCCAGTCACATGACCAAGACACGCCCACCAACTAAGCCACGCCCACAGAATTGGTTTTTTAAAAAATTGAATCCCACCCGTCTGTACTGCATCATGCAGTCGATATTCTGCATTATATTCAGATAATTTCATGAAGCCCACGTATGCGGCACAACAGGAGCAGCCCATCCTTTGCATTCAGAGATAGAATGCCTCCGAACATGGAGGTTTCACGCATCAATCCCAGCCAAAAGATTCTAAAAAGTTTTCTTCTTCCTCCGTAAACGTATCTTTATCTCACATTAAAACCCCTCCAAAGTCAGAGCCCCCCCAATCTTTTGGGGCTGCAGGATACATTTGGAATTCTGAGCACTTGCAGAAAATAGCTTCCAGGATGCGCATAGCAAAGCATGAAATATTCATTTACCTGAAGACAAACTGCCTCGCTCTGTCCTTTTTTCTGAGCAGGTAGGCATATTTGGGGGGTGGGTGGAGAGGAATTCACCTGGCTGCAGCCACTCACCAATTTGTACTTTCTGCCTTGGGGATCTATGTGGGGCCTAAAAACATTGGTGTAATTTTTGGTCAATACTAGGCTTGCTTCCTATTTTAAAAAAATAAAAAATAAAGAAGGTAAAGCAAGTATCTATCAAGAAATCTTGATAGGGGAACATCTGGCCTGTAAAATATATACCACAGACTAGGATTAGAATAGTGGCTATTAACACCTGTTGAAACTAATGAATTCTGTAAATTAATTTTCCACTGCATTGCATTCCTTTAAACTGCCTGGAAATGCCTGGCAGTTGCCTATGAAAATCAGTGGAGTCCTTTGGATTCAACCACAAACCACGCTCTGGAGCACATGGGAGAAGGGACAGGTACCTGCCTGCAATTCCTTAAAACAGCCACACCTATCCCAGGATTGCACAGCAGCTGCAGAGCCAAAGATGCAGCTGTTTCAAAGAGCGGCTGACAGGCTCTGTCTGTGGATTCCTGTGCTGCACAGCACTAGTTGCATCTCTCCACTACTGTCCAAATTCTACTGCTGTGGGAAGAACAGGCACTGTTTCTCCTGTGTTCCCAAAACTGTATAGCTTCGTCCTCATCTCAAACAGGTGAGCCCACCCCCACCTTCCTTTAAGTCAGTAGCCCCTCCAGAGCAGACCTGGCCCCATGCCATAAAAGGGAAGCACAACCTCCCCCCCCCCCCCAACAGCATCATTTCTACTTGGAATGGGCCTCTTTCCAGAAATCTGTAGCTGCAAATCTAAACCTATGACTTGTTAGATTTATACCCCAGTTTTCCTTCCAGAGCAAAAAGTAATTCAATACAAGCCTCTTCTCTAATGTTCTCCCCCCCCGCCCACCTACCCCAAGCAATTCTATGAAGGGCACTGAAGTCCTCCTTCTTCTGAATCAATGGTATTTAAACATGTGTGAAGGAAGGAAGACTGGCTGGAGAATTAACACTGCAGTCAAGAGCCTTGAAGAATCCTTCTGTTAAGGACTGTTTGAGTCATATTCGGTTGCCATGTTTTTAGTTCCTAGTAGATCACCTCCATAGTTATAAAAATGTCTTTTTTAAACAGGAGGAATCGGGTCTGTAAAAGGGAGGAGGGATGTGTGCCAAAAAAAAATCAAGGTGGTTGTCGTGACAATGCAATCACAGCCCCAGCCTGTTTCAATGTGCGATCGTCTTTGTCTTTTTTGGTTCTCATGTAGGCATTCGCAAAGCATTTAATATAGCTCTTTAAAATTTTATACGGATAGTCCTAGAGGTAAGACCACCAACGAGCCCAAAATTTATGTTGCTAAGTGAAACATTTGTTGAGTGAGTTTTGCCCCCATTTCATGACTTTTCTTGCCAGTTATTAAGTGAAACATTGTCTTTGTGAAGTTAGTAACACATTTGTTAAATGAATCTGGATTCCCCATTGACTTTGCTTGTCAGCAATGGTGCTATTCTACTGATTTGGATCGGTTCTCGCGTACTGGTAGCACCGAAGATCAGCAGAGATCCAACAGGTTCTCTCTGACGAGCTGCTGTTGGGCCCACCTCCCTGCCCCCACTGGGCTCCCATACTGACAGTTATTCCCTGCTTTTGAAGCGCAGCTGCTTGCATCAACTGTTGAAGCTACAGGGAGAGTGCAGGACTGCAGGTGGTGAGTAGAATAGCCTCTGCACCTGCGCAAAGCGCGCCCACCAAGCCACGCCCACCGAACTGGTGGTAAACCACTTTGCAACCCACCACTGCTTGTCAGGTCTCAAAAGCTGATCACGTGACCCCAGGACGCTGCAACCATCACCACTAATCGCCAAAGCATCTGAATTTTGATCATGTGACCATGCGGATGCTGCAACGGTAGTGTGAAAAAAGGTCCTAAGTCACTCTTTTCAGTGCCATTGTAACTTTGAACCGTCATTAAATGAGCTGTTGTAAATCGAGGACTACCTGTTTCTGTAGGAGATGACCAGGTTGAGCCTGAGGGTGGGATCAAATGTGTCATCAGTTTGGAGTTGCTGCGCTCCTACTAGAGACCTAAATCCAGCCCACCCCTCGTGAATTCTATTGACTTGTCTAGTGCCAGGTTGCCTTGACCAGATTCTTGTCTACAGGCAGCATGAAATATAAACTCATAGTATTTTTGAACTCTGTCCCGGCTCCTGGTTACTTGCGCCTGACAATATTTTTGCTTAAATAACTAGTCCAACATAGATATTACAAAATGTGGCAGTGATTTAAAAAAAAAAATGTTTTTACTCAAACTAGAATGAGGATTTTTTTTCTTCCTCTTAATTATGGCATTTTGTATTTCCTGTGTTTTCTTGACACTTTTTAAAATATACATAGTCCTCAATTTATGACCATTCATTTAATGACAATTTGAAGTTACGACAGCACTGAAAAAAGTAGCTTATGACCAGTTTCTCGCACTTAGAACCACTGCAGTGTCCCTGCAGTCACATGATCAAAATCCAGGCACTTGGCAACTGGCAACGTATTTATATGACATTTGCTGCCTTGCAGGGTGATGTGAACACCATTTGCGACCTTCCCAGGAGGCTTCTGACAAGCAAGTCAGTGGAGAAGCCCAAATTTACTTAATGAGCATGGCAAAAATGTCGTAAATTTTTTTTTTTGCACCACACAAGTAACAACCGCATCAGCTAGCGACTGACGTTCTTGTTCCAGTTACGGTCATAAGTTAAAGATTACCTATAAATTTTTTCAAATCTTTCATCTTGTCCTTCAATGCAGTTCTCTGGCAGACAGGGCATGAATGGATTTCTCTAGTCTTAGCTGAACAATACGACCACTAAACTGTTCTGACTCTCTGTGCACAAGAAAGGGTGTGTAGGAAATGACCAGGCTGAGCCCAAGGGAGGAATCAGACACGTCATCAGTCTCGCATCCCTTCGTGCCCACAAAACATCTAAGTCCAGCCCATCTTGAATTCCATTGACTCAATTTGCTTTGACTGTCAGATTCTTGTAGAGAGCTTTAGGAGAGATATATAAAAACCTTGTCAAGCACAGAAAGTCAGGAGTCCAGGCAGTTCAAATGAATATATAGATTTATATATTCTACATATTCATTTGAGCTGCTTGGACTCCTGACTTTCTATGCTTGACAGGGTTTTTGTATATCTCTCCTTCTTTCCTTGGGAGCCGTGGTGGTGCAGTGGTTAGAATCCCTTACTGCAGGCTACTTCTGCTGACTGCAGTTCGGCAGTTCAATTCTGATCAGCTCAAGGTTGACTCAGGCTTCCATTCTTCTGAGGTCAATACAATGAGGACTCAGATTGTTGGGGGCAATATGCTGACACTGTAAACCATTTAGAGAGGGCTGTTAAAGCACTGTGAAGTGGTATATAAATGTTTTTGTGATGGCTATCCTCCATACAAGAGAAACTGTAGTACAGGTGTTGAAGTGATCGATCAGAACAGAGTTTCTCAACTTGGGCTGCTGTGTAGACTTCAATTCCTAGAACTTCCCCGCCAGCATGATGACTGATGAATTATGGGAGTTGAAGTCCACACATCTTCAAGCTGCCAAAGTTGAGAAATAGCATGTTCTAGTCCACTTTCACCTATGAAAGCGCACCTTAGGCCACTCACTTTCTCTCAGCCCAACCTACCCCACAGGTTTGTGGTTATAGGAAAATCCCCACATGCACTGTCTTGAGCCCCTAGCAAAAAGGCAGAACATAAATCTAAAGAAAAATGCTATTGTAATAAGTCAGTGCTGTTATTTTTTTTCAAATGCAAAATTCACAATAAATGATGTGGATGTACCACATGGCAGTAGTCAACTCACTGCTCCATCTTGCCTACATTTTATCTAATAATCAGGACACTCCTTCAACTCAGGGTTTTTTCCCAGCCATTGAACTCAAGAACCGTTTAAATGGAACTGATGCTTCTGAAGTTGGGGCTTTCCTGTGCTCAAATTGTGGAAACTTAGATTAGCTGCTTGAAACAGTTGGAGGACACAACATTTCAGAGCCATGTTTTGCCAGTAGCTGTTATCTAAGATATTAGTTCCTGGAGATATCACAGACTGGACCTGGAATTCCTGCAGATTAAAAAAAAGAAGTGCTCTACCTACTGAGCAAAACTCCTCTCTGCCAAGAAAATTACTTTAGCCATGCAAAAAGAGCTATAAAATCTAGATACAGGGAGATGATCTAGCAACCAATTAAACACTACTGTATTAACCCCTGTATTTATTTAAAAGATTTACATGGCCATCCATCTTGTAAAACAAAACTCTGGGTTGTTCACAACAATAATAAAATAAAAAACAAGAAAACCAGATCCCTGACAATCCTCAGGTCCCAACTGTACCCAACACAATGCCTAGGGCAGTGATGGCTGACCTTTTTGTCATCGCATACCGATCGAGAGCGCTCATATGCACCTGCACCCATAATGCAATGTACGCACAACCCTCCCCCACACTCCCCCCGCCCTGCTGTGCATGCACGCAGGACGCCCATGCCCCCTGCACATGTGCGTGGGATCCTCCCACTCTCCCCCTGCGCATGCACACACGTCTCCTGCATGCACCCCGCTCCCCACACATGCGCGGTAGATATCCAAAAATCATCTGGCTGGTGGGAGGTGCGCATGCACTCGCAGTGGAACTGAGCTGGGGCGACAGCTCGCGTGCCCGCAGGGATGGCTCCGTGTGCCACTTCCGGCACGTGTGCCATAGGTTCGTCATCACAGGCTAGGGGAAGGCCTGGCCCTTTATGGCTTTCCGGAAGCTAAAAGTGCGTCTTTGGGTCTACCGGATTCCAGAGGGAAGAATATTATCCAGTTGGTCTACGCAAAAATGGCCACTGAGTTCCCCAACCTGATTCTTGCCAGAAGTGCTGGACTTCTAGTACCCATAACCTTGGTCAACATGGGGATCCAAATTCAACATAACTTAAAAGGCCTGAGTTAGGAAAAAGTGGGTTCTACCATCTGGAATTCTCAGAGAGCAATTTTGCACAAACCTAAGGCATAGTTCAGATGCACCCCTTGCCTCTTTCAAGGCAAACTCATAAATGCATCTAAATATCTGGAGACTCACTTCCAAGCGAGAATTCAGGTAGTCCTTGACTTACAACTGTTTACTTGTTTATTGACTGAAGTTACAATGGCACTGAAAAAAAGTGACTTATGACCAGTACTCACACAACCACCGCAGCATCCCTAGGGTCATGTGATCAACTTTCACATGCTTGTCAATAATTTTGGCATATTTGCAGCAAATAGCAGTGGTTAACTCTGCTCTCTGCAATCTTCCCAGCCAGTTTCTGACAAGCAAAGTCAATGAGGGAAGCCAGATTTGCTTAATGACTGTATGATTCACTTGTCTGCAGGGTTTTTGTTTAACAGACAGAGAAAAACAGGTCGTAAAACTGGGCACGACTTACTTAAGAACTGCCTTGCTTAATGACAGAAATTCTGGTCCTAACTGGTTTTAAGTTAAGGACACAGGATCTTGGAATTCACCAAAGCAAACTCTTGGATTCAGCCTTCCTATCCACATTACATGAACAAAGATGAGTGGCCTGCCTTATGGGAATTTTCTACAGGGAAATATTTTTAAAAACCTTCTGAAAATACTGTGTTTTTACCTCACATATACCCTTATTGATTAGCGTAGCTACTAGAACTGTGCAGGGAAAATAATTCAGAAAAGATGCTTGATCAGAGCATGCAGGAATACAAGCATAGCACCTATCTGTAGCTATTTAAAGCAGTAAGATTTTTTTTTGCCCTAGAATCTCACCCTCTGCAGTTATTCCATGGTTCGGGAAAAAGACATGGTTGCTTTAAAGAGAAGCAGAGATGGGTTTCATTTCTCTGTGTTTTCCATTGCACCTTTGTACAAATGAATATGATGTATTGCACAGTCTTACTAGCTGCTATGCAATCTCGCTCTCTTTCTCTCTCTCTGTCTGTCTCTCTCTCTCCTTCCTTCTTTTTTTTGTTTTTGCCTCAGAGTGCTGGCCGATTTTGCTTTCCTTAAAAGTTCCTGTTCTACCATTATCTGGGATGCAAAAATCCAGATGTCCATTGGACATGAGAAATGAGAAACAGAAAATTCTTTATATTGCTATCAAGTGGTCATCCAACTTTCTACAGCCCAGATATGATGGGTTTACCTTATTAGACCCCACATTTGCGATATGTTTCCAGAGCCCCTGCCCAGCTGCTGCCATCACAATTGCCAACTTTCTCTCTTGCTGCTGTTCTGGTGGTTTTAAACTGCACCTCAACAAGAAGGAATTAATTAGCTGAAGCTTGTTCAAGGCATGGAGAGGAAACAGTGGAAAAAAAGGCATTCCCTAACCAAATGTCTTCTGGCCAAACAGCTGTTAAACCAAAGGGGAAGGGCCAGGAAAGGGGCAAAGAGAGATCTGCAGGCCTCTCAGCAAATTATCCAAGGACTTTATTAATCATATTTATGTAGTATTATGTAGCACTAGGGCATCTGCCTACAATAAACAGATACCTTCTTCTGTAAGGGTATCATAAAAAGAGAACCTTCTGTTCCATAGATCTCAAGACTTTGTGAATGGCCCCTGAAGAAATAAATACCGTAGTCCAAAATGGTGAGCTCTCCCATATCCTGAGGCAGCTTGTTCCTAACAGGTATCTTCAGATGTTTTTAGATGACAATGTTCCTAATTCACAGGTAGCACAGCTCAGATCTGTGAGCCATATGTGGGCATAAGAACAGAAGTCTGTGGACTGGAAAAACCCTTAACATATCCCATTTGGCTCCAGTGACGAGGAGCAGCCTTGCTGTATCTGGTGGCCTTGAGTTCCATATCTCCTCTTAACCAGAACTGGGATATTGCAGAGACTTTCATCTATGCCTGCCTACGTAGTCCAAAATCAGGGAATGGAAAGCCCTCTGTAAGATTTGGGGGGGGGGGGGGAGCTCTGCAATATCAGCGTCTGGACTGTAGGGACCCCTCCTCTGTAAATAACTTTAATATGCATGTTTTAATCCTTCTCCACTGAGGTCTGCTTCAGCAGCCTCCCCCCCTTGAGTAGCCCCCACGTATTTCATAACCTCCTCAGCTCCAGCAAGCAAACATCAGCGCTGAGGAAAACTGAGGTCAACACCCCCCCCTCCCGTGGTATTCAGCGTCCTCATTCCAGCGCATACAAGCAGAGACACGGCGGTCCCATTTCTCGAGGGGGGGGCTAAACTCCACTTGTCACGGTCGTCCTCCTCCCCCGATCGCGGGAAGATTTGGGGAGGGGGGGGAGAAACAACAGAAGGGGTCTGTCGAAGACAGGAAGAGACACACCAGCCGCCCACGTGTGCCTGGAGCAAACAACTGAGCGATGCAGAGAGGAAGCTGGGGGCGGGGGGGCCGACGGAGGCGAAGCTGCACTCAGATGCACCCCACTCCCCACCCCGGGTGTGTGTGTGTCTGGGGGGGGGGTGTCTGCGCTTGGTCTCCAGGCAAAGGCCGCCCGCCGGGTGTTTTCAATCCCCGAGTCCTCTTCTTGCCGCACGTCGGGCGAGAGCGCAATGTGCCCCGGGGCTGTCCAACCTCTCTCTCTCTCCCAGGATGAAGGCTGCGTGAGCAGGGTTGGGGGGGGGCAAGGAGGACGCCTTCGAACTCCCCCCTCTCTGCCTCTAACCAGGAGCAACTCTTCCGTTCTCGGGCGACCCTCCCTCCCAGCCCTTCCCTCAATTCCGAAAGACCCTCCCGTAACTTTCCCACCCATCCCCGACGGGGCTCCCCGGGAGCGCCAAGTCGCCCCCCCCCCCACCTCCACCCCCCGGCAGGCTCCCTCGCGCCAAGGGGAGCCCGCCGGCGCCCAATCCGAGGGAGGGAAGGAGGGAGAGGGCGCGCTTTTCAGGGGAGGGGTCGCGGCTTGGAGCGGCGCGCGCGCGCGGCCAACTCCGGCTTCAAAGTTTAAAGCAGGGAAGCGCGGAGTTGCCTGGAAGCGGGGAGGGGGGAGGTCGGAGGGGTGGGGTCCCGAGGCGTCTCCGTCGCCCCCTTCCCAGGGGGGAAAAGAGGCGGCGGCGGCGTGGGGGGGGGGGGGGGGCGTCCGGGAAGCGGAGCACTTACTTCTCGCGCGCTTGTCCGTCGGAGGGCACGCTGGAGCCCTTGCCCTTGGCGTACATGGCTCGGGGGGGAAGCCCCCGCCGCGGCACCTGCCGTTAGAGGAGCTGGAAGCGGTCTGGGGATCGGGGCCGCCGCCCGCAGCAGCGCTGGAGCCCCATCGCGCCGCCGTCGAGCGCCCCCCGAGCTAGACTGAGCGAGGAGCCCGCGGACGCCACCCCAACTGAGGGAGGCTGGGCGCCGCGCCGATGGCTCCAGGCTGCCTCCAAAGAGCGAAGACAGCTCCGGCGGACCCTCCCCTCCCCGCGATCTCCCCTCCCCTCCTCGGCTTTTCGCGGTGGCTGTTCCAAGAAAGGGGCCTCCTCCCCCTCCCTGTCTCCATCGCCTGGGCTCTTAAAAGGGCGATGCCGTTTCCATTCTGGAGGAAGGCGAGAAGAAGGGGAAGGAGCGGGGTGGGGGTGTCGCTCAAGCCTTAGCCGCTGGTTCGCGCTTTTTTTCTGGGTCTCCCGGGTTAGAGCTCGGTGATTTATGCGAGCGGGCTGGGTTCCCGCTCCACGATTAGCCAAGTCAGATGGAGAGACCTGGCGGCTGCGTTTGTGAAATCGATCGGGCTTGGATAGGGCTAACTTCGGGGGTTTAGGGGGGAGGTGAGGAAAGCTATGTGAACCCTGTCCCGTCGGTTAATTTATGGTTTAGTATATTGTTAATGGGTTAAATTCGGTATTGGAGTTAACTCTGTGAACAATTGCAAAAGAGGAGGGGGGGGGGCATTTTTGAGCTTGAAACTAAGATATGATCTTGGATGCTGCTGGTCATTGCCCTGCCTTGCAAGACTGTTGTAAAATAAAAACAAAAATGTTATTGGAAAAAGAATAATGCAACCGTAATAAATGATAATGTAATCTTCTACAATATTGCACAGGGAGAACCCCATCTAATAGCTTCGATAAATAAATGTAGTTATTTAAAAAGGGATCAGAACCCAAGTTTTATTATTTCTAGCCACACAGAATGTTGAAAAAAAAATGATGTGAAGGGGCTCAGGTCTTTTGCCCGTTAGTCTTTCAGCAGATAACTCTGAAAAAGCAGAAGGAACCAGAGGATAGCCTCATGCCAGAGCTACCATCTGAGAGGCTGCCCCTTACTAAGGCAGACTGAAGTCAGGCTAAGGTGCTCAACCCCTAACAAGAGTTTCCAATCCTGTGCTCTCCTGCGCACATTAGTTGTCATCAGAGCTGGAGACCAGCTGTGAAATCAACACTCCCATTACACCATTTAATTCATCCATGGGGTGCCGCACCTCCCTGCCCAGTTTTCAGCCATTAAACTGGACATCTGGACATCTCAGTCCTCCTCCTCTTCCTTGTTCAGGCTCAGCAATCTTACTCTTCTGGAAGAAGAGACACAGTTATCACCAGAAGGCTGATATTCCCCACTGATGCATAAACCAAAAGGCCCTACAAGGCAGCTCCCTCCCCCACTGGCACAAGGGCTGACTTTTCATTGAGTCCCTTCCATGGAAATTGTGTGTGTGGTTTTTTTTAAAGTCCTAGCAATGTAGATAACACCCACATACCCATACACACACAAAGACAAAGATTTCCAGCCCTCGGGAGAAGTGGCAATTCCAGAAGCAGATACTTCTAGTTTGGGGTTGATTGGTTGGTGAGGGGCTATCTATGCAGAGAGCTCCTTTCCATTCTTGAAAGGAATGGCACAGTGGTCAGAATGCAGTATTGCAGGTAAACTCTGCTCACAGTCAGGAGTTCGATCCTCAGCAGCTCAAGGTTGACTCAGTCTTCCATCCTTCCAAGGTCAGTAAAATAAGGATTCATATCCTTTCCATTCTTGAAAGAGCTGGGGTGGCACAGTGGTCAGAATGCAGTATTGCAGATAAACTCTGCTCATAGCCAGGAGTTCGATCTTGAGCGACTCAAGGTTGACTCAGTCTTCCATCCTTCCGAGGTCAATAAAATAACGATTCATATCCTTTCCATTCTTGAAAGAGCTGGGGTGGCACAGTGGTCAGAATGCAGTATTGCAGGTAAAGTCTGTTCACAGCCAGGAGTTCGATCCTGAGTAGCTCAATATTGACTCAGCCTTCCATCCTTCTGAGGTTGGTAAAATGAGGACCCAGATTATTGGGGGCAATATGCTGACTCTGTAAACCATTTAGAGAGGGCAGTAAAGCACTTTGAAGTGGTATGTAAGTACTATTACTATAATGGGTTTTCTGTTGGCATTAGTCCTGAGTTTGAAAATACTGGATCCACCCAGGGACCGCAGAGAAAAAAAAATCCTGACAAACTCTCTCCATGCATCCCTATGGAGAAACAATTGGGCAATGAATGGCTTAGATAGAATGTTACTGACTGTTCCATTCTCTTGAAGTCATGTGACCCAGAGTAGAATTATCAGCATGATTTCCTTTCTTGTTTTCTTTATATTTTGTCTGTTATTGTGAGCCTATAAAACAATCCACATTATTTTCAATCCAGTACAGGTAGTTCTCAGCATATGATCACATTAATTGGAAAATTCATTCTTAAGCAACATAGTTCTTAAGTGAGCTAATTTTGCCAGATTTTTTGCTGTAGCTATTAAGCGAGATATCATGTGATCATGATTTGCAACTTTTCCTGCCAGCTTCTCCCCTGATTTTCTAGACCAGACTTCCTGTTAAATTTTATTTGTGTATGGATTCTTGCTGTTTGTTGAATATTTCCACCACCCCCCACCCTTTTTAATATTATAAGAACACCAAAAGGATATTTATCTAGATCATACTTACTCTTCTTGAATTCTGTGATAGGATTACTTGGCCTGCCATGGGTTGTGCGTTGGACTAGAATGGGTATCAGCAACCGGCGGCTCTGGAGCCGCATGCGGCTTTTTGGACCCTCTGCTGTGACTTCCTGTTCAGTGATCTCACTACTGTCTGGCCTCGCCCTCCCAGTCATTCTTCGCCTAGCCTGAGAAGGTAAAACACAAAAAACAGAAATGAGAGAGAGAGAGGAAGGGAGGGAGAGAGAGAGAGAGAGATCCATTTCCCATAGAAAACACAGGAAGACACAAAACCCGGGTAGGCATGGTGAGGGGTGTCATTTGACTAGGTGGGAGTGACATTGAGTTGGCCAGCCCACCCAAGTTTTGTGGCTCCTGGTGTTTTCCGTGAGAAACTGGTCCAAATGGCTCTTTAGTATTTAAGGTTGCAGATCCCTGGACTAGAAAATCTCCAAAATCCCTTTCAATAGCAATAGCACCTCCTAGACTTATATTCCGCTTCACAGTATTTTACAGCCCTCTCTAAGCGGTTTACAGAGTCAGCCTATTGCCCCCAACAATCTGGCTCCTCAATTTACCAATTTCAGAAGGATGGAAGGCTGAGTCAACCTTGAGCCGGTCAGGATCAAACTGCTGGCAGTCGGCAGTCAGCAGAATTAGTCTGCAATACGATGTTCTAACCACTGTGCCACCACGGCCCTGATTTTGATTCTAGTATGATTGTCCTAAAACAGAATTGTGATTGAGCTATATAAGTAGAAGCATGCAGGCCTGCCACCCCAAAATGTAAGATCTTAGTCTTTTTGGTCTATTAAAGTCTACCCAGTACTACATTTTGTACCTACTGAGCGCAACAGGATGCTTTCAGGAAGACCATTATCAACCCACAAATGCAGTTGAGACTTCTATTCATGTTCCCAAGCAACCAGCTCTCGGTAATAAGAACAGAGAAGGATATTTCCTCACTGGAGGTGGTGACATACAGCCATCATATTTACATGATGTAGCCATTTAGAGCATTAAACGTTCATGAGCATTAAATGTCCAGAAATTTATTCAATTGCTTCTTAAGTTACCCAAGTTGGTACCTATCATGAAATCCTGAGCAAATGAACTCCACAATTTATTTAGGCAGATATGAAGAAATAAATACATTTTATCCAAGCCTTCATACCACACAATGAGGTAGGGGTTTCATTTCTCCCACATTTACTGAGATGCAATCTTTGCCAAATAGGCCTTCCAAGAAATTATGCTTGGTCTTCTGGGTAAATTTTTTCCCCATATAGAGCAGTGTTTCTCAACCTTGGTGACTTTTAAGACCTGTGGACTTCAACTCCCAGAATTCCCCAGACCATCTTGGCTTGATCCTAAGCAAGAGGGAAATGTCAAGTATAATTTCCCCTAGTGACTTGCAATGCCTTTAACATTCCTGGAGTAGTCCTCGGCTTACAACACAATTGGGACCAGAATTTCCATTCCTAAGCAGGTAGTTTCTAAGTGAGTCATGTCTGTTTCAGTTGCTTTAAGCCTCTTCCTTCTCTCCAATATAACGATCAGATTTTTTTGAAGCTGCTTTGGGATGAGGTTGGAATAAGGAAAAAAAAGTACTACTTACTGCAGTGGAGAATATTTATAGCTCAGGGTTGAACTGCTGGCTTCTAGGTAATTTCTGAGCTTACTCCTCTTCTTACAGACATTTTATTACCAGACTAGGTAACATCATCAGTGCAGTGGGAATGAAGAGCACTGGTGGTTCATCCTATCAGCCTTGAATGGGCATTGTACCTTCTTTGATCATTCTTCTTTGTCTGATGCTGGTTTTTACTTAATTGGCTAATAATAATGGGATGAGGAAGGGTGTGTTTAGATCTATTTACCTCTTTTCTTCATCTTAATTGCCTCCTTTCTTGAGATGTAAGCAGTAGATGGAACTTCTCACATTGTGTTTAGGGATGGCTGATTCCAATAGAAGATAATATTTCTCGCTCAGGGTTATACTGTGAGTCCTTGGTGCTCTCTGAGCTTGGATGTTTTCTTGCAGACATTTTATTATCCAACTAGATAACATCATCAATGCTAAAAAGGACTGGGCTTTGCTCTCTATTTATATGCATGTGGCTTGCCCTGGAAGTGTTGGTGGGAGTATTCTTGGTGGTTCCTTGATTAAACTGTGGTTTATTGACTTGGTAGTTCCTTGACTGGGGTATCATTTACTATTTGATGTTAACCTCTGCTTATCTGGATATTGATCGCTAGTCAGGAGGTGTTGTGATCTTTTAGCTTTTGGGTTAAATTCATTTGGTTGATTCATCTGAGTGATGAACAATGAAATAAAGAACTATACTCCACCCCAAAAGCAATCCAGGAAAAAGCAAATATTCCAGTCAAGACTGGTAGGACAAGTTAGCAGATATTTTTAAAAAACCAGCAAAGTCACTCCACTGACAATGTTACCTGGTGTTGGAAGAAATATCCTTCTGGGTTCAGTTTTAAGTGGGGAAAAAGACACTGGAAACATGGAGGCTGTTTGGAAAGATGGTTTAATGGTGGACTGAACCACAGGGCTTGGAGCTCCAAAGTGAAAAGGATGATCACATGCTTCAAGCTGAAAAGAGAAGGGAGGGCCAAGATGCTGACAGACCCTTATATACCCTCTGTTGGGCCCCACCTTAGTGTTTCCTGTTCCTGTGCAAGAAATGTATCCCATTGGCTGTCAGACTCCCAGGGGCGGCGGTCTTAACTAACTTTGTAGGTTTGTCTGGACGACATGGCTTCACCTGAGTGTTGGCTGATACAATCTTCTCAGGCCAGGTGGTGAGTTGGGTAGAGGCCTTTATTATGTAGAATACTCTGGCCTAGGCCTTAATGGCCCATTAGCAAAGGTGGGGGGAGCTGAGTTTCTGCCTCTTTGAGGTGAGTTTCTGCTTCTGAGTTTCTACTCTTTTTAGAGGAAATATTCTGCCTTTTTAATATTTCCTAGGACATTTCAATTTTCTAGGAGAGGGCTGGGTGCTAACTTCCTACAAAAGTTACAACAGCACTGGAAAAAATGACATGACCATTTTTCACAGCATGAAAAATGCATCACCATGATCACATGGTCAAGATTCAGATATTTGGCAACTTACACATATTTATAACGGTTGCAGTGTCCTGGGGTCATGCAATCACCTTTTGCGAACTTCTGACAAGCCAGAAGAAATGGGGGAGCCAGATTCACTTAACAACCATGTTGCTGATTTAACAATTGCAGTGATTCACTTAACAGCTGTGGCAAGAAAGGTTGTAAAATGGGAGAAAGCACACTTATCAACTGTCTCACTAAGCAACAGAAATTTTGGGCTCAATTGTGGTCATAAGTCGAGGGCCACCTGTAATGCTGGAGTTCTTGATTTTCAAGGAAGAAAAGCTACATGTATTGAACATACATTAGCAAAAGAGTAGGTTTTAATAAGAACAATAAGTAGAATTCCTTGAGAGGGAAAAGCTAATGGAAAAGGAGTTCAGAAAAGGTGGGAATTCCTGAAAGAAGATACTAAAAGCACATTTGCAATCAGTTCCAATGGAAAAAATAATGAGGACGGAAAAAGTGGCCAATGAGGTAACTAAAAAATCTTAGTAAAAATGTGAAAACAACAGGGCACAGACCAGAAGTTTAAAAAAAAAGAAGAGGAAAAAGTGGGGAAGAACTCAGGTGAGGGGAATTAATGATTTAAACAAGTTGAATTTGATAAAGGTTGTTAAGAACAATGAAAAGGAGGTTCTTTAAGTAAGGTTTTAAAAAGAAGGAAAATGAAGACCACAAAATGCAGACAACAAAGAAAAGACAGAAGTAATCAGGTTTTATTTCATTCCAATTTTTTCCAAGCAGACCGCTATAAAGAAGAGAACAAAGCTTGGAATGGATAGAAATGTGGTCAAGGAATACCAGATTATTTTTAGTGAATTCAGGGACAGCTGCAGAATATGGTAAAAAAAGGGAAAAGAAAATGGCAGCCATGACATCGTGATATGATGCATATAAGAAACAGATGAGCTTTGATTGCATCGTAGTTCCTGCCCTCTTGACTTTTTTTTGACTGCAGTGTGGACACTCCTGAATGAAATAAAATATTCAGGGTCCAATGAATTTCAATTTAGAGTACTGAAGGAATTTCCTAATCTTTAAATGAACCTCTATGCTTTTTCTTTTCTTTTCATGACCCTATCATCCCGTGCTTCGGGTGGAGTCAGGAAGATTGGAGCTGAGCATTTACAGACCTGATGCCTTCCTGATGCCTCTGCAGAATTCACAACAGATATTGTATCTTTGCGCTCTGATAAACATCTGTTGCTGCCTAAGATTGAATTCTCAACCTTCCAAGGTCCTCACCTCTTGGCTACTGTGCCTCTCTATGAACCTCTATGCATTATTTTTGAGAAATTTTGAAGAAATGGGTGAAGTGGCAGGCAACTGGTGGATAGCAAATTTATTTTATTTTATAATACTTCAGAACTGACCATCTCCCTCCCAGATATACTCAGGGCAGTATACAATAAAGTATTTTAAAAATACATAAAAACAGAATATAAAATTTAAAAAATATTGTTCTTGTGCTCAAAAAGAGAGGGAAAGGATACAGGAGATAATAGAGAATTCAGTCTGACTTCAATATCTAGAAAGACTAAAGAATTCAGTTTGGAAGCACTGGAATGCAATAATTCCAGCAGCCAGCATGGATATGTTAGGAAGACATTCTGATCAACCTTAATCAATTTTTTGATTGGCTAAGTTTATTACTAGACTATGGGAATGCTAGACATAGCATATCTTGCTCTCAGCAAAACATTTGTCAATACAACATTCAGAAAAGGAAACAAGCATGACTTGATAACATGGCAATTAAGTGGATTCATAGCTAGCTTAAATATTTATGCTCAAGCATGTTTATCAATGGTTTCATTAAATTGGATAGACGTATCAAGTGGGATAGTATCATGGTATTCAGTCACAGGGCTTGTAATCTTCATTAATTCTTGGCATGGTTGTTGATTGCATGATGCGGCTGCCAGAAAGACAAATGCAATTTTGCATTACATCAATAGGAGTTTACTGAACACAAACAATAATAATCTCAATTTAGGCTGCTCTGATTTATCTAATTCCATTTCAGGTTCTGACCCCACTTCTGTATACTGCACTTGTTGAATAATTCAGACAAATGGGCAGGCTTGAGGTGAGCTAATGAGGAGGGACAGGCATCTAAAAACTAAACCCTATGAGATAAAAGGTTTAGGGAAGAGAGGGCTTAGCCTGAAGAAAAGAGAATCGAAAGGGGATAGAATACAGGTAGTCCCCGCCATACACTAAATAACTAAATAACAGGTGGTCCTCGACCACAAGTGAGCCCAACATTTCTGTTGCTGAGACAGTTAAGTGTGCTTTGTCCCACTTTACAACCTTTTTGCCACAGTTGTTAAGTGAATCACTGCAGTTGTTAAATCAGCAAATCATGGTTGTTAAGTGAATCTGGCTTCCCCATTGACTTTGTGTCAGCGGTCCAACAAAACCAGATTCCAATCAACAACTCTGAGACAGGCATTTTCTCAAAGTTTCTTTTTATTGAAAAAGTCATGCTGGCACATCTGGGGAAACCTGAATCTGAGAGTTCCAGGTTTTCCTCTCAGTAAACCAAAAATCAAAACCCAACCCCTGCACCGATCAGTCCATCACATGGTCCAATCACCATCTGTCCCAACTTGAGACATCCCTTCAACCACTCCTCCTCCAGGTGCAGGAATAACATGACCTTGACCGAAAAGAAGAATGCTATTGTGTCTGTCTGCTAACACTCTAAACATCCCCCCATCTAATTTCCCAGGCACAGGAATGTGGCAGCACGGAAGTTTCTGATGTTAATACCGTTTCCAAAGCTGACACTTTGCTTATCAGAAGGTCACAAAAGGGAACCATGTGACCCTGGGGACACTGCAACCATCATAAATTATATTATTTTATTATTGTACCCTCTGACTTATTATTAAGCATTGTACCTCATGATTCTTGACTCTAGACGAATGGATCTTTTATGTTTACTGAGAACATTTGCACCAAGACAAATTCCTTGTGTGTCCAATCACACTTGGCCAATAAAGAATTCTATTCTATTCTATTCTATTCTATTCTATTGATAAATATGAGTCAGTTGCCAAGTGTCTGAATTTTGAATCGTGTCCATCAGAATGCTGCAGTGAACATCACTGTGTGAAAAACAGTCATAAATCACTTTTTTCAATGCTGTTGTATCTTTGGTCACTAAATGAAGTGCTGGAAGTTGAGGACTACCTGTAGCACTTTTCAAGTGTTTGAGAGGATTTACAGAACAGGTCAAGCATAGCATAGGCATCTATAGGTGGTGGAGGTGGCGGCCACCACCATTCATTTGACATTTTTATTTTACATGCATTGTAAGAGGAGGAGGGGTGGTATGGTAGTTAGAATGCAGTATTGCAGGCTAACTCTGCCCACAGCCAGGAGTTCGGTCCTAAGAGGCTCAAGGTTGACTCAACCATCCATCCTTCCGAGGTGAGTAAAATGAGGACCAGAAGTGGTGTTCAGCAGGTTCTGACCAGTTCTGGAGAACTGGCAGTGGAAATTTTGAGTAGTTTGGAGAACCAACAAATGCCACCTCTGACTGGCCCCATGTCATCTATTCTCTGCCTCCCATCAAGTCCCAGATGATTGGCTGGGATCTTCTTTCGTTGCCCTGCACAGGAGAACGGAGCTGGAAAGCAGGTTAGTGGGGTGGGGAGGGAGTGGGATTTTGCAGTAACTTTCCCACGGGAGGGAATCAGATTTTGCAGTAACCTTTCCCCAGGAGTGGGGTGGGAATTGAGATTTTACAGTATCCTTCCCCTGCCACGCCCACCAAGCCACGCCCACCAAGCCACACCACGCCCACCGAACCACATCCACAGAACTGGTAGTAAGATTTTTTGAATCCCACCACTGATGAGGATCCAGATTGTTTTGGGTAACATGCTGGCTTGTTATACAGCCCAGAGAGTGCTGCAAAGCACTATGCAGCAGTATACAAATCTAACTGCTATTGTGGGATGCATGTAAAAATACTCAGGGCTTTGAGCACCAATCCAGATTGCTAGCTTACTCTCCGGAACCCCCTTCCTGTGAAGGCATTTGGAGCCAAAGCCTGTTCTTTACCATCCTAAAAAGCAGGACATAGAACAATGGAGATAAGTTCCAAGCAGGGAGAAAAAAGCATTCCAATTTAAGAGTGCTTGGACTGTGGAATCAATTCTCAAGTCTTCCCTATTGCTGAATGTCTTCAAGCAGAGCTGGATTTATTCCTGGGGAGGACGCCTTAGTTTGGATTCTTTTGTGATCTGTTATGATTTGAATTCCTTTATGATTGCCAGCACTTAGAAGTCTGGATTCTGTACTATTCGTCCTCTCTCTGTTCAGCTTCACTCGATGATGCAATTGTTAAGGAGACAAACTCTCCTATTTTTCCTGCATGCTGCACATTTTATGCACTTCTTATTCCTTCTCCTTCTCCATCTTTATTTTAGCGGAGAAAGAAGCCATAACTTTTCCCCCTTAGGCTGTTGCTCCATCTCCTTTTTTTTCCTTCTTTTTTTGGACTTTTCTGGCACTAAAGATACTCAAACCCAGGTACAGAAAATGGCACAAATTTTTCCCAGGATTGCTATTTTATAGATCTGTATATGCAGGAATATTATAATATTGGCAATTTTATCATCTAGAGGCTAGCCACATCTGAAACATATTTTTTTAATGGCAGCCCTTTCGTGTTATTAATATAAAAGCCATGGGTTAACAATACTCTTTGAGAGGAAGGTGAAATTCACTATACCTCCTTAGCAATTAGGTTTCACCAATGAATGTGTGAACCAAGCAAAAAAGCCCTTGTGTTGCATGAAAATACGGGTGCGGGGGGGGTGGGTGGGAGAGGAGAGAGCGAGAGCCTCTAGCAATCCTTTCTCCAATTAGCGTACTTCTGCATTAAAAGCAGAGAGGGGGTGAATTCTTGCTCTTCTCTTTAAATTATAGAGAAATAAATCTAAAAAAAATCTCTTTCATGTGATTCTAAATATATCCTCACTTTCCTTTAAACTGGAATTAAAAGAAAATTGGCTGCATCTTTCTTTTCTTGCCTCTGTTTAATAAATACTTGGGTTATACTGGATGGAGAAGCAGAAACATAAAAACAACCACCTTATCTCACATATTTTTCTCTCTTTTCTTTTTCATCCTTTCTCTCTCACACACATATACAGTAGGAACGTTCCTACACGGCAGGCAACACTACCTAGCCATGGAAGAAGGAGGTTACAGATCCTCTTAATCCATATGTATCCATTTGAATACGATTCCCTTGTTCTGTGTTATATATTTCATTTATACATATCTTGATATCCTCCACACCTTGCACTGGGGAGAGAAGGAATTGCATGTTTTACTATGCAGGCCACTATCATCATCAGTGCTGTCGAGTTTTCCTTTGCTTTAAAAATTCTCTGTCCACTTTACAGGGCTGCCTTCTTTCCTCTTGCTTTCTGGTCAGCAGGAAATACCAGTAAATTCTCAAAATGTAATCAGGGATGTCATTTTGTAGAGCAATTGGTAGCCAGGGATATGGGTTTGAAGGAAGTTGCTATTCAATAAAGGAAGGTCAAGATGCCACGGACGTACTCACACACTTGTCCAGAGTTAAGCTCTCCTCAAAAGCATCTTTTATTATTTTTGATTAAGGTGACATCCTGTTGAGTGGCCTTGGTGTTTTGCTGCTTGGGCCATAATGAGTGTCTGAGTTCTGGGCACAAATTGTCTGTCTTGAAGCTTGATGGGAAAAGATGCTCTCTATGCAGAACTTCTGAAATATATCCTGAATGTGCATGTAAAAATGGCAATTGGCAATTCACAGAAATTTGTTTATTTTTATTTTTGATTTTTTTGATTTATCAATTGCTTACAAGATAATAGATATAAGTATAAATAGGAAATAGATGTAATAAATGGGGACAATAGAACAGGGATGGTAGGCACAATTGTGCACTTATGCATGCCCCTTACAGACCTCTTAGGAATGGGGTGAGGTCAATAGTGGATACTCTGAGGTTAAAGCAGTGGGGGTTAGAGGATGCAACAACAGAGTCAGGTAGTACATTCCAGTTGTACTTTCTGCAATCAAGTTTGGAGCAGTTAACATGGAGTTTGTATCTGTTGTGTGCTCTTGTATTGTTGCTGTTGAAGTTGAAGTAGTCATTGACTGGTAGGACATTGTAGCAGATAATTTTGTGTGCTAAGCTTAAGTCTAACCATAGGCGGCGTAGTTCAAGGTTGTCCAAGCCCCAAATTTTAAGCCTGGTGATATAGGGTATTCTGTTGCAAGCAGAGGAGTGTAGTACTCTTCTCATGAAATACTTCTAGACTTATGTGTACCAACAAGGAACCTGCAAATATATAGTAACAATAAATCTTGGTTCACAGCTAAACTTAAGCAGCTACATCGTTCCAAAGAGGAAGCCTACAGAAAAGGTGACAGAATGCTATATAACCAGGCCAGAAACATATTAACAAGAGAGATCAGAGCAGCAAAAAGAAGCTACTCTGAAAAGTTAAAGAATCAGTTCTCAACAAATGAACCAGCAAACATGTGGAAAACTCTTAAAAACATCACTGGCTTCAGCAAACCTCCTTCCCAGGCAGAAGGAAATCAACAACTAGCAGATAACCTGAATGTGTTTTACTGCAGGTTTGAAAAGAAACTATAGCCACCTATCTCCACAACCCACATCTCAAACGCACCAATAACAGCCAAGCCTGCTACAACTGGCCCCAATCCATTGGGCTCACAACCTCTGGTGATCACAGAAAAGAAGTGCAAGATCTATTACACAGACAAAAGCCAGGAAAAGCACCAGGGCCAGACAAGATAACTCTTTCTTGCTTAAAAGTCTGTACTGAGTAATTGGCCCCCATCTTCACCCAAATCTTTAATAGATCACTAGAGATGTGCTATGTTCCTTCCTGCTTCAAACGTTCTACCATCATCCCAGTGCCAAAGAAGCCCTCCATCAAGGAACTGAATGACTACAGACCAGTTGCTCTAACATCTGTAGTTATGAAAATCTTTAAAGGCTTGTGCTGTCCCACCTGAAAACCATCATGGATCCCCTGTTAGATCCCATGCAGTTGCATACCGAGCAAATAGATCGACAGATGATGCTGTTAACATGTCTCTGCACTACATCCTACAACACCTTGAATCTCCAAATACCTACGCAAGGGTAGACTTCAGTTCAACATTCAATACCATCATTCCAGACACTCTTCTAAGTAAATTAAACCAACTAGCAGTACCTGAACACACTTGTAAGTGGATCATAAGCTTCCTAACAGACAGGAAGCAGCAGGTGAAGCTAGGCAGAATCATATCCGATACCTGTACAATCAACATAGCCCCCCCCCCCCAAGGCTGTGTGCTATCTCCACTTCTCTTCTCCCTATATACCAATGACTGCATCTCAAACGATCCATCTGTTAAAATACTGAAGTTTGCTGATGACACAACAGTGATTGGTCTCATTCGAGAGAACAATGAATCTGCATACAGACAGGAGGTTATACAACTTGCCTCATGGTGTAACCGGAACAATCTGGAACTGAACACATGCAAAACCATAGAAATGGTGGTAGACTTTAGAAGAAACTCTCCCATACTACCACCTTTTACAATATTAGACAACACAGTATCAACAGTAGAGACCTTCAAATTTCTAGGTTCTACTATATGACATGACCTAAAATGGACACCTAACATCAAAAATGTCATCAAAAAAGCACAACAAAGAATGTTCTTTCTGCACCAACTCAGAAAACTCAAAGTGCCCAAGGAGCTGCTGATCCAGTTCTACAGAGGAATTATTGAGTCTATCATCTACACCTCTACAACTGTCTGGTTTGGTTCGGCAACCCAACAGGACAGACACAGACTTCAGAGGATAATTAGGACTGCAGAAAAAACAATTACTACCCACCTGCCTTCAATCGAGGACCTGTATACTGCACGAGTCAAAAAGAGGGCTGTGAAAATATTTACAGACCCCTCACATCCCGGACATAAACTGTTTCAACTCCTTCCCCCAAAATGATGCTATAGAGCACTGCATATCAGAACAACTAGACACAAGAACAGTTTTTTCCCAAAAGCCATCATTCTGCTAAACAAATAATTCCCTCAACACTGTTCAACTATTACGAAGTCTGCACTACTATTACTGCTAATCTTCTCATCACTCCTTATCATCCATCCCCTCCCACTTGTGATTGTAGGATTGTAACTTTGTTCCTTGTATCCTTACGATTTATATTGACTGTTTCCTAGTATGATTTGATCTGTTTCCTAGTATGACTATCATTAAGTGTTGTACGTTATGATTCTATATTCTTAACGAATGTATCTTTTCTTTATGTATACTGAGAGTATTTACACCAAGACAAATTCCTTGTGTGTCCAATCACACTTGGCCAATAAAGTATTCTATTCTATTCTATTAATGTCTGATATGCAGTGCAGATTCTAGACAGATGAGTTGTATTTGAGTATTGGTCTAATACTAAATGTTGGCTTTTAATTTAGCTCTGTCTGTTTAATACATATGATTCTGCAACAGTCTGCATGTTGTGTTCATGTGACTCTTTTACCTGAACTGGACTTAACAGAATAACAAAATAACAGTGTTGGAAAGGATGTTGGAGGTCTTCTAGTCCAATCCCCTGCTCCAGCACTAGACTCTATACCAGAGGTCTCCAAACTTGGCAACTTTAAGACTTGTGGACTTCAACTCCCAGAATTCTCCAGCCAGCTGTGCAAAATGTAAAATCAACGAATTGATAGGTACACTGGTCAGATCCCACCCCTGAACACGGGCCAGTTTAACTAGTAACATGGGAGGCTAAAATGAGGAACTGATATTTGAGGCTCTGAGTTATTTGAACACAGCTTCTGAGAAAAAAACATAATGGTCACATGCTGACTTGGGAATTCTGGGAATTGAAGTCCATATGTCTTAAATTGGCATAATTGAGAAATACTGGGATAAATTTAGAAAGAGCACCACTATCCTGCAAAGGAAGGTCTTCCTGCCTCAACAGAATAAGTTTTTACTCATTGTGGTTCTGACTTGACAAATTTAAATCACTGACTATTGTAGCTGAGTGTTTTTTTTACAGTAGAGCTGAATGATGATTTTCTAGGGAAGGTCCATAACTTAATATTTTGGCCAGGGCAGGGTTTTTCTCCAAATTATCTGGGAGAGGTGCAACCAGAATAAAAAATAAATTTAATTTATTGTGCTTTTCTGTCAGATAAATTAAGATTTCTACTTGAAACCTAAGATTAGAAAAGGGGGAGGGAATCTAATTTGCCTACATTTCCATGTTCTCAGCAAATCTACCATAATTATCCATTTGGAGGTTAAATAGTTTTTTGTCCTTTTCTTCAGAGGAAATACAGTACTGTACTAGCTTATTTTTTTATTTCTATCTGTCTGTCTGTCTGTCTGTCTATCTGTCTATCCTGCCTTTATTATTTTTATGAATAACTCAAGGCCACAAACATACTTAATACTCCACCGTCTTCCTATTTTCCCAATAATCCTGTGAGGTGGGTTGAGTTTAGGGAGAGATAGTCTCCTAAGGATTAACGCAGTTAGCTTTCTAGCCTGATATCTTCACCATTGACCCAACATGTAATTAAAAAATATGTGGAATGGAATGGAATAGAATAGAATAGAATTTGTTATTATTGCTCTGTATGTATTTAATACTTTTATCTTGCTTAGATTAAAAATAACAGTGGCGGATTTTTTGGTATTCTCTACAGAGGTAGATAACAAAACATCAATACAAAGTATTTATTATTGGTTCATCAGGTATCTTCATGACTCACATTTGTGACGAAGTTCTTTATGTCCAATTTCTTTGCATATCTGATTTGTACGTAAAAGATGGTTATCTCCTAACCCATCTCATAGCGATAGAAAGCAGCTGCCATGAGTTAGGGAATTCAGGCAAAAGTGAGGAAAGCTCCCCCAACCCATCAAGGGTCAAATTAGTGACCAATCGGGATTCCAGATGTGGTCACGTGATATGAACTACATTTCCCAGGATACCTTTAACTACATTTACCATGATGCATTCCCTTAAGGGGACAGCTCACCATTGCTACCTAACTATCCAATTCCCATACACTGGCTGGACAGCACACAGATTCTTAAAGGGGTTTTTTGTACACACAAGGATGCAAGGCACCCAGCTATTTATTTATTTATTATTATTTATTTATTTTATCATATTTTTATACTGCTCCCTCTCCCAAAAAAGGGACTCGGGGCGGTGTACAGCCTACTAAAAACATATAAATACATTATAAATACAATTAAAAATATATTAAACGTGATTTTCCGGCTGTATCCCATCAGAACCAAATACAACAATATAAAATCAGGGATCTTAGATAAAAATTAAAAGTTAATTACTAAAACCCAATTTAAAACCAGAACCCATTCATTCGGCCAGGCCAGCCTGCCTAAAAAGTAGGGTTTTAACTGCGCGCCGGAAGGTCAAGATATCCGTGATAGCTCGTATCTCCGGGGGAGATCATTCCATAGGGAGGGAGCTCCCACAGAGAAAGCCCGAACTCTCGGGGCCGTCAGCAAACAGCGGCCGGGCGGCGGTACCCCAAGGAGGGCAACCCTGTGGGAGCGTACTGGGCGGCGGGAGGTTGATGATGGCAGCAGGCGGTCCCGTAAATACCCAGGTCCCGAGCCATGGAGCACTTTAAATACCATCAGTACCACCTTGAATCGAATCCGGAAGGCCACAGGAAGCCAGTGCAGCCTGTGGAGAAGCAGTGTAACGTGGGAGCTCCGAGGAGCGCCCACGATCACCCGCGCGGCTGCATTCTGGACTAACTGCAACCTCCGGAGACTCTTCAAGGGGAGCCCCATGTAGAGAGCATTGCAATAATCCAGGCGGGAGATAACGAGGGCGGAAGTGACTGTGCGAAGTACGCCCAGATCCAGAAAGGGCCGCAACTGGTAAATCAGACGAATCTGATAAAAAGCCCCCCTGGTGACGGCTGCAATATGTTCTTCTAAAGACAGCCGTACGTCCAGGAGGACACCCAAGTTGCGCGCCCTTTCCACGGGGGTCAAGACCTCTCCCCCCATGGCCAGCGAAAGAACCAGCTGGCTGTATCTGGGCGCAGGAAACCACAGCCACTCGGTTTTGGTCGGGTTGAGAAGAAGCCTGTTACGACCCATCCAACTCCGCACGGCCTCCAGGCAACGGGACATCACTTCGACGGCTTCGTTGGGGTGGCCCGGGGTGGAGATGTACAGCTGAGTATCATCAGCGTACTGATGGAACTCCACCCCGAAGCCACGGATGACTTCACCCAGCGGCTTTACATAAATGTTGAACAGCAGGGGCGAGAGCACCGACCCCTGAGGAAACCCACATCGTAGGGGCCTCGGGGCCGATCTCTGCCCCCCCGTCAACACAAATTGCAAGCGGTCGGAGAGGAAAGAGGTGAACCACCGCAACACGGTGCCCCCCACCCCCAACCCCTCCAACCGCCGCAATAGGATACTGTGGTCGACAGTATCAAAAGCCGCTGAGAGATCTAACAGGACCAGGACAGAGGAACAACCCCTGTCCCGGGCCCTCCAGAGGTCATCTACCAATGCGACCAACGCCGTCTCTGTGCTGTGCCTGGGCCTGAAGCCCGATTGGAGGGGGTCAAGATAACTCGCTTCATCCAGGTACTGCGGGAACTGACGTGCCACCACACTCTCAACAACCTTCGCAACAAAGCGAAGGTTGGAGACAGGACGATAGTTAGATAATAATGCTGGGTCCAGGGACGGTTTCTTGAGGAGGGGCCGCACCACCGCCTCTTTCAAGGCGGCGGGTAATAGCCCCTCTCTCAAGGAAGCGTTTATAATACCCTGGAACCAACCTCGTGTCACCTCCCGAGTGGCCAAGACCAGCCAGGAGGGGCACGGGTCCAGCAAACAGGTGGTGGCATTCAGTCCCCCCAGTATCCTGTCCACGTCCTCCACAGTAACAGGATCGAACTCAACCCAGTTGACCGCACCGGTATCCACCCCCACCCCCCCGCCCGGAGATGCCCAGTCGGAGTCCAGCTCGTCCCAGATCTGAGCGATTTTATCCTGCAGAAACCTAGAAAACTCCTCAGCCCGTCCCTGCAAGGGGTCCTCCCGTGCTCCCACCTCCAGTAGGGAGCGGGTCACCCTAAACATGGCGGCTGGGCGGTTTTCCGTGGACGCAATAAGGGTGGAGAGGTAAGATCTCCTCGCCATCCTTATCGCCACTAAATACGTCTTAATATAAGATCGTAATAGTGTTCGGTCAGACCCAGAGCGGCTGGCCCTCCAACTGCTCTCTAGGCGTCTTTTCCGGCGTTTCATCTCCCTTAGCTCCTCAGAAAACCAAGGAGCCACTTGGGATCGGCACCGGGTCAGAGGCCGCAAGGGCACGACCCGGTCAAGGGCCCTAGCAGCCACCCTATCCCAGGTGGCGACCAAGCCCTCAACCGAGTCGTGTGTGTGAGCTTCGGGAAATGGCCCAAGCTCTGTCAGGAACCTATCAGGGTCCATCAGGCGCCTGGGGCGGTACCATTTTAATGGTCCCGCCTCCCTGCGGTCAGGGGGTGCGGAACGGAAGTCGAGCTTCAGGAGCGAGTGATCCGACATGACAGGGGCTCTACAACTATATCCCCTATACCCAGATCACTCTGCCACTGATCAGAGACAAAACCCAGATCCAAGGTGTGACCTCCCACGTGAGTAGGGTCCCAAATTAACTGGGTCAGGCCCATGGCCGTCATGGAAGCCATGAACTCTTGAGCAATCCCCGAGGCACCGCCAGCAGATGGCAAGTTGAAATCCCCCATGACCATGAGCCTGGGGGTCCCAACCGCCACGCCAGCTATGACCTCAAGGAGCTCAAGCAGGGCTGCTGCCGCATAGCAGGGAGCCAGGTATGCGACCAGCAAGCCCACCTGAACCTTGGGACCGAACTTCACGAAAAGGAGCTCACACCCGGTCGTCTGAGACACAGTGGCTTCCCTCGGACACAGATCCTCCTTAATAACCACCGCAACCCCCCCTCCCCTCCCCTGGGCCCTCGGCCGATGAAAGACCCGAAACCCGGCTGGGCACATCTCCACCAGAGGGACTCCCCCCTCCTGGCCCAGCCAGGTCTCGGTAACTCCCACCAGGTCCGCACCCCTCTCACAAATCAAATCGTGAATGAGAGGGGCTTTGTTAACAACAGACCTGGCGTTACATAACATCAGCCGGAGGCCCAGGGCCCGATTGCTTAGACCCCCTGGGGAACGGGAGATGACAAGGGGGTCGGAGCGCGCCACAGCAGACAAGCAGCGAGGGCGCGCTCCCAATACAGAATATGGCCCCCTATAACCGCCAAATCTGCCTCTCCCGCTCACCGTATCAATAGATTTAATTCCACCCTCCCCAGTGACCCCCCCCATCCTCAATACAGTCCTATCCGGATTCTGACTCTTCCGGCCATGCCCAACCCGTGGCCTGGTCCCAGCCTCCGGCGTGTTGTCCCCCAACTCCCGCCCGGACCTTCCTAACCCCCTTAAAAACCTGGCTAAAAATTTGTTAAGACACCCCTCCCTCCCACGCTTCCTAAAACCCCACCATCTCTCCAGATCCCACAATCCGTCCTTGAGATGGGCCTCCGAGAGAGCAGCGGGCCATTTCTGAGACAGGGGGACATATCTCAGGGCCCACAGATCGTTCCTAGTATAAAATAGCGACCCGGCCTGAGTCCTCTTGTGTAATTGACCCCAACCAAGCTGAAAACTATGCACCACTTTTCCACTTTGACTGGCAGCTCACCAGAGAAAGCACTTTCATCACACAAAATTTTGTGTTTTTGTACTTTGGCTACCATCACTGGGAAGAAGAATCCATAGCTGCCTCAAAGAGCAACCTACATAGCTAGGCAAGGGTGTTAGTTTGCAGAAGCCAGGTGACAGTGTGTGACAGAGCAGGGAGACAGAGGCAGGGATGTCTGCGGAGAGGGGTCCAAAAGTCAAGAAGATGGCATTGTGATGTATGTAAAAAAAAAGGACCAGGGTTTTGATTACCTGGTTGTTGTGGCCGCCATTTTGACTTTTTGGAAAGCCCCCTTATAGAGACCTCCATTAATCAAGAAACGGTCTCAGAGGTGGGGGGCAGATATTATTAACCTCTAGCTAGCCCCAATGCGTATTTTGCCCCAGAGCAAAGAGCAAACTCCTATGGAAAAATAGTAGGGAGCCTGCTTTTTGGATACTTGCCTGCAGGTGGCACCCTGGATCTATTAAAGTGGTGTTTTCTTCAACCTTGGGAACTTTAAGATGTGTGGACTTCAACTCCCAGAATTCCCCAGTCAGTTCTGTATGGGAATTGAAGTCCACACACCTCAAAGTTCCCAGGGTAGAGAAATACAGTACTATATTAAAAGATGGGAGGGAACAGAGGTGGTATTCAGCAGGTTCTGACCAGTTCTTGGAGAACCAGTAGTGGAAATTTTGAGTAGTTCAAAGAAATCAGCAAATCCCACCTCTGACTGGAGATTTTACAGTATCCTTCCCCTGCTACGCCCACCAAGCCACATCCACAGAACTGGTAGTAAAAGAATTTGAATCCCACCACTGGGGAGGGGGAGCTTTCACAATCCCTACATTTGAACTTGCCCGCCATAATTTCTGACTGCTCTTAATCTCGTATGACTGCACTGATGGGTGCTTGTTCTGCTTCCTTTTGAACCCCATTGGCCTTTGTTTCTTATAATGTCCTGTTTCTGCTTTCCTTCCCAACAGCCTTTCAAGATCCCCTCTGCAAAAATTCATTAGCTAGAGAAATCTTTTGGTAGAATTTCAGTTTCACCAGCCACCAGCTGGTGAGTAAGAATCTTAAGTAAAATTCTGCTGAGTTAGGTTAGCTTTTTCCTGCTTCTTCTATCCACAATCAGCTGGTTAGATGCTAGCGGGAAGGTCCACAAGAAAAGTTTTAAGGACTATTAGTAGTGAATGATCACCTTTAGGAGCTGTTGGCAGCCATAGTCCAAAATTGCAAGCAGAATCAGGGGGAAAGACTCTTCCAGTCACTGGCTGGGTTTACATAATGCACTTGACTAAACCATGGTTTTTAATCATAGTTGAATTAATAATCACTGTTTAAATTCAAGTACGGCACAGTAGCACCATATACCATGGTGTTGTCAGCCCTTCAAGGCAGTCAAGAGAAGAACAAACCATGAGAACCAATACAGGTAATCCTCAACTTACAACCAAAACTGACCCCAAGGTTTATGTTGCTAAGCAAGACAGTTGTTAAGTGAGCTTTGCTCTATTTTATGACCTTTCTTCTGTTGGAAGAAATATCCCTCTAGGTTCAGTTCCAAATGGGAAAGAAAGACACTGGAAACATGGTGACTGCTTGGAAAAATGGTTTATTGATGAACAGGATGGGTTCCTCGGCAGAAAAAAGGTGAGAGGTGCTGAGAGTCCCTTGGTTTTATACCCTCTGTTGGGATTTGAATTTGAGCTTGTATTCCGATTGGTTGTTAGACTCCCATGTGGCCATTCAGGGGCAACTCTGTAGGCTGTCCTGAGTCCCAGGCTTGGTTGAGCCTTGCTGGATGATAATGTAATGAAAGGGCTTTGGGCAATTCCAATTCCTTTTATGACTACCTGGAGTAGATCTTTTTTAGAGTAGAAGTTGTGGGAGCATCATCACTTGAGACTTTCAAGAAGAGATTGGACTCCCATCTGTCAGAAATGGTGTAGGTCTCCTGCTTGGGCAGGGCGTTGGACTAGATGACCTACAAGGTCCCAACCAACTCTGATTATCTGTTATCTGTTATGTAAAATAAACTGGCCCAGGCCAGAGTAATGGCCATTAGCAAAAATGGAGGGCTGAGTTTCTGCCTCTTGAGTTTCTACTTTTCTTTTTAGGAGAAATATTCTGCCTTTTCCTAGGAGAGGGGTGAGTTTTTTAACTTCCAACATTTCCCAGAGTTGTTAAGTGAATCACTGCAGCTATTAAGTTAGTAACACAGTTGTTAAGCGAATCTGGCTTCTCTATTGACTTTACTGATCAAAAGGTTGCAAAAGATAATCACATGACTCCAGGATGCTGCAACCGTCAAAAATATAAACCGATTTGCTAAATGCCTGGATTTTGATCATGTAAGTATGGGGATGTTGCATCGGTCACGTATGAAAAATGGTCATAGGTCACTTTTTTCAGTGCCGTTGTAACACTGAACAGTCACTAAACGAATTGTTGTAAGTTGAGGGCTATCTCTACTACCTTTACAGTTAAGATTATAGTATCAAAATCTTGCAAGTCTGAAGGTATTTCTCCCCTCCGTGACTTTTACTTGCTAGAAAACTAAGGAAATGTCTTCTAAGATGCTTCCTGTTTTTCCTTCGGCTGAGATATGATGGTATGATGGATGACTCGGCCTCCTGGATTCCTGTCTCTCAAGGCCAATCCCACAGATCATTACATTTGTAGAAATTCTGGCTCACCCAACACTCTAAGGCAGGGGTGTCAAAATCAAGGCCTGTGGGCCAGATCTGGCCCCTGGGGTGCTTGAATCTGGCCTGCAGGGCTGCCCTGGAAACAGCGAAGGACCAGCCCGGAGCTTGCAGTGGACAAGCAAAAAAACAAATTAAAAACAAAACAAGAGGAGAAATGTTTCCCCTTTTGCATTTGAGCATCCAAGAAGGGACAGGAAAGGAGAAAGGGAAAGAGGAAAGACAAACGAAAAGGAAGGAAAGAGGGGAAGAGAGCAAGGAAGGAAAGAGGGGAAGGGTAGAAGGAAGGAAGGAGATTATAATGAGAGGGAGGGAGGGTCTGAGGGAACTCTTGCCTTAGCACTTGGCCACCACAGGTGCCCTCCCCCGATACAAATGACATCGAGCTGGCCACACCCACCCTGCCCCCCCAAACACAGCCCTGATGTGCCTCTCAATGAAATTCAGTTTGATACCCCCTGCTCTAAGCCATAAACAAGCAAGTTGCATTTGGGATTAATGTTTGGTATGGCTACAGCCATTCTTTTATTCCCTTGTGGGGTTTTTATTTTCCATTCAATTGTGTCCTAGTTTTCTTGTCAAAGTTTTTCAGAAGTGGTTTGCCATTGCCTCCTTCCTAGGGCTGAGAGAAAGTGACTGGTCCAAAGTCACCCAGCTGGTTTCATGCCCAAAGCAGGACTAGAATTGACAGTCTCCCAGTTTCTAGTCTGATGTCTTAACACTACACATTGTATCTTGTGGTAGAACTCCATAAATAATTTGAAGAATTTCTTCTGCCTGCTGTATAGCTCCCTCAAACTAGAATCCTGGATAAAAATAGAGCTTAGCAACTCAGCTATGCCGAATTTAAGGAACAAATTGCAGACTTGCAGAATAGTTCTACAGGGCCCAGAAAACATTACTAAACACGAATTCTTCCTCTCTCTTGCAATTTTGGAATTATGATGTGTCCCTGTCCTTTCACTTCAAATTTGCATCTACTTCCTGTTGATCAACTTTTCCTACTCAGCACATGTTTTAATAATCTCTGACAGGTTTGGAAGATTTGGTCTACCTGGATTAAAAGCAAACATATTTGTTTTTGATCTTCCCAACATTTATATTGTAGCGGAGAAATGCAAACTTCAGTCTAAACTAGAACAACCTAAAACTGAGGAGAAATTTCCTGACAGTGGAACCAGTTGCCTCCAGAAGTTGTGGGTGCTCTGTCACTGGAGCCTTTTAAGAAAAAATTGTCTGAAATGATATAGGGCCATAATGGCAAACCTATAGCACCCATGACACAGGTGGCACGCAGAGCCATTTGTGCGGGCACGCGAGCCCCATATACCGGAAGTGACGAAACAGGCCCATTTTTCTGCCTCCAAAGGCTGCAGAGGCTTCCCTCGATCCTCTGGGAGGTCAAAAAAGGCCACAAACGGGCCAAAAATCAGCTGGGAGGCGCATGCATGTGCATTGCAGATAAGGGGGCGTAGGGAGGATCGTCACACATGCGCAGGGGGTGTGGGCCCCCCACGCGCATTGCCTTCTGGGCAAAGGTGGGATTCAAATTTTTTAACAACCAGTTCTCTGGGCGTGGCTTAGGTGGTGGGTGTGGCTTGGTGGTCATGTGACTGGGTGCATGTGGCTTGGTGGCCTTGTTATTGGCTGGGCGTGGTCAACTCAATATCACTCACATCGAGGCACACATCTCCTTGCCTGGCCTCTCATGACTGTGGGGATGCTGCAACAGTCGTAAGTGTGAAAAATGGTCATAAGTCACTTTTTTCAGTGCCATTGTAATTTTGAATGGTCACTCCACACAAGCAAAGTACCAGCAAAGGAGGGGGAAAAAACTCCAGAGAAGCTCCAGAGACAGGAAGTCTAGTCCTGCCAAGAATGTAATAAGGGTTAATGGAGAGGCAGTTTCTGTAAGCAACATCAGAATGTTTTCTTCCTGCCTTCTTTACAGGATTAGGCCAGTAATTTCTTCTAACAACCGGTTCTCCGAACTGCTTAGAATGTTAACAACCGGTTCTAGCGAATAGATGCGAACTGGTAGAATCCCATCCCTGCTTTTGGGTACCGGCATGTGAGCGCATGCACACAAATGTGCGCACAATTTTCAGCACAGGAGCCCAAAAAAGTTAGCCACCACTGATACAGGTCTCCTGTCTGAGCAGGGGATTGGACTAGAAGACTTCCAAGGTCTCTTCCAACTCTGTTATTCTATTAACTCAGTGGATGTGAAGCTTATCTCTTAGTATTCAAGCACAATTATGGCTGATGCTTCTGTTCTTTCTCGATGGTTTTCTGGAAAATGGGAAGTTACCTAGAAGAAGTGCTCCCTTGCTGCTTAAAAGCTTAGCCATGGAGCAGGTGCGAAGTCCGAAGGAGGAACAATCTCCACATTGTTCAAATGAAGCTCTGAGGCATACTAGGAAATAAAGATGGAAGGAACACATGCACAGCATTCAGAGTTCCCACTTTTGCTTGGCCAGCAATCCCCAAAAAGATGAAACCATGCTTAAAGTAGGTGACAGGCATGGTGGGAGGTTGTGCGTTGCAGCTGCAGAGAGATTCCTGCTTCGTAGCAATATTGTACCATCCTCTCACTTACAGATTGTCCTCAGTTAGTGACCATAATTGGGACTGGAAACTCCATGGCTAGGTGACGCAGTTGTAAAACAAAATACTTACATGACCGCGTGAATTTACAATGGCAATTCTGGCAGTTCCAGTCTTCCAATTCTTGCAGTCTTTAAGTGCATGGTGCCCAGTCATTAAGTGCCAGGTAATGACCGTGACTTGTGATTTCCTGAAGGCTTCCCCACTGACTTTGCTTTTCAGAAGCTGGCAGTGAAGGTCACAAATGGCAATCACATGACTGTGGAATGCTGCATCTATCGTAAATGTGTTTTAGCCACCAAGTGCCCAAATGGCAATTACCTGTGACTAGGGGGACACTGAGACGGTCACAACTTTGAAGGCCAACTTTGTTCGGCACTGTCTTCACTTCAAGTGGTCACAGAATGAGTGGTAACTAAGTGAGGACTACATGTATCAGGCCAATATATTTTTAAAGACGGTGTCAACTTCGAAAGGGATCAGGCCGGTGGCAGCCATCTTTCTGTTTCTCAGATTGCCACCCAGTTTGGGAATGGGGAGAGGCTGGAAAGCAGACCAGACAAAACAATCTACTATCCTGTGGGAACCAAGGTCATCCCAACTGATGCTGGCTAGAGATGGCAAGAGGCTGTCAAGGAGACACCTAATTGAACAATGTGACCTGTGACAATGAGGGAAGGAGTTATCCAGTGGTGGGATTCAAAAACGTTTACTACTGGTTTTGTGGGCGTGGCTTGATGGGCATGGCAGAGGAAGGATACTGTAAAATCTCCAGTCAGAGGTGGGATTTGCTGGTTTTCCAAACTATTCAAAAGCTCTGCTACCGAAATGCTATCAGTTCTACTCCAGAACTGATCAGAACCTGCTGAATACCACCTCTGGAGTTATCCATTCTTTAATTATACTGAAAGCGTGGGAAATAATCAGAGCTGGTTTTGTTTTCAATCGTGATGAAATGATGTACTCAATAAAATAGTTCTTTGAGAAAGTAAAAAGTCTCAGAGTTGCTGAATTGGTTGGTTTCATTAGTCAGAACCTTGATATACAGGTTTAATGCTCTTTTAGAAGAAAGCTAAAATTGTGCTTTAACAGTAGCCTCTCTAACAGCTGACTGGTAGGAGGAAATTCCCAGGTGCAATGAGTCACACTGCATCGTATAGTCCTCCCCTCCCCCATCATACAGTTAGTCTCCCTATAGATTGGGCCTGACATTGGGCTACCCCAAATTTGGGTGCATCTTGCCCCCCCCCCCCCAGTGTGTCCTGGCTGCATCCTGGCCCCGCTGCTTTAATCACTCAAGGTTCCATCTTTGTTTTTTCCTGGCTTCTGTTCTGAAGCTGCTTACTTCCAAAGGACCAATTCATATTTTAGGGAACTTGTTTGCAAAGATGTGATCGAACCCCAAAATGTAAGCAGAGCCCCTTGACAATGGCAGATGCCTCTCTGTGCTGACTTTTCAGGAGGTTGGGTAACTGGGCCTTCCCCCCTGCACTTCCGTTTCTTTCCTCCCACCCTTTACGGATTCTTGAAAGAGGGAACTTTTGCTGGTTCCCTTTTTTTCCCTTTCACAAGCAATGCCAACAGTGCAAGAGAGCAAAGTTGAGAAGACCTCTTGAAGACTTTAAGGTATGGTGTGAGAAGCGTTTTTTTTTGGGGGGGGGGCGGTTTAAATAAGTCCCATATATCTTGTGGACTAGTGTCTTGAAAAGCCTTCCCTCAGGTAGCAGCTGGAATAAACTGCTGGGGAGACAAAATGGGAGTGCAGTTACTGTACAATAGAAGAGAATGGGAAAGCAAAACAGCAGAACTGGTGGATTGCAGTTTTAAAAGTTGCACTGGAATAGATTCCACTCCACTCTCAACCTTTCAAGCTTAATGGATGACTTAGGGTTGCTCACTGTCTCTCAGATAACAGATATAACATATAATTAGAGTTGGAAGGGACCTTGTAGGTCATCTAGTCCAACCCCCCCGCCCAAGCAGGAGACCCTACTGTATCAACCTGCTGTAATTGATAGGATTGTTATGCAATTAAAACTATCACTATCAACTTGAGGTCTTAGAAGAAAAGTAGGATATAAAGTTGATTGAATATGTGTATAAATCATCTCTCAACCACCCAATCTGCATTGTGGATGTTACTGCTTGACGACTCTATTTTCCCATAAAGGAGCTTCAACTTTATTTCCACAACAATTTTGTAAGGTAGGTTATGGTGAGAGAAGTAGCCAGCGAGTTTCCATGGTTGAGGATGGATTTGAAGCTGGGTCTCTCTGATCTGAGTTCAGATATTAAGCACCACTCCAGGCAGCTTATTTAATTAATTCCTCCCCTCCCCCATATCCTTCAATAAACTTGTGAGATAATATGTGTTACAGAAGTAGTAACTGGCCCTAGAGTCAACTGTGATATTTGTGGCCTAGTAGGAACTTGGATCTTTCTCTCTTAGTCTAACCCCTTGATCGGATACCCTTTCCATTCTGTTTCTGAAGGCAGAAATGTTTCTGTCAATAAAATAGAATAGAATAGAATTGGATGAGAGGATTAATAGTAATAGTAATTGTAATGCAGGACAGTGTTGAGGGAATTATTTATTTAGCAGAGTGATGGCGTTTGGGAAAAAACTGTCCTTGTGTCTAGTTGTTCTGGCGTGCAGTATTCAATCTATAGTGTTATTTTGAGGGATGGAGTTGAAACAGTTTATGTCCAGGATCTGAGGGGTCTGTAAATATTTTCATAGCCCTTTTTTTGACTCATGCAGTATATAGGTCCTTGATTGAAGGCAGGTTGGTAGTAATTGTTTTTTCTAAAATGTTAATTTGTAAGTTGTTCATTAGTAAAAGTGATGCTAGATGGTTCACAATGAAGGAGAAGCCAATGTATGTCTTTTGGACATGACTGTACACGTGAACAGAGATGGCTTTGTTGGTAATAAAATTGTTAATGAAACATGAAGGCACAGGAATGAAGAAAAGTGTGAGAAACACATTCCAGATTGCCCTGCCTTGACTCTTTAATATAAGATGGAGAGGTGACTTTCAAGATTCTGCTATTATGATCTAGATTAATAAAGTTTTAGCAAGAGAATCAGTTGGTATAGTTCTGGCTTAAATGCAAAGCCAGCTGGCTCACTTTGGGCCAGTCCCTCTCTTTCAGCCTCAGGAAGGAGGCAATAGCAAACTACTTCCAAAAACTGCAAGAACATGCCCAGATAATTGGCAGGAATCAAGACTGACTTGAGGGTGTAAATTTCATTTAGAAGTTATAATATTTGTTTCCTGACATTAATAGCAAAATTGAGTTTCTATATTCAACATATTCCTTGGCTACCAAATCAAAACCACGATGCAGAAGGATCTAGTCTTTTTGCCATGTTATTGTTGAGATTGGAAAGAAATTTAGGAGAAGGATTTAGATAAAAATTCGTTTTTAATTTTTTTTAAACCAAAGCGTGAACTGACATTCAGATATTATTCGAATTGTGTACAGTACTTTTTAAAATATTGTGACACTTTTTTAAAAAATGAGTGAAAATTCATATAGTATCATTCAAAAAAGCATTATTACGTTAGGAAATTATTTTGTATGGGGGCAGGCTGAGGGAAATCTGTAAACATTAGTGCAAAACTAACATGCATACATTTTGAGATGCTGGGCAAAAAAACTGGGGTGCTAACTTTTGCAAAAGACTGTCGGGTTTAGCAGAATTGCATAAATGAGAAAAAAGAGAGGAAATTATGACAGCAGATTTGTGGGAATTAGGGTGGATTAGAATGGATAGATTCAGCCATTTGCCACATACATCCCTCCAATTTGCTTTTTATATACTGTAGGATGTGGGGCCTGCTCGCCGCTCTGCTATTTTACGCCCTTGCCTCTCATGTGGATGCTGCATGTCCCAGGATCAATTTTAAATACTTCAATGACACGCCATGCCTGAATTACAGTAGTGGGTTTCCTTTCCCCAAAGTCAATTTCAGTGTGTGGAAACAAGTGAAAGAGTTGGATCTGTCCAATAACAACATCACAATCTTATCAGAATTGGTGTCTACAAAACAGCTGGAATCATTGTTCCTTCACAATAATAAACTGAAGAGCCTTCCTTCTGACTTCTTTGCCAAAACACCCAAACTGAAGGTCCTGAGTCTGGAGAAGAACCAACTTAGCTTTCTATCCATTGAAGACTTCCACCACTGCTTGAAGGAGCTCCGCGTGGACTGTCACTGCAACGTGGCTAGTGGCCTTTTCCATTATTGCCACAACTGCTCAGACCACGGCATCCAATGCCAGTGCTTCACTTCTGAAAGACTGGATAATGTAACTCATTACTACGAGAACGAGTGCTCTATGTATGCCAGAGTTGAGTATTCTGCCTATGTTAGCATCATCATATCAATTGTGATTCTGATTCTGATTCTGTTGGCCATTCTGGTTGTCTTTGTAATCTGGAGGAAGAAAAGGGCCCCAATCAACCAAGAAAAACGACCTTCCAACACTTCCGAAGGCACTTCTGGGCAGTCAAGGTACATCAGCCACTTACATTCGCCAGGGAACACATTTCAGGACATAGGGTTCCACAAAGAGTATGAGAACGTCTTCAATGACCAATCCAAGGGCAAAGTGGGCAAAATGAAAAGTGGGCAAGGCAGCCACCAGAGCCGGAAGGAGACTACCACCAAAAGGTGAGCAATTGGGAGGCATCATTTCTTGGGAAAGCACATTACGTCAGCGTCAAACTGAGAAAAAAATCCCTCATTGCTTTGCTTGGTGCTCGTAAAGGGATGCCCTCCAAATAGGGTGGGGATGGAGGGGTGGGGTCATCATGGCCCATTTGGGCCCAGGTTTTAAGAGCTTTAAAGAGTGAAGTGAATGCCTTCAGCAGCTTCAATGTATTTACTTGTTCTTCTCTATTCTGGCTTGGCCAGACTGTATCTAGAATATTGTGTCCAACTTTAGCTCTAAATTTTAGAAAGGGCTCTAACAAACAAGGATAACAACTAAGCTAATAAGGGGGTGGGAAAGAAAATACATGAAAAATGGTTGGAAGAGTTGGATATGTTCATCCTGGAGAAAACAAGACTTTAGGGAGGCCCAAGAGCTACCTACAAGGATCTGCAGGGCATTAAGGGGGAAATTGGAGCAGAATAGTTGAAAGCAGGCATATCCAATTCTCTTGGGTGGCATATAACACCCCCCCCCCCCTCTCTTCCCATCCATCCAGCCACACACACACACACACTATATATATATATATATATATATATATATATATATACTTTGTATTATTTAAAAATTATCAGCTTAAAAAACCTTACACACATGTAAACAAAAGGCAACGAAACAAATAGCTTTCTGTCGGTATGGTCTCTGGTGATGAGCCGAAAGACAGAAAAGAAAGCAGTATGCTTTCTCCCTTAATTGGGGCTTAACAGGGTGTTGTAATACAAAGTATATACTTATTCCCCTGCCTGAGCTGATAAGGAGAGAGCCAGTGGTGTAGAGGCAATTACAACTGCCTCACATGTAATACTTCCCTGGTTCGAATCCCAGTAAGGGTATGGCTAGCTGAAGAGAGCTAACTAGCTCGAAATAGATCTATACTAGTCTCCCTTATTTATTATTTAAAAATTATCAGCTTAAAAAACCTTACACACACACATATATATATATATATATATATATATATATATATATATATATATATATATATATATATATATATATATATACTTATTTTATTTTTTTCTGAGGTTTTCGCAGGTATTTGTATGTGGTTCTTTGGTAATTTGGGTTTTCTCCGCATAAAATTGGAAGTATCTAGGCGACGTTTCGATGAAGTCTCATTCATCATCTTCAGGCTTGTGTTTTCGGCTTTGTGCATTTCATCAGAAATTCAATCAGAACACAGCCAAGCCCCCACCCAATCAAGCCACCCCCACTGACAGTTAAAACGAAGAAACAGCTGCAAGCTTACATTACTCCGAGAAGCACAAAGCCGAAGACACAAGCCTGAAGATGATGAATGAGACTTCATCGAAACGTCGCCTAGATACTTCCAATTTTACGTGGGAGAAAACCCGAATTACCAAAGAACTATATATATATATGTGTATATATATATATATATATATATGTGTAAGGTTTTTAAGCTGATAATTTTTAAATAATAAATAAGGGAGACTAGTATAGATCTATTTCGAGCTAGTTAGCTCTCTTCAGCTAGCCATACCCTTACTGGGATTCGAACCAGGGAAGTATTACATGTGAGGCAGTTGTAATTGCCTCTACACCACTGGCTCTCTCCTTATCAGCTCAGGCAGGGGAATAAGTATATACTTTGTATTACAACACCCTGTTAAGCCCCAATTAAGGGAGAAAGCATACTGCTTTCTTTTCTGTCTTTCGGCTCATCACTCATCATCGGTATGGTCTCTGGTGATGAGCCGAAGCCATATCCTTACTGGGATTCGAACCAGGGAAGCATTACATGTGAGGCAGTTGTAATTGCCACTAGACCACTGGTTCTATCCTGTTCAGCTGAGGCAGGGGAATAAGTATATACTTTGTATTACAACACCCTGTTAAGCCCCAATTAACACAAAGTATATATATATATATACTTCTCCAGCTGAACAGGATAGAGCCAGTGGTCTAGTGGCAATTACAACTGCCTCACATGTAATACTTCCCTGGTTCGAATCCCAGTAAGGGTATGGCTAGCTGAAGAGAGCTAACTAGCTCGAAATAGATCTATCCTAGTCTCCCTTATTTAATTATTTATCAGCTCAAAACTTTACACATACATATACATATATATATATGTAACACACACACACACACACACACACACACACACACATATATATATATATATATTAATAGAGCCGGCTGCCTGCAATTTGGCCATTCAAATCTCACCAGGCTCAAGGTTGACTCAGCCTCCCATCCTTCCAAGGTGGGTAAAATGAGGACCCAAATTGTTGGGGGCAATAGGCTGACTCTGTAAACCGCTTAGAGAGGGCTGGAAAGCACTATAAAGCGGTATATAAGTCTTATTGCTATTGCTATTATATATAATACAGCATAGGTGGTCCTCAACTTACAACCACAACTGAGCCCAAAATTTATGTTGTGAGAAATTTATTAAGTGAATTTTGCTCCATTTTACGATTTTTCTTGCCCCATTTGTTAAGTGAGTCACTGCAGTTGTTAAATTAGCAACACCGTTGTTCAGTGAATCTGGCTTTTCCATTGATCTTGCTTGTCAGAAGGTTACAAAAGGTGATCACAGGACCCCCAGGACACTGCAAGCATCATAAATATGAACCAGTTATCAAAAATCCAAATGTAAATCACATGACCATAGGGATGCTGCAATGGTCATAAGTATGAAGAAATGGTCATAAGTCACTATTTTAAGTGCTGTTGTAACTTCAAACAGTCACTAAATGAACTGTTGTAAATTGAGAACTACCTGTATAATCTATATATATAAAAGTGAAATACCACTCACGCATCATCACAAAAACTCCAGAACCGTAAAGCCTACAAACTTGAAATTTGGCACTTATGTTCTCTTGGCTTCTAGGTGTTCACTAAGAAAGGATTTTTCAAAATGACCATCAGAGCACTAGTATTTCGTATATTATATTAACACCAGTGGTGTGATTCAATTTTTTTTACTACTGGTTCTGTGGGTGTGGTTTGGTGGGTGTGGCGTGGCTTAGTGGGCATAGCTTGGTGGGCATGACAGGAGAAGGATGTTGTAAAATCTCTATTCCCACCCCACTCTAGGGGAAGGATACTCCAAAATCCCCATTCCCTCCTCACCCCACTAACCTGCTTTCCAGCTCCGTTCTCCTGTGCAGGGCAACCAAAAAAGGCCCAGCTGGCACTCGGGAGGCAGAAAATAGATGAGGGCAGGGCTAGTCAGAGGAGGTATTTGCTGGTTCTCCGAACTACTCAAAATTTCGGCTACCAGTTCTCCAGAACTGGTTAGAACCTGATGAATATCACCTCTGCCATGGAGGCCAAAAACGGGCCACAGGAGCCACATGCCACCCCCCTGCAGTCCATTTTGGCCACCAGAGGCACCGCAGGGCAGTCCTTTGATATTTCCAGGCTGGCCCTATGGGCCAGATTTAAGCACCCCACGGACCTTGAATTTGATACCCTGAATTAGATGGTCTGCAAAATCTCACCCAATCCTTACCGTCTGTGATTCTAGGATTTTTTTGCTCATAAAAGCTCTCCAAGATCCCCAATGCTCCTCCCGCCAAAAGAAAGAAGCTGCCAAATTGTTCAAACAATTCTGGGACTGTCTGTGGGTCACAAAAGAGATACTTTTCTGTATTCCTTCTGTACCTATTGGGCTCTAAAGAACGATAGGTGCTCTTTTAGAAGGGTGAAAAATATGCGTTTCATCTCACAAAGCAATATGTACCCAATTTAAACAGAACAATTACATTTTTAGGAGCAAAATAAGTTTATTAAACTTACAAGACTTTAAACCAGTGGGTTTTTTTTAACCTTGGCCATGTTAAGATGTGTGGATTTCAGCTCCCAGCTAACTTAAAGCTGTCAAAATTGAAAAGGACTGCATTAAGCCAATCTGTCTTCCCTAAACAAATGCAACATAGAGACCCAAAATATCCCTAGCATCCCCTTCTTAAAAGTCAAAAGCACACAACTTTGTTTTCACAACTCTTTCAAGTTGTACAGAAGAAATAAAAGGGGACTTCCATACCTGCCTCTTGGTCCAGTCAGCTGCCCCCAGAATGTTTAAAAATGTAAAATAAAAAGAAAAGAGTCTGTTAAAAGCAGCTCAGTTCCCTGTCTGTCGGAGAACTGGAATTGAATTTCTCTTTTGCTCCTTAGTTACTTTCTGAGTGATCCAGAATGATGCCCTTTTGGTCATTTAATCTGCAGCTATCTACGATTCTGGGTCATATACATCTGTTGCTTGACTTGTGCGTTGTGACTTCAGCATAAACGAAGTCCTAATTCTGCTTTGAAATCTGAAAACACCATGAGGAGTAAAAGGATGGGGTGGCGGTTTTGTTTTATTTTAAATGGCTTTTCATCAAGGCTTTGATCATAGCAACTGAAGTACCATTTTAACCTGAACTTCCCCCTTTCTGAATTCCCGTTTACATAAGGGAAGTTTGAATTTTCATTTCAGAAATAGATTGTGCATACTTATAGTTTGCTGCTCCATTTTTTTCAGTTAATTTGCAATTCCTTTTTTCCTAATATTCCCTATGGGTGCCTAGATAAAACACTAAAAAAAGGCGGTGGTAATTTGAGGATACATATAACTGCATTATCATTTTGTGTGTGTGTGTTTTGCATCTTATATGATGCAAAATAATGGTAAAATATCTCATTAAAGTATCTTAGTTCAATCTTCATGTGAGATGACAAGCTTGCCTTTTCATAGCACAAAAAGAGGAGACGAGATGCAAATATAGATAGTCCTCATTTTACGACCACAATTTTTGTGGCTAAGCAAGTCAGTTTTTCAGTGAATGATGCAGTCATTAAGTGAATCTGACTTCCACCGTTTGATTTTGCTTATCAGAAACCGGATGGGAAAGTGATCACATGACACAGGGACAGTGCAAATGTCATAAATACATACTAGTGGCCAGGGGTGGGATTCTACCAGTTCTCCCTTATTCTCTAAAACCGGTTGTTAACATTCTAAGCAGTTCGGAGAACCGGTTGTTAGAAGAAATTACTGGCCTAATCCTGTAAGGAAGGCAGGAAGGAAACATTCTGGTGTTGCTTACAGAAACTGCCTCTCCGTTAACCCTTATTACATTCTTGGCAGGACTAGACTTCCTGTCTCTAGAGTTTTTCCCCCCTCCTTTGCTGGTACTTTGCTTGTATGGAGTGACTATTCAAAGTTACAATGGCATTGAAAAAAGTGACTTATGACCATTTTTCACACTTATGACTGTTGCAGCATCCCCACAGTCATGAGAGGCCAGGCAAGGAGATGTGTGTCTCGATGTGAGTGATATTGAGTTGGTCGCGCCCAGCCAATAACATGACCACCAAGCCATGCCCACCAACTAAGCCACGTCCACAGAACTGGTTGTTAAAAAATTTGAATCCCACCCCTGCTAGTGGCCAAGTGCCTGAATCCATGATCATAGAGATCCTGCAACTGGTTTATACCCGTGAGACGAACCTATGGCACGTGTGCCGGAAGTGGCATGCAGAGCCATTTCCCCCAGCACACAAGAGCTCACCTGGAACAGCCCCACTGTGCACCTGTGCGTGCCGCCGCTCGACAGCTGATTGTCGGGTATCTGGCGTACATGCGCCGAGGTGCATAGTGCGTGGTGCATTCTGGGGTCATATGCGCATGCACAGAGAAGCATGGCGCGTGGAGGGATTGCACACGCATACATAGATGGATGGCGTGCGGGGGCCTCCTCTATTTAACTGTCTGTTTTTGGTTTAGTTAAAAAAAATAATTGTAAACAAATTCACCATGTTGCATTGACTTACTAATCTCGTCAAGATGGACAGCAAAATTTGTTTAAAGATTGAAATTCTTGCAATGGGCAGAACTGAGAACTTTGAATACGGTAAAGTAGAGAGTTATTTCTCGGGCTTCCTGAAATGCCTATGTGACTACAGGAAATCACTCTTTTTCAAAAAGTACAAGACCGCAATAAATTTGCTGGGTTTCTTAATTCTTGGCAATTCCCATTTCCACCCCCCAACGATCTGCTGTAGCAAAGTAGCCATATTCTCCCATTTTTCATGATCTGTAGTTCTGTTTTGTTTTAAACTCCCTCATTCAGTGGTCATTCAACTCTGCATTTCAAAGCAAGATCTTGAGGAAATTTCCAAACTTGTAAATCAAACATAGATCACATTTCTCAACCTCAACAGTTTAAAGATATGTGGACTTCATCTCCCAGAATTCCCTAGCATACTGGCTGGGGAATTCTGTGAGTTGAAGTCCACGTGTCTTAATGTTGTTGAGGTTTAGAATCACTGATCCAGATTACGGTTATGGTTCATATGGTTAATGGGAATAAGGAATAGGAAATTTGGGGCCTTTTATATTTTGGATGTGAATCCTCATCGGCTCCAATTAGTTTGTCCTGTGGTTTGTCTTGTGGCAATGGTGGGATTCAATATTTTTTACTACCGGTTCTGTGGGTGTGGCTTGGTAGGCGTGGCTTGGTAGGCATGGCAGGGGAAGGTTACTGCAAAATCCCCATTCCCACCCCACCCCCCTAACCTGCTTTCCAGCTCCGTTCTCCTGTGCAGGGCAACGAAAGAAGATCCAGCCAATCAGCTGGGACTCAGGAGGAAGAAAATAGATGTGGGTGTGGCCAGTCAGAGGTGGTATTTGCCAGGTTCTCCGAACTACTCAAAATTTTCGCTACCAGTTCTCCAGAACTGGTCAGAACCTGCTGAATACCACCTCTGGATTATGGGATTTGTAATCCAAAATATCATGGCCAGTAACCTCATCTAACTGACTTTCATGTAGTCTTCTCTAATCCAAGAGTCTCCTTCCTCTTCCTGTTGAGTGATTGGTCAATTTCCCCAAATCTCCAAATACCCATAAACATAATCTGAATGAGATTAATTGAGTTAAGAGACATATCAAGGCAAAAGACGAGGTATAAGCACATCTTGTTTTTAGAACAGGAGATGAGTTTCCTTCTCTGGGTTTGTTTTACTCTAGTGGGGTCAATCAAATTAAAAACAGAAATGAAAACCAAGAGCCCAATAAAAGGCAATAAAAGGACAGATGGTAGAACAACCGGCTTAAGGATGGAGGAACTGAAAGAGAAATTCATCTGTAGCTTCTGCTAGAATAGAAGGGAGGGGGCAAGGACAGGAGTTGGGAACCTATGATCCTCTAGGGCTAGTTTCACACAACACATTACATTCTCAAACTAAATTACTTTAACTGCAACCCTGTTGTTTGCTTTGCCCAAACAAGTTAGAACAATTAATCAATGGAACAATTTGCCTCTAGAAGTTGTGAATGAATAAAGTTTTTTAAAAAATGTGGGATAACCATTTGTAGTGTAGTGGTGTAGGGTTTCCTGCCTAGGCAGGGGGTTGGACTGGAAGACCTCCAAGGTCCCTTCCAACTCTGTTATTCTATTGATCTATTAAGTATGTCATATTATAGCTGAACATGATGGGTTGGATGCTACACGTTAGGATTTTTCAGGTCCTGGTAGATCACTCAGTTTATAGAACGACAAACTATTAAATATCCCATTTCAGTCTAATGTAGGATGTTGTATGAACCCAGCCAACAAGTTCCAATTTACCTCAGGCTTCTTAAGGCTTCTGGGAACTGTAGTTCACAACACCTGGCAAGCCACTAGTTGTCCTCCCCTACTAAAGAATATAGAAATGTTTCAACTTAACAACAGTAACAAAGGCACTGTTTTCCTCTGTCTAGTCTGCAGGATAAACAAGGGAGTGAAATGCAGAAGAAAGTGGGGAAATTGCTGATATTGTCTTGGGCTGAGGACAGAGATGGTAGGGAAGGATCTGGAAAGAATCTGACTATGTACTCCCTTGCTGCTTCTGCCATTTAAGTCTCTTTGCATTTTTTTGATAAAATTTTATCACAATATCAAAAGTTAAAACTATTTCTAAGAAGATTGTAGGTACATTAGATCAGCAGTTGCCAACCGGTGGGCTGTGGCCCACTGGTGGGCCGTGAGAAAATTTTGGTGGGCCGCAGAGAAATCTCACCCCCAGAGCACCACCCCCAAAGCAATTAATCCAGGCTGCGCAGAAACACAAGGCTGCGCCATCCACATGGCCTGCAGGAACCCTCCCCGCCCACTCACTCCTTATCCGGCAAACTTGTCTGCTAAGTTGCTATTTTTCCTTTTTCCGATCTGTTCTGCTCTGCCGGGAGATTTAGATTAGCTAAGAAGCAGGAAATGGTTGGATTTCTTGCTTTCTAGCTAAGCACAGCCAAACCTCCCTTAGAACTGAAGGTTTGCTTGCAAGCAAATTCAGTGCAGACTCACGGCAAGTATATTTGAGAGGCTGAGCTAGCCGATGGCAGATCGATAGATCACTGAATGATTCTGTGAGCAACTCAATCTGCCTGCTTTGCCTGATTTTGGATAAAAGTTGCTTTTTTATAAAATATTCAATATTTACATACATGGTGTGTTGTGAGTTAATTTTGTGAGTTTGCTTACTAGCAAATTTTATGAGTTTGCTTGCAAGCAAATGTTATGTGACAGAGCTAGCCAATGGCAGATAGAAAGATTTCTGAATGAATCTGTGATTCTGTGAGCAACTCAATTTGCCTGCCTGCTTTGCCTGATTTTGGGTAAAAGTTGCTCTTTTTTATAAAAAATTCAATATTTATATAAATATTTATAATATTTACATACAAGCCATGCCCAGCCAGTCACATGACCACTAAGCCACACCCACAGATTAGGTCACGCCCACAGAACCGGTTAGTGGTACCTGGGATCTAAAATTATGAGTTTGGTGGTCCCTGAGATCCAAAAGGTTGGCAACCCCTGCATTAGATGGACAGCTGGATAGAGCTATGTGGCATGTGACTTTCTAAGTGATTACAAGCAATTTAGAGGGGAATGCAATCTTTTTTCTTAAAAGGCTGATCAGAATACATAGGCAAAGCAACCGTGTTGTGCGTTACTTGTACAAGTTTGTGATGGGTTGCTATACCAATCTGAAATCTCTGGGATTAGATTAAAATGTAATTATGGAAGTAAATGTAATAAGCAAAGTTCATTACATCTCAAAGACTCATATAAGGGTGGATTAATTTCTGGACACACCCTAAGTGCGATGAAATCATTTTGTTGTATAAATGGCAGAATTGCACAATTTCATGTATCATTTTAGAGGCTCGTGATAATGCAGTGTTTGAGGATTTTTGGGGAAGTTAAGTTAAGATAGCGGTCCCCACGCACGTTAAAAAGGACAAGACTTTGGTTGTACAGTTGTGGTCACCATGTAGACTACAGTATTTTACATACACATACACATACACATACACAGGCAGGCAGGCAGACACAAACATCCTTGGGCTGTAAGGATCAGTGGAAGTTCTAAGCAGACTGGCTGTGTGATGCCATTTATTTCTAAAATAAAGAGATCAATCTGGAAGGAATCCAGTGTTGGGATTCAAATTTTTTTACTATTGGTTCTGTGGGTGTGGCTTGATAGGTGTGGCTTGGTGGACGTGGCAGGGGAAGAACACTGCAAAATCTCCATTCCCTCCCCACCCCACTAGCCTGCTTTCCAGCTCCATTCTCCTGTGCAGGGCAACAAAAGAAGACCCAGCCGATCAGCTGGGACTCAGGAGGCAAAGAATAGATCGGGGCAGTGCCAGTCAGAGATGGTATTTGCCAGTTCTCTGAATTACTCAAAATTTCTGCTCCCGGTTCTCCAGAACTGGTCAGAACCTGCTGAATACCACCTCTGAAGGAGCCCTCTTGAAGCACATCATCCACCCTCTTCCTAAAGTCCACATTCTTAGTATGCTGAAAGAAAATTTGTTTTCCACATTTCCTAAGATGGGGGTAGGGATGGGAGAGGAGAATTTCCTTTAAGATAACTCAAGTTTGTAGTACTTTTTTTAAAAAATTGGTCTGTGTGCAACCTAATTTCTCCAGGGTTTCCATTAAATCTCAAAAAACAACAAGAGGAGGGACCCCACTCCTTTGAGGCTACTCTAAGTATAAACAGCCAGCGAGCTTTAGAGAGATGGAAATGTGTGTGAGAGGAAACTACAATGTCAACAGTAAAGACTTCCACAATTTCCAACAGTCAAGTGAGCTCAAAAATGTGTCAAGACCAACTCAAATTAATTTGCCAGGTTCCCTCAGAAAAAGGTAGCCATTACTGCAGGGGAAGACTGCTTGAAAAATTGCACCACACAGTATTACAGGAACTCCTCGAGTTACAGCCGTAGATGAGACCAGAAAGTCTGTCGTTAAATTATGTGGTTGTTAAGTGAATAACCACATGTCTATGCTCAATTTTACGATCTTCTTTGTCACAGTCATTATGTGAATCCTGCTTTCTCCCCTGACATTGCTTGTTGGAAACTGTCTGGGAAGATTGTGAATGGCAATTGTGTGAGCCCAGGTGACTACCGCAGTGCCTGCAACCATTGTTAAGTGCAAGGGCTGGTCATAAGTTACAGGCAGTCTTCAACTTATGACCACAATACAGCCCAGAAGTTCCATTGCTAAGGAAGACAATTATTAAGTGAGTCCTTTTGCCCTGTTCTAGGATCTTTCTTGCCATAGTTGTTAAATGAATCATTTCATCATTAAGCGAATCTGACTTCCCCCCCTCCTTGATTTTGTTTGTCGGAAGTCAGCTGGAAAGGTCACAAATGGTGATCACATGACCTCAGGGCAGTGCGACTGTCATAAACACATGCCAGTTGCCAGTGGTCTGAATTTTGATCATGTGACCATGGGGGACGCTGAAACAGTTATAATTGTGAAAAAAGTCATAAGCAGAGGTGGTATTCAGCAGGTTCTGACCAGTTCTGGAGAACCGGTAGCAGCAATTTTGAGTAGTTTGGAGAACCGGCCAATACCACCTCTGACTGGCCCCGCCCCCATCTGTTCTCTGCCTCCCGAGTCCCAGCTGATTGGCTGGCTCTTCTTTGGTTTCCCTGCACAGGAGAACAGAGCTGGAAAGCAGGTTAATGGGGTAGGGAGGGAATGGGGATTTTGCAGTAACCTTCCCCTGCCACGCCCACAGAACCGATAGTAAAAAGAAATGAGTCCCACCATTAGCCCTAAGTCATTTTTTCCAATGCCATTGTAACTTTGAACGGACACTAAACGAATAGTTGCAAGTCGAGAACTTTGTAACTTGAAATAAATGGCCAAATGGCTATATGAATAATCGTAAGTTAATCAATCGATCAGAATAGACTGGAAGGGTCCTTGAAGGTCTTCTAGCCCAACTTCCTTGCTCCAGCAGAAGACTGTATACCATTTACCAAGTTAAGGACAATCTATAACAGAAAGGGATTTAGTCTTTCTCCATTGGTCAGATTCCCTGTTCCCATTTTTCACCAACTTACATCCAGGGGTGGGATTCAAATTTTTTAACAACCGGTTCTGTGGGCGTGGCTTAGTTGGTGGGCATGGCTTGGTGGTCATGTTATTGGTTGGGCATGGCCAACTCAATATCACTCACATCGAGGCATGCATCTCCTTGCTGGCCTCTCATGACTGTGGGGATGCTGCAGCAGTAGTAAGTGTGAAAAATGGTCATAAGTTACTTTTTTCAGTGCCATTGTAACTTTGAATGGTCACTCCACACAAGCAAAGTACCAGCAAAGGAGGGAAAAAAATTCCAGAGAAGTTCCTGAGACAGGAAGTCTAGTCCTGCCAAGAATGTAATAAGGGAGAGGCAGTTTCTGTAAGCAACAGCAGAATGTTTCCTTCCTGCCTTCCTTACAGGATTAGGCCAGTAATTTCTTCTGATAACCGGTTCTCCGAACTGCTTAGAATGTTAACAACTGGTTCTAGCGAATAGGTGCGAACTGGTAGAATCCCACCCCTGCTTACATCTCATTTCTCTTCTCTAGATTACAAAAACAAGGTTGGGTGACTGAGGGTCAGTCCAGGGGTGGGATTCAACCAGTGTTACAACCAGTTCGGTGAGAGTGTGTTTTGTGCGTGTGCAGCATTTGCAAGAAATCATCAGCTGTGCCACCCGGACAGCTGACAAGCACTGCGCGTGAGTGCGCAGTGTTTGAAAATCCTCTTCTTTCCTGCTTTTTCAACCTCAGCTGTGCCGTGCAAAGCAGCTGAGGTTGAAAAAGCAGGAAATAAAGGACAGCCAAGAGCCCGGGCAGGTGGGTGGGCCAAACAGATGACCAAAAGATCATCGCAGCGAACCGGTTCTGTGTCTGCTGCTCTTCAGAACTACCAGTTCCATAGAACTGGGCCGAACCAGTGGCATCCCACCCCTAGGTCAGCCCTTCAAAGAAATCCAGACAGGAAACCAAAACCATGAGAACTAACCCTACAGGTAGTTCTCGACTTACGACTACAATTGAGCTCAACATTTCTGTTGCTAAGTGAGACGGCTATTATGTGAGCTTTGCTCCATTTTACCATCTTTCTTGCCGCCATCGTTAAATGTATCACTACAGATGTAAATTTAGTAACACGGTTGATAAGTGTATCTGGCTTCCCCATTGACTTTGCTTGTCAGAAGGTGGCAAAAGAGCTGTGGTGGCACAGTGGTTAGAGTGAAGTACTGCAGGCTATTACTGCTGACTGCCAACTGCTAACAGTTTGGCAGTTCGATTCTCACCGGCTCAAGATGGACTCAACCTTCCATCCTTCCGAGGTCGGTAAAATGAGGACTGATAGGCTGATTCTGTAAACTGCTTAGAGATGGCTGTAAAGCAGCGGTTGCCAACCGGTGGGCCGCAGCCCATTGGTGGGCCATGAGAAAATTTTGATGGGCCACAGAGAAATCTCACCCCCAGAGCACCCCCCCCAAAGCAATTAATCCAGGCTGCGCAGAAACACAAGGCTGCGCCACCTACATGGCCTGCGGGAACCCTCCCTGCCCACTCACTCCTTACCCGGTAAATTTGCCTGCTAAATTGCTATTTTCCCTTTTTCCAACCAACATCTGTTCTGCTGTGCTGGGAGATTTAGATTAGCTAGGAAGTAGGAAATGATTGGATTTCTTGCTTTCTAGCTAGTCTTTAGATCTTTGGCTCAGCACAGCCAAACCTCCCTTAGGATTGAAGGTTTGCTTGCAAGCAAATTCAGGGTAGACTCACGGCAAACAAATTTGAGAGACTGCGCTAGCCGATGGCAGGTCACTGAATGATTCTGTGAGCAACTCAATCTGCCTGCCTGCTTTGCCTGATTTTGGGTAAAAGTTGCTCTTTTTTTTATAAAAAGATAAATATTTATATAAATATTTATAATATTTACATACAAGCCATGCCCAGCCAGTCACATGACCACCAAGCCACACCCACAAATTAGGCCATACCCACAGAACTGGTTAGTGGTCCCTGGGATCTAAAATTATGAGTTTGGTGGTCCATGAGGTCCAAAAGGTTGGCGACCCCTGCTGTAAAGCACTGTGGAAGTGGCATGTAAGTCTAATCTCATGACACACACACAGCTTGGGACATTGCAACCATCATAAATATGAACCAGTTGCCAAGCGTATGAATGTTGATGACAGACCTGTGCGTTCCCACAGGGAGGGCCTTCTCCGGGTGCTGTCGGCCTCTATGTGTCGTCTGGCGCCCCCAGGAATAGGGCCTTCTCTGTGGGGGCCCCTGCCCTCTGGAATAGTCTGCCACCAGATATACGTACCAGCACGGACCGGAGAATCTTCAGACGTGTGTTAAAAACTTGGCTCTTTGAGCAGGCTGGCCTGGGCTGATATGAGATTTTAACCGTCTCCTGTTTTAATTTGGATTTTAATTTGGGGTTTTTAAATTCTAATGGGGAGGGTTGATTTTTAATCTAACAGCCCAAATTATTTAATTCCATTTTAATTTTTGTATTTATGTGTGGGGTAGAATTGGCTGTGCACCGCCCTGAGTCCTTCGGGAGAAGGGCGGTATATAAATGTTTGAAATAAATAAATAAATAAATAAATAAATATGACCATGGAGATGGTATGTTGTGTATGTTTATGTTTATTTAATTTATATACCACCTCCTCTCCCATTTGGGACTCGAGGCGGTGTACAGCCAGATTAAAACAATACAAAGAAATTTAAAAACAGATTAAATCAGATTAAATCAGTGGCTGAAAGTTAAAAATAATAAATAGTAAAAACAAGGGTAAATAAAATGACAAATTTAAAACCCACAATACTATTAGGCCAGACCGGCTCATTGAAAAAGATGAGTCTTCAATGCGCGCCTGAAGGTTCGCAGGTCAGGGATAGTCCGTATCTCCGGGGGTAGCTCGTTCCAAAGGTTTTTCTTACAATGGTTGTAAGCATGAAAACTGGTCATTAGTCACTTTTTTCAGCACTGCTGTAACTTTGAACAGTCACCAAATGAACTGTCATACATGACTACCCATAGCCATGATGGCGAACCTATGACACGCAGAGCCACTTCTGCCAGCACATGAGAGGTCGCCTAGAAGAGCCCCACTGCGCATGCGCACATGATGCCCGCCCAACAGCTGATTGTCGGGTATCTGGCATGCATGTGCGAGGGTGAGGTTGTGCGGGAGATGCACATGCATGCGCAGAGATGCGCCAGGGGTGCTGGCATACGCGTGTGCAATTTTCAGCACGGGAGCCCAAAAAGGTTAGCCACCACTGACCTATACATTTATTATAAGGTTATAGTAACAATCTTGCAAATCTGAAAGCATCTCTTTCCTCCCTGGTCTTTATTTCCCAGAGAACAAGGGAGGGTCCCTTCTGAGATGCTATCCATACCCCACAGTTTTCCTGTGGGCTGAGATGTCTCTTGTCTGTAAGACTAACAGAGTTGGAAGGGACCTCGGAGGTCATCTAGTCCAACCTCTTTCTCTCACAGGAGACGTATACTATTTCTGATCAATGGCTATCCAGTCTCTTCTTAAAAGCCTCCAGTGTTGGGGCACCCAACTTCTGAAGGCAAGTGCTGGTTCATTGTTCTCACTGATAGGAATTTTCTCCTTCGTTGCTTCTCTCCTTGGTTAGTTTCCAGCCATTGTTTCTTGCCTTGCCTTCTGAATGTCAACCCTGGTCCTTCTCACCAGACCCAGTTCCTGCAACTGTTCTTTGTATGTTTTAGCTTCTAGGCCCCTAATCATTTTTGTTGCTCTTCTCTGAACTCTTTCCAAAGTCTCAATTGACCCAGGTCTACAATTGACCTGGTTGCAGCTCTTCCTCCTGACTCCCAAGATTCTTCTCACAGTCCACTACGGTTAGAAATGCCCACTGCAAACCTTCGTTTTTACAAAGCCTTTTTTAAAGAGTCATTGAGTTCTGCCATCACCCACAGGTCATGGGTTTCTCAGCTTTTTCTCTTAACTAATTTCCGGTTGGGTAATCTCTCCCTCTCTCTCTTCCTCCCCCTCTCCCTGCCCCCTTTTTCTCTGTTTTGAGTAATAGCCAGGAAAAGGAATGGAGAAAGTCCCCAATGAAACCCTACGCCTTATTCCCAGCAGCAACTTCCTGGGCAGAAATGTGCTTCTTCAGTTGTGCTTAAAATAGTCCACCACAGAGAATTTTCAGGCTGCCCTTCTGCTGCCTGAATAATTAAGGCCAGCTTCCCCTTTCTTTTCACTCATAACGGGTGGCCATTATAGGCAATCCTCGGCTTACAACCAAAAATTGAGCGCAAAATTTTTGTTGCTAAGCAAGAGAGTTGCTAAATGAGCTTTGCAAATCTTTCCAATCTTTCATGCCACCGTTGTTAAGTTAATCACTGTGGTTGTTAAATTAATAGCATGGTTATTAAAGGAATCTGGCTTCCCCATTGACTTTACTTATCAGAAGGTTGCAAAAGGGGAATCACACAGTGGTGGGATTCAAATTTTTTTTACTACCGGTTCTGTGGGCATGGCTTGGTGGGTGTGGCAGGGGAAGGATACTGTAAAATCTCCAGTCAGAGGTGGTATTTGCCTGTTCTCTGAACTACTCAAAATTTCCACTACCGGTTCTCCAGAACTGGTCAGAACCTGCTGAATATCACCTCTGGAATCACATGACCTAGGACATAGCAACCGTCGTAAATGCATGCCAGTTGTCAACAATCCAAAATTTGATGGTGTGATCATGGGGATGCTACAGCCCTGTACAATCCCAATGCATCTGGAGGCTGAGACACGCTGGGAAAAGTGGAATTAGAAGAACTGTCTTTAAAAGCAGAAAAATGGCCCTGTATTTCAAATGTCTGCCTCTTGTTGAATAGAATCATTTTCATGCCTTTCCAATGCAGCAGCACCATCAGACTGGCCTCTGTTGCAAACAAAATATTAACATAGCCTAACTTTGCAATAGTGGCAAATATCTGTAGCTCAGGTGTAGGATGAGGTTGAAACAGAGGTGGGTATTCAGCAGGTTCTGACCAGTTTTGGAGAACCGGTAGCAGAAATTTTGAGTAGTTTGGAGAACTGGCAAATATAATCTATTATATAGATCTATATAATCTATTCTCTGCCTCCCGAGTCCCAGCTGATCAGCTGGGCCTTCTTTGGTTGCCCTGCACAGGAGAACAGAGCTGGAAAGCAGGTTAGTGGGGCGGGGAAGGAATGGGAATTTTGGGAATTTTGGGAATTTTGGGAATTTTGCAATAGTCTTCCCCCAGAAGTGAGGAGGGAATGGAGATTTTACAGTATCCTTCCCCTGCCATGCCACCAAGCCACACCCACCAAACCACGCCCACAGAACCGGTAGTAAAAATTTTTGAATCCCACCACTGGAGTGAAGGTTCATTCTTGTGGGTTGGTTTCTGAATATTTCTGAATGTCTCATTATCAGTCCAGGTAACATCTTCAGCAGAGTTTGAGGAGTTATGTTGACATAGCGGAATTACTCTAACATAGCATAGCACAGCATAGCATTAGCATAACAACATAACAAAACATAACTACATAACATAATATAACATAAACATAACAATGTGATTTGGTAGAATTCTTATTAATTAGGATGTGCCTGTCAAACGCTATTAGTCATGGAATTTTTATGTAAAGGAATAGTCTTCTTCTAACAATACATTTTTGGAGTTAAGATATTAGACTAGACAGGGCTTTTTTATTTGAACTAATGGGCCTCTGATATTTTTATCCCTCTCCTAAATGTCAAAAACATGTCTTAAAAACAGACTTTGTTTCCGAAAGAGTTTCCTCCATTGCCTATCCCTCCAGTGAGAGTACTTGACATGTCTTCAACTAAAATCACACAAGAGACTTAGCATCGTTTAGTCCTTCCTGGCATGGATCCAGGTTATCAGAAGGACGGTCTGGCCCTGATTGGAGTAGCCTGCTCCACTGGTTTCAGTGGAAAGGGCCTACTTTGGCCAAAGAATTTTGGCTGGCGTGGCCCAGGAGAAAACCCTTGGTTATTTGGCCTGGAACCTCAACAGAGGACTGCTACATTAGGGGTGGACGACCAGGTAGAGAAGATCCCCAGGCTGCCCAACATTTTGGTTTTTAACATTTCTATTCAATTTTCTTCTAATTTTATTTATTTTTTAATGTTTGTTCATTTGTTTGACTTCTACAGATGCCCATCTCAGCAAAATGACTCTGGGCGGCTCTTGTTGCAAAACATGTATTACAATTAAAATCTTACAAACATCTTAAAGCAATAAAACAGTAAAAAGCATTAAAACAGTAAAAAACGTTAAAACATTTAATTTGAAATATATACAAAGCAAGGCGTCTGGCCTGTTAATGGTATAGCCAGGAAGTGGGGCCCTTGATGCATCTAGCACTCCAGAATTGGGTGCATAGCGGGATTTTTAAAGCTTTATTAGCAGAGGTCTCCAAACTTGGCAACTTTAAGACTTGTAGACTTCAACTCCCAGAATTCTCCAGCTTGGAGTTTGGAGACCCCTGTTTTATGGAAAAGCTTTAAATTTTTATTATATTATAAGCCACAGAAAGTCGCTATGTCAGTGACATGGCCAGTTAGAAATTGGATAAATAATCATTGTTGTAAAACCTGAAACACCTATTCCAATACAGGCAGACACCAAATAAAAGAAATCCATATACACGTAAAGAAATAATTAGTTTTTCATGAACACCATAATGCTTCCTGAATGTCTCTCTCCATTATTTTTAAATGAGGGTGAAGCACCTTTCCATTTTTTGGAAAATGTGTGAAGCATCTCTCCATGATGAATTGCAGATGGCAAGCTTCAAAATGGGATAGAAACGCATTTCTTGTCATTAGGAGAGGAAGGAAGATAATTTGGAAAATAATTAGTCCTGCAGGGAGCTTAAAGGTGAAATAAGTTGGAATATACTGTATATCTTCCAAGCTTATGGGCAGAATCCATCAAAAAGACACCCCCCCCCCAGCTAGCTAACTAGCTAGCTAGACAGATGGTGATGGTAGATATAGATAGATAGATAGATAGATAGATAGATAGATAGATAGATAGATAGATAGATAGATAGATAGATAGATAGATAGATAGATAGCAATATCACTTAGACTTATATACCACTTCACAATGTTTTACAGCCCTCTCTAAGCGATGTACAGAATCAGCATATTACTCCAACAATGTTTTATGATACTTGTCAGAGAGAGAAAAGAAAACAGACTGAATGGTTGATAGTAGTTATTTCACAAGAATCTTTCCAAATAGCTGTACATTCAACTTTTTTTTAATTTTAAAGTATTAATGGCTTCACAGAGAGCTTCATTTTCATGGTCATTCTGTGGTTTTTAGTTTATTTTTAGCATTACTCACTAATCTGAATGTAAGTTGAGTTCTCTATATCATGAGTCATTGATCAAGGGCCAGTGTTTTTCACCGAGCTGGCTGGGATTTGAAGTCCACACATCTTAAAGGTTCTACACTACTCTAAAGACTCCTTACTTCATAATGTGCTTTTAACATCCCTTTGTATTATGTTTTTAATATTAATTGCAGTTTTTATTCTATGTCTAGCCTGTGCTTAGTTACAGGTGCATAATGAATACATTTGCTATTATAACAGCTCCCTTAAAAGCCCTCAAAATGGTCCCCAAAGAAAAATAAACAATTTAAAATAATAATACGTACTGTATTGGATACAAAAATGATAGGAGGATCAAAATGATTCCATAGAGGGGAGCATGATAATAATCTATTTTGTTTGGGGGATTTTGGGCTCTCAGATCTCCATCAAAAGCTGAGAAGAGAGATTCTTCTGAAGGCCATCACCCCGTCTACGCCAATACTCAGGAATTATATTACAACTATAGTGGGAGGCCTATCCCAGAAGCAGTAGATGATGTCTACATTATTCCAGACCAGTGATACTTGGCTCCATCAACACTGCTATGACCAAGGATGACCCAAAAATATCTCCTGGACTTTTCCTGTTGCAATGCCCATTCTCCAAAACACCTAGATGGGACCTACAGGTTGTGTGAGACCATCACTGTGGCTTTCTTTAGCATGATTATAGTAATATGGTGGAATGGATTGTCTTCAGGCACCATTATATTATCTTCTCTTTGTTGTTTATCTTGGTATTCATTATGTTTGTTTTGTTGATTTGGATTACCTTCTCTGCTGTTACACCACACTTTGGGGCATGTTAATCCCCAGAAGCAAGAGAAGCCCCAATACTTCTGGTTTTCCAGATGAGGGGTTAAGACCTGGTCCTGCCCATGAGCAGGGGAGTCTAAAAGGATGATGCAGCCTTAGGGATAGGGGTTGGCTTGGGGACACACTCCCTCCGCCTTGTTAACCTGAATTCTTTAAACTTTGATTTTCTCTTTTAATTCTGTTTTAATTGTGTTTTTAACCATGTGTTTAGATTATTTTATGATGTGGTAGTAAACTGTTCAGAGTGACTTAGAGTAGACAGGCAATATAGAAATGTAATAAATGTAAATAAATAAACTATAATAAATAAATAAATGGTCATTTTGTGATGGTATTTCACTTTCATGAGAAACCAGTTTGGTACAGTGTGCTGGCCTAGAAACCAGAAGGCTGGAGTTCTAGTTCTGCCTTAGGCATGAAAACTGGCTGGATGACTTTGGGCCAATCACCAGGAGACTGTGAGTTTTAGTCCCATCTTAGGCACAAATCCCGGCTAGAATGTGATCTTCGGCCAGTCACTGTCTCTCAGCCTCACCCACCTCATCAGGTTGCTGCTGTGAGAAAAACAGGAGGAGGAACATTAAGTATATAACAGTATTTATAAAAGACAGGATAAAAATCTAACAACACCAACAGCAGTGGAATACGGGAATCGTGAAACAGACTTCTTATGGTTCATGCTTATGATGACTGCCTTTCTCCTCCCTTTATCAGAATGAAGGATTTACAAGACCAGCTAATCTACTGTCACCCCTTCCTAGAATTAATTTTATTGTAATGAATGGTTTAAAACCATTCTTTGGTGATGCATGATATATGTTTTTTCAAATCCAACATCTGTCAAGAAGGGGAGATTTCTTTCTTCATCTGTAGGGGGCAGTGTTGCTCTCCTTTTAGGGCAGAATCAGAAAGGAAGAGAATGGCCGCACTATAGATTTGATTACCTGTATGTGTATTGTTTTATGTAAAGATAAATCTCTCTGTGGTTAATTGGGCTTACTCTCAGGTAAGTGTATGCTGCAGGGTTCAATAGCTCCAAAGCACCTGGGAGCAGAATAAAAAGTAACAGATGGAAATTATCAAAGAGAGATCCAATCTCTCTGATCCAATCTTCATCAATCTAGAATTAAGCAGAAATTTCCTGACAATGAGAACAATTGAGAGGGATCTTGAGTCCTAGTGGACAATCATTTAAATATGAGCCAGCAGTATGCAGCAGCTGCCAAAAAACCCAACACAGTTCTAGGCTGCACAAACAAAGGGATAGAATCAAGATCACGTGAAGTGTTAATACCACTTTATAATGCCTTGGTAAGGCCACACTTGGAATCCTGCATCATTTTTTAGTCGCTACGATGTAAAAGAAAAAATTGAGACTCTAGAAAGAGTGCAGAGAAGAGCAACAAAGATGATTAGGGACTGAAGGCTAAAACATACAGTAAAGAACGGTTGGGTATGTCTACTTTGATGAAAAGAAGGACTAGGGGTGACATGATAGCAGTGTTCCAATATTTCAGGAGCTGCCACAAAGAAAAAGGAGTCAAGCTATTCTCCAAAGCATCTTGGAGAGGTAGAACAAGAAGCAATGGGTGAAAACAAATCAAGGAGAGAAGCAACCTAGAACTAAAGAGAAATTTCCTGACAGAACAATTAATCAGTGGGACAATTTGCCTCCAGAATTTGTAAATGATCCAACACTGGAAATTTTAAAGAAGAGATTGGATAATGATTTGTCTGAAATGGTACAGGGTTTCCTACCTAAGCAGGGGGTTGGACTAGAAGACCTCCAAGGTGCCTTCCAACTCTGTTATTCTGTGTTTTATTCTCATCCTTCAACTCCTACCCTCAAAACGATGCTATAGAGCACAGAACACCAGATCAACTAGACACAAAAACAGTTTTTCCCCTGAATGCTGTCACTCTGCTAAACAAGTAATTCCTTCAACACTGTCAAACTATTTACTAAGTCTGTATTACTATTACTATTTAATCTTTTCTTTTATGTACACTGAGAGCATATGCACCAAGACAAATTCCTTGTGTGTCCAATCACACTTGGCCAATAAATAATTCTATTCTATTCTATTCTATTCTATTCTATTCTATTCTATTCTATTCTATTCTATCCTATCCAATCCATAGAGAACTGGCTTAACTTCATCAGCCCTAATACTGTACAATACCAACTGGATTTATAAAAGCAGAGAGAACAAGGTTTTATTTTGGAGAATGAGCTAGATTTACACTGGAACAAATAGCTGGCCTACAACAGATTCAGTGGTATGAGAACTGCAAGGCAAATGTTTTCTCTTGCTTTACCTTTCACTGATGCTACGTCAACAGGAAAGGGTTATCCAAGGGTTACCTCACTTGTTTGCAATAGTGTCTGGGTGGCTGAAATTCACAGTTCATAAAGGTTGCCCAAGGATGTTATGGATGACACAAATATCTTCAAAATTAAAAGAATCCCAAAGGATCAGTTTGCTAGGTGGTCAGCAAAGATGGCAGATTGCTTAACAAGTAAAGAAAAGGGAGAGCTACTAAAGTCCTATTTTGGGATCAGTCTTCTTCAACTAGAGTATATCTATGTGGTCCACTTGGCCATTGTAAAGAGCAGGAAGGAAGCTTATGATTGATAAAAGGGGATTACAATACATTTAAGCTTTTGAATGAGTTTAATCTCCAAGCCAGATGAATTGTATCAGAAAATATTAAAGGGGCTTGATGGTCACACTAAATATCCTTGTATTATCTTTGAGAAATCTAGAAATTATCAGATAACTGGAAAACAGAAAATGTCTTCAAAAAGCAAAGAAAAAATCAGAGAGACACAAACCATCAGTTTAACACTGAATATCTGGAAAGATTCTGCAGCAGATCATCTGATGAAGCATTTAATCTGGAGAAGAGAAGAGAGAAGAAGAAATGGCATTGAGTTTGTGAAGGGGAGGTCACACAGAAGAATACTAAATCCGGTTGACTATTCCTTCAATAAGCAAAATACAAAATTGGCTTCTAAAGTACAACAAGATGCATTTAGTTGAACGTTAGAAATGACTCATCTGGATCATTTTCAGTTGTATTCAGGCCTGGATATAGCAATAGCACTTAGACTTATATCTCGTTTCACAGTGTTTTACAGCCTTCTCTAAGCGGTTTACAGAGTCAGCTTATTACCCCTAACAATCTGGATCCTTATTTTACCCACCTCGGAAGGACGGAAGGCTGAGTCAACCTTGAGCCTGGGGAGATTCAAACGACCAAATTGCAAGCAGCCAGCAGCCAGCAGAAGTAGCCTGCAGTACAGCACTCTAACCACTGTGCCACTGTGACTCATATGGAAATGGCATTCATCACACTTTTAGATGACCTCCAGAAAGTGTAGGACAGTGGTTATGGAAGCTTCAGCTGGAGTAAAATATGCCAGTGCGGGCATTTATGCGTGCTTCAAGAACTACACACATTACACTTCTTCACAAGCTACATTGGTTACAGCAATAGCACTTAGCAATAGCACTTAGATTTATATACCATTTTACAGTGCTTTCCAGCCCTCTCTAAGCAGGTTTACAGAGTCAGCCTATTGCCCCCAACAATCTCGGTCCTCATTTTACCCACCTCGGAAGGATGGAAGGCTAAGTCAACCTTGAGCCTGGTGAGATTCGAACGGCCAAATTGCAATCAGCCGGCAGTCAGCAGAAGTATCTTGCAGTACTGCACTCTAATCACTGCACCACTGTGGCTCATATTAGTTACTAGTTTGCTTCTGGGTCTAATTCAAGATGCTGTTTTTGATCTTTAAAGCCTCACATACCATCAGGCAAAGTTATATTTGGGACCATCTCAATACTGGTCTAAGTTGAGGTCTATCTGTGATAGACTTAGAGGCTACTCCAAAGAAACCGTTTACCTGCAGTTCTGAAAACTATTCATCCCTGGGATCCACTTTCTTATCTAGGAACAAACCCTACCAGTTGTTGTAGGTTTAAGGAGGATGTCTAAGTTGATAGGCAAAGCCATCTACAGGATCTAACGCTTTCGTCAATATGGCACATAAGCTCCCCCGCTTTCTATATATGTACAGTGCATTGTGTGTACTGATGTGTGTACTAAAAGGACAACACTTGCATTGCCTCAGTGTGATGTTGTTTTCCTCAGTGTGATGTTGTTTTCATTATTCCACCCCTCCCTGTACATGCAAACATATTCATCATATGTGTCCCATCATTAACATGATATAGATTATAGATGGCTAAAGATAAAGGTTTCCCCCTTTCCCCTCGACTCTAGAGGACGGTACTCATCTCCGTTTCTTAGCCGAGGGAACCAGCAGTGACCAGCAGTGAGCATTTCTGTGGTCATGTGGCCAGCATAACTTTACACCCAAGGTGTATGGAATGCTATTATCTTCTCACCGAAGTGGTACCTATTAGTCTACTTGCATTTGCATGCTTTCAAACTGCTAGGTGGGTAGGAACTGAGGCAAGAATGGGAGCTTACCCCATTGCCTGGCTCTTGGGACTCAAACCTGGGCTGTCAGCTTTCCAACTGAGCATCTTTAACTGCTGAGCCATTGGGCCCCCCCGCTCACTATAGGTGGTTAGGCAGAGTTTAAAAGGCCCATTCATATTTGACACATGCATGTCACAACCCCTTCCCTCCACCGCAAATAAGTGGGCTGAAATGTCAGGGGAACCTCAGACGCTTCGTTTCAAGGCTTCCAGGTTGGCACACTTTATGGCTGGGATGCACTTAGAAGTGAGGGAAAGAAGTCAGAACAGTACCATCATCCGAGCTTTGAACTTGAGTCTTTCGCAGCTGTAATGTGGCTGTAGTATATGATCATGCTGCTGTTTACCTAGAGAACACTTCCTGATGATTCAAACCACTTCACCTACTTTTTCCCTACTTAGGAGCAGCCAAACCAAGGGTTTTTTTTTCGGCTTTGGATGTTGACTGATAATTGACTTTTTTTAAAGATGACTGCCAGCTATCCTGATTAATAGCTCTTACAAGAATTTATATAGCTGCCCAACTCATTCATGGTCATTCTGGGCAGCTGATAGAAATAAAACTCCAATACAAAATTCAATAAACCCTCATTCCCCACCCCACCCCGAAGGCAACAATTAAGCCAACAACTTGATGGGCTCCATATCACCCATAACATGCCCTACCTCCCTTGTTAAGTAGATACAACTTGGGAAAGGCAGTTCTTTAAATAACTTGTGTCCAGATCATGTAAGGCTTTATGGACAACCAACAGCCAATGAAGCTCCTACCTCAAGAGAGGTAACACATGTGCAAATGTACACTTACAAAAACCATGTGGGCCACTGCATTTTAAACCCATTGAAGCTTCTGGATACTTTTCAAGGCCAACTCCATGTAGAGCATAATGCAGTAATCAAGCAACAATTGGCCTTGTTTTACTAGAACACTGTTGATCAAAGTCCAAATTTGGGACTTCTGCTTGAAGCCTATCTTCAATAGCAGCCCCTCTCCAAATATCTAGTTTTGGCCATTCTTTCAAACAACACTTTGGCTAACAGGGATTTTTAGATTGTTAACTTTTTAATGAAAAGAAGGACTAGAGAAAGCATGATAGCAATATTCCAATATCTAAGGGGCTGCCACAAAGAAGAGAGAGTCAAGCTATTCTCCAAAGCACCTGAAGGCAGAACAAGGAGCAGTGGATCAACACAAATCAAGGAGAGAAGCAACCTAGAACTAAGGAGAAATTTCCTGGCAATGAGAACAATTAATAGTGGAACTGCTTGCTTCCAGATATTGTGGGTGCTCCAACACTGGAGGTTTTTAAGAAGAAATTGGACAATCATTTGCCTGGAATGGAATAGGGTTTCCTGCCTGAACATCTGTGTGTGTTTGTGTGTGTGTGTGTGTGTGTGTGTGTGAGAGAGAGAGAGAGAGAGAGAGAGAGAGGGAGAGGGAGAGAGAGAGAGAGAGGGAGAGAGAGAGATGGTATTCAGCAGGTTCTGACCAGTTCTGGAGAACCGGTAGCGGAAATTTTGAGTAGTTTGGAAAATCAGCAAATACCACCTCTGACTGGAGATTTTATAGTATCCTTCCCCTGCCACGTCCACCAAGCCACGCCCATAGAATGGGTAGTTTAAAAAAAATGAATCCCACCACTGGTGTGTATGTACGAAGACCTCCAAGGTCTCTTCCAACTCTGTACTTCTGTTATTTTGTAGTGATAAACAAAGATGCTGGGGAAAAACATTCTGTGAGAAGGATCCGTCTCAAAAAAGTCACACTGCCCACTATTTGCATCCGGTCAACTGTTTCTTGTGATTTGAGGCACCTTGACTCTCACGCAAGGAGCCAAGTTGCCAACCCACTTCTTATTCTAAGCAGCCGTGATACTACCGTGCTTCTTGAGGTCACAAACCACATCTGACTTTGTTTTTTTCAGATGTTTTTCACCATGGTGCTCCTGTTCCAGCTTAACCAGAATTTCTGGGCTGAGAGGAAGAGGTGATTGCCCCCAGGGCTTCGAAGCACACAAAAAAAGGAGTGTTTGATTTTTTTAGGTTCAAAACACACAACCTAATCCACCAATATATGTATGCACACCCCCATATCTAAAGCACCAAAAATGTAGCAATTAAGCAAATTAAAATCCTGGAAACTGCTCCTTCTGCTTAAACTAGCTTAGTTTATCTGTCTCTTTTTGTCTCCGCTTTATTTTAGACCACGGCAAAGTGGGGATGAAGTTCCAAACCTCCTTCTAGGGCTATTGCACAAGATACAGTACTCTGTTTCTGAATTAGCCCTTTTTCTGAGTTTACTTCTTGCCTTAACAAAAAAGAAAAATCTGTGGTGGCCTGATTAACTAGTAACCAACAACACTAGATTAACAACTGCCTTGATCTCATCTTCTGCAATAGTTTGAATTCAATTTACGGAATACAAATTAAAGAAAACTTTTCCAACAGTGACCACAACATGATTGACTTTTGTCTCCACACAAAAATCATCACAATGACGGAATCCCCAATTATAACTTCAAAAAAGGCAACTATGATCTTATAAACAATGATCTCTCATCCCTTGATTGGCAATTTCTATTCTCTGGATGCAATACTGTAGAAGACATATTTTTACTTGAAGTCAAAAGAGTCATCAAACTATATGTACCATTAACAACTCCCAAAACCAGAAAAAACAAATTTCCCAAAACAATAAAGAAGCTTCAATCCAAAAAGAAATCACTTTGGCGGAAAAACAAATCTGGTCACGTTGCCAACTTCAAAAGCCGATACAAAAATTTATGCCACCAGATAAAAACTAAATGCACCAATTATCACATTAAACAAGAAGAAAACCGTCTACGCACCAATTCCACCCGTGTTTTCTACAATTTTGTAAACAACAAACTAAAAGACTCAAAGTCCATCCCACACCTGAAAGGACCTAATGGTAAAGACTGCAATGATGACACTATCAAAGCCAACCTCTTTAACACATTCTTTGGCTCAGTATTTGTAAACAGCAATAGATCATGCCCAGTATTTCCTAGTCAAACCACAGACAACTACGATGATCTAATACATATCGATTTTACAGAAGACAATGTTGAAAAAGCACTACGCAATCTAAAACCATTTCTATCTATTGGACCGGATGGAATATGTGCCTACTTCTTTAAAAAGCTATCCACTGCCATAGCAGAACCTCTAAGCATAATTTTGAAAAATCTTTCAGGACCAGCTCCTTGCCAAAACTATGGTCACAAGCCACAGTCATCCCCATCTTCAAAAAGGGAGACCCCAGCCTAGTTGAAAATTACAGACCAATCTCTTTATGCTGCGTCACCTGTAAAGTCATGGAATCAATTATTAACCAATCCATCATCCTCCACTTAGAAACAAACAGCCTACTCTCTAATAAACAATTTGGTTTTAGGAAAAAACTATCATGTAATCTGCAACTCTTACATTGCAAAAACATATGGACTAGACAACTCGATCAGGGCAAAGCAATAGACGCAATCTACATAGACTATTGTAAAGCTTTTGATTCAGTGGTACATGACAAACTACTCCTAAAACTAAAATCTTATGGTATTTCTGGACATCTGCATAACTGGATAGAAGCATTCCTGTCAAACAGACAACAAATGGTCAAAATTGGGAGAGTCCTATCAAATTCTGTACCTGTCAACAGTGGTTTCCCCAAGGCAGTGTTCTAGGACCAACTCTTTTCATACTCTATATAAATGACCTTTGTGATCATATCAAGAGCAACTGCGTTCTTTTCGCTGATGATGTAAAGCTATTCAACACCCCAGACAATACTGCTACCCTTCAAAAAGACCTTGACTATGTATCAGAATGGTCAAACAAATGGCAACTTCAAATCTCAACAAATAAATATTCTGTCCTACATATTGGCAAAAAAAATTAGAAAATAAAATACAGGCTGAATAGTCAAGACCTTGTTGATGATCCAAACTCTGTCAAGGATCTTGGAGTACTCATCTCAAATGACCTAAGTGCTAGAGCCCACTGTAACTACATAGCCAAAAAGACGTTAAGAACTGTTAACCTAATCTTACATAGCTTTTTCTCTGGTAATATTACACTAATAACTAGAGCATACAAAACATTTGCTAGACCAATACTCGAATACAGCTCATTACGTATCTGATATTAACACAGTTGAGAAAGTCCAGAAATATTTTACAAGAAGAGTTCTTCACTCCACTACTCGTTGCAGAATACCTTATGCCACCAGACTCGAAATTCTAGACCTAGAAAACCTAGAATTATGCCGCCTTCGGTCTGATCTAAGTATAGTATATAAAATCATACATTGCAATGTTCTACCTGTCAATGAATACTTCAGCTTCAACCATAACAACACAAGAGCAAACAATAGATACAAACTCAAGGTTAATCGCACGAAACTTGATTGCAGGAAATACGACTTCTACAACAGAGTGGTCTATGTCTGGAATACTCTACCTGACTCTGTAGTTTCTTCCCCAAATCCCAAAAACTTTAATCTTAGATTGTCTACTATTGAGCTCACCCCTTTCCTAAGAGGTCTGTAGAGGGGCGTGCATAAGCGCACCAACTTGCCTACTGTCCCTGCCCTATTGTTTCTTTTATATTTTATTTTTCTTATATGTATCCATGTATTCATAACTATGTTTTACTTATACCTATTATCTTGTAAGCAATTGACAAATAAATAAATAAATAAAATTAAGAATGAAGCCATCATGGGTCCAGGAGAACAAGGAGAAAGGGAAATCAAGCCTGCTTCAGTCAGGGCAATTAATTCTGGTGTTTGGAATTTTTTGGGCCAGATCCTAACACCAAAACACCAAGTGGCCAACTTTACAAGAAACTCAGGACTGTAAAATGATTAGCCTGTTATGGCAGGTCATGTGGCTTTGATCTTGCCATTATATAGAATAGAATTCTTTATTGGCCAAGTGTGATTGGACAGACAAGGAATTTGTCTTGGTGCAAATGCTCTCAGTGTACATAAAAGAAAAGATACATTCGTCAAGAATCATAAGATACAACACTTAATGATAGTCATGGGGTACAATAAGCAATCAAATCATACTAAAAACAGTCAAAATAAATTGTAAGGATACAAGCTACAAAGTTATGGTCATACAGTCACAAGTGGGAGAGGATGGGTGATAAGGAGTGATGAGAAGGTTAATAGTAATAGTAGTACAGACTTTGTAAATAGTTGAGGGAATTATTCGTTTAGCAGAGTGATGACATTCAGGAAAAACTGTTCTTGTGTCTAGTTATTCTGGTGTGCAGTGCTCTATAGCATCGGTTTGAGGATGGGAGTTGAAACAGTTTATGTCTGGGATGTGAGGGGTCTGTAAATATTTTCACAGCCCTCTTTTTGACTTGTGCAGTATACAGGTCCTTGATGGAAGGCAGGTTGATAGTAATTGTTTAAATATGCCTAATTTACCCTAAATTACATTTACAGAACTCACATAATTTTAACTGAAGTTTTAAATTTCAGATCTTTATGTTTTATTCTGTATTTTATTCACTTATTTAGTCTGTTAGTCACCCAAAGCTGCCTTCAATGAGATGGGCAGCATATAATTTTGATAGATAGGTTAGAGGTAGATAGCTAGATTGATAGATAATGGGGGTGGGATTCTACTGATTTGGACTGGTTTAGGCGAACTCATAGTTCCAGTGAGTTTTGGCCCCACCCACCCCTGATCTTTCCTGTGCTTTATTTCCTGGTTTTTTTTAGCACAGCTGATTCGCTTGGCAGAGTGGTTTACCGTACCTCAGCTGTTTTAGTCCTAGGGGCTGGAGTAGAAGGTAAGAAATTAAGTTGAAAATTGGCTTTGTTAACTGTGGAGCATGCACGAAGTGCACACTCACCGAATCGGTTGTTACACCAGTTGAATTGCACCACTGGATGGATAGATACCGTAGATAGATAGATAGATAGATAGATAGATAGATAGATAGATAGATAGATAGATAGATAGATAGATAGATAGCAGGGGTAGGATTCAATTTTTTAAACAACTGGTTCTGTGGGCGTGGCTTAATTGGTGGGTGTGGTTTGGTGGTCATGTGACTGGGTGGACATGGCTTGGTGGTCATATTATTGGCTGGGCGTGGCCAACTCAATATCACTCACATTGAGGTACGCATCTCCTTGCCTGGCCTCTCATGACTGTGGGGATGCTGCAACAGTCGTAAGTGTGAAAAATGGTCATGTCACTTTTTTCAGTGCCACTGTAACTTTGAATGATCACTCTACACAAGCAAAGTACCAGCAAAGGAGGGGGAAAAAACTCCAGAGAAGTTCCTGAGACAGGAAGTCTAGTCCTGCCAAGAATGTAATAAGGGTTAATGGAGAGGCAGTTTTTGTAAGCAACACCAGAATGTTTCCTTCCTGCCTTCCTTACAGGATTAAGCCAGTAATTTCTTCTAACAACTGGTTCTCTGAGCTGCTTAGAATGTTAACAATCTGTTCTAGCGAATAGGTGCGAACTGGTAGAATCCCTGATAGATAGCTACTGCAGATGGATAGATAGATAGATGAAAGATAGATAGATGGATAGATAGATAGATGGATAGATAGATAGATAGATAGATAGATAGATAGATAGATAGATAGATAGATAGATAGATAGGTAATTTAGTTACTGAATTAACTTTTTGGATTTACACATCATATAGAATCACAAATTAGCTAAACATGCTAAGTTGGCACAGCAAATCATCCTTGTTACCCATCAAAGGTTAGTACTAACTTCAGTTATCATATTGTACAGGGATGTCCAACCTTGGCAACATTAAAACTTCAACACTCAGAATTCTCCAGCCACTAATTCCTTGAATAAACTAATTCCTTGTGGTGAAAGCTGAGTAGCTGTAACACATCTTTTCTTTCTCAAGAAAGCCTGTCCCAAAAAGATCTCATTTATATACAGCAGGTGTCTCCAAACTTGGAACCTTTAAGAATTGTGGACTTCAACTCTTAAAGTTTTATGTAATTGTCTGACCTGATGAAGATATTTGACCACCTGGTATGTGAGTGTAGAGTTAGCATACCTTAAAAAAGAATGAACATAAAATTTATCAGTATTACTCTGAAATTTAGAGATGATTGCGGAGATCATAGCATATTGCCTGTTATAACATCTTATCCATCGTCTTCTTTAGCCTCCATCACAACAATACATAGGCAAACAACCGATACAAACTCAAGGTAAACCGATACAAACTCGATTGTAGAAAATACAACTTCAGCAACAGAGTGGTCAACGTCTGGAACGCCCTACCAGACTCCGTTGTTACAGCCTCAACCCCTCACAGCTTCAACCTCAAACTGTGTACCGTGGATCTCACCCCATTCCTAAGAGGTCCTTAAAGGGGGTGTGCATAAGCGCACCAGCATGCCTACCATCCCTGTCTTACTTTGCCCATTTATCTGTATTTACTTCCTTTGTTCATGTTTATGTTCATACCTACACTTTTTATCTTGTACATGTTTGACAAATAAATTAAATAAATAAATAACTAAATATCTTGGGGCTCCATAAAAAACAACACCACATGAGGACGTGAGCAACAGTTTCTACCTTCCTGGATCCACAAGGTCAAAGTCTCTGTAAAAAAGGAGTCACATGGAATCTTCCCACCAGCAGTACTGATAGGAGGATATTAAAGCAGGCTCATTAAAGCCAATCTAAATTTGCTTAGGATTAGATGAACCCCCAATCCATGGGCTGGCACTAGGCTGCAGCCTGCCGGAAACCAGTCCATGTAAACAAGTGAAGCCCCATCAGTGGGATGCCTGCAGCATGCAAGACCTCTCTATATGGAACTGATCCCTGATACCCAAAAGATTGGAGGCCGTTGGATTAGGTAATATAGATTCAACCTAGAAGTAAGCTGATTTTTTTTTTCTGACAGTGAGAACTATTAATCGCAGTAATAAGCTTGTTTCCTGAAATTCTGGGTGCTCTGTTACTGGAGGTTTTCCAAAATAAGCTGGATAACCATTTGACTAGGATGGTATAAGGCTTCTGCACAGGGCTTAGAGCTATCCAGGGGTGGGATTCAGCTAGTTCAGACCCGTTCATGTGAACCGGATGTTAAAATTACATCTGTTTTCCCAAACCAGGAGTTGAACTGACCGCCCACCCCACCCCATCCAGGAGTCTCCACACAGCCCATTTCAGATGCAGGTAAGTGCAGGGTTCGTGCGGAGGTTGTGGGAGGGTGAAAAACAGGCCTTCCGGAAGTTCAGAAATGGGCCTGTTTCCGTTTTCCGGAGGGCCTCCAAACCCCGGAGGAAGCTGTTTTCACCCTCCCAGAGTCCCAAGGGGAGCCTCTGGACTCTGGAGAAGGTGAAGAACAGCCATCCTGGAAATTCTAGTAGGCCACACCCACCCAGCAACTGGGCAGCGAACCAGTTCCTGGTTTTTTTGAATCCCATCCCTTGGGGCTATCTAACATTTGGCGATAGAATTCAAAAGTATTAGGGATATCACTTTAGTGATCAACGTTCCTAACTCTTTCTTTTACTTTTTTATCTCTGAATAGATGTTCTCAAGGATTAATTGGTCTAAATATTGAGACCACAAAGTTCTTCTATGTATGGTGCCAATGAGATTGGTAGCTGTCTGAAAACAGCAGAGACATCAGGCCTATAGGTCAAGCATAATTCCAAGTCCTGGGATTAGACTCCTGGTTCAGACGTAGCCTTAATATGTGGTATGTTAGCTTCAAGACTCCAGATTGTATTAAGGGTACATTTTGGGGTACCTAAATGTAGACAGTCCTAAGGACATTTAATTGAATGGCCTCATAACCAGTTAAGTATGTACATGGGCCAAGTTGTGTCCTGTATAATAGTTGGATAATTGTTTTAGCCAACAGTTTCATTGATGCTGGAATGCAATTTACACCCTGTTCCCTATAAAATTTAGTTATTGTTAACAGCACTCTTTCGGGCAGTAGAAGTGCCATAATTTACTTGGGCTGTTAATAACCTAGTGGCCAGAAATACTGCGCCCCCAAGTATTTAAAACATTTGTCTTGCTTTAATTTGTGAGAATCAATTGTCCACTTGCCTTTTTTTGGAAAAAACTAATACTTGAAATTTATCATAGTTGATAGAATAGAATAGTTTATTGGCCAAGTGTGATTGGACACACAAGGAATTTGTCTTGGTGTAAATACTTTCAGTATACATAAAAGAAAAGATACATTCGTCAAGAGTCAAGAATCATAAGATACAACACTTAATAATAGTCATAGGGTACAACAAGCAATCAAATCATACTAGGAAACAGTCAATATAAATCATAAGGATACAAGCGACAAAGTTACAGTCATACAGTCACAAGTGGGAGGGGATGGGTGATAAGGAGTGATGACAAGATTTAACAGTAATAGCAGTGCAGATTTTGTAATAATTGAACAGTGTTGAGGGAATTATTTGTTTAGCAGAATGATGGCTTTCGGGGGAAAACTGTTCTTGTGTCTAGTTTTCAGTGTTCTATAGTGTCATTTTGAGGGAAGGAGTTGAAACAGTTTAATCACTTCCTCATTACAGTAGAATTTCAAGGTTCTTAGCACCCATTTCCTGCCTGTAGAAAACAAGGAGAGAAGAACTGCATCATCAGAGTAGAATTGCGACATGTTTATCAGCTAATTTAGGAGCATGGATATCAACTCTTTGAAGGGTTTTAATCAGTGTGTGTGTGTTACAAATATCAGAATTGCACAAGCAGTGTGTTTTCCTGTGACGCTGCATGGATGTGAAAACAGAATTAAAAAAAAAAGAATATTGCTGCTTTTGAGCTTTAGTGTGGAAGAAGTCTCCTGAGAAAGCCAAGGACAGCCAAGGGAGAGAAAAAAAACCCAGATTTAATAGATAAGTACAGAGTTTTCATTCAGGGCATTAAATGACCAGGGTCATTTTTAATATGTTGGACACATAATGTGAAAACTCAAAAAGCAGTGTAGCTTGCAAAGCAAAGGCATACCATGGGCGCATTGACCCATGCCCATCACTGTCCATGCCACTCAATTCTGGACCAGCTAAAGCATTGAAGTAGTCTTCAAGGGCAGCCCCATGTAAAGCACATGACAGAAGTAAAAATGTGAGGTGACCAGGATATGGGCGACAGTTCGAAAGGCTCCCAGTCAAAGAAATAATGCAACTGGCACACTAGATGAAGCTGGGCAAAGGCTTATCCCAGCCATAGCTGTCAGCTGTTCATTACAAGCAGGTACTTGTGAGCTCAAGAACACCCTCGGAGTTTTCACCCCTTTTATCACAGGAGAACTGAGTCTTGCTTCCAGAAGATATTTGGCCAACCCACAAAGATCATTCCAGTCTCAACCATTGTCAGTTGCTCACAGCACCAATGTAAACCCTAAATAGGAAGAGATTCTGACATAATGAAGTGCACGGTGAAGGATTATGTCTGACGAATGTGTCTTGCTCCATTCCTTTCCAGTCCTAAATAAAACTGATCGGAGTGCACGGCAGTTCCTAGAAATTCAGCCTCGCTTCAGAGAGTCACCCCTCGGGGAACCCTGCCCAGCTGAGTCTATAATTTGCAGCTCAAAGAATACTTTGCCCATCCCATCGCTAGCAGCAATCAGGAGAGATACTATGCAAGATAATTACAGAATGCAGAATAATAGAGTCAGAAGGGACCTTGGGAGCTCTTCTAGTCCAACCCCCTGCTCGAGCAGGAGAACTTTTATCAGTGGTTTCTCAACCTGTAGTCTGTGGATCCCTGAGGGGGCCATGATGTCTTCACAGGGGATCCGCAAAGGCTTGAAGAAACATTATGATTTAAATCTTGAGTTAAGTCTTGCAAGTCCGTGGCCAGGAAAGGTATTTAAGGGGACCCATGGTGAAGAAAAGTTTGAGAACTAATGCCCTGTACTACTGAGCCATGGTAGCACAGTGGTTAGAGTCAGGAGTGTGCTTCAAAAATGTTAGTAACTGGTTCTCTGCCCAGTTGCTGGATGGGCATGGCCTAGTTGGCATCCTGCACCATGGCAGGGGGTACATTTTTATCCTCACCAGGCTCTGGAGGATTTCCTTGAGCCTCTGGAGGGTCTGAAAAAGGCCTCCCTGGAGTCTGGAGGCCCTCTGGAAGCCGGAAACGGGTCCGTTTCAGGCCTTCTGGAGCCTCTGGGAGGGCCATTTTTTGCTCTCCAAGAGCCCCCATGCAGGTTCTACACTTACCTTGCATCCAAATTGAGCCGTGTGGAGACTCCTGGGAGGGGTGGGGCAGGGTGGATGGGGGCCAGTCAAGGGTTGGATTGCCTGTTTGCCGAACCAGCCATAAAATTAGATACCGGTTCACCCGAACCAGGGAGAATCATCAATAGCCCACCTCTGGTTAGAGTGCAGTACTGCAGGCTACTTCTGCTGACTGCCGTCTGCCTGCAATTTAGCAGTTCGAATCTCACCAGGCTCAAGGTTGACTCAGCCTTCCGTCTTTTGAGGTGGGTAAAATGAGCAGCCAGATTGTTGAGGGCAATAGGCTGACTCTGTAAACTGCTTAGAGAGGGCTGGAAAGCACTGTAAAGCGCTATATAAGTCTAAGTACTGTTGCTGTTGCTATACCATTCCAGACAAATGGCTGTCCAATCTCTTCTTAAAAATCTCAAGTGTTGGAGCGCCTACAACTTTTATCAGAGAGTTGATAAACTGATAAGATGATGTGCACCAAGCATAACACAGGCCATAGGTGGACCCCGCTCAATTCCTGAACCCATAGCAAAAGGAAAGACGTGACAGTGGGATCATATTGTAGTTGAAGAACGTCATGTGTCCTTGGGAAGAGTCCAATACTCAAGATAGTGGATATAATTGCAGGATCAAATCCCTGGGCCATGACTTCAATTACACCATTGTGGCTGCTATCTTGCCTTTTTTTTTAGCCCTCCTGCAGATGTCCCTGGATCAAGAATAGGGCAAGAAGCTTCTTGGGGACGAGGTGGAGGGGCTGTCAGTGGTGGGATTCAAAATTTTTTACTACCGGTTCTGTGGACGTGGCTTGGTGGGCGTGGCAGGGGAAGGATACTGCAAAATCCCCATTTCCACCCCACTCCACTAACCTGCTTTCCAGCTCTGTTCTCCTGTGCAGGGCAACCAAAGAAGAACCAGCCAATCAGCTGGGACTCGGGAGGCAGAGAATAGATGGGGGTGGGGCCAGTCAGAGGTGGTATTTGCTGGTTCTCCAAACTACTCAAATTTTCTGCTACCGGTTCTACAGAACTGTTCAGAACCTGCTGAATACCACTTCTGCCTGAGGTGTACTTGTCCTTTGAATGACTTTCTGGAAGCCGCCACCCTTCCCAAAAGTCAATGCAAGGAGGAGAAAAAAATCAGATTGATTTTATTTCATTTCCATGGAATCAAAAAGTCACCGAAATTCAGTTCAGTGGATTCATTGCAGCTCATACTATTCCCCTTTTCTTCACACCCAACTGACCTTGGTTGCTTGGGAAAAAAAACGCAAAGCAGGGCCGGCTTTTAGATACCGGACCACAAAGGAATCCTGCAGTTATAAGCTAAGGCTGGAAAGTAAAAAAAAAAAAAGACAACGGCAAACCACGTTCATATTTTTCTCAAGAAAACAATGCATTGCGCACATTTCCACGAAGTGACAAGGAAGAAAGGAAGCTTGACTTGAACCAAACATAATGTTGAAATTTTTAGGCCTTCCCAAGTTCATTTCTAATCTGGGATAAAAAAAAGTCAGTCAGCTGTATGATTTACAGTAAATGGTTTATTTTTCATTCAAGAGCAATGACAACAAAGACCCCCCCACTCCCTCCAGTGCAGGTTATATACAGGTAGTCTTCGACTTACATCCATAATTGAACACAAAATTTATGTTGCTAAGTGAAACATTTGTTAAGTGAGTGTTGCCCCATTTTACAACCTTTCTTTTCACATTTGTTAAGCGAATCACTACAGGTGTCAAGTTAGGAACACGGTTGTTAAGTGAATCTGGCTTCCCCATTGACTTTGCTTGTCAGAAGGTCACAAAAGGTGATCACATGACCCCTGGACACTGCAACCGTCATAAATACGAGTCAGTTGCCAAGTGTCTAAATGTTGATCACATGACCATGGGAATGCTGCAGTGGTCATAAGTACGAAAAACTATCATAATTTTTTTTTAGTGCCATTCTAAGTTTGAATGGTCATTAAATGAAGTGTTATAAGTCAAAGACTGATTACTTGTACATTACAATCAGTTCCTCCCATAGAACAGTGGTCTCCAACCAGTGGGCTGGGAACCACTGGTGGTCCATGAGAAAATTTTGGTGGTCCGCAGAGAAATGTCACCCCCAAAGCAATTAATCCAGGCTGCGCAGGAACACAAGGTTTGCGTCTCTTGCATTGTGAACAACACGATGTAGTGAGGGGTGGCAGGAAAGGGAGGAGGGGGGCAACTTGCCTCACTCACCCCACTCACCTGGCCTGGCCACCGGGCTGCTTCTTTCCGCTTCTTTCTTCTTCTGCTCTTGGCTGCACGCAAGGAAAGCAGCAAAAGTCTTTCTTTCTCTCTCCCAAACTCTGCCAGAAATGAGTCTTTGGGACCCTGGAAGGCATCCTGCTCCAAGAGGCTGTGCCAGCGTGACAAGTCTCAGAAGACTCATTTCTGGTGGAATTTGGGGGAGAGAAAGAAAGACTTCTGCTGCTTCTGCTGCTTTCCTTGCATGAAGCCAAAAGTCTTTTTTTCTCTTTCCCTCTGAGAACGGAGCTGGAGACAGTATCTTGCAATCCCAAATAAAGAATGATCGATCGATAGAAAAACAGGGTGGGGAATTTTCCTGCAGATTTCTTTTGGGATTTTCCCAGGGTCTCTGGTCCACAGGTTTTAAAATTATGAGTTTGGTGATCCCTGAGATCCAAAAGGTTGGCAACCCCTGCTATAGAATATATTACCCTCTTCAGTCACCCATTCCCCATTTCATTCTTACACTCCATGTACGGAATTTCTTTCCTTCCTTGCCAAGGCCTCTAACTTTATTGAGACTATATCTAGTTAAAGAGAAGCTATCTTTGGAATGTATGCCTTATCTCATTCCCTGGCTAAGCCATTTTCCAGGTCTGTGAACGGTGGAGAGTAAGAAGGCCAAAAAAACTTAAAATCAAACATGGTTTCAGAGTCTTAATAAGGATATAATCGCTGTGTTTACATTTCTAATTCTAAAAAATATTCTCGCTGTAAATTCTTGAATATAGTAAACATTAGAGCAGTTTTAGAATCATCCATTTTAGTACAGCATTTATATCCCAAAGGCAACTGGACTTTCTTAGTTTTTTTCCTTGAAAACATTTTGCTTCTCATTCAGAAAGCTTCTTCAGTTTTGACCTCCATAGATATACCGTATTTATTAGAATCACAACTTGGTAACTGCTTCAGTTGGGGTGAGACAGATGGTCCAGAAGCCATGTGGTAAGTATATTTAGATACAGATACAGATTAACAGAGTTGGAAGGGACCTTGTAGGTCATCTAGTCCAGCCACCCGCCCTGCCCAAGCAGACCCTACACCATTTCTGACAGATGGCAGTTCAGTGTCATCTTGAAAGCTTCCAGTGATGAAACTCCCACAATTTCTGAAGGCAAGCAGTTCCATTGGTTGATGATTGTTCTCTCTGTCAGAAATTTTTTTCTTATTTTCAGGCTGAATCTCTCCTTGTTCAGTTTCCATGCATTATTCCTTGTCCTGCCTACAAGCCCTTTAGAAAATAGCTTGGTCCCCACCTCTCTGTGGAAGCCCTTCACATATTGGAAGACTGCTATCATGTCTCCCCTGGTCCTTCTCATCACTAGACTAGCCAAGCCTAGTTCCTGTAACCATTCTTCATTTGCAGCCTCCAGTCCCCTAATCACCTTGGTTGCTTTTCTCTGCCCTCTTTCTAGAGTCTCAACATCTTTTTAAAGTGTGGTGACCAAAACTGGATGCAGTATTCTAGGTGTGATACATGGGTACATGGAGTGCATTGTTGTCCAATCTTTGGAGCTGCACTGAGTGAAGAGGAATTGCTTTGGGCCACATATCAAATATATAATGCAGTGGTATCTTGCTACTCATCGTTAATTGGTTCCAGGAGGTGCAATGAGTTCCAAAAATGATGAGTACAAAGCCATTTTTTCCCATAAAGAATAATGTAATGAGTCACAAGGCAGCTGAGAGTGACGAGTTCTAGCTCGTCCATTGAGTATCAAACAAACAATGAGTACTGGGACATAAGTGTATTGATATTATGGAGGGCTTTGAAGACCTGTGGGTTTGTTTTGGTTGTTGACTACTTTGTGCAACTTTTGTCCTTTGTTTGTTACCATTACATTATTTTATTCTTCCATGTGTTTTGATCCATGAACCGCCCAGAATCACCGAGTTTTGGGCAGTGTAACATTTTTTTATATATAAGCAAATATATTTGGAACACTGTCGTTTTTCTCTTTCTGCATAGGCCTGTTCTGTGCAGCATTTCTTACAGTCTTTCAAAACCCAGAGAAGATAGATTTATTTCACAACAAATCAGGAGTGGGCTGCTGGGGGCTCGCAAAGGTTTGGGAGCTAAGATTCCATGCAGTTCAGAGAACCCCCAAATCCCACTCTTGGCTGGCCCCACGCACCCTGCCCCACCTCTCCCAGGAGTCTTCATGCATCCCGTTTTGGATGCAGGTAAATGCAGGGTGTGCACGGAAGTTTGGGGAGGGCGAAAAATGGACCTCCTGAAAGTTCAGAAAGGCCGGAAATGGACCCGTTTCTGGCTTCCAGAGAAACTCTGGAGCCCGGGGAGGCCATTTTCACCCTCCTGGAGGCTTGAGAAAAGCCTCTGGTACAGGAGGCTGACTAGGCCACGCCCACCATGGCCACGCCCACCCAGCAACCGGGCAGAGAACCCGTTGCTAAAATTTTTGAAGCCCACCCCTGCGACCAATTGTGAGCTGTGTCCTGTTCAATCTGTACTGAAGGCCTGTTTCCTTCAGCTAACAGACGGGGGAGAAATGCTTTGACATTTTGCTTTCACCTTTTTGAAAATTAAGCACTTTTTTTTTTTGACCCTGGCGTGACGTCACTGCTGTGTAATTCTTTGGTTTGTCTTATCCTGTCGTGTGGTTTATTTAGAGGATGTTACTTTATTGGTTTTAAATGTTATTCTTTGATAGTATTTTATGGGTTTATTTTTTCACAGGGTGAACGGCTTTGGAAAACATAACAGAAAGTGGCATTTATGTGTGCGAGGGTGTGAGAAGGAGAGAGGAAAGGAGGGGAGGGAGAGAAAAAGAATGTATTCTTCTAGAGGTGCACAAAACTATTTGCAAAATAGGAAAATAAAATGAAAACAGCAAACTTTTTGAAAAGAGTAGCATCAAATTCAGAATTTACTAAACACGTAAAGGACATTATTTAAATAGGCAAACTCTCTGGATTGGGGCCATGACAGAGGACCTCTGGGCCTGTAGAAGATGCAAAATTACGCTTTGCTCTCTCTGCATTATCAGAGCCAATAGCTAGAGATGGGAAAAACACTTCTCTGCCTGAGGAGCTGCCAACTGGAATAGCCCACGCAAGACTCGATCCAAGTCTGGTTTGGTTTAAGGCACTTTCTTATGTTCTTCAATAAATTACACTGAAATAATTTCTGAATACAGGCCCTGGGTGGGTTGGCAATTAATTAGCATATTTATTGGATTTCTATATTGCTCTCTAGCAAGCGCTTAAGACTGGCCTGCGGAGAGTTTTGCTTCTAAGCCAAGAAAACCAGGAAAAGGAGACAGCCAGGATGGGGTGGCACAGTGCTTAAGGCAGGGGTCCCCAAACTTGGCAACTTTAAGATTTGTGAATTTCAACTCCCAGAATTTATTTATTTATTTATTTATTTATTTAATTTATCAATCGCTTACAAAATAATAGGTATAAGTATAAACATGAGTAAGAATACAGAAAATAGGTATGATTAAATGGGGACAATAGGACAGGGGCGGGAGGCATGATGGTGCACTTATGCACGCCCCTTACAGACCTCTTAGGAATGGGGTGAGGTCAATAGTGGATAGTCTGAGGTTAAAGGAGCGGGGGTTAGAGGATGTAACAACAGAGTCAGATAGGGCATTCCAGGCATTGTCCACTCTGTTGCTGAAGTCGTACTTTCTGCAATCAAGTTTGGAGCGGTTAACATTGAGTTTGTATCTGTTGTATTGTTGCGGTTGAAGCTGTAAAAAATTGTAATTCTGGGAGTTGAAGTTCACAAGTCTCAAAGTTGCCAGGTTTGGAGACCTCTGGCTTAAGGTGTTGGAATAGGAGCATAGACAGGCCAGATTCAAGTATTATTATTATTATTATTATTATTATTATTATTATTATTATTATTATTATTATTATTATTATTATTATTATTATTATTATTTTAAAGAATCAAGAAGAATGTTAACCAAGTAGTAGCATGTCTTGGGAATCTGCTGTCTTCATCTCATCTGATTAAATTAATAGTTTGAACTATTTTTGTCTCTTCCTTCCAGCTGGGCAAGATAGGTGTTGCTTTCAGACAATGGGCTCAAGGACATACAGCCTTCCCTAGCTGTAGTCTGAGAAACTCATGGCTCCTGAATTTCACTTTTCAAAAGGAGAATTTGGAGGGGGAGGAGATGATTTCATTGCAGAATCAATGGTTCTGCAATGAAAGCATCGCTCTTTTGAGAAGACACTGAGTGCCAACTTGCTTCTAGTTTGACTGGTCTTTCACCCCTCCCTGCCTGCCCAGAAGATCTCTGGGCTCAAATGCCCATGTTTTTATTATTTCACTTTGCCTCAGACAGATATGATGGTCCCCCCTAAGTTACTGTGCATCAGGTTACTCCTAAATTAGTGTACATTAGCTTATTGAAAACCTAACTTTTGCTGTTCCAGCAGATGCTACCCTATCTTCCTGAGACAAGAATTTAGCTAGTGGTAGGTATTCATTTTTTAAAAAATTGAATATGTGGCATGGCTTGGTAAGTGTGGCAGGGGAAGGATATACTGCAAAATCCCATTCCCTCCCCACTCCACTAACCTGCTTTTCAGCTCCCTTCTCCTGTGCAGGGCAACAAAAGAACACCCAGCCGATCAGCTGGGACTTGGGAGACAGAATAGATGGAGGTGGGGCCAGTCAGAGGTGGTATTTGCAGGTTCTCCGAACTACTTAAAATTTCCGCTACCGGTTCTCCAGAACCTATCAGAACTGGCTGAATATCACCTCTGGATTTAACCCAGTCCTGTTTAGTGTTCCCTTTTATGAAAAGCATTCTATTTCCTGTTCTTGATTCCCTGACCTCTAGCAAAGCATGTGAAACAGATGCTGGAAAAAGAGGTGGAGTAGAGTCCATGAATCCAGGAGATACCCAGGTGGAACTTTGGAGATGTTCCTTGGTCTCTGAGTCAGCATGAAACCCAGCCAAGAAGATGAGCTGGAAGGGACAGATGATATAACTATCCTGACAACAGGAGATCAAAGAATGATGGCCTAAACAAGGTCCTAACCCATAAAGGTCATGGCTGCTCGTGTATTGCACCTCTAACTCTTCTGGAGATGTTTTGGTTAAGATAGGAAAGGTGAGAATGGATCAGTGGGGGTATGTTACCGGTTTGCACTGGTTCACCCGAACCACTAGTAAAAAAAAAGCCTTCCACGATCAGCTGAGAGGAGGAAACGAACCTCCAATCAGCTAATAGATAATCAGAGTTGGAAGGGACCTTGTAGGTCATCTAGCCCAACCCCCCCAGGTGAGAGACCCTACACCATTTCTGACAAATGGTAGTCCAATCTCTTCTTGAAAGCCAAGAGGAGAAAGAAGAGAAAAGCGCAGGATCGGCCCTCTCACTCGCCCCTGCGCTTTTCTCTTCTTTCTCCTCTCAGCTGATTGGTGCTGCAGGCCTCAGCTGGTGTGGGGAAAGCTGCATGCATTCATGTGTAAGGTGTTCCTGCATTAGGTGTGTGCGCACATGTGCAATCACCAAACCAGTAGTGGAACAGATAGGATCCCACTGCTAGAATGGATAAGACTAACGTTGGAAGAATCCAACATCAAATCCTCAATCAGCCGTGTTAGTCCTTAGATGACTTTAGGCCAATCATTACATGACAAGTAAATGATCACACAGGATTGTTCTAAGGGTAAAGTAGAAGAGGGGGTCTAATTCTATATAATGTCTTGATTTTTTTTTAAGAGGAACAAAATTAATCAATTTCCTGACATAACCACATATTCCTGTCCAAGGATATAACACCTCTTCTCTTCCTAGTTCAGTCATACCGAGAATTCTGAAATCACAGAGGTTAAATCAGAGGTCCCCAAACTTGGCAACTGCTGGCTGGAGAATTCTGGGAGTTGAAGTCCACAAGTCTTCAAGTTGCCAAGTTTGGAGAGCTCTGTTAGATGATAGGGCACATGAAACCCCCAGACTTCTGTTGAATCAAGATACAAGAACCCCCATCAAACGAATTTGTCCCTGCCTAGTTGCCTCATTCCCCAAACATTGCACAAACCTTTCCATTCAGACTGTGTGGTTTGTTATTAATAAACAAATCAATAAAAAGTTCTTTTATGGCAGGGATGATTGTTTTATGGTGAGAACGCCTGGCTAAATGCCACCAGAAATCATTGCTTTTGAGTCCAGAGTTTCAACACAGTGGCCAGCCCAAGAATATCTATAACCTCACCTTGACTCCAAGATTCAATCACTTCTTGTGCAGGTGAAGGTTTTCTTTGAAGTGATAGCATCAAGGCTGTGGAGATATGACCTGATTATTCCAAGGACAGCAGCGAGGCAAAGCTCTGGTGTCATCATCACCCCATCCAAGGATGACAAGTAGCTTTGTTTGATTCCATCCTAGCTGAGATTCATCCTCCAAAGCACCTGAAAGTGGAACAAGAAAGAACGGATGGAAACTAATCAAGGAGAGAACCAATCTAGACCTAAGGAGAGATTTTCTGACAGTAAGAACAATTAATGGGTGGAATAGCTTGCCCTCAGAAGTTGTGGGTGCTCTATCACAAGGAAGGTTTTAAGAAGAGATTGGAGAGCCATTTGTCTGAAATAATATACGGTCTCCTGCTAGAGCAAGAGGGTGAACTAGAAGACCTCCAAGATTCCTTCCGAATCAGTTATTCTGTTATCCATTCATCCATGGCCATTCCTGGCTAGCTTTGCACAGATTCAGCCAATAACAAAAATCTCTCGCTTGTATATGGTTCCATCCAGGGAAACGGTCTGTGTTTCTAAAAGGGGATGCTATTAAGGCTCACCTTATGGTGATATAAGAGCAGTGAAACATCAATATTTCTCCATTCTTATTGCATCTGCAGAATGTTGCCTGGCGGCCCTGTTCAGAGTTACCCGGTCTCTTTTGAACAAAAGGGGACTTTGAGATCCATCTTTAGGGTCATGCTAAGGCATTTTCAAGGTGCCTGGCAGATAAAATCATTCAGATCTGTTCTCCAGCATAGTGCAGATCCTTCTGAGATGTCCGGTGATCTGGGAACAGCTTGATCCTGTTGGCCCTGAGGAACTGAGGACTGTAAGCACAGCTACCTGTGAATTGGAGTTGTCTCCCTTCTCATTAGTCAAGACTGCTCAGCAACGGTTAATTCATCACTGAGAAAGAGGGTGTCCCAGGACCTATGAAGGAAGTGCTAGTGCACTCTCTTCTCAAGAGGCCAGTGCTGGATCCCACCATTCTGGATAACTTTCTTCCAGACTCCCACCACCCCATTTTTAGGAAAGGTGGTGAAAAAGAAGGTCACATTGTATCAGTCTCCAAACTTGGCAATTTGAAGATTTGTGGATTTCAACTCCCAGAATTCTGGGAATTGAAGTCCACAAGTCTTAAAGTTGCCAAGTTTGGGGACCCTTTCTCCAGAGGATCCTGGATAAGAGATTATCTGGATCCCTTCCAGACAGGTTTCAAGCTCAGTTATGGGATGGAAACAGCATTGGTTGTGCTTTTGGATATCTCTGATGGGAGCAGTGTGGGGGGGTGGGGGGAGGATCCATCCTGGTTCTTCTTAATCTCTCAGCAATGTTTAATACTATGGTATCCTTTTGGCTCAGCTCTAGTACGTGAGAATGGGTGATACAGTTTTAAGCTGGTTCGCTTCCTTCCTCCAGGACTGATCCCAATTGATGTGGATAGGCAGGGGTGGGGTTCAAATTTTTTAATGAGCGGTTCTGTGGGCATGGCTTAGGTGGTGGGCGTGGCTTGTTGGTCATGTGACTGGGTGGACATGGCTTCGTGGTCATTTATTGGCTGGGTGTGGCCAACTCAATATCATTCACATTGAGGCACGCGTCTCCTCACCTGGCCTCTCATGACTGTGGGGATGCTACAACACTCGTAAGTGTGAAAAATGGTCATAAGTCACTTTTTTCAGTGCCATTGTAACTTTGACTAGTCACTCCACACAAGCAAAGTACCAGCAAAGGAGGGGGGGAAATGCTCCAGAGACATTCCTGAAACAGGAAGTCTAGTCCTGCCAAGAATGTAATAAGGGTTAACGGAGAGGCAGTTTCTGTAAGCAACACCAGAATGTTTCCTTCCTGCCTTCCTTACAAGATTAGGACAGTAATTTCTTCTAACAACCGGTTCTCCGAACTGCTTAGAATGTTAACAACCGGTTCCAGCGAATAGGTGCGTACTGGTAGAATCCCATCCCTGTTGATAGGGAGTGAGAGATCTATCCCTATGGCTCCTGTTTTTTGGGTTGCCACAAGGCTTGGTAGTTTATCCTCTCCTTTTCAACATCTACATGAAGTCGCTGGGTGAGGTCATCAGACACTACAGGATGAGGTACCACCAGTATGCAGATAATACCCATATGTATATCTCCATTCCAGATGAAGCAAGAGGTGCTGTGGGGGGCCTGGTTGGGGGACAATGGGCTTCAACTGAACCCTGGTAAGATGGAGGTTGGGGGTAGGTTTATCATGTTTGGTCTTGGATGGGATAGCACTGCCTTAGATAGACCTGGTGTGTAAAGTGGTGGCCCTCCTGGACTCACGCTTTGTATTCAAGGATCAGGTAGCAGTCACAGTTAGGGGAGCCTTTGCTCAACTTCAGGTGGTATACCACTTATACCCTTCCTGGATTGAGAAACTCTCCTTTCAGTCACTTATGTTCTGGACATCTCCTGGATGGACTACTGCAATGCGCTCTGCATGGGGCTACACTTGAAGAGTATGTGGAAGCTGCAACTGGTGCAGAATACAGTGGAGCAAACACTTTTGAGTGGCACATGTTTTGCTACATGAGCTGCACTGGGTGCCAGTTTGCTTCCAGATCCAATCAAGATGTTGCCTATCACCTTTAAAGCCCTTCATGGCATGGGATCAAGATACCTGAAGAACCATCTTGTCCCAATTACATCAACCCATCCCGCCCAGTCAACCAGGGAGACCATGCTGTGTATCCCATTGGTCCAAGAATTTCAACTGACAGAATCTAGGAGAAGGGCCTTCTCAGCTGCTGGCCCCACCCTTTGGAACATCTTAACCCCCCCCAAAGGTGAGGTGAGGCCCCCACTCTTCTGGTTTTCCAAAAGGTCCTAACAGTATGATGCAGGCCTGGGGGTGGCTGGTGGTTTGAGGACCTTCCCACTGCCTTGACAACTTTTAAGCCTTCTGAATTTTTAACTTCAATTTTTATTTTTACTTTAAGTTTTAACTTGTTCTTTACTCTGTTTTTAATCTTTGCTTTGATTCGTGTGTTTTTATTATGTTGTATACTTCCCAGAGTCATTTGGTGAGGTGGGAAGTGTAGACATTTAATAAATAAAAATAAAAAGGCTATTGGTCTTCCAGGCTTTATATGAATTTTTTTTGGTGACTGTCAGAGCAAGTTTAAATTTTATAAACCTATGTGCATTCAATGCTTCTCTTATTGGCTAAACCTTCAAAGCTAATGGTTTTATTCAGCAGATCCTCTTTGGAAGAAAGAACACAAGATGTCGAACCAATTTCCTGATTTACTAATTTTATTGTCTGCTTAATTATCTTCCCACTCCAAATAAATCTTCTTTTATAAATAATATAAACTAACAACAAAATCATATTGATATAAACAAGAATAAGTTAAAATAAATAAGACAACAGGATAAAAACATCAGAACAATGAAACAAGTTGAGTTTCCCCAGGGGTGCTTGGAGGGTAGAGTGACAATCAGCTTCCTCTCTCCTCCAAGCACGTCAAAAAGCCCACAGATTTATTCCTTATAAACATTATTACTTAATATTTCGGTAGGTAAAGTGCGTGTTCCTTACAAATCCAGAAGGAGACCTGAAATTATCTGTATCTCCTCCTACAAAATATGTGACCTACTTGTGATAAAAAAAAATAGAAAGAAGCATTTTTGGGCATTCAGTTATGGTGGAGGAATTACAGAACAAAAAAAAAAGATGCGACTAGGAAAAAAAGAACATAAAGATAAATCGAGTGGGGAATTTCAAATTATAATTCTGAGCTTGGGCCAAGAACTTCTTCACGGCAACTCCCCGTATTTACACAATCTTTTTGTTTAAAAAAATCCTCCAGATCCTTTCTCCAGATTCAGAACCTGAAATTGCCATTTCCATTTCCATCCTTCACTGAGAAATGATGACAAATGATTGGAATATTGTGTGATCTCTGATTGGCCTTGCAGGGTGATCCCTAATAGACTGAGATGATTGGCTGGGAAGAAGATGAGCCAGTTTTCATAAAAATGGTGCTAAAGGAGCAGCTGATTTGGGCATTGAGTAATTGCTGTATAAGAATGAAAGACGTTCGCAAAGAGGATAGCAGTAGCACTTAGACTTACATACCGCTTTACAGTGCTTTACAGCCCCCTCTAAGTGGTTTACAGAGTCAGCCTATTGCGCCCAGCAATCTGGGTCCTCAGGATGTGCATAAGACACATATTCTTCTGAGAAAATGTCCACTTTCACAACAAAAATATGATATTAGTGCATTAAAAAAAGTCCATGATTACTTTTGCACTCTGTGATTTAAGCAAACAGGAGGCCTCTTCTTCCAGAGCACCCCCCTCCCCAACTTCACGCACAGTGACACCGTGTAACAATCATGTCATCGAAGAGTTGGGTGGCCACTTTCCCATCATTGCCATAATGCATAAGCACCATTGGCTCATAGGCAGCAGGAACACAACACGGTGCCGGAGTCTCCCCAGAAAGGCTGTGCAACCTAGGCTTTGATCTGGGCATGCATGCTGGCTGGTTTGTAGTTGTGTGGGCAGGAACCCTCACAGAACTTCATAGAGTAGCTTTGCGGGGCCACCACCCAGTCCGACCATCCAATGGCCTCGAAGGAGACCTTAAGGGACTTCAAGCAGCACTTCCCATCACCCTTCCTGCATTCTTCCTCATCAAGCTGCCTGGCCTTCCTTACTAGCCTTTCGAGTTTCGGCCTCGATCATCAGGGACGGCATCCCTGTCCCTTCTTCTGTGATGCTAGCAGCCAGCTGCTCAGCTTTGTCTGACCTAAATTCCAGGCCCAGGTTCAGCTTGGGTTCTGAGCTTCCTACCCATTGTTCTACAACACCCGTCAGACTGAGGCTTGGAGAAGTCCTTGAAATCTCTTGGGAAGAGAGCAGCTTGGGAGTTACATTCTCCCTTTTGGGCAGTTGGTAGAGATTCACACGTACTGGCCATGTTACATTGGACACAGCGTTGCTGGGAGTATCTAACCAATCTTTGAAGAGAGTCAATTCAGCCCGGAGAATGTTAAGGTTCTGATGAAGGGCAGCTGTCCTGGAGAATTCCAGATGCACGTGTGTTGCAGCCTGAAGATTTCCAAATGTGGACTCATTCATGTGCACAACTGTACAGAGAGGAAAACACATAGAACAAGTTATCTTTAGTTGCTAAGTTACTGTTACTAACCCAGACATGAGGTTCATATAGCAATGCTTGGCAATTTTAAAATGTGTGGACTTCAACTCCCAGAATTCCCCAGCCAGAGAGGAGTTGAAGTCTACATGTCTTAAAGTTGCCAAGGTTGAGAAACATTGCCATATAGCAAAACTACCACCTCGATCGCCACTTCCTATTGCTGTTTTCTGAAATGGATATGCATTGCAATCACTTTTGGGCTTAGAGTTACTTGACCTTTGAATTATATTCTGGCTGGTGCACTGTCAAGGTGACTCTCAATTTGATTTTATTAAAGTTAAGTGTAATGTACTATATTAAAACAATTAAACTAATTAAATGCACTATACTTATTTATTATGCTATAATCTGTCGGTCCTTTCATTGTATCCTTGTGTAATTAATAATCACCCTTTTGGTGGGAAAACAAAAATATACAGTTTGATAGCCAAAACTGGAGCCAAAATTTGGGGGGCTACTTGCAGCCCAAGAACAGCACCCTACCCTATAATTAATCCACTTTATTTTTGGGATTTTTTAAAGTTTTAAAATAAACTTTATTTACAAAAGATTAAAACACAAACAAACATACAAATATATAAAAATAGAAAGAATATGAATAGAACAATAATCATATTTCATTCTATTACATTTGATATTAAGATTTGTTGCCGCAGCCTCCTTAAAGGATGCTTGGAAATCAGGAGCGATGAAATGTAGTGAAAACTGTTTTTCAGAGATTTCCCCAGGTTTCCTTCATATTATTTCTAACAAAAATACCTAAATTATATATTTGCATTGTAGTAATATAATAGTATTTTTAACAAAGAAAACAGATCTAAAGGAGACAGAAAAGGAAAGATAGTCTGATTAGTGGTTAAGTTGCTGGTCTAGAAACCAAGAGAATGCGAGTTCTAAGCCTACCTTAGGCATGAAGGCTGGCTAGGTGACTAGGGGCAACCACCAGGAGATTGTGAGTTCTAGTCCTGCCTTAGGCATCAAAGCCAGCTTTATGACTTTGGGCCTATTGCTCTTTCTCAGCCCAACCCGCCTCACAAGGTTGTTGTGAAGAAAATAGAAAGAGAAAGGAGTATTGTGTGTGCTCACTGTCTAGAGTTATTTATAAAAATAAGAAAGGTGGGATAAAAATGAATTTTAAAATGTAGAGTTATTTGCTTAATGGGTAAGCAAACAGAAAGCTTTATTAAGGATCAAATGGCCAAGGATTCAAATAATAAAATACCATAGATCAACTGTAGATTGACATGAAGAATAAATATTATGAGGGAATAATAGTTATAGTCAAATAAATGATTAACGAAGATAATACTGTAAGGACTATGGAGGGGACAAACAAAAGATTTGTAACCAACCGACACACTGTATGTATGTAACTGGAAGATGGTTTTGTGTTTTATGTTTTGTTTGTGTATGTTTGTCTAAAATAAAAATTCTTTTTTAAAAAAGTATTATTTATTTAGATGTATATGCTGCCCATCTCACTATGCCAAGTGGCTTCTTCACTAATCTTTTGAATTCTTGGAGAATGCTAATAAATGGGAAGGGAATACCAAGCAAAGATCATGAGTGGTCCTCAGAAGCTTTTGAAAAACACCCTTAGCAAAAGTTGGGAATATATTTAAAAATCAGAGGAGAAATGGAGCTTGGGAGCAAGTCCAAACTTCATATGCTATAATGCACTGAAGTAAATGACCAGGGATTGTACTGAATAGCTCCATAAAAATAGAAGCTCAGAGTGCAGTAGCTGTTCAGGAGTTGTTGTTTGGTTCACACAGGACTTGAACTATGGAATTTACTACTGCCAGATACACTAGAACATTGGGTAGAATGGTAGGGCTGGAAAGCAGAGGTGGTATTCATCAGGTTCTGATCAGATCTGGAGAACTGGTAGTGGAAATTTTGAATGGTTCGGAGAACCAGCAAATACCACCTCTGACTGGAGATTTTACAGTATCCTTCCCCTGCCACGCCCACCAAGCTACACCCACAGAACCGGTAGTAAAAAAAAATTGAATCCCACCACTGCTGCAAAGAACCTCAGATATCTTCTAGTCCAACCTCCTGCTCAAGACTTTATTCCATTCTGGTCAAATGGTTTTTCAGTCTATTTTTGAAAACCTCTAACTAATTTCAACTAAAAAAGAGGAGTTCAACTAATTTGTGGAAAATACAAATTATCAACAATTATGAATATGCATAATATCAGCAAAGGATAATTTCTTTTATAAGGAAGCATAAGAAGAACATTATTATATTATTATATTTCTGCCTCAAGCATTCCGAAGACAACTTGTTGGCCGCTGCAGGAACAAAATGCTAGACCAGAGGAGCCTTTGCTCAGATCCAGGATAAATTCCTGATATAGGTCATTGGTTAGCTCACAAGTCACTTTAAACTTTGAAGACACTTTTTCAGATGAAGCCACTATCTGAGTTGAACTGTAACAGCAATTGTTCGATGCACATATTCTGCCAGGAGATTTGTTTGCAAAAACATTTTTATTTATTCAAATAATGAACACATTGTTAGTTTATTTTTATCTTGTGGCACTAAATCAATGCTTACAATTGCTGCATTTTTATCATTATTGATTTTGTTGGCTTTATAGTGATAGGCAGGATAGATAAATAAAATGGATAGAGAGACAGAGAGGAGAGAGAGAGAGAGATTTTATGACCAGTTAGACACAAGAAATAACAAGATCCAGGCATAAGGTAGAATGTCTTTTTATTATCTATATACTTGGTTTTGGTTTATTTGTAAAGCTACCTGTATTGTTTCTGCTGGATAAAAATCTGTTAATAAATAAAGTCCTCAAGAGCAACAAGAATCATTCTTAGGCAAGCATATTTTATTGTGACATCAATATAACCTGAGCCAAGGTAACTCAGAATGCCCACCTTTGAAGCTACATGCCCCTCCCAAGGTGAGGTTTGCATCCACAATTTTGGTCTTCCAAAAGGGATGGAAGTCATGGCTCTGACAACTGGCCTGGAGTCTCAGTGGGGGCATTACGTTTTGGAGGTGGCTAATGGATTAGATACCACCTTCTCCTGGTGTGCATTTTGTTCCCTTCCTCTCCAGTCTTGGTCAATTTTATTTATTAATATTTATTTTTTTCTCTATTGTTTTAATATTTTATATGGGATTTTTTTTTACTGAGGGACATTGAGCCTTTGGCAAGACTAAGTTTGGTTAAATAAAATAAAATAAAATATTGGGACAAGATTATAGAGTCACAGGCTAAAAAGGAGCCATTTGGGGGCACAGTGTAAGGAACCCATATTTAAGCATTTCATACCTATAAGTAGATGACAATGTAATCTTTGCTTCAACACATCCAATAAAGGATGTCTACCACCTCATAGAGTATATGGTTAGTTCATTGAATTTAAAATTTTCCTACATGCAGTTGAAATCTGCCTTCTTATACCTTAAATGCCCTATATTCTGGTCTGAACAACAATGAAGACCACACAAAAGTAATTCAGAGAAATGTTCAACGTGTCTTCATTCATAGAATATAGGTGCCTGCATCCGTTTCACCTGTCCTGGCTTCTCTCCTCTGTCTTCTCTTCCTTTGCACAGCTTTAATTTTGACATTTCCTGAACATCAATATTAAGGCAACCCTTGAGCCCATGGTGTGTACACACAAGATATGTACACACAGTCCTTACAAGTTCCCTACGAGCTGCTTTCTAAGAACTAATCCACCTGCTCAAGGAAATCTCTGCATTGCAGCAGAAGCTGAGGCAATTGACTGGATGCTCAAGAAAAGGGGAAAGGCATATGAGACATGCCCCCCCTCCCAATTCATGGAAGACCCTCTGAAAAAGATGAACACTTACATTCAGGCCTCAAAAGATGAAGAGTGGTGGATGGTGGCAGCTTCGTTTGATTTGCTTGGAGCTGTGCTAGCAATTCCTGATAATGCAATTGTGCCCTTTGGATCTCTTCTTGATCCAAGGGGCCCCGGATGGTTGGAGGCATCTCCAAGCCCAACCTCAAGAGGATGCTCTGCTTAACAGCCTCTATCTGGAGCTGGACGTCATGACCCCTGTGTGGCCACGGATCCACCCTGGAAATGAAAAGCAGAAGCACCGTTCCCAGACTAGGGATGAGGCTCCTGAAGTAGCACGAGAAGAAGGCTGGCATTGTGCCTATTGCGATGACCGCGTCTTGGGGCAATTTCCCTAATTCCATTGATCGAGGAAAGGCGCTTTCGCTATCGCTACTGTCACCTACGCCAACAATAAATGAACTTGAACTTGACCAGATCTCTCTTTATAAAGATGAACTTCGACTGACTCACCTCGTCACTCTTACACTGGCGTCAAAGCAGTAAACATGACTGAGAAGAGGAATCCAGGCCGTTCCCTTAGAGAGGTGGGGGGGAGGGGGAGGCAAAAAATTCTCCTCCAGGGAAAATTTGACAGTGGCAAACCCTGGGGAATTTACAATATGGGTTTCCCACTTCACCTTCTCTTCTGTAGCCATGGAGACAAACACATACAACGGCTGTCAGGTGGCTCTGTGTTTTTCTTTTTTCTTTTCCCCCAAATAGTTGAGCTGCATCATTGTCCAACGTCTCTGGATGAATTTAGAAATGACCACATGTGTTCATATGAGGAAGAGTCCTCACTTGGGGTTGTGCACCAGCAGCATAGTAACCCATTTATTGGAGAATATTCAGTGTGAAAAAATCAGAGTTGACTCATTCTTGATGCCCAGTCAGGATAGGTGAGGAAGTAAAATAAAAGTAGAGAGAGAAATATGGGAATGATCCCATTTTTGTTGAACTTTATTTCTGTGTCAGTTGCAGGACAAGGATTAACCTTCTGGCCTCCTATAACCCTAGCTTTGACAGGGGTTGTTATTGGAACAGGGCTTGGCATATCAACAGGCCTTAATCCGGTTAGCTTTATCATGGAAAAGGTGTACTAGTAATCCTCAAATTGCAATTATTCATTTAGTTGATCTGGGTCGGTCATCGGGACCAGATGTTTAGTCTTCTGAGCTTTCAGGAGTTCATCCTGAGGGAACTTCTCTCTCCTCAGAATGTGTCACACATTTACACATCATACATTTGGGTGAGAGAGAAGTTCCTTCAGGATGGGGAACCAGCATGAGTCCAAAAGCTCATAAGACTAGACCAGGGGTCAGCAACCCACAGCTCTGGAGCCACATTTGGCTCTTTCATCCCTCTGCTGTGGCTCCCTGTCACTAGGTCAGCTCCACAATTGATAGGGCTTTCAGTTAGGACAGGTAGAGGAAAAAGGATGCCGCACTAGGAGAAGACTCTATGGTGGGGGAACCAGACTTCCAGTCGGCTCCAGAATTGAACGGGGGGCTTCCGGTTAGGACTTTTGTGGCTCTTTGAATGTTTAAGTTTGCCAACCCCTGGACTAAATGTCCAGTTCCGGTGACCGACCCAGATTGGATCCTGCAACATCATCCTGGGACATGTATATTTGCCTTCATTCATTCATTTAGTGACCATTTGAACTTACAACTGCCCTGAAAAAAGTGGCTTACAACTTCAAGTTTATGATCTCCCATGGTCACATGATTAAACTTGATTGTTTGGCAACCAGCATGTATGGAGTCATGTGATCGCCATTGTTACCTTCCCAGATGGCTTCTGGCAAGCAAATTCAGCAGGAGAAGCCGGATTTGCTTAACTAGCGCATGATTCACTTAACAACTGCAGTGGTTCACTCAACAACCATGGCAAAAGAAGTCTTAAAATTAGGTATGACTCACTAAAACAATTGCCTTGCTTGGCAATGGAAACTCTTTTCCCAACTGTGGTCCTAAGTTGAGGATCACCTGCATACTAGAGGTCAGTTTCTAGAGGGTTTTAGAGAAGATTCCAGAAATATAGATTTTGGCCTTTGTGATTCTGCAGCCAACATGCATGGAGACATGCATGGTTTGGGCGAACTGGTAGCTCCAAGGAGAGAACTGGTTTGGTGTGCTCTGACTATCAGCTGTTGGGCCCACCTGCCAACCCTGGGCTCTAGGCTGTGTTTTATATCCTGTTTTTCAAGCTCAGCTGATTTGCGTGGCACAGAGGATTGCTGCGCATCAGCTGTTTAATACACGGGGATTGCTAGAGAAGGTCAGTAGCAAACGCTCTGTGTGTGCGCGAAGCACACATTTTGTGTGCTCATCGAACCGGTTGTTACCCCTGATGGGGACAATAAATATATTTGATGATCATTCTCCAGGGGCAACAAGCTCTGCCAAAGTATTAGGCTACAGGCAGCAGGCTGGTCACTGTTGGAAACAGAATGCTGGATATGAATTTTCCCATTGCTGTGTTTGGAATGACATCACCACTAATGTTACTTTTTATAGTTTAAATATGACAGAAAAGACATGGAAAGGGATAAGGGGGAAAGACAGCAATATAGAGATATTTCACCTGAGACACACCTAGGTTCCTAAATGAGAGAGCAACCTCCCTTGTTCCAGAGTAAGGATAACTCTAAATATCAGATGCTGGGATCTAGAAGAGGTCGTTGTTCTGTATAGGGTCTCTTGCTTGAACAGGAGATTGGAGTAGAACAGCTGTCCTCAAGCTTTGCAGCTTGGCGGCCTGGTAGGGGGGAGAGAGGGAAACCAGCCCTCCGCTTGTACAAATTGAACTGCATGCCCGTGTGCCAGTCAGCCCCTCACGTGGCCCAGTCCCAAGCAGGCCATGGCCTGGTAGTGGGCCGTAGCCCAGGGGTTGGGGACCCCTGAATTAAAGACCTCCAAGATCCCTTCCAAGTCTGCTATTCTGTTAGTTGACTTTCAAGAAAAATGTGAGTAGCCCCTACATAGAAACATGAATGAGGAAGATAATTCCAACAGTCTAATGGTATGGCATTTTACACATAATTATAGGTAGTCCTTGACTTACAATCATTTGTTAAATGACTGTTCAAAGTTACAATGGTATTGAAAAGTGACTTATGATCGTTTTTCACATGATGGTTGCAGCATCCCATGGTCATCCCAAAATTCAACTGGTTCAACCAGTTGGCAACTGGTGTCTTGGGTTCATATGATCACCTTTTGCAACCTTCTGATAAGCAAAGTCAATGGAGAAGCTGGATTCACTTATTAAACATTTTACTAAGAACTGCAGTGATCTACTCAACAACTGTGTCATGAAAGATCATAAAATGGGGCAAAACTCACTTAAGAACTGTCTTGCTTAGCAACAGAAATTTGGGGCTTAATTGTTAATCATTAGTCAAGGACTGCTTGCATTTCCTTTTCATGCAATAAAGCAGGGGACTTCAAACTTGACATCTTTAGGATTTGTGGACTTCAACTCCTAGAATCCCTCCTCCAGTCATGTTAGCTCAGGAATTCTGGGAATTGAAGTGCACAAGTCTTAAACTTGCCAAGGTTGAAGACTCCTGCAATAAAGCATACTGTTTTTCTGCTAAACCTATTTTTTTGGGAAATACTAGAAATGATCCATCACAAATCTCTCAAACAGCAGAATAGTTCTGTTTAGAACAGTTTTTCAAAGTTGGCATCGTTTTAAGATGTGTGGACTTCAACTCCCGGAATCACCTCAGATCTTTAAGTTGCCAAGTTTGAAAACACTTGGTGTAGAATATACAGCATAGAACGGCGTCTGCCCTTTGTCCGAAAGCACATTACCAAAGTGGGAAAAGTCACAATAGGACATAAAGCTCATCTCAACCCTAAAAGGAATAATTCTAGTTTCTTTCAGAGGTGATGCGTTCATTATTTGCTTCCAATGTTTTCAATTGGTTTAGATTCTTGTATCAAATATGGTGAAGAATTTTTTTTGTCTCCCATAGACTGGAGGCAGCCAGTGGGGAGGTAAACCTTTCTTCAAAATCAAACCATAACAGTGGTAGGATTCAATTTTTTTTACTACTGCTTCTGTGGGCGTGGCTTGGTGGGCGTGGCAGGGGAAGGACAGTGTAAAATCTCCAGTCAGAGGTGGTATTTGCTGGTTCTCCAAACTACTCAAAATTTCTGCAATGGGTTCTCCAGAACTGGTCAGAACCTGCTGAATACCGCCTCTGGACCCTAAGCTATTAGTTGTTGAAGAGACCATGTGGGGATCCAAAGGGAGCAGTGAGTTCTTTCTAATCAAAGGAACAATTTTACACAAAGTTGTTTGATCCACTGTTTGGGTGGTATTTCATTCCATACGGTCACATCTTGTTTTATTGTCATGCCTTGCTTGTCAGCTCCTGAGGTGTTGGGTGGTTGGCTCCGACCTTTACAGAAAGAACATTCTGCAGCATGACAGGATTCACCAATTGACCATATTGGAAGTGACTCAACTGCAAGGGCCTCTGAAACCTCATAAAAACATTCAGATGAAAATCAGACCTGAATATTTTGAAAATCCACTTAACATTCTGACACATACAGAAGGAAAGAATGCTCCTTCTCTTCTGTCTGCCAAATAGCTGGAATAAGAGGACAACAGAGTTGGAAGGGACCCTGGAGGTCTTCTAGTCTAACCCTGTTCTCAAGCAAGAAACCTGATACCATTTCAGGCAAATGATTGTCCAATCTCTCCTTAAAAATTTCCAGTGTTGAAGCACCCACAGCTTCTGGAGACAAGTTAATTCCATTGATTAATTGTTCTAACTCTCCGGAAATTTCTCCTTAGTTCTAGATTGCTACTCTCCTTGATTAGTTTCCATCCATTGCTTCTTGTCCTGACCTCAGGAGCTTTGGAGAATAGTTTGACTTCCCTCTTCTTTGTGGCCAGCTCCTTAGTTATTGGAACACTGCTATCATGTCACACCTGGTCCTTCTTTTCATTAAACTAGGCATACTCAATTCCTGCAACTGTTCTTTATATGTTTTAGCCTCTAGCCCCCTAATCATCTTTGTTGCTCTTTTCTGCACAGCTCTTCTTGTGGGAACCTGAATTGTTACTTTGGTAGTAGAGCTCCTAGATAATGTGAGTTGTTGTTTTTTTGATAGATTTATGTTTCCATTTTGCCATCATTTTCCCTGCTGATGAGGATATTCAGGAAAAGTATTGTAGTAGGCTGCTGTTTTCTTCCTCCCTTGTGAATTTTATTCATTTGGAGCACTGGTGGTATTCTACCAGATTGGCCCGGTTTGGCCGAGCTAGTAGCGCCAATGAGCAGAGGAGACCGAACCGGTTCTCTCAGCTGCTCTGCTGTTGGGCCTGCCCAGGCTCCCATACTCACCTTTATTCCCTGCTTTTGAAGCACAGCTACTTTGTGCAGCACAGCAGATAACAGATAATCAGAGTTGGAAGGGACCTTGTAGGTCATCTAGTCCAACCCCCCACTCAAGCGGGAGACCCTACCATTTCTGACAAATGGCAGTCCAATCTCTTCTTGAAAGTCTCAAATGATGGCGCTCCCACAACTTCCGAGGGCAACTTCTGTTCCATTGGTTGATTGTTCTCACTGTCAGAAAGTTTCTCCTTATTTCCAGGTTGAATCTGAACCCTTGTTCAGTTTCCATCCATTATTCCTTGTCTGGCCTTTGGGTGCTTTAGAAAATAGCTTGACCCCTTCCTCCCTATGGCAGCCCCTTAAATATTGAAGACCGTTATCATGTCTCCCCTGGTCCTTCTCTTTACTAGACTAGCAGAGTGCCGCGCGGCAGCTGCTGAAGTGACAGGGAGAGTACAGGCTTGCAGGAGGTGAATTGCAACACCTCTGCACCTGCACAAAGTGCACGTTTGGCTTGCACGCGCATGCAAAGCGCGCCCACCAAGCCACACCCACCAAACTGGTGGTAAAAATCTTTGAATTCCATCATTGATTTGGAGATGTTGTTGATTGTTTCATGTGTTCTCTCTAATTGCTTTTTTTTAATGACACAAAGATGTCATTTACATACTGAACCCATAGGTTGATGTGGAAGTGCCATAGTTTCTAGATGCTTCATTACAGTCTCTGAGCGCTGATCCCATGGAAGTGGCTCTGGTTTGTTGGTATATTTGTCCATCAAACTGAGGAGGCAAAGGCTGATGAGCAGGGGTGGGATTCTGCAGGTTTGCACTTATTCTCTAGAACCAGTTGTTAACATTCTAAGCAGTTCAGAGAACCGGTTGTTAGAAGAAATTACTGGCCTAATCCTGTAAGGAAGGCAGGAAGGAAACTCTGGTGTTGCTTACAGAAACTGCCTCTCCGTTAACCCTTATTACATTCTTGGCAGGACTAGACTTCCTGTCTCAGGAACTTCTCTGGAGTTTTTCTTCCCTCCTTTGCTGGTACTTTGCTTGTGTGGAGTGACCATTCAAAGTTACAATGGCACTGAAAAAAGTGACTTATGACCATTTTTCACTTACAACTGTTGCAGCATGCCCACATTCATAAGAGGCCAGGCAAGGAGATGCGTGCCTCGATGTGATATTGAGTTGGCCATGCCCAGCCAATAATATGACCACCAAGCCACACCCACCAACTAAGCCACACCCACAGAACCAGTTGTTAAAAAATTTGAATCCCACCCCTGCTGTTGAGGCTCATGATTCTGGGTATTTTGATCTTAAGTTGTTTATCTAGGTCAAGTGTGTTGTATGGTACTGCTGTTATGGATTCCTTTGCTTGTTTTGAATCTATGGAAGTGAAGAGTGCTGTGGCATGAAATGAAATCGTAATTTCATCTTCTATTATTAGATCTTTCAGTTTCTGGAGGACTGTAAGTGGGAAGTTGGTAGAATATTTGACCTCCTCTAGGAAATGTCCAACTTTTTTTTTTTTGGGACATACAACTTTAGTTGTGTTATATATTGGGATCCCTGGTAAAGATACAATTGGACAAAGAGCAATATTGGACTTGTGTGTGTTTTTCTTTTAAATTAGCCGATGCAAGTTGAAAAAATCTGCTCTCAATTTGCCTTCTTATTTGCTTTCTTTTAGCATTTTTCGTTTGTTATTGGTGGGCAGGGGGAGGGGAGAAAGGGAGAGAGAGAGAGTTTTGCTCTTAATGGACAAGGAAATGGTGGTAAGACACTACATCATTTTGGTTTCAACAGGACAGGAAATCCCCACAATCAGAATGTGAGCATTCTTACCACCGTGCAACCACAATGCTGGAGGAAACCATGCAAAACTGGCTTTGTGACATTTCTTCTACGGCAGAAGCTGAGCTGATAATTTGTTGTTCATGCAAGCTCCTGGGTGTGACTGGGGCTTAAAACTATCCTAGAATCGAAATTCCCATCCCATTCCTTTCTTTCCCCGAGTGTTCTTTCTGGATCAGGTTTGTATGTCATCAGAGCCATAAGGTCCTGCAACTTGCAACAGCAAAACTCTGGGCTTCTCTAAATTGCCATGTGAAGAAGACCTTTTATAGCTCACCAGACTTTGACTGAGAAAAGAAACTTGATTTCTAAATTCTGACACCTCTTTGACACTCTTAAGCAATGGGATTTCACAACAGATGACTCAAATTATGAAGATTGTGATGGATGTCACAGGAACCTTTGGGGAAAAACTTGGATGTCCCCAAACCCATAAGAACTCCAAACCACAGAGAAATTTCTTAAGGTATCAATGAAGTCAGGAGTGAAAGATCAGGTCCATACATGAAGATCCAATTAAACTGATCTATTGCTAATCATATCTACAGTATACACAGGAATCTTTGTAACTGATGGTTAGTACCTGCTTGGAGTTAGATAAGAGTCAATGGAATTCTACGGAGGCTGGACTTTGTTTATGCTTATGCAGGGATTCTAGGTTAATCCCTCTTTTAATTCCACCCCCAGGATCAGCCACTCCTCCTACAGATACATGCAGGTGAAGACTTCATGTATGAATTGCTATTTGGCTTTTGGATATTTATTTATTTATTTATTTATTAATTAAACTTTTATACCGCTCCCTCTCCCAAAAAGGGACTCGGGGCGGTGTACAGCCTACTAAAAACACATAATACTCAATAAATACAATTTAAAATAAATTAAACCAAATTGATCCGGCTGTCTAACCCAAAGATAGAGTTAAAAATTAAAAACTAATAAAACCCCAATTAAAATTAAGTTAAAAAACTAAAAATACAGTTACTGGGCCAGGCCAGCCTGTTGAAAAAATAGGGTTTTCACTGCGCGCCGGAAGGTCAGAATATCCGTCATAGCCCGTATCTCCGGGGGGAGATCATTCCAAAGGGAGGGGGCTCCCACAGAGAAAGCCCGAACCCTCGGGGCCGTCAACCGACAACGGCCGGGCGGCGGTACCCCGAGGAGGGCAACCCTGTGGGAGCGTACTGGGCGGCGGGAGGTTGATGATGGCAGCAGGCGGTCCCGTAAGTACCCAGGTCCCGAGCCATGGAGCACTTTAAATACTGTCAGTACCACCTTGAATCGAATCCGGAAGGCCACAGGAAGCCAGTGCAGCCTGCGGAGAAGCGGTGTAACGTGGGTGCTCCGAGGAGCACCCACGATCACCCGCGCGGCTGCATTCTGGACCAGCTGCAGCCTCCGGAGACTCTTCAAGGGGAGCCCCATGTAGAGAGCATTGCAATAGTCCAGGCGGGAGATGACGAGGGCGGAAGTGACTGTGCGAAGTGCGCCCAGATCCAGAAAGGGCCGCAACTGGTAAATCAGACGAATCTGATAGAAAGCCCCCCTGGCGACGGCTGCAATATGTTCTTCTAAAGACAGCTGTACGTCCAGGAGGACACCCAAGTTGCGCGCCCTTTCCACGGGGGTCAAGACCTCTTCCCCCACGGCCAGCGAAGGAACCAGCTGGCTGTATCTGGGCGCAGGAAACCACAGCCACTCGGTTTTGGTCGGGTTGAGACGAAGCCTGTTACGACCCATCCAACTCCGCACGGCCTCCAGGCATCGGGACATCACTTCGACGGCTTCGTTGGGGTGGCCCGGGGTGGAGATGTACAGCTGAGTATCATCAGCGTACTGATGGAACTCCACCCCGAAGCCACGGATGACCTCACCCAGCGGCTTTACATAAATGTTGAACAGCAGGGGCGAGAGCACCGACCCCTGAGGCACCCCACATCGTAGGGGCCTCGGGGCCGATCTCTGCCCCCCCGTCAACACAAATTGCGAGCGGTCGGAGAGGAAGGAGGCGAACCACCGCAACACGGTGCCTCCCACCCCCAACCCCTCCAACCGCTGCAATAGGATACTGTGGTCGACAGTATCAAAAGCCGCTGAGAGATCTAACAGGACCAGGACAGAGGAACAACCCCTGTCCCGGGCCCTCCAGAGGTCATCCACCAACGCGACCAACGCCGTCTCCGTGCTGTGCCCGGGCCTGAAGCCCGATTGGAGGGGGTCAAGATAACTCGCTTCATCCAGGTACTGCGGGAACTGACGTGCCACCACACTCTCAACAACCTTCGCAACAAAGCGAAGGTTGGAGACAGGACGATAGTTAGATAACAATGCTGGGTCCAGGGACGGTTTCTTGAGGAGGGGCCGCACCACCGCCTCTTTCAATGCGGCAGGTAACAGCCCCTCTCTCAAGGAAGCGTTTATAATACCCTGGAACCAGCCTCGTGTCACCTCCCGAGTGGCCAAGACCAGCCAGGAGGGGCACGGGTCCAGCAAACAGGTGGTGGCATTCAGTCCCCCCAGTATCCTGTCCACGTCCTCCATAGTAACAGGATCGAACTCAACCCAATTGACCGCACCGATATCCACCCCCGCCGCCCCGCCCGGAGATGCCCAGTCGGAGTCCAGCTCATCCCGGATCTGAGCGATTTTGTCCTGCAGAAACCTAGAAAACTCCTCAGCCCGTCCCTGCAAGGGGTCCTCCCGCGCTCCTACCTCCAGTAGAGAGCGGGTCACCCTAAACAGGGCGGCTGGGCGGTTTTCCGCGGACGCAATAAGGGTGGAGAGGTAAGATCTCCTCGCCATCCTTATCGCCACTAAATACGTCTTAATATAAGATCGTAATAGTGTTCGGTCAGACCCAGAGCGGCTGGCCCTCCAACTGCTCTCTAGGCGTCTTTTCCGACGCTTCATCTCCCTTAGCTCCTCAGAAAACCAAGGAGCCACTTGGGATCAGCATCGGGTCAGAGGCCGCAAGGGCACGACTCGGTCGAGGGCCCCAGCAGCCACCCTATCCCAGGTGGCGACCAAGCCCTCAACCGAGTCGTGTGTGTGAGCTTCGGGAAATGGCCCAAGCTCCGTCAGGAACCTATCAGGATCCATCAGGCGCCTGGGGCGGTACCATTTTAATGGTCCCGCCTCCCTGCGGTCAGGGGGTGCGGAACGGAAGTCGAGCTTCAGGAGCGAGTGATCCGACCATGACAGGGGTTCTATGACTATATCCCCCATACCCAGATCACTCTGCCACTGATCAGAGACGAAAACCAGATCCAAGGTATGACCTCCCACGTGAGTAGAGTCCCGAATTAACTGGGTCAGGCCCATGGCCGTCATGGAAGCCATGAACTCTTGAGCAATCCCCGAGGTACCGCCAGCAGATGGCAGGTTGAAATCCCCCATGACCATAAGCCTGGGGGTCCCAACCGCCACGCCAGCTATGACCTCAAGGAGCTCAAGCAGGGCTGCTGCCGCATAGCAGGGAGCCAGGTATGCGACCAGCAAGCCCACCTGAACCTTGGGACCGAACTTCACGAAAAGGAGCTCACACCCGGTCGTCTGAGATACAGTGGCCTCCCTCGGACACAGATCCTCCTTAATAACTACCGCAACCCCCCCTCCCCTCCCCTGGGCCCTCGGCCGATGAAAAACCCGAAACCCGGCTGGGCACATCTCCACCAGAGGGACTCCCCCCTCCTGGCCCAGCCAGGTCTCGGTAACTCCCACCAGGTCCGCGCCCCCCTCACAAATCAAATCATGGATGAGAGGGGCTTTATTAACAACGGACCTGGCGTTACACAACATCAGCCTAAGACCCAGGGCCCGATTGCTCAGACCCCCTGGGGAACGGGAGATGACAAGGGGGTCGGAGCGTGCCACAGCAAGCAAACAGCGAGGGCGCGCTCCCAACACAGAATATGGCCCCCTATAACCGCCAAATCTGCCCCTCCCGCTCACCGTAACAATAGATTTAATTCCACCCTCCCCGGTGACCCCCCCCATCCTCAATACGGTCCTGTCCGGACTCTGACTCTCCCGGCCACGCCCAACCCCCGGCCTGGACCCAGCCTCCGGCGAGTTGTCCCCCAACTCCCGCCCGGGCCCTCCTAACCCCCTTAAAAACCTAACTAAAAATTTCGGAAGACACCCCTCCCTCCCGCACTTAAAACCCCACCATCTCTCCGGATCCCACAATCCGTCCTTGAGATGGGCCTCCGAGAGAGCAGAGGGCCATTGCTGAGATAGGGGGACATATCTCAGGGCCCAGAGATCATTTCTGGTGTAAAATAGCGTCCCGGCCTGAGTCCTCTGATAAAAATGATGGAGATGATAAAAATGACCCCGACCAAGCTGAGAACTAGCCGGCCGGGGCCCAAGTCCAGGTTGAGGGCGTTCAGTGCACCGCCGATTGGACGAAGAGGAGGAGAATAACTTCAACCGCGGCAGCGGTCCTCCAGTCCCAGCTCCAACTCCAACGGCCGCCTGCCGGTCACGCCACGGGCTACCGGGACCAGCACCAGACCCAGAACCATACCATGGCCCTGGAGGTCGATGATCTTCCAGCCGCCTCGGTTCTGCCCGCAGCTTCCATCCTCTAGCCGCTCGAGTCGTGGCTCGTACACCAGCTTCGGCTGGGGCCCTTGCAAAGGCCCCAGCCCCGGCCCCGGCGATAGTCCCACAGCTAGGCCGCCCTGGCTCCGCCCACGGCGGCCGACCCTCAGCCGCTCGAGCCGCCCTTCCAACTTCGGCTGGGGCCCTCACAACGGCCCCAGCCCTGGTCTCGACCCCGGCGGCGGTCCCATAGCCACGCCGCCAGTCTCCAGCCGCTCCAGCCTCCAGCTGCCAGCCTCCAGCCGCTCCAGCCATCCCAGGAACTTCGGCCTCGCATGGCCACACCGCCGGCCGCCAGCCGCGAAGTCGCGCGGGCCCACCGCCAGCCGCCGGCCTCCAGCTGCTCCGGCCTCCGGTCTCCACCGACTCCAGGCATCCGGAGACCTCAACCTCGCACGGCAGCACCACCGGTCGGGAAACGCCCACCTCACGGCCGCGCGGCCCCGCCGCCAGCCGCCAGCTGCCAGCCGCCCGCCGCCGCCGCGAGGGGGTCGCCCCACAGCCGCGCGGCCCGCCGCCGGGCCCGGCGCCAGATACGACGCCGCGCCACGGCCCCGGGGATCGCCTCACAGCCGCGCGGCCCCGCCGCCAGCCGCCAGCCGCCAGCCGCCAGCCGGCCGCCGCCGGGCCCAGCGCCAAACACGACGCCGCGCCACGGCCGCGCCACGGCCTCGGGGGTCGCCCATCCCCCCACAGGTCCCCTCGCCACCCCTGCCACAGGTGAGGAGGACCTGGGGGGGGGGAAACTCACCACGCCGGGCGGCGGAGCTCTTCTGGCTGGCGGAGCTGGCGGAGCTCTTCTGGTCGACCTCCTCCGGTCGCCATCTTGCTCTCTCTTCCAACCCATGATTACTGAAAAAGAGGAAATTATGTTGCAACCAGTTATTGTATAAATTGAAATTTCCATTTTTCTTTTAAACCACACCTGCTTTTTCCTTCCTGGCCGAGGGAGGGAGAGGACACTGCATAAAAATGGTGACGCTTCCTTCGAGTTCAGCTCAATTCCTGCTGTTTTTATGGACACACATCCATCTAGAGTAGTTTCGTTAGCAACTCTGAGGTCTTTCTGAATATTGAATCGTGATTTTTCTGCTATCGTCTGCAGCAGTGTTTCTCAGCTTTAAGATGTGTGGACTGGCTCCCAGAATTCCTCAGTTGTCACGTTGGCTGGGAAATTCTGGGAGTTAAAGTCCATGCATTATAAAGATAATAAGGTTGAGAAACGTTGTTCTATGGAGGAATGGATTGTGAAAATGTCATAATTTTCAGAAATGGTGAAACTGACTTGTTTGGTCACAGAACAAAAAAAACAAAAGCTTTTTTGAAAGGCTAGAAACCTTATATGAACTTTTCCTGAAAGAAGAAAAAAAAGTGAATAGATAATTTATGAATTTGAAGGAGTGAAGAGACTTGAGGGAGGCAGGACAATAAGAATATAATTATCTGTTGAAAAGGTCAGAAGTCATAGATAGTTTCTTAACTTGTGTTTTGGAGCGGCAATGAAGAGGCACACACGTATAGTGATTCAGTCTTTTTGTTTTATTCTCAGGACACCGACTGGCCCGGCGGCGCGGCAGCCCTTCTTTTAAAGGGCTCCCGCGCCTAAGCCAACCAATGACGGCGCGAGGATCTCCCGCCGGAATGTAGACCAATGAACAGTAAGTATTTCAAATATTAACCAATCCAGAACACCCCTCCCTCCTTGGTCCAGTCTGACCAATCAGGAGCCGCGCCTATGTTACGTAATCACGTAGATAGGCGGGGCTCCTGTGAGTCCGACTGGACCTGCGCGGCTCAGTTGCGTCGTTACCATCGGCTGGTGCGGAAGGACCTGTTGCTCCTCTCGCCTCCGGCCCTGGAAACTTCGAGCAGGTCGAGCCGGCTGCGTCACTACCAACGGGCCTAACTGGGCTAGTTGACGTGGCCCTGCCGCTCCCTGCTCGGCCTGGATTATCGACGACCCTGTCAGATGTTTCAGCGGGACGTTCTTCAGGATCAGGTGCGTAGCAGCGCGACCCGACCGGAGCTAGAGTTGAGGGTGTGTGTGTGTGAGTTAGGGTGTCATTGTTTGTTAGTGGGCTTCCCTTATCCAGACTGCTTGATGGTTGTTCCCCTTCCCCCCCAGGAAAATCGCCAGGTCTGGGGTGGGTGCGAGTTCGAAGTTGGTCTATGTGTCGCTTCCAGCTTTTGCCATCAGCGGTGGTAAGCCGGTAAGAACGGGGTCCGGTTAGATGTGTGATGGTGGCTGGCACCCATAAGGGGTGCCCTACCAGGTTTTTAGCGTAAACTAAATCCCCAATTCGGAATGTTCGGACTTTGGTTGAAGAATCTAGGGGTTTCTCTGTAGAGTAGGTGGGGTGTAGTCTATCGAGAGGGGAACGTAGTTTCCTCCCCATAAGTAATTCAGCAGGAGTTTTGTTCGTAGTGCTACTAGGTGTAGTGTGTTGGAGGAACAATAATTTGTCGATGCGTGTTTGTATAGGGCCCTGGTCTAACTTAAGAAGGGACTCCTTGGTAAACCGGACCATGCGCTCGGCCCGTCCATTCGCTGCCGGATGTGCCGGCGCGGTTAAAGCATGGCGTATGCCCAAACTTGCTAGGTAGCCCTCAAATTCTGTAGCCGTGAATTGAGGGCCGTTGTCAGATACCAGGACGTCTGGTAAACCATGGGTGGCAAACCAGTGACTGAGCTGTCGGATGACAGCTTCAGAAGAGGTTGATTTCATGAGGCTCACTTCTAACCAGTTGGAATAAGCGTCTACCAGAATCAAGAAGGTATGTCCCTTAGTTGGACCTGCAAAATCTATGTGGACTCTAGACCAAGGGCCCCTAGGTAGATCCCACTCAGTAGCTGGTGCCTTTGGGGGTGAGGGCCGGGAAGTCTGGCAGGGCTGGCAACCCGCGACCCAGTCGGTAACATCCTTGTCTAACCCAGGCCACCATACATAACTTCTAGCTAGACTTTTCATCTTTACCACCCCGGGGTGTCCCTCATGCAATAGTTTCAATATGGGATTTCGCAGTTTTTGTGGAATGACCACTCGATCCCCCCATAGTACACAGCCTTTTAGTACGGACAGTTCCATTTGTCTCTGTTTAAACGGTCTGTGCTGTTCTTGTAACTCAGAGTCAGGCCAACCCTTTATGATCCACCTACTCACGGTATGCAGTAGGTGGTCGTTAGAGGTTTCGTGTGCGATGTCTGCTGCTGTCATCGGGAGGTCGGGCAGGGTCTCAATCAAAAAGGTTGAAGTGCTGGGGTTTGGTTCAGGATCAGAGTCTGGTAACGGGCAACGACTTAAAGCATCGGCGTGCGTGATGGTCGGACCCGGGCGGTAAGACAGGGTGTAAGTGTAAGCGGCCAGGAATTCTGACCATCTTGTCATTCTGGGTGATAGAATGTGGGGAGTGGGTTTGTCACCCGCCAGGATACCTAGTAGGGGTTTGTGATCGGTGATGATAGAAAATGATCGGCCATACAGGTATTCATGGAAACGTTTAATACCCGAAATTATGGCTAGTGCCTCCTTGTCCAGTTGACTGTAATTCCTTTGGCTTTGGGACAAGGTTTTTGAATAGAAGGCAATCGGAGCCTCTCTGCCGTTAGGTAGAAGGTGGCTCAGAACAGCTCCGACTCCAAAGGGGGAAGCATCACAAGTTAGTAACAATGGCAAAGTCTCGTTATATTGAATTAACACTTGAGCTGAAGTGATCATGTCTTTAATTTTGTTAAATGCTGTTTCTTCCCGATGTCCCCACTTCCACGATGCGTCTTTGTCCAAAAGTCTATGCAAGGGTTCCGCCACCGTGGCTTTCTGGGGCAAAAAGACATGGTAAAAATTTATCAACCCTAGGAAAGCTTGTAGGTCAGCCTTGTTAGTTGGTGTGGGGGCATTTTTGATAGCACGGGTTTTTCCTGCTGTTGGATGGATGCCATTGCCATCGATTAGGTATCCTAAAAACTCTATTTTGTCTGTGATAAGGGTACATTTGTCTTTTTTGACTTTAAACCCAGCCTCAGTAAATTTGGTCAGTACTTTTCTTAAGCGGTCTCGCAGTTGCAATTTGTGTTTAGCTGCAATTAGGACGTCATCGAAATACGGAATGACTCCAGGAATTCCTTGAAGGAGGCGTTCCATAAGAGATTGAAAAATGCCTGGTGCCACGCTAACGCCAAATTGGAGGCGATTACACTTAAATGCACCCCGGTGTGTTACAATAGTTTGGGCTTCCGCTGTTTTTTTGTCAACGGGCAGTTGCTGGTAAGCCTGAGCCAAATCGAGTTTAGCGAAAATCTTTCCGCCCTTGATAGAATGTAACAAGTGTTGCACGACAGGCACGGGGTATGCGCTCTGTTGTAGTGCATGGTTGAGGGTCGCCTTATAGTCCCCACAAATACGAACCGACCCGTCTGCTTTTATAGGGGTCACTATAGGGGTCTCCCATTTAGCGTGGTCAACTGGCTCGAGGACCCCTTGCTTTACTAGTTTATCCAGTTGTTCTTCTATTTTTGGCTTTAAGGCAAAAGGTACCCGTCTAGCCTTTAGTCTAATTGGGGTCTATGTTAAAAGAGATCGGGTTACCCCGGTACTTGCCTATTCTTCGCTGAACAGGTCCTGGAATTCTTGAATGAGATCTGCCTCCCAGTCAGCGTCTGTGATATGGTTGATACCGGTCATCCCTATTCCCAGCGGTTCGAACCATTCCAGTCCTAAGAGGCTGGGTCTGTTCCGGTCCACGATTGTTAGGGGCAGAATCTCAGTATGGTTGTTGAAGGTTACCTGGAAATGTCCAATCCCTACTACCGGAATTCTGTTTCCCTGGTAGTCTTTGAGCGTTAATTTCTGTTTGTCTAGTTCGCTTCGCCGTATGTCTGGGATCAATTTCTTAATAGTGTCCCAGGAAACCATGGAAAGGAATGATGCCGAATCCACTTCCATTTCACAATTTTTTTCTTCAATTCTTACTTGCACGTGGACTTTTTTGACGTTTTTTGTATTAGAGTGACCAATTATTATTGTTTGATGTGTTTCTTCCTTCTTGTAAGATGACTCTTTAAACTTTCTATTCCTTCCTTCCTGGCTCCAACGGTTGTTTGTTTTCTTTTCTCTCTCTCTTGGGGGAGGGCTTTCTCTTCGCCTGGGGCTGTAGCTTGATCGGGCTCTGCATACCCTTGCAATGTGCCCTTTCTTTTCACACTTTCGACATATTGCGTCTATGAACCGGCACTCTGATCTGGGGTGGTTTCCACCACAACGGTTGCATTCAAAATCAAACCGCCTGGGTGCCCGCTCTTTTTTTCCTCTCGCGGCTTTTAGGTGGCAAACCTCGTCTTCTTCACTACTGGTCTCAGTTTCAAGATCCTCGTAGTGTGTTGAGGTTTTTCCTTGTTCATCATCAGCTTTGGTGGCGTCTTTGGATTTGTGGTGTGCAGCTTGATTAATCTGTTTCATTCTTGCCGCCGATTTGTGAGCAGCTTCGGCTGCGGTGGCTTCTTCGATGGCCTCTGTGGCTGTTATCTTGGGTCGGTTTAGCAACTTACTCTGCAATATTGGATCTTTTAAGCCTAAAACGATCCGGTCTCTTAGCGCCTCATTGAAATCCGAGAATTCGCACTCTCCACCTATTTCTCTTAAATCTGCCACGAAATCGGCGATAGGTTCACCTTCTTTTTGGTTCCGGAGGTAGAACTCATGGCGCTTTATCAGGCAGGAAACTGTGGGCGCGTAGTGTTTCCTCAGAATCTTCTCTAGCTCGGGCCAAGTTAGCGTTTTGACATCGATTGGAGACGCTAGCGCCTTTGCCATCCGAAAAACGGCTTGGCCGCAGTGGGTCAAAAACACCGCTCTCTTTCGGTGATCCGACACTCCGCTCAGATCGCTACTCTCCAAAAACATGAGGAATCGGTCCACATACGTCTGCCATTCCTCCTTGGCTGGGTTGAATTTTTCAGGCGGTGCGTTGCTTCCGGACATGATGCCGCTCGCTCTCCGCCGCTATGCACTCTCTAAACGTGTTGCCTCGATCCCACCTTCGTCGCCAGTGTTTTGGAGCGGCAATGAAGAGGCACACACGTATAGTGATTCAGTCTTTTTGTTTTATTCTCAGGACACCGACTGGCCCGGCGGCGCGGCAGCCCTTCTTTTAAAGGGCTCCCGCGCCTAAGCCAACCAATGACGGCGCGAGGATCTCCCGCCGGAATGTAGACCAATGAACAGTAAGTATTTCAAATATTAACCAATCCAGAACAACTTGGCTTTTCTTTTTCTTTTTTTGTACTTTTGCACAGGTTTTTTTTTTTGGTTATTGTATGAAATTTTCAACAAACATTATTTAAAAAAAAGAAAAACACTGATTTACATTATGCAGGTTTGTACATTTTCCCAAGAGCCTTAATTTCTCTTTGAAATGCAGTGCTGAACAAGCACTGCGTGATTGGAATTTCAAAAAAAATTAACTACAAAGGCAACATGATAATTTTGCAGCAGCCCTTCCATTGTGGGGTTGGGCAAAATGGCTGGTTGAGGAATACTAGGATCTGAAGTCTACACATCTTAAAACTGCTACGGTTGAGTAAAATCTATTGGCCTACAATAGAAAAGAAAAGAATAGCTCAGGATTGAACTGTGGAGTCTTTGGTTGTTTTCTTGCAGACATTTCATTACCAAACAAGGTAATACCACAACCATAACACTGATGATATTACCTATTTTGGTGATGAAACATCTGCAAGAAAACCACCAAGCTCAGAGAACACCTTGGACCATACTGGTCTACAACTCTGATAAATTTGAGGAACATCTATTCAAATATTCAGCATCTTCAAGCCTGTTTAATCAGGGTTACCACCTAGGCTAGGCTAGTGAGTCAATTAAAATTCTTATAGCACTTTTTATGGGTGAGAAGGTCACCAACCTATTCTGGTTCCTGAAGCCAAAGCAGGAGATCTGCAACTAAAAGAGTGACATGGGTGGCTTATAAATTTAATAATAGAATAGAATAGAATTCTTTATTGGCCAAGTGTGATTGGACACACAAGGAATTGTTCTTGGTGCAAATGCTCTCAGTGTACATAAAAGAAAAGATACATTCGTCAAGAGTCAAGAATCATAAGATACAATACTTAATAATAGTCATAGGGTACAACAAGCAATCAAATCATACTAGGAAACAGTCAATAGAAATCGTAAGGATACAACGACAAAGTTACAGTCATACAGTCACAAGTGGGAGGGGATGGGTGATAAGGAGTGATGAGAAGATTAATAGTAATAGTAGTGCAGACTTTGTAAATAGTTGAACAATACAAAATAATAAATAATACAAAGTAATCGCCAGTCGGTTTTTTAAAAATATGCATTATGTTAAGTAGTTCAGGGAAAGAAGGTTGGGGAAAGGGGAAGAGTAGAGAGAAGTTAACAAACAAAAGATCTGTGTTTATTCATAGCATGTTGCAAAATAAATTTATCAGCGGATGGTACTTTCATAAAAAACCTCTTTAACAAAAATACTTAACGTTAAATACACAATGCAATAAATAATTGCTAGTCTCGTCCTTCCACTTCTCCCCCCCCACCCCTCCAATGATCTGGTTATATTTTCTGAGGTGGTGGTTTATAAGTGGCAGATTAACATTCTTCGTCATTCAATTTCTACCCTGTCTTTCTGTCCATTGGGTAGGAGTGTCAAACTCAATGCCCGCAGGCCAGATGTGGCCCACAGGGTGCTTAGATCTGGCCTGCGGAGCCGCCCTGGAAACAGCGAAGGATTGGCCCATGGTACCTCTGCCAGCAAAAAAATATTGTGCCCTCCCCCCTGAGCTCTGTTTCACTGGCAGAGTGCTGCAGGAGGCCGCCACAGCTGAAAATATAGCGTGGGAGGGCTACACATGCCACTCCTGAGCTCTGTTTTTGCTAGCAGAGTGCTAGTAAAATAAACTACTAGCAAAAGTGAGTCTCCCCGGGTCCGCCTGGGCCACCACAGGCACCCCTCACGAGTGATGTCAATCTGGCCACGCCCACCCCAGCCATACCCACCCTTGCCCCTCCGACTCGAGGTCAAACACAACCCTGATGTGGCCCTCAATGAAATCTAGTTTGACACCCCTGCCATAGGGCATTGAAGGGAGCTAATTATAAAAACGAAACAGTAAGGCTGTGTTGTTACAACATGTTTCCCCACGATAGATAAACAGATAGCAGATGCATTCCCATCATGTGCTGAGCTTGATTAGATCAACAAGGTTAATCTAGGTTCTTAGGAATGAGGAGGTTCCCTGTATGTTTAGATCAGCCTTTCCCAACCTGGACAAAATCCTAAAATTCTCCAACCAGCTAGCCACTGCAGGGAATTTTAGGAGTTGAAGTCTAAATGAGTTGCCAAGTTGGGAAATTATTATTATTATTAATTTATTTATTTGTCAATTGCTTACAAAATAATAGGTATAAGTAAAACATAGTTATGAATACAGTGGTACCTCTACTTACGAAAGGCTCTACTTACGAAAGTTTCAGGTTATGAAATGCGTCTTCGAGAAAATATCGTCTCTACTTACGAATATGTTTCAAGATACGAAAGCCTTTGTTGGAAAATGGCGCGTCCGAGCTGCGCTGCCATTGGTTATCTTCCTGGCATCCCATTGGCTAGGAGGGATCTGTGCGCACGCACCGCGCCGCGTTCTGAGTCTCACGCTAGCAATCCAGCAAAGCAGGAAGTAATAACGAAGAATTACAGTCTGCATTTCGGGGGCTTGGAACGGATTAGGGCATTTACAGGTAAAATACGCCTCTACTTATGAAATTTTCAGGTTACGAAACGGCTTCCGGAACGAATTAATTTCGTAAGTAGAGGTACCACTGTACATGGATACATATAAGAAAAATAAAATATAAAAGAAACAATAGGACAGGGACAGTAGGCACGTTGGTGCGCTTATGCATGCCATAAATGGTGGGATATTTTATAGTACAGTCCACTGTGCAAACCCAGAAAATAGATTAATGCAGTAATCAAGTTAAGTGTATCTTGTAAATGCAACCGATCAATTAAAATTTGATAATGCAATTAGCAAAATAAAAACCAACAAGTAATTCAAACAAAAGCCTGGATAAAGGTTCTTTAAAACAAGGTAAAGAGAATGGCAGGCTGAGTGCAACTACCATGGAAATAGATTCTGGGAGCAGCAGAGAAAATCCTTTTTGGGGTAGAAATTGAAGGATGGAAACTGAAGGCATATATGTAAGAAGTCTCCCTGATTACCTTAAGGACCAAACAGATTCATATTGAGAGAAGTGGACCCTGTGGTTGTGAGGTCCCAGACCATTTAGGTTTTTAAGATCAAAAGGAACATTGTAAACTGTTCCAGTAAAATAATATAGAACATGGGGCTAATATACTCCCAGTCTCATGTAGCAATTAGCAGTCAGGTGCTATGTGTTCCATCAGAGCCTGTCTGATGAATGGAGAGGAACATCTCAGCAAAATGTAGAGGCTTTGGGGTTTGAATTGGATGTGAGATTCCATCAAAAATTCTGAATGGAGTTGCATTTCATTCAAGGTTTGGAGACTCTGATGAAATCAGAATATTTGGAGTGTTAATTCTATAATTTAATCCTGTCAAAGATGAGCATTTCCTAAAAATAAAATTCAACAGAGATCAATGCAAAGTTCGTTTGGGAAAAATGAAATCAAATAAAGAAAAAGGAGAACCTGAAGAGTGAAAAGGGATTTGTAATGGATTATATACAGAAAATGAGTCAGCTGTGTGATGAAGCTACAAAAAGGCAAACATAACATTAAGCTGCAACCGTAAGAAAATACTTTCCAACTGACAAATAATAGCTCCACTTGACTCTGTGTTGGTCAAAAACTCTTGCCTAAAACTCAAGTTTTGACAAATAGTTGGATGAGGTGAGGTGACAGCAATGCAACCATGTGACAAAACTCACTCTGGTTTTCTTCTTTTTCTTCCTAGCGTATTGGAAAGAAGAGCAAGTGTACTGGAACAGCATGATTGGGGAATGGCTCTAAGTCAGGGTCCAAAAACAGATATTTGAATTCTCTCTCAACAGCAGATAATAGAATAACAGAACAGAATAATAGAGTTGGAAGGGACTTTGGAGGTCTTCTAGTCCAGGGGATCTCCAACCTTGGCAACTTGAAGACTTGTGGACTTCAAATCCCAGAATTTCTCAGTCAGCAAAGCTGGCTGGGGAATTCTGGGAGTTGAAGTCCTCCAGGCAAGTTGGCAAAGTTGGAGACCCCTGTTATAGTCCAATCCCCCTGCTCAGGCAGGAAGCCCTATATCATTTCTGACAATTCGCTACCCAGTCTCTTCTTGAAAGCCTCCAGTGATGAAGCTCCCACAACTTCCTGAGACAAGCTGTTCCATTGGTTCATTGTTCTCACTGTTAAGAATTTTCTCCTTAGTTCTAGGCTGCTCCTCTCCTTGGTTAGTTTCCATCCATTGCTTCTTGTCTTGCCTTCTGGATGTCACCTCTGGTCCTTTTTTTCACTAGACTAGGCATACCTAGTTCTCCTTATTTCTAGGTTGCATCTCTCCATCAGTTTCCATCCATTATTCCTTCTGTGGCCTTCAGGTGCTTTGGAAAATAGGTTGACCCCCCCTCCTCTCTGTGACAACCCCTCAAATATTGGATAGGGCAATTCTCATATTGATGGGAATTCTGGTCCCAATTTTCATTATTAAGCTAGAATCTCTCACATGTATTTTTTTCTTCTTCAAAAGGCAACTGTAAAAGAGTCCCAGAATAGAATAGAATAGAATAGAATAGAATAGAATAGAATACTTTATTGGCCAGGTGTGATTGGACACACAAGGAATTTGTCTTGGTGTAAATACTCTCAGTATACAGAAGAGATACATTCGTTAAGAATCAAGAATCATAACATACAACACTTAATGATAGTCAAAGGGTACAATCAACAATCAAATCATACTAGGAAACAGTCAATATAAATCATACAAGGGACAAAGTTACAATCCTACAATCACAAGTGGGAGGGGATGGGTGATAAGGAGTGATGAGAAGATTAGCAGTAATAGTAGTGCAGACTTTGTAATAGTTGAACAGTGTTGAGGGAATTATTTGTTTAGCAGAATGATGGCTTTTGGGAAAAAACTGTCCTTATGTCTAGTTGTTCTGGGGTGCAGTGCTTTATTGCCCTACTTGGGGTACCGCCGCCTGGCTGCTGTCGGCTGACTGGCCCTGAGAGTTCGGGCTTTCTCTGTGGGAGCTCCCTCCCTATGGAATGATCTCCCCCCGGAGATACGGGCTATGACGGATATCCTGACCTTCCGGCGCGCAGTGAAAACCCTATTTTTTAAACAGGCTGGCCTGGCCCAGTAACTGTGTTTCGGGTTTTAATTTAATTTTAATTGGGGTTTTATTAGTTTTAATTTTTAATTGAATTCCTTGGATGGACACAGCCGGACCAAATTATTTAATGTATTTTTAATTGTATTTATTGTATATTTATGGTGTATTTTTAGTAGGCTGTACACCGCCCCGAGTCCCTTTTGGGGAGAGGGAGCGGTATAAAAGTTTAATTAATAATAATAATAATAATAATAATAATAGCATCGTTTTGAGGGAAGGAGTTGAAACAATTTATGTCCGGGATGTGAGGGGCTTGTAGATATTTTCACAGCCCTCTTTTTGACTCGTGCAGTATACAGGTCCTCTATTGAAGGCAGGTGGGTAGTAATTGTTTTTTCTGCAGTCCTAATTATCCTCTGAAGTCTATGTCTGTCCTGTTGGGTTGCAGAACCAAACCAGACAGTTATAGAGGTGCAAATGATAGACTCAATAATTCCTCTGTAGAACTGGATCAGCAGCTCCTTGGGAAGTTTGAGCTTTCTGAGTTGGCGCAGAAAGAACATTCTTTGTTGTGCTTTTTTGATGACATTTTAGGTGTCCATTTTAAGTCATGTGATATAGTAGAACCTAGAAATTTGAAGGTCTCTACTGTTGATACTGTGTTGTCTAATATTGTAAAAGATGGTAGTATGGGAGGGGTTCTTCTAAAGTCTACCACCATTTCTATGGTTTTGCGTGTGTTCAGTTCCAGATTGTTCTGGTTACACCACGAAGCAAGTTGTATAACCTCCTGTCTGTATGCAGATTTGTCTTTGTCTCGAATGAGACCAATCACTGTTGTGTCATCAGCAAACTTCAGTATTTTAACAGATGGATCGTTTGAGATGCAGTCATTGGTATATAGGGAGAAGAGAAGTAGAGATAGCACACAGCCTTGGGGGGCCCTGTGCTGATTGTACAGGTATCGGATATGATTCTGCCTAGCTTCACCTGCTGCTTCCTGGCTATTAGGAAGCTTATGATCCACTTACAAGTGTGTTCAGGTACTGCTAGTTGGTTTAATTTACTTAGAAGAGTGTCTGGAATGATGGTATTGAATGCTGAACTGAAGTCTACAAAGAGGACCCTTGCGTAGGTATTTGGAGATTCAAGGTGTGGTAGGATGTAATGCAGAGCCATGTTAACAGCATCATCTGTCGATCTATTTGCTTGGTAGGCAAACTGCATGGGATCTAACAGCGGATCCGTGATGGTTTTCAGGTGGGACAGCACAAGCCTTTCAAAGATTTTCATAACTACAGATGTTAGAGCAACTGGTCCGTAGTCATTCAGTTCCTTGATGGAGGGCTTCTTTGGCACTGGGATGATGGTAGAACGTTTGAAGCAGGAAGGAACATAGCACATCTCTAGTGATCTATTGAAGATTCAGGTGAAGATGGGGGCAAATTGCTCAGCACAGACTTTTAAGCAAGAAGGAGTTATCTTGTCTGGCCCTGGTGCTTTTCCTGGCTTTTGTCTGTGTAATAGATCTTGCACTTCTTTTTCTGTGATCACCAGAGGTTGTGAGCCCAATGGATTGGGGCCAGTTGTAGGAGGCTTGGCTGTTGTTGGTGTGTTTGAGATGTGAGTTGTGGAGATAGGTGGCTGTAGTTTCTTTTCAAACCTGCAGTAAAACACATTCAAGTCATATTGGATAGAGGGAACGATTAGTTTGAAAGAGAGGTAAAATAATCCATTCGTGTTAGACCGAACATTTCTCCCTCAACAGAGGGGGAGGAATAAGACACTGCATATCTCCAATTTGCAATGCAGCCCTTGAAGCAGTTATTATTTATTATTAAAACTTTTGTACTGCCCCCTCTCCCAAATAGGGACTCGGGGCGGTGAACAGCCATAATAAAATACAATCGATATAAATTTTAAAATGAATTAAAAGAGAATTAAATGCACAGGCTGAAATTAAAAAGTAAAACCAATAAAACCCCGTTAAAAATGAAGATTTAAAAATTAAACCCTACTAATGGGACTAAGCCAGACCGGCCTGCTGAAAAAGGTGGGTTTTCAGTGCATGCCAGAAGGCCCATAGGTCCGTGATGGCCCGTATCTCCATGGGAAGCTCATTCCAGTGGGAGGGTGCCCCCGCAGAGAAGGCCTGTACCCTCAGAGCCGCCAGCCGGCATCGCCCAGCCGGCGCACCCCGAGGAGGCCCACCCTGTGGGAGCGCACTGGCTGGCAGGAGGCCGATGTTGGCAGTAGGCGGTCCCGTAAGTACCCTGGTCCCAAGCCATGGAGCGCTTTAATTCCAAGAAGATTCCACAAACAAGCGCCCCCTGATAAACCTCCAAGTGGCCTCAACAGCTCTCAGAGAGTGCTACAACCTGGTGACTGCAAAGAAATACATTCCCCACCCTAACTCTTCTAGAATTGGACTAGAAGACCTTTGAGGATCCTCCCAGCCCTGTGATTCTATGTACTAAGAAGACACAAGGTGCAAAGAATGAGATCACAACTGGTTGTAGCTGGGGGTGGGGGGCTTCAAAAAATTTAGCAAAGGATTCTCTGTCTGGTTGCTGGGTGGGCATGGCCATGGTGGGTGTGGCCTAGTTGGCCTCCTGCACCATGGCGGCGGGGGGGGAGCATTTTTGCCCTCCCTGGGCTCTGGAGGCTTTCCTCGAGCCTCCAGGAGGGCAAAAACGGCCTTCCTGGACTCTGGAAGCTCTCTGGAAGCTGGAAATGGACCCATTTCTGGTCTTCCCAAATTTCTGGGAGGTCCGTTTTTCATCCTCCCCAAGCCTCCACACACGGCCTGCACTTACCTGCGCCCAAGGAGTGGGATTTGAGGATTCTCCAAACTGCACAGAATCTTAGCTAGAACCCCCTGTGAACCCCCTGCAGCCCACCCCTGGTTGTGGCTTCTGAAAAAGTCAGTGAAAAGCAATGTATAATGTCAAATCAGTGTCTGGTGCTTAGCACCAAAGCAACTGTTGAAATTCTGTAGCAAGGAAACGGTTTCCTTCCACAAGAAAGATAAATGCCAAAAAACGAAGAAGAAAGCGGATGCTTGGAATTCCAAAATCCAGCGTCATCTGACTGCAAAAGGTCACAGATGTGGTGGGAATTCCAGAGTCCAGCATCTCTGACCTTTCTGCGAAGCTGGCCTCCCCACCCCTCTCCCACCATCAGCAGCTGAAGCCTGTGTCTGGAGGGTTTCATTTTGATCCGTAGGGGTGGAGGAAGCCCCTGGGAATGGACCTCCACACAAATTGTGAAAGGGGAATGTTTGGGCCACAGCCTGAGTTTTGAATGGAACTGACTGATGATAAAGGATCTAGAGACTAAGTCATATGATGAATTGTTAAGTGGACTAGATATGTCTGGCCTATCGAAGAGAAGGCTTAAGGAGGACATGATAACTATCTTCCAGTATCTGTGGGGCTGTCACAGAGAAGAGAGGATTGACTTATTGTGAGCCATGGTGGCACAGTAGTTAAAGTGCAGTACTGCAGGGCAGGCCATAGGTGGCATTCAGCAGATTCTGATCGGTTCTGAAGAACCGGTAGCAGAAATTTTGAGTAGTTCAGAGAACCGGCAAATACCAGCTCTGACTGGAGATTTTACAGTATCCTTCCCCTGCCACGCTCACAGAACCGGTAGTAAAAAAAAAAATTTGAATCCCACCACTGCTGCAGGCTACTATTGCTGCCTGCCGGCTGCCTGTAATTTGGCGGTTCAAATCTCACCAGGCTCAAGGTCGACTCAGCCTTCCATCCTTCCAAGGTGGGTAAAATGAGGAGCCAGATTGTTGGGGACAATTATGCTGATTCTGTAAATTGCTTAGAGGGCTGTAAAGTACTGTGAAGCGGTATATAAGTCTAAGTGCTATTGCTATAATGTCAAATAAGCTTCTGTTGCTCTTCCCCACTGTCCGATTCTGCTGCCGTCTCCGCAGGCTGCTGGTGGACCACAACACTCTCTAAGGAACCAGAGGGCAGGAAAAAGAAGTAATGGGTGGAAGCTTGTTAAAAAGAGATCCTACCTAGAAGAAATAATCTGACGGTGAGAACAATTAATCAATGGACTAGCTTACCTCCCAGAGCTGTGGGTGCTCCATCACTGGAGGTTTTTTTTTGAAAATAAACTGGAAAACCATTTGAGTAGGATGGTGTAAGGCCTTGAGCATGGAGTCGGACTAGAACAGTGGTAGGGAACCTTGGCTCTTTTATCACTTATGGACTTCAACTCCCAGAATTCCTGAATGAGCTGTAAAAAGTTCCCCATCCCTGGCCTACTGGTTTTTCAGTTGTGAGGGAAATCAATTTTTGATTTGAATGGGATTGTTCAATATACAAATGTCCTAATTTTTGACTTGAATGATCAATATTCTTTATATGTCCTACATTTGTATATTAAACGGTCCCATTCAAGTCAAAAATTGATTTCCCTCACAACTGAAAAACCACTAGGCCAGGGATGGGGAAACGTTTATGGCTCACTCAGGAATTCTGGGAGTTGAAGTCCATCAGTGATAAAAGAGCCAAGGTTCCCTACCGCTGGACTAGAAGACTTCTGAAATCCCTTCCAACCTGATTCTACGTTCTGCATTCTCCTTGATTGCTCTGTGGGATGACCTATGGGGGAGAATGGGCCAGGTGAAAGATGAAAGAAGTCCTAGCACTTCACCCAGATCTTTTGGAAATGTTTAGGTAGCTTCAAGCGTAACATTTGACAGGGAAAAAAAAATACCCAGAATGCAAGCAAAAGAGCTCACTGAGGTTTTGTTTAAGCCTAAAGGATCATTTCTATAAGTCGGTTATGGAAAACAGCTGCTCAGCCCCACTATAATGCTAAGGTCCACCAGGACTATTTTAATTAAATTTAATTATTTTAATTAATGCAATTTAATTTAATTTTAATCATTTTAATGTAATTTAGTATTTGTAGCAGAGATGCAGAATCCCCTCCCCTACAAGGCCTCAGATGTAGCTCTCCAAAGATCCTCCACGTATTTCTGCAGAACTGTAATTTTTAATGTGATGGGGGAATGTCAAATGTGTCAAATAATCATCTTAATGACATTTAATTACTTTCATTTTCATTAAATTCCAATGAAATCCATGTTTGTAGGGACGTTCCACTAACTTTTTTGAAGGTCGGTGTCCTACAGGATTTTAAAAAGTCAGGGGTTTCTTCAGAGCAGGGGGTCTCCAAACTTGGCAACTTAAGGCTTGTGGACTTCCACTCCCAGAATTCCTCAGCCATCATGAAGCTAAGGAATTCTGGGAGCTGAAATCCACAAGTTTTAAAGTTGTCAAATTTGGAGACCTTTTGTCTAAGAGAGACACTATATTGTTTTGAAATAATAGGAAATACTTGTAGCTCGGTTTTAGATTTGGGCAGTGGTTTGATCTCCAAGCTTGCTTCAATGTAGTTTCTGAACATTTCATTACCAGATTTGGTAACATCATCAATTTTCTTGTCCTATTCTCCTTAGCTTATAAATGTCTTGTGTGTCCAGTGTGGTCAATTGGTTGTGTGATTGGTTGTTTGTTTGGAGCTGTATTTAAATTCTGAGTAAAAGTATACTGTTTTGCTAACACTAGCACTTAAAGTGAAACTTTGGCCTACTTCCTTGTTTAATCCAGAATCTCCAACTTTAATTTAAGGCAAAAGACAGGCCTGAGTTACATATTTTTCTGAAGAATAGGTTACAGGGTCAGACCTATGAAGGATGACAAATGTTAACCCCATCCTCAGAAAAGAGGAAAAGGAAGTTTTGCAAAAGTATAAACCAGTTAGTCTGACATCAATAGCTGGAAAGAATCTGAAGTGTTATATTCTGGGCCTGGTGTTCTTCAGTTGTTTTATTCATGACTATGATTAAGCATGGAAGGAATGCTTACGGTATTTGCAGATGTCATAAAAAGAGTAACTCCCTAGACGACAAATTCAGAACTGTCTGTATGCAGCTAACAATTTTAATATATTAACCATTTTATTTATGTATGGGTTTTTAACAACAATTTTAATATATATGGACTTCAGCTGCTGGAATTCCCCACCCAGCATGGCTGGCTGGGGAATTCTGGGAGCTGAAGTCCACACGCCAACACTAGGTTAGAGGAACTAGCTGAAAATAACAATGGCTTTTCACAGAGACAAATGCAAAATGCTTTACTTAGGAACTGGAAATCATGTTCACTCATAGGTACCAAATGGAGCTTTCTAGGGTTGGCAATATGATTAATAAAAAAAAGATGAACAAATTCAGGCAGGTCACAGTTAGTATGAGTTTGAAGAACACCATCTTCAATTTTGTGTGAATTGTGGTTGAGGTTTTAGATGCTGTTCATCTTCAGGGGTGCAAAATGGAAAAAATGAACATTCCATCAGAGGAAAATAGTACAATCTAAACAAAAATCTAATCAAAAATGAAGTTGTTATTAATTACAGCAAAAATTGGTTGTAATTGAAGGACATAAGTGGGATCACAGCAACAATAAAAAGGACCAGATGTTGGAATGGCTAAATCTACAGTAGATAGGCTTTTTGGGTTTGTTTTTATTTTGCTTTCTAGAACTACTCTGTGAGTTTGTTAAACTACAGGTAGTCCTTGATTTACAACTGGAACTGAGGCAAAAATTACAGTTGTAAGTCATTGTGGTCATTAAGCAGATCAACATGTGACAGCACCTGATTTTATGCAAATGATATGGTCAATATTTCATTTGGAAATCCATTTCGTTCAATGAAATTTTTGCCAGAAACTGGAAGTAAACTCTAGAAAGTATCAAAAAATGTTGAAAATCATGTGATCCCAGGGCCACTGCAAATGGCTATACAGATGAGCTGGTTGCCATGTGCCCAAAATATGATCACGTGACCACAGAGCTATTGGAAATTCAAAATTGGATTGTAAGTACTTTTTGTGCGGTCCATCATAACTTTGAATGGTCCCAGAACAACTGGTTGTTAAGCAAGGTATACATTTAAATCAGAAGTATATTCTTTTATCCTTGACTGTAATATTTCCTTAACATATTTATTAAAAATTGTGTTTAAAATCTTTCCTTGCCTTTTTTCCATCGAAGTGGAACCATTTACCATAGAAATATCACTTCCAATAGTGGGAATTTAAATAATGCAACTATTTCCTGGGATACATTAACTGCACCAATCGAGAGATACTGGTTGCTGATCACAAATTTAAGGTAAGCCATCAATAGGATGTAGCTACAAAAATAAATAAATCAGCAAATGCAGTTACAGGCTGTAGTGGCTGAAGTATTGTTTCCAAATTGCCTGAAGTGTTATCAGTCAAACCCCACCTTATTATCTGAATCATCAAAGTCTAAGAAGAATGCAGACTAACTGGAATGTCTTCAGAGGACAGTAAATATGATTGGAGGGGCTTAAATGAAGAGGAGAGACTGAAGGAACTACGGATGTTTCACTGTGAGAAACAAGGATGGAAAGGGAATACATTGGCACTCTTGACATATCTTAGTCACCCAGAAAAAGATGAGGACTGTATCTCTATTTTTCCAACAGGTGCAAAATTTGGAAAGCAGAGAAAGGCTGAATATTAGAAAAAAAAAATCCCTTAATGGCAGGGTTGGGATCCAAATTTTTTAACAACAGGTTCTGTGGGTGTGGCTAGGTGGGCATGACCATATGACTGGGTGGGCATGGCTTCTTTTTTTGCAATTTTTTGGGCCTTCTGGGCCTCAGGGAAGCCTCCTTGGGGGCGCGTTTTTGCTCCCAGGCGGCTTCCCTGGGGCTCAGGAAGGAAAAAAATGGAGCCTGGGGAGGCGCACAGCACCCCCACATTCCGTTTTGGGGCCTTTGGGGCCTCAGAGAAGCCTCCCAGGGGATGTTTTTGCTCCCAGGAAGCTTCCCTGGGGCTCAGGAAGGCAGAAAATGGAGCGTGGAGGGTACTGCACCCCCCTCCATTTTTTGGGCCTTCTGGACCTCAGGGAAGCCTCCTGGGGGGGGGGGTGTTTTTGCTCCCAGGCGGCTTCCTTGGGGCTCAGGAAGGAATAAAATGGAGCCTGGGGAGGCGCACAGCACCCCCACATTCCATTTTGGGACCTTTTGGGCCTCAGGGAAGCCTCCCAGGGGAAGCTTTCCCGGAGCCCAGGAAGGCAGAAAATGGAGCGCGGAGGGTGCTCCCCTCTCCTCCATTTTTTGCCTTCCTGGGCTTCAGGGAAGCCTCCTGGGCAAAACAGTAAAACATCAAGGGGAATCCTGGCACAGCTGATCATAGGAACAGCTGATCATCGGGAGGGGAAAAAAATACCTTAAGGAGTGACTGGGCGGGGAAGAACGCAGTCAGCGATGTCAGGCATGCGCGCGATGTTGCCCATGCACAATAAGGACTGAGTGGGCGGGGAGGGGTGGGTGGAGAGGGGAGGGGCCAGCTAGGGGCATGATTTGCCGGTTCTCTGAACTGCACAGAATCATAACAACCGACTCTATATAATTGGTCCGAACCGGTAGAATCTCACCCCTGCTTAATGGTAACAGCAGTTTGAAAATATGATCAATTATTTTGGAGGATAATTCTTCTCTTCACTGAACATGTTCAAAGGAAGACTAGGCAGTTGTCTGCATGAGAAGTTTGAGTTCAATTTTTGCATTATGGGTAGTCCTCAACTTATGATTGCAATCGAAACCAGAATTACCATTGTAAATTGTTGCAGTCATAAGTCACGTTGGACTTGATTTTGTAACAATTTTTTCAGCAGTCATGAAGTGAACCATCTTGGCTGTGAAGTGAATTATCATGGCTATTAAGTGAATCACTTCGTCATTAAGCAAATCTAGCTTCCCCAATGGGTGTTATTTGCCAGATATTGTCAAAAAAAAAAAAAAGGTTGCAAACTGTGATTGTGGCCTTCTCTGTGGGGCCCCCCTCCCTGTGGAATGATCTGCCCCCGGAGATACGGGCCATTACCGACATCCAGACTTTCCGGCACGCAGTAAAGACCCTGTTTTTCCAGCAGGCCGGCCTGGCCCAGTAAACGGTTCTTGGGGTTTTAAATTAATTAGGTTTTAAATTTTTAATATAATCCTTGAATTTTAAATTTTGGTAACATTTTGTATTTGATGGGATTTCGGCCGGATCAATTCTATTTAATTTGTTTTTAATTGTACATATTGTTCGTTTTTTAGTAGGCTGTACACTGCCCCGAGTCCCTTTTTGGGAGAGGGGGCGGTATAAAATTTAAATAAATAAATAAATAAGTACTTCAGAAGAGGGAAGGAACTTATGACCACAACTGAGTTATGACCACAACTGAGCCCAAAATTTCTGTTGCTAAATGAAATATTTGTGAAGTGTATTTTGCTGCCATTTTATGAACTTCCTTGCCACAGTTTGTCAGGCCTGCCTCCATTCAAAACCCAAGAAAGAAAACCCCCGACTCCATTGAGATAGAGAAGAGGTACTTTTACTGAGTTTGAAATGATAGCAGCAAAGAAAAGCAAGATCTGAGCCAAAAGGCACGAAAGTTACATATTGAAAGATTCCCCAACTCCCTCCCCGCAGGGACCCAGGCCGAATGTCCAATCCACGTCCCACATAGTGTCATGTGGGGCACATCTTCAGGTGTTTTCGTCCTTCTGGAGCTCTAGGATGGTTGGCCTTGACTGGGTATAAACAACTCCATTCAGCAGCGCATTCTTCAGAGCAAACCTCCCTTTTAGTTCACATGGGTTTTCCTCATACCAGCACACTTCCCAAACCCCATTGCCGTCCCCCCCATACCCGCCCGTTACTATGGCAGCTGATAGCAAGCAAATATCAAAGGGAAAACCCAGACTGGAGATCCGGCGGACACAGTTTTTAAGTGAATCACTGCAGTTGTTAAATTACTAATATTAGTAATTAGAAATACTAAGTGAAAATATTTACAGACCCCTCACATCCTGGACATAAACTGTTTCAACTCCTTCCCTCAAAATAACGCAATAGAGCACTGCACACCAGAACAACTAGACACAAGGACAGTTTTTTCCCAAACGCCATCACTCTGCTAAACAAATAATTCCCTCAACACTGTCCAACTATTTACAAAGTCTGTACTACTATTACTATTAATCTTCTCATCACTCCTTATCACCCATCCCCTCCCACTTGTGACTGTATGACTGTAACTTTGTCGCTTGTATCTTTACGATCTATATTGACTGTTTCTTAGTATGATTTGATTGCTTATTCTACCCTATGACTATCCTTAAGTGTTGTACCTTATAACTCTTGACAAATGTATCTTTTGTTTTATGTACCCTGAGAGCATTTGCACCAAGACAAATTCCTTGTGTGTCCAATCACACTTGGCCAATAAAATAATTCTAAAAAAAAGAATTAATAAGTTAAGTGAACCTGGCTTTCCCATTGACTTGGCTTTTCAGAGGGTCCCAAAAGAGGATCATAGGACCCTGGGGCCATGCAATCATCATAAATATGAACCAGTTGTCAACAGTCTGAATTTTGATCATCTGACCACTGGGATGCAGCAATGGTCATAAGTGTGAAAAACGGTCATAACTTTTATTTTCAGTGATATGTAATAAGTTACCTATGACCACAATTGCATGTACAATTCCATTACTCAGCAATGTGGTTGTTAAGCGATTCGCACATGATTTTACAATCTTTTTTGCTCTGGTTGTTAAATAAATCCTGTAGTCATTAGGCAAATCTGGCTTCCCCATTTGACTTTGCTTATCAGAAACTGGCTGGGAAGGTTTGGAAATGGCAATCATGTTCCCCCAGCACACTGCAACCATGACATATACATGCTTGTTGCCAAGGGCCTGAATTTTGATCATTACACCATAGCGAAGCTGCAACAGTCATAAATGCAGGGAATGATGGTAAGCCACTGTTTTCAGCACCATTGTAACTTGTAATCATCATTAAATGAATAGTTGTGAAGCATGGACTACGTATAGCTGCAGCTTCTTTTCCCCACCATTTTGAGCACTAATGTCTGAAAACGCCAGCTGAAGACTGGCTTATTCAGTCTGCCTTCTCCCTCGCCTGAAACATTTATGGCCATCAGATTCTGGAATATACTTGAAACATTTTGTGTCTCCTCTTTTCCCTCTTTCTGAACCCTTCTTCTTTGGGGAAGACTTCATGCTAATTCAAAGGCATGCAAGCTTCTCTTAGACAGATGGAATTTGCGTCTCACCTTTGTCCATAAGGCAACAGAGCAATTGGGGTTTTTTTAACGTGTGCTTTTAAAATGTAACATTGGAAGAAACTAAGCTTGGCTGTTAATGAAGGTTCTAAAACCTGTTTTTTTTTTTAAAAAAAAATGTCTCTGGGCCTCTGGAAAACAGCATGATGAGAATTTGCATTTAAGTTTTTAGCCCAGCTGGCATATTTACTTTTTGCTTTCTATAGCTGTCCATCTCAATGTGTGTGTGTGTGAGAGAGAGAGAGAGAAAGAGAGGGAGGGAGAGAAAGTGAGAAAGATGTCACAGCACTTGGGTTAGAAATTAAAATGCAAGTCTTCTTCTTCCTTCTTCTCTTTCTTTCTCTTTCTCATCTTCTACCACTTCAGATGTCAAGAGAGATGCAAAGTCCTGGCTCTTGCTCTTCTAGAGGCCTCAACCATTGTTAATTGATGTTGAAAGTTCTATAGATATGCCAAAATAAGAAAAACATGTTCCAATATTAACTACAAAATATGATTTTCAAATGTCTATAAGGTAAATTTTTCTTCTTCCAATATGGCTCTTCTGGGTGATTTTCTGACTTCCCAGACTAGACTATGGCCCTGTTTATCCTAATGGTTTCAAGTACTAACTTGATTTTGCCTTACACAGGTTTTGGGATCAGCCAAGATCCTGTAGGTTCTCCTTGCCATTGCAGATGATGCATCTCCCTTTCCCCCCCAAAGCATTTAGACAGGAAGATTTATACACCTTTCTTCGATGTAACACAATTTTAAGGCAGGCACTATGGACTGGAGAATTTCTCTTTTAAACCCCAGAGATTCATTCTCATGAATCAGGTAGGAAGATACCTAGTCAGGACCTCTCAAACAGAGGAGCTTGCATTCCGTGTGCAATGGCGCCACCTGGTGTGCTTCAAGTGCAACATACGGACTATGATATAATATGCGACATCAGCAACTTGGCATAATTCAAGAGATGCTGGACAGTCTCTGAATTAGCCAGCCTCCGCTTTTCAGAGCTAAGGGCAGGGGATTGTGGGAAGTGTAGTTCAAAACAGAGCAAGCACTGACTTTTCCTCAAGGTCCTTTTAAGATAAAATGGGAAGTGTACAATCTCCAGCTGGAAGGCACTAGCCACAGTCAGCGTGCCAGCAACAACTGAAGAGTCAGAAATTCCACACCCCTGTTCTAATCAATACAATTATGGCTTCGGGCTCAGGATTGGCCTTTCAATGTAAGCTTGCATGAAATGAAATGAAGCCAACGGAAAGCCTGCAGCTTTATTCTCCTTTCCGATGGATTAACAAGAATTGGAAGGGAACTTGGAGGTCTTCTAGTCCAACCTCGTTCTGAAGGAGACCCTATATCATTCCAAATGGCTGTCCAGTATCTTCTTAAAAGCCTCTAGTGATGGAGCATCCAGAACTTCTAAAGGCAATAGGTTGACTCCTCTTGTCTATGGAGATTCTCAGTCATCCAGGTCATGGTTTTCCCAAAGGTGCTTTTTCAAGATGCAGCTGGATTTTCTGGTTTTTCTTTTGCAGATGTTTTGCTTCTCATCCAAGAAGCTTCTTTAGAGCTGAAGAAGCTTCTTGAATGAGAAGCGAAATATCATCATCATCTCCTTGCAGGGTGGAGTTTGGGCAACTGAGCAGAGCAGAGTGTTTACAGGCCGGATGCCCTTCCTGTCACCAATGTGGAGTTATAATGTGGAGGGTGTTCAGGCGTGATTTGAAGACCTGGCTCTTTGAGCAGGCCGGCCTGGACTGATCCTAAATTAATTTTAATGGGGTTTAAGTATTGAATTTTAAGGTTGGGATTTTAGATTCGGTTACAGCCCTTATTTAATTCTATTTTAACTTTTATATATATGTGGTTTTAGTAGGCTGTGCACCGCCCTGAGTCCTTCGGGAGAAGGGCGGTATATAAATTTTAATAATACATACATACATACATACATACATACATAAATAATCAGCAGATATATTCTCAACATGCCCAGAGAGAGAAGGCGGTATATAAATTTTAATAATAAATACATACATATATACATACATACATACATACATAAATAATCAGCAGATATATTCTCAACATCCAGAGAGAGAAATATCTGCCTCTACTTACGATCAAACTCACAGCCTCCTGATTGTGAGGAAAGAGCTCCACATCTCGGCCACTGCATTACTCGAATGAGAAGCGAAACATCTTCAAAGAAAAACCAGAAAATCCAGCTGCCTCTTGAAAAAGCACCTTTGGGGTTGACTCCCTCTTCTTTGTGGCAGCCCCTCAGATATTGGAACACTGCTATCATATCACTCCTTGTCCTTCTCACTAGATGTACCCAATTCCTGCAACCATTCTTCCTAAGTTTTAGCCTTCAGCATCTTCTCCCCCAATCATCCACCTTACTCTTTTCTGCATTTTTTCCAGGGTTTCAACATCTTTTTTATATTGTGGTGATCAAAATTGGGTGCAGTATTCCAAGTGTGGTCTTACCAATTTACCTATTAAATTCTAAATTGGGGTTAATCAAACACCGTTCTACAAGCACATCGTGTGCAATGGCCAAGCATTGTGCCACGATTATTCTGAACCACAAAACACAATATCCAGCTGTAGCTTTGTGCTCATCCAAACAGCAAGAGGAATATACTTCCACCCACTTTTCCAAAAGGGGAGGAAAATAGGTAAGGGCAGTCCTTGATTCAAAACCATTTGTTTAGTGACCATTTGAAGTTATGGCACTGAAAAAAGCGACTTATGACTGTTTTTCACACTTTCAACTATTGCATGATAGTTGAAATAGGATCATGTGATAACTATTTGTAACCTTTCCAGACAACTTCCAACAAGCAAAGTCAATGTGGGAAGCCAGATTCGCTTAATGGCTGCATGATTCACTTAACAGCTGCAGTGATTTGCTTAACAAACTGCAGCAAAAAAGGTTGTAAAATGGTGCACAACTTACTTAACAACTGCCTTGCTTAGCAACCGAAATGTAAGGCTCAAGTGTGGTTGTACGTTGAGGATCTGGGCCTTTTTAGATCACTTGAACAATGAAACCATGTGGGTTGATGCACCCTTCACAGTGAGGGATGGACAGAGGTCAGCAATTGGCAGCTTTTCAGCCAAAGATTAAAAGTTGGCAACTCTATGGAAGAAGTTTTTTCTTCCACCAATCAGCTTTGGTTCTGGGAGGGACTGAAAATCATGATACGACATTTTAAGCCTTACTTTTGTTTCAAAAAAATTCAAGAAAACTATTGAATGATTTCCAGCCAGAAGAGAAATGCTGTGATGAGAGTAAACTTTATATTTGTAATTGCATTGTTTTTAGCTGGGCTGTACACTGCCCCAAGTCCCAACTTGGGAGCAGGGGTGGTATATAAACTTAATTAAATAAATAAATAAAGTAAATTATATTGTGTAAGACATACCTTCCTCAGTTGGATTCTTCCTGTTTCTCTGAGCTTGGCTGTTTTTACACAGATGTTGAACATCTGCCCAGGATGTTTTGCCTGACCGCAGGGAAAATGTCACTTTACCGTGGTTACACCTAAAGCATGGGATATTGGCTGGCTGATAATGAGATGGAGGCTGGTTTGTGATGACATATCTTTGAGGAACAGGCAATGATGCGGTTGCATAATGGGGCAAGGTGGTTGTTTGGATGAGTCCCACACTCACTGGTGGGGAAAACCCAGATTTTAAGAATGGGCAAATGTGAGGAAATTATTCCAAGCCTAAGCAGAATGGATGAAAAAGGTTTCTGGCAAAATAAGATTTCCTTCTCTCAATAGTGCACATTGAGGCAAGAGATAGAAAAGCCTGCATTAATGGCAGAACATGATACCTGGGTTTGCTATTTATATATTCACAGCACATCTCTTGGTGGTGCTATCTGTCATTTGCTATCTTCTCATGGATGGTGCTCATGCACATTTGCAAAGGCCTGAACTAGATCTTTGTGGTTCCTTCCAACTCTCTAGTTTAACCACGGTTCATCTCAAACACACCAGACTTCTGGCCCCCTGAATAAAGAAACAGCCCCCCCCCCCCCTCCCCATATATAAGAATCAAGCAAAAGAAATCATGTCTTTGGTAAGACCAAGCCAAGCCAAGACCTGTAGTTGCAAGTCAGCTCACTTCAGGAGAGGGGCTACAATTCTCAATTTCTGTACTTCTGACAGCCTTGCAGTTTCATACTAGTTATGAGAGGCAATGGAGCAAGATACCTTTCTCATCTGTGAATGGTTGGCCTTAGAAAGCTGCATTGTCCATGCCTTCTTCCAGTGTCTGAGGCAGGTTAAAGGATAACCCCCACCCCCTATCCCATCTCTCTTAACAGTGTTCTTCCACTGCTGGTAAACAGGAGCTAGGGAGCAGTTGGGTAACAGGCTGAGCAACAAAGCCATTCTTTTCCAGATTCAGCATCAGCTTCCAGGTCACAAGTGACAAGTTGTCTTACCTGCCATAAAAAGGCACCTAATGCACAATGATGCTATGCTACTTTACATCCCAGGACATACTGGTAGCACGTGGCAACCATTACCGTATGAAACGCTGCATGGAGGTGCACCCATGCAGCTGACTGTAATGTGGAGAACCACAATGGCAAGTTCTGACTGGTACCTTCACCATTACACCAAACTGGCTTTCCAATAATTTATGGCTTGGTCCAAACTACAAGATGCTGCTGCTGCTGCAGGAGCCCAGGCAGAGCAGCTAATCTTAGCAGTTTCCCTCCAAGTGAAGTCAATGAAATTTTCCTCTACAAAACCTGGGGCCAGCTTAAAAGTATGTCATTAATCACTTGTGCTGAAGAGCAATCTTTCATAGACTGCTACCCTCTGGAGATCAATGGGGAAGCTTCAGGATCATATGCCACAGGGATGCCATGTGTAGAAAAGGAGAAAAGGGGACAAGCATCTCCCTTCCCCTTCTGCCCTATTTCGGCCATTTGGATACCTACAACAACACAACCATCAAATTCTAATGGGGTAGCTTCATGTCCAAGTAGGTAACAATTAGAGCAACAAAGATTAAGCGACTGGAGGCTAAAACATGTGAACAACAGTTGCAGGATTTGGGTATATCTAGTTTGATGAAAAGAAGAACTAGGGGTGACATGATAGTAGTGTTTCAATATCTGAGGGGTTGCCACAAAGAAGAGGGAGTCAAGCTATTCTCCAAAGCACCTGAAGGTAGGACAAGTAGCGGTGGATGGAAACTAAGGAGAGAACCAACCTAGAACCAGAGAGAAATTTCATGGAAGTGAGAACATTAAATAGTGGAATGATTTTTGAGTGCTCCAACTCTGGAGGGTTTAAAGAAGAGTTTGGACAACCATTTGTCTGAAATGGTATATAGGGCCGTGATGGCGAACCTATGCCATGCGTGCCAGAAATGGCACACAGAGCCCTCTCTCCAGGCAAGCCATCGCCCGTTGCTCTTCCGGGTTCTGGCGTGCACATGTGTGACAGCCAGCTGGTCTTTGCACGTGGGAGCGCGGGAAGCCAGAAAATCAGTTTCCTGGAGCGCATGCATGCACCATCCAGCTGGTCTTTGCACATGCATGCATGTTAGAAACCGGAAGACCAAGTGGCCAGTGTACATGCACGCACCAGGAAGCTAAATTTCCAGTTTCCGGCACTCCCACGCATGCACATCAAGAAACTGCTCTTCTGGTTTCTGGCGTGCATGCATGCGCACACACAGTCCTGTTTCAGCACTTGGTGCCAAAAAGATTAGCTATCACTGGTATAGGGTTTCAACAGGGGGTTGGACTAGACCTCCAAGGTCCCTTCCAAATCTGCTATTCTGCTAGGTAGCAGCACTTGGCTGACCTTGGCTGATCTCCAAAACTAAGCAGAATCAGACGTGATCAGACAGGGCAGACACACGCAGGCACACACAGGAAATCCCATAGCTGTGGACTAGCCAAAGTAGTTGGAAAAACATTCTGAAAGCGATGAACTGTTTCTGCTCCTATAAACTACATGGATATTTCCATTAAGTCACTGCAAATTCTAGGTTGACTAAGCATCGGACAGCAACAAAATGGATAATTCTTTTTTTCAATGAATCTTTTTAATAGCCCTTTTCGACCTGCACCTCAGAACAAATTTAACATTTGTTAGGATATTAAGTAGTTGGAATAGTGAAGTGTGTCTACTATTGACTTTACCCCTTTCCTAAGATGTCTGTAGGGGGCGTGCATAAGCGCACCAACGTGCCTACCGTCCCTGTCCTATTGTTTCTTTTTTTTATTTTTCTTACATGTATCCATGTATTCATAACTATGTTTTTACTTATACCTATTATCTTGTAAGCAATTGACAATAAATAAATAAAAAAATAAGAGCATGCAGTGGGCCAGAGCACAGTTGTAGTTGATTGGTTGGAGAGTACTATGCATGAGGCAATCTGAATTCTGATTGGATGCTCTAAGTAAAAAGGGGGGTTTCCCCTTTCCTCCTGCTTTTTTTCCTGTGTGTTCTGTATGCTGTTTGATTTACCTCATGTTCCCGATTTTCTTGTGCGCAGTAAATAGATTAAATTTTTGTCAGTGCCTCCGACTTCATTTGGACAATCGCTGCGCAATTCCTCGACAACATTCCTCAGGTGGCCTCTTTCGGTTTATGAATGAGAAGAAAATGTCTGAAACATTAAGAACTGGTCAATGTAACTGGGAGAGCAGGAGAAAGAAGTGAAGCAGAAAAACAGAAAGGACACTTAATTTTTAATTGATTAAATAAAATGAGTTTAATGCAACCATTAAAAAATACGCAGGTGCTTAGTACTGAAGACAGTGGTTCTGTGGAAAAACAACAACCGTCCCCTAAAATTTACTGGTTTGCAAAAAACCTGGAAATTATAGAATAAATTACATGTCCTAGTTAGGTGTAATAGGGGGAAGGTGAAACAAAGGTCCAGAGCTTTAATGGAAAGAGATTCCTGAGGAGATGAAAACAGAATGAAAACAAAGTCAGAGGACTCAAAGAAAAACAAAATAATTTCGGGCGATTCAGAGGTCAGGATTCCAGACCTTGGCAAAATTTGGCAGTTTTAAGCAGATGGTCAGTCTCCAAGGAGCTGCAGACCCAAAGGGGAGGCACATGAGCCAGGTGGCGTTTTGAGAGGTAATCGGATGCATTCCCAGAGGTTAGAGGAACTTTGCTTGAATCCTCTGGAACTGGAGTCGAGCGTCTTAAACAGAGATATCCAGGGGTGTCTGCAGCATATAGCAATAGCACTTACTTATATACCGCTTTACAGTGCTTTACAGCCCCCTCTAAGCGGTTTACAGTGTCAGCCTATTTCCCCCAATAACAATCTGGGTTCTCATTTTACCCACTTCGGAAGGATGGAAGACTTGAATCAACTCTGAGCCTGGTGAGTTTTGAACTGCCAAATTGCAGGCAGCCGGCAGTCAGCAAAAGTAGCAGCCTGCAGTACTGCACTCTAACCACTGCGCCACCGCAGCTCATATGGTCAAAAACCCAAGATGGTGGCTGCAACGGTCAGTCTCCAGCCCCTAAAGGAGGTCTATCCAAGTATGGCTGTCTGGAGAAATCTGGGAGTTGAAGTCCACAGGGTTTGAAAGTTGCCAAGGGTGGACATTCCTGCCCTAAATGCAAAGGGTACTTTTGAGTCTGTCCAACTTTGGGTCCTCACTGGAGCCCCTGAATAAGAATTCCTTGATGTGTTAATAGAACATCAATTAAATGGATAGCCAGCTGGGGAAAGTTGCTTTGCATCCATTTCTTTGAGTAATGGACTCTTTGTGTGTGTGAGAGAGAGAGATAAAGGCAGCTCTTGGTTTTGTTTAGTGACCATTCGAAGTTACAATGGCACTGAAAAAAAAGGACTTGCAACCAGTTCTCTTGCTTATGACTGCTGCAGCATCCTCATAGTCATGCGAACAAAACTCAGGTGTTAATCATCCGGCATCTATTTACAATGGCTGCAGCATCCCGGGGGTCATGTGACTGCCATTTGCAACCTCCCCAAACCATTTTCTGGCAAGCGAAGTCCATGAGGGAAGGCTTTGCATTCTGTGGGGCTTTGGCTGGGCTGGTACCACAATAAGGCTTTTCAATGATTTATATAGAAGCACCCTATATTATGCATTAAGCAACTGTCCTCTGGGCTGCTATTTTCCGAGCCATGCCACCCACCACCCACCAGAAAACGTTACTCCAAAATCTGATTTTCCCTTCCCCCTTCCCCGAATTCTGGGCAAAAGGTCTCTTTAGGTTACATGCACACCTCTTTCCTGTGCCAAATTCAACATTCTCAACTGTTTTAAACACTTTAAATATACACTACTGAATAGTCTGTTCACACATTTACCAATCTCCCAGTAAAAATAAGTTTCCGAGCAAAGCTCTGTATTTGTTTGCACACAATGCTAACAAATTATGTGTGCTGCACTAAACACAAAAAATTTTGCTTTAAAAACAGCTGGTTAAAAAATGTTTCAGATTGCCATCGTAATAATTCACATCCCAGTAACTGAATTGTCAATTAGAGGGATGCAAAATGAATCAGTAATAATTTTTAATCTATTTGTACTAAATACTAATAGTCCTTGACTTACAACTATTCATTTAGTGACTATTCAAAAATTACAACAGCACTGAAAAAGGGCTTTGATTAGTTCTCACACCACAACATTTCCAGAGTCGTGTCAACAAATTTTGGGCACCTGGTATGTATTTACAAAAGCTGCAGTGTCCTGGGATCTTATCAACACCATAAGCAACTTTTCTAGCCAGCTTCCGACAAGCAATGAATTGGGGAAGCTGGATTTGCTTAATGATGCACTGAACAACTGCGGTGATTTACTAAACAACCATAACCAAAAAGGTCATAAAGTGGACATGACTCTCTTAACAACTGGCTTGTTTAGAAATGGAAATTCTGGTCCCAATTCTGGTCGTAAGTCAAGAACAATCTGTATATATCTGAAAAATAGTCTAAGTCAGAATCCATGTTTAGAGCATCATGTTCTCTAGAAAAGGTACAGATTCAGAAGTTTCTGAACACAGACAGCCCATGGTGTGATTATTAGGGGACTAAAAGTTCCACGGAAGGAAAAACACAAGAGATGGTGGAGGACTAGCAGAAGAATCCTTGAGTCAGTATGGACAGACCAGGATGCTTGATGCTCTTCCTTGAACTCATAGTCAGAAATGGGGTTATTGTAGGGCACCATTTCCCAACCTTGACAATTTTAAGATATCTGAACTTCAACTCACAGAATTCCCCAGCAAGCATACCATGGTAGTGCAGTGATTAGAAAGCAGTACTGCAGGCTAATTCTGCCCACAACCTGGAGTTCAATCCTGATTGGCTCAAGGTTGACTCAGACTTCCATCCTTCCAAGGTCGGTAAAATGAGGACCCAGGACTGTTATGTTTATGTATGTTTAAACAACATAATGAGGATAACTTTAAATTTGATAAATGTGATAGTGATAACTTATACTATTATTGCGAATTGGATTACATGAATGATACCCAGAACCAACTCTGTACACACACAATATGGGTATCTATTTAAAAAAAACAATAAAGAATATAATAATAAAAAAGAGGACCCAGATTGTTTGGGGCAATATACTGACTCTGTAAACCGCTTAAAGAGGGTTGTAAAGCACTGTGAAGCGGTATATAAGTCTAAGTGCTATGGCTATGCTATCTTAAAATTACCAAGGTTGGGAAATACTGCTATAAGGTGACTGTCTGCAAACTGAAGTATTGTCAAATCCACAGGATGAGACAGTGTTACCAGGCAAACCTTCTAACCGTTCCAAGAAGCTTTCTTTGAAATCAAGTCACTCTAACCTTGCAAAGGATTTTGCAGTGAAGCCTGAAAAATCCCATTCCCTAAGCAAACAGACGATAAAAAGAAAATATAATTTTAAGAAAGGAAGAATGAGGGAGAGAAATTTTCCAGTAAGGGTAACCATCTCTTTAAAAAAAAGTCTGGTCCCCTAAAAGGAGGTTTTTAATTGTAACAACCACCTTTCCTTCCATTTAAATGTTAAGCCATTTCACATCTTAAAGAAAAAATATCCAGCTCACCTATTATCATTTCAAAGAGAGACAGCCTTTATACAATGTGCATATCTGCACCCATCTAATAGATTATATAAATTTCACAGCTACACTTTATTAGAACTAAAAACAGCAGCCTTCTGTTCCTCAAACTGCATCGTTGCTGGTTTTTTTTTAAAGAAAGGGGGGCAAAAGGCCCCTTGCACAGTGTGCCATCTTACAAAGTGTTCCAAGGAAGAAGACTGCTTGCAAATCTAAAAACATGACCCCACCTTTGCTAGAGTGGGGACCAGGGGGGAAAAGCACAGAAGCCTTCACATTTGGACAAAAAATATTAAATAAAATAAATTATTAAATGAAACAGGAGAAATTGGCTGACTTACCACACACCCAAGGGTGCTTGGAATTTGAATGCAAGTAAGAGGCTGGTGTGCAAACAACTTTTAAGAGCAATTGTAGCAACCCGAAAAGGGGTACAGATGAGGTTCCTATAAGACTGTTTCAAAATACGGCCATGCATTCAAAACCTCAGCAGCCCTTTGTCTTGCAACCAGATTACCACTGGGTTTTAGCAAGCCGACAAGCACAAGGCAGCTCTCACTGAGAGTTACTATAAAAGCAGGATCAATTAGTTTAAAGAGAGAGAGAGAGAGAGAGAAATTCAAACAAGAATGATTTTACAGCGAAGAAGCGGTTTCATTTTAAACCAGATCATTTTTAGCAAAAGTTGCTTATTTTTTTTTTTTGTGGCCAGTTCAGTTTTATCGGGCAATTCCATTGTCCAAGATTTTAGAATGGCCGAGTCTCCATTCTGCCATACAAGTTGCTTCCTGCTGCTTCATCCCCAAAGTCTCCCTGTTTAGAGTGAAGTTGAACACTGCTCGTTTTAAAAAGAAAAAAAAAAATACACCCCACAGTCTTTAATCTTTTGAATGTATATTATACTCTAATCCCATCTAGGTAAAAAGTGCAGCATCGTTTTCTACAGAGCTGGCAAGGGCCGCCGTCAGGTAAGCATTACGGAGGGGAGAGCCCAGGGGAAATTCTTGGAGAACTACTCTGCTGAAGAAATCATGGGGACTTCTACCCAGACGCAGGAGCTGAAGCAAAATGAGGCCTTCACCAAGCAGGAGGTGGTGCCAGCAAGTCTTCACTCCCTTCTCCTAGCAAGCAGAAATGACAAAATCCAAATCTCGATCCAGAGTCTCATCCCTCCCCAGCAGAGCAGAAAAGTTTAGAAAAGGATATGTACCATGTTATTTTCTGAAGATACAAAAGGATATTTGAGCAGCATCTCACTTTGAGGCACTGGGAAAGATAGCTACGGTAGGGCTAGTTCCTAGGGCACATTAAGCCAGCAGGCCAGAAGAGAAGAGAAGCTCTACATTTCAGACCGATGGGTGGCTACGGAAGTCAGGAAAGGCAAAACCCAAAGAGATCTGGTCTTTTTTTTTTTTTTTAAAGAATCACCAACAGGTTTGGCATGAGGTGTCAATTAAAGGAAATGTTCCCGCCTCTCTTTCCATCCCCAAGCGTTCCTCATGAAGAGCAGAACTCTACCATATAAATTGGAGGAATCTGTTTTAAGCAATGAAGAAAAAAAATCTTCCAAGCTTCTGGGTAAATGTACATCTTCCTGTAAAGGGAACAGCACTTCCTGCGAGGGTCCTACTTTTTGAACAGAAAGCACTGCTACAAGTTGAGTGGAACCATCAAACTGTCCTTCTGAAAACACAAAAGACCTTGCAAAATTGAACTGGAGCACATCAGACAACTGGAGCAATTGCCTAACTGGCAAATCCTCTCAATCCATCTTTGCAGGACCTGAACACCGATGGGGACCCCGAGAAGCTAGCGCGAGCTAGTTTGGGTGGAATCGAAAGAGAAGCAAAGAAGGATCTCCCAAAATGCATCTCCTCAGAGTGTCAGGAATTCATTTCTGTTCTCTCAATCTTCTCCATGGACCCTGCCAGCTGGGATTCTGTAAGAACAGGAGAAAAGTTTTTGGAAGTGCAACCATGAGGAAAGTAAAGAGGCGGGGACTTTGGCCCAAGTTCAATGTTCGTTGTGACAGTTGATGTTGCTCTCAGATTGTTCTAAGACATTGAGCATTTCCTCTATGATGGCCTGGAGTGCACGGCCCAGCTGTTCTGCGCTGTATGGTTTTCCCAAGGGTGGCACGTGGACAAATGCAGATCGCCCGTGGCTCTGGTACAAGGAAGTGTAGTACGTGAAGTCACAGAGATACCTGCAAGAAGAACAATGAGATTCTTCAGCCAGGGAACGGGGAGCAAACTTTATAAGCCCTTGCATTTATTTGAAAGCCTACAAAAGTACACTCAAATGAATCACAGTATTTCATTCCTCTACTCTTTTCAGGTGAATATCTGTAGATCAGGAATTGAATGGTGGAGTTCTTGGCGCTTTCTAAGCTTGTCTGTTTGCTTGAAATGGTTTCAATACCCAAATAGGAATGTAAGCAATCCAAGTGCATCCATGAATGGCAACTAGCAGGCAGAATTCATGACCAAAACTCCTTTATTACATTTATTAAATTTTTATGCCAGCCACTTCTTCTATAAGGTGACTCCTTAATCTCATAATACATTGACAGACTCAACCGCAGTTTCAACTGGGAAATTACTGGCATCTTAGATCAAGCCAACTCCAAAAATGCTAGGGAATTCCTGGAAGCTTGGCATTCAGACAAATCAGCCAGGAAAGATACAAAAAGATTATAGTAAGTGTTTGACTTACAACCAGAACTGAGCCCAAAATTTATGCCGTTAAGCAAAGCAGCGGTTAAGTAGGTTGTGCCTCCTTTTACAACCTTTTTATCAGAGTTAAGTGAATCATATGGTCATTAAGTAAATCTGGCTTCAGCTATGAACTCTGCTTGTCAGAAGGTCACAAAAGGTGATCACATTACCGTAGTATACTGCAACTGTCATAAATACATGCCAGTTGCCAAGTGCCCAAATTCCGATCATGTGACCATGGGGATGCTGCAACAGTCATGTGAAAAACAGTCATAAGTCACTTTTGCAGTGCTGTTGTGACTTCAAACGGCCACTAAGTGAATGGTTGTAAGTTGAGGACTATCTCAAACTGTCTCTCTCCATCCCCACTCTTCCTCTTCCCCCTGCCCTCTTTTCTCCACTTCATACCGCCCAGCATCCTCTGATATCGTGACGGTGACATCCAGACCCAATGCAGAGACTCTCTTGCACACAGCATCCATGTCGATGATCGAATCGATGCATTCCGGGCCCCCTTCAATGCAGCATTCGGAACCTGGACAGAAGTGGCAGTTGTCCAAACCCCGGTATCCCACGTTGTGGCCGCATTTTTCTAACGTCACCGTTGTGGCCATGCCAGACAGTCCCACGTGAACTACAAGCTGTTTTGAAAACAAGTCAAAAGCTTTCTGTTGCAGAAGTGGAAAAGCAGGTTCATGAAACTGGCACAGTTGAGAGCCAAACTAACAACCTGAGGTCAGCATGCCCTTACATCTTTTCCAAATAATCCCTGGAGTGTACATTCCTCCCACCTGGAAGAAGGAAATGCATATAATCATAGTGCATATCCTTAAAGAGACAGATCTTGGTTAAAAAAGAAACAAAACTCAACCTCCCTCTACCACCAAGAAAATACAGCTACCCTATATACATGTGCCATGTTCCTACCCTCTTTGCAGTATTTCTGTTAGCTTCTTTCTTTCTTTCTTTCTTTCTTTCTTTCTTTCTTTCTTTCTTTCTTTCTTTCTTTCTTTCTTTCTTTCTTTCTTTCTTTTTCTTTCTTTCTTTCCTTTCTTTTTCTTTCTTTCTCTCTCTCTCTTTCTTTCTTTTTCTCTCTCCATCTCTCTTTTCTTTCTTTTTTAAAGGTGGATAACCATCACCCTAAACCACTACAACAACTTTTCCTCCTCCCCCAGCCTTTAAAGATCACTGAGAAATGCAATAATAATATACTTATTTTTTTTCCTTTTTAAGGTTATTTGAACCTAAAGCCCATTCAAAATGCTACTATTATCTCTTAAAGTCCTAATTAGATTGGGGCCAGATGACTTTAATGTTCAACTCCTTTCTTATAGAGACCCAGAACCTAAAATTATGCTCATCAATTTTGCTAGATTACCTTGGTTGCCAGATTACTCCCTTTGAATGCTAGATACCTTATCTGTTTATTTGATTTCTCTATGGGTTCTAAATTCAAACGTATTTATCTATTGTTCTGTTTAACATTGCCACTACTGGGTTTTACAGTATATTCAGGTTTAGGATGGTTCAATATCTTTCTCTAGTTAAAGTTTACAAATGTAGCTGTTTTGCAAGACGATGTGTAAACATACAGCGCAAACAAGCAAATAAAGTCATATGCATGCAGACTGCTGCTCGGATGCTGGAAATACTGCAAAAGAGACCTGCTGGATCAGATCATGGATCTATGTAGGTGAGCAGCTGTGGTAGACCTAGAGGCTAACTCAGACCCAGATGTTAAAAAGTAAGGCAAAACAGAACTTGCCTTCTATCACTCCTGGTCCCCAGCTCTGAGACAAACTGAGACCAGTGGTTTATTTTAGATACAACAGTTAATAACTCCCAACAAACCCATCTGTTGTTTTTGGTCCCATTTCTCTTAAAAATCATCCAATTCTGTCTGCTTTCTAAAACATACACAAACAAACAAACACAGGTAGAAGAACAAATCCAGGGAACGGTAGTGGTGGTAGAGTCCAGCTCTGCCCATTGAAATGTTTAATTCTTGCCCCCTAGTAAAAATATATATATGCTGCCCTCAATCACCAAAAGATAATTTCTTTCTAGTCTTCTCTTGATGCATTGCCAGAATGGGAAGGGTAAAGGAGAATATGCCCACCCTGGAGGAATGAGTAAGACAAACAGGAAACCTGCCTCCATCTTCTGCCAAGTGGGTGAGAAGCCACAGCCATCCCTCCTGTCAGGGTTCTCTCTTGCCCCCCATGATTGTCTCTCGCCTCAAAATCAGTGTTTGCAAACTGAACCGGTTTCCTGACACTGGTTTCCCTCAACCTCACCACCATTCTCACTTCCTTTCACTCACTTGTGGGCTGTGTTTCTTCCATAAGGCGGGAATGAGCCTCTGCACAGCCTGATACTCAACAGGAATCTCGTAGACATGTAGATCCACATCCTCTCCGAGGCCCATTTTCTCCAACTCCTGAAAAAAAGGGGGGGAAACAGGTTTCAAAATAGTTTGTCATCTAGAAAGATCTCAGAAATGTGTTTTCTCTGTAGCTGCCCTGGCCCTTTGGAACAATCCCTCACCTGAGATTGAGGGAGAGGGTGCGTGGAGGCTGTGAAAACCTGGTCCTTCTCCTAAGCATTGGACTAGGACGGGGTTGAATCAGAGGGTTAAAACTGATGTATTTTTATGTTGTTGATTTTATTGGTCGCTGGGAAGCCACATATGATCATTCTGCAAGAGATGTGCTCATACAAGTTCCTCAAATAAACAAGCGACTTTCACTTAAGTCCAATCATAGTTATTTGGGTATATAGGCTAAAAGGCTCATAATATTCAGTGGCAGGCTACTTCTAATTATCAAATGCTGAGCCAGGAGGACTGTTCTATGCTGATTATGCCCTTGCTGGTCTCAGCAGGTGGCACTACCTAAATAGGGCTCAGACCAATTAGGATTTGGCTAGAGATGTCCAGGAAAGATCAGAGCTATAATTAGAACCGGTAAGTCAAAGAAGCAGGTCTCACCAAAAAGAAAACTCTTTTTCTTCTACAAAGAAGGGCATTCTATGAAGTTACTAGGATTTACATTCAACTTAAGGGAGGCTGTAATTTTTTACTTATCCCATTGGGCACATAGTAGCAAAAAAAAATTATAGCAGCGTTAACTGCAGTAAGAAGCACCTGTAATAAGAATGATCCTCCCTCCCTTGTTCCCCCTAAAGCAAATTTTCTCAAACTCGGCAACTTTCAGCTGTGTGGACTCTAACTCTCAGAATTCCCCAGCAGGAAATGATGGCTGGGAAATTCTGGGAGTTGGTCCATACAGCTTAAAGTTGCCAAGGTTCAGGAAACAGTGCATTAAAGAAATATTTCTTCATTATACAAGTAGATAGTGACTAATTAACAAAAGAAATCGAAACAAGTTGCAGACAAGTAAATAACAGTGTTTTGAAAAGGAAGGACTACTTTGGGATGGTGGACATCTGGCTTCTGATATGGATAAGGTTTAAAACAAAGACATCTGAAGGATACTTGACAGTGAAAGTAAGGTTACTATCCAGCAAGGAACATCTCTGCTGCCTCTGATGTTGTAACCCCTCCCCTCATGGATTTTGAAATCCAAGGGAAATAATCAAAACCATAAAAAAGCAAAAGTTAGAATATTTTGGACATGTAATGCAAGACCCAGAAAAATACGGCTACTTCACCTAATCTTTCAAGGAAAGATTGAAGGCAAATGAGGTGCAGGCAGAAGAAGAACATAAGGTCTTCAAAATCTAAGAGACCGGTTTAGACGAAACTCAGCAGCATTTTTTTGTGCGGCTGCTGATAAAACTGGGATCGCCAACATCCAATGATAGATATGGAAGAAGGAGGAGGAGGAGGGGGGAAGAGGAGGAGGAGGAGGGGAAGAGGAGGAGGAGGAGGAGAGGAGGGAGGAGGAGGAGGAGGAGAGGAAGGGAAGAGGAGAGAGAGAGAAAAGAAAGAAAAGAAAAGAAGAGAAAGAGAGAAGAGAAGAAGAAGAAGAGAGAAGAGAGAAGAGAAGAGAAAGAAGAAAGAAGAAGAAGAAGAGAAAGAAGGAAGAAGAGAAGAAAAGAAAGAAGAAGAAGAAAGAAGAAGAAGAAGAAAGAGAGCAGAAGAAAGAAGAAGAAGAAGAAGAAGAAGGATTCATCTGGTATGAGACAGACAGTGGGTGGGTTGGGAGGGTAAATGGAGATATATATATTATAATATATATATATTTATATATGATAAGAGAGGAGAGGAGAGAGAGGAATTGAGGAGACGAGAGAGAGAGAGAGGGAGACGGACACAAACAGAAAGATCTCGAGGTCTACCTTTAAGGAACACCCTCCCTGGTGCTTTTGTCCTGTAAGATGCAGGCTTTAGAAATAGTAAGCGAAACCCTGGGCTACAGTTTATTTTCTGCATGACCCAGTCAAGTCTCAAAAGACTTGGCTTATGGTCTGAGCCAGAATGGGAAGCTCTCCAGCCTCAATGCTGCAGCCCACAAATCAAACTGGATCACATTGCTCAGCAATACATCTGCTTACTTGCTTTCTCCCCCCCCCCCCCTCCCTTACTAACATGAATACCAAAATGCAACTGTCATTGGACAAGCCCTTCAGATTATCCTGTCACCAGCCTGGAATGCAGGGGAAGCTAAAATGAATAAAAAAGTAAGTCAAAGGTATAGCCCTCCCCAAGCCATAAAAACACCGCCAATCAAAAGAGGCACAAATTACAAACGTGTCTCGGGATCTATCCTGATACAGGACAATGCAAGGACAATGCTCAGCTCTTAAAATTGGAGGCCACATTGATAGCTAGAGACTTAAGGATGGGTGATTAAGAAAAGAGATTTTATAGTTTGGAGGGCAAATAGGAAAATTAAATGAGAAAGCAGTTTGGGGGCAGTGGAAAGGGTTAAACTTCCCCTTCTCTTGCAAAAAAAAAAAAAAGCCTAATCTAATGAGCTCTGAATCTTCTATTGATTTTGGGGAAAAAAATCACTAATTCTAGAGGCATCTGGTTGACAAGAGCTGAAAGAGAATAAGTAGCCTGGGGGACCACTTTGGTATATTAGCAACCATTTACCATGAAAGCTAGAGGGAAGCTATATTCAGAGGCAGTCTACCTTAGAAGACCAGAGCAAGGAACGCTGCTGCTGCTGCTTATGGGCTTCAGAGTTGGTGAAAAGATTCGCTTGCCTTCATTTTAAATTCTATGAACAAGGGAACACTGTTTAATTCTTGTCACAATAAGAACTACAAGTTCTAGAAAATGAAGCACACCTTTTGTGGCTGTTGCATTAAAAAGCATCAGCTTTAATCTTGGTCGCTACATATAGTCCCCTACTTATGACCAATGAAAATGGGACTTATAACTCAGTTTCGAAATTCCAATGTCTGCCTCCCCCCCCCCCCGCATTTACGGTGGTTTGCCGCATGTAAACCAGGTGGTCATGCAATCATGATTTAAGATGTTTGGCGGAAATTGGTGTTTGCTTCCAGTTTGTGGCAAAAAAACCAACAACCCCTCCCTATAGCGAATAATGGATTTGTGTAATGATTGCGAAGTTTGCTTTAGGACTGCCGTATTCACTTAACAAACACCACAAAAAAAGTTAATAAAATTGGGGGCAGTCATGTGATGATCTGCTTTACAATTACAATCCTAAGGACTATTTGTACCAGAGATGAACATGGCTCTCCTGCTGCAATGTAACTTTCAGAACGTATTGATTTTGATTATCTCACCACAATCAAATACAACTCTCAGGGGTTGGAACTAAGCTAAGAGACTATAAATCTTAGAACTAGCTGGACATTCTAGTCCAGCACTTTGGAATATCTTCAGATTAGAAAAGGCAGCTCTGGTGCTGTGGATTAAGCCAACCTTCATGTATTAAGGCAAACCCCTCTTTCCTTTGGGGTGAGATAGTTTCACACACCCACGATCCCCACCATTTTGTGAAAAGTTGTGTTTTTTTTCCCCTTACACTTTATTTCAAAATGTTTAAGGTTTTATTTATTTATATTTCAAATTTACATGGCTGCCTATCTCACAAGAAGTTATTGTTGCAGCAAAGAAATAAAACATACATGTCAAAAAAAAAAGGTCAGTATTAAAGAGTTTTAAAAGCATGAGGCACAAAGCCGTTTTTAGATTAGCAAGGGAGCCACCTCAAAATCTCATCAGTTCCCTAGGACTCCCACCCACCCAGGCCTGTGACATAGCCAGGTCTGGAAGGACCTCTGGAACATTGAGATGGAGTGACCCTCACTTCAGGGAGAATATCCCTTAAGGCAGGTGCAACAGCAGAAGAGGCCCGGTCCCTCAGGCTCTAGTCTAGAGCAGGGGTGTCAAACTCAATTTCATTGAGGGCAGCATCAGGGTTGTGTTCGACCTTGGGGAGCCAGGTGGGTGTGGCCAGCTCGATGTCACTCATGTCAGGGTGCCAGTGGTGGCCCGAGTGCTCTGCCTGGGAAAATGAGCTCCCAAGCTCCATTTTCACATGTGGCCCTCCTGAGCTCCATTTTCACTGGCAGAGGCACCACGGGCCGGTCCTTTGCTATTTTCAGGGCAGCCCCTGCGGGCCAGATCAAAGCACCCCACGGGTGAGATCCAGCCCCCTGCTCTAGAGTAATTCCCTGAGACATGGGACCCATAGCATGTCTCTTTGCAGCATGCTGTCAGCGTTCCAGAAAACCCCCACTCCAACAAATAACTCCGAGACAGACATCCTCTCCAAGGTTCTTTTTATTAGAGTAGTAAACTGGCACATCTGGGAAATCCTGAATCTGGAAGTTCCAGGTTTCCTTGCAATAAGTAAAAAATTATAAATCCACCCCCTGCACCCATCATTGCATCACATGCCCCAATCACCATCTGTCTCAACTTGAGACGTCCTCTCCACCAGGTGCAGAAATAACATGACCTTGACTTAGAAGAAGAATGCTATTGTGTCTAACCACAGACTCTCCAAGAAATTCTCCCCTCCCATTTTCCCAGGCTCAAGAATGTGGCCGTGTGGAAGTGGCTGGTGCTAATATGGCCTCCAAAGCTGACACATGCTGGATCTGATGGGACAAGCAGATGTAATCAGAGAGAGGCAGTCCCACAGATCAGGGGTCCCCAACCTCTGGGCTGCAGCCCACTACTGGGCCTTGGCCTATTTGAAACTGGACCCTGCAAGCGGTGGGCTGGCACGCATGTTGAGCTGCGTGCGTACCAGTCTGCTGCTTGCATATGTCAAGCTCTGTGTGTGTGTACTGGTCCACCGTTCAGATGGCCCAGTTCCCCTCTCCTCCCCCCCTCCGGGCCACCAAGCTGCAAAGCTGCCTCCGATAACTTATATTTTGTTGTGTTTAAGGTAAAGGTTTCTCCTGCCCAGGGGGCATGCTCATCTCTGTTTCTTAGCTGAGGGAGCCAGCATTGTCTGAAGACACTTCCATGGTCATGTAGCCAAGCATGATTATATACCGAGGCACACAGAATGCTGTTACCTTTCCACTGAAGTGGTATCTATTTATCTACTCACATTCTCATGCTTTCGAACTGCTGGATGGGCAGAAGCTGAGGCAAGGAATGGGAGCACAGCTCATCCTATGGCACTCAGGTCTCCAACCTGGACTGTCAGCTTTCTAGATGACAAGCTCAGCATCTTTAACTGCTGAGCCATTGCACCTTATGTTTACTAGAACATAAATAACTCAAATAACCTATGCTGTCCCAGACCCAGGAAAGGTTTATTAAAGAACACTGAAGTCATCTTCCTCAAGAGGAAGTGCCCTCTGAGACCACAACTCCCAGATTCCTCAGCTATAACACGTTGGAAAACATGGATGTCTCTCCCATTGGCCTTCGACTTCTCATTTCTACCGAGTCTTGGATTCTGTACGCACACAACTTTTTCAGACACAGCACCTGTTGTTGCATCTGGTATTTCCAGTTTTCCAGAAGAGGATAATGGAAAAGGAAGGTGGAAGACCAGCCAAAGTTAAGACTCATCAACATCTTTGCAGATGGCCAATTCCTTTTAACTTTCTTTTTCAAGGCAGTTGGAAGTATCCAGGATAACTAGTGTGGCTGCAGCATGAGCAGCCTAGCAGTATCTAATGCAAAACACTTGTCTAATCAGCTCAATGGGAAGCAACCTACAACCCACTTTTTCCTATCGCCAGCCTGCCAAAGCAATGCTCTGCCTGAACTTTCGACAAGATTTAAAACGCATCATGAAAGACAAGGGCGGGAAGCAGAGAAATTCCAAAACTTTTAAAGTTATTTTCACACCCACTGAACCACTCTAAACCTCACACCTTACGAGCTCTCCATAGATTTCCCTGGGAATGGAAGTAAATATAGCACACATGATTCAAAAACATCATCAAAAAAACACAACAAAGAATGTTCTTTCTGCGCCAACTCAGGAAGCTCAAACTGCCCAAGGAGCTGCTGATTCAGTTCTACAGAGGAATTATTGAGTCTGTCACCTGCAGCTCTATAACTGTCTGGTTTGGTTCTGCAACCCCACAAGACAGACACAGGCTTCAGAGCGTGATTAGGACTGCAGAAAAAACAATTACTACCCACCTGCCTTCAATCGAGGACCTGTATACTGCACGCGTCAAAAAGAGGGCTGTGAAAATATCTACAGACCCCTCACATCCTGGACATAAACTGTTTCAACTCCTTCCCTCAAAACGACGCTATAGAGCACTGCACACCAGAACAACTAGACACAAGAACAGTTTTTCCCCGAAAGCCATCACTCTGCTAAACAAATAGTTCCCTCAACACTGTTCAACTATTTACAAAGTGTACACTACTATTACTGTTAATCTTTTCATCACTCCTTATCACCCATCCCCTCCCACTTGTGATTGTAGGACTCTAACTTTGTTGCTTGTATCCTTACAATTTATATTGACTGTTTCCTAGTATGATTTGATTGTTGATTGTACCCTATGACTATCATTATGATTCTTGATCCATTACGAATGTACCTTCTCTGTATGTATACTGAGAATATTTACACCAAGACAAATTCCTTGTGTGTCCAATCACACTTGGCCAATAAAGTATTCTATTCTATTCTATTTTATTCTATTCTATTCACTTATATTTTTAATAAGGGTGTCTTGTTAAAAACCATTTCAGGAATGGGAAACAACATGTAAGTATAAAAATGGAGTGAGAGAGAAACTATCGACCCAGAATTGCCAGACCTGATGAATTAAGGATTTAAAAAAATAATTCTGCAACATGTGGTCAATGTTGCAAGGCAGCCTTTCTCTCATTCCTCTGGCAATCTGGATTTGCTTGGACTACAACTCCCAGAATTCTATTTGTTATCTTTGTTCCAAAACAAGGGTGAGCAACTATGGTCCCTTCACAACCTGTGGACTTCAACTTCCAGAATTCCTGACATAGGAGGTTTCAGCTAATAGCTCAGGAATTCTTGGAGTTGAAGTCTGAGGTCATAAAGGGGTCATAGTTGCCCACTTCTGTTGCAGAGTCTCAGACTTGCAGTCTCCAAAGCACATATGTGGATGGAAGACGATGAGAAATATCAGTGCTGAATCAGCGCTGAAGGCTAGATTGGGAAATTGAAAAATATTATGAATTCCAGCATGACAATGGCAAACCATTTCTGGACTGCTGCCAAGAACACCAGGTGGACGTAAGGACAAAATTGTTCAGACTTCAAACTCAACACAGTGGAGATTTTAAAACCGAAACAGATCTAGAAAATACAGGTGGAGAAAGGCTGATTGGAAGGAGAAGTGGCTAGGAACCTCAAGGTCCAGCAAAGCACAATGATTCTCAGAGAGAGTGCTAACGACCAGATAACTGCAAGGAACACAAATCCTCCCATTCTCCACCATTCAGTCAGAAGCAAAGAAGCTTCTTGGATGAGAAGTGAAACGTCTTCAAGGAAAAACAAGAATGTCCAGTTGCTTTTTGAAAGTGCTCCTTTGGGACAATCATGACCTTGATGATTGAGAAGCTCTATGTGGGGTCCTTAGTGCTCTCTGAGCTTTCTTGTTTTTTTGCAGACATTTCATTACCCAAACTAGGTAACATCATCAGTGCTGATAAGGAATGCAGCTTGCTATCAATTTATATTCTGGTGACTTGCCTATGTTGGTGGAGGTGGTTCTTTGTTTGGGCTGTGTACTGTTGGCTTGACAGTTTCTTGATTGGGGCATTGTTTACTTGATTGTTGGTCTCATTTTAACCTTGGAGTTAAACTATGCTGACTGCTGGTAGAGGTGCTTGGGTCTTTTTGTTCCCTTTTGAGTTGGGTGATAGTCTCTTTTGCATAGTTCTGTTATGGCGAACCTGTGGCACGCAGAGCCATTTGTGCCAGCATGCAGGCTGTAGGCAAACTTACCTCACTATGCATGTATGTGCCTTACAGCTGATTTTTGGGCGGTTTTTGGCCTTTTTCAGCCTCCCAAAGGCTTGAGGAAGGCTTCTGCAGGCTTCTACAAGCTTTATAGGCCAAAATCTAGCCCTGTTTTATCACTTCCTATTTTTCTTAAAATATCGGAAGTGACGAAACGGGGCTAGATTTCAGCCTACAAAACTTGTAGAAGCCTGCAGACGCCTTCCTCAAGCCTATGGGAGGCCAAAAAAGGCCTCAAACCGGTGAGGCACTGTGCAGGCAAGGGGCGGCAGGGTGGCTGATGGGTGGGTGGGGATTGCATGTGCATGCGTAGGGGATGTGGTGGGGGTGTGCATTGCCTTCTGGGTGCTGGTACACGAGAGCGAGTGTGCAAGCACGTGCACAATTTTTGGCATAGGAGCCCAAAAAGGTTAGCCACCACTGGCATAGATGCTAACATGCAAAATGTGTTTATTGAAAGCTGACATGTCAGTATGTCATGCGTCTAGAACAGGGGTGTCAAACTCGATTTCATTGAGGGCCCCATCGGAGTTGTGTTTGACCTCGGGAGGGGCAGGGGGGCATGGCCAGGATGGGCATGGCTGGGGTAGGTGTGGCCAGGGTGGGCATGGCCAACTCAACATCACTCATCAAGGCTTGTTTTCGGCTGCAATCAATGGCTTCTTTGGGCTCCATTTTTGCTGGCAGAGGGCTGCAGGAGGCTGTCGCAGCCGAAAACAGAACCTCAGTGAGTGACGTTGAGCTCCATTTTCTCTGGCAGAGGCACTGAAGGCCGGTCCTTTGCTGTTTCCAGGGTGGCCCCGTAGGCCACATCTAAGCACCACGTGGGCTGGATCCGGCCCACGGGCCTTGAGTTTGACACACCTGTTCTAGAAATTCCCTAGCATTTTTGGACTTGGTTTCTTCTAGGATGGCCACATTTTCCCAATTGAAACTATGGTTAAAATCTATCTGTATGATAATCTCCTCAGGCTTTCAATTAAGGAGATACAGTTGTACTATCTGGCATCTCTGTTAAATTCACACAGCAGTTTTATTTTTCTTTTAAAGTATTTAAATATTTTTCCGATAAAAGGCAGCTTACACAAAAGAAACATTATGTTTATTCAAAGTTTTTTGAGGGCAGTTTTCTCCCTGTGAATCACTGTTGCATTGTTAAAAATAAAAATGCCTTGGTTTTCTACACCCAGAATTGTTAATATGGCCAAAATGAGAGATAGATGCTCTGTCAAAATGCTAAAAGTGTTCATTTTGTCCATCTATGATGTAAGGAAAAAAATTGAAAACAGAAATGATAGGCAAAAACAAATAAATTATAAAAAAACTTTATTCTCATTAGTGCACTATTAAGAACTAGTGATGTATAGCACCTGGATACTAAGTCAACATTTAACACTGCAGACATTAAACTGCATTATTCTTAAATGTGACTGTGTTTCATGTAAAATAGATTTGCTGCTTTTCAGTTTTCTTCCAATGTTTTCCATAGGAAAAACTAAGCAAGTTCCCAGGAAGAAAAAACAAATGTCTTGACTTTTTGCATTTCAAGTTCATCCTTTTCTAATTTGAGACTTCCTCTGTTCTAAAGGGATTCTTCTTTAAAACTAGGGATTATATGCTTGGGTGACAGTAGATAAGAACAGCTGGGATCCAAGCAGTAAGTTGGGAAGAAACTACAAATAAAACAAAAACTGCCTTACTAAAAATCAGACCATTTGAGGATTTCACCCAACACTGCCTATTTTGATTATCCAAGAAGAGGTAATTTTCTCTATTTCCTGCTACCCAAACCTTCTCAATTGTGGGTTTAATGGCAGGTTGTTGGAACTAAAATCAGGATTTTCTGTATACCAACTGTTCTTTTGTTAGACTTTACAACTCTTTAAATCTTCCCTAATGGTCCTCCCTGAATTGTCTAAGGATACTCAAACCCCATCTTTTGTGCATCTTTTCAGGGTCCAAAGATTATGCATCATATCTCAATTGGGTGGTTCCGATAAAGGAGAGTAGCTCAGGACTGAAATGGGGGTCCTTGGTGTGGAGTTGTTTTCTTGCAGACGTTTCATTACCAAACTAGATAACATCATCAGTAAATTACCTAGGTTGGGTAATGAAATGTTTACAAGGAAACAAGCAGGCTCAGAGGACCAAGGATCTCTCAAGTTGTCCTTCTAAAGATAAGCAGGGCTGCAAGTATTGTTTTAATATTGGTTTTAAATAAAATTAGATTTATCTACCATGTTTCCCTGAAAATAAGACCGTCTTATTTTTATACATATATAAAAATTATATATACATAGATGAATGAGACTTCATCGAAACGTCGCCTAGATACTTCTAATTCTACGCGGGAGAAAACCCAAAGAACCAAAGATCCACATACAAATACCCACGAAAACCTCCGAAAACAAATATATATATATATATCTTTGGTTCTTCGGGTTTTCTCCCGCGTAGAGTTGGAAATATCTAGGCGACGTTTCGATGAAGTCTCATTCATCATCTTCAGGCTTGTGTCTTCGGCCTTGTGCTTCTCAGAATGATGTGAGATTGCAGCTGCTTCTTCCTTTTAACTACTAGTGGGGGTGTGACTTGATTGGGTGGGGGCTTGGCTGTGTTCTGATTGTGTGGGGGTGTGTTCTCATTGGTTGGGGGTTTGGCTGTGTTCTGATTGGTTGGGGGGTTGGCTGTGTTCTGATTGGCTGGGGGTGTGTTCTGTTCTGGTGGGGGTTTGGTTGTACTCCGGTTGGTCTCAGTTGCTGGGGGATTTGAGCTGGTGAGCTGTGATACTATGATGTGATACTGTGATACCAAGCCCCCACCCAATCAAGTCACACCCCCACTAGTAGTTAAAAGGAAGCAGCAGCTGCAATCTCACATCACTCTGAGAAGCACAAGGCCGAAGACACAAGCCTGAAGATGATGAATGAGACTTCATCGAAACGTCGCCTAGATATTTCCAACTCTACGCGGGAGAAAACCCGAAGAACCAAAGATCCACATACAAATACCCGCGAAAATCTCCGAAAGCATATATATGTGTGTGTGTGTGTGTGTGTGTGTGTGTGTGTGTGTGTAAGATTTTTAAGCTGATAATTAAATAATAAATAAGGGAGACTAGGATAGATCTATTTCGAGCTAGTTAGCTCTCTTCAGCTAGCCATACCCTTACTGGGATTCGAACCAGGGAAGTATTACATGTGAGGCAGTTGTAATTGCCACTACACCACCTGGCTCTATCCTTATCAGCAGAGGCAGGGGAATAAGTATATACTTTGTGTTACAACACCCTGTTAAGCCCCAATTAAGGGAGAAAGCATACTGCTTTTTTTTCTGTCTTTCGGCTCATCACCAGAGACCATACCGACAGAAAGCTATTTGTTTCATTGCCTTTTTGTTTCGTTGCCTTATTATTTAATTATCAGCTTAAAAACCTTACACACATGTAAAACAAAAAGGCAACGAAACAAATAGCTTTCTGTCGGTATGGTCTCTGGTGATGAGCCGAAAGACAGAAAAGAAAGCAGTATGCTTTCTCCCTTAATTGGGGCTTAACAGGGTGTTGTAACACAAAGTATATATATATATATATATATATATGTGGATCTTTGGTTCTTCGGGTTTTCTCCCGCGTAGAGTTGGAAATATCTAGGCGATGTTTCGATGAAGTCTCATTCATCATCTTCAGGCTTGTGTCTTCGGCCTTGTGCTTCTCAGAGTGAAACACGAAGAACCAAAGATCCACATACAAATACCTGCAAAAATCTCCGAAAACATATATATATATATATACCACCCAAAAAAGCCACCAGGTCTTATTTTCGGGGGATGTCATCCACCAACTAACCTCACTTGCTTGTGTCGCCCCCACGCGCTGCTATCAGAGGCCTTCAGGAACTTCTTCTTCTGCGGCCAGCAAGGCTTTCCTGAAGGCCTCTGCAGCGGATAACAGAGCTCCAGATCAATCCAGAGCTTTATTATCAGCTACAGAGGCCTTCAGAAAAGCCTTGCCAGCCTTGCTGGCTGCAGAATGAAATGGGCTAGAAAGGCAGGTGTCACAGTGTGCGAGGCCTGGCTACAACTGTCCAAAGGTAAGTAGTAGGGCATCTCCACCACCGCCATCCCCACCTTAGCTTAATTTTTACCTATCCACTCTGGAGTGGGCGGGATCTTAATTAGGGCTTATTTTGGGGGAATAGGGCTTATATTGGGTGTATGTGTAAAAATCAAGCTAGGACTTACTTTCAGGGTAGGTTGTATTTTCAGGGAAACTGGACAGTGATGGGATTCAAAAATTTTTACTACCGGTTCTGTGGCTGTGACTTGGTGGGCATGGCATGGCTTTGATGGGCGTGGCAGGGGAAAATTCCCTCTCCACCCCACTAACCTGCTTCCCAGCTCCGTTCTCCTGTGCAGGGCAACAAAAGAAGGCCCAGTGGATCAGCTGGGTCTCGGGACGCAGAGAATAGATAGGAGCAGGGCTAGTTAGAAGTGGTATTCCAAACTATTCAAAATTTCTACTACTGGTTCTCTGAACTACTCAAAATTTCCGCTACCGGTTCTCCAGAACTGGTCAGAACCTGCTGAATACCACCTCTGAAACAGGATGTACACAAGCAGGATTGTTCTCCATATAATGAAACAATTTTTCTTTGTTTCTTGGCTTAAATAGTAATTTTCAGATGCAGCTCAGGACATTTAAAGGTTCGTACAATATTCCAGAACTGGAAATTCAGTACTTGATCCTAAACATTGAGTTTAGAAAAGCAAATTGAATATGTGGAATACAAAGAACCAGAGCATGAAATGCACAATGTAACATATTTGTGGTAGAAGACAAGTTCAGTGCACTGTTCAAACCAGAGAAATTTAACAATTCAGGGCTTTGAAGCTCCTTCTGGACATCAGAAGTGGACTAGATGAGTCTCTTTCGTCTGACACAGTTGGATTACTTTTAAGTTACCGCTGTCTTAATTCTTTCCTTTCTTTTCACCCTAGTCCTTATAATGTCTACTGTTCTTTTTTCTTCTTTTGATTGAAGAACACAGTATGTTTGGAGGGGAAGCTAGGATTTGCACAAAAGGAGTTTTAAATTGGTTTACTTGAAGAACATATTTCTTTTTTTTTTTTTTAAACAAAATGTGAACATTTGATTTCTTCTTCTCTTTTAAGTAGAGACCCCTAGAAAAACAGGATTACCAGCTACTGGAGAGAGGAGAGGCAGGGGGTGTCTCAGGCAGGCAAGTTCCAGAAGCAACAATAATAAATCACATGGCTGGGCCAATGCTCCAAAGGCAATTCTGGGTCTTAACAGTGCATCATTATTGATCCGCGTCTGAAATGCTTGGGATTCATTAGCAAAGGCAGGGGCTGGAAGGCAACGTTCAAACGCCGTGATAGAAGCAGGAGAGATGAAGGAGGAAAATGATCCTGGTGAAGCACCAGGCAGAGTCGGCCCTTTGAAAGTAAATGTTCCAAGATTCGATTCTTGATGTCTCAAATTGCAGCACAGACATTTCATCTGAAAGTAGAAAGTACTAGACATAACACACTAGCAATCTGTATACAAGGAAGGTCGGGGGTGGGGGGGTGGGGGTAGAGCCCTCCAGGCAGTCCTCACTTCTGATTTCCCTTTGAAGCTCATAGGGAGAGGGGGAGAAAAACCAACCCTAAACGAACTGTTTTTACCAGCTTCAAAATCTTTGTGTGCAAGTTATCTACCTTTCTTGCAAACTAGAGCTGGGTGCATCGCCTCAGTTCCATTAACTGGGCATTCTCTCAACTCCAGTGTGATTCCCAGATGGATCAGAGGGGGTTATTCCTACATTTTCAAGAGATGCCACTGAAATTACCTCCTACCTTGGAAATCTCTGCCTATTGCAAAAGGCAGGTGTGAAATGCAGTCAAAGAGACCTAAGAGTCCAAGATCAGGTGCCTGCACAGAGGATGTTGACATGTAGCAAAGCAGCCAGAATACAAACTTAGTGTAAATTCCCATGCATAGGTTCCTATTGCTATCTTCCCAACCAGGGGTGTCAAACTCGATTTCATTGAGGGCCGCATCCGGACTGTGTTTGACCTCCCAAGCTCCATTTTCGCTGGCAGAGGCATCGCAAGCCAGTCCTTCACTGTTTTCCAGGGTGGCCCTGTGGATCAGATCTAAGTACCCCTGCAGGCCAGATCCAGCCCCCCCGGGCCTTGAGTTTGACACCCCTGTTCCAAGCCATGCTAAGTCTTCCCATGATTTATATAAATAACTCATACTGGCTTGCTCATGTTACAGCCGGTAATTCTATTTTTTGCTAATTATATACCATGTTGCCACAAAGTAAATAGATATCTACAGGTTGTCTCTGACAGCTGGAAGTCAAGCTCTGATATTTTTCTGTTTTCTGTAATTCTACCAAGCTTCGCTTATATGTGTATTCGGTCTCATTTCTCAGCCACAAGGACTAGAGCAGGGGTGGCTAACCTTTTTGGGGTCCTGTGCAGAAAATTGTGTATGCTTGCGCGCTTGCATGCCAGCACCCAGGAAACAATGCGTGCAGGCCCTCCATGCCCCCTGCGCATGCACCCCCCCTGTGCCCTTGCGCATCTCTGTGCATGCATGCCAGATACTTGACAATCAGCTGTCGGGCGTATGGCGCATGCACATGTACAATGGGGCTCTTCCGGGCGACCTCTCGCATGCCATTAGAAGTGGCTCTGCGTGCCACTTCCGGCACATGCGCTATAGGTTCACCATCACGGGACTAGAGTCTTTCCTTCCTTGTTAAATCTGACAACTGAGGTCTAAAAAAAAACATTGAAAAATCACTTATTTTTTCCCCTGTGCCTCAGTGAAACCACACTTGTAACTGGTACAGAGGAAAAGTATTAAAAATATGATTGACACAGAATAGCAAAACAAAACAAAACAATCAGTGGAATAGTTTTTCAGAAAGTTGAGTGGTTTAGCCTTATCAAGCAGATGCAATTTCCACAAGGGACAAATGCAACTTCTTACAAAAATACATTCCTGGGATACTTATAAGTCAAGAGATGATGCTTTGGAGACAAAATAGCTCATACAAGTAACTGACCATATAGCAAATGAGTGACAGACAGAGAGGGGTATTTCTGACAAGAGATATTTTTGTCTGATTCCACCTGGCTAGTGCCACCAATCAACTGCAAATCAGGGTAATGGCTCAACCATTATTTTATTTCAGATCTGTCACCTTACATTTCAAAACATTGATTGTGGTATGACAATGAAGCATAACCTGAACAAGGAGCAACTACGTAATCTTGCTCCTCTGAAATATCTCCCTAGTGGTGGGGTAGGGTGGTCAGGGGGGAAATCTAAGAAGTCCAAAAGTATATTTTTAAAATTAAACACCTTCCTTTGAAGTAGCTATACTTCGACCATCAAAGCTTCAAAAAGTATTTTTTTAAAAACTGTGATTTGAAAGCAGCTATACATTAAACATCAGCACACCAATAAGTCTGAAGACTTTTTAAAAAGAAAAGTTTACTTTTTCTCTCTCTGTGAAAAGAATATTGCAATAGATGTGCAACTCTACGTATTATACATTCTCTCTCTCTCTTCTCTCTCTCTCTCCCCCTCCCTCCCTCCCCCCCCTCTCTCTCAGAGTATAGGAATTATACTCAATTATAAAGGGGGGGGGGGAAATGTACCACAAATCCCTCCTCCAGTCAGACGAACTTATTATCTGCTGCCTTGTGTACCTGACAAACAGTAAAACTGAACGTGTGTGACCGATTCCCTGGCCCTCCACAATGGGCTGCTTTGTGAGTTTCTAATATCCTTATCTGGCCTGTCTAGACACTCTGACAGCAATTGTCCATGCGGATGTCGGGACGCGCTCTGACCTCACTCCTCGCCGGCCTGGGGGCGGGGGGGGGGGAGTTGAATAAAAGGCGACAGGAGCCAATTAACTTCACAGTCTGGAGGGCACACCTGGGCCTCTAAGCAACCTGCTGGAAGCAGGCAGGAAATCAAAGATACCCCCTTCCCTTTAAAAAAAAAAAAAGCAACTTGGAAAGCAAGTTCTCCAGGACAGCAAATAGACCCAGAAGAGTGGGGATACAAGCATTTCAAGTTTGGAAAAACCGTCCCTTTCACACGTCGGTATTTCATTCAGCATCTGCGTGACTGTGCGGGCGTGCGGACAGGCGCACAAACAGGTTTTTGTTTCCAGCGGGAGAGATCGCGGCTCGATTCAAACCACTATATTTTTAAGCCACATGAAAATAACTTTGCTTAATACTTGCAGGCCCAATTCCTCTTTGGCTTTGTTGAAGATTAAGCCGTGGGCTTTTTTTTTTTTTTTTTTCCATCACCCACCTACCCTCCATGTCCCCTGAAGCATTTCCAAGTCGGACAGTCCGGGACATGTATTCAATGGCAAAGAAATCCTTCGACAAGAGAAAGGAATTGGGTGGGAGGAAGAGGTTTCTTTCTTTCTTTTCCCCTTCTTCTTCCTTTAAAGCTTTAGGATGCAGGATAATGCCCAAGACGCAATAAACCAAGTCCGCTTAGCCTCCCTCAAACCGGGGAGGATTTACAAAGATTGTTTAATTGATTTTTTTGTCTATTAAAATGCAGATCACACTGTCTGGAACTCAGAAACTCAGACACAGGTCTTTGTGTCCACTCAGCTCCATGAAGTCTTGTCTGCCACAGGCACAATGCTTTAGTTGCATGCGTTCAAAGGCAGGCTGTTCTCTTTCTTTTGTCTGGGCCTCTTCAGGCTGGGGACAGAATTGTGTGCAGTTTGTTGCACACAAACATGCTCAGGGGAAACTGCAGGCTGGGAGGGGAGAAGGAAGGTTTTTTTTAAAAAAAAGAATGAAAGAACGAGCCGAAGTTTCTTTTTAAATTGAGCAGAAACTCAAGGAAACCCAACAACCCTTCACAAGTTTACTCAGAAGTAGGTAGCCTTGACCTCCAGGAAAATGTGCAGTGAACTGCAACCACAAATCAGTTAAGGGAAGGGGAAGAAAATGGAAGAATTAAGGAAATGTTCTCAATTAATTAGACAGTCATTTTAAATATAAAGTTTTCCGAAATCATTGAAGAAATACAAATATGAAGAAATGTTCAGAATTCCTCCTATTGTCATGCAGGTAGGAATGAAGAAGAGAGAATGGAGGCCCAGCCAGCAATAGCAACACATGATGCACATACTGTGCTCCACAATTCTTGTCAAAAACATAGGAAGTTCTCACCCAGAAGAAGGGAGATGCCTAATCCAGTACACGATTTCTCACCGTGGTCAGCAAGGTATCTCTGGAAGGACCATGATTAATTTACTCAATTAACTTTACAATGTTGCCTACTCTTTGTACAACACAGTTATCCACGTCAGAATCTCAGCTATCATTATCATATCAGAATCTCAGCTGTCACTTTCAAAAGGAAGCTAAAAGGTCCTGGCACCCAAACTCCAAGCCCTTAGGGATGGTCTGAAACGTGGAAGAATGTAGCACTGTCCTCTAGCTCATGGCTTAAAGGCAGGAAATCCATATCTGAGGTACACTTCTTTAAATATGGAGGCTCCACATATACTTTTCATAGCTGATAACATCTGATAGTCAGGAATTACAATATTCTAAATCCTACCTCCCACCAATCTCTTTATACCAATCATGGCTTTACCACCCCTATTTTCATTTTTTTAAACTGAAAAGTTTCACACACACTAGCTTGTCCTTCAACACATCAACTACCTGGTTTGATTATCCATTTTCTGCACCTTCCCTAACTCTACAACTGTGTGTCCTTCAAAATACAGCAAACAAGAATTTTGTGATCTTCAGTTCATACGAAGGCTTAAGAGACAGCTAGATCTGGGATTCCTCTGGAAGCCTCTGAAACCAGGAAGAATCCTCCAAACTTTTAAGATTTATTTTACGCTGTACTTTACAAACAAAATTTTCAGAGCGATGCACCATTACAAATGCACCTACAATAAAAATCATTTTAAAAGGAAGCATTTGATCATACATCCCAGATTAGTCAACAGGAAAAGAAAAATCACTGAACTCTTCAACAAAAATGCCTGCCGGGGTAAAAATGTCATCTTAAGTAATTAAGTAATAGCTCCAAAGGATAACATCTATATTATCAGCACAGTTATGCAAGTTTGGGCAAATTTTAAACCACTTTTAAAAATCCCCTACAATTAACTAAGGCAAACAATCTTACATACACTTCCCTAGATAGCAAGTCGCACTGAATCCTGAAAAACTACTTTCCAAGGAAATATATGTAAGAACAGGGCTGTGTGACTATACACATACAAAAAAAGCCATTCCCCTGGTAATAAAAAATAAAGACTTATTGATTTAATGTACATAATTAAAGTCAACCCAGCACACATTTGCACTGTACAGTAATAAAAAAGGCATCTAATTTGGGCTCCAAAGTTGTGAGTCCAGTAACAGTTCACCAAGAACAGTATTAAATGGACACCCTTCTCTTTCACAATGCATGCTAGTAGCCAGGATTATCTCAACTGAGGCTCACCTCCACCCTAGAGACAGTGTAGGACCATATCAAACGCAACTAGCTGCTTTAAAAAAAAAACAAGGAGGAGACACAAACATAGACAGCTGCAAGCCAGACATCTGGCTTGCCATTAGTTGGCAGCAATTGATTAGAGTTTGGAGGGGGTTTAATTTAAAAGCATTTGAGGAGAGTATTCCCAGAGCTCCAAACTCAGAAGGGGAGGGAACTGGCAACCAGACAGGGGTAAGAAGGAGAAGAGATTCTTCCTTAGGTCACTCGATGAGCTAGGCTGAAATGTTCTTTCCAGGGAGGATATCACATTTAGCTCCACAGTTGCACAATATAACATATCATATCAAGCTAAAAAAAAAGGAAAAAGCTCACCCTATACAAATGCCTAATTCTTATGGACAGCACTGCGCACAGAATGCTAACCCTGGGAGAACTCCGCTGCATATAAAGTCCTACTTTTACTGCTCTATTTGCAAAAAAACCTGGATTGAATGATTTAATGCCTCCTGAGAATTTCAGAAGCTAGCAGGATAGGCAGTGGAAACTGAAGGCAAGCGAGATGGTTTGGTGTCTATCCTTTGGTTGAGGCACAAACACACAAACACACATTTTTAATGGTAAGATCATGGAAATTTGAGGGATTATTTTCCGGTATAATCATGTATGTTGGCAGAGAATTTCAGGAGGAAATGCATGGCACAAAAGCCCATCCTGCCCCTCTTGCACACCAAGTCTGAGAAAGAAGAGAACAGGACTTACACCCAGGATAGAAAAGGAGGATGACATTTTGGGGGTGGGGGGAGGTGTAGGGAGGTTCAGGAAAAGTATCTGAAAACTTTAAAATAGAGCTTGGAATAGAGGCGAGTTGGTGTAGTTGCAAATTTGAAAGGTGCTTCGAATTCACCAAGAAAAAAATGTGTCTCGGGAAAGAGAGACAACTGAGGACATTTCCGAGAAGGAACTACGCAAAATTAATAACAACAGAATAACAGAGTTGGAAGAGACCTTGGAGGCCTTCTAGTCTAACCCCCTGCTCAGTCAGGAAACCCCATACCATTTAAGACTAATGGTTGTCCAACCTCTTCCTAAAAACCTCCCAGTGTTGGAGTGCCAACACTGCACATGAAATCTAGTATGGAATCCTAGCTAGAGAAAACTTCAATTGTTTAACTTCAAGGTAAGGCTACGGTAACAATCCATGCACAGATTAGACTGGCAACATTGACAGTCTACATTATATATGATACCTTCTACATTATATATGAATTTCCAGGAAGTTAGACGCCAAGACAATTAAGACAACACATTACCTATGGTACCTTCAAGGGACATCCTCGACTTACAACAGTCCATTTAATGAATGGTTGTTCATTTAGCAACCATGAGAAGTTACAACAGCACTGAAAAAAGTTATGGCCATATTTTGCACTTATGACAGTTGCAGCATCCCCGTGTGATTTACATTCGGATGCTTGATAACTGACTCACATTTATAATGATTGCAGTGTCCTGGAGTCATATGATCCCCTTTTGCGACCTTCTAACCAGTAAAGTTAATGGGGAAAGCAGATTCACTTAACAACTATGTTACTAATTTAGTGATTCATTTAACAAATGTGGTGAGAAAAGTCATAAAATGGTGCAAAACTCATTTAATAAATTTTTCACTTAGCAACATAAATTTTGAGCTCAATTGTGGCCATGCGCTGAGGACTCCCAATATCATGGTTCTGATATTAGCATTCTAATTATGTTTACTGGGCTGTTCTTTAATGGAAGGGCACGGATGTGGTTGCTGAGTTCAGGCATAATTTTCTTTGACAGATCATGGCAAAACTACATTCCTCCACCCGCCCCAAATTGTTAAGTTGCTGTTCAATCAAAGTCATGCTCCTGTACCCAGTCTTCCCACAGAGCAACCTCTGGGGAAGCTGCCTTCTCAACAGATCCTTGTAACCCTGACAAAACAACATCATTCGGTTTCGCATCAATGGCACTTTCAATCTTACAGGAAAGTTCTTAGCCAACTGTTAACAGCTGGCTGTGCCAGATGTTCAAATGTGGCCAGTTGAGTAGCCAAGTGTCCCCAAAGAAGAACTTTGAACCTTACCTCCTCCTCTTCCCACAACACACGCACATACAATCAGGAGCACAAATCATCTTCACAACAACCAACAGGTGTCTGTCTGGCAGAAGTGGATGTTACACAGTTGTATTAACAGAGACAAAGAAAACCACATATTCATGCACTGAGTTGGTCAGTTTCATTTACATCCAAACTTGGCAACTTTAAGACTTGTGGACTTCAACTCCCAGAATTCCACAGCCAGCATAACAATAGCTGGCTGAGGAATTCTGGGAGTTGAAGTCCACAAGTTTTAAAGTTGCCAAGTTTGGGGACACCTGATCAACACTGATCTGCAAGAACATTCATTAATCTCTGCCTATGCCTTAGCCTCTGCAAATACTCTGCCATCATTTTAAAAAATGCTATCAGCAAATATGATCTAAATAGGAAATGCTGATTTATCCCTTTGGAATCACTAGCTCATTAAAGTGTTTTAGCTGATGAGTTTTAGTTAATAATTTGGTTGGGCTTATTTTAAGTAACTGAAAGAATCTTAACTTCTGTTAAGAATCTTCATGTATGCAGATAATCATTACACAGAACAGAAAACATTCCCCTTTTGCCTAGAAATCATTACAGTATTACTCTCTAGAGGAGTCAGCAAGTTCCTGAAAAAACTCCAAACCGTGAAGTCAAGAAGACAGGCCAGAAGGAGGCAAGGACAAAGCACGACCATAACTCTGTCATGAAAACCGAATGGATACAGTCACCACTAATCAAATTCAACTTTAAGGCTGGCTTTATGTTTTTTTAAAAAAAGTCAAGAAGGATCACTTCTTGGAATCCAGCTTAAATAGTTACTGGACCATTGTTAGAGAAATGAGTTATTAAAAAGTAATGCTATTATGACTGAAGCATATGAAAATATGTCTTTTACCTGAACTGCGATCCAGCTGGCATTGACAGAATACTCCCCAAACGGACCGAACCCTGAAATCATAGAAAAAGATTTCTTTTTACCATGATGGCATTTTGTTTTTTGGCACTAACGAGCAGTCTAAATTGGCCATTTTATAGATAGATCATGTACATCAAAATACAGCATGTAATTATCCTTGGTCATTGTACATTCTTTCTCTCACCAGGATTGGTTCTCTCTTCCAACTTCCAAACTACACTTTAAAGGAGGTTAAAAAGAATAGGTACCTAATGAACTTTCTCTAAGGATTTGAAGAGGAGTTTCCTGCATCTTTTGCACCACCATGAAATTCTCACTATTTTGAGTTCACGTACTATACTAGTGCAAGGGATTGTTAATTTGCTTTTGGCTTGTGTTGTATGAACTTGGTCACTAAATTCATATACACAATTGGATTTTATATAATTAAGCAAATCACAGCTTACTATGACGGGCGAACCAGATAGGACATGCACAGAGTTCCTTGACCTATGACTTTTGCTAAAGACCCATTTTAAAAGTTTGAAAAAAAAATAGACCTTTTCTCCATTATTCTGACTGTTCGAAATGTGATTGATAGCAAGCTAGTTAGAACCAGCTACAGAGATTTGCCAAGAACATGATGGAATTCAGATTACACAAGTGCACATGAACAGAAGCTTATTTATTAGCCCAATTAATTTCACAGGCAGTTGTCTTTTCCTGGTTAATCAATTTAGTCAGAAGACCAGACTTATATAGTCTGTGTTGTCCTTAAACCTACTTACCCACACACACCCAACCCTGGTCCTGAACAATTGGGCATGCTTGCAGTACTTAGAAAATAAAATAATGGATACTTTGTCCAATGAAACTTAAGAAAACAGGCATAGGTCTAACTATCTTGGGAATTTCTACAAATTAAGGAAATATATAAGCATCTATGCCTGAGGCTTCCAAGAAGGAAAGGACTTTACATAGCTCAAGGAGAACAAAGTGATTTTTCTCTAATTGAAATCATGGAGATCTGCTAACCAGACAGTATATACAGATTCGGCCCAAACAGATCAATAGTTTTTAGGGTCTTTGATGCTTGGTTGTTTTCTTGCAAACGTTTCATTACCCAACCTAGGTAATTCCAACCCTGGACTACAATATTCTCCATTATTAGATCAATAGTTTGCTGTGATCTCACACAGCTCCTTATACATCATGGTTCAAAGTCACCTGATACGGATTGAAAAATATTTTTGAATGTTTATTATATTTCCCCTCAAAGATCCAAATTAGTTTTCTTCTTCTTCTTCCACAATCTGAAGAACCCATTATTTTTAAAAAATGTTGTGGTTCTTTAAAACAGGGGTCTCCAACCTTGGCAACTTTAAGACTTGTGGACTTCAACTCCCAGAATTCCTCAGCCAGTTTAAAGTTGCCAAGGTTGGAGACCTCTGCTTTAAAGTCAAATAAATATACAGCATTGTTCTATATTGTACTTCTTTATATTGTATGTCTTCAGGAGGAAGAGCAATATAAAATTAAAATGAATGTATTGTCCTCAGCATAACGTTTCACATAAGCATAAATATATCTTGATATCATGCTGGATCAGTTATCCATTCTGCACGCTCTTATGAATACTTACTGAGAAGTAAATACACTAATCTCCATGGGATTTATTTCAAAGTATTGCACATATATCATAGGTGAATTCTCTCGCTCACGTTCGTTGCCTTTCCATCTTTCTTGCTTTGATCTCCTCACTATCCTTCTGCCTTGGACAATGAGATGGATGGGATATAAATTTAATAAATATAAATAAAATAAGATCAATCACACTCCCAGCCCAAGGGATTGGCAGCATTTACAAGAGGTCAGTCTATTTCCGCTTCAAAGCTTTTCAAACTATGTAAAACTGAGGTACAGAGTGACAAGGTTTCCAGTTGCACTAAGCCATAATTCAGTTTGTCATCATAGTTTATAAGTCAGGCCTTATGTTTTAATTAATTCAGCAAACAATGGTTAGCAAACACAGCATATAAACCCAGTTAATATCTCTAGGATGCCCTTCTGTATTAACTATTTCTAACCTCCCAGAGAATTTGTTGCTCAGCAGTTTGTCAAAGAAAACAAAACCTTTCCTTAAATCTATTTGGTGTGAAGTCTTCCATATCAGGTTTTACACACTAAGCACTTTTTCGGGGAAAAGCAGATTTCCAAAAGAATATAGGTATACAGTATCTGAAACTCAAAATAAGAATGGCTTTGGCTTTTTAATGAATAACTTTGTTAACCAGCAAGCCATAACTGGTGTTTGTAGATGTTCTACCCCAAGTAAACATAAAAATGTTCCAGACATGTGAGATGTCACTTTTTTTCAACGAGACAGTCCTTGACTTACAACCATTCATTAGTGACAGTTCGAAGTTACATCACTGACAGAAAAAAACAACGACTTTAGGACCAGTTTTCAAACTTACGACTGCTGCAGCATCCCCATGGTCATGAAGTCAAAATTCTGGCACTTGGCAACTGGCACATATTTATGACAGTTGCATTGACCCAAGGTCATGTGATCACCATTTGTCATCTTCCCAGAGAGTTTCTGACAAGCAGAGTCAAAGGGGGAAAGCCAGATTTATTTAACAACTGCAGTGATTCACTGATCAACTGTGGCAAAAGGCTGTAAAATGGAACACAACTCACTGAACAACAGACTTGCTTAGCAACAGACATTTTGGTAGCAATTGTGGTTATAAGTTGAGGACCATGTGTATTATGCTTGAATAGCTGCCCCATTGCTCCTAGAGTACCAGGTGGAAGAATCAAGGAAAAAAATAGCCTATCAGAATAATGGACAGGCATTAAAAATGCCTAAATGTAAAAAAAAAACTTTTCTTACTTTACCACACAAACCTCTTAGTTACCAACAACAGCATTTTTATCCATCATAGCTGAACAAGGTTTCTAAGTCAGGTATAAGTATTCAAGTAAGACACAAAGAGCCTTATTTCCATTATAAACTATTACAAATAAACACCAAAAAATAAGTAAGCTCTTCATGTCCCAATGATATATGGAAACTAGCATGTATAATTCCAGAAGCAATTGATCTGGATTGTATCAATGTTAGAGCTAAGAGATACCGAATAATTAAAAACAAGATTTCTAACATTAGATTTCAAGACAAAAGCAAGACACATTTAGAGAAAAGGGGTTGCACATACTATACTGCAATGTGGTTTGAATCATTTTGCTGCTGTTGTGTGAACTCAGCCGCCGCGTTTTGTAAAGCACTATTTATGGCTCAACATGTGGTGTAAATTAAACCTATTGTGGTTCATTGATTATACCATGGTTAAACTAATTCCATTTAGTGCAACATGTGAACTCAGTCAGACTTATCATTTGACCCAGTCACATCCGTCAATATATGCCAATCCCTCAAAGACATTCCCCAAAAGGCAATATTTTGCCAGCATGCCCACTATATATATAGTTCTCCATATTCTTTGTTGTCAAGAAGGGGAAAAAAGGTTTTTCACCAACTTTCTGTGCCTGATTGTACTCACCAGAGAAAACCACTTAAGGACAAACTAGGTACATGTGTTCTGATATCAACGTTTTTAATTCTCTAAAAATGTATGTTCCAAGAATCTTTCCTCTTTTTGAAAATAAAAAGTTGTAAACGCCATCTGTAATTCCAGGGAACTGGACATTCTACAGGTGCTGGCTACAAGACACCAAGAAATGAAGATAAGCCCCCCTTGCTCCCCTCAACCCCCCAGGCAGAAGGCTCCTTTGTGCTCCCTTCTTTCTTGCTTAACCAAATGCTGTTGCTATCAGATAAGAATTCAATAGAGTATTTTGGAATCCCTTTGGGCACCCTCTCACTAGAAGCCACCAAGGCTAATTAGCAGGAAACCAGCTGCTCCCAGCTGCCAGATTTTTATGGGATTAACTTGATCCTGAAAGGAGCTACACGGACATGCACATGTTATTCAGGGCACTTGGCATGAGCTGGTCCATCAGAGCATGCCAACGACATAGGTACCAGTCAGACTATTGAAGATTTTATCCTGACAAGGACGCAACGGGTCTGGAAAAAACTGCTTTGCATCCTATATTCCACAGGTGTGTGGTTACTTCACGCCACGGAGCATGAACTGCGGCTTGCCAGAAAGCTCTCATTTCAGCCTCTGCAAGGGGACATCATCCCCTGGCACCCTTGCCAAGAGTTCACTGGACTCTTTCAGCTCCAATTAAGGCTGTATCAGTAAATCCCAAGGGCGTCTCCCTACAGCCACAACTCCAGCCACTGATGGGCAGGGCAGGTGGAGCTGCATCCCTCAGTCAAAAGACTGTTCACCACTAATAGCAGCCCCCTTTTGTGCCCCGCAAGCCTTTCAGAGATGGGCCTCTCCTTCCCGCAACTTCATGTCGCCCCTCCTCTCTAGCCCAACTTGCTGTTTCAAATAACCACTGCAGGGCTCTGAGCGAGCTTCAAGCAGTTACTCTTCCTTTGAAAGCAATCCTACTGTTACCAGGGTGTGGTTTGGGGGCTACACTGATTTAGGAGCTCAGGACCCAGAGGGAATCACACGGGGGCGGAGGGGGGAGAGAATGTGACTTCAAGACCTCTTGAATGACTTCAGATTTACCAGCTGCCATCAGACTTGTCTTTTGGGAACAGAAGGAAGGTGTCCAACAGCAGAGAGGGGTAGAAGGGGAGGGGAAAAAAGCTGTCACACAAAACCAATATGCAGATCCCCCACAGGCAAATGTCCACACAGAGAGTGCTATACTTCACATTTCATGGGATTTTTCTCCCAGGAGAACAATCAGATATTTCCTCCTTAAAACATTGAAAGGGGGGGACAATATCTACTATATTACCAACAAGTAGTAGCACCACCTTGAAATGGTGGCAACAACACACTTTTTATATCAGAATAACCCCTAACCTTCTGCCAAACAAATCACACCCGAGGTTGTGCAATGAGAACTAGCCCCAGAAGATCCTCACACATTTTATGTGTATGTTACACAGAGAGGGATCCTTTCTACTCCTCCTTCTCTCCTCTCCCTTCACCAACCACTGCTAAGGAGCCTCCTTGCTCATCCGCCCTCAAACATTCATTTCCAATAAACTCAAATTTTTGTAGAAAAGAGATGAAGAATTATGAATAAGAAAAGTATAAACAAACATGACAAAAAGCTTCCCAACAGTTGGCAACAGCCTCTGGGGCCATTATTACAAGAGGGCGAGTTAGCAAGGCTAAGCAAAATTAAAAGAGAATAAAAGATTTACAGGAGAGACAGGCACTGAAAGAGGAACAAGGGGAGCAAGTCATGCGTTGGGTACATTCGTAGATAAATCAAACGGGACCGTTTTTAAGGAAGATTGCATTGCTCGATCCAGTTAATCCGGAATATCAATAATCCGGAGAACGCAACATTCAGTAGGGATGGGGAAAATACTTCAAGTACAAAACACCAGATCCAGAGTTTAAAACAAACAAACAAACAAAACCAGGACGACCCACTGTTATATGCTTAAAAGAGAAAGTTTATTGAGGAATAATAAAGGAGGAACAAATTACTCGAAGGGGCGTATTTTTACACTCTACATCTTCCCTAACCAGCAAAAGGAATGTCAGGTTCATGCTGGGACCAAAAGAAAAGGGGAACTATTTGGGGGGATTACTTAATGCGGGGGGAAGACGAACCTCAACCCTCAAACCTTCCACTTCCCTCCCCCTTTGGAATGATCCCACTCCTCACAGCCCCCCCCCCTTCCTGTTGTCCCCCGCCCTTACCAGTCACCACTACGGGCCGCCGGGTCTTCTCCATGGCTTTGCTTCCTTCGCTCTCTTCTGCCCGACCAACTTGAGGCGACTGACTGAAGGAGTGAGCAGCAAACCCGCCCCACTCAGGGCCTAGACCCCGCCCATTGGAGAAGATCGCGTGACCACACCCAGGCCCCACCCACTCCGGGCAAAAAGAGGCGGAGGCACAGCGCTGGGAAGAAAAACCACAGACGAAGAATGTTTGCAAGGCTAGAGTGGCACAGCACACTTATACCCTTGCTTTTTAATAGTGCAGTCAGAAAGCCCGTTCTTTCTCAATCTCCTTCAGTACAGAAGGACAGAAGAGGTTCTGCTCCATCAGCACATCGTCCATGCTAAACTGCACCGATTAATGAACATGACTTCCATACCAAAGTCCCTTGGGAGTTGTAGTTAACCTTTAATACCATTTTTATTTCTGTAAATGGTATTGTTGCTGTTATAATATGCTGTATACAAAGAAATACATACAAAATAATTGAATGGGAATGCCTTATCCAGATATTATCAGATCTAGGCTTCAAAAATCCAGAGGAATAGCATATTTTTCTTGGTTGTCTTTTTGCAGCCTAGATCTATTCAGCTGTAGTCTTGCCAAGTTAGAATATCAGTACAATTATTCATTATTGTTACCCTTAGAGAGTGGCAGCACCTCTCTAAAGCTTTGGATAAATATTTTCTAAACCACCAAAAAGGTAGACCTTTTGCACACAAAGTATATACTGTATTGCTCAGTTAACCTAAGAGAAATCAAACTTGTCACAATTGTCTGTACTTTATCTTAGTTACACAGTACTTGTAATAAGCAGCTGAGTCAGCTAAACTCTGTAATGAAACCCAGCCAATATCATAGCAAGAACAAAGGTTGAATTCCTGTTACTATTAGTGTATATGGTCTGAAAAAGATTTTGAAACAATTACCAGATACCATTGATCTGCTTGACTCCTTTTTCCAGGAAAAACTGCCTGATGTTTAATCTGTATATGTATCCTTTTCCTCTGCAGAGATCTTCTCAGGTGTTTTCACTAAATCTAAAATGTGTTTATTTCCAAACTTTCATTTAGGAGTTCAAGACAGTAAGGTATATTTAACAGGCCCTCTTATTTTTCTCCAGAACAACAACCTGCCTAAAAGATTATGCTGAGATAAATCAATGGGGCCCTTTCATCCAAGGAAAGGGAAAGTACACTAGAATCCAGTTCTTCTCACACTGCAACTTTTGCAAACATGTCTTAAATCAAGGTGGTAAAGATTGGCAATTTCTAACAGAGCTATTGAAGTTTTCTTTATTAAAACACCTGTTGTTAATGTTTTCACCCACCCATTATGAAATAATTTCCCACTAAACAGTGAGATTCAGCTCCCACAAAACAATAAGCCATATATATGATTGGCTTTTAGTTTTTTGAAAAGTTGACTGAGATGGGATATAATTGTGTTACTTTAAAAAAATGCTATTAAATTTAGGTGAAAGTACTTTTCAGCTGAATAGGTGATGTATATGTGTGTCTTTGAGTCAGTCTTGACTCCTGTTAACTGCTGGGACTAGTCTTGGCAATACGTTTGAACTTGGTTTGTCATTGCTTTTTTTCGTAAGTGACTAACCCCAAGTCCACAAATGGCTTTCTGCTTAAAATGAATCTTCAGCAGTGTTATTCAACGTTGGCAACTTTAAAGATATAGGGACCTCAACTCCCATGCTGACTGAGAAATTCTGGAAGTTGAAGTCCTCACATCTTAAAAGGTTGCATTGTCTGGTATGCCCTTATGGTTTTACACTATTTTACACCAAAATGGCTCTTGGTTGAATGGTACTATTGGGAAAAAATATCCTAATAGAGAATGCAGTTGGGAGGAGAATCAGTTACCAAGACAAATAGAGTTTCACTAAAGTCTCTTCACTGAATTTTTTTCCAAGCAGCAGCTGGACAGCCATCTGTCAAGAATTTTTTCCTTTGGATTCCTACAGTGAACTAAAAGCCAGTTTCAGTGACCCTTTTCTTTTCTATGATTCTATGAATAAACCAAAATTGATTGACTTTTGCATCTGTCTAAATATATATAAATCTAAGAAAGACATTTCCATTACATTTTTTGCAGTTTGACCTTTTCATGGACTGAATAGATAACCCAAATCTTTAAAGGGGGGTTGATGCATTCTTGGAGAATATCATTAAGAGCATTAATCTATATATATAAAAGCAAAATACCACGTATATAAAAGCAAAATACCACTCATGCATCATCAGAAAATCTCCAGAACTGTAAAACATACAAAGTTGAAATTTGGCACTTATGCTCCTCTTGGCTTCTAGGTGCTCACTAAGAAAGGATTTTTCAAAATGACCATCAGAGCATTAGTATTTTGTATGTTATTATTAACATACTCTGATGCTAAGGAATTCTACTCCCCCTCCCCACCTGTAAAACTCAAGCAGAGGAGTTTCAGTTTTAGTTTTACAGCAGCTTCAGTTTTAGTACAGAAAAGTTGATCTAAGCCATGCCCAGGTTCCTTGCCGTTTCCTTGCTCACACAGCAAATACTGCTTCAGTTTCCAAACAGCTCTTTCTCACACACTGACAGATGAATACCAATGGATGCTGGTAGGCAGAGGCAGAATTTTTTTCTCCTTATTTTCCTCCCCCAAAACTAAGCCCTTTCACATAGTTTCATAGCAAAGCACAAGTATCCAGCTAGTGATATTATATGCACCATATTAAGAGATAAAATTTGATTATCAAGGTTAGAGTGAAATGTTAAGACATCAATAAAAAATGCTAGATCTCTGATCCAAAGCAGCACAATGCATCGTTGTTGTTTTGGATAAATTCTTTCAATTTTAATTTTCAATACTGTATGCTAAATTATTCCTATATTTATGTTATTATGTTAGACTACGTTGAATGACATCATAGCAAATTTGTAACTATTTTCCTTTGTCACAGGAAAAGAGGTTGCAAAACTCGGAGGTTTTCACCTGTATGATTCTTACAAAGTAATGTTATAAATTTCATTTATTTATTTTTGTCAATTGCTTACAAGATAATAGGTATAAGTAAAAACATAGTTATGAATACATGGATACATATATGAAAAATAAAAAATAAAAGAAACAATAGGACAGGGACGGTAGGTACCTTGGTGCGCTTATGCATATATATATATATATATATATGTATGTATGTATGTATGTATGTATGTATGTGTATGTATATATATATATATATATATATGTATGTATGTATGTATGTGTATGTATATATATATATATACATACACACATTATATCCTATAATGTATAGAATTACCTCAAAATATGCATGCACATCATTGTTTATATACGACTACAGAAATTACAGTTTTATTTAAAGTTAAACAAACTTTCTGCTTGATTGCAGGCAAAAGAAAACACAGAAACTCTCCACACACAAAATATATTGCACATGTATAGGATAAGCCCTGGCGGATAAACGCAGATCCCTGCTCCGTCAGATGGCAACAGAAGGTACTAGTTATGGCTTGCGTTGCATTGTGGGTATTATTCTCTTCTCCCCCCCCCCCCCTCTCCCCTTTCGAGGCATGCGCTACAGTAGAGATAAAATACTATACGTCTCCTTTAGGGTTGGATTTCAAGAGCCTCGACGGAAGCTTCTTCATTGGACGTCCAGCATTATATGCTGATTGGCTGTAGAACTAAGTCTTGGCTTAAGGCGGGCGGAAGTCCAGCAGGCGGAAGTGGAAGTTGACATTACTGTGGCATCGCAGATAGAAGGATGGTGAGACTTGCGAATGGGGAAAAGGGAGCCAAAAAAATATATATTTCTGTTTAAGCACAAGGCTTAAGCGTACGAATTAAACGTTTCGAGCCTCACGGTTACTTAAGGATAATTGGGGTTGCTTATCCCAGCACCATTTAGGTTAAGAATAATTTGTGTGCTGCCTTTAAGGAAGCTTGCTCTCCCGGCATGAATTTAGGATCGCCCCTTTGTAAAATGTGGCTAGGCTGTATCTTGCTTCGTGAATAGGATTCACTGAGTAGCAGCATGGGTTGTGGAATTTGAGCTTGGGCTAGGATTATGGAACTAAAAGCAGGGTAAAGAATTGGGGGCCAGCTTTTTTCGTGAGAGTACTTTTTGCATGAATCATGAAAATGAAATTGTTATTAAACTGTAGATATTTAATTTGATCTATAGCTGCTTGTTTTTATGGTGCTGCTTTTTTATAGTTATAAAAAGCCTTGACTGGAAGAAATGTCTATTAGAGATTTGTTTAAAGCATCTAAAATTAGTGTTACTGTACCTGCTAATATTACTTTTGATTATTTTACAGTTTACAGTGAAGATAATTGAAGGATTTTTCTGGAAATATATCTTGCCTTAGCATGAGCAAAGCGATGTTAGTGTTTGTAAAGCTTCACATCATCATCTGTTTATAATGTGGGATTAAATGCAATTTTTTTGCATGAACCATGACAATGAAATGTTATTAAGCTGTAGCTATTTCAAGTTTTAATTTGGTCTATAGCTGTTTGTTTTTATAGTTCTGCTTTTTATAGTTATAAATAGCCTTGACTGGAAGAAATATCTATTAGAGATTTGTTTAATGTTATCGTACATATAGCTGGGCTTTAGAGAACCTGCTAATATTACTCTTGATTATTTTATGGTTTACAGTGAAGATAATTGAAGGGTTTTTCTGGAAATATATCTTGCCTTAGCATGAGCAAAAAGATGTTGGTGTTTGTAAAGCTTCATATCATCATCATCTGTTTATGATGTGGGATTAAATGCAGTTTTGATTTGTTGGGCAAAGAAATACTATTGATGTGGGATTAAATACAATTTTGGTCGGTCCATCGTTCTTAATTTGACTTCTTCCAATATGGTTTTAGAAATTGAGACTGTTGATCTACTTTTCAAAATATAAAAACTATTATTGGATTAATACCATTATGGCTAACTGAATTTGGCAGTGAAAGGCTTGATCTGCTGGTTTAACTCTTTAGTGTAGCTAGCTGCTTAAAGGAAAGTGGTGAAAGGATCTTTTTTTCACAAACATTAGAGCTGAGGGATTAGTTGAAACTTACTTCCATCTTAAAATACCTTAATTAAACTAAGAATTTGTCAATGGTTGCTAGCTATGAAAACCTTGATCTTCAGAAGATTGTCCATTTGAAAACATGTAAAACACAAAAATGTGCTGCTGATGAACACACAATTAAACAAGGCAATTATCTTTCCGTTATGTTGATGCTGTAGTTGGAGATGTTGGGAATAGGCTACAATAGGAAGATGGTTTTTGATCCAAATACCGTTTCTACTTGTGTTGAGAGCAGGTGGAGTACTTCACAGTGTAAGGCAGTCTCCTTATAAGAGGGATAGCAAATATTGTAAAAAAAAAAAAAAACCCCACTAGGTGAAATTGCTCTGGCAGCTTATTTATACACTGGGTATGTTTCTCAAGCTGTTGCAATTTCTCTATTACAGCTTCCACTATCCTTGCTGAAAACGGCACAGAACCACCCAATGGTAAGTTATTAGACTTGGTTATTAGGATCAAAGTGTAAGTCTTTTATTTATAAAGAAAGCTTTTGGGACATTCCAAAGTACAAGTGGTCCTCGACTTATGACCACAATTGAGTCCAAAATTTCTGTTGCTAAGTGAGACATTTGTTAAATGAGTTTTACTTTATTTAAATTTATATACCACCTCTCTCCCAGAGGGACTTGGGGCGGTGTACAGCCAGATAAAATATACATATAAATACACATACAATAATTAAAAGGAATTAAAAGGAATTAAATAGATTGGCCATTATCAAAAGATTAAAAAAATTAGGAGATTAAGAAAGCTAAAACCATTTAAAATCAAATTTAAAACCCTACACGTAACTTTAGGCCAGACTGGCTTGATGGAATAAGTGGGTTTTAGTGCGCGCCGGAAGGTCACTAAGTCGGGGATGGTTTTGCCCTGGTTTACAACCTCTCTTGCCACTTGTTAAGTGAATCACTGCAGTCGTTAAGTTAGTAACATGATTGTTGAGTGAATCTGGCTTCCCAGTGACTTCGCTTGTCAGAAAGTCGCAAAAGGGGATCACATGACCCTGAGCCACTGCAACCGTCATAAATATGAGTCAGTTGCCAAGCATCTGAATTTTAATCACATGAGGATGCTGCAATAATTATAAGAGTGAAAAACACTCATAAGCCACTTTTTTCAGTGCCATTGTAACTTTGAACGGTCACTAAATAAACTTTTGTAAGTTGAGGACTACCTGTATTTGCTGTAGCTCTTGATGCTTTTTATGACTTCTATCTTTTATATATCTTATGTTAGGATCAGAGAATAACCTGCAAATATTTAATGCTTAGCAAAGCTATTGTTTCAATTAGTGTCTAAAAATAGAAGTTTGCTAACAGTGCTTTGATTTTTTTCAAAGAAAAAAAAATGTATTAGTACAATTTTAGAAAATAGTATTTCTTTGGCCAATTTATTGTACATTATGTTTCCATATCTATTGGCCTGTAAAGATTTTCAATAGTATAAATATGCAAAGCAATGCATTTATATAAAATACTTCTAAAATGTAAGCACTCTGCATTTATTTTAAACCATTCTTTATATACTATATTACAAATATTTTGCTGGGTAATCTAAAATATAAAGATATATAACATGTAGAAGACCAATAATACATTTTTTAAAAAATCTTTTCAAAGAAGAAAACAAAGTTTCCAGAATTAATTATAACAAAGAAAGAGAAGCAATCTGAAAATGTTAAAATGAAAATACTCTTTAATGATATAATATTAATATATAATATACACTGTAATGTTCTGAATATCAAACTTGCTCATTTAATGGCCCATAGGTGGAAAATTTTTAAATAATAAAAAAGTGCTTAATAGTGTGATTGAAAGCATATATGATGTTATAATAACTGATAAATACTTCCATTCCCAGAGATTTTGAATGGCTTGCAATGTTAATGCCACTTGTGATGCTGGCTTTGAACTATAAAGTTTTGTATAGATCTGCATTTGTATACTTTAGAGTTTTTCCTACTCTAGTTTGAACTAATCTGATCTATTAGATCCATTCAGAGAAAAACATAAATAAAGCAGGAGGTATTGCTTCTCAGTGGATCCAGAAAAAAAGCATAAAGAGAGCAGAAGATACTGCTTCTAGTGGCAGTACCAGTTTTCTGGAAAAGTCTCTGTAGGATATCAGGTTGCTGCCATCCACCATATAGGAAGTTATCAAAGATAGATCCATTTTCAACCCCCAATGAGTCCCCCTATCCGATGGCCAGATTCAGCTTGGAGGTATGCATGTCTTTAAAGGTGACACCTAATGCCTTCAATTTCAACTAAATCTGGCAGCCAGTACAGTTCCTACCAGAGACAGCCAAATAAAATCCTTATATTGGTCCTCACTGCTACCGTGTTTCTCACAAAATAAGGCAGGGCGTTATTTTTTTTTGAGCTCCGAAAAAACGGCTAGGCCGTCTTTTCGGGGGTGAATTAATTTCTCTCCCCCGCCCCATCAGCGGGTGGGCAGCAGCGGTGTTCCCGCCGGCACGACAACAGCAGCAGTGTCGGCGGGAAGGTGGAAGCGTTTCTGCCGCTGCTCAAGTGTGTGCGGAAGAGGAGGCTTCTGCACGTTCCTGCCGCTGCTCGAGTGTGTGAGCATTCCTGCTGCTGCTCGAGTGTGTGCGGAAGAGGAGGTTTCCGCACACACCTGAGCAGTGGAAGCGTTCCTGCCGCTGCTCGAGTGCTGTCGTGCCAGCGGAAACATGGAAAGCATTTCTGCCGCCGCTCGGGTGTGTGCGGCACACACCCGAGCGGTGGCAGAAACTCTACATTTCCGCCGGCATGGAAAGCTTTTCTGCCGCCGCTCGGGTGTGCACACACCCGAGCGGCGGCAAAAACGCTTCCACGTTTCCGCCGGCGCTGCTGCTGTTCTCATGCCGGCAGGAACTGTGGAAGCCATGGAGGCAGTTCCCCCGCCCAAGAAGCAGCAGAAACGCTTCTACACTTCCTGCTGGCGTGAGAACAGCGGCAGCGCGGCGCAGGGCACTGTTAAAGGCAAGTTTCCTCCCCCCCGCCCTCCCCCCCAGCATGTTTTAACCCCCGGCCTCCCCCCCCAGCATGTTTTAAACTAGGCCTAAATTTGGGGGGAGAGGCTTAATTTCATTTCATGCCTAGAAAACATGCTGGGTCTTCCTATTGGTGGAGGCCGTATTGTTGGAGAAATATTGTAGTTTTGCTTACAGATAGAGAGGGCTCTTAGCTATTAGAAAACACTTAATTGCTGATGAGGTACAAAAACATGCTCAGACTGTACACATCAGTTAAATTTAACAGTCTAGTAGTACAAATGCAGAGTTATTATATTTTTACATGTGTTGTGAAAGCATCTCTCAAATACACCAAACCCAACCAACATTATCCTAGTTGTTGTGCATTAATCTACTGTGGTGCTTAAAAGTTTGTGAATCTTTTTGAATTTTCGATATGTAGCTTTGGATTATTTTCCCCAATCAATAAATGGACAAGTGTCATGTTTTGGACTCATTTATTTAATTGGGTTTAATCTTTAGTTTTAGAAAATATGGAGAACACATTATGTTTTAGGTACATTTACGTAGAAATATTGGCAATTCAAAAGAGTTCATAAACTTTTAACAACCACTAAATGAAATGCACAGTCCTATGTATCCGTGTCCCTGTTTTTCCAGCTTTAGAATCCAGTCCCTTGTGGATATTCACTGGGCCCACTCCCAAGTTCCAGATGTTCCCATCCACTCTGAAGCAATGATAAGAACTAGGCTGAAAAATACTACAGTATTTAAAAATCCAATTGCAGTATGTGAAACAGTCAAAACAGTCAAAATTATAGTATATGGGGCCTTAAATGTCTCCTGAAGAAGTTTCTTGGATGAGAAGTGAAACATCTTCAAGAAAAAGTCCAGTTGCCCCTTGATGCACATGGCCTATTTTGTTTCAGGACTGGAACATTCAAAATTGTTCTGAAGTCACCCCTCTAAATAAATACTCCTTTGAAACTGAATTTCTTCTTATATTGTCTGTTTTGCTTTTCCAGCTGGTGGAACTTAAAAATGGTGAAACTTACAATGGTCACTTGGTTAGCTGTGATAACTGGATGAACATCAATCTTCGAGAAGTTATCTGTACATCAAGGGTAAGGACAGCTCCTATGCTTTTCTGTTATGGATGACGGCTGCCCGTTTTTACGAAGTAGGAGGACAGAAATGAAATCAGAAGAATGACCATGTAGAAAACAATTATATAGGTTTTAAGAATTGCTTGAACTTGGACCTTTGTTGCTGCAATTAAGCAGATCACCATGGTCACCATTTCCCATTAATTTTGCTTGTTCGAAGCTGGCTCAGAAAGTCACAAATGCAACCATGTGCCACCAGGGCACTAGTAAGTGCGAGGACCAGTTGTATGTCATATTTTTTTCAGTGCCATGTTAACTTCGGTCATTAAGCAAATAAGGCATAAGTCGAATGCTACCTATAACCTAGTCTTGGTGATCCTAGTTCTGTTTCTGAATATTTTATATTTGTACCAATAAAGGAGAATATTTGTAGCTCAGGGTTAAAATGAGATCTCCTTGGTGCTCTCTCAGTTTGCTTGTTTTCTTGCAGATGTTTCAATATCCAAACCATGTAACATCATCAGTGCTAGTAAGGAGTGCTGTTTACTAAGGAGTTTATATTCTGTCTGTGTGGGTGGGAATGGTCTTAGAGGTTCTATGGTTGGGCTGTTAGCAGCCACACAGACAAAATATAAACTCACAGCAAACAGCACTCCTTACTAGCACTGATGATGTTACCTGATTTGAGTAATGAAACGTTTGCAAGAAAACAAGCAAGCTGAGAGCACCAAGGACCCATTTTATATTTGCTAGTTGCCCACTAGGTGGTGCTGTCAGCCTGATTTCTCCCTCCAGTACCAACTTGGCCTGGCCTTGATAGCCTTTTGGGAAATAAAAACGTTTTGCTTCCTGACAGAGAGAAATTTGAGAGGGAAAAATAACATTTGGTTCAGAAAGAAGAAAACATAATATTAATGAGTCACAAACAATGGGAAGGTAGTGAGAATTCTCCCTGTAAAATAACTTCTTTAAGCCATTTTTTAATATGTCAAAAAACAACTTTCAACATACGTCTGACATAAGGAACATTATTATTTTTGGAAGACTCAGAAATATTTGGTGTATCTTTCCATGATACTGATTTTTAATCAGACCATTGTTCTGTAAAACGATAAGGAATATAAATAAATATAATTCAAATTCAAAATACTCTCAGGCTGCTGAGAGTGACAACAGTTTGATGCTGCATCCTTCTTCCTTGTGTATTTTCTTGGAAAGGATGGAGACAAATTCTGGAGGATGCCTGAATGTTACATCCGTGGCAGCACCATCAAATACCTGCGTATTCCTGATGAGATCATTGATATGGTGAAAGAAGAGGTGGTCTCCAAAGGCAGGGGCCGTGGTGGGATGCAGCAACAGAAGCAGCAAAAAGGTCGTGGCATTGGTGGCCCTGGGCGAGGTAAGTCCTCTGTTTAATATTTGGAAGAAGTTTGGAAACTGCTTTCCTTGGTCATTAAAATCTCAACACCTGGAGCAGTGGGGTTGAAAACTTCCCGAATGATCCCATTCAAACATTGCAATAAGCCATAATGTGTTGCTTTTAGATAGGATTTTGTTTGAAGCCATAAGGTGGTTTATTTAGGGAATTCTGGCTAAATTAAGACTGACTAAGCAAAGCTATGAATCTTACCAATTCACCTCTGTTTCAGTAAGAGCTTAGCTCCATAGCAGGAATGGTAAAGCGAACTCTGCAACTATTCAGGCTCTGGCCAATGTAAGGGATGGGGTTAGTATCCCCTTGCTTCAGTTCTTGTACCAAAGTGTAGGATACAACTTTTCAGTAAATCTTGGTATCCTAGCTGATGTTACATCTGGAATATATTACATTTCACCTCTTTAGTATTTAGGGCAGTTGTCAATAGAGGTGTTGTTAGTGCTTCTCAGAAGATTTCCATAAATATTAAAGTCATCCAACCGTGAACTCCATAAGCGAGGTGCTGTGTGAAGTTCTTTTTCATCTGCCCTACTTGCCAGCAGTTTATCAGATCATCATAACAGATAATCAGAAGGGACCTTGTAGGTCATCTAGTCCAACCCCCCTGCCCAAGCGGGAGACCCTACACCATTTCTGACAAATGGCAGTCCAATCTCTTCTTGAAAGTCTCAAGTGATGGCGCTCCTACAACTTCCAAGGGCAAGCTGTTCCATTGGTTGATTGTTCCCACTGTCAGAAAGTTTCTCCTTACACCCAGGCTGAATCTCTCCTTGTTCAGTTTCCATCCATTGTTCCTTGTCTGGCCTTTGGGTGCTTTAGAAAATAGCTTGAACCCCTTCCCTCTGTGGAAACCCCTCAAATATTGGAAGACTGCTATCATGTCTCCCCTGGTCCTTCTCTTCACCAGACATAATTTGAAGAAGAGGAAAACCTTTTTATTTACTCCATCCCCTGAATCATCTGTATCTATTTGTGTCTCAGCTTGGCCGTATTTCCTCTGAATGAGGAGACTTGAAAGGGCAAAGCAAATGCTCTTTCAGTTGTCATTCTTCTTCCCCCCCCCCCCCCAAAATATACTGCAAGTTTCAAGGCAGAGTACATTCCTGCCTTTTTGTTAGCTGCATATAATCAGCATAAGAATTGTTTAAAAGATAAATCATTAGTATCCTAATAGTAGTCTAACTCAAAAAGTCTTCTCTGGAGGCATTTGGAAGATCACACATTACTTTCCTAGAACATTATAAGAGCAGTAACTCTCAATGTCACTGATAATTTAACTCAAGCTCTCATCAATCAGTTAAATCAGTGGAATAGCTTACTTCCAGAAGGTGTGGGTGCTTCTCTTCTTAAAATGACTGGGCAGCCATTTATCCAGAATGGTATAGATCTCTTGCTTGAGCATTCTTTCTCTTAATACCAAAAGTTGGAGAGCAAGTAGAAGGAGGCAGTGATTTATGACTTTCTTTAGCCTGGATGCATGTTTCTAATACCTATTGGCAACAGGTTTACTGGATTTTGTTGGTCCAGCAAAATTTTTCCTACAATACGGAGCATGCATTGCTAAGTGCTGGCCTAGAAACCAGGAGGTGGTGAGTTCTAGTCCTGCCTCAGGCATGAGAGCTGGCTGGATTACTTTGGGCCAGTCACTCTCTTTCAACCCATCCCACCTTTCACAGTGTGTTGTGGGGAAAAGAGGAGAAGGGAGGAATATTTATGCCCACTGCCTTAAGTTACTCATAAATTAAAGTCGAGATAAAAATGTAATAAATTTAAGTGGTTTATTCAGCAACCAATTGTTAAACAAAGCACCTGAACCCTGACACTGTGCTGATCAGTACTGGTCATAAAAACCTGGCAGAGATTGATCTTGGAGAGCTCTGGTTGATATGTAGTTGCTCATCGTGGTGTGCGATGTGGGTGGCATTGTCTCCAAGTCCCTCCCTCCCTGAGATAATGCCTCCCTTTCTGTTTACAGGAGTGTTTGGAGGTCGTGGTCGAGGAGGAATCCCAGGGAGTGGCCGAGGACAGCAAGAAAAGAAGCCAGGGAGACAAGCAGCAAAGCAGTGAGAAGCTGAACTGTGGCCAGGGAGTGCTGTGCGCCCAGATGCTGTGTCATTGGGACGTACTAGTTTGCTGTCTTCCCTTAACAAAACAAAGTTGTACTTTTTAAAAAAATGTGAATAACTGGAATATTGGACATCTTTATGAGGGTTTACAGGTGTTTTACCACTCAAACATGTAGTTTAGCTTCTGTTTGAGTGGGTACCGATGGAGAGGGCTCCTCCCCTCTTCTTGGAATTACTAAATGACTAGCTTAGCCAAGTTCACATTTTTTGAAATTGGAGAGATAATGTGCAGTTTTTGTGTGAGCAGTTTCATTCTAATTGATAAACCATGATATGCATTTAAGCAAGCAAAAAATGGATTGTGTTGTGAAGATTTGCAATCCTGGGTTCTTGGCAGCCAAAGTTCCCAGAATTTAGCAGCTGGGGAGTGAATTTTGGTTTTTCCTCCTAGCTGGGGAGAAGAATTAAAGCAATGAAACAACTTACCTCGCGATCTTTTCATTGTCTTAGCGAGATAATTTTTTAAAGAGGGAATTGCCTCTCTAACAACTTCGCCTTTCAAAAGCTTATTTTTTCACCCAGTTTGAGAAATAATACCTTCAGTGACCTATAGAAACTGTTTTCAGGGTTGAATTTCTGTTTTAAACAACTGAAATGTGGCTTCCCTTGCCCACATGGAACAGCTTTTCTGTAGCCCAAAAAGAGAACACCCATAACCCATGGCGAGCCTTAAACTAAGGCAAGATTTAGAAAAAGCTGTACTTCCAAGATTTGGATCCAGATGCTGGGCTCCATCTTCCTGACTAATTGCTAATGTTCTATAGGAAGTGAAATTTCACAAGTTCCACACACACACACACAATAAGCTTCAAAGTGTCCTAAATGGAATTAGGTGCTTCAGCTGAAGAGGAGGGTAAAGATTGGATTTAGATGACAGTTTCAAAAATACCATTTTAGAAGCAGCACTTAACACAACCCCTTAGTCAATACTGATAAAAACAAACAAAAAAGCAGCTGCAGTATTTTGGGTAAAAACATTTTTACATGTTTTTGGCCTGCTGTCTGTTACAGGTGGAATAAAGTTTTATCTGTTACTCTATGTGTATGTTTTAGAAAAGGGGGTAGGAATGTTAATGAGGGGGGGGGGTCTGTGAAAATGTTATCCAGGTATAGTAATCACACTCAAGAACAGGCAAACTCTCTTTTTTCTGGCCTGTGCCGGATTTCTTCTCTTGCATGTAGCATCTTTTTCCTCTCGGGACAGATCTTGTTTTGCTTTCTTACGTTTGAAAACGCCAAGTGAATGTTGTCTTGTTTTTGAGGCCTCCTTTTACATCTGTAGGAAAATGGGACTGCACCTTTTCTTACAGATGAAAAGGACAGGATTCGTGTCACCTGGGAATCTATTTGCTATGAAAGTTATTACAGGTAATCCTCAACTTATGGCCAGTCACTTAGCGATCATTTGAAGTTGCAACAGACCCTAGTCCCACCTCAACGATTTTTATGACCCGGATTTGAAGTGCCAATGGCTGCTTCCCATCCCACCAGTCACCTGATTGAATTTTGGGCACTCAGCAACTAGCCTTGCATTTATGGTCATTTGCAGCATCTTAATGTTCATATGGCCACTATTTATTTTTATTTATTTTTTGCCGGAAACCAGCATCTACCTCTGGTTTCTGGCAAAACAAAACAAAACCACCCATTGTGGAAAATGGATTTGCTTAATGACCACTGCAAAATAACTTTAAAACAGGATTAGTCACATGAGTGTGTTTACATACAATGACATACAATGAAAATTCCATTCCATTCCATTTATAAGTTGGGGACTGACTTATCTGTGTATGATTTTTGGTTGGGGGTGGGGTGGGGTTGGCAGGGCAAATGCAAATAGTGATTCCAGAAAACTTCATTCTTTCCCAGCCAGAATCTGGTGTTGCCACCATTTCTTCTTCTTCTTGTGCCATATCCATCATCGGATGTTGGCAATCCTGTTTTTATCAGCAGCCACATGAAAATATGCTGCTAAGTTTTGTCCCTTAGATTTGGAAGTCATGATGATCTTCTTCTGCCTGGACCTCGTTTGCCTTCAATATTTCCTTGGGAGGACTAAGTGAAGTAGGTCGTATTTTTCTGGATGCCGCATCCCATGTCCAAAATACACTAACTTTCCCTTGTTTATTGTTTGATGATTTCCCTTGGCTTTCCCAGGCGGCTTATCACCACCTCATTTCTGATTTTGTCAACCCAGCTTATGCAAGACAGCCGTCTGTAAATCCACATTTCAAATGCTACCACCTCTTACCGTTCTCTGAACCTGGAAAGCATTGTTTCTGTGTGCGAGGCAATGAGGTTCCAGGCACAATACAGTCTCTCCTGTAAGCAAACCACACGCACCACATGGCATGACCCTCAAGGAAAACCAACTTCTCTGTTGCTCTTTCCATGACTGGTGAACAGACAGTTGGCCTTTGTTTTTTTGGGGGGGGCGGGGGATAGGTGCCTCCCCCAAGAGCACTTTCTTCAGATTTGCTTTTGCAGGCCCGGTGCTGGCTCAGCTGTGCTATGACTCACTCACTCCTCCCCAGGTCTGCGTCTAGAATAGCTGTACAAGAGGAGGAGCTGTACAAATACTTGGAAGCCTGCGCTAAATAACTAAAAATAATCGTGTCTCAATCCTTCCCTCCCTCCCTCCTTATTTTTATTAGTTGTTCTTCCTTTCCTGATGCATTGTGGTTAGCCGCCACAGCCTAAAAAGCCTTCAGGCTGTGCTCCAAGGAAACTGCAGTTTGAAAATACACGTAGAAAGCTCACCCTGAATCCTGAAGTACAGCAGGAGAGAGTGAGTTCTGCCCTTGTTCTTGGCACCTGCTTAGCCTCAGCCGCTTTGCCTGTCTTGAGGAGATGCCCACAAAAGCAGCAGGTGGATGCTGCTGTATACGAAGAGGCCACCCGCTTAAATCAAAGAGTAAGATGTTTTCCAGGCTTTCTCCACCTGGGTAGAAGCCTTGCTTGGCCATTTCAAGCATCTTTTCTTTAGCGTTGGTCAGGCGTATCAAGTTTGTAAAAAGTATTTTCCTTTGTTGAAACTCCAGCAACGGAAATGCCAATGTGGAGATTCTCAGTCTCATCGAGGTCGTGGTTTCCCCAAAGGTGCTTTTTTTATCCCAAGAGGTAACTGGACTTTCTGGTTTCTCTTTGAAGACATTTCGCTTCTCATCCAAGAAGAGCTGAAGAAACGTCTTGGATGAGAAACGAAATGTCTTCACAAAGAAAAACCAGAAAGTCCAGTTGCCTCTTGAAGAACCCCTTTGGGTTAGCTATGGAGAATTTAAGAGGCTGTTGAGTAGAGCTGGATTATTTTCCTTTGTTCTCAAATCTTGTTGACAACAGGGAGTACAGGTAGCCCTCAACTTACAACATTTAGTGACCGTTCAAAGTTACAACAGCACTAAAAAAGTGACATGACTGTTTTTCACACAACCATTGTGGCCATGGTCACATAATCAAAATTCAGGTCCTTGGTGACTGATTTATATTCATGACCGTTACAGTGTCCTGGGGTCATGTGATCACCTTTTTGCAACCTTCAGACAAGAAAAGTCAATGGGGAAACCAGATTCACTTAACAACTGTCAATAATTTAATAACTTGAGGGATTCACTTGACAACTGTGGCAAGAAAGATCATACAATGGGGCAAAACTCACTTAACAAATGTTTTACTTAGTAACAAATTTTGGACTCAATTGTGGTCGTAAGTCAAGGACTACCTGTAGAAAACCAAAATCTATTTCCTTCAATGTACTGCTCCTTGGAGGCCAGTACAGCACAAATTAAGAATATCGGAAGGAACACAAGCAAAAGGATTTGTGCTAAAAAAAGTGAACCAGCTGTAAAATGGTCTCTCTGGTAGAGAGATGTTGAAAATAAAGCATAAGTTGAGCTGTCCTTGTTTGGTCAGTAAGTTTTTTAAGTTTAACTGAAGCATCCAAGTGGTTTGAACAATGGAGGACAAGCTGGTCTGGAGTTGTGTGAAGCCAGCCCACTTCCCAGGTTCTAAATTGTGATGGGGAAAACGGAGCTCTTAACAACTGGAGTAAAGATAGATGCATTTACACCAGGAAAAAGTTGGAGATATGGTCAAGAGTACATTTCTGTCCTGCCAATCCAAAAAACTGGATTTAACTGTCCCAGAAGAATTTATTGACAACCCCCGAGCCAGTCAGATACCGTGTTTCCCCAAAAATAAGACCCAACCAGAAAATAAGCCCTAACCTTTTTCAGGATGCTCGTAATATAAGCCCTACCCACAAAATAAGCCCCGGTTAAGATCAGTCAGATGGACTGCATTTAGTTACCGTATTTTCCCCCAAAATAAGACCTAACTGGAAAATAAGCCCTAATGCGTCTTTTGAAGCAAAAAGTTAATATATGACCCATTCATATATTAATTGGGGAAACAGGTAGCTGGTGACCTCAGGGATCCCTCCTAAGGGCTATATTTCTTGAGCAGCCTTCCCATGTAAGTCCATCCGTGTTGTGCTCTTAACCTTGAATGTGTGCATCTTAAAGGGATGACTAAGAGCACACCCAGCTCTTTTATATCCAGTTCTAAGTATAGTGCAGTAGTTGGCTAAATGTCAACTAAGTACAAGGCTCCAATAACCTTTAGGGCTGGTACTGAACTGGAGGGATGATGAGGTTTGAAAGGCATACGACATGGCATCCTTTGGCTTCGAGACAAAAAAGCTTCGCCTTTGGAGTTCCACACTGTGGCGATGTCTTTGAAATGGACATTCTGTTGACCAGCAAATTACTGAAACAATGAATGAATGAAACACAGTAGTAGAGCTTTAGTTCAACTAACTGCTCTAGAAAATTTTGAAGGATGAGGTGAAAATCTTTTTAAAGAAACGCAGAAACACGAATTTTTGAACTGCTGTTTTTCTTTGTAACTCCCCAACCCCAATTTTAAAAGCAGACTTTTTAAATATCCCTTTTAATTCCAAAGTGCGGTGGTGTGGCACTGATATATGCTGTCAGGTACTGTTTAAAGGTCTTTGGGAGAAGCAGTGCAGATAGTCTATTACCTAAGTTTCTAGCTCTCATGTTTTCTGACTCAGAATTTCTAAGAACTGGTTATTTAGTTTATTTGCTCTTGTTTTATCCTTACTATTAATCAGTTTTGAATCAGTCTTTAAAATGTTGCATATTTTATTTGTGTGATCACATTCATGAGCGGCAATCCAACATCCATAACATACAGAAAGAAAAGCAGGGATTTGGCTCTGATGGCCCATAGGAAACTTTTTAAGAAGAACATGACATTGATTGTGAATTGGAAATACCTTTTGGTAACTTTTTGAACATACATTTTAAAAATAAAAAAAATCATCGTGGGCTTAATTACCCAGATTTATTTTGCATGTGTTAAAAGTTCCAAATTACAAACCGCTGTGCAGATAGTCCTTGACTTAGGACCACAATTGGGACCAGAATTTCCATTGCTAAACAAGGACATTATTAAATGAGTTGTGCCTGATTTTATGAATTGAATGCTTTATTTAGCCAAGTGTGAATAGACACACAAGAAATTTGTCTCTGGTGCAGAAGCTGCAAAGCAACAGAATAATAATAGTACCAACAGGAGCGGAATGACCTTTTTAATGACTTTTTTGCCATCACTGAATCACTGAAGTTATTAAGCAAATCCGACTTCCCCAATTAACACTGCTTGTTAGAAGCCAGCTGGGAAGATCAGAACAACAATCAAATCACCCAGGAAGCTGCAGTCATTATAAATACACATTGATTGCCAAGTGCCCAAATTTTTATCAAGTGACTGTGAGGATGTAGCAATGGTCATAAGTGCAAGGACTGGTTGTAAGTTATTTTTTTGATTGCCATCTGACTGCCGTTCACTAAGCGAAGGGTTATAAATTGAGGACCACCTGTATTGTCTCGTGATAATATGTTAGAACTTTGTATCTGTGCCTATTCTGGATTCCCAAAACATCACAGCTTGGGAAAATATTTGATCCCAAGAGGTCCTTATGGCTTCAATAGAACCTGGTTGCCAGACACCATCACCAATTATTGCCAAAATTTTGAGAGGTGGGGGGAGGGTTGAGCTGGAAACACCTATGTTTTAATTACCGGGTGCCTGTGCAATTAAAAGTAGAATTGTGATTGAAGCCGGGCCGGCTTTCCCTCCCTCCCATCGGGACTGCTCTCATCCCTGGCAGCAATCCAGGAGAGAGGCCTGCAACAGATTAAAGGCCCTGGAAACTCTCTTAACCACCTCCACTGGGAGGGATGGGGCTGGTATAACATGTGCACAAGGAGGCCCAAGGCTGGGTGAGAATTTGCCATGGAGAAGGGCTCCTTGAAAACTTGCATCAGGATACAGTGTATTGGGCTGGAACACTTGCATCCATTCGGAATCTGAATACCTTAATGAGAGTGGTATCCCACATTAAAAGGAGGCTCACATTCCTGCAACAGCAATTGGGGCCCTCCCGAAACCTCTAAGACAAGTTGTGGGTGTGCCCCACACGTCACAAAGGTTTAAGGGCGGCCTCTGGTTCAAGCTACCTTAATATTGTCTTTCCACAAAGCTCGCCAACCGATGATTGACAATGCAGAAGGATCACAAACATCTAAACTCTGAAAGATAACAAAGGCTTCTTGATTAAGTTTTGGTATATATTTCTCCTGCATATTCATGAAACTTTTTACAGCGTTTCAGCAGCCTAATTTTCCATTTCTAACTTCCCCGTGTTCCTTCCCTTTAATCTTGATGAAAAACACAAGGGCTGCGTAATACTATAAGATCCCTGCAGGATGCTAACCAGTCCTATATCAAGCATAAAACAGGAACTGATTGCCACATGGGCAAAGGAAGATCTGGGAAAGCTGATAACTTGACAAGCAGTACGTAAATTTTAGAGGTTGCCTTAAAAAAAAAAAAAACCTTTGTGTAAGGTCCAGCTAAGTATGCATAAATGACTTTTTCTAGCCACACCATTAGTACAAGACTCACAAATGGGATATTTTTAGGTTGGGAAGGCAAGGAAATGGTACAGTGTCTTCTTTTTGGTAGCTAAACACCAGTACAGGTACATTTTGTGGAGGGGGGCAGGGTAGGGGACTGTTTTGTATCACATGGAAATTCTGAACCTGTCTGTCCGGCCACAAAACCTGTCTTAGCTCACTAATTATGGAGTAGTTGGTATTTTCCCCAGAAACAAGGGTGGAGCCTGAGAAGGCTTTATTTAGGACTTAGGACTTCCTCTTCCTAAATGGCTGAGTCTTGCCTGTGTCTTTAATTCCTTATTCTCTATAGAATCTGTATGTGGAAAAATACTCCAAAGGGCATAGAATAAATAGGTCCAACATAATTCCCCATCTCACCTCCACCCCTCTGGAATGGAAAGATGAGGAGAAATATATTAGCAAAGAAGATCTGCAGGTTTTTAGAGATGATGTGCCCCACCCAAGATTTTGATAATCTCACAGCCTGTTAAGAGTTTATGGCCATCTTTTACTCGGGCTTCCCTCTGAAAATTAGAATATGTATGACACACCTCTTGCAAGTATGTTTTAATTTTTCCATGCACCCTTTCAAATAAAATTTGACATATCTACCCTGGGATCATATGTCGGAAGGGACTACTAACCCAGTTGTTTCAACTTTTAAGATGGATGGACTTCCAATTCCCAGAAATCCCCAGCTAGCAGGTGAAATCCCATCTTAAATTTTTGAGATTGAAAAACACTGATCTAATCCATCAACATAGACTAAAACTATCTCACACTCTGGCTGCCCTTACATATCACCAAGAATTTATAAACTTATGCCTTGTGGTTTAGTATGAGTTAGTTGCGGCTTATTCAACAAACTGCTGTAAGCAGGTTGCATATAATGTGTGCCTAAGGTAAATGAAATACATATTTCTGATTGGTATGTGAAATGAAGGAATAAAATCTGAGCCCCACTTTGTCCAGTTCAATTCTGGACAGAAAACATTTTGTGCAGATGTTGAGCTATAATTCTGAGTATCCCTTACAATTTCTCATCTTCGTTAGGGCTGCTGAGATAACATCTGGCACACCGCATGCCTGGATTGCTGGAGCAAGGATCTTCCACATATGACTACAGGATTCTCTTTTCCCAAGAATATTTTCACAAGCAACATAAATCATGCTTTTTTACAAAAAATACAATATTGCCTAATACTTTTCTGTCAGATTTCATGGTTGCTCAACAGATCATAATCACCACTAGCATATAAATAATAAAGCAAACAAACACCAGCCAGTAGTATATTACCTGCTTATTAGCATTTTAAACTGTTGTTCCTCTAATGTAATATTTCTCAACCTTGGCAACTTCAGGGTGTGTAGACTTCAACTCTGCACTGGTTGGGGAATCCTGGGAGTCGAAGTCCACAAATCTTAAAGTTGCCAAAGTTGAGAAACCTTTTTCAAAGGCAAGATTGGAAACCTGAGAACCACTAAATGTGCTGCATTACAAATTTCCATATCCTCCTTCATGACTTACATTCATTGATGCCCGCTGGGAATTGTAGTTCTATAAACAGGTCCAAAACTACATTATGGAAAGACTGGGGATTATGGAATTTATAGGTGACAAACTCCCAGGTTCTTCTCAGAACTTCCGGGATTTTATACTGTAGAAGGGTTTAGTCACTGCATTTTAAGGATTAGAGCAAGAGCCTTCAAACTTGGCAAGTTTAAGACTTGTGGACTTCAACTCCCATAATTCTTCAGCTAACATGATTGGAGGAAGAATTCTGGGAGTTGAAGCCCACATATCTTAAAGCTGTCAAATTTGAAGACTCCTGAATTAGAGGTAGTGCTTGATTTATGACCACAATTAGGACCAAAATTTTCATTGCTAAGTAAGGTGGTTAAGTCATGGTAAAATTTTGACCTTTTTTGGCGATGGTTGTGAAGCAAATCACTGCAAGCATTAAAGTGAATCACATAGTTAAATGAATCCAGCGTTCTCCATTGACTTTGCTTATCGGAAGCTGTCTGGGATGCTACAACTGTCATAAATATATGCCAGCTTCCAAATGTCCAAATTGTGATTATGTGGGGATTCTGCGATGGACATAATGTGAGGGCTGATCATAGGTTATTTCATTTAGTGCAGTTGTAACTTCAAACAGTTGCTGAATGAATGGCTGTAAGTCAAAGACTATGTGTACTTTATATACTCCATATTTTAATGTTAGTTGCTCAGAGTGATGCATTTGAGATGGATGGCCATATATATCAAAATAATTAAAAGTCAACCCAAATCACGTTACGGCATTGCTCAATGCACAAATCCAGCCAGTCGTTCTGTATTTGAGGTCCTTGTTCCTCTTGTAGCAATTCTGAGAGTAGAAGTCAGTAGCATTCCTGATAAAAAATACAGCTGCACAAACTGTCACTGCCTACCCGGAGTATAGTAACACTGCTCCTTTCACATCACTGATTTGGGAACTCAAGACGTAAGAATCCCACCATTCCTTAGAACTTCTCCTAGAAACAAGCTGTTTTAGGATAGAGGAAATATTCTTTCAACAACTCCCCGATGCAAGATTTGCTGAATTAACAACTGATGTGATTCCCCAGAGAGCTGTGAAACAAAGTTCTGTTAGCTGGTGCCTTGTTTCTCAGGCATCTGCCTGTTTTCCATCTCCCTTGGAAAGCAAGCAGGCGCCATAGATTTTCCATGCTTTAACTCTGGGTGTGTGCTGCCTCGGATTAAAGCCAGCTGCCGAGGCCTCCCACCCGCCGGTTGGCCTGCCTGCTGCGATATGATCTCACATCCACCCTTTTCCCACAGCAACACGCCTGCCGGCTAGCAGGGATTCAAAGCAGCAGCTCAGCAGCATCCATATGGCCTCTTCTGGAGAATAAGCACAACTGTGTGCATGTGTGTGTGATTGTACATTTAACATTAGGCAGGTCAGATCTCCAGAAGACACCCTGAGCTACATGGCCGATGTAACATTCATTTGCACGTTGCATGAATCAGCCCATGTGCTTAGCTTTCAGTATGTCATGCAAAATGGCTTAATGCTTTAAAGCATGGATAACTCTGGACCATATTTGTCATAAACACCAGTCTGCATTACGCCAGATCTCTTTATCCTTAGTTCACTGCACTGAGGAAAGCTAAGCAGCCTGGATGAATTCAGCAAAAAATGGTTCAGCTGGCAGCACTAGCTCTTGTTTAGGGCCTATGCTGATTTCCGTGTATCTCCTTTCTCGAAGTTATCAGAAATCCTGCTTGCAATTTTCAAGGGTTTTGATTTTGTACATTTGTGTAGTTTGGGGGTTTCAGGTTACCTACCTCTGAACTGTGAACAGCAGCATGCCTTGAGGCCTTTTGGTTCACATCTAGCATTGGAACTGAACTGTTCATCTGCTTCAGTTTTGTTTTTTAAGAAATTTAGTGATCCAACTGTTTTTTCTACAGAGGTCCAAAAGGGAAGATCTCCCTCAGGGAACCATGGGACTTTTCACTCACTCCTTTAGAAGAGCACTTCTTTTGTAGGATTTAGAAAGTTATCTGCCGTTTCAAAGGAATCCTGCTTTACTTCGGTCTTTGATGTTTTCCTGTAGATACTTAATCTCCTAATGCAGGGCTCTTCAAACTTGACAGCTTTAAGACTTGTGGACTTCAACTCCCAGAATTCCTCCTCCAGTCATGTTAGCTCAGGAATTCTGGGAGTTGAAGTCCACAAGTCTTAAACTTGCCAAGGTTGAAGACCCTTGTCCTAATGAGTAACACTGATACACTGCTAAAAGTACCTTAAGTATATGAAGAAACAAGTTACACCAAACATATCCCCTTTTATTTATTTAGCCACCCATCTCACATATATGATGGAGGCACAAAAAAAAAACCCAATGTAATCAAAAATCGTAAAAAACCAAAAGCCAATAAACAACATTAACTGCAGGACTGTATGATCAATCTCACTAATAGTACACAGGTTACTATTATGATCACAATTGAGCCCAAAATTTCTGTTGCTAAGTGAAACATTTGTTAAGTGAATTTTGCCCACATTTTACAACCTTTCTTGCCAGTTGTTAAGTGAATCATTGCAGCTCTTAAGCTAGTAACAGGGTTGTTAAGTGAATCTGGCTTCTCCATTTACTTAGTTTATCAGGTCACAAAAGGTAATCACATGATCCCAGGATTCTGCAACCATCATGAGTCGGTTGCCAAGCACCTGAATTTTGATCCCATAATAATGGGGATGTTGCAATGGTGGTGTGAAAAATGATCATAATTCATTTTTTCAGTGCCACTGTAACTTTGAACAGTTACTGAGTAAACTGTTTTAAGTCAAGGACTACCTGTAGTCATTTTGCGGACTCTATACCACACAGCTGGATCCCCAGGCCAGATGGCAAAGCTCCTTCCTGAAGTCCCAAAGGGATTTTTTATTTTTCAAGAGGCAACTGGACTTTCTGGTTTTTCTTTAAAGATGTTTTGCTTTTCATCCAAGAAGCTTTTTCAGTTCTGACTGGAGGGTAGGAAATGGAAGGATTTATATTCCTTGCAGATAGCTGATCATTTCCATTTTTTTTCAGAGGGTCATTGAGGCACTTAGATGTTTATCTGCATCCTCAGGGTAACCTGAGTGGTGCAAATGGGTGTGGAGCCTTCTTGGAAAGGTTGAAAGGAGACAGGAGATGGATGGTGTCTTATCTCTCGCTCTCTGTTGAAAAAGAGGGCTGTTCAATTTTGACATAGATGGCCTCTTCGACCCTCTTTCTGTTCTCCCTCTTTCCCTTTCTTTTCCTTGGTCCTGTATTCAAAATGTGGACTTTGCTGTCTTCAAAAGAGCAGCCTTTGTCTTTTAAATGCAGATGGACGGCTGAATCTTGTCCTGATGGGTTTGTTCTCCTATTTATGAAGTGGTTGTTTTGTTTCCCCAATGTACAGATCTACACATGGCTCATTGCATTATATCACCTCCTCAACTACTCTCTAAAAGGATGCAAATGACCAGCTGTCTCCATACCTCTATCCTTTCTCCACCATCCAGCCAGAGCTGAAGAAGCTTCTTGGATGAAGAAACGAAACATCCTCAAAGAAAAAAAAAACCAGAAAGTCATTGCCTCTTGGAAGAAAAAAAAGGGGGTGTGCATAAGCGCACCAACGTGCCTACTGTTCTGTCCTATTCTTCTTTATTTTTCTTATATGTATCCATTTTATGTATCCATAACTATGTTTATACTTATACCTGTTATCTTATAATTGCTTGACAAAATAAATCAATAAAAAATAAAAGCACCATGAATGACTGAGACTCTCTATAGATACTCCTTCCCAAAGGGCAGTAAAGTCAGGGCCAATATGACCTCAGGGGGGAGATGATGCTCCAAAGCAGGGGTCTCCAACCATGGCCACTTTTAAGCCTGGAGGACTTCAACTCCCAGAATTCCCCAGCCAGCTGGCTGGGGAATTCTGGGAGTTGAAGTCCTCCAGGCTTAAAGTGACCATGGTTGGAAACCCCTGCTCCAAAGGACAGACAGCCCACAACCACGGTGACCACTACCGAAACAAAGAGACCTTTTTTTCTAAGTCCGCGCTACTCCCCGAATTATAAAACAGCTGCGTGGGCTGAGCCTGCAAAAGACGGAAGACCGAAAGGTGGTTGGCTGGCTGGTTTGTGGCCCAGCGTTGTCGTGCAGGCGCGTAAACAGCGACTGGTCGACTTTGCAAGAAAGCCTCTGCGCCACCGCCCTTCAGTCAGCTCCCACCCACCCCCACCCCCCCGTTTTTTTCCGCCTCCAAATCAGAAAAGGGCAACTTCCGGAGAGGAGGAGGGAGGCCTGCGCCTGCAAGCTGCGTTCTTTTAAAATCCGCTTTGCAGCCAAAACAACCGGGGTCTCGCGGGGCCCTTTGAAAAAAAAAAAAAAGAGAAATTAAAAAAAGGAAAAAAAAAGGCATTGCGGCACTGCCAGTCTGACTGCCTGCTACTCATGTCCCTGGGCTGCAAAACCCAACCCTGCAGGAATGAATTAAATAACTATGTTATTCCCTTGTCAGGTTATTATGGGAATTGGAGAGGTGGGCAAGGGAAAGATAAGGGAAATAATAGTCCGCATCTTCCAAAGCGAGGGACAACCCCCCGCCTTCCACTTTTTATAAGCGCCCAAGCCCAGCCAAGCCAAACACATCTGTTGGGCGGCGCGCGCACCACCGCCTTCTCCTTCTCCTCCTCCTCCCCCCCCCGCAGTTCAATGCCTGGCTCTGACGTCACTAGTGACGCTTTTCCCCGCTCCCCATCCGCCGCCATTTCCCCCCCCCCCTCGCGCTCCTCCCCTCCCCCTCTCCGGCCTCTGACGCGCCAACCTGCGTTTAACCTCTTCCTGGGCGGCCGTTGGTCGTACCTTCTCGGAGCCGTTCCGTTCTGTCGACGTCCTCGGCCCTTTTGGCTCCTTCGCAGCCGGCTGGGTTGGCGTAAATAAAGGCTTCCTTCCGCTCTCTTCCGACCCAGCCTGGAGATCAGCAGCTGTGCGAAATACGTTCTTCGTGGCCGCCTTTCGTTTGTTTGTTTTTTTAACCGGGGGTTCCCCCCGACGAAGCGAGAGTGCCGCCTTGCTTGCACGGCGCCCAGCTTTTAAAGTCTCGGACACCTGTTAAGGCGGTGGGGAGATGACAGTGCGAACTTCTTCCGCCCCCGCGAATATTTTTAATGGTCTCAGGATCCGGGGATCGCACGGAGAAATGTAGCAGATAAGTTTTTAAAGTTTTGCCCGGAGTTGTAAGCAGGCTGGGTTCCTTGCATGTTATCGTCTTTGGATGCTTCTGCGTTGTTGTTTTTGGAGCGTAACTACTAATAGTGTGAATAATACAATGCTACTCTAATCGTAACTGAACAATGTGCCACTGAGGTTGCTAACTCCCCAACTCCTTGTGGTCTCTTGGGTTTCCCCCTCTTTCCCCCGGCAGTTTACATTGCTGCTCTGCAATAGCTGATTAAGTTCACATGTTTTCTCCTAGTTAACTAAATCATGGTTTGCACACAGTTCTCCCAACATTCTGGTTTTGCACAATGCAGTTCAACCATAGACAAACGAAAGGGTTGATTTTGCTCTATTTGTTAAAACAGTGTTTCTCAAACTTGGCAAACTTGGCAAACTTGAAGATATGTGGACTTAAAGCCTAGAATCTGCTAGGGAATTCTGGGAGTTAAAGTCCACACGTCTTTAAAAGTTTTTTTTAATATTTTTATCTCTCCTTTTTTTTTACAGATAAGTCAAGGTGGTGAAAATACCTAATATTCCTCCTATTTTCCCCTGTGGATTGGGCTCAGTGAGAGTGACCCGTCTAAAGTCATCCAGTTAGCTTTCTTGCCTAAGGCAGATTTAGAACACACAGCCTTCTGGTTACTAGCCTGGTCCCTTAACCATATTGGCTCTCTCGTTATCAAATTTGAGAAACATTGGGCTAAAATATGGTCAGCTAATTTGTAGCACACTTTTTATTTAAGCCACAAACTAGTTAATCTGTCATGCAAAGTCAGCCCATGAGGTTCATTTATGATTTAGTGTGAGATTCAGGGTGTCTTGTGAACACAGTCAGTGAGCTTCCAACAAGCCAATTACACTGAACTCACTACATGCAATCCATTTATGATAGTCTGTTGTACAAACCCACAGTGAGTGAGTAAACCAGGATGTGGCAAGCTATTCCATTGATTAATTGCTCTGTGGGAAAATGTCAAACTCATGTTGTCATGGTGTCGTCGCTAAACCATGAGGGTTGGCCAGCACACAACACATTCAGCCCCCGGGCCGCGAATTTAACAACCATGTTCTAGACCAGAGGTCTCCAACCTTGGCAACTTTAAGACTTGTGACTTCAACTCCCAGAATTCTCCAACCAGTATAGCTGGAGAATTCTGGGAGTTGAAGTCCACAAGTCTTAAAGTTGCCAAGGTTGGAGACCTCTGGTCTAGACTATCTTTCTTTGACAAGCTTCTACGCATTACTTTTTGTCTTATCCTCAGGGACCCTAGAGAATAAGACAATCACCTCCTATTTGTGATGGCCCCTCAGGTACTGAAAGATAACTGTCATGTCTCCCTTAATCCTTCTCTTCAATAGGTTAGACATACCTAGGTCCCTCAAATGTTCAACATATAATTTTAGTCTCCAGACCCTTTATCAACTTTGTTGCTCTTCTTTGCACATTTTCCAGTGTTTCAACATCTTCTTTGTTTCGTGCTGACCAGAATATGGGTAAACATATTGTGCAGACATCTGCTTTTCCCCCCCCCCTGACTGTGCTTAATTTTCTCCTGCACCCGAGCAGGGGTTTCAGCTGACAAAGAGTTAAACTGAATCAGGCAGGATCCTTTTGCAAAGAGGCCCCTGTTGGAACCTGACCTCAATGGGGGAGGGAAGAGCAGTGCCCTCCACCCATCAGGCCAAGAGCTAATTCCAAGCTAGCAATGTCCACTCAAGACAGTGAAAGACCTGCTACTGCCACAGCTGGCCTTGCTTTCTGTTTAATTCTTTTCATTGCACAAATCATTATTTTTAAGCTGCTAAAGTTACAATTTAGGAAGGTAATTGTCTTTGGCTGGGCTCTGGCAGCATTCATGGCTGCAGATCAGTCAAAATGTCAAACACCAATGCTTACAGGGACCAAACTTGGATTGGTGCCTGTTAAAAAGCAGAAGATCACACACAGTGAAAAGAAAGTCTGGGGCTTGGCATCAGTCCATTCACAGATGGCTATAAGTGAATGGCAATAAAAGGTGGCATGATTGGTCTTGCCCTTTAACAGGCCTGTGACTTGGCAACCTAAGCTAATGGATGGGATTATTCAGGAACCAAAGAAGGGTAGTGTGAAGCACTTCCACAAACAACTCTGTCCTCCCCTCTTTTAGCAGCAGATTGAAGTAGCATGGTAACCCAAGGTTTTTATTAATGGTGTATTAAATAATCCACCAGGGCTTTGCTTCTCTGAAAATACTGAGGCAAAGTTTCTCAACTTGAGCAACTTTAAGAGATGTGGACTTCAACTCCCAGAATTCCTCAGCCAGCCTTGCATTATACCCATAAGGAATAATGTAGTGAGTCACAAGACACTGACACCAACAAGTTATAGCTGGTGCATTGAGTACCAAACAAATGATGAGTACTGGGATAAAATCTTCACATCAAAATGCATTGAGTACCAAATTTGATGAGTTTTAAAGCAATTGAGTACCAAGGTATCACTGTAATGTGCTAAGCCAATAGAAAACATGGCAGAAATGTCTGCTCCTAACCATGATGTTGCATCTTTTAGCACAACATCTGAAGCAAACTAATTACCTTTTTTAAAAAAAAGCCTGCATCTAGCATTAGCCAGTAAGATTCCTGCAACAGTATGTTATTGTGTGCATCATGCACATGAAACTATTTCATTGCAAATCCAACCACGAGTTTATCTTGTCCAGAACTGTTTGTTCTGACTGGCAGAGATTGCTCAGCCATTTAGGGAGGCAGAATTTCCCATCTTCCACATGAGATGCATTTAACCAAGGTTTGAGCATGGGAACTTGTGCCTGCCAAGCGAGTGGTGATCTCTCGGGGCATTTATGCTCTTGCTCATCCAAACACGTGTTTGCATACAGACCTCATTGCCACTGTTCCTGTGTAGGAGGAGGAAGAGATTACATTTTCCCCACTGAAAAGAATACGTGGTCTGAGTTTGGGGGAAATACAAAATCTCCTGGGGTTGGGTGGGAGGAGGTGGGGGAGAATGAATTTCCTGAAACCAGAGGTTCTCCAAATGCCACCTAATTACACAACACAATTTTACATCTAAACAGATCCTCCAGAAACATTCTGAGTGAAACTTGAGAATGAACGATGAACAGGGCAGAATATAATATTCAGCATGCTGTATTTTATTGGTTATCCCTCCAGATTTTGGTTGGTTTGAAAGAAATATTTAAAAAGACAACCAAAACTCCCAAAAGAGAAACATGTATTTTCTGGATGCACACCCTGATTTCTTCCAAGATAAGTAATCCTATCAATTCTTCCGCCCGCCCCCCCACCGCAAGACTGTCCATGGTACTAGAGACTGCTCCTCTTTGTCTCTGGACAAAGGCAATCAGTCCAGGATATCTTCTAATCAGTTCCATATGAGGCAGCTGGTTTAAGCCTCCCCCCCCCCCCCCAATCTACCAAATGCCACCTCTCTGTGTGCTTCTGGCTTTTCTTTTGTCTTAGCCACACATCTCCTGGAGCCAAGGGGAGCAGATGGTCTAGAAGAGTGCAGTTAGCCTCAAATGGGCCTACAAAGATCGCTTCTGTCCTTGTCTACTAGACAAGACTAGTAAATTAAGGCAGTTCAAAGAACACTCCTCCTAGTTTGTGGAATTCCACACCAAAAAAACGAAGTGGCCAGCAACCATTTGACTTGGTTGCCTTTAAAATAAAGCAGGGGTCTCCAACCTCAGCAACTTTTAAGACTTGTGGACTTGGCTAAGGAATTCTGGAAGTTGAAGTCCACAAGTCTTAAAAGTTGCTGAGGTTGGAGACCTCTGAAATAAAGGGCTGTATGTAGGTTTGAAAGTATTTCTAGATCTATGTTTAATTGGATGCCTATTTAAAGGCAGAAAATTCCAGCTTACATTTAAAAATAAGTTTCTAATCTCAAGAATACAAAAAACAGCTCTACCAAGCGCATCCAAATAATGCATTGGAAGGATTATGATGAGCTGAGTAAGACTACTGCCAATTCTGGGGAAAAAAATTAACTAGTAACCTGATCTGCCAGAATCAGCAGTCAGTAACCACCTGTTCTGAAGTTTCTCTTTACAGCCCTGGTTCCCCTTTAAACCATACCACTAAGTTTCAGCAGCACTGGGTCTTGCTATTTTATTAATTTATTAGGTTTTTGTTCCACTTTATATAAACAACTTAAGGCAGTGAACATTCTTAATACCCTTTGAGGTGAGAAACATGTTAAACCTACAGTGTAAATTCAATTAATTTAAACAGCAAAAATATTTTTTCTTCAATTAAAACAGTGAAAATATGCCCATTTTGCACTATTATCTCTTTCCAGCTTCCATCCAATTTAGTAAAACTTCCATCTACTGAAAGGGTGCCTAACCCCATTATGTGAATATGCTGCTTTCCAACAACCATCTGCTGAAAACATGGCAGTTCTACCTTCATCAGATGACAATGCCAGGCTGAAACTCAGCAAATGTCTTGGTTTAATATGAAGCAGGCTCTAGGAAACCTTTGGAGACTTCCTTTTAAACCTGAATGCAGTTTAGATATGGGACAGTTTGACAACGTTTGTGTTGCTAGAGAGAAGAAAAACTTTTACCATTTCTTCCTACTTGCCAAAGTGTCATTTCTTAGTCTTCAACAAAATTAGAACAAAGGAAGAAGGTAGGAGATACTGTACAGAATTGGGGTTATATATAAAAGACTGAGCATCTGCTTCCTCTATACCAATTTCCCTACATGTTAAACCTCAGAAGTACCATCTACACTAAATGCATGCTGTGATAGTAATTATAGGGAAGGAGTATGAGTAGCTGTCACAATTTATGAGAATTTGGGGCACCTGCTACTCATTTTAGCATCATAGTTCCATCTATCCAGCCTAATCCTTCTTGGAAAGACCAGAAGCAGAGTTCTCCATTAATGTAATATTCTATCAGGTTATCTGAGCTGGTAGTCCTCAACATATCGTGTAGAACTGAATTCCATTAATTAATGATGCACTGAAACAAGTACACCTTGTTTTCTGCTTTGAGTTTCCTCCCAATTTAATCTGGTGATCTAAATTCCGTTGTTTTGAAAATGGCCATTAATGGTAACTGTGAGCCATGATCTATGAACCATGCAAAATGTTATAAACCACAATCTTTTCCCCCATGCTCAAGAAACATTCCACATCTCCTCAACAAAACTGGCAGGTCTTCTCCAGTGCAAGGAAGATGAGTTCCAATTCCAAGCTGATCCATGAATGTCTTTGGACTTCAGGGCATTTAACTCTTCAGACAAATGGCATTTTAAATTCTGTATCTCTGCTGCAATTGAGCGAGAGTGATTCACATCTTTCTTGGGGACAGTTCTAAAGTTTGCAGGCAGTGTTTTCTGGGAGCCAATGCCTTGTACACCAGACGAAGTCGGATGATTCCCATCATTTATCCATAGGCTAAAATCCAGCAGAAGACATTTCCTTCTCTACCACAGAGGAGTGAACTTCTTTCTCCATCATACGGAACTAATTGTACCAGCCCTGTTTTTCTTTCTGTGCTCTTGCCTAATGAATTCATAGCACAGAAGGGCTGACAGCTTTGATTCAAATTGCAAAAAAATAGGATCTTGGCCAAATCCTCACATCTGCTATGGGTTAACCCTCTCCCCCCCATCATTCAAGACTTCCCAAGGGAACCCCTCCCTCTATACTGCCGGCCTTTCAGGGATGGAGAAAATTAACTCCTCCAGTTTCTGTGATTTGTTTTCAACTTTCCCTTCTTAGTTTACCTTACATCTGACCCAACATTAAATTTTTATGCTTATCGTTAGCTAGCCTGAGAAAAACATAAGCTGAAAATGGAATATTTAACTGCACCAAGGAGAATTTTTGATACTTTCCTTGTTTCTTACTTCTGCTCTAATTTAAAATTATTTAAATCTAACAAATGGCTTGCCATAAAGTGAAGTCCCAGGCACAAGAGGTATCTATTATTTTTAAGGATGTTTCTGGGCACCATGTGCATTCTAAGAAAATGGAGGTGCTTTGTTAGAAAGTCATCTTTACCAAGAAAAAAGAAGAAAGGAAAGCTGGCATCTTGAAGGGCAATGGTTAATATAAGACTAAAAAGAGGGTTAATTTAGTCTAGCAGTTAAAGCGCTGCCTAGAAACCAAGAGACCTGAGTTTTAGTCCACCTTAGGTGATTATGGACCAATCACTCTCTCTGCCCAGCCCACCTCACAGGGTTGTTTGTTGTGAGGAAAACAGAAGGAAGGAATAGTATGTTTTTTTGCTGGCTTGAGTTACTTATAATATTTATAAAAGCAGGATAAAAATCCAATAAATAAGATTAGGCAGCTGCTAGGTACTTTCACCTGCCATCTAGTAGATGTTCAGGTTATTGTAGTCCAGATTTATTACCTCTAGCATTTATTGTGAGAACCATTGTGTAAACGTGCACTCTCAGCCATGTTTTCAAAATTCCCAATGTGATCAACTCTAAAGGGTTGAGGACTCATCTTGGAATCCTATTGAATCCTATTGACCTTCAAGAGCTAAAAATATAGACATCTCTTTCTCCAGATGTTCATGGGGCATCCATGCTTTGGTACCCCCAAAAGCACAGGAAGCACCTGATTCGTTTTCAAGAACCAATTTAAATTAGGACAATTCCAGTGAACTTAGTTTGGTATGGATGACCATCCCTGGTAGCCTGGTGTTTAGGGATATTCAAAAATTCAAAATGGCGTTCACAATGACAGTGTTGTTCATTTTTGAGCTTTCCTCCATTTGATGCCCCTTATTTTTATTTACTTAAAAATGTAATATTTGATGTCCTTACTTACATAGTTGTTTTATTGAATATTGCAGCATTGTGTTTGGTCTAGTGGTTAAGACACTAGGCTAGAAAGTAAGGGAACATGAGTTCAAGTTCCACCTTGGCCAAGAAAGCCAGCTGGATGACTGGGCCAATCTGTCTCTGAGCCCAACTCACCTCACAAAGGGTTGTTGTTGCATCCTATTTTATTTCTTCTGCTACAGTTGCTAAGCAATTCCCCTTTCCCCCATTGACTCTGCTTGGCAGATTCTGACTGAGAAGGTTACAAATGATAATTATGTGACCCTGGGACATTGCAACCATCATAAATACATACCAGCTGCTAAGTGCCCAACGTTTGATCCCATGAACACAAGGATGTGGCGACAGTCATAAGTGTGAGGATCGGTCCTAAATCAACTTTTTCTAAATCTAAGTCAAAAAATTAAGTCCTGAGTCAAAGACTCCCTGTAACAAAATTCAGCTATTCAAGGAAACTGAATCATACGGATCTGATAACATCCGTACATTAAAAAAAAAAAAAGAACGGGAGTTATACGGGCAAAAAATCTCCCTCATACGCAAAAGAGGGGAGAATCAGCACCCGTGATATGAATAAACGTTAGCAGCTCAAACATCCCAAGGGAGAGGGAGATAGGCAGGCTATGCTTTCGGCGGTTACTCTTTTCTTGCGGTTATGAGTGTCGGTTTGCAAGCCCCTGGAACTCTCCCCCCCACCCCCCTTTCCTTTCTCTTCCTGTTCGTGCAGCTGCAAGAAAACCGATCTGCACCGAGCTTGCAAAATTCACTTTCCAACGGGGCCGAGGAGCAGAATCATAGCACGAGCTCCTCCCCCTTCCCCACCTCGAACCAAGCGCCGCGTGCGTGGCCGGCCTCAGGATGACATCAACCCAAGAGGCCGCGCGCTGTTGTATGCAGTTTACGGAGCCGGTCGCCTCGGAGACTGGGCCTGCCAGAAGAGACGGAGAGAAAGAAAAAAGAGTGGGGGGGGGGGGAGAAGGAGGAGGCTGCTGGACGCAGTTCCACATAGGCCCCGCCCTCCATATGCAAAACAGCTATCCCAGACGTCATCTGCAGCCAATGGAAGGCGGGTACGGTGAGCTCATCGGGCCGGCGGAAGGTATAAAGTGACCTCCCCGAGAAAGGCGAGCGTCTTGAACGCGCGCGGGGAGAAAGGTGGCGAGGTTCGGCTCTCGGCGTCGTCGTCTAACAAAGCGCTGTCCGGGAAGAAGCCTGACGCTCCTCCTCCTCACGTCGGGCGCGCAACTGGGGGCCCTCCCCTGTCCCACATTCCCGAGCGCTCCGCTGCGGAGACCATAGGTGGCTACCTCCCCTCCGCGGCCTGCGGGGGGGAAGAGGATGGAAATACCTTTCTACCATGACGATGTGTTGATCGCTCTGACAGCATCGACGACAGCGCCTTCCTCCCGAAGCAGCAACTTCCAGCAGCCTTTTTTCGACGGCATCATGATGAAAAAAGACGGCTTGGCCTTGGCCCTGAGCGATCAGGTGGTGTCTGGCCTGAAGGCGCCCTCCGGCCATGCCGCCCCTTCCGCGCAGCAGCAACAGCCGCCGCCGCCGCCAGGGGAAAACCAGACGCTTCTGACTTCCCCAGATCTGGGCCTTCTTAAATTGGCCTCGCCGGAGCTGGAGCGCCTGATCATCCAGTCGAACGGCTTGGTGACGACGACGCCGACCAGCGGCGGCACCCAGTTCCACTTTCCCAAAGGCGGCGGCGGAGGCGCCCCTGACGAGCAGGAATTTGCTGCCGGCTTTGTGAAAGCCTTGGAGGACCTGCACAACCAGAACCAGCTGGGGAACGCGGGCCCGGTCGGCGGGGAGCTGCCACCAACAGCCAGCCTGGCCCAGCAGCAGCCTCCGCCCGTCGAGCCTCCGGTGTACGCCAACCTGAGCACGTTCTCCGGCGCGGCCGGCTTTTCGTCCGAGGGAGCTTACCAGGCGCACCCTCGGCTGCAGCCGCCGCCGTCGCTCAAGGACGAGCCTCAGATCGTGCCGGAGGTGGCGAGCTTCGGCGACAGCCCGCCCCTGTCGCCCATCGACATGGACACGCAGGAGCGCATCAAGGCAGAGCGCAAGCGGCTGCGCAACCGCATCGCGGCCTCCAAGTGTCGGCGGCGGAAGCTGGAACGTATCTCCCGCCTGGAAGAAAAAGTCAAGAGCCTCAAGAACCAGAACACCGAACTGGCCTCGACGGCCAACCTCCTCCGGGAGCAGGTGGCGCAGCTCAAGCAGAAAGTGCTCAGCCACGTCAACAGCGGCTGCCAGCTCCTACCGCAACAACAGCAGCAGCAGCCCCACCAGGTCCCGGCCTACTGAAGGGCCCTTCGGCAGGGAAAGGAGTGCGCTCGCCACGCGGGGACCCACCCGAGGCCCTCCCGCCGACGCGCCTCGACGACCCGCTAGAAGGGGGCACCCCCGTCCTCGGCAGGCGCGCTCTCCGTGCTGGGGAAGCGTAGCGAACCGAGGAGACGCGTGGGAACCCGCCCCCCGCGCCCTTCTGCTTCCACCCCGAAGCGTAACCTGCGAACTTTGCCGCTTCGAGGAGAGTGCACCCGCGCCCCTCCGGCATTCTCACATTGGACAGGACCTTCATACGAGTTCGAGGAAAGGGGGGGAGGACGCTGGGGAAGCCTTTTCATGCCCCTCCCCAAACTGGGTGCAACAGCATATGGACGCAGCCGTAGTATTGCTAACTAGGACTTTCTGGGCAACAAAAGGGAAGAAAGAATCGGGGTCTGAAAGGGGGCGGGGCATTGCTAGTCTTGTGCCTTTGAACTCTGGATACCCTTCCTTTATGGGATGATTTTTTTTAAAAGTGACAGGATCTCAGAGGTGGAATGGTTGGAGAGCCTAGACTGGCTCCTCCTCAGCTAGCCACCGATCTCAGTCCTTGGGATTTGCCATAGACTTTGGACTGAACTTTGCCCAGACAGGCTTCGGTCTCTTTCCTCTTCCCATGGCAGCATTTCCTTTTTCTCCCTTACCATATTTATGTTAATATTGGCTCCTGCTCATCTCTTGTTTTGAAGAGAGGGATTCTTATGCCCTTTGTCTCTTTTTTTTCTCTCTCTCTCCCCCTCTCCCTCCCTTGATATATCATCACATTCCACAGTGCAGTAAAATCCTGTGCAGGAGATGAAAAAAAATGTCTTGCCTGATTTTTTTGGGGGGGATGGGTGGGGTTCACTTTGGTCTCTGACTCCCTTGAGGCAGCTGATCCCCAAAATGTGTGTTGTGAGTGCCCTCTGGTGCATGTCTGAGGAACAGGGAGCTGTATTTTGGGAAGGGTTTTTTTCAGCTTGTATTGAAATTCTGGTAGACTAGGAATTTTGGGATTAATAGTCCTAATTGATTCGAAGGACACAGGGTTTGCTGAGGGAGGGAGGCATTCATGGCTTCTTTGTGTTGGTCACTCACAGGGTTTAGTCACTTACAATCTTCTAAACCAGGGCTCTTCAAACTTGACAGCTTTAAGACTTGTGGACCTCAACTCCCAGAATTCTTCCATTAGTCATGTTAGCTCAGGAATTCTGGGAGTTGAAGTCCACAAGTCTTAAACTTGCCAAGGTTGAAGATCCGTGTTGTAAACACATGTCCATCATTCCAAGTTATTTGTTTCTAAGTTCTGAGCATCTTTTAACTTGGGAAGGTGTGGGAGGTTAGCTGCTGAAAAAAAGGCAAAAGGAAAGATGCTGTGACGGTCGTATATATGAGGGCTAGTCGTAAGTCACTTTTCAGTGCTGTTGTAACTTTGAACGGTTGCTAAACAAATTGTTGTAAGTTGAGGACTACAGCTCATTTGCCTCAGTTTTAAATTTGATAGTCAGTTTCATTGAGTGGTCTCTAGTGGTAGTATGGAAGACAGAGAAAAACTTGCCCATTCTTTATTTACCAGATACAATTTCATCCGCTTGAATGATGCTTCCTCATATCTTCTTCTAAGCTAAAGAACTCCCATCTGTTGCTAGCTGTCAAATCTCCTGGCATCATGACTTTCTGCATTCGATTTTTCAGATGCCTTCCCCGAGTCTTATTCTCATTCCACATGAGAAGCTGCAATAAAAAATGGATGACAACCATCTCTATGGAAGCTTCCCCAGTAATTTGGCTCAACTAGCATTTTTTAAAGTTTCTAGTTCCAGTCAACCTTGTCCTTTTAACCAATATGCCAAAAAACACAGATGTATTTAGAAAGTTCAATCCTGTTTCGACCCTATTTCTTAACCATGGCAACTTGAGGATTGTCTAAATTTCAAGTCTCAGAATTCCCAGTCATGGTGGATGGGGAATTCTGGGAGTTGAAGTCCAGATGCAGATACTTAAAAATAGTAATGGGAAAATTCAGAATAAGAAATTGAGGTCTTATCTTTTGCCAGAACGGTTATTTATCAATTGAGCCTTGTATTGGTGTTTGGTTTTAAAGATGGGCTATTGAGTAGCTGTGTTAACACAACCCACTGACCTACATATCAATCACAGTTAAACTATGTTTTTATTTGACTTGACCAATTGTTAGTTCGCTATGTAGTTTTAAACTTGTATTTTGTTCTTTAGAATTGATATTTTGACAGGTAATCCTCGACTTAAAAACCATTCATTTAGTGATCAAAGTTAAAACAATACTAAAAAAATTATGTACAACCCATTCTCTCACAACTATCACAGTATCTGCACAGTCATGTGATCAAAATTTGGGCCCTGGTACAATAATTGCAGTGATCTGGGATCGTGTGATTTGCAACTTTCCCAACTGGCTTCCAAAAAGCAAAGGTCAATGCAGGAAGCCAGTTTCACTTAACAACGGCAGTGATTCACTTAATTGTGACAAAAAGGACCTAAAATCAGGCATGACTCATTTAACAACTGACTTGCTTAGCAATGGGAATTCTGGTCCCAGTTGTGGTCATAAGTCAAGGACTACCTGTACTGATTTGTCAACATAGGATGATGGACAGTCACACTGAATGTTGAAGGGATCTTAGCGGTCATGAAGATCAACCTTTAGTCAGTACAGGGATCTACTAAACCACCTCTACAGGTAGTCCTCGACTTATAACAGTTCCTTTAGTGACCGTTCAAAGTTACAGCGGCACTGAAAAAAGGGAGTTTTGACCATTTTTCACTCTTAAGACCACTGCAGCATCTCCATAATCACTTGATCAAAATTCAGGTGCTTGGCAACCAATTCATACTTATGATGGGGTCATGTGGTTTTCTTTTGTGACCTTCTGACAAGCAAAGTCAATTGGGAAGCCAGATTCACTTAACAACTGTGTTACCAGCTTAACAGTTGCAGTGATTCACCCAACTCATGTTCAAAAACCTTCCATGAGTGGGCAGTCGTCATCACCTCTTATTCTCAAGAAATTCTTCTAGATGTTCAGCCTTAAGCTTCCTTTTAACTCCAACTTAATTGGCCCTTATCCTGCCTTCAGTTTCAATAGAGATCTACCTTCCCCCTCTTGCAGTCCACACTTTCAAGTAGATATTTATAGACCACTATATCTTCTATTCAGCCTTTTTGGGAAAGTAAATATGTCCAGATCTTCTAACCATATCTCAAAGAGCTTGATTTTCGCACTAGTTATTTGACAGCTCTTCTCTTAACCCACTTGAATTTTGTATTCCTTTTGATATTCGCTATATAGACATGTGCATGAACTGCCCAGTACTTTATAAATAACATTTAACTTTCAGTTTTGCAACCAGCATGGAAAATTTTAAGGTCATTCTCTGTCCCACACATCCTGATGAGTTCAGGCGCCTGGAAGATACTTCCTTAAAATCTTACCCAGCAATTTACTGTTTAAGTGCTTGATAATTATTTATTCAAACTTTGCCATGTTAGAACCCACCCCTCCAATATCTCCTCTGCCTGATCTTTACACAGAACTGGACAACTAACAACGAGCACAGAGCACCAAGGGTATAACGTGCTTCCAAGAACGTAGCTCCCTTGAAAGCAGGGAGATTGGTTAGAAGGAGCAAAGACTTTAGCTGTGCACGGTCAATACTGTGAACTACCTACTACCATCGGCCAGCAGCATTTTAAACTTAATTGCATTGTGCAGACTAGGTGCCTGTGTTTGGTTTACAATTCAGGCTATTGTATAATGTTAATTCCGTGACAAACATTGCATGAACACAGGGAGAGGTTTTTAAGAACTAAGGGCCCAGAATGTTGAACTCGGTGGATGTTGTGTCTTAAATTCTTAAGAAATTGCGTAACCTTATCCTGGCAGGGAGCTGCAGTCCAACAACATTTAGAAGCTGGAGGAGCCAAAGCTGCCAGTGATAGAAGGGACTTGACTGAATTATTGCCTAAAGCTTGCCTGTGGTTTTTGTACCAAAACAATCTCTTCTGTGCCAATTTTATTCCTTTTGTTGTTGACATTCAGTTGTCCTACAGCTGGTTGCCTGGGACTATGAGGCTGGTTATCAGCTTCGATTCAGAGGCCCGTGGCCTTTTGTAATTTCTAATTTAAAAGAGAGATTCTTTCTTCTCTAAAACTAAAGGAGTAAAATGCACTGAAAACACAAATGGGACCTCAGTTTTTCTAAATGCTTTTAATAGCTTTACAGGTCTGCTGCTAATCTGAATATTTTGAGTCATTCTAGTAAGGAGAAAAGTTAACCTCTTCCTGTTTTTGTCCCGTCACTTAACTTTCTCTTTCAGAATATAAAGTCGATGGCAGGATTTTTTTTTAAATGCACATGTAATTTGATTAGTAGGCTGTTTTTCTGATCCCAATCTCTCTAAAGTGGCTTGCCAAAAAACAAAATAAGAAATCCTGAAATTTAGTAATAACCATATGCAAATTTCAAAGGCAAAAAAGAAAGACAAGATTGGGGTACAAAAATCTTTTAAGAGCCACAAGGAAATCTTGATAAGTATTTTGTTTCAATCTGTTGGCATGAAAACCCAATGTAAATTAATTTGACTGTGAGTAAGCTCCCAAGCTTTCAAGTGAATTATTCTATTAGAATAACTGAGATATAAAAAAAAACTCTGGAAGGCACTAGGATTTCTCAAGAACTCTTAATCAGAAGTTAGGAGGAAAGACATGGCTGATGCAACGGAATGACTTGAACAAGTTTCATTTTTAGGTAAGAGGATTTGAAAGGCTTACGAACACCCCCAATCTTTTAGGGACTTTCAGGGGTTTATTTCAATTTTTAGTGACGCACCAGAGACCCAGCATCAAAGAAATGGGTGGAGCTAGAAAAAACTTGAATTCAAGCTAATTAATGCAGTTAGTACATTTGATTCTCGTGTGTTTATTAATTTCACCTTTGGCCAGTTGTAAGTTACTGTTCGATAGCAATTATTTAGAGGAACTTTCATTGCACTGAAGATTTTGGGAATAAGGCCACTGTGACACTGCAATAACTTGGTACGGTACAACTAGTCCTCAAATTACAACACTTGTTTAGTGACGGTTCAAAGTTACAACAGTATGAAAAAAGCGATTTATGAACAGTTTTCACATTTACAACCATTGCAGCATCTCCATGGTCATGTGATCAGAATTTGGACACTTGGCAACTGACATGTATTTATGACAGTTGGTGATCACTATTTGTAACCTTCCCAGCTGGCTTCAATGTCAATGGGGGAAACCAGGCTCGCTTAACAACTGCATGATTGACTCAATTGGCACAGAAGGTCATAAAGTGGGGTACAGCCCACTTAACTGTCTTGCCTAGCAATGGAAATTTTGGGTTCAATTGTCATAAGTCAGGGATTACCTGTACACTCCTGTTCTATGTAATTAACAGTTGGAAGCTTAAATACAGAAATACTTGCTTCTGCAAAAGATTGCCTGAAGCTTGTTAGAAAGAGGGAAACAAGAGAACAGTGGTATTTGGAATTATACAGTCTAGCAGTTTAAAAGTCAAAACTGTTTCCCATGTTTGTAGAATCTCAGGCTGTGATTGTATATCACACTGGATAAGCTTCCCAAGCATCTCTTAGTGTGCATGCTAGGTGAATCTAGCTGACATGGCTGGCTTATGAGTCAATGTGTCAAGCAAACCTTAAACATTAAGTTACTAAGAACTGGTAGAGATTGAGGTTAGTTAAGCAACGTTCATCGGAATAAAGCTGGAATCCAAAGCTCATCAGTGCATTAACTATTTCCCCAATAGTATGTACAGCTCTCTACTTACAACCATTTGTTTAGTGATGGTTTGAATTTACAACGGCACTGGAAAATGTGACCTAGCACCAGTTTTCAGACTTATAACCATTGTAGCATCCCCTTGGCCACGCGATCAAAACTAGGACCCTTGATAAGTGGCATGGATTAATGACAGTTGTAGTGTCTCAGAATCCCTTTTGGAACCCTTTGATGAGCAAAGTCAATGGGAAAGTCAGATTCACGGAACAACTGTGGCAAATACAGCTGTAAAATGAGCAAAACTCACTTAAGAACTTTCTTGCTCAATGGCGGTCGTAAATCTGCAAACTTGGAACCATTTCCTGCTTATTGCTCAAGGACAGACATATCACACAGCACGTTTTGCTCTTCCAAGTGAGACCTAATTTAAGAAAGCCACAGTCAGACATGTGATGATCTACTTCCAGAAATGGGCATAGTTGGTTAAAGAAGCTCTACATTATGTGAATTAATCCAATGTCTTGAGTTCACATGGCACACTGAATTAAACTAATTACATGCTAGGCTAAAATGTGACTTGAGGGGGCTGTGAACACCAAGCCCATAAAGCAGGGGTGTGAAACTCAAGGCTCGGGGGCCAGGATGCAGCCCGTGGTGTACTTAGATATGGCTCATGGAGACAACCTGGAAATGGCGGAGGACCGCCCCACAATGCTTCTGCAGCGAAAATGGGCTCCCAAGCTCCGTTTTCAGCTGACACACCCTCCTGCAACCCTCTGCCAGCAAAAATGGAGCTTGGGAGGGCCACGTCACTGGCAAAGGGTTGCAGGAGGCTGTGCTAGCCGAAAATGGAGCTCAGGAGCCCATTTTTGTTGGCAGAGCAGTCAGACCACCACAGGCGCCCATGATACGAGTGACATTGAGTTGGCCCCACCTACACTGGCCCCCAGAGGTCAAATACAATGCTGATGCGGCCCTCAGTGAAATCAAGTGTGATACCCCTGCCATCAAGTATTGGATTTACCATTTCAATTTATCCCAGTGTTTCTCAACCTCAGCAACCTGAGGATAGGTGAATTCCCAGAATTCTTGTTAATAACTATTATCCTCCCTCCTTCCTATTAAAATAGGTTTTGGCAAACTTTAAGACTGGTGGACGTAAACCTAGCCAGCATGGAGTTGAAGAGAATTCTGGGAGTTAAAAGTCCACGCTTCTTCAAGTTGCCAAGGTTAGACTCCCCTGTGGTAGACAACATCTGTAAGGAGGAAAAGTGGTACCCCTTTTCAGACATGTGTATGGAAACTAGGAAGGGGGCATCTGAAATCTGCCCGGGCCTAGAGGGTTCAACCCCACCATTGGGCTGATTGCCTTCACTGGACATTAACAAAGAAAGCTTTACTCTGCCCAGACCAAGTTTTAAAACAAGACCAGAGGGAGAGACTGCCAATTTCTTGAGGAGGAGGAGAGGGAACAAGGACATTGGCCAAAAATAAGGAAGAGAAGGCAAGCCAAACAAAGGAATTCTTTTTTGCCACTATGAAGCTAGAGATGTTTAAATTACTGAGAAGACCTTCTGTTGGGATGGGGGAAAATCAAGATCAGAAAATTGGAAAATCAGAGACCTGGGTAAACCCATCTGATGTATAATGGAAGACGTGGGAGTTGATGGGTGAGGGCTCATTAGCTGTTTTAGAATTTGTGGAATGGGCTGTGCAGAGGGAAAGGATGGAGTACAAGATTGCCCACACAATAGCATTAACACTTAGACTTATATACCGCTTCACAGTGCTTTACAGCCCTATCTAAATGGTTTGTTGAAGTCCACACATCTTAATGTTGCCAAAGTTGAGAAACACTGCTCTAAGAAATTGCATGGGTCTTGATTCATAGCAGCATTTTTGGAGCTAAAGAGAAGGAAACATGCCAACTTCCTTTAAAAAAAATTAAAATATTTTTCCAAATACAAAGTGTTGTCTGGGACAAGGAACCTGATAGATGCCAAAAATATCCATTGACACTGATGCCCTCTGGTATTGCTTTGGCAGCTACAGATGTAACTTTCGTTCTTTTGGGCGTTCCAAATTTCACTTCAAAAATAATTTCAGAAGCTGGATGAAAATTTGTACCTGCAGATTCAGACTGGCAATGTTTAGCTATTTCAATGCACCCAATACCCATGGAGAACATGCTGATACAGAGATGAAGAAAAAATTGAGATTAGCAAAAGAGTGGGATAAGAACTGGGATAGATTTTATAAAAGAGACAGCTAATGCTTTGGGACTTTTAATTTGGAAAGAAGTTGGGTTTTGGATTCATGTAACATGCCAACCCCAAATGTGGCTTGTGAGTTCATGGCTTGCTCTACAGTTTGAACCCATTGTCAAGAGTTCCTTGCTTGACACGGGCAACTTTAGAAATTTAATAAATAAATAGACTGTAATCTGTCAACAATGCTGTATAATATAGCAATTGGCTGTAGGGATCCTGACAATTGCTATTTAACCAGTAAATCATGATTGAGCTATAAAGGGTCATAAATATAATTAACTACAGCATTGAGAAAATGGACAGAGAGAAATATAAAATGGATCATCATTGATTCAGGACTTGAAAAAGGAAGTCCCTCTTCTCACAAGCCAGGATTAATGTGTGGAATTTAATCTCTCCAAGATGTGATGATGGTAGAAGACTTGAAGAGCATGAAATGCATTTGTGGAATAGGAGAGATCTATTTTTAATTATAGCTAAATTGAACATCTATAGTTATTAGTAGTCTGTCTCAGTACCATTTGCATACCAAAGGCCTTGAATCTTAGCCATAGCCTTAACTGTGGCCAACATTGCTTGATGACTGACCACCTCCATGCTTCAGACAGAGCCTTCCTAAGAGGATCCTTTTATAAGAGGGGGAAATGGTGGGGAATGGCAGGGGAATTAGAAATGGGGGATCAGATTAACAGAATATCAGAGTTGGAGGAGACCTTGGTGGTCTTCTAGTCGAACCCCCTGTTCAAAAAGGAGACACTATATCGTTCCAGACAAGTGAATTTCCAGTCTCTTCTCAAAAACTTCCAGTGATGAAGCACTACAACTTCTGAAGGCAAGCTGTTCCACTGGTTAATTGTTCTCACAGTCAGGAAATTTCTCCTTAGTTCTAGGTTACTTCTCTCTTTGGTTAATTTCCATCCATTGCTTCTTGTCCTGCCTTCTGGTGCTTTGAGAATAGTTTGACCCCCTCCTCTACTTTCTCACAGCCCCTCAGATATTGGAAGACTGCTATCATGTCACCTCTCGTCCTTTTCATTAAACTAAACTTACCCAATTCCTGCAATGGTTCTTCATACGTTTTAGCCTCCAGCCTCCTAATCATCTTTGTTGCTCTTCTCTGCACTCTTTATTACGTTACATTTATTTATATTATACATTTATATTTATAATTACATCACTAGTGGTCGGCAAAGAAGGCCATGTGGTATGAAAATATTACTAGGATTCATTTTTCCTCATAAAGAAGTGCCTCTGTTGGGTTTTCACTTGCTTCGCTTTCTGGTGAGCTTAAGAATGTTAAAGCCATCAACTTTCCTTGTATGGGAGTTGCCACCTGATAGCTTTCTATTTCTACATTGCAAATGTTACTCCAAATATAGCTATTGCTCATTTCCTATTTCTCCATACGCATATGGACTAAAATCCCTAAAACCTTCAGTCTGCCAGTAACAAGCTCCAAAGCTGCAGTTTATTTTTTGACTTTACTGATTTCCTATTGCAGTTTTAGTTGTTGGCTTGCAAGTCTCTCTGCTGGAAATTGACTTTTCCAAAAATTAAATTGGAAGAATGACATGAAAGATGTTAGGAGGAAAAAATGCAGAGGCACAATTGCCAATGTTTACAACGCTTAAGAAGCCTTCATCCTTCTACATTTAAAAAAAAAAAAGATATCAAACAATTTCCTTCCATGTTCTAATTCAAGAAGGAGGTATGAGTTTTATTTGCATGCAGGCGTAAGAAAGCAAAGGCTAGGATCATAAAAGGATAGATATAATTTTTGGCCTCTTACCCCTATCAAAATCAGCTTCTCTCCATTGACTCCTGATGAATTGGACTTCAATACCGTAATTACCTCCCAGCATGATGACCAAAGATATATTACAGTATTTCCCAACCTCAGCAACTTTAAAATGTGTAGACTACTATTCTCAGAATTCCCTAACCAGCATCCTGGCTAGAAAAATCTGGGAGTTGAAGTCAATCAATCAATCAAACGTTTATTGTCAATGCACAACATGTGTACAATGACATTGAAAAGTCCGTGCATTGTAAAAATTTGCCAGGGTTGAGAGACATTGATATATTACCTTGATATAGGCATAATTGTCAACAGCATGATTTGGAGCCGGGGCAAACCTTTGTAGCCTCCAACTTGAAATAAACAATATCTATTATATTGTAATTTTCAAATCATCTGAGTTTTGGAGGCTTGGGAGTTTCATAGATTTTCAACGTTTTCTCCCAGGATTCCCAAAGGATAACTCACACCACAGAATGAATGATGAATGAACCCAGTATAGGCTTTCTAGTCCAATCTGCTGCTCAGTGTAGGAATCCGTAAACCATCTTCATAGGTAGCAACTCATCTCTCTTTTGGAAACTTCTATCAAAGGGGAATCTATCACTATTGTAGGTGGTTACACTGGCACTTCTGATTGTCAGGAAATTCCTCCTATATTCAGTCCAAATCTCCTTTTTTTTAATTAATTAATTCTTTTAATTACGATTCTTTGATCCTACAATATTCTTTTTTTCTTGGTTTTGACAGTGAGCCCCTCTTACACATGATAGTCCTTAGATATTTGTAGACCCCCATCATATCTCCAGTTCTGGGAGTTAAAGTCCAGACATTTTCAAGTTGCCAAGGTAGAGAAGGACTGATCGTTAGACATTCTTTTTATTACATTCTCTAGATCAGGGGTCCCCAACCCCCAGGCTGTGGCTCACTGCCAGGCCTTGGCCTGTTCAGAACCAGACCGCATGAGTGATGAGCAAGCACGTGCAAAGCTCCATTTGTAAGAGTGGCAGGCACACCCGCCCACCCATCGTTTGTGCAAATGGACCTGCGCGCTCTTGTGTGCACACTTGCCACTCACATAGAACCATCCGCTCCCCCTGGCTGGGCCGCCAAGCCCCTCCCCCCAGCTGGTCTGCCAAAACTGTTGCTGTACAATCAGGTCTGCCAAAATGGTGGCTCATGGACCAGATGCGTCATGCACAGGCCACGCCCACCCTGGCTCTGCAAAGGCAAAAAATGTCACAATACATCATGTGATGTGATCGAGTTTGACACCCATGCTGTAGATCATTCATTTAAAAAATATTGAACAGCACTAGGCTAGAACCCTGGGGAACCCTGCATATTTTCCTTCCAGGCAATTTAGACCCACCCTCATGCAGGTGCTGTTTGGATGCAATATCTGAAACAGATTCAAATTCATTTAACCCATAGTACTGTCTGTTGCTGTTAGTTGCAAAGTCGTGTCCAACCCATCGTAACCCCCTGGACAACATTCCTCCAGACCTTCCTGTCCTCTGCCATCTTCTGGAGTCCATTTAAGCTCATGCCTACTGCTTCAGTGACTCCATCCAGCCACTTCATTATCTGTCGTCCCCTACCGTCTTGTCCATGTTTATCCATCTTATCTAAGAACCTTGTCAAACACTTTGCTGAAGTACCCTCTATTTATTAAGGTTGAAAAAGAGATAAGGTTAGTTTGATACAACTTCTTGTCAACCCAAACTAGCTCCCAATAATGATAACATTTTTTCCTAAGTACTCCACTCTGTTTTCTTCTCTTGCACAGATTAAGATAAATGTTTTGTCATTTTCCAGTCTTTCTTCTTCTTATATATGAGTATTGCAATGATGCTTGCTTTTTTCCAGTTGTCTGGAACCTTACTAGTTGGCCAAGAGTTTTCAAGATGTAGTTCCATTGAGAACTATACATATGTGAAAGGTGATGTTTTCCATTCTCTAACTCATCCTATCTAGGGTTGCAATAATAAGTTGGTTAACTTTTTAAACATTTATTTTATCAACTAAAAACATGATTCAGATTATCTGGATAATCTTTGATAAACAAGGCAAATTTCCTATCAACATTCTGCATGCATAGAGAACATACCCATTGTGCTGCTCCCTTTCAGGAAATCGGTGTTGAAATTACCCTCATTTTTCTGCGCTTGAGGATCTGTTGGCCATACTGAGGCTGTAGGATGTGAAGTTTACCTTATGTATATTTTTGGCCATCACTTTCCCTGTTCTTTGTTTAAGAAATTACAAAGCTGAGGTCATATCCTTCTACCTTTGTTCACAGGAAGGCAGTTATAGTCGTCCTTCTGATTCTCTTCCTGATAAAATGAGGTTAAGCTAAATGCTAGGTGTAGTCTACCTTCATAATGTAAATAAATTTCCTTTCTGCTATTATTATAAAATTTGTTTCTGTATTCTTTGCTCAAGTGAGATTCCCGCTGCTAGGAATGCTCATATTCTACCTTCCAACCATGCAAAGCTCAGAAAATGATTAAGAAATAATTTAAAAATATTTCTAAATAAAAACAATAATTTTTAAATTATTAAATATAAAAAAATTCCTAAAACAAGAAAAAGAAAAGGAATCAGTTAAAGCTGGTTTAAATGAACAATCATTCATTCTGTTTTACATTTCTGCCGCAAGAGACTTGAGGTCTGTTACTTGTGACGTCCTTACAGGTAGTCCTTGACTTACAACCTTTCTTTTAGCAATTGTTCAAAGTTACAATGGCTCTGAAAAAAAGACTAATAACTGGTCCTTGAATTTATAACTCTCATAGCATCCTCATAATTTGTTTTTTTTTTTGGGGGGGGTTCAGTGACCCCGTAATCCCTTACATCGGGACGGAGTCGGGGCAACTGAATAGAACTGAGTGTTTACTGGCTGGATGCCATTCCTGTCACCAATGTGGAGTTCTCAATGAAACTACATCTTGAAAATTCTTGGACAACTAGTAAGGTTCCAGACAACTGGAAAAGAGCAAGCATCATTGCAATACTCATATATGAGAAGAAGAAGGACTGGAAAATGACAAAACATTTACCTTAATCTATGCAAGAGAAGAAAGCAGATTGGAGTACTTAGGAAAAAATATTATCATTATTGGGAGCTAGTTTGGGTTGACAAGAAGTCATATCAAACTAACCTTATCTCTTTTTGGCCGGCAGAGTGCTGCAGGAGGCCGCTCAGGTCGAAAATGGGGTGTGGAGGCAATGCTCCCCCCTGTTTTGGCTGCCAGAGGCACCACAGGCCTGTCCTTTGCTATCTCCAGGCTGGCCCTGCGGGCCAGATTTAAGCTCCCCACAGGCTGGATTTGGCCTGTGGGTCTTGAGTTTGATACCCCCGATCTAGCAGGTCTCAGCAACATGACATAACCTGCATACAAAAGTACACCATCCAACGCCCCTCTAATGTCACCACAAGCATTCCATATATTCTTACCCAGCCCTTCAACTTCACATTGCCGAAACAAAACCTCATTATCCTCATGCAAAAAACTTACACACAGGGTAGGAAGCCACAGTCTGGATAGAAGAAAGTGAAACAGGCTGGCTCCAGGCCAGCAAAGGAGTGTGACGAGGCTCTATATTCTTCCCTTATCTGTATGCTGAATATATATTGAAAAAAGCTGGGTTAGAAGGAATTGTAGAATCATAGAGCTGAGTGTGATTTTAAAACTGACATTGATTATTGGTGCTTTGCTGGCTGGGGAATTCTGGGAATTGAAGTCCACACATCTTAAAGCTGCTAGCATTGAGAAACACTGTTCTATAGCATATGGTTGTCCCTTCTTCCTTGCACACTCCTCTTCTACGCTTAAGCCCTGTCATCATGGCTATTTTTGGACATGACTTTAAAACATTCAGAAGCAATTTACTTGGACAACTTGACTGATGGCTAAGCCAGCCATTCTAAGTACCCTTCTACTCTTGCCCATTTCTATCCCATCCCAAATTAAAGACAGTGATTGATGGCTTTCTTTCTGATAGTAGATGATGCTTACTAAGGAGGGGAAATGATGCCAGGGAGCCCCCTAAATTTGTCCCTCATTTAAAAGAGTAAGGGCAGCACCATTCCCTGGCCTTGTTACTCTGCTGTGGGCCAGAGTAAGAGTAACATACTTATTTGCCAGCTCAGACTGGAGCATGTGAGCCCCTTTTGTGACCTTCTGACAAGCAACGTCCAATGTGGGAAACCAGATTCACTTCACAACTGTGTTACTAACTTCAGAACTGCGGCAAGAAAGGTTGTAAAATGGGGCAAAATTCACTTAACAATTGTCTCGCTTAGCAACAGAAATTTTGGGCTGAGTTGTGGTCATAAGTCCAGGACTACCATTACTCCCTACTAATGATAAGGATTATTGGTGGATGAGAATATTTATAACTCAGGTTTGAACTCTGGAGTTCTTAGGTCGGGTTACTTTCTTTCAGATGTTTCATTACCCAACTTGGTAAAAACTTCTTCGCTAAAGGAAAGTGGGGTTTGCTCTCTGTTTATATATAGTAGTTTGCCCTATCAGTGTTGGTGGAACTTTTGCTTACTTTGGATAGATCCTTGATTAAGCCAAGTTGTTCACTATTGAATTGTCCGTGTTGGTAGTTCTCCGATTTGGAAGTTGTTTACTGCTTGATTGTATGTCTGGTATTAATCCTAGTGTTAATCCCTGCTTATCTGTGTATTGATTGATGGCAAGGAGTTTTTTTTGTTTTTGCTTCCTGCTTAGCTTTTTCCTTGTCTCTTTTGAATGCTGTGTAAATGTTATAGTGGTGTGTAAATGTTTACATTTGCTGTAGCTGACATTCTGATGGCACCTAAAAATAAACAACTTTTTACACTGTTCAAAAGAAACAAGGAAAAAGCTAATAAGGAACAAAAAGACCTGAATACCTATGTATAAACACCAGGAACTTCCACAGTAAGGACTATATTCCCTTTGAGAGCTATATGCAACGTAATTTCATTTTAATATATGCCAATTAGTGTGCATTCAAAGTGACAATAAAGCTATTCTATTCCATTCCACTCCACTCCACTCTACTCTATTCTATTATCAGTGATTTGAGGCACATTTTGGCCAGTGGGCCACAGGTACAAGAATAGCCCAGTTTTAGCCCAGGTGTGCTTCCCCAATTCTATGCAAGTTAAAATCTCCAATCTAGAAACCTCCTTGCAAGCTAACATACCATTCCCCATATCCCCCAGTTTAGAGGTTATGTACATTGTAGTGATACACACTCCAGGATAAAAATTCTCTATGAAGTCGATTCTTTACAAGACTCTCTGTAGAGTAGATGGCTTTGTTCTCAAATGTTATTTGTTATGACCAAAGACCATTCTCAGAATCAAAGTTTGTTTCAAGCATTCAAATTCCCTTTTTTTTCTTGATAGGAAATCATTTGATGAATGAATTAGAACTACTGCAAGTGATAGAAGGGCTTTTATAAGGCGACTTCAGTCCTTGTTTTCCCTCACCTGTCCTGGGGAGGGCAGTGGTGTGCCATGGATCTTGCTAACAAGATTTTGCTAAGTCTAAAAAAATCAGGCTTGGACTTTTGCCTAGATGCCAGCCCCTTTGGGAGTTGGCACAGATGGATTGTATCCTGTTTGTAGTCGAGGCAAGCTTTTTCCAGCAGCTCTTTTCCTCCAATCCTTTCAGGAGAAATGGAGCCAGCTAGCATGGCCCTCCAGGTGCTGTTTTTACTGGTGGCATTTACCCAAGGTAGGTAACAAGAGCAGGAAGATGCTCCTGGGATTTTGGATTCCTGGAGAAGTCGCACAGGGCAAAAATCAGCATGACTGATGGTTGTCCACCTATGGCTGTTCAAGAAATAATCTGGAATATTGGGCTGCTAATCTAGAGCAGCGGTCTCCAAACTTTTCAGTTTTGCAGACCAGCGGATTGGTATAGGGGGTAGTTGCATGTTAGCAGTGGGTGAGCTCATACAGTTCCATTTGTGTCAGTAGTGCACACCCACGCACACACCACTCACACAAATGGAGCTGCATGTCCGCCACTTCTGCAGCCCGGTTTTGAACAGGCCGGGCGGGCCCAGTAGTGTGTCACAGGCCGGGGATTGGGGACCCCTAGTCAAGAGGATCTAAATTCTGCAGGAAAGCCAGTTTAACCTGCCAAGGTGAGTTGAGTGGCCAGTTTTACAACACACTGCAGTAATTGTGGCTTTTAGCAAAGCGTTCAAAGAATGGCTAAGGTTTATCCGAAAGCTCTGAAAACTTGCCCCCTTTCCTAAGATTTGTAAAACACTTCTAGGAAGACGAAGGTTTTTCACAGCATTAAATGTGGCTGCTGTTTCAGTGCTAAGTTTTAACTCTGTAATAGACTGGTTTCTTTTGATCAATCAACCCTCTGCCACAAAACCTGGTGAAAAAGAGGATGTAAGATTTTGTTTCCTGTTGCTCAGAGAGATGAGGAAGTAAACAATTCTGTTTGCTCCTGTTTGCAGGAGAGGCAGACAGGAGCTTGCAGGAACTAGAAAATAATTCTCGAAGTCTTGGATAATAAATAGAAGTCTGGCTGACCATTTCTCTCTGTTATGCACAATGATCTCCAATAAGCATTAGGATAGTATAGCCTTAAGGCATGAAACATTTTGTTTGATCTACTCCAAAGGCGTCTCCCACAGCTCTTAACTGGAATTCTAATAGGACTATTTTAGTTAATTATTTAACTAACACCAATGGATAAGTTTTAATGTAGATAAGTTCTAATGTGCTTTAGGCTGTAATCTTTTATCAAATATATATTTGTAGACTTACAGGTGAGGCTACAATTTGGATAAATATATTTATAGGGATAAATCTATATTTGTTGGATGAGTGCTCTATGAATAGTACAAAAAACGCCACCTTGGAAAATACTCGTACATAGCAATAAGCATCACTGAATCCTTCTTTAAAATTCAAACCGGAGTTTAAAGAATAAATAACAGAACCTCCAAAGTCCCTTTATTCGAAGGGACTTTGGAGGTCTTCTAGTCCAACCCCTTCTCAAGCAGGAGACCCTATACTATTCCAGACAACTATCTCTTTTTTAAAAACTCAGCGTTGGAGCACCCACAACTTCTAGAGGCAAGTCATTCCACTGATTAATTGTTCTAACTGTTAGGAGATTTCTCCTTAGTTCTAAGTTGGTTGTTTCCTTGATTAGTTTCCTTCCATTGCTCCTTGTACAGTAATAAAATTAATATAACTCATACAATAATTCCAAAAGCTCATCCTATCAATAGAATAAACCTGCTTCAAACACAGGTAGTTCTTGACTTACAATCATTTGTTTAGTGGTCATTTGAAGTTACAATGGCACTGAAAAAAGCGACTTACAATCATTTTTCACACTTAAGACCATTGCAGCATCCTCATGGTCCCATGATCCAAATTCAGATGCTTGGCAACTGGCATGTATTTATAATGGTTGCAGTGTACTGGGGTCATGTGATCTCCTTTTGTGACTTCCAACAAGCAAAGTCAATGGAGAAGCCAGATTCATTTAATCGTGTTATTAATTTAACAACTCCAGTGATTCACTTAACAACTGTGGCAAGAAAAGTTGTAAAATGGGGGGGGGGGGGAATTCACATCACAACTATCTTGTTTAACAACAGAAATTTTGGACTCCATTGCGGTTGTAAGTCAAGGAATACCCTATATAATATATTGATCAATCATAATGTTGGTCAGTTGGTTCGTAGAATTTTCAGGATTTTGAGCTTGGAACTAGTAAAAAGAACTAGCGGACTAACTATATACCGATCCTGTAGAACAAGGGTGTCAAACTTGATTTCATTGAGGGCCACATCATAGTTGTGTTTGACCTCAGGGGGCTGGCATGGATGTGGCCAGGGTGGGCGTGGCCAGCTCAACCTCACTTGTGTCGGAGGCGCCTGTGGTGGCCCGAGCACTTTGCCAGTGAAAACGGGCTCCCGGGCTCTGTTTTCTGCTGTGACAGCCTCCTGCAACCCTCTGCCAGCAAAAACGGAGCTTGGGAGGGCCATGTAGAGGCACCACAGGTTGATCTTTTGCTGTTTCCAGGCTGGCCCCGTGGGCCAGATCTAAGCACCCCGCAGACTGAATCTGGCCTGTGGGCCTTGAGTTTTATAGCCCTACTGTAGAAGGACTACCAGGCAGTTTCTGAGTTGTACCAGGGGTGTTTTGTACAAGTGTACAGCGTGTTATTTTCCAAATCGTATTATATTCATCCATCTGGTTTTAGCAAAGCTTTCAGCTTGGCAGAAAGCAAGCTTTGGGAAGCGAATTAAACTGGGTCCTAAAGAACTGAAGAAGCTTCTTGGATGAGAAGTGAAACGTCTTCAAGGAAAGCAAAGAAAATCCAGTTGCCTCTTGAAAAAAAGCACTTTTGGGGCAACCATGTTTTGAATGACTGAGAATCTCTATAGACACTAATTAAACTATGCTTTCTTAATGCTCCAAAGTCAGAGCGCTTCTATTTGATCTCCAGTATAAATGTATTATTTGTACAGTAAGGGCAGTTAAGGAAAGCAGCCCTTAGTAGGTACTTTCTGCCCTAGTGCAATGCACACTTTTAACTTTCATTTTCTCTGCTTGTTGCACTGCAGGGCACTGGAGAAAAAACTGCAGTCTCCAACCTTACAAAGAATTCTGAGTGACCTTATGGGCAAGCTTTTGCATCATAGGGTTAAAGGTCATAGACTATTGCTGCACTTATTCATTATACTGACATACAAAGCTCTATCTTGTGCCACTAACATACTAATTAATATTAATTTAGATATATGCTGATGTCTTCCAGGCTGGTAAGTCTTGGGCTACTATTCTCCAGTCCCATTGCATTTAACTGTGCCTTATACTGGACTGTTCGCTAGCATTTTCATCACCCTCTTCCCAATCCATATATTGGAATATACCTAGTTAGCTCTTTGGAATACAGCTAGTTAGGAAAGGAAGAGGCCTTCTGGATGGATGGTTTTCCTGCAGGACAGAAACCATGTAGATGAATGCTTTTCAAACTTGGCAACTTTAAGATGTGTAGATTTTAACTCCCAGAATCCATCAACCAGCATGCTACCTGGGGAATTCTGGCAGTTGAAATCCATGCAACTTAAAAGTTGCCAAGTTTGAAAAACACTGATACAGGGCAGGGGTGGGATTCTACAGGTTCGCACCTATTCGCTAGAACCGGTTGTTAACATTCTAAGCAGTTCGGAAAACCGGTTGTTAGAAGAAATTACTGGCCTAATCTTGTACGGAAGGCAGGAAGGAAACATTCTGGTGTTGCTTACAGAAACTGTCTCTTAGTTAACCGTTATTACATTCTTGGCAGGACTAGACTTCCTGTCTCAGAAACTTCTCTGGAGTTTTTTCCCCTCCTTTGCTGGTACTTTGCTTGTGTGGAGTGACCATTCAAAGTTACAATGGCACTGAAAAAGGTGACTTATGACCGTTTTTTACACATACAACTATTGCAGCAACCCCACAGTCATGAGAGGCCAGGCGAGGAGATGCATGCCTTGATGTGAATGATGTTGAGCCATGCCCAGCCAGTTACGTTACCACCAAGCTATGCCCATCAACTAAGCCACACCCACCAACTAAACCACGCCCACAGAACCGGTTGTTAAAAAAATTGAATCCCACCCCTGATATAGGGTATATTCACATGACATGCTATGGTTAATTAAACAATGATTCCCCGAATTAATCCAGGAGTGTTTATGAGGTGGGGATTAAAAAAAAATTAGGATGTCTGCTACAAAAATTAGGATGTCAGCCATGTGTCTGAAGCCTCACCATTTTTTTCCACGTGTTGTAAGTTGCCTACATCTTTTTTAAAAAAGATTTATTGTCAGAAAAGAAGCTACTTTAAAATTTTTTGTGACCCTAGACTAACACAGCCCTCCTTTTGCGATATTCTGATGTACAAGACCTTACCCACTGAAAAGCAATGTTCACAGACCCACACCAACCACCACTAGAAACACTCTTTCCAGCAGCAAAACAAGCCTCACATTTTAGCCTCAAGCTATTGTTTATTCTTGACAAACACTTTAAAACCAGCCCAGGCACATTTTATAGGAAGGGAAATGTGATACTTTTAAAAAGCTCTGAAGGGCAAAAATATGTTTATTTATGTTGTTACGTAAGAAGATTTGAATGGATTTGGACTCTAGTAGCTAAGGCTATCAGGAAATCCAAAAGCCAGGGAAAGCAATAAGAAAACTATTATTTGTCCTTAGTGTCTGCATGTGATAGACTGCCTCTCCATAGGAAGGTTCTATTACTTTGAATGCACATGATCAAGTCGCTGCCTTTTTATGCAAGTGGTCCTCCACTTACAACAGTTCATTTAGTGACCATTCAAAGCTACAGTGGCGCTGAAATAGCAGTGCAACAGTTTTTCACACTTATGACCGTTGCGTTGCAGCACCCCCATGGTCACATGATCAAAATTCAGACAACTGACAACTGATTCATATTTATGACGGTTTTGCGTCCTTCTGACAAGCAAACACAATGGGGAAGTCAGATCCACTTAACAACTGAGTTAAGTGCGCTCCCACAGGGTTGCCCTCCTCGGGGTTCTGCCGCCTGATCGTTGCCGGTTGGTGACCCCGAGGGTGCGGGCTTTCTCTGTGGGGGCCCCCTCTCTGTGGAATGATCTGCCCCCGGAGATACAGGCCATTACCGACATCCAGACCTTCCGGCGCGCAGTAAAGACCCTGTTTTTCCAGCAGGCCGGCCTGGCCCAGTAAATGGTTCTTGGGGTTTTAAATTAATTAGGTTTTAAATTTCTAAATTTTTAATATAATCCTTGAATTTTAAATTTTGGTATTATTTTGTACTTGATGGGATTTCGGCCGGATCAATTCTATTTAATTTGTTTTTAATTGTACATATTGTTTGTTTTTTAGTAGGCTGTACACCGCCCCGAGTCCCTTTTTGGGAGAGGGGGCAGTATAAAACTTTAAATAAATAAATAAATAAATAAATAAATACTAACAACTGCAGTGATTTACTTAACATTTTATTATTATTGATCGTATTTCTATACCGCTCCCTCTCCGAAAAGGGACTCGGGGCGGTGTACAGCCTAATAAATACATAAAATACAAGAATACAAAATTAAATAGAGTTTAAAACCGAATTAAACATAAATATAGCTGCATCCCGAAAGTTTAAAAATGAAGTTTAAAATTTTAAAAACCCTATTAACTTAAAACCCCTTAAACCCTTACTGGGCCAGGCCAGCCTGTTTAAAAAATAGGGTCTTAACTGCGCGCCGGAAGGAGAGGATATCTGTCATGGCTCGTATCTCCGGGGGGAGATCATTCCACAGGGAGGGCGCTCCCACAGAGAAAGCATGCACCCTCGGGGCCGCCAGCCGACAACGATCAGGTGGCGGTACCCCAAGTAGGGCGACCCTGTGGGAGCGTACTGGGCGGCGGGAGGTTGTTGATGGCAGCAGGCGGTCCCGTAAGTACCCAGGTCCCGAGCCATGGAGCACTTTAAATACCGTCAGTACCACCTTGAATCGAATCCGGAAGGCCACAGGAAGCCAGTGCAGCCTGCGGAGAAGTGGTGTTACATGTGCGCCCCGAGGGGCGCCCACGATCACCCGTGCGGCTGCATTCTGAACTAACTGCAGCCTCCGGAGACTCTTCAAGGGGAGCCCCATGTAGAGAGCATTGCAATAATCCAAGCGGGAGATAACGAGGGCAGAAGTGACTGCGAAGTGCGCCCAGATCCAGAAAGGGCCGCAACTGGTAGATCAGACGAATCTGATAAAAAGCCCCCCTGGTGACGGCTGCAATATGTTCTTCCAAAGACAGCTACACATCCAGGAGGACACCCAAGTTGCGTGCCCTTTCCACGGGGGTCAAAACCTCTCCCCCCACGGCCAGCGAAGGAATAAGCTGGCTGTATCTGGGTGCAGGAAACCACAGCCACTCGGTTTTGGCCGGGTTGAGACGAAGCCTGTTACGACCCATCCAATCCCGCACGGCCTCCAGGCACCGGGTCATCACTTCGACGGCTTCGTTGGGGTGGCCCGGGGTGGAGATGTACAGCTGAGTATCATCAGCGTACTGATGGAACTCCACCCCAAAGCCACGGATGATCTCACCCAGCGGCTTTACATAAATGTTGAACAGCAGGGGCGAGAGCACCGACCCCTGAGGCACCCCGCAAAGCAGGGGCCTTGGGGACGATCTCTGCCCCCCCGTCAACACAAATTGCGAGCGGTCGGAGAGGAAGGAGGAGAACCACCGCAACACGGTGCCTCCAACCCCCAACCCCTCCAACCGCTGCAATAAGATACTGTGTTCGACAGTATCAAAAGCCGCCGAGAGATCTAACAGGACCAGGACAGAGGAAAAACCTCTGTCCCGAGCCCTCCAGAGATCATCAACCAACGCGACCAACGCCGTCTCCGTGCTGTGCCCGAGCCTGAAGCCCGATTGGAGGGGGTCAAGATAACTCGCTTCATCCAGGAACCGGGGGAGCTGACGGGCCACCACACTCTCTACAACCTTCGCAACAAAGCGAAGGTTGGAGAGAGGACGGTAATTTGATAACAATGCTGGGTCCAGGGACGGTTTCTTGAGGAGGGGCCGCACCACCGCCTCCTTCAAGGCGGCGGGTAAAAGCCCCTCTCTCAAGGAAGCGTTTATAATACCCTGGAACCAGCCTCGTGTCACCTCCCGAGTGGCCAAGACCAGCCAGGAGGGGCACGGGTCCAATAAACAGGTGGTGGCATTCAGTCCCCCCAGCACCCTGTCCACGTCTTCTACAGTAACAGGGTCGAACTCAACCCAAATGGCCTCACCGATATCTACCCCCGCCCCCCCGCCCGGAGATGCCCAGTCAGAGTCCAGCTCGTCCCGAATCTGAGCGATTTTGTCCTGCAGAAACCTAGAAAACTCCTCAGCCCGTCCCTGTAAGGGATCCTCCTGCGCTTCCATCTCTAAAAGGGAGCGGGTCACCCTAAACAGGGCGGCTGGGCGGTTTTCCGCAGACGCAATAAGGGTGGAGAGGTAAGTCCTCCTCGCCACCCTTATCGCCACTAAGTACGTCTTAATATAAGATCGTAGAAGTGTTCGGTCAGACTCAGAACGGCTAGCTCTCCAACTACTCTCTAGGCGTCTTTTCCGGCGCTTCATCTCCCTTAGCTCCTCAGAAAACCAAGGAGCCATTTGGGATCGGCACCGGGTCAGAGGCCGCAAGGGCACGACCCGGTCAAGGGCCCCAGCAGCCACCCTATCCCAGGTGGCAACTAGGCCCTCAACCGAGTCGTGTGTGTGAGCTTCGGGAAATGGCCCAAGCTCCATCAGGAACCTATCCGGGTCCATCAGGCGCCTGGGGCGGTACCATTTAAGCGGCCCCACCTCCCTGTGGTCGGGGGGTGCAGAACGGAAGTCGAGCTTCAGGAGTGAATGGTCTGTCCATGACAGGGGTTCTATAACTATAACATTTGTGGCAAGTAAGGCCATAAAATGGGGCAAAAACTCACTTAATGTCTCACTGCTCTTTCTTAGCAACAGAAACTTTGGGCTCAGTTGTGATCATAAGTTGAGGACTACCTATGTTTCTAAGAGCCTCCCTAATATCTTTAAAAGAAGAGATGAAAGCTAACTTCTTCCACTGAGCCAAAGAAACGTACATTGGTGTTTGGATGGCCCTATTTGTTCTGCTTGCAGACTGTTTTCTGTTACTGTTTTTTACGCTACACTTGATGGGCGAGGCAGGGTTTTATCGCTATAACTGGCACAGAGTTGACAATTGAGGTGGCTTACAAGTGCTTTACAACAGATAGCCTGAAGCAGGGTAAAGATATAATACGTTTCAAAAAGCCAATTAACAGGTCGGAAAGGCAATAAACCATAAAAGATGTTGAGGCTCTAGAAAAAGGACAGAGAAGAGCAACCAGGAGGATTAGGGGACTGGAAGCTAAAACATATGAAGAACGGTTGCAGGAACTGGGCATGGCTAGTCTAGTGAAGAGAAGGACCAGGGGAGACATGATAGTAGTCTTCCAGTATTTGAGGGGCTGCCACAGAGAGGAAGGGGTCAAGCTATTTTCTAAAGCACCCGAAGGCCAGGCAAGAAATAATGGATGGAAACTGACCAAAGAGAGATTCAACCTGGAAATAAGGAGAAATTGTCTGACAGTGAGAACAATCAACCAATGGAACAGAAGTTGCCCTCAGAAGTTGTGGGGGCGCCATCACTTGAGACTTTCAAGAAGAGATTGGTCTGCCATTTGTCAGAAATGCTGTAGGGTCTCCCGCTTGGGCAGGTGGGTTGGACTAGATGACCTACAAGGTCCCTTCCAATTCTGATTATCTGTTAAATCTATTATAATGGGTAAGAACGGGTAATGAAACCGATTTGGGTACACTTTGTGTGTCTGATTGTTCAGTCTTTCTGCAGACAGACTTTCTGCTTCAAATAACACAAGCACACCTAGTCCCCTGGAGACATCAACAACAATTACATCAATTACAGCAGCTCTAACAGTCTCAGATACAACCCAGAGCAGAACAGATGTCACCTCAAAAGCAGCCAGCTCACTTATGCCCCAATCTACCGGAGACACCAGGAGCACCACAAGATCAAATGACTCCACCACCACCAACGGGGGCAGCATGACTTCTCCTACTGGATCCAAAGAGCCTCTCACTAGCCAAATGGCTGTGTCCATCAACGGCAGCACTCAGGCAGGTAAGAGGAAATTTTGTAAGCCGGTTAATTAATACATTAAATTCCTATGCCACCCACCTCATTCTGCAAGGTGGGCAGCTGACAATAAAAATCATAAATATAAAAATGTGATAAAAGCAACAAAAATAGAGGCAAAACCCCAAAAACAAAGATGGTACAATGGTAGCATCTTCCCTAAATGCCTATCACCCTATTAACCTGATCATGGGTCAGTTGCAGAGGTGGTATTCAGCAGGTTCTGACCAGTTCTGGGGAACTGGTACCAGAAATTTTGAGTAGTTTGGAGAATCGGCAAATCCCACCTCTGACTGGAGATTTTACAGTATCCTTCCCCTGCTACGCCCACCAAGCCACGCCACAGAACCGGTAGTAAAAAATTTTGAATCCCACCACTGGTCAGTTGGATTAGATCTGTGGGTATCTGTAGGGAGAGAATCAAAGCAGTTAAGTTATATTAAGATGGAAGCCCTATCCTTTACTTACTTACTTACTTACTTACTTAGTTATTACTTACTTACTTATCTACTTATTTACTTACTTACTAAATTTGTGTAGCTTTCTATCCTACCAAAAGCAACTCTGAGTGGCGCATAACAATCAGATAACACCGCAAATATCAAAACAAGAGATATAAAAATATAGACATATATATTAAGAAATAAATAGTATGAAAAACAAATATAAAAACCCCTAGGTGAAGAAAGGTGTGGGAAGCCTCCCCAGTCCTAGAGAATGAAATATTATGGGGAATATTAAAAGAGGCAGAATATTATATTTCCTGAAAATAGAGAGAAAAAATCTTAACAAAGGCAGAAAACAACTCCAGTCTTCCTGCCATAGCCTCAAGCAGAAGCCTCAAGTCATTAGAGATGGATATTTTGTGCCCATTAAGAAATCCAGGCTAGCCTATTCATAAACAAAATGCCTTCAATCTAGCTAATCCCAGAATTGATGGGATTAAGAATTTACATTTCTCCAAGGACAGGACAGGACCTTTAGGACATAATAGGATTTACCCACCACCATTAGAATAGCAAAAGACACAAAGCTCACTACATTGCACAATCCCCTGGAGCATCTCAAACACAAAACCCCAGAAACCTATAAAAACCCATCTGCTCACTCAGGCATTTTATCAGCCACCCCAGAAACATGCTTCTGTCTCTAAAGTTTCTGGCATCCGAAGAGACCTTCTTTCCAACCAGCCAGCCTCCATTTTATTCCCACCATCTTTCTCCCAGCTTGGAACCGGACCAGATTTTGCTTCCTACAAAGGAAAAAAATGGCTACCTCAACAATGGAGCAAATCTCCTGTTTCCTGCAAGACCCTGCAAGGCCTGATAACATAACCAGGTTTGTGGGCCTTCGGAAATAACAAAAGGGATGGAACTGATCTACTTTTGGAGGAAAGGATGTTCCACAAGGCAGGTGCCATGGCAGAGAAGGCCCATCTCCTGGGACCCGCCAAATATAGAACCCTACCTGATGGTACCCACAGCATGCCTTCTCTACCAGACCTATTGGGACAGGCTGAAATAACCGGGGACAAATGGTCTCTCATTTTACATACATCAAAAAAGTCAAAATGGAGGCCACAACCATTTATTTATTTTATTTATTTTTATCCCACCTTTATTATTTCTATGAATAACTCAAGGCAGTGAACATGCTTCATTTCTCCTTCTATTTTCCCCACAACAAGAACCATGTGTGGTGGTTTGGACTGAGAGACAGTGACTGGCCCAAAGTCACTCCACTGGCTTTCATATATAAGGCAGGAACAGAACTTACAATCTCTTGATAATTGCCTCAAAGTCACCCAGCCAGCTCTAAGGAGGGAACTCGAACTCATATTCCCCTGGAAATCGGCTCAGAGTTCACTCAGCTGGCTTTCATGACTAATGTGGGACAGTCTCCTGGTTTCTCACCTGTGCCTTAAAGCCCCACCCTGTTATTTTTACAAAGAGACAAAGCACTGGGTGTGACCAAAGCACATCTTAGCAAATAGCACTACTCATGCTAGTTTGAGCACTACCAGAAACACACCTATATGTAATTACTAACTTTCTTTCCAACTAGCAGCCTTATATTTCTCAAAATTTCCCATCATGTCAAACTTTTATTTCGTTCCAGTTCAGTAGGGCTAACATATTTAAACTGCAAACATCTGGATGGTTACTAGATGGTTGCAGTGTAGGGAGAATTCCCCCCTTTTAATATAAGAAAGTCCCCATATTAGCAAAGAAATGCCCCCACTCCTGTCCCCCAGAAGAGAAAAATTTTCCCTGAAGTAAAACCACTCAAGTGGCCAGCCCCTGTGAATGGATATTTAGTTTCACAAATTATTGCATTCATAAACAAAATGTCTACAGCTACAGCCTCCGCAGAAGGCTGGAATTGAGCAGATTAAAAAAGCAGAGAGACAAAGATACCTAAAATCTACATTCCCCACCCAGCTCCAAGGACAAGGTTAGAGTTAGAGTTAGGGTAAGGGTTGTGACCTCCCAGCCACAATGGGAGTCAGGCAACAATAATTAGAATATTAAAAAGGCACACACAAGCACAGGTTAAAGTATATTTCACAAGGAACCTGTCATAAAGCCCTAGAACTATATAAAAACCCATCTACTCACTTTGTCAGCTGTCCCAGAACTAATGCTGTGTCACCTTGCTTCTGATTCCTACAAAATTTATTTATTTATTATTTATTTATTAATTACATTTATATACCGCCCTTCTCCCAAGGGACTCAGGGCGGTGAACAGCTCATCTAAAAACCCCACAAAAATACAAAAGTTAAAAAGTAATTAAATATTTAAATCAGCTGCTGACTAAAATTAGGAAACCCTCCCCCCACCCTTAAAAACCCAAATTTAAATTTAAAAATGGAGATCAAATTTAAAATCATTATCTCAGCCCAGGCCGGCCTGCTCAAAGAGCCAGGTCTTTAACGCGCGCCTGAAGGCCCTCAGGTCCGTGCCGGTACGGAGTTCCGGTGGCAGAGTATTCCAGAGGGCGGGGGCACCCACAGAGAAGGCCCTACCCCTTGGCGCCGCCAGACGACACATAGCGGCCGACGGCACCCGGAGCAGACCCTCCCTGTGGGAACGCACCGGCCTGTTGGAGAGCGTTGGCAGAATGCGGTCCTGAAGGTAACCTGGTCCCATGCCATGGGTCGCCCTAAAGGTCAAAACTAGAACCTTAAAGCGAACCCGGAGAGCCATCGGCAACCAATGCAGCTCGCGCAGGAGAGGCGTCACATGGGCGCTACGCGACGCCCCCATAATCACCCTCGCGGCTGCATTTTGCACCAACTGGAGTCTCCGGATGCTCCCCGCAGGGAGCCCCATGTAGAGGGCGTTACAATAGTCCAGGCGAGAGGTGACAAGGGCCTGAGTGACCGTGCGCAAGGAGACTTCCTTTCCTGTTGCTTGCTTCCAAATTCATTTTCTCCTACATATTTCTCCCAGTTTGGAACTGGACCAGATTTTACTTCCAACAGCAGTAAAGGGGGGAAATCCTCTGTAATGCCTGTAGCAGTGTATGTGGATTTTTGCTACTTAGCAATGCTAGCACTAATTTCTTTTGAAGTACTACTTGCTATTTGATTGACCAATATATGGATCAGTATGTCGGCGAGAGGAAAATTATCTATCTATCTATCTATCTATCTATCTATCTATCTATCTATCTATCTATCTATCTCTATCTATCATTATATCTAAATATCAATCTCTCTCTCTCTCTCTCCCTCTCCCTCTCTCTCTCCCTCTCCCTCTCTCTCTCTCCCTCCCCCTCTCTCTCTCTCCAAACCAGCATCTTCAAAGTAGCTAAAATGGTGTAAAATGCATAAAATATAACTGTAGAAAACTCTATCTCTCTGAATAAAATATTTAATAGACCCAAAAAATAAGCCTTTAACAATGGTTAAAGGTTGACTCAGCCTTTCATCCTTCCGAGATGGTAAAATGAAGACGCAGATTGTTGGAGACAATAGGCTGACTCTTTAAACTGTTTAAAGAGTGCTGTATACCACTATGAAGCGGCATATAAGCCTAAGTCAACCTATAGAGATTTTTCTCCTGTAATGGAGAGCCACAATTAATTCTGTCATGCTGAATTTTGGGCTGCACTATAGTTACCGTATTTATTCGAGTATAACGCGCACACGTGTATAACGCGCACCCCCTAATTTTCCATTAAAAATCGGTATAAAATTTTGTTTCACATCAAGCCGCGCACTATACGCTACGAGGGGACGTTTTGTTTTTTGGGGCTGCAGCCGCGCACTATACGCGAGGGCGAAGAAAATCAAAACATCCCCTCGTAGCGTATAGTGCGCGGCTGCAGTCCCGAAAAACAAAACGTCCCCTCGTAGCTTATAGTGCGTGCTTTCCCTGCGACTGGAGAAAGAGCGAGCGCGGCCGCGAGGGTTTTCTGCCCCGTCGCGATAGTTTTGGAAGTCGGTGGCGGGAAACGGTTGGCGTTTGCGGACTGTGGTTGTCTGGGTTATTTGGGGCTTCAAGAGCATGTAGGAAGCTTTTTTGGTGGGCGCGAAGTCTCCACCTGTCCAGAACGATCTCGCCCTCCCCACTTCCATCTCCCCCACGGAGCCCTTGCAACGCTAAGAGGGGCTTGGCAACCAGGGCGCGCCTGCTGGAAGCAATCCGTCCTCCACAGCCTGCACCAGCCCGAAAGAGTCGCCAGGCCCCGAAGCCCCCGGGCTAGTCCCCATTGCAAGCTACCCGCCACAGACAAACGCCTACGCCGCTGCCCCAAGTCATTCGCCCAACGCTCCGTCCGGGCCCCGGAGGTCCCTGCGACGGGCCGGCCGTGGCTACCGCCCGAGGTTGCCGGGAAGGGGCGCCCGGCAGCACAGCCGTCTCCGCCAGCGCCCGCCGCACACGTTCCGGGGCTGCCCGCCACACGGGGCGACTGCGCGCGGCCCCCGGACGGTGCTTAAGGTGGCCCCGGCGTCTGGAGCGGAGCGGCCTTGCCGGGCGAGCTCGGCCTGGCTGTCACGGGAGGAGATGCCCTTCACCCACGGCGAGACTCCGCGGGCTCTTGGGACGGGCTCCGGCCACCGGGAAGGCCAAAGAGGCGGCGACTGCCGGGCGAGGCGGCCGTAACCTGCCCAACCGGCGGAAGGGTCGGGGCGCCAGCCCCTCGCCTGCTTCCCGAGGGCTGAGGAGGGTCCCGGGGGGCGAGGGAGCCACGCAGAAACCGTCCTCCCCGGGCACCGATGCCCCCCGGCTGCTGCTGTTGTTGCTGGGCGCGCGTCCCCACGGGCCAGCGAGAGCCGCCGGCGGAGCAGGTGAGCGCTGGGCGGGGGGCGCGGACCCCGGGAGGAGGCATGGTTCCTCCCCAGTCCCAAGTGGGCGACGCTGGGCCGTCGCTCTCCGCCTGCGGGGGGGGAAACGAGACACTCCCCGAGACCCCCCCCCCCACCCGCGGCAAAGGACCCGGGGGAGCTGAGTGGGAGAAGCGCGCGGGGGTCTCCCTCGTAGCTTATAGTGCGCGGCTGTTGTATGGTCGCTGCAGTGCGAACTCACAATTCGCCTGCGCCCTCATTGGACCAGCCGCCATTGCCACCCCACCCCACCCCTCGTTTATAACGCGCACCCCCTAATTTTCAGTTTAAAATCGGTATAAAATTGTGCGCGTTATACTCGAATAAATACGGTATATGAAGGGAAAGCAGAAATATAAACAAGTTGATTGAAGTAACCATTAGGTGGCACTGCAGTCTGACAATAGCCTTTGTTACAAAAAGCATGTCAGTTTTTCCAATCCAAAGGATAAAGAAGAAATGGAAGAAGCATCTTTCCAGAGTGTTAAATCAAGAAAAGTTACAAACTCTGTTTGCAAGGATGAGGTAGAGCTACCATATTGTCTCGAAACATTGGGGTAGGGGGCAAATACAGAAAATTGCAGCTCCACTGCCTTCTGATGTAATCCAGGTTTTTGCAATCCAGATGAACTAGTTAAACCCAGGAATGTTTTCTGGAGTCACTTGGAATACCAGTATAAATCACTGAATCCGCTCCCCATCTTTTTGCTAAATGCATAGTGCTGGGAAGAGACTTGTACCGATAAATCCATGAATAATGGACACACATGGAAGCTATGCATTGTGCAGATCATATAACAAAGAACAAAAACTGTATCCTGTCATCTCGGTTTGGTGCCATGTGTAGAAACTGTAGGCTATGTCTTATATAAATATTGCATCTTTTACCATTGCTGTATATTTTGTCTGCTTTTCTCCTCTTTCCAATTTTGATTGCATAATTTATATATATTCAAGTCCAATCCCTTGCTCAAGCAGGAGATCCTATAGCTTTCCAGGCAGTTAGCTATCCAGTCTCTTCTTCTCTTTTCTTCTATGATGTGTGGTTTCCAGATATAGATGCAGATTAACGGAATTGGAAGGGATCTTGTAGGTCACATAGTCCAACCCCCCGCCCAAACAGACCCTACCTACACAATTTTTGACACATGGCAGTCCAGTCTCTTCTTGAAAGCTTCCAGTGATGAAGTTCCCACAACTTCTGAAGGCAAGCGATTCCATTGGTTGATTGTTCTCACTGTCAGAAAATTTCTCCTTAGTTCTAGGTTGAATCTCTCCTTGATCAGTTTCCATCCATTATTCCTTGTCTGGCCTTCAGGTGCCTTGGAAAATAGCTTGCCACCTTCCTCTCTGTGGCAGCACCTCAAATATTGGAACACTGCTGTCATGTCTCCCCTGGTCCTTCTCTTCACTAGACTAGGCATGCCCAGTTCCTGTAACCATTCTTTGTATGGTTTTAGCCTCCAGTCTCCTAATCATCTTGGTTGCTTTTCTCTGCACTCTTTCTAGAGTCTCAACATCTTTTTTATAGTATGATGACCAAAACTGGATGCAGTACTCTAGGTGTGGCCTTACTAAGGCTTTATAGATTTTGGGAGTTGAAGTCTACACATCTTAAAGTTGCTAAGTTTGAGAAGCACTGGTCTGGAAATTAGATGATGGTGATGATTTTTGTAAAGAAAAGTAGAATTTGATAACACGATCTGCACAACAACCTCTGCGCCTTTTCTGAGATTGGAATTGTGACCTCATGTTCCTCCTGACTGCCTAAAGCCAGGTTTGGATTCTAAAAAAACCTGATAATCCTAGGGTTTCATCCCTTCTCTCTCTCTCTCACAGGACAGCTTAGCCCTGAACCGGCATTTTCAACAAAACCAGGCCTGGTGGTTGTGATCTGCCTCTTCGTCATTGTCCTAGTCATTGGGGCAGTTGTGGTCTTAATAAAATGCTGCCGTCGGAAGGAACCAGACTTTAAGAAGCTGGACGAGGTGCCGATGGTATGTACTCCAGGGTCGGGTATGAGACAAAAGTTGAAAAGGCTGTTTCCTGAAATTCAGGGTCATAATCTGTTCTTGGCTTCAAATCTTGACAAACTGGATAGCTGTGGCATTTGAGAAAGCTCTATTTAAGCTTTGTCCTCTCTCCGTTTTCCTTAACAGGGAAAAGTTGCAGAAGATTCTCCCTTTGCCCGATACCCTCCGAAATAACCTTTCCAACTCATCCTCCGGACTCTCGTTCCATGGATATTTTAAACAAGCATCAAGAATGTTTACTCCCCCGAGAGACTTTGTGTGTGAAATAAACTTGGTCTAGTTTGCATGAAGTGACAATTACTGTTTTGTGTCATTTGGCTGCTCTGGTATGTTTGTGTGTGTGTCTATGTGTGTGTGTGTGTGTGTGTGTGATGTATTCATTTATGTGTCAGTTTAGGTAAATATTGATTTTGCAATATTTCTAAACTTCCTAAACTTGAAGAATCTTTGCACAGCTACTGAACTCTTGAGCAATGCTCTAATTTTGTTAGCGGAGCTAGGTTATGCAAAAGATGAGCTGCAGCATCCAGTTAGAACGGTGTTTCTCAACCTTGGCAGCTTTGAAGATGTGTGGACTTCAGTTCCCAGAATTCCCCAGCCAGCACGGTTGGTTGGGGAATTCTGGGAGTTGAAGTCCACGCTTCTTCACGCTGCCAAGGTGGAGAAACACTGTTCTAATTGGATGCTGCAGCTCATCTTTTGCATAACCTAGCTCCAGAAGTGGTATTCGGCAGGTTCTGACCAGTTCTGGAGAACCGGTAGCTGAAATTTTGAGTAGTTTGGAGAACCGGTAAATCCCACCTCTGACTGGCCCTGCCCCCATCTATTCTCTGCCTCCCGAGTCCCAGCTGATCAGCTGGGTCTTCTTTAGTTGCCTTGCACAGGAGAACGGAACTGGAAAGCAGGTTAGTGGGGTGGGGAAGGAATGGGATTTTGCAGTAACCTAACACCCACTTCAAACCACACCCACGGTAAAAAAATTTGAATCACACCACTGCCTAGCTCCCCTATACCTGAGATGTTTGTTTGGTTGTTGTTTATTTATTATTTATGTATTTATTAACAAATTTATATAGATGTCCACAGTTATACACAGGCAGCTTACACCGTTTAAAAAAATTAAAACATCCACCATACAATATGGGTAAGTCCTCAACTTACATTCGTTTGTATAGTGACAGTTCGAAGTTAAAACAGCACTGAAAAAGCGACATCACTGTTTTTCACACTGATGTGTGAAAACACTTATACCACACCATTGCACCACCCCCAAGGTCATGCGATCAAAACCCAGAGACTTGGCAACTGATTCATATTTATGACAGTTGCCATGTTCTGGGGTCATGTGATCACTATTTGTGACTTTCTGACAAGCAGTAATGGGGAAGCCAGATTCATTTAACACCCATGTTACTAACTTAACAACTGCAGTGACTCACTTAACAAGTATGGCAAGAAAGGTTGTAAAATGGAGCCTAAAAATGGTTTTACAGGTGGTCCTTGACGTACAACCACAATTGAGCCTAAAATTTATGTTGCTAAGTGAGACAGATGTTAAATGAGCTTTGCCCCATTTTTGAGCAAAGCTCATTTAACATCCGTCTCATTTAGCAACATAAAATTTAGGCGCAATTATGGTTATACAACAAGGACCACCTGTAAAGCCATTTTAAAAAGTATTAATGATCAATAATATCAGAGAGAAAAACAAAGCCTATAAGATATGTCAGAAGCACAACAATTATTTATCACAGTAGTTCATGAAGTCATTCATAAAAAAGGGAAGCCCAGAATATTTACTGAGTTCTTTTCTCCAAAGGAAACATCATGGTTTTTTAAAAAATTAAAGGACAACTACCTCTCTGAGGTAAGAAATTTGCCGTTAATTTCTGCAGAGCCTGGCAAGGCACAATTTCTGTCCATTCCACTTTTGTTCTGCATAAATGCAATGCTTTTACAGTGTTATTGGTCCGAAGAATGATCAGATACTTCATATCCTCAAAAAGCTCTAAATAAACGTGAAACGCTATTTATGACACAAGGGAATCCTGATTGCTGCCTTCCTCAACCATCTTGCTTGACACTTCCCAAATTAACTTTCTAGAAATGCATCTGCCGGGCTAATGAATAACATGGGCAGGGAGTTAATTAGTCATTCTAATTGTTGGGCCCTCAGCAGCTCTCCTTGGCATCGGTGTTGCATGTGGTGGGAGCTAAGAATACCCGCTTGTGGCGACATAGAAAGACAAATGACAGGCAAAACTCTTTCCGCTTCTCAAAAGCAAAAATCCCTGCGGTGAACACAGGCATTTCTATACACAGAGAATATTCTAGTGGAAAAAATGGTGACTGACAGACCCTGGTATTCTGGACACAGACAGTTGGCAATTGGAGAGGATCCGATATACCTTCCTTTAATCCTGCCTCATGGCTGGGGGAGTTGTTTTTAAACAGCCCAAAGAAGAGGAGATCGACCAGCAGAAAATATACCTGCCAACCGCATTTCCAGAGAATTGGACTGATGTGGCTTTTTTTTTTTCCCCCCTAAAGTGATGTTCTGTTTCTTACAGAGGCTTCCAGGAAACCCATAGGTGAAGCATAAGGGCAGCAGGCCTCTCATGCTGTAATAAGACAGTACTTTTCAACCTTGTCAACTTGAAGTTGTGTGGACTTCAACTCCCAGAATTCCTCAGCCAGCTATGGGGAATTCTGGGAGTTGAAGTCCACCCATCTTCAAGTTGACAAGGTTGAAAAACTCTGTAACAAAAGGTAGACGAGTTCTATATGTGGAAGCTTTATTTAATTCATTTGAGTAATATTGACAGCAAGATTTGTTCTCAATTAGAACATAGCAATAGCCTTGCAAAACGGAGCTGGTTAGCTGTGTCAGGGAATGCCATAAATAAGACTGGGACAGTAGAGGCATCCATGGATGGGGAGTCTCAACTCTCCCCCACTCCCAATAAATAAATAAATGCAGGAGTGGGATTCTACAGGTTCGCACCTATTCGCTAGAACCAGTTGTTAACATTCTAAGCAGTTCGGAGAACTGGTTGTTAGAAGAAATTACTGGCCTAATCCTGTAAGGAAGGCAGGAAGGAAACATTCTGGTGTTGCTTACAGAAACTGCCTCTCCGTTAACCCTTATTACATTCTTGGCAGGACTAGACTTCCTGTCTCAGGAACTTCTCTGGAATTTTTTCCCCCTCCTTTGCTGGTACTTTGCTTGTGTGGAATGACCATTCAAAGTTACAATGGCACTGAAAAAAGTGACTTATGACCGTTTTTCACACGTACAACTGTTGCAGCATCCCCACAGTCATGAGAGGCCAGGCGAGGAGATGCGTGCCTCGATGTGAGTGATGTTGAGTTGGCCACGCCCAGCCAGTCACATGACCACCAAGCCACGCCCAGCAACTAAGCCACGCCCACAGAACCGGCTGTTAAAAAATGTGAATCCTACCCCTGAATAAATGGTCATGGCTACCATCTTGGATTTTTTAAAAACTTTCCTTTGGATGCCTCTCAGACAGAGCAACAACTATTTTTCCTCCCAAAACTAGTAAAGTTAGTCCTTGATTTACAACCATTCATTTAGTGACTGTTCAAAATTTCCAACAGCACTGAAAAGGTGACTTATGACTATTTTTCACACTTATGACCATTACAACATCCCCATGACTCATGTTTATGACGGTTTCAGTATCCCCGTGTTATGTGATCACCTTTTGTGACCTTCGGACAAGCAAAGTCAACGGGGAAGCCAGGTTCACTTAAGAACTTAAGTGTTACTAAAGTGTTACTGCAGTGGTTCACTTAATGATTGTGGCAAGAAAGATCATAAAATGGGGCAAAACTCACTTAACAAATGTCTTGCTTAGCAATGAAAATTTTGGTAATAGCGGTCATGTCAAGGACTATCTGTAATCAAGGATGAACTGTGTCTGTTCATAATTCTGTTTAACTGCTATGGCTATGCATATATATTTATAAGTTTTTTAAAATGCCTTGAAGCATTTGGCATTGAATTTCCAACAAATCTTTTAGTAAATTCCCAAGCATGCCATAAAAGGCACAGTTCTTCACTGGTCTTTGTTTTCCAGCAATTGGCAGTCTAAAGTCTTATAGTACTTCTGAATATACTGTACTTTCATTTCTTTTCTCAGCTGCAGTTAATCAGTAATTAATCAAACTACAGCTAATCAGTAATGATTCAAACTGTCTAAGATGTGTTTGCCTCACCTGGCCTCCTAATTTTCATAGCAACTGACAAGGTGCCTCAGAAGAAACAAAGAGATGGCAGGAACCCAACATCTCAAGAAGTTTGTGCTTAAGGAATATGGTGTCAACTTCTCTTTCATTGCCATTGATTGATCTCTTGGATGATAATTCTTCCACAAATTTGTAAAGCCATCTTGAGGCAATAACTCATCCTCCATCTTCTGAAGGACAGTTTAAGTGAAGGTTAAATGAGCCTCTTTCATTTCCCCAGTTGATTTTTAATGTGTCATTCCCCTAAAAGGCTAAGCACAGTTTTGATTTTAAAATCAAAACTGATCCTGCTGTTTCTTTAAGGGAATGGAGATTTTACAGTATCCTTCCCCTGCCATGCCCACCAAGCCACGCCCACAGAACCAGTTGTAAAAAAAAATTGAATCCCACCACTGGACTTTACTGTCAAGGGGGGGACTTGCCCCAGGGATCTTCCCAGTTGAAGTCCAATGCCATAGGTGATATACTAATCTGTTTGTGTTTTGTGTGATTGTAGCATGATTTCAAAACATGGATTGTGATTTAGTGTTTTATACATATGGTTGTGGTTTATTTTTGACGGTAAGGAAGATGAATTTAACGAAGCTCCATTGCTAGGGTGACATGGGGTGAAACATATTTTAAGTCACAACAGATAGTATTTGGAAGCAGATCAAACAGACCCCTCCCCAATTTACAGGAATAGGAGTAGTAACAGATGGAATAGCACAAATAGGCTTGCAAGGTTATCTTGTTATAGCCAAAATGTAGTTTTAGCCTTCCTCTGGAGTTGATTTTTTAATATGGACTCCCTATTGGGCCTTACATTTATTACATTAACTAAGGTTAGTAAACTATGGTTTAGTTAGTGTATTGTGTAAATGCATTTCCAAAGGAGATCCTGTATGGGTTGTCAACTGATCTGGCAGATGAAGATGCAACCCAGATCTGAATAAATATTTGCAGACTCAAGTAATCTGGTGTCTTTTTGAGAATAGCTAAAGCCATATAGGTTTTTCTTTGAGGAACAAAAATTGAACATTCATCTAACTTCAGAGGTTGATGTACCATGCTCCAGGTATGGGATGGAAAGATTTATTCCTTCTACATCGTGCTTTAGATGACCATCCAATATTTCTCTCTATTGGAGGACCCTGTAGAAAAGTAGAGGAAAGAAATCTTGAGTTTCCAATCCCTGATTCAAATTTTCTGCCTCAAATGATCCCAGAACCTCTGGAAGAATAGCCAGCCAACAAAATGGAAGCTCTCTTCTTTCTGGCTTAAGTTTGTTTGCATTCCTGCTGCCCACCATGCAGCACCGAGTCTGTTCCAAGGTGTTTTCTCAATAAATGATTAATTTTGGGGGTTGGAAAATTAACTTTCTACTTCCAGCACCCCATGACCTGTGATTCCTGTTACAAATTTGCCAAATCTGTGGGAAGAAGATGGGTAGGTTTTTTTTTTAATGTACCAACTTAATATACCAATAATATACCAATAAGGATTTTTTTAGGCATAGTCAGCTTTGATCTGAAATATCCTTGTGATCCAGACATAATTCATGCGCTGATTGCAGAAGTGATGAAATAAGTTATCTTTTTAAATTTTTAATATTCAAATATTCAAAGATCATTTTTCCACATTCAAATGCTACTTGTTGGTGACCCAAGGCTCCACACTTTTGGTGGTGGTGGTAACATTTGGAATGTTTACGGCATATGCTGGGCGCTTTATGAAAAGATTGCTAAAGGAACATAATTAAAGCAGCTGTTTTCCATTAAAATCAAGAAGTGATGTTGTATCACTTCTTCTAAATTTGTCTTCTAATTCAAGGATGCTCCCTTCCAATCAGTTGACTCCTTTTTCTTTTTCTGAAAAGGTGAAATTACACAGCCCCCCCCTTTTTTTAATTTCAAAGAGAACTTATGGGATTCTTGGGCTCCAAAATCACTCATGAGGATAAAAAGGTGGATGGCTACAATCAGCAAAATATCACATGAAAAAAGTTTGCAAAGAAGAAAGAAGAAAATTTGAAAGAAGAAAGTTTAAAGAAAGAAACATATCCCATAAAAAATAGTTTACAAACTGAAGAAAGAATGGTTGACAAGAGGAAGCACCAGCAAAGCTGTCCTTGACCATGTTAAGAAACTAATTTTATCAACATGTTGCTTTATACCAGGGGGCGCCAATCTTTTGGACCTCAGGGACCACCAAACTCATAATTTTAAATCCCGCGGACCAGAGACCCTGGGAAAATCCCCAAAAAAGTCTGCAGGAAAATTCCCCACCCCATTTTCCTACTGATCAATCATTCTTTTTTTGGGATCGCAGGATATTGTCTCCAGCTCCATTCTCAGGGGGGGAGAGAGAGAGAGAGAGAGACTTTTGGCTTCATGCAAGGAAAGCAGCAGAAGCAGCAGAAGTCTTTCCTTCTCTCCCCAAACACTGCCAGAAACGAGTCTTTGCCAACACAGGCTCTTGGAGCAGGAGGCCGTGCAGGGCCCCAAAGACTCATTTCTAGCAGAGTTTGAGGGAGAGAAAGCAAGCCCTTTGCTGCTTTCCTTGCATGCAGCCAAAAGCAGAAGAAGAAAGAGGCGGAAAGAAGCAGCCTGGTGGCCAGGCAAGGTAAGTGGGATGAGTGGGGCAAGTTTCCCCCCTACATCCTTTCCCCCATCCCCTCACTACCTCGTGTTGTTCACAATGCAAGTCACGCAAGCCTTGTGTTCCCATGGGGCATGTGGGTGGTGCACCCTCGTGTTCCCATGCAGCCTGGATTAATTGCTTTGGGGATGACATTTCTCTGTGGACCACCAAAATTTTCTCACGGACCACCAGTGGTCCCTGGCCCACTGGTTGGCAACCGCTGCTTTATACAACATAATTAGCAAGGATAATAATGGGGTGATATTTCATTATTTCATTGTGACTCTTTAGATGGGAAAAAGTGGCAACCAATGAAAATGTTTTCAGAGTTGCTGTATCTATATATACTGTATAAACTCACATCTGTGAATTTATCCCATCTGTGGATAAACCAATCCTCACATTTCAACCAACTTACCATGAAACATGTGCTACCTATGCATGCAGTCAACCTGCATCTTTCATGTTATTTTGGTTAAAAATAGGAAGGCCTCTGTCTGCTTGTGGGCTTATCTGTGAGTATATACAGATACGCATTACTTTAAATATATATAGTTCCGAATAAGCCTATATGAAGATAAGCAGAACTCAATTTTTGTGTTCATTTTGGCACCTAAAACTCTCAGCTTATCTGCAGGTATATATAATAGCCTCTTCTACAACTTGCGCTATAACCAGGGGTGGGATTCAAAATTTTTAACAACCGGTTTTGTGGACATGGCTTAGGTGGTGGGCGTGGCTTGGTGGTCATGTGATTGGGTGGACATGGCTTGGTGGTCATATTATTGGCTGGGTGTGGCCAACTCAATATCACTCATATCGAGGCACTAATCTCCTCGCCTGGCCTCTCGTGACTGTGGGGAAGCTGCAACAGACGTAAGCGTGAAAAATGGTCATAAGTCACTTTTTTCAGTGTCATTGTAACTTTGAATGGTCATTCCACACAAGCAAAGTACCAGCAAAGGAGGGAGAAAAAATTCCAGAGAAGTTCCTGAGACAGGAAGTCTAGTCCTGCCAAGAGTGTAATAAGGGGTAATGGAGAGGCAGTTTCTGTAAGCAACATCAGAATATTTTCTTCCTGCCTTCCTTACAGGATTAGGCCAGTAATTTCTTCTAACAACTGGTTCTCCGAACTGCTTAGAATGTTAGCAACAGGTTCTAGCAAATAGATGTGAACTGGTAGAATCCCACCCCTGGCTATAACCCTGGAAATAGAATAGGAAGAGTATTTATGCTTTTCAATTCTAGAATTGGAGAAGAATGTAGACAGCCAAGAAAATAAAAGGACAGATCATCAAAAAAAAAAATAGCCATCAATACATGGAAACTGCCAATTGTCTTAGGCACAATTTTTGAACAACAATAACTCCTAAGACTAGTGGGTCAAGAAGTAGACAGAAAACAATTCACCCAGCACTAAAGCTGATGAAACAGTTTATTCTTGCCACTTTGTCCCACTGTTACATTATTTGCATAACTTTTAAAATAAAGAATTGAGAACTAGGCCTTTGGATAGGGCAGTGATGGCTAATTGGAGAATTCTGGGAGTTGAAGTTCACACAATTTAAAGGTGCAAAAGTTGAAAAACACTGTGATAGAGCAGATAAGAACTCTGATTCCCAATAGGACAATCCACCAACCTTCTCCAGAAATGTGGAGATGATGCAGCCCTGAAGAAACCCCCATCTTCCTGCAGTTTTGCTTGTTGAGCAACTGTTGAAGAGAGATCAGTCTTGCTAGGTAGGACTACAGATGTGATCTATGGACTGATACCTTTTTCTTGTTTTCATTTAAGCCATTCATGTGACATTCACACAAACAGCAAGGAGAGATGGAGCAAAATCAAATGAAAAGAAAAGAAAAGCATCCATTTAATTTAACAGGTCTTAGTTGAATCAGCAATGCCATATCAACACCTGTGCTTGTGCAGGCTGGCAGTTTAACTAAAACTCTTCAAAGAGGAATAACGGAAAGAGGAGAGGATTCCAGTCATGTACATCTACCTATCCCAGGTTGTTGGGCATGATTTGATAGGTTGAGAAAAATGCCAAATCCAATATAAACGTTTGGCTGACTGTGTGACCAATCCTAGTACTTAAGTCTAAACATCTGTTTGACTGGGCGAACAAACATAGTACTTCAGTCTAAACATCTGTCTGACTGTGCAAGCAGCCATAATAATAATAGAACTAGAATGTGGCAAAGAAAGCAAAAATAGCACCAACAGTAATCAGCACCTTGGATGCAGTACCAAAATATCTGGACTACCACTTGAACACTATTGGCATTGACAAAAATCACCACTTGTGAATTGAAAAAGGCAGGTTTACTTGGAACAGCCTACATCCTGAAACAATATCTTTAATATGATTAAACAACAAATTCTGCCTATCCCAGATCCATGGAAAGGATTTGGTAGGTGGAGAAAAATGCCAAATCCAGTCTGGCTGACTGTGAGACCCACCATGAGACTGGAGACACATTGTCAAAAACAGGGTGGCATTTTTTCCTTTCACTTTTTCCTTCTCTGATTTGCTTGCACCTGGACAGGGAAGGGTTACATGCCTGTTTGAAAAGAGAGAGGGAGGGAAGGAGAAGTCCAATGAGTTTCCACAAGGTAGAGGTTTCCTGCTTAGCTGCACTCATTTAGTAAACAGCACCTCCGCACTCCAGGAGCCCGGAGGGTCCTTGTACTTCTCTATCCTGCCAAAGTGTAAGTCCATTTGGGAAACTGGAAAGGGAGAAGGTTGGTGATATGTACGTGTCTTGGATTCAAAAGTTAACAAAACAACGTTGGCACTTGGATTCCCTCTGTGTTTGTTATGGTAGGATTACTTTAGAGCAGTGCTTCCCAAACTTGGATAAATTACCCCAAATTGGGCAAAAGTGATTTGCATGAACCCATTACCCGATCACAACAGGAACATTGAAATAAAGACAATCTGTTAAGCAGTAAAAATGAGTTGTTGATAAGCACTTTGGGGTAATAAAGAAAAAAGTTTGGGAAGCACTGGCTTGTAGGAAAGATAAACAACGAATTGCTATTTTTGCTGGGATTTTCCAAAACGGAATGTCAAGCATTTAACCCAATTCTTGATTCTAGTCCATCTGAACACAGCCCATAGTTGGTTGCTGATTTTTCCCGGTACCCAGACAAAAGAACAAGAAAACATCTTTGGCGGAATGGTGGTACCATGCTAGGCTGTTTGTGAAAATCACCTGAGCAGAACTGATGAAAAGAAAAGTTTGCAACTCTACGGGAAAAGCCAGCAGAGGTGTGAAGTTCCTAAGAATATAAGCTAATCTGCGGGAACAAAGAAAAGTGCCCAGATAGGTGAGCATGCTGATTTCAAAGGAGTCAGATTGTCCAATATGGAACCCCATTTACAGGATATATTGTGGGAAGCCATTCTATATTTGTTCCACCTGCCAGTACTTAGAGGTAGACTTTCCACAACCTGGAGGCTTTATTTATTTTGAATTATTGATAGAGCCCTCATTCACGTTTAATGTGTTTAATAAGTAACTATTGCTACCTCTTGGAGACACACATTCCACACATTTTGCATTTGTGTGAAAATACCCAGATCCAGCCCATTGATTTGCTTATGAATTTTTCCAGAGTGTCATTTCAATTGAACTTTTTAATATCCCATCACCCTCCAACTCCTTCCTTCCTTCCTTCCTTCCTTCCTTCCTTCCTTCCTTCCTTCCTTCCTTCCTTCCTTCCTTCCTTCCTTCCTTCCTTCCTTCCACAGAAAACCTTAATTCAAGCCTTAATTCATTCCTGGACCTTGGTAACAATAACTCTGGGCTGCGAAACTAAAGTATGCTTTCATCCTTTGGTCAGGCAGTTGGATAGTTCATATAATTATATATATATATGAATGGACTCATCTGACATACCGAGTCACAATTTTTTTTTAAATCCAAGCAGAAAATAAAATTAAGAATTACATTTTAATTATAAATAGTCTTCAATTTATGACTGCAACTAGAACCAGAATTTCCATTGTTAAGCAAGACACTTGTTAAGTGAGTTGTGTGTGATGTTATGACATTTTTGCATGGTTGTTAAATGAATTATTGCAGTTGTTAAGTGAATCATGTGGTCATTAAGTGAATCTAGATTCCCCCATTGATTTTGCTTGTTGGAAGCCAGCTGGGAAGGTTGCAAACAGTGATCGCATTACCCTGGGACATTGCAACTGTCATAAATATACACTGGTTGCCAAATGCCGGAATTTTGACCATGGGGAAGTTGTGATAATTGCAACTAGTTGCAACTTTGCAAATCACTATTTTCAGTGCCCTTAAAGGTTTGAACAGTCGCTAGATAAAAGGTTGTAAATTGAAGACTACTTGTATTCCTTGCCAGCAAAATACAGGTGAGCATCAGCAGGCTTCAGCTGGTTTGCTCTCAGTCAGTATTGAACAATTCCTGGGGGAAAAAACAACCAGCAGGCTGTCTGGATGTTGCTGGCAAGCAGTAAAAAGTAGTGATGTCTGTATCAGAAGTGGTATTCAGCAGATTCTGACCAGTTCTGGAGAACCGGTAGCAGAAATTTTGAGTAGTTTGGAGAAGCAGCCAATACCACCTCTGACTGAAGATTTTACATTATCCTTCCCCTATCAAGCCCACTAAGTCACGCCCACAGAACCGGTAGTAAAAAAATTTGAATCCTACCACTGGTCTGTATCATTAGAGCAGGAGTGTCAAACTCAGTTTCATTGAGGGCTACACCAGGGTTGTGTTTGATCTCTGGGGGGCAAGCTGGGTATGGCTATCACTCCTCCGACTCAACCCGACTAAGACCCAGTGGCTGTGGTTTCCTGTGCCCAGATACAGCTGGCTTATTCCATCGCTGGCTGTGAGGGGAGAAATTTTGACCCCCACGGAGAGGGCACGCAATCTTGGTGTCCTCCTGGATGTACGGCTGTCATTGGAAGATCATATAACGGCCATCGCCAGGGGGGCTTTTTATCAGGTCCAACGGATCTGCCAGTTGCGGCCCTTTCTGGATCTGGACGCGCTTTGCACAGTCACTTCTGCCCTCGTCATTTCCCGTCTAGACTATTGCAATGCTCTCTACATGGGGCTCCCTTTGAAGAGCATCCGGAGGCTCCAGCTGATGCAGAATGCAGCTGCGCGGGTGATTCTGGGGGCTTCGTGGAGCTCCCATGTTACACCGCTCCTGCGCAAGCTGCATTGGCTTCCAGTAGCTTTTTGGGTGCAATTCAAGGTGTTGGTGGTCATCTTTAAAGCGCTCCATGGCTTGGGACTGGGTACTTATGGGACCGCCTTCTGCCACCATCGGCCTCCCGCCGGCCTGTGCGCTCTCACAGGGTGGGCCTCCTTGGGGTGCCGTCAGCTGGACGATGCCGGCTGGCGGCCCCGAAGGTACGGGCCTTCTCTGTGGGAGCACCCTCCCTTTGGAATGAGTTACCCCCGGAGATGCGGATTATCCCTGACCTGCGAACCTTCCGATGCGCATTGAAGACTTATCTTTCCCAACAAGCCGGTCTGGCCTAGAAATATTGGAAGGTTTTAATTTTGTTATTTTTTACCCTGTTTTTATTATTTTATTGCTGTCTTAATTTCTCAGCCATAGATTTAACTCATTTTAATCTGTTTTTAAATTTTATATCTGGTATTGTATTGTTTTTAGTTGGGCTGTGCACCGTCCCGAGTCCCAAATTGGGAGAGAGGGCGGTATATAAATTAAATAAAACTAAACTAAACTAAACTAAACTGTTGGTAGTACTGTTGGTAGTACCTGTGGTGGCCTGAATGCTCTGCCAGCAAAAACAGGCTACCAAGCTCTGTTTTTGGCTGTGACAGCCTGCAACCCTCTGCCAGCGAAAATGGAGCTCAAGGAGGCCGCCGTGGCCCTCGTGACCTAATGGCCTCCTGCAATGGAGCTCAGGGGGAGGTGTGTGTGCCTGCGACCCTCCTGAGCTGAGTTTTCACTGACAGAGGCACCGCGGACCAGTCCTCTGCTGTTTCCAGGACAGCCCCACAGGCCAGATCTAAGCACCCAGTGGGCTGGATCTGGCCCCTGGGCCTTGATTAGAGCATATAATCTAGTGGTTAAGGCACCAGGTTAGATAGTAGGAGACCAGGAGTTCTAGTGCTGCCTTAGGCATGAAAGCCAGCTGAGTGACCTTGGCCAGTCACTCTCTCTCTCTCAGCCCAACTCACCTCACAGGGCTGTCGAGGGGAAGGAAGGAAGATATGTTGCATTTGTCCTCTGCCTGGTGTTCTTTGTGAAAAATAATAAAGGTGGGATACAAATAAATAAACACAAAATTGATGATCTCTGAATGATCACTGGGAAGTTGGGGAAAACTCACAATTACTAGGAGCTAACAACCCTGTTGCCTCAAGAAGCCCCAGATATCAAATCTTTCCTTGTAAAGGCGATTTTCAGATATATTTCAGCTACTTATTTTCTGTTTAACCTGAATTGAAGACTACCTGTATAATATTCATTCATTCATTCATTCATTCATTCATTCATTCATTCATTCATTCATTCATTCTTTCATTCTATCTATCTATCTATCTATCTATCTATCTATCTATCTATCTATCTATCTATCTATCTATCTATCTAACTAACTTTCCCTCACAAAGGGGCTCTGGGAGATGAAATTATAGTGAGGAAAAACTGGAATAAAGAATGCTGCCTCTTGGAGGAAAGCAGGACATAAATCCACCATAAAACTAAAACAAATAAAATAAAGAAATCTTCAAACAGGCATGATTCAGATTGTTTCCATCTCTCCCCCTCACCCTTTTTTTTTTTTTAGGAAAGAGAACAATAATTACATCTGGACGTTTCGTCATTATGCGGCGCAGCCGAACCACCATGTCCTTTCTGAGCATGGAGGTAAGAAAGCTGGGGAGAGGAAAGAACAAAGATAAAGAGATAGTGATATTGTACAATAAGTATAGTAAGATAAGACTAGGGAATAATACTATGTAATGAATATGACTGCTAAACATTAACTGCACAAGATATTTGTAACCAGACAACACGTCGTCAAATGGAAGAAGATACGTTTGTAATAAAAATAAAATTTTATTTAAAAAAAAATACACAAAATAAATAAGATAATAAGCTGGAAGGCAAGTGACATTCCATGATCAGTCTTGTTTTATGAGCCAAATTATACAATTCTTCACCAGCAATTTACTGTACATCTGAATCAAGATAGCCTGGCAAAGCCAAGCTTCTTTCTTGGCATTGCCAGGCTATCCTGATTTAGATGCACAGTCATTGAGTACCAACTTCATTGCGCCCACCTTGCCTTTTGGGGGGCAGGTGAGCTGATGTGACCAGCCGGAAAAAGGTTGTAAAATGGGAGGGGGAGGGAACTCACATAACAACTGTCTTGCTTAACAACATAAACTTTGGACTCCATTGTGATTGTAAGTCAAGGACTACCTGTGTAATATATTGATCGGTCAGAAGAATGTTGACCAGTTGGTTCGTGGTGTTTTCAGGATTTTGAGCTTGGTAGTAGTAAAAACAACTGCTGATTGGCCTCCAAAGGATTTTGCAGGCAGAACTGCCCTCCTAGCCAGAACCTGACATGTCCGATCTGTCTCTTCTTCCTCTCTTGTCTTCTCCTTCTACCTGGGATGATGAAGGCAAGCCTCAGCCTGCACTGAGGATGTTTCAAGGGCAGCTGGGTCCTTTGTGTTTCAGGCCCACTGTTTCTTGGTTACCGGTCATGCTTGTTCACTCTGTTTTTTCTTTTGTATATATTACCTCGATACCCGTGCTTCATTACAAAACTATGTGGTTGGGCTTAGTTTTTTAGGAGGAAAATAAGGGGGGGGGGGCGGAATTCTGCCTCTCCCTACCAGCATCCACCAGTATTTATCTGGCTAGCATCCACTCAGTGTGTGAGAGAGTTGAGGGCTGTTTGGAAACTGAGTATTTGCCATGTGAGCAAGAAGGAGACAGCAAGGAGACTGGGTGTGGTTTAGCTCAACTGTTCTGTACTAAAGCTGCTTGCTGCTGTGAAAGTAAAACTGAAAATGAAACTCCTCCTCTGCTTGTGTTTTGCATTTGGAACAGATTCCTTTTTAGGTGGGGAGGGGCAGTAGAACTCCTTAGCATCAGAGTGTGTTAATAATAATATATGAAATACTAGTGCTCTGATGGTCATTTTGAAAAATCCTTTCTTAGCACCTAGAAGCCAAGAGGAACATACGTGCCAAATTTCAAGTTTGTAGGCATTATGGTTCTGGAGATTTTGTGATGATGCGTGAATGGTATTTTGCGTTTATATATATAGATTTTCATTTTTTTTTCATTGCAAGCACAAAACCCAGAAGCAGTTTCAGAATAGAAATAGCAATAGCAGTAGCACTTAGACTTATATACCGCTTTACAGTGCTTTACAGCCCCCCCTAAGCAGTTTACAGAGCCAGCCTATAGCCCCCGACAATCTGGGTCCTCACTTTACCCACCTCGGAAGGATGGAAGGCTTGAGCCTGGTGAGATTTGAATTGCCAAATTGCAGGCAGCCCCCCAGTCAGCAGAAGTAGCCTGCAGTACTGCACTCTAAACACTGCGCCATCATTAAATGTATTCTCTTCTTTGGATAAAAGAATCAATGTTTTCTTCCATTTGTGTTCCATATAGCCCACTGGGGTCATAGCTATCTTGGCATACTTGTGCAGCTCACACATGCCAGGGTTTCATGGAATGGAGGACCTCGGGAGCCAAAGGAAGGAGGGTTCAGATTTCAGCAACAAGTGGCAAGTAACAGGCTTTGCTGGTAGATGCAGGGGTGAGTTCAGTCCACCTCTGTAGAACTGGTAGCTCTGAAAAGCAGCAGACATAAAACCGGTTCTATGTCTGCTGATGTTTTTACCCACCCGCCCACCTGGGCTGCTACCTGATCTTTATTTCCTGATTTTTCAACTTCAGCTGCCGAATGAGGCACAGCTGTAGTTAAAAAAGCAGGAAAACAGGGCTGTTTCAAAGGCTGTTTCTCTGCACACAGCATGCTGATGACGATTTACAGGTGCGCGGCTCACAGCATGCAGGGAAGCTCGTAAATCCCAAACCAGTAGTTAACTCTGTTGTATCCCACCCCTGGGTAGATGGCTCTGGATTTTGCCGGAGATGGGAAAAACCACTTAGCTCCTGGGGAATTTCTGCCAGTCCATGGAGAAAAAAGTCACACAACATAGAATAATGGGGTTGGAAGGGACCTTGGAAATCTTCTAGTCCAGGGGTGCGAACTTGATTTCATTGAGGGCCGTATAAAGGTTGTGTTTGATCTCGGGAGGGCCAGGGTGGCCGTCAGGGTGGCACGGCCAGCTCGACGTCACTCGTGTCAGGGCCACCTGTGGTGGCCCAAGTGCTCCGCCAACAAAAACGGGTTCCCCAGCTCCATTTTTGGCTGTGACGTCCTCCTGCAACCTCTGCCAGTGAAAACGAAGCTTGGGAGGGCTGCTCGTGGCCCTCCCAACCTCTGTTTTCTCTGGTAGAGGCACCACAGGACGGTCCTTAGCTAAACATCCTGCGGGCCGAATGTGACCTGTGGGCTTTGAGTTCTAGTCCAATCTCCGATCTCCGTGGTAGGAGATCCTATATCAGTGTTGGCGAACCTTTTCGGCACTGACTGACGAAATGAGAGTATGGGCACAGGAGAACACCAGAAACCGGAAGAGCATCTCCCCAGCACACAAGTGCATACCAGGGAGCTGAGCTTCTGGTTTCAGTGCCCCCATGCACGCAGCCACCTGGTCTTCTGGTTTCTGGCATGCATGCGCGCATGAAGACCAGCTGGCTGGCGTGCATGCGTGCACCAGAAAACGGAAGCTCAGCTTCCTGGTGTGTGCATGCGCACCGGGGAGCTCCTCTTCCGGTTTCTGAGGCTCCCACATGTGCGCCTGCCAACTGGTCTTCGCACCAGAAACCGGAAGAGCAACGAGTGACAGCTGGCATGCCCAGAGAGATGGCTCTGCGTGCCATTTTTGGTACGTGTGCCACAGGTTCACCCTCTTTGTCCTATATCATTCCCTTTAAATGGCTGTCCAGTCTCTTCTTAAAAACCTCCAGTAGTAGAGCCCCCACAACTTCTGGAGATAAGAATAAATTAAATAGAGGCAAATCAGGACTAGATAAAAGTGAGGCAAACTTGCACAGTGCTAACATGTTGTTTGCATGCAAAACATTCCAAATTTCATCTCAGGTATCTTGCATGGAAATTAAAACTGCCAGTGCAGAAAATCAACTTTCCTCAACCTTATCCATCATCCATTAGACTCCCATAGCATTTCTGAGGCAACTGTAAGTAGTCCTTACCATTATAATTGATGGCTTGGAACTTCTATCCTCTAAGCAATATGGTCTTTTAGCGATTAGTGCCCGATTTTATAATCTTTTTTTTTTTTTTTGCCTCCGTCTTCAAATGAATCATCTCAGTTGTTAGGCAAAATCATGTGGTTATTAAGTCAATCTAGCTTTCCCCATTGATTTTGCTTGTTGGAAGCTCCTGAGAAGGCTGCAAATGGCAATTGTGTGAGCCCGGGATGCTGCAACCATTGTAAATATTGTACACGCCTAGTTGCCAAGCAACCAAATTTTGATCATGTGATTGCGGGGACATTGCAATGATCATAAGTTCAAGAATCGGTCATGAGTCACTTTTTTCAATGTTTGTCGTGACTTCAAACGGTCCTTAAACGAATGGTCTGAATTGAAAACTACCTGCAAGTCTAAAATGAAACGCCAAACTAGGCAAAAAGCAACAAATAAAGATATTCCTTGCACAAGACACGACCTGTCTTGAGAGAAAAAAACAAATTGCTCTCCTGAAAGTGGAAAGAGAGAGGACTAAATACAATTTATGGGGGAGTTTCTGCCACGGCTTCAGAGTGACTTTTATTTGAATTTACATAAAGGTAGTCCTTAGCTTACAACCGTTTGTTTAAAAACTGTTTGAAGTTACAACAATACTGAAAAAGGTGTCTTATGACCAATTTACAAACTTGCAACCATCCCCATACTCCAATAACTGGAATTTAGTAAGGTGATCAATCATCTTCCTTTAGGGAGGACAGCCCTCCTTTTGTAAGTTCTGTCCTCTCTCGAAAAGTGCCTTCCTACATGTCCTCCTTTTTGATATTTTGAAGATTAATCTGTAAATCTCCGTATTGGATCGATGCCGATCCGATCCGTTGTGTGTGATGTGACGTATTTGTATTTGACATGGCGATTCGTCAAGGCTCGGTAAAATGCAGTGAGATGCGATTATGAGATGCATGCGCTCTGCACAGGAGAATTGTTTTGAGAGAGTGTGCCGCGTGCAAGTGGCTTTATTTTTTTTCTTCAATTTATTTGTGTCCTCCTTGTCATCGTAAAAAAGTCAGTCACCTTAAATTTAGGCACTTGGCAACTGGCATGGGTTGAGAGTTGCAGTGTCCCAGGGTCGTGGGGGGGGGGTGTCATCCTCTGTAACTTTCCCAACTGGCTTCTAACAAGCAAGCTAACAGGGAAGCCAGATTCACTTAATGACCACATGATTCACTTAACTGCAGTGATTCATTTAACAGCTGCAGCAAAAAAGCTCATAAAATGGGGCAAAACTTACTTAACAGCTGCCATGCTTAGCAACAGAAATTTTGGACTCAGTTGTGGTGGCATGTCGAGGACTGCCTGTATTGTGGTAAACCAAGGTTTAGTTGTGGGTTGAATAAACTATAGTTCATTTCAATTCACATAGTGCTCAGGGGATTCCCATACAGAACAGGGATTTGAGGATGAGAACTCTTCTTGAATGCCTGTGGTAATCATTTAATTCTAATCCAGATTATAGCTGGTGCGTTGTATTCAAAAAGTGCATTTTCCACAAATAGTTTGTCCCCCAAATTAAATCAATAGGCTGTTTACTTCCCGTGGCCATAAATATGTCACATTACATTGACTCAGTTACAGTTCAATTTGATGACGCTCATGGGTCACTTAGCAATATTCAGGATCAATAACTCCGACCTGATAATGCTAAACATCATAATATCTCTATTAAGGATGCTAGTGGGGGACTTCCTTGCACTCACCAAACAAAGGCAGAACAACTGCAGCAGCCTCAAGGTTTATTCGGACACAACAAAACAAGATGCACTACAAAAATGACAGCAACGAGTAGCAGATAACAGATAATCAGAGTTGGAAGGGACCTTATAGGTCATCTAGTCCAACCCCCACACAAGCAGGAAACTACACCATTTCTGACAAATAGCAGTCCAATCTCTTCTTGAAGGTCAATTGAAACTTCCTTCACATTTTACCTGTGCTCTGCTTCCTTAAAGCTTCAGATTACAAATTAACAGAGTTGGAAGGGATTTTATAGGTCATCTAGTCCAACCCCCTGCCCAAGCAGACCCTACACCATTTTTGACAGATGGCAGTCCAGTCTCTTCTTGAAAGCCTCCAGTGATGAAGCTCACACAACTTCCGAGGGCAAGCTGTTCCATTGATTGATTGTTCTCACTGACAGAAAATTTATCCTTATTTCTAGGTTGAATCTCTCTTTGGTCAGTTTCCATCCATTATTCCTTGCCTGGCCTTCGGGTGCTTTAGAAAATAACTTGGCCCCTTCCTCTCTGTGGCAGCCCCTCAAATATTGGAAGACTGTTATCATGTCTCCCGTGGTCCTTCTCTTTACTAGACTAGCCAAGCCCAGTTCCTGCAACCGTTCTTCATATGCCTTAGTCTCCAGTCCCCTAATCATCCTGGTTGCTCTTCTCTGTACTCTCAACATCTTTTTTTATAATGTGGTGACCAAAACTGGATGCAGTATTCTAGATGTGATCTTACTAAGGCTTTATAGAGTGGTATTAGTACCACTTGATCTTGATTGTATCGCTCTGTTAATGCAATTTAGGATTGCATTAGCTTTTTTAGCCTCCAAGCCCTTCTCAAGTCCAGTTTTTGGGCTTTGTTTGGGCTACAGCATGGGTGTCAAACTCAATTTCATTAAGGACTGCATAATGTTGTGTTTGACCTTGGGGGAGAGGCAGGTGGGCATGGTCAGCTCAATGTTACTCATGTTGGGGGCGCCTGTGGTGGCCCGAGCGCTTGTCCGGTGAAAGCAAGCTCCCAAGCTCCATTTTCTGCTGCAACAGCCTCGTGCAACCCTCTGCCAGCAAAAGTGGAGCTTGGCTTTCGCTGGCAGAGGGTTGCAGGCGGCTGTCGCAGCAGAAAACGGCGCTCGGGAGTCTGTTTTCACTGGCAGAGGCACCATGGGCCGGTCCTTCACTGTTTCTTCTAGGGCGGCCCCATAGGCCAGATCTGGCCCCCGAGTCTTGGATTTGACACCCCAGGGCTACAATCTAACCCACAACACCAGCCACATGTCTACCAAGCTTCATCAGGTAGGCAGGGAAGAGAGGCTGGGCTGATATGCCCGCTGCTTGCCCTTGCTGCTAGCTGGCTGGAACCAAACCAAATTCTGCTTGGGAAAGGAACAGGCCTCAAGATATGGGCAAGAAAGTTGCCTCACCATTACTGTGATTTGTGCCAGGCCAATGAGCCATCACTTCTCTGGAATGGCTGCCCTGAGGTGCCAATTAGTACCACAACAGGGTTAGCTCTTGTTCTTTCTCTCTCACACAAACACCCATACGCCTGCGCACACACTCATCGCATTAGCAGCCAATCAATCTTCCTCTCCACCCTCCGAGGCATATTTAGCTTCTAGAAGCCAGGGATTGATATAGAACTAAGCATACATTTGCATTTCCCAGACTTTGGGTTGCAGAGGCAAGAAGAGTGTTTGCACAATAAGGCATCCAGCGTCAGCATTGATTTATGCTGTTTTTATTATTTAAGGTACTCTGATTACCGGCTGATTTTCAGAACCTGCTCCAATGATCAAAATGTAATAAGAAACACAGTAGAAAGACAGTTACACTTTTTAATCGAAGCAATTTACTCATTATAGATTTTTATATTGTTATTGCTCTCCCGTAATCCCCTTGAAGGAAATTTCTGGAGTTTGTTTGGAATCCACTCATCCTTTTACTGTAAATTAGAGGAATTGTAGCTGTCATATAAAGCAGGGCAGGTAGTTTATTTTTAAGAAAGAAAATAGTAAATTTAACTATGGAACTGAATATTAAACTCCAATAGTTACCTCAGTGAATGTCAGACCGCTCTTGTGTGTGACTCTGTATGTTGAGATTCTAGAAAGGGTACTGAGAAGAGCAACGAAGATGATTAGGTTAAAGACATGATAGCAGCGTTCCTATATCTCAGGGGCTGCCACAAAGAAGATGGGGTCTTCATTCAAAGCACCTTAAGGCAGGACAAGAAGCAATGCATGGAAACTAATCAAGGAGAGAAGCAACCTAGAACTAAGGAGAAATTTCCTGACAGAACAATTAATCAGGGGAGTTGTAGGTCCCCCTTAGGCATGGAAGCTGGCTGGGTGACATTGAGCCAATCACTTTTTCTCTCAGCCCAATCCACTTCATAGCCTAATGTTATTTATACCTAATGTTATAAGAAGGGTTTTAAATTTTTAATTTAATTTTTAATTGGGTTTTATTGGCTTCGAATTTTTTAATTCAGCCATTTATTTAATAACTTTTAAATTTATTTTGACTTTGCTGATTGTATGTTTTTATCATGGCTGTTCACCGCCCCGAGTCCCTTTTTGGGAGAGGGGGCGGTATATAAACTTGATAAATAAATAAATAAATAAATAAATAAATAAATAGGGTTTGTTGTGTGGAAATTAGGAGGAGGAAGAACTGCTCTATTATGTCTGTTTGCTCTTGAATTACTTATAAAGTAATCAATAGACCCCAAAACAGCCCAAAAGTGCCCAAAGTTCTATTCCTAGTATGTTTCTTTATATAAAAGAGGTAGACTGCTCTTGTATAGGGAGGTGCTTTTCCTGTCTAGCAACTATTGATACATGCAACTGTTCCTCAACTAATTTGATTAATGTTCCCTTTAAAAGTCAGATAAAGGGAATATAGATAGTCCTCATTTAGTAACCACAATTGGGACCTCCAACTTGATTGTTAAACAAAGTGACTGATAAGTGGAACTGCAACTATGCTGATGATCTTACCTCAGTTTTCCTTTGCTCTGCGAGGACTGGCTGCAGAATTACAATGTGACATTTGCTAAACAAGGCAGTCCTTAAAAGTCACGAAAAGAGGACTACTGGTAGTTAAAACCCATTGTAAAGATCCTTCCAAGTCTTCTTGTTCCTGCAGTGACCAGCAAAATGCCTCTGAAGATCCCGAAGTGACATACTTAGAATTGTAAGTCACTTAATTGAGCTGGGCAGCTATAGAAATTGAATGAATGAATGAATGAATGAATGAATGAAGTACAAAGGGCATCCCCACTTTTGACATCTTCTAGTAGTTGCCTTAGGAAGGAGAATCAACCTGGGTCTCATGCCTAATTTTAAAAACCAATTCAATCACATATATTTCAGAAATGGGAGCAGTATTTTAAATTTGGGGTTACTCTGTTGCTTTCCAGCCTTGTCCTAATCAATCCAAATTTCCCACCTTTTCAAGCAGCCCCATCCCTCCACCCGAATGCAGCCTGGCCTCTTCCCTGCCTTTCCCAGCCATGGGTTCTTTCCACCTGATGTCCCATCCTCATTAGCTCTGGACGTGAGACCTTTTGCAGGCCAACCCATTAAGGCCCAAGAGTGCACGCCAAGGTGGAGGCATGATGCAGACAGAATGATTTACTGGCCTGGCACGAGGGCAATTAGCTGCGTAAACATGGCCTAATGAGCTCCATTATTTTGCACAGCTCCCTGGTAACATTAGGCGGAAGCGTTATCACCTCCCCAGCATCACCTTCCTAGATGAGCCGGACCCAGAAACTGCTGATTTCCCCCCCACTCCAAACCAGGAGATCAAGTGGGGGGGCTTGTTCAGAGATGGGGCACCCACTTTGCACATGGAGGACTTGCATCCAACCACCATCCAAACTTATCGCAATGTAACTGGCAGAAAGAATAACCTCGAGAAACAGGAGGAAGAGCAGAGGTGGTATGCAGCAAGTTCTGACCAGTTCTGGGGAGCTAGTAGCAGACATTTTGAGTAGTTCAGAGAACCGGCAAATACCAACTATGACTGGCCCCGCCCCCATTTCTTCTCTGCCTCTCGAGTCCCAGCTGATCGGCTGGGTCTTCTTTTGTTGCCCTGCACAGGAGAACGGAGCTGGAAAGGAGGTTAGTGGGGTAGGGAGGAAATGGAGATTTTACAGTATCCTTCCCCTGCCACGCCTACCAAGCCACACCATTCCCACCAAACCACGACCACAGAACCGGTAGTAAAAAAAATTGAGTCTCACTATTGAGGAAGAGCCACCACCACTGAGATAGAAGTGACTCAGGCTTGACCCTTCCTGGTTCTTTTGAAGATGAAGGGAGGGAGGAGGGAGGCATGTTTAGACTTGCAAGATTCTTATGACTTATGACCATTTTTCACACTTACAATCACTGCAGTATCCCCATGGTCATGTGATCAAAATCCAGATGCTCGGCATTCTTATGAAACATATTAAATTAACCAAGTTGGAAGGTACCTTGTAGGTCATCTAGTCCAAACCCCTGCCTAAGCAGGAGATGCCTACATCACGTCTGACAAATGATAGTCCAATCTCTTCTTGAAAGCCTCTAGTGATGAAGTTCCCATAACTTCCGAAGGCAAGCAGTTCCATCGGTTGATTGTTCTCACTGTCAGAAAACTTCTCCTTGTTTCCAGGTTGAATCTCTCCTCCATCAATTTCCATCCATTATTCTTTGTCTGGCCTTGGGGTGCTTTAGAAAATAGCTTGACCCCTTCCTCTCTGCGGCAGCCCCTCAAATATTGGAAGACTGTTATCATGTCTCCCCTGGTCCTTCTCTTCACTAGTCTAGCCATGCCCAGTTCCTGTAACTGTTCCTTGTATGTTTTAGTCTCCAGTCCCCTAATCATCCTGGTTGCTCTTCTCTGCAGTTTTTCTAGAGTCTCAATATCTTTTTTATAGTGTGGTGGCCAAAACTGGATGCATGGTGTGGTCTTACTAAGGCTTGTAAGTGTTGCAGTGTCCCGAGTTAATGTGATCACCTTTTGAGACCTTCTGACAAGCAAAGTCAATGGGAAATCCAGATTCACTTAACAACCGTGGCACTAACTTAACAACCTCAGTGATTCACCTACCAACTTTGGCAAGAAAGATCGTAAAATGGAGCAAACATATATTTTGGGCACAATTGTGGTCGTAAGTTGAGGACAACCTGTACTGTAAAGTGCAGTGTTTTAAAAGCCCATAGCTGAGGTAACTGGTGTAGAGCACTCTTGTTGCAAGTTCTTGTTTGTTTATTTAGATTAATGACCTGCCTTTATTCCAGGAATTCAAGGTGGCCTAGTATACATAATATTTTCTCCCCCAAGTTTCCCTAAACACAACCTAATGAGATAGATTGAGCTGAGAGGAAGTGATCTTCCTTGGTTGGGTCTCCTTGGTGCCAGTCCCAAACTTTATCGCTATACATACTGACTCTGAAATTGGTAGAATCTGTGGTTACATTCTTGCATGCTTGAAAATTTGGACTACAGGCAGTCCCTGTGTTAAGAACATATTCGGTTCTCTAACTCCATCTTTAACCTGCATTTGTATTTAACTTAGAACTTGTACTTATAAATAATCTGCCTCTTACTAAAAATGGTGGATGGTGTCATCCTTCCTTGAGCTGCTGAAGTGTTGAAGCTGTGTAATGCTTTTGAGAATCACCGGAAATTGCTGAAATAGGCTGTATATTAAAAACATGTGGCTTCAGCAGTTCCTGAAAGCTTTATGAGGCTTCAGTACTTCATCAACTTGAAAAAGGACAATGCCATCCACCATTTTTTAGTACGGTAATAGACAGCTCATTCATATCTATCTAGTTGGACATTCTTAATCCAGAGTACTTAAATATTTGTTTGTATCCCACCTTTATTATTTTTATAAATAATTCAAGGTATGAGGAATTATTTATAATAATTCCTTCCTCCTCCTATTTTCCCCACAACAACAAACCTGTGAAATGGTTTATATGGTTGGTTGGGAATTCTGGGTGTTGTCATCCCCAACACCTGGAAGAGTATGTACGTTGAATCCTGATTCCTCTCAGAAAGCTATACAGGTAGTCCTCAACTTATGACCCACAACTGAGTCCAAAATTATTGTTGCTAAGTGAGACGATTGCTAAATTAATGTTGTCCCATTTTCAAGACAGTTGTTAAATGAATCACTGTAGTTGTGAAGTTAGTAACATGGTTGTTAAGTGAATCTGGTTTCCCCATTGACTTTGCTTGTCAGAAGGTTGCAAAGAGTGAACACATGATTCCGAGACACTGCAACCATCATAAATGTGAGTCAGTTGTGAAATATCTGAATTTTGATCATGTGACAATGGGATTGCTGCAATGGTTGTAAGTGTGAAAAATGGTCATAAGTCATGTTTTCAGTGTTGTCATAACTTTGAATGATCACTTAAATGAACTATTATAAGTCGAGGACTATCTGTATTATGAGACTGACTGACTTGTTTGCATGCAAAACATGGCATCTACTTCTGATTATATTGGTAGATCATGTTCAGTTATGGCTATTGATAAAAAATATGCACCTGTAACAAATAACAGATCATCAGAGTTGGAAGGGACCTTGTAGGTCATCGAGTCCAACCCCCCCATCTAAGCGGGAGACCCTACACCATTTCTGACAAATGGCAGTCCAATCTGTTCTTGAAAGTCTCAAGTGATGACGCTCCCACAACTTCCAAAGGCAACTTCTGTTCCATTGATTGATTGTTTTCCCTGTCAGAAGGTTTCTCCTTATTCCCAGGTTAAATCTCTCCTTGTTCAGTTTCCATCCATTATTCCTTGTCTGGCCTTCGGGTGCTTTAGAAAATAGTGTGACCTCTTTCTTTCTGTGGCAGCCCTTCAAATATTGGAAGACTGCTATCATGTCTCCCCTGGTCCTTCTCTTCACTAGACTACCCATGCCCTGTTCCTGTAACCGTTCGTTCCTCTGTGACATGAATGTTGTTAGTGGATGGGGAATTCTGGCAGCTGATGTCCAAATATCTTAAAGTTGCCAAGAAACACTGCCTAGCAATTGATACTTTCTGTGTTTGTGATGTCTTTTAGACATCCTAATTTGAAACATCTTTTGGGGAGGTGGTAACCGAGCCATCTGCAGAAGGATAAAAAAAATCAAAATGGCAGCTACAAGCAATTGTTCCTTTGCCCTTTTTATGTAGCTGACTTCCCCTCTCCCTCCATGGACCTCTGAGGTAATTACTTATCATGGCTCCAAGCCATTTGCCACTGCCTATTCCTCCTTTATCTCCACCCTCCCAATTACAACCCTATATTAGATTCTGCTTCCCTCCCCCTAGACAAAAAGACCCCAGATTTATGCTTTCTGACCCATTTACTGCATTCTTTTCTATTTCCACAGTAAGAGAGCATCATCAGAGAAAGTCATCAGTCAGTGCTAGCTTTATTTAAAACAAAACACAGACAGAAGATCAGGTCATATTTGTGCACAGTTGCTTAATGACTGTGATGGAAAGCATAGGTGAAGTTGGAACAGAAATCTGTATTGTTTGGCATTGGGCTAACTCCTTCTTATAGGTTAAGGCTTTCCCCCTGTCTTCTCTTTCTCCTCCATTTTTAATACCATAGTTCTCTTCCTCACCTACATTCATACATTGAGAAAAAAGTGAAATCACTTTCATTTTTGGCCTTAGTGGAAGAATAATGCAAACATACAGATGGTGTTCCCCTCAGAGACTCCATGCCTTTGGGAGAATTTTCACACAAGCCTTTAAATCTAGGACAATATTCAATGGTAGGGTGGGTCAGGCAAAACCTTTGCAACTAGAACAGAAGTTTGTATCCTGGTAGATGTCAAGGGATCTGTGAAGGTGAATGGGGTGGGTGGGAATGCAACTTTCTTTTTACTAACTTTACTAACTGAAATTGAAGAGACTGATAATCCCTTTTCCAACTAGCAAATTTAATTAAAAGGCATAAGCTTTCTTGATTCTTTTTTTGCCATTTTAAACTAGCACAAACTCCTCCTACACTACCCAAAATTTAGCTTGCCTTGTTATTGATTTCATGAATTAATAAAGAAGCATGTGTATTATTGTACTGCATATTTGCTGTTTTCCAATATTTTGATAACTGTATTTGGGCATCATTGGCTTGATTTGCAATACAATCTCTGTATTTTTAGAACTGGAATGCATTTTTTTCTGAGAAAGGGTGCATGGCTTTCAACAGACTCTCAAAGGAGTTGATGCCTCAAAAAGATTAAGGCCCCTGAGCGAGAATATTCTATGAAACATTCTGTGACCAAGCTGGAAACACCTAATTGTTGCCCTAATTTTAAATGTTGATTAGCTCTGCTTATTAGCTTTTTGCACATCCATTTTATTCAGCCTCCTAGAACTTGATAGTTCAGTACATTGTGTGCAGGATTTAATGACAGAGGCATGATTTCTATTTGCACAAACCATATTAGACCTCTTGGAGATTTGAAATTAGCAGAAGCCCTTGATAAAGAATGTGCTGACAAGTATTGTTGAAACAACACTAAATAAATACCCAAAAATGTAATGAAAGAAGAATGTTTACTGAAACATTCCTAGATGTCTTGGGTGCAGAGTATGGCCACAGCCCAACTACTGGTGGCGATTTAGAGACATATTTAAAGTAAAAGGTAGATTAGAAAATGCACAAAGGTAAAAAATCCTTCGCTTCTATCAAAACTAAATGTTGAATAAAGAGAAGTATAAAAGAGAGAGGAAAAATTCCCTTTCCTTCTTATAATGGGGATTCATTTCATTAAGAATATATACCTCAAGAGAAACAGGCATGGGACACCCAAAGGTGCTTTTTCAGGAGGCAACTGGATTTCCTTGCAAAACGTCTTCAAAAGAAAAAAACAAGAAAGTCCAGTTGCCTCCTGAAAAAGCACCTTTGGGACAACTGTAACCTGGATGACTGAGAATCTCTACAGACTTTCAGGCATGGGACAGTGTGTGAAAACAAATTGACCAATTTAGTGGTCAAAACAAATTGTGGATTATTAGTCTGAAAATGATAATCTGGAGTTCTGTGCAGGAAGGGATGGAAGCATCTGTCAATTGGCCAGTCATGTGACGTTGGGAAGTGTCTGGTTATGTATTCAAGATCTACGAGAGAGTTTGTCAAGACTTAACAGAAAGCCATGCTGACGGCTGTTAGTTTCATGTCTTGGATTCAGGCCTGTGATAAAAATATGAACGTGATGGGATAGACCATAAAAGGACTGGGAAGTATGAATTTGGCAAGAGCCTCACAAATCTTATCCAGAAGGCTTCAAATTAAGGTATCTATAGCTAGGTCCTATCACTGGTGACAGAAGGATAAGCTTACAAGAATCAAAGAACAGTTACTGACAGATGGTAATGGAAAAAAGGTGTCAGTTGGGTCATGTAGATTTGGAAGTAGCTGAATGACCACAATATCTTGCAAGGCTGGGGTGTAATGCTTATAACGAATAGAATGGGAATGGGAATAGAATAGAATAGGAAAGAGTAGAATAGAATAGAATAGGATAGGATAGGATAGGATAGGATAGGATAGGATAGGATAGGATAGGATAGGATAGGATAGGATAGGATAGGATAGGATAGGATAGGATAGGATAGGATAGGATAGGATAGAATAGAATAGAATAGAATAGAATAGAATAGGAAAGAGTAGAATAGAATAGAATAGAATAGAATAGAATAGAATAGGAAAGAGTAGAATAGAATAGAATAGGATAGGATAGGATAGGATAGGATAGGATAGGAAAGGATAGGATAGAATAGAATAGAATAGAATAGAATAGAATAGAATAGAATAGAATAGAATAGAATAGGAAAGAATAACAGAGTTGGAAGGGACCTTGGAAGCCTTCTAGTCCAACCCCCTGCTTAGGCAGGAAACCCGACATCATTTCAGACAATGGTTGTCCAATCTCTTCTTAAAAACTTCCAGTGATGGAGCACCCACAACTTCTGGAGGCAAGTTGTTCCATTGATTAATTGTTCTGTCAGAAAATTTCTCCTTAGTTCTAGATTGCTTCTCTCCTCAGTTTCCATCCATTGCTTCTTGTCTTGCCCTCAGGTGCTTTGGAGAATAGCTAACCAAAGAGGTAATTACAGGTAGTCCTCGACTTAGAACCATTTATTTAGCAACCATTCAACATTATGATGGCACTGAAAAAAATAATTTTAGATCGGTCCTGATCTGATCATCACCGTGTCTCTGCGATAACATGATCAAAATGTGGGCGCTTGAGAACTGGCATGTATTTACAACAATTGCAAATCCCAGGACATATGATTGACATTTGCGACTGGTCTTACGAGAAGCAAAATCAATAGGGGAAGCCAGGTTTGCTTAACAACCACTTGATTTTCTAAATCACCATGACAAAAAGGTTGTAAAATTGGACAGGGTTCATTTAAGAATGTTCTCGGTTAGAAATGTAAGTTCAGATCTTAATTGTGTTTGTAAGTAGAGGACTACCCTGTGATTATAGAGGCAAGACAAAGGAGATAAGAGGAGACAACTGAGAGAAAGAAATGGGGCCATGGATATTCTTAAACTCCTGTCAGGGATTAGCATCAGCTGCCTCTGGCTGATTGAGAACAAACTGAATGGGTTGTACTTGGTTGGAGGACTTGATTAGAAGATTTTTTCAAAAAAAATCCCTCCCAGAGGCAATTAGAAATTGGAAATCATATCACTGTTAAGAACGTATCTTCACTGAGAGTTAGGTCCAACTTGAGGGAATCTTGGCCTTTTAGAAAGGCAGGGGAACTGGAAAGGTACAACGTGTATAGTGCAGTGTTTCTCCTCCTTAATATTAAGATGTGTGGACTTCAATTCCCAGAATTCCCCAGCCAGCTTGGGAAACTCTGGATGGTAATGTTGACTGGGAGATTCTGACTGATCTCTGTCAAGCCATCCAGAAGGTGCTGGCTTTGTGAAGATGGTTAACATTAATGGATGGGCTATAGGAAACAAACAGGATGAAGTAAAAATCCTAACGGGACGAGAAGTATATCTAGCTCATTTCTCTAAAATGATAGGACGACATTTGTGTTTAATGATAGCAATTGAAGAACTGGACTGGGCTATCAAGAACCACCACATTAGTGAAAATCTGATCCAGCTGCTCTGATTCAAGGTCAGACCTTGAATCTGGGCAAGAGAAAATATCAAAACTATGGATATCATCTAAGCCTTATATGATGTCCATGGCTTGGATATTTTCTCTTGCCCCAGAGCGCAGAACTGGAGCCAGTGCATAGAAACGGTTGCAGGAACTGGGCTTATCAGGCCAGCCTCTCTGCCCTGCCTACCTGATGAAGCTTGGTAGCAAGCATGACTTGTGGCTGGTGTTGTGGGTTAGATTGTAGCCCTGGGGTGTCAAATCCAAGACTCGGGGGCCAGATTTGGCCTGTGGGGCCGCCCTAGAAGAAACAGTGAAGGATCGGCCCATGGTGCCTCTGCCAGTGAAAACAGGCTCCTGAGCACCGTTTTCTGCTGTGACAGCCGCCTGCAACCCTCTGCCAGCGAAAGCCAAGCTCCATTTTTGCTGGCAGAGGGTTGCACGAGGCTGTTGCAGCAGAAAATGGAGCTTGGGAGCTTGCTTTCACCGGACAAGCGCTCGGGCCACCACAGGCGCCCCCAACATGAGTAACATTGAGCTGACCATGCCCACCTGCCTCTCCCCCAAGGTCAAACACAACATTATGCAGTCCTTAATGAAATTGAGTTTGACACCCATGCTGTAGCCCAAACAAAGCCCAAAAACTGGACTTGAGAAGGGCTTGGAGGCTAAAAAAGCTAATGCAATCCTAAATTGCATTAACAGAGCGATACAATCAAGATCAAGTGAGGTACTAATACCACTCTATAAAGCCTTAGTAAGATCACATCTAGAATACTGCATCCAGTTTTGGTCACCACATTATAAAAAAAGATGTTGAGAGTACAGAGAAGAGCAACCAGGATGATTAGGGGACTGGAGACTAAGGCATATGAAGAACGGTTGCAGGAACTGGGCTTGGCTAGTCTAGTAAAGAGAAGGACCACGGGAGACATGATAACAGTCTTCCAATATTTGAGGGGCTGCCACAGAGAGGAAGGGGCCAAGTTATTTTCTAAAGCACCCGAAGGCCAGGCAAGGAATAATGGATGGAAACTGACCAAAGAGAGATTCAACCTAGAAATAAGGATAAATTTTCTGTCAGTGAGAACAATCAATCAATGGAACAGCTTGCCCTCGGAAGTTGTGTGAGCTTCATCACTGGAGGCTTTCAAGAAGAGACTGGACTGCCATCTGTCAAAAATGGTGTAGGGTCTGCTTGGGCAGGGGGTTGGACTAGATGACCTATAAAATCCCTTCCAACTCTGTTAATTTGTAATCTGAAGCTTTAAGGAAGCAGAGCACAGGTAAAATGTGAAGGAAGTTTCAACTGATGAGAGCTACTTGGCCCTCAAGATTTGTTCAAAAATTGTTTGCTAGAGTATTTAAGTACAATAGCAGAGACAGGTAACTTGTGGCCCTCCATGAGCTTTTGAACTACAATTCCCAGCATTCTACCTCTCACCTGCATTTGTATTCTCCATTCTGCAGTGCAGTGGATCTGGAGGACTCAGCTTGAAGCACGTTTAAACATTTATAATAAGTATGGAACAAAAAAGAGTTTATAATACAATGGGGATGACATTATTAAGGACCTATCTCTGATATGTTGTAATTATTTTAGGTGAATGGCTTTCTCTTTGCTTTAGATCCCCATTTGCTAAGGGGAAAAAAGGTGTGTGTGTGTGTGTGTGTTTAATGGCACACTAGTTTAGCAAAGCATGACATATAGAAACATATACTAATTGATAAATTCAGGCCATCTGCCACTGGTTTTCCTGCCTTGCAGTGAATGGATGCTGTCAATAGATGGCGCTAGTAGATGGCCAATTTACTTCGTTCTAATAATGCTGGATACCATTTACAAATTAGGCATTGAAAAAGCTCGACCCAGAGTTTTTCCTTTTTAAAAAAGTGTTTTAGTTCGCTATGGATCTAGTCATGGCTCCAGCCTACATAATTCTTTTGGGGCTGTCTGGGATTTGAAATTCACACATTTTACAGTTGTTGAAGTTGCAAAATTCTGCTTTAAAGTATGAGGCAGTGCTCAGAAATAACCCACCCCTGATTATGGAAATCCTATATAGTTTGCAGAGGCAGGCGATATGTCGATAAGGGCAGGAATCGTCACATTGCAGCAATCTCCACGGTGAGAGTTCTCGTCTCTCTTTTTTTCAGAAATCCCGAGAAAAGCTAGACTTGGCAACTTGCATTGGGGCATTGCCTGGCGGTGCTATTAAGCGCCGGTTTTCTGGGACTCCACTGCTCCCGCCACTTGCCTCCCGCCATGCAACCATCAGTGACATCAGCCATGGGCAAGAGATGGAGCATTGCAGGGTGGTCTTCACCATTGAGGAATCTACTCCTGCTGAGGTCAAGGACTCCGACCTAATAAGGTAAGGATGAAAGTTTCAATCAGTGGTCATAAGAGAAGAATCCCAGGAGATGCAAAGTCTACAGATTCACTATCATGCCTCAGTTGGAATCTGATTCCGAGGAAGAGGTGGAACAGCTGACAGGGAGTGGGAGTGTGGGCGCCGGTGGCTGTGGAGGAAACTGGGGAAAGGCCCAGGCTGGCTGGGCATTCAGAGGAAGACCCAGGCCTACCCCCTCTTTATCCTAGGGCATGCAGGGAGGAACAGATAAAGGAGCAACATGGTTTACGGGGGAGGAAAGGGCCCTGATCCCCTTCATGGGTTGCAGCTGGGAAGACTGTTTAAAAGGGCAAACTGTAGATGGCAAAGTTGCTGGAAGCAAAGTGTGCATTATCTCTGTCGAGGCTTATCTCGGTTTTGATGTCCTCCCAATTGTGTGTGCCTTGTTATCTTTTGGAAGTCTGCAAGTTATTACCCTGGTCTGTCGTGTTAATTACTTCAGCGTGGTTTGTGTTGGTTTTTTAAATTTCTACTTTATCTGCATTTTGGGTTCGGACTGCATTTCTTCCCTTTGTAAGACTGTTTTTGGAAGAGTTTGATCTCCTGCTGAGGATAATTGGACATTGTGGGCCAAGTTGGAGGCGTTAAAGGGAATTTATCTATTTTGGTCACTGTGTTATTTTTGCGCCACACCCCGGGTCATCACATTAACTTAATGGCTTTGGTTAACAACCACATCATGGACTTAATGACCATTGCAAAAATGTTATACAATTGGGCACAGTCACATATTAGTGACCCACTTAGTGACCACCATGACTTATGACTGCAATACCAGGCTCGATTACAGTCTTAATTTGAGGACTGTCTGTATGATGAAAAGCAAGAGACATGTTTGAGTGAACCAAATGCTTACCATGATGGAGCAGTCTGTTCTTAGAGAGGGCAACCAGATTATTTATCTACAGTTTGTCTTTCATAGTCACTCCTGGCAATTGGCATTCATAGCTTTCCTTCTCACAAGATGCAAAGCTTTAATATAGTTCATCTGGTTTTGATATGTTGTCTGATGTGAACCAGCCATTGAGGTCTTTGACTGACACAATAGCAGTGTTCCAATATTTGAAGGGCTGCCACAGAGAGGAAGGGATCAAGCTATTTTTCAAAGTACCTGAAGGCCAGACAAGGAATAATGGATGGAAACTGATCAAGGAGAGATTTAACCTAGAAATAAGGAAAAATGTTCTGACAGTGAGAACAATCAACCAATGGAACAGCTTGCCTTTGGAAGTTGTGGGAGCTTCATCACTGGAGGCTTTCAAGAAGAGATTGGACTGCCATTTGTCAGAAATGGTGTAGGTCTCCTGCTTGAGCAGAGGGGTTGCACTAGATGACCTACAAGGTCCCTTCCAACTCAGTTAGTCTGTATTCTATTTTGCCTACAAATCCTAGTTTATGGCTTAGATTTTGCATAAACCTAACCAGTTGTGGTTTATTCTGTACATTTAACGTTTGTGAATCAGTCGAAGGCTACACTAAAATTCCACTCCGACCTGTTAGGATATCAGATCTTAAGAGGTGCCCATTTCCTCCAGCATTTCTCAGAAACTCCACTCCCCAAATCCAAGAGAAATCTAGGAAAAGATTATGAAGGCTGCAAAGCATCTTTGTGGTTTACCCCAATATTTGGGTATGAAACATGATCAACCAATAGCTAACATTTGTATTATTGATTGCCTAAAATTCTGTTAGCTGATCGATTGATCAATTGATTATGTACCATAAGTTGGTGTCAGCTCTTAGTGATCATATTGATGGATTTTCTCCAGGAGGATATATCCTCAATCTGGTCTTTCAACAATATCCCATCATCACTATAACAGTTCATCCACCTACCTTGCAGCTGGCCATCATTCTTTCCTTCCATTTTTCTCAGAATCATAGACTTCTTGGTCTTTGCAAAATGTATGTCTGAGAAAGGATAATTAGCTTTTCAATTCCACTGTATCAATGTTGTCCAGGGCTAAAACTGTACACAGCTATTTAATATATTTTTAAATAAGTATATGTTTATAAACATTTTCATTTATTTTTTGTCACTTTCTATACTTCCCTGAGGAAGAAATTGTTTTATTCCAAGGTATGTTGGGTTTTATTAAATAAACAATATTTACAGGCACTTTGGAGGACAATCATTTTCTTTCTAATCCCTATCTTTTAAATTCTCTTTTAGAGCAACAGTAGCCTGTAGTCATCATTACATCTAATGCCAGTGAATTCCATAAGTTAATAACCCTGAGTAAACAGGTTTCATATGCTAAGAGTTTCGCTTCTTCTCCATGGATTCATTTAAATGACCCTTTAAAATTGTCTGAGCTAACAGGCACCATTGCATTTTATGGTGACGAGTTTCATTATTTCATTTTTAATGGTACTGTTGAAAGAAATATCCTTCTGGGTTCAGCTCCAAGTGGGGAAAAAGACATTAGAAACATGGAGGCTATTTGGAAAGATGGTTTAATGGTGGACAGCAGGACCACATGGCTTGGAGCTCCAAAGTTAGTTTAGTAACAAAGATTCCCCCCATTTGGCATTCTCCCTCCAGAGAATGACAAATTTTGTTTCTTCCCTTGCAGAGTGGACTGGAAGATGTCTAAGATCCCTTCCAACTTTATGATTCTATGAATTCAGGGATGAAATGCAATGAAATGAAAGGCTAGGAGATTGTCCTGAGAATGAAAAGTCCTCCATACTGTAGGAATTAGCACCCACCCCTCTCCTAGAAAAATGAAATATCCTGGGAAATATTAAAAAGGCAGAATATTCCCCCTAAAAAGAGTAAAGTAGAAACTCAGAGAAGCAGAAACTCAGCCCCCCCCCACCTTTGCTAATGGGCCATTAAGCCCTAGGCCAAAGTATTCTATATAATAAAGGCCTCTACCCATCTCACCACCTGGCCTGGGAAGATCGTATCAGCCAACACTCTGGTGAAGCCATGTGGTCCAGACAAAGTCTACAAAGTTAGCTACGACCCCTGCCCCTGGGAGTCTTGACAGCCAATGGGATACATTTCTTACACAGGAACAGGAGACACTAAGGGGGGGGCCCAACAGAGGTTATATAAGGGTCTCTCAGCATCTTCTCACCTTGAAGGGTGTGATCATCCTTCCTTCTCACTTTGGAGCTCCAGGCCATGTGGTCTTGTACACCATTAAACTTTCCAAGCAGCCTCCATATTTCCAGTGTCTTTTTCCCCATTTGGAACTGAACCCAGAAGGATATTTCTTTCAACATTACAAAACCTAAATAGAGTTTCCTGGTTCAGAGGCAATCTGTCCCCAAAAGAAAGGGTAGGCGAGGAGACCATATACCAAGAGGAACTTTCTGATTATACTGACTGTCATGTTCTTCTAACACCGGGCTTCCTGTGAAAAGGAGCAGATGGGGTGGCTAATAGTAGAAGCAAGATGCTAAGCTAGATAGGGCAGTTTTCTTGCTATGTTAGAAAGAGACACAAGTCATATTCAGCTTCTTTTTGCAAAATAAAACTCTGCTCCTCCTCCCCTTCTTCCTCTTCCTTCTTTATTTATTTCTTTGTAGAAAGTCAGCCTCTACCCGCTCCTAGAAGAATGAAATATTTTGAAAAATATTTTAAAAGGCAGAATATAATATTTCCCCAAAGGGAGAAATGGAGAAACATGTTTTTTAGAGGCAGAAAGCAACCCCCACTTTCCTTAATAGCCCACAGGAGATGTCAGCACTTAAGAAATAAAGAGCTTATTGAAAAAGGAAGACAAGTGTCTAGATAGCTCTATTCATAGGCAAAGCAAATACTGCAGGCAGAAATCCATTCAAAACAAGATATTTTGAAACTCCCTGCAACAAAGTCTGAACAAAGGTAGAGTGGTAGGATTAGCTTCCACTCAAGATCCAAAACAGGACGAAAACCATTAAGCCACAATAGGAATTGCCCAACACCCTTTCAGAACACAAGCCCCTTCGTTTCATCAACCTCAGAGCAGTCCAAACTTCAACCAAACCTGGGAACTCAGACAAACACTTAGGATTTGCAAGTCCTCTTTTGCCTATAGAGCCAGCTATGACGCCTACATAACTTCTACATGACCCCTTAGGAATCTGACAACAGCCAATGGAATACATATTCTTTCACAGGAACAGGAAGCTCAAGTGAAAAGCCCAAAAGAAGGTATAACACACACACCCCACTCTCAACTCCATTTTGTCAGCTGCCCAGAACCACAAACCCATGTGGTTCTGCTTCATCAACAAACCATCTTTCCAATCAGCCTCCATGTTTCCAGTGTCTTTCTCCCAGTTTGGAACTGAACCAGATGGATATTTCTTCCCACGCCGTCTTATCTCAGAGTACCGCTGGGAGGCTTACAATCATAAAAAATAAAAATGATATACGCTGAAAGACATAGGTTGGCTAAAACAAACACCAAACACTGCAGCTCAATTAAATGTGTGTGTGTGTGTGTGTGTGTGTGTGTTGGACCAATCCCCTGCTCAAGCAGGAGGTGTTGTTACCATTTCAGGCAAATGGCTGTCCAATCTCTTCTTGAAAATCTCCAGTGATGGAGCACCCAGAATTTCTGGAGGCACTGATTAATTAATTGTTCTCACTTCCAGGAAATTTCTCTTTAGTTCTGCGTTGGATCTCTTTTTAATGATCTTGTCCTGCCCTCACTTGCATTGGAGGAACATTTATTTATTTCAAATTATCATGAAAGCCAGTTTGGTCTGGTGTTGAAAGCATCAAGCTAGAAACCAGGAGGCTTGAGTTCTAGTCCCATCCTAGGTATGAAAGCTGACTGGGTGACTTTGGGCCAGTTCTTCTTTCTCAGCCCATCTCATGTCACAGGACTGTTGTTGTGGAGGAAATAGGAGAAAAGGATATTAGGTATGTTTGCTCCTTGGGTTTTTGGGGTGGAGTAAAAAATAAATGAATAAAATCATGAGTCAAACTATACTTGAAGGGGGTACTATAAGATGCCTGGATGGTTGAAGCTAGACACACAAAGAACGCTAAGCATTTTAATATTTTGAACTTCTAAAATGATTATTTTAAAGATTAATACTGTAGTACTTATAGGGATCAGAGAGACTGGCAGAATGATGGAGTCATTGCTTCAACTTACAGCCTAGACTTCACAATTAAGGAATCATTCAAGTTTATTGATTTCACTTAGTTTGGCATTTTGCTGTATTGTAGTGCTTGTTTTGGGTTTCTTTTATTTTCCCAGGCTGTTTGTTTCAAACTCATCCCTCCAATAATTCTGCTTTTTTTAGATGTTCTGAAACAAGGGGAAAATTATTTCTTTCCCCCACTCTCTCTGAAAACCACTGTTTTGCAGTTTTGATATCTTCTGGCCTCTTTCAAGCATGGAGACAAATTATCCATTTTATTTTATTATTATTTTTATTAAGGCTGTGAATGGTGTTTTTTTCAAATGTCTGGCTTGGAAAGAAATAACACTGCAGGAGGCTTGCTGTAGAAGAGGATGACTTTCCCCTTCGAGGGTTCCTTATTTTAAATATATGAATATTTGAGACACCTGAATTAATGGAAGAAAAAGAAGCCAGTAAAAAAGAAACAATCAGCCAAATCAAGGGGAGAAAAAAAAAACTTGATTAAGGGTACCATTTCCCCCCAGGCTGAGGATTATATTTTGTGAGCTACAGTATGTTTCACAAAGTAGTCAGTGAAAACCAAGTCAAAAAATAAATCTGACTTAATTTCCATGTATATTTAAAGTTGAATATAATTAATATGATACAGATACAGATTAACAGAGTTGGAAGAGACCTTCTAGCTCATTGAATCCAACCCCCTGCCCAAGCAGGAGACCCTAATAATTTCTGACAAATGGCAGACCAATCTCTTCTTGAAAACCTCCAGTGACGAAGCGCCTACAATTTCTGAAGGCAAGCTGTTCCATTGATTGATTGTTCTCACTGTCAGAATTTTTTTTTTTTCTTATTTCCAAGCTGAATCTCTCCTTGATCAGTTTCCATCCATTATTCCTTCTCTGGCCTTCAGGTGCTTTAGAAAATAACTGGACCCCTTCCTCTCTGTGGCAGCTTCTCAAATATTGGAAGTCTGTTATCATGCCTCCCCTGGTCCTTCTCATCACTAGACTAGCCATGCCCAGTTCCTGTAATGATTACTCTCCAGTCATGCCTGTTAGATTTCTCCTTCTCTCATGTGAAGCTTATGAGTTGCTGACAGTTTGGAATCTCAACATCTAAGCAGGAGTGGATTTCATTAATATTTGGTGGGAGACTCCCATAGAGATCCCAAGGTTGCAAAATAGATTGGGATGTTGAAAAAAAGTGTCTTGGAAGAAAGCTATGGTAAACTTCAGCTACATTGCCTTCAACAGGGATGGGATTCAATTTTTTTGACAACCGGTTCTGTGGGCGTGGCTTAGTTGGTGGTCATGGCTTGGTGGTCATGTTACTGGCTGGGCATGGCCAACTCAACATCACTCACATCGAGACATGCATTTCCTCTCTGGCCTCTCGTGACTGTGGGGATGCTGCAACAGTCATGTGAAAAATGGTCATAAGTCACTTTTTTCAGTGCCATTGTAACTTTGAATGGTCACTCCACACAAGCAAAGTACCAGCAAAAGAGGGGAAAAAAACTCCAGAGAAGTTCCTGAGACAGAAAGTCTAATTCTGCCAAGAATGTAATAAAGGTTAACTAAGAGGCAGTTTCTGTAAGCAACACCAGAATGTTTCCTTCCTGCCTTCCTTACAGGATTAGGCCAGTAATTTCTTCTAACAACCGGTTCTCCAAACTGCTTAGAATGTTAACGACCAGTTCTAGCGAATAGGTGCGAACTGGTAGAATCTCACCCCTGGCCTTCAACAAAATAATAACAAAGGTATGTCCGTATAATCCCTAGTAGTTGAATTCAACTTAAAGGAGTCTTTCTGAAGAGCTTTCTGAAGGCTCATGTTGCCTTGGGGCACATCTTGAGTTTGTCCAAGATGGGAGACTTGTAACCTCCAGGGGTTGCTGAACTCTACTAATAACTTTAGTTGGCATAAATCAATGATGAATGATGCTGGCAGCCTCAGCCCCCAAGATAAAACTGTAGAGTTGGAAAGGTTGTTAGCAGTCATATAGTCCAATTCTCTACTGAGTGCAGCATCCATTCTGATAGATGACTATTCAGGCAATGTTGGAGCATCTCCGGTGAAGGAGAACTCAGCACTTGCAAGTGGCAGTCTGCTGCTGTTCTGCTATCTGATGGTATGGTAGAGAGTTGTTTCTTGTATCCAGCATGTACCTCCTTCCTTAAATTGTTAACATGTTTGTTCTGCTCTCTGAGGCATTAGAAAATAGGGCAACTCCATCTGCAATGTGCTGTTCCTTCAGATATTTGAAGATTACTATCATATTCTCAATCATCTCCTCAATAGGCTACAAATATCCCAATTTTCTAACCATTCCTCATAGGGCTTAGTTTCCAGCCTCTCGGGATCTTATTAACCTTCCTAGTTTAGCCTCTTATTCGCCCTCCACCTTACTTTACCTAGAACTAAGGAGAACTTTCCTAATGGTGAGAAATATTAATCAGAGGAAAGACTTGTTTCCAGAAGTTGTGGATGTTCTAACACTAGAGGTTTTGAAGAAGAGATTGGACAATCATTTGTCTGAAATGGTATAGGGTTTTTGGCCTGAACAGGGGGCTGGAATAGAAGACCTCCAAGGTCCTTTCCAACTCTGTTATTCTATTATTCCTCTAACCTCACTCCAGTAGTGAGGGTAGTGGTTAAGGCATCAGGCTAGAAAATGAGATACCATGATTTCTATCACTTTAGGTACAAAGCTGTTTGGATGATCTTAAGCCAGTCATTCTTTTCACAGTCCTAGACAGGAGGCATTGGCAAGCCACTTCTGAATTTTTGCAAAAAAATTTCCAGTGACTTGGCTAGGCAGATGTAGAGGTGGTATTCAGCCAGTTCTGACAGGTTCTGGAGAACCAGTAGTGGAAATTTTGAATAGTTCGGACAACTGGCAAATCCCACCTCTGACTGGCCCCGCCCCCCTCTATTCTCTGCCTCCTGAGTCCCAGCTGATTGGCTGGGTCTTTTTTTGTTGCCCTGCACAGGAGAACAGAGCTGGAAAGCAGGTGAGTACAGTGGGGAGGGAATGGGGATTTTATAGTATGCTTCCCCTGCCACACCCACCAAGCTACACCAGGCCCACAGAACTGGTAGTAAAAAAATTTGAATACCACCACCATTGGGCAGATGCCAGGAATCAATGCTGACTCAAAGGATATTGTCCCCACACAAAAAAAAACTCATCTCATTTTAATTGATCATTATTATTTTAAACTATGGCACCCAGAATTGCATATAGTACTCCAAATAGGCTCTGATGCTGAATTATTATTCTCAGTATCCCCCATTATTAGTCTTGCTAGGAGATATTCAAAAAACTGTTGATATTTGATTCCTTTGACTCTTGATGGCTACCCTTCACAATCACTCAGATCATTTCAAGTCACTGAATACAATGAACAGAAAACAAAAACAATCAAACCTACTTATTTCATGGAAAACTGAGTTTCAGTTAGGATCAATTAGCTACTTGACTAGATCAAGGTTTAAGGTTTAAGTGGCTGCATTTGCACAATAAAAATGATATTGAGACTCTAGAAAGAATGCAGAGAACAGGAACCAAGATGGTTAGAAGATTGGATTGGATTGGAGGCTAAAATATATGATGAACAGTTGCAGGAACTGGGCATGGCTAGTTTAGTGAAGAGAAAGACCAGGGGAGACATGATAGCAGTGTTCCAACATTTGTGGGGCTGCCACAGAGAGGAAGGGGTCAAGCTATTTTCTAAAGCGCCTGTAGGCCAGACAAGGAATAGTGGATGGAAACTGAACAAGGAGAGATTTAACCTGGAAATAAGGAAAAACTTTCTGACAGTGAGAACAATCAACAAATGGAACAGCTTGCCCTCGGAAGTTGTGGGAACTTCGTCACTGGAAGTTTTCAAGAAGAGACTGGATTGCCATCTGTCAGAAATAGTGTGTAGGGTCTCCTGCTTGGGTGGAGGATTGAACTAGATGACCTACAAGGTCCCTTCCAACTCTGTTAATCTGTTAATATACTAAGCTAGCAGTTTTAATGTTTCTTTTGTTGTGTCTGCAGTTTAGCATCTTGTATAGCTCTTTGATTAATTTAGGGATCTGTTCTGGATTGGTTAATATTTGAAATACTTACTGTTCATTGGTCTACATTCCGGCGGGAGATCCTCGCCCCGTCATTGGTTGACTTAGGCGCGGGAGTCCTTTAAAAGAAGGGCTGCCGCGCCACCGAGTCAGTCGGTGTCCTGGAAATAAACAAAAAGACTGAATCACTATACGTGTGTGCCTCTTCATTGCCGCCTCAAAACACTGGCGACGAAGGTGGGATCGAGGCAACACGTTTAGAGAGTGCATAGCGGCGGAGAGCGAGCGGCATCATGTCCGGAAGCAACGCACCGCCTGAAAAATTCAACCCGGCCAAGGAGGAATGGCAGACGTATGTGGACCGATTCCTCATGTTTTTGGAGAGTAGCGATCTGAGCGGAGTGTCGGATCACCGAAAGAGAGCGGTGTTTTTGACCCACTGCGGCCAAGCCGTATTTCGGATGGCAAAGGCACTAGCGTCTCCAATCGATGTCAAAACGCTAACTTGGCCCGAACTAGAGAAGATCCTGAGGAAACACTACGCGCCCACAGTTTCCTGCCTGATAAAGCGCCATGAGTTCTACCTCCGGAACCAAAAAGAAGGTGAACCTATCGCCGATTTCGTGGCCGATTTAAGAGAAATAGGTGGAGAGTGCGAATTCTCGGATTTCAATGAGGCGCTAAGAGACCGGATCGTCTTAGGCTTAAAAGATCCAATATTGCAGAGTAAGTTGCTAAACCGACCCAAGATAACAGCCACAGAGGCCATTGAAGAAGCCACCGCAGCCGAAGCTGCTCACAAATCGGCAGCAAGAATGAAACAGATTAATCAAGCTGCACACCACAAATCCAAAGAAGCCACCAAAGCTGATGATGAACAAGGAAAAACCTCAACACACTACGAGGATCTTGAAACTGAGACCAGTAGTGAAGAAGACGAGGTTTGCCACCTAAAAGCCGCGAGAGGAAAAAAAGAGCGGGCAACCAGGCGGTTTGATTTTGAATGCAACCGTTGTGGTGGAAACCACCCCAGATCAGAGTGCCGTTTCATAGACGCAATATGCCGAAAGTGTGAAAAGAAAGGGCACATCGCAAGGGTATGCAGAGCCCGATCAAGCTACAGCCCCAGGCGAAGAGAAAGCCCTCCCCCAAGAGAGAGAGAAAAGAAAACAAACAACCGTTGGAGCCAGGAAGGAAGGAATAGAAAGTTTAAAGAGTCATCTTACAAGAAGGAAGAAACACATCAAACAATAATAATTGGTCACTCTAATACAAAAAACGTTAAAAAAGTCCACGTGCAAGTAAGAATTGAAGAAAAAAATTGTGAAATGGAAGTGGATTCGGGATCATTCCTTTCCATGGTTTCCTGGGACACTATTAAGAAATTGATCCCAGACATACGGCGAAGCGAACTAGACAAACAGAAATTAACACTCAAAGACTACCAGGGAAACAGAATTCCGGTAGTAGGGATTGGACTTTTCCAGGTAACCTTCAACAACCATACTGAGATTCTTCCCCTAACAATCGTGGACCGGAACAGACCCAGCCTCTTAGGACTGGAATGGTTCGAACCGCTGGGAATAGGGATGACCGGTATCAACCATATCACAGACGCTGACTGGGAGGCAGATCTCATTCAAGAATTCCAGGACCTGTTCAGCGAAGAATTAGGCAAGTACCGGGGTAACCCGATTTCGTTTAACATAGACCCCAAGGTAGCCCCAATTAGACTAAAGGCTAGAAGGGTACCGTTTGCCTTAAAGCCAAAAATAGAAGAACAACTGGATAAACTAGTAAAGCAAGGGGTCCTCGAGCCAGTTGACCACGCTAAATGGGAGACCCCTATAGTGACCCCTATAAAAGCAGACGGGTCGGTTCGTATTTGTGGGGACTATAAGGCGACCCTCAACCATGCACTACAACAGAGCGCATACCCCGTGCCTGTCGTGCAACACTTGCTACATTCTATCAAGGGCGGAAAGATTTTCGCTAAACTCGATTTGGCTCAGGCTTACCAGCAACTGCCCGTTGACAAAAAAACAGCTGAAGCCCAAACTATTGTAACACACCGGGGTGCATTTAAGTGTAATCGCCTACAATTCGGCGTTAGCGTGGCACCAGGCATTTTTCAATCTCTTATGGAACGCCTCCTTCAAGGAATTCCTGGAGTCATCCCGTATTTCGATGACGTCCTAATTGCAGCTAAACACAAATTGCAACTGCGAGACCGCCTAAGAAAAGTGCTGACCAAATTTACTGAGGCTGGGTTTAAAGTCAAAAAAGACAAATGTACCCTTATCACAGACAAAATAGAGTTTTTAGGATACCTAATCGATGGAAATGGCATCCATCCAACAGCAGGAAAAACCCGTGCCATCAAAAATGCCCCCACACCAACTAACAAGGCTGACCTACAAGCTTTCCTAGGGTTGATAAATTTTTACCATGTCTTTTTGCCCCAGAAAGCCACGGTGGCGGAACCCTTGCATAGGCTTTTGGACAAAGACGCATCGTGGAAGTGGGGACATCGGGAAGAAACAGCATTTAACAAAATTAAAGACATGATCACTTCAGCTCAAGTGTTAATTCAATATAACGAAACTTTGCCATTGTTACTAACTTGCGATGCCTCCCCCTTTGGAATCGGAGCTGTCCTGAGCCACCTTCTACCTAACGGCAGAGAGGCTCCGATTGCCTTCTATTCAAAAACCTTGTCCCAAAGCCAAAGGAATTACAGTCAACTGGACAAGGAGGCACTAGCCATAATTTCGGGTATTAAACGTTTTCATGAATACCTGTATGGCCGATCTTTTTCGATCATCACCGATCACAAACCCCTACTAGGTATCCTGGCGGGTGACAAACCCACTCCCCACATTCTATCACCCAGAATGACAAGATGGTCAGAATTCCTGGCCGCTTACAATTACACCCTGTCGTACCGCCCGGGTCCGACCATCACGCACGCCGATGCTTTAAGTCGTTGCCCGTTACCAGACTCTGATCCTGAACCAAACCCCAGTTTTTCAACCTTTTTGATTGAGACCCTGCCCGACCTCCCGATGACAGCAGCAGACATCGCGCACGAAACCTCTAACGACCACCTACTGCATACCGTGAGTAGGTGGATCATGAAGGGTTGGCCTGACTCTGAGTTACAAGAACAGCACAGACCGTTTAAACAGAGACAAATGGAACTGTCAGTACTAAAAGGCTGTGTACTATGGGGGGATCGAGTGGTCATTCCACAAAAACTGCGAAATCCCATATTGAAACTATTGCATGAGGGGCACCCCGGGGTGGTAAAGATGAAAAGTCTAGCTAGAAGTTACGTATGGTGGCCTGGGTTAGACAAGGATGTTACCGACTGGGTCGCGGGTTGCCAGCCCTGCCAGACTTCCCGGCCCTCACCCCCAAAGGCACCAATTACTGAGTGGGATCTACCTAGGGGCCCTTGGTCTAGAGTCCACATAGATTTTGCAGGCCCGACTAAGGGACATACCTTCTTGATTCTGGTAGACGCGTATTCAAACTGGTTAGAAGTGAGCCTCATGAAATCAACCTCTTCTGAAGCTGTCATCCGACAGCTCAGTCACTGGTTTGCCACCCACGGTTTACCAGACGTCCTGGTATCTGACAACGGCCCTCAATTCACGGCTACAGAATTTGAGGGCTACCTAGCCAGTTTGGGCATACGCCATGCCTTAACCGCGCCGGCACATCCGGCAGCGAATGGACGGGCCGAACGCATGGTCCGGTTTACCAAGGAGACCCTTCTTAAGTTAGATCAGGGCCCTATACAAACACGCATCGACAAATTATTGTTCCTACAACACACTACACCCAGTAGCACTACTAACAAAACCCCTGCTGAATTACTTATGGGGAGAAAGCTACGTTCCCCTCTCGATAGACTACACCCCACCTACACTACAGAGAAACCCCTAGATTCTTCAACCAAAGTCCGAACATTCCGAATTGGGGATTTAGTTTACGCTAAAAACCTGGTAGGGCACCCCTTATGGGTGCCAGCCACCATCACACATCTAACCGGGCCCCGTTCTTACCGGCTTACCACCGCTGATGGCAAAAGCTGGAAGCGACACATAGACCAACTTCGAACTCGCACCCACCCCAGACCTGGCGATTTTCCTGGGGGGGAAGGGGAACAACCACCAAACAGTCTGGATAAGGGAAGCCCACTAACAAACAATGACGCCCTAACTCACACACACACACCCTCAACTCTAGCTCCGGTCGGGTCGCGCTGCTACGCACCTGATCCTGAAGAACGTCCCGCTGAAACATCTGACAGGGTCGTCGATAATCCAGGCCGAGCAGGGAGCGGCATGGCCACGTCAACTAGCCCAGTTAGGCCCGTTGGTAGTGACGCAGCCGGCTCGACCTGCTCGAAGTTTCCAGGGCCGGAGGCGAGAGGAGCAACAGGTCCTTCCGCACCAGCCGATGGTAACGACGCAACTGAGCCGCGCAGGTCCAGTCGGACTCACAGGAGCCCCGCCTATCTACGTGATTACGTAACATAGGCGCGGCTCCTGATTGGTCAGACTGGACCAAGGAGGGAGGGGTGTTCTGGATTGGTTAATATTTGAAATACTTACTGTTCATTGGTCTACATTCCGGCGGGAGATCCTCGCCCCGTCATTGGTTGACTTAGGCGCGGGAGTCCTTTAAAAGAAGGGCTGCCGCGCCACCGAGTCAGTCGGTGTCCTGGAAATAAACAAAAAGACTGAATCACTATACGTGTGTGCCTCTTCATTGCCGCCTCAAAACAGGATCAATGTATTGTTTGAACCCAGAAAATGAGCTGATTCAATGATTAATTGTACCATATGAATGCAGTCAACAATGAGAAAAGTTTAATTATTATACGAAGCAATGCAAATTCTTTACAGCCCTAAATATTCATAACGTAATTTTCCATGTGTAGGTTCTTTGGGGAAGGGAGTTTCACACGGTTGGTATCATTGCAGAAATAAAATCAACAGTGCCCAATTTAGTTCCTCCAACAGGAGCTAAATAGATCCTGTATACAGCTCCTGCATCTTTCAATACCATGTAGGAGGAAGAAATGTACATTTCCACTAGAAATACTAGGCTTTTTGTTAACTATATAGCATAACTACATATAAAAAGTGCCAGTTCGGTCCAATGATTAAGGCACTAGGATAGAGATCAGCAGAGGGTGAGTTCTAATCTCATTTTAGCCATGAAAGTCAGCTGTGTGACTTTGGGTCAGTCATAAGAGCCTTGGTGGCGCAGTGGTTAGAGTGCTGTACAGCAGGCCAGTTCTGCTGACTGCCAACTACTTGCAATTTGGCAGTTCGAATCTCACTAGGCTCAAGGTTGACTCAGCCTTCCATCCTTCGAGATTGGTAAAATGAGGACCCAGATTGTTGGGGGCAAAATGCTGACTCTGCAAACCACTTAGAGAAACTGTAAAGCACTGTGAAGTGGGATATAAGTCTAAGTGCTATTGCTGTTGTCTCTCAGCCCAAGTCACCTCACGGGATTGTTGTTTTTTGTGGGCAATATAGGAGGAGGAATATATCTTGGATATTTTCACCGCCTTGAGTTATTTGTAAAAAATAATAAAGGTTATTATTTAAAATAATAAAAGTTAATATAAAGGTTAGCATACAAACAAATAAAAATATGGTAGCTATAAATAATATAAAAGATCAGATAAGCTGCCCAAACTCTGACGTCTGTAACCTTTAACTGAGCAAAACAGAGCATCCGAGTTGCCTTGAACTGCAAGGCATTAGACAACCACCTCTGTCTCAGGTCCTTGGAGGGCGCTTGCTGGATAGGCAAAAATGCCAAATCCAGTCTGAACATCTGGCCGACGGTGCATTGAAACATAATAATAATCACAGAGAACAATTTTTGAGCCCTGTTATCTCAAATGGGCTAAGTTATAGAACGAATCCAAAATCCAGGACCCATCAGTCTGATGGGATTGAAATGTGTCAAATTTGTAATTGCTTCCGTGCTTCTGCACTGCTGGGCTGCCTCATGGAGGTTCAGCAGACAGGCCCTTAATCCAGAAACTGGGTAGACCAGCCCCTCCTTTGTCCACTAAAAGTCAAGTAGACTTATCCTGCTCTACCCTTCTAGAGGCCAAGTAGGAGGCGTGCATAAGCGCACCAACGTGCCTACCGTCCCTGTCCTATTGTTTCTTTTACATTTTATTTTTCTTATATGTATCCATGTATTCATAACTATGTTTTACTTATACCTACCGTGTTTCTCCAACAATACGGCCTCCACCAATAGGAAGACCCAGCATGTTTTCTAGGCATGAAATGAAATTAAGTCCCTCCACCCAAATTTAGGCCTAGTTTAAAACATGCTGGAGGGGGAGGCCGGGGGTTAAAACATGCTGGGGGGGAGGGCAGGGGGGGGAAACTTGCCTTTAATAGTGCCCTGCGCGGCGCTGCCGCTGTTCTCCAGCAGGAAGTGTAGAAGCATTTCTGCTGCTTCTTGCGCCGGGGAGCTGCCTCCATGGCTTCCACAGTTTCTGCCGGGCACGAGAACAGCAGCAGCGCTGGCAGGAACGTGGAAGCATTTCTGCTGCTGCTCGGGTGTTTGCAGAGCTTCCGCACACACCCGAGCAGCGGCAGAAATGCTTCCACGTTCCCGCCGACGCTGCTGCTGTTGTCGTGCCAGCGGGAACACCGCTGCCGCCCACCCACTGATGGGGGGGGGGAAGAGAAATTAATTCACCCCCGAAAAGATGGCCTAGCTGTTTTTTCGGGGCTCAAAAAAAAAGAAACACAGTATTATCTTGTAAACAAATGACAAATAAATAAAATTAAAATAAAATAAAAGTAGACCTTTCCCACCATCAGCTGCCACAAAGCAGTCAGCTTCAGTGAAGCCAGCAGGAAGTTGTAAGTTGTTCCTGATCCCATGGCTTTTTTGCTCACCCCTGGTCATTCTGTTTCCCTGTTTAGGTAAGAAAATATCTCTGAAATGATGACCCAATGGGTCACGGATCGTTCAGTAAACAATATAAACATAGATATAAAAGCTGCAAAGATATAGACATTAAAATATATATCATAGATATAAAAGGTGCATACCGTAGTGCTTTCACACCCTGCTGCTTCAATATTTTTTCCATTCCTATCTGGGGTCTGTGCCTGTCAAGCCTCTTTTGGGAGCTCCCAAGATTTTCACAGGCTCAGTTTTATTGCAGTGAGCAAGAGGTTACAGAATTGCAGAAAATGTGTTATCTGTCCCTTGGCCCTCATTTATCAGTGAGCACGTTAAGGTAGGGTATCTATTTCTTCCAACCTTTATTCTCAGTGTCATGATTTAATGGGTTGGATGCAGAGGAGGTATTCAGCAGGTTCTGACCAGTTCTGGAGAACTGGAAATTTTGAGTAGTTCAGAGAACCGGCAAATACCACCTCTGACTCGCCCCACCCCCATCCATTCTCAGCCTCTTGAGTCCCATCTGATCGGCTAGGTCTTCTTTGGTTGCCCTGCACAGGAGAACAGAGCTGGAAAGCAGGTTAGTGGGGTGGGGAGGGAATGGGGATTTTACAGTATCCTTCCTCTGCCACACCCACCAAGCCACGCCATGCCCACCAAGCCACGCCCACAGAACCTGTAGTAAATTTGAATCCCACCACTGGTTGGATCCTAATCACTTGTTTAATATTCCCAAAATGTTGATCTATTTTTCTTTGGCAGTATTTAGGGAAGGGGCACAGTATTCATTCTCAGGGTCAAAGAATTCCATCACATCAGCAATAACCATGGCTGCACACAGTATTTTTGGTGTTGGCTAAGATAAGGCTATCAGAACTGGGCTGCTCTGGTTGGGGCTAGGGTTATGGGGTTTTCTATGGTTATTTATATACTAACAATTTATAGACGGTGGAATTCTTGGTTCTTTCTGAGCTTGGTTGTTTGCTTGCAGATGTTTCATTACTCAGCGGGTAACATCATGAGCACTTGTTGGGTAATGAAACATCTGCGGGCAAATAACCAAAGTCAGAGGGCATCAAAAACTTCACAGTTCAGCTCTGAGCTGCAGATACTCTCTTCTGTTTACAGATCATAAAATATTACCTTTCTGCTCAAATAACAGTAAGGAAGAGAGGCTTTATGTCTTTTTGGTGATGGTGAGAAGATGCTAGGAAAATAATGAAAGCCCTAGTACAAAAATTACCTATTTCTTTTTGTTGCAATATAATGGTACCAGATCAAAGCTGTAAAAAAAAAATCCAGGTGACTGTTGGATCAATGGAAGAAAAAAGATACAGAAAACTCCAGATTTCTTTGTACCCAGAAAAAATGGTTTACTTGCTGTTTTGTTTCACTTGGATGTTTGCAACCCAGTTATGATAGCCCTACATAAGATGTACAGGTAGTCCTTGACCTACAACACTTCATTTAAGTTACAAAGTTACAAAGGCACTGAAAAATGTGACTTATGACCATTTTTCACATGACCATTGCAGTATCCCCATGGTCATTTGATCAGAATTCAGATGCTTGGCAATTGACTTGTATTTATGAGGGTGTCTTTGGGATCATATGATCACTTTTTAATGATCCTCTGACAAGCAAAGTCAATGGGAGAGCCAAATTCATTTAACAACCATGTTACTAACTTAACAATTGCAGTAATTCACTTAACAAGTGTGGCAAGAAAGGTTGTAAAATGGAGCGAAATTCATTTAAAACTATATCACTTAGCAACAGATAAGCTCAATTGTGATCATAAATTGAAGTCTACCTGTATGAAAACTTATGCTTTCAAGCTTATTTTGATTCATGGTGACTACAAAGAACAGTCCCTGCAGTTTTCTTGGCAAAGTTTTTCAGAAGTGGTTTACCATTGGCTCCTTCCTAGGGTTGAGAGAGAGAGAGTGACTGGCCTAGAACTTGCTGTCTCCGGTTTCCAGACTGATACCTTGACTGAATTGAAGTTTGTGGTTTAGCATGTTATAAATACGGCCAGGGGTTTAGCATGTAAACAGACATGTTGGGTAATTTGTTTTGATGTTGTGTATCACACAGACAACAGAACGTATTAACCAAGCATTAGGAATTATTCTATATTGTGATCTTCTCAACAGGTAAGCCCAGCCAAAGAAATTGATGCTGGGTATAAGCTTTAAATTATTCAGAAGATCTCACTTTGGGAAAAAGGCCCCCAGGGTAGAAACAGTCATCTTTAAAAAGCTGAATGTTGCTTTCTTAGTAGAGGTAAACCTAGGAGAGTTATTCTTTGAAAAGCCAAGAGAAGCATGTTTCTGTGAATGCTGTTACAACAAAATATAAATATTGGTTATTGATTTGTGGGGCAGGAGAGAAACAAAATACCTGAATGCTACTATATGTGTTGAGTGAAGAAATGGGCAATGAAAATTTAATTTACACTGTATTGACATCCAGAAAGCTAGAAACTTGGGACAGGGTTGCATATAAAGGAAAAAAAAGTAGAAAGAAGGGATGTTGGAGGTGAATGAGCGGAGCAACAAGGATTTAAGCAAAGGAGATGATAAGTTGGATTGCTTGCAGTTACGTTGTCTTAGCAGTCATGGTATGGTATGGTAATGGTAATGGTAATGGTAATGGTAATGGTAATGGTATGGTATTTATTTATTTATTTATTTATTTATTTATTTAAATTTATATACTGCCCCCCTCTCCCAAAGGGACTCGGGGCGGTGAACAGCCAAGATAAAATACACATATAGAAATACAAATACAATATTTAAAAGTTAAAAGAATTAAATACATTGGCCATATCAAAAAATTAAAAATAAGGGATTAAGAAAGTTAAAAACCAAATTAAAAGCTCTAAAAACCCCTAGGCCAGACCGGCTTGCTGAAATAAATGAGTTTTCAACGCACGGCGGAAGGTCAGGAGATCAGGGATGGTCCTCATCTCTGGGGGTAATTCGGTCCAGAGGGAGGGTGCCCCCAATGAGAAGGCCCACATCCTCGGGGTCGCCAGCCATCCAGCTGGCGGCACCCCGAGGAGGCCGACTCTATGGGAGCGTATTGGTCGGCGGGAGGCCGATAATGGCAGGAGGTATGGTATGGTAAGGTATGGTATGGTATGGTATGGTATGGTAGGGCATGGCAACTTCGTTAACCATAAATAGCTTAACATTCTGACATTTAATATCTCAAACAACTAAGGACACTTAAAAATGAAACTTAAAAGTTTCATTTTCGGTGTTGTTTTCTTTTATTGACTAATTCTGGAACACAAAAGATAATGAAACTCCTGCTTCTTTGATCTGGACACTGCCCACAATTGATCTGGTCTCTAGCCTTTGTACTTAACTGGGGATATTCCCAAAACAACATTTGGTTTTATTGATGCAATAAATAATAATTTAGAAGATATTTTAAGGGAGAAAGAACGAACTGTGCAATAGTACGTATAGATGCTTTTGAGAACAAATAACATTTTGCCCTTTTTTGTCACTGCACCTGCCCTCAGAACAATGATCCTCCTGAGATTGGCCAAGCCTGCCAGCCTTTTGAGAGACCCTTAACATGTGACTGTTCTAACAGTTGAGAGAGTCAGGAGATTAAGCGAGGCTTTGAGATACTGTTAATTATTGTGGGTGGTTATGCTCAATTGGCACTTTTTTATGTTCTTCTTGTGCATTCATTCTGTGCTATTATTTTGACATGTTAACTCTGTTCACCACCCAGTTGTTTATGCTAGGAGAGCAATCATATAAATTCAATTAAATAAATAAAGATAAATGCATCTAATTACATTTATTATAAGCCCAACCAATACTTAACAACAAAGTTTGGATCTACCATATAAATTCATTCTGTAATGGTGATCTAATTTCAGTTCTGTCTTTCATTTTCTGGCCTTTTCCAGATGTGTTACACCTCCTAATCTCTGTCCAATGCTCTGTTTTGCATGTCTATATATGCAGAGCTCAAAATTAGGAAGATTGTAGATAGAGCATCATGATGCAAGCCCCTCCCCTAAACGTCCTGAAGGGGTGGGGCTTATAACATGATGCTTTGATAAAGGGTGTCAAACTTGCGGCCCGCAGGCCAGAAAAAAGTTGTGATATGTCACATGACGACAACATGTCATTGCAAGTTTGATACCCCTGCTCTGACAGCATTGACTCCCTCCATTGGCTGTGCATGCCTGGCCAATCAGAGGGAAGTAGAGGCTTTACAATGTTTCTAACTTTTTTTAACTTGGCAGATTCCTAGAATAACCTACAGATGAACCAAGAAACATTTCTTCACACACCTACCCCCTGACAACTTGCATTACTTTCCTGGCCCTGAATATTGAATATGCTGTAAATCAGTGGTGGGATTCAAATTTTTTTACTAGCAGTTCTGTGGGCGTGGCTTGCTTGGTGGGTGTGGCATGGTGGTCGTGTGACTGGGTGGCGGTGGCCAACTCAATGTCACTCACGTCAAGGAGTGCCTTGCCCCTCCCCTCCCGGCCATTCCTTGTCTGTAAAAGTGTTGTTCATCTTTGTTTGAAGCCTCTGGAGGTTAGCAGGACTCACAGGCTTACATGTGAGCAAGCAGTACAGCAGGGCTGCTCAGACACCACATTGGAAGGCAGGTTAGAAAGACAAGCCACGAGGACCCAGGGTGCTGCATAGAAAGTGAGCAGTGACTGGGCGGGGCCAGCGTTGGACGGGGCGAGCGAGCATCGGGTAGGTGGGGCAAGTGAGCGAGTGGCAACCGGGTGACTGGATCAGGGGCGTGGCCAGCCAGAAGTCACTACCGGTTCGGCGACCCATGCCAAATCGTTGCTACTGGTTCTCCCGAACTGATGCCAACCGTTTGAATACCACCACTGCTGTAAATGTTATCATTTTATAATCCCAAAACAAATTCAGAATGCTTAAAAATTCCATGTCTTTGCAATGTACAGAAAGGACAAATTTAATTTGAAGTGCCAGGATCTTTATGATAGCATTGAGATATGACCTGTTAGAAACCTGCAAATATTTCATACAGTACTTTTACAGAAATCTTCATGGCTAACTTACAACAGGCTAAAACCTGTTCCCCACAATATAGAGAAGAGGAGCTAAGAGAATGTACTAAAGGCCTATGGCTTGGTTGTATTTCATATTTACCCCTGATTAATTCACTGCTGCATTGAATATATAGTTTAAAAGATAATTGTAGGGCAAAAGGGCTACCTATTTAATACTTCAAGGTTGACTCAGACTTCCATACTTTTCATCAATATTCTAGATGGAAGTACCTAAGTAATACAGTTACAACTGAAAATAATGCAACTCGCAGTTAGAATTGTGATTGACCATAAATGACTAAAAAATTAGCCTTGAGCAATTGGCTCTGAGTGTGCGGTAGGTTTTCTGAACCAAAAAGCTTCAGGGACTAAAATATTAATTTTTTTTCACCTCAACATATTATTCATTTGATCTTTTCAAGTGTATCCTTGAAGGAATTGATTGCAGGTTCTTCTCTATCTCTAGTTTTTTAAACTGCTTTCAGATTTCATTCAACAGTTATAAAAATAATGTTCCAGAGGAGGGGGGTGGCACCTTGAAAAATAACATTTGGTATTTGCATTTATATTTCCTTTTGTTTTCTTTTTTTTTAATAAGGATGAATAATAGACAAGCAATACAATTAAGTATGACTAAGCCAGAGGCATATAGGGATTCCAAAGGGATGCGGGAGGCAGTAAGAGTGACTTAATAGCAGTCCTTCCAAAAGGCTGCTCTCTTGCCAAAATGTGACAGTTTTAGCCTTTTGTCTATTATGTATTTCTCACCCTGATGTGATACAGCCAGGGAAGTTTGGAGCTGAGCAAGAACAGGTGCAAATCCTTTTACCCCAGCTGAGCTCATCCCGAGATCCAGCTCATCTCCTCCTCCTCCTTCCATTTGCCATAAATGGATATGAAAAGTTGAGCCAAGGAAAACTCAGATGTTTTGCATGCTCGTAGCCATTTCTAGCTCAATCTTTATTTATTTATTTATTTATTTATTTATTTTAGGTTTTATATACCGCCCTTCTCCCGAAGGACTCAGGGCGGTGAACAATCTTCAGCTAAAGGGCTCATAAATAACGTTGACTAGGAAGTATCTCTCTCTCCCTGAAGAACCTCTGCCTGGTCAAATGGGCAAAGTACTAGTAGCATGGACTCCAAAGAGATGGCCTCAACTCTCCAGAAGCAATTGAAAAATAGCATTTCGGTCAAGTCTCACAAGGTTGTAGGATTCTCACAAGGTTTCAGTAATCACATTTAGTATACTATCATTTTGTGAGATCTTACTAGAATCACATCTGATTTTAGCAACACTATCTTTGGCCTTTTTTCAAAGAGTAATTAAGTTTCAGTTGAAAATTTGGAAAATAGTCTTACTTGATTAGCAGGCTTATTTCTATCCCTTTAAAAAAGTCTCATATACGAGAGATTATTGTCAGCTTCAACTTACAACGATCGTTGTGGGATCATCCTCCAAATTTAAAAAAATGATAGTAATCTCTTTGTATATGACAGGTATATACAAAGAAAATAGGCTTCTTTTGGCCTCTGACTCTGTAAGAGGTTTTCATCATCCACTCGCAATTCAGATTACCACACATTTTATATCACTCCAAGGTTGCCTGGTTCTCTTATAATGGAAGGAGCTAAATGGTAGAGCCATTCTGCACTACTATGACAATGCAAGACAATGCCAACATCTTGTGGGCTCTTGCCAAGATCTCATAAACTTTAGGTAATCTCATGTAAGGTGTTGACAATCTTAGGTCAAACTTCACTTCAATGAGATTTTGTCAGGGCTTGAGAAGAACCTCAAATGGTTGCTGATTCCTGGAGTAAATAATACTGAATGTGACCAGTCATCTGACAAAAAACTGTAATGATGGCCCCAAAAACCTCTTGGTAGAATAGATGCTTTGTATGCAATTGGTCCTAGATTCAATCCCAAGCATCCTCTTGGCTTTTCTCTTGTTCTTTACAGGATTCCCATATTTTAAGACCACCTCCTCTAACCTTCCAAGTGTATATTTTTTATTTATTTGATTTATTTTTATTTGTCAATTGCTTACAAGATAATAGATATAAGTAAAACATAGTTATGAATACATGGATACATATAAGAAAAATAAAATATAAAAGAAACAATAGGAAAGGGACGGTAGGCATGTTGATGCGCTTATGCAGGCCCCCTACAGACCTCTTAGGAAAGGGGTGAGGTCAATAGTAGACAGTCTAAGGTTAAAGTTTTTCGGGTTTGGGGAAAAAACCACAGAGTCAGGGAGAGTATTCCAGACATTGATCATTCTGTTGCTGAAGTCATATTTCCTGCAATCAAGTTTGGTGCGATTAACCTTGAGTTTGTATCTATTGTTTGCTCTTGTGTTGTTATGGTTGAAGCTGAAGTATTCATTGACAGGTAGGACATTGCAGTGTATGATGTGTGTTAGTAATGAAACCCCCAAACAATTCTCAATACCGGTAAATTGGGGAAACTTACTTAACATCCTCAGTTAGGTTTTTTTCTGAGCACCACCAGTGAGATAAACATACAATTGCCTTGTTGAAATGAGTAAGAGAAACTGGAGAAACTGCCCCCCCCCCCCCAAAAAAAAAAGACAGGGTAATCAGCAGTTTTGAACCTTACAAAGATAGGTTGAGGAAACTGGCACTTAATCTCTGAGAAAAAGCAAGTGATGTGGGCTCTGGTGGCGCAGTGGTTAAATGCAGTACTGCAGCCTAATTCTGCTGACTGCCAGCTGCCAGCAGTTTGAAAGTTCGATTCTTACTGGCTCAAGGTTGACTCAGCCTTCCATCCTTCCAGGTCGGTAAAACGAGGACCCAGATTGTTGGGGGCAATATGCTGACTCTGTAACTGCTTAGAGAGGGCTGTAAAGCACTTTGAAGTGGTATATAAGTCTAAGTGCTATTGCTATATAGCAGTGGTTGCCAACCGGTGGGCCGCGGCCCACTGGTGGGCCATGAGAAAATTTTGGTGGGCTGCAGAGAAATCTCACCTCCAGAGCACCCCCCCCCCCAAAGCAATTAATCCAGGCTGCGCAGAAACACAAGGCTGCTCAGCCCACATGGCCCATGGGAGCCCTCCCTGCCCACTCACTCCTTACCCGGTAAACTTGCCTATTAAATTGCTATTTTTCCTTTTTCCGACCATCATCTTTCTGCTGTACTGGGAGATTTAGATTAGCTAGGAAGCAGGAAATGGTTGGATTTCTTGCTTTCTAGCTAAGCACAGCCTAACCTCCCTTAGGACTGACAGTTTGCTTGCAAGCAAATTCAATGCAGACTCACGGCAAGCAAATTTGAGAGACTGAGCTAGCCGATGGCAGATAGATAGATCACTGAATGATTCTGTGAGCAACTCAATTTGCCTGCTTTGCCTGCTTTTGGATAAAAGTTGCTTTTTTAATAAAAAATTCAATAATTACATACATGGTGTGTTGTGAGTTAATTTTGTGAGTTTGCTTGTTAGCAAATTTTATGAGTTTGCTTGCAAGCAAATTTTATGTGACAGACTGAGCTAGCCAATGGCAGATAGATAGATTTCTGAATGAATCTGTGATTCTGTGAGCAACTCAATTTGCCTGCCTGCTTTACCTGATTTTGGGTAAAAGTTGCTCTTTTTTTAATAAAAAATTCAATATTTTTATAAATATTTATAATATTTACATACAAGCCATGCCCAGCCAGTCACATGACCACAAAGCCACACCCACAAATTAGGCCATGCCCACAGAACCATTTAGTGGTCCCTGGGATCTAAATGTGGTCCCTGAGGTCCAAAACGTTGGCGACCCCTGATCTAAATGGTCCTAAATCTATCTGTGGTTAAATGGCAGTTATGTAGTATTTATTACAACAAACATAATAAATAAGTGTCCAGAAAATAGCCTAAAAAGTTATTTTCAAAGAATATTTTAATATTTAACTCAGAGTCAAATATGCCAGCCTCATCATGAATTAAACTCCACATATTGTAGTGATTTAAAAAATATTTAATATCTTTACAGAACTCAGTGTCTGGAGGGCATGCTAGTAGACACCAACATTGATCACACTGGTTTAATCTTCTCCAAGCGGATAATTGTTCTAATCAAGACATTGTGAACAGCAGGATTAAAGTTTAGGATTGATAGAAAGATAATCATGGAAATCTCTTTACTCTGGGATCAAACAAATTGCATGCTTTCTTTTAATGGTCTACCTGTCTGAGTCATGTTGAGTAGGGTAGCTACATAAACTAAAGGAATGAGTAAATGAATAATCTTAGAATTATATTTCAAAAGTCCTGGAAAACTGATACAGTACCAAAAAAGTACACTCTATCCCTATCTTCTAAAGGAGAAAAAAATGTCAGGAACTATAAAACATAGGAATCTTCTAGACTCTAGAGCATAGCATCAAAGGATGGATATGTACAATTGTGAAAAACAATGCAATAATGATAAAAAAAGGTAATTTGGATTTGTCAGAAAATAGACTTGCCTTACCTAAATAGGTAACTTCCTTAATAGATTGAGGGAGCGCAGTAGGTATTGTACATCTTTATTAAAGAATTTGACAAAGTAACCAGTGTCAGCATAATTAACCCAGGAGTTCATTGTAGATTGGATACCATGGCAATTAACTAGATACATAGCTAGTTCATAAATCATTCTCCAAAAATGCTTGTCAACTGAACAGAAGTGTTGAGTAGCAAGCCCCAAGGTTCCAGCCCTCTAACATACATACATACATACATACATACATACATACATACATACATACATACATACATACATAAACTGCTATTCCTTTTTAGGCTAAACAATGATATGAAAAACACAAAAAAGGGAGTAACAATTAGAAAAGAAAATATATATATATGTAATAAGAAAAGGATAACATTTTAATCCTGTATAATGGTATTATTTTCCATAATGTTCCAATGGTTGCTTTTACCCCATTGATACTTTGCTTCCTGCATTGCTTTTTGTTCTATAAATTTCTCGTCCTTTTCTTTTTGAGGATCTCATTAGCTCCATCCAGCTGTGACCTTTTGGTCTTCTTCCTGTTAAATCATTCACTTTGTCTTCACAAGGTTATTTTGCAATTCCAGCCTCTTTCATTCTCTTTTATAGCATCAGATCTCCTGCAGATACTTCTTCCATCAGTTATTCACTTTTGTATTCAGCCTATATTCATTCAAAAGCCGCTGAATTGTTGGATACGAGATCAGCGGCAAATAAAATTTCTAAATAAATAAATAAAATAATCCATTCATTCTTGACTCTCTTTGCTTTACAACACATACCTCCTGAGTACCCATTTCCACCGTTAGTTCAACATATTTTTATATTTCTCTTGACACATCCAATTCTTCCACAGTAACAAGACTGGCCGAAGCCACTTTGTTTCTTTCACCAGGGATATATTCCATACAACAAATATTATCCACTACCTTTCTTTCAGCAACTTAACATGTCTCCCTAATTTCCCCATTTTTGTAAACATTTTACCAAGGTACACAATGCCTACTTGCTTTAATCATTCATGATTTATGTATAACTCGCAACTGTTCATTTTCTCTGTCAAACACAATTAGCTTAGAGTTTGATACATTAATTTTCAGGTCGTACTTTCAATGCATCATGCAATCCATTTTTAATATTTGTTGTAAATTATTTGGAGCCAACAGCAGCCAACAACAACAAAATGCCTGCATAGAAAAATGCTAATACTTCACATCATAGCCAAAATGTCTCAAATGTTACCAGAAATATTTCTTATACATTTATCCATAAATATGTTAAATGGCTAAGTGGGTATCACACATGGAAAGTGCTTGTAACAGAGTGAAAAGGCAGCTGTTATGGAGTGCCACGGAAGTATGAAAACTTTTCTTTTTCTTTCATATCTTTTGTTTTGGACCATGTGCATATTTCCCCAACTTATATTAGATTAGGGGTGACAATGATAGCAGTGTTCCAATAGCTGAGGAGCTAACTTATTTTCCAAAGCACCAGAAGGCAAGGCAAGAAGCAATGGATAGAAACTAATCAAGGAGAGAAGCAACCTAGAACTAAGGAGAAACTTCCTAACGGTGAGAACAATTAACAGCTTACCTTCAGAATGATGGTGCTCCATCACTGGAAGTTTTTAAGAAGAGACTGAACAGCCACTTGTCTGGAATGGTATAGGGTTCCTGCTTGAGCAAGGTGGTTGGACTGGAAAACTTCCAATATCCTTCCAACTCTGTTGTCCCAAAGGTGCTTTTGAAGAAGCTTCTTGGATGAGAAGCGAAACGTCTTCAAAGAAAACCAAGAAAGTCCAGTTGCTTCTTGAAAAAGTACCTTTGGATAACCATGATTGGATGACTGAGAATCTCCACAGACATTCCCACTCTATTATTCTATTATATACTACTAAAATTTTTGTATCTGTATCCTTCAGTCAGGCAAAATGGTACATCATCAATTTTTTTCAACCAAGGTATCTGTTGATGGCACTGAGGAATTTGGTAAGGAAATACCTATGAAATCATGAGCCAATAGGTTGCCTTATATCCACTCTTAAGGTTATTTAAAATGGTTTTACACTGAACATTTCTTCTTCCCTCATATCCTTCATTTATTATCTCAAAATTTAATTCTGAGCGTTCATTCCTTAGCCATATAGAATAGAATAGAATACTTTATTGGCCAAGTGTGACTGGACACACAAGGAATTTGTCTTGGTGTAAATACTCTCAGTATACATAAAGAAGGGACATTCATTAAGAATCAAGAATCATAATGTACAACACTTAATGATAGTCATAGGATACAATATATAAAAGTTACGTTTAAATTATACATTCCAAACAGAACTTATTGTAAATAGATAGTCCTGAATCAGTAATAATTCTCATATATTCTTGGATCTCCAGCTGATTTAATTTCTTATTACTTTCACCTCTTATTCCCATTAATCCTTTTACCTAACAGGATAATTCTCCCCTAAATAGAGTTTATTCGGAATGTCACACAGTTTCTCTTATAGTATTGTGACCATTACAATATCACTATTCATCAGAATGTTACTTGTTTGAATATTACATTGAAATGTCACTAACCTATGGATTCTTACTTCATAATATACATTGATAGCAATCTAGATGACATCACTTTATACTAATAACTCTGATTTATAATTAAGCCTACACTTCACTTTCCTGCATACTTTTATCAGCTCCACAAGAACAAATCACCATTTAAATCTATTCTATCCTTTTCTTTTTTCTTGATTTCACAGACATGCAACTGGATTATCTTCATTTCATTAGAGTTCCGGATCATGCTTTATTATGAAAGTGCATTATTTAAAAAATGTTATAAATAAGTAATCAAATAAATAACTATTTACTCCTTTTATATTCTAAGTTGCATCACCAGTGAAGCCTATAGATATTAACTGCTACAGCCTTATATGCCTTATTTATTTTTAACAGAATAACTGAATAACAGAATACAGGTTAGTCCTTGACTTACAACAGTTCATGTAGTGATTGTTTAAAGTTACAACAGCAAGTAATTTATGATTGTTTTTCACACTTACAACTGTTGCAGCATCCCCATGGTCACATGTTTAAAATTCAGCTGATTGACAAATAGTTCATATGTCAGGATTCTGGCAGTTGCCCTAATTAAATCGTGAACCTCGAACTGAACTTCAAAACCTATAATGAATTTATTAGGAGTGAACATGTCGGCAGGACCTGGTTGAAGCTGATTCTGAGACATGTAATTCATTGTCACCCTTGAGCCTGGCTTTTCCCCACCCCTTTGGGTGCATCATAATTCATATTCTCCAACAAAACATGTCCATAGCCAAGAGTCATCAATCATGTTCTCTAATTAGAGATTTGCCACTGCAAAAATTCCAGTTGCCTAGTTACTATCTTTCCAAGGTATGAATGGAATGCACTTTTGATTCCAAACTGCTGCACTGCTCTTTCAAACTCCTTCTCCCCTCCTTTCTATTAAATGGACATAGAAATGTTTTATGAGTTGACATCATATTTATAACGGTTGCAGTGTCCTGGGGTCATGTGATCAGCTTTTGCGACCTTCTGACAAGCAAAATGAATGGAGAATCCAGATTCACTTAATAACCATGTTACTAACTTAATAAATGCAATGGTTCACTTAACAACTGTGGCAGGAAAAATTGTAAAATGAGGCAAACTGACTTAACAAATGTTTCACTTAGCATATTTAGCAACATAAATTTCAGGCTCAATTGTGGTTGTAACTTGAGGACTACCTGTAACAGTTGGAAGGAAGCTTGGAGGTACAACCTCCCACTCAAGCTGGAAACTCTATACCATTTTGGACAAAGTCCAATTTCTTTTTTAAAATATTCAGTGATGGTACACCCACAATTTCTGAAGGCAAGCCATAATTTTTGCTTTTTAGTAATATAGAAGATGTCACATAGTTTGTGTTAGTAGCCTTGATTGTATCTCTCACACATGCAACATTCATTTGATAATGTTAAGGGCACTGTTGGTCCATTTTGTCATATTTTGATTAAATGCATGCCACAGCACAACCAAAGTTTTACTCTCAGCATGCTTACCCTATTCCATGCAAGTTAATATTTCTAATCTGAAGATTAGCATCCTAACCAACCTAGTATTGCCCACACCCCCAAGTGGGTTTCTAATATAAAAAACTTCTAAAAGTTCCCTTCTTCTAAGATTTGCATTGATGGAAAGGCAAGGATCTGCTACCTCAATGACTTGAGATTTCAAGGATGTTTATGCATGACGTGGTGGACATGTACAGAAGCTAAAAGATACTGGACTAAAATCCACACATGGTTGGAAAAAATGACCAAAAAACATATAGACTTTAAACCAGAGATATTTTTATTGGGGATTTTACCGGAAATATACAGTAGAGAATTGAAATACTTGATTGTAAATGTATTAACAGCAGCTAGAATTGTATTTGCTAAAAACTGGAAAAATGAGAAAATACCAACGCAGGAGGAAGTTATTAATAAAATAATGGAATGTGCCGTAAATTGACATTTGAAATTAGAGAACAAGAAGATAAACAATACTATGATATGGGATTTATTTTATCAATGGTTAGACAAAAAATATGGAAATGAAATATGTTAGAGAATTTTATAATACAAGGATAATAGAATTATACAGAATATAATGGGGTATAAAGATGTATTACATTGGATGGATTTAGGATGATGCAATGAATGTTATAATATAAATTAATTTAAAACTTTGAATATCTCATATAAAATGATGGAATAATAGTTATAGTCAAATAAATGATTAACAATAATAATGTATACATATAAGCTAGATTGATAATATGAGAATTTATACAAACTGTAAGTGAGGACTATGGTGAGAATGCACAAAAGATTTGTAACCAACCGACACACTGTATGTATGTAATTGGAAGATGGTTTTATGTTTTGTTTGTATATGTTCGTCTAAAATAAAAATGTTTATGCATGCATGAAAATGTATCACAATGCTGTGTGCAGAAGAGAATATCCTAAACCTTTACAAACACGGAGATGCAAAGCAATGCCCCGTGATCAGTAAATTGTAATTTGCAAGCATTCCAAATTGAAAGCTTTTGCTTTAGATTCCTCAGCTTTATAGGTTCAGTACATAAATTATGAACAGTCTTAAAATGACAGATCAGATGGATGGTTTCAGCTGGAAGGGCAGAGATGCATGGATACACACACACAAACACAACAATATGTTCAGCTGCTGCTTCCATGCTGGCTGCTGGCATATCTTTGCTGTTCTTACGATTTCATAACAAGCTTTTGATTAATTTGCTTGTATTTTGCATCCAGCTGCACCTAGTGACAGAAACTGTTGCCTTTGAGAGGAGCTGAAGCAAATTTCTCTTGCTTCTCATCCTTCTTAGCGAAAGTGGGCAGCTTTCCCATGTCTTCAGCTCAATGCAGGCTTATTTAAGATCTACGTGAAAGATGAAAGGCCTGTTGTGACCAGTGACCAAAATTTGGAGGCGATTCCTTGAGTTTGTGGGTCAATTTCCTAAGAGATAAAATTGCATGTAGATGTTGCCAGTAATGCCCTTCAGTGCTTTCTGTTGCATGCTTCAGTTAAGAGCCTGGGCTGATTTCAGTTTCAAAGTTGTGCATGTTTTCTTCATTTTGCAATTCTTACTGGTGGGTGAAAGGCAAACTGGATTCTGTAGCCTCACAGGAAGTGTAATGTCCACAGGTTATGGAAACAAAAAAGAATTGTGGCCCAGCAGCATATTTTGCAATCCCCTGAGCCTCCTGGGAGGGTGGCAGGGGCCCTAAATTCCAACTAAGAACTCCCTTTTGGCCTTTTGAAACATTTGAAGCAATTTTAAGAAACAAAATAGATAAATGCACCCTTGTAAAAGCTTAAGACATGCATATAGTCCTTTAACACAGGGGTTCCCAACCCTGGTCCATGGACTGGCACGTGGGCATGCCAGCAACCAGGCTGCACAAACAAGTAAAGCCCCATCTGTGGGGTGCAGGCAGCACATGATGCCATGCCCCCTGCGGTCCATGGAAAAACTGTTCTCGCCAAAAGGTTGGGGGCCAATTGCTGTAACACTCTAACACTAAGGAGTGGGGTATAACAATAACAGTAAACAACAACCCAATCAAGGAATCCCCAAGACCACTCCCACCAACACTGACAGGCAAGCCACTAGTATATAAAATGAGAGCAAACCCCATTCCCTACTAGCCCTGATGATGTTACCTAGTTTGGTAATGAAATGTCTGCAAGAAGACAACCAAGCTCAGAGAGCACCAAGGACCCTGCACTTCAGCCCTGAACTACAAACATTCTCTTCTATAGACTCTCCCATGAGTCTGACTTTTTTGTGTGTGCCTCTGAGTCAATCTCAATTCCTAGCAACTGCCTCGATAAGTCCTTGCAAATATCTTGGCATGGTTTCGGAGGTTGTTTTCCCTTGCCTCCTTCCAAGGGCTGATAAAGAGTGACTGGCCCAAAGTCACCCAGCTAGCTTTGGCAGGGCTAGAACTCAGAGTTTCCATATTTCTAGTCTGATGCTTTAACCATTTACACGTGTCCCTCAACTTACAACCACAATCGGGACAAGAATTTTCATTGCTAAGTGAGTCACCACATGACTTCATCTGATTTATGACCTTTTCTCTGCTGTGTTCATTAAGTAAAACAGGTTTTTCCCCCATTGACTTTGCTTGCTAAAAACGACCCTTTTACACTGCAACCATTGTATATACATAAAGGTTGCCAAGCCCCCAAACTGTGAACATGTGACTTCAGGGAAGCTACAGTGGTTTATAAGTTTGAGGAGTGGTAGCAAGTTATTTTTTTTTTTCAACTTCGTTGTAACTTCAAATGGTCACTAAACAAAATGTTGTAAGTTAAGGACTATCTGTACACCAAACTGGCTCTCCAATCACTATGACTAGCCTGCTAATTTGGAAATCCTGTTTAGGTCTGCTCCAATCAAGAGGGAAGGAGGGAGGGAGAGAGAGAGAGAGAGAGAGCAGCCTCAAGGGGCTAAAGCTGAAAGTTGGTAATAGCTGAAAGTTGGTAGTGGCAGCCTCCAACTCTTCCTTCTGAATTCCTTGGATCAAGAGACAGAACTCCTTGCATTGTACAATCTCCCCCGAGCCACTTAAATGGATCAGTTTAACCCCCATTAACTGGGGAAAAATTCAGCTGTGGCAGCTTGTAACCGAGATGGCTGCTTAGAAAATTGCAAGCACCTGTGCTGCCTTCCTCCCCTCTCGTTTTCCCCAGTGTCAGCCTGGCAGAGTTGCCAATAAAGCTGCAACCTTGAGACAAGTGTGGGTGGAGATGGAGGAGAAGTGCATTTTGGAAGCTCTGCATCCACCAGCAAACAGGGAAAAGCAGCCAAATAAAAGAAGGGGGTTTTCTTTCAAAGGGAGCGAATGGACCAGAGAAAAACAAAGGCTCTGAAAATAAGCTCATCAGAGCAAAGTACCATGTGGAAAGCCAAAAGAACTTGACATGCTGGCCATTAACAGAGAAGAAAAAAGAACTTCCACAGAGTGAGGAATTAAAGCAGAAAGCAGAACAGGATTTGTAAGAAGAGGACATTGCTAGTAATGCTGTAGAGAGTGGTATAGTAAAGAGGAAATGTTACAATAGAATAATTATACTATAGAATGTAATATGGAGGAAATATTGCAATGGTAATTGAGCAGTAGAATAATATAATTATGGAAGTAATAGCAATATAATGGAATATAGGATAGAGCCAACAGAAAATATTCACATATAGATTTGTAAGTTTTACATTTCATATCTATCTATCTATCTATCTATCTATCTATCTATCTATCTATCTATCTATCTATCTATCTATCTATCTATCTTTCTGAATATAAAAATCCTACCTGTCCAATTTTCAGTGGTTAATGGGGCTCTTTTGAGTGAGTGAATCTAATTGGGTACAGTTTTAAAAAGAGCTGACTCCATGGTCTACTCAGTTCCATCTTTTCTTTCCAGCAACAAAATGTCTTGGCTGCTCCTTTAGCCCCACTGTTTTCAGTTACTTTTCCTAAGAAGTGGTTTGTTTGTTTGTTTTTTGTTATATTTTAGGTGCCACCTTGGCAACCCTCCATGCACTGAATGACGCTGGCTAAAGTCCAGGAAAGCTTTTGCCGCTTTTTACTTTTCAGATGCCTCAGGAAGCCACTCTTCCTTTTCAACGGCCGAAGAGATTTTCCCCTCTGAAATCTATGAATGGAAGGATCTTTTGCTCGAATCTGTGTTGAAATTGGTAGCGGGGGGGGGCGGGGAAGGGAGTAGGATTATGAAGGCTGGTTCTGCGGGCCCCAACCTTTTGCGTGATTTCAGAGAACCCCCACCTACCCACCCACCCCTGTTGGAAAATGAAAAGGGCAAGGCTGAAAGAGTGCTTGGAAGAGAGACTTTTGAGGCGCTGCTTGGAGGCAGGACTGGAGGCAGCCGTGGGACCTGTTGTGTCGCTCTGCTGCGGCGCCTTCTCCCGCCGGGAGAGCGAAGAGCGCAGCTCTCTGCTCCGAGATCCACGCGCACAGAGAAAGGCAATTGCGCCCCTCCTCGTCGTATCGAGGCTGGCCAGCCTGAGCACAGCAACTGTGTTGGAGAGGAGAGCGGCCAGAGCCTTCGCCCCGCCCCGCCTCCCCCGCCGGACTAATGAGCCGGAGGAGAGCTGTAAATAAATCTTGGCCGGAGCGCCTTCTCGTCGCCGGCGCTATATAACCGAGAGCTGCCACCGGCCGGGGAGCGCGGAGAAGGGCTAGTTCGGTAGGAGCGAAGGCTGAGCGGCACCAGCGAAACTTTGCCCGGCTCTACCTTCCCCGCCTGTCCTTCTGCCTTTTCGCTTCGCCGGGCTCCACGTGGCCGTTTCAGCACCACGCGATGGAGGACAGCGCCGCGCGCCGCCCCTTGGAGCTGAGCCGCGAAGGAGCCGGCCTGGCCAAGCCACCCAAACACCTCTGGCGCCAGCCTCGCACCCACATCCGCATCAAGCAGCGTTTCCACTCCGACACCGAGAAGTACCTGCACTCGGGAACCTACGATGCTTCGCTCCGGCCGGTCCTCCGAAACCCCAGGATGTCCTGGCCCTCCTCGCTGTACCGCCGGTGAGAGCAACCGGAGGGGAAGGAAAGGGAAGGCAACGATGCGCCCGCGGGGTGGAAGGGAAGGAGCTGTCCCGAGACGGGTGGGGTTGAGAGGGGAAAAGGCAGCTGTTTCTTCGACGGAGGTTCCTTGATTTGGAACTGAGGGCGGAGGAGATGCTCGAGTCCCTACTTCAGGGAGCTCCGTGCACTCCGAAGCTCCGCGGATTTTGTAGTGAGAGGTGCCGACAGCCTGGAGCGGGAAGCCTTTCGAAGCCGAATAGGCTACCTGGAGGCTGAGGTTTGGCCTTGTCCCTAAGAGTAGAGTGCACCCCCAACGGTCTAAAGGTCAGTTTCTGACCTGGAAATCCCCAGGCATGGGAATCTCGAGGCTACAACAGATGTGTCAAGAGAGTATTTAAGGGAGATGTGGGAGTGTCGTCTCCTGATGGAGGCTTGACCTGCAGCCTCTTTTTCAGAAGCTGAAGAGCCGTGCAGATATTTCCAGTGAGCCTCTCTTCAAAGGTGCAGGATTGGAGAGTCTGAAGCCAGACTCTTCCGAAGAGGGGGGAAAGATAGTCCTGCTTAGAGAGCAGATTTTCTAGAATGCAGGGTTAGGATAAGAAGAGTGTCTGATTGGAAAGGTCAAACTAGCAGTTTCCAAAACACTAATTCAGTGGCACAGGTAAGGGAACCAAAACCTGTCTTGCTATGGGCACAATTCCTTCTTATGGCTGCCTGTAGCAGAAGCCGCCAGTCTTCCTGCATGACTTCCTGCCTTCCTTAAATTAACAATAACACATGCACTGAAAAGCCCACGTCAGTGATAAATACGGGGCACAGTATGTTTGTTGCTATTTTGGAGATGGCTTCTTATTAGTTCTATGCCACCCATCCATCAGGGTATCTGATCTGGGCCCATATCTCTGTAGCTTTCCAATCCAAAGAATTTATCCGCTGTTGAGAATCCGGATGATCAATTTGCCACTAAAAAAAACCCCACCTCTGGGGTTAACACACCACGTCTGAACAGGAACAAAATATTTTTTTCATAGCCAGAAGCCAGCTCTTGCAGAGGGTGGAATTAAGAAGCGATGTCCCAAGCTTACCTTGAAAGGAACAATGAAAAGTTTAGTGTCCTTTCTACCTGAATCATGTTTGGAAAAATATAGTGTTTTTGAAGAACTCTGATTATAGCAGCTATTTTATACAACCTCTAGAACTTTGTAATCTGTTTCCCTCTGGATATGTGGGGCTACAAAGCCTAAATTCTCAACCATATAAAATTGTTGTCTTAATATATGACAAATGCAAGTATGGAAAAAGGTTGCGTTAACTTTGCATCTGATTGCACTCACTATGTCCTTAGGCTTAAACCCCAACCTGTTCTGAGGCTCAGACCTTCTACAGGTGGTTCTTTTTCTAAATAGACACATTTTTTTTTGCATCTTTGCTCGCACAAACCTATGACATCACTCTTTGCATCAGCTGAGAGCCCAGAATCTAGTCTTCTAGACATTCAAATAGTGTTTTTTGATGTTCATTGTTGCAAGCATCTTCGAATGCAATTTATCAATGGGTGACAGTGTCTGGATGCTCCAGCTCAAGTGTGAAAGAAGTAAAGAAAGAATAATAAGGCTCTTCTGTCACATTTTGTGGCGAGAATAAAGCTTCCACCAATTGGAATTGTGAGCAGGGAAGTAAGTACAGAGAAGTAAGCAATGAATATGAATATGAATTTCAAGAACCATACCATTTGGTTCTTGACACTCCCATCCCAAGAAATTGGCCATTTCTTGCCTGAGATTGCAGATAATTTGTCAAATTTTGGGGGAAAAAGAAAATATTAAATGAAATGCAATTTCTCAGTCCTGGGCTGGAGAACAAGAGTGAAAAGAGGGGGAAGTTGCATGAATACAATGCTGTACAGGATATGGAGAAAATGGACGAGGATGGAGGGAACATTGCCAAATGAAATAGACAAGCAGGCAAGGGTGTGTGTGTGTATGTGTGTGTGTAAAATTAACCTATAGAAGTGATTACAGCAGTGGCTAATGATAGCAGTTGACAGCTTCGAAAAGGGAGTACTGTGGTGGAGGAAGGGAGATCTGTGATTGGCTGTTAGTCATGATGGTAGTGTGGTTGCTCCATATTCATAGGCAACCTATCTCTGAAGACCAGCTTCTGTGAACAAATAACAAGGTGAGGTGTTTATTAATGCATTAATTACATTTCTAAACCACCCAGCAATCACAATTTCCCTAGGCTAATACATATGTCTATTTAAAACATACAGTGTAAAACAATAAACAGCAACACTATAACAGATAAAAGATGAATATATAAATGTGATGAATGCGGTGCTAAGAACAGTTAAGATCCTGGGCAGAACCCTCAAACTCCCAGGCTTCTGGTAGGAGACCCAACATTGAGGAAGACACAGATCATCCAGAAGTATTTAAAAATCCTTCACTCGCTCTATATGTGGAGAGTGTCTTCGTCAATTTTGGGTCCTCAACCAGAGGCCTGGGAGTTTGGGGATTCTGTTCCAGATCTTAGCTCTTCCTAACACAGCACTCTTCTAGACAGAAAGCTGACATTGTCCCTGGGAACTGTTGGAGCCATTTTCCCAGCTTAGGGGTCACAGCCCCAAGTGGTCTCTGACCACCACTGAGGCTACTTTGGCTTTTACTTACCATGTGATTCCAATTCCCTTCTGAAGAGAATTCCCACCCCAATTCCTTTCAAAATGTGTTTGTGTGTGTGTGTAAGTAATATGCAGCCCCTGCCAAAGCAAATGCAATCCTAGGCTACATCCACAAATGTATACAGTCAAGTTATCATCTCTCTCTCTCTCCCTCCCCCTCTCCTTCCCCCACCCTCTCTCCAGTATAGGTAAGACTACACATAGAATATTGCATGCAGATGTGTGCATCACATTTTTAGACAGGTCATTGACAAACTGTAATATGTCCAGAAAAAAGCTACTAAGGTGAAAGGGAACATAGAAGAAGGAAAAAAACATGCAGCAAAGGGTTAGAAATAGTAGGTACATTTCAAAAGATGACTGCAGGGAGAAATCTGAACGGCTCTCATGTAGAAGATGGGACAGCGCTGTTCCAGAAGGCAGGACAAGAAATAGTGGGTTAAAGTTACAAGGAAGTAGATTTTGGCTGAGCAGAAGGGAAATTTATTGTAAGGGTGAAACGGATTGCCTTGGGAGGTGGTGGATTCTTCTGCACTGGAGGTGTTGCAATAGGATGGATGGCCATTTTTGGAGGATGCTGCAGTGGTAGCTTCTTGCATGAGGAATGGGGTTTGGCGTAGATGAGTTCCAAGCTTCCTTCAATCCTTGCAGTCCACGTTTCAATGATTTAGTGCCAGGAAGACCCTAATCTAAATGGGAGGTTCAGGTGATGCTTGTAGAATCTAGGAGGAGATACAGTGCTCTTTCAGATTATCTAGTCATTGTTTTGGCTTTAAGCTAAAACCAGCAGTTTGCATTGGCCTTATGGCCTGCAAAGCAGATTGTGAAGCACTCAGGTAATATGATTGTACCACTTTGTCCATAGTATCATAGAATTTGATCTTTGGTGTCATCTAGTCCAATTCCCTGCTCCAATACAGTGTCCAGTAGTTGATCTCTGAGAGCTGCCCATCCACATTTTGTTTGAAGATCTCTAGCGAAGCAGAACTCATAAATTCCTGTGGCTGAATGTTCCATTTATTGGGACCTTGCACAGTCAAGAGGTTCCTCTTGGTGTTCACCTAAACCAGGATTCTTGTTGTTTCAACCCGTTAATTATGACCCTGGTCTCTAGATGAAAGAGAAGAAGTCCATCATATTTCTGCGTAGCAACCCTCCATATTTTGGAAGACTCCTATTAATATCTGATTAGTCTACCTTTCACTAAGCTAAACATAGCAAGCCCCTTTAACCAGAACATGCATGCTCCCATATCAAATCAAACCAATCTTTATTTGGTCATAGACCAGCAAATAAAGCACAGGAGTCACAATTAATTAAGATAAAAGGAAAAATATAGTTCTTGTAAAATATCTAAAAGGGTTAGACTAGAGTTAATACTACGGTGCAGAGTATAGAACAATACTTGGCTATGGTCAAGGAAATAAGATCAGATGCTGTTGGATTTCTTACGTAACCAGGACAAAATCCTGGTATAGCAAGTAATTAAAAAGAATAATGATAAAGTTTTATCACAATTTAGCCTCTCTGTTGCTGATCAATCTGCCCTGCCACTATTTTTATCTGTCTGTGTTCTTCCTCCTGTCCTCCCCCCAACTCTCTTTGCCATCTGTGTAGCAAATATTTGCTTGCCAAAAAAAAACTTATCCAGGAGGTCTGTTAACCTTGGTCTGCATCTCCTCTTGGTGAACTACAGAGCTTTCCCATCAAAAGGGAGGACAAAGCCCCAGCGAAGAATTTCTGCTCTGGGAAAAATCTTTATGGTTCTGCTGATAACCTTTGTTTGATGGTAAATTTCTATCTTGATTTGGTAATGAAACTGTCAGCTACTGATTCAGAGTCTATATAGCTGACCTCTTATGAAGATTTCACCCTGGTTCCACAACACAACTATTTACATCTTCAAGAAGTTAATTCAAAGTGCAAAAGATGTTATGAGGAAGATAAATGGTCACTGTAGAAAACAAGAGGCTTCACTAAATGTACTCCCTCTTAGCCAATAGGTCAGGGGTCTTCAAACTTGACAGCTTTAAGACTTGTGGACTTCAACTCCCAGAATTCCTCCTCCAGTCATGTTAGCTCAAGAATTCTGGGAGTTGAAGTCCACAAGTCTTAAACTTGCCAAGTTTGAAGGCCCTTGCAATAGAGCTTTTCCTTTGTTCTTAGCTGCAGCTAAGATAGTATGTATGGAGCCCCTTCTCCAGCTAACAGCTTTTATTAAAAGGCATCAGTTTTTGTGAACTGCAGCTCTCATCTTTAATTGCGTAGATTAGCTGGAAATCCTACACCAGTCTAGGCACTCTGCATATGATGATGTGACCTCCAGCTCATTAAAGCTTTTAAAAATTGGTAGGTGGAAAATGTGCTTTATCGGGCTTCTTATTTTTGGCCACCATAGACAGACATGGTTGCCTTCCTACGATAGGAACAATCTCTCTCCGAAGTCTAATGTGTGGAAGCCTTGCTTGCTTCAAATTTTGCTCGTGAGCTTGTCAGAGAGTGACTTCCAAGGGAATGAATATGAGATAGATATTTGAAGCAGTCTTCCTTCACTCTAAAGTAAGCTTTCTTAGGAGCAAAGAGGGAGGGAATGTTTATCCAATCTGCAGATGACACAACATGGGCTGCGACACAAGAAGGAAGAAATACGATTCAGAATTATCCTTGGAGGTTAGAAAAAGGAAGTAAAAATAAGAGAATAGAATATAACAGAGACAAATGCCAAGGTTTGTTTTACCAAGAGAACAAAAATCAAAGGGATGGAATAAGGTGGGGGATTGGGATGGGATAGGATAGGATTAAAAAGATTGTAGAATGATAGATGTTTACAAACTGAATATGAGCCAGCAATGCAAAAAAAGGCAAATGCAATTTTAACCTGCCTATATGGTTCGACTCGAGTGCCTAAATGATACCTCCCATCTTTAGGTTTTTATTATTCTCTTTTTTCCAGAAACCCAGTTGCTGCAAGCTTCGGTAACCTTAATTTCATCCTCTTTTTCACTTCCCACTCTCTTGCTTTCAGCCTCTTACCTCCCACTTACCGTATCTTTGCCTTTCAAAAGTGACTTTTTCTTTAACGTTCTTCCTGAATCCTGTTTACAGTGCCAATACAGTATTATCTACAGCTCAATATCCTGTTTCCAATTGAAGCCAAGAATCTAGGTAATCATTGGTGAGCGGGGAACCTGGGAGGTGTCTTCCCACTTCCTCGTTCCCAGGGTTTGCTATTCGGAAGCACAGTGTTTCTAAGCAGTGAAGATCTATTTCACTGTCAACCAGAATTCTTTCCACCTATAAATCTTTCTAATTCTTTAAAACCATATTGAGTCATTATCAGATGTTGAGATAGCAAATTCCACAAGTTAATAATGCACTCGGGGAAGAAATCCTTCCTTTTTATGTCCTGAACTTATTACCAATATACAGTACTTCACATAGATCTGGGGGGAAAGAAGATTGAAAATGCAAGTAAGAGATATCTTTTTCAGTTATTAATACTTTTATAACTTATTTTTATTAAGAACCTGGCCCATCTGGTATTAGGTTCAGCAGCGTATAAAAGGAGGAAGGGAGGAGAAGTTTATTCTATGAAAATTTTTTAAACAAATGGCATTTCTGTGAGGATGTGGCAAACTACATGTTCTCCGGGATGACATTACGGTGAGATTAGAAATTTGATGGTGGATGCTGGCTGGCAAAATCTCTCTGAGAAAAGAGAAATCTTTGGGTTGCCCATATGCACTCCAGCTCCTTGTGAGTAAATTTCAAGGACGGAGAGTTTTGTGGTTGGCTTGTGAGTCAAGTAGCTGGGAATTCAGGGAGCCCATCTAAGCTACAGTTGTAATGTAGCCTATGCAGGTTAGCCTTGACATACGACTGTGATGAAGTCAACCCATTACGGTCATATGTGTATGGTCATAAGTCAATCACATGACCAATCTGATTTTATGATCTTTGTTGTGGCAGTTGACAAGCGAACAGGCCAGTCACAAAATCAACATTGTAGTCTTTAAGCAAGCCCATTGATCGCTAAGGTGCGGATCTGCCAAAAAACAGAAGTAATTTCTGATTTTGTGAATATGTGGAAAATAGTCATATGAACAGTGGATGTAGCAAATGGCCAGAAATAAATGTGCCTGTAACTCCCTTTTTCTAGGTAGGTCATAACTTTGAACTGTTGCTAAGCAACTGGTCATAAGTGGAGCTCTAACTGTATGTACATAAAGTTCAGCTGAACTTCATTTTTAATCTATTTTAGAAGTACTTTTTTATTGCTTTTCAAATATTAAGAACCTTCAGAACGGCAAGTTTTATGGCATTCACTGGATGAGTTTCTGTCAATTCTTACCGAAGGAAACTAAGGACTTAAGAAGACTCTTTTTTTTTCTATGCACAGAGGCATGGAAGTCACACACGCATGCACATGGGGGTCGCACATGCGCGGGGGATCACATATGGAGTGCATTATGGGTGCAGGCATGTGTGCAAAAACACACACACACACTTTCGGCACGTGGGGACGAAAAGGTTAGCCATCACTGGCCTAGTGGTTAAGGCATCAGGCTAGAAACCAGGAGACCATGAGTTCACATCCCACCTTAGCCACGAAAGCCAGCTAGATGACTTTGGGCCATCCCTCTCTCTCAGCCCAACCCACTTCACAGGGTTGTTGTTATGGGTAAAATAGGAAGAAGAAGGTGTGTTGGGATAACGTTATTTGTAAAAATAATAAGAAAGGAACTAAATAACACAAAAAGGACCAAAATTAATTATTGTGATTAATATTCAATAATTCATATTGAAAAATATGTGTGAACAATGTCATATTAAACATATTTGTGAATAATGGATTCCTAAGTTAATTTTAAGAACGTTTGCCATTATAGGTAGACTGTAAATGATATTATACAAGGGAATACATTCTATTGGGCAAGACTCAAATTGATTTTGAACTTGGCTTTAAAAATGGCAGGCTACAAGAAAAATGAAAAAGTGATGTACTAAATATACAAATAAAACTACTTAATGTCTTAATTAAAAGAGACATATAGATAAAAAATAAGAAGAGTAGATCACTTTCCTATATTGGATTTACAGAAGAGACTTGCTAAAATTTTGAAGGATTTTATAAGAAGTGAGAGAAATCAGATTCTTAGACATTACAGGTAATCCTTGATTTACAATAGTTCATTTAGTGACTTTTCAAAGTTAAACGACACTGAAAAAAGTGACTTATGACCAATTTTCACACTTATGACCTTTGTGACATCGCCATGGCCACATGATCAAAATTGGAACCCTTGGCAAATGACTCATATTTATGACAGTTGCAGTGTCCCGGGATCTTGTGATCCCCTTTTGTGACCTTCTAAGAAGCAAAGTCAATGGGGAAGCCAGATTCACTTAACTGTAATGATTCACTTAACAACTATGGCAAGAAAGCTTGTAAAATGGAGCAAAATTCAATTAAATTTATGTTGCTGGCTTAGCAACATAAATTTTGGGTTCAGTTGGGGTCATAAGTTGAATACTTGTATTTGATTGTTAAAAGGAAAGAGAAGAAATATAAAGTTGCTTTATTTGATCTAGGTTTTATATTTGTGTGTGTGTGTGTGTGTATTCCTTGTATTTTAAGAGATAATAAAGGTACTAAAATTGTTTATACTTGTGATGAAGAGGGAAGTCATTTCTTTATATATTTCCTTTCTTTTTCATTACTATATTCTTATCTTTATGATGTTGCCCAATTTGTGAGTTTGCCAGTCATTGTAAGTTTTTTTTAATTCTCATTTTACGATGTCAGCAGCAACTCAAATAAAGCATTTACTAACTATGATACTGGAGCAGGAATTGGACAGATTTGATTTCAGAATTTCTGATTTTGGTCACTAAATACAGACTACTGTCATGTGACTTTATCTGCAAGCTCATAAGAGATGAAGCATAATATTTATGTTCTTTGAGGCTGTCACTTAGAAATGTTGGAATAAAGAGGAAACACTAACTTGGCATAAGTACAACTAAAAATTAATTAAGTCACTTCACTCATGGGCTTCTTTATCTCTTCTGGTGGCTTCTCAAAAAAGGTTCAGAAAAGGAAAATATTTGCAGTTCGGGGTTGACATGAAAGGTTCTTGATGCTCTCTGAGCTTGGTGGTTTTCTTGCAGACGTTTCTTTACCAAAACTAGGTAGCTGATGATGTTACTGAGCATTGATAATGTTACCTAGTTTGGGTCGTCTGAAACGTCTGCAAGAAAACCACCAAGCTCAGAGAGCACCAAGGAGCAGAAGGTTTTCAGAAAACCACCATCATCACACTGTCTCAAGTCTGTTGAGTTGTTCTTGGTCCTCGAGTACAGGGTGCTAACCAACATGCTAACCAATGAGACAAGTCCTGGTTGGATTGGCTGGCAAGCACACACTCTTCTGAATTGTGAAATTCAGAGCAGATGGTCTTTGCAGCAGGCTCTGCGTCTAAACCATCTATTTTTAATATCAGAATCCAATATGATTGACAGCAACAGGGCATGGGGCAGGTGGGGAATGGAGATATGCACACACATAACTGATCATAGTTTCCTCTTTGAACAGACTTTGTCATAATTAACTTATAAACATCTCTCTCTCTCTCTCTTCCTCTTTCTGTCTCTATCTCCCAACATTAACACACAAACACACGTTCCTATATCTGTACCTCTGACCATGTATGTGTGTGTGTGTGTGTGTGTGTGCATGAACCATTTCCCATAGTTAACACACAAACATATGTGGGTGCATGCCTGTGAGTGTGTATATGTTTGCGTATGAGACAAATGTGCAATTGGTTCAACGTACAGTATACAATATTACAGCTGCGATGACACAGTGATTAGAAGGCAATATTGCAGGCTGACTCTGCCAGGAGTTCAATCCTGCCCAGCTCAAGGTTGACTCAGCCTTTCATCTTTCCAAGATGAGTAAAATGAGGATCGAGACCATTGGAGGCAACAGGCTGACACTGTAAACTGCTTAGTCTAAGTTCTATTGTTATTACTATAAAACAATTGCTTATTTGTCCTCTACTTACCTTCTGGATCTTCTTGTCCAGACTGAATTTCAACTGGTAAGCTAGAGATATTCTTTTCTGTTATATTTTGGAATTATTTAAAGTGCTGTATAAACAACACCCAATAGTGATTGTGACAGATTGCTTCCCTCTAAAGAACAAATTCTTGCATATTGAAAAAACTAGAAAGTAATCAGAAGTTCTCTACTGTTACCTTCTCTCTGCCATAGTAATTTTCTATGAACAAGGAAGTGAGATTGATTTTATTTTAAAGCTGATAACATTCAGGAAAATGAGATTCTGCTTATCTTAGGATATCATTATGTTCTAAAATTAGTTTGGGTAACATTTTAATCTCAAACTATTTGATTCCCACTAATAGATACACAGGTTTTTTTTTATTATTAAAACATTGCAAATGCAATCTTCTGTTCAAGTGGATTATTAAAAATGTGCGTTTTGGCATCAGATGAACTTGTCTATAAGTAACATCCACAGGTGTATTATATTAGGGGAAATTGCTTGCAGAAATTAGTATATAGTCTTCAACTTATAACCAGAATTGGGCCCAAAATTTATGTTGCTAAGTGAGAAATTTGTTAAGTGAGAAATTTGTTAAGTGAGTTTTGCCCCATTTTACGACTTTTCTTGTCACATTTGTTAAGTGAATCCCTGCCATTGTTAAATTAGTAACACGGTTGTTAAATGAATCTGGCTTCCCCATTGACTTTGCTTGTCGGAAGTTTGCAAAAGGTGATCACATGACCCCGGGACACAGCAACTGTCGTAAATGTGAGTCAGTTGTCAAGCATCCAAATGGAAATCATGTGATCATGGGTATGCTGCAACGGTCATAAGTATGAAAAATGATCATAAGTCACTTTTTTCAGTGCCATTGAAACTTTGAAGGTCACTGAGCGAACTGTTGTAAGTTGAGGACTAACTGTACTGCATTTTTTAAGGCGAGACACGGAATATCACGCAAACCCAGGCAGAGAACATTGGAGTGAGCTTGAATCTAGAAAAATAGACCTAGGCACCAAAACCGTTGCTACAGTTGCGTTGCTCAACATTTCTGAATCTTCTGCACACCTTCGATCAAGAGTAACACATGAAGCTTCTAGTCAACATGTAGTAAATTGTGCTATTCAATCCTGGGTCCAATTTTTACATTTCCCCACGGACTCACTGACCTGTCTATGAACCCCCCACAGATGCAGAATCTTATTTTCTCTGATTGTTGTTAACATGCGGTAACCCAGGCCACAAATCAGTAGGAATGGCCGCTTCCTTGTGGATGAGCTTGGCTGTGGGGCAATTTTTAAATAACTGAACTTGCCTACCTGAACAGGAATGTCTCTACTGCAAGAAAGCCTGGCCCTTGTACTCCATGTTGGACTCTGCAGTGAATGGCGCCTGCTTTGTCCCAAAAGTGCTTTTTCTGGAGGCAACTGGACTTCCCTGTTTTTCCTTTTGAAGACGTTTCGCTTCTCATCCATTCTTCAGCTCTGACAGGATAGTGGGAAATGGATGGATTTATACTCCTTGCAGACAGTTAATGATTTCCAAATGACCCTCTAAAACAGGGCTGTCAAACTCCCAGCCTGCAGGCAAGATGCGTCACATGTGCTGGCCACGGCCATGCCCAGTTTAGCGAAGGGAGGAAAGTCCTGATATGTCAACATGACGCCACCATGATGACATGAGTATGACACTCCCGCTCTAAAAGGATGTAGATGACCAGCTGTCTGCAAGGAATATAAAACCTTCATTCCCCACTATCCTGTCAGAGCTGAAGAAGCTTCTTGGATGAGAAGTGAAACGTCTTCAAAGAAAAAAAGAAGAAAGTCCAATTGCCTTCTGAAAAAAAGCATCTTTGGATGACCTGGATGACTGAGAACCTCTACAGACTTTTGGTGCCTGCTTAGATGAGAAAAGGCAAGGGGATACAGGTAGCGCTCGACTTAAACCATTTTTAGTGACCGTTCGAACGTTACAATGGTACTGAAAAAAAGTGACACGATCATTTTTCATACTTACAACCGTTGCAGGACACTCATGGTCACATGATCAAAATTTGGACACTTAGCAACAGGCATGTACTTCTGCCGGTTGCAGTGTCCTGGGGTCATGCGATCACCTTTTGCAACCTTCTGATAGGGTCAACGAGGAAGCAAGTTTCGCTTAACAACCCTATTACTAACTTAACGGCTGCAGTGACTCCCTTAACAACCGTGGCAAGAAAGGTTATAAAATAGGGGTGTGGGGAGGAAACTCACTTAACCACGGTCTTAAATATTTGGGGCTCAATTGTGATTGGTTGAGGGCTACCTGTACTGTGGACCTGCCCTCTGTGCATCTCTCCCACATAACATCCTGTTTAATGGTAAGGAAGCTGCTTTCAAATATAGGGTTTATTCGGTTTATGAAAAGCTGTACCCTACCAGGCTAGTGAATTATATCTGCATAGCCATAAATCTGACCCAGTTTTGCTGATTTTGTTTGGCAGCTTAGAAGCTCTTCGAGGACTCTTTTTGATCACTTGCTAGATCGGTGTTTCTCAACCTTGGCAACTGTGACTGAAGTTACCACAGAGCAGAGGTGGCATTCAGCAGGTTCTGACCAGTTCTGGAGAACCGGTAGCGGAAATTTTGAGTAGTTCGGAGAACCGGCCAATCCCACCTCTGACTGGAGATTTTACAGTATCCTTCCCCTGCCACGCCCACCAAGCCACGCCCACAGAACCGGTAGTAAAAAAAAAATTCACCACAGAGGTGAAAAAAAATGACTTACAGATACAGATTAACAGAGTTGCAAGGGACCATGTAGACCATCTAGTGACTAGTCCAATCCCCCGCCCAAGCGGGAGACAAATGGCAGTCCAATCTCTTCTTGAAAGCCTCCAGTGATGAAGCTCTCACAACATCCGAAGGCAACTTCAGTTCCATAGGTTGATTGTTCTCACTGTCAGAAAGTTTCTCCTTGTTTCTAGGTTAAATCTCTCCTTGTTCAATTTCCATCCATTATTCCTTGTTTGGCATTCAGGTGCCTTGGAAAATAGCTTGACCCATTCCTCTCTGTGGCAGCCCCTCAAATATTGGAACACTGCTACCATGTCACCCTTTGTTCTTCTCTTCACTAAGATCTCTGCAGTCACATGATCACAATTTAGTAGGTGCTTGGCAACTGGCATGTAGTTCTGATGGCTGCAGCATCCTGGCATCACGTGATCGCCATTGGTGACCTTCCCAGCTGGCTTCTGATAAGTGAAGTCAATGGGAGAAACTGGATTTGTTTAACAGCCACAGCAAAAAAGGTGTTAAATTGGGCGCGGTCACACAATGACTAATGACCTCATTGTTTAACAACAGAAGTTCTGATTCCACTTGTGGTCATATGCTGAGGACTACCTGTACAGTGAAGCCCTAATGATGAGTCATGAAATGACTTCACTATAGGGCAGCGATGGCTAAGCTTTTTGGCACCGAGTGCCCAAGGCGCGCGCGCACATCCCCAAAATGCAATGTGCGCACCCCTGCGTATGCACACGCATCCCCTATGCATGCACACTGCCCACCGCATGTGCTCTGCCCCCTCTGCATGCACGGCAGAGATCCAAAGATCAGCTGGCCGGCTGGAGTTGCACACGCATGCATGGTGGAACTGAGCTGGGGCAACGGCTGGCATGCCCACAGAGAGGTTTCTGCATGCCACTTCTGGCACATGTGCCACAGGTTCACCATCACGGCTATAGGGCCTTCATTTGGAATACTTGAGACCAGGGGTAGGATTCAATTTTTTTAACAATCGGTTCTGTGGGCATGGCTTAGTTAGTGGATGTGGCTTGGTGGTCATGTGACTGGGTAGACATAGCTTGGTGGCCATGTTATTGGCTGGGCCTGGCCAACTCAACATCATTCACATTGAGGCATGCATCTCCTCGCCTGGCCTTTCATGACTGTGGGGATGCTGCAACAGTCGTAAGTGTGAAAAATGGTCATGTCACTTTTTTCAGTGCCATTGTAACTTTGAATGGTCACTCCACACAAGCAAAGTACCAGCAAAGGAAGGGAAAAAAACTCCAGAGTCATTCCTGAGACAGGAAGTCTAGTCCTGCCAAGAACATAATAAGGGTTAAGGGAGAGGCAGTTTCTGTAAGCAACACCAGAATGTTTCCTTCCTGCTTTCCTTACAGGATCAGGCCAGTAATTTCTTCTAACAACCGGTTCTCCAAACTGCTTAGAATGTTAACAACCGGTTCTAGCGAATAGGTGCAAACTGGTAGAATCCCACCCCTGCTTGAGACCTTTAAAGAAGAGCCAGGTGATAGAAAATAAGTCTGTGATCTCGGCATGGTTTCCTTCCTCTACCTTCCTCCCTCTACTACTCCAGTCTCTGGCTCTAAAGCCTAGTTGAAGATAGCCACCTCTTGTTATTTCAGTGTTCCTCAACCTTGGCAACTTGAAGATATGGAGATTTCAACTCCCAGAATCTCCCAGCTAGCTATGTCCATTAGAGTTGGGAGAGCTAAAATGAGACACCTGGAGTTCCACCTTACATTTTTTATTATCAGCACCGCACACCTCTACAATAACTTTAGTTTGTGGCAATCAAACCACAGCTAATACAGATGCTGTGTGCTTCAATTAAAAAAATTCCTACCCAATGTTTACAGTATAAAATTCAAAATTATCAGATGATGCTTACAAACTTTGCAGCTTCCTGCACTGCCATATCACCAGAAGCCTTTCAAATTACAGCTTATTCATTTACTTTATTAGTATCCCACCATTTATTATTTTTATAAATAACTCAAGGTAGCGAATATATCCAACACACCTTCCTCTTCCTATTTTCTGCACAACACCCCACCCCCTGTAAACCAAGTTGGGCTGACAGAGGGACTGGTCCAAAGTCACCAACGGCCCTTTATGCCTAAGGCTAGAACTCACTGTCTCCTTGTTTCTAGCCTGGTGCTTTAACCATGAGACCAAACTGGCTCTAAATGAGAATTGTTTCTTTACTAGTACACTTTACTAGACACACTACAATGGGTTTCTTTTTAGTTGCCTTTAGCATGTTATCTGGACCTAGACTTTTTTGATCAGCTTTTGAGCCAATGTATTGCGTGAATTCAGAAAATGGACTGGTGCAATGAATTTTTTAAGCATGTGGTATGAAGGCACTAGGTGAGGGAACAGATATTTTTTAGAATTGTAATGCTTAGAATTTCTTGATATCTGAAATATTAATTAATAAATGTGGTCCCATAGAAATGCATTTGTTTCTGGTTATTTCCTATCAGAGAATGAAGCTCTTTTATACGTGAGCATCCTTGAAAATCCACATTGCTTAGAAAAGGATGCAATCACATTAACAAAGCAATTGTCTCTGTTTTGGTTTTTTTGTTTTCAATTTTAATACATTGGCTATTAGTTTCAGCAGTTTCTGGACTAAGGTTGTTTTGCTTTCATGAGGCTTTCAGTTTTATAATTGCACTGTAATGGCAGGTTGCTTTTATTGTTTGTAGTTCACAAAAGGCTGCTTTGAGCCATGTTGGTTTTATAGGCAAACATGTGGAAAGTTATTACTTAACTTCCCAACTTGGTATTCTCTTGATGTGTTAAGCCTGCAACACCCAGAATTTGCAGACACCACAGCCTGGAAATTGCAATCCCAATGCAAGTTGGGCAGCATATAAATTTAATATATAAATAATACAAATTCTGGAGGGCATTAGATTTCAAAAAGGTTGGCCTGAAAACAAACAAACAAACAAACAAACAAAAAAACCCACAATGAACTCAAATGTCAGTAGCTCTCTGGGATATTTGCCAGAAATGGTGTAGGGTCTCCTGCTTGGGTGGGGGGTTGGACTAGATGACCTACAAAGTCCCTTCCAACTCTGATTATCTATTATATCAGAGGCATGCAATATCTTCCAGCCTAGAGTATAAGAATTGACCTGTGGTTGCTATTTTGGAGCTTTTGCTTTAAAAAGCAGTAAGTGGACCAAGATTAAAAAAACAAAAACAAATTTGATTTCCCTTCATTTGCATGTAATTAAAATTAAGCAGTTGGTATGATTACTCTCCAGTCAAATCTAAATGTTTTTCTACTATGCAACAATAAACATGACAAATTGACAACAATTTGATATAAATAAATGAACCTCGGGAGGCCCTGAAAATATACCTAAGGCTTCTGGCTCTCTCTCTGTCTCTCTCATTGTCTGTCTCTGTCTCTCTGTGTGTATGTGATTGTGTAGGAAAAGAGAGGGGAAGGGGAAGGGAAAAGGATGCAGCATCCTATCACCTCCCATTTCCGGAGATGCTGACAATGAAACATGCAAAACATAGTTTCATCACCATTGGTGGGTACCAGCCATCCCAGGACCATTTGAATTTCACCTGTAATTGCTGAGGCCAGAAACGAATCATTCTGGAGTACTGCCGGACAGTGTTGGAAAAATGTTTGTAATATTTGATTTCGGCAAAGGGCACGTCCTCATAAACCCCTTGCCTTCCATGCCCCCACTGGAACAGATGGCTTGAGAATGGAAAGCAATCTGTTTCACATTTGGCATTTTGGTTTCCCCATTCCAGATATGAGAGATTAGTCTTGCAACCACAGCCATCAAAATCAAAGAAGCTTCAGTCGGGCGGAATGGTAGCTACAAATCAGGGCCGTAATTCTGTCAGAAAATGACATGTGTCTCTTTGAAAATGAACTCTTTTTTTTCCCATTGAGGGAAAGCAACAGGAATTTGGTTATTCTGAGTGTAAAGTAGTAAGCTTATTTCTCACTGCCCATCCACCCCATCGTCTTGGTGCTTGGCACTGTATCTGAAAATGCAAAGGTGCTATATCTCATCCCAAAGCTTTTTATTGCTAGAAGCGATAAAACTTGAGTATTGGACTTGGAGCAATAGTAAGATCAATATTCTATTCGTTTTCTCTCCCTGCACCTAACTTTTGAAATGGCTTTCCCCTGTATCTTAGAGCTGTGACTCACTCGCTAGTAACACCACTGTGTTTTATTGCTAAAGAAAAAAAATCACTCCAATGTGCCAATTCCTGCCTGTGATGACTCAGCTCTAGCAATGGGCCAGGGAAACTTGCCATGGGATGAGAATGAGAAGGATTTTGCTTTGGTTTACAATATTTGTAATAGTTTGTTTTAGAGTTAAAATGTTAGCCTTGGAGTAGAAAACTCAGCAAGACATGGAAAGCAACTGGATAACTTTAGGCCACTCCTTCTCCCTCAGCCCTAGCAAGAAGGCAAGAGTAAACCACCTATACAAATGCTGTCAAGGAAATTGCATGGACTTCTTCTTCTTCTTCTTCTTCTTCTTCTTCTTCTTCTTCTTCTTCTTCTTCTTCTTCTTCTTCTTCTTCTTCTTCTTCTTCTTCTTCTTCTTCTTCTTCTTCTTCTTCTTCTTCTTCTTCTTCTTCTTCTTCTTCTTCTTCTTCTTCTTCTTCTTCTTCTTCTTCTTCTTCTTCTTCTTGATATTTGCACAATCAGCCAGGTGTTTAGGCTGGATTTGACATTTTTCTCCCATCTATTCCTGAAAAATCTAAGATAGGCAGATGTTGTTGTGATGTCAGAAGAGGCGCAAATTGTAAGGAAAAAGGTTGTTTGGAGTTCACAAAAGAGATAAACCAGACCCCAATTTGTATCTATCTCTTCCCACTTATGACTATAACTGTGTTGCTTGTATCTTTACAATTTATATTGTTTTATTTGTTTCCTAGTATGATTTGATTGCTTATTTGTATCCTATGACTATCACTAAGTGTTGTATCTTATAATAGATAGATAGAATAAATACTTTATTGGCCAAGTGTGATTGGACACACAAGGAATTTGTCTTGGTGCAAATACTCTCATTATACATAAAAGAAAAGATACATTCATCAGGAGTTGATAGTCATAGGGTACAATAACAATCAAATCATACTAGGAAACAGACAGTATAAATCGTAAGTATACAAGCGACAAAGTTACAGTCATACAGTCACAAGTGGGAGGGGATGGGCAATAAGGAGTGGTGACAAGATTAACAGTAATAGTAGTAATAATAGTAATTCTTGATTAATGTATTTTTTTTCTTTAATGTAGAGAGCATTTGCACCAAAGACAAATTCCTTGCACGTCCAATCACACTTGCCCAATAAAGAATTCTATTCTGTTCTGTTCTATTCTATTCTATTCTATTCTATTCTATTCTATTCTATTCTATTCTATTCTATTCTATTCTATTCTATTCTATTCTATTCTAGTGGTGCTCTAGATGTTTTGGGATTACATCTGATGTGCTTATCGGTACTAGGGGGTCCTTGGTGGTCTCTGAGCTTGGTAGCTTTCTTGGAGATGTTTCATTTCTAAACTAGGTAATTAGTTTAATTGTGATGTTACCTAGCTTAGCAATGAAATGCCTGCAAGAAAGCCACCAAATTCAAAGAACACCAAGGACCACACAGTTCAACCCTGAGTCACAAATATTCTCTTCTACCATTATTGTTGGTACTACCATTGATTTCTTTTGCCAAAGACCACAGTCATTCTACTCCTGTATGTTTATTTCTTTATATTTTGTTATTTTTTCCACTTCTTTCTCTTCTGTTTTGCTTTCTCCAGGTATTGCAATGTCCAGTATCCACTTTTTTGTCTTTCTTATCAACAGTTGTTAAGTCTGCAGATGCTGTGTGGCAAATAATTGTCTCTTTGAATTCTAGAGAACTTTAACATCTTAATTTTCTATTACTTTGTCTATTGTGTAATTCCACCAGTTCTTGCTAGTAGGCAAAAGTATTTCTTGCTACTTTGTCATGTCATGGTCTGTAATCAGTCTGTGCTATCTTTTTGCAGCAGCTAATTAGGTGCTTGGTCCACTCAGCTTCTTTGCTGAGGACATTTACTGTCTGTTACCATCTTCTTAATTTAAGCTGTATATGCATTTGCTCTTAAGGCTTTTGCAGCCAGAATTAACCCCTCTGTCTTTTTCTTCGACTTTCCTGCTCTTAAACATTGCCAGGTATTGTTACCTGCTTTGCCTGCTTTTTCTTTTTAATGTACTGGCCGTGTCATGCTTTGCCTTGCCATGTTGGTTTGTTTGTTTGTTTTTAATTTGGTCCTTTTTATAGGCCAGTTTGGCATCTGGAATTCAGTAAAACCTTGGGTTATATGGGTTTCGACGCATATTATTTCAGATATTGTTTTCTTCTTCCATGTCTGGTCCATGTCTACCCAGCGTCTATCAAAAGAGTCTGAAGGATATGGTTCATTGTGATTATTTGTCTGGTCTCCCTATCCAGGGCTTTTACTTCAGCACGAATCCAATTTACTATTCCAGCTGTGTAACTAATGACTAGAATTGCCTGAACTTTAATGGCCTTGATGGTGGTAATTCTGCCATTGAATTTGGATTTGAAGATCTTTTTCACTCTTTTTTTTTTTTGATAAAAGTTTTATTTGGGTTTTCACAAAACATAATACAAATAAAATATCTTTTTTGAGAGCAGCATCATATTTGTATTCAAAATACAAATATCTTTTTTGAGAGCAGACATCATATTTGTATTCAGTTTCATATCTTGTCACTATTTTATCAATTTCTCAATAATTGTTCCCTTCCCTTACTTTCCTCAACCTTATTTATGATTATCTCATTCCTTTCTAATTCAATTACATATCGTTTTCTACATTTCTATATCTTTCTAGTCATTATGTTTAGTTCCTCTTTGAGGTGGCCATTTCTGACCACTGCTGCAGTGGTCTTCGGGAAAGGGAGTAATGACCAGCTGAGGAGGAGAGATGCAGCTCCCCTCGACTCAGCTGGTGGTCTCCCCCCTCTTGGCCACTTCTATGGGGTGGCTTCAGCCCCAAATCCAAAGGATCGGGGCACTCCAGCAGTGAGCACGGATCAAAACAGCGCACAATTGCAGATTTTGGTCCGTTGCCAAAGAAGTGCAAACCGGAAGTCGCCGAAGATCTTTTTCACTCTTGTGATAGGTTCACTACTAACTTTCTTCTTGACTTCAGTGGGCTTGGTGTTGTCCACGTGAAAGATGCCCAGGTATTTATCTGGATTGTCTTCATCCAAACTCTTGATGTTATTTATTTCCAGAAGGCATCGTGTTTCCAGGAATGAGCAGCAATTCCATTTCAGACGGCATTTTTCCATGATGCTTCAGAGCATCTGTGTAAAAGCGGTCGAATAGCCTGGCAAATATTTTTGATTTTTCTCTCGATGTTAACCTCTCCCAGTCTATTGACCAGCAACTGCATCTTCCATGGTGTCTGTTGAGGTAATTCCCCATTAGGAGAATGAGTTCACACAGGGAGACATACTGAGAGTAATGTTGAATAACACACACAGCACACAGATACACTGTATAGTAAAATGCAGTACACGGTTAAGCAAAGTCCAACACAGTCCAAATCATACACAGTTTTCAGTCCAGGGATAATCCAATAACAAAGTCCAGTATCAAAAAACAGTTCAGTAATAGACTCACATCAATTCAAGAATAACGACGATCAGTAACAGTCACTAGAGAAATGCAAGAACACGAACATCAACCATCTAGCAAAACTCTCTCTCTCTCTCTCTCTCAGTCAGTGAGAAACCAGGTTTCTGGCTCCATCTTATGGCCGTTTGGGATACCACACCCAATTACAATTTTAGCATTCCCTTAAAGGGACAGTATTAAAATGTCTATCCTGGTTTATATATTTCCAACCCAAATGTTAGGTGACTTACATTCCTAACAGTGTCATTGATTTTTCATAATGCTTCTGTTGTTTCTATTGACCTCTGTTATTTCTAGGACTCTTGATTTTCCAGTCATGTGGCAGGGAGTTGAATGCTGTCTTGTGATCAATTCAAGCTACATTCAAGTTGGTCTTTGTTTTCTTATACTTTTCCTAAATCATCTTATCAAGAGTTGATCTTTTGTCCCTCTATTGATTAGGGCAGTTTCCTTTCTGCTCAGATTAGAGTTCATTTTCAAATAGATGCTGTTGGAATGCATCAGCTACCGCACCAGTTAACAATTTGAAAATTGATGGTTAGAAGGTAATTGATCTGCAGTTGCTTGGTGCTGCTCCCTTTTCTGGATCTTTCATTATCAGGTAGGTTTTGCCAGATGTTAACCAAATCTTCAATTTCACCTCATTGCGACATTTTGTTAAATTGCCTGGCCATGAGTAGGTGTAGACCAGTCACATATTTGAACCAAAAATCATGCACTTCATCTTCACCTGGCGCTGACTGATTACTTCTTGATCTTCCTTGCCATTTTCTCCACCATTTCTGTTATTGTACAAGTTCTTTCATTTCCGCTTCTTTTTTATTCTTATCTATCTCTTTTATGCAGGCTGCATTTTTGTTATATTTCTCTGGGTTGTCTCATAGTTGTGCCCAGAACTAGCAGTGTTTCTTCTTTATCAGAAGCTGACTGACAAAAGCACTTCTCTCCATTGATGAATTGATAGAAATGTTTCTGATTCAACTGAAATCTGCCTATAGTGTGTAATTTGAGCTTTGTATCTGCTGATTTGCTTAGTTATCATGGTTATTTGCTGTTTTATTATTTACAATACTTCGTTAACCTTCCTTATTTCTAGGTTACATTTCTTAATCAGATATTCTTTCATTTTCTTGTTCTTCAGCTTCTTTAATCTATTCTAGTTGTTTACTTGGAACAATCACCAACACAGACAACCTTATTCTGTTGTTTTTGTGCCGTTCTAAATGTTCAATTGTTCTTTGTTTCAATTCCTCTTGTTTTTTTCTGTTAGAGGATTTGTTCTTTCTGTGGAGAAGGCAGAGGACAGGATGCCTGGTTTGGGGATGAAAACAATCCAATATTTTTGCTACCTTCCTCTAATGCTGACTCCCCCTGGTTTGTCTCTATTATCTGAGCAACTTCTGGCAAGTTTCGATTTCTTTGGCCTTTGTTTGGCTAGAACTTTGTACTTCTTTCAGTTCTGCTTTTGTGAATACTTTATTTCGCATTATAAATCATTGTTGGTTTGCTAGTCTCTGTCCCTCTATTTCTGATTCTGGATATTGTTCTTTCCAGAACTGATGTACTCTTTTCAGATATCTTCTTCTCTTTAGACTTGATTTGTAATAGCAAATTATTATTTCTTGAGTTTTGTCTTTATATATTTGCAACCAGTAAGCTACTTTTCTTCTAGTAACTGCACCTGCTGGCCTTGGTTACTCAACCAACAGTCCTGAGTCCTGGAGCCCACTCATCCCCAGATATCCAGGAACTCCAACACATAGTGACCCTCCTTGTTGACCCAGACAATGGCTCACCCAGTGTAGGTTACTATAAGTTACGTCTCACTACATTTGTCTGGCTCCTCTGATGAGATCTGTCCAGTATGGTTGAACTTCTAGCATAGCTTTCATCTCTCTCAGAGTGTGCAAGCCCCACAATGGCTGCAAAATATTGCCTCACTGAGGGATTATTGTTATTACCATTATCTACAGTTACAAGATACATAGATATTGTCCCTTTGCCAGATGCCCTGATTCACTGGAGGTTTTAAAGAAGAGGTTGAACAGCCATTTGTCTGAAATGGTATAGGGGCTTGAGCTGGGGATTGGACTAGATGACCTCTAAGGTCCCTCCCAACTCTTATTCTGTATTCTCTAACTCATTTGCAAGTATGGCTGGATAACGTTATAGCTTTGTCAGAAAGAAAGATTAAAGGGTGAACTTATTTCTTCCTTTCCCCCTCTTTTCCAAAAGATGTCACATGTTTTCCCTTCCTCTCCTTTTTTTGTGTGTGTCAATATCTCTCCAGGATTTTTTTTATTTTTCTTTATAGCAAAGAGAAAATGTGCTGCTAGCTTGTTGCAAACATTATTTTCACATGCAAAGATTTTATTTTACTGTTTTATAAACACTGTAAAAACCTTTTTGAAAATTCTTTTAGAGTCGGTAATTCAAGCCATTATAAAAATAAATGCTATTGCTGACCTTTCCTTCGTTTTTCCCTGAGTGTTTAATACAGCTTCTATTTACAGCTGGTTAGACTGAATTTTAAACCACATCTAAGTATAATTTCACTAATGATCATTTGGGGACATTCAAATAATGGTTACAGATTGCAAAAACTAAGTATGCCTTCTTTTTGGTTGCCGAATGTGAGTCTTCTCAAGTATGAAGTAGGAATTTTAAACTAAATCTTGAGTCATCTAATCAAAATAAAAGGTTTTACATTACAAATTTGATAGAATGCAGAAGTTCACAATTGGTAGCCTGCAAAACATAGGCAATTCCTCCCATGCTGGGAAATTGCTTCAAACCAACACAGCAAGAATACTATTTCATTAGAGTTTGCTTTAAGATCTGTGTAGTTTGTTTATAGCCTTAGTAAGACCACACCTAGAGTACTACATCCAGTTTTGTTCACCATATTATAAAAAAGATGTTGAGACTCTAGAAAGAGTGCAGAGAAGAGCAACCAGGATGATTAGGGGACTGGAGACTAAAACATACGAAGAATGGTTACAGGAATTGGGCATGGCTAATCTAGTGAAGAGAAGGACCAAGGGAGACATGATAGTGGTCTTCCAATATTTGAGGAGCTGCCATAGAGAGGAAGTGGTCAAGTTATTTTCTAAAGCGCCTGTAGGCCAGACCCTTGGAATAATGGATGGAAACTGAATAAGGAGAGATTTATCCTGGAAATAAGGAGAAACTTTCTGACAGTGAGAACAATCAACCCATGAAACAGCTTGCCCTCAGACGTTGTGGGAGCACCATCACTTGAGGCCTTCAAGAAGAGATTGGACTGCCATTTGTCAGAAATGGTGTAGGGTCTCCTGCTTGGGCAGGGGGTTAGACTAGATGACCTACAAGGTCCCTTCCAACTCTGATTATCTGTGTTAGTAATGTGAGCTAAGATCCTGGCTTTCAGAAAAGGAGCAGGCACAATGGAAGATTTGAAATCTCCTATTATTAAATCAACTAGCAATCAATTAGCTCAGTAACAACTGACAGCAGATGTTTAGGGTCTGTATTGAAAATCTACACTGCTCAGTGTTCAGCTATTAGCTTGGGGATATTTTATATGATTGTAATCATAAAATGCGATCGGATCAAGTGAAGACTCAACAGAGACGTTGATACAGCATTCTAAATTTACTTATTTTATTTGGAAAAAGTGAACTTGCCAATTCCTTTACTGGCCCTACCCTTCAGGATATTTTGAAAGGTGGGGTGGGTTAGTGTGTTGGGCAACTCCAGCCTGTTACATTGGTTTAGAATTCACAGTATTGGGAGAATCCAGAAAATGGATTGAATGCAGACAACCATTCAGTACTGAAGCAGCAGTTCATCCTAAATACACAAAAATTCTTTGTGCTGAGAGATAAATCCAGGTCAATTGGGCAGGTTATCTGTCCTCTTTGAGCTGGCAGCAACCCTCCAAAGTCCCAGGCAGAGAGATAAAGAGATCTATAAAAGCGACTATTTGTAGCTCAGGGTTGAAACAAGGAGTCCTTGGTGCTCTCTGAGCTTGGTTGTTTTTTTGCAGTTCACTAATGATGCTATCTAAATTGGGTAATGAAATAACCAAGCTCAGAGAGCACCAAGCATTCCTCAGAGAGAGTCCTTCTTCCTGACTATTGTAGGATACCTGTCATGCCTCTGTCGGAATTGATTCTGAAGGGGAGGCCGAGCAGCTGACAGGGAGTAGGAGTGTGGCTCTGATGACTGTGGAAGAAACTGGGGAAGGGCAAAGTCCAGCTGTGCAGAGTAGGGGAGAGGGAATTCAGAGGAAGATCCAGGCCCACCCCCTCTTCATCCTAGGGCACGCAGGGAGGAACGGAGAAGGGAGCAACATGAGTTGCGTGGCTTACAGGGGAGGAAAGGGCCCTGATTCCCTTTGTTAGCTGCAGCTAGGGAACACAGTGTTTAAAAAGGGAGGTTGTGCACAGCAACCCCTGGGAAGCAAATCGTGAGTTATCTTTTATGATTGAGGCTTATCTGGGTTCCTGGCGTCTTCCCAACTGTTTGTGTTTTGTTGGCCTTTGAAGTCTGCAATTCCTTATCCTGCCCTGTCCAGTTAATTGCTGCAGTTTGTGTGGATTTTTATTTACAGTTTATATGTACTTGGTTTTCAGACTGAATTTCCTTCATTTAAAGACTGTTCTTGGGAGAGTTTTTTCTCCAGCCGAAGGTAACTGGACATTGGGGACAAAGTTGGAGGTATTAAAGGAACTTTTCTTACTTATGTGACTGTGTTGCCTTTGTGCCACGCCCCGGGTCAGCACAATACTCTTCAGGAACATGCAGGCCACGGAATCAATGCTAACTCTTGGTCTGTACATGATGGGGATTAATAGTGCTAATATTATTTCTCTTCGTTTCCAAGTGTTAGCTCCATTATGATCTCATTAGAGTTCTTTGCTTTTACAGAGACTTTCCCATAACTTAAGTGTAATATCCTGGATTCTGGAATGAGAGAGAATAGCTTCGACCTCCTTCTGTGAGACATTTAGGGTTAGTGCAAAACTCACTGAAGTGGACAGACAATGTTTCAGAGAAATATGGTGTTCTATTCTCCCAGCAGACCATGCCAAATCTTCTTCTGGAGCATACCATTCGAAGGGTAGCTGATCTTCAGTGATATATTATGGTGCTGGAAAAGTGCTCTCACATCCCCTCCCAGCCTTAAAGCTAAATCCCATCTGAGAAAATAGGTTCCTCCCCCCCCCCCAAGATCCCAGCCGAGCCTGTCTTTTTTGTTGTTGTACTGATCTAGTTGGGATTCAATTGGCAACTGCCTTTATCTTCTGATGGGTAATTCTTTGGGTTTTTCTGGCTTGGGCTCAGAAGAGTGAGTTTGCTCTTTTTGCATTTGCTTTTTGCATATATATTTTGCCTGCTGAAGATAATAACCTGCTCCTGTTACCCAGTAAATCCACATGCTTCCCACGCTTCGGTTTCTTCCAAAAGTCTCTTGGGAAACCTGGCTTTGCTCCCAGGACGAGGGACAGAATGGTTAACTGGGCTTGTTGGGTTTTTGGTGAATTGTGTTTTTTCTGGATATATATGGGTCTTTTCTTGCTCCTGAAAGTCACAGAGCAGTCTCCAAATTCAGTCAGTCAGTCAATCATTTCTGTTCAAACAATCCCCTGTATGCTTTTGAAAGTTTTGAAGAAGTAAGGGAGGGGCAAGAAGAAAGATTTGGGCTACCAGGTGAGGGGGATGCGGATGGTGATGGTGATGATAAAATTAATCTTCTTGTTCTCAAAAACCATCCTTACCTGATTGCCAAAATGCTCAGAGGGGCTACAGTTTATTTGCCTTTTAAGAAATAGAACAATGCATACAACTAAGAATATTCAATAAATGTACAGATGGGTAGATGTGACAGCAACTACCATCATGCACCCATATTTCACAGAACTTTTCTAACTTATTGTCTGATTAGCTATATGTCTTTTAGGAAACAAATTTATTAATCTTGAATGAATGCATTTTAAGAAGGCCCAGAAGTCAACTTTTAAATTATTGACAGAACTGAAGAGGGGTGAAGAATGATCCATCAATCACCAGTAGGGCATTTTTAATACTTGGATTTTTCTTCCTCTGAAGAAAAAAGAAAACTGGGATTTAATTTTTTTGAATGCAGGGGTACTTTTCCAGGAAGCTTCCTGCTGTGTGTCTCTAGGTTGCCACGTCAGAATTCCTCTCAGCACTTTAACCGATTTTCTTCAGACTTGATTCCCCAACATTTCAAATTATAGAAAATTCTGCTTGAGGTATGAGATGCTGGACCAATTTGGGGACTTGAAATGGGCTTATTCCCCATTGGCTGGAACTCCTGATGCAGTCCTAGGCTGCATCAACAGAGGGATAGTAGCAAGATCACGTGAAATGCCAGTACCACATTTTACTCTGGTGGTAAGACCATAATTGGCATATTGCATTCAGTTTTTGTCACCAGGATACAAAAAATATCTCCAGCAACACTGCAGAGAAGAGCAACAAAGATGATTAGGGCGCTGGAGGCTAAAATGTACCATGAATGGTTGTGGGAACTGTATACATCCAGGGAAGAGAAGGACTAGGGGCGACATGATAGCAGTCTTCCAATATTTGAGGGACTGTCACAGAGAAAAGGCAACCAATCTATTCTCTAAAGCACTTAAGGGCAGGCCAAGACGTAACCAATGGAAGTTATCAAAGAGAGATCCAAGCTAGAACTATGTCCTGAGAGTGAGAACAAGTAACCAGTGGAATGGTTTGCCTCCAGAACTTGTGGGTGCTCCATCTCTGGAGGTTTTTAAGAAGCAATTGGACAGCCATTTGTCCAGGATGGTATCAGGGCCATGATGGCGAACCTATGGCACAAAGTGGCATGCAGAGCCACTTCTGCCGGCGCGCGAAATGTCACCAAGAAGAGTCCTACTGTGCATGCATGTGCGCTGCCCGCCTGCCAGCTGATTGTCTGGTATTTGGCGTGCATGTGGCGGGGCGGGGGAGATGCATATGCAGGTGCAGAGACACACGGGGTGCGTGGGAGAGTCTCATGTGCATGTGCAGAGATGCACGGCACTCACTGGGGGGATCGTGTGTGCATACACACAGACATGTGGTGCATGGGGGGGGGGCGTGCGCCTGCGCAGAGGCATGAGGCATGCACACGGGGAGGCCACCCACGTATGCACAGGGGGAGTAGGGAGCACATTGCCTTCTGGGTGCTGGCACATGAGCGCACGCCCATTTTTCAGCACGGGTGCCCAAAAAGGTTAGCCACCACCGGTATAGTGTCCCCTGCTTGAGCAGGGGGCTAGAGTAGAAAATCTCCAGCATCCCTTCCAACTTTGTTATTCTGTATTTCAACCAATCCCTGGCTCTTGGTTCCTCTGGGCTTCCCCTGTGCTTTCCACACACACACACGCACACAATGGCCAAGTGCTTTGTGCTCTTGTCTTGGCGTTCAGGAGACTCAGCCAGCCAGCAACTCTGCCTTGAATACATTTTCTTCCACTTTATTAAAACAAGCATTGAGAGGGAAGATGTATAAATGGATTGCCTGCAGGAGGCTGAATTTGGTGCTGCCTCATTTACTAGCTCAGAGGAGTGCTGGGTAGCTCTGATGAGTCTCACAGTAGTTGGGATGGGTCAGCCAAGAGAACAAAGGATCCGAAGACTTGGGGAATGGACACAGTCACCATAGTATAGAGACAGGAGTGAGATCCAACAGGGTTAACTACCAGTTCGGTCATTTACGAGGTTCGGTGATTTACGATGTGCTTCCTTTCCGGCGCCTGTAATTCGTCATCAGCATGCTGCATGCAGAGAAGCAGCCTTTCAAAAAGCCCTCTTTTCCTGCTTTTTTAACTGCAGCTGTGCGGCAGCTGAAGTTGAAGAAATCAGGAAATAAAGGTCAGGTAAGAGCCCGGGTGGGCGAGCGGGCAAAAACATCAGCAGACGTAGAACCGGTTCTATGTCTGCTGCTCTTCAGAGCTACCGGTTCTACAGAGGTGGACAGAACCGGTAGAAACCCACCCCTGTATAGATATCCTCAGCATCTCTCTGTGCAATACTGTCCACAATATATCACAGGCTCTTGATTTTCTTTGTGTGTAAGACAGAAAGATGTGATACAAACAGAAAAGGGCAAGGCTTGTGCTGCAATACTGCTGAAGTTGGTCTGACACACACACATCCCTCAAGCTTTCATTGTGGATAAGGTTTTTCCCATCCGATTAATACAGAATTTTTATATGCCTCAGTCAGGTCATTTTATTCATTCTATAATCATGAAAAAATTAAGAAGAGCAACTTTCCTTTAAGAACTTTTTTCTCCACCTTCAGCAATATTAAGGTTCACTGATCTTTATTTCCATCATAGTCCGATATTAAAAATGTAGCATTACAACCATTCCAGGAGTAAGAATTTAGAGTATAGTTGAAAAGATTTATAACAAAAATTAATGGGATTGTTAATACAAAAGTAAAGCTTTAAAGTACCAAAATATGACCATAAAGAATTGTACTAAACGATAGTGAAACTCTAAAGATGGTATAATTGATCTACAGAGTAGCATTAAATAAGTGCAATAAAAGGAAATAGACCAAACAGCAGTTCGAACAATTTAAGCCATAAAGCATAATAAACTACGAATTTATATTATAAGCTTTAAACTGTAGATTGGGTTTATTTCATTTGGTCCAGACCTTTCTCAGTCAGCATCCTTTTAATATGGTTGCTTTTACCTTGACTTGTGACTCAGTGCTCAGTCATCCAATGCCGTTGGATAGCAGAGAAAGATGGCAGCGGGAATGAGTAATCCAAGCAATGTTCCAAACACTCAGTGAACCTTCTGTGGCCCATTGATCCTGGAATGCAACAGCTGCTGAATTGTTTTCATATTGATTTTCACATTTCTCTTGATATCATACTTTTTGGGGCTTGCGTGATGCTTTCAGTTAGATAACTTTAACAGACCTAGCCAAAAATATTAATCACCAAAAATGAGAGCAAAAAAATAAAGTTTTCTGTATCTCTTTGTTTCATCAAATGCCTCTTCATATTTTTGCAGTTTAGATATGATAGCTCTTAACTTTGACCTGAAAGTGTCATATTGACTTATAGGTATAGATACAGGGGTATCAAACCCACATTGTCATGTGACATATCGCAACTTTTTCCCCCTTTACTAAACTGGGTGAGGCTGTGGCCAGCGCATCATGCATCTGGCCCGCAGGCCATGAGTTTGACAACCCTGCTATACTGTATACACTTGGTGGTGATGGAAAAGGAACAGAAGCAAAATGCACCAGATGAATTATTTTAAATTGTAAATGCAGAATGTTTATGTAAACGAGAATATAAAGAACCCAACCATAAAATTACTAAATTTGGGGAATGTGCAGAACTGTACAGAGAACCATTGTGGGGAATTCCAAAATATATTATTCCATTGTTAGACTTCCTACTTATCTACAGATGATCCAGTATTTTCTGAAGTCAAGCTTTCTAATCCAAAGCAGTATATGGTATTCTGGATATAACATTCTGGACAAAATAGGCCTGGAGGATGATAAATGTTATTCTTATGGACTTCCATTTGTGTAATGCAATTTGCTCTCCATTTGGTTTCCCAAATTAGCACTAGAAAAGTTCTAGTCACCTCTAGCAGGATTGTGGAGGGAGTACTGTAAAAGCATTCATCCACATAGAAGATACCACAAAATGCCACTCATTTGCTACTGATAGACACGAATTTCTTGATAATTTGCAGCTCTGAAGTTTCATATTTCATCTCTTCAAAATTACTCTTTGCCAAGGGAATGCCACTGTGTGTTAGTGTTTCCTGAATGTTACATTTTTTGTTTTTGGTCATTGGGTATGTGTTCTGCATACTGTGTAGGTTTGCATTCATTTTTTAATAATACATTTGATCCTAAACTAAACCAACCAAACTAGCCAGATCGCTGAGCCACCCCTCCTCTCAATCCACCCACCGTGACATACACATAGACCCGAGATTAAAGTTAACTCAGTGAAGTCCCCCAGTCTTGTTTAAATCAGTTTCACTTGTACATAAAAACTGGTTATTTGACCTTTGCAGATTATAATGCGGTACTTGCCCCAGAACTTTTGTTGAATAATATCAGAAAATGGAGCAGTTGGTATAGTATTACCTGATTAGATTTTAGAGACAGAGTTGATCTTTGTTACACGGCTTGCTTGTCTGGATTGGGACTGTTTACATGACCTGCAGGTACCAGTGTTCCAGGATTTTTAACATTGCTTCCACTATCAATGTTATCCAGCTTAACTTTGGTGCCAAGAGCCAAAGAGCTTGGTGACCTAACCTCTGCCCTTGGCATCTGGCTTTCATTAGTAAAACCGCCCTTGGGTGCCGGTTCTATGGTTACCAGGAAGTGCCTCCACATATTTTCATTTTTCATTTTTTTATTTTTCTAAGCCAGGGACCATCTTTGTATGTTGCTCCATTAATTATTCATTTTTGCAGAAACATTTTTCCTTTGGTTTTCTCCGCTTGTCAGGTTTGGGGTTCACTGGACATCGATGATATATTATCTGCCTCAGGTCCAATATTAAGGGAAAGGTAGAAGTGTTGATCTGTTTCTGCACTATGTATAATTATCCCTCCTGAATTTTCTTGATGAAAATCTTCATCACTGGAGGTTTTTTTAAGAAGAGATTGGATAGTCACTTGTCTGAAATGATAAAGGGTCATCTGCTTCCAGATTCCAGGTCCCTTCCAGATTCTATTCTGTTCTGTTCTGTGCTGTGCTATGCTGTGCTATACCATGCCATGCCATGCCATGCCATGCTATTCTATTGTCAAAATACATTTACATATCCGCTTGTGGCGCAATGGTTAGAATGCAGTACTGCAGACTACTTCTGCTGACTGCCAGCTGCCAGCAATTTGACAGTTCGATTCTCACTGGCTCAAGGTTGACTCAGCCTTCCATCCTTCCGAGGTGGGTAAAATGAGAACCCAGATTGTTGGGGACAATATGCTGACTCTGTAAACAGCTGAGAGGGGGAGGTAAAGCACTGTGAAGCGATATATAACTCTTAAGTGGTATTGCTATTGCTGCATGCGCTTCATTAATTTTCTGACCTCTTGCTGTGTCTTTGTCAGTCTTTCCTACAATACAAGAAAAACCTACCTATTCCTTTTTTCTTTTCTTGCCTCTCCCCCTACAACCTCCCTTTGCCCACCTCCAAGCAATTATATCAGAAAGTGGGGGGGGAAGGATTACATAAATTGTAATGGAAACGTTTCCTCAACCCTTCGCAGGTTGAACTGGGGGAAATCAATAAGCATGGTTTGTAGATTAAGCTTCCTTTACCCAGCAATCACACATTTGTTTTCACATGGCAATTAGGCTTGGGGAGGGGGGGGGGAAAGTGCTATTGTTCATGCAAATGAAAGTGTTATTTTCTGTTGGCCTCAGCCCAGCTGCCATATAGACTTAGTTCTGAAGAACAAAAGCTCAGGGTGGGATTTAAAGGTATTTCAGACTTCAGAGATTCCCTACGTGACATGGTTGCAATGGGTGGTAGCTCCTAGACAACCAGGGCTCATCCTGTGTGTGTGTGCGCGTGTGTGTGTGTGGGGGGGGAGGGGAATGGGACTAAGCAGGATCAGAAAATGCCAGGAAAAAAATACATCCCAGAAGATGGCAAGCAATTTCCATATTGCTGCCCTGAACACTTTGTGAGCATGTCCATTAAATCTCTAATTGTTAAGACTGATTCAGAGGAGGGTAACAGATGATACAGAGGCATGAGGGGCGGAGGTGGTATTCAGCAGGTTCTGACCAGTTCTGGACAACCGGTAGTGGATATTTTGAGTAGTTCGGAGAACCGGCAAATCCCACCTCTGACTGGAGATTTTTACAGCATCCTTCCCCTGCCACGCCCACCAAGCCACGCCCACAGAACTGGTAATAAAACAAAATTGAATCCCACCACTGATGAGGGGATGCTCAAAGAACTGTTTTGTTTGGAGGAAAGAAGACTGAGGGAAACATGTATCCAGGGCTGGGCTGCTGGGGGTTCGCAGGAGTTCGGGAGAGCCCCTAGCTAACGTCTGTGCCGTTCGGAGAACCCCCAAATCCCACTCCTGGCTGGCCCAGCTTACCCCTCCCCGCTCAGGAGTCCCCACGTGACCCATTTGGGATGCAGGTAAGTGCGCGTGGAGGCTCAAGGAGGGCGAAGAACAGGCCTCCCAGAAGTTCGGAAAGGCCGGAAATGGGCTCATTTCTGGCTTCCAGAGAGCCTCCTAAGCACAGGGAAGCTGTTTTCGCTCTCCCAGAGGCTCAAGGAAAGCCTCCAAAGCTTGAGAAGGGCAAAAATGCCCTCCGCCGTGATGCAGAAGGCCAACTAGGCCGCGCCCACCCAGCCACCGGGCAGAGAACCCATTGCCAAAATTTTTGAAGCCCACCCCTGCATGTATCCATGTTCGGTACAGAAAAGGATGCCACAGCCATAGAGAAGAAGGTCAGGGAATCTCTTCCATTGCCGCAGAAGCTGGGACCAGAAATAACGAGCATAAAATACAATTTACAAGAAAGGGCTTGTTTAAATAAGACCTGAGCAACAGTGGAACAGTCTGCTTATGGAAGATGTGGGCCTTAGACCTGGGGCATTTAAGGAAGAGACTGGTTGAACTGCTTTTCCTGAGTATTGCAGGAGACTGGCTTACGTGATCCTTGTGGCCCCCTTCTAAGTCCATAATTCTATGACTGTTGCCAGGAAAATAACATGGATGTGTCCATGAAGTCATTCAGATAAACAAACTGGTGGAGGCTGACTTGAAGGCTAGGGGGAAATGGAAATTAAATCCGAACTGAAAGAACTGCTTGTAGTCTTTAAAAATATGGAAAATTTTAGCACAGCATCTGAACTGGCAGACTTAAAGCCAGCTAATTAAGAATTTGCAAAACCTTCCTTGGTTCTGAATTGAAATACAAAATATAATATTTGTTGGATAGGAAGGACACAGTCACCCCCCACCCATATAACTTAACCACTTGTGAATCTATATATATAAAAGCGAAATACCATTCATGCATCTTCACAAAATCTCCAGAACTGTAAAGTCTATAAACTTGAAATTTTGCACGTATGTTCCTCTTGGCTTCTAGGTCTCACTAAGAAAGGATTTTTCAAAATGACCATCAGAGCATTAGTATTTCGTATATTATTATTATTAACATGCTCTGATGCTAAGGAGTTCTACTCCCCCTCCACACCTGAAAAGAAATATCTTCCAAATGCAAAACACAAGCAGAGGAGAGGAGTTTCAGTTTTAGTTTCATGGCACCAAGCAGCTTTAGTACAGAACCGTTGAGCTAAGCCACGCCCAGGCTCCTTGCTGTCTCCTTGCTCACACAGCAAATACTCTTTCAGTTTCCAAATAACCCTCAACTCTCTCACACCCTGACAGGATGCTAGCCAGATGAATACCAATGGATGCTGGTAGGCAGAGGCACATTTTCCCCCTTATTTTCCTCCCCCAAAACTAAGCCCAATCACATAGTTTCATAGTGAAGCACGGGTATCCAGCTAGTTGGCTGATAAATATAGTTGTTGAAAACAGATGGTACAGATGACTGCAGGCACCTCCTAAAATGCAAGCTGCTTTGAAGATTAGCCGTTGTTTTGAGAGGCCTTGCATTCCCGATGACTTTAATGCTTTTTCTAATACCTAGAAAAAGCTCTTTCCTTTTCTTTCTTGTCCAAATATCTCTTCCTTCCATCCATCCATCCAGTTTTTGAAGGCTCTTTTGCAGTGGTGGCATTCACATTTTTTTACTACCGGTTCTGTGGGCGTGGCTTGGTGGGCATGGCTTGGTGGGCATCACAGGGGAAGATACTATCAAATCTCCATTCTCTCCCCACTCTAGAGGGAAGGTTACTGCAAAATCTCCATTCCCTCCCCACCCCACTAACCTGCTTTCCAGCTCTGTTCTCCTGTGCAGGGCAACCAAAGAAGACCCAGCCGATTAGCAGGGATTTGGGAGGCAGAGAATAGATGGGGGTGGGGCCAGTCAAAAGTGGGATTTGCCGGTTCTCCAAACTACTCAAAATTTCCGCTACCGGTTCTCCAGAAATGGTCTGAACCTACTGAATACCCCCTCTGCTCTTTTATCTTTCTTTCCTTTCCCCATGCAATTTATTTATCACATGTGTAGATTGTTGCCCATTCAGAACGACTCCAGTTAGCATACAAATCCAAAACAGGGGAGTCCCTCCACCCTCTGAGCTTCATTGTTTCCTTGTAAACATTTCATTATTCAACTAGGTAACATCATCAGCGTGAGTGAGTGTAGGGTTTGCTCCCTGTTTATATACAGATATTCCTTGGTTTATGACCGATTGCTTAGCGACCGTCTGAAGTTACAACAAATCTCCTGGGGGTACTTATGTTTCAAAATTCCAATGGCTGCCCCCCCACCCATGGTCACATGACTTTTTCCTGAAAGCTGGCATTTACTTCTGATTTTCAGCAAAACTGGACTATGAGAAATCATTGGCATTCACATAATGAATTTGGCATTTGCTTTATGACCATGGTGTTCCTTTAATGACCATCTCAAAAAAAGGTCATAAAATTGGATCAGTCACATGGGTGACCTGATTTACCACCATCACGACTTACGATCGTGGTGGGCAGATTTCCATTACAGTCCTAAGTCAAGGACCACCTGTACACTAGTTTGCCCGGATAATTTTGGTGGGGTGCGGTTTTCTTCTTGGTAGTTGCTTGATTAGGGCATTGTCTGATGATGTTAATCCCTGCTAAATCTGGATATTGGCTGCTAGAGAGGATGTGTTCTAGCTGTTTTGTTTCCTTCTTAGTTTTTTTTTGTCTCTTTTGAATAATATGTAAATATAGTTTATCTTAATGCTCAGTTATCTGAATGCCAAGCTTTTAGGAATTCCCTAATGTTTTTAGATTTGGCTTGGTCTAAATGGCTCACAGTTTTCCAGCTGAAACTGTGGCTGAATCTTTCCATGAGTTGTTAAATTAAGTTTTTATTGTGTCTTTCTAATTGCTAGCTGGTGTTTCTTAGATAGTCAATGGTGGGATTCAGCCAGATCACACCACTTTGGGAGAACCGGTTGTTAACTTTCTAAGCAGTTTGGTGAACTGGTTGTTGGAAGAAATCATTAGGGCAGAGAACCAGTTGTTAAATTATTTGAATCCCACCACTGGATACAGTCTCCTAGTCTTTTGCCCTCTGTCCTATATAGTGGCTTTTTCAGTCCTGTATGTTATCTATTGTTTGACGTAGACAACTTTTATTTTTGTTTCTTGGGCTTCTGGGTCTTTGGGGTAAGTTTAGATGTTTCAGAGGTTTTTAGTTGTCTTTTTGTGTGTCATTGTAATAATCTGTTGGTTGTTTCTGAGATGTTTTGGCTGTAACTGTTATCCTTTTCACAATTTGTATTGGTTGTACTGTAGTGGATTGTACTTTTTGCACCATTTGCACCATTTTGTTGGGAAATGTTGTCTAGGCAGTCTGTTTCCTTTTGTTGATGTTCTGAGTTGCTGCAGTGCATTTATACTCATCCAAATAATGTCTTTTGTGGGATATTGGATTGTTACTTCAGTAATGGTTAGAATGGATTGCTTTTCCAATAGACTTGCTCTTCTGATTTGCCATTGTTTCCTTTGCTGGTGAGGATATCCAGGAACAATTTACATGTTTTCTTTTTTTCTCTGTGAATGAAGATATGTTGATTGTTTTATGTGTCTCTTCTAGTTCGTTTCTCTTTTTGTTGTGACGAACATGCCATCTACATACTAGATCCATACTTCTGGTGATATCGGTACTTATGGGAGTGCTATAATTTCTAGATCTGCATTACAGTGTTCGTTATGAGCTATGCTCATAGTGTACCAACGTGCCTACCATCCCTGTCCTATTGTTTCTTTTATATTTTATTTTTCTTATATGTATCCATATATTCATAACTATGTTTTACTTATACCTATTATCTTGTAAGCAATTGACAAATAAATAAATAAATAAATAAATAAATAAATAAATAAATAAATAAATAAATATGTGAGTGACGATCCTCCCAGGGTGTTCCTCTGATTTGTTGATTTATTTGTCCATCATACAGAAAGCAGGTGGGTGAGGCAGAGGTAGTGGGTATTTCAAGCTATATGTATTTGGCAAGATTGGGTGTGTTGTATGCTTCGACCACCATGGATTTTTTTCACTAGTTCTGGATCTATTTATTTATTTATTAGATTTGGTTGACACCCACCTTGCACCGAGATGTCTCTGGGCAACTTATTTATTCAGTTATTAGATATGAAAGGCTGCGACATTGAATGAAACCATAATTTCATCTTCTTCCATTTTTGATTTTCAGGAGGCACTGTAATGGGATGTTAATAAAATATTTGCTCCTCTCTGTGATTAAAAATGAAAATGAAAAATATTGAAGACATTAAACAGTAATAAAAATTATAGGAAAAGGGGAAGGTAATCAAACAGGAACGCAAAAAATTCAATAACAACAAAATACAATTTCTTAGTGCATATCCAGGATAGTCTACAAGGTGTGGGGGGAAAATCAAGATGACGGTTGCAAAAGTGCAATCAACGCTCCCTCTATTTTTTTATGAGCTCTACACTACAGATAGCCCTCAAATTATGACCACAATTGAGCCCAAAATTTATGTTGCTAAGTGAGACATATGTTAAGTGAATTTTGCCCCATTTTACAACCTTTCTTGCCACAGCTGTTTAAATGAATCTCCTCAGTTGTTAAGTTAATGCTCCTGTTGTTAGGTGAATCTGGCTTCCCCATTGATTTTGCTTGTCAGAAATGTGATCACATGACCCTGGGAGGCTGTAATGGCCATAAGTGTGAACCAGTTGCCAAGTATCTGAATTGTGATCCCATTAGCACGGTGATGATGCAAAGGTCATAACTGTGAAAAACAGTCATAGGTCACTTGTTTCAGTGCTGTTGTAACTGTGAACAGTCACTAAATGGACTGTGGTAAGTCAAAGACTACCTGTAGTGCATGGCCACCATTTTTTTTTAAAGCACAGCCTGTGAAGTATCTTGGGCTTGTCTAAAAGAGAGTAGGTTTGGAGCTGTGTGGTTCTCTAAGGGGATTGTGGATGTTGTTCCAGGTGGCAGGTGTTGTGCAAAAGAAATCACATTTAAGTGATTCTAAAACTCAACACCCATTTGGTGGTCGATAATCAATAAAAAAAATAAAGGAAAATAATGACAACTCCCTGCTGGAGTTATTTTTCCAGATATACTGTATATTTCTTAGAAGGAATGACATTGAATTTGCAACAGGCATTCTCAGCACCACTGCAAATTCCTCCCACACCTACTACAATTGCTATCACCCAAACAAGTAGACGGACAGATTTCCAGCATATTCTGGCCCATAGCTATTATTTTGTTTTGAAAACAATTAATAAACCAATATGTTTATTACTTTGAAGTTACTCCATCTGCAACTGGAATCTGAAAGCATATCTAGCTATGTGATATGCGGCATTTGATCTCACACTCTGTGGTTGGCTAATGGTCAAAGGAAAGGAACTGAACACTGGGCGGCCCCAAGTAACAAAATGAAATTCAATGTAGAGAAAAGTAAAGTCCTACGTTTAGGCAAGAAAAACCAAAAGTACACATATATATTGGGAGAAACCAGACTTAATAGCAGTAACTGTGAGAGGGATCTTGGAGTCTTCATGGACAACCAATTAAATATGAGTCAACAGTGTGCAGTGTCAGCCAAAAAAGTCAGTGCAAGCCTAAATTGCATTAACAGAGAGATTCAATCAAAATCAAGGGAAGTACTAATACCACTCTATAAAGCCTTAGTAAGACCACACTTAGAATCCAGTTTTAGTCACCACACTATAAAAAATGATGATGAGACTCTAGAAAGAGTGCAGAGAAGAGCAACAAAGATAATTAGGGGACTGGAGGCTAAAACATATGAAGAACAGTTACAAGAACTGGGCATGGTTAGTCTAGTGAAGAGAAGGACCAGGGGAGACAGGATACAAGTGTTCCAATATTTGTGGGGCTGTCACAAAGAGGAGGGATTCAATCTATTTTCCAAAGCAGCCAAAAGCCAGACAAGGAATAATGGATGGAAACTGATTAAGGAGAGATTCAACCTGGAAATAAGGAGAAATTTTTTGACAGTGAGAACAATCAACCAATGGAACAGCCTGCCCTGGGAAGTTGTGAGAACTTCATCCCGGGAAGCTTTCATGAAGAGACTGGACAACCGTCTGTCAGAAATGGTGCAGGGTCTCCTGCTTGGGCAGCGGTTGGACTAGATGACCTACAAGGTTCCTTCCAACTCTGTTATTCTGAATTTCCTTGTTCTTGCTATCCACTGCCACAAGGATAGGTGAGAAATGTGCAGAGTGAGTGGGAAAAATAAACACATTTAATAACGTTCTCTGGATCAGAGATAAACTTTTGGTTGAAAGTAATCATCTTATGTTGCCAAGAATGTGGGTGCATACTGTACTCTAATGCAGTGTTTCTCAATCTCAGCAACTTTAGGATACATGGACCTCAAATCCTGCTGGTTGGGGAATTCTATGAGTTAAAGTACATGCATCTTAAATTTGCTGAGGGTGAGAAACTCTACTCTAATCATCTTTTACACTAGCTTATGGAACTCACTGTCACAAGATGACAACTGCCTGTAATTCAAAAGGTAAATAAGGTACATTCACAGGCGTTCACAGAGGTACACATTCACAAAGGGTACATATGGCACAAAGGATCTAAGATGTGTTATAAGGAGGGTTGTCCACAGGGTATGGATAAAAAAATTAAGTCATGTGAATAGCAACTGTACAATTAAAGCACTGTTTCAAATCTTTTTTTTATTAGACCTTACATTTTACACCTTCCTAACTAATGAATCTATTCCCAGAGATACTAGAGTTTTAATATATTTAGATCCTAATATAGTCCATCCAACCAAAGATGCTATATATGTATATTCCAAAGTTGCCCAAATTGAAAAAAACTAACACTAATTGTTGGCTTCTAATATTTAATACTTGACAGTAAGTGAGCATGATGATATAGCTCCGGATTCCAAAAACCAAATCCTTCCTGGTAAGGATTTGGTAAATGCATTTACTGTAAAGATATTATTGGAATCAAAGAACTTCATATAATTTTTCTAAACAAAGATGTGTAGCCATATAAATCAATTAAGATTATTAGAAGGAATAAATAAAGTTTGCCCTCTTTGCAACTGTTAGACACCTTTTAAGGATAATTCCTCCACAAAATTTGTTGCAATGGTCAAGAGAGGCTATAATTGTATTACCAAATCAAAGCCTCTACTTCCAGTCTATTTGTAAATATTAAAATCTGGCCCCTGCTTTTTGGGCTGTTCCAGATACACCTGGCTAGCTGTGAAAAATAGGAGAACACTAAACCAGATGGATGGGCACTTGGCATTTAATTTCAATGAAACTGTGCACAAAGTTGTCCTACTAAAAGCAGAGCCATAATTGGTAGCCGTTAATAATGGTTTCCTTCAGATAGAGGAAAAGATTATTTCCATCAAGTATAGAAAATGATGGGATTTAAGAGAGAAGAGCACAGAGGGCAGTTTTGGAAAAGAAGTGTGTGTGAGGAACAGCGGCAAAAATATGAGTCACTCAGCAATGCCCTTTGGCCCTTTTTTCTTCATGCTGTGCCATTAAGTGTTATTTTTCTTTTCTTTTTTAAAGAGGACCAGCTGAACATGGAAAGATTGCAAATCTCTTCTAGGTCCCTTCAAGTTAAACCCTTGCCTTACCCTTATTTTGGCTTTGGAGCAAAGGCAGACAGAAGACGCCAAAGCCTCTCCTAGCCAAGAAACCCATTATGCAGCAGGGAGCTCTAGAAGGTAGACGTGATAGAGAACAGTGTGGCTGAAAGGAAGGGAAATTATACTGTACTTAAACACATAGCCCAGGGGGCGATAAAATGGCTGGGAAATTAATAACACAGGGCCTGATCAAAGCCACAGTTGCACAGTAACTTGCCAGTTGATTACTCATAGATGACCCAGGAGATGAAAAAAAAAAAACTTAACACTTAAATTTTTGAATACATTTTTGCCAGATGAAGCAGATGTCAGGAAATGGTTTTTGAACAAGTATATTTGGGGCTTCTCAGGAAGGATCTCCTGAAGCTGTTTGATGTAGCTCCTCTTGGGGCCATCAGTTGCCATGAGTTTCTTCCACCACTACCACCCCACCCACCCCCCAAGAATATTCTTGGGAGGAAATGAAACTACCTAGGAAAAGATTGCTCTCCCTTTAATCTAGCATCCACAGCTGCAGGAGAGGGAGCACCAGATACCCCAGATATATGGTCTTGGCCTTGCATTTCCAAGCTGCTACCTATGACTCTTCTAGGCACTTCTCTTTCTTGTACAAATGTGTAGGTTGGTTTCTCTTCTTTGGGAACCAAAAGTACAAGACAGGCAAATTTACATGTCCCAGGATAATGCTGCAAGATCCAATCTGAGTTGGTCACCAGGACCAGAGGTTTAGTCTTCCAAGCTTTTGGATTCATGCTGGAGCCCAACCTCATGGAATTTCTCTCTCTCCAGAATGTGCATGCTGGCCTAGAAGTGGAGGCCTCACCTCACGATCAGGAGGCTGTGAGTTCAATCCTGGGTAGAGGCTAATAATTGGAATAGACTCTCCTGCTCGAGCAAGGGGGTTGGACTAGATGACCTCCAAGGTCCCCTTCCAACTCTGTTACTCTATGAAACTGTTCTTTGCATACTATTTGCATGGTGCCTGCTTGCGCATGGCACCATAGAAATATTATGTACAGAACAGCCCAGAGTACACAGTCCAGAGAGAAGTTTTCTGAGTCCAAATGTTTGGAAGATTCAAAGCTCTGGGATCAATAACCGACTCAAATTGGATCCTGGTATGGATAGATCCAAAGAGTCAGTTGACAGGTGGCCGGACATATCTGCTAATTGTCTCCAAAGACTGGGAAAACACTTATTCCCTGCTCATGTTTTTCCTTTCTTATTAGGAATCACTTGCTGCCCCAAAAAAACTAAGCCCTACGTGTGCAGTTTTTTGTAAGATCAAAAAGATTGCTGCATGAGGAAAGAAATATCTCATTTGGTCTTATTTCCCTTGTGGCCAGCCAAATACTAGAATAAAATGTCCACGAAGAGTACAAACGTTTTCTACCGAGGCTTTTTTGCTTAGCAACTGCTATTCCAAGATAGACTGTTCCTGGATCTGAAGGTTCCATGTAATTTTCACTGTTTCTTTCCACTTCCATTACTCTGTCTTCCTTTAAAGACATGCCTTCATCAAGCAATTAGTATTAAGAGATTCAAAATAATTTATTAAGAGATTTATAATAAATTAGACTACATTATACAGAAAACATTCTTCCATTTGGACAGCATTTCAACATTTTTTCCCTACTTCTGGAAAATATCTGGTGAAAACTATAATGTTACTGAATGAGCAAGGCTAAAAATTTTCATTTTTTTTTTTACATATTACAGAGGGCTGGGGAATTATAAATGTGTGACTTTTGTGTCTCAGAGACTTAATGTATCAATTTCTACCCTTGTTCGGATTTGAAACATTAACAGCAAAATTGCCTTGCTAAAAAATCAGCCTTTTTTGCTGCCAAAGTTGATTGCTAATATATATTTAAGGGGAATTAGGTAGCCATATAGAGCCTGCAAATTGTTGCTCTGGTATTCTGCGTGATTCTACCTGAAGGCTAAACTAATTTCTGTATTTTTTCTCAAAATGGCCTGCCTGCTGAAGATTACACCAACAGTAATTTGAAATACCCATTTCAGGAGAGGTGCCTTAGTTTGAACAACTTCAGAATGATGGTTGTACATGTTAGTTTTAAATAAAATAAACAAGATTCAAGAAAGGAATGTTCTCCCCATTATATATCCACGGATCAGCCTTCTTCAGTCTGTGCTTTCCAGGTGCCTTGGAGCACAAGTCTCATCATTCCTGGCTATGGGGACTGTTCACGTTAGTCTGTGTGCAGCTCAACATGCAGCTATACCCACCTATCCTTCAATAAAACAGACCGTATGCTTTATTGAAAGAACAGGATATGGTGAAACTGGGGAAAATAGAGATACATAAAATAAAAACCAAATACAAGTTAGACAGTATTGGTTACTGCTGAACATAACAATTAATAAATACAAGCAACTTAAATTTCACCAGAGATGCTTTGTGTGTGGGATGTGGGTTTGTCCTTGGGTGACCATGTGCCACAGATTAAAATAGATTCTTCTTTGTGCTTCTGCCTTCAAATGCTAAAGAAAATGGAGTCTGGCTTCCCAGCATGCACTTGTTTTGAGAGTGTGGGCTGATGGGTAATGGGGTGGGGTCAGCTTCAAACAATATACTTGGTATTTGTCTCTCCATTAGATAGGGATACAGCACAACAACAGTATATAAAGATAATACGTTGGGGCATATTTGTCCCTCCGGCCACTAGATGGGCTAGAGAGCAACAACGGTATATAAAGATTATATGCTGGGGCATGACAAGGACCATGGTGTCCAGAGAATAATGGGGGTTACAAGTTAGTAAAGCTAAAATGTAGTAGTTTGGAGAAGATTGCTCTAGAATTTTTTTCCACATCTATTTGCTACATTTTGTTTTATTGTGATTAAATGATAGCATATGAGTGCCAAGGTAAAACATCTGTATATTCAATGATTCCCCTACTTTATAACATTTCTATTAAACAGGAACTCAGCTTTTCCTTGCAGTGCTAAAAGGGCTGATAAGGACTGTTCTATGTCGCAGCATTGACAGAGCCTGGGATTTTACTAACGTAGACGAACATTTAAATAATTTAAATAACATTTATATAATTCCTTGTCACATTTCACAGGGAACGATGCTGTCTCTTTTCTCCAACATGTAACACAAAGGCATATCAAGCAGGACAAAACATTAGGCTGGAGATGAATTTTATAGGAGACAGAAAATTCAGATGCCAAAAAGTAATTGGCTCATTTATTTAAACCCGTCTGCAAATAAGCAATGTTTCCTGAAAATCGTTGCATTTACACACCATCCCCTTCAGTTGAAGCTCTTGGGGCACAACCCATCCTCATCAGTATTTTGGTGCAAAGCTTCTTCAGAGAAAGGAGACAAACCGTAGAGCGGGCGGGGGAGGGGGGGAAACCATGGCCTTTGTATGACTTGTGGACTTCAGTTCCCATAATTCCTGAACCAGTCATAACAGGGACATAAAAGTCCCCACCCCTGCTGGAGAGCAATATGGAAATGGCCACAAAGAAAGCATTTGGGTACCATTAGATAAAAACCAGCTTAGCCGTGAAAGAAGGAGGGAGTGAAGAAGAAACTCAGTTTTGCCCAACCTTGAGTCTCTTTGATGTAAAAAGAGGGAGAGAGAATCTCTATTTGGCTTTCAAGATTCTGTTTATAATACCCTGCAAGAATATAGCACAGGTAGTCCTTGACTTACAATGATTCACTTAATGATCATTCAAAGTTACAATGGCACTGGAAAAAGTGACTTATGGCCATTGTTCACACTTACAACCACTGCAGCATCCCCAGTGATCAAAATTTGGATAGCAATAGCGCTTAGATTTATATACTGCTTTATGGTGCTTCACAGCCCCCTCTAAGCAGTTTTACAGAGTCAGCCTATTGCCCCCAATAACAATCTGGGTCCTCAGTTTACACACCTCGGAAGGACGGAAGGCAGAGTCAACCTTGAGCCTGGGGAGATTCAAACTGCCAAATTGCAGGCAGCTGGCAGTCAGCAGAAGTAGCCTGCAGTGCTGCATTCAAACCACTGCACCACCACGGCTCTTATGCTTGGCAATTGACTCATATTTATGATGGTTGCAATGTCCTGGAATCTCATTATCTCCTTTTGAGATCTTCTGACAAGCAAAGTCAAGGGAGAAGGCGGATTCAGTTAACAACCGTGTTACTAATTTAACCATTGCTGTGATTCACTTAACAACAGTGGCAAGAAAGGTTGTAAAATGGGGCAAAATTCATTTAACAAAATGTTTCACTTAACAACACGGATGTTGGGCTCAATTATGGTCATACCTGTAGTTCTTGGGGAATCTCTTTCCTGAAGCTTCTTGACGCTATGCACTGATATAAGCCAATCCTTTTCTGCTGCAAACTTCTGCTTAAGTCTGAACCTGGCTTCATGCTGAATTAAGCTAATGGTTTTAAAAAAAAAAAGCTTTATAACCTGTCTGAATGATTTGCAATCTAATTTTTACATCTAAATTTTTCTCCAGCTTTCTGAGAGAAGCTCATTCTATTTTGGCCCATTGTAGCACTTTCTCTTTTCCTCTTTTTTCCTCTCGATTCTCCCCTGCAGGAGAGTATTGATGTGTGATATTGATAGAAGAGCCAAATATTCTCCTTAATTAAATTGCAGAAACCCAAATCATTTAGCTATGGAGATTAAAAATAAATAAATGCAATCTTATTAAATGGAACATTAAAGTGGTGAACAGTAAGCAAGGGATTTGGTAGGTTTGGTCATTTCTCTCTTTTGTAAGCAGTGGGAAGTTTTATACAAGGTCACTGCCTGTGAGGCAAACAACAACAATAATAATAATAATATTTATTTATATACCGCTCCTCTCCCGAAGGACTCGGAGCGGTGCACAGCCATACAATTAAAACATTAAATATATAAAAGTTAAAACTAAATTAAATTAAAGACCCTGGCTGAAAACAATTAAAACCCCTCCCTTAAACCATAAAATTCGATATAAATATTAAAATACCCAAATCTAAAATCAGCCCAAGCCGGCCTGGTCAAAGAGTCAGGTTTTCAAGGCACGCCTGAAGGTCCCCAGGTCCGCGGCTGTACGTAACTCCAGAGGCAACCCATTCCAGAGGGCAGACGCCCCCACAGAGAAGGCCCTATTCCTCGGGGTCACCAGCCGGCACATAGATGCCGACGGGACCCACAAGAGACCCTCCCTGTGGGAGCGCACCGGTTGGTGAGAGGAAAATGGCAGAATGCGGTCTTGTAAATATCCTGGTCCGATGCCGACAAGTAGGATGAAAGGTGAACAATAGCACCTTGATTTAAAAAAAACCAAAAAACGATTAGGACTTTATATTCAATAGAAGGAATTGTCATTAAAAACTTTCTTTACATTGTTCCATTTTTTCCCTGTTAGCCCAAAATATTGACATATTTTGGAATCATGTTTACAATGTAATTTCTTTTGTGATCTCTTTTACTGACTTGGAAAAAAATGCTAATTCACCTCAGCAGTGCAGAGAACCACAGGGTTGCGCAGAGCTGATTTGAAAGCAAAAAAAATGAGGGAAAGGAGTGCAGACAGAACAGCTACAAACTCTATAAACCCAAGGAATCGCTTAGTGCTGCAGCTGTGAGGGCAAACATCTGTGCCAGAACTTTAAAGAGTTGCAGATTGGTGCTATGCGAATACCTTCAGATTTCAAATTAGCCCTTTTGGCCTTTGAAACCAAAGCGCTGCACAGTTGCCCCCAACCTCACCTCCATTATCTTGGAATGAGTTCATTTGAAATGTGTGGGTTCATGCCTCTTGGCCCATGGCTCTTCTTCCCACTGGCCCTGGAGATAACTAAGTTTAAGAAAAGTATTGTCCTTAGTAATGGATATTCAAAAAGTTACATGGCTTCCCAACATAGACACTTCAAATAAATTTCATGGCTAGAAGCCATTGTTGAAGGCCTCAACACACAGGTTGACATACAATCAGGGTTGGGCTGCTGGGGGTTCACGAGAACCCCTAGCTAAGATTCTGCACAGTTTGGAGAATCCCAAATCCCACTCCTAACTGGTCCTGCCCTCCCTGCCCTGCCCTTCCCAGGAGTCCCCACACGGCCTATTTTGAATGCAGATGTAAGGCTCAGGGAGGGTGAAAAACAGGCCTCCCAGAAATTCAGGAAGGCCGGGAACGGGCCCCTTTCCGGTTTCCAAAGAGTATCTGGGGAGGCAGTTTTCGCCTCTGGAGACCAGGTAGGGCAAAATCATACACACACCTGCCATGGTACAGGAGGTCGACTAGGCCACGCACACCGTGGCCACGCACACCCAGCAACCGGGCAGAGAACCCCTTGCTAAAATTTAATGGACCACATAATGGACCCTGATGGTCATAAATCAGGTCACCCACATGACCAACATGATTTTGCTACCTTGTTTGCAGCAACCATTCAGCAAACATGACTGTCATAAAATGAATTCCCCCCATCTTCAAACAAACGCCACAGTCATTAAGTGAATCCATTGCTTAACGTGACCAGGGGTGGGATTCTACCAGTTTGCATCTATTCACTGGAACCGGTTGTTAACATTCTAAGCAGTTTGGAGAACCGGTTGTTAGAAGAAATTACTGGCCTAATCCTGTAAGGAAGGCAGGAAGGAAACATTCTGGTGTTGCTTACAGAAACTGCCTTTTAGTTAATAACCCTTATTACATTCTTGGCAGGACTAGACTTTCCGTCTCTGGAACCTCTCTGGAGTTTTTTTCCCTCCTTTGCTGGTACTTTGCTTGTGTGGAGTAACCATTCAGAGTTACAATGGCACTGAAAAAAGTGACTTATGATCATTTTTCACACTTTCTGACACAGAATCCCCACAGTCATGAGAGGCCAGGCGAGGAGATGCATGCCTCGATGTGAGTGATATTGAGTTGGCCACACCCAGCCAATAACATGACCACCAAGCCATGTCCACCCAGTCATATGACCACCAGGCCTCACCCACCACCTAAGCCACACCCACAGAACCGGTTGTTAAACATTTGAATCCCACCCCTGAAGATGACACTGTTTTGCTGAAAACTAGAAGTAACTAACTACCTGTTTTCAGAAAAGTCATCCTAAAACATGTCACATGACTGCAGGATGCTGCAAACAGTTGCAAATGCAGCCATGTTGCCAAGCACTTGAAGTTGTGATCATGTGACTGCGGAGAGTGCAGGAACTTTGGAACTGAGTCATAACTCCCTTTTTGGCAGGTAGGTCGCAATTTCAAACAATCACCTAGCCCTGTGATGGCGAACCTATGGCACGCGTGCCGGAAGTGGCACACAGAGCCAATTCTGCCAGCATGTGAGCTGTCACACGAAATCAGGTGCACTGTGCATGTGTGCGCACCTCCAGCCAGCCAGCTGATTGTCGGGTACCTGCCGTGCATGCATGGGGGGTGGGGTGCATGACATGCCTGCGTATGCGCAGAGATGCACGGTGTGCATGGGGAGGGTTGCACGCACATGTGCAGAGGTGTGCAGCACACGGATGGGGTCGCGCGTGCAGTGCATTATGGATGCAGGCATGCGAGGACGAAAAGATTAGCCACACTGACCTAATCATAAATCAAGGACTACCTGTAATTCCAATTTAGAACCATTTAAACCAATAACTGAAACCCAAACATTACAGTAATGAGTTCTGTACGATTTCTTGAAGGACTTCCATTTCCTACCCGAACAAACTAGAGAAGATCCTTCAACTGAGAAAAAAATAATTTGATGCAAAAACAAGGAAGAGTAATTGACTTGAAAAAAGAATCAATCTTGTGGATCATAGCCCACATCAGCAGATGTACAGAGTATAATACTGGATAATTAATTATACAGCAGGGCTCTGCAGAGTTTTGGAACTGATTCCAAAAAAATATTCTGGAGTGGGATGGATGCTTTAAAATGTTGCAGGCAATAACCATGTTGGTATCTAAATGCTATGAAGCACTTTTTTGGAATTAAATCTGCACAGCTCTTTTCTATATACACACACATATGATTTCCTGCTTAGGTCTATACGACATATAGCCAATAAAACATAAAATTTCTTACATACTTATACCAGCAATACCTTATAAAAACACAGACGTAAAAGACTGTTGTAGTAATAATATATATTAGTCTGACTTACCATAGCATACAAGTGGACAGATAGATTGATTTTGCACGACTGCCCATCTCAACAAGTGTCTCTTGGTTTAAAAAAATGATATATTTGTTAATGAACGCTGATGTAGTCTTAAGCAGAGGTCAGATGATGATGATGATGACGACAGTGGTGGTGATTTATAGATTCCCCCACTCCAAAAGTCTGTACCTCAACAACTTCATCTGCACAATCTGGGGAAGAGTTGTTCAGCTGGGTATCACCATCATCATTTCAGCTTCAACTGTAATAACACACAGGCAAACAACAGATACAAACTCAAAGTAAACTGCTCCAAACTCGATTGCAGAAAATATGACTTCAGCAACAGAGTGGTCAATGCCTGGAACTCACTACCTGACTGTTGTTACATCCTCAAACCCCCAAAACTTTCATCTTAAACTGTCTATCATGCACCTCACTCCATTCCTAAGAGCTCTGTAAGGGGGTGTGCATAAATGCACCAGCGTACCTATTGTCCCTGTCCTTCTGTTCCCATTTATTTGTACTCATTTATTATGTATATACTTATATATTTTATACTTAGATGTTTATATGTTATGTTCATACTTATACTTGTTTTCTCATACATGCTTGACAAACAAAATAAATAAATAAAAAATAAATAAATAAAAAATCATGCCAATAATATCAAACCCTGAACTGATGGATGACCTCATCCATCAGATTCATGTGGATGTAAGTCAGAAAGAAGAAAAGCATGGAATCTTCCCCACGTGGAAGCGGCCATGAGGGTAATTTCTTCCCTCTCATCAACATTGACTGGAAGTAACCATGGAGGCAGGAAAAGAACTACTAAAATCACACCCCACACCCAAAATCCACAGCTGGTACAGAAGACTACAGAAGAGTATAGATCAGTAGTATCGGAAGATCAAGGAGCACAAAAATGCATGCATCACTTCCATCCTGGTCCTACCAAGGTCACCATAAAGTACGACAAACTTTGTGTCTGTGTTATACCCTCATCTGAAAGTCAACTCAAATAGGTCCAGCTAATCCATTTCCTCCAAGATCCCTGATAGCTGCCATCCAATTACCTTCTCGACAACTTTCCCCAACAAAAGAAGACTGGAAACCAAATGATAATCGTCCAGAATCTGCACTTTAAAAATATCATATTCAGTTGTCATAATCTCCCCAGATTCACAAGGGTATTGCTCTGAACAACTGGGGCATTATAGAATCCTGTGTCTAGAACTGGCAACAGGAGAGCACTGAAGTGGGCTCTGATAGAAACTCTGATATTTAGGAGTTATACTGTAAGTCACTTTAAGTAACCCACTTGAAGTTTACTTTTATTTTCTTTGGGAGATAAATGCACCCTGTAACTTTAAACTTATGTTTAATTGTCTCCTGGGTGTGATCTAAGTTAGAGCTTAAGTGTTACAGTAAAACATCCAATTGCAGTTCCACTATGAAACTATCCCACCAACTGCATCTACATCTGTCCAGTGATATTAATGGTCATTAGGTTCCTGTGGTCATCAGATCACCTTAGTCCTTGGGCTTAATAACGAATTTGAACTCTAATTGTACTTAAAAGAGTTTACAATCAAATTTCTGATTGAGCCATGGTGGCGCAGTGCTTAAGAGTGCAGTACTGCAAGCTGGCTGACTGCTGGCTGACTGCAGTTTGGCAGTTCAAATCCCACCAGACTCAAGGCTGACTCAGCCTTCCGTCCTTCCGAGGTGGGTAAATTGAGGACCCAGATTGTTAGGGGCAATAAACTGACTCTGTAAACCGCTTAGAGAGGGTTTAACAAAATATTTTCATTGGCTTAGTATAATTGGAAAACTAATCTCTGATAATGAAAAATTTGTGCTTGTCTATACAAAGATGGGAAGGCAACTAAAATTTGATTTTCTATAATAGCAATAGCACTTAGACTTATATACCGCTATACAGTGCTTTACAGCCCTCTCTAAGCTAAACTAAGCGATTTACAGAGTCAGCTTATTGCCCCCAATAATATGGGTTCTCATTTTATCAACCTCGGAAGGATGAAAGGCTGAGTCAACTTTGAGCCTGGTGAGATTCAAATTGCAGGCAGCTGGCAAATTGCAGGCAGCTGGCAGTCAGCAGAAGTAGCCTGCAGTACTGCACTCTAACTACTGCGCCACCACTGGCTCATACCTATTATGTTGAGGAACATATGTCTTCCACCATCCTGTCCTAATTCAGGCGCCTCTTCTACGCAAGAGTTCTTCCATGACTTTCTTAAGGGATTACACTTGATTGTCCACTGCTGATCAAGACATGGTTCTCGTCCAACCCAATCATCTGAATTAGGCCTGCTGAGAAAACCCATGGAGACATCCAAACTTCTCTGCAATAGTTCTCTGGACTACTCTGCCCCAAGGTACTCTCATCTACCCAGTTAGCATTCTGTAAACAGAGAAAGTCATGGAAGGAATGTTAAACATAAACAGCCAAGAGATAGGAGGGGAAGCCCTGTTAGCTTATCTCAAAAAACAGCAATTGAAGCCAACTAGCAGAAGAAGCCATTCAAAACATTTCAAGAGATTCCTCCTTAACAAACTCACTGATAAAGCAGGGTGGGGAATTGCTTTTGCATTTTACAACGTTCTGTTGTATTTACCCCAGAACTAGCATTAAAAAGACCTTACCAAAAACTGTATCCTACTTGCTTTGTTCACCTCACTAGCTGGAACCAACTTCTTTAAGAGGCCACAAGTGTCCATGGGACACATTTAAGCAGAGTCTAGAGACCTATCTTCCAATGTGAATTCTTGCCTAATCCTTACGATTCCTTTAAACTGAGTTTACATAGTTTTGTTTAGGGTAGGGAGTAAATATGCCTTCCTATTAGAAGGAGAGTGCAAACTAAGAATATGAGTCTACCTGTAGAATTACATCTGTCTAAGGAAATGTAACTGAACTTTAGTTATTTGAAATAACATTGGGATTCCTGCAAGGATTGGAGATGACCTGGTTTCATTGTACTTGTTAAAGTTGTTCCTCTTTGTTCAGAATATGAGGCGAGAGTCATTGAGACATGAATCCAGAAACTCATTCCCAAAGGGTTTATTTGCTGCCCTAACAAGAAACCAAAGCTTCAGCCAAAATACGATCTTTTTTTTTTTTTACAAAGCTGATAGGAAACAGAAAGAAGACTCCAGATAACCACATTGGACTACAGTTCTCATTATTCATCTGCAATATGCTGGGAATAATAGCACTGTGAGAATGATGAAGCCTGCTCTAGGACATGGCTTTGAAGCCCTATATCATTGTCTGGATCAGACTAATAAGCCTGTTTTAAGATGTACCATATCAGGCTTCAGTTTGGGGGATGAAACGATTTTTGTTTTGTATTGATGTTGTTTTTTCTGTTTTGTTTGGCCATTTTGCTAGGTCATTAGTGAAACACAAACAAAATGACTTTTCTAATGTACTGATTTCCTATTAGTAAAGCCGAGTATTGGTTTGTAGACTGTTGTTTTTAACTGTTGACTTAAGCAACGCTGTTTAATGGCTTTTCCTTGCTTGATTTTATGTCAGCTGCCCCAGGAAAGATGGGTTGCTGCATTGTTGTATTTCGAAGTTTAGCCTTTCCAATTGTTTGAAGAGAAGCTTCAGCTCCCAATAGTATTACAGATAGGCTCTTGTTTTAATCTTCTTAGGTTCCCTTGTGTAACTTCTTGCAGTCCCCAGCAAGAACTGAAATGGGATAAATAATTGCACCAAGGAATCTGAAAAAGAACAGAACCCACCGTTTCTTGGTGCAGCATTCTATAGCTTTGAGCCCAGATACAAGTCTCGGCAGAATAAAATTACCTCCCATGGTTCTTTCCACACTCCGGAGTTGATACTGAATGTGGTAGCTTTTCCATAGACTGAGTGCTGGGCCCTGCAGCAACCATACAAATAGGTCCCTTGCTGTGTGCCAGGAAGGCCACCGCCTTCCCTCTCTCAACTGGAGAGTTGAGGAAAAATCTAATATTTCTAAACCCCTCTGGCCATTTTCGTTTAATCAGCTTAGCACTTATCACCTCTGAAGATGATGTTTTGTTCTTGTACAGATAAAAATAATAATCAAGATGAGTGGGTGGTGAGCTTGCAGAAGAACCCTTTCCATTTTACAAGGACTTCTTGAGGAACCCTGTAGCTGTTAAATCGGCTCAGGTTTCATTATTATTGGACCTTTTGGATTAATAAGCACCAGCTTGTCATCATCACCTCACTTGGGCTAATCAGCAGCTGTGGAAAAATGAGAAGGGGCAACGGTTTGGGGAAAGTGAGAAAACAAGAATTAAGAATCCTTTTTCTCAAGCTGGCATTGAGGCTGGTAAAGGATGGTTGTATGAATAGCGGAGAGATGTTGTCCTTAGCAAGTCTTTTTCTAAACCGTTTTCAAAAAATGAACAGCCGTAGTGTTTGCATAAGACATTGCACTTGTGCTTTATTAATTCAAGGTTACAATTAGAATGTTATGCAAACTCGGTTCTCGCTAGTTTCTTTGTTTTGGACGAAGTACAAAGGTTTAAAGATAAATTGTGGCTTATTGAATTAAATATTATAAAAAAAACTTAGCACAAAGTGTGAAGCTAGGTAATGTTTGTAAATATTGGAAAGGCAGAGGAGTTGGGAGTTTTTTGTTTGTTTGTTTGCCTGTATGTTTGTCATTTTTTTCTAAAACCTGAAATTTTGGGAGCATGAGAAAGGCTGAGTTTGGGAAACGCTAATTCTTTAGAAAGTCTTATTCTTTTTTCCTTGTCGTCCAAGATTTTGCAACCGTGGCATGGCAGAATGTACTATATAGGTTGTAATCTTGGAGCCCCTTACTCTAATTAATTTAGTTTTAATTTTAATTTAAAAAGATAACATTAAAATTGATAACCTAGCAATTTGACTTTTTATATACAGATATGACGAGAATTGAACCCAAAATTTATGTTGCTAAGTGAAACATTTGTTCAGTGAGTTTGCCCCATTTTATGACTTTTCCTGCAACAGTTGTTAAGTGAACCATTGCATTTGTTAAGTTGTACCAAATACAATTAAGTGAATTGTTGTACCAGTAGTAATATGGTTATTAAGTGAATCTGAGTTCCCCATTGACTTTGTCAGAAGGTCACAAAAGCTGATCACACAACCCCGAAGACACTGCAACTGTCATAAATATGAACCACTTGCCAAGCACCTAACTTTAACCATGTGACCATGGGGATGCTATGGAAAAGGGTTGTAAGGTCACTTTTTTCAGTGCTGTTTGTAATTTTGAACAGTCACCCATTGAACTGTTATAAGTTGAGGACTACCTGTAATGGGTTACTATTGATATGCAGGAAAAATTGGCTCACAAAAGTCAGTTTTGTGTGTGTCATAAATCTTAGATACTGTTCTATAGTTGTTCTAACCATGACTGACCCAATTCAGTACTACACTTCTCTTTGGCTGGCTAGCCTAGAAAAGGGCTGTCAAACTCATGGCCCAAGGGCCGGATGCGTCATGCGCTGGCCACACCCAGTTTAGCGAAGGGGGGAAAAAGTCACGCTACATCACATGATGATGACATGACAACGCGAGTTTGACCTGGCCTAGAACAAATGAATAGGCTCATAAACTTCTGATACATATAAATAAATGAGCCATTACAAAATTTCCAGTGACTACTGCATATCAAATATAAGGCCTGTTGAATATTCTAATAGAGAGTGAAGCCAGGAAATGAAGGCTTCCCTCAGGTCTGTCATTTTGGTGGGAGACATAATTTAAATTCATTGGCTGGCGGGAAAATAGTTTAATCTCATTGGATGAGCTGTCTGACAGCTCCCTTTAAAAGGTCGAGCTGTCTGACAGGCAGACAGTGGGGTTGTACTCATCTACTCAATAAAAGAGCTGCTGTTACTGATCTCAGTGTCCTGCTTCTTCAATCTGCCCCTAATCTAACAAGGTCTATTTTGGTAAAATCTGTATTCAAATTATTGTGTCTTTCTGAGATATGCAATAGCCTCTCCTATCTGAGATATGCAATAGCCTCAACAGCTTTTCTTTACTCTTCTTCTGATAACAAACAGATCTGACACAGTTTGTTTTCCTCTGATTGTATTGCAAGCCCACATCTATTGCATGCTCTGAGCCTGCAGAAGGTCAGTCAGATGCTACCAGCCTATATTATTTATCCTCCCAGCTTCCATTGCTTCACAGTAGGAAGTCATATGATTACCCAAGATTCCTTGGAGACTAAGCCAGGGATCTACCAGTGGGACTGCTTCTTTTTTAATCCAGAATAAATAAGGCAGGCAGGCAGCTAATTCAATTATGCTGGAGTTGGTTGCTTATAGCTGTGGGCAGTTTTCTTCCTTAGGGTAATTCAATTTACAAAAGTATTGGCAAAGCAGAACTGATGCAGTGACCAGGATTCAGGGATATATATCTTATAAATAATTAGGGCTTTTGCACCCAAGTCAGGCAAAATTAAAATGACATCAGAAGGAAACTTTGTCTTCTCCATGACTCACTCCTGAAATTTCATGGCTGAATCTCACTTAGCAAGCTCATTACCTGTGATCCAGGGCTGGGATTCTACCGGTTCGCACCTATTTGCTAGAACTGGTTGTTAACATTCTAAGCAGTTCGGAGAACCGGTTGTTAAAAGAAATTACTGGCCTAATCCTGTAAGGAAGGCAGGAAGGAAACATTCTGGTGTTGCTTACAGAAACTGCTTCTCCGTTAACCCTTATTACATTCTTGGCAGGACTAGACTTCCTGTCTCTGGAACTTCTCTGGAGTTTTTTTTCCCTTCCTTTTCTGGTACTTTGCTTGTGTGGACTGATCATCCAAAGTTACAATGGCACTGAAAAAAGTGACTTAGGACCGTTTTTCACACTTATGACTGTTGCAGCGTGTCTTGAGAGGCCAGGCGAGGAGATGCGTGCCTCAATGTGAGTGATATTGAGTTGGCCACACTCAGCCAGTCACATGACCACCAAGCCACACCCACCAACTAAGCCATGCCCACAGAACCGGTTGTTAAAAAAATTGAATCCCATCCCTGCTGTGATCTATACTGTAGCTAACAGGTTAAAGCTGCTCTTGATAGCCATTTGCCTAAGTAAACTTACATTCAGGAATTAAGTTTGCGCAACAGTCCAAATCATAGTGCAAGCTTAGTTCCTTGCTTATAGCTAAGAACAATGAGTAAATACTGTAATTACTGTAAGAGAAAGAATATCTGTAGCTCAGGAGTGAACTGTGGAGTTCTTGGTGCTCTCTGAGCTTGGTTGTTTGCTTTTAAATGTTTCATTACCCAACTAGGTAGCACCATCAGTTTGAGTGCATCCATGAAAACCAGGTAGCAAGCACAAGACTTGATGAAAATTCAATCTCACATCACACGGACAAATTCAACCACAGTTTCAACTGAGAAATTATTAAACCAAGCTAAATGCCAGGGAAATCCCAGAAGCTTGGCATTCAGACAAATAAATCATCAATAGCCTTATAGAGATAAATAGCATTTATATATTTAAAAGTGACAATAAAAATGTAGAATGTAGAAACAAAAATACTAGAACATATCCCATCTTGCAGTCAAGCATTCAGATAAGCAGGATTAGCACCACACAAACAATCAGGCAGAAGACAATATTCTGATCAAGGAACCACTAAGGAAGAAAGTCTACCCCTCCACCAAAATTGGCAGGGCAAGCTAGTATATACTCTATAAATAGACACCAAATCCCACACTCCCCTGGACTAGTACAAATAACCAAACTTAGAGAGCATGAAGAATTCCGTATATTGTAGTTTATCATTCGTGTTTTGCAGTTTACTATCCGTGAATCCAACATCTTCTGGAGTACTCAAGAAACTATGTTTAAGCAAACAATGGCAGGGTTGATTGAACACAACCAGAAAGACTTTTGAGGAGACATAAAAAGGATGGTAGCAGTTAAAATGACTCTTTTGCTTCATTAAGTCCAATGTCCAAAGCTTTGATTGATCAATAAAACCCTCCAAATAGAGTCTTCGAAGGATCAAGTTCCCTATGAACCAGCTCAATTGCACAGCCTTAGTGAATTCTGCCTTTCTTTGAAAAGAGGGCCAATTTCATTCCTGGAGGCTGGGATCACTGAATTACTTAGTGCCTACTTAGGAGTCTAACTAAAAAGATTTGTGCTAGCCTGTTTTACTTAACTTGTTATTCAACAAAGGCCCAGGGCAAAGCATAAGGGTGCCAAAATGATGATACCCACCCAGTGAGATTATCATGCACTTATCATGCAAATGCTGCCTTATATGCAAACATTTTATCATTTGCTTGCCAGCCCTTTTTCCAGGCCCCATCTCAGTAGCCTGCAGAGTGGGGATAGAAGAGTAGGAAATATTGCATGCCCCCTAGACATGCATATGGTTCTGTTGAAAGAAATATCCTTCTGGGTTCAGGTTCCAAGTAAGGAAAAAGACACTGGAAACATGGAAGCTGCTTGGAAGGTTTAATGGTGGAGCTCTAGAGAAGTCTGATCACATACTTCAAGGTGAGAAGGTCAAGAAGAAAGGGCCTGAGGTACTGAGAGTGCTGGGTTTTATACCCTCTGTTGGGATTTGAATTGGAGCTTGTATTCTAATTGGTTGTCAGACTCCCAGGGACAACTCTGTAGGCTGGTCCTGAGTTCCAGGCTTAGTCTAACCTTGATTATGCCCTTAAAAGGGCTTTTGGTAATTGCTATAGTTTTACCTGGAATTCCTTGTTATCTAAAGTATTCTGGCCCAGGCCTTAATGGCCCACCCATTAACAAAGGTGGGAGTGAGTTTCTACTTCTGAGGTGAGTTTCTGCTTCTTGAGTTTCTACTCTTTTTAGGGGAAATATTTTAATATTCCCTAGGCAATTTCAATTTTCTAGGAGAGGGGAGGGTGCTAACTTCCTACAGGGTTACATTTCAGAGATTAAGGGCTGTGAGTCTGGATCTTATGAGAACTAAGAAACAGAAGTTCAGAAGGTACCTTACCAATCTGATCCAGAGGGATTTAACTCAATCCTGAGTGGGAGTTGAGGCATATCCCCCAAAATAGTACAATCCAAGTCCTAGGAACAGGACTACCTCTAGAGCAGAGGTCTCCAAACTTGGCAACTTTAAGACTTGTAGACTCCAACTCCCAGAATTCTCCAGCCAGAATTCTGGGAGTTAAAGTGCACAAGTTTTAAAGTTGCCAAGTTTGGGGACCCCTATCCTAGAGTGACATGCAAAAACTCTTTCCATCAAGAACATTGTCCAATCCACTCCTTTTGAGATCCATCAACTCATAATCATTCCCAAGAAGGTTGCAGTTGCTACCAATCTTTCAGACTCAGTCCTGTCATTCTCCAATTCTAAGTCTATAGTGGCAAAATAAAATAAAAAAAAACAGGAGACTTGGGAAAGCTTGTTCTTTTAATAATATTCATTAGTCAAAAAGAGGCTACTAGTCTCTTTTTTATTTTCTTCCCAGTCCAATTAATGTTCTCATCACGGCATTTCTGCTCTGTTTCCCCCACCCCTTTTTGCTGGTTCTGCTAGAAGTGTGAATGTTTTCTTTTTCCATTTAAGACAAAAATGATTAGTTTATGCATATGAAGAATTAATTCAATAAATGAAACATTTTATAGGAAATTCATTTTATTCAGTGATTGAAGACAACTTTAAGTACAGGGAAAGGAAGAGGAACTGGACAGAGAGAAGTACTAAAGAACAAATTAAAGGCAAACAACCTTCTCAAATATGGGCCAGTCTTAATCTTCAGGTTTGTTGTTATAATGATTTATGGTATTCCAATAGCTCAGGGGCTGCCACACAAAAGAGAGGGTCAATTTATACTCCAAAGTACCTGAAGGCAGAACAAGAAGTAATGAATGGAAACTAATCAAGGAGAGAAGCAACCTGGAATTAAGGAGAAACTTCCTGACAGAACACTTAAGAAGTTGTGGAGGCTCCAACATTGGAGGTTTTTAAAAAGAAATTGATCAACCACATGTCTGAAATGGTTGAGCAGGGGATTGGACTAGAAGACCTCTAGGGTCCCTTCCAATTCTATTATTCTGTTCTGCACCTTCTGGCCAATTCATTGTCCTCAGCTTTGGGGATAAGTGAGTCTATCCACTTGTTATTTGGCAGAGAGAATCCTGTTTTACTATTCACCCATTTTTCCACCCTTCTTCAAATGCTATTAATGGTCTTAACTAATGAGGTCTCAACAGTTTCTGAAAAAAATATTGTATTTGACTCATTTGAAATTGGAATTTAAACCATTTATTTATAAGCACAGCTGCAAGGGGATTTACATCCAGAATTCAATCTCTTAACTCTCTCTAAAAAATGTTTTACCATCTCAGCTTATATTGAACAAATTTATCCTCAGGAATGAGAAAATCAGAAAGCCAAGCTGTTTAACTTTCCCCAAATTTCTGCTTAAAATACGAATGTAAGAAAATGGATAGTAATTTCTTAACGCTGTGGATGAACGCTATCATCCTGAATGAAAAAGGAATCTAATGTTAGTATAGTTGCTGCGTGTTGAATATTGTTTGATTCCTAATGATGTAAATACTATTTTAATTAAAAACCATTGTTGGAAGAAATATCCTTCTGGGTTCAGTTCCAGGTAGGGAAAAAGACACGGGAATCATGGAAGTTGCTTGGAAAGAAGATGTATTGATGAACATGATCACATGCGTTGGAGCTCTTGGGCAAAGAAAAGGGGAGAGATGCTGAGAGTCCCTGGGTTTTATACCCGCTCTGGCTTTGAACTTTCTGGGGCACAGGAAGAATATCCTGATTGGTTGCTCTCAGAGGTCATAGCTAGCTTTGTAGATTGTCTATGTGCTAAGTTTGGTTGAAACTTGGTGGGTGGTGCAATGAAGGGCAATTAAATGGTTCTGCCTGAAGGAGGTAATTCTTTGTTATGTAGAATAGACTGCCCCAGGCCTTGATGGCTCATTAACAAAAGAGGAGGCTGAGTTTTTGACTCTCTGAGTTTCTACTTCTCTTTTAGGGGAAATATTCTTTCTTTTTGATATTTCCTAGAATATTTCATTTTTCTAGGAGAGGGGTGGATACTAACGTCCCTCACCATTAAACACTGAAATTTCAGAAAATTGGAGCCATGTTTCAATTTGCACCTGACTATGGGGAAAGGTTAACAGATAATCAGAGTTGGAAGGGACCTTGTAGGTTATCTAGTCCAACCCCCTGCCAAAGCAGGAGACTCTACACCATTTCTGAAAGATGGGAGTCCAAACTCTTTTTGAAAGTCTCAAGTGATGTTGCTCCCACAACTTCTGAGGGCAAGCTGTTCCATTGGTTGATTGTTCTCAATGGCAGAAAGTTTATCCTTATTTTCAGGTTAAATTTCTCCTTGTTCAGTTTCCATCCATTATTCCTTGCCTGGCCTTCAGGTGCTTTAGAACAGAGGTCGCCAATGGGCCGCAAGAAAATTTTGGTGGGACACAAAGAAATCTCACCCCCAGAGCACCCACCCCAAAGCAATTAATCCAGGTTGCGCAGAAACACAAGGCTGCGCTGCCTATAATGGCCCGCAGGAACCCTCCCCACCCACTCACTCCTTACCTGGCAAACTTGCCTGATAAATTGCTATTTTTCCTTTTTCCAACCATCAGCTGTTCTGCTGTGCCAAGAGATTTAGATTAGCTAGGAAGCAGGAAATGATTGGATTTCTTGCTTTCTAGCTAGTCTTTAGATCTTCGGCTCTGCTTTTAAGCACAGCCGAACCTCCCTTAGGACTGAAGGTTGTATTATTCAGTGCAGACTCATGGCAAGCAAATTTTATGTGGCAGTCTCAAGTAGCCGATGGCAGATAGATAGATCACTGAATGATTCTGTGAGCAACTCAATCTGCCTGCTTTGCCTGATTTTGGGTAAAAGTTGCTCTTTTTTAATAAAAAAAATCAATATTTACAAACATGGTGCGTTGTGAGTTAATTTTGTGAGTTTGCTTGCAAGCAAATTTTATGTGACAGACTGAGCTAGCCAATGGCAGATAGATAGATTACTGAATGAATTTGTGATTCTGTGAGCAACTCAATCTGCCTGCCTGCTTTGCCTGATTTTGGGTAAAAGTTGCTCTTTTTTATAAAAAAATTCAATATTTATTTAAATATTTATAATATTTACATACAAGCCATGCCCAGCCAGTCACATGACCACCAAGCCACAACCACAAGTTAGCCCACACCCACAGAACCGGTTAGTGGTCCCTGGGATTTAAAATTATGAGTTTGGTGGTCCCTGAAGTCTAAAAGGTTGGCAACCCCTGCTTTAGAAAATAGCTTTAGAAAATAGGATGTTCCCGCCATTTCTTTTTTTTCTGCTGTTTCCCTTTCATGTTGCCTTCGTCTCATCCCAAGTCTGTGAGGCAGGCTTAAATCATTATTATGTTAGCCGTACGTGTGTTAAAGCAGTGTTTTTCTCCTTATTCTGAGACCCTCCAAGCTCAGCCTCAAGATCCGTAAGGTTGGTTAGGCTTTGTCAGACAATGTCTTGGACAGAAGTCAGGGAAGAGAAGCAAGAACAGCATCAGCAAATGGGGATAGCCAAGATCCTGCCAGTCAAGTATTTTGCAAACTAAGTGAAGGGAAAAAATTAAAACTTTCCAGCTCAACAGTGGGGAAAATCAAGTTCGCAATTGCAATAAAAAAAAAAGAACCTCCTTGTTTAGAATTTTGGTATGGTAAACTGCCTCCACCTAGTGGAGGTAGTGGTGTGCTGCAACAAATAAAGTCCAGATTTCTCTTAGAAACCAAACACATTCACAATGGCATTTGCTTTCACAGGTATGAGATTTCTTGATTCAGTGCAACTCTCCTAATTCTGTCTTAATGAAGATCTGTTTCTGGCATCTCCAGTTAAATGATGGTTAGGAAGAAGAGGGTAAAAATGGTTCTTTAAGAAGGGAAGCTGTCTATCAAAATCTGTATGATAAGTTAGATAAATATTTTGGCCTCTGTTTCTATGAATGTCATTCTCATTTAGTATCTTTCTCTTTTTCTTCCCCCACCTTTATATACACAAGGCAAATCACCAAACAGAGGATATAGCCTCTGATATTTTTAATGAAAATTTAAGAACCCAGGAATACAAATTCCTGAGGACTAGCATCCCTCAAATTAGCAAAATCAAAAAACAGCGTAAGCATTTCAAATTTCAAAAGCAGCAGGGGTTTGTGAATGAAAGCCATCCACTTAATCTTCAAAATATTCATTTCTTCCATCTATTACAGCGTCCCCAAACTTGGCAACTTTAAGACTTGTGGACTTCAATTCCCAAAATTCTCCAGCCAGCATAGCTGATATAGCATAGCTGGCTGGAGAATTCTGGGAGTTGAAGTCCACAAGTCTTAAAGTTGCCAAGTTTGGAGACCTCTGATCTACTAGATACTTTAAGCTGTCAGAAAAAGCATCTTTTTAGGTACAGGAGAAAGTACAGATCGCTTTGCTTCAGGAAGTAAGGGAAGTTTTCACAGGCAAAGCAAAGGCTCTCCAAGGATTCTTTGTTAAATGTGAAGTGTTTTCAACTTGGGTTCCTTTATTTAAAAAAAAATAATGAAAATGCTAATCAAGTATCAAGACAGGATCAGAAAAAGTTTCCAGCCTTCCTCCCAAATGTGAGGCTTTGTACACCAGAGTCATTTGTTTTTCCTTCTGCTTTATAACCTTATATAGTCACTTGGCAGGAGGTGGGATACACACATCTAACCCAATTCCTTTGGAGGAAATCTTGACATTCCTTTTCGGCCCACTGCATAGCTGTATTTGGTTGCCCCTCACGATTTTCAGAGCTCCCCATTTATCAGGTAAAAGTTATGGCCCAGCATCTCTGCACGAGAAGCCAAGAAACCTAGCAAGAATCCAGGAGCAAGTGGGGATTTACTGTCAAGGAATCCCATGTCTTTTGCTCTCACCCTTCTGAGCCTGGATCTCTGCCAGTTGCCTCTGGTGAAGGGCAGTATATGATCAGCACAGTCAAGAAAGAATTATGTTTATGGGTCTCTGGGTTTCAGCTTAGTAGTAGGATTCAAAATAATTTACTACTGGTTCTGTGGGCGTGGCTTGGTGGGCGTGGCTTGGTGGGCATGGCAGGGGAAGCACACTGTAAAATTCCCATTCCCACCCCACTCCAGGGAGAAGGTTACTGCAAAATCTCCATTCCCTCCCTACCCCACTAATCTGCTTTCCAGCTCTGTTCTCCTGTGCAGGGCAACCAAAGAAGACCCAGTCAATCAGCTGGGATTCGGGAGGCAGAGAATAGATGGGGGCGGGGCCAGTCAGAGGTGGTATGTGCCAGTTCTCCGAACTACTCAAAATTTCCACTACCGGTTCCCCAGAACTGGTCAGAACCTGCTGAATACCACCTCTGTTTCAGCCCCATCTTGATTCAGAGCCTAGCAAATCCCTTCCTCGTTTGTTGCTTCAACATTCCTGGAACTCCTTTGCAAAATGTCAAGCCAAAAGGCCTTGTCAAAAGGGCTTCCAACTTGACACTCAATGCAACAGGTGTCAGCATGCAGGATTCCAGCCAAAGAGCTTTTTTTTAAGAATTCCTGGGTAGAACTGGATTTGAAGACCCAACGGACACAGTCTGTCGCTTTATAAAATAGCTGAATATTCTCATCAGCTTTTAAGGCCCCATTGGTCAGGTATGCCCTGGGCAATCTCCTCACGTGATCTCCTGAGGCATGAATGAAGACCTTCCCCAAACCCTACCTCCTGAGAGATTTAACAGTGTAAGAAGACCTACTTGCTTAATCCATCATAGGGTTCTGCCTCTCTCCTTCACAAGCAGACTCATGTCTCTCTTTTAATTTGTAACCAGAACAATCTAGCCACGGTGGGGTTCACCTACCAGGTCATTGTTTTCTCTGTGCACACAGAAATAAAGTTTTGAAGAAGAAGAAAGAGACTGGTCTACTTTTGGTGGCAGAGGTGCCTTCAAGTTTTCATGTATTCATAAATATGTTTATACTTATACCTGTTATCCTATAATCACTTGACAAAATAAATAAATAAATAAAATAAATAAGTTATCCTAGACTTATGACAATTCCCTGCAGGATTGTTGTTATTTTTTTGACATTTTTTCAGAAATGACTTTCAGAATCAAGAAGTGTCATTTTCAGCCCTTCTTCTCGGGACTGAGAGAGGTTGACTAGCCCAAGGTCATCCAGCTGAATTTTTTTCCGAAACAGGATGAAAACTCACAGCCTCCTGGTGCCTTTTAACCACCACATCAAACTGGCTCTCATTCTTGCTCTTTGTGGAAAAATCCAACTAGGCAAGGATTCCATCTAGATGATGGTACCCGCTGCCCTGCTGGGGGATGTCCCAGGAGGCCACCCATCCCTCCAACTGGAAACGAATCCGCAGCTGTTCTCCTCTACTTTTAGTTCAGTGGCACATCACATGTTTTGCAGGCAGTCCATCCCAGCTTCGATCTCTGAACTGAAAGGATCGCTGTCTGACCAAGAGTCCGGCAAGCTGTTTGCCTGTCAGAAGAGTTCGTTCTGGGAAAGATGGGAAGCGCCATATGCTAATAGCCTAGATCAAGTTACATGCGCGCCCTCCCACCCACGCACCCTCCTGCCACACGAACTGTGCCAAAGTTAGTGAATTAGAAGAGATTCCCCAGGGGCGCTCGGCTGTCCCATCTTCATCGCTATTAGCTCGGGTTTTTTTTTTTTTGTTTTTTTGTTTTGCATCGCCGCCGTTCTTGTATCAGCCGGCTATTTGCAAGCAGCCTGGAGCAGCAGCAAAAGGTCAGAGCAAATGTTTACATTTGCCAGACGGGTTTGGAAGACGGAGGGGGGGGGGCGGAGGAGAGTTGGCAAAGGTGATCAGCTGTCAGTGAAATCGGACTCGCCGGAGGCCAGAGGGCGGGCTAGCAGAGGTGATCAACTATCAATGTAATTGGACTCACCGCATCATTGCACGGACTGCGAGGCAGGTTTGGACATCATTGCAAGGACTGCTAGGCAGGTTTAGGTTTCAGGCCTACTGTGCCCTGCAGGAATTGTGGCTTTTGCGAGGGTTTACTGTGGCCATTTCCAACGGCTTGTGCTGCTCTGGGAGGGAGCCATATAGGCGCAAAGTCTTTTTGCATTTGAGCTGGTGGGAAGGTCTCCACTGTCTTGTTAGAGGCTGGCAGGTCCCAGCTGTCTACCCAGGATAGCCTAAGCCTTTAAGGGAGGGAGCTAGAGGGAGCTGCAGGTGAGTTATGGGACAGGCCTCTTGCCCCTTGTCCCTGGCTTACCCTTGCTGGAGACAGTGACGAGAGAAACTTGGCCCTGCCGTCAGCTGGATCCAGGCCAAGCCATTTGTTTAGCTTCCCGGCTGGGGGTGAGGCGACAGCAGAAAGTCCCCTAGAGCAGGGCGGATGGGATGGTGCCTGTGCTTGTCTTGCTTTGAGTTTGAATAATGGCTGGGGGTCCCTTCAAGGAGCCACAAAATCAGAGGACGGTGAAGCTCCTTCGGGGCCAGAATATCTAACGTTGTGGAGGCTGTCGCGTCTCTGCACCCAGAGTGCCAACACGTCAGGACGAGAGACTCGAGAGACTCGGAGGAACCAGAGGGAGGAGAGCTGGCTTCTTGCAAAGAGGATGGGTCCCAGCCAGGCTCCCTTCTGTGGCAGAGACAGTTTCCTTTCGGGCCCCTGTTTTCGTACGGCCTTGGGCATTTCTGGCTCCAGAGTCTAATTTAGCCTTTCGGCCATCGGCTACCATCCTTGGCTTTCTGCGAAGCCTTAGGGGTGGTGGCAGTGGTGGTGGCAACTGCCTGAGGTGTCTGCCACTGTGGAACAGCAGCCGTGATGTAAGTGGGAATGCTCTCCTCCTGCTCCAAGCTCCACAACCCCCCGGGAGTTTCCCCATCCTCCAAGACCGGCAGCTCACCTGTCCTCTCCAAGAAAATGAGCATGATCCCCAATCTTCGTCTCCAGAGGAGGTTTACTGTGGCCCACCCGCTTTGGTAAGAGGATTTTGGGGTGGAGGGGAGGACTTCTCTGGGGCCGTTGTATGCGCTCCTTGTTCAGAGGTTCATAATGATGAGCTTGAAGAAGGACAAACTAACATTCTAACCCAATATTCATCTTTATCTAGCAGTAGATAGTTAAACCTTTCTAGTAGCAATTCTCCCCTTTGTTTCCCAGGACTCACAGATTCTCCGCAAAGAATTTCCACTTAGCAGTTAAACCTGTTCTTCATGGATATGTTTCGCTCTCTTTTAAACTAATCTCAAATATCTTGTTGGGAGGAAAGGTTGCAGGTTGGCTGTCCACTGGATGAGAACAGGCAACCTGTATTGTCTTAAAAGGGAGGGAAAAAAGGCGTCCTTCTGTTTAAAATTCCATGTACCCATTTTTCTGGAAAAGTAAAGTTTGTTCATGTTTAAAGTTTGTTAGACGCCTCTGCTGGTCCATAGGAGCAAATCAGTTGCAGGATAAAGAGGTACCTTGGATCAGATCGTCTTTTATGTTCTTTTATTATTAAATGGAACCTCCCACTGCAAAGTCTCTCTATCTGGGAACATACAGTGGGAAAGAGCAGCTGTCTTCTTCCCTGCTTCTTCTGAGCTTCCTGCCAGCAATTTCTCTTTTAAGGCTTTTAGAACTTGGGGGTGGGGGGGGGGAGCTGCCCTCCAAACAAAACAATAAATCAGCATTTAAATAAGGAAATAAATCTGTTAAGTCTCTAATTGGGTAAAAAGGGATGTTTCAGATGTATTACAGTACTTTTTAGGATTTTTATGATTCTTGGCAACATAGATTTGTGTTCCCCCCCCCCCTTCTGCACTCTGTTTTAACTTTGACCACAGTGTTGGGGGGGGGGGGGGAGAGATTGTCTCCCAAAGGGGAGAGAGAGAACCTCAGTCCATTGTGAGATTCCGCCATCTCGCACAAACCACACACTCACATCTTGTCCTCGCCAAGTCCCTTCCAGCCACATCAACAGCTATTTATAGGAGAGTTCCAGATTCCGAAAGTATCTTCCCCAATGGGGTCAGGAACAATTAAAGCAAACCAAGTGAGGTAGAATTCAAAACAAAAGTCGGGAGGGGATGGTTTGCCAAATGTTTTCCCTCCTCTGATGAGCGAGTGGGATGGAGATTAGATTGAGCTGCTCCTGTTGCCCTCACGAGGAAAGAGGGAGGGGAGAGTCCTCCCGTTCACATACATACCTCCACACATCTGCTGCTGTTGTTCTGGGCCCTCGGTTTTTTGGCTTCCCCAAAGCATCACGTGATATTTTGCGCATTCCTGGAACAGTTTTAGAACCAGAGTATTTGGAAGGTGCCATTGAGGCCCAAAGGTCCAATTCCCTATATGGTGAGAAGATCCAGATTAAAGCATCCCCATTCAAGGGAGCTACCCAACCTGAAGAGCTTTAGTGAATTGGGGGAGGGAGGGAGGGAGGGGGGGGGGGCAGGCTGCTGTTTCCAAACTCCACTTGTTTCTCTTCTGTGTTAGGAATGTTTTTCTTAACATTCAGCAGCCATTACAGGTAGTCCTCAACTTATAGCTGTTCATTGAGTGACCATTCAAAGTTAACAATGGCACTGGAAAATGTGACTTACAATTCACACGTATGACCGTTGCAGCATCCTCATGGCCATACAATCAGTATCCGGACACTTGGCAACCGTTGTGTATTTGTGACTGTTGCATAGTCCCAGGGTCATGGGGTGACCTTCCCAGCCAGTTTCCAACAAGCAGAGTCAATGGGGGAAGCCAGATTTGCTTAACAGGGAAGTGAATAGTCATTCCCTTAACAACTATAGCAACAACAACAAAATGATCATAAAATGGAGGGCAACCCGCTTAACAACTGACTGAATTAGCATCCAAAATTCTGGTCCTAAATTGTGATCGTAAGTTGAGGACTACCTGCATTCCACATCATTCTTTGTGGGGAAGATAGAGATTTCTTGGCCTTTTTCTGCTGGTATTTTCAGTGCGTCGCTAATCGAGGCTAAATGTTCCCAGTTCTTCAGTCTCTTCTTGCAGCGCTTAAGGTAGGAACTGAATCAATGAAGAATTTAGTGGAGCTTTTTACTTCTCTTGATTTGAACATGTTTCTTTAAGTGGAAATGGCAGCGAGAGAAGCGGAAGGAAAGGACATGCTAACATTTTCCTGGTAGACTATGCAGGCTTAGACCTGGATTTGTCAAAGCTGGAGATATCTTGGGTCCATTCATCCAAACTTGTTGAACTTGATGATTAGTGAATTGGAGGCTAAAACATGTAAAGAACGGTTGCTGGAATTGAGTATGTCTAGTCTGGTGAAAAGAAGGAATAGGGGAGACATGATAGCAGTGTTTTGATATCTCAGGGGCTGCCACAAAGAAGAGGGAGTCAAGCTATTCTCCAAAGCACCTGAGGGCAGGACTAGAAGCAATGGGTAGAAACTAATCAATCAGAGAAGCAACTTAGAACTAAGGAGAAATTTCCGGAGAGTTAAACAATTAATCAGTGGAACAACTTCCCTCCAGAAGTTGTGAATGCTCCAACAATGGAAGTTTTTAAGAAGAGATTAGACAACCATTTGTCTGAAATAGTATAGAGTTTCCTGCCTAAGCAAGGGGTTGGACTAGAAGACCTCCAAGGTCCCTTCCAACTCTGTTATTCTATATTCTAAACTCCAGGCAGTGCCTAAAGAAAGGAGCTGTAAGGGCTGTGTTCACAGAAAAGCCTTAATCAGTTCCGTTAAGAACTGACCCTGCATGTTCCCAAAACGATTAACTTAGGATTTATTTATTTTTATGTATTTATTTGTCAATTTGTCAATTGCTTACAAGATAATAGGTATAAGTAAAAACATAGTTATGAATACATGGATAAATATAAGAAAAATAAAAAAACAATAATATAAAATAAAAGAAACAATAGGACAGGGATGGTAGGCATGTTGGTGCGCTTATGGCTTTGCCTTGTTTACTTTTTCATTTGAAGGCATCTGATTTGGTTATTTTAGGGGTTGGGTGAACCGAGAAAACAAAATGGCTAAGGATGTAGGGCAGGGTCTCCAATCTTAGCCACTTTTAAGACTTGACTTGTGGACTCCAACTCCCAGCAAAGCTGGCTGAGGAATTCTGGGAGTTGAAGTCCACAAGCCTTAAAGTAGCCAAGTTTCGAGACCCCTGGTTGTCGGGTATATGTAGGCTTGCAGCTTAGCTTGATAACCTAGTTTACACCACAGGGAACAGCAGCTGGATCCCCGTAACATGCCAAGTCACAGACAACCAACCATCTGTGTGTCAGACAGATGGCAAGGTGACCTTGCTCGCTCTTCCTGAAATGTGCCTTCCACCAGCGACTTCAAAAACAGCCATCTTGCCTTTGTTCAATCCATGTCTTTCTTGGCTTGTGAAGTAATGTTTGGTTTGTTTGAGCTTGATTTTGGCATCAGGCCCATGCCTGAACTGCTGTTTTCCTACCAATTTTCAGAAACATGGTTTTGTGTCCCTCTGTTTGAATGGAAACTGCATGACCAGAGGAAATCTACCTCCAGGGATAAGCACTGGGTGGGGCTGATTCTTTCCACCCCTGCTTGTGATTTCCTGCCATTTGTGGGCTGCCCTGCTGTTTGCAAGTGAAATTTGCAAATATTGCAAATATTAGATGAGGGAATAGAAAGGGAACTCATCCGATTTGCAGACGACACTAAGCTGGCTGGAACAGCCAACACCCTAGATCAAGGTGGGCGTGTCAAACTCGCAGCATCACATTGTCGTCATGTGACGTATCGTGGCTTTCCCCTCCTTCACTAAATCAGGAGTAGGCATGACCAGGTCGTGATGCATCCAGCCCAGGGACCACAAGTTTGACACCCCTGCCCTAGATGATAACTCAAGATCCAGATGGATCTTGGCCGACTTGAACACTGGGCCCTATCTAACAAAATGAAATTCAACGTAGACAAAAGTAAAGTGTCCCACTTAGGCATTAAAAAAGCGAAAGTACACATACAGATTAAGTGAAACCTGGTTTAATAGCAGTTAATTATGAGAGGGATCTTGAAATCCTAGTGGACAATCAATTAAATATGAGCCAGTAGTGTGCAGTGGCAGCCAAAAAAGCCAATGGAATCCTAAATTGCATTAACAGAGGGATTGAATCAAGATCACATGAGATGCTAGGCTATAAAGCCTTAGTAAGACCACACTTGCATCCAGTTTTGGTCACCACACTATAAAAACGATGTTGGGACTCTAGAAAGAGTTCAGAGAAGAGCAACCAGGATGATTAGGGGACTGGAGACTGAAACATATGAAGAACGGTTACAGGAACTGGGCTTGGCTAGTCTAGTGAAGAGAAGGACCAGGGGAAACACGATAGCAGTCTTCCAGTATCTGAGGGGCTTTCACAGAGAGGAGGGGGAACAACCTATTTTCCAAAGCAACTGAAGGCCAGAAAATAAACAATGATGGAAACTGATCAAGGAGAGAAGCAACCTGGGATTAAGGACAAGCTTCTCAACAGTGAGAACAATATACCAGTGGAACCGCTTGCCTTCAAAAGTTGTGGGAGCTTCACCACTGGAGGCTTTCAAGAAGAGACTGGATAGCCACTTGTCAGAAATGGTATAGGGTCTCCAGCTTAAGCAGGAGGTTGGACTAGATGACCTACAAGGTCCCTTGTAATGAGTTAGACCAACTGTGGAGTTAGTAAATGGACCTTCCAAAACTCTTGTGCTAGCGAAATGAAACCTCCCTGTCCTGAAATAGTCTACCTCTGCCTGCCTTCATTGAGCAAACTTTAATTATCAGGCAGCAAAGGGCTATTTATTTTAATTTTGCTTTTTTTTTCACAATAGAAAGAAGCATATTTATGGGGTTTTTCAGTCTCAGATGCTCACATGGTCTTAAGTTTTAGGTGCTTTGAAATGGAGAAGGAGAAATTGTTGCTCTGACTTCAACAGTATAAGGTATTTCTCACAAGTTATGTGCAATAATAATTATTAAGAAAAAATAAGTGCTTATTCCAGGTAGTACTCGACTTACAATCATTTGTTTGGTGATCATTCAAAGCTACAACACCGAAAAAAGTGATTTATGACCATTTTTCACACTTATGACCATTGCAGCATCCCCTCCGTCAGATGATCAAAATTCAGATGCTTAGCAACCGGTTCATATTTATGACGGTTGCAGTGTCCCGGTATTCTGCGATCACCTTTTCTGATCTTCTGATAAGCGAAGTCAATGGGAAAACCAGATTTAGCTAACAAACCTGTTACTAACTTAAGACTGAACTGATTCGCTTAACAACTGTGGCAGGAAAGGTTGTAAAACGGGGCGAAATTCATCTTAAACAAGAACCGTCTGGCTTAGCAACATAAATTGTGGATGTAAATTGAGGACTACCTCTATTCTCTGCCCCCCTGCTTGTGAGCTTCCCAGGAGGCATCTGGTTGAGCATAGTATGAGACAGGAAATTACCAGGATTAGCAACGAGATCCTGGATTAGATTTGACCCTATAGACCTACTCTGGTTAACAGCAGTCAAGTTAAAAGCACACCACCAAGCAATGCCATGTTTCTGAGATCCAGATCTCTCTCTCTCTTTTTTTCTCTTTCCTTTTCCATTGAGCTGAGTCTCAACAAGACTGCAGATTTCTGCAAACATCTGAAACAGCTGCACACCTGAGCATGAGCAGAGTGCCTTTCCTTGAGGCCAGCTGATCCCCCTGTGCCGTTGGGAGAGCAAAGGAAAGGCAGGGAGGAGCAAAGACTTTTCTGCTTAGGGCAGTCAAGGCCCAACGTAACCGTCGTCTGGACTCAGTTCATTCAGGAACTGGGATCTGACATTTCAGCGTGGCGAGAGCGACGCAGGAAGCTCCCATCGCTTGGTTAGTCACCAGGATGAATTGTTCATCCAGAAGATTTTGATCCACAATGAAGGCTTTGTCCATGTTGTGCCACTGGGAGAAATGAACCAGAAACAAAACAACAACCAGTTTTAAATGGAGTGGTTATTTTTATTTCTTCTTCTTTTTTCTTTTTCCTACTTTTTTTGTTTTTTTGCGTTACATTCATTCAAAAAAACAAAAACCCTCCACTGTCTTTTGGAAACTAGCTTCTGTCAGAGCAGATAGAAAGAAGGACCTCTAACCCCCTCCCTTATTTAGGGGTGTGGGGGTGATAGTCTGAAGCATATCCTGGCATTTCCAGAGTGTTCCCCCAGACCCCAACCCCGTCCTGCCCAAAGGCCCTTCACGATCCAGTTTGAGGCTTGTACTCCAGAAACAATTGACTGATTATCTCACCCTGCTAGGCTTCGGCACTGACGTGAGCTGGAGCAAGCTGTTGAAAGGGTACCCATTGTTCCATACTCAAATGCATTTCATAGGAATGGGAGGCTATCGGTGGTTATGGGGGGTTGATATGGGGACCTGGATATACTGTACAGAATCCCTTGGGCTTTAGGCAGATCTGTGGCTTGCAAAGAGGATATGGTCACATTCTCCAGAGGTCCTTCTTCTTTGGGAATATCCCTGGTAGGATTAGTTCAAATGATATCTCCTCCTTTTAAAGGTCTTCCCCCCCACCCCACCAACCATCCTCCTCTCCTCCTCAGTCCCATTCTGGCTTTTAAGCCAACTGCACTGGTCTCTGTACAGTATAACCGGATTAAAATGGTCTAGGAAGTATATGGCAAAGGGAGAAACTGTCCAGAGTTGGCTGAACTATTAACTTCAGATCCGCCTTGCTAGCAGTGAGAAAGATGGAGGATCTAGGTATGTAACCATCTGGGAGGTGGACCCTCCCTCTCATGTACTGGCCAGTGTGTTTGGGGCTATTTAAATCTATCTAAATAGACTTCTCAGGGATACGGAGGCTCAGTGGCTAAGATGCTTGAGTTTGGCAGTTTGGCGGTTCAAATCCCTAGCGCCGCGTAACGGAGTGAGCTCCCGTGACTTGTTCCAGCTTCTGCCAACCTAGCAGTTCGAAAGCATGTAAAAATGCAAGTAGGAAAATAGGGACCACTTTGGTGAGAAGGTAACAGCCTTCCGTGCGCCTTTGGCGTTTAGTCATGCCGGCCACATGACCACGGAGACGTCTTCGGACGGCGCTGGCTGTTCGGCTTTGTAACGGAGCAACACCCCCTAGAGCCGGAAATGACTAGTACATTATGTGCGAGGGGAACTTTTACCTTAACTTAAATAGACTTCAGTGTGGACAGTTGCTTTTAGTTCTTCTTCTGAACTCAAATGCAGACAGGTTAATAAATTATCCAATTCTCATTTAATGGGAAAGTTTGGGTGGGCTAATCTTTCTAGGAAGAAGAGTGAGTAGTCCCAGGGGGAGAGAGGCTGGCAATTGTGTCTTCTGCAATTCTACTACTTTTAGCCATTTATGTTCCACAAAGCTTTCTGAAAAGAGCAGATAAAAGATGTTAAAAGGTTAAGGAGCACTGGGAGAGGGCAGCCAATTCTCTTTGTTGCTTTAAGGATAGATACAGGGCAGCTGCAGAATCTAGCAGAAAAGAAGGGGAGTGAAAAGACAAGTAAGAAAGGGGTGACTTTGTTAAGTTCTGCTTGTTTCTGAATTTTTCATTCTCTTTTCAATGTTGGGCTTGAATTATGTTAAAAGGCAGTTTTCCTTAACCATAAACCGTGCAAATATCTGGGACTGAACTACTTAAGATCCTTAGTTGTGGTGTTGGGTGGGTGATGGCCATTGTAGTCCAGTACTTCTGAAAAGTGCAACTTTGGAGAAAGATGCTGCTAGTGAGAGAAGTTAGGAATTGCAGTCCAACCCATCTGGAGGTCTGTTAAAGAGGAATACTGAGTTCCTGAACTGAATTTTTAATCAATAGAACTTTTTGGAAATGACAAAAATGGGAAGTAGTTTGATTTGTTGTTGCTAAATTTGTTGTTCCTTCTTTATGTCTACTGAGTATTTACACCAAGACAAATTCCTTGTGTGTCCAATCACACTTGGCCAATAAAGTATTCTATTCTATTCTATTCTATTCTATTCTATTCTATTCTATTCTAAAGATGTCAGCTAGCAAGGTTTTTCCCCTGTTTTAGATGTGAGAAAAACTATGTGTGTATGCCTGTGTGCCAGTGACCATGATGCCAATATAGAAATATATCAGTGTTTCTTAGCTTTTGCAACTTTGATATGGGTAAATTTCAACTCCCAGAATTCTGGCTGGGGACTTCTGGGAGTTAAAGTCCACATCTTAAAGTTTCAAAGTTTGAGAAACACCGCTCTGTGCAGTATTTAGAGCAGTGTGTCTTTGAATACCAATTGCTGAGAGAAACTACCTGGAAAAATTGTTCTCTCTATGACCAGCCAAGGCACTTCCTGAAGCTGCTTGGTCGATCCTCAGGATAAATAGTGCACTGGATTAAACAGTCCTCAGCCTGATCCAGCAAATTCTTGTTTTCCTAGAAAAGATTCAGATTAACTAATAACTAGAAGTAATGCCTTCAACATAATTGGCAATGACTGTTAAGACTAGAATTTCCCTATTCAGAAGCAGCCAACCTGTGCGTATCAACTTTTGGACAACAAGCAAGGAGGTTGTTTAACTTACCCCTGCTTGAATATGTCTAATCAGGGAAGAGAAAGTGGGTAAATTATATTAACAGATTTAACAGTTTAACAGAGTTGGAAGGGACCTTGTAGGTCATCTAGTCCAACCCCCTACCCAAGCAAGAGACTCTACACCAGGGGTCTCCAAACTTGGCAAGTTTAAGACTTATGGACTTCAACTCCCAAAATTCTCCAGCGAGCTATGCTAGGAATTAAAGTCCACAAGTCTTAAAGTTTCCAAGTCTGGAGACCTCTGCCCTACACCATTTCTGAAAAATGGCGGTCCAATCTCTTCTTGAAAGTCTAATTCTGATTGAGCACAGCTTTTATGTTTTTTTTTAATAAATGGTACTTATTATCGTTAGGTTCTCATGCTGCCCTGTCAGGGATTGGTACTGAGAAATGTTATGAGGTAAGCAAAGATGCCTCGGGAACTGTCTCTGAACTTTCACCTCATGACATCTTGATGGCCTCTTGCTCCTTCCCTACTTAATTGGCTAAGGTTATTCAGCACACCCAAAACACTTTCTGGAGTTTTCCAGAACTCATTGTACTTACGCTCCTCGTGATCCTTCCAAGAAGCTATGAAACAGACCAGTTGATGGTTGTTTTTATTGCAAAGGTGAGGCAGATGAATTAGCTGCTTGTGCTCACCTGATTTGAGTTCATGGCAGGAGTGAGCTGCAGACAAGAGGTGAGGTGTAAACATCTTGATTTGCAGCTCAGTCCAATGCTAAGCTCTGTCCCATCCTTTGAGCCATTAGGCAGTTTAGAGTTTCAAGAGAACGAATTCATTCCAGGGCTGGATGGGATGACCTCCAAATGTCCTCAGTGAGAAGTTTCCTCAGATTCATGATGTCTATAACACCTGTGGTTCTTGGCACGCCGCCGCTCCCCGCTGCCTTCTTTTTCCTACTCCCTGATGGGGCACACACTTTTTTCTCACGGCATCATGGAAACAGGACAAGAGCCAAGATGCATAAGTAATCCTGGCCGGTCGAGACAGTTACATTGGACAGAATCAAAGATTTAAAAACTGTTTGGGGGTGGGGAAGCAAGATTGGAGGGGAAGCTAAAATGCTTGTAAAAATTAGGGGGAAAACGTGTGTGTTACACAAAAAGTAGGGGGAAAGAAGCATTTCTCTCTCAGTAATGCTAGTGCTGCGAGTTGTTTAGTGAAAACCTTTGCCAAATGACGTAGAGAACTCATTGCCACAAAACACAGTGATAATGTCAGAGTTTCAGCCAAGACCTGGTAATAAATAACTGAATAACAGAACTGGAAGGGACCTTCAAGGTCTTCTAGTCCAACCCCCTCTCATGCAGGACACTCTATAGCATTTCAAGCAAATGGTGGGCCAATTCTTCTGAAAAAAACTCCAGTGATGGAGCACCCACAACTTCTGAAGGCCAAAATCCACTGATTTTGTCCTAATTGTTGGGAAATTTCTCCTTAGTTCTAGGTTGGCTCTCTCCTTGATTAGTTTCCATCCATTGTTTCTTGTCCTGACTTCGAGTGCTTTGGAGAATAGGTTTGTTTTATTTTTATTTTATTTTATTTTATTTAGTTTAGTTTGTCAAGCATGTATGAGAAAACAAGTATATATATGAACATAACATATATAAGTATAAACAGGTATAAGTATATACATAATAAATGAGTACAAATAAATGGGAACAGTAGGAGAGGGACAGAAGGCACGCTGGTGCGCTTATGCATGCCCCCTTACAGAACTCTTAGGAATGGAGTGAGGTCCACGGTAGACAGTTTAAGGTTAAAGTTTTGGGGGGTTGAGGATGTGACAACAGAGTCAGGTAGTGAGTTCCAGGCATTGGCCATCTTATTTGTGGCAGCCCCTTGTAAACAAATATTTGTTTACAAACTCTAACCTGCACTTGGAAACTAGTTCCCAAGAATCTAGGACAAGGCTGGGGTTGACAGGTTATTCTTATTTCACACATAAGAAGTGCTAATAATGAAGAAGAGCAGAACAAAGTCACCAGGCCCTCTGGTTTAAATCTTGAATTTCATTCACCCAGGCTTATGTAACGTTAAAGAGCTCTTCCTGCTCATTTCTCAACCTTGCGTCTGGATGATATCTGCACCATGTTTTAGTAATGGACCTGTCTGGATCTGTTCTCTTTGGTTGTGCTCCTGCCAGCTTAAGTCCTTGTCAACTCAAAGAATCAGATTCATGGAGCTGGAAGGGACCACAAAGAATATTTAATCCAATCCTCAAGACCATCTGGTTCAACTCTAGTTGAAACCAGTCTTGGAGATTTCCTCCTACATATGAATGTACAAAACTATACCTGCCAGAAACAATATTACAAAAAAGGACCAAGACAGACCTTTTTTTTTGCTAACCACTGATATTCAAACTGCCTATAAAATAAAGTGCCCCATTTATAGCAGTGATGATCTCCATCTTGCCAGACTGAACAGACAAAAAACATGTGGAGTTACTTCTGAGTGGTTTCTTTATTGTTATTCACCTACAGACAGAACCTTGTCAGACTAAAACTATGATCTGCATAACAATAGATATATCCTGTGACCTGCTAGGGAGGGTCATCTTTTCCCTCTTCTTGCCAACCAGACATGAAAGCTCTGCTGCCACTTTGCCTTCTGGGAAGTAGGCCCTCCTTCCTGAGACTCCAGACTACACTCCACTACAATCTGTCAAACCACGACAATATATAAAACCTTTCAGAATGACAGCATTTGAGTGAACCTTGGAGGTCTTCTAGCCCAACCCCTTGTTCAAGCAGGAAACGCTATACCATTTCAGAGAAAGGGTTGTCCAATCTCTTCTTAAAAGCCTCCAGTGTTGGAGCACCCAAAACTTATGGTGGCAAGTCTCAAGCAACTGGACTTTCTAATTTTTCTTGGAAGATATTTAGCTTCTCATCCTCCAATCTTCCAAGATAAACTAGAAAGTCCAGTTGTCTCTTGAAAATGCACCTTTGGGGTAACCATGACCTGGATGACTGGGGATCTCCATAGACATTCTGGTGGCAAGCCATTCCGCTGATTGATTGTTGTTCTAGTTGTTTAACTTTCAAGAAATTTCTTCTTATCTCTAGGTTGATTCTCTCCTTGATTAGTTCCCATCCGCTGCTTCTTGTCTTTCACAAACAAGCTATTCTCACAAAAATATCTAAGTATAAACCCATATACTTTCCTCTCTCTTCTAGAAGAGATGGCATAAGAAGGAGGAGATCAGTGGAGGGGAAGAATAACAGGAAAGAAAAGCAAGAGAGCTCCCAAGTTTATAAGAGTTACCATGAATGAGCTGGGTGTTCATACAGATTTTCTTAATAAAACAAGATGCATTCCAACCTTACAAAAAGAGTTGAATTCATCAAGCAAACAAAGCTCCTATCTCTCCCCACCCACTCACACCAAAGAGGTAACCTTCAGGCTAATCTTTTAAGGTTACCTATGCTTTTCAGCATGCATAAGCTGAATATACCATCATGTGCACCTTATTTTTGTTTTCAACCACTTGCTTAGTTCTTAGTAGGGGAATGTAATAGGACTTCCTCAATTCTATTAATTACTTGGGAGAAAACACTAGAAGGTAAAATTTCCCAGGAGTTTCTTGACTACAAGACCCCTGCCTTTTTCTGAGATTTTTTTTCTAAAGTTCCAGTCTAGCCTATACCGTGGGATTTCTTGTTGGTCTTCCTCCAAAATACCACCCATCCATCTTACTTTGCTTTTTGACGATTAGCCAAGATCAACGAAGTGTTGGCACTTTCTGTGATATTTTTATTTTATTCTTTTATTCCACCTTTATTATTTTTATAAACAACTCAAGGCAGTATGCATACCTTAAATGCCTTCTTCCTCCTTCCAACCTGTCAGGTGGCTTGGGCTGAGAGAGTGACTGGTCTAAAGTCACCTAACTGGCTTTCATGGCTAAGGCAGGAATAGAACTTGCAGTCTTCTGCTTTCTAGCCTGGCTGTCTTAACCACTAGACCAAATGTAAAGATGTGTAAAATGACTTTCCATCCATCTTTTATTTCTGGCAACTGTTTTCAGAATTGTCCAGAAAGTGGTCAGGATCCTCACTCTGCCTGTATTCTGGACCTCTGTATCTTTCCACTGGAGTTGCTAGCAGCATTGGGTTAATTGTGATAGGAGGCAGTCAGTCATAAGGCTGGAAGGGACTTTGGGCACCTTCTAGTCCAACTCTTTGCCCAAGGAGGAGTCCTCATACCATCTCAGACAGATGGTAGTCCAATCTTTTCCTGAAAACCTCCAGCGATGGAGCACCCACAATTCCCAGAGGCACATCGTTCCATTGTTTAATAGTTCTTACTATCAGGAAAGTCCATTTCTGTATTAGATCTCCCTCCATCCTTCTTCAACTCCTCCAACTTTAAGTAATGAGCATGCTCCTTGTGGTCTCTCATCACCCCCAATTTTTAGGAACCTACTCCCTCTGGAATTCCAGCTCCATTCTTTTTAAATCTCTCGAGGTAGCTGCTTTGCAATGTTCTTCATTTCAAAGGATTCAGTGATGCCTCATGGACAGACCAGCCTCTGCTTCAACTATCTCAGAATCTGATATGTTGATTAGACGAAAAAGTCTTCCAACTTCACATGATAATGGAGGAAAGTCCTGTCCCTTAATGTTAACTTAGCTTACCTGTCAAACCCACAAATTAAAACTAAAAAAAATTATTTCTGTGTGTTTTATCCCTCAATTTAAAAAATGTAGAGAAAGAAGTGACAGGGAAAAAGAGAGGGAAAACGTTGTTTATGACCCAGGCATAAACACAGTGTCCTTTAAAAAACTAAAAGGTTAATTTTTAGTAGTTTCTCCATGCATCTCATACCTCCGTGTTATGGCAAAGTAAGCCTATACAGGTAATTCTCGACTTACAACAGTTCTTTTAATGATTGTTCAAAGTTACAAGGGCTCTGAAAAATGTGACTTATGACCATTTTTCATACTTACAAACCTTTGCAGCATCTCCATGATCATGTGGATCAAAATTCAGATGCTTGGCAAATGGTTCATACTTACGACATTTGTGGTTGTCCTGGGATCACCTGATCCCCTTTTGTGAACTTCTGACAAGCAAAGTCAATGGGGAAGCCAGATTCCCTTAACAACCAGGTTGCTAACTTATCAATTGCAGTGATTCACTTAACAACAGTGGCAAGGAAAGTTGTAAAATGGGGCAAAACTCACTTAACAAATGTCTCACTTAATGCCAGAAATTTTGGGCTCAATTTTAGTCGTAAGTCGAGGACTACCTTTAGGGTGCATTACTAGTCTCAAAGCTACTATCCCAGAAGCCCTCTTCATCTATACACCCTAGCTTTGCCTCCTGCTTTGGTGATAATTAGTACTATCATTACCTGAAGTATCTTCTAGAGCAGCTCCTCACTTTTCATTCTCCCCCTAATGTTGGAGTGCATGAGAGCAAAGATGAGTCTTGCAACCTCGGTTGCTTTATTGGCAAATAAAAAGGAAAACAAAATAAAGTCAATAGCACCACATTCTGGTCTTCTAGTGTTGTGGCTAGAAAAATCGATCTTTTTTCTGTCTCTCCTTCAGAAGATAGACCAATCTCACAAGAGAGAAATAAAATAAAATTGTATTAAAAAGAAAAGCAAATGTAAAAATCCCCTTTTAGCTTTATATGTATGCAAAAATATTCAGTAGCAAAAGATATGAAAATATACAGCTGTTCAAACCTCAGCAACTGTAAAGAATAAGCCCTCTAAAAGAAAACTAAGCAGGAAAATATAAGGCTTTAGGCAGAACGTAAAATTGATCTGCTTCTAATTTAGAGATAGCTGCACTATAAAGCAATTGCAAATTGCATAAAACAAGCAAATTACTGGTTTTACACAAAGAACATCAATACAAGAGACAAAATATTAGACTTTAATACTATTAAACAAGGTAACAAAAATTAAAATTAATGCACAATTCCAACTACACTTATCTATTTCTTAGGATCATCTAATACTTGAGGCTAGAGTCCACTGCTTGGACTTTTTCCAGATTTTTGTGAGTTTTCCTTTTAACAGTTGCTCAGGAAGATGCTACTTTTCTTCTTTTCCTAGCCTATTTACCCAGCTTCTTCTGTTGTTACAAAAGACAATGGTTTTTCTCTATGGCAGAAAGGGAGATCTCCCTACAGCCTTGCCTCACTTTGGAAGATCCTGTTTGACAGGGGAATGGTATTTCCTTCTAATTAACAGGTTATTGTTCTTATGAAAGCCAGGGGGTATTGCAACAGACGTGATTATGATTTGGTGACTAAGCCAAATACTGAAAAAGTTGAACTAGAATCTACAGTTTACAAGCTACAATAGTTTCAGTGATGGCGAACCTTTTGGGCACTGAGTGCCTAAAGCGCAAGCATGTGTGCACACATATCCCAAATGCAAGGTGTGCCCCCGCGCAAGCTTGCCCCCTGCGCATGTATGCCCCTGCACATGCACGCCCCCTGCACATGTGCCCATGCCCCACATGTATGCACCCCCACCCCCACATATGTGCACGCCCGCACCCTCATGCGCTCCACCCCCATGTATGCGTGGCAGAGACCCAAAGGTCCACTGACCAGCGGGGATGTGCATGTACATGCGCGATGGAGCTGAGCTGGAGTGACAGTGTTCATGCCCATAGAGAGGGCTCTGCATGCCACCTGTGGCACGTGTGTCATAGGTTCGCCACCACTGGTTTAGTCCATACAACCATATACATATGCGCCATGGTGGTGCAGTGGTTAGAGTGCAGTACTGCAGGCTACTTCTGCTGCCTGCCGGCTACCTGCAATTTGGCAGTTCAAATCTCACCAGGCGCAAAGTTGACTCAGCCTTCCATTCTTCCAAGGTCAGTAAAACGAGGACACAGAGTGTTGGGGGAAATATGCTGACTCTGTAAACTGCTTAGAGAGGGCTGTAAAGTGGTATATAAGTCTGAGTGCTATTGCTCTTGAGAGCAAACAAGACGCATTATGGGTTAGCAGTAAATGTGAATTTGATTGGTAGGTTAAGATAGTGGAGTGGATGCACAAGGAATTTTTAAAACTTGGCAAAGCAGCAGTTGATTTAGCATTGGGATTGCCTTTGGCCAGAGGTTCATAAGCTTTGTAAACCTGCTGACCTCTAAAATAATAAATGGTTTTGTGTGATACTTCACCTGAATAAAACTAAGTACAGGTAGTCCTTGAGTTATGACCATAATGGAGCCTGCCTATGACAATATAAATCATGACGATCGGAAAATGGGTCTTCACGTGATCAGACCAGTTTTTACAACCTTTTTGCAGTGGTCATTGAGTGAGTGTGGTAGTCATAAATAAATGCAACAATTGTAAAGCCAATGCAGCAATCATTAAGTGAACCAATGGTTTGCTATGTGCATTTTTTGCTGAAAATTGGAAGTAACTGCCGGTTTTCAGGAAAAACATCATAAAGGATGGTCATATAACTATGGGACACTACAAATGACCATACATGTTTCCTGAAGTGCAATCATGTGATCATGTGGGCGGGCGGGCAGAACTGGGTTGTTGTAAGTATCTCCTTGGAGGTCCATCAGAACTTCAAATGGTTGCTGTATGAAATACTGTATGCATTTCAGTTTTGTTTGTGTTTTATTGTTGTTTCTCTCTTGCTTTTTGTTGCACAGAGTCAACTCTGAGCCATCAAGCGGTGGTTATACAAATTGCATGAACTAATTGAAACTGCTCTATAGTACATTTGGTTTTATCCGTGACATTTTAAGGTGCCAAATGTTCTTCTCAAAATCTTATAGGTACCAAATGTTTGCTAAAATGGTACACTAAGAACCATCATTCCATGGTCATCCTGTGAATGGCTATAGGTAAAGCTCATCAGCCTCTATTCTCCTTCCAGGAATTAAAATGTAGCCAATTCTTAAACTTTCTTACTGTTCAGCAGTGGGATGCATTCATATATATGCTCGTTTGCAGTTATGGAAGCTTGGATTTATTTATTACATTTATATGCAGCCCCCCTCTCACTATTGAGGTGACTAGTAGTCGTTCACTATTGGGCAGCTAGTACTCCTTTTTCAGATTAGTCTGAAATTTTATGGATAGTCCCCAATTTACAATTGTAATTGAGCCCCAAATTATGGTTATAAATGCCAGTTGTTAATGAGGTCTTCACATGACCGCACCTGATTTTAAAACCTTTTTTGCGGCAGTCATTAAGTGAATGCAGTGGATGTAGAGTGAACACCACAGTCATTAAGCAAAGTCTGTGACTGTTAAGTGAACCTATGGTCTGCAATGCGTAGTTTTTGATGGAAGCTGGAGTATCAGTTTCCGGCAAAAAAACCTGTGGTCACTTGACTATGGGAAGCTGTAAACAGCCATAAATATTTAAAATGAAAATATCTACAGACCCCTCACATCCCGGATATAAACTGCTTCAACTCCTTCCCTCAAAACGACGCTATGGAGCACTGCACATCAGAACTGGACACAAGACAGTTTTTTCCCCTGAAAGCCATCACTCTGCTGAACAAATAATTCCCTCAACACTGTCCAACTATTTATAAAGTCTGCTAACTATTAATCTTCTCATCACTTCTTATCACCCATCCCTTCCCACTTGTGACTATATGACAGAAACTTTGTCGTTTGTATCCTTACGATTTATATTTACTGTTTCCTAGTATGATTTGATTGCTTGTTGTACCTATGACTATTATTAAGTGTTGAACCTGATGATTCTGGACTCTTGACAAATGTATCTTTTCTTTTATGTACACTGAGAGTATTTGCACCAAGACAAATTTCTTGTGTCCAATCACTCTTGGCCAATAAAGAATTCTATTCTATTCTATTCTGTTCTATTCTATTCTAGTCTAGTCTAGTCTATAAATGCAGGCTATTTGCCAAATGCCCAAAATGTGATCAGATGACCTTGGGAGAGGTAAGTGGCCTTTAGAACTTCAAATCCAAAGAAAGGAGGTCTGTTGTAACTTTGAATGATCAAGCAGTCGTTGAGGAGTACCTCTAATTCCATTGGAGGTTTAGTCTATGTTATGAGCCATGACTGCCACCTTCTTTAAAAATAAAATGTTCCTCTCAGCAGCAAAAGACACAGCAAAGCAACTGGAGCGATTGTTTTATATTTTGGCGTTCCCTTTTTGTCTTTCTACAGCTTTGATGTCGAGAATGGCTTCTCTCCAGGACGAAGCCCCCTTGGTTCCCAGACCAATCTGGGTCTGGGACTTGTTTTACAAGGCACAACGCCCCACAGCCAACGTCGGGAGTCCTTCCTCTACCGATCGGACAGCGACTATGACCTCTCCCCGAAAGCCATGTCCCGCAATTCCTCCATCAGCAGTGACATGTAAGCACAGATAACCCCGATACATTTTACCGTCTTTTGCTAGCAGAAAGTGAGTCTCATCAAATCGCACAAAGCCCATTTCTTTGACATCCTCCGTTATGCAGAATTTCTCGATGCTCCTCTTCTGCCTGTAAAACCAGAGCCACATTAATCAGTGTGTCTCCCAGGGGCAACATTGTGTCTTGGGATGTTTGCAGACCAGCTGCTGTAAGTCTAGTAACTCTCTGACTGGGATTAAAGAAAGAGCGGAGAAGAATTCTGTTTCTCCAGAATTCTGGTATTTGCAACTAGAATAACCCTCCTCAGCTTCCCATTCTTTTACATTTGGAAACAATCCCTTGACAAATTCGGTGGATTTCATGCAAGGCAGTGGGACAGAGTCTTATGAAATGATACAGGGCGGGTTCTGACCCAGGTTTTATTTATTTATTTTATTTAATCATACTTTTATACCGTTCCCTCTCCCAAAAAGGGACTCGGGGCGGTGTACAGCTTACTAAAAGCATACAATAAATACACAATAAATACGATTAAAAATAAATTAAATAATTAGATCCGGCTGTCTATTCAAAATTTAAGTTAAAAATTAAAACTAATAAAACCCCAATTTAGATTAATTAAAACCAAAAAAACATAGTTACTGGGCCAGGCTGGCCTGTTCGAAAAGCAGGGTTTTCACTGCGCGCCGGAAGGTCAGAATATCCGTCATAGAAATCCGTTCCTGATTTTACCTGGGATATGTTGAAAAATCCGCCATAATATGGAAAGGAAATTCCAAGGCCATCTATGCATACCAGGGCAGTTACTCTAGGTTAGCTGAGGACAGGGATGTAATCTGGATAGGACGCTCAGTGTGGCACTTCATGCTGGGTTCAGAAATTGAACCCACTTTTTGGACTTTGTAGCCATTAACATCTTTCTCTTCTCCCCCTTGCAGGCATGGAGAAGACTTGATAGTTACTCCTTTTGCACAGGTAGGTATTCTCTTTAAGGGCTGAAAGTTGTCCACCCGTGTCAATTTTGGCATGCTGCGCTCCTGTGCCCAGTTAAAAACCTGTTCAGAATCGTAATAAGATAATGTTGGCTTTCTCCAACCTGATATTTTAAGGTCATGGCTTGGTGCCCTCCCCCAAAGTCACTATTGTTGTGAATTGTAGCCTCATTTCTTTGGAAAGCATCAGAATGTGGGGGATGGGTTGTCCCTCATGGACCCTTCCTCACTTTTTTATTATATTTTTGAACTCTTTATAAAGGCTATTTAACTTGTTGACCATCGTCATATAACAGAGCTAGATATTTGGGGAATTAATGCTGCATAATTGTTTTTATCTGTTTTTTTTATCCTCCTTATCCTCCCCACAAATTTATGTGTGTAAAAATAATGAATTTCTCTGCTTCCACCATGCTATGCGTAGCTTTTCGCTTGGAGAGGGCTGTAAAGAACTATGAAGTGGTATATAAGTCTAAGTGCTATTGCTATTTTCAGGCTTCCACTCTGCATCCCATATATATCATTTTTACCAACTTACTTGCTGCCCTTAATATACATACCTCACATACAAGTAGTCCTCGACTTGCAACTCTTTCTTTAATGACTGTTAAACAGCATTGAAAAAAGTGACTTATGACCAGCCCTCACACTTAATCACCCTCCCAGCATCCCCGCAATCATGTGGTACTGTTTGCTTAGCAATGGAAATTCTGGTCCCCGTTTATAATTCAAGGATTACCTGTTATATGGACTGGCATTCCCATATCCCTCTTTTGGGGTATCTCACTGTTCTGTAACAGTTCTGCAGGAGGAAAACATTTTGTCTCTTAAAAGAAGGGAAGTACATGGAAGAGTGAATCTCACCACCTGGAGTGAGCAAGCAATTTTTCCCTCCTGGGATCCAGAGTTTTGGTACTATCTGGAAAGGAAGGTTAAAAACAGCCTCACTCTCTTCTTAATCAGAGAAGCAAGAGAAAAACTTCGATTTCTGGTAGCTGCAAGACCATTGAGAGGCAGAGTTGAGAGCTGGGGAGGAAAAAGATGGACTAAAGACTGCAAAACCATACCTGCTGGCTTTGGCTGGGGAATTCTGGGAGTTGAAGTCCGCCAGGCTTAAAGTTGCCAAGGTTGGAGACCCCTGCTCTAAAGGAGGAGGGGAGTTTCAAAATTTGTATGAAGGGAGGCCCTCCTAAGTGATTACATCCTTTCGGGCTTGGATTGTTTAACCTGATCAGTTAAAGACCAAGAGCACAAAATATGTGAGACCAATTCTATAGTAGCCTCTTAAAACCCATGGTGGCCACCACTTCGTGAATCCCCAGACCCCGTGGTCACAGGGGGCCAAACTTATTATGAGGTGCAGCGAATCCTCAATTTGAGGTGGCACAGGAGACAATTCCAATATTTAATCAAGCGGAAGGGCTACTGCTTATCAGAGGCATCTTGGGTAAAGAATAAGAACGTCCAAGCCGATCGCCTCGTAGCAAGGTTCCATGCAGAAAATCCAACCAAGCCGGGGGGGGGGGGTGTGTTCGTGAGCATAAGTTCTACACCTGCAATAAATTTTTGTGTTGTAAAGGTAACCTTCGAAAAGTGAGGGGAGCTGAATGTCAACTAAAAACACTTTTTTAGTCTTTTTAGTTGTCAGCAAAAAGGGAGGGAGGAAAGCGGTGCATTCCTTAAAGGCTTCAGATAATCGCTTTTGCAACTGACGTTTCTGGCACGCAAAATTATGACTGGAGAGCATGATTGATGGCTATGGATGTGTCTCATTGGAGAATATACATCCAGGGGGTGGGGGGAAGACCAGGGTCAAGGGTGAAATGAATGATATGTCAGAGTTGGCTGCAACTGGGTAACACAGACATGTCAACTCCTAATAAATCAATCTTTTTTACTCAGAGATGTGGCTAGAGAGTTATTATTTGAATGGGGGTGCAATGTCGGAGTCCTGACAGCCATATATTGTTGATTCTGAGGGTTGCTCTTCTTCCCCCACTTACAGGTCTTGGCCAGCCTGAGGACAGTTCGTAGCAACTTTGCTGTCTTGACCCACCTCCGGGAACATGTCTGCAACAAGTGAGTGACAGGTTGGGGGGGGATGGGGGGAGGAAGGAAGGAATCACATGGGGACTGGGCAATTAAAAGGGTGGTTGGCGAAACTGTGCCCCACTTTGGCATTCAGTCAACCTGCAGAAACCCTTTTTATGATCCGATAGCTCTTTCTGCATGGTGGTTTGTTAAAGCAAAAGTGCATATAGAAGGAAGGCACTTTGTCCTCCCTATTGGGTACAAAGATACCTCAAGTACTATTTGTAAGGACCATGTTCTCATGACACTCCGTCTGCTGCAGAAATAGCTGTTACAGTGAGATTTTCTCCATTCTCCTGATATATAATCTGATGGTGCGTACCAGAGGTGGTATTCAGCAGGTTCTGACCAGTTCTGGAGAACCAATAGCAGAAATTTTGAATAGTTCAGAGAACTGGCATATACCACCCCTGATTGGCCCCACTCCCATCTATTCTCTGCCTCCCAAGTCCCAGCTGATTGGTAGGGTCTTCTTTTGTTGCCCTGCACAGGAGAACAGAGCTGGAAAGCAAGTTAGTGGGATGGGGAGGGAATGGAATTTTGCAGTAACCTTCCCCCAGGAGTGGGGAGGGAATGGGATTTTGTAGTATCTTTCCCCTGCCATGCCCACCAAACCACACCGTGCCCACCAAGCCATGCCCACAGAACCGGTAGTAAGAAATTTTGAATCCCACCACTGGTGCATACCACTTGTCTATCTTGAGAATGTTATTAGTGATCGTGCAGTCCAGAACTTGGGTCTGCTGAACTATTGCCTGCTTAAGACTATTGCAGCCGCACAGAGACACACCCATTGTGTCACTGGGCCCTGCTCTCAGGGGCCATTTTGGCTTTAATTGCAAGAGATTTGGGCACTTGGCTTCCATGGAAGCATCTACATGGAAGCTGTGGTGGCACAGTGGTTAGAAGGCTACTTCTGGAGGCTGGCAGCTGCCAGCAGTTAAGGCAATTCTAATTTCACCAGGCTCAAAGTTGACTCAGCCTTCCATCCTTCCGAGATGGGTAAAATGAGGACCCAGATTGTTGGGGGCAAGAGGCTGACTCTGTAAACCACTCAGAGAGGGCTGGAAAGCACTGTGAAGCGGTATATAAATCTAAGTGCCATTGCTACCCACATAACCCTCAACTGATTCATTTTATGAATATGGGTCTACCAGCTTTCTGAAAAACTGGTAAGCCTGATTTTTGACAGACTTGTCAACAACTAATAGATTGGTATGTACAAAAGAGCGGTCTGTATTAACAAAGGAAAACACATCTCGTTGATCATACTCCAAAATAAACATATTATAGGGCATTTTTGCTAGTCCTAACAAGTACAGGATTTGCATGGTCATTCTTCTCCTAGTGTTATCTTTTTTGGGGGGAAGGTACCCCAATTTTGACTACTCTAATGCATTTTTGTGTCTCCTGTGGGGGCTACCAGTTGCAAGCTCCATCTTTAATAGATTCCTGAGCTGTGAAAAAAATGAAAGAGCAAGTTCCCTTTTTTCCCACAGGAATACTGATTTTCCAGAAGACTCTTCCCATGTTAAAAAACAAGGAGCACCACCAACAGAGGCTGGGATGTTGGAGGGAGCAGGATGATGCAGAATAGAGCTCCCCTGATGTAGCTGTGAGCTCCTCCCAACTGACAGGCTGTGTTGTTTTCCTTCCCTCCCCCTCACCAGAAAAATATGACTCTTGACATGAACCTATCCGTCTTCAGAAGACTGATATTCCCATGTCAAGAAAACAAACAAAGAAAAAAAAATATCCAGTCCGAGGGGCCCATAAGAGTGGCAGTGTGATAGGAAAAGAAGTGAACTCTTTTCTGCTCCTTTCTATGACCACCGATCTGTCAGCTGGACTTGCCGATCTCCAAAGACCAACAATCAATGTTCCCTTAGGCTATAAGTAGCTAAACCCTCCATTCCAGGCACAAACTGGAGTGCCTCAACTTTGTGCCATCAGGCCACATCTAATGGAGAGTGATTCGTGATTGTTTTTCCCATTGGTAGGAGACACATGATGGGAGAGGAAAGGGAGTCTGGGAATTAAATCTGTAACCAGAGCATCCCTTCCCAGCCAGGTTTCTGAGGCACAGTGAAGCTTACCTGTCGGCCTACTTTTCTTCTGATTCGGAGGAATGCTGATTTAATACAGCAATGAACGTCCTCAGTGCCACAGGGTGCTGGGTTGTGCAGCTCTAAACAGAGGGAATATAACAAGAAACAGAGACAAAGATGGGAAGTACATTTCTTAAGGTGAGAGCAGCTCAGGGGTGAAATTCAACCACCCCGGCCCACCTTGGGAGAGGTGGTAGGGACGATTTGAATTGGTAAAAAATCGCCCCTGGTTGCTATTACTATTATACCAAGTATACCAAGCCACGCCCACAGAGACGGTAGGGAAATTTTTTGAATTTCACCAGCAACTGTGTTCCAGTCGGAGGTCAAAACAGGTAAGAAGGCAGATGCAAGGTCACAATGCAACAAGGCCCACATGCCTACAGGAAAGGTTCAAAAAAGCGAAGTGGGTCACTACAACCATGAGACTGAAGGGGCAAAGGGATGGAGCTTGCATTTGTGACGACAAGATGCCTGTGTCTGCCATCTTGCCTCTTTCGACCAGAGGGAAGGAGAACTTCACTGCGTGAGAGCTACTTTTGTCCCAGTTTTCTGAAAGAGAGAGAAGTAGGGAAGACATTTCATATTATTGCTCCCATCTAAAATTATACTTCTTTGAAGTACAACCTCTTGGCGTATTGGCAGAGCTAATTTTCAAGTAAATTTGCTTAGGAATGCAGTCTTCTTTAAATTAGAGTTTATGGTTCAGTTATAATTTGTATGCTGATAACTATACTGTAATCCTACATGTGGAGGTGGGGGAAGATGCACTCTTGAGTAAATAGCTTGTTGGGGGACTTTTCCCCTCTCTCCATCACCAGCCACAGAGGTCTGCAGGGTTTCAGGGAAGCTTAACTTTATGTTATATTTTGCAGGCGAACATCTGGTCCCATCAATCCCCTCTCTACCTCTAAGGTCAATCTATCAGGTAAACCCTCTCAGCTGTCTCTGAGTTGTTTTTCTTTTCTTTTTCCTTTTTCAAAGTACTCTCTTGGAAGTAAAATGGCCTCACCTTGCGAGGTGGCCCATATTACAAACTGGGAAGTTCATAAGCTTGTAAAGAAATCAGCTGACCTGGATCCAACTAGGTCTGCCTCATTCAGCATCTGGCTTTCAAGAGAGGCCAATCAGATGCTTCCACAAAGTCTGCAAGAGAGATGCATAAGCAGATGCCCTTCCATGGTTGTTCCCAGTCACTGACATTCAGAGCTAGACTGCCTCTGACTATAGAAGTCTCAGCTTTCTTCGTTCATGGCTTAACAGCTATTAATAGATCTTTCCTGCTGAATTTGTCAAAATGGGCAGAGAGTTCCATAAGCTAAGCTCTGCGCACAAAAAAGCTTTTTTTAAAAAAAAAAATTGGTTAGCTGGTTAAATTGGAGACGCTGCAGACTCCATTTTTTTGGTGAGTCAAGAGGAAAAAACAGCCCTGTGTCTGTGTTCCTGCAGGATTTTACTTCTCTCATCCCTCACCCCTGTGCTTTATCTTTTCCCATGTCTGAATATTGGGAAAGGATGATTTGCCCTTTTCCAAGTGAATTTGTGCCGCAGAAGTTCGAACTAAACATTTGGGGGGCTCCTCATGGCTCGTGTCTGTGCAGTGTCAGCAGGCAACTGTATTAAAGCCGTGGAAAAGAAAAGAAGGGGAGGGGAAAAAAGGTTTCTTCTGCCTAAAGAGAAAAGCGGGGAGGGGGGGGGGAATGATTGGTGATACCAACTCCTTTTCATGCATTGTGCATGAGAGTAGTATGGAGGCCCACCCGCTGCAGGTGATTCTAACGGGAGCCTCCCAGGGCCTGCCTTGCCCCCACCCCCACCCCCACGGGCTACTTGCCCTCCCACCCCTGCCCGCCACATCCCCCTCAGCCTCTGCAGTCTGTGTTTGCTCTGGGCTGCCCTCTCCCTGCCCCTCCTTCTCTGGCTCTGTTTCATGCCACCTCTGCGGCGGGTGGAACGTCTCCAATTGACGTCAGTTGTTCCATTATTCAAAGCGCTCTCTTTCAGCTGGTCTCTGCGGCCCCACAAGAGACAGGCCCTTCTGATGGGCCGCCCTTCCTTTCCTGCCTCGGGGCAACCTGAACTACCCCCCTCCTCTCTCTCTCTTGCATTCTGCTAAACCTTTGGCCGACCCCTGACATCGGGCAAAGGGGTTCCAGAAGCATATATCAACCTCCGTGGGCTTGTCTGACAGAAGGCAGGGGATGCCATAGAGGCACATGCTGCAGTCAGTTGGGGAGGGGGATGTTTGATGACTCCCAGTGAGATAGGGTTAATGTGAGGGGGAGGCAACTTATATACCAATGCTATGGCCAAGCACTCTTTAGCAGGATTCCTAGGCTGTGGCATTCAAAAGTCCTAGAATGACAAGGAAGAAAGCCTCTATTACTTCCTTATCCCTTTCTCGTCTTTTTCTTCCTTATCTTGCCTCTTTGGACAATGTCAGGGCAGCCTAAAGCCAGGATTGTGCCCCAAAATTCAGTGTTTGGTTGATCATGATATATTGAATAAGTATAGCTCCTTGGTTCACACATAATGCTAAGCCACTATGAATGAGCTTGTACATTAAAGCAAAAACAAACTAAATTTAGCCTTCTATGAGGCAAGAGCCCAGGAAAGGTTGAAATGTAGATGATAAGCTCCTTGAGACCAAAGACCTATCCTATCTTATTTCTCTAACCTGTTTTTCTCAACCTCAGCAACTTTAAAATGTATGGACTTCATCTCCCACAATTCCCCAGCCAAAGTTGCTGAGGTTGAGAAACATTGCTCCAGCCATTTAAAATATATGCAAACTACTTTTCCAGCAGGCATTCAATGTCCAAACTGCTGCTTCAAGTTATTATAGAATAAAATTACAGAATAAAAGAGCTAATGTTAACAAAAGAAAATCCCAAAAGCAAATTAAAATATTAGGATTGTAACCCTTAAGGAAATTGGTCCAAAATAAGAGCATTTATTTATGTTGCAGCAACTCTGTTATAAATCATGAATACTTTTTTTCTGGCAATCCCATGTGAATCAGCATCTTGTTCCCTGAAGAGGCTAATACAATATTCTGAATCAAATGATCCTGTTCTGTTTACTGTGGATTTGCTTTCCAGCTGATTCCAAATATTACAACTGGGATCTTCAATAACTCTTAAAATATTATCCTATTTTATTTAACCTCACCTGCAAGGTTGTCACGCTTCCATGAGACTTAGCCTTCACCTTGAGAGTCTGAGAGAATGCCACACATGTGAGCCGCAAACAATAAAAGCTGGACCATTTTTTTCAATGTTGAAAAAAACATTTTTTCAAATGTTTTTTTGAACCAGTTTTTAGAATGTACCAATGTAGTAACCATCTAGGGCTACCCAGGTTATTGGCAGTTTTGAACCTAATTTTCAGATGTCTGTGGAGACTCAACAGTGCCACTCCTTAAGGTGGCATAGACATGCCTTCTAGATGGCATTTTCAGTGATGCTCTTTGCATTTCATAGAGGATGCCTACCAAAAGTTGGCTATTGAGACCTTGGAAGAGTTAGACTGGTGCCTGGATCAACTGGAGACTTTGCAAACACGTCATTCAGTCAGCGAGATGGCTTCCAACAAGGTAAGACATTCAACCTGGGTTGGAATTCAACTCCAAAGACAGAAGTCCCCCTCTTCTCTCTCTTTCTTGACCATTGTCGGCTTTGGGTATCAGTTCCCCTTTTCGCAGAGAACTGGTTGTTGTATTATGACCATGGAGTTGGTTTCTTTTTTAAAACTGGCATAAAGTTTTGTGAGAAAAGAGGAAGCCAAGGAAATGACGTAGGCTTTTTGCTTGAAGCAGATTAAAATTTGGGGAACAGCTGAAAGTTGAGAAATGGAATTGCTGCTTAGAACATTCTACAACCCACATTTGTAAAACAATTTTATGTTAGTCCAGAAGTCTGCAACGCCTGTTTGTGCAGTGCAACTCTTCCCAAAATATATCCCTGTGCTGTTGCACAGAGTTGGGGAAGGCCTGTTCTGGGCCACACTGGCCATCAACCAGTGCCTTTCCCCACAGTTCACTCTGAAGAGAAGCATTAGTAAACTTCCTGAAGGGCAGCCTCGGTTGACCAGTCGTACAAATAAACAAATCATGATATAGGTCAGAAGAGATCGGAAGTGACTGCTATAAATAACTTTTATGTATTTAAGCAGGAAAAAAATACCAGAGAAGACAGTTGGGGAGAAATAAAAGTATGGCTCAGTATTCAAAATGCTAAAATGGCATTGCATTTCATTCAAAGCAATAAAACAAGTACTTTCGGGTTTTTTTTTTATACACTCCCAGTTTCTGGTCCATTGATTCCAACGGAGTGGAAAATAATAATGGAAAAAAAAAAAGATACACTGCGCTGGAAGCCAATCAAAAGTGAGTGTCTGTGTGGTGGACACTCCAAACCATGAGAGTGGGGTAATACCGCCCATTTGCAAGGTTTATATGATGATCTGATGGCTTAATACAATGACCTGGAGCATAAATCAAACAATGCCAAGATACCCAATTCAGTTTTAGCTTAAGATGTCCGGCCTATCTGTGGGGCAGAAAGATAAGGATATTTTTAAATAAGTGTCCTTCCCTTGCAACTTTTAGAACCTGAAAAAGATCAGCCTTCCCTCATGTCACTGTGAGCCCTTTTTACATAAAAAAGAGCCTTTTCCAGTCTTTGTTCCCCCTAAGAAGTACACTCTCTCCAATTGTCAATGGCTTTCTTGAAGAAGGTGAAATGGGGGGAGGGGGTTATATCTCCCAGTATTCCTCTTCCACGGTCCCTCTGAAAGCCTTGGCTGTTACTAAACAGAGTTTTTGGAAACAACTTCCATGCTCTGTTGTGCCCGGGCACCATCGGGGTTAAAGCAAATCGTCTTCCTCAGAGGCTCTGCCAGCCAATCGGAGAGTTGAGCTGGCTCCAGCCTCTGTGGCTGTGGCTTCTGATTGGAAGGCAGTAGAAAGGAGAGGTACCTGATGCTGGAGCAGCCTTGGTACATCCATGGAAGAATCTTTCTTCGGCGGTAATGCAGGGGGGGAGTTTGTCCCCCTCCTCAGCTTCTGTCCTGACTCTCAGCCTTGCAGACTAGTCCTAGGTTCCTTGTTGCAGAGCTTGGGACAGTAGTTGGGGCCCCTTGGTAGGAGCATCCGTGGTCTGACTAGGGCGCCTCAGAGAGAAGGGTGGGCTCGCACACAAGCTGGCACTTTTGGCGTTGCGATGCCTGACGCCAGCACTTCGTTGTTCGCATTCTGGGACAGCAGCATCAAGGTAAGTGGGGAGTCCCTGACGAAATGTAACTCTCGGCAAATCTCTCCAGCAAGGGGTGCAGGAAAGGGGTTTTGCCGCTGCAAAGATTTAGTCACAGACACAAAACATCAAACACACACACATATGTACGCACACCCCTAAATGCATGCTGTTCTGCAGCAGTGGGGTTGCCTTTCTCTCTCTCTCTCTCTCTCTTTCTCTCTAATTGTTCAGGTATCCTCTCCTTATCTCAGGAGCTGACGGGAGGTTTCTGCTTTTGGTACATCAGTAATGCTTTTATTTTTTTTAACCTTGTTGAAAATACTCTCAAAGGAACTCTGTGAAACTGGCTGAATAATGCCGTCAGCCAGACGAAACAGGACTTCTGGGGGGGAGTGTGTCCCCCTCCCCACATAATATGTCATTTGATGAAGACACATTTATAAAAGAAGCTTATTTCAAAGTGGGAAAAAAATGCAATCAAGGCAATCGTGTGTGTTTTAAGTTATACAGAACTCTTCTTCCCACCAGCTGAATTTTTAAACAATTCTAGAAAAGGACCAGGTGCATTAATCCACATTGTAGAATATGACTCCACATTGTCTCACATAAGTATAATACTTTTTCATTAAGGTGAATCCTATAAGAGGATGGAAGACTTCTTTCAGTATGGATGAGATCTAGCAAACCTGACTTGGAATTAGGTCATGTTTGAGAAAAGCAGTAAAATATACAACATGAATGTATCTTTGCATTTATCACCCAATTCTTTATGGAGTTTCTTGGGTATTCTCCTCTTTTCCAAAATAAAAATGAATTTTTACACTAGTTTTGAAGCAAGATTCTTGAGCTCACCTTTGAGGTTTGAAAATTTTCAAATGTTCACTTTTAAAAATGTAAAATTGAAGATTTATCTAGGATTTGTGCAATCAAAATCCCCAAGTCATTGTTTTTTAAATTTTTCTTTGATGTTTCTTCTTCTATGGCATACATGCTACCAGTAATGTGCATAATTTAAAAGCTTACAAAATAATGAGAAGATAGATAATACGTTTGTAGCTCATCAAAAGACTTTGATGTGGTTTAGCTTTTCCAGTGCACATTTCAACATTTGCTTTCTTTTGACTCAGTTTCATGTCTCAGGTTCTATGCTAATTTGATACCTATTATTTTAATGTTTAGAAATCAAAGTGGATGGACATCTTTGCTTGAAATTTGGCAATGTTTTCTCAGATTCTGAATATAACCAGAAGCCAGCTGAGAACATTGAGAAATTAAGAAGTACAGATATTTTTCTGCTGTTGAAGTATCTTATTTGAAATATCTTTCCTTGCCACTGATCTCTTTCTTTAACAATGGCCTCCTGTTCAGTGGTATCTTTAAGACCAGGCACATGGGATTCAGATGCTCCTGATGCAAATACTGTGATGGATCCTTACAGGTTGCTAATTTCCTCTCCTTTCTGCTTCTAGTTTAGAAGAATGCTCAATCGAGAACTGACACACCTCTCGGAAACAAGCCGTTCTGGAAACCAGGTATCCGAGTACATCTCCAACACATTCTTGGGTGAGTCATCAGCTTTATGGTCTTCAAATGCAATTCTTGAGGAAATTGTTAAATTGATATAGAAGAGTAGGACAGTCACTTCTCTAAGGGGAGGCAGACGTAAACTGTTAAAGAAATGTTATTCTATAGTAGTCTACAATACATACTGCTCTTTCCGAGCAGTAGCTTTAGCAATAGGCCTTAAAGATCTTTAGAAATACGAGTGAAAAATACTGAATTCTTTTGCAGTATTTTCGGATTCCAGGTTTCTAGAAAAACTAGCATCCTTCTTGTGAGGTTATCACTATTCTCTTTTAGAACACCATAAAGAGAAATCTTGGAGAACTGTGCTGTAAGCAGACCTACCAAGCTGTCTAGTGCAGTATTCTGTTCCTACAGTGACAAACCAAACACCACTGGAAATTCTATAATAAAGACATAAATGCCATCTTTTCATGTACAAGCTGAGTTCCTGACCATACAAGTTGACAACCAGTAGAACAGACTGCCACATGAAGTGATCAGTTCTTCTCTAAAAGTCTTCAAGCAGAGGCTAGATAATCAACAGCATAGATGTACTAGTGGATCCTGTACTGAGCAGGAAGTTGGAGTAGATCCTTCCAGCTCTATTCTGTATTTTGCCATAATGAATATTCAGAACTGTAGTTCTACCTGATATTGGTGGTGACATACACCTCAATAATGGACAACCTCATTCTTGTCTAATCTCCTTTTTAAATGATCCAAGTTGGCATGCATCACTGTGACTTGGAACACCGAACATCATAGTTAAACTTTTTGTTTGCTGAAAAGTGGTTCCCTTAATTAGTCCCAAATATATTATCATTAAATTTCTCTTCCTAAGAGATCCATTATCTACCATTACTGCATTTTGACTATTCTAGTACACCTCTAGCATATTTCCTTTAATGTATATCTTTTTTATCTAAATTCCCCAGCTTTTTACATATTTTACATATTTTCCTGATAGCGAATTAGCTTTAGCCCTACATTGTTTTGGCTATTCTTTCCTGCACCTTTTCCAGTACTAATAAAAAATTAAATTAAATGCAGCAATTGTATACTAGAAGTATAAAGCTAGTAGCATCATTAATTCATTCATTCATTCAATTTCTATAGCCGTCCTATTCAACCAAGTGACTCTGGACAGCTTACAATCTAACATTATCAAGCAATTTAAAAAATATTAAAAGAATAACACATCCACAAAATAAATGTATAAACAGCAGCTGTGATGATTTATCAACTAACAGCAAAGCCAATTTCATTTCATTTCTTTTACTAAAGATTCCCAAAATGGAATTAACCTTTTGAATAGGGACTGCGTGTTGAATCTTGTTTGAGATAATCACTGCAATCCCAAGATCCTTTTCGTGGATCATCAATGAGTCTTAAAAAATTAGGTTACGCTGGGTAGCAAATGTACATCTTGTGTAGAATAATAGCACTTACCAAATGTGAATAGTGCAATGCAAACATATAGAGATTAGCCAAATATAATAATATGTATCTGACTTTAATTCTTCAAATTTTATTTGATTCATGAAATGCTATCCTCAATTTTCAGACAGACAAATGCCCAAAAGATGGATATAGTGTACACAGAAAATAATAATATAGATAATAAAATACTTGGTTAAAATGGTCTTAGTCCATTAAGTCATCAGTACTTCTATATATGTCCTATTGAAGAAATTGATATTTTGCACTCACATGCAAGTAGGCAAGTATGTTTTCACTCTGGGGGTAGCATCTGTATTGTGGCACAATCTCTCTTTGAAACTCGTATGCCTCCAATGATATCTTTTAGAATCCTGTTGAAGACCTGTCTATTCACCTTGGTCTTCTGAATATGAAGAAAAATCATTGAATGGTTTCTTATTGTTCTCCTTTTTCCTCCCCTATTCATTTTTACTATCAAGGATGGGCATAGCATTCAAAAGAGTCATTTCTCCAAGTATCTCTATTGAAAATATGAAGGCAACCGTGTCCTTGACAAGGCTGGCATGGCTATTTTGAAATCTTTATCCGGTTCTTTCTATATATACATGTGTGTGTGTCCAGTTATTTTGTTTTTCTGACAGTTTTTTTTCACATGTATTATCTATGCATGCACATATGGGCAGAGGCAACTGGGACAGAAGCAACTGCATGAGCTTTGTGAGAGAAGTGGCTGTTTTAATGCTTCAGAGAGAAATGCTTCTCTTGCCCTAATGTACTCTTTTTAATCCTTTGCACAATCTATTTTCATAGTGATTTAGGTGTTGCCCTTATTATTCCATTATAATACTGGTAATTTTGTTGTAAACCACCTGGAGAAACAATTGTAGGTGAAGCTATATAGAAATATATAAAATAATCACATATAGATCAAGTGTACTGATAATGCACAAGAACAGTAGGCAACAATACATGTATTCTTTGATATGCAAACTGAAATTGGCCAAAGGAGGGAAACATTGGTCTTTATTAAGTATAAAATAAATGCCAAAATTTTACTTCAGTCTGCCTTCTTGTTTTTCAAGGAGGCAAAGATGTAGACAAGTTTGGTACATTCTTCTTAGCTTTGTAGGAGAACATGCCTTTTAAGTTTCTTCTGTTGAGTGGATGTCATCATCATCATAATACAATAGAATTTATTTTATTTAATTATTTTAAAAATTTAAAAATCAATAAAAGATGACCCTGAATAACTGAAACTTCTGCTAGATTTGAAGGTCATTGAAAAAAATGTTTAAAATACAACACTGCTAAAAAAAGAGTAATTAGAATAGAATTACCATCTCTAAGCTGAAAACATCTGGACAGCCACTAGATGGCTACAGCAAGTTAGAGTTGTCTAACTTCTAACTGCTGCCTTCTAATGATCATCGAGATATACGCAGTCCAGATAATGACAGTCTTACAATAAAGAAATTTGTCTGAAAATGAGTACTAACATTTATGATTTAAAAAGAAAAGATGGATCAATCAAAAAACATTCTAAGCAGTTATCTTGGAAGGAAATCCTAATCCTATTCTTATTCAGATCTTATATATATTAATAAAGAATATGCTTTGATTATATCACTATTGGTGCTTAAAAACTGATTTCGCTTAGCAATTTTTAAAAATTAAAACATTATAGGAAAGTCATATAGTTTATAGCCTTGGCTTTTTGCAAAATAGTTTAACAGAAAGTTCTTCCCGTTTGTTCTCTCCATGTATGTGACTTTTTTTTGTCATATGTTGTACAAGTTTGAGTATATATACGTGTATGTGTGTGTGAGAGAGAAGACAGGTGAGGTGGGGAGACCCTGGCTGGTCTTAGAAACATCATTTTGAGGAAAGGACCGACATTCCACCACGCATTGTCTCTGGTTGCCATGGTGTCTGTAATATTATTAGTTTCTGCTGACGTCAATCCTTCTGTGCCTCAATATTGGGGGAGGGTCTCCCTTTGAACAGCAGGAGACTCGTGCAGGGGTGGGGGCTTTTCATACTCCACTTTTTACAGCATGCTTAACTCTTTGGTTTCAGAAATGTTTCAAGAAGGACAATTGTTAATGCTGGACAGGGAATTTGCTAGCTCATAGCAACTTTGAAATGAGAAGGCGGAATCCCCAACTCCAAGTGGGGAGAAAGAGTATGCGCTTTTAACAAGATACAGTTTCTTCATCCTTCTCTATCGCCTCCTCTTACTTTTTGTCTTGAATTTAGATTTTGTAAAGCTTCATGGAGATGTAAGGTGCCATATTACATAATAGGACAACGGGGCTCTGCTCCTCAGAATAGTAGGAGCAAAGATCTGATTTGGTTTATGTTGATTCTTTGGAGATTTTCAAGATACTGTCACGACACAATTTTTTTCATCACAGATAAAGGAAGTTCATAAAGGTCCTGGATCTTATCATGAACCATCAAATCATCTAAGCTGTCAGCCTATATTTCGTTCCTTTCATAGCAGGGAATCTGTTTCTTTAGGGGAGCTTCTCTATTATCATTCATGATTTCAATAGGAATTCCCATAAGCTTCTGAAGAATTTTGGGGATCTTCGTAACAGGATTTGTTCCATTGCTATTGTATTTTCTGTCTCCTCCAGACAAGCAGCATGAGGTGGAAATCCCAACCTCTGTTCCCAAAGAAAAAGACAAGGAGAAAAAGAAGCGGCCAATGTCACAGATCAGTGGTGTGAAAAAACTGATGCATAGCTCCAGCTTCAGTTGTGCTGCCATCCCTCGTTTTGGAGTAAAAACGGATCAGGAAGGGCCATTGGCTAAGGTGAGGAACGCCAGGCAATGGAAGAGACTGGAACAGGAAAGCTGGCGTGGTTCACGACATATTATGATTGTATATGCTTATTCTGAATTTTGTCTAAATACAGAATTGATGTTCAACGTAAAGAAGTCCTTCCACCAAAGCATTTAAAAACAAATTTCTAATCTCCAAATTGCATAGCTTAACTACAGTAAGAATGTTAACAAGGCTACTTTGGATGGCAGACTATATTTTTTCCCAGGTTTATAAATTAGTTTGGAGGCTATGGGGAGAGGGAGGGGATATGGAATAGATAGCATTAATTGTGGCTCCACAGTTGTGCGACTCCCTTTAGTAGTTTCCTGTTGAGCCATAAGCAAAAACTCTTTTCTTTGTGAAAATAATTGTATTGCTTGTTACATGCATGGAAATCTGCCAATTTCATGTTATTTTAATTGCTTAGTGTTTCATTCTTATTGTGTTTTTAAATCTGCTGTAAAACATCTTGATAATAATTTGATTGTTCCTTTGATTAGTGGGAGAAAGAAAGGCATCTGGCAGAGCAACCAAGAGGAGGAAAAGAAGACAGGATTCTTCAGAGAAATAGAGGGAGGGAGAAATCCAGAGGGTGATATTGGAACTGAAATAAAAGCTGAGAAGAGGCCAAAGAACTATAGTGATGAAATAGAAAAATAGAGAACAAAAAAAAAGGAAAAATAAGTGGAAGACAGAAGCATATTTACAGAAGACAAATGGAATGTTTTGGAAAAAAAAGAAATAAGAAAATACAAGGAATTGGAAAGATACCGAGACAAGAAAAAAGACAAGAACATGGCTTTACACGCACATGCACATGCACACTTATATTATGTATGTGTGAATATATAAAAATCTAGGAGCCATATATTCCCATGGCAGTCTTTGCAATATGACTTTGATAAATGCTATTCCCTTTCAATTGAGTACACATATTGTGAATCAATTCACTTAATCACATAATGTACCACAGTTCAGTTTGAGTTTTTGGTGTACTTTCTCCTGCTTATTTTAATTATCCTCCTATTGAAAACTTTAGTAATTTTTTTTATATGTTGTTCAGTTATGCTAGGTAAGTCTTCTTATTTGGAGAGACAGGGAGGCAGTTCGTTTCTACTTTTGTTACTTGGTAGAGTCCAACATTGTAGCAACGTCTTTTCTTGCCACACCCTTTAGGAACTAGAAGATGTGAACAAATGGGGCCTTGATGTATTCAAGATTGCAGAGTATTCTGGCCACCGCCCACTAACAGTTATCATGTACAGCATCTTCCAGGTGAGCTGACTCTTTTTCACAAAAAGTATCAGGTTCACAAAGTTGTTATTGAAATGTCAAAAGCTAAATGGCGGAGCAGAGATACTGCAGTTTTATCATTAAACAGGGCCATTGGCCTGGAAGAATCCAAAGAAGTAATCCAGTCCATATATATATTGATTGATCAATAATGTAATGCAGGTTCATTAGGAGGAACAGGAGGTGAGAAACATTCCGAGGGCTGTGGACCCTAGAAAGGATGCCGGTCCTGACGGTATCTCTGGCTGAGTGCTTAAAGACTGTTTGATCAGTTGGCTGGAGTCTTTACCAGGATCTTCAATCGGTCTTTATCCCAGTCCACTATTCCATCTTGTTTGAAGGCTTCCACCATTGTTCCGCTGCCAAAGAAGTTCCCTCAATGATTACAGACCAGTGGCACTCGCGCCTCTCATCTTGAAGTGCTTTGAGAAATTGGTCTGCTGGCACATCATTTCTGGTCTTCTGCGTACATTTGATAAACACCAGTTTGCATACAGAAGAAATAGATCTACAGAGGATGCTATAGCTGTCACCCTTCATGCTGCTCTGACTCATCTAGAACAGCGGAGGGGAGGGGTGCTATGTGAGGATGCTTTTCGTAGATTTTAGTTCTGCATTTAACACAATTCTTCCACATAGACTAGTGTGTAAACTTCTGGACCTTGGCCTTTCTTATTCAATCTGCCTTTGGATTATGGATTTCCTGTCTGGCCACTCACAGAGGGTCAGATTAGGTAATCATACCTTTTCAGCCCTTATTCTTAACACTGGTACACCACAGGGTCACGTGTTGAGTCCCTTACTCTATACTCTTTATGTGCATGACTGCATTCCCACTCACACTAGTAATACTATTGCTAAATTTGCAGATGATACAACAGTGGTGGGACTCATCTCTTTGGAGGATGAGTCTGCCTATCGAGATGAGGTGGACCGGTTGCTTTCGTGGTGTGGAGACAATAACTTGGTCCTCAACACCAATAAGACCAAGGAGCTTATAGTGAACTATAGAAGGAACAGATCAGACATCCAGCCCTTGCTTATCAATGGAGAGCAAATGGAGCAAGTGGCCAGTTTTAAGTTTCTGGGTGTTACCATAAAAGAGGACTTGATCTGGGGTGCTCACATTGCAGCACTGGTCAAAAGGGCCCAGCAGAAATTATACCACCTGAGACTTCTCAGAAAACAACAACTGAATGAAAAACTGCTGGTGACCTTCTACCGCTACACCAGAGAGTATTTTAACTTAGTGTACCTCTGTATGGTTTGCCAATTGCACAAGGGCAGATAGGACAGCACTCCAATCCAGAGAATTAACGTCATTGTCCAGAAGATCATTGGTTGCCCTCTCCCCTCTTTGGAAGAACTTTATAGCTTCCACTGCCTTAAGAAAGTTCAAACTATTCTCAAAGATCCATCTCATCCTGGGAACCCTTTTTTTGAACTATTACCATCTGGCAGACGGTACAGAATAATAAAAACAAGGACAAATAGGCTGAAAAACAGCTTCTATCCCAGGGCAGAGCTCTTTTGAATTCTGCTGTATAGTGCAGTATTGGTGCGGTGTCGGAGGTTTTCGGTTCAATGTGTGGAAGGTGAAGGATGTGTGTTTGTGTTTTATTTTCATGGTCATGGTCATGATGTGCGCTGAAGATGGTGTTTGATTTTGTTGTATGAGGTGCAATGACAATAAACTAAACTAAACAACATTTTAGGCACTAATGGTCTCTTCCACACTGCTTTGAAGCCTTACACATTTCGTTATCATGCCTACTTTGCAACATCATACTGATTGACTTGGAAATTTAGGAACTGTGGCTAGAGTAAGAAATTTATTCTGTCCTTGGCTAGTTTTGAAATCTCAGGAGAAAAGCCGATTTTGGTTTCATGAGTTCTTCCTCCAGCTCTCCTTTTCCCTCTTTCCCTGATGATTTGACTGGGAGAATCATAGAGGTTTCATTCTGTATTGTCCACATTGTAGGAAAGGGACTTGCTGAAATCTTTTCACATTCCTGCGGATACCTTCATCACATTCATGATGACCCTGGAAGATCATTACCATGCTGATGTTGCCTACCACAACAACATTCATGCAGCTGATGTTGCCCAATCCACACACGTATTGCTTTCAATGCCAGCTCTGGAGGTGAGTCTACAGAAAGGCTTTTGGGGGGAAGCTTTGAAGTAGGCTGGGAAAAAGAGAGAATTGTTGCTTTAATTGTTGGAACAATTCTTTCTAGTCATTTGGGAGGCTTTCTATAGGACAAGAACAAGCTATGCAATTAAACCCCTACTAGGAAAATCTTTGAATTCTGCGACACTCAGAGAAAAAAGCTAATTCATCCAAGAAAAAAAAATTCTGGTATGTTATGTTAAGCTATAAGTTCATGGAATGGAATTGTAGCATCATAGGATTGAAAGCAGCCTTGGGGATCTTCAAGTTTAACTCCCTGTTTGAATTACCTTCCTATATACACTGATACATTGTGAAATCTCAGATCTAGTGTTGTATTCAAGATTGCAGAGTATTCTGGCCACCGCCCACTAACAGTTATCATGTACAGCATCTTCCAGGTGAGCTGACTCTTTTTCACAGAAAGTATCAGGTTCACAAAGTTGTTATTGAAATGTCAAAAGCTAAATGGCGGAGCAGAGATACTGCAGTTTTATCATTAAACAGGGCCATTGGCCTGGAAGAATCCAAAGAAGTAATCCAGTCCATATATATATTGATTGATCAATAATGTAATGCAGGTTCATTAGGAGGAACAGGAGGTGAGAAACATTCCGAGGGCTGTGGACCCTAGAAAGGATGCCAATCCTGACGGTATCTCTGGCTGAGTGCTTAAAGACTGTTTGATCAGTTGGCTGGAGTCTTTACCAGGATCTTCAATCGGTCTTTATCCTAGTCCACTATTCCATCTTGTTTGAAGGCTTCCACCATTGTTCCGCTGCCAAAGAAGTTCCCTCAATGATTACAGACCAGTGGCACTCGTGCCTATCATCTTGAAATGCAATTAAACCCCTACTAGGAAAATCTTTGAATTCTGCGACACTCAGAAAAAAAAGCTAATTCATCCAAGAAAAAAAAATTCTGGTATGTTATATTAAGCTATAAGTTCATGGAATGGAATTGTAGCATCATAGGATTGAAAGCAGCCTTGGGGATCTTCAAGTTTAACTCCCTGTTTGAATTACCTTCCTATATACACTGATACATTGTGAAATCTCAGATCTAGTGTTCCATTCATATGTTTATTGGTTTCTTCCATCTTTTCTAATGCTGTTTCTGCTCCTTTTGTTCTCCCAGGCTGTTTTCACTGACCTGGAGATTTTGGCTGCCATTTTTGCAGCTGCCATCCATGATGTTGACCATCCTGGCGTTTCTAACCAGTTCCTGATAAATACCAGTGAGTGAATCACCTTTAACAAATTTCATTTATTCTTCAGGATATTAATACTGTCTGCAGTCTAATCTACTGTATTTTAGGTATTATCCACATGTATTAGGGATGCATCTTACATGTCTGCTGTCCTCCTGTCCTTAAATCGGAAGGAACGTATACTAACATGAAAGACAGCCCCACAGCCAACATTTACTGTGACTGAACAATAGAGTTGGTTAATTTGCTACCTGAACCCAATGTAACATTGGATAATTTTAGGAAGCCCTGCTGAGCTTCCACCTCCATCGGACATCATTTACCAGCAAAAAATTGCTTCCTACTGGGTTGGAGGACTCCGGGTCCTTCAGTCAGCTGAAATATTTTATGAAGGGGTTTCAAAGTCAATGTTCAATTCTTCTTTTAACACGCTGTCCTATTAATGTTGAAAAGTTGGAAGACTGAGAGATTGATATTCCCATAGCAAAAATACTCTAGAACAGGGTTTCTCAACCTGTGATTCACAGACCACTGTGGGTTACGATGTCACAGGGGTCTGCAAAGGCTTGAAGAAATGTTATGATTTCAATCGTGAGTTAAATCTTGGTAGTCCATGGCCATGGTTCATGGCCACAAAAGGTATTTAAAAGAGTTCCATCCATGGTAAGAAAAGGTTGAGAGCCACTGCTCTAGAAGTATTCCAAACTGAAGCCCCTCATTAAATATTGAGAGCTCAGTCTCAATATTTAGAACTCATCATCATAAGAAAGCAAATCATTTGATTTATACTCTTCTGGAAATTGAGATTTATCAGTGTTATACCATTTCCAGAAGACTTCTTCTCTCCCTGCTACTATCTCCTTAGTTCTGTTGAGAGGCCACCAATGGTTTGGGACAAAATTTCAAAGAGAAACACAGACTATAGATCTCTTCTTGAAGTAGCATTTATCTATAGTAAGAGTAGAATATCACAGATAAATTTTGGAGTGGCCATCTTAAATCACTTTTTTCTTGAAAAAAAAATACTGAGCAAGTGGTTAATTCTATTGAATCAGTAAAGTGCTGACTTTTCATATGCTTTAAAAGTTGTTACAGTACCTATTAATGTGGACATTGGAACTGTGTGGTCTATGGTTTAACTTGGGGTAAAACTTACTACAAGGAATGCAAACTCATGGATCAGTATTAGGTTTGAGGAAAGTGGGAGGCAAGGCACACAAAATAAAAGGCAGAGTAATTTGACATGGAATCTTTTGAGGCCAAAAGTAAACTGATTAGAAATATCATATTATGTAAAGAGAAGCTGGCTGAGAACTCCATCTAGAACTTTATACTCCTGAAGAAACAATACAAATGTCTTATTACAAAATAAGAAAATAAAATTACCTATGCATCTTGGCAGCAATTGATAACAAGATCTCAAGCCAGAAATACTATTCTACTCTGGTGCCCGATAGCTTGCACCAGATTGACAGGTCCCTTCTCCTTCCCCACCTCTTACCTGCATCTGTGTGGGAGGATTATTTTAGAGCACTGTAGTCTCAAGAAGTGTCTCCTAAATTCATTTTAACTCATAATGCTAACCTGCTCTCTAATTGGGCCCCATTTTCAAGTGCTGAAATGAAGATGTTTACAAATCATCTAACGCCTAGTAAGGCTCTTGAAATATTATGCAATAACTGAGAATGGTGGGCCTCAATTATTGCTTCCCTGTTTGCTTATATACTGATCACTCTGTGTAAATATCAGAGGATTAGGGCGTAACCATCACAGTGCCCATTTTTTAAAAAGAGACCTGAGGCCTGCCTGCTAATTATAGGCCTGTTAGCCTTCTAAATAATTAAGCTCTAGGCCTGATCATTATACAACAAATTAAGTTGTCTGGATCAATCTAGAGCATATTTTGGCACACAAGCAAGTGGGTTTCAGGACTGAACATTCTATTTATGGACATGCCCTTATACTTCAATACCTGGATGGATAATAAACATCTAAAATGGGCTTAATATTATATACTGCATTTACTGATTAGGGGTCCACATTCTATATAGTTCCCAGGAAGGATATGAATTAAGCTTGTGAATACAGGTAGTCCTCTACTTACAACCACAATTGAGCCCACACTTTCTGTAGCTGAGTCAGTTGTTAAACAGGTTTTGCCCCTTTTTACGATCTTTCTTGCCATAGTTGCTAAATGAATCAGTGCAGCTGTTAATAACAGTTTGTTAAGTGAAACTGGCTTCCCCATTGACTTTGCCTGTCAGAAGGTCACAAAAGGTGATCACATGAGCCCAGGACACTGAAGCCATCGTAAACATGAGCCAGTTGCCAAGCATCTGAATTTTGATCATGTGGCCATGGGATACTGCACAATAATAAGTATGAAAAATGGTCATGTCACTTTTTTCAGTGCCATTTTAACTTCAAACTATCATTAAACAAACTGTTGTAATTCAAGGACTTCCTGTACTACCATCAAAACATGGTAACTGTTCCTTATCCATAGCATATATAAGAATTTTAGTATGAATTCTATATACCAATGAGATTCCAACTTATGCAGGAGTGAGCCTGGATGTATTTTATCTTCTTGCTGTTTAATTTGTGCATAAGTCCACTCACAGCCAAAATAATCAGAATATCATACCCCTAAACTAGCAAATATTTTATTTATTTATTTATTTGTCAATTGCTTACAATAGGTATAAGTAAAACATAGTTATGAATACATGGATACATATAAGAAAAATAAAATATAAAAGAAACAATAGGAAAGGGACGGTAGGCACGTTGGTGCACTTATGCACGCTTCCTACAGACCTCTTAGGAAAGGGGTGAGGTCAATAGTAGACAGTCTAAGGTTAAAGTTTTGGGGATTTGGGGAAGAAACCACAGAATCAGGTAAAGTATTCCAGTCATTGACCACTCTGTTGCTGAAGTCGTATTTCCTGCAATCAAGTTTGGTGCGGTTAACCTTGAGTTTGTATCTATTGTTTGCTCTTGTGTTGTTATGGTCAAAGCTGAAGTATTCATTGATAGGTAGGACATTGCAGTGTATGATTTTATATACTATACTTAGATCGGACCGAAGACAGCGTAGTTGTAGGTTTTCAAGGTCTAGAATTTGAGTCTGGTGGCATAAGGTATTCTGCAACGAGTAGAGGAATGAAGAACTCTCCTTGTAAAATATTTCTGGACTTTCTCAGCTGTGTTAATATCAGACATATTGCATATATAAATAGATGTATTGCAACTTGGTTATATGCAGATGACATAGCATTTCTGTCACAAATGTTATTTGGATTTAAATAAACTCCAAATGCTCTGTCCAATTACTGCTCTGAGGAAGCACTTGAAATTATCCACAGTGAAACAAAGAGGCCTAAACTATGTGCCTGGAGGATAAATGGCCATAGTATTGAAAAATGAAATATTTTAAGTACTTGGGCATGGTTTTCTATAGCTATACCAAATACTTTGCTCATGAAAATTATATCATAGAAAGTACTCAAAAAACAATGGCTCCAATTTTTCACTTCATCAGAGTATAGCAGCACTTCAGCAACACTGAAGGCTCACGTACCACCACTTCTCAGTGCCCAGCTTCCTTTACTCATCTTGAAAGTGTCCAATCCAAATTCCTAAGGGCTGTATTCCAGGAACCCCTTGCATTCCAAATTTGGTATTAAGGAAAAAGCAAGTAAGTTGAAACAGGTACATGGATCTGCATCATAGTATATTGGCTGAAGTTACTATTCTTTCCTGCACATTTGAGTATTTTCTTTATTGGGGACAATTACAAATCAATATGGTCTTCAGAACAATCTCACAAACACTTCAACACCTCAGCCTTTCCAAGGAGTTATTCTTAATGGTGGGTTATGAGTGTGCAGTGCATTTAGACAACATATCAAATACCTGGAAGCTCCAACAGGAGGATCTGCTCTACCTAAGAACATTTTTTTGAATAGTCAAGCCTCTTTTTACAAATCAGCAAGATACTTACCCACGTAAGTTTCCAATTTCCAAGGAGCGCTAACTTCAGCATGCTTCAATGTTTTTTCCCCATTGCAGTTTGGAGGGCCGATACAAAAAAATTCCCTATGAGCTGAAAATGTGCCCCTGTGCACAAAGAGTTGTTGAAACTACAGCTCATGTCCAGCTACAATTACTCTGTTTAAGGACTCAGGGATCTACTTTATCTCTCCTTACCTGGTAAAGCACCCAAGAAATTCTGATTTATTTTATGTACATTTGTTATCAGATCAGTATGATTCAATCTCCTTGAATTTTGTTAATAGTCCCTGGTAAAATTAGTCAGATTTGATTATTCACTGACAAACCCACCACAATTGTAAAATTTATTTTGCTTGGTTTTTATTTTATTTTTATTTGTAATGTGTTAAAGTTTACAATTCTATCAGCTACAGTAATAAAAATATTTATTTTTATTTATTTTGTCAATTGCCTACAAGATAATAGGTATAAGTAAAAACATAATTATGAATACATGAATGCATATAAAAAAAATAAAAAAGAAACAATAGGACAGGGACGGTAGGCACATTGGTGCGCTTATGCAAGCCCCCTACAGACCTCTTAGGAAAGGGGTGAGGTCAATAGTAGACAGTCTAAGGTTAAAGTTTTTGGGGTTTGGGGAAGAAACCACAGAGTCAGGTAGAGTATTCCAGACATTGACCACTCTGTTGCTGAAGTCGTATTTCCTGCAATCAAATTTGGTGCGATTAACCTTGAGTTTGTATCTATTGTTTGCTCTTGTATTGTTATGATTGAAGCTGAAGTATTCATTGACAGGTAGGACATTGCAATGTATGATTTTATATACTATACTTAGATCGGACCGAAGACAGCGTAGTTGTAGGTTTTCAAGGTCTAGAATTTCGAGTCTGGTGGCATAAGGTATTCTGCAATGAGTAGAGGAGTGAAGAACTCTTTTTGTGAAATATTTCTGGACTTTCTCAACTATGTTAATATCAGATACGTAATGTGGGTTCCAGACTGATGAGCTCTATTCGAGTATAGGTCTAGCAAATGTTTTGTATGCTCTAGTTATTAGTGTAAATATTACCAGAGAAAAAGCTACATAAGATTAGGTTAATAACTCTTAACGCGTTTTTGGCTATGTAGTTACAGTGGGCTCTAGCACTTAGATCATTAGAGATGAGTACTCCAAGATCCTTGACAGAGTTTGGGTCATCAACAGGGTCTTTACTATTCAGCCTGTATTTTATTTTCTGATTTTTTTTTTGCCAATATGTAAGACAGAGCATTTATTTGTTGAGATTTGAAGTTGCCATTTGTTTGACCATTCTGATACATAGTCAAGGTCTTTTTGAAGGATAGCAGTATTGTCTGTGGTGTTGAATAGCTTTACATCATCAGCGAAGAGAATGCAGTTGCTCTTAATATGATCACAGAGATCATTTATGTAGAGTATGAAAAGAGTTGGTCCTAGAACACTGCCTTGGGGGACACCACTGTTGACAGGAACAGGATTTGATAGGATGCTCCCAATTTTGACCATTTGTTGTCTGTTTGACAGGAATGCTTCTATCCAGTTATGCAGGTATAAGATTTTAGTTTTAGGAGTAGTTTGTCGTGTACCACTGAATCAAAGGCTTTACAGAAGTCTATGTAGATTGCATCTATTGCTTTGCCCTGATCGAGTTGTTTAGTCCATATGTTTTTGCAGTGTAAGAGTTGCAGATTGCATGATAGTTTTTTCCTGAAACCAAATTGTTTATTAGAGAGTAGGTTGTTTGTTTCTAAGTGGAGGATGATGGATTGGTTAATAATTGATTCCATGACTTTACAGATGACGCAGCATAAAGAGATTGGTCTGTAATTTTCAACTAGGCTGGGGTTTCCCTTTTTGAAGATGGGGATGACCGTGGCTTGTGACCATAGTTTTGGCAAGGAGCTGGTCCTGAAAGATTTTTCAAAGATTATGCTTAGAGGTTCTGCTATGGCAATGGATAGCTTTTTAAAGAAGTAGGCACATATTCCATCCGGTCCAATAAATAGAGATGGTTTAGATTGCGTAGTGCTTTTTCAACATTGTCTTCTGTAAAATCGATATGTATTAGATCATTGTAGTTGTCTGTGGTTCGACTAGGAAATACTGGGCATGATCCATTGCTGTTTACAAATACTGAGCCAAAGAATGTGTTAAAGGGGTTGGCTTTAATAGTGTCGTCGTTGCATTACCATTAGGTCCTTTCAGTGGTAGGATGTACCTTGAGTCTTTTAGTTTACAAAATTGTAGAAAGCGCGGTTGGAATTGGTGCCTAGAAGGTTTTCTTCTTGTTTAATATGATAATTGGTGCATTCAGTCTTTATCTGCTGGCATAAATTTTTGTATCGGCTTTTGAAGTTGGCAACTGACCAGATTTGTTTTTCCGCCAAAGTGATTTCTTTTTGGATTGAAGCTTCCTTATTGTTATGGGTAATTTGATGTTTCTGGTTTTGGGAGTTGTTATTGGTACATATATTTTGTTGACTCTTTTGACTTCATATGTTGTAATGGTTTTCTACAGCAGTGGTTCTTAACCTTTTTGAAAGAATTGCTCCCTTGAGCCATTGAGGAAGTTATCATCGCCCCCCCCTCTTCCAACATAACCTCTCAATCATAACACAGGGAAATAATTCTTCAATTTATGCGAAATGGGGGGAAAGGCGGGGGGGACTTGCCATTAGGAGTGCCCATGGGCAGCCATGCCTCACTCCCAGCCGCTCCTAACAGGCGATCATGGCAGAGTGTGGAGAACTCCCTACTCCGCCAAGCACCTTTGCTGCAGACCTGAGACCTTCAGCGCCCGCTGCTGTTGTTTTCCCTTCTGCCCATGCCGCCATTGTGTTTGGAGCTGCCGCTGCCGCGTTTGGAGCACTGCTGCTGTTTGGAGCGCGTTTGGAATACTGCCGTTTGGAGCACCGCCGCTGTGTTTGGAGCTGCCGCTTCTGCATTTGGAGCGCCGCCGCCATTTGGAGCGTGTTTGGAGCGGCAGCAGTGCTCCAAATGTCAGCAGCGCTCCAAGTGTGGAAGCGGCGATGGTGCTCCAAATGTGGAAGCAGCAGCTCCAAACACGGCGGCACTTCAAACATGCTCCAAATGGTGGCGGTGCCCCAAACACAAAAGTGGCAGCTCCAAACATGGTGGCAGTGCTCCAAATGTGGAAGCGGCAGCTCCAAACATGGCAGTAGCATGGGCAGAAGGGAAAGCAACAGCAGTGGGCGCTGAAGGTCTCGGGTTTGCAGCAAAAATGCTTGGTGGGAGTAGGGAGCTCTCCGTGCTCCACCACGATCACCCGTTAGGAGCGACTGATGGTGAGGCATGGCTGCCTGCAGGCGCTCTAGGTGAGGATGCAAGGGGGGGAATTAAGTCACCCCTGAAACGACGGCCTAGCCGTTTTTTCATGGTAGCTGAAGGAACATTTTAAAACTACAGTTCAATCCACTAATAGCGAGCGATCTGATGTTTCTGTATGACAGATTTATTTATTTATTTATTTATTTATTTATTTATTTAATCGTATTTCTATACCGCTCCCTCTCCCAAAAGGGACTCGGGGCGGTGTACAGCCTAATAAATACATAAAAATACAAAGTTAAATAGAATTTAAAACCAGATTAAATACAAATGTGGCTGCATCCCGTCCGACTATAATTCATTTAAAACCGGGATAAATAAAGTATAAAAATAAGATTAAAATTTAAAACCCCTATTAACTTAAAACCCCATAGACCCTTACTGGGCCAGGCCAGCCTGTTTAAAAAATAGGGTCTTAACTGCGCGCCGGAAGGTCAGGATATCTGTCATGGCTCGTATCTCCGGGGGGAGATCATTCCACAGGGAGGGGGCTCCCACAGAGAAAGCACGCACCCTCGGGGCCGCCAACCGACAGCGATCAGGTGGCGGTACCCCAAGTAGGGCGACCCTGTGGGAGCGTACTGGGCGGCGGGAGGTTGTTGGTGGCAGCAGGCGGTCCCGTAAGTACCCAGGTCCCGAGCCATGGAGCACTTTAAATACCATCAGTACCACCTTGAATCGAATCCGGAAGGCCACAGGAAGCCAGTGCAGCCTGCGGAGAAGTGGTGTTACGTGCGCGCCCCAAGGGGCGCCCACGATCACCCGCGCGGCTGCATTCTGAACTAACTGCAACCTCCAGAGACTCTTCAAGGGGAGCCCCATGTAGAGAGCATTGCAATAATCCAAGCGGGAGATAACGAGGGCGGAAGTGACTGTGCGAAGTGCGCCCAGATCCAGAAAGGGCTGCAACTGGTAGATCAGACGAATCTGATAAAAAGCCCCCCTGGCGACGGCTGCAATATGTTCTTCCAAAGACAGCCGCACATCCAGGAAGACACCCAAGTTGCGCGCCCTTTCCACGGGGGCCAATACCTCCCCCCCCACGGCCAGCGAAGGAATAAGCTGGCTGTATCTGGGAAACCACAGCCACTCGGTTTTGGCCGGGTTGAGACGAAGCCTGTTACGACCCATCCAACCCCGCACGGCCTCCAGGCACCGGGTCATCACTTCGACGGCTTCGTTGGGGTGGCCCGGGGTGGAGATGTACAGCTGAGTATCATCAGCATACTGATGGAACTCCACCCCAAAGCCACGGATGATCTCACCCAGCGGCTTTACATAAATGTTGAACAGCAGGGGCGAGAGCACCAACCCCTGAGGCACCCCACAGAGCAGGAGCCTCTGTCCCGAGCCCTCCAGAGATCATCCACCAACGCGACCAACGCCGTCTCTGTGCTGTGCCTGGGCCTGAAGCCCGATTGGAGGGGGTCAAGATAACTCGCTTCATCCAGGAACTGCGGGAGCTGATGGGCCACCACGCTCTCTACAACCTTCGCAACAAAGCGAAGGTTGGAGACAGGACGATAATTTGATAATAATGCTGGGTCCAGGGACGGTTTCTTGAGGAGGGGCCGCACCACCGCTTCCTTCAAGGCGGCGGGTAGAAGCCCCTCTCTCAAGGAAGTGTTTATAATACCCTGGAACCAGCCTCGTGTCACCTCCCGAGTGGCCAAGACCAGCCAGGAGGGGCACGGGTCCAGCAAACAGGTGGTGGCATTCAGTCCCCCCAGCACCCTGTCCACGTCTTCCACGGTAACAGGGTCAAACTCAACCCAATTGACCCCACCGATATCCACCCCCGCCCCCCCGCCCGGAGATGCCCAGTCGGAGTCCAGTTCGTCCCGAATCTGAGCGATTTTGTCCTGCAGAAACCTAGAAAACTCCTCAGCCCGTCCCTGTAAGGGATCCTCCCGTGCTTCCACCTCTAAAAGGGAGCGGGTCACCCTAAACAGGGCGGCTGGGCGGTTTTCCGCGGACACAATAAGGGTGGAGAGGTAGGTCCTCCTCGCCATCCTTATCGCCACTAAATACGTCTTAATATAAGATCGTAGAAGTGTTCGGTCAGACTCAGAACGGCTAGCCCTCCAACTACTCTCTAGGCGTCTTTTCCGGCGCTTCATCTCCCTTAGCTCCTCAGAAAACCAAGGAGCCACTTGGGATTGGCACCGGGTCAGAGGCCGCAAGGGCACGACCCGGTCAAGGGCCCCAGCAGCCACCCTATCCCAGGTGGTGACCAAGCCCTCAACCGAGTCGTGTGTGTGAGCTTCGGAAAATGGCCCAAGCTCCATCAGGAACCTATCCGGGTCCATCAGGCACCTGGGGCGGTACCATTTAAGCGGCCCCGCCTCCCTGCGGTCGGGGGGTGCGGAACGGAAGTCGAGCTTCAGGAGCGAGTGATCCGTCCATGACAGGGGTTCTATAACTATATCCCCTACACCCAGACCACTCTGCCACTGATCAGAGACAAAAACTAGATCCAGGGTGTGACCTCCCACGTGAGTAGGGTCCCGAATTAACTGGGTCAGGCCCATGGCTGTCATGGAAGCCATGAACTCCTGAGCAATCCCCGAGGCACCGCCGGCAGAGGGGAGGTTGAAATCCCCCATGACCATAAGCCTGGGGGTCTCAACCGCCACGCCGGCTATAACCTCAAGGAGCTCAAGCAGGGCCGATGCCGCATAGCAGGGAGCCAGGTATGTGACCAACAAGCCCACCTGCACCCTGGGACCGAACTTCACGAAAAGAGACTCACATCCGGTCGTCTGAGAAACAGTAGATTCCCTCAGGCACAGATCCTCCTTAATAACCACCGCAACACCCCCGCCCCTCCCCTGGGCCCTCGGCCGATGGAAAACCCGAAACCCGGCTGGGCACATCTCCACAAGAGGGACTCCCCCCTCTAGGCCCAGCCAGGTTTCGGTGATGCCCACCAGGTCCGCTCCCCCTCACAGATCAAATCATGAATGAGGGGGGCCTTATTAATAACGGACCTGGCGTTACACAACATCAGCCGAAGGCCCAGGGCCCGATCGCTCAGACCCCCCGGGGAACGGGATATAACAAGGGGGTCGGAGCGCGCTACCGCAGACAAATAGCGGGGGCGCGCTCCCAAAACAGAATGTGGCCCCCTATAGCCGCCAAATCTGCCTCTCCCGCTCACCGTACTAATAGCTTTAAGATCACCCTCCCTGGGACAACCCCCCATCCTCAATACAGCCCCATCCGAACCCAAACCCTCCCGGCAACGCTCAGCCCGCCAGCGGGTTGTCCCCCAGCCCCCGCCCGGCCAACCCTAACTCCTTTAAAAATCTAATTAAAAATTTTAAACAACCCTCCCTCCTATGCTTCCGGCGACCCCACCATCTCTCTGGATCCCAAGATCCGTCCTTGAGATAAGTCTTGGAGAGGTAAGAGGGATACACAGCAATTCACTGTACAAATAGAATTTCAAAAGTGTCCCCAAAACTTCTCGCTCCATCGCCCCCATATCGCCTCCCTTCTGTTCCTTTGCCTCCACATTGCCCCTTTTCGTTCCATTGCTCCCCTGAAAAATGAAATCGCTCCCTGGGGGGGCGATATCGCCCAGGTTAAGAACCACTGTTCTACAGTATTGCATCCAGTGAATAGAAATTGCCAATCAAGGGATGAGAGATCTTTTTTATAAGATCATAGTTGCCTTTTTTGAAGTTATAATTGGGGATTCCTTTGTTGTAATGATTTTTGTGTGGACGTATGTTGAGACAAAGGTCAATCATGTTGTGGTCACTGTTGGAAAAGGGTTCTTTAATTTGTATCCCGTAAATTGAATTCAAACTATTGCAGAAGATGAGATTGAGGCAGTTGTTAAATCTAGTGTTGTTGGTTACTAGTTGTTCTAGTCCCAGATTTGTTACTGCATTATAGAAGATTGCATGTGTGGGTTCAGTTGTACATTCATTAAGGGTCCAGTTAATATGAGGTAGATTGAAATCACCAAGAAAGATAAAAGTGTGTGGGCAGGATGCTGCCCATGTTAGTAGTGTATTCAGCTTATTTGCATGTTCGTTGTCATGATCAGGGACTCTGTAACATAGTAAGAACCGAAATGTGATATTTAAGGACAGTTCACAAATGATGGTCTCAGGAATAAAAGCTTCTGGGTAACTTGGATGTTTTTTAGATGTAGGGACTTTTTATAGAAGATAGCAACACCACCTCCTCTATGGATTTCATGATCTGATCAGTAAACATGATAGTCTATTACTGTGGTAATGGAGTCAGGGAGAGATGCGTTGAGCCATATTTCATAGACAAATATAATATCGAGTTTAGCCATATTTAGTAAGAGAAGAAATTCAGGTATTTAATTTACAAAGCTTCTTGCATTGAGTAGCTTGCATTTAAGGCCAGTTGTGGTTGGAATACAGGTAGTTAGGGGCGTGCGTGCCTAGTTTTAAGTGAATTTATGTTATTCATAAATTAATAAGGCCACATTCAGTTCTGGTTTCCACGATGTAAAAAAGGTGTTGAGACTCTAGAAAGAGTGCAGAGAAGAGCAACAAAGATGATTAGGGGACTGGAAGCTAAAATATATGAAGAACGGTTGCTAGAGCTGGGTATGTCTAGTCTGGTGAAAAGAAGGAATAGGGGAGACATGATAGCAGTGTTCCAATATCTTAGGGGCTGCCACAAAAAGGAAGTCAAGCTATTCTCCAAAGCACCTGAGGGTAGGAGAAGAAGCAATGAGTAGAAACTAATCAAGTAGGAGAGAAGCAAGTTAGAACTAAGGAGAAGTTTCCTGACAGTTAGAACAATTAATCAGTGGAACAACTTGCCTCCAGAAGTTGTAAATGCTCCAACACTAGAAGTTTTTTAAAAGATGTTGGATAACCATTTGTCTGAAGTGGTGTAAGGTTTCCTGCCTAGACGGAGGGTTGAACTCCAAGATCCCTTCCAACTCTGTTATTCTATTCTATTCTATTCTATTCTATTCTATTCTATTCTATTCTAGTAGGAGTGCAAATTCAGGGTTGTACCAGAGTTCAGTATGTAAGATCATCTAAGTTTATTTTTAAATCAGACCAAAGGCAAATATAATTCAGCATCCTTTGGAAGATACCTACCATAGTAATCAGCAATCATATGATAAGCCACAATGATCTAGCATCAGCTGCCTATGGGCTTATTTGACAGCTAAAACTTAAGCCAAAGTTTAGAATACGAAATGTAAAAAAAGAATGAACTGAACATATTCATTCTTGTTCAAATAATAAGAAATTATTTGGTAAGAGTGCATATAAGGCAAAGGCTTTTGGTAGGTTTTTTCAAACCCATATGTAAACTTTTTAGCTTCCTTACTTTACCACTCTATTTCTTACCAAACTGAATGATTGCCACAATCCTAAACACTGCCTGCAAAGCTGACTTTGAAACTAATGATGCTCCTCTTATTGTCTCTTTCCTTCCCTATTTATTTTTATTTGTAGATTCAGAACTGGCACTAATGTATAACGATGCATCAGTGTTAGAAAATCATCATTTGGCAGTAGGATTCAAACTCTTACAAGAAGAAAACTGTGATATTTTCCAGAATCTCTCTAAAAAGCAACGACAAATGCTCCGGAAGATGGCCATTGACATGGTGAGAAGCTTTGTTGGTCATGGTTATAATTTTGAATGAATCACAATATTTCAAGTGAGATGACAGGTGTTTATTGAAATGCATGAGACTGATTATTTTGATGTTGAAAACTGTTTCAAGGAGATTGTTGTTTAAGAATAAATTAATCACATAGTTAAGGAACTAGGACGAGATTTTACTATTTTTAAAGCATGGCAGACTTGTTTGAAAGAAAAGTTCCTTTATCTCTTGGGAAGTTTACATTCTTCCCAAGTTTACATTCTTCTCTTGGGAAGTTTCTGTTGTACTGTTTCTAATCCCCTGAAAAATAGTTGCTTGGCTTCAGTCAAATATAATGGAATTCAGAGAACACTGTGGCTTCATTAGTTGTGGAGGTGAACTTCTACAGTTGCATGTTATACTTAAAGGCCATTCTTACCAACATCAGGATTTAGACAACAATATGAAAATCTGGTCATTGTTTTTATTCTTGGGGATCTAATTAGAAAAAAACAATTTATCATTAATAGGGAATGGTGAATGAGACCCAAACATAACTAGGGCTGTTAATCAAAGATATCCGTCAAACACTCAAGAGGATGTCCATGAAGATGTAATTGAAGCTCCATTCCATTTCTACATTTGTCATTTGCAGCATAGACACCATCTTGGCCTTTGTAAAGAATATGAGGAAAATGAAATGAAATGAAAAAATACGTTGTGTACATCTGAACTAAAAATCCATCCAAACAGCTGCTTTAACTTGCATCTCATTGTGAGTTGGCACAAAAATATGGTGGCATAAATTGCTCTGTCACAATAGTTAATCTATAGTTACTCTAGGAACAAGCAGTGCTATTCTGATAATTTTAAGGTGGAACAAATTAAAGAGAGCAAGCAGTTGTTCAGTTTCCATTCCTACTTGCTAGATGGGAAGAACAATGGCCTATTTTTCTCAGAATAATTAGGATGGGTTTTATTTCCAGGTAATCCTCCTTAACAATTGGGAACAGAAAGTCTGTTATTGAGCAACATGGTTATAAATTGAAAAACCACTTGACTGCATTGCTGTCCCAATTGCCATTGTTGAGTGAGGACTGTGAGGGTCATTAAGCAAAGACTTCATCTGACTACAACTTGCGACTTTCTGCCAGCTTCCAAGTTGATTTTGCTTGTTGGAAAACAGGTAGGGAGGGTTACAAACTGCAATCATGTGACCATGGGGCACAAGTGACAGTCAGAGGTGTGGACCAATTACCTGAAGTGCAATCATATGACTGATGGGACACTGTGACAGCCATAACTTTGAGGATCTGTTGTAGATACCATTTGTTTAATACCATCATAACCATTGTAACTTCAAACAAATGCTGTATGAATGGTCATTAAATAAGGGCAACCTGTTTTCAATTTTGATGCCTCCATTAGGATTTGAATGACAGTAGCCATTAATCAATTATTTGATACTTCACCAGAGCTAATGTAATTATTTAAAAATCATATTGAAAATAAAATAAATACTCCTGGCCACCTTTGGAATTGTCCTACTGTTGATGTGTACAACAAACTTACTGCTACCACACTCTTCCTCTATTCCCCATGTTTTTCAAAGAGTTTTCTTTGTTTAAAGAAAGGTCTAGTGATACTTCACATAAGGAACTCCCAAATGACCTGATGTGTGCTTTGATAAATGCCAGATTGCAAGTTCCCACAAACTAAGGAGAGGATAGCATGCCAAGAACAATCAGATTCTGATTGTGCCATGGTCATTGGCAAAATGTTAGAAATTGCATGCAGCAGGTCTTAGGCTAAGAGAAGATGGTAAGCATCCCTGTAACACTGAATCAAGTAACTACAAAGTAAGGTGGGTTTAGCTATGGGTTGAGATAAACTGAAGATAATGTGAGGGATCTCCTTAAAAATGCCTAACTGGGCATCTTTAAGCCACTTTAGAAGGATGTTGGATGAGTCCTATGAAAATTGAATACTTTATTTGGCCAAGTGTGATTAGACACACAAGGAATTTGTCTCCTGTGCAGAGGCTCTCGGTATACAGACAAAGCAACAGAATAATGACCATCATCATCATCATCATCATCATCACCATACCAATAAGAGAGGGGAGTAAAGATGATAATAAGATAGAAGGATAAATAATATTACAACAATAATACATGAATAAATATGCATAGACATTAAACAGCACTGTGAGAATTAGATATTCAGCAGAATGATAGCTGAGTGATAGAAAAAAATGATGGCAGAATGATGAAAAAAGGAGCAAGGTTTAAAAGATCTGAAGGAAGGAAGTAGGATCTGGTGCAGAGTTGAAGAATACATGAAGGAAAATGAATGTGCATATTTGATTATGAATGAAAAGATTATGTATTATATATGTCAGTATAAATTGGTATCATCTAATGGTGGTGGATGCATATGAAAATAACCATCTATGTGTTGGTGACAGTTCATGTTACATTCTTCCAAATAGTAACAACATCAGACCCAGGGATTAACTTTGGGAGGAAATGTGCAATACTAAGAAAGTATGTAATCCAGATGAAAATTATTCCAACATCTAACATGAGTGGGTGGATGGGAACAAGATGACAGGGTACAGAAAGAAGTGATCAAGCCGTTCAGAAGCTCAAGAATTAATAATAACGGTAATTATTTGGGGCGTATCTACTTAGAAAAAGACTTGTTTGTTTGAATGTGCGGTTTAAGCATAAGGATATCCATATGGCTAAGGATTGAATGAATCTAAAAGTGTGATTGATTTGAGAGTTTACAAAGAAAGATCATGAGAATTAGTGAAGATGATGAAATAATCTGAATATGATGCAGATTGTTTTTGTAGAAAGTGGATCTTAGAATAATGAAATTGGAGTGAAAGAATAACTAAAGGAAAAGAATGTCAAAAGCTGTATAAATAAAATTAAAAGACAGATTACACAAAAAGAATGGAAAGTATGTATGTAAGGAAACAGTGGAAAATGCTTGGAATAAAGTGAAAAGAATTATATTACAGAGTTCAACAGAAGTGTGTGCAGTTAAACTAAACTAATTGGAAGCAAAAAAAAGGAGCTTAGTGAAATGATCAAGTGAAAGAGACAGTGAGTGAGAAAAAATACATATCAGAAGATGACTGCTGCAAAAAATAAATATAAGGAAACTATGTTCTGACAGAAAAAGGTTTATATAATAGTCAAATAGAACAAAGAATGGTTAGGATTAAAAGCAGCAGAAAAAAAGAGTGATATTAGTGATAATAAAAATTGTTTTAGAAGTAGGAGAAGCAAGCTAAACAAAAAACTTTTAGCAGAGTAAAAGGAATTAACCATAAAAGTAATGAAATTATTCAGAAAGAATTTGAAATGAAATTGAAATTTCATAGATTTACAGGAATGATAGTGATATGTTGAAAAATAGTACTGCAATTACTTTTAAGGTCTAAGAGGAAATTGATGAAATGGAAGTTTTATATGGAGTGAGAATATGGAGAAAATAGTGAGATTGCAAGTGTAGAGGATATAAGTGAAGGTGTTAAAAGGTAGATCTGTTTTGCTTAAAGAATGCCTAAGCAACTTTTTATCATGTGCAAAGACTACATTTGTGTTTGAAACTTGGAAAAATACCATTATTGTTTCCCTATACAAGGAAAAATAGTAAGAATAAATGCCAAAATTGCAAGAAGTTTTTTAATTTGCTCAAAAGATTTTTTTGGCAGAATTCTGATTTAAAGGGTTTGAGGTAGGGTGAGAAAAACTTGAGAAGTATACTGTGTCTTTTATTTCAGGAAAGGAAGGGAATTAGATTTCGGCTCTTCAGCAGGTCATTGGGAAACAATGTGAGAAATAAAGCTTATTTGATTAGGAGAAGAGGTCTGAATTAGATAATATTTTGTTTGAATAAGAGTTTGAAGATTGCTGAATGCAACAAGAGCAGTACACGAGTTTAATGACAGTAATTAGGAATTTCCCTTTGCTAAGTAATGCAGTCATAAAGCATGATGACCCACGACTGCATCACTCAGCAAAGGAAATTCCAGCAGTCCCCACTGTTGTTGTTAAACAAGGATTATGAGTCATTAAGGAGAGAAGCAACTTAGAACTAAGAAGAAATTTCCTGACAGTTAGAACAATTAATCAGTGGAACAACTAGCCTCCAGAAGTTGTGAATGCTCCAACACTGGAAGTTTTTTAAAAGATGTTGGATAACCATTTGTCTGAAGTAGTGTAGGGTTTCCTGCCTGGGCAGGGGATGGTCCCTTCTAACTCTGTTTTTCTATTCTATTCTATTCTATTCTATTCTATTCTATTCTATTCTATTCTATTCTATTCTATTCTATTCTATTCTACTCTACTCTACTCTACTCTATTAACTGAAGGCCTCACATGATTGTGACTTGCAACTTTCTGCCAGCTTCTAATAAGCAAAGTCAATGAATATTAGACTGTATGATGTAACAAGGAAGATGAATCTGAAAATCTGAATATGGATTAAAGAATATTAGTTGTCTTTGACAGGGAATATGGAGGAAATGATTGTAAGTTGCATTTGTCAGAAGAATCATAAATTGAATGCAGTGGGAATGACTATGGATTAAAATGTGTGCTATAAAACAAGAAGTAATAAGTAAGGATTAATATATGCTAACTGAATGTGAATTAAATACAGAACCGAGTGGCCATAATGAAACAAATATTTCAAAGTGGTTTGGTCACAGAGAGGGAATGAATGAGGATCAAATCACCAAATGAATGTACATGAAGAAAGAGTGAATGGATTGAAAGGAAGGATGAGACACTGAGAAAATCATAGTTGAATGCAATTGATGAGAACATGAAAAAGAGCAATGAAAAGTCTAAAAATAACATGCAGCATATGAAGCAGTGTATAACGATATAGTGGAAATAAAGAAGACATAAGAACAGAAAAAGGGTATAATAATGATGTAAATAAGCTTTAGCAAGGCTTCTTTTTCTCATCTTAATTCTTTACATTCTTTGACTTTCCCCTATTTCTTATTGCTTTTCTTTACTCTGTGTAACATTACTTTACTAGGGTTGGTATGTATGAAAGCATAAATAAATGCCTGCAGACATAACAAATCTTTTTCCCCCCTGAAAATGTGTTAACTTTTTCTGAACTGTTTCAAAACTGGTACTTTGTTTCTCAAGTGATTCTTGTCTCTTCTTTCTAATATTCTTGAAAATAGGGAGAGGAAGACAGAGAAATAATTTTTGTATTTGTGGTGGGGGTTATAAACAGGTGCTGGCAACAGATATGTCAAAACATATGAATCTTTTGGCTGATCTGAAGACAATGGTAGAGACTAAGAAAGTGACCAGTTTGGGAGTCCTGCTTCTGGATAACTACTCAGATCGCATTCAGGTAAGGACTAAGGAGTAGGGATAAAATGGAGAAGAGCACATTTCAATCAGAAATTGAATTCCAAGCTCAATTCATACTTAAATAATAATCACTGAAACATAGTTGCTTGGCTTCAGTCAAATATAATGGAATTCAGAGAACATTGTGGCTTCATCAGTTGTGGGGGTGAACTTCTACAGTTGCATGTTGTACTTAAAGGCCATTCTAACCAACATCAGGATTTAGACAACAATATGAAAATCTAGTCATCGTTTTTATTCTTGGGGATCTAATTAGAAAAAAACAATTTATCATTAATAGGGAATGGTGAATGAGACCCAAATAAACTAGGGCTGTTAATCAAAGATGTCTATCAAACACTCAAGAGGGTGTCCATGAACATGTAATTGAAGCCCCATTCTATTACATTTCAAACAGATATTGAATTCCAAGCTCAATTCAAACTGAAGTAAAGTTAGAGCTGAGCTAAGATTTTGTGGCTAGTTATTAAAACCATGAATGTCAAACGATAGTTCTATTGAGGTCCTCTTGTTCAGAAGTTAATGTTATTAAGTTCAAAGCGCATTATTAGTTAGTTTATAAAACATGTGAATAAACTTAAAATATATATTTTAAGATCTGAGTTTGGTGCTAAGAAAAATAACAGAGAAGAGGCAGAAAAAGAAATGAATGAGGCACATACATACATTTAATTGTTAAACATTATTACTAAAATTGAAGTGCTGTAACATATTAGTTGTGAAGATAAGACTTCCAATGATATTTCTTCTTTGATATGTTGATTTGTGATGTAGTTCTAATGTAAATGTTATGTAATTTTTCTTCTCCACAGGTTTTGCAGAATATTGTACACTGTGCAGATCTTAGCAACCCCACAAAACCACTAGAGCTCTATCGCCAGTGGACAGACCGAATTATGATAGAATTCTTCCACCAAGGAGATCGTGAGCGGGAGAAGGGCATGGAGATAAGTCCAATGTGTGATAAACACAATGCCTCCATAGAAAAGTCTCAGGTGACACTGCTAGTAAACTTCAGGTTATACAGTAAATGGCATGGGGTTGACAACTGTTTAACTATGGCTGAGTGTTTTGAAAAAAAACTACAGTACTCAGAATTTTTATGCTAAAGTGAAATAAAATACAAAACTAGCAGTGGTGGGATTCAAATAATTTAACAACTGGTTCTCTGCTCTAATGATTTCTTCCAACAACCTGTTCACTAAACTGCTCAGAAAGTTAACAACCGGTTCTCCCAAACTGGTGCGAACTGACTGAATCTCACCACTGCGTAAAAGCTATGTATATCAGCATAGTCATTAATAATTTTAAAAATGTCTTGGATGGAAGGGAGGAGGAGAAAAGCAAACATGGGTATTCATAGTCAGAGCATTTTGAGTTAGGAAACTTTTGCTTGTATACCTATTGTTTTTGCAAGTGTAAAATTGGGATTGGAGGAGGAATTAGATACAGACTTATAAAAGATAGGGCAACAAAATGTCTTCCCTAGCACAATTTAACATTCTGTGTTGTTTTTCTTCTGCCAGGTGGGATTCATTGATTATATTGCTCATCCACTTTGGGAAACCTGGGCTGATTTAGTTCATCCTGATGCTCAGGAGATTCTTGATACTTTAGAAGACAACCGAGAGTGGTATCAGAGCATGATTCCTCATAGTCCTTCACCTCCCCCAGATGCATCAGGTTTAGAGAAAAGTGGAGGAGACAAATTCAAGTTTCAGCTTACTTTAGAGGAGGAAGATGGAGAAGAATCAGATATTGAACCAGAGATTGAGAGCCCTTTGGAAGAGGATAATAGTGAATCCAAAACCTTGGGGACAACTGATGATTCAGAATCTGCAAATGAGCCATTACCTTCTCCAACAGACAAATTGGGCAGCCCCCACAGAAATGTCCTGATCAAACAAAAGGGTGCGCTGAACTTTGACATCCAAAGAACACTTTCACAGATGGAGAGTGGCTCCATAACAGATCCAGCTGAGTTAGCAAGAAGAGAGAGTCTGACTGATGCACAATCATGTCTTGACATGGAAGGAAATATAACCTTTTTGCCTCTTGGGACGTAGTGAAGGGAAGGCCCAATGATAATTACATTCTGGCAGGGCCAGAAGGGGACCACCCCAAATCTTGCTGCCAGCAACCTATGATTTCACTCCCCATTGTAAGGGAGTGTTACTATTAACATTATCTTCCCCAAAGAAATCTGTAGCTTGAACTACATTATTTGCCCAGGTGGCAAAACATCATAGATCAGACTATGCCTGTCATGTCTTCCTTCCAGTGTTGCTACTCAGCATCTGAATTGTACCTGGCAAATGGAGAAATTCTTCCTGCTGGACTTGTCACTATCACTAATTTCTTATTTTGGTTTCAACTTGGAAATAGTCTGTATCTTGTTTTAAGAAAGCCCAGATGGAAATACAGCTTTTAGATCAGTGTAAGAACAAATGTTTTGCCTGAAGATGGACACAGGTTCAATCTCTGACATCTTTAGTCTTCTTTTTTAGAGATTCTAGGCTGGTTGGGGGAATTCTGACTGTAATGCTGGAAAACTTTTTCAAGTTAGAGCAGACAGTACTGGATTGCTTGGACAAACGGTCAGACTTTTTGTAGTCCTACACTTTCCAAACATGCAAATTTCATTTGAGGAAAGGTTCTGTATAATCCTGCTGAAAATCAGAATAATATAATGGGCTTGATGGACCAATGATTTGACCCAGCAAAAAGGAATCTTAAAATGACATGCTACTGCAGAAAGGGGAATTGTGCAGATAAATATATTACGTTTGCTTTTCTCAAGTGTAATAAAACCAGCATGCTGGAAAGTTTCACATAAAATATTCAAATAGGAGGCAGTCTTTGTAAATTACAAATAGTTCTAGTGTGATAGGATGCTATCAAGAGATACAAAATTCATCCTGCTGGATGCATTTGGCATCAAATTCCTGATACTCAAACAAGAAGCCTTCTTTCAGTCTGCATGTTGCCTTAATCTGGTAGCTGCATTGAAAATCGCCTCCTTTATATTAATTTCCACATGAAAATATTTATAAAAAGTAATAACCCAATTTCTCCAATAGCCAGAAGCCCTATAAAGAAGGGACTATGGATTTTGTTTTATTTTTCCAGTACGGGGGGGAAACCCTATTGTTTTAAATTATGTTTATTTTATGACATGTATTTCTCCATAGCAGCTGTAAAGAGTAAATAATTCATGTTTTTTTTTAAAAAAGGAGTATTTTGATGCAGAAATAGGTAGTCAGTATTTGAAAAAAACCTAATTAATCTCCCCACCAATTTCTAATATAAGTCAACTATAATAACTGGCAGAACTGCTTGCTATAATTGGAAGTCTTGTTATTTTCAAATTAATGGAGTGGGGAACCTGCACTTGGTCATTTGTCTCTTTTTGACATTTTAGTATCCCACTTTGTTGGGGCTTTGGGGGTTGTGGGGTTTATTTACCCCTTTCTCCTAAAAGGAATGGGAGATGCTATTCCAAGTGATGTGTTCATATTAGACTACCGTACTCATAAAGATTTTGTGTGATATGTACACTATTTATTTTGGATCTTTTGATCATTAACATTATGCGGAAGAAAAAGACCTATTATTTTTAAAGGGCATTTTAACTTTTTTTTTCTAAATACATACATAGAATTGTTTTGTTTTAATAAGCTGGTTTTCTGACATTAGGGGGGAAGCAGTTTATGTCAAATTGTGAAAAAATTGTGGATTTACATGTTTCCCTTCTATTTTCAGTATTCAAAGAAATCTCTTATTTTGTTTTTTCTGGGTTATCCGGATCTTCATATATTTTGCAGTTCACAAAAGAAGATTGTTACAACACTGAATTTGCTCAAATCAAGTTAGAGATCCATCCTGTCCCTCTTATTCTACAACCCTATGCATTAAAGGGTCTGTCCTATTCCGGAGAACACTTGTAACTAGATAGTACTCTATCCATTGATTTTTTTTCCCCTATAGAAGGCTTAATCTGCTGATTTGAAGAGATGCATTTTGTGCTTTTGCTGTGCTGTTTTGGGTAAATAATCCAGTTCTATGGAGTCTCAAAAATTGGTTGAAACTGGGGAATCATTAGCCAATGCAAGTAGCAGATAAAAGTTATGAATAGACAAATGAGATTTAAAGGTTCATTTGTAAAATTTTGGTGAGGCCAGATTATGGTTTGAGAAGTTTAAACTGCTAAATGATTATAAAGCTAGAGAGGTACTCCATCTACTATATTTATGTATTAGAAATCCAGGGAAGGTACAAATGAGGATGATTCTATGCACCAAAATGATATTGTGTCTCATCATTTCTTTCCATATACTGTACCTCTTATGAAAGGCCGGTTATGCATTACTACTGGGAAGGCTACCACTTTTAATTTATTTTCAGCAAGTACTTTTTGTTCTTTTTTTAAAAATTTTTTTGTAGCTTTATGCTTAATAATATTTTGATGTGTAATAACCTCACCAATGGTTGGTTCAGGCACATTTTATTGATAGCAATTGGTTTAACTGTGATTTGCACTCAAAAATGCTGCATTATGTGTGTGCAAATGTATATATGTATATGTTGAATGTTTGTTTGTATACACATGTATTTCACAATGCACTTTGAGTTTGCCAAGCTGCCACTGGGGCCTAGCCCTACAGATTGAGTTACTGTTTCTTTGTGAAATAAGTATTGTCGTAACCACAGAGAACATATTGACATTTTTATCTGATTGTCTGGTTTTCCTTGCAATATTAAGTGTTTTCTGGCAACACTTTTTTCTTTACATTGTATTTAAGTGTTAAAATGAAATGTTTGGCTTGTTAAATTGTACTATAAATCTCCAGAGCTTGAAAAAAATCCCAGACCTAAGAAATCACAATAACGCAACATTTGTTAGTAGGAATGATAACTATAGGAGAAAAGAAATACTGCCACAGGAATTTAGAATGTGGAAATTGTGGATGGAATTGTAAACGGAGTTAATCTAAGATAGAAACGTAAATCAGAGCAAAGAAATTATGAGGAGAGAGAGAGGAGGGGAGGGAGAGAGATTATATGGTGATGTTTAATCAAAGTTTAGGCAAAAAAGCAAAAATGTATGATGAGAACTGTCATGATTTAGCCCAACTGATTCAGGAAAATTAGGATCATTTATAATTGCAAAGGATGTAATGTTCTCCTCTTTGCAAACATTTTCTAACATCATAAGGAATAGTTTTGAAAGGATAGGGGATTGAACGTTATAGCATGTAAAATTTTCAGTAACTGATGCAAAAATGAGTGAAACTCTGGAAAAACAATAATGACTGCTTATTTCCCAAAAGCCAGGTCCTTTTTTCCTCATAGCAAATCCATCACTGACAAGCCTAACTCCCAGATAATGTAAATATTTAATCCTAAAGCATAAAGCTTATCTCTCATCTGTGCTTGCTTGTCTCTTGTATGTCCCTCAGTGCTCTTGATTTATACACACACATCTGCCTAGTTTCATAAAATACTCTTGCCTTCTTGGAGACTTATTATGACAGTGATCCACCAACTACATTTCTCTCTGAGTCCTATTTATTTCTTTCACAGATTACATGGTGGAATTATAAGGGAGTACTGTATAATCAAATGGCCAAGCATTTGATTTGATATCAAATCAAAACTTTGATATTATATTTTGGAAGATATTGTAAATAAGACTTAGCAAAGTTCACAGTACACAAACATACAAGGTTAGATGGGGATGATACACTTGCCTTTATTTAGACCCACAGATGTACTCAAAACTCTACAAAACATTTTTTCTGCCATATTTTTTCCTTAAGCAGATATTATGAAAGTGAAAGAAAAGGAAAGAATGTAAAAGAACAGAGTCATAGCAGTGGATTTACAATCACTTTAGTGATGATTCAATTTTAGAATGCATTTGAGCTTGCAGAAGATCTTTCACCATGTAACAGTTAAGGTGGATCTCTTCCTTGTTTCCTGTATTTTGCCAACACCCCAGTCTGTGCCCCAAAACTAACTTGGGAATTATACAAGTATGTTTGAGGTGTTCCCACTCTTTCTTTTTTTAAAAGTTATATCAAACAGTTTTTAAAAAATTCACTTTAGCAACATTGAGAAGTTTAAAAATGATGTTATGTTGCCATCTAATGGTCACACACAGATTTTGGGCATGCAGTCACACCTATCACTCCAAAGTCTTCTATTCTAAATAAGTTTACAAGTAAACTTGTAGTCAACTGCAGTTGACTTTCTATAATCTTAGGAGATACTGTATACTTCCTGAATGTATCTCTCACTATGATCTAACCATCCCACTGTAGTTAAGGATAATTTGGTATAGAGATGGTAATTTATGAGGCAGATGAGCTAAACCTATTAAAGCTCAGGACATTACAGAATTTTGCAGAATAATGAAAGTCCTAGCAATATAACATTTCAAAGTTTTCTAATGATATTCCTCATAACACAACATAAACATGAAATGAAGGGAAATTTTGATCCTAGTCTTCTGTATCTAGATGCTTAAAACATTTTTAAAGTTATTTATTGGAAAGATTGTCAGTTACAGTATTTTACTGGAGAAGCAGCACAACAGATAGCATACAACATGGATGGGCTGGGTTGGATTTTGTTAGGAGCCCTAGGGTGCAGTGGTTAGAATACAATATTGCAGGTTAACTCTGCCCACAGCCTCAAGTTTGATGCTGACAGAGTTTAAGGTTGACTTAGCTTTCCAACTTTACAAAGTCGGTAAAATGAGGACCGAAATTGTTGGGGGCAATATGCTGACATTGTAAACTGCCCACAAAGTGCTGTAAAGCACTATGGAATGGTATATAGGTCTATTTATATTGGGTTTTTTTACTCACTTTCCTGGTCATGATTGTCTTGGCCCATTTTCACAACAGCAAAAAAAACTTGCTAGCATTTTCAAATACTTTTCTCATAATATATGCATTTTATACACATTTGTTACTGTCAGCATGTTAGTAAATAATTTCTCCATAATAAAATACATCTGTCTGTGCTCTTTTCATTAACATGCTTTAGTGTTCACTTTTTGTAATATATATGTTTTATGCATATTTTTGAGTAGTGAATTACATCACCAATTCAGACAAAAAAACCCATATAATTTGCATACACATTTAACTGGTGTAAGTTTATATAAAAGTTCAAACGACTAGATAAATCCTAAGACTTAACGAACTCTCTAATTTCATTCTTGAACCTCCAATAATGATAACCTCAAACCTTTTTATTGCCACTATAATCCTGGCCCTATTGCTAAAATTTATTGGTGTAAATTGATGCAGTGGTTAAAGTATCAGGTTAGAAACCAGGGCACTCTGAGTCCAAGTCCTGCCTTGGGCACAAAACCAATGAGATTACCTATCTCATCCCTAGGAAGGAGGCAATGACAAACCATTTCTGAAATCTTGCCAAGAAAATTGCACAGGCGTGCCCAGGCAATAATAATATTTGAAAGGACACGCACACATATTGGTAGAATGACAATAAATGGAAAATACCCCGTAATGTTATAGAGATATTGTGATATAATACTCATTTAAGTGGAATTTCATTATCACTTCAATAGTAAGAAAAAGATGGAAATGACACTGGGAAAACCAAGAGGATTACATTAGAGGGGTTTTCTTGATTCTTCCATAAAACATGTGAAAAAGCTACAGCAGAGGTGCCAGTTCTGGAGTGTAAAAATGTGGTGATCAGCAGATGACAATGAAAAGATACGGGAAACTCCTTGCTACTTACTATCTACTGGCTACTGCAGTCTGGATAATGTAATGCAGTCCTGTTTTAATAGCTTTAAATCTCAATAATTCTATCACTGATATCCAATGGAGAATCATTGTTTATGACTGAAGCACTGTCAGCACTGATTTTCAAAAGGACCTACTGTTTATCCTGTCTTAAAGGCCACATACTGTATGTCTAGTAAATTTAACAATGGCATTATATTCTGGAATCAGGGCTGCCATTATTGACTGTAGTCCTTTGATAGAAAATGCTGACATATATTCAGCCTTCTAATATAGCAAACATATAACCTAATATCAGAAAGCAGTTCTCCCTTCAGATTAAACAGAATTCTTTCCAAGGGGTAAAATGCAATGAAAAAAAATAGAAATGGTTAACTCCTACATTTTTATGATCCCCAGCCCTTCCTTGCAAACAATCATCTTGAGGTAAATCCCAACCTTGTTTTACAGCTAGTGCTCCTATGAAATCTATACAACCCACACTACAATTATTTTGTTATTCTGTTGCTGAATATTGTTTCACCTTTTCAAACATTGTAATAAGATATATTCAAGCTTGCTTTTATCTTTCACCTTAAAAATCTCAGTCGTAATAACACTTTATATGCAAAGCTACTGAATAATCTAGAATAATTGTATTATATAAAATGAATACAGGAAGTCTTCAACTTATAACCACAATTGAGTCCCAAAATTTTGTTGCTATGTGAGACATTTGTTAAATGAGTTCTGCTCCATTTTGCGACTTTTTTGCCACATGAAGTGAATCACTGCAGTTAAGTTTGTAACTTGGTTGTTAAGTGAATCTGGTTTCTCCATTGACTTTGCTTGTCAGATGATCCCAAAAGTTGATCACATGACCCTGGGATACTGCCAAGCATCCAAATTTTGATCATGCTGGGACCATAGGGATGCTGCAACAGTCATAAAAAAGAATGCCCATAAGTTGCTTTGTTCAGTGCCATTGTAACATCAAATGGTCACTAAGCGAATGATTGTAAGGATTTCCACATATTAATAACGTTGCTGTTTTTTTGTTCCAGAAAATTCACAATTATTAATATGTTCAAAAGTTACAAAACAAGCTATGGCAGCAAATAGGGCAGCAAATATTTGTGTCTTGCTTCACGGAATCAGCTTTTCAATAGAATTTTTGTGTGCTTTGAAGATTTGGATCATGTTTTCGAGATGAAGACATGAAGTAATAATATCAGGAACTTTCTCATGTTTTGTGTATTCCCAGGAGTTATATACCTATGGTGTATAACCTATTTTACTGATGGCAGATAATAAAATGTTAATGCTTCCTTTCATGCAAGGGAAAATATAAATAAGTAAATATAGAAAATAAATACAGTCCTCGACTTATGAACACAATTGAGCCCAAAATTTCAGTTGTTAAGTGAGACATTTGTTCAGTGAGTTTTGCTCCATTTTATGACTTTTCTTGCCACTGTTAAGTGAATCACTGCAGTCGATAAGTTACTAACCTGGTTGTTACATGAATCTGGCTTCCCCTTTGATTTTGCTTGTCAAGAAGGTCGCAAAATGTGATCACATGACCCTGGGACTACATCAACGGTCATAAGTATGAACCAGTCGCCAAGCATCTGAATTTTGATCACACGATTCTCTGGGGGTCCTACAAAACAGTTGTAAATGGTGAAAAAAACGGTCATCCGTCACTCTTTTCAGTGCCTTTGTAACTTTGAACGGTCACTAAATGAACTAAGGAAATATCCCAAAGGTGCTTTTTCAAAAGGCAACTGGACAGCTTATGTATGAGCTGAAGAAGCTTCCTGGATGAGAAGCCAAACATCTAAGAAAAACCAGAAAGTCCAGTTGCCTCTTGAAAAAAAGCACCTTCGGGACAACTATGACCTGGATGACTGAGACTCTCCATAGACAACTAAGAGAATAAGTTCCCCTCAGGATCACCAAGTAGCGCCTTCTAAAGGGAAAGAGGCAAAATAAAGGCGGGGATATATTTCCGTGAGAGAGAAAAGAGAAGCGGGGGGAAGGAAATCTCAAAGGCTTTAGCAACGCTTCCTCAGAAGTCAAATCCCGCCGTGAGGTAAAGGATTATAGCCTAATCAATCACCGACGCCCCACCAATCCCCGAGATGACAACTCCTCGGTCCCGCCCGCAGGAGAACCGGGGAGGAAAAGGGGACGGCCCTTCGCGAAGTCACGTTACCCTCTCATCTGCATATCCCCGCCCCCTTCGGAGCGCTGGTGACGTTGGCCAGGGATCTGCAGGCAGGTGCTGTTGCCTCGCGCCACTGCCGCCGCTGCTGCATTAGCTAGGAGACCAGAAGCGCGTTCACGGGGTGAGTGCGCGCCCGGTGCAATTCCCCCCCCACACACCTCTCGTGTTGTTGTTGTTTTTAATCTTTTTTTCTAACGTAGATAGATAACCTCTTCATCTGTGTTGCCTCTTTTTTTTTTCAATCGGTTGGCATTGCTTTGAAACAGGGCGGCGCGGCGGCGGGGAGAAGGAGATGGGGGGGCAGGTTGTTAACCTTCATTTGACACATGTATGAGAAGTGGGGAGGGGGGGTTAGGGATGCAGAAAATAAACGGGATGTGCTACTGGTTTATAGGGGCCAGTAGGAACGTCGTTCTAATCGAAGGATATATGGCGGTGGAAGGAACGTCGCTGGTGTTCTTTTTTTTTTCAAAAGGGAAAAAGTGTTTTGCGTTTAAAAATAAAATGAAATAAATAAATAAATAGATGGCACGGAATGAAACGGGAGATGGGCATTCATTCGTGGCCTCGTCAGAGGAGGTTTCAGTGATGCAGATGGTAAACAGGAGGCTCTGGAAGAGAGAGAAGAACCGTGGGGATGGGAAGGAAGGGAGGCAGCATCGCAGGTTGCAAAGGGAGCCAGTTCCTGCTCCAGTGCTGTTCCTCATTCGGGTGGGCCTTTCTTGCAAGAGATGGATTGGGCTGAGAGAGGGAGGGGGAGGAAAAAAAGAGAGGGCATTTTGTAATAACAGCTCTTTCCCTCCAGGCAAAACAACCTCCCACCACTATCACCAAGCTTTTCCAAAGGCTCTTCGAGATGCAAATCTGTCAGCAAGATCCGCTTTGTAATACTTGACCAAAGAGAGGTTCTTTTCCTTCATTTCGCCCCTTCCAAATGCCCCATCTAGTTTTGGGGATCAGCACTTTGTGGAACTTCTTTTTTGAAGATGCCCCCTCCAGGGACTGGCTATTGAGCAATTTAATTCCAAATCTGATTGAGAATGTATGGAAGGGAAAGGAGGTTGCTTTCCCTTCTGTGGTCTCTTGTCAAACGATCTACTACATTGTAGCTGAAAAAGAGCCCATGGTAGCATGTACCGTAAAAATACAATTCTGTATCTGACATGATTAATGACTTGTGGTGAACACATTTATCAGCTTTCCTGAGGCTCAGCCTCTTGTATGCAATGCAGCATTAGGGGTTTGCTTTTTCAGCTTAAGACGGGGGGGTGGGGTGCATCATCACTATGTTTTTTTTATCAGAAGAGGAGCAATTTACCTTGGCCAGGCTGCACTCGGCTATTCCCGCTAGCTTAACAAATCTTTCTACTGCCCGTGGTTACAATTCCCCATTAGCAAGAGCAAAAAGGTAGTGTATGTGTGTGGAGTGTATGTATGTGTGTGTAGCCAGACAGACCATTTTAAATATTCAATAATGGGGGAGCATTTGATTCAACATGAAAGCATTTGCAACTTGAGCACACTATGCAAGGGATTGCATGGACAGATAAGGCCGGGCCAAAGGATCCTACTGGATAACATCGCGCTTGGATGTCCTGGCAAACCAGTGATTGATATTGAAAAGATTGAATAGCTTGACATTGGCCTGCTCTGCTTCCCTTTATGTTGCCATAAGCTACGGTGATGATAATTTGCTTAGACAGCCTTAAAACTGGTTTGGACACTTATGAAATGGAGAGAAGAGGCCTGTGTTAATTGCATTCGTGAAACGGAGCTTCCATGTTTGGAAACAGCCAGAAAAACATTTTGCACAGGGGTAATTGGCTACCCGGTATTGAATATGATGCTAATTTGATTCAAATTAGCAGGATCTTACACCATATGAATCAAGTATATTCCTGTATTAGGGCAATCTCTCTCCCTCAAAACATTGGGTGTTGATAATTAATACTTATTCACTGTCATTTTCATGTCTTGCATAACATTTTCCCCTCTGAGGCATATGCATTAAAGTGAGATGGAAGAGATAGCAGTCCATCTTAACAAAATTACTGAGTTGGAAGAGATCTTGGAGATCTTCTAGTCTAATCCACTGTTCAAGTAGGAGACCCTATACCATTTCAGACAAATAGTTGTCCAGTTTCTTCTTTAAAACCTCCAGTGCTGGAGCACCCACAACTTCTGGAGGCAAGCTGTTCCACTGGCTAATTGTTCTCATTGCCAGGAAATTTCGCCTTCGTTCCAGGTTGATTCTTTCCTTGATTAGTTTCCATCCATTGCTTCTTGTCCTGCTTTCTGATCTTGGTCTTATCCAGTAAGGCTCTTGGCCTAGATCTTAAGGAAGAAAGTAAATTAAGTTAGGGGATATTAACTATAGACAGGTATTCCTATATATTAGGAAACCCATTTAGAAATGTTACTCAGTCATGATGCCATGATCCCAGTTTCTGAAGGCCTAACTGATGAGGTAATATTATGTAAGCCAATTCATTTTGGGAATTATTAGCAACTAGGATTGATGACTGTTTACTAATTCCTGAATCACAGACAGCTTTCCTTATGTAAGGCATGCTATCACTTTCCTTGTCTATGCTGTGAGCATTTCATGGCACAGAATATTACAGTAGGTGAGCTGCTGGCCTGATCTAGGGCTGCTCTTGTGTTTTTATGCTTTACGAGAGCTCCTAGAAGATCCCTTATTCAATAGGTAGGCCTGAAAATTGGAACCAGATTCTAATCAGCTTTCAAAAAAGACCCTGCAACTTTCATGAGAATTAGAACTTTTGTTATTAATTTGACATTTTTGTTTAAAGTAGAAATGACATCTGAAAACCTTCTGAGATAGATCTGTACCAGATACCCAAGCAAATTCAAAAGGTGCTGATACTTTTCCATGTTGGAGAACCAAGAGTTGCATATCTGCATTGGCCTATGTGCTGTTCTCAGGATTCCCACCCAACTTGCTTGCTCAACACCACATAAGGAGGGTCCCGATAGCTGTGTTAATGCAGCATACTTATCAATTAGTTGATTTGCTGGGTTTCTACAAAACACCATATCATAAATTTATTTTTTATTTATTTATTTTTATTTATTTAATTAATTTGTCAATCGCTTACAAGATAATAGATATAAGAGTAAATATGAGTATGAATACAGGAAATAGCTACAAATAAATGGGGACAATAGGACAGGGACAGTAGGCACGAGTATGCTTTTATGCACGCAAATGAAATAAACGAAACCCAAAAATGTCTTGATCCAAAATAGTAAAGTTGTCTTCAAATGCTGCAAAGGCCTTAGTGTTCAAGATGATTCCCCATTCAAATATTAATCAAAACCAACCCTGCTTAGCTTTCTAAACCAACTAAGGTTTGCTAGATCCTGTCACCTGCTATAAGCCCTTGCATAATATACTAATCCACAAAAAAGCTAACCAACTTAACACTATACCAGTTTAGCATATTGTAGGAATCATCTGATAGATCCTGATTTGGCCTTGTGAAATATTTTGATGGATACAACCAGAGGCAAGTGCACATTGTTGAAGGTATCTCTTGGTGGCCAGAATTGGGGACATAAGGCTAGAAATTAGATAGCTGCATTCCTTTGCACTCATCTTGGATTCTGTAAAAGGAGATGCATATTCAGTTGAAAACAATGCAGCATGGACAGGCAGTATCTGCATTTCAATGGCTTGTCTGATTCTGCACCAAAAGTTCTTCACATTTTAGGTATTCTGGTTTCTTAGTGCTTGGAAGTTCTGGAGCAGGTATATGGCAAGGCAGGTAACATTGAAATAGCCTTTTCTTTTGCACTGTCTTTCATTTTCAACCTCCTCAACTTTTTCATGTGTCTCAAGCACATGTGCTAATATCCAAGAGCAAAGGATTTTATTTTTATTATTATTTTTGTTAACCAAAGTCATCTTTGGGTAGTGGGAAGAAAATCAAGATGGCGGTTAAAAAAAGGTGTAAGACTTTGATTTCATGGTTATATCAACATCTGATTCTCTCCCCTCATAGGTCAATCTATGTGATTGTAACCATGCATATGTATGCATTTACTGATAGTCCTCAACTTATAACCATCGTTTTAGCAACCATTCAAAGTTATAATGACACTGAAAAAAGTGGCTTACATCCTAACACTGTTGTAGCATCCTCCAGGTCATGTGATCAGAATTTGAGTGCTTGGCAATCATCATGAATTTATAATGGTTGCAGCTTCCTGGCATCAAGTGATTGCATTTGTGACCTTCCCAGCCGGCTTCCAACAAGCTAAGTTAATGGAGGAAGCGGATTTGCTTAACAGTTGTTAGCACTTAATATCCATGGAGGTTTGTTTAACGATCATGGCAAAATAACTCACTGAATGACTGCTTTGCTTAGCAACAGAATTTCCGGTCCCAATTGTGGTTGTAAATTGAGGATTATCTGTAAACTCAGCCTATAAACAGGTAGTTTTCAACATGGGACATTGTGACTGGATTCACACATTACATTAAGCCATAATATCATTTGTTCAGTATGAACCCAATTGGCTGTTGCTTTTTCTACAATCATGTTAAGTATAACATTATGCAGCCCAATCTTTTCCATTGAATCCAACCACATGCCACGTAATTTAGTATTTACTGATTGGCAACACATCTGTTGATTTTCAGACCAAAAGGAATCTTAATCAGCCCCATTTGGAGAATGAATTCAGATTTTTTTTTTTTTGCACCTCAGCATGTGCAGCACCGTTGAGCAAAGTCTATTCTAAAAATAGCAATTCTAATATAATTCCTATCCTTATAATAAAAAGAATGATTTAAACAGGACCATGTGAAGTTACCTAATGCAAGGTGAGATCTCACATTGGGACAAAGTCTTGGTTTATTAAATGAGCTTTTTGGTTCTATTAGTTAGCCAAGTTTCATGAGTGGTGGAATGGCCTAGATAGAGGTAGAGCTCTCACCTCACAATCAGGAGTTCAATCCTGGGTAAAGGCAGATATTTCTTCTCTGGGCACAATGGGATTATATCTGCTGAACAAAGCTCTGCATTGGCGACAGGAAGGGCATCCGGCCACTTAACACTCAGCTCCATTCAATTGCCCAGACTCCACACCGCAAGGGATTATGGGGCCATTAAAAGAAGAAGATGATGATGATGATGAGTTAGCCAAGTTTCATCATAAGCTATGGTTTAAAAACCTGAATGCTCACATTCATAGAACATGCTAAAATCAAAAGAAATGTAATTATGAATTAGTACATTATGTGAACCAAGTCACTGAATCAGATGGAGCAGAGTTTTCCCAAGCCTTACTTGGTGATGAAGCTTCTAGTTCAAGGGTCTTCAAACTTGGCAAGTTTAAGACTTGTGGACTTCAACTCCCAGAATTCCTGAGCTAACATGACTGGAGGAGGAATCCTGGGAGTTGAAGTCCACAAGTCTTAAAAGCTGTCAAGTTTGAAGGCCCCTGTTCTAATTCTTCCCCACTGTTGTGGTTCACCGGCAGCAGGTGCAGACGGCTGAGGCCTCAGAGAGTGAGGACTCAGATAAGGGGCCTGCGTGTGATGTAGGGATGGGGCCAGGACCATCAGGGAGTGGAGTGACGCCTTCAGAGATTGTGGAGGCTGGCAGCAGTGATGCAGAGGACCCCGAGGAGCCTGGGCCCAGTGCCCGTGCGCGCAGGGCTGCTCGTAGAAAAGAGCAGCTGCAGCAGCACCGGCGATTCGGGAGTGAGGCTGCAAGGTAATGGCCCCTCCCTTAAGAGATAAAAGCCAGCCTGAGAGACCAGTATTCTTTGCAGGAAGCAAAGAAGTTCTTGTACTTCAAGCCTTGTGGAAGTTCAGACTATCTTGATTTGTGTTTGAAGACTTTTTGTTTGGAATATTTCTTGGCAACTTAATCTAGTGCTTTTGGCAGCCTTGCACAACCTTGGCAAGGCTCGTTCTTAGCAGAGACAACTAGTTTTAATAGCCTTTTAACCATGAATTAATGGAATTCGCAGAGAAGCTTTAAAAAGGTTTTGCTTTTATCTCTGTTTGATGTTTGTTTACTTGGAACAAGGTTTGGGTCAGAACACCCACTTTCCCTTGATATCCATTCTCTTTGTCTTCAAACCCAGTGGGTATTCTTTCTTTCTTTATATTTTCTTTCCTTCACCTTTATGAGCCAGAGTTAGTTTCCCCCTTGTCTTTATTTCTATTAACTTTTAAAGATTTGGATGCAAAGCAGAACAAGGCTGTACTTGTTTCCAGCATTTCTTCAGAGATACTGTAGGGAGAGAGGTCAAGAGTCATATTTTTATTAAGAGAGAGAGAGAGAGAGAAGACATGAGTAGGGGAAGCAGTAAATTTGGAGATATAATGAATTCCTCATGAGCTGATTAAAATGAATTCTTCCCATTTGGATCTTAGAAACAGCAGTAATAAATAGGGACTGTATATCTGCACGCCTTTGTCTGAGTATTGGTGAAAAGTGATGAGTTATTCAGTCAAGGAATGACCCCCTGAGTATGTGCAATCCACTGATGGGTCATCCTTTTATGTGCTAATAACGGTATTCTTGCAAAGGATGTTTGATTTATTGGTCCTTTCTTTTGCATTGGTAGGTGATGTCTTTGGGACTTAGTATAGGTATTCCTTGACTTACAACCACAATGGGGACCACAGTTCCCATCATAAGTCTTTGCAGTCCTAAAGCAAGTCATTAGGTGACCACACCCAATTTCTGCAATCATTTTACCCCAGTTATGAAGCGAATTTGGCTTCCCCAATTGACTTTGCTTGTCGGAAGCCAGTTGGGTAGGTCACAAATCGTGATCAAGTGACTGCAAAACAATGCAAGTTGGTTGCCAAGTGCCCAAATTGTGATCATGTGATTACAGGAGTGATGTGACAGTTGTAACTTCCAGGTCCGGTCATAAGTCACTTTTTTCCAAGGTCATCATAATTTTTAACCATTGGTAAATGAATGGTCTTAAGTTGAGAACTACCTTCATTCATTAGAGGTACTAGTAGGTAGAATCTCTATGGACTGAAGTAGTTTATTTATGATGCAAGAGAAAGAGCAATGACTTTGTCTCCATATCATAATTGCATGCTTCCCAAAATACCTGCCCTGCTTTGACATAGAATGCTGGATTTGAAGGACTTTTAGTCTGATGGCAGCAGAACACTCACATCATTCTGGAAGAATGTAACTCAAGACCATCAGTTCTGCCCTCCCCTTTTTCTAAAATTCCCTGTTGCCTAGGTGTTTTAATTCCCAAACCAGAATACAAACTCAGAATCAGATACACTGCATTCTTTACTTTTTTTCTTGGAATAGCCTTAGCACCATTTTATTTGGGAATTACTTCCAGCCAGATAAGCAAAGAATGGCAATCGTCTTTAATGCATAAGAATGCTTGCCAATTTGGTGTCCATTGGTAAAATGCTAGAATTCCAATTTCGTAAAAAGTAGACCACATAGGATTGGATTCAGGCCACCTTGAAATAACAGCTTTTCAGAAACAGAACATTCCCTGTGCATAATTTAGGAGCACTCTATCTCCCGTTCTGCAGAAGTCAAAATTGAGGCTTCTTTTTAAAATGCTTTCAAAAAGGATTTAATGAAAAACTATGCATGTATTCCCTGTGTGTTATAGAGATCAACATACATAGCATCAGACAGAGGTGTCCATAGGGTATGGTTAAAAAAAGCCAAAATGCTGGCCATAATGGTGCAATCCATCTGTGTTTTTTTTTAATGTACGTCACACTGACCTTTTTAAATCATGCCCTGAGTCACCCCTGCATTGCAATGGGTGTTACAAATAGAAGGAAAGAGAGACCCGCATTGAAAAAATTACCAGCAGATTAAAACTTAACAGTGAGCCAAGGTGACAGAAGAATCAATACATTTTTAATTTCCAAAAACCTTCCAATCCAGTGATTTGACTCAGTTTTTATATGTCACTAGGGAATCAAGCAAAGGGCAAAATGAATGGCCAGCAATCTTAGGGTTGCCTTGCCTCCCACATTTCTCCCCCCTTTTGATGAAACAAACAGAAAGAGTACCTCTAAAATTCAATTTTGCATTGATCAATAGAATGGCCTGAGTTCTGAGCTCCTCTTTAATCTCATTTTCTTGTTATCGTTTTGGATTTTTCTTTTCCATCGCTGAACACCTAAAGCCAGGATGAGACATTCATCCTGGGAGCATCTGCTATAAAGAGCTCAGTGGGCAAAAAACACAGCTGACTCAGAGCCAAAATGGAGGCCGCTTTCCAACTGCTACCACCAAACATTGCTTAGCAGTTCCCTGCTGCACAAAACTGAGGGCTGTTTAGCTATAGCTAAAACCCGTATTTGAGATTGGCCTCTAAGAAGATGTGAGAGGAATCCAAGCTAAATCCTTCTTAAGGCCCTAGGAATTATTTCAACCCCATCGTTTGCTTTGTGTAATGCAAGTAAACCACAGGCTGTTTAATTAGCTAAAACAGTGGTTTTTTAACCTTTTCTTCACTATGGATTTACTTTAAATATCTTTTGTGGCCACCCACCATGTCACAGACCAAGACTTAATTCAAGATTTAAATCATAACATTTTTTCAAGCCTTTGTGGGCCTCCTGTGATGACATCACAGCCACCATTTCCAAGGATCCACAGATTGAGAACCAATGAGCTAAAAGATTGTATTGGGTATTATCTCTGTTGTGATGAAATGAAAAGGTAGATCATATCTAGGATGCAGACCATAAGAACATAAGAATAAGCAGTTTAAAGATCTTTTTTTCCTCCCCAAAGAACTATGGGAAGTGTAATTGTTACCACTGTCACCAGACATGTAAGGAAATTGTGTAGGTGAGTCAGAATGAACCCATTACATCTGGAACCCCGACATTCTGTTCTGTACCATGTCCAAGCAGATGTTCCCACACAAAACAAGCTTTTAGCTCTTTTGGTGTCGTAACAAAGGCAAGAAGCTTACAACATTATGTTGATGTTTTTGATTTTGTATCTTTTCTGTGAACAAAGGTTGGAACGATTTGCTCAGTGCTAAGAAAATTGCCAACTCTGTGGTCTCAGCTGCACAGATGAAACAGAAATAAAGTGCATTCAATTTAATAATAGCAGTCAGCGTGCTTTTAAATAATGAATAAAACCAACACAGTGCACTTTTAAATAATCTGTTCTACAAGCTTTCTGAAACCAAAAATTAAAAAAAAATTGTTGATGCTCTATGGAAATTTTTCCATTTATGTGGTTTGGTTGACCTTTCAGAGACAGGAGCTCCATAAAATAACTCTCTTACCCAAAAGGCACAGTTCCAAGATGGAATCTATGTCACCAACAGTGATGGCACCAGTTAAGGAAAACAATGCATCTTAACTGATTTAAGTATTAAGTTCCAGCTGATGAGCTGCATCAGTATGAATAACTCATGGACCAAATGCTGATTCAATACGAATACAATTCAGCAGCAAAACTGGCTGATTATCTGTGCCATGATTTTCATTATTTTCCTGAAAATTGGGGTTGGAGTGAGAGCAGGAGGTCTCTCAAAGACTGATCACTCACAACAAAGCGGCCTGAAACCAGCCCTCTAGAGCCTTGCCATTTTGCCATTGAAATTCATCGCTATGTTTTTTTTTCCCCCTTTGGGGTACTTGGGGCAGGGGAGATGAGGGTGGAAATAGGAGCTGGACTTTCCAATCAGGGAGCTCAGTTGCAACCTTGACTGCTGAAAAGTCACCTGCCGTTGTGCTAAAGTGATTGTCCTTGATGGATTGGGGAATAATCGAGAAAGCTTTCCCTTTTTAAAAAGAGAATAATTCTTAGAAAGGTAAGATAATTGATGTCCAAAGAAGAGGTAGATGCAAGTCTTCTCTATATTTTAGAGTGTGTTTAGGGGGTGTAGCATGATTTTCAGACTGGTGCAAACTGAAGGACTTGGCAAATCATCTCCAAGTGAAACTAATTATTCATCACATAGAGATGGTACATCCAGTTAGCTTAATTCCCTTTTCAGTCTGTGTTCTCAAGCCAAATGTTTGCGTATGTCACAGAGATTAATTCATAAAACAATATATGAAATATTTTTATCCTGTAAGATCCAGGCCCCTAAGGCTTGCATATACACAATAAGAAAAAAGCAAACAAAAATCTCAAATGCAAATTATATTATGATAATAGTATTTTTTAAAAAATCCTTATTCACCTCAATGTTTCCATCCTTGTTTCTGTTCTTTGATTGCTATAAATTGTGATGGAACCTCATTAAAATTCAATTTATTTATATATTTCCCTCAGAGAGTGGGATTGGAGTTGCCTATAAAGGTTTTCTCCATCCTGTACTATTGATTATATTTTCAGATCAATTTTAGTTGGATAGATTAATCTGGGCTTTCTTTATAAATATTGTTTAGGGACTATCCCAAAGATCCGGACATCTTTTCAGAGGTATAAACAGCTTCCAGAAATCTCCAGCAACATGGCTATTGCTGTGGATTCTAGGAATTGCAATCCCCAGTTCTGGAAGTAGCCCATATTTGGAAAACTTGATTTATAATATAAATTTGCTTATGTACTGTATTTACCCTTGGTGGTACACTTTATAACTATATATTGTTTGATAAGAAAATATAAGGTGTGTATATGTATGACATGATATACTGTACACTTAGCAAAGCCAGCTAGGCCTGGTTCTGGAACAGTGTTTCTCAAACTTTGCAACTTTAAGCTGCATGTATTTTAGCATGCTATCTGAGGAATTCTGGGAGTTGAAGTCTATACATTTTAATGTTGCCAAGGTTGAGAAGCTCTGGTCTAGACCATATTTATATGAGAAATTACTGCGCTCTCTGGTGGAACATGGGGTATAAATGTAATAACTGTTTGGTTGGATATCATGACAGAACCAAGATAAAATGGTGGAAGCACCCTTTTTAAAAAATATAAGCTCTGAATTTATAAACATCAACAATCTGTTAGGAACCAATTATCTGAACTCATTTGAACTTGGTTCTTAATTCCATGCAGCCATAACATACCATGGAGTTGTACTATATGCTGTACTATATGCAAAATAATGCAAAATTATAAAAGAAAGAAAAGAAAGACTCTTTAATAAACCAAATTGCAATAAACTGTTCAGTAAATGAAAAACAAAACCATAATGGAGAAGATAGTTCTCTACCTAATTTGTTAGTGTATCATCTTTGTAAACCTCCATAAGGATTATAAACTGTTACAATTTTGATCAATAGTGTCAAAATATGCCAGAGGGTGGAGAGTGGTATAGCAATCCAACCTCTCTGCTTTGGCTTGAATCATAATACCTCAACTGCCATCTTGCAGATTTTGATCCCTGTCCCACTGCTATACTGTACAGGTAGTCTTTGACTTACAACCATTCATTCAGCAATTATTTGAAAGTTACACTGGTCCTTGAATTACAACAATCACAGCATCCCCACAGTGACATGATCAAAATTCAGTCACTTGACAACCAGCATGTATTTAAGAATAGTTGCAGTGTCCCAGAGTCACGTGATCCACTGCAATCTTCCTAATTAGTGTCCAGTAAGGTCAATAGGGGAAGCTACTTAATGACCATGTGATTCATTTAACAACTGCAGTGATTCACTTAACAACCATGGTAAAAAAAATGTGTTAAAATCAGGCACTTAACAACCGCATTGCTTTGCAATGGAGATTCTGGTCCCAATTTTAATTGTAAGTCGAGGACTATCTGTAGTTCATTTGTAGCTCAGTCTACATTACAATATTAAATATGTCTGTATATATAAAATAACAAGATACATAAATAACATCGTTGAAAATGTAGATGATATTTATCAAAAATACTTTAATTAGCAGGGATTTTTCTTTTAAATGCTTTTAGAAGTCCGTGGTGGGCTTAAGTTCAGGCAGATTCTATAAAATAGCTTGGGAAATAACTTGAGAAGAAAATAGCCTTGAAGAGTCTTGGGGATCTATCATTAATCTTAAAGGATCAGAGGATTTGGTTTTCTGTTGCAAATTGGGTGTTTTTTTTTGTACCCCATCCTTTTCCCACACCCTCCTCCAACTCTTCCCCAGATGGCTTCTGCAACAGACCCTCGCTATGGCCAGAAGGAATCCTCAGACCAGAACTTTGACTACATGTTCAAGATCTTGATCATTGGCAATAGCAGTGTGGGGAAGACTTCCTTCCTCTTCCGGTACGCTGATGACTCCTTCACTCCAGCTTTTGTCAGCACCGTTGGCATCGACTTCAAAGTGAAAACCATCTATCGCAATGACAAGCGCATTAAACTGCAGATCTGGGTAAGGAGGCAAGGGAAAGCAGCCTTGCCTTGTAGCAGTGTTTCTCAACCTTAGCAACTTTAAGACATGAGGACCTCAACTCTCAAATTCCCCATGCTGGCTGGGGAAATCTGGGAGTTTAGGTCCACATGTCTTAAGGTTGAAAAAAGCTGCCTTGCAGGATTGTTTGCAAGCGTTACCAGAATAATTGTTTTCTGAGAGAAAATACTGCCAGCAGAAGGATCAGGGTTGGGCATGGCTGGGAAAGAGCTTGAAGAGGTCAAAGATTCTGCCATCTGGACTAAACAATATAAATATAATTGGGAGTAGTGGTCTGTTTTTGTGCAAGGAAGTTCCAGGTAAAGCAGATAGGAAACATAATCATGTGTGATGGAATGTGCATTTGCAGGAGGAGAGGACTTAGTCAACTCAGAGCTTTCCCATAAACAAACATAGATCAAGAGACTGGGGTTGACTCAGCCTTCCATCCTTCCAAGGTCGATTGTCACGGGCTCATGGTTGACTCAGCCTTCCATCCTTCCGAGGTTGGTAAAATGAGGACCCAGATTGTTGGGGCAATTGCTATCTGGTTGTTGAGAAATTTATAGCTTTAGTTTAGCAAGATTCTGTCCATTAGGTGTAAGCAACTAAAGGTTCTTGGTCGGCTCTCACTGTCTTGTCTTTGGGCTTGGACCTGACACCAGAGGAGTTAATTCTACTTTATTGTAAGGCTTCATTAATACAATCTTGCAATGCTGAAAATACAAATCACTGTCTCCTTTTAAAACTGAGCAATTAGGACAGGTCCTTCCTAAGTTTCTTTCTCTGATGGTTAAGTAAATGTAGGTTCCTCCCCTCTCCTCTCTGATCAGTATCTCTTCCCCTCCCTCCCTCAAGGTCATTCCTACATACCATTACATTAAGATTCGTGTTAGATAATATTGGTTTTCCTTTCAATAATGTTACAAGGCTTACAAAACTGAAAGTTTTGAGTCCATCGGAATTGGATGGCTAATAAATGTAAATGTTTTTTTTTTTAAAAAAACATCTTTTGGGAGAACAAAAGTACACTTTGGCCATGAAGACATTTGATTAATGTTTCCCCATTATAAAATCAGTTTATTATGAAGCCAAAGTACAATTTCTTATAAGGTACAACAAAGTGCTGTTTTTTGAAACTCTAGACTAATTTACTGAAGTGTTTCTAGAATAGCTGTAGTGATCCATGAGGTGTATATAGGCACCCAGCACCTTTTTTTTCAGCCTCAAGCATGGCCCATATTTGGAAGCAAAACCATTAATTTTCTGAAATTCAATTTCCCCTATTTTTAGTGAAAATAAATAAAGTACATTCAGCTTCTAAAAGGCACAGATTTTTTCTCCTTTAAGCAATAAAATCTCCCTAACTCTCCTAATGTGGACTGGAAATTTTGATATTTTGGTATTTCCACTCTGCATGACATCACTGGCAATCAGTAAACTCTCCTGTAGCCTTGAAGGTGAAGTTTAAAATAAATCCAAACCCAGTCACAGAGTGTCCATCAGAGAGAGGGAGGGAGGGAGTGGGAGAGAAAGAGAGAGAATACAGAATAACAGAGTTGAAAGGGACCTTGTAGGTCACCTAGTCCAACCCCCTGCCCAAGCAGGACACTCTACACCATTTCTGACAAATGGCAGTCCAATCTCTTGAAAGCCTCCAGTGATGAAGCTCCCACAACTTCTGAAGGCAACATCTGTTTCATTGATTGATTGTTGAGAGGGAGGGGGACGGAGGGAGTGAGAGAGAGAGAGAGAGAGAGAGAGAGAACGAAGACCAGCAATGTTAAAGCCTAAAATGCTTAAGTTTTAATTACCATCATAAGAAATACTCCTCATATAATAATTGATCACAATTGGGGAAAAACCTTTAGAGTAGGGTTTCCCAATCTTGGCAATTTCCAAGTATATGGATTTTAACTCACAGAATTCCACAACTGTAACTGAGAATTCTGGGAGTTGAAATTCACTCACTTCAATTTGCCAAGATTGGGAAACTTTGATGTAAAGTATGGCAGTTCCATAGGATACTTGTAAATGCTATAAAAATACTTCAAAATCATTTTTGTATTTTTCTTAGGATACAGCAGGGCAGGAACGATACCGGACTATCACCACTGCCTATTATCGAGGAGCAATGGGTTTTATTTTGATGTATGACATCACCAATGAAGAGTCCTTCAATGCTGTCCAAGACTGGTGAGTCAAAGTTTTTATGATTAGCTTTAATTAATTCTGAAACTTATAATAATTTTAATATTCAAATGTTCTCCAAGGATTCTTTTGGTTCACCCAAATGACATAAAATTACATGTAGCTTACGTTTTAGACTTTCTTTGCTTCTTCCATATCTTATTTTATTGTGCCTCACAAAGGCTTCTTCAGAATTCTCCAAACTCCAAAATTTGCACATCCTTTTGTGATATTTTGTTGGATCCCAATAAAACTCTTACCTGCCTATGAACATTGTCCGCCTGTGATTACTTTTATGAGTACAGCTGAAATATGCTCTTGTTTTTCCCACCATGTTAAAAAGAACTGACTAAATATGACTGAGCTTGTCACCCCAATGTTTACTTCAGGTCAACTCAGATTAAAACCTACTCATGGGATAATGCCCAGGTACTGTTGGTGGGTAACAAGTGTGACATGGAAGATGAGAGGGTTGTGTCATCAGAACGAGGACGCCAGCTTGCTGAGCACTTGGGTAAGTGGACAACAGTTGGAATGATGTGTATTTGAGCTATAAAGATGAGTGTGATAAATGATACACAAGTGGAATTTCAAGTCTTCAGGCTTCAAGGAAAACATTGTTTCCAGGAAGACAGGGTTTAGAGCTTTATATAGCTAGTGTAGATTAAATAAATTATGCAAAACAGATTTATATGAAGAGATACATTTGTATAATATATGCACATTGTATAGAAAAAGTGGAACTTTAAATAGGAAGCTGTTATTAAATGGATTAGATGCAGGTTCCGGATAAAAAAATAAGACATTTGTTACAACACCTGTCAGTAGTTTCTAAGATTGGTTGCTGAGGTGTCTAAGAGGATATTAGATAAATTAACACAGGAGGTACAGAGAATAAATGGGATATCACCTAAAAGAGATTTTGAAATTTTAGAAATTGTGTTTAAATTGTAAGGTGATACTATTGCTTTCAAGACCTGTTTGTGGCTGGATCCTTATTAGATACAAGATGCTGAACTTGATTAACCTACCTTGATGCTTTGGATTTCATAAAATCATATTCATAATAGAAGGGAGGTATTTGAGGCCAGTAAATCCAACTCCCTCTTCTGTGCAAAAATTGAAGGTAGAATGTAGATGACAGATGGCTGTCTAGGCACCATTTCAACACATTCTCTGAAATGCTCACCATGTCTCTGATAAATGACTCTGCTGCTGTATTGCTCATAATGTTGGGTATTTTTCCAAACATTCAGCTAGCATCTTCCTTCATGAAACATAAATATATGTTAGTCTTGGCCTTTCTCTGAATGGCATCTGTTCAGGTATTTAAAGAAGGCCATTACTACTGTCCCTCCTCAAGGATAAACATTTCATGGCCCTTCAGTTACTCTTTACAGGATTTAATTTCTTTTTCTTTTTTAATTTTTAAAAACAATTTTATTAACAAAATTAAAAACATACAAATACAAACATATAAAAAACATTAGTATATAACTAATCCATATATTTTTTTACATTTGTTGTCAAGCTTGGTAAGTCCTAGTTTTTCTTTGTGCATTGGTTTAACACTATTCTTCTATGTATAAATACATTCATTTACTATATTATAATAATTTCATATACTTTAACTATTAAATCAAAGGATGTAATCAACAATACTACTAATAACACTATTAAATAACAGGAAAGCTTCATCAAAGGTAAATTCTACATTAATATAAAACACTAAATATGTATTATTTCTTCTTAAGTTCATTTACTTGTTCTCCCCCCCCCTTTTTTTTCTGCCCATTTGTACCATTTGTCCCATATTCTATAATATTCTGTATCCTCTTTTCCATTGATTTTAAGTGTGAGTCTCTTCAATTGAGCACAATCATAAGCTTTCTGAATCGTAATGTGTATTGGTGGTGTATTAGAGTTTTTCCAATATTGAGCTAACGAAATACATACCGCAGTTAGTAAATGTATGGTCAAATATTTTACTTTGGAGGAATAATCCCCTTTAATTATACCCAGCAAGAATAGTTCCAGTTTCTACTCCAATTTACAATCTATAACTTCTTCTATCCAGTTTTTAATTTTTACCCAGTATTTCTTTACCTCAGGGCATGTCCACCACAAATGAAAATAAGTACCTACTTTTTTTTTTACATTTCCAACAGCAAGAGTTGGCTGTTGGAAATATTTTGGCTAATCTTGAGGGTGCCAGATGCCATCTATATATCATTTTATATAAATTTTCTTTGTGGGCTACTGATTTAGTTAGTGTCAGGTTTTTTCCCATAACTCCTCCCAAGTATCCAAATCAATATTGTGACCAAAGTTTTTTTCCCAAGCTAGCATTGGGCCTTTGACAATTTTCTCAGCCATTTCGCAGTAAATAATTATATAATTGAGAAATCGAACATTTCTTCGAATTTAGAAGTATTTTATCTAAACATGTATTTTTGACCATATTCATTCACATCTTTGTTATATCTCATTTTAATTCGAAAGTATATCCAATTATCAATAAATATTTCTTGTGTTTCTAATTCCTGTTTTGTTTTAATTCTTCCCTCATTATTTATTATTTGATAGTATTTTAATTTTTTGCTACTATCCAACGTGTTTGGATGAAACATTGTCTCCATCGTTGAAAACCATAACGAGATCTTAATATAGTGATTCTTCCTTATATCGTTCCAAATTTTGATCAAAGATTTTCGAAAAATGTGTCTGGTAAAATATATATTAGTTTTGGTATTTGGGTTCCATAAAAAAGCATGCCAACCAAGTAACAAATCATGTCCCTCTAACTGTAAAATCCTGTTATTCCTCAAATCAATCCAATCTTTTATCCGTATTAATGCTGCTGCACTATAATATATCTCCCAGACAGGTAGCCCGAATCCACCTCTGCTTTTGTTATCTTGTAAATATGTTTTTTTTATCCTTGCCTTTTTCTTTGCCCAAATGAATTTCATTACAATTTTATCTAACTCTTTAAAAAAAAGATCTAATAATATCGGGATCGTTTGAAACATATAATATTTTTAGTAATACATTCATTTTAATTGTTGCTATCCTTCCTAATAGTGAAATTTGCATCTTATTACAATTTTCCAATTCCTTTTCAGTCTGTTTCAATAATTTTATATAATTGTCCTCTCGCAGATTTAATGTTCTTGCTCTCAACCAAATTCCTAGATATTTAATTTTGTTTACTATTTGTAAACCCAACTTTTCTTCTAATTTTTTTTGCTTACTAATTATTACATTTTTAACTAACTTTTTATGTTTTTTTGTTAATTTTTACTCCTGCTAGTCTGCCAGATTTATCTATTTCATTCAATAATATTGGTCCTGAATTTAATGGATCCTCTATTACAAACACCATATCATCTGCGAAAGCTTGTAATTTATATTCTTGATTTTTGATTTTAGTTCCCTTAATTTCTTTATTTACTCTAATTCTATCTAGCAATGTTTCCAAAATTGTTATAAAAAGCAGAGGTGAAAGTGGACATCCCTGTCTGACCCCCTTCCTTATTTTCAAAGCTTGGGTAATTTCACCATTTACTTTACATTTACACCATTTTGTGTGGCATATATTGTGTTAATCATTCTTACAAAATTATCCCCAAAGTCCATCAAATCAATCTGTTTTTTCATAAAATTCCAATTTAAATTGTCAAAGGCCTTTTGTGCGTCCAAAAAAACCAAGGCTACCTGACTACTTGGATGCTTTTCATAATATTCTAGTGTATCTATTATTATTGCATCGGCAGAAAATCGGCCTGCCGCCCTGTTTAGAGTGACCCGCTCTCTACTTGAACCGAGAGCGCGGGATGACCTCTTGCAGGGTAGAGCAGAGGAGTTTTCCCGATTTCTGCATGATAAAATCGCTCAGATTCGGGAGGGGCTCGACTCCAATTGGGTGGTCCCGGGGGAGGTGTCCGGGGCAGGTCTTGAGAGTGTTATCTGGGGGGAGTTCGATCCTGTGACCGCTGAGGGTGTGGACAGGTTGCTGGGGGGTCTGAATGCCACCACCTGTTTATTGGACCCGTGTCCTTCCTGGTTGGTTTCGGCCGCCAGGGAGACGACACGAGGCTGGCTCCAGGGGATTGTCAACGCTTCCTTGAGAGAGGGGGTGCTCCCTACCGCCCTGAAGGCGGCGGTGGTGCGCCCCCTCCTCAAGAAGCCTTCCCTGGACCCAGCTATTTTAAACAACTATCGTCCAGTCTCCAACCTTCCCTTCGTGGCGAAGGTTGTTGAGAGTGTGGTGGCACGTCAGCTCCCCCAGTACCTGGAGGAAGCAACTTACCTCGATCCGTTCCAATCGGGCTTCAGGCCTGGACATAGCACTGAGACGGCATTGGTCACGTTGGTTGATGATCTCTGGAGGGCTCGTGACAGAGGGTTCTCCTCTGTCCTGGTCCTATTAGATCTCTCGGCGGCTTTTGATACTATCGACCATAGTATCTTATTGCGACGGTTGGAGGGGTTGGGGATTGGTGGAACCGTCCTTCGATGGTTCTCCTCCTTCCTCTCTGACCGTTCGCAATTCGTGTTGGCGGGGGGGGAGAGGTCCACCTCTAGGCCCCTGGTTTGTGGGGTGCCTCAGGGGTCGGTCCTTTCTCCCCTCCTGTTCAACATTTACATGAAGCCGCTGGGCGAGATCATCCGTGGTCTTGGAGTGAGGTGTCATCTGTATGCAGATGACACCCAGCTGTACATCTCCACTCCGGACCACCCCAACGATGCTGTGGGGGCTATGTCTAGGTGCCTGGAGGCCGTGCGGGACTGGATGGGCGGGAACAGGCTTCGGCTCAACCCATCCAAGACCGAGTGGCTGTGGTTTCCGGCGCCCCGATATAGCCAGCTGACACCTTCGCTGGCTATTGGGGGGGAAGTTCTGCCCCCCACAGAGAGGGCTCGCAACCTGGGAGTCCTCCTGGATGTACGGCTGTCGCTTGAACATCACATCGCGGCCGTCTCCAGGGGGGCGTTTCATCAGATCCGTCGGATCTACCGGTTGCGGCCCTTCCTGGATCGGGACGCCTTGCGCACGGTCACTCAGGCCCTTGTCACCTCTCGCCTGGACTATTGTAATGCCCTCTACATGGGGCTCCCTGCGGGGAGCATCCGGAGACTCCAGTTGGTGCAAAATGCAGCCGCGAGGGTGATTATGGGGGCGTCGCGTAGCGCCCATGTGACGCCTCTCCTGCGCGAGCTGCATTGGTTGCCGATGGCTCTCCGGGTTCGCTTTAAGGTTCTAGTTTTGACCTTTAGGGCGACCCATGGCATGGGACCAGGTTACCTTCAGGACCGCATTCTGCCAACGTTCTCCAACAGGCCGGTGCGTTCCCACAGGGAGGGTCTGCTCCGGGTGCCGTCGGCCGCTATGTGTCGTCTGGCGGCGCCAAGGAGTAGGGCCTTCTCTGTGGGTGCCCCCGCCCTCTGGAATACTCTGCCACCGGAACTTCGTACCGGCACGGACCTGAGGGCCTTCAGGCGCGCGTTAAAGACCTGGCTCTTTGAGCAGGCCGGCCTGGGCTGAGATAATGATTTTAAATTTGATCTCCATTTTTAACTTTAAATTGGGTTTTTAAGGGTGGGGGGGGGGGGTTTCCTAATTTTAGTCTGCAGCTGATTTAAATATTTAATTACTTTTTAACTTTTGTATTTTTGTGGGGTTTTTAGATGAGCTGTTCACCGCCCTGAGTCCCTTGGGAGAAGGGCGGTATATAAATGTAATTAATAAATAAATAATAAATAAATTATTCTTGTATTGTATCTAATATGCCTCGTGGGAAGAAAGCCATTTTGATCCGAGTGAATTTTATTGTTAAGTACCATTTTCAATCTTTCTGCCATTACTACCATAAAAATTTTGTAATCCGAATTTAAAAGAGAGATTGGTCTATAATTCTTTATTTGATTGGCATCTGTACTCTCTTTTGATATTAAAGTTATATATGCATCTTTCCATGATTCTGAGATTTTAGCTTCAGATATTACCTCATTGCAAACTTCTAATAACGTTACTTCTAGTATTTTACCTCTCTATATAATTTGTTTGGTAATCCATCTGGGCCTGGAGTTTTATTTCTTTTTTGTTTTTGAATAACGGCCTTTAACTCACCTAGAGTTATTTTTTTATTAAGTATCTCTTTTTTATCGTCAGGTATTAAGAAAGGAATTTTTTCTTTCAAATAATCTTCTATTTTATTCACCTCAACTGTTTCTTGTTCATAAAGTTTTTCAAAGTATTCTCTTACAATTTCCTTTTTTTCTCCTGGTCGGTCTCTATAATTCAATTTTTATCTTGTAATTGGTATATCGTTCTTTTCTGATTTTCTTTTCTTAATTTATATGCTAACCATCTTCCAGGTTTATTAGCATGTACAGGATTTAATTTCTAGTCCTCTGTTGTTCACTCTTTTCCTTGAGCCTCTTTCAATTCCTTAAATCTTTCTTAAATATGATATTTTACAATTCTTAAGGTGGGGGAACACCAACATTTCATGATTGAACATCTACACTATTACAGATTTAGTTGGAACCTGCACTTATGGTTTTGGCAGCTAAATTACCCTGCTTCTTCCTACTCAGTTTGCAATCAACTCCTATTCCAAGATTTTTTCGCAGATACAACTTCCAAGCCAGGTTTATCTCTCTATTTGATTTTTATTTTGCAGGTGAACAACTTTGCATTAGTCTAAGTTTAATTCGTTCCCTTTCAACCCATGATGCTGACAGATCAAATTATTTATTTCTGTCTTCTATTTATTCTGTCCTTTGTTTATTGAATTTATACACTACCCATCTCACTATCACACTACTTAATTTTCCCACTCATTTGTGTCATCTGCAAATTGGGTAAATTTTTTTCCCTGCCGCTTCATCCTAATCATGAATTATAAATGAGGAGTATAAATATTAGGACTGAAGCTTATTTGTCTTATTAGACAGATCTTTCTGGTTCAATAAATCTATAAGAACTCTCCAGTGTGATTTTTGAGTCATCTGTGCATTCAGCTTACTCTTAACAAGCTTGCTAATAAAAAAGTTATGAGGTATTTTCTCAGTGCTTTGCTGAACTCGAGATATATTATGTCTACATCATTCACACAGTCTACTGACAAAGTTACTAAGTTGATAAAAAGGGTAAGGCTAGTTTGGCAAAACTTGTTCTTAACAAAATAGCACGCTGACCTCTGGTAAATCACTCTGCTGTTTGCAAGAGGCTGGTGGATTTCTTTCTTTCTTTTTTTTTTTTACTCCCCTTGGAAATAATTGGTCTTTGATTTTCCTGGAGGCCTTTTGACTCTCCCGTGTTTCTCTTCCTGTTCTTGTACATGCATATATATATATATATTTGTATTTTGTCTTTTCCCTTCCTCTAGGATTTGAGTTCTTCGAGGCCAGCGCGAAGGACAACATTAACGTGAAGCAAACCTTTGAACGTTTGGTCGACATCATTTGCGAAAAGATGTCCGAGTCACTGGATGCAGCTGATCCAACTGTGACCGGTGCCAAGCAGGGCCCACAACTGACCGATCAACAAGCTCCCCCCCACCAGGATTGTGCCTGTTAAGAGACTTTGGTGTGGATGCCCTGACTTTTCCTGTCCCACCCACCTTGCCTGCCTCATGTCTTGCAGTAACCAGAGCCCCTAGATTCTTGACAGTTTGTGCTCTCTGTCTTCCCTACCGCCACCAACACACCCACACCATTTAGTATCCCATTGCTTATTCTTTTGGGGTAGGGTGGTCGAGACTCAAACCCAGAGCTTTCCCACCTCTACCTATGTGGGCCTTTGAATGCTTCAAAAGTTACTCCCTTTAATCTTTGGGTGGATAGAGGTTCTATTTTCCCGTATGCCCCCCCTTTCCGCCCACCGGGGTCCAAGTTGATAAGTGTGAAAAAAAGGGTTGGGGGCAGCGCTGGAACTTTTAACTGTTCTTAGTGGGTTTTATTTATTTATATATTTATAACATTCCCATCAACACCGTTGAACATCCTTTCCCTCTTCCTGCTTCATAAGCGCCACGATCCCACTGCATTTTCCTGCATTTTCGGTGTGGACAAAAATAGATGACGACCCGAGATTCAAGGGAATCTGGCTGTGTTTTCACAGGAAGGAAAATGTATCTGTCAGAAGCATCTGCCTCTTTTCCTCCTGACCACTGATCATGGGCTGTAGAGAGAAAAAATAATATTGTTCAGGCAAACTGAGCTATCTGGGAACTATCCCGTTAACCAGCTCTGAATTGGGCTAGGTTTTTGTAATGCTGCGAAGTGAGATTAATTAACCTCAACACTCCCTCTTGTTTAGCTCCAGTCCGTGCCTGCTTCTTGCATGCTGTTTATCCTCTACCATGAATGAAAATAATAGGTTTTAAAATGAATACCTTTCTTTACAGAACGGCAGGAATTTCCAACTTAAAACTGTACTTCTTGTCATGCTGGATTCTAAGGCATTATGATCACTCTAGGTCTAGTTGAACTTTAGCAAGAAGAGGCTTGTCACAAGTAGATCCTTTCTTCCATTCAGGTAGAAGAGGAAGAAGGCCTTCCTGGATTTAGAAGATGGCCATATTTGGAGAAACGATAGAGTAGATCCTTTTGCTCTAGGGGAAAGCAAGGAATTTGTAAGGGTGGGAGCAAGGAATTTGTAAGGGTGGGATTGCTCTGCTACTTGCAGCTGCCTAGTCTACACCCAGATTTCCTAGCTTTTCTCCTTGAGAAAGACAGGGCTAAATTGGAACCAACGCTCACTGACTGGCTGATCATAGCAAAGAGGTGCCCCTTGGGCTATGTGTAAAGAAGCTGGTCACCTGCCCGGCATCTCTGAAGGTGAAAGTAGGTTGTAGATGTTCTGCTGCCGTTCAGTTGCCCTGCAGAAGATGGTTCTCCCACTTTCACCTTGTCGAGTGTATAGATAACCTGCTTATTCCTCTTCCCGTCTTCCTCAGTGTACAGAAAACGAAAAAGGAAAAAAAAAGAGCAATCTCTCCAGTTCCATGTAAATAGAAGTAGCTGGTGATGTTATGTGTGTATGGACCTTTCATTGCTGTGTCGTGGTTTGTGTTGGTGTTTTTAGTTTGTTATTTTTAAAATAAGTCACCCTACCTGACGGGTTTTCACAGAATTATGTATTTATTTAAGAGGAGAAAGGCAGAGAGGCAACTGGAAAACCCATCTTGGCTGATCTAAAAAACACACAAGAAAGTCAAAGGGTTCTTTGTCATTTTGGAATGGTTTCTCCATTGCCTTCCTTTCCTAAACAGACCTGAGTTTGCAGGGGTTAAGTTGAACCTGATGTCATACATTCCCCCTGGTCCAGCATCCTTTTCCCCTAGCATGGACTGGAGCAGGTTGGGGTTGAATTCTGTTACCTTACTCCTACCTCTATTCCTATTTCCCCTTCCCCATTGCTATCCTTAATTTATTTTTCAACAAAGCTCTATACATTTGTTTTACAAATCTTGGACACCATCTGCCCTCTCTCTTTCTCTCTCTCACTCTTTCTTTCTCTTTTTGAAGTTTACTTTAATGGAAAAAATATGCTGTACTGTATTTAAAAAAACAAAACAAAACCTGTCAGAAGTGTCAAAATAAATAAATTCAGTTTCCTAAAATGAGCAAACAAAAATCACTGTACTAAGGAGATATTGTGAAGAAATAAAATGGCTAATCACAAAAGCGTTTGTTGTCAGAGTTCCTGTGAAAGAAATACAAAATAATATTGCCTGAAAGTGATAATTAAAGATCAGGCAAAACTATCAGAGGTGCAGATAAAAACTATTTTCCCCATTTAGATCATTCAAAGAGGTACTTATTAACATATATATTCAGATCCACCAGATTCCCTTGATAAGGAAATATAATCTTGTGCAGAAAAATAATTGTGCACAGTTATTTGGCTGTATTTTTTTGCAAATAGAAAGATTTGGTGGTTACAGTTTATGATTGCATTTTAGAGAGTTTCAGAATTGACCTTTTCTGAAGAATCAATGTTCTGGAGCCTCTGGAATAATGTCCATGTATTTTCTGGGCCATGTCAATCTGCGCACCATAGCTGTGCTCCAGCCAATTTTAATAAGAACGGTTAAGCTTTGCATAGATCAACATTGCAGTTATAGGTAATTGTCCACTTACAACCACAATTCAGCCCCAAACTGAATCTGGCTTCCTCATTGGCTTTGCTTGTCAGAAGTTCATAAACTGACCCTGGGGGACAAAGCAACCCTCATAAATATGATCCATCACAAATATGAACCAAGACCAATTTGAGTCACATGACCATTGGGGATGCTGCCAAGGTTGTAACTGAAAAATGCTCATAAGTAACTTTTCAGTGCTGTTGTAACTTTGAATGGTCACTAAATGAATTGTTGTAAGTTGAGGACTACTTGTATATCCTATCATTTCTCTGAGGTAAGACAAGTCTCCCAGTTTATTCTCAACAATCCTGTAGATATGTTGGTGGAGCTCAAAGCCATCTGGTGAGCACTGTGGTTGAATAAGAATTTGAACCCCAAGTCTCCTGTCCAAATTTAACATTTTAATCATTGGAATATTGATTAAAAAATGGTCCTAAGGAATACAAAAGGGACATCTAAAGTTAGGAATACCATGAATAGTATAGTTTGGTGTAGTGGTTAAGGCATCAGCTGGAAACTAGGATACAGTGACATTTAGTTCTGCCTTAGGCACAGAGCCATCTGGATGACTTTGGGCCAGCCACTCTCTCAGTCCTAGGAAGCAGGCAATGGCAAACTACTCCCAAAGTCTTGAAAACTGCTGGGACTAGCCCAGGAATCACCAAGACTTGGCACAAAATAGTAAAATAATGAAAACATTGCCCAGTCAAAAAACGTTGGTATTTATTATAAGTCCCTTACACAATGTATAATTTGTTTTTGAAACTCTCAGCTGCAAGCTGATGCAACAATATTTTCAACCACTTCACTGTTCATCTGGGTTGTCTAACAACGGTTATGTAAGCTAATTTTGGTCAGAGGCAGCTGACAGAGGGCCCAACACCAGGTTCCTAGAGGCATCTGTTAATAATTAACTGAATAGACCCTTGATCCAACCATGTTCTTACACAACTCAGAACTGCCTCTCAGAGGTGTCATGGAGACAGTCTCAACCTTTCAAGCATATACCCAAATTCCACATATTGTTCTGATCTGACAAGTGAAACTTGCATAGAAAATTTTCCCCTAGGCAGATCTCCTTAACTGTATCAACACAAGGGGCTTTGATCAGATAAGGAATTATTTTCCAGACCCATTCATTTTATTGGTTATATCAGCCAAGAATATTTTGGAAGCTTCTTGTAGAATTGAAAGACTCAAGCTGTAAAGCCAAATCCTCTGCATCTGAATTCTGGGAAACAGAGTAATAACAGATGGACTTCATGTATTCTTCCACATACATCCAGAACTGAACTCACAATTATGGTTGTAAGTTGTGACAATGCCTGATTTTACAATCTTATGTGCAGGGTCGTTAAGTGAACCCATTGTCCTCTATGTGGCATTGCCAGAAACTGGAAATAAATGCCGGTTTCCAGTAAAAATGTTATAAATCATGGTCACATGACCACAGGGTGCTGAAAACAGCTGGAAATGCAAGCCAGTTGCTGAGTACCCAAAATGCAATCACGTGTGTGCAAGATGTCAGAACTTCGAATCTGGGTCTTAAGTACCTCTTTCAGGATCTGTCAGAACTTCAGTCACAAAGTGACTAGTCATAAATTGAGGACTATTTAGATACAGCAGCAGGTTTAAAGGAAGGGGAAATTCCTTTATTTTTTTCTAATTTATCATTCTTTTAAAATATATTTTCAATTACCCTGGCTGCCTATTTACATGGAATGCTTATGGTGACTAAAGCAAATAGCAATAGCACTTGGACTTATATACCGCTTCACAGTGCTTTACAGCTCTCTCTAAGCGGTTTACAGAGTCGGCATATTGCCCCCAACAATCTGGGTCCTCATTTTACCAATCTCAGAAGGATGGAAGGCTGAGTCAACCTTGAGCCAGTGAGAATCCAACTGTCGAACTGCAGGCAGCTGGCAGTCAGCAGAAGTAGCCTGCAGTACTGCACTCTAACCACTGTGTCACTGTGGCTCCTAACCCAAAAGAGCTTTTTCAAAATGCAATTGGACTTTGTTTTTGTTTTTTTTTTGAAGATGTTTTGCTTCTCATCCAAGAAGCTTCCATTCAGTCAGAACTGAAGTAACTTCTTGGATGAGAAGCGAAATGTCTTCAAGACCAAAAAAAAAAAAAAAAGTCCAGCTGCCTTTTGAAAAAGCACCGTTGGGACAACAATGATCTGGATGGGAATCTCCATAGACATTGAACAGCAAATACATACAAAGATTAATGTTAATATAAAAACTAACCATTAAGGGCTAAGCAGAAGAGATTCATCTTGGGACATCTCAACTTAAGGACTTTGCACCAACTCAAAATTCTCTGAAACAGTGTCTTTGGATGGCATTGGCTCATTTGGAGAGTTGAATTTTCACGCAAAACTAACCTCTTCTTTTGTAATATTGGAGGCTGTGGATACTTTTGGCAGATATGTTTGTAACTCCCACCATCCAGGAGTCCATAAACCAGAGATCTCCAAACTTGTCAACTTTAAGACTTGTGGACTTTAACTCCCAGCTATGCAGGCTGAAGAATTCTGGGAGTTGAAGTCCACAAGTTTTAAAGTTGCCAAGTTTGGGGACCCTTGCCGTAAACCCAGGGGTGGGATTCTACCCGTTTGCACCTATTCACTGGAACCGGTTGTTAACATTCTAAGCAGTTTGGAGAACCGGTTGTTAGAGGAAATTACTGGCCTAATCCTGTAAGGAAGGCAGGAAGGAAACATTCTGGTGTTGCTTATAGAAACTGCCTCTCTGTTAACCCTTATTACATTCTTGGCAGGACTAGACTTCCTGTCTCAGAAATGTCTCTGGAGTTTTTTTTCCCCTCCTTTGCTGCTACTTTGCTTGTGTGGAGTGATCATTCAAAGTTACAATGGCACTGAAAAAAGTGACTTATGACCATTTTTCACACGACTGTTGCAGCATCCCCACAGTCATGAGAAGCCAGGGGAGGAGATGCGTACCTCGATGTGAGTGATATTGAGTTGGCCATGCCCAGCCAATAACATGACCACCAAGCCATGTCCACCCAGTCACATGACCACCAAAGAATGTCCACCAACTAAGCCACGCCCACAAAACCAATTGTTAAAAAATTTGAATCCCACCCCTGCGTAAACTATTTTTTTCAAGCCACTTTGGGGTGGTTGGAGGATTCTCAAAGCCTGGTGTTTGCACACAAGCTATGGAAGAGAAAAAGGGGGTATTGCAACATTTTATTTTTCCTTTAAATCAGTGATGGCTAACCTTTTCAGCACCAAGTTGCCCAAAGCACGCGCATGCATGCAGATCCCCAAAATGCAATCCAAGCATGCAACCCCCACGTGCCCACCCCACCCGTGCAGGAGTGTGACCCCCCTCGCCCCCACACATGCGCTCCGCCCTGCGCATGTATGCGTGACCGCTGCATGTTCACCCTGCCCCTCATGCATGCACATGTGACCCCTATGCATGACCCGCCCCCTGCACATGCACGACAGAGATCTGAAGACCAGCTGGCGGGCGGGCAGGCACGCGCATATGCGGCAGAGTTGAGCTGGGGCGACAGCTTGCGTGCCCAGAGGGCGCTGCGTGCTACCTCTAACATGCGTACCGTAGGTTTGCCATCACAGCTTTAAATGGAGAAGAAAACTTGTATCTTTCTTTGGGATCTTCAGTTGTCTTGGACAGATTTTTTATTTATTTTTGCACTCGTAGAGTTTACAACCTTCTTGGATTACTATCTTGTACTGTCCAGGTAGTCTTCAATCTGGTTTAGTGACTGTTCAGTTACCACGGACCACCCCACATCTACTTCCAACCCTAATTCAAACTTCCAATAACTGCCTGCCTCTCTTTCCCCCCTCTCCATGCTCATTTAGCACTAGCAATAGCAGTGACATATATACTGCTTCAAAGTGCTTTACAGCCCTCTCTAAGCGGTTTAGAGAGTTTACAGATATTGCCCCCAACAATCTGGGTCCTCATTTTACTGACCTTGAAAGAATGGAAGGCTGAGTTAACCTTGAGGCTGGTGGGATTCAAACTGCCAAATTGCAGGCGGTTGGAAGTCAGCAGAAGTAGCCTGCAATTCTGCACTCTAACCACTGCACCACCGTTTAATCAATTTTGGGCACTGGGCTACTAGCCCACATTTATGGCTGCTTGCAGCATTCAATGACAGCTTTTTACAATCTTTCTTGCCAAAAACTCGTGTTTATTTCCAATTTCTGGCAAAAAAAAACAACCACCATTGTAGACAATGGACTCACTTAATGACCAGTGATCACTTAACAAATGCTGCAAAAAATAGGTTGTATAATCATCTGATTCACTTAATGTCCAGCACAACTTATATCCATAATTCTGGGCTCAAGTATGGTTGTAAGGGCTGCCTGTGGAGGAAGGGCTTGACACAACCTAGCAATGCCACTTACTATACCTTTGTGTGTGTTCATACCCAGAAATATTGCCCAATGGGCAGGTTATTGATGAAGAATCACAACCAACAATAAATAACTGGAGGAAAAAAATGGCAACTTTGCTGTTCTGCCAAAAAAAAAACCCAACTCAAACAGAGGGACAAATTACTGGGAGATGACACCATTCCCACCATCAGAAAGTATCCAAGAAGCTATTTGGGAAGAGCACAGAAGGCAAATACAATTATTAATGGTGCTTATACTACCATTTGATATTCACTTGCTTCTAAAATGCTATCCATCAAGAGCTGAAAGTGATTGTTTGACAGAAAATAATTATGGGTAAGATGGAAGTACTGATTGATTTATTTCCTACAGTTTTGGCGGGTTGTCAAAGCAAATTTCAGGCTTATTTTAAACTCCTTTGGAGAAATTGGAGAGTGAAAATACTGAGACTTTAGAAGTACCCTTGTGGCAGGTTTTTCGGCAGTTGCCTCAACCACAAATAATTATTTCAGGTAAGATTGTGACAGTCTTTAATAAGATTTATTGAGAGGAAAGAGACAGGTACAATAATATCAGCAACCAAACTTTCTGATTTAAAATACATTTATTCTCAAGTACATTAGTGTAGAGACTTTCTGTTCATTGACAGCAGAGAACCTTGCAGGTGGCTAGTTACAAAATCATCTTTAAAATCTTACAAACTTTTTCAGGTGGCCTCTAAATACAATCCCCTGACTCCTGGGGCACTGCAAACCTTAAAAATATGAGTCAGTTGCCAAGTGTCTGAATTTTAATCACATGACATGGGGATGCTGCAGATTGCAAATGTGAAAAACATCACAAGTCGCTTTTTTCAATGCCGTTGTAACTTTGAACAGTCATTAAATGAACAGCTCTAAGTTGAGGACTACCTGTACAACAAATGAGATACAGCAAAAATTAGTATAACTGTTGCCAAATCCAGATGGCCACAAGCAATTGGAACTGATACGCTTAACATGATTGTAGAAATGCACTTTTTACCATTGATTTCTCTGGACAATCTGGGGATCACACATAACCTATGGACCTGCTCTTTTAGGAAGGAGTGTAGTACCATCCAGCCCAATTTAAATCACAATACTGTAACAGTATTTCTTGTTGACCCATAGCACACCCATCTTCTCTGCTTATCATTTCAATATATTCTCTCTCACCCAAGTGTACTGATAGAAGAGTATATTTGTAGTTCATGGTTGAACTGCTGAGTCCTTGATGCTCTTTGAGCTTTGTTTTCTTGCAGAGATTTCATTACCAAACTAGATAACATCATCAGGGCACTGATGAAAACCAACCAAACTCAGAGAGCACCAAGGACCCTGCAATCTTCAAGGGTCCATGCTATTTCTCTGAAGTTGAGTGGCATGATACAGAGAACTAGGTAACATCAGCATATTTATCCTAAAGGTGCTTTTTCCAAAAGACAACTAGACTTTCTTGGTTTCATTTCTTTGAAAATATTTTGCTTCTCATCCGAGAAGCTACTTCAGTTCTTGGTGGAGAAGCGAAATGTTTTCAAAGAAAAGAAAAAAAAACCCAACAAGTCCAGTTGCTTTTTGGAAAATGCTAACAGATAACAGATAATCAGAGTTGGAAGGGACCTTGTAGGTCATCTAGTCCAACCCCCCCGCCCAAATGGGAGACCCTACACCATTTCTGACCAATGGCAGTCCAATCTCTTCTTGAAAGTCTCAAGTGATGGTGGTCCCACAACTTCCGAGGGCAAGTTGTTCCATTGGCTGATTATTCTCAATGCACTTTTGAGACGACCATGACCTCGATCATTGAGGATCTCCGTAGACACCATAATATTTACTGCAACCCTAATGTTCCACTGGCAGTTTGATCTACTTATACAGCAAATATAGTACATAAGATGGAAGAACTAGTTCAAGAAAAGTCTGGATATATTGTGAGCAAACATTTCCTGATATATTTTTCTAATCCACTGAAGGAAAAAAATTAAGGAATTGAAAAATTCCCATGCTTTAGAATCATTAGGTGACTCACTCTTGGTTTTAAGGCCTTTTTTTATTCTACCCGCTGTGGCATTGCTTGTGAGCATAACAATAAGGACACAATCTAGTTTCCCATATTTAATCTTTCAACACAGTCATGGGATGAAGTTACTCTCAAGCTTGTTTGTAATTTTTGAAGATATATTAATGAAATGTATAGGCTGCCCAAATCCATTCCCTCTGGCAGCATGTTCTGTAAAGGATGCTGTGGATTTACAGGTACCAAAATGATTTTTCCATCCCCTTTTACTTCTCCCTTTCTTAGCTTGTCTGACTTTCCTGTTATCTAAATAGTTATTATTTCCAAAATAGATGCATTCATCCTCCAAAGAATGAACCGAGTTGCTAATTTGAACCATCTGAAGACAATCAACAGTTCTCAAATATGGCCCCACCTCGTTGCTGGCTGGGGAATTCTAGGTGTCGAAGTCCACTTATCTTAAAGTTGTTGAGGTTGAGAAACACTGCTCTATGGAATAAACCTTCCCTAGAAGGCGTCTGATGCTTCATTCTTGGCTTTTGGGAAGCTCTGGAAAACTTTCTTGATTTCTCTGAGACTTAGTGGAGAAGGAAGATGGACATATTTTCTTAGTCTCTGTTTTTGATGACATGATTGGTTTTAAGATCACTGTTGAGATTCTTGCACACCATCCAAAATCGTGAGATGATACAAAATTAATAAATAAATAAATTAGAAAAATCTATAATTTGGCACTTTTAAGGGACAGCACTTTCACTTGCTAGATGCTGGTTGCTGCTTCAATTTGCACCACCTTGTCAAAGGAAAAGTGCTCTGAGCCTTCAGTCTTGTTCTTATTACAGAGTTTTTGACAGAGGAAAATCAGAATTGCTTGCAGAAAACAGATTCATTCAGGCACCATTTCCCACATAGAAGAATTCAAATAGTATTTTTCAAAAAAAAAAAGATGCTGGACTGCTTCGAGTTTTTAACAAGTAGTTTGGTTATTCACATTTTTCACCCAGTAGTCTGGATCTCAGATGTGCAAGGTTTAGAGTCTTCGTCCTGGCTGAGTGTTGGCTTTTTATTCTAAACAAAACACAACAACCGATTAGCACACATGTAACTCTATATGCTTGAAGTTTATCAAGCCACTTGGATTCTCCCCCTCCCCATTTTTAGAGTTCTGAAATTCAATCTATGAACAAGTCCTTCAAACTACTGAATAGTCCAGGAATCAATACCAGGGAATGGGTTGATACAAGCCACTTAGTTAAATCTTAGTTTGTTGAATAAATCATTACTGGCTAAAAGTATTGTATTAGATGAAGCTAGAAATCATGCTTTTAATTAAAAACAAGCTCCATAGAGATAATCCTTGATTTACAACCATTTGTTTACCACCATTCTAAGTTACGACCTCATGGGAAAAAGTGCTTGGTTCATACACTTTTTATCATTGCAGCATCCCCTGATCATATGATCGAAATTTGGGCAAATGGTAAATGACCTGTATTTATGACAGTTGCAGTGTCCTAGGGTCATATGATCGCCAATTAGGCCCCTCCCAGCCAGCTTTCAGTGAGCAAACTCAGTGGGGGAAGCCAAATTCTCTTAATAATCGCATGATTTTACTTAACAGCAGCAGTGATTCGCTTAACAACCATTGCAGAATTGGGTCTGACTCCCTGAACAATGGCCTTGATTAACAATGGAAATTCTCGTCCCAATTGTGGTAAGTCAAGGACTATTTGTAGTTGTGTTTATACAACATTCTAAGCCAAACGAAACAACCCATTAAAATGGGGATAGAGATTATTAGAAGAAGACCAATTGTGCCTAATTAACAAGCCTCCCCAACATAACCAGTGATACCTATTCCTTTTCAGGATGTTGCTTAATAGTCGAATACAGGATCTGAATACAGAGAGGCTCAGATTGACTTGTCACCAGTTACAGTTAAAAAAAAAGGCTAGAGAAAAGGTTTTACTCAACACAACTTTACACTCATTCCACCCAGCGTTTTAATCTGAATTACAGGTCCTTGACCTAAGGACCAAACCTAAGGACCAGAATTGAGCCCAAAATTTCTGTTGCTAAGCGAGACATTTTTAAAGTGAATTTTCCCATTTTACGCTCTTTCTTGCCACATGTTGTGGTTCGCCAGCAGCGGAATTGGACAGTGGGGAAGAATGGGGATCAGTCAGGGAGTCTGGAGGGAACTCAGACAAGGGTCCTGTGTCCAATGTAGAGATGGGGCCAGGACCAACTGGGAGTGGGGTGCTCACTCCGGAGCCTCCAGAGTCTTGGCAGCAGCGAGGCAAAGGAATAAGGGAAGCCTGTTCCCAGTGTGTGTGTGCGCAGAGCTGCTAGAAGGCAAGAGCAGCTAAGACAAAAGGGGCGACTCAGGAGTAAGACTTGAAGGTGAGTGCCCCTCTCCTAAGGTATAAAGGACGTGCAAAGGTAGAGAAATCTTTGCAGGAAGCAAAGACGTTCATTCTGTTTGGATTAATCCTCGAAACTCTATGTGGATTTTGTACTTCAGTTGGTTTTTTATAATTCATTTGGCACTCTAGTTGTTGGCAGCAATTCAAAGGAAAGAAAGGTGGGTGCTTATCTCAAAGGGATTGTTTGGGACTCATTACTGGCTGGGAATGAAAATAATTCCCAGCATTGAAATAAAACAAGAGTTGTTTTAACTAAGCGTGTGCTTAATTATGGTCTCAGGAAGCCTTGGTCAGAATACCACAATTGTTAAGTGAACCATTGCAGTTGTTAAATTAGCAACACAGTTGTTACGTGAATCTGGATCCACCATTGACTTTGCTTGTCAGAAGGTTGCAATATGATCACATGAGCCCAGGACAGGGCAGCCGTCATAAATATGAGTTAATGGCCAAGTGTCTGAATTCGGATCACGTGACCATGAAGATGCTGCAATGGTCATAAGTCACTTTTTTTTCAGTGCCACTGTAACTTCAAACAGTCACTAAACAAACTGTTGTAAGTTGAGGACTGCCTATCCTTCCGACGCCAATTATTTTAGTTGAGTCCTACTCACACGATATTTAAGGTATGATAGGTAAGTGTCCCATCCTAGAGTGATGACATTCATGTAAATCACTCGATACGTGGGTGGCAGGAACAGAAAGTTGATCAGCTGTGTTGGTGGCCATACACACCAGTCCATCTGCAAACAGAAAAAGACAAAGTTAGTTAACTCCATCCACAAATTCTGGATCAGAAATTAGAGAACAAAAATTAAGTTTACCTTGTAGAATTCCCAAAAATTCTCCTCTAATTCATGCCAGCTTTGCTCCAGAGTCTGTCCTTCTAAAGATCCAATCCCTGCAGATAATAACAAGGCAGATGGAAATATGGGAGGTGTTCTTTAGCTACTGGGAAGGAAAAGAACTGTATATTTTTCAGAGGAAGCCAAGCATAGAAGGGGCAACAAAAATGCCACACCCTCTGCTTCTGCTCTCTCCATACAAGATCTGTAGCAAAAGCCCATATATTTTCCCATTTATTTTTGCCCTCAAAAGAATAGAAATTGTCCTGCAGCGTCAGGAATTTAGTCTTACCTATGAAATACCAAACCCCGAAGACTGGCGAGGCAACGATCTGATCAATTAAAACTTTTTTCAGGACGGTCCTGATGCCACTGAATCCAGCAGCAGGGAAGGTCCTGTCTAGCCACAGGTACCAGTAGTGCATCATTGGGCCCATAGTGCAGCCGATGGTGAACATTCGTGCTGAAGAAGGAAATTTGCTCCATTAGCAAAACATAAGGGATTCATCATCAAATAACAAAAAGCCATGATGCATAAGTAAGAGAAGAATATTTAAAAAATCAACTACAAAGTACAAGTAATCCTTGACTTACAATTATTCATTTAGTGACCATTCAAAGTTATAATGGCAGTGAAAAAAGTTATTTATATTGGTTCTCACAATTATCCCCATTGTAGTAGTCCCATGGTCAAGATCAAAATTTGGGCGCTTGGTAACTAATATATATTTATGACAGATATCCCAGGGTTATGTGATCACCACTTGTCACCTTCCCAGCCAGCTTCTGACAACCAAACTCATTGCAGGAAGCTGGATTTGCTTAATGACCACATGATTCTCTTAACAATCATGGTAAAAAAGGCTGTAAAATGGGATATGACTTACTTAACAACTGTTTTGCTTAGCAATAGAAGTGTTGGGCTCAATTGTGGTCATAAGCCAAGGACTAGCATTAAAGACAGGTAATTTACAAATTTACCATATATCTAACATATTGCCATATTATAGTTTATAGCTATTTACTATAAAATCTTTACAGCTATTTACTATAAAACTATAAGCATTTTAAACCATCCATATTTGAATTGTGAATCCTGCCTCTGATGTTTATTTATTTTAACTCTGTGATTCTTTTCCTAATGTAGCAAACTGAAGAGACCTTATTAATCCACAATTCATTTATTATGTTATCTATTGGACAATTATAATTTTAGCAGCTAAAATTAAGTTGATAGTAAGTTCCTTACAGGACTGCTTGAGATTCGTTTCTTTTTGCCCTTGTGCTTAGGGATCCAGTTGTGTGAAGCCTGCTGGAATGCTTGCACTGACTGACATATGACTTGTAGTTTCCGGCTGGTTATGGCTTTTAATTCAGTTTTTTTAAAATTTGTTCTCATTTGATTTGTATTCTATTTATTGTTTGCGGGAGTTGCTTTTAATTATGTGAGCCAGAATCATAAATATAAAGACAAGTGACAACACAAATTGAATAGAATCTCCCTCTTTATGACCCTACAATCCCTTAATTCAATAAATAAAAAAAATGTCCTGAAATCCAGCAAGGTAGGCAGGCATTCATCAGATGTCAGGGGGATAGAAAGTTGCATATCGGTACTGCTACTACAGAAAAACATTTGAGGCCTTCATTCTCCTGATGTTCTGGAAAAGGGGCCTAGTAATCAAGCAGATTGAAACTGAGTGATCCTAGAGATATCTCAATGTCAAGCCAGGAAGCATTTTAAAGGTAAAACCAGCAGTTAAACATGACATAAACTGACCTGTCCGGGCACGATCCCATTTCCGTTTAGAGTCCCTCTTTATCTCCCAAGATTGGCGGAGTGCATCTCCTGCTGCTAGAAGCCCTCCACAGCTGACCGTGTTGGTTACAAGCAGGAGGCGGCCTTTGAAGAGGGGTTTCCAGTAGACAGAAAGACCAGAGAAAATTGTTCTGCCCCGAGCGAGCATAGCTGTTCTCCTAGTACCCAGAACGAGGTGAAAGGGAACTGTAGCAAAATGAAAAAAAGCATGTTTCTGAGGGCCCAGCACATTTGTATCTGTTACCCATTCACTCCACACTTTAAGTAATGCTATGTCTCTTCTCCTGAATTAAGTCCCCCAAAGGATTTGTTCTGAGTAAAATGATTAAGAGTGGACTCCCTGAGGACTGGTTTCTTTCTACTGCCAAAGGCACTAGAGAATCCTCATTTAGCAACGACAGTGGGGAAAAAAGTAACTTGGTGATCAGTCTTCACATTTACGACCTTCACAGGTCTGTAAAGCAAAGGAAAGTTGAACAGCACTGTTGCGGTTTGACTCAGTGATCGAATTATCAGTCCCAATTGTGGTTGCTAAACAAGGACTACCTTATGTTGTTAACACCTGTAGACAATTTAGGTAAAACCAATGCATAAGAGTTTTCCCGCTGGGGAGAGCAAGATCTCCAGAGTTCCCACTTCCTGTACAACAAGCAAAGGATTAATTCCATGCTTTCCAATCTCCAAACATACTTTTCAAATTTAGCTAACACTGTTGCAATTTAAACTTGTTATAATGTATAGACTTTCCTGAATACTGTTTTAGACTTTGAAGTACTGGTTAAATCATTACAGGAGATTATAAATTCCAACAGACCAACATTAAAGTGTAAATCCTACCACCCCCGAGGATCCCCAAGGCCTTTTCAAGGTCCTCAAAATCAAAATTATTTGCCAGCTAGGTTGAAAAATTACATTATTAAAATCCCATCAAATAATAGAGAGGCAGTCACGACAGCCAGCGCATCCATTTTAATTTTTAATATATTTTATTAAATTTGTTTGCCACCCATCTCTCCCCACATGACAAATATCAATAAATAGAAACAAAAACTCTTTGGGGATCCTCTTTAATTTTTAAAAAGAGGAAAGCGGCTTGAAAGAAATAAGTTTTTAAAACACTGCAATAAACAACAAAGGGGAAGGCACTGCGATTTTGTGAACAAGACCCTCATTGTATAGTTTGGGACACAAGCGCCCAGGAGCCCTCTGCTCATGCCCAAAGGGACAACTTTTTCCACTGAGCGAGAGGAAACATGCAGCTATGAAGACGAACAAGTGGCCAGCGACAAACCCTCTCCACCTTTCTGGAATTAATTCGGACTTTGCCCAAATATCCCAAGACTGAGCCCCGGGCACCAGAAGGCTCCTCACCAAAGGGTCCTCACACCAAAGCGTAAGGAGATCTCGATTCAAACCTTGTCCCGATAACTTAGCCTTTGTCGGGGTTGCTCACCGATTAGTGCAGGGTTGCGCCTCTTTGCAAGAGAGGAAGAGCCAAGAGCGAAGGAAAGAGGCGAACGAAACCGGCCGGCGTGAAGCAAGAGCGAGTCACATGTACCAGCTGCCAGTCTATTACATCTACTAGAGCGGAAGTAGGTTCGATCCCCGTTGGTGGAGGCCACGGGGACTCACAGAATGGGTTTAATAATTAATATAACGGCTAACCCGGTCCCGCTGCTCGCCTTGGAAAATAAATGGAAAAGTTAATTAAAAACAGAGCAGTGTTCTGCGCATGCGTCAAGCTTGACCGCCGACCGAAAGTTGAGTAAGCCGGAAGTGAGGATTTTCCGCTGCGAAATGAAATGACAAGAGAAATGAATGAACCCGAGGCACTCCCTGATAGCGAGACGCTCTAGTTTCCGGGCTTCCGCCTTTCGGGTGGCTCAGGCAGCCCCTTCCAACTGGGCTCCAGGGCGCATGCGCTGAGGTTTATTTTGTTTTGATGGGTGGGGAAAGCCGTGAGTTTGTTCGACGGAAATGGCGGGAAAGGCGCCACTCGGCGGGTGAGAGCGCGCAGCAAAGAATGGACGGCAGCAATGGATGGTTTGGGTTTTGATTTTCCTTTCATCCAAGTTCATTTGTCTTTCTAGGGAGCCTGGAACGACTGAGATGGAGACGGGTGCCCGACCGAAACAGAGACGTGAGTAATGGCATTGGGGGAGTAAATTTCATGGTCCGTAACCAGCAGCCGATCCGCTGCACAAAGTTGTCGGAGCTTAAAATCGGAGCTTTGTACAGGAGTCGTTTTGTGGAGTCGAGTACTTGGTCTCAACATTGTTCCCATAAACAGTCCCAGAGTCTCTGGAAAAACTGCTTGTCTCATGGTTAAGAAATGGTACGAGTGCAAATTTTATCTCATGTGTTCTCTTTCCATTTTCCCTCTGCCAGGGGGAAGAATTGTGCCATCTCGTTACTTGCAGTATGATAAAAAAGCAGGTGGAAAGGTGAGTTTACATTAGAAACACATTGTTCTATAGCAAAAGTTTTTTTTCCCCCCAAGAGGCAACTGGGCTTTCTTGTTTTTTTTCCTTTGAAGACGTTTCACTTCTTACCCAGGAAGCTTCTTCAACTCTGATTGGATGGCCAGGAATGGAAGGATTTATACTCCTTGCAGACAGCTGGTCATTTGCATCCTTTTAGCCAGCCATTAAGGCTACCTGGAGGTTTATTTGTATTTTTTATCAAGAACAAAAAAACAAAGTCCAGTTCAGTGGTGGGATTCAAAAATTTTTATTACTGGTTCTGTAGGCGTGGCTTTGTGGGCATGGCAGAGGAAGGATATTGCAAAATTTCAATCCCCCCCACTCCTGGGGGAAGATTACTGTAAAATATCCATTCCCTCCCCACCCCACTAACCTGCTTTCCAGTTCCGTTCTCCTGTGCAGGGCAACAAAAGAAGACCCAGCCGATGAACTGGGACTTGGGAGGCAGAGAATAGATGGGGGCGGGGCCAGTCAGAAGTGGTATTTTCCGGTTCTCTGAACTACTCAAAATTTCCACTACCAGTTCTCTAGAACTGGTCAGAACCTGCTGAATACCACCTCTGGTCCAGTTGCCTCTTGAAAAAAAGCACCTTTGGAACAACGATGACGTGGATGATTGAGAATCATAGACATTGCTCTATAGCAGTGTTTTTTTTTAAAGTTGGCAACTTTGAGATGTGGCAGGGGAAGGATACTATAAAATCTCCCGTCAGAGGTGGTATTTGCCGGTTCTCCGAACTACTCAAAATTTCTGCTACCGGTCCTCCAGAACTGGTCAGAACCTGCTGAATACCACCTCTGGTTCCGTGGTGCTTTCTGGTACTACAGTGTAGGAGGAAAGTTACTTTGTTTTCTAGCCTATGCTATTTTTTTAAAATGAAAAATTTTAAGTTGCTGCTTTCTTTATTTTAAGGGAGCTTTTATCTGTATGTGGAGTGTACACTCAGCAGCCTCTATAGATTTCAAGGAGTATTTTTTAATTACAGATTTGTTTATCGTTGTTATCTGAGTAAATGAATGCAAGCCTTTTTGTCATGTCTTTTAACTGTGAGCCTGCAGGAACAAAATGTTCCATGTTTTAATTTGTATACAACAGAAAATGTCAGAGAATTCATAAATACTGAGAAAATAAAGGACTACTTCAGAGAGGCAACATTTAGAGTAAACTGTTCAGGAATACAAAAAAAATGAGGGACCTGTTTTGTTTTATATATGCAAAGAATTAATTGTATCAATTAATTGTAATTGTATCACATGCTATATTTCTTATAACAAAAAGATAAGGAAAGTTAAGCCCATCAAACTGAAAACTCTGAGAAAAGGCCCTCTATATAGCAATAGCACTTAGACTTATATGCTGCTTCACAGTGCTTTACAGCCCTCTTAAGCGGTTCACGGAGTCAGCATATTTCCCCCAACAATCAGGGCCCTCATTTTACTGATCTTGGAAGGATAGAAAGCAGAGTCAACCTTGAGCCTGGTGAGATTCAAATTGCAGGCAGCCGGCAGAAGTAGCGTGCAGTACTGTATTCTAACCACTGGGCCACCACGGCTCCTATAAATATCAATGTATTTTCCTATTATATAATATAATTATATATTATGATTTCCTATTATAAACAGTAGTACAAGACTCAGATTTGTTTTAATAACCACCTGAAATATAAAAACTTTATCCCCAAACTAGCAATCAAATAAGACTGAATTGTTTAGTTTCAACATGTATGTATTTAACTGGCAGGGTACCTCAAACACCAATCTGTCCTTTGCAAAAGGTCCAGAAAATGTAGGATCTCCAAAGAGGCCACCTATTCAGAAATTCAAGACCTCAATAGGTAAGTTTTTGCTTTACACAATCTAGAAGTCTTCCTTGCATTAGTTACCAAATGTCCACAGTAGGCACTTTCTAGAATCCAGGTAGCTTCACAGAAACAATCTGAAGAGCATTAGTTATCCTGTCATGGATATAAGTTGCTAGAAGTTGCTGCCAAATTATAACATACAGTGTAATGAATGGGAAAAAGATTATTTCTCATGATATACTTTTCAATTATTCTAAATCAAATTGGTATGGTCCTGGTCTTACTAACTTTTTGGGAGCTTGGAACTGGCAACCTTTGTAAGGACCAAATGTGGTTGTCATACTGCAAAAGTTATGCATCTCTGACTTAAAAGTGTCTTTGTGACTTTCCTTAGATTGATTGAATTGAATTATTGTATGTGGAGTGTACACTCAGCAGTACCCTGGAGGTATCAGATGCCAAAACAGTTCAGCAAGGTTGGCTATATTATGGGAAAGCTTATCTGCCATTATTATTATTATTTTGACTGAGATATGGGGAAAACTTCTGATGGCAACATTTTGGCAACAGTAGAAAATGAACATAATATTCTGTCCAGTAGGGGTTTATATAAAATCCTGGAATTCATTTTTGAATATACTTGAAAATTGTTCATTTGGTCATTGGATTCACTTTATTTAGGCTTCATCTAGCCTGCAGAGAGTTTTTTTTTTGTCCTGAATGCCTTTAGTAAGGGCCTATTTCAACTTCTGAACCTCTCTGCACTTTTCCTGGGCCTCCTGGTTGTCTTTGAGGAAGTTCTTGCTTTCTAGGATTTAGATCAGTTTTGATCATGGGCAGTAGTACCGGTAGCTAAAAATATGGTGGTTTTTTTAAAGGGGAATACTAATTCTGCAATCCTTACTTGAAACATTACCCTTTCTATGTCATCATTTCAGTGGAATTTCTTTTAAAGCTTAATTTCAGGACTTTTTAATGGAAGGCGCTAATAGAAAGCATATACTGTATAATCCCTTCTCACCTGAGCTTTCCCCCCCTATCCCTTGAAATTTATACTTTAATAGCAATAGGTTTTAAAATTGTCTAATCTCTATTAAAACAGATACAAACAGATATGTGTGTCTGAGAGAGATAGAATATGGGGATATGTGTGCAAAAAGTGTATTAAAAGTTACATGGTGCACAGGATGCCAATGTCCACTTGAATCAATAGTCATTCCACTGCTGGGTTACAACCTGCAAGTTTCTTTTGAGTCAGTTCAATTATTTAGTCAAACATGGGTTCCTTACCTTGGCCAAATTAAAGTAATCAGAATTCCAAAGGAAAAAAAAACTCTTCTTCACTCCTTTTTCTGCAGACGTTACACCTAGTACATTACAGTCAACCTTTCTGGATAGCCATGAGAGTACCCGACCAGAACTGGAGGTTTCAGCTATTACTGGTACGTGCACTCTTGAGTTATTTATTTATTTATTTTATTTATTTATTTATTTAATCTACATACCACCCCCTCTCCCAAATTGGGACTCGGGGCGGTGTACAGCTCAAATAAAACTATACTGTTACAAATAGAAAGTTTAAAATAGATTTAAAAAGATTAAACTAATGGCTGAAGTTAAAACTACAATAAGACTATAAAAACAGGGTAAAAAAGTTAAAAAATTTAAAAACCATTCTAATGATACTAGGCCAGACCGGCTTGTTGAAAAAGGTGGGTCTTCAATGCGCGCCGGAAGGTTCGTAGGTCAGGGATGACCCGCATCTCCGGGGGTAATTCATTCCAGAAGGAGGGTGCTCCCGCAGAGAAGGCACGCACCCTCGGAGCCGCCAGCCGGCATCGCCCAGCTGACGGCACCCCGAGGAGGCCCACCCTGTGAGAGCGCACTGGCTGGCGGGAGGCCGATGGTGTGGCAGCAGGCGGTCCCGTAAGTTCCCGGGTCCCAAGCCATGGAGCGCTTTAAAGATGACTACCAATACCTTGAATCGCACCCGAAAGGCCACCGGAAGCCAATGCAGCTCGTGCAGGAGCGGTGTAACATGGGAGCTCCAAGAAGCCCCCAGAATCACCTGTGCGGCCGCATTCTGTACCAGCTGAAGCCTCTGAATGCTCTTCAAGGTGAGCCCCGTGTAGAGAGCATTGCAATAGTCTAGGCGGGAGATGACGAGGGCAGAAGTGACCGTCTGGAGTGCGCCCCGATCCAGAAAGGGCTGCAACTGGTAGATCCGATGGACCTGACAAAAAGCCCCCCTGGCGACGGCCGCTATGTGATCTTCTAACGACAGCTGTACATCCAGGAGGACACCAAGATTGCGCGCCCTCTCCATGGGAGTCAGAATTTCTCCCCCCACGGCCAGCAATGGAATAAGCTGGCTGTATCTGGGCGCAGGAAACCACAGCCATTCGGTTTTGGTCGGGTTGAGTAGAAGCCTGTTTAGACCCATCCAGCTCTGCACGGCTTCCAGGCACCGGATCATCACTTCAACGGCTTCGTTGGGGTGGCCTGGGGTAGAAATGTATAGCTGAGTTATATACTTGAATGTAAGTTTAGTTGCAATAAAATAGGCTTATGATTTCATTCCAAAAATTATACAAAAGCTATTTTAAATTGAATTGTAGACACTCAAGATTATATATCTTAATGTAACACCAGATTCTTTAAACAGAATGCGTAGATCAAATCTAAATTAGCTGTTTGGATCAATTAATATTTGCTTTTCTTACATAGCCATTCCAAGGCACTACTGATATATCTAACATGACTTTGCATCCCTGAGTTTTGCCTTTTGGCAATATGGAATTCAGTTCATGTCCTTTATTGTATCTCCATCTTCTTACTTTCTGAGAAAAGACTTGATGGTTCCTATTTTTTTAAATCAAGATACAGAATGGAATATGAGTGTTGTTAGAATTTTCTCTATGTTGTTAAAATGCCAAAGAAGCAGTTTAGTATAGGTCATTCTTGCCTGCAACATTTTTAAAGCAAGATTCTCAGTAAGTAGCTGAAAAATATTAGGACACAGGTAATTGACCTCATTCCTTTATCCAACTGTCTTTGATTGCCTTTTTTACTTTCAGAAAAAAGCCGTTATAAGACACCAGTCTCAAAGCTTAATATAAAAGGCTTTTCCAAAAAAAAGGTCTCGGTAAGTAAAGCAGCTTCATTGTTGGCTAAAAAATGAACCTTGAATGAGTAATTTTACTGAGATGGCAGCTGTTGATACCCTAATCAGATGAATTCTTTCCTGGGACTGAGCTGTCATGTGCCAGCCTATTGCCTTTATATCTCATTTCCACTGTGTTGGTGATAATGGCAGACATTTCACATTGGCCTTCTTTCTAGAGACGCCTTCCGTTACTTGGTGCTATGTGAAAAATTTATTCAGCATAATTCATGAGGAGAAATATTGCTGTAGTAAGTTAATTGGCCACTAACCTGGATGCTTCACTCGATTTGGACTATCTCAGTGGGCTCTGTATGGGAGCTGCCTTGAAGATCATTGGGAAAACCAGAATGTTCATGCTACAATTTTAATTTTATTAAAATTAATTTTTAATGTCATATTTCAGGTTATATGCTTAAAGACTGTACAGATTTGCTGTGACAAACGAAGTATATATTTTTGTAGGACAACCAAAGGAGCGAGTATTACCTATGATAATAATAGCAATAATAATATTCATAAATAAAATACATCAACATTCTCTGAACCCAAGAACTGGTGAGCATGCCTGCAAGAAATAATGAGCAGAAGGAAAGAGACCCAGCTATGGAAATAAAACTGAGGCAAACAAACTAGGTGCATAAAAGGCTTTTTTCTCCCTTGTCAAATAAAATGAGTATTTAATCCAACATATAGCATCATGTACCTGACTGGCAGAAACTCTTCAGATTTCAGAGATAATTCAGCCTCATCTAATGATGCCAGGGATTATATAAAGGCTGCTTTGCATACAAGGCATGTACTCTGCCATTAAATTGTGATATTTTCACAATCATATTAACTGCAAGGATGATTATTCAGTATCTCTAACAAAAAAACCTTCTAATTTTGAGGAGGGATATCTGCACCCAGTGTGGGCAATTGTACACTACATTAGGTGATACAGCAGTAAAGGAGAATAAGAGAAACAATTGGATTCTTGGGCTAAAACTTTTTATAATGTTCCTATTCTTGAAAAATCAGTAACGATGTATTTACCATGGGTTAATCAGAGCTGCCTTCTCTGAAGCCACTGGAAAATAGTCAGTCCTGTTGTGTGACCATTTTTTGGTCTGCTCACTTCAAACAATATATCTGCTTCTTTATTAGACACCCCCTGATTCAGATGATCTGATTGGGATGCTGGACTCTCAGATGCTGCTGTTAACTTATGCCTCCATAAAGGTAATAGCTCAACTGCACAAATGCAGGATGCCTTTAAATAAAAAAGTAAACACCTTCTTTGGAAACCTCTTGAAATAGTTTTGAACCTAGAGATGCTCTATTGTAACAGATGGAGAAAAACCTTGTCCTCTTGGAGGGGAAAGCTGAAAGAAACTTGTTACTGCTCTGTGAGGAAATGGAGAAACTACAGAAGAATGCACATGAAAAGAAGCATAAACTGCAACATCTGAAGAAAGAGACTGAGCTTTCTGAAGCACTAGAGAGACAGGTTTGCTTAGTTTTACAAAATATATGTGGAATAGGTTGAAAACACCAAAATTAATGTAAAATGTCTATCAAATGTCTACCAACAGCTTCCTAAGGAAAGCTTGGATTTGGAAAGTATATAAGGCATTCCTAATTAAATGATTATTCTATAAATGGATGGATAATACATTATTATTGCATTGTACTTCAGGCATAATGGATACAGGTGTCTCCCCTTTTTTCTATTCTGGACTTTGTCAATTCATTATTTAGATTTTTTTCCATTATTTTTGAGGCCTTTCACTAACTTAGTAATAGCTAAATTGCTATACCCACATTAAAATATATAAAATATAAACCTTGCTTACTAGAGTTAATTGGTACCAGAAATTATGTCATTAAGTGATATGTCATAATTGACAAATAAGTTGAATTTGCACTGTTTAGCATTAACAGTTCCGGTTGCTGTCGTTAAGCAAGAACCTCACCTGACTATGAGTTGTGACTTCCTCATTGACTTTGCTTGTCAGAAGCCAGTGGGGAAAGTTGCAGATCACAGTCATGTGACCATGGGATGCTGTAACTGTCGTAACTACAAGGATTAGTTATAACCACCACCCGTTCAATACTGTTGTAAGTTCTTCAGAACTCTGGTCTGATAGTCTATAACTCTTGTAAGCAAGCCGAGTTGTAGTATGGGCCCAAGGAGATGCAGTCAGTTATTATGTTTATAAACCACCTTTGCACAAAAGATAGAAATTATTTATTTGCAGAAAAGATGGAAATCCACATACTTTACTACAGAAAGTAACAGTAATAGAATACATTGTAAAATATATCAACAGGGAACTTAGTTTTACAGATAACAGTTAAAAGAGATGAAAAGGGAATGTTTTGCCTAAGAAGAAATGTTGTTTCAAACGTTTGCCCCAGGTTTAAAATAAATGCAGGATGCCATGCAAAAGGTGGAACAATTATGTTCTGCTTTGTTTCCAAAGGCTAAATGTGAAACAGTAGATAAAACCTGAATAAAACACATTTTTGGCAAAACACCAAATGTAAACATACTTTGTCTAAAGACCTCCAGATGTTCCAAATTTCAATTCCCATCCTACTTTATCAATAGGGACAAGACCTAAGCAAATTTTATTAATCTCTAGATTCTAATGTCCAGAATTTATGCATATCTCTGAATCAATCATCTTTTTTGTATGGTTTGGTCTTCCTTCCCAGAATCTTTCAGGCATTTCACATAGAAAAATACAGTACATTAGATGTATAATCCTAAATGTTGTCCCTAATTAGTCTTAAGAATAATTGAAATAGCAGAGTGTATAGGAATGTAGTCCAAAATGCAGGTATAAGAACTGTTGACCGGTCATGCTTCTCACCTTTTGAGATTAAAAAACTGACAAGGTGTTAAGGATGTTGTAGAAGAGAAAGTTGAAGCGTGGCAGAAGAATGAAGAATTGAGTTATCCATTTTTGGTCCTTATACTTAGGATAGCAATTTTTAATACATTTTTATCTAGATATTACCATTTTACTCCTTGTTTGAATGGGAGACACTGGATCAAATTGTTTTCTTTTGATATCTGGAGTATTATCTTCAGATAACAATATTCCATAATATCTTCATCAGAATTAGTGCTTGGGCTTTTTATCATTTTGATCCTTTAATTTTCTCTGCCATGATTACGGTCATCTTTGATAGACTGGAGTGAAATGTTTCCCTGTTCAAGCACAATCCTTTCATTAGTCATGCTGATAAATGAACAATCATTCTAGTATGTTTTTTTTATTACATGACTAAAGCTGGCCTTTAGTCATGTAATAAATAAACACTTAAGGGTTTTTATAAATGTTACTTTCTGTTCAAGTATAGATACTGTACTCCCTTAGGTTTAATCAAACCCTACTTTTTTGTCTTATAAATATATTTCAACTGAATTAGGAAGTTTGAAGTTTAATATTTCTGTAGAGGGCATCAAACTGGAAAATCTGTCCTAGTGATAGGTGCTATTTAAAAACAAAACAACTATTTGGTAGATAGAATTCTTGCTTATCATAGGTATTCATTTAGAAACTTAATAGTCATCAAAGTTGTTGAGCCAGGGTTGTTAAGGAACATTTTACATTATTGATCTAGCACACAGTTGATCTAGCATTCAGCTAAATGACCTTGGTTCTATCTCTGGTTATGACTATTTCAAGCCAATGCAATGATTAAACAGGAAGTGTTTTCATAGGAGAATTGAAAACACTACATATCATAGTATAATCATAGCTATTACGAAACCTAGTATCCTTCACCCAGTTAGTAGGGAGATGTTCTTGCTGCTGAAGTAATAGGCAAGGTACCATCTTTTTCGGGGTATAAGATGCTCTGAAGTATAAGACAAAGCTAGCTTTTTTTGAGGAAAACAAGAAAAAAAAATCTGCCTCTGCCTCAGCAATTTGCCTCCTTGCAGCAAACAGCAAAATGCCAGTTTCAGTTTCAGTACAGCCTGATTAGCACAAGCAGCTGATTGTTAGTTGGATCGGCTTCCCAATCAGCTGTTTTAGGCTGCAGGGATTGCCATAGCCTATTGCCGCCTCTGCACCCCCCACTTTTGGCCTCCACATCCCATTTTCAGCCGCTGTGCGCCCCATTTTCTGCCCATTCTGGGCGGCGGGGATTGGAATGAGTGGGAAATGGGGCGCGTGGAGACTGAAAATGGGGGGCACAGAGGCCAAAAATGGGATGTGGAAGCTGAAAGTGGGGTGGCGCGGAGGCATCAATAGGCAATGGCAATTACTGCAGCCTGAAACAGCAGATGGTTGGGAAGCCGATCTAACAGACAATCAGCTGCTTGTGCTAATCAGGCTGTGTTGAAACTGAAACAGGCTGTTTGCTGTTTGCTGCAAGGAGGCAAATTGCTGGGAGGCAGAGGCCAAAGGGTGGGGGCCAGCAGGTGGGTGGGCCTACATTTGATGTGCAAGATGCACCCAAATTTTCACCCTCTTTTATGGGGGGGTGCGTCTTATAGTCCAAAAAATATGGTACTTTCCCCCTACTATTAAAGGTAGTCCTCAGCCAACAACAGTAGTTGGGACTGGAATTTCTGTCACTAGCATTTGCAGTCATAAAGTGTGATGCTATTGCTTAACACAACAATCCCTGCAGTCCCAATTGCCATAATTAATTGAATCCCACGGTTATTAGACAAGGGACCTTCCTGCCAGCTTCCCAAAACCAAATCAGTGTGGAAGCCAGCAGGAAATTACAAGTCCCAGGAAGGCAGGTAAGTGTCTGCTGCTAGGTGAGGGAGGGAGCAAGGGGATGCTGGGAAGCGGAAGCAGGTTGAGTAGGGTGCATGAGGATGTGAGAGTGAGAGAAGTGGGTCAGGCAGGATACACAAAGATGCAAAAGTATGTGGAAGAGGCCCTAGTCAAGAAGGGTGCATGAGGATGTGCACAAAAGGCAGGGGTTGGGGAGAATGTGTCAGGGTACATGTGAGAGGATCAGGAAGAGGTAAGGGAAGCATGGTGAGGGTCATGGAGGGCGTATAAGTGGCTTGCATGGCAGAAGCACAGAGGAACTGGAGGAGGTGAGGAAGGTCATTTGTGACTTTCCCTGCTGGCTTCCCTATTGACTTCTTGGGGAAGCCAGCAGGGAAGGTTGCAAATGGTAATCACATTATTTTAGGGGACTGCAACTGGTTGTTAGATGTGAACCAATTGTCAAGCGCCCAAATTGCAATCATTGGACCACTGGGAATGGGACAGGATAGCCAGAACTCTTGAGACTGAGCATAACCACAATTCATTCATCATCATCATAACTTCAAATGATCATAGGTCAAAGATTACTTATATAGTTGTAGTGAAATTTGTTGTTAAAAATATTGTGGGAAACTATGCATAGTTCCTTTGCCTCTTGTGACTAATCATCATGATCTCTCTTTTTTCCCTGCTCCACCCACTTGCTTTCCAGCTTGAAATACTTGGACCTGTTTCTGAACAATGTGCCCAGTTTAGGAAGGACTATAAGCATTTTGCCACAGCCCTGGACACAACTAGGCATGAACTGCCCATGAAGGATATCTACGTGGAAGACATGGGCCAATATCTAGGTACAAAAATGTCAGCATGATGTTGTCAAACAGATGGCCAATCTTTGGCGCATGAATTAGCCTTAACAGCTGACTGGTCTGCTAGAAAACGCTTTTGTATTGGGGAATTTTTTGAATGGGTCCTGTATATGTATAAATTCGTGTGTATCTTGAATTCTATTATTGATGACTTAGAATATTTTATTGCTAAGGTAATAGTGAACCTCATGCTAACAGAAGTTTTGAGCCCTTGACAATCCAATTTTGCAAAAAGAGGCATGAAACTTTGAAGAACTTTATACAACATACAGCCCTTCAAAATCTTATGCATAAGTAATTCTGTTTCAGTCAATACAGAGAGAAAGTCATCCTTTGCAAGCTTGTTTAAACTAAGCAGCCAGGTTTGATTATCCTCACCACTACAGGTAGTTACAAATATTTCACTAGTGACCATACAAAGTTACAACAGCAATGAAAAAAGTGAGTTATGACCTTTGCAACATCCCTATAGTCATGTGATCAAATTTCAAATACTTGGCAACTGGTTCATACTTATGTCCATTGCATTGTCCCTGGGTATGTGATCACCTTTTGTGTCCTTCTGACAAGCAAATTCCATGGGGAAGCCAAACTCACTTAACAACCAGATTACTAACTTATCAACTGAAGTAATTCACTTAACTGGGGCAAGTAAGGTCGTAAAATGGGCCAAAACAAATGTCTCGCTTAACAAAAGAAATTTTGGGCTCAATTGTGGTTGTAAGTCAAGGATTACCTGTTACCTGACTACGTTGTATATACTAACAGCTGCATCTTTTGACTTTTATGAGATAGCTGATTTACAGAAAAGCTTGGCTACGATTCAGAGTGTTTTGAATGAAGCTCTGCTACAAAACTTTGAAGAAAATGCCAAAGCGCTGAATGTCATGAAGGAACTAGAGGAAGTATCTTTGAAGCTGGATGCAGAGCTACCAAGGTATTTGTAAAGGCGTAAGAAGAAACTATGCATTTTTCATCTGCAGAATATAATCATGCAGTGATGATCACATAGTGCTAATATAGCTTGTTTCCTAAGTCCCATCTTTTGTATTGAGAGTAGAAATGTTTGAAGAACAAGAGAGCTTCTATTTAGACTTTTCCCATTATCGTAGCTCCATGCTACATATAGTAGCATCTATTTGTTTTCATAGTTTCTGTTGAAACACCTGTTTTCATAAGATAAGTTAGAATGATCCCTCGATTGAAGTGAAAATTCAGATTGAAACAATTGCAAATTCAGGTAAGTTGTAATCCAAGAGTAGTGGTGGTCATTAGCTAATCAGGCTCTTTCACTTGCATTCCTTCCACTGGCCTAAATTTCCACAGCTTAGCCATGGCCTCCCAACAGTGCACTTTTCAGTTCATAGTCCTTATGAGATGCTTTCACGGGAGAAATATATTTGAAATTCTGGTAGGAGATGATTTGCTCACAAAATGGCTGACAGGGTGGATTTGCCTATATATGAAACCAGAGTGGGCATAGTAACTTACAAAACACCCATTTACTGGAAAATAATCTATCCCCCATGATGCCTATCCTAAGAGGACTTGTGTATATTAAAGTCAGCATGAACCTAATGCATTTAATATAATTCATGTTTTGTTTTGCATCAAGCCACGTTCCTATTTAACTTGTAAATTAAATTTTATTTATAAAAAGAACCTTTGCAGATCAGACAAATGAGCCTAAATATAGTATCTAGGGTTTAATGATGCCCCTAGGCACTGTACTGCCTGAACCTGAACTAAATGAAATTTAAATCGGTTCAAACAACCGTGCTATTAAGGTTTTAATTACTTTCACAAGTTCTTTTGAGGAAATTAGAAACCTGTTCATATAATTGCTTCAACTGCTTTTTTTTTTTTTTGCCCCTTTTTATCTTTTCCCCACAGGACCTTTGCACGTATTGTGGATTTGTCTGCTGATGTGAGCAAGGAGGCCTCACTCCATTATCAGAAAGTGTGTGAAAATACCTTGGGTCTGGAGACCATGAAGCAATTGTATTTTAGTTAGAACCAATATTTAGCACGTCATGTCACTGAAACAGGAAGCTGGTTCTTCTATTCTTTCACTGAAAGACTGAAATAGGTTACACTACTTGGAGTAATATTTTCTACTCGCTTGTTACAATTGTTTGAGAGGGGAGGATATTTTAAGGGGAAGCCTAATTGTTCAACATGAACAATTGGGAAGGTACACAAAATGTGCTTTCTTTCCTTCATCCCTCTTGGTGCCATTTCAGCTAATGGAAAGGAGGATATATTTGCACTTTGAGATTCTTTCACTTTTGTATTAAAACAATTTTCTCATTGCAAATCTGGTTACAGTAGTCTTCATTGGAATAGGTTATTTCTTGCCCTGCCTGCAAGGATATTTTACAAATGTTAGCTTTTGAAGGAATGTTTTTGAAATAATTTGAAAAATGGATTTACATCTTGCCTGTAGTAGAGTTTGTCACAATCTTCAACATGAATAATCAAAACAAACCCAAAAGATGATGATCATAGGCCAAGCATGATTAATAGTCTGGTTTCTGGGGGTTGTGGGAGTGTATTGACTGATGATAGTTGTCCCTAAAAGGCAGTTGTTCCTAAAAGACAGAAACTATCCCCCACTTGAATATCATCCTTGTCAATTCTGAGAGTGGTATATGTTGTCATTTATTTGGTCTTCTTTTTATTCTTAGTTTTATTTATTCACTGTGCTTCTTGAATTCACTGCTGGAACTTGCAGAACATTTGCATTTTTACTTACCGCATTTGTGTCATCAGAATAGCAATTATTTGTGTTCAATTTTTTAAAAAATCCTACTTTTCTAATCCAGATTCTTCAATTTATATTCAGCATGTAGGTTGAATAAATACACAATCTGTCCTTTTTCTTTTGCTAACCTGGAGCCAGACTTTCACTATACTGCCTGGACTGTGGCTTCCTATTCTGGGTAATGTTTTCATATGCAGATAACAAAATGTTCTAGGATTCTCATTTTCCTAAGCCCATTCCATGCTTGACATGGGCTACACAAAGGCCTTTCTGTAATCAATAAAATATTAACTTTTTTATATTCTTTGCCTTTTTCAATTATCCAAAGTTCATTAGCAATAATATAACGTTATTCCTATTGTTCAAAAAGTAGCTTGAGAATCTGGCACTTCTTTCTCTTTATAGGGCTCTGATATATTGATAATCATAGGTACTTTTTTGTTAAGCCTCTGAAATTGAGAATTTTGTATGATAGTTTGCATACTCGGTGTTCTTCCTATGGGAATTGGCATGTAGACTGAACTCTATTACTCTAGTCCCTCTATTCTATCCCCTGAATTCTGACAAAATACACATGTATGTATGAAATTACAGTATGCTTAACAGAAAAAAAAGTTACATTTTCTGCTTTTAGGCCATACAGGAAAAAAAAATCACAATATCTAAAGAAAAGGTAAAATAAGGGAATTGACAATTTCTTGTGCTGATTGTCTTTATGGTTAATTTTTAGAATCTTACAGAATTATTACTCGGTGAATTGAAAGGATCTCAAATGTAGTTGTATGCTTGTTGGAGAGTAGCATGTTTTCAAATTTTAATGTTAATTGCATTTATTTTCCATTTCACCTGGGAGTTCAAAGTGATTTCTACAGATTCTCTCTTTTTAGAGTTAAATCATGCAGTCTAAGGTAAGTTAGCTGCCAGCATGACTGGCCAAAGTCATCCTGTAATCTCCATAGGTAAACAAGCAGTTGAATCTCAGAATCCCAAAGCCAAACAACTGTTACAATACACTCTTCTTGTCTTGGTAACCAAAGATTAGGAGTCTAGGTTATGATCCAAAACTGATTCTCCCAAATCAAAGTACAGGTAGTCCTCAACTTAGAACAGTCCACTTAGTGATGGCTCAAAGTTACAACAGCGCTGAAAAAAGTGACTTATGAACATTTTTCACACGACCACTACAACATCTCCATGGTCACATGATCAAAATTCAGGTGCTCGGCAAGTGGTTCATATTTACAATGGTTGCAGTGTCCCGGGTGTCATGTAAACCCCCTTTTTCAACCTGACAAGCAAAATCAAGGGGAAATCCAGATCCACTTAACATTACTAACTTAACAAATGCAATGATTCACTTAACAACTGTGGCAAGAAAAGTCGTAAAATAGGGCAAACTCACTTAAATATTTCACGTGGCAACATAAATTTTGGGCTCAATTGTGATCGTAACTCAAGGACTACCCATGTTGATGCATGTAGTTCGGTCAACCCAAACGGGAAAAGAGGATTCATTGGAAAAGATCCTGATGTTAGGAAAGATTGAAGGCAAAAGGAGAAAGGGATGGTATAGGATGAGGTGGTTAAGATAGTGTCACCATGCAATGAATGAATTTGGGCAAACTCAGGGAGATTGGGGTGGGGGGGGGTATTGAGAAGTCGGATACAATTTAGGGGCTGCTTCTTGGCGGTCCTATTTTTATCAACAGCTATATGAAAAAGTGCTGCTGAGTTTTGTCCAAACCAGTCCCTTAGATTTTGAATTTAGGAGGTGTACAACAATAAAGCTTGATAAACACCAGCCCTTCAGGATTTCACTCGTATCTCCCTCACAAGCCTACGGAAATTCACAGTCATCCAGGTCATGGTTGTCCCAAAGGTGCTTTTTCAAGAGGCAACTGGACTTTCTGATTTTTCTTTGAAGACATTTTGCTTCTCATTTTTATTTATTTATTTTATTTGTCAATTGCTTACAAGATAATAGGTATAAGTAAAAACAGTTATGAATACATGGATACATATAAGAAAAATAAAATATAAAAGAAACAATAGGACAGGGACGGTAGGCACGTTGGTGCGCTTATGCACGCCCCCTACAGACCTCTTAGGAAAGGGGTGAGGTCAATAGTAGACAGTCTAAGGTTAAAGTTTTTGGGGTTTGAGGAAGAAATCAGAGAGTCAGGTAAAGTATTCCAGACAATGACCACTCTGTTGCTGAAGTATTTCCTGCAATCAAGTTTGGTGCAATTAACCTTGAGTTTGTATCTATTGTTTGCTCTTGTATTGTTATGATTGCTGAAGTATTCATTGACAGGTAGGACATTTCAATGTATGATTTTATATACTAAGATCGGACCAAAGGCGGCATAGTTCTAGGTTTTCTAGGTCTAGAATTTCGAGTCTGGTGGCATAAGGTATTTTGCAATGAGTAGAGGAGTGAAGAACTCTTTGTGAAATATTTCTGGACTTTCTCAACTGTGTTAATATCAGATACGTAATGTGGGTTCCAGACTGATGAGCTGTATTCGAGTATTGGTCTAGCAAATGTTTTGTATGCTCTAGTTAGTGTAATATTACCAGAGAAAAAGCTACGTAAGATTAGGCCTTTTTGGCTATGTAGTCACAGTGGACTCTAGCACTTAGATCATTAGAGTGGGGTACTCCAAGATCCTTGACAGAGTTTGGATCATCAACAAAGTCTTGACTATTCAGCCTGTATTTTATTTTCTGATTTTTTTTGCCAATATGTCAGACAGAGCATTTATTTGTTGAGATTTGAAGTTGCCATTTGTTTGACCATTCTGATACATAGTCAAGGTCTTTTTGAAGGGTAGCAGTATTGTCTGGGGTGTTGAATAGCTTTACATCATCAGCTAAGAGAATGCAGTTGCTCTTGATATGATCACAGAGGTCATTTATGTAGAGTATGAAAAGAATTGGTCCTAGAACACTGCCTTGGGGAACACCACCGTTGAGAGGTACAGAATTTGATAGGACGCTCCAATCCAAGAAGTTTCTTCAGCTCTGACAGGATTCCATTCCCCACTATCCTGTCAGAGCTGAAGAAGCGTCTTGGATGAGATGAGAAAAGTCTTCAAAAGAAAAAAGAAAGTCCAGTTGCTTCCTGAAAAAGCACCTTTGAGACTCCCCCAGAGCCCTTTCTGGTGATCTGGAGAGCAGTTTCCAGCACCAACGGACTGACTGAAAGCGCCACGCGAACCACACACCCGCCTCGACCCGCTTTAGGCAAGAGGGCGCTTTCGCTCTTCCGCTTCAAGTTCTTCGCCTTTTCCTTCCCCCCAACACCAAGCTTGCTGGGTACGCGTGCGCCGGAGGGGATATTCTCTCTCTCTCTCTCTCTCTCTTCTCTCCCCTCCCCCCCACCAACCCGGAAGTGCCTCGCGCCGCCTCAGCTTGCGGTCGGGCAGGCGGTCGGGCGGGAGAGGAGGCGGAGGCGGCTCCTTCGCCTAGGCTGGTTTGGCTGAGGACGAGGGAGTCGCCAATCGAAGCCGCGGCCTGCCTTGCCCGCATTCTGGTCCAGGTAAGGGTGAAGGGGGCGGGGGGGAAGGGGTCCGGCCGCTCTCTTTCGTGAGCTGAGCGGGTGGGGGGCGGTGAGGTTTGGGTGGGAGGAAGAAGGTAGCGGGGCGGTTGGGGAAGGCGGCGGAGAGGGAGGGATGTTCGCTGTGACAGGGAGGTAGCTTGGAGAGGAGCTCTGCTAAAATGGGCGTGGGGGTGGGGGGGCCTCTTTTTGCGGAAATTGGGAGTTAGCGGGTAAGGGATCCCAGGGGAGATGGGATGGGGAGCCGGTCTCGATCCCTGCAACGGGAGAGCTTCGAGATCGAGTTGATCGTAACGTAGCCCGAGTTCCAGCCTTCTCACGAGACACCTGAACCCTCCAACCGGGGTGAAGTTGGACAAGGCGATTTGGCCGAAGTGAGATTCGGCAGTTCATGATGAGCGTGTAAAAAGGCTGAACTGTGGGCTGGGTTTGCCGGACACTTTTAGCCAGGGTTAATTTAACCATTCTTTCTATCTAGTGAACACAATTTCCTGTGTTTCCTTTATATAACCCCGAGCCATTCAACTAACCACATCGGCTGTGTTTTGCACAATATAGTAGGCTCAAGTGTAGTTGCAGGGTTTGTGTGGCGCAGACGGTCCTACACACTGGAGCAGAAGGGAGAAATTGTCCAGAGGGAGAGAGAATTGAGTTTGAAATGAGACAAGGCTGTAGGTCTTCCTATCACAGATACATCATAGATAGGAAGCAGGAATTCTTCCAGTTCTGGAGATGGCCTTTTCTGTGACATTGGGGGAGAATAATAAAAAAAAGTTCCAGTGGAAAGGAGAAGGATGTTTTAGTATACCCCTAAAGTAGGTCTGGGTTGTTGTTGTTTTTTTCCATGGTAAATGAATTCAGAAAGAGTGAAGGTATGATGCATGTTTGAAATGCAGAGTTGATTGGTTAGTAGGTGGGATTGTGGATGAAAGGATTCTTGAAGGATGGGATTGCTTAGAAGTGGTTTGGCTTTAATGACTTTTTCTTGCGGGGAGGTGTACCTTGGAATCAGGGAAACATTAAAACATTAAAAGAAAAAAGCATTTGAAGTTTGAAGAGTTGTGAAATTTCATATATTCTTGAAGGTATGTTAAATGAGTAACTTTGTTTTCCTGAGTAGTTAGTTTAAATTTAGGTGGAAGTGAGGAAGGATGCAGTTGAAGATGGAGGGGCTCAGAAATGTATTGATTGTGTGCGCATGTGGGCTCTGCAAGTAAATATAAATGGAAGAGAGAGTTGACAGAAAGTTACTGACATCATAATGAGCACATACTCAAGAAAAGACATGGGTTAGGAAGCTGGGTTTGATCTGTGGACTGTAGAATAAGTTGTGTATGTTGTACATATTGCTACACTTTTCAAGAATGAGGAGCATTTAAAATATTTTCTCAGTAATTTGAAAAAGGAGCCTGTGAAGTGAATCTTGATAATCCTGTTTTGGATGGGGAAAGAAAATTGAGAGTTGATATCTCCATTGTTATCTAGCCTTCCATTTAATATGTTATTGGGATGACCACACAGTGAAAAGAACAGAAGAATGAAGAGTTCTACATTTAAAGTTTAAATTTGTTTTTTAGTTGAGTGGGTAGTCTGAATATTATTTGATGCACTGTTAAAAACTTTTTTAAAGTATATGTGTGCATCTTAACTGGGTAAAACTGTTAATGCCAAAGGGAATAGTTTCTATAATTTCATGGTAGTTACTTAACTGAGAAATGTGCCCCACCCCTCTTTCTGCCTGCTTCCCTACAATTAAGACTACGGGTTAGTGGTTGAGCTCTTTTGCCCACTAGCCTCAAATTGTGCTTGACATACTAATGTTTTTGAAGAGCATTTCCAGTTAGGACTCTGTCTTCTTACATCAGCTTGCTTAGTAGACACATTACTAATAAGACTGCCCATTTGGGAGTTTGACATGTCTGGAGATTAGTTATAATGGTAGCAGGAAACTTACAGTAGTTGTGTCTGATTTTTCTGGCAGATGTCAAAAAACTCATTAACACACCTTTTTAGAACTGGTTGTTTCTGTTCTTTGTGTTTGAAATTCATCTGACTGTGTTTAAAATTCAAACTGGGGCTGAAACTGCTGTGAAGTTACATGTCCCAAGATTACATCACAAGATTTCATGAAGTATTGAATGTTCACACCCATGTGGTTTGGACAGCTGTTGAGTTTTCATCTTTGCAGCTAATTATTGTTTTTTACTCATACAACTTATTAAGGTTCTAAAAAAGCCAGCCAAGTATTTAAATTTTCATTATTGAAAAATAGGGCAACATTTTAAAGACATTCTGTCTAATTAAAATGATTGGCAGTGAAATCCATGATAAATGTCTCTGTCCTCAGGGCAACAATGAAGATGGTTACATGAAATTTAGACTACTCTGATCAGAATTGAGTTTAAATCTGTATTATTCCCCCATATCCAATTAGTTTCTGTATTCTAACTAATCACAATAGAGTTGGCATGTAAGCAAAATGAATATTATTTGATCAGTACTACTTTGAGGGCAAATATATGTTGATATATTAACCAATCAAAAGTACAGGTTTGCTTTTGTGTGTGTGAGGAAAAAGTCAACATAGGAGCTATACGTGTTCCAGCCAGAAGTGAGTGTTCATCTTATGTGCACTTTTTAAAAAGAAAGTCTTCTATTTAAGCATCTTCCTGGTTTCACCAAGTTCTTTCTTTTGGTTTTGAATTTCAGAAACTGTTTTGTCTGCAGATAGAAGAACTTGAAGTAGGCCCCTCGGCTTCTTATTTGGGGTCCTTAATTTCCTACTCCTAAAGTAATCTGCCTGCCGCCTAGCATTGCTTGTCGGCAGATGTTCTTGATAACTTCCTCTCTGTTCCAAATTGAGCCATGCATTTTACACTGAGTCTCGAGGATGACTGGCTGACTAAACAAAGAGATCATTTTTCCCCCAGAGATTGACTCAGTTCTTTTTCTGTGTCAAGCAAATCAGCCCCCAAATTAACATCTGCACCATGTTGGATTCCTGAGTTGTAAGATATGGCTGTCATATTCCTGGGTTTTTGTTCAGCTCATGCTATGAAATCTAAAAGAAATTGCCTAGCTGAAAGAAATAAAGAGAATTAAATGCTACCTGATAAAAATTGTAAAGGATAATGTCTGTTTGGCTGAAACTTGACGAAGGCTTAGTTTTCTGATAAAGAATGATTCATAAATGAGACTAACTGAATAATCAGACATATGAATGAACCTTTTGACTTGGGTGTTTATGCACTTCATAATTCCTTGTTTATAATCCGTGATTGAATATTGATAGATGGTAAAGGTTAGTGCTTATTGTTGGATGTATATTTAAGAGAATGCAACTCTTGAATATATAAGCAACAGTTTTAAGATCCAGATCGCTTTTGGAATTGCTTTCCTTTATAAACAGTTACTGTTGGATATCTGTTCAAAACTGTCTCTAGGATTGAACTCTCAACCAATCTAGCAATTTTCCCTGTAGTGGTAAACTGGAAGGAATGAAGTGAGAGAGTTTAGTATATATAGTTCATGTAAGGATTGAGAAGAGAGAAAGTTTTAGCCTGTTACAAAGGAAGATCAGCTACTTAATAGCCAGTCCCAAAGCATCTATTTGAGCTGCAGTGGCGCAGTGGTTAGAGTGCAATGCTGCAGGCTATTTCTGCTGCCTGCTGGCTGCCTGCAGTTCAAATCCCACCAGGCTCAAGGCTGACTCAGCCTTCCATTCTTTCGAGGTGAGTAAAATGAGGACCCAGATTATTGGCAATATGCTGGCTCTGTAAACCGCTTAGAGAGGGCTGTAAAGCTTATTGCTATCTATTTAGATTCCAGATTAAAAGAGGAAAGGATTAGCTTGCTTAGTTCAGTTCTGATAAAGGATGGCATTTTTAATGAGATGTAGAAACCGAGCAGTGTTCAGGCTATAATGCGTGTATATGTATATTTCAATGTAACCTGGGCAGCTGTTGTATCTAGGACAATGTTTCTCAACTTTGGCAATTTTTAAGTTGGGTGGATTTTAGCTCCCAGAATTCCCCAGCTACTGTCTAGGATAATAAACCTAGGATGCCTTTCTGTATCCATGTATATACAACATGATGTCCTTGGCATTGATAGAGCAAACAATGCTCTGTGTTTATTTCTGACTTCCCCTCAGTGGCGAAGCACGGATGGGGAAGGATTTAATAGGGCTCTTGTAAGCATCATGCAAGATTGTTCCATAGCTGTGAACACACATTTTTACCTGTCCTGGTTCTTCCAGTAATCAGTTTGACTGAATAGACTTTATTATCATAAGAGCAATAAGGAAAACATTATTCATATTATAATTATTTTGTATTCTTCCTGCCAGGTCTTCTCTTTCTGTACTCCATATATAGTAATGAAAATACTTAATTCCAACATTTTCCAACATTTCAACACTCCAACATTTTCTATATAAGAACTGTTCCAGTCTCCATAATTTTTCTGCAGCTTGGTCAGTTTTTTAATAGTTTATCTTTTTTTCTCTTACAATTTTCTATTCCATCCACCCATCTGTCCATCTATTTATCTCTTATTGTATGATGTTGTAAGCTGCCAGAGTCACCTTGCAGTGAGATGGGTAGCACACAAATTTAATAAATAAATTGTTAACTGTAATCTGCATAAGTCTTTAATTTCTGCTAAGAATTGAGCCTGCAATAAGGTGCTATATAAATATATGCTAAAATGCCTAGAGAAAAATGAAGGATTCTTGAAATGGCCATACCGCCTTTTCTTTTTCTTTTTCTTCCTTCTTGCACTACTTTGTTATAATGCTAGCTTTCCCGTTTTAGCATTGGCATGATTCACTAGTTAAGCATGCAATTTAAAATTATGGGTTTATGTAGACCAAACCACTGCTTTGGATGGACTTGGGGGGATATGCCCTACCATGTTTTGTTGTAGCCATAAGATATACAAGTTAAAAATTCTCTTCTTTATAAATTGTACATCAGCTAACTGAAAAAGGTTAGAACATGAGCCCACACAGGAGCCGGTCTGGATTTTAACCTTTAAAATTGGAAGAATTCAATAAAAATACACTGCAGAATGTTTTCTAAGTCATAATTAGATTCTCCCCCCCTTTTTTTCTCTCTCTTATAAGTTTATAATTTGTCTTTGGCAGAAAAATGTTTGAAATGGTCACATTTATTCTTATCCCACATACATATTCAGCCTGTTTCATCTGTTTCAGCTTCCCTTTGAGGTAGCAGCGTGGGTTAACTAAAAGGAGAAGTAATCTCCCATGTGTCATATATTCCCTAGGAAATAAGGAATGACTTTTTCTGCCTTGAAAACTGACGTTTTCCTTTGGATATGCATAGACAGCTTGCTTAATTCTTAATTTTTCCTTAAATAGATCTGTTTAGCAGTCATGCTGCAGCCAGTTCATTCTGGCAAAGCTTACAGCCAGGAAACACAAAGCCTTTTCTGTTTTGATTTCTCTTTTCAGTTGCCAGTTTGGTAAATGAATTTATAGTAGGGTTCTTAATATAGTTGTGTCCTTCTATGTATTGTGCCAATATACTTTCCTGTAGTTGCACTTCTGATCTACCCTTAACCTCAGATATTGCTATCTAACATCAGGATGAGAAGCTATTGATCTGACAAGTGAGAGGAATACTATTTAGATTACAAATATTTCAGTTGTGATATAAATACTTAATATATAATGACTTTCTGCCAAAGCTTTCTGGAAATGGCTCTACAAAAATAAAACGTGTGTTTGTACATATGCAGTTAAAATCTAATTAAGACTCTGGTAAAACAGATACATCATCCAAGTATAGCTTCTGTTTAGATGGCCTGATTTGAAACATGTTCTCTCTCAATATCAGGATAATGGAGAAAAAAGGAATCTGACCTTGGCAAGAAATTTCAGAGCTTCCAAGTACTCATTTGAAAGACTAGTTTACTATATATGCCTCCATAATGGTGAGGCAGTGAAAAGGGTATCTTCTAAAGATTCTGGATCAGATTTGTAAAGGAGAGTGCAATATTACAATGTGCAAGTCAAATTATGCCCAATAAGTGATAAGTTGCTAATAAAGCTTTAAAACAAGGGAATCTGACATATCATAACCAGACAGCCCTACAAGATATCCTACAGTAATCCAAGAATAAGGTAATTGAGGCGTGTTACCATGGACTACATCTGGAATTTTTAGGAAATAGTGCAGCTGGAATATTCATTTTATTTTTACAAAAGCCTTACTGATCACAGTAAAATGTGGACATCCCAGTTCAAGAATATACTTGAACTGTGTATCTGAGTACAGCTAATCCTCAGTTTACAATTGGTCACTTATAGACCATCCATAGTTGCAATGGACCCCCCAAAGTACTTATGAGCTAGTTCTGATAAAGATAAAGAACTTTATTGTCGTTGTACAAGTACAACGAAACTGTGGATGCATCCCAGCAACTGTTTGCAATACAATAAAACCAAAGCACTTAAAGATAAGAAAAATAGAGTACCCACGTCTCCATTTGCAATTGAGAGTGCAATATCTACGAATATACACAAAATATACATCCAACACTGACTGTGATGCTTTGCCAAGTGTAATACATAAGAGATGGATTGTACTGTAACATGTTATTATACATCTGAATGAGGTCTTGCAGTTTCACATCTTTTGACTTCTTAATATGGTAGTAACTTATATTTATTTGCAAGTTCGGATGGCCCAGGGAAAGAAACTATTTGTTAATCTGGTGGTGTGGGATTTTATTGACCTAAAGCACCGTCCAGATGGCAGCAGGTCAAAAAGATAATTGCCAGGGTGTGAGGGATCTTCTATGATGGCCTTGATTCTGCTTTGGCAGCGGGACCTAGCTAAGTCTTCCAAGGAAGTGGTTCTGATGGCTGCCTTTCCCTATTTATGGACATTTGCAACAATCCATGGTCACATGTTTTGAAGTTTTGGCTAAAAAAGGGCATTTACTTTAGATTTTTGGCAAAAACACCCTATAGTGAATAATGGTTTTGTTTAACGACTACCACAAAACAATCATAAAAATTGATCCACTCAAGTGACTCACTTTATGATAATCACAATTTAAAACAGTAATGGGCAGGCTCCATTACAGTTGTAAGTCAAGGATTACCTGTACTCAAAAGGAAGAATAGGGCGATTGAATCTCTTCCTTGATTTCCGTTTGAACTCAGTAAAAACTGTATTTTCTTTGACTAGATTACATTTTTTCCCCTCATACTATCCATGAAATCACACCAGGATTTAAAATTGTGATATCAAGAAAAGATAGAGCTGGGTATGTAGGCATTAATGGAAAAATGGGTGGGGTGAGGACAAATTATAACATGCACGTTGCAACATCATCATACAGATATTGTAAGTTACATAGAGTAAGTGTGTCATATATGATGCAATCATAACTACATCATTTATATAATATGTGAGTTTTTATTCGGAGTTCATGGCGGCTTGTTATGCACACCTGTGGTTAGATGTTGTCAGCATCCTGAAAGTACTACACTTCAAAAGTCTAGATAACCTTTCTAATAGTTTCATATATATACTAAACAGCTTAGGGTACAGAAGTGTGCTTTTGAGATGAAAAAAAATATTTGAATAACCTTTGGTACAAACTCTGCTTATAATATTGGTGGAATTAATTTGTGTTATCTTTGTATCAGTCATTTTTATCCTTTTCAGAAATAAACAACTTCTCAGTTGTACTGGTCGGAGAATCCAAAGTATGGGTAGTCTCTACTTCCTTGCTTGAAGACTGAGTCAATTAAAGCTTAGTCCCATCTCCTCCTACTGAGCATGCCCAGTTTTTGACTTCATGCAAGAAAGACGCAGGGAGAGAGTGCTCAAGAGAAAAGAAAATTTAGTCACACTTTGGCTTCCAGATCACCTCAAAAGAACACAAAAAGAAAGCAAACCAGCGAACTGTGAGTAGAGCGAGCCGGGCCCTTATGGATAGAACTGCCAGTTTGGATATCTGTCTGGCCAAGGTGATGGTCACTAGGAAAACCACAATGATGATGGATGAGAAAGAAAAACCCTTTCACAAGGTTTCCAAAGCTGATGAAAGGGAGGCATTAAGGAGACAAAGAGCCATTGAAAAGAGTTTTGCAAGGATAGAAAAGGAGATAGAGAGGAATGGAAATTCCCGCGCTTCAACAAATAGACCAATAGAAATTAAGCAAGAAGAGAATACTGCCTGGACTGCAACACCAGAGGGGGCTGGTGAGCAGTATATTCAGCCAGCTCTTTGTCTGAAAGATAGTGAGTATTCATCAGAGAGACAGGGAAGCTCCCAGGGCTTCAGTAATTGTTGGGAACCTTCCTCAAAGAGGAGGAGACTGGCACCAGAGGCCAGTTTTACTCCTACAGCAGCAGGGCTCAGAGAGCCTACCTTTAGGGATGAAGGCCCTGATGTCAGAAATGCTAACAGAGGTTAGGGAGAAACAAGGTCATCAGCCTAACCCAGTAAAAGATGAGAGAATACCTGATAAGCAGCATCCCTTACTAGCCAGGGAGACAAGGGAGGAATTGAATTCCCAGAGAACCAATTCAATACGGTCATACACCCAAAATGAGGCTTCGGTCTCAGGGAGGGAAGAGCAGAAGGAAACAGCATTTTCTGATCAGGAAGAAAATGTGGCAGAGGCCCCAGCATTTACTGGCCTGTTTCGCCAGCATCTGTTTAAGATGTTGCTAGGTAAAGCCAAAGCAGCAGCAGGCCTGGGGACTACCACAGCAACAGATTCTTCAGACCCAAAAGACCGTCTCTTTGCAAGAACTAAGGTGGAATGCGAGATAGTGCCCTCACTAGGAGGTGATAGAAAGGCAATTGGGCCGACCAGTGATATTCCCTATACCAGGTGGGAATGAAAAGAAGTTTTACAATGTGGAGCTGGCTGAAATGATTCAGGTACCAACAATAGATGGGCCAGTGGCTGCTTCTATGGAGGAGGGCCTGAAAGGAGAAGACAAGATGGCAGAACAGACCCTCCAGAAGGCCCACCAGGCAGCAGCATGGGCAGTGAAGGCAACCTCAACTGTGTCATTCTTCAGCAGGGCAGTCCTGATATGGCTTCATCAAATGCAGGAAAGGGTACCACCTGGTGATCTTCGATCACAACAGAATCAGAACAAAATTATAGCAACAGTGGAATTCATAGCCGATGCTACTCTTAACGGTGTCAAATACACTACCAAGGCCATCGCAGCTTCGGTGGCAGCTAGGTGCCTGGTTTGGCTCCGCCATTGGCAGGCGGAGTTGAAGCACAAGTGGAAACTAGCTTCTTCCCCAGTTAAGGGGAAAAAACTATTTGGGGAAGCCACTGAATCCATGCTGGTGGAGACCAAGGACAAGAGGAAGATCTTGCCTAGGAGATATGGCCAAGCAGAGCAGCAGCCTTCACCTTACACACAAAGGTAGTCCTTTCCAGCCACTGGAAGAGGCTTCGGTTACTCCCAGCAGTCCCAGACACCACACACACACACGCAGGCCTGACAACTGGACAGAGCCAGATTTAGAGATGGACGGTCAACGATTTCAAGGAAAGCGACCATTCAGGGGGTCCACCAGCAGGCCCTTCCGCCACACAAAGTAACAACCGGAGCAGTGCACCCATTGGCGGAAGACTGGACCTATTTGCTGACAGATGGGTAGCAACAACAACGGACAAGTGGGTCCTGAACACAATAAAACAAGGCCTAACTCTGGAATTTCTCTCCACACCTCCAAAGTCCTTTAGAACAGGGGTCACCAATCTTTTGGACCTCAGGGACCACCAAACTCATAATTTTAAATCCCAGGGATCACTAATTGGTTATGTGGGTATGGCCTAATTTGTGGGTGTGGCTTGGTGGACATGTGACTGGCTGGGCATGGCTTGTATGTAAATATTATAAATATTTATATAAATATTGAATTTTTTATTTAAAAAAGAGCAACTTTTACCCCAAATCAGGCAAAGCAGGCAGGCAGACTGAGTTGCTCACAGAATCACAGATTCATTCAGAGATCTATCTGCCATCGGCTAGCTCAGTCTGTCATATAAAATTTGCTAGCAAGCAAACTCACAAAATTAACTCACAACACACCATGTATGTAAATACTGAATTTTTTTATAAAAAAGAGCAACTTTTACCCAAAATCAGGCAAAGCAGGCAGGCAGATTGAGTTGCTCAAAGAATCATTTAGTGATCTATCTGCCATCGGCTACTGAGACTGTCATATAAAATTTGCTTGCCATGAGTCTGCACTGAATAATAGAACCTTCAGTCCTAAGGGAGGTTTGGCTGTGCTTAAAGGCAGAGCCAAAGATCTAAAGACTAGCTAGAAAGCAAGAAATCCAACCATTTCCTGCTCCCTAGCTAATCTAAATCTCCTGGCACAGCAGAACAGCTGATGGTCAAAAAAAGGAAAAATAGCAATGTAGCAGGCAGGTTTGCCGGGTAAGGAGTGAGTGGGTAGGGAGGGTGGGCGGCGCAGCCTTGTGTTTCTGCGCAGCCTGAATTAATTGCTTTGGGGGGATACTCTGGGGGTGAGATTTCTCTGCGGCCCACCAAAATTTTCTCACCAGTTGGTGACCACTGCTTTAGAAGGTGCCCAGTTTCAAGAGACAGAGCCAAAAGGGGCATCATGGGGACAACAGTTCAACATCTGTTGGGTATTCAGGCTGTCCAACCAGTGCCAAAGGACGAACAAGGACAGAAGGCATTGCGGGGGTGGGGTTGGAGACCAATATTAGATCTCAAAAGACTATGAACAAGCACGTAGTGTACAAAAGATTCAAGATGCAATCTCTACAGTCAATCCTGAGGAATATCCGAGAGGGAGATGTCCTGATGTCAGTAGACCTCACGGAGGCATATTTGCACATCCCAGTTGTCCAACCATATCAAAGATTCCTGCGATTTTGTTACACAGGAAGGCATTACCAATACAGGGCCCTAACGTTCGGGCTATCCTCGGTGCCCAGAACATTCACCAAGGTGCTGGCAGCGGCCCATCTCAGAACAATACCCATATGCATCCAATGCTACCTGGATGACATATTGATACTGTCCTCTTCCCCTTTAAGGGCAAAGGAGGGCATAGAGACCACAGTACAAATATTACAGGAACACGGGTTTTCCGTGAACTTCGAGAAGAACCATCTGGCTCCGACAAACCGGTTGCAACACATGGGGGCAGTCATAGAGACCCACTCTTGAGGGGTTTATCTGTCTCAGGAGCGGCGGACCAGCATAAACGCAATGATAAGCCAGGTGATCACAGCATCAGTGGTGGCCCTGGACTTGTTCTCACAACTACTAGGGAAGGTGATATTGTGCACCTCAGTAGTACCTTGGGTTCGACTGCACGCAAGAACGTTGCAGTAGTTCCTATTACCTTACCAGGGAGAAGGCAAGAGCAATGTGAAAACCAAGGTGTGGGTCCCACCAAGAATGAAGCAATCTCTCCAGTGGTGGAGGTCACAGATAATGACCAAGGGATACGGGTTCAAGGAACCCAATTGATTGACCATTACAACCGATGCCAGCCTGTTTGGCTGGGGGGCCCACTGCCAGTCTCAAATCACACAGGGTCAGTGGTCCGAGGCAGACCTCAGAAACAATATCAACTGGCTGGAACTCAGAGAGACGCATCTGGCTCTAAGGACATTCAAGGCAAGTGCAGTAGGTCAACACGTCCTAATCCTGACGCACAATGTGGCAGCCAGGGCGCATATCAACAAACGGGGGGGGACCTACTCCCAAACATGCAGGAGGCCGCTGGGCAAAGAGACATCTGTCAATCAGAGCAGAACATATCTGGGAGACGGAAAATGTACAGGCGGACTGGTTCAGCAGGGCAACAGTCGACCACTCAGAATGGCATCTACACCCAGACCTGTTCAGAGAATTATCACACAGGTTCGGGAGACCAGTCCTGGATCTGTTTGCGCCCCCAACAAATACGCAACTGCCGAGATTCTATTCAAGTTTCCCCATACTTGGGGGAAGAAAGAGCCAATGCTCTCCAAGGGGCATGGCCCAGGGAGTCTACTTCCCCCACACCCATTGATCCTGAGAGTAATCAAAAGAGTGATAGAGGAAAAGGCTGAGGTCTTACTCATAGCACCCCACTGGCCCAGACGGCCGTGGTACACAGATCTGGTTGATCTGTTGGTAGCCAGACCACAGAGAATCCCTCCAGACAGGATAGCCTTGAGCCAGGGGCAGTACAGCACCCAGAACCACAGTGGCTCTAACTGACCGTCTGGCACTTGAAAGGGTCTCACTGAGCCAATTAGAATGTTCAACCAAGGTCATACAGACACTTCGACTAACAGAATTTATGATGCTACCTGTAGAGCGTCTGTGGTTGGTGCTTTAAGACTTATCTCAAACCAACCATGGTGTTGATGACACAGATTCTAGATTTTCCCCAGGAGGGTCTGGATAAGGGCCTGTCCCCCCAATACTTTATGTAGGCAGATAGCGGCAATAGCATCAGTTTTGGGTTGTGGGACCTCGGAGTCCCTCACCCAGCATCCGCTGGTGCGTACATTCATCAGAGGAGCCACAATTTAAACTACCAGTGATAACACAGGTGTCTCACCTGGGATCTGACCAAGGTGCTGAGAGTGCTCATGATTGAACCATTGGAGCCACTGTGGTCAGCTAGCTTACATTTGCTCACCCTTAAGGTGATTTTCCTAGTAGCCATTACATCAGCCAGACGGATATCCAGACTGGCCTTATCCATAAGAGAGTGCATACGGAGGTGGGGACTCAGGACCAGACTACTACCCACCCTTAGGACAGCCAACTTTGGTATGTCCCTTGCTTTGGATTCTCCGACCAGTACAACTGAGAAAGAGCGTTGGTCTTACCTGAAACGCATCTTCTAGTTGTACTGGAGGAGAATCCAAATCCACCTTGATGAACATCGACTCCTGAGTTCAGGAACGTCCAGGAAGAGCACCAAGAAAACCTCCCAAGTCAATCATTTAGCCTTCATCAAAAACTGGGCATGCTCAATAGGAGCAGGCAGGACTAAGCTTTGATTGACTCAAGCAAGGAAGCATGGACTATCCATGCTTTGGATTCTCCTCCAGTACAACTAGAAGATGCAGTTCAGGTAAGACCAATGGCTCTTTTCTTACATGCTATTTTTATGTTACTCATTTTTGTAACATATTTAAGGAGTCTTTCCCTTTTTATCTCTTATGCAGTTCCTCCCACATCATTTTTCTTCAGAAGATGGTTCAACCATTGGGATAGGCATAGCCAGTATTTAGGGAGGCTTTCTGAGTTAGTTTGCCTACACTATCAAAACATTTTTGACCTGTTATGTTTTTTAATAGTCTGATTTGCACTGTAGACTGTTTGGATTTCAATCCAGTTTCATAGCCATGCTCAGAATAATAACCACTGCTTCGTATGTAGGCAAAGTCATTTTCTCTTAGAAAGCGGGATGTGTGAGATGTTTTACACCTAAATCTGTTTTATGAGATTGGAAATAAAATGAATTCAATTTGCTGAATTAAAATCCTATTCTAAAGATAAGGCGTTGCCTTTATTGAGTCTATTAAAATGTATGACGTGTGCAGGGTATCTTACTGTTTCTTTTTCATTTTTCAAATGCACATTTTTGTTTCTGTTAGAGGAAAAAATTAAAAATCCTTGGATAAAAACTTGCTGAATACTAATGTTCTCTTGTATAGTAGCCTTAGTTGTTAATTTTTCTGCATTTCTCTTTAGGGCAAGTACCCCTTTCTGATAAACTGAATGTAAGAGGTCCTGAACATAGAATACAGCAGTCATGACAACTGAGTATTTATCTGTAAGCCAGTTATTACATGATGGTGCATTTTAAAAAGTTGAGGTTGCTGCATCCTGTAGGAAACTTTCGCTTCCTATAGAATTTTTGTTTTCAAACTATATTCTGCAAGCTATAATGGTTCCTCAATGAAAATATTAATAGGCGGTTTCCTCAATTTTGACAATTTCTAAAATTCCTCTGTACTGTAATACATATTTGAGGAAAGTCATACAGAAAGCTCTGTGGAGTTTCTCAATCATATGGGTCATGGGTCAGAACTGAAAAAGCTGCTTGGATGAGAAGCTAAATGTTTCAAGGGAAGAAAAAAACCAAGAAAGTCCAGTTGCCTTTTGAAAAACACCTTTGGGTCATACAGAGAGATGAAGTCCTTAGTGGTCTTGCTGAAGGAAGGACTCAAATTACTTCATGATATAATAACCCTGCTCTTCTTTGATTTGGTGCTGTCTTACTCAGTGTACTGTGGGTTTGTAGACTTTTCACTGTTGAGACAGTATTAATCTACTTCTGAGTCAGCCTGTAGCTTAGTGATTAGCCAAATATCTCCAGGAAGCTAGCAAGTAGAATCCATAGGTGGAAAATGCTTATGTCTCCTTATTGCAGTTTGAGGAAAGAGTGGCTTCCCACTTGTGAATTACTGAGATGATATGTCATTGTTGGAACTTTTTGGCCTTGAGCTCAAGCTCTCTGTATCTACGCTGCATGGGCTTGAACTGTCTATTTGGCTTGTTTGATATATTTGCAGATATATCAATTTGGTTAGAAATTCTTGAGAATATTCGTAGGTTGGGTTATAGGTTTTGGTAGGGGTCTGTCAATATCAATGTGGCTCACAGCTTGGAAATCCTTCTGGACTCCCAGCTTTGGCTTGAACAGCAGTTGGAGGCTGTGGCCAGGAGACCCTTTGCACAGTTACATCTTTGACACCAAAGGAGCTTTTTTCCAAAAGACAACTGGACTTTGATTTTTTTTTCTTTTGAAAATGTTTTGCTTCTCGTCCAAGAAGCTTCTTCAGTTCAGAACACAACAGTTATTTCTTCCTGCTGAGTGATTGGTGTGATTGGTTGCAAAAAAACCTCTTTTGTGGAGACAGCAGAAAAAATGGGAATGTGGCAAAAACAACTTGTATGCTTGGAAGAAAGGAACCCTATGATTGTCCTGCACCTTTAGAATGCCCCCATTCCCGTTATTATTGTTAAAATGTGAAACACCAGCTAGGAATCTGGGTATATGGAATTTGCATTTTTTTACCCAATCAATATTGCAATCCAAAGTTTTAAAAATGCATTTATAGATGTTGACAATGTTATCGTGTTTGCTTCACCTTATGCTTTTTCTTTAGTCATTACATTTACATTTTTATTAGCCTTATCTTGTTACCTTTTCAGTCTTATCTTGCCAACCACAAACTCCTGACCCCACTGGAAAATGATTAGGGACGTTACTCTTCTGTGCCTGCTATGACAGCATCTCAAATTGGGATATATTTCTGATATTCTCCTTCCTTGTTTTCAGATAACTGGCCCAGTGCATCAAGCCGGGGCGGCATGCCGAGGCAGGGCATGGTCCAGGATGAGTTTAAAAGATGTCAGCAGTGCAACTTGTCCAGAGAATGTAACCTATGCCCTTCATATTTATCCCCAGCTCTCAACAGAACACAGTTCCTGTTGCAGGGTAACAACAACTAAGGATGCCACAGCCACCGAGGTCATTAAGGATGTTATCGGCTCCTTGAGTTTGGACCTCTCTAAGCATTATGTACTTGTGGAGGTGAAGGAGACAGGGGGAGAGGAATGGGTATTAGATGGGAATGACCCTCCTGTCCATAGGGTCCTGCTTTGGCCTCGCCGGGCCCAGGACGACCATCCTCAGGAAGATGGTTATTATTTTGTTTTACAAGAGAGGAATGCTGATGGGACTATCAAATATGTCCACATGCAGCAGACCTGTGAAGAAGAGAACCAGGAGGAAGCCCGGCGACTGGTTGAAAGGGGCTTCCTTCCTTGGCAACATTTCAATGATATGTGCAACCTCCCCAACTTGACGGAGACCACCCTATTGGAAAACCTCAAGCGGCGTTTCCTAAAACAGAAGATCTATACCTACGTGGGCAGCATCCTCATTGCTATCAACCCTTTCAAATTTCTGCCCATCTATAACCCCAAGTACGTCCAAATGTACGAGAACCACCAACTTGGGAAGTTGGAGCCCCACATCTTTGCCATCGCTGACGTAGCTTACCACGCTATGCTGAAGAAACACACAAATCAGTGCATTGTTATTTCTGGTGAGAGTGGATCAGGAAAAACCCAAAGCACAAACTTCTTGATCCACTGCCTCACTGCCCTGAGTCAAAAGGGTTATGCTAGCGGAGTGGAGAGAACTATTTTGGGAGCTGGACCAGTGCTGGAGGTAAAAAAAAAAGTATATTTACATACATGTACCTCAATATGCGCATGCGCGTGGACACAAACACACATATATATTTGTAAATACTTTCTTAACTGAGATAATTAAAGATGACTTCAATGTGGTTTTAAAACTTTACAATGTTTTGAGGTTTTAGACTTCAATGTGGAAGGAAGCTTTCAAATGAAACATTTTCTTCCAATTCTGGCTGGGCTTTTTTTCCTGCACAAGACTCTCCTAAACCTTTCTAAAATAGCTTCCTCCACATATTTTTTTTTCCTTCCGAAATATTTTTTTAATTTTTTTGTAAATGGCTGTGTTGGCTTTCAAAGATCTTGCCTTATTTAGTCATATTTGGCTGTGTGAGTTTTTACAACTGAAGATAAAGAAACAAGACTTGGGGCTGGATGCTAATTGCCTTTAAAGTCTGCATCCAGCCTCATTGCTAAGTACTAGTGAATCCAGAAAAAGACAGCTGAAATTCATACAGCTTATTTTTTTTCACAGAACATAACAGTATCACCTTATAAATCAAATGTAGGGCCTTTCAGATGGGCTGACTACAACTGCCAGAATTTGTAACCGTTGGTTGTACATGCTGAGGTTGTTGGAAGCTTTAGTACAGTAACATCTATATGTCAGTATGTCTCCGTTTCTTTTTATTGTAGGCTTCTGTTTTGAGTCTGCTTTTTTATGCTTCTTGATCTTTATTTTTCAGGCTAATAGAACAGATGAATCACTTCCACTGCATTTATACATTACAGGTAGTCCTCGAGTTATGAATGTAATGGAGCCTGCCCATTCCATTTGTAACCCGAGGTTTCGTGGGAGTGAATCGTGTACCTTGAAAGAGATCACTCCCTCCTTTTGCCCACGCATTCGCTAATCGAATGCATAGCTCGTTAAGTGTACATGAGGCATTTCAGGGTGGGGAGGGCTGTAGGGGGCCTAATGATGGAACAGGCCACTTGCTTAAGACCACCCAAGGCCTCCCTGACCCACTGAAATACCTCATGCTCTCCACAATTGCTTTCCCCCTCCCCCCACAACCTGCCACGCCTGGTCACTTACCATGCGAAGATCTAGCAGGCTGTCTCTTCTCCAGCCTCTCAGCTGCATGCGCCCCTCCAATGCTCTGTTTAGGCTTTTGCAGGCCTCACCCGGCAGTTTGCCAGCCAAAATGGAGCTCTGTTTAGTCCTGCGCAGGCCAAAATGGAGGTTTGGAGGGATGGGCCTCCCCCTCTGAACCTCCATTTTGGCCGGCAAAGTGCAGAATAAATGTTGCAGTCTCTCTGCAGTTGTTCGTAAGGGCGAACAACTGCTGTGGTTCTGCAAGATTCATAGTTTTTGGAATTGTTCATAAACACTAGGGGGTGTTGGTCATATAACGTTGAACGTTGCTAAGGAAACGCTCATAACCCGGGGATTGCTTGTATTTTGGTAGTATCAATACAGGTAGTCCTCAGCTTAGAAACCATTTATTTAGTTTGAAGTTACAACATCACTGAAAAAAGGACTTATTGCCCTTTTTCACACAACTGTTGCAGCACCCTAATGATCAGATAATCAAAATTAGGGATCTTGGCCACTGGTCCATATTTATGATGGTTGCAGTGTCTCAGGGTCATGTTTTTTGCAACCTTGCGACCTGACAAGCAAGGTCAATGGGGAAGCCAGATTCATTTAACAACTGTGTTACTAATTTAACAACTGCAGCGATTGACTTAATGGAGGCAAATAGGGTTGTAAAATGGGCCAAAACTCATTTAACAACAATTTTGTGTTTTATTGTGGTCGTAAATTAAGGTCTACCTGTAGAAGCAGTTCTGTATTTTATTTATTTATTTGTATCCCGCCTTCATTATTTTTGCAAGGTGGTGAACATATCCTTTCTCATCATTTCAGTTGGGCTGAAAGAGACAGTCTCCTGTTTACTAGCCTGGTGTCTTAACCACTAGATCAAACTTCCTCTGTTTAATCAGTTAATATTCTATAAAAGCTATAACATTATATTGAAAAACCAGTACAGAAAAAGATAAAACAGATAACACAAAAACCAGATAATTCACATCACAATATAATGTAGTGCATTAGGTGAATACATTCTAGATTAGGTGAATACACTTTAGATACTTTATGCTAACATTGTCATCTTTTATAAATGGGAACTGAAATAACGACATTCAGTTATAACACCACTTATAAACTACATTTTGAAAAAATCTAGGTATAAACAGTGGATTTGAATGAAATGGTTATTCAAATTATTTAATAGCCATGGTCTTGGTGTGTTCTTGGTAAGGCTGAATTCATATCAGAGACTATGGGATTTGCAGTTCTTCATCACAGTACTATATCCCCTTTTTCTTGGATCTGTGCTTCTTACAAAATGCAGCAAACGGTTAGAATATTTTTCTTTTTCTCTTTCAATTTATAAAAAACTTTTTGTGTTCTTAAAATGAGCAAGATGGTTTAGCATGCCTACATGCATCTGTCTATTCCAATAGTTCCATAGAAAGCAGAAGTTGACTTTTCAAAGTCTTGCTGACTTTGAAGGCTTCACTTGTAATTCTCACCCAAAACAGGAAATTATTCTGAAGAAGCCCCTTTTGGGTCTGCTAACTATAGAATACCGGATGCTACTAATAATTGACAGCTGAGGGTTGGGGAGAGCAGGTGGAGGAGACATGTCTATGGTCATCATATATGCACATGTATTTATATTGGTTTAAGGACAAACCTATCAGATGTTCACATCTAGAATTGAGCTATGTTGGTTAAAAACTATTTGTCTCAAGTATTCTTAGTTGCTGTATTTTTCAATATAGATTAGGAATATAAGAAGCTTCCTTGTGCCATACCATTTATTTGGTCCTTTTTTTCCTATCTGGTGTTACTAAGATTTAAAGCTGGAGCTTGGTCTATCTAGGGTTGGATGACCCTTGTGTGAGAGACCAGAAATGTGAGGGTGGCCTGGTTTGCAATAGGAGAGTTAGCCAGAGGGCTGGATTTCCATGCCCAGGGCCAATGGAAGAGGCTTAGGTACTGATTTGCTTCCACTTTGATTTTGTGGGATTTGAGGAACGGAGGGATATCGGATTTAGTATTTTAGGTAGTTAGTCCCTACTGAGGGGAATTGACACGAAAACTTTCCAGATTACTGATTCTACTTTGCTATTCTATTCCATTGTTGGTGGGTTTGGGGTGCCAGGTAACTATTTTAAGGAAATTGAAATCTCAATTTGGTGAGAGTTTCCCTCTAATTCAGCTGCTTCTTTTTGGGGATCCTGGCCTGATTACTAGGGGCATGGCCTCAAATTGTTGCTGACTAGCATCAGGTCTCTATAAAGGTCCATTTATGATTTGATGATGAACAATCAGACAGGCTTGATGTAACTACTGAAACTGAAATTTTGCCTTATCAGAAACATGCTCAGGCAGGTTTCAGATCCTGCTCCAATATTGATTCTAGGGCTTAGGTGGTATTGATCTATTGTGAATTCTTGACTACTTCTAATATCTCTATAATGAAGCAGCAGGCATGAATGCCTATATATTAGTTCGCATTTTCAGGTTAAATAAAAGCACTTTTGGTGTATTGGCTACCCTGAAGTATTTGGGATCTCTCCCTGGGCTCTTGGGTCCTGGCCTGGTGGTGGAGACCTTCAGCCAGCTCTTGGTAATGGGGAGTCTTCAATCTCTATGTGGAAGAGATTGGATCCAGTAAAGTCCAGGAGTACATTGCTTCCATGCAACTGCAGACTTGTCCCAGGTAATCTTGGCTCCAACATATTAATTCTTATTTTTACCTTAAAGCTGCTATTATGTGTTCTGGAGAAGGATCCAGGGGAGACATAATAACGGTCTTCCAATATTGGAAGGGCTGCCACAGAGAGGAAGGGGTCAAGTTATTTTCTAAAGCGACTGTAGGCCAGACAAGGAATAATGGATGGAGACTGAACAAGGAGAGATTTAACCTGGAAATAAGGAGAAACTTTCTGAGACTGTTCTCAGTGAAAACAATCAACCAATGGAACAGCTATGCCCTCGGAAGTTATGGGAGCGTCATCACTGGAGACTTTCAAGAAGAAATTGGACTGCCATCTGTCAGAAATGGTGTAGGGTCTCCCACTTGGGCGGGGGGGTTGGACCAGATGACCTACAACATCCCTTCCAACTCTGATTATCTGTTATCTGGATCTTATCTTTATCATAGATCATTTCCTGGTGCAGGTATTGTTGTCTCTTCCCGTCACAGGACTAAATACATTCAAATGTTCTGCCGTGTCACTATTGGATTTAAATGGTTTCTCATGGGTGCTTAGGGATTTCCCAGACCATATGGTGTGTGAATTGGTCAAGGGCCTTGATTATTCCTGGTAAAAGGCACCATCCCTGCCCCCTTAATGAATCATTGCTGAATAGCTTTTCTCTGCAGCTCATCCTTGGTGGTTTTTTGGTTTTCACAGAGCCTCCAGGAGATGAAGCTGCAGAAGCAATGATTTTGAAGTGCAAGTAGAGAACAATGTATAGAATACTGTGAGGATATGTGCCGAATTCAGGCCTGCTCCATGACATTAAGCGAGTCAGACAGTTCTTACTGCTCCTTATTACATCAAGAGATTGTTGTCCAGCTGCCCTTTTAGGGGACTAATTCCTTTCTGATTAAGAATTACCATCTGGCCACTATGATCAATTAGCAAAGCATTCTGTTCAATTTGAATCATTATGGCTGGCTCTCTGGAATGGCCTCCTGTAGGAGTTTTATTAGCTCCAATATTATCTGCTTTCCCCTCGCCCCCCCACTCCCACCCCAAATGAAGACACAGCTCTTCCAGAGAGCATTTGTAACATGATACCTTCTTATTGTTAATAGTTTTTTTTCCAGCATTTTCAGCATAAGTAATATGCTATTTTAATTGTTTGTTTTAAGCCACTGGGACAATGGATGGATGCTGGTAGATAAAACTTGGTGAATTAAAGAAAAGTAGAGAAATTCATAGTATCTTGCCTATTCTACAAGTTTGTATTTTCCAGAATTTATGCAACTAGCTTTCCATGAGGGAGGGAAGTTTCAAGATCCAAAGGGGATAATTTCCTTATTATCTTAAAAAATAATCATTTTTAATATTAGCATATTACCATATTAGTTTGATCATTAATAGTATTCTATCCTGATTTTTTTAAAAAATACAGCTTTGGGTAACTTATTCTTTCTTTAAATACCGTGTGTATGAGGTCATCTCATATTTTTAATATTTTCACATCCCAGGCAGTATAATTGAGCAAGCAGAGAAAGAGTGCAAAAGTATAGTTTGTAAAAACTCCTGAGTTTAAAGCTATCCTCCCTCAGCTAAATATTTTCACCTCTTCCCCTATTTTGGAATTTAGGGTGGAAGAAAAACGTAACTACAAGGTTTAAGATCATTTTACCTTTAAAAACTTCTAACACATTCCCCATCATTGGGTTTGCCCACTTTCTGAGAGCTATCTACTGGCAACCCTCAAAATTGATAGAATTTGCACATTCTGTGTGTGTGCAACATGTGTAAGAACATAACTCAGTGAATTGACATGTAGTTCTTTATACACTTTGAAATACATATGCTTACAAACAGAAATCCATAAGATTCTTCTTGGACAGACATAAGAAAACTAGAACGACTTGTTTAGTTGAAAGTAAAGACTGGGCTAATACAACATCTATACTTGTTTGATTGCAATCCCATTGAATAAAGAGAGACTCTGTTCTGCATAAACATGGGTTGGAAAAGCTCTAACCATGTGTACAAACTTTCAGAAACGAAGATGGATTTTTATTGGATAAAACAATATTTTTCATAAGAATAAAAGCAAATGATTCATACAATGTTGTAACAGTAAGAGTAATGTAAAACCTGAACATGTACTTTAATACGTATCTACATTATAAAGATTATAAATGCAAAATAATTTCCATCTGGACTCAGCAGATGTTTCCAATGAGAGATAAGCTTTCAGAACTTAGTCCAATTATCTTTCATAGTTTGGGCACTATAAGCAGCTCAAAAGAAAATAAATGAAAATATTTTAGTTACAACTTCAGAGGTTAGCATTTTTCTTCTTTTTCTCTTCCTTCCCAAACCCCGTTCATATGATGCCATACATTTTAAAATATCAAGCATGAGAACATATATTATTACTGATTGTAAGCTACCCTGAACAAGACAATAAAATTTGCATAATTGTTGTCATAAGGCATGCTTTATGGGGGGAAGTAATATGCAGAACCTTTTATCACATGAAGGTCACACATTACTATTCATTTTATTGGTGCAAGAGTTGGGCAAACCATCTTTCCCATGTGATTATAATTTATCTACTAAGAAAATTTGTATGGCTGCCCAGCTCATTCATGGTGACTAGGTGTCTTATCGAAGTAAGTGCTCCTTACTATAGTATTGCTTCTCTTTTGATCTTTGACAATAAATAATGTTTCTACTTGTCCCATTGTATGGGGGTTAATGACTAAAAAGTTAAAATTTAGTCAGCTAGCAGTAGAAGCTGTACTCCAGTAGCAGAGCACATATATTAAACAATATCCTTGGTTCATTGTTGGCATCTCTAAGACTCGGAGAAAATTCAGACAGCTATAAGTAATTAGTCAATACAGGGTTAGATAAACCAATATAGCAATAGAAGCAGCAATAGCAGTTAGACTTATATATCGCTCCATAGTGCTTTACAGCACCTGGTGAGCAGTTTACAATATCAGCATATTGCCCTCAACAATCTGGGTCCTCATTTTACAACCTCGGAAGGATGGAAGGCTGAGTTGGTATTGAGACGTCCAGAATCAAACTCCTGTGGGCACAATTAGTCTGCAATACTGCATTTTAACCATTGCACCACTACTGCTCCTAATATCCTAGTTAAGTATGAGGCAAAATACAATTACTATATGGAAGCATAGCCCATGGTAAAGCTTGCATTTTATTCCTGCCCTTTTCAATTATAGGGTTTTAAACTACATACTTAGTAGCAAGAGTTGAGCCTTAAAACATTGAAAAGTTGTCAGCCAGAAGTACTGCATCATAATAATTGGAAATAAAGTCATTTTGCTTCATTTCAGGCCTTTGGGAATGCAAAGACAGCCCACAATAACAACTCGAGTCGTTTTGGGAAATTCATCCAGGTCAACTACTTGGAGAATGGCATTGTCCGAGGGTAAGTGCTGTACACATGCTCTCACTATTCCATCAAGTTGTAATTCTAGTAGCGGACAATAGAATTCAAAAGAAAAACTAGTCCTTGCAATACTGCTATTCATAAGCAATTATCTGAGCAGCGTGCTGTGTTCTGTCTTGAAAGAGATTTTTATAGATTCATAATGTCTGCTGTTTCATTGTTTCTTTTCTTGGCTCCCAGGGCTGTGGTTGAAAAATATCTCCTTGAAAAATCTCGCTTGGTGTCTCAGGAAAAAAATGAAAGGTAAGTGTTTATGGACTACGTAATAGAGACTTCATCTTTGCTTCATCCAGGCAGCATAATCAGTGACATTCATTTTGCACTTTACCAAAAAAAAGTATCATGTCCCAAACAAGAAAGCAGAAAGAGGTAAATTGTTTTTGTTTATAACTCTATTAATATTCAAATAACTCGTCATCAGAATTCTAGGAAAACCAGGTTTGACCTGGTTATTCATCCAGGTGAATTTGGTTGATCTGATTTGAAAAAATTCTCATTTTTTATTGGTCTTTGTTTGAAACATACTGATCTTTCAAAGCAAACATGTTAAATCATTCTGCACAGCTCCATAGAGAAGCTATTGAGATTTATAAACATTTCAATAATTTTAACAAGAAAGAAGAGAATGAAGGTTAACCAAGTCTGGTTTCCAGCTCTCTACGTCACAACTAAATAAAACAAAACAGCCCTTAATTAACTAACACCATTTAGAATCTTCAGCAGTCTCATCTGAAAAATGATAAACAGTAGCATGTTTTAAAGACAAACCATCCAAAATGGCTCCTTTGGAATCTGAAGACATCAGCCAGACTTGTTGGCAAAATATCTGGTACCAAATAATTAAAATATTAATTTTAGCCCAGAAGCTCATCACCAGTGGATTTGGAAAACATGTTACAGCTACCATCATAAAATGTTTGCTGTAGGCAAACTTACTTATTCACATAATATGCTAAGCATGCTGAGTTACACAATACCCATTCAGTGAGCACAAATTAGAAAGGTTGCTGCCTATATTTCTCCCAACTCCAAAGGACACTGTAAGTCTGACTTACCTTTGCCTTTTCTGAACAGATGAATACATTTTCAAAACAATACACTGGATTGCTTTCATTTATACTTAGAATGCTAATGAACCATGTCAATTTACAGCATGCTATAATTCTGTTTAGTTTTACTTTGATTAAAAATACTTTCACAAAGGGGTCTGTATACTTTTGTGTAAATAAATGTCAGCTGAGGAAGAAGGTATGGATTTATCAAGAAAGATGTCTGAAAGCGTTGTCCTTGTTACTAAAGAGCATATTAAATACTTCAACAATTGAAAGAAGTTTATAGATTAAAACATTACAGAGTAAACATGAGTTAGAGTAAAAGGTAGCACTCCACTTGGAAGGAGTCCCATGCTATTGATGCCATCAACTAAAAAGCCCTTACATTCCTTATCTCTGCCCAAACATGAACGTCATTCAGAAAACAAAATTCTCAAAAGCTTATATTAATATTGGATTAAATTGTTTCTTTTAAAAGATCCTTGATTCCAGATGTTTCTGGTATTAATTTTATGTGATCTTAGTGATTTTACTGAAGATGCCCAGGTGAAGACTAATGGGCTAGGGAATCAGACCCAAGTACTGTTAATGAAAGGCTGGTGTGTTTGTTTCTGTAGGAACTACCATGTATTTTATTATTTGCTGCTTGGTGCCAGCGAGGAAGAGCGCAAAGAATTCCACCTCAAGCAGCCTAAAGACTACTTCTACCTCAACCAGGTATACAAAGGATTTTTTGTCCTGACGTTGGCTGACAAACGCAAGGCTTTGCTATGTTTTTCACTCTCAGGAAGTGAAGGGAACCCCAAACAGGCCTCCTTTGTTCCTCCGTGAAAAATGGCAAAGATCTTACTTAAACCAAAAGTTGTATGTCTTGTTACATGTAAAATGTTATAGATGTTGTCAGCCAGTTGAATATCCCTTAACTCTTTTAAGCCTTCTTTAAAAAAAAAAAACCTACGGTTTTCTTTTAGTCACATTAGGAAATTAATTTTTAATTAGCAGAAGAATATACTAAATCTATCTGAAATTAATGTTATTTATTTACTCTGAAAAGTAAACCAAGATTTTTGAGATTTCTAACTTTATGAAACAAAATGTTAAACTAGATTAACCTATGGCTGATTTAAGGGTGGGGGGAGGGCCTTATGCTGTAATGAATGGTTTGTAAAGGAAGAACAGTTGTGCTAGGTCTCTCTCTTACCACCTGACATACTTTTTTGCTATTGAAAAAGTTTTTAGAATGGAAAATGGAATACTTCTTAGTTCTCCAAGTAACTTTGGTAGGAAACTGATTATTCTATTCTACTTAAATTTGGTTTAGGGATTAAAACAATTATGATTCCACCAAGGAAATGCAATAAAAGTTCAATCCTGTTCTATTATATTTGACATTATATTCTGCTTTCTCATGACACAGGCTAAGTCTTCTGTTAGTGGTAGTTCTATTTGGTCCTCTTCTAGCAACTGAGAATCTATTCCTTTAATAGTCCCTTCCCCACTTCTATAGCTGTAGTCAAATAGAATTGCTTACAAAAAGAATTGCCATAGGACAATTGTGGTAAATTTTGTTGGTAGTAGATATTCCTACTTATACTTGCAAGTTTGGATTTATTCACAGCGTAACTTGAAAATTGAAGATGGAGAAGACCTCCAGCATGATTTTGAACGGTTAAAGCAAGCCATGGAAATGGTTGGTTTTCTTCCAGCAACAAAAAAGCAGTAAGCTATTCTTTAGCTGTCTCCTTTCAGTTTTCAGTCATACACAGAAGGATACACCATATATTATATAATGCCATTTTCCATTAATGTGCAAACAAAGCTATATGAAACTAATCAAAAGACAGAAAATTATGTTAAAGACTCATAGGTATTAACTCATGCCTAAAGAAATGTATATTCTTATCAATGGACAAATGTGTATGACACTCAGTAAACATACCCTTCATCTGAAAGATACACTATCCTGCTTTTCACTTCCACAGAATTTTTTCAGTGCTTTCTGCTATTCTCTACCTGGGAAATGTTACTTATAAGAAAAAGGCAGCAGGTCGAGATGAGGGGCTGGAAGTGGGACCCCCTGAAGTGCTAGACATTCTCTCACAGCTTCTGAAGGTACCTCATATCTTTCTACATGAGTATTGTCTTGGGCAAAGAAGACACCCCTGATCATTGGGTACAAAAAAGATAATTACATTTGCCCCTCTTAAATAGCATTGAAAATACGTATATAAGAATACAGTAGTACTTTGGTACTCAACCGTTTTGAAACTCATTGAATTTCAATGCATCAACACATTTTGATGTCAAAATTTTGTCCCGGTACTCATCATTTGTTTAGTACTCAACGCACAAGCTAGAATTGGTCAATGTTGGCTGCCTTGTGACTCACGAGATTATTCCTTGTGGGGAAAATTTGTTTGGTACTATTTTTGGTATTCATCACACTTCCTGGAACCAATTAGTGATCAGTACCAAAGTTATACTGGTAATACTGCTATACTGAATAGGTAAAATACATATTTTGTTTCTGTATTAATAAATTTGAAACAACTTACATTTTTAAACTTAAAAATCGAGCAAACATTTAAGCTAAATAGATATCTGAACAGGGAAATAAAAATGTACACTTTTAACTTCCCTGCCTTCAGGAAAAGTCACAAGTGCTAAGCCTAAATAGTACTTCTTGGAAAGGATATTTCATGAAATTGTTGCTATTATTAGATCTTGATCCAAACAGATAAATGAAATCTGGGTCTGTGAATGCATTTGAAGCAGAATTGAATGCAATTTCAACATTTACAAAAAAAGGTAGACTTTTAAGTAGTCATGGTCCATTCCAGTCCTGTTTCAGGGTGGATGGCAGACCAAGCATGTGAATTAAGGCTATTAGGAAATGAATGGAAAACAATAAAAAGTCTATAAATATTTGCATGCTAATGACGATGTGCTAATGGAAAATTATAAGAGATGTTACATAATTACAAGTGAGATGTTTTGTAATACAAAATCTGTTGCATTATAAAATCTCCCTTTTAAAAAGGGAGATTTGATATTTATGTTTTGTCATTTGCACTATCTTGCTTCAAAGCCTGAGATTAAAACCAATGGGGAGGATTCTCAATTTTCTGTAACAATTTTATAGGGACTGGATAAGTAAACCCTGCAGGAATTTTGATTTTCAGAAGTAATGGATAATTACAGATCATTTTCATCCTGTATTTCCATGTCAGGTTATTAATTTCATTTCTTCTTCTCCCAGGTAAAACGTGAAACCTTAGTGGAAGTGTTGACAAAAAGAAAAACAGTGACAGTGAATGATAAACTGATCCTTCCATATAGCCTCAATGAGGTGAGTTCGTAATGGTAGATTGGAGTTAGTAAGATTTAAAGAAATAAATGAAATTACAGATGGCAAGGGCAACTTTATATTTTCATATACAGTATTTATAGGATATCTTGTAACAATTCTGAGAGTGTATAGTCAAGAAGCAATAAAGCTATTAAAATTCAGTAACCTCAAAAGAAAACTAATCTATATTGCAGCATTAAAATACAAATTTCCAATCACCAGAAGCTATTGCTTAAATAGCAGATTTTTTTTAAGTAATTGGTTTCCCCACCAACTGTCAGCCCTCTACAGTCTTAATTTTTTTTCTGCTTATACCTAAAAGATGGTAGGGTTCTTGCAATTATGAGAAGCATAATTGGAATCAGAGAGGACAAAGTGGAAAATATAGATTACATAAGTATAGTGATGGTTCCTTGGAAACCAATGAGTAAAAATGCTAGTAATATTTAGTGGGGGTTTTGTTCAGTTTTTCATGTCCCTCAGAAAGTCTCAGGAATAGTAAAGGTTACCTGAAGGATCCCTTTCTTTCAAGAAGCTCTACCTGTCCAACTAGATCAGGGATGCCAAATTCAAGGCACGGAGGCTGGATCTTGTACGCATTGTGCTTTGATTTGGCCCGTGGGGCTGCCCTGGAAAGAACGAAGGACCAGCTCGAGGTGCCTCTGCCAGCGAGAATGTTTTTGTGGTCAGAGGGTTGCAGGAGGCCATCCCAGTCCTGAGCTTGCAAGGGCCGTGTGTGCCCCACCCCGAGTTCCGTTTTCACTGGCAGCGGGTTGCAGGAGGCCGTCACAGCCAAAAACAGAGCTTGGAAACCTGTTTTCACTGGCAGAGCACTCAGGCCACTACAAGCACCCCTGACACAAGTGACCTGCTGGCCACACCCACCCTGCTCCTCCCCACCACCCGAAGTCAAATACAATCCTGATGTGGCCCTCAATGAAATTAAGTTTGACACCCCTCAACTAGATCAAGCAGAACGGGCATGCTGCAGATCCCATTAGCCAAAGAATGTTGGCTGGCAAGGATCAGAAGATGATTTTTTTCCACAGTGGCCTCTGCTCTATGAAATAGCCTCCCTTTGGAGATCAAAATGGCCCCAACTGTTCTAGAGTTTCATAAAGCCCTAAAAACCTGACTTATTCCCAAGCGTAGGATGATGAATGTGTCAAGGGTCCCATTTCTTGGCTATGGTTTTTACTGTTTAAAAATTTAAAAAAATTTTTTTTTAACTGTAATGTATTGTTTTGAATTGTAAGCCTCCCAGAGTCATTGACTGAGATGGACGGCCATAAAAATTGAACAAACCAACAAATAAATAAATAAATGAGAAAGGCAATGTGATAATGAAGCTTTCTTGGTGCTTTTAATTTTCAGGCCATCACAGCTCGTGATTCTATGGCTAAGTCTTTGTACAGTGCCCTCTTTGATTGGATCGTTCTGCGAATTAACCATGCACTTCTCAACAAGAAGGATATGGAAGAGTCTGTTACGGTATGTTTCCAGGAAACAGATGGTTCTTGCTTCTGAGTTGTGGAACTGCCTGTCACCAGGCTAGTTTTTTAAATGGATAGAGAGGGTCTGATTTTGGGAAAGGACTACTTACAGCATATTCAATTTTGAGCACATCATGTCATTCTCCTGATTCTGTTCCAATCCCTTCCCATGCATAGTGCTTGTCCATTGGGGTACTCGATATCTTTGGTTTTGAAGACTTCAAAACAAACAGTTTTGAACAGTTCTGCATAAACTATGCAAATGAGCAGTTGCAATATTACTTCAATCAACATATTTTCAAGCTTGAACAGGTAAGCAATAGAAAAAACAGTTTATGCTCTCTATTTTGCAGATTAAATATGGTTTTTAAAAAACTTTACAGCAAGGTAATATGTATAAAAACAGGTTGAATGACAGAAATATTGATTTGGGATTTGAGATCTTGCTGACATATTTCAGTTTGCAAATCTATATTTTACTTTTTCTACTCAAGTATGGTGTTCATAAATTACTTTCTAAAACTTTTTATAGTTTCTCTTTAAATATGCAAATCTAACCATGCAAAATAGATTAAATAGTACAGTTATGAAGCTAATCAGATCCAAGCTGAAAAGGGTGTCTTGGAGGGATCTGAGCATCATTTGCATGGCCTTGGGAAAGCAGAGATGGCACAACAAACATATTCCCAGTTGTCAAATGTCCTCCCCTTCACCCCTAGTATTGTATGCAGCAATCTGGTCTTCCTATAAAGGAAGAGGGACTCAGTAATAGATTGGAATATGTTAGTGCAGGGGTGTCAAACTCAAGTCGTCATGGCGGTGTCACGTGAAGTATCAGAACTTTTTTCCCCTTCACTAAACCAGGTGTGGGCGTGGCCAGTGTGTGATGCATCCGCCGGGAGTTTGACAGCCCTGTGTTAGTGGAATATTTTAATAGCTGTTTCTCAAGATAGTTAGGCTGAAAAACAATGTCTTATCTAAGATTCATACATAAGCAACAAACCTTCATTAAAACCTCCTGTTCCTAGAGTGTCAGGGGATACAGGCAGTCATGAGTTCTGGGGGGAATACAGATAGCATTATTGCTTCCCTTGTATCTATATACTACTTAAACTCTTCTGTCTGTAATATAAAATGGGATGAAACTGCACTGCAGGGCAAAATGTTTTGAACCAAGGTACTTCAAGTGGGCTAACTTATAGGTTGTGTCCAAAATCAGAGGCCCGTGACTCCCATGGAATTGACATTTGTCAAATTTTACAAAATGTTGTATGACTCAAATGTTATCATAAAGCATTTTATGGCACAATGCAAAACATTATAAAATGTTTTTATGGTCAGTTGCTAATGTTTGACTGTGCAGCATGGGCTGCTTTCAAGGCAGATGCATCTCTCAATAGCTCCATAAATTTTTAAGAACTTTTCAAGTACGTTCAAGTACATTAGAAGCTCTGTCATTGTTGAAGGCACTGGAGAATCTGGTAATGAAATATCTCTGAAACCACATCCTGGGGATTTATGGATTTTCTAATTGTTTCTCAAAATGGTCATTTACAAGAAAGCCATTTTTATGTTTGTAATTGCTGTCATATACCTTTCTTTCTTAGGGAAGATCTTGATTGGGAAAGGGAGATGTTCTTGCTTTAAGATTATAAGAGCTCTCTGGTCCTTTTAATTCACATTCTGCTTTTTTACAATGAACAGGTAATTCTGAGAAACTCAGAACCAGAATAAAGTGACAGCCCTAGAGATTTTGTTGGTCCACAATAGCCAGTAAGATACTTCTTTCTCCTCCAAGGAAGCCACTTATGGTTGTCACTTTATATGATAGTCCCTAAACCATGTGGTACACAAAGAGATCATTTGTTTTTCTGTCCTCAACTGCCAGTCAGATGACCCCAAGTTCTAATATTACGAGACATAAAGAGGTAATAGCATGAGAGATAAAGAAAAGCTATTAATGCCTGACTTCCAGCATTTATTTGTTGCAGGAAGAGTATCAGAGTGAAGGGATTGCATGGCACAACATCGACTATACAGACAATGTGGCCTGCATCCATTTAATTGGCAAGAAACCAACTGGTCTGTTGTACCTACTAGATGAAGAAAGCAAGTAAGTATAACTAGCTGTGGGATTAGGAGAAAATCTACATCTATATTGCCTAAATAAACGTGAAGTTGGGAGGAAGGGAAGACTGGAGAAAGTGCAGCTCCATCCACAAATTTGCAGCTTGATAAGCCTTACATATTTAAAAAAAGGGATATGAAAGTAACAGGAAGTAAAGTACATTTAGGCATGTATTCCCCCAAAACTAAATATTAAATCATTTGGAACAGAACAGTCCTGGGAAGAAGAGTCGTAAAATATCAGGGGGAGAAATATAAGTTATATATTTATTGAAGCCTGTAAAGGAGAGACTTGTAAATGGGACTAGAGGATTTTCCAAAATGATGATTCTGTGTTTAATGATACTGGATTTTTTTTTTTTTTGCACTATGTCTTCTAGTAAAGATGAATAAGTGGACTAGTAGATAGAGCCCAGGATTTGCTACTGAACATTTAAAATGTATAATTTGTGAAATTAGGCAGATAGGAGTTTGATCACTGCTTGGGAAGGCACGAAGTCCCCTTCCCATTAATAGTGGAGGATGAAATTATGCAACCAGGAGCAATTAAAGAAAGAAGGGATAGTCTTTATTCTGTAATTATACTTACCAAATAAAAATGCAAAGCTACCATGACATGACAGTTAAAGAAATGTGCACGAATTCAGTAGAATTTAGAATCTTATTTCCAATAGGTTGCGAATTGCTAGGATGTAGAATTTCTAAATTTTTAGTCTGGGAAGAAAACAGAAACTAGAAAAAAGTTTAATTATTATTTCTCTCAGTTTACAAAAATTCTTAAGAAAAATGACCAATACTTTTAAAGATATAACAACAATGATGTAATAAAAACTGCTTATTAAAAAATATCAGTAAATGTGAATGGAATACAGCCAACCTTCTTATCTGCAGAAATTCCTTTTTACATTTGGGAACTTCTGATATTATCCCCTCCCCAGTTTGCCATATTTAAGCTCTACTGATAATTTCTTCTGCCTGTGGCTTCCTCTTTTGCTGCTTGCAGTTTTCCACATGCCACTAGCGAGACTCTTCTTGCAAAGTTCAAACAGCAGCACGAGGACAGCAAGTTCTTCATTGGAACTCCTGTATTGGAACCTGCTTTCATCATTCAACACTTTGCTGGCAAAGTGAAATATCAGATAAAGGTATGGAATGTTATTCCAGATGCAGAATGTTAAGGAATTGCTTGCGGCTTAATCAGCAAAAAAAGTCTGGTTGAAAATGTCATAAGAAGATCCTTGCTAGTTGGAACAGGCCAAAACCCATCCTTTAAAAAAAAAAAATCTGATCTTGTCAGTTTGGAATGGAAGTTTTACAAGAGTTTCAATAAAAATGATCATTTTTCTTCATCGTTCATACATAATTTACGTCTGTAAGCAATCCAGTCATGAGTCACAGGAACCCCAGGTCTTCAATGAGTGATTGAGGCTGTAGGTTTTTCTTTCCAATGTTGAACAACTAGTCACTTTAATAAGGATACAGATAATCCATTGCCATTGCCCAGCAACAATGTTCATGTAATAGAAATGTAATTCAAATGAACGTGGACATCCCAAAGTATGTGTTATGGTACTGATTTCCAGCAGTGAACCTACTGCCAAGCATGTCTTTAGCAGGGTGAAGAAGGGAAGGGAGACATGCAGAGTTGTGGTTAAATCCATCTATCCCTTGAGCATAACCTTTGCTATGTGCCTTGGCTTCCATGACCATTCTTCCTTGTAGGATTTCCGTGAAAAGAACATGGATTATATGCGGCCAGATATTGTTGCCTTGCTGCGCAGCAGTGACAGCACTTATGTTCGTGAGCTGATTGGAATGGATCCAGTGGCTGTTTTCCGGTGGGCTATCCTCCGTGCAGCAATCCACGCCATGGCTGTTTTTGCAGAAGCGGGTCGCCAAAGAGCTGAGAAAACAGCAGGTAAGCCTGAGCACAGCAGAAGTAGTCAAAATATCAACATCTACAGTCTTAAGAGTATAGAAGACTTTTGGTCTTCAGGTAGTGCAATCCAGTTCCTCAGCAATTCTGATTAAAACAAATTTAGATGGCAGATGAGGACAGACCTGTGCTACTTAATTATCTGAAAAGATGGAAGCAATGTTAGGATGAATATAAATCAGTTGAATTTGGAATAAGGTGGGTTTATGACTTTCACACAATCTACTCATAGAATTGTTTTAAACGTGATATTTATGTAGTAGTTCGTACTTATCTACTTCATGTAATACTACTGCTGTTGTCTATTATATTTTAAATTTGTGTTTCTGATTATTGAAAGCCAACTAAGGGTCACTTTTGATTTTCAAAAGCAAATAAATGCATTTAATTATAAATGTCCTTCTGCATGCCTCTTGCCACTGCTTAAGAGTCTTTCTGAACAAATAATAATCTAAAGGGGAACTAACAAACCAGTTTCTTCATTGTGGTTTCTACAATTCACACAAATGGATATTGTGCAGGTTCATTTGGAAACTTTCAGAGCTTAAGCCATGCTTCCTGTTTTCATTGCATCTATGGATGTGGCTCTTGCTGATCCTTCAGTCATTTTAAGCCATTGTGATAATAATTCGTTAAAATGTGTTTTTTTCCTAGTTTTTTCTGATTTTCCTAGAAATTTTCTGAACTTTGCTCAAAAATATTTTCATCGTTGATCATTTTCTTGCCTGTCTCCTCTTGGTTTGGTTTGGCTTCTATTTTCTGATGGGGGAACCCCCTCTTGGGGTTCTTTTCATTTACTTAACGTAAAGATGAGCAATTTATTTGTTTGTTTCTTATCCTCCCTTTATTATTTGTTATAAATAACTCGAGATACCGAATATCCATAATACTCCTTCCTTCTCCTCTTTTATCCTATAGTTGAAGTGGCCTTGAAGGGCCAGTTACACAAATTCCAAAAGTGTGTGAAATATCTCCTCCATCAGATGGGCATATCTTTTGTTGTTGTGCTTTAGAGAAGTCTAGGTGGGTGAAGTCCTGCCCTCATCGCAAAGCTTTTATTAAGCAAGGAGAAAAAAAACATTTTTTACACCTGTGAAAGTTCCTTTAGAGCAGCGGTCCTCAACCTTTCTGGCTCTGTGGACCTCTAGTGGCAGCAGGGAGGAGAGGGGATAACTTCGTGCATGCACTGCTTGTGCAAATGCAGCTTCCCAACTCGCCCGCCACTTGTGTGGCCTGGTTCCTAACAGGCTGCAGCCCAGCATTAGGCCACAGACCAGGGATTGGGGACTCCTGCTTTAGAATAAACTTTGAAGGGCAAGGTGATACTTTGCAAGTTAACTTGCAGACCACAATCAGAATAACAAAGTTGGAAGGGACCTTGGAGGTCTTCTAGTCCAACCCCCTCTATAAACTATATACCATTTCAGACAAATATGTCAAGGTGTGACTTGGGAAACTGGTGTTCTGCTTCTGTGTGTAATTTAGGGGATTCGGAGGGTCAAGATATGGACACACAAATATTTGTGGATATTTCCGTCTGCAGCCAGTGATCTCTTTGAGGGCTATTGCCATATATCTCCCCTCCTGTATTCCTTGAATTCTTGAGCTTGCAAGTTTCAAGAAGAGGTTGCTAAGGATTCAGTTTCTGAGGTTGAAATGTTGGACCTAGTCCCTTCATCAAGGCAAGCAATGTCATTCCTTATCCAGAGAGCATCGTGAACATATTAAATCTCCAGGCTACCTCATTCCTACCATCCCAAGCCTCCCACATACCTTCTTTTGTTCTCTTATTTCACATTGGGAGAACAGAAGGTTAGATTCTTAATGGCAGCCAACACAAAGTACATTTATTTTCCCCAAAGACCATAAGTGTGTATGGTAAATAACTCCTGGAGTCAACGCACTGTTTTGTAAGATAAAGAATGGTGCTTGTTTCTCTTTATCCTCTCCATTCTCAGCAGTTCAATATTGTGAGGATTTGAACACTTCTAATGTTCTAGATTTTTTATTACATTTAAATGCCCACATTTGGACTTCTTCTCAGCTACATATCTACTTTCATGCTTATTTAGCCCAATCATTGTCCCATTGGAGGTATCTCAGTTTTTCATATTCTTTACTTAAAAGTTTTACAGGTTCACTGAATCTTTTTCTCTTCTATCTCTGTTATTAATCCAGAAGTTATTGTTAGTCCTAGAACAGCTAGATTCAGAAGAGTCAATGCCTATCCAGACTGATTGGCTACTTTCATGGAAGACAACCTCACTGGTCCACTGTGAGGTCTTAAAGAATTTCCCTACTTATCTTTCCAACAGGGCAACTTGTATTTTCCTTCCTTTCCAAGCGCATATTGGTGGCAACATTCTATTACACTGATGACTTCATCCTAAAACGATTCTCATCTCTTTCTATATTTGACAGTTCGTGCAAAAATAAATTACCTTCCACAATATTCCAAATGAACCACTGCAACAGCAAAGCCTTATTATAAACTACAAAGCAGTCATTGCCTATTAGATGATTATGTGTTGTGGCAATTAGTCATTTAACTTCTCTTCTGAAGTATGTACCTTGAAGCACTTACGATGGGTTGCACTGTAGACTTTTAGTTTTGCTAAGTATTTCAAGATGGACTTTTGGGCAGAGTGATATGCTGCCTTTGCCAAAGCAATCCTGTCATCCATTGCATCATGATTATGCATCTGACACCACCCTCTCCCTGAGCCCAACCTATTCCACTGGGTGATTGCTTTGGAAAAAATGGGAGGAGAAAGAACTAGGAAAACTAGAGAAAGAACTGTGTCAAGCTCCTTTTTAAAAAAAATGACATTTAATATACAAACCAACTATAAAACAGCTTACTACTAATTCACATTTTGAGACCATTATATAAAAAAGCTGCTTATTTACCTGTAACCTGTTCAAATGATCACCTGGGTATCCCCATTATTCTGTTTGCACTTCATTATTTTGCTGTTTTTGGTTTCAGATTTTGCTGAATCAGCCTCAAGAACTGCGGAATGACTGGGAATCATTTTAAGTTATTTAATATGCAGTAATACTGGTGCCAGTCTTTTAAGCTCTAAAAGATTCTGAATTAGCTTTGACACATGCAGGACTTAGGTCATGATTGCCGCTCAAAGAATCCCATTTATAAAAAGTAACATTATTGTTGAAAGCTGGCAAAAGCTATGGAGGTTATGCCAATATAGATGTTTTCCCCCTTTGCTCTAGGGGTAATACGCCATGGACCCAGGATCCCACTTGGGGAACTGCAACAGAGCAACACCCCAAATGAGAGAGTTTATCGGTAAGAAGCACATTTAATTAGTTTTTTTTTTGATTACTGTTACATTTCTACCCTTTGTCCTGGTTTCTTTTGACAAAGGACGAGTCCTTGTACTGCACCGGTTTGTTTTTTTTTTCAAAATAGCCCCTAGATGTTTGATTTTTTAAAATTAACTTATACAGAACTATAGATAAATTTGCAATCCCTTTAGAAAAAAAATGAAGAGAGATGATAAACGATAAAGATTCTCTGCTTCTCACAAAGGACTGAAGAGCTCTTATGAGGAATTCAGTATGATGAGGAAATCAGTGCATTGCAAAAGTAACTTAGCGTCTTTGCTACTAGTTCATCAAATTTTGGTTTCTTTCCTTTCCCATTTTGAGAGCTGCTTATTTCGGTAATCCTACCTAAATCCTACACAGTTGGCCTCTGTAGTTTAAAGAGAGAAATTAATTCCACTATATTGTACAGTAAAGACTTTGAATTCACATGTGTTTTTTTTCTCTTAATGTACGATAGCAGTGAAAAAGACAAATGTCATACTAGATTCCTCAAGAAGTTTATTTTCAATCAGTATTGTAAGTTCTCTTTGTAAATATGTGATGTCTCCATCCGGAACACTACTTTTGTATTTGAAGAAGAATATAAGAATGAAAATTGAGAAGAAAAGAGTTATTCAAATGATTGGGGGTTTCAAAAATCTTGGGGGGAAAAAGACTAACATGTTGGGAATTGTAACTCCAAAAAAACGCAAGTGAAGAGAAACATGATCGTGATATATAAAATCATACATGACAAGGAAGAAAGTAAGCAAGGAAAATTTTTTCTTCGCCTTAGAATAGGGCTGTAGGGTATTAAAGCTGATTGGAAGGAGATTTAGAACAGTCAAAATTAAGCCCTTCTTGACATCATAAGATATAGGGGCAGTAGTAACTTGAATGTCTTAAAAGGGTTGGACAAATTCACAGAGGATAAGTCCATCACGTCCAATTGTCTTGCATTCTCATGGTACCTCCAGGCTGGGGCTGCCAAATACTAGTCGCAAACGAAGTCACTAGAGAGACAAAACGTTGCCTCTTGCTTGTTAGAACCCAGATATTTTTACATTTTAAAGTTTTTTTTCCCACCAGTGCTTGAATTTTGGGTGGAAGTAGGGCCTGACTGAAATCCACAGTCCCCATCCTTGTTCATATCACCACTCCAATTAATATGCTAAAACCTGGTAATTAACTTGGCTAAAGATAATGGATTCCATCCTCTCTGGACATCCTAGCGGTACGACTATCACAATTTCAGCTACTTGGAGAGGCACTAAGTCTCTAGGTTGGCACTGTATTTTTTTAAAGAGCTCACTTTTGGAACGACAGGCTTCCATTTTAATTCTGTTTAGAGTTGGAAGCCTGTATAAACAGATACCCACAGCCTTTTCTGACTGAAGTGTTGTATAATGGCAACATTTAGCATAAGTTGTTAGCGGACCAGAATTTTCATGCAGCTTAGTATTATGGCAGTTAAAAATAATGATTGAGATGAATTTTAAACTGATAGTCAAATGTGTGTGTGTGAGAGAGAGATTTGAATAAACTCTTTAGGTTGTAGACAACGTTAGATGTGATATGCTGTGTTTTCCCAAAAATAAGACCCAACTGAAAATAAGCCCTAGCATGATTTTTCCAGAATGCTTGTAATATAATCCCTACCCCCAAAATAAGCCCCAGTTAAGATAGTCAGCCAGACAGGTGCATTTAGTACCATATTTCCTGAAAATAAGACTTAAATAGAAAAATAAGCCTTAATGCGTCTTTTGGAGCAAAAATTAATATAAGAAGCAGTCTTATTTTCAGGGAAAGATGGTACCTATCGGCAATTTTAAGGGATATCGTTTTACACTATTAAAAATACACATATATAAATTCATCAGTTAAAGTTTGCAGTCATGGGATACCAAATGCTAGAAACACAAAAGAGTCTTCCTGATACTTTCATTTCCTTTTGGTATGCCGTGGCTTTCCTGATGATGTTCCTCAGTTCCCTGGCATACCTAAGCATGGTTGCTTGTTGTTGTTGTTGTTTTCCTTGGGAAAGGCTCATCAGAAGATAACACTTGGGTGGGTGAGGGCACATCTGACCAACTTAGCCTGAAGCTTTGCCTTTCTGCCTGCTTTATTATTTGGTTGATCGAGCGTCGTTGCATGTTCCCCTTTTTGCAGCTGTTCAGTACTTGATTTCTCATTTGATTGCTCTGAGGATTTTGATATAAACGCTTTTGAAGACATCATTGCTTCATATGAAAGCAAGAAGTAAGTGGGTAAAGGTGGAGGAGGAGCTTGCCACTGTGGCAAGGGAAGCACGATCCTGGGCAGAGAATGACCTGGTTCAGAAAACCAGGGATGATAAAAAAAAGTCACTGTCTTCTTCTCCAACTTCATTCCAGAAGTCACTGAAACTCACAGCTGGGGTGCTCTTAGGCAACTCAAAATATAGATATATTATACAGATAATAATGGAGCGTACAGGTAGTTCCTTGACTTATGACCACAATTGAGCCCCAAATTTCTGTTGCTAAGTGAGACATTTGTTAAGTGAGTTTTGCCCCGTTTTACGACCTTTCTAGCCACAGTTAAGTAAATCGCCGCAGTTGCTAAGTGAGGAGCACAGTTGTTGAGTGAATCTGATTTCCCCATTGACTTTGCTGGTCAAAATGGTTGCAAATGGTGATCACATGACCCCAGGACAGGGCAACCGTCATAAATATGAGTCAGTTGCCAAGTGTCTGAATTTTGATCACGTGACCTTTGGGGATGCTGCAGTGGTCATAAGTGTGAAAAATTGTCATAAGTCCCTTTTTTCAATGCCTTTGTAACTTTACACAGTCACTAAATGAACTGTTGTAAGTGGAGGACTACCTGTATTCCTTTTTTTTTAACGCTGGAGTGGAATGCTGCAATTTTACCTTAAATTTAAAATGTGTAGAGGAGGAACAGGGCCACTTATAAGAAGTGGAAAGAAGTGTGTTTCAGAAGAATGAAGACTGTTCCTCTGCCCAGGAATGACCTTTTTTTTACACTTCTGTCACCTTTTTTTCTCTTTCTTTTTTCCTTGGCTTCCTTTCTTGGTTTTCTTTGTTATTAATTTCTGCCTCTCTGGAGGGAGGCAAAGGTAAGTTTTTGTGTTGAATAAAACTGTCCACAAGCATGCTGCATGATTTGGAAGGCTGATAATCTCACTCATTTATTGGGGCACTTTCCAGGCTGTGACTGTAGGAACTAAACATGGAGCAGAGTTCATTTGCAATTTGTGTGCAATCTTACTCAGAGAATATATGCATTAGAAAACTAGAAACATGAAGTAAGACACTTTTTTTTTTCCTGCTACAGAACAATCTATCTGGAAAACTAGTTCAATCAGGGAGTGTATTTTTATCTATGGGGTATATTCTTATTTATGGGGAATTCACACACCTTTCAACCATTGGTTCATAAAGCATGTCTAAAAATACAATGCCAAATGAATAAACAAATGACCAAATTATTATTTCTTTAACTGATGCTTGACACTCAATCTTATTTGGCATAGTCTCTGAGGTAAAATGCATTGATAGCTGGGCAATGGCCTGCTATGAATACTAGTTCATTGAAACGGATAAAATCTTCTTCCACAGTTCAAAATGTGAACAGCTTTGGAGACATCTCCAAAATTATAATTTTTGTCCTATCATATCATGTTCCAGATCTACAAATTAAGGGTTTTCGTCCCTGTTTTATATTCAAGGTGAGCAAATTTTAAGATGAGGTCAGCTGAGGAGAAAACCTCTTGTTTGACATTTTCAGAGCACATATGACACTAGTGGGATAGAGACTCCTTTGTTTAATTCCTGGTGCTTCTCTTTCACACCTCTCTCTTTATTTGTGTTCACATGTCTTGTCTGCCTTGTTTTGGGTGTGTGTCCATCATGTTTTAGGGATTTGCATGAGCAAATAGTTAGGAGTATAAAGGGCCTGCCGTGGCAGGGTGAAGATCCCCGCAGGCTCCTGCAGTCACTCAGCCGGTACCAGCAGCCCCGTTGCCATTTCCTGTGAGTTTGTGGAAAAAAGGATGTTGTGGGGCAGATGGGGGGGTGGGGGTGGGGGTGGGAAGCTCAGTTTTTCTAGCTTTGCAGAGTGGTATGGTGCAGAATGCATAAGCAAACGTGTGCAAATCTTAAGCTCGCACTTTGTGGACCTTACTGAGGTTCTTTCAGCCTTGCAAAATTTGGCTCTATTTCATGTGCAGGAAATGCAGAAGTGCTGTGGTAGATCTACCTCAGTCGGTACACATAAAAACTGCATAATCTGGCTTTCGGCGTGTGGTGTGTATTTAAAGGCAGGCAGATCTTGACTTACTGATTTTAGTAAGTTATTTATAAAGATAACCTTCCCATTTCCCCAAGAATCTCCCAACGAGGAGAGCCTGAAAAGCATAGATAGATTCTCTCAACCATGTTTCATAAAAAAGAAAAAAAATATTCTTTTGTTGCAGAAGAGCATTCAGGTTTTTCCTATTTCAGATTCTGGATATAGGCAAGTGAAAATCTTATCTTTCTGAATCTTATACAGGTAATTCTCATTTAACAACCACAATGAACCGGCCACTTGTTCATTAAGTGAAACGGTTATTGAGTGAAACAACTTCAGCTTTCCTTTGCTTTACAGGTCCTGTGGAGGTTGTAAATGCAAGGATTGATCACCAAAGTTACTTTGTCATCCCTGTTATACCTGTGAATGGTCACTAAACTAGTCAGTTGCTAAACGAGGACTGCCTGTAAAACAGGCTGAGGAGAGTTTAGAAAGAGGAGCCTCTTTGCATTGTGATTTAAAGAAAGAATTCTTTATCACAACTTAGTAAATGCTGGTCATTATTTCATAGCATATTTTTATTTTGAACATTTATAATCCCTTTACATCAAGTAATTTTAAAACAAATTATAAGGCACAAAAAAGAGCCTTAATCCTTTTGTTAAAGGCATCCTGTGGTGGCACAGCAGTTTAAGAGTGCAGTGCTACAGGATACTTTTGCTGACTACCAGCTGACTGCAGTTTGGCAGTTTCGAGCCTCACCGGCTCATGGTTGACTCCATCATTCCGAGGTTGGTAAAATGAGGATCCAGATTATTGGGGGCAATAGGCTGACTCTGTAAAGCACTGTGACGCGGTATATAAGTTTAAGTACTATTGCTATTCCTCTTCTTTCTTTTAGTTCTTCAGTTCCATGGCAAGAGGTAGCTGGGACTGCTATTTTTCTGTGGTTCCCAAAAGACAGCTTCAGATTAGGCTAGTGGCGGATGCTTTCACCAAATGTCCTCTGAATTTAGGCAGATAGGCAGACATGAAGTTTCCTTGTTTTTAGTCAGACTCAGCTACTAGCCAGTATTGCCTCCTTTTGACTGCCAGTAGTTTTCTCAGTTTTAGGAAGATTATTTGAATGAATGCCAGGGTTGAACAGCTTCAACTTGAAAAACTGTTATCTAGAGAGTCTCTTGCAATAGTTTTTAGATATAAATTATCCAGATGGTATCCTTGGAAGCATATCCATGTGAGAGACTAGTGAGATATATTTAAACAGAAGCTAGTCTCTACAGCTCCCTACAGTCCCTACAGTCTTGTTTAAGTGTCAGCTTTTGTTGATATCAGAAGTTATTTGTCAGGAATAATTATTTTGAAGGATAAATTTAAGATCTAAATTTTTTAAATTCATGGAAGAACACAGAGTCCTGCTCTGTCACAGGATAAGCTAATTCAGGGTTTCCCAACTTGTGTGGACTTCAACTCCCAGAATTCCACAGATAGCCATGTTGAAGTGTACACATCTTCAAATGGCCAAGGTTGAGAAACACTAATCCATGGTTTTGTGTTCTTTTTTAAGGCTGACTCCCCCACACAATTCCCCATTAGTCCATCCTCAGTGCTTGACAACAAATCTCAGGAGTTGGCAGCATAGAATTAACTGTAAGATTTTATGTCTCACATCAGTATTCCCATTGTAGCTCAGTTCCACCATCTCTTTAGAACTGCTTAGCCACCATTTTGTTCTTGTCTGCTTTGCTTGGTTTAATTTGAAGGATGTGGCTTTGCTGAACTAACCAAATTGCACATTTGACAATACTTTACCACTCCAATGACTTCTAATATTTTAACAGGAAGAACAGAGGTATTAAACAAAAGCAGATCATCCCAAAGGTGAGCTTCCATATGTTTTAGGGTTCCAATATAGGGGAGGAGGCGTTTTTGTGTCAGTTATTTTACATTTTGCAAAGTATGTGCATGTGAATTCTGCTAAAAATGTGCAATAGTATATTACACACTATCTAGATATGCACTATATGTCACTATATTTTGGGAAATGCTGAGTGGAACTCTGACTCATGTGAATCTCTGTTTTTATATAAAGTGAAAATCCAATTCTTGAGAAGGATGAAAAATATTCATGTAACCAAATTTAGGTGCTCTGATGAAATCCATAAAGATTTGGAGCACTCAACTCTTCTTCATAGTTTCCTATGTATCTCCATTTCTATCGTTGACAACAAAATAAGAACCTAAATGAACCATAATTTAATGCACTCATCCCACCAAATGGTGTAGTTTCAGTGCTGGAATTATTGTGCCTGCCTTCATGGGATTGTAATTATAACTATGGCATATTAATTTAGCTGCCCAGAGTTGCTTGATAGTGAGATGGGCAGCATATACATTAATTAATCAAATAAATAAATATTCCTTGGCTGCAGAATTTACTGGACTCAAAATCTTTGAAACTCATCATGAGCATGACGTTGCATGACCGAACCACAAAATCCCTCCTGCATTTGCATAAGAAGAAGAAGCCACCTAGCATCAGTGCTCAATTCCAGGTAAAAGGGCACATACAGTAGAAGAGAATGAGCATAGCTGCCCATCCCCCTTTTATTTAATGTTTTGCATAATCGGTACCACATAAGGGGTTGAGAATCTGTGCAGGTGTTATATTCGATTTTATATGTATTTGTGCAAATATAGTACTGGAGAAAATTGCTGCAAGTCCCTTGGACTGCAAGGCGATCAAACCGGTCAGTCCTAGAGAAGATCAACCCTGACTGCTCTTTAGAAGGCCAGATCCTGAAGATGAAGCTCAAATACTTTGGCCACCTAATGAGAAGGGCTCATGGGAGAAGAGCCTAATGCTGGGCAAGATTGAGGGCAATAGAAGAAGGGGACGGCAGAGAATGAGGTGGCTGGATGGAGTCACTGAAGCAGTAGGCATGAGCTTAAGTGGACTCCAGAAGATGGTAGAGGACAGGAAGGCCTGGAGGAACGTTGTCCAGGGTGTCGTGATGGATCGGACACGACTCCGCAACTAACAAAAAAAAAATGTATTTGTGCAGGAAGCTTGCTTCATGGGACGGTGGGAGGGAGAGCATGGTGTATATCTTCTCAGTTTCTCTTCATTATTGCAGCCATAGTACTTCTTCACTCTTTTGCATGGAATTTGAAGTAGATCTTAAATGATAACAGATAATCAGAGTTGGAAGGGACCTTGTAGGTCATCTAGTCCAACCCCCCCGCCCAAGCGGGAGACCCTACACCATTTCTGACAAATGGCAGTCCAATCTTTTCTTGAAAGTCTCAAGTGATGGCGTTCCCACAACTTCTGAGGGCAAGGTGTTCCATTGGTTGATTGTTCTCACTGTCAGAAAGTTTATCTTTAGTTATTTTCATTTCTAGTCAACCTTTTCCCTTCTTCTGTACTTTTTTTCATTTCTCTTAACTGCATTTCAAGAAAACTAGAAAAGAGCGCTCTTTGTGCAAATGCACCCAGTGCTAACATCTATGACAATAAGTGTCATGCTTACGTCTGTAGAGAGAATGAATCAGTTGAACTGGGACGCTGAAGCATACTGATATATTGTTAGTATCTTCACTTGCCAATTTCGGGAGCTGTTTTTGTCCAATGTAATACCTAAAGGTGGATTGCGTGAAGCATTAGCAGTCTAAATACTTGCCTAAATATCAGCATTTGCATAGTGTGATGAATTTTATCGTTCATTTCATTTGATGTCATTTTGTCATCTTGGTAGATTACTATGTTGTGTTAACACAGCTTGTTTGGTTAGTTTATGTTTCACTGTATTATACATGTCCAGAAAATTGAACCCATTGCTTAACCAAGCAAAATATCAACAATGTTTTGGAATGCATAGTGTAACATAACCTTGCTGCCATATGATAGTATTTCTAATATATCTTGTTTCTTTGGAAATAGAAGGGAAGTATAGGTTTGGAAAGATAGATGGTCTATGTTGGGGTTTCAAACTAAAGGCCCCTGGGTGCTTAAATCTGGCCTGCGGGGCTGCCCTGAAAACAGCGAAGAACTGGCCTGTGGTGCCTTTGCCAGCGAAAACTGAACTTGGGAGGGCCGCATGCAGCCTTCCTCAGCTGTTTTTGCTGGCAGAGGGTTGCAGGACTCCGTCACAGCCTGAAACCGAGTATGGAAACCCATTTTCACTGGCAAAGCATTTGGGCCACCACAGGCGCCCCTGACACGAGTGCCATCGAACTTGCCATGCCCATCCCGGCCCCCTGAGGTCAAACACAACCCAGATGTGGCCCTCAATGAAATTGAATTTGACACGCCTGGCCTATATGGTTCTTTCCCTAAACTTGGCTGATAAATTCCTATTTTGTGACTCATTTCAGACTTCTTTGAACAAGCTTCTAGAAACTTTGGGGAAAGCTGAGCCCTTCTTTATCCGCTGCATCCGTTCCAATTCTGAGAAGGTAGGTGGACACCTTTGGATTCTGGGTCTTGCCAGTAGTATTCTTTACACAAAAGTCTTGCGTTAAAATTATAACATATAGGGAATCCTTTATTCTTGTTTTTCTGCCAATCTCAAGTTGATTAGTTTCATAAAAAGAAAATAAAACCAACTAAACATTATATTCTTAACTGTAAAAACTAAAAAGCTCAGTAGCTCACACCTGCATTCTTATAGGATACTTCCCTGTACAAAATATTCTTACAATCTTTCATAAATCTTTTAAGATTGTGCAAAATTAATATTTTCTGGGTTTTTTTTTAAATATACATTGAAAAGTTTAAATTTTTATTATTTTAGAATATTTTTTATAATAAATGTATAATTTTGGGAAAGAAAATTACTTAATTCTGCTTGGCAGTTAATTGAAGCAGTCTTCTTCATTACTGTAATGAATGCTATCTTTTCAACAATTTTCATGGATACATTTTTAACAGTATTTCTGAAAAAGAAAATATTCATGAATGCATTCATTTTCTTAAAAGGAGCATTCCTTGGAGAGAAGTATTGAAGAGATACGGTATTGCTCCATAATTTACATAGCAACCTAATTAAAATTAGTTCAATATTTTAAAGGTAAAGCACCCATTTATTCAGAATCAACTTCATAATCAAAACAGTTTAAGCCTCCTCAATTTGTTTTATTGGCTGAAAGAGCTAAATAAAGAATACTCCTCATCTTTTAGAAAATGCAACAGACAATAGTAACCCCATTTCTGAGAACAGAGATTCTCATTAATAATAGGGAAGGCCAGCTGCATAGAGATTGTTCTTGATCTTCTGTTTCTTTCTCTTTTTTTTCCAGAGGGAGTTGTTCTTTGATGAACGACTGGTACTTCAGCAATTGAGATACACAGGAATGCTGGAAACAGTGAGAATCCGACAATCAGGCTACAGTGCTAAATTTAACTTCCAGGTACCTTTGCACTCCGGGCCTGCCTTCTTTCCTTAGTCCAAGAAAAGTCACTTGATTGATCAAAACCATCCTCAGAATTCCTACTGTTACAATCCATCCTTCCCTTATGGAAGGAGTCACCTAGCAATGAGCCAGTATCCTGAATTCAATCGTTTGTCATAGTCTTTTCTCCATTTTCTTCCTTCCCCCTTTATTTTTTAAGTCGTTACATTAAGAGCCAAATACATTGTTTTTTTAACCTAAAGGATGAAAAGTTATATGAGGTCTATTGTGTCTATCCTGACTCACGGTTCTGTGCCTCAGAAAAGAAAAAAGAGAAAGCAAGACCAATGTCTATGGAGATACACAGTCATCCAGGTCATGGTTGTCTCAAAGGTGCTTTTTTCAAGAGGCAACTGGACTTTTCTGGTTTTTCTTTGAAGACGTTTCACTTCTCATACCAAGAATCTTCTTTAGGTCTGACTGAAGAGTGAGGAATTCCCCACCTCCAATGAAACATCTTCAAAGAAAAATGAGAAAAACCCAGTTGCCTCTTGAAAAAAGCACCTTTGGGACAGAAAACAACACCAATCTCTTTATTTAGACTTGTTCCTAGAAATTCTAGAGTTGTTTGTATTCAAAGTACTTGAAACGCCAAAGAGTTCCTTAGTCATATATTTGTTCTAAACACTGTATATACATGCTACCACTTGCATGTAAGGACACAAATCTAGCCCAATCAATCCTTGCAGCTAAGTTGTGCCTCCTCATGAAAAAAAAAATTAGTATAGTTACAATTTGGTTTATCTCAATTGTCCTTGATCTGGACTTGCAGAGATATAACTCTCTATATCCAGAGGTCTTGTGCCAGGGTCTAGATCAGATAGTTGAAATAATTATTCATGTTTTGCTATACTGTCCTTTGTCTATCTGGCAATCTATATTGTTATTTGCCATCTTGAGTTATTTATAAAAATAATAAAGGGGAGGGAGGAAAACATTCAAATTCATTGTAGGATAATGAGTTCTTGGCTAAATCTACTTTTGTTTATGCATTACCTTCCTAGGATTTTATTGGTCAATTTCAAGTGTTGCTGCCCAAAAATGTCAAAGCCTCCAAGGAAGAAATTAATGCTCTGTTAAACAAGCTGAATCTGGACACTAATAGCTATCAAATAGGAAAGACTAAGGTATGTTTGAATTAACAACTGAAAACAAAATACATTCAACATGGCCTTTAGAATAAGGCCAAATCTAAACCTCTTGTGTGAATTTTTCTTCTTTATATTGACCAGTCCTCTCTTTGTGTGTCCTATTCTGTTTGGGATCATTGTCATTTCTTCTTCCTGAATTTTTAAAACGGGACATCTGAGTAGGCAGGCTAAATTGTTTTGATCTATAATGAAGGAAGAGCTAGATGTAACTGTTCTCTAACAGTACAATATCTACAGCTGTACAAATCTCCAACGATGAAATTAAATTAGTGCAATAAATGTAAAGTACTTTTATTTGTAGTATCTTTCCATAAAACCACCCTTTAAGACAGGGGTATGTAATTAATTTTCCCAAAGAGCCACATGAGAAACTGGAACTATTGTAGAGAGCTGAACCAATAGGGCAGTGAAGATTCAGAGGCATGCAAATAAGGATATAAGTAAACTGGAAAAAAAATAGCAGTCACCCTCAAAATAAAAGCAATCCATGCAGGCTAGACAGAGGCAGCCAAAGGGCCAGGTGTTACCCAAGGACCATAAAATGTCCAGATCTGTTTTGAGATCTTAACTAAATGTATGTAATTAAATAAATACCCGTATTTTCCGGCGTATAAGACGACCGGCGTATAAGACGACCCCCTAATTTTATAGTTAAAACATAGGTTTAGGCCTATATTCGCTGTATAAGACTACCCCCCCACTTCCGAGGCAACACCAGTTCTTTTTTAATTAAAAAGCCTGCTTGGATTGGCTGAGTTAGAGAGGCGGTCCGAGCAGCCTTGCAGTGATTGGTGCAGGATCGAGTTGGAAAATTCGTTTGCATGCATAAAAAGCCTGCTTGGATTGGCTGAGTTAGAGAGGCGGTCCGAGCAGCCTTGCAGTGATTGGTGCAGGATCGAGTTGGAAAATTATACTCGGCGTATAAGACGACCCCCGATTTTTGGTTGACTTTTTTTCGTTTCAAAAGTAGTCTTATACGCCAGAAAATACAGTACCTTTTTCCATTTCTTTTTCTTTCCTACTTTCTACACTTGCTCTGTATCCAATTTTAATATGCCTTGGATCAGGAATCTGCCCTTTTATCAGTAATAATTCAATGTCTGTGCATTCCTCTTAATGACTAGAATTCCCTGGTCCTATTTCTTTCTTTAAATATCTGGTTACGATGAATATGAGGAGCTAGTTTATGGTGCCATGATGGTGCAGTGCTTAGAATGCAGTATTGTAGGCTAACTCTACTCTCTCTGCCATGAGTTCAATTCCTTCGATCCTGACCAGCTCAAGGTTGATTCTGCTTGAGGACACAGATTGTTGGGGGCAATATGCTGACTCTGTAAACTGCTTAGAGAGGACTGTAAAGCACTGTGAAGCGGTATATAAGTCTAAGTGCTATTGCTATCCCTTTTTCAAGAGGCAACTGGACTTTCTCGTTCTTCTTTGAAGACGTAAGGCTTCTCATCCAAGAAGTTTCTGTAGCTCTCTGCTGTTGCTATTTGCTAATTTCAAAACATTGAATAGAGGTCTCTGTCAACTCTGAAGCGAACCTGGCTGAAGCCATCTTGTGCTGCCTCATAGTTGTCACAAAACCTGAGAGGGAGAAGGGATAGCTAGGCTAACAGTCAAAACAAAACGTTTTCCTGTGGGAACCAAGGTCATCGTAACAGATGGCTGCTGAAGGAGGAGAGGAGCCTGCTAACTATATTCATTGTACAATGTGACTGGTGGCACCTGGGAGGGGGGATTTTTACTCTTAATTAGGTGAAAATCGCCAGAACTTTTAGAATTGGTTTTCACTGACTGTGCCGATATGATGTAACCAATAAACTTGTTCTTTGAAGAATCTACCTGCCTCGGAGGAGTTCTGCTTTCAATGGGTGCATTACTCAGAACACTGACAGTGTCTTTCCTGCCCTCCAGGTATTCATGAAGGAAGCCACCCGACAGGTGCTCCAGGACACCCTGCACAAAGAAGTCATCCGGAAGATCATTGTCCTCCAGAGCTGGTTGCGAATGGTGCTGGAGAGGAGACGCTTCCTCCGGACTCGGCAAGCAGCGATTACCTTGCAGGTACAGGCCCTGGTGGTGGTTGCCATCTTCCCTCACTTCTGTGAGACACTTTTTCCTTCCTGTGAAGGTCTGTTCCTCCTCTGTATCGATTGCAGGCACGCTGGCGTTCTTACTGTGTCGTCCGGAGGGCCCTGGAGAAAGAAAATGTTGCTATTTATATCCAATCGGTATGGCGTGGATACCGAGAGAGGAAAACATACCAGCAGCAGAAGAAGAGGGTTTGTCTCCTTCAGGCTCTGGTTCGGGGGTATCTGCAGCGCAAAAGGTGAGCAACACGTGGTTTTACACATCGCTTGAGCCTAAAGTGATAAAATAGGAAGAATCCATTCAGATTGAATCAGAGATTCATCAGGTACAACATTTCATTTTTAAAAGAGCCAGACCAATGCTTCGAAGCCAAAGATCAGATTTTGCATTTTGCTTTCTCATCCTGTCTGGGATTTTGGCGGCAGCGGTGGTAATAAAAGGATGCTTGACATTTTCTTTTTTTGACTCTGCAACATTTATTCTTGAGAGAGCCAGTTTGGTCTAGTGGTTAAAGCACCGGTCTAGGAACTCGGAGGTTGTAGTCCCAGTTTAGTTACGAAGCCAGCTGGATGACCTTGGACTAGTCATTCTACCTCAGCTCTAGGAAGGAGGCAGTGGCAAACCTCTTCCAAATATTTTGCCAAGAAAACTGCAGGAGTCAAGACTGACTCAAAGTTATATACACAAACACCCCAAAACCATTCCTGGGTAAATTGTTTATTCTCCCTCCCCCCCCCACCCTTTAAACCCTTAGGTTTCGTCAAATGATCGCAGAGAAAAAGCAAGAGGAAATAAAACAGGACCTTTTAAAGCAAGATAATGAGTTGCTCCAGCCAAAGGAACCCATCTCAGACCAGATGGCTATTGAGCTGGAAGTGCAGCTGGATAAAACACCTGGGCTGATAGCAGATGATGATGGAGCTAAAAATGCCCAAGCAGAAAACCAGTCTCCTCCTCAGTCTCAAAAGATCAACCGGAAAAAACGGGAATGCCGCCGACAAAGAGGATTGGAGCACAACAAGCTGCAAAACAAGCAAGTTGTTTTCACATTTGAGGGGGGCCCTGAAGTCCCTACCAGGGAAAATAGCCCCCCTCACAACACAGAAGAGGAAGAAGAGGTTCAGAAGCTCGAGCAACCTGTAGGGGAAGATGCAGTTTCCTCTTCAGCAATGCTCCCCAAATGCGTTGAGGAAAAAGGAGCACCAGGGACTGACAATCACCTTCTCCCTTTGGGTGGTGGCACACTGGTTCCCAATCCAAGCCCAGTATTGCAACTGGAAATTAGGGTGCTAAAAGAAGATGCAAATGTACAGGAAAGACTGGAAAATCCCAAGATCCGGACCAGCCAAAGCTTCACTTACCCTGAGAGGCCCACAGAGCTGGATCTAACTTGGCCAAACAATCTGACGGCTAACCGGAGCTTCCGGGGCCGTGCTGACAAAAGGAAGCCGCAGGCTGTGAAGGAGTTAGGCAGTCCCCCCTCCTTCCAAATTCAACGGTACCTGGACGACCCAAGCAAACTGCGAGATAAGCGGGAACGCTGGCAAGGAAAGAGGCAACTGGTCAGCGGACAGAACAACCTGGTCAGCCAATCTTTGGAAGAGAAGCGTGCCCCGGCCATGTCTTCTTCTGCACAATTAAAGTAAGATTCTGGGTGTTGCATCTTTAATCCTGAAAAAGGATGAGAAATAAAAATTGGGAAGGATAGATCTGGAGTACAGGTAGTCCTCGGCTTCATTTAGTGACCATTCAAAGTTACAATGGCACTGGAAAAAGTGACTTATGACCATTTTTCAGACTTATGATCATTGTAGCATCCCCATGGTCATGTGATCAAAATTCAGACATTAGAACCACTGACTCTTATAATGATTGCAATATCCCGGGTCGTGTGATTCCCCTTTTGTGACCTTCTGAAAAGCAAAGTCATTGGGAGAAGCCAGATTCATTTAACAATCAAATTACTGATTTAACAACTGCAGTGTTTCACTTCAGAGCTGTGGCAAGACAGGTCATAAAATGGAGCAAAATTCACTTAACAACTGTCTTGCTTCACAACATTAATTTTGGGCTCATTTGTGGTCATAAGTTGAGGACTACTTGTACTAATCTGAATTAGGTTTTCTGCAAAAACTGTTGTTACCTAAGGCAATCATATACAATCACTAATGGTTTTGGATACAACTCTACCTCCATCATGTAGTGCTTCTGTTTTTAAAAGCTACATTTCCCTTTGTCCCTGGAAGATTAATCTAAATATGACCATGCGGGATAAAAGAGAAAGAGTGAGAAAAAGAGAATTGAAATTTTCATCTGTGATTTTCAATTCATGAGTGCAGTGGCAAAGTGGTTAGAATGCAGAACTGTAAGCTACTTCTGCTGCCTGATGGTTGCCTGCAATTTGGCAGTTCAAATCCCACCAGGCTCAAGGTTGACACAGCCTTCCGCCCTTCCAGGCCAGTAAAATGAGGACCCAGATTGTTGGGGGCAATATGCTGACTCTGTAAACTGCTTAGAAAGGGCTATAAAGCATTATAAAGCAGTATATATAAATCTTAAGTGCTATTGCTATTCCCATTTTGCTTTTTGGCTGAGAAGGATCTTTGAAGTGACCTCTATCCAACATATTTTTCTTAAGAAAGTGCTGATGAAATTATACAAATCTAAATACTTGCAGTTTTGTTGTTTTAGTCTCTCTTCTAAATCACAGAAGAGAGCCTTATAGATGGATCCACAATTATAGTGCATTTCGTACCAAAAGTAAACTTGCACGGAATGCAAAATAATCTCACCTATAGTTAGTTGCATCTACCATCATCATCTCAGGTGATTGGCAGAGCAAACTAAGGCATGTGAGGATTGCCTAATATGCAGAGAACACTTGTTTACTGCAGTTATCCCAGGGAGACCAATACCCAAATAACATTTAAAGTGGTAGCGCTACTTGCTACCACCTTCAGCAGGTTAACTCTCACTGCAGTATCTTCAGGAGTGGGATTCCACCAGTATTAACAACCAGTTCGGTGATCGCGTGCTCCGCATTTAAAAAAGGCAAGCCCATACTTAACTTCAAGTGCAGCCTCTGTGAAGAAAACAGCTGAGGCGCGGCAAACCGCTCTTTCGTGTGAATCAGCTGTGCTCTAAACAAAGGCATAAAGCACAGGAACGAGCAGGGGAGGGTGGGTGGTCCCACTTCCTCATCGCATCGAGCCAGTTCGGAGCGAGATGATCATCAGAACAAGGGATTCGCCCGAACCAGTCCACACCGGTAGAATCCCACCCCTGATACAATTAAAGCTGGCTGGAGAATTCTGAGAATTGAAGTCCACAAGTCTTGAAGTTGCCAAGTTTGAAGACCTCTGAACTAAAGAGCTAAGAACAGGCTGAAACAATTCCTCATTAAGCAGCATTATTCAGGCAATACAGTGAAATAATACTGGGGCATTTCTGTTTCTTTCAGGGTAGGGTGCTTAGCCAAGAAATATACCCTGTAAAGCACTGGGAAGCGGTATATAAGTCTTAAGTGCTATTGCTATTTCTGCAAATGGCTCTTGACTTTCTTTGAAAAGGACAATTTTCATCAGCTTGCATTGCCTGCCTTTAAGTTCTACCTTGAAATTGTTTCAGTTTGAATGAATGAACTACAGCGCATAAAAGTGGCCAAGGAGATCTGTCAAAATTTGTCCACACAGAATTACAACTTATGGGCCTCTAACAGGATCCTTTTAAAGCCCAGGTGAAATATCTCATTTTGAAATATCTTTTTTTTCCCTTGCAGGAAGAAAGAAACGGCTTCTTCCTTGGACGACATCCCCAAGGTCACTCTTTCTACTTCCACAAGCCAGGTACTGCTTGCTCAACTAAACCTGTTCATTTTGTGGTCCTCGTAACTACAGCCAGCAGCAAAGGAGCATTGTGCAAGAGAAAACAGCTCCCAGTAGCTTGAGCAAAAAATAACAGCAAAAACCTTAATCAAACCAGTACATGGTTTGATTTGCTAAGGAGAGCTGACATTGCATTTGCTGTCACAATTTACAGTCAAATTCTTGAATGCAGTGATAACAGATGTAATGTATTAAATCTGAAGACCTTTTTTTGGTCCTAGACTATAGGGCATTACTGCTAATAAAAAATGAACTGTTTAAGAAGCTTTTTTAAACACTTCATTTTTTTTAGAGGAAAATCTTCAGCTGGAAGATTGCAGTGCACACTTGAAATATTTTTTGGGCAGAAGGACAGATTTTTTTTGTTTTCCATACATCATGAATATTCAGTGATCAGATTGTACAAGTTGGCTTCCAAAACCAGCCTTATATGGAAGGTGATTTAGTGCCATAATACAAAGAGCAAATGGAGAGCAAATGGCTTTTTTCTACAGAATGCCCCTAGCTCAAATCCTACCACCTTTAATTTCACTTTAAAAGTGACTTCTCTCCTGAAGAATTGTTATGTGCCAAAAGAATCTGAAAATCAGTACATCAATTGATATCCCATTTTTCCTAGGGTAATATTCACAGCAGTTCATGGAAAACTGTTAAATTGTAACATTAACCAAATGGTTGGTGGGGTATGGAAAAACAGATAGTAACTTACGTAAAACATCAGTTGTAAAAACCACCAGCCAGTTTGAAAATCCCCTGAAAGACAAATCAGCTGAATGGGCTTGATTAAAATTCAAATACTTTGGGTTTGATTACCAGAACAGAATCTTGAAAAAAACTGCAGTATAGCCTTTGAAAGGAATTTTTTTTTGGCAGAAATGTCTTTCAAAGCAGATTTCTATGGCTTTAAAGAGGAATTAATAAATAGATGAAACATAAGCTTCATGCATTTAGACTTCCCGGACTTCAGTATTTATAGTTCAAAGGACTGCAGCTTATGGAACTTTAAAAAGCCTCTTTTTGCACGCATAGCCGGAAAACCATTGCCAAATAAAATACTTGGTAGATTAATAAGCTAATTTGGCATAAAACAATCTAGAATGTTCTCATGCTTTTAGCGGTGCATCCTCATATTTCAGAAATTGTTACATTTATTTTAATTAATGTAATAAAATAGCCTGGTCTAAGGCAGGTTTTCATATTTTTCTTCATGTTTGCAGCCATCTTTGGACACAATAGAAAATGATGGAAACACCCAGAAGAAAATCGCACTGAAGAAATCTGAGGAGCTACCTACTACCCTAAGTGCAGTGGGCCTCACTTCAGGACCCAGCCAACAGATAGATGCCAAGTATGCGTTCCCTGTGGACACTTGTGGGTGTCAGGCAGCGATAGTGGCAAAAAATTCTAGATTAATCAATCAGATGAGGTTTTGGGAACTGGGGAAGGGCACAGAGAATTCAGCCAATCACTATTCCAGTAGGTCCTTTACACAGAAACAGGGTTCACTTACTTTTGCCGGCCATAACTGCCGCCTTCCTAGCTGCACATACACAATTTCATCTTGCATTGTTTCTTGAGCTACTTCAGAGCAAAGTTTGTTCTGAGATAGCCAATCTAGCAGCCTCATAGAAGGAGCAATTCTTTCTTCTTAGCTCAAATCCCAGCCTGCTCTTATTCACCTCATCTGCAGCTGTTTTCTATTCTTGTCAGATCTACTTTCAAGAGTCCATTGCGGAGACTCTTGGCAAAAAGAACAGACAAGAAGAACTTCAAGGAGAATTCTGAAGTATTTGAGGATACTAGTGAGACTATTCCACTCTTCTCCTGCATGTTGCCAATGGAGCCGACAGTGACGCAGAAGGCAATAGAAGGTAAATTTTGGCACCCGCTGAATAGGCTCTCTTTCTGATGCCAAACTTCTATTTTTGTGAAGGCCATTGCCAGAAGAGCACCTCATTCTCTAATGCCTTGGAAGAACTATTTATGTGGTTCAGAAAGGGGAGCCACAACCCCCAGGTCTCTTAAAACTACAAACAACATCCTCCCAAGCTCTCCAATATACAATCTGAACATTTTTCTAAGCCTCTGTCACATCAATGGAACAGGATTTTGTTGTAGAGAGAGGGGACGGATGAGGAGTAGGTGGGAAAAAAAGGATTATAATATGTTACCCTGTTTATGATAACCCCAGATTTAAAAGGCTTCCCCCTCTAATGCAGATGAGAATCACAAGCTGTTTATCTGAAACAGCTGAGCATGTTGGTTGTGGGGGGAAAAGGAAGGAAAGCTCTTAATCTTTCATTGGTTTTTTTCCCCATTTCCAGCTCCTTCTGGGCCTCCTAATCACCCCCAGTTGGAGGAGCGCCAGACAAAAGAATTTGGCAAAGCAAAGAGGAACCGTACCATTAAGATCAGCAAAGCCAAACGGGCGCCAGAGAAATGGAAGGCACCATTTCTAAGGGAGATTGCAAATGCTAGTGAGCTGAAATATTTGGACGAATTCCTTTTGAACAAGGTGAGAGATGGCAGTTGGGTATGAAAACCAAATCAAGCACCCATTTAGGCAATGATAATACATGGAATGTGTAATTGATTTTCCTGGTAAGTTATATTCTAATTCAGGAGTACATAATCTAATCTCAGGATTCCCCAAACATTCTCTTCATTTGCAATGTTTATATTCTGCAAAAGTTGCCAAGGAAGGACTTTGGATAGAATCAACAAAAGCATAAACAATAAAAATAAAATAAACAACAGCATACACATATTTGAAAGTCCATTAAGCAATGGAAAACCACATAAGGGCCTTAAACTACCTGAGAGCCAGATATTCACTGAGACAATATTATTTTAACTAGTTTATGAATGAATAATAGTCAGGGACCTTCTCTTCGTCACCATGTGTCTATTGAAGAGGCTAGGATCCACAGCTAGCCCTCGTTTGATGACTAGACTAGAGGGTTCAGACAAAGTATTGCCTGATTTAACAGATAACAGATAATCAGAGTTAAAAGGTACCTTATAGGTCATCTAGTCCAACCCTGCCCCCCAAGCGGAAGACCCTACACCATTTCTGACAAATGGCAGTCCAATCTCTTCTTGAAAGTCTCAAGTGATGGCGCTCCCACAACTTCCGAAGGCAAGCTGTTCCATTGGTTGATTGTTCTCCTTGTCAGACAATTTCTCCTTATTTCCAGGTTGAATCTCTCTTTGTTCAGTTTCCATCCATTATTCCTTGTCTGGCCTTTGGGTGCTTTAGAAAATAGCTTGATCCCTTCCTCTCTGTGGCAGTCCCTCAAATATTGGAAGACCACTATCATGTCTCCCCTGGTCCTTCTCTTCACTAGTCTAGCCATGCCCAGTTCCTGTAACTGTTCCTTGTATGTTTTAGTCTCCAGTCCCCTAATCATCCTGGTTGCTCTTCTTTGTATTTATGCCACTGCTATTACTGTACAGGTTTTAATAACCAGCATTTTGAATTGATCCCAGAAACCAACTAGCAGGCAGCGTAGCAATTTAAGGATCATTGTTATTTCAACCTGGATGGAGTTCTCCTGTCAAAATTCTGGCTGCCCCGTTTTGTATCAGATTGGCTTTCCAGCCATCTCCAAGGCAATCCCATGTAAAATGCATTGTTTGTTTCCCAGTACTTTTTTTCCTGTTCCAAAATATGAAAATTGACATCTTATACATCAGAGATCCACAACTCCTGGACTACAGACGGGTACTGGTCCATGGCCTGTTAGGAACTGGGCTGCACAAGTGAGCGAAATTTCATCTGCGCATGTGCAGAATCTAGATTGTGCACAAAACCATGCCTCCCCCTCCCCTCTTCTCCGTCCCCTCCCCGGGCCCAGGGGAAAAAAAATCCCTGGTTCCCAGTGGTGGCCAGAAGGTTGGGAGCTGCTGTTATAATTTATCCTAATATCAGAATGCAGAATTGAAGAGGGGAAGAGGTCTAAAGGCACAGTGTAAGATTTTTTAAAGGGAAGGTTTCAGTACATTCTTCCCCTTTCATGTATCATTATTCCTTTTTTTTTTTCTTCAGATAAATGATCTCCATTCTCAGAAGTCAGCCATTGAATGCTTGTTTTTTGAAGCCACTGAGAAGTTTCGTGGGAATATCAAAACCATGTATTCTGCTCCTGTAAGTAGCTTGTGAGGAGGGGATGTCAAAATGAAGCACCACTGGCTTAAATGAAAGAGAACAGCTTTAAAACAAAATTGTCTATTAAATATTTGCAGCTGTGGGGGAATCAGTAGAACAACTTCATTTGCATATGGAGGGTTTTTAAAATATTGACTGGAACCTGTGTTAGCAATGATAATGTGTTCAATAGCTAGGCCTTCAGTTCGTAAAGTTTTGTGTTAGTAAGAAGGAAATAAGCATTGTATTAAATCTGCACTGAAATTCCATTTTTTTCAGTTATAACTGTAACAATATTATTCATTGTAACTATATTCCACTTTTCCACTAAAAGCTTCAAGTAGATATATACACCAGTGGTGGCTAACCTTTTTGGGCTCCTTGCCAAAAACTGTGTGCGCGCTTGCACATGCGTGCTCGTGTGCCAGCACCCAGAAGGCAATACGCGTGTGCGCCCCCACAACTCCTGCATGCGCAATCCCCCCCGCCGCCGCTCCCTTACCTGCACTGCATTCACAGCTGATTTTCGGCCTCCCAGAGGCTTGAAAAAAGCCTCTGCAGGCTTTGCAGGCCAAGTAATAGGCCCGTTTCGTCACTTCCGGTATTACAGGAAGTGACAAAACAGACCTGTTATTCGGCCTGCAAAGCCTGCAGAGGCTTTTTTCAAGCCTCTGGGAGGCTGAAAAAGGCGTCAAACCAGCCTGAAAATCAGTTGTGAGATGCGTGCATGCGCAGTGAGGTAAGTTTTCCTGTGGCTCGTGTGCCAACACAAATGGCTCTGTGTGCCACCTGTGGCATGTGTGCCATAGGTTCGCCTCACTGGGTATATGCCATCTTTTCCTCCAATTTTCCCATGAAACAACTATGAACTAGGTTGAGCTAAAAAACAGGAAGTAGCCCAGAGAGCTTCAGTGACAATATTTATATATGAATACTGGTCTCTCCATCCTTGCCCAATATCTTCCTCCTAGTAACATCTTTTCTTTATATCACACTGGGTTTCTGAGTTGCTAAATTGCTTAACAAAACAGTAACTTCTTTAATAGCTGCCCAACATTTTAGATCGCAAAATTTATTAATGTAACCCTGATGGATCAGATCTAAATTTGATGCAGTGCAATAATCCACTAGATCAGGAGTGTCAAACTCAAGGCCCACAGGCCATATCCAACCTGCAGGGTGCTTAGATCTGACTCACCAGGCCGACCTGGAAACAATGAAGGACTGGCCTGCGCAGTCCTCCCGTGCTCTGTTTTCACTGGCTAAGGGTTGCAGGAGGCCGTCACACCAAAAATGGAGCTCAGGAGTCTGTTTTCTCTGGCAGAGTACTCAGGCCACCACAGGTGCCCCTGACATAAGTGATGTCGAGCTGGCCATGCCCACCCTGCTCCCCCAAGGTCAAGTACAACCCTGATGCGGCCCTCAATGAAATTGAGTTTGACACCCCTGCTCTAGGTAGATGAAATTTCAGAAGTAAAGGATGAAGGTTACAATCTGTTGCTACTGCTTCCCATAAATCTGACATATCAGAGATAGATTGCCCCCAAGCAGGGAGGTTTTATTTACTATCCCAGATTGATTGTTATAAACCTCCTCCTGCTCTTTAATTAATTCTTTTGATCCCTCCTTTAAACCCATTTAACCTCTTCAAATATGTCCTCCTAAGTTTCATACGTTAATTGTACATTAAAGTATTTTCTTTTCCCAAATTTACTGCTTAAAGTAAGAGTACTGTAGAAGCTTGAGTTTGGCTAACTTTCAAAAGTTATGATGCTGAAAATTCCATAACTTTTAGAAAACGTCTGAATGTGGTACACACATGCTGTGCTTATGGTTGAGCGCTGTGGGAACACAGATGAGGAAACAACCTGTTCCCCACACCACTGATGCATCCCAGCTCAACATCCTTATTTATTTCTACCACCTTTCCACAGAACGGACAGATCCATGTTGGCTACAGAGACCTGATGGAAAACTACCAACTCCTCGTGGTCAACATGGCAAAACAGAAAGAAGAGAAGGACGTGAAGCTGGTCTTGAATCTTTTCCAGTCTCTTCTGGATGAGTTTGCCCGCAGCTATGCAAAAAAAGAAGAGCCGGAACAACACAAGGTCTCGCATTTGTGTCCTTGGAACCTATTTGTTTTCTTAAAGATTGGGTTTTTTTCATGGAAAGTTTTGATATGAGTGGTTTTCTTTTTGACTCACTTTAAAAAGGGGGATTGCGTGCCTTCATTATTATCTCTACACGAACTAAAATCACTTCAATTAACTACAATCCAGAGTATTATTTTCCAACCTTGGCAATATCCAGATGTCTATGGACTCCAAATTCCAGAATTCCATACCCAGTATGAGAGTTGTGGGAACTTATTTGTCAAATTTATATACCTCCCATCTCACAATCAAGTGACTCTGGGTGGCATGAAATAAATTTAAAAGCAAAATATACAAATCAATATAAAGATGAATATGAGAAATTTTTAAAGTACAAAAAGGCACAAAGCTAAAAGCAGAACAGAAAAGAAATTAGAAGAAGCGGTGTTAATTAATCAGGAACCATCTCAAATTTTTGCCAATCTTCTGAGGTCCCTAGACCTGCTGACACAACCAGGTCTTGAGGGACCTTTGGAAAGCTAAAAGGGACGAGACCAGCCTTATTTCAAGGAAAAGATGTTCTGTAAAATGGAGGCCACAGCAGAAAAGGCCCACCATCTAGGACCTGCCAAATGAAACTGAGGTAAAGTCTATACATCTGGAAATCGCCAAGCTTGGAAAACACTAGCAGAGGCTTGTGTTCATCATACACTCCCTTGTTATTCTGTCTGCTGGCTAATTGCTCAGCAGGTTCCCTTAGAATCATTCATTCAGTTCCAAAATGTAAAAGGTGCCAATGCTGCAGTTTGCTATAGAAGTGGGAATATTATCTTGCTTCCCAGAAGCAAAGCATTTCTGTACTGCTAAACGCCAAGAACTGGCCTTTCTTCATTAGAGAATTGGCTCTAAGGGAAAGCTCGGCTAGAACCGAAAGGACGTGAAAAAGAATCCTTTTTTCTTCTTACTCTTCCAACAGCAAAGCAAGGCTCAAAAAAAAAAGCGGAAACAGGAGCATGTGGTGAGTCCTTTGTGTTTTTCAGCGTTATATTAGCCCTTGAATTAGGTATGGCTTTTGTGGCTGCCAGTGATAGGAACTATCCCTTATCCCAGGGGTCTCCAACCTGGCAGACTTGTGGACTTCAACTCCCAGAATTCCCTAGCCAGCTTGGAATGGAATTCTGGGAGTGGAAGTCCACATGTTTTAAAGTTGCCAAGTTTGGAGGCTCCTGGTTTTTTTTTGTTTTGTTTTTTAAAAAAAAGCCTTATGGGTGGAGAAGAGGAGAATGAGAAGATAGAAATTATTATGGTGTGTTCAGTTCTTATGTTGTGGTATCTTCTGGTGTGACAGGAGCTATACATTTGGGGGAAAGCAAGTCTGACATAATGGGAGGAAATAACACCAGAAATGCAAAAAAGTGCATTTGCATATATGCAGAGGAACCACCAGAAATTGCAAGAATTATAGAGAAATGGTTTGCAAGCAAGTTCGAGAGTTTTATAGTATGTATAACAAATTAAATGGAATAGGAAGTCATAGTATGCTCTAAAGACAAACCACACCTCTGCCCTGAGTTATGCCTGAAAAAAAATGCAATTCTACGATGCCTAATAGACTACAATATGTTTTTTATCAATTGGGATAGAGAATAATGACTAAGCAGCATGTTTACAAGATCAGTTTTAGAATAGAATAGAATACTTTATTGGCCAAGTGTGATTGGACACACAAGGAATTTGTCTTGGTGTAAATATTTTTTTACTTTATAGTCATTTGATTCTCTTTTCAATAAAACACATACTTAAAAATACAAGTTTAACAAATAAGTGAAATATATTCAGATATTTGTGTGACTGTTTACAGATTGTGGAACTCAATGGCCATGTCTTTGTGAATTACCAAGTGAACATCTTACAGTCTTGCGAGCAGTGCTCTTCCTATATCTGGCCTATGGAGAAGGCTTGTCTTTGTAGCAGTAAGTGCAAGCTTATAGTATCTGGGGTTTGACACTCTTGCTTTAAGCAACTCTGGCTGTTTCTGATTGTAACGAGCCTTTTCATTTACAGTGGCATAGTCTTGTGGGCTGGGAGCAGGGAGATAAAACTGTCATTGCTAGTAATAGAAAATCTTCTTCTGAATTGGACTAGGAAATAGGGCTGTTGTTGCCTCCTTCCAAAAATGAAAGCATTCCTATTCCTCAGGTTTCCCCACTTTGTCTCCACAAAGAAAACTCTGGAAGGAGACTTTTATTTGGGAACAAAATCTTTATTTTATTTTATTTATTTTATTGTTTAATTTTGTTTAGTTTTGGTTTTCTTTATCCTATCTTTATTATTTTTATAAATAATTCAAAGGGGTGACTAGAATTCTCAGTCTCCTAATGATTGGCTCAAAGTCACAAACTGGCTTTCATGCCTAAAACAGGACTAGAATTCACAGTCTCCTGTTTTCTAGCCTGGTGCCTTAACCACTAGACCAAACTGGTTCTGTTTAACAAGCCTTTGTTTGGTTTTTCTTCTCTCTTCTAGTCTGTAAGCTGACCTGCCATAAGAAGTGCCTGTCCAAAATCCAAAGCGGATGCACATCCTCACAAGCAAAAAAAGTAGGTCATAGCCCCTCTCTGGCCAGCTTTCCACATGCCAGTCTCTGCTGTGGGAAAGCAGAGGCTGGCTTTGGTTACAACTCATGAAGGGTAGACTTCAGCCCCAACAGAACTAAAGTTCTGCCACTAGATTTCAGTAAGGGCTGAAATCAGACCAAGCCAAGATCTGGACTGACATCCTGCTTCCAAAAGCAACCAACCAAGTGTATCCAGGGAGCCACTCAATAAGGGGCTGAAGAAAGTAGTCCCACTTTTCCTGTCAAAATTATACTACTACTTAAATACGGATGTTCATTTCTTTGTTTTCATACTGAAGCATTTTGATTTGATATTGATTTATACAGCTGCCAAACTCACATACAGTACATGACTTTAGGCAGCTTACAATAAAAATAGATAAAACACAGGTACATACAGGTAGTCTTGCTCAGGTGGACCTAAAGCCTGTTGTCCAGACCGCTCAAAGACTCAAAGCATGAGACAGAATCTCCATAGCCCCATTCAGACAACGGGTGGAGTTATAAAACTGAGTATCATCAGCATAGATACAATACCTCACCCTAAATCATCACTTATCAGCTTCATACACACACAGTTAATTTATCTGACACTGAATGAGGAGAGCTGTGCTGATAAAGACTCGAAAAGCCTGCTAAGTCCAGGATCCCTTTTTCCATAGAAGCCAATGTTTTTACACGTGATGCACCCTTATAAATTGTGATTTCATACTATTAATAGTCAATACTGTTCTATTTCTCCATCAATACTTTTTAAAGCCATTCAGCCAGTGTCTATTTTCTTATTATACACCCATTATTCTACATATATTATTAAAATGTTTTAGCATGATTTTAACAAAGAAGTTCAATCTGTCCTGTTTAGTTAGCAGAATCCTTTCATATTAATAAATAGTCTTCCATTCAGGGAAGACCAAATAGACAATTAATCTGAAGAAAAACAGTACCTTTCAGTTTGTTTTCAATGTGAAATGACCATTTGGCCATGTTAATCTGAATTAGCTCAGCAATAGCACGTAGACTTATATACCACTTCATAGTGCTTTACAGTACTCTGAGCAGTGTATAAAGTCGGCTTATTGCAGGGGTCACCAACCTTTTGGACCTCAGGGACCATCAAACTCATAATTTTAAATCCCAGGGACCACTAACCGGTTCTGTGGGTGTGGCCTAATTTGTGGCTGTGGCTTGGTAGTCATGTGACTGGCTGGGCATGGCTTGTATGTAAATATTATAAATATTTATACAAATATTGAATTTTTTATTAAAAAAAGAGCAACTTTTACCCAAAAGCACGCAAAGCAGGCAGGCAGGTTGAGTTGCTCACAGAATCACAGATTCATTCAGAGATCTATCTATCTGCCATCAGCTAGCTCAGTCTGTCACATAAAATTTGCTTACAAGCAAACTCATAAAATTTGCTTGCAAGCAAACTCACAGAATTAACTCATAGCACACCATGTATGTAAATATTGAATTTTTTATTTAAAAAAAGCAACAAAAATCAGGCAAAGCAGGCAGATTGAGTTACTCACAGAATCATTCAATGATCTATCTATCTGCCATTGGCTAGCTCTGTCATTTGCTTGCTGTGAGTCTGCACTGAATAATAGAAGTCCTAAGGGAGGTTCGCCTGTGCTAAAGGAGTCCTAAGGGAGGTTCGCCTGTGCTAAAGACTAGCTAGAAAGCAAGAAATCCAACAATTTCCTGCTTCCTAGCTAATCTAAATCTCCCAGCACAGCAGAACAGCTGATGGTCGGAAAAAGAAAAAATAGCAATTCAGCAGCCAGGTAAGGAGTGAGTGGGCGGGGAGGGTTCCCATGGGCCACGTGGGCAGCGCAGCCGTGTGTTTCTGCGCAGCCTGGATTAATTGCTTTCGGGGGTGCTCTGGGAGTGAGATTTCTCTGCGGCCCATCAAAATTTTCTTGTGGCCCCCCCCCACCAGTTGGCGACCGCTGGCCTATTGGCCCCCCAAAATTTGGGTCCTCATTTTACTTACCTCGGAAGGATGGAAGTCTGAGTCAACCTCGAGTCCTGCCAGGATCAAACTCCACGCTGTGGGCAGAGTTAGCCTGCAATACTGCATTCTAACCACTGTGCCACCTGGGCTCCTTATATTATCATCGGAAAATTATATAAGCCAGGTTTATCTCTGTACCTGCTATTAATTGTAAACTCTGCTTGAATTGTAAACTCTGCATTCCTCCTTTCTATGGCAGCATGTGTCCTTAAAGAGTTAATCTCTTCTTCCACTTCTGGTCATAGGGTGACCAAGACCCAGAGTCCCGTCACTTTGGAGTCAGTGTCAGCGTTCTGACTAGTGAGAAGAACTCTGTCCCGATTGTCATGGAGAAGCTGTTGGAATACGTCGAGATGCATGGGCTCTACACTGAAGGCATCTATCGGAAGTCGGGATCAGCAAACCGCATGAGGGAGTTGAAACAGTCCCTGCAAGCAGGTAGGCCTTGAAGTGCTTCTTCCCTAGGATGCCTGGTAGCATTACGGCATGTGGGCTGCCCTCCTTGGGAGATGGAGGAGGAGGAGGGGAAGGACACAAACCACAGGGAAGCATTGCCACCATTAAAGAAGTTAAATCAGAAAAAATAAAAATGAAGCTATAGGAAAATAAAAATTCTTACCAGACTTGAAAGGACCAGAACTTGGGACCCTCCAGAGGTTTTTAGACTGTAATCAGTGTTGGGATTCAATTAATTTTAATAACCGGTTTGCCAAAGGTCAGGTTTGGCAGTCATGGGAGGCGTGGGCCCATCCCCGTCTTCCAGCTCCACCACACAGGCGGGACGAGCCTCCCACGATGGCTAACCTGATCCTAGGCGTAACTGGTTGTTCAATTACTCCTCCTGCTTTCGAAGTGGATCCTGAGCGCTGTGCTGCAGTGGAGAAATGGGCAAGAGCTTCTGTTTATATTGCCATCTATATGCCCATTCGCCATGGGCAAATATGCAGCAATGTAAATCCAAATAAACAGAGCGGCTGGCACGAGGGAAGGAGGGGGAGCAGGGAGAAGAAAGAGGGAGAGCAGCCTTCTCCTTCCCTCGTGCTGGCCTCTCCATTGCCCATTTCTCCATTGCAGTGCAGCGCCCAGGCTCCACTTTGATGGGGTGGGGGTGGGGGTAATTTCACCCAAACCGGCTGAATCCCACCACTGACTAATATGTATTTCATATCAGTAGCTACAGTGCTGGGCTTATTTTTTTAGCGTATGGCAATGTTACATTAGCCAGTAGACTGCAGTGTGAGTACAAAATAGTTGTTTGACTGCTAGTCCATTCAGTTTACGCTTGCACACTGTCCACAATGCACCATAGGGGGCGGGTTAGCTTGAACTGAATTTGAAAAGAGTAGCTAAAGGTCCACACATTGCCAATTCCTGCAGTAGGGGAAAAAATGTTCAAAATCTTTGATGCAGAATCTCCATGTTACTGCATTCCAGCTGTCGTTCCTATGCGTCTTGCATAGACTAAGGAGCTTCACTCTTTGCCTCTTTGTTTCTTCTCTCCTTCTCAGACCCAAACTCAGTGCGGCTAGAGAACTACCCCATCCATACCATCACGGGGATCTTCAAACAATGGCTGAGAGAGTTACCGGATCCTCTTATGACTTTTGCTCAGTACAATGACTTCCTTCGGGCAGTGGGTAAGTGGTGAAGCATCTGAGAAAAAAGAGGTGATTCTTTTCTCAGGTGGTGTGAGACTGGCTCCACTTGGCTTCTGTAAGAAATAGGCTACTAGACTAGATAGATACCGGATATTACAGATAGTCCTCAACTTACAACGGTTCATTCAGTGACCAAAGTTACAATGTCACTGAAAAAAAGGGACATGACCGTTTTTCACATTCACAACCATTGCTGCAACCCATGCTCATGTGATCAAAATTTGGATAGCAATAGCACCTATATACCACTTCACAATGCTTTACAGCCCTCTCTAAGCAGTTGACAGAGCAACAAAAATGATTAGGGGACTGGAGGCTAAAACATGTAAAGAACAGTTGCTGGAACTGTCTAGATGAAAAGAAGAACAGTTACTGGAACTGTCTAGATGAAAAGAAGGTTTGATGAAAAGAAGGACTAGGGGTGACATGATAGCAGTGTTCCAATATCTCAGGGGCTGCCACAAAGAAGAGTGGCTCAAGCTATACCCCAAAGCACCTGAGGGAAGGACAAGAAGCAATGAGTGGAAACTAATCAAGGAGAGAGGCAACCTAGAACTAAGGAGGAATTTCCTGACAGTTAGAACAGTTAATCAGTGGAACAACTTGCCTCCAGAAGTTGTAAATGCTCCAACAATGGAAGTTTTTAGGGAGAGATTGGATAACCATTTGCCTGAAATGGCATAGGGTTTCCTGCCTAAGCAGGGGGTTGGACTAGAAGACCTCCAAGGTCCCTTCCAACTCTGCTATTCTATTCTATTTATCAGAGTCATCATGTGATCAGTCTGGATCCTCATTTTGCCGACCTCAGAATGATGGAAGGCTGAGTCAACCTTGAGCCGGTCAGAATCGAACTCCTGGAGTGAACAGGGATTTAGCCTGCAGTACTGCATTCTAACCACTGCGCCACTAGGGCTCTCTTGCTTGGCAACTGTCTCATATTTATGATGGTTGCAATGTCCCGGGGTCATGTGATTGCCTTTTTGCAACTTTCTAACAAGCCAAGTCAATGGGGAAGCCAGATTCACTTAATAGTTGTCTTACTAATTTAACAACTACAGCAATCCACTTAACAACTGTGGCAAGAAAGGTCGTAAAATGGGGCAAAACTGACTTAACAATCATCTCATTTAGCCATATAAAGTTTGGGCTCAATTGTTGTTGTAAGTCAAGGACCACCTATGTCTAACTGGATTCTCTTTATGTTCTCATTTCTTACAGAGCTCCCAGAGAAGCAAGAGCAGCTCTATGCAGTTTACAGTGTCCTTGAGCAGCTCCCACAGGCCAATCATGACACCTTGGAACGGCTAATTTTCCACCTTGTCAAGTAAGGACAACCATCTTGTAGTTTAACTTCCCCCTGTGGTCAGGGAAGTGATTATAGCCATGATCCTGTGAGATGCTGTGTATTTGAATTTACAAGAGCCAGAGAACATTTGAGCAAGTACTTTAATCATTTAAAAAAACGACTCTACATTTTGTTTGAAATTTATGTTGTACCAAGTCAGGATTCCAAGGTCAATAAAGTATAAACAGAGCAAGGTCTGCTAGAAATCAAGAGGCCTTTTTAAAATAATCACTGTTATTTATAGAAATAATAAAGGAGGGATAAAAAACATCTAAAATAAATAAAAGTATATCAGTTAAACTCATCATCCCCTTTCGTACAAATAAAGCATCTCTCTTATTTCTTAATATTATGGTGTAGGAAATAAGGGCTAACAATTGGCGAAACATCTGCTTTGCTTGCAGAACATTCCATCTTGACAAATGAACAACAATTTGTCTGAAATGGTTATAAGGTTTCCTGCTTGAGCAGGGATTGGACTAGAAGACCTCCATGGTCACTCTGTTATCTTCATCCCTGTTGCTTCCATTTATGGAGATAAGTGATGGGAAAATCTAGACAAGTAAAACTGTGGAGTTTGTTCTAGGAATATTTAAGTAGTATTTTCTGGAATGTTCATTTTTCTCCCTAATATGCTAATCCACAGGTCCCCAAACTTGGCAACTTTAAGACTTGTGGACTTCAACTCCCAGAATTCCTCAGCCAATTCCTCTGTGCCAATCCAACAGTTTTAGAGATGGTTCATCTGCTTTGTGAAAATAAATTACTGGAACTGGTATTGGTTCATACAGTTATATGACTGCAGTTTCAGGACTAAGGTCTATGTATGAACCACTTCCTGTTCCAGAAAATTTACTTTCCAAAGCACACAAACCACTTAAGAAAAGATTTGTGGATTTTGGCAGGAAAACAAACTTTCAAGGAAGCACCAGAAAGTTCTAGGAATAGACACTTCATCTTACATACCAGCCTCCTAAAAAAGCTTTTCAGAAGGAAGATGCACCAATTTTTTATTTTACTAGAACGCAACATAGATCATGTTATACATCTGAAACATCTGTGAAGGTTGGGGATTGGAAATACTGTTCTATAGTGGTACCAGCCCTTCCTTGGTGGAGGGCTTCACCAAGGAAGCCCTCCACCAAGGAACGCATATGGAGGAAGAGTAAAATTTGTAGTTACTCTGGTGAGAGTCACTACAAGATTCATTTTATTCAATATGTACATGAAACCACTGGGTAAGGTCGTCCATCACTTTGGAATGAGGTGTCAATAATATGTTGATAATGCTAAATGATACATTGTCACCCCAGGCCAAGCCAGAAATACTAAATAAAAATCCTGACTTGGGACCTACAGGTTTTGAGTGGGTCAAAACAAGCTCAAATCCTTGCAACATAGAGTTGCTATTTGCCAGCTATAGATCTGGCTTGTCCTAATTCTGGTTTAGATCTTGATGGGTTTGCCTTCTTCTTTAAGAAGCAAAATCCTTTAAGAGGTCATTCTGGAATTATGACTCCTGCTGAAGCCGGTAGAAACCAGGGTGAGGGTGTTTTATTCCCAACTGGCAAGCCAGTTTATTATTATTAAAATGTATTTGCTGCCCAACTTCCAATGAAGCTGCAAGACCTCTAGATGAAAATACTATGACTATACTGACTTATGTCCTGGTCACCTGACAATTAAGCAATTATAGCATGCATTTCTATACGGGAGTACCTTGGAAGTCTTTATTTGATCCAAAATCCAATGACTCATCTGCTAACTAGTAAGAGCAATTTGGCTGCTTAACACCAGTGATACAGCTGTTGTGTTTGCTGAAGTATTTGCTTCTGGATCCAATTCAATATGGTGGTTGTCCCCTTTAAAGCCTTACATGGTTTGCCTCCCAGTTTACAAGACAGCCTCTTCCATCAAGATCTAGCCAACCCTTTGCATTTTTACAAGAAGGAATTGTTGAGGGTCCCCACTCATATAAAATCAAAGTAGTGAGAGGCTAATAAAATCCTCCCATATTGTTTAATATCTACCCTCACAAGATGTGGAATGCCTCAAATCTGCTTGATGAGCGTTTTGCATTTAATAGTCTGCAAGAAGTCTTTTAGATGGTTAGTTGTCTGCTGCTGTGTTATTATCATCTTCATTGTTAGTATTTTCTTACTTTGAGTCTTCCAAAATCGGGCAGGATATAAAACCGTGTTCTCAAACAAACCAATCTCACACGCATCACCTTTGGAAGAGACCATAATGTATTTCTTGTAAAAAGCCTTACTAGATGGAATATACATGAACGTACCTGTTCTTCATTTAGAAGATCCAGATCTAATCTTCAGTATCACTTGATAGCTATATCAATTGGAAGCAGAACATTCTGAATTTGGTTCAGTAACAATCTGACTCACTATACACATGATATATAGGTTTTACATTTCTTATTCAGTGTGTAGTAGATGGTATAGCGAAAGAAGTTAAGGATGGAAAAGGAACTATTATGGGGAGAGAAAATTGTGTTAAAATCAAGTTTACCACAATAGTTAGCTAATGAAGACAAAGGATAGTGGATTGGCAAAAGATGCTGCCAAGGGAATAATAATGTAAGCCAATATCTTTGTTTCTCTTTCTAACCTAGCATGCTTAAACACACACAAAATCTTCTTCTCATACCCAAACATAGGGTAGCCGTGGTGGAAGAAGTCAATCGGATGTCACCCAATGCCCTGGCCATTGTCTTTGCCCCCTGCCTCTTGCGTTGTCCTGACAACTTGGATCCTCTCACTAGCATGAAGGATGTCTCCAAAACAACCACGTGAGTTATCCTAGATTGCCTGTGAACAGTGAGGCTTCTGCCGTTTCCTGGATAATAGAAATTGTGGCAACAGATAAACTTCTTCAGTGCTCTATGTAGAAAAGGCATTGCTAATTAATCTCTACAGGTATAATGAGGCCTAGTCTCAGCAGTCTCCAAAAGCAAATGTTCCAGAGATCTTTAGGGTGAATTTTATTTCTATCATCTGACTACAGAATTATCTATTCTCTTTTTCCCTGCAAGTTATAGAAGCCTGAATCTAATTTTCCATCTCTATCAACCTCCTGGCCAAATATCACATTCTTTTTCACGTTTCTTGAACCAATTTCCTTTTTCTGATTCAGATGGCTTCCTCTGAGAGATGGTAGAACTTGGATGGTATCTCTGTTGGAAGAGGGAGACAGAAAGGTGGATCTGATAGGAAATGGAGGTTGGCTGGTTATTAATATACACATCATCAGTGCATGTGACCATCTAGTGACTTTCCCTGCTTTGACATGTTCATAATTGCATTGTTGGGAGAATAGTATGTCTTCCGTCAGCCCATTTATCCATGTATGCATTCACCTGATCCATTCATCCTCTTCTTCTTCCATCCATCAAGGGAGGGCCCATGAATGATCTGTGGTTGTTTTCTCCATTTCTCCTTTTGCTCTCTCTCTCTCTCTTTTCCGTATCTTTGCATAGATGTGTGGAGATGATCATCAAGGAACAGCTGAGAAAGTACAGCATGAAGATGGATGAAATTTGCCAACTAGAAGCAGCGGAAAGCATTGCTCTTCGGCGGCTTTCACTGCTTCGACAGAACAAAGTAAGCACTGGGATTGCACCTGGCATGAAATGTGATCGAGATTTCACAACAGAGGTGTGACTTTTCCATTAATCTCACACAGCAAGGCTGATATGTAATGTGTGACTTTATGCGAAATTCCCAAGGCCTTATTTTTGTGTGAGTGGAAGTTGGGAAGGAAAAATAATAGATTTTATTTAAAGCAGTTCTGATATAATCTCTAAATATAATTTCAGTAAATGATTGTAAAGTTGGGATGTGTCCAGTCACAAGTAGTTCTGTTATAGTCTCCCGATTGTCCCCACTGCAACTGGATGCAGAGGCCATTTGCAGAGTCCAGTTCAGCACATACATTTTGGAAGACATTCTGGATGTGTGAGTCAAAATGGTGAAGTCTGGAAAACAGTCCTGTGAGAGGGAGTTGAAAAACTAATAAGTTCAATTTGGTGGAAAGGAAAAAAAGGAGACATGGTGGTCTTCATGTATTGTACCCAATAGAAGAAGCAGACCTGTCTCTATTATTCTAGAAGGTAACCATAGAAATAATTGATTTGTGGAAACAGGTTTTTGCTAATTTCCTGATTTGATAGCTTCTTGATAGTGGGACAGAACTATCTCAGGAAAGGGTGGGCCCTCCTTTACTGGAAAAAACAAACAAACCCTGTTAGAAAGACTGATGGAAGAGCCTCTGCCTTGCATCCCTTAGTGATAAACTTCTTATAGGGATGCTTATAGTGTCACTTGATCAAGGCTTTGTGTGTTGATGTCAGTTGATGGGAAGACATTTAAAGAGTTTTGTTCAATCACTTTAGTCCGAATCCTTGACAATTTTGGTTAGCTTTAACAGGTCAAAGATGAGCTGGATTTGTTTTAGAGGTTATTAATGCAGTGCCCCTCTTTTGATAAGTTACTGGATGACAGATTATCTAGCGCATTTCCATTTGGGATTATACCAGGGGTTTAGCACTGAAGCCACTTCGGTCACCATGATAAATGTCTCCTTTGAGGAGAAAGATAAAGGTGCAGCTTTTGGTAATGTGCGCCATGCTGTTAAGCATTGGGAGCCCGATATTTATATTTTGTTTCCTTTATGTTAGTGGTTGATTTTATATGGGTTGGGTATATTCTTAAAAAGAAATTCTGAGCACTAATCATACTTCCTGATCAAAGAATCCCAAAATCCCTGCTGAGTAGAAATGGTTGCTCTTGCTGTTTAATTCATCTGTTTGATGATTGTGGAAGACTGGCTCAAGCAATCTCAAAACTCATCCCAGCTTTATAATTCCAATACATTTAATATTGTATTAGTTTTCAAAGCTTGTGCATGTATTAGGGTTGTTTAAATCACGTGTGCAGCATTTTTACGTTTTTTAACTTTGACATGTACTGTATAATCTTATAATCTTCGAAGTCTTTGATTTTTATCCATGGAGAGTCGGAGAAAATGTTTTGGTCTCCTATGAATGTGCCCTTCATCTCTCCTTTTCTCTAGTTGTGGCCAGTAAAACTTGCCTTTTCCTCTCCCCGCGAGGGAGCCCGGGTAGGTGAAAGCACTGGAGTGCATGGAACATTGCTCCCTTCCTCACTCTGCCTCTCCCAGCATCAGCTGAAGATCAGGGAAGGCTGTTCACAGCACCTTCACACGCTGAATGCTTCAAAACCCCTCACTTTAAAACTCTGCATGTTTTACACCTGTGCACATTTTTCCTGTTTTCCCAATTAATTATGGGGATTAAATAGTGGATTGCAAGAGAGATTAACCAATGCTTCATAGAAAAATAAAAAAAGATACCCCTGCATCCAACTTTGGCCTTGGATGCTTAACCCTTTGAATTTTGTTTACACTAACCCAGGTTTGTGTGTCTCTGTATGTGAATCTGGTGGTTGGCTCTTGTCAAAAGAAGACATTTCTGTGCACCTGCTCGGGAGCAGCCTTAACCCTTTTTGATAATACCCCAAGGCACAGTAAATTTAAATTTTTGGGAGGGAGTTTGTGAAACAGTACCTGCTTTTCTGCATTGGGATTCAGAATTGATTCTTCTTGTGTTATATTCATCGTAGCCCTGCAAGTTGGATTCAGTACTAAGGACAGCTTGCTCTAAAACAACTATCAGCAGGTATCCCATGCTTAGGCTTCCTGTATTCAGAACTACCCCACTGTCATCATTTTCCTGGCTTGTTAAATGATACTTTCAAGTCTGGAAAGCTAAATTGTTCAGCCAGAGCAGAGGCTGCTTCACGATCTATTGCAGTTCACAAGAGAATTAACTTGTGGGATTTTAATTGCTCCTGTCTACCCAGGGTTGATGAAGGAAACATCCTTAGCCAAGGGGATGATATAGCTCTTTTTCTGTCCCGCAGAGCAAGAGCCCCCAGACCGTAGGAGTGAGCAGTGCCACACCTAAACTTGGACTTTTGCCCGAAGAGGAGGAAACAGACAACAGGGAGAAGGAGCTGTTGATGGAACGGATACAATCGATAAAGGAAGAGAAGTAAGTGATGGCTTGTAAAGGCCTACCAGAAGCTACTATCCCACCAAGACAGAAGCTACTATCTCTGAATTCATCTGCTAGTTCTGAGACTCTATCAAGAAGAGCTATGCTTAAGTTTTCCAACAGAATTGGTTCTTGCGAAGTATTTAAAAAATGGAGCCTGCATTGCAAAGCATGAGAGGATTGTTAGGACTTTCAAATCTATTTTGAAATGAGCCCGGTGGCCCAGTGGTTAGAGTGCAGTACTGCAAGCTACTTCTGCTGATTGCCAGCTGCCTGCAATTTGGCAGTTCAAATCTCACCAGGCTCAAGAGTAACTCAGCTTTCCATCCTTCCGAGGTGGGTAAAATGAGGAGCCAGATTGTTGAGGGCAATAGGCTGGCTCTGTGAACTGCTTAAGAGAGGGCTGTAAGAGCACTATGCAGCTGTACGTAAGTTTAAGTGCTATTGCTATTTTAGGCTTGTGTGAAAGCCTCACCCAGATTGCCCTGAGTTGCTCTCCTCCTTCAATAGCAAACGAAGCCCACCAATAGACTTTATTCCACCCCAATAATAGTCACCCTTCCCTGGTTTCAACAGCAACATTGGACTTGATGAATCAAAGACTTTGAAAGGAGGCAGAAAACTCAACTCTTTTCATTACCCCTCATTAAAATTATTCCAGCCCTCCCATGGCATGTTGTACCTTGTCTTTCTTTCTCACTTCTTTAGGGAAGACATAACCTATCGGCTCCCCGAATTGGACCAGCGTTGTTCTGATGAGGAGAATGTCGATTCTGAGACATCGGTTAGCACAGAAAGCTTGTTGGAGGAGCGTGTGGGGTGCTGTGACCCTGAAGGTCAGTATTAAGGTATTGTGCAGTCGTCGTCCCCCCACCTCCAATCATTCCCTTGGTGGCCCGGCACTGGTCTTTTCTGCAATTTTCAACTGCAACAGCAAAAAAAAACCCCAAACCCCTTTGCAACAGGTTTCTTACCCAAGCTCTCTACTTCTCTTTAAAGGAAGCAAAGAGCCTGCTGCTCAGTGCATCAGCCTCTCCGCCAAAGAAGAGACTGGATCACCACCGAAGACGCTGCCGTTTTCAGCCAAGGTAGATCCAGCTGCTCCTCACCTATCCACCACATGTGGGCCATCCTCTTTGCTTCTGCTCAAGGGAAGCCCTCTTAATCAAACTCCAGGGGATGCACATAGCCAAGCCCAAGCTGTCTTCCAGGACTGAGAAACCAACAGGCCTGCTCTCTCCCTGTTCCAAGAACTGCCTCTTTCTAGGATGAACTGCTCACAGGAGTGGACCAAGAACAGTCATCTCGAAAATTAAACAGGAGAGGCAGGCTCAGTGAAGGTCAAAAAATGAGTAACTAGCACTCCTGCTTCGGGAGCTGTTAGGTAACTCTGCCCTATTCCGAACCTGGTCAAGTCCAGTATTTAAAAGTTCTGCTGCTCATCCAAACAGAACGGTCATGATTTGCACCAGGGCTTTTGGTCACTATTGAATCTGGGAAACCATTGGTGCTTCTCTGTCCTGATCAAATGTTGATCAATAGTTACAGCTCTGAACCAATTTCCACTTTCTGAGATGAGGCGTGAAGTTCCCTTCTCTGCCTAGCAGTCCACTCAAGCCTGGCTTCTTCCCGTCTGCTTGCAACAAGCTCTTCGTTGGACCAAACAGACAGTCAAACCATTCAATAACTCTTGTTTCTGCTTTAAGTCTCTCGCTCTCGCTCGCGGATGATGACAACTTCCAATTGGTTTACAAGAACTTTTTAATTTGTGTAGTAATTGTTTAATGGAGACCAAAAATATCAATGTTTATATTAAAACTGCACTTTTTTTGAAAAAGAAAAAGGCATTGGGAGTTATTGACAGCACAATACCAGAGGCCTTCCTGCTATTTTGGTACACTGTAGTAGGCAGGATGGGAGCAGATCTGTCACTGTAACTGCCGAGATTAGTTTGATCTGTTGGAGTTTAAGTTAGACTGTGTAAAATCAAACATCTGTTCTGATAGGCCTTTTGGGGAAGCTCAGGTGAAGCAGTATTGAAAATTGCAGTTCCTTTTTCTGTACAAGGTCCCATAAACGAAAACCCATCAGCTGGTGTGGCCTGTTACCATTCTTGGGACTTCATAATAAATAAGTAAGAGCAGAAGAACTTAAATAGATAAGTAGGAGCAGAAGGATAAAGAAACTGAGGCATTTTCCTGCTTTCCTTCTAAGCACTACAGACATGAGACATACCTTTCTGTACAATTACAATTTATTTTTTTTTCAAAAGCAGCAGTAGCCCACTTAACAAACCTGAGCATAACTAGTTATGACTGTACAAAGAAAGGGTTTTTTTAACCTTAAAAGCAGGAGAAAGGTAGATTTTAAATAGAAAAAAAGTAAGGAAATGCAAGGAAAGTTGATTAATCGACTCCCTTTCAAATGGTAATCAATTTCCACTCCCTTTCCTTTTAAATGGTACTCAGTTGTCAACACAGTTGTTTGAACTGAAAGGAGGCATTGGGAGGAAATAGGTGGGAAGGGAACTGAGCACACATGAGACAAAGTCTTTCAAACCTGGTTTATAAAGAATGGAAAAGTGAACAGTGTAGTCAGAATCCCTGACATTCTTCAACTGACAGAGATGATTTAAGCCAAGAACGGGACATTGGCTTATATTAGTAGCTTGTTATTTTGAGAAATAAGCCAAGGACTAGATTCAGATGCAACGCTCAGCAAAACATAGACCGGGGTCTAATGATGTTTGGCTTTTTCTGCCAAAGTGAATAACTAGAAACAAACAGGAGTACGCCGAATGCATCTGTGCTTTTGCTCATTCTGGACAAGCTAGAATGCAGATGAATTCTGGCCTAAATTTGACACATGGTTGTCCCCAGACGCCTCCTTTTTTTTTGGGGGGGGGGGGGGGGGAAGATGCACACATTAAAAGAAAAATCTCCACACAGATGCTGTTTTTCAGGGGGGGAAATAATAAAGTCAGCTTAATCAGCCCAGTGGAAACTTCACAGCGGGGAAAAGAGAGAGTTCTCCACTTCTGGGGTCAACTTTGGGTGGAATGCAGGAAGAGGAACACCAAAGTCTAGGGGAGAGAAAAAAGAAGAGGGGGGGAAAAGTCAGTTCAAAGTACCGGTAATATAGTTGAACTACAAAGAATCAAAATGGAGGAGGGAATTCTGAGTCACAAAAAAGGGTGTATTTCTTTCAGGATTAAGGTAAAACTGTTGGGTTAAAATGTCAGGTAACAGCCTGCTCTCCCTACCCCTCACGGATTTAAAATAAGGTTAGTCATTTTGAAGGTCTCCAGAAAGTCTTTTACAAAATGGAAGCCATTAAAATACTTGGAGGAATTATTAAAATCCTGAAAATAACACTGGGGTCCTCTCTCTCAGCTCTGACATGCATGTCAGAGCTGAGAGAGAGGACCCCAGTGTTATTTTCAGGATTTTAACACTCCTTCCTGTATCCGGGGATCAAATGGAGGAACTGTTGCATTAATGAGGGAAGGACAACAGAAGACCTAGAAGTTCTTCCATAACAAGAAGGAAACAAAAGGGCTCTCAGATGAGGGTTTTTTTTTCCCTTTCCAAAATTTTATTACCAAGATTCCCCATGTGTGTTAACACTCACCCATTTCCCCGTCCAAGCGACTGGTTGGAGAGGGATTTTTACGATGGTCTTCAGTGTGCTGGGTCATCTCCTCCCGAGAGGCTGTGGAATATGAGCACTGTAAGCAATTGTAACGACCTCGGGTGTGTTCCCATACAATGCGGCTGTTGGAGGAGTGTCCTGCAATGGAAAGAAGCAGCTGAAAATCCAGTCGACTGGTCAGTTTCCTGATTCCCAAGCCATTTTGCAGATCTAACTACTCTTGTGAAAAGATAACTAAAGGAACTCTCTGATGGCTTAGATGAATTATGCATGTGCTTTCTTTTGAGATATTGTAAAGAACAACTGGATAAGAGGATAAGACAAAAACAAAGAACAAGAACAAGAAAATTCAGAAAATTACAGCTCCTGACAGCTGGGAAGATTCTAGAGCAGATCATAAACGATCTGGAAGTACTTTTGAAACAACGTAGAGACTGTTAGACCAACATGGATGTGTAAAAAATAATTTTCTTTAGTAAATTATGGGAATATTGGGGATGTAATAAGAGTTTGATTTCAGTGCTACGTCTGACAGAGTATTCAATTATATTCTAAACTGGTTAACTGAGGGCCGGATTAGCATGACAATTAAATGAATACATAGCTGGCTTTTAAATGGGTCGTTGGTTCTAACTTGATATGACCTTTCTCTTTGGGTGGAGACAGCATTCAGGATTGGGTGATCAGTCTCTGCTGCTGATTGGACTGTCAAAACTCTTAGAACACTCCCTCTGTTGCTAGGAACCTCCCAGAAATTGGTGAAGGAATAGTGACAGATTGACGTGTTCTCCTATAAGTATAACATACACCATTACATTCGGAATGCACCACAAAAGGGTGGGACTGAATGCTATCTCCACCCAAAGAGAATGGTCGTATCAGGTTAGAACCAACGACCATTTTCCATTGTGGTGGAGATAGCATTCAGGATTGGGACATACCAAAACAGGCTGTCCTACGGGTGGGCCTAGTGCGGTCCGAGTTCCTTATACAGAATGGACCTTTTGCAGAACCCTCCATCCAAAAGCTGCCTCAGCAGAAGCAAATGAGTCCAGCGTCTGATGAACGGAGAAGGCCCAGGTAGCCGCCCTGCAAACCTCCAGAGAGGCCTGGGTGGCCCACACCGTCGATGTTGCCGCGCTTCTTGTTGAGTACGCTGTTATCCTTGGAGGAACTGCAAGTCTCTTGTGTTTGGTAGGCTTTGGATATATATGTAGTCTTATCCATGTCCCCACAGTCGTTGGAGTCACCTTGCAGCCCATGGTGGAAGGTTAAAAGGAAATAGAGGGATTCAGACCTCCTGAAGGACGATGTTCTCTTAATGTAAATCCTCAAAGCCCTCCAAACATCCAGAGTATGCCATCTTCTTTCCAACACGTGCATAGGATATGGACAAAGGTCAGGTAAAATTAGTTCCTGTGCTCTGTGGAACCATGAGTTCACTTTTGGCATGAATGAAGGGTTTAGTCTTAACACCACTCGGTTGGCGTGAAACACACAAAGATCTTTCCTGACAGATGAGGCTGCCAGATCCAAAATTCTTCTGGCAGATTGCTACCAGAAAGACAAAAACTGCAAGGGAATTGGCCTCAGAGGCTCAAATGGGGCCTCAGTCAGTGACTGCAGTTGAATAGTTAAGAGAAAAGAATCTTTGTAGCTCAGGGTTGAATTGCAGGGTCCTTGGTGCTCTCTGAGCTTGGTGGTTTTCTTGCAGACGTTTCATGACCCAACTAAGTAATGTCATCAGTTCTGGAAGGAAGGAGGTTTGTTGGGAGGAGGAGGAGGAGGAGAACAACTGTGGGGTCCTTGGTGCTCTCATGTCGGATATTGATGAACCACTGGAGGCCTCAGGTTTGTTGCACCCTTCAGAAATCTGCGGACTGTGGGATGTCTAGACAAAATTCCACTCCCCACAAGGATAGAACAGAGGACAAAGCTGCAACCTGCCTCCGCAGAGTGTAAGGTGAATGTCCCTTGTCTAGGCCCTCTTGGAGGAAGTCCAGTACTGGGCAATCGAGGCCCCAGAAGGGACTATGTCATACTTACACCATTCGCTGAAAGCCTTCCAGGTTGCATTGTAGATGCGGTTGGTGGAGGGTCTCCTGGAGGCCTGGATAGTTCTTATTACTCTGGAGGAATAATTGTCCCAGATCAGAGATCCCCGCTCAATCTCCAGACAGCCAAGTGAAGCCACTGGGGCTCTGGATGCAAGATTGGCCCCTGGCTGAGCGACACTCTGTCCTCCAGTACCCTCCAAGGTCTGGAAATGGAAAGGTTTACTGAGTCTGCAAACCATGACCTCCTGAGCCAATGAGGGACTACAAGGACAAACTCTGCTCTTTCCGCCAACAGTTTCTGGATGACTGTCAGGATCAGAGGCAGAGGAGGGAATGCATACAGGAGCTCCCTTGGCCAATGGCTGTGTAAGGCATTCGTTCCCTCCGCCCCCAGAACTGCAAATCTGGAATAGAATCTCAGGAGTTGCGTGTTGTCCTGGGAAGTGAAGAGATCCACTGCTAGGCATCCGAGGCGCTCCGACAGCTCCTGAAACAAATCAGGGTGCAAACACCACTCTGCATGGTCAATGGTGACTCTGCTAACCCAGTCAACCTCAACATTGGCCACACCTGCAATGTGCTCAGCTCTGAGCGATACCTGGAGTCTCTCTGCCCATAAACAGAGCTGCTCTGCCTCCAGCATCAGAGGCCCTGAATGAGTCCCCCTTGGTGGTTAATGTGTGCCTTGGTTGACACACTGTCAGTCAAAATCAGGATGTCCTTATCTGAGACAATGTCCTCTAATTGTCTCAGGGCCAAATGGACTGCTCAAAGCTCTAGCCAATTAATATTATGGCCCAAATCTGCCTGGGACCATTGTCCCTGGAGCACCCTGGACTGAATATGGGCACCCCAGCCATGAAGGCTGGCATCTGTGGTCAGCACTAACCTGTCCGGTTCCTTGAATAGGAGTCCCATGGAAAGCGCCTCAGATGACCACCATCGTAAAGACTTAAGGACCAACAGAGTTAATATGACCTGTAAGAGAGAACAACTCCTACCTGTCTTCTGATAAGGTAGAAAAAACCATTGGAGTGACCTGGCATGCAATCTAGCCCAGGGCACTATATTAATGCATGATATCATTTTTTCCTAGGAGCTTAGAAAGCGTAGCCAGGGACACTCTAGGTTTAGATTTTACTTGTCCAATTAACTCCCTGATACTCTCCTGACATTCCTGGGACAGCTTGCAGGAAAAGGTATCTATTACAGCTCCCAGATGGAGTAAGGTATTGGTGGGAGTGAAGTGGCTTTTGGCCTCGTTGACAGAGAAGCCATGCTCTTGGAGCACCTGAATGGTGAGCTCTCAATCCTCTACTGCCCTAGATGGGGAAGATGACTGGACCAGTATGTCATCAAGATAACACTGGACTCTAACTGGGATATCCCTAAGATGGGCTGCCAGGGCTGCCAACAGCTTAGTGAATGACCTGGGGGCTGATGAAAGTCCAAAGGGCAAGGCCCTATATTGGTAGTGCCTCCCATTGTAGCAGAACCTGAGGAATTGTCGATGTGCAGGGATAATAGGGACATGGATATAGGCCTCCATTAAATCAATGGAGGTAAGGAAGTCCCCTCCCTAATTCCCTCCAGGATGGACTGGAGCGAATGCATCTTGAACCGCCTGTATTTCACCCGGCGGTTAAGATGCTTCAAATCCAGAATTGCCCTCCACCCCACTGAGGCTTTGGGGATTACAAACAATAAAAAACCTTGGGGGCATAGAGAGGAATTCTATAGACAGTCCCGAGTTTCAGTGGTTATTTCCTCCCAACGTCTGGCAAACAAGGCTAGATGTCCCCCAATGGGAGGATTGACATCCATTTTATCGGGGGCATCGGAAGGGACAACCCCCAGCCCCTCGAAAGGGCTGCTTATTGTTAAAAGAACAATTTCTACCTGTCCTGTCCTGGTTTTGTTCCTGTCTGGGGGCGAAAGGCCTCTGGAGTCTGGGGAATACCCCTCCTGCTTCAGGGGCCCTATAATAGGAATGTGTGACATAGGGTGTTGAACTAAATTCACTCTTTCTGGACCTGGATGGCAAGACTTTCCCTTTGTCCTTGGAGTCTACCAGGACCTTGTCCAGAGCTCTCCAAATAATGTATCCCCTTTAAAGGGGGCAGTGGCCAACCTCCACTTGTGCCTCATATCAACCTGCCATTGCTTTAGCCAGAGCAGGTGACGAGAGGTCACTGTTCCCCCTATTGCCCCGAACGCAAATCTAGCAGCACTCAGTGTGGCATCAGCTGAAAATTCTACTGCTGCCAATAGTTTTTTCACATGTTGGTGCGATCTGACATCGTCCAGTGGAATTCTCTTTTGCAGCTCCTGAAGCCAGATGAGAGAGGCCCTGTTGAAGAAAGATGCGGCTGTGGAAACCTTCACTGCCCATGCTGCTGACAGATGTGTTCTTTGCAACGTTTGCTCAGCCTTCTTGTCCTCAACTCTCAGCGAGTCCTCAGGCTCCCCAGGGATGTCTGTGTTGGCTTGCAGGGCCGCAACTGGGGTGTCGACATTGGGCACTTCCAGGGTCTTGGAGAGATCGCCTCCTATATTAAACAATTTCTTGTCCAGGGAGGAAGGGCTTGGACCGGACCCGAGGGACGACCACTGCCTTTGGATGACTGTGGTGAACATCTTTGGCGCAGGGATGACATCTGCTGTGACTATTTTCTCTGAAAACAGTGAGTCATTGGGATCCTCAGAGCGGTTTGCAGGCTCCTGTGGTTCAGGGACCAAGCCTCGCCCTGTGGCCTTTTTGGCCTTAGAGGAGAGACCTAGAGATGGCAGGTTGGAACAGGCCCGGGATAGAGCCTTGGTCAGCATCGTTGAGGCCTTCATCGTCAGAATAGTTCCTGTCCATCATCTGGCCACTGTCAGATGTGATAGAGTGGGAGCTTTCAGCAGGAATATAGACACCTGATTCTGTATTCAGGGAAAGATCATCATCATAATGAGACCTGTGTCTCCTACTATGTCTGGATGAAAAAACAAATCTCTTGAGGATGAGCCTCTGGTCTGTCTCAAGACAGCTGACACCTCTTGCCTCACTGCCTCATTTAGCATAGCCTGCATATTAACTTGGAACTCAGGTTCCTGCCCCTAACTGGTCTAATCCCAGCTGACATAGGAGTAAATGTCGCCTCTGGAGCCATTCTGTGCCTCTGATCAGTGACTGTCAGTTGCTCTGTTGCTGGGCAGACAGAGAAAAAAATTCTCAGAAGCCTCAAAAGATTCCTGCTGCTCTTCAGCTCCCCCTATGGCCGCTTTTGCTACTGCAGTCCTGTCAGTTTGCAGCTGCCTCTCTCTTCTCAATAACCGTCCGTTTCTCATTTGGGCAGGAAATTATACTGGGCGCCATTTCTTCATCATTTTGCTCTTTCCCTTGAGCCCATAACTTATCCAGCGCCTTGTCTCTGCAGCGTTCGTCCCGCTCTGCTACCTTGGAACCCTTTCGGGTTCCTGCAGCCTTGTCCTTTGGCTTGGGGCTGTAAAAGGAAGCCATCTGTTCTGGGGCTGCTGGGCTTAGAGAGAATGACGGCCTGCGAGCCGTCTCCTCCACTCTCCTGACAGCGCGGTTAGCATTCTGCGATTCAGCCATTTTTAACTCCGACGATGATATTCCAGAGTTACCACCAATTACGCTGCAACCTTTTTGTCAGTTTCCTACCTAAATCTACTCTCCCTACCTGCCTGTAGCTCTGCTGGTCTTCGCTGCAGTCTTCTGTCCCTTTAAATGCTACCGCGGTTAATTTCGGCATCTGCAACGGGCGTTTGAAGCTGCTGAGAGCCTCACCAAGCCAAAGTGCAGGGAAGTGGTGTGGATGGTGTTTCAACACACCTCCCGCAACCAATACCTAAGTATGTTGTAGATCGGCCCTCAGCCGATCCAACGTCTAATGGCCTGGGCCGAAGCCCCGGCTGTGCTGCCGTTTGACAGCTGTCAAAGTGGTAGACCGGTTCCGGCTTTGCGGTAGTATTCAGGATTCACAATTTTATTCCTATTTTCTGAATCAATTTTTGAAGATTTTTTTAATTTGTTAGGAGAAGAAATTAACACCTCATCCAGCTAGCTGACTGAGTCAATTTCTGGGAGGACCCTAGCAACAGAGGGAGTGTCCTAAGAGTTTTGACAGATTCAGTCCAATCAGCAGCAGAGACTGATCACCCAATCCTGAATGCTATTTCCACCACAATGGAGAATTATACATTAATAGTTTATAGTTTATTAATAGAGATATAAAAGGAAATGCCAGAAGGTTCGGTCCTACACCCGTATTCCTCCATGTTAGAGTTAAATATGGTCTCAAGCAGTTATGATTTACAGTGGCATCTCTTACACGCACACCCTGAAGTAACATAGTAAAATGCTGGACATTAATGTACAACTCCAAAAGGGGTCAACACCAGCCTGAGATGCAGACTAAGTTTAGAGCAGGAATGCTGGAATCATACACTATATTGAAAAATGGAATAGGGTAGCTGCTCACCTTGGCTTTTCTTCCACACAGCATTGGAGACAGGGAGGCCTTGGCCTGCTGGCAAGAAAGGCCTGAGCCGGTTCTGCACTGCCGCTTGAGGTAAAGCGTAGGACGTGGGGTGCATATAGGGCAAGAAGGACCCTGAAGCTGAAGGGTGAGGTGGCCCAGAGAATTTTGTCAGGGAGGGTGGCCCAAACAGGGACTGCTCCAGCAGAGGATACGTAGATGTTGGCAGTGGCCCAGATTCTAAGGGGCCAGGGAGTCCATCTGGAAGCGAGTCGGTGGCCAGAGGAGTGTCCATTGTGCCAGCGAGAAGAGCTTCTTTTTTGAAGTGCTGTATGAAGCTCTGGAGTTTTGGAAGCTCCTCCAGCAATTTCCCCGGTGGCTCTTTTTCCAGGCCAGAGCTAGGTGGAAAGATGGGTTTCTCCGAAGTTAGGGCTGAGGAAGTGGCGGTGTTGGTGTTGGCATCAGAACAGCTGTGCAAGTGCTTGAAGAGGGAGCGATGTGTTCGGAAACGTGACATGCAGTTCTCGCACCTGGGGGGGGGGGGGGGTGGAATGAAAACAGAACAGGCTAAACAAAGCATTCAGCGCTGAGTTTCCAACAGGCTTATCAACGACGGCATTCTCATTCCCTGCTGAGCGCCAGGCCAACATTTGCTTACTATGAGGAGATATCCAGCAAACAAGGAATGGCAGATTTTGGTGGGAACTGGTAAATCGCTTTATTTCTATCCCACCTTTATAATTTTTATTAACCACTCAAGGCAGTGAATGTACCCATCATACTTTCCTCCTATTTCCCCCACAACAATAACCCTATGAGATGGGCTGGACTAAGAGAAAGTGGCCCAAAGTTCCCCAGGTGGCTTTCATGGCTAAGGTGGAACTCGAACTCACGGTCTCCTGCTTTCTAGCTAGTATCTAAACCACTAGACCGAATTGGCTCTCAGAAACAGTGCCATCCTGGGCATAAGTGAAAAATTGTGGACATAAGTGAGAGAATAGGGATCTGAAAAGATCTTTTCACTGAAGACACAAGAGTCTCGTAAACCTAAAGTAGCTCTTATACACACTATCCTAGGCTATGAATTATCACTAAATCTGTTTGTATTACTTAGAAACAAAGAACAACACACCTGAAATAATTGGTAAACTTGTTCAGATTCACTGAAGAGTTTAGGTATGCTCCAGCTGGTTCTAGGCTATTACCAATTATAGGCTGGATCTGCACAACTTCCTCAACCCATTCACTACTGTTTGTAAACCAAATGCTTGGTACATTGTGTGATACCAGGATATAAGCATAGAATTTACAGCTGATACATAGGCAGCAGTCCAGGCAGTGATGGATGTTATCTCAATAAATTCAAAAGCTCCTCTATGAGGGAGATGGGTAAGATATTTGGACTCTCCCTTTGGTGGGATATTTAAACAGGTGCAGGATGGCAATCTGACAGGGATGCAATGGTGACATTGGGCAGGGGCTGGCCTAGATTCTCAACCTTGGCAACTTTTAAGATGTGTGGACTTTAACTCCCAGAATTCCCCAGCTTAGGTGATCTCCAAGATAATTTCTACTCCTTATTTTCAGATTAAGCTGACAGTGACCTGCCCCAGATTCAGTTGCCAAGTTTTATATTTCAGTGGGGATTCAAAGACATGAGAAAGAGGAGAGCTAATTGGAGAGAGATCTATTTAATGCTGACCTGGTTTTCATTAGCACTCTATATCTCTTTCCAGAAAATTATATTTAATAATGGTAAAACGAAGCAGAGTCTTACTTGAAGAAGCGATTGGGCTTGTAATGCACCTTCATGTGACCCATCAGGCCTTGCATGTTGGGGAACGATTCCAAGCAACCCGAAGTGGAACAGCGGAATGTCTTTCCTAAGAGAAACTCAGCAGTTCAGTGCATCTGCAGCTTTATTTGTTGATTTATTAAATGTTCCAATAGAAGAGAGTTCTCTGTAGCTGTAGCTCAGCTTTAACTATAACAGGGGTCTCCAACCTTGGCAACTTTCAGACTTGTGGACTTCAACTCCCAGAGTTCCTCAGCAAAGCCGACTGAGGAACTCTGGGACTTGAAGTCCACAAGTCTGAAAGTTGCCAAAGTTGGAGGCCCCGGAACTATAGAGTCCTTGGTGCTTTCTGAGCTTGGTCGTTTGCTTGCAGACGTTTCATTACCCAGCTGGGTAAAATCATCAGTACAAGGGAGTGTGGGGTTTTCTCCCTACTTAGACAAACTAAATATTCCCTGCAAGGCAAATCCAACATTCCCTTGCACTGATGATGTTACCAAGCTGGGTAATGAAACGTCTGCAAGGAAACAACCAAGCTCAGAAAGCACCAAACCCTCCACATTTATTAAATGTTTTTGCCACCTGGTTCCCAACAGCTCTGGACAATTTACAAAATGTAAAAAAATATAAAAGAAAAAAAAAACCTGTTTAAAACAAGAATATAAAACAGAAAAGAGCAAAGATGGTAAAGATTAAGTAACCCACATGGAAACAAAGGAAAAGAAGAAAAGGGAGCTTCAGTCATGCTTGCAAAGACCTGGGTGAACAGCCAAAGCTTTAATTAGAGGAGACCTATTTGTCAGCTTTTTGAGGTAGCCTAGACAAAAATCACCAGCCATAAATACCAACATTTACCTTTAGGACAAAGTTATAGTAATAGAATCTTGCAAATCTAAAAGTACCTTCTCTCCTTCCTTATTTTAAGTCTCTCAAAAACTAGGGAGGATCCCTTCTGAGACATTTTCTCAATCAATCAGAATAGAGCTGGAAGGGACCTTGGAGGTCTTCTAGTCCAACCCTCTGCTCAAGCAGCAGACCTTATACAATTTGAGACAAGTAGCTGTCCAGTCTCTTCTTAAAGACCTCCAGTGATGAAGCACCCCCAACATCTGAAGGCAAGCTGTTCCACTGGTTAATTGTCCTCACTGTTAGGAAGTTTCTACCTAATTCTAGGTTGCTTCTCTCCTGGATTAGTTTCCATCCATTGTTTCTTCTCTTGCCTTCTGGTGCTTTAGAAAATTAATCCCTAGTCTAGACTGGGGCTCTTCTTCCTACCTCCCAATTTTATTCCCCCATGCCATTACATGTCTCAAGTTCTTGGCCAGACTTTAGTTTGTGGAAGGAGAATTTCAAACAGCTTATAAATATGATGATCCAGAAGGTGGCAGCACCTATCTGTCGTTGGCTGATTTTCAACAGCAAACAGGATCAGGCTTAATTAATTCTTAAATAGAAGGCCATCAGGAAATCTCAGAAAAAAAGTTTTGCCACAAGGGCAACAGGACATGGACATATGGTCACCAGAAGTAGAGTTCAACTTGAGGGTGGCTATTTTTAAAAAACATGGTGGTTGTCCATTGAAGTCATTCCTCATGCAACTATATAAATAAATGTGTTGCGGAACATTTTATCATCGGACGAAGGATGGACTGTCTTTCAGGTAGGATTGGAGAAGAAATATTACCTTATGAACCCTTTTGATTATATCAAGTGTCTGTTCAATCACAGCATGGATATGGGAGGATATGCAGTAGCACAGAGTTTTTGTGGCACTCTTGCACGTCTCCAAGAAGTATCTGATTGGCTACTTTTGAAAACAGAATACCTATGACGCTGCATTTTTTAATATATGCCCTTTGTAAAACCACACACAAACTATAGCTATTATTAAGAAACTATGTTTATATAAAGAGCTTCACTCGGCAGCAAAGCACAGGTTTTGCATGCAGACATCTGAGTTCTAAACAATTTCAGTTACAAAAAAATCAGTTAACAGGTTTATGAAATGTGAAATAGAACAGTGGGGGAAACTGCCGGTCAAAGGAGTTGATGAAATTCTACACATCACACATTCAGGGGGCACAAATGAAGCAGACAAATCCTACACACCCTTTGCCTTTCTTTACAGCAGTCTTCCCTCCTTTGCTGGGAAGAACAGAGAAGGAGGATAGTTTCATTTTCTCCACAAGGGAAAAATCACAGTTTCTCCTCCCTTTCTTCCCAGCAAAAGATGAACTCTCTGCTGATGCTCAAGGACCATGCTAAAAAAAACCCGATATACACACACACACACACACACATATATACACATATATACATATATGTACATACGTACATATGGTATTCGGCTTTGTTCGGGTATTTTCCCATGTCATTATAGTTGTGCAAAACTATAATGACGTGGGAAAATACCCGAACAAAGCTGAATACCATACATATAAATACCCGCGAAAACTTAAGAATATATGTGTGTGTGTGTTTTCGTAGATTTTCATGGGTACAGGTATGCAGGTCTTGACATGTTCGGGTCTTTTCCCGTGTAAGATTGAGAGTATCTTGGCGATGTTTCGACGAGGTCCCACTCGCCATCTTCAGGCTGGTGCTTTCAGCTTCATGCTTGTGCGAAGCTCGTGCTTCGTGCTTGTGCTCACACAAGCACAGAGCCGAAAGCACCAGCCTGAAGATGGCGAGTGGGACCTCGTCGAAACATCGCCAAGATACTCTCAATCTTACACGGGAAAAGACCCGAACATGCCAAGACCTGCATATATATATGTGTGTGTGTGTGTGTATGTATGTATGTATACACACATACACACACATATACAGAGAGAGAGAGAGAGAAGACCTCTGAAGGCTTCTGTATCCCTGGCTTAGTTACACACAAATAGACTGATATAAAAGAATGAAAGGGCCAGCCCTTAGGCTCCTATCCTGCAAAATTCAAGAAAGAGGAAAGGAGGAAGCACATTTTTTCATGGTCCCCGTACTCTTCCTCTTCTTCTGACCTGTACTATCCACCGACACCCCCACCCCCATCAACAGGTTGGAAAAGCCTTACCCTCAAGAGACTCCGTGGGCCGATAGTGGACCTGCATGTGGTTAAGAAGTTCCTTCATGCTGCGGAAGGCCAGCCGGCAGCCGTCCCCTGAACACTGGTACCGTTTCCCTGGAATAGAGAGAAAGGACAGAAGTAAGAGTGCTTTTTCTTCAAATGAACTCTGTAGGAGCTGCCGTAATGCCTGCAGATTAAAAGAGCCATGGATGGACTTGGGAGTTGAACTGATCCTAGGCTTGTGTTTCTACCAGTATCACAGATGTGAACTGGCCTGAAATCCCAGACAGCAGTTTTCCCAGCCTCGGTTTTCCGCTTCTTTAAGATATGAACAAAAGTGGCTTCTCTTGAAGTTAAAAAACTTGAAATGTTTTGCAAATTAGCTTGCCTGGAGTTCTTAAAATACCAACCCAGGATGTGAAAGTATAGCTTATAATTTGCTTCCAGATCCAATTCAAGATGCTGGTTGTCGCCATTAAAGCCCTACATGGCCTGGAGTCAACTGGTTATTTAAAGGACTGTCTTTTCCCAGTTATGTCTACCTGACCCACTAGAGCAGAGAGGCAGGGTATGTTATGGGTCCCCCTCCATCTGCTGGGACCAAGGAAGGACCTTCTGTGAGACGGCTCGCTCTCTGTGGAACATGATCTCTGTGGAAAAAGACTGCCCCCGCCCCCCTTCACACTCTTTCAAAAGGTCCCGAAGACATGATTTTGCCAAAGGACCTGGGGACCCCAGAGTAATATGGAGCCCCTTCCCAAGTAGTTGGTTTAATTGCTTTTGCCATGGGTGGTGGGGTTCGATCTCCTAAGCAAGCCAAAGTCACTAGGAGTGAGTGGGACAGCCATATACATTTTCTAAATAAAATAGATAATTGATAAACTGCTATAAAGATAAACAGGGCTTTTTGGTGAGAAAAACTGCCAGATATGATGTACACAAGTTCCTCAGCAGGGCTGCAAGGACACAAGAGGACATCACTTCCTAAGAATTTTTTGAGGGCATGGTACAAATGCAGGAGAAGAAAGAACGTTTATGTAAGGAGACAATTTCACAAGTAAACAAAGGCAGTCCTCTCTGGAGGCTGCCATTCATGTCATCGGAAGCCATGAATCCTTCTCACCCTTTTAATGTTTCTCTACCGAAATAAGAGCGAGTGAAAATGCCTGAGAGGTGATAACAGAAGCACAGCCTGAAATTTACCTGCGGCAGGCCTGCGCTTTGGGAGCTGCAGATCCTGGTTTCGAGTACTGCTACCCCCACTCCACGCTGGCTGTGTCTGCCTGCCCAAAAGCCCTGGATTGTTAGAACCTGGGAATCAAGAAAAGTAAAATGGAATAAGAGGACGGCATTTTAAGCAAGGGGGTTGAAGCATCTTAAAAAACTAAGCCAGGTTTAACAAACCGCAATCGCCGGCTAAGGCTTTGAACCCACCATATTCTCTTATAGTAGCAGCTCAGCTCAGCCCTTTGTCTCTTTCCTTCCCTCTCCAACCGTATTTACCCTCCGATGAAGATGCGGGAGATGTCACCGATGGCACTTCCTCCTTCTCAGCCAAGCTTTGGAGGTGAGGGGGCGAATCTCTGAGCTCGTGGTTGGGCACGGGAACAGCAGTTAGGGCAGGCAGCATTGAGGGCGGCTTCTCCTAACAAGAGAGGAGGAGATGAAAGCCTATCAGCAAAGAACGTAACGAGAAAGCTCTTGTCTTTCAGCCTCAAGTTTCCCCACTGGAAGTAGAGAATTTATGAACACGTTGCTAAAGAACCTGGCTGTGACCTGCTTGGCCAAATCTCTGGTTTATGCACTGATCTCTCACTCAACTTTATTTGGTTCTCCTCTTCCACCCTTCCATTCTGATGGCAAAGTCATATGCCTCTTCTAAAACACATGAAGAATGGCTGCAGGATTTGGGTTTGGCTAAAGAAAAGAAGAATTAGGGGCAGCATGATAGCAGTATTCCGGTATTTGAGGGGCTGCCACAAAGAGGAGAGGGTCAACTCATTTTCCAAAGCACCAGAAGGCAAGACAAGAAATAATGGGCGGAAACTCATCAAGGAAAGAAGCAACCTGGAATGAAGGAGAAACTTCCTGATAGTGAGGACAATTAACCAGTGGAATAGCTTGCCTCCAGAAATTGTGGGCGCTCCATCACTGGATGTTTTTAAGAAGAGACTAGACAGGCATTATCTGAAATAGTATAGGTTTCTCCTGCTTAAGCAGAGGGCTGGACTAGAAGACCTCCAAGGTCACTTCCAACTCTACATTTTCTACTCTACTCTACTCTACTCTATTCTAATTCTATTCTATCTCTCTTTCTTCTTTCAAGATTCAGCATAATTTCCCCATCATTTTAAAGCCCTCTTCCCCCTATTTTCTCTCCAATCCTTCCATACTAAGACAGCCCTGTCCTACAGTCTTTGTTGCTCTGGCTGCACCACTCACACGGTCACAAATCACTCTACTTCCAAAGATATTATCTCTTGCTGCATCCCAGAATACAGGTGGTCCTCACCTAATGACCCAACTACTTGGCCAATGTAGTTCGGTCATTCAAAGTTATGACAGACCGGAAAACAATACTTATGACTCAGACTTGAAGTTCCAATGTCTGCCCCTCCCCCTGGTCATGTGATTGAATTTTGGGCATTCAGCAACCAGCCTGCATTTACAGTCACCTGTAATGTCCCAGAGACATGTCACCATGATTTATGACATTCCTCCCCTCCCCGAAACAGGCACTTACTTCCAGTTTCCAGCAAAAAAACACCCACTGCAAAATAAAATGGGTTTGCTTAACAACCAAAGCAAAAAAAAAGGTCCTAAAATCAAGCAATCATGTGACAACCTACTTAATAACTTGCATGACATGATCATAATTGCGGGCTCAGTTATGGTCATAAGTCAAAGACTACCTGCCTTTGCAAATACCGTATCTCCTAGAATATGTCTGGGAGGCTGTCTTTCTTCTCCTGTGAAATAATTCCTTCGAATTTATCTTTTATTTTTATTATGTTAATTTAATAACTGTTCAAGTGCAAAAGAAAGAGAATGGGAAGGAATCAGCAAAAAGAGATTTATAACTGTAAATTTCACAGTTGTACTGTATAACCAAAACATGTTTTATTCACGGCTTTTGGCTCCTGCTCTCTATGAGAACTCAGCTGACAGCTAGCTCCTAATTTACCATTCTTTTTCAACTTTCCTTCCTGTCTTGATCTTCCAGATCAAATGTTAAGATGGTAAGATCCTCAGGAAAAGCATTTGGATAATAAACAACACAAATTTATGGCATGTATATTATATAAATATATTTTAAAATGTAAATAATAATACCCACCCAATTAACTTGACAGGTGCCACAAGACTCTTTGGGGCTGTTATTATTGTCACTTCAAAGTTACAGAGTACATTTCAGAGTTAAGGCTGTAAAACACACACATGCACGCACGCACGCACCCCCTTAAATTGGGTACTATATTGGATCCATAATCCCCCTTCTAGACCCAAGTCCCATTTCCAGTATTGCTCCTCCAGATGCTTTACAGAAGCTCAAAAATGGAAGAAGAAAAAAAAAGGGGCTACAGCTTCAAGCAAGAACAGCTCCCATTTACATTTTTTTTTATTTTGCAATCCACGGCAAGGAACATCTAAATACGTGCAGCGTGATTTGTAAAGTTTATTACACCAACAGTTAAGGCAGAAGGAGGAGCTTCGCAAGCTCTTCTGCAGACTAGAGAAAAAAACAAAATGTTTTCAATCATTCTAATAGGAAAATAAATAAATATTGCAGCAGAGCGTCCCTTGCTTTGGCCTTTCATTAATGGGTAAGGTTTCGATTGTATCACGAATCTCGGTGCCAAGTCTAATCTCACAAGGAAGGAGGCAGATGGCTGGGTGTTGTTGGGGGGGTGGGGGTGTTATAAATTGAAAAGCTCACAAGGGCAAAGTAGAGTATCCATCAATTGACTGGCTGGCTGCAAGGAATGGGAGGGAAAGACAATGCACTATTCATTTGGGTACCATTTCCATTCTTGCCTTCCAATAAATACATGATTATAAGCAGAGAGGTGGAAAAAGGGTGACTGACATAGGTTTTCTGAATTCATTGATGGGAGGAACGGTTCTCTAATAAAGACTCCCTAATTCACCAATATTCTATTTTGCGTTTCCCTGATATGGATTGTGCCCCTGTATCCATACTCAAGATCTTCTGTTATTGGCTACTATTGGGTTAAGGCCTCTTCTTGTTGTGTTTGGAGTATGTTTCTTTGGACTGATTTCTTCCAGATTTACATTCCATCCCCTTGACTCATAACCTACTTGGGGTGATGGACACCGTCCCTATGCGGGGATAGAGAGGAAAGCCAAGCCATCCAGTTTTCAGGAACACCATGAACTGGGACTGACTATTACAATAACTCTTTCTGACAGGGAGTCCCTGCCCTCAGGGCAAAGGAGTGATGCTTCCCTGCCCTGTTTCTGAAAATCTTCATCCAAAACAATATATCAAGATACGGCTCCTGAGGTAGAAGCTCTTTTTGACTTGCTTGCCTAAAGTCCATGAAGCCTATTTCTTTCCTTGCCTTTGGTCGAGGGTGGGGGGGGGGGTGTATTTTTCCCAAGGGGAGCCTGGAATTGTTGTGGAAAGCTGAACCAATAGGCTTGTGAAGGTGCGTAAGCTTGCACATATGCACATATGTAAACTTGCCTTCAAAATAAAAGCAATATAGTGTACATCTATTTACATTTGATTTCTAGTTTCCAATTACCTCACGAGGGCCGGACAAGGACAGTCAAAGGGCCAGATGTGGCCTGGAGGCTGTAAAAGAGCCTTCCCGATTCTTTAAAAAAACAGTGTATCCTGCTAATCGCAAACGTCCCACATAAGAAACTGAATACTGCAATCAAAATCAGAAAATCTAATCTCAAGAAAGAAATTAGAAAAGAAATCCAGTTTGAGGTAATGGTTAAGGCAGGGGTGTCAAACTCAATTTCATTGAGGGCCACATTGGGGCGGTGTTTGACTTGGGGAGGGGCTGGGGGGGCAAGGCCAGAGGGCCTATCCAGCATGACATCATTCGTGTTGGGGGGGGGGTCTGTGGTGGCCCGAGTGCTCTGTCAGTGAAAATGGGCTCCTGGGACCCATTTTCGGCCATGACGGCCTCCTGCAGCCCTCTGCCAGCGAATATGGACCGGGGGGGAGCTCCATTTTTGCCGGCAGAGGGCTTCAGAAGGTCACTGTGGCTGAAAACAGAACTGGGATGGCTGCAGGAGGCCCTCCCGAGCTCCGTTTCTGCTGGCAGAGGCACCATGGGTTGATTCTTCACTGTCTCCCGGTGGGCCAGATCTATGCACCCCATGGGCCAGATGCAGCCCACGAGCTTGAGTTTGACACCCCTGGGTTAAGGCATCAGTCTAGATTAGAACCCAGGTTCTAATCTATGGGTTCTAATCCCAGTTAAGGCACAAAGCTGGCTGGGTGATCCTGGGCCAGTCATTTTCTCTCAGCCCTAGGTAGAGGAAGCAGTCTTTCTACCAAAATCTTGCCAAAAATACTGTACTTATGCAGACTATCAAGATTCAAGACTGAGTCAAAGGCATAAATCAATTCAAGAAACCTCTACAATGTGGTATTCTTTGATCTACTGTATGTTTGCTATAGGGAGAAAAGAAGAAGGGGAGAACAAACTAGTTTTTAACAAACACTAATCCTAACCACATCAATTAAATTTCTGAGGGCACAGTAACAAGTAATGAAGACAAATTCCATCCACCATTATTATTTTACAGTGATACCTCGGTACTCATCGTTAATTGCTTCCAGGAGGTGGGATGAGTACCAAAAATGATGAGTAGCAAACAACTTTTTCCCATAAGGAATAATGTAGTGAGTCACAAGGCAGCCGAAAATGACACACAAGTTCTAGCTGGTGTGTTGAGTACCAGCACAAACCTCTTGGTCAAAGTGCGCCAAGTACCAAATTCAATAAGTTTCAAAGCAGTTGAGTAGCAAGGCTTTATTTGGACTTTGTGTTTGGTTTGAGTTTATAATTTAGTTTTTAAAATGTTGCACATTGCCCAGAATCTTTTGGGACTAGAGTGGGTGGGTTACAAATGCTGTTTACAATGAATAAGAAAATAAATAATTCATGTAAGGCGCGGGCAGAGAGACAAGCAAATACTAACATAGGATTCTTTCATATTGTGTGCCTGGGTTATCCCCCTTCATTTCTCTGTGTACTTCCTCTTTTAGGGAGCCATGTAAACAAAGCAAAGCCCAATAGAAAAACATTGCACCTTCCCTCTCTCCATATCTTTAATAAAACTAGGACTAAAATTAACTCTGATCCTTAATTGTAGATGATTAACAAAAGGCAATATTATAAGGTTACAACTGTGGAATGAAACCCAGCAAGGACAAGATTTTATTCCTTGTTTACTTCTTGCAACCATTCTGTTCTTCCTGCTTTCCCAATATTAATTCCTATTTATTTATTTGATGTCTTCAAGTTAACATTGTCTACTACCATCTGCCTGGACTAGTTCCCTTGGCAAGGTTTCTCAGAAGTGCTTTACCATTGCTCTCTTCCTAGCGTTGAAAGTGAGTAACTGGCCCAACCTACCACCGCCATGCATGCTCTATACCAGTGGTGGCTACCCTTTTTTGGGCTCCTGTGCTGAAAATTGCATGCAAGCTTGCATGCCAGCACCCAGAAAGCAATGCGTGCTGGCCACTCTCCCACGTCCCCTGTGTATGCACATGCAACTCCCCACGCAACACGTACCTCTGCGCATGTGTGCACGATCCCCTGTGCATCATGCATCTCTGCGCATCCATGTGCGTCTCCCGTCCACCCCAACCCCTGTGCATGCGCGACAGATACCTGACAATCAACTGGCGGGCAGGCAGCGCATGTGCATGCGCAGTGGGACTCTTCCGGGCGACCTCTCGCGGGCCAGCAGAAGTGGCTCTGTGTGCCACTTCCAGCACGCATGTCATAGGTTCGCCATCACGGCTCTATGCCTTAAGGCGCAACTCAAGAGTTTCCCAATGTGCAGCCTGATGCCTCCTCAACCATTACACCAACCTGAATCTGTAGTTTCAGCTAGCAAATTACAACAGCTAAGGGTTTCTCCCAGAATAAGAAATTTTAGTTTGCATGGAAATTAAAACATAATTTTGCTACTAGTTGGAAACTGCTCCTAATCTTGCAATACTTTAAAATGAACAAATCAAAACTTGTGAGCTTCTTTCCTCTCCTTCCCATTCTTTTAAAATTCACTATCTATAGCGGACCTTTTCTTGGCAGACACTGAAAAAGACTTCTTTAAAATAAGAATAAATGTACAGATCACTTCTTGTAATCAGTAGTATAGTAAAAACTTTTGTCAGACCAATATCTATTTCCCTGTTATTACATATGCATGTATGAGCATAGACCATATTTAAAGCTACATCCACAGAATGATAGTTCAGTGTATATTAAATATAGACAACATAAACAAAATTGCTATTTACTGCTTAATATACTTGACTTCATAACCTGGTGATGTAGGTTAATATTTGAACTCCCTTCCTCAATAAAGCATAATCTCTATTTAGTTCCAAATTAATAGAATAAAACAGCTATTTCACACTGGCATCTTGCTTTGCAATTCCTCCGGCAGGCAATGGAATTTTCCAGGTCAGCAACAAAGCAACTGAATATGTTCTCTTATTGGTATCTGCATAATGCTGTTTTGGTACTGGGATTGCATTATTATATGACACAGATCTGCCTCTGGAACAGCAGGGTTAGTATAAGTATGTGTTTGTCTGTGTTAATATATATATCACACCTCTCTGGGTGTGAATACAGGAACTAAAAAAAGAATTTCCTGCCAAGTTGCCTGAACTTTCCAATTAAGCTTTAAGTTAAGTAGGTTAGATTTCATCAACCTGATGCCATCCAAATACATTGGACTTCAATTCCCATAAGCTCTAAAGCAGCCTGGCCAATGATGCAGAGTATAATGGGATTAATTAATACAGACGGAGGTCACCCCATTGGACAAGGTTATACTCCATAAACTAAGAATATAGCCTTGCACAATTTTACCCATAGTGATTTCCCAAGGAATTACATCATAAAACTCATGTCAGGGTCAATAAAATACATATATAAACAGCATCAGTAAGGGAGGAAAAATAGCTCAGCAAATGATGACCAGATGACCAGAACTTTACAATTAGCAAAAGTGAATTAAAATTTCCATTGGCCTCTGGATTCAAAGGAGTAGCACTACAAGCCAATTCATCTACAGAAATGAATGGAAGTAACACTGTGATGAGCGACTTATATTCCCGCAATTCAAATCAGTTCTAGCCACAAAGCTGTCTGCAAGCAGTTTCCTTGAATTATTCAACTTGGAAAAGATTAAAAGGGGGGGGGGAGGGGGGGGGAGACGACTACTCTTTTTAACATCTCCTTGCTAACTCCTTGTATCCGACCATAAATAAAGCTTTGCAAATTGTGATGTGCGTATTCCTATTGTCTCAAGAGATTTTCTACATTAAAAATTAAACCAGGAACAAATACGAAGTTTTCACTAGTGTGCAAAAAGATGGTGTTATTTTAGGAAGGCTGAGGGCACATTCAGACACCAGCCCTGGTAGGAAAGGACAACTAATTCATTGTTCTTAACCTTAGTCCTTTTCAGATGTGTGGACTTCAACTCCTAGAATTCCCCAGCCAGCGAACGCCTCCTCACCCCGCAACCCCCCCATCGGGCGTCTCTCTGTCTGAGGAACGCTGTCTGGGGAATTCTGGGAGTTGAAGTCCACACATCTGAAAGGGACCAAGGTTAAGAAACACTGCTCTAATCCGGGACACCCGCAAAAATGTAGATATCCTCAAACTGTTGCGTCCGCATTCAGAGGCAGATCTCCCTTCTCTTCTGCCCTGCCCCAACGCAGCAAAGCCTTTGAAACCTTCCCTAGCCCAGCCATTTGCCTCGGATCGGACCGAAAGAAACAAGCCAGCTTTCCAGCCGCCTTAACCCTCTCCTCCTCCGGGCCTTTTAGGCGAATTTCCCCAGGCAAAAACTCCCCGGTCGACAACTGCGAACCCCCTTTTCCTACGATCGGGGCGCAAATGTGGAAAGCGTGGCTTGCATTTCAAACCAACCAACCAACCAATAAACAGCCAGAGATACACACACACAACCACAATGAAATGGGAGATACGCTAGACCCAAGAGGGACCTGGAGAGAGAGAGAGAGAGAGAGAGAGGCGCTAAAGGACCACGATGTTTTGAAAAGAAGCACAAACACACAAACACACACACACACCCCTTTGGCTTCGCCAACAGCCCACCTACCATTTCTCCAGTCGGCAAGGAGAGCTGGCCGGGTCTCGCTCAGACGTTGCTGCTTTCCCAAAAGAATGATTATCTATTGAAAAGGGAGAGGGAGGGGAGGTTAACAAAAAAAAAATCCCGGGGTCGGGGAGGGGGGGAGAGAGATCAGCCGCGACTCCACCAGCATCCAAGGCGGAAAAAGAGGGTTACATTGTAGCCATTTTAACGCGGTCGCAGCTGTCGCGAGATCGGAAGTGCGGGGGAGAGAGAGGAAGGGAGGGAGGGGCTGGGGTTTTTCAAAGGGGAGGGAGCCCGCGTTAGAGGCTCCCCCCCAAGCGGTGCGGGGCGCAGAGACAGAAAGAGATAGTGGGGAGGGGGGAGAGAGAGACACATACAGAGAGTGACAGAGAGATAGAGTGGAGAGAGGAAGAGAGAGAAAGAGAGATTGTGACAGAGAGGTGAGAAGAGAGGGAGGGATGGGAGAGAGAGAGAGTGAGACAGCGAGACAGAAGGAGAGAGAGAGAGAGGCCCGAAGGGGGCGAGGAGGGGATCGCCAGAAGCCGAGTTTTTAAGAATGAAGCTTCTTGCAAGTCTCCCTTGGCATGTCCTAACTACGCTTTGCTCAAACTTGGCAAAGCAGGGAAAATCCACACGGCCTCTGAACACACTCGCAATCTCAGAAGCAGGCACGTAGGAATCCGCGAACTTCCACAGTAGGGAGGGAGTAGAGATAGGATAAAAGTTCACTGAATGTCTATGTTGATTCTCAGTCATCCAGATCACCGTTATCCCAAAGGTGCTTTTTTTCAAGAGGCAACTGGACTTCCTTTGTTTTTTTTTTCCTTGAAGACCTTTTGCTTCTCACCCAAGAAGCTTTTTCGACTCTGACTGGGAATGAAAGGATTTATATTCCTTGCAGACAGCTGGTCATTTGCATTCTTTTAGAGTGCAACTTCCTGCAGAAAGCACAATGCCACAACAACCACAACACAATCCTTTTCTTTCTGCGGTTTCAAGAAGCTCCACACCCATTTGCACTACAGGGGTGATCCTGAGGGCACAGATAAACCTCCAAGTGGCCTCAATGACTTTCTAAAAGAATGCAAATGTCCAGCTCTCTGCAAGGAATATAAATCCTTCCATTCCCCCACCATCCAGTCAGAACTGAAGAAGCTTCTTGGATGAGAAGTGAAACATCTTCAAAGAAAAACAAGGAAGTCCAGTCGCCTCTTGAAAAACCACCTTTGGGGATTTAATCACTGCAATAACTTTCAAAGTCTATTTGTATATACACAAAGTCATGTCCAGAGTAAAGGAAAGTCACAGCATATGTTTTTAAATTCAGTTCATTCCCATCTGTAAGATTCTGCTTTATTTACAACAAATGCACCGAGGTTAACAGATATGGATATGTGTCAATCATTCCTTCTGCTAGAAAACATCAGGAGGGACAGTCAAAAACACTCACATGCAAACAAGAAGTGGGCAGGTGGACAGATAGCAGCAGGGTCTCCTGTATTCAATGGAAAGATTTTTTTTTTTAATGGGAAGCATATAGACCCTCTACTGCCCTTCCTCCCACCCAGCTCTATCAAATATTAGTAGGGGACGTATGAGGTGGCTCTGGAAAATCAGAAAAGTAAAATCTGCACTGGATGGAATGGCATGGCCTGTCAGGGCATAGCTGTTTAAACATCTAAATCAGAACCATCCACACTGCAACAATATAAGACTAATTTGCATATAGGTAAAACCTGCAAACCTGGTTTTAATGTAGCTGCATAATGCACATGCTTATCATGTACCTATGCGAAGTATAAAGACCTTTCCTGTCTGAACTACAAAACTGCTAATATATTCAAACTTACAAAGCCACCCACAAAACCCCAAGGCAGTATCCCAGCAGCTGCAGATATAAAAACAACTGCTTCACCAGTTCGTGTATTTTGCAGAGGAAGCAAAAGAGAGGAATATGTTTAAGGTTCGAACAAAGGAGCTTCCAATAGCAGATTGTGTAGCTGTGCTTCTCAGCTGTGCTTTTGATCATACATATCCCACAACTGGAAGTCTCTTTCTAAAAATTAAATCTGAACCTGCTGAATCAGCTGCAACGAAAGGACTGTATGGATTAGATTTCACCCCTCCCCCACCCCATTATTTCAGCTCTCTAATGCCACGAACAACAAAAGAAGGTCCCCTGAGACAAAGGAAGGGAATGGCCCAAGGCTTGATATATGCAGTGACAGCTGAAATGAAGAGCAGGGAATGGCACTTTCTCTCTCCTTTGGCATTAGCCCATTCATTTTTCACACCAGCTGTGGTGGATAGTAAATCTCCCCCAAAGTTCAAGGATGCAGGTGAAAGGATCCCCCCAGCACGTGCACATGGGTTTTTATGGCATGTTTGCTTCCCTGAGATCTGTTGGCTAAGCTACATTTGGTTTGGTTCACAACACATCAAATAAATCACACCTAGGTTTACCTAACACGCTAGATTGTAAGCTATGAATTTGTTCTTCCAATGGCCAAATTCACAAGCCAAATTGGCCAAGCAAGCCACATTGTTGGCTTGAACACTGCTCTGTGAACCCAGTCATTGGGTTTGCAGCGGCTATTAAAAGCTTTTTCTTGGAGGGAATCATTGATCATCATTTGCACAGCCCCAACTAAGTCCTCGGCTTACAACAGTTCATTTAGTGACCATTCAAAGTCACAGTAGCACTCAAAATAGTGACTTATGACCAGTTTTCAAACTCATGACCATTGCAACATCCCCCTGGCCACATGATCAGAATTCAGATGGTTGGCAACTGGCTCATATTTATGACAGTTACAGTGTCCTGGAGTCATGTAATCAGCTTTTGCACCCCTTCTGACAAGCAGTCAATGGGGAATCCAGATTCACTTAGCAATTGTGTTACTAGTTTAACAGTTGCAGTGATTCATTTAACAACTGTGGCAAGAAAAGTCATAAAATGGGGCAAAATTCACTTAACAAATGTTTCACTTAGCAACATAAATTTTAAGCTCAATTGTGGTTGTAACTTGAGGACTATCTGTATTGGGTTTTTTTTGCGAGTTTGATAAACTGGATTCCCTGTTGGATGGTGATTGGTCCCCAAGCCCACAAACAGAAGTTCTGTGCCCCCACAGAAAACAAACTGGGTTATAACAAGGACTCTTGAGGATGAAAATAAAAATATTCCACCAGCAATGCCAACCTCAAGTCATGCATCGATTCCTTGTTTTCTTTCAAGATTGAGTTAGAAATAAAAGTCAATACAGATAGTCCTCAACTTATGGCCACAAATCAGCCCAAAATTTCTGTTGTTAGGTAAGACATTTGTTAAGTGAGTTTTCCCCCATTTTACTACTTTTCTTGCCACAGTTAAGTGAATCATTGTTAAGTTAGTAACCCAGTTGTTAAGTGAATCTGGCTTCCTCATTGACTTTGCTCATCAGAAGGTTGCAAAATGGGATCACATGACCCCGGGATGCTGCAAAGGTCATAAATATGAATCTATTGCTAAGCATCTGAATTTTGATCACATGACCATGGGGATGCTGCAAAGATCGTTAACTATGAAAAACGGTCACAAGTCACATTTTTCAGTGCCACTGTAATTTTGAACAATCACTAAGCGAACTGTTATAAGTCAAGGACTACCTGTATATGCCTTTTAGCATATGTCGGGATGCCTTTTCTCAAGGTGATAGTGTGGTTTCTGCCTTAATTTTACACCCGCAGCAGCCACCCTGAGAGGTAAATTGGGTTAAGGCAAGGTGATTGCTACCCAACAAACTCCATGAAATCAAGTGGGAACATGAAGTCACATTTAAAACTCCTGGTCCAACATTCTACCCACCATACTCTTCCCTGCACTTTGGACAATCATGTCTCAAGTTTAAAGGGTCTTCTGTATTTTTCAAAGAATTTCTTGATCACAGCTGCATATAAATGTAATAATGTACGGCTGTCGTTAGAAGATCACATTGCGGCCGTCGCCAGGGGGGCCTTTTGTCAGGTCCAACAGATCTACCAGTTGTGGCCCTTTCTGGATCGGGATGCGCTTCGCACGGTCACTTCCGCCCTCGTAATCTCCCGCCTAGACTACTGCAATGCTCTCTACATGGGGCTCCCCTTGAAGAGCATCCGAAGGCTTCAGCTGGTGCAGAATGCGGCCGCACGGGTGATTTTGGGGGCTCCTCGGAGCTCCCGTGTTACACCGCTCCTGCGCGAGCTGCACTGGCTTCCAGTGGCCTTCCAGGTTCGATTCAAGGTGTTGGTAGTCACCTTTAAAGTGCTTCATGGCTTGGGACCCGGGTACTTACGGGACCGCCTGCTGCCACCATCGGCCTCCCGCTGGCCAGTGCGCTTCCACAGGGTGGGCCTCCTTGGGATGCCGTCAGCTAGACGATGCCAGCTGGAGGCCCCGAGGGTGTAGGCCTTCTCTGCGGGGGCACCCTCCCTCTGGAATGAATTACCCCCAGAGATGCGAGCCATTACTGACCTGCAAACCTTCCGGCGTGCATTAAAGACCCACCTCTTCCAACAGGCCGGTCTGGCCTAGTATCAGTTACTAGGGTTTTAAATTTTTAAATTTTTGGTAATTTTAACTTTTATACCTTGTTTTATTGTGTTCTTTCAGCCACTAATTTAATTCTTTTTAAATCTATTTTAAATTCTATTTATTGTGTGGTTTTATCTTGGCTGTACACCGCCCCGAGTCCTATTGCGGGAGAGGGGGCGGTATAAAAATTTAATAATAAATAAATTAAATAAATAAATAAATAAATATAAATGTAAGCCCTGAACAGCACTCTTTAAGGCAGCTGGTTACAATAGTTTTAAAAAGTAAACTACTCCCAAATAAATAAACTAATTATTTACTCCCAAAAGTAATAAAAAGTAGTTTACTCCCAAAAAAGTAAACTATTCCCAAATAAGAAGAGATTGGACAACCATTTATCTGAAATGGTCTCTTCCCACTTTGTTATTCTAGTATTCTGTAAGTTGATAAGTCATTCCCCGCATTCCAACTTCTCAAATAATGAGCCTCATAGCAGAACGACCCAGGAGGGTGCACTGAATTCACTGCAATTTATATAAGCTAGTATAAGCATAAAGCTAGATTTCCTTTCCTTTCCATTAAATCCCCAAGCTATAGAATAGAGTGGAAAGCTGGAAAAAAACACTATTTAATATTGTTGCCCAAAATTATATGGATATCTGCATTTAGTAATAGATGAGCTCAACTTTAGTCACTTTTATCTTTTTAAAAGACAAAAATATTCATTTCTCTCTGATATCTCTTAACATCTGAACATAAAATGCAAACATAATTAAAACTACAGTTGCTGAAGTACACTGTGACTAGATTAACTTCTAAAAAAATCCCGTCCTTCTATTTGGTGAACAGAATAATATTTTGGGCAGAAGTAGCTCTGAAATGCGGAAGGTCAAAATTCAGAACTGCAATAAAATTAAACCACATTGAACACCTGAAAATTTACTAAGCTGGTGACCATTTTATTACATTTGTTATGTCATTTTGTTTAACACTGAACATCATATATGAGGTTTCCTCTCTGATACCCCATTTAAATCTCATGTTTGCTAAGTGAATGGATGAATGAATGAACTTTCAAGTAGCCTTCAGATGCTATTCTCTCCTAGCAAGGACATTTTTAAAGTCTAAAAAAGACTATGATGACTGAAATAGAAGCCCTTAAAACATCCAAAATGGAGCCAAAGGTATTCATGTGACTTCAACTACTGACCAACCAAGGATTCATCCAGACACAGCTTTTAAAATCAAATCAAGATTTATTCAGCTGCAGAAAATTAATCAACACAAAAGGGTGGCAAGGGGTGGAAAATGTTTTCCCACTTATAGAATCTCACTCAAAAGTGTATTAAGAATTGGAACCAGCTTAATTCTTTACATATTACCAAGATACTGATTCCTTACAAACATCTCACTTTAAGTCACCAAATACTATTTAGGAACAAAACTGCATTTTTTCTGCAACTAGAATCTGCGATTTTTCAAATCAATCAAGTGTTGATCCATTGGTTACAACAGGAATTAACCAACTACCTTGTTATCCAAGCCTAACGTTGTAGGCTGAAAAAACACAACTGGTCCCAAATCACACAGTAGTTTTTCATGCCTAAAATGGGACTAGAACTCATAGTCTCTCGGTTTCTAGCCAAGTGCTTAACCAGTAAGACAAACTGGCTTTCCAACAATATTGTATCTGGCATCTTAAATTGAAAATCCTATCCAGCTGCTCAGAAGATATAAAAAAACAACTAATAGGAGGAAGAGACTATACCCAAATGTCATAAATCAGATCATTATTCATTAAAATGGCTCTATGAAGGCTCCATTCTGGCAGATTTGAGTCAGAGAAAAGGGAGGGAGGAGAGGAAAAAATAAATGTGATGGTACTCCTAATCAAAAGATTCCTTCTCTCAGTTACTTCTCTATTTCAACCCCCAAATTTATTTTTGGTATCTTTCCTATAAGCTGCAAAAAGGAACTATAGAAGTTCTTAAACCATTCCAGTAGAAAGCGATCATGAGCTTCTTGCAAGTCAGTGGCTTATTGTTTTTAGTAAAAGTTTTGACTCCTACATCGCCTCTAGATAAGTCCTTGAATTTTTCTTGGCAACATCTTCAGAAGTGGTTTGCCAACTCCCTTCTTCCTTAGAGCTGAATGAGAATGACTGGCCCAAGGTCACCAAGCTGGCTTTGTGCCCAAGGTAAAACAAGCTTTAAGGCCTTAATTACTACACCAACTGGCCTGTTTTTGGTAAAGGGTGATTTTATCAATGGCATTGGATTTATTAGTATTAAGGAGAAGGACACACAATCTCTGCCTCTACCAGAAGAGGAAAACTTAGCTGTTCTAGTCTCCCCCAAAACAAAAAGGTCTGTATACAATTAGAAAAACTAAAGTAATAGGGGAAAAAACCCTAGGGTTTACAAAGTTGATGGGATATAATTCAACTCCATAATCCTGAGCTTTAAATCAAATCGTATTCAGTCCATTGGGCCTTAAGATTATCATCTAAAATTTCAACAGAGTGTACATTTTTCACTGAGGAAGAGCTATATGAAACTCTTCAGCTATTTTCATGAAGTGTGCCGGATCTTCAGATATTACAATGAAGAAAATAGGAGTTCTAACTCTCATAGCCACAAAAAAGTTACCAAAAGTTGGAAGCAGATGCTAATCAGAAAGATGTCACTATTAAGGCATCCTGCCTATTGTAAGAATCAGCATTCTGAGGAATACAATTTGCCTGAGACGGACAAATTCTGCCAGTACTATCTCTTATTAAGAGAAAAACAGGACTTGAAACTTCACTCACCCTAGTTTTGTAGAATCAAATACTTCCTTTTTATTTAAATGAAGATGGTGATGGTGCTAGGCATAGCAAATATATATACCATAATAGTACAAAATAGGTAGTTCTCTATTCCTACCCCTTTTAAAGTTCACAAAATGCAACTCAGTATGACACAGTACACTTGAACATTTAAGAAAAGAGAAATTTTGGGATGCTTTCAAGTTTCTATGGAAACAAGACTTTGACACTAGAAAAGGCCTTACCTGTGTTTTTGCCCTTAGGATAGGGCACCATAGTTTGTGGACAAATACCAGATCCCAAGAGATTTTTTTCTGTATCAGTTTGTAGGTAGCAATAGTGAATATGCCTGGGTAAAGGGTGGGACTTTCAGGGAAACAGTTTCATTTTTATTTCAATCAACTGCAAGAATCTCTTCATGATCTCTTTAAAGTATCTTACACTGTTTTTTTGCAAAGTACCATTTCACTGGTACTTTGACCAATCAGGCTGAATATTATAGACTTAAGCAAGAAGATCCTCTAATTCATGCTGCCATGGGCCCAATGTTTCTTTCTTTTCCATAGCTGCTTCTACCAACTTCATCCTGAAGCCCATATAATGAATATGTCACTATCACGAACTCCTGCAGTTATTTTGAGTTTAGCTAACGATGCCAGTATTTATCTCAAGTCTTAGACTTTATCATTCAGAGTAATGGGAGCAAAGTTAAAAGCATATGCTGCATGCTGTTACAATGCTGCATTCACTGATAATATTACCTGTTCATGGAATATCCATATATTCAGTATAATTTCAGTGCTATTTGAACTCACTTCTGTAATGAAACCAATGCCCAAACATTGTCTCAAAAAATGCTGGATTATTTCAGTTTTGTGGGTGTTCATCAAATTTCTGCTATTGAATTGCTTTCCTACAGCTTTCATGTCTATCAAGTTCTGATGGTCATTTTGCTTCTGCTCTATATTCACTCATATGTCCATCATGGATCTAGATGTTCTAAATCTAATTGGCTGTGAGTACTGAAGTCTCTAAAGGGTTCCCACTTGTCTTTCTGCCTTAAGTTGCTCCAATCATTCACTGATTTCTGGTGAAATTATCCTGTCCTCTACAGCTGCTCCCACTCTTTTCTTCTCAGGCTGGACTGATGCTCCTTTTGGGACACTCCACCTGCTACCACCTTCAAAAGAGCCCATGCTCCAATTCAGTACCGACATTCCTCGACATTGAGCCCAACATTTCTGTTGTAAGCGAGACATCTGTTAAGTGAGTTATTTTACGACTTTTCTTGCCACAGTTGTTAAGTGAATCACTGCAGTTGATAAGTTAATAACCCAGCTGTTGAGTGAATCTGGCTTCCTCATTGCCTTTGCTTGTCAGAAGGTTGCAAAAGGGGATCTCACATGACCTCGGGGCACAGCAACAGTCATAAATATAAACCAGTTTTGCCAAGCATCTGAATTTGATCACATGATCATGGGGATCTCGCAAAGGTCAAAACTGTGAAAAACGGTCATAAGTCAGTTTTTTTCAGGGCCACTATAATGATGAACGGTCACTAAATGAATTGTTGTAAGTTGAGGACTATCTTCATAGCTCTGGTTTCTGATGCAGTTCTCATCAGTCATTCTTGAGTTGTAGAGGGCCATGTGATTGCTGTGGTGGGGAGCATTGCTATCTTAAGGCTGTTCTGACCAATTTACTTCCTGTTGGAAGCTGCTGGGATCCCTCCCTACTTCCCTTTTAAGATTATTCCACCTGTTTTTGTAAGATTCTTTCCCGTCTCCTGCCCGGCCTTCTTCTTAAGGCTGCCCCTCCATCTACTCCGAGTGTATTCCGGCCTTTTGAGATTCGTTGCGCCACGGAGCCTCTCCCTTTCTTTATGTCCGCTTTCGTATTCCCCCACCTGCTTTCAATCGCGGCGGGCGAGTTCATTGGTTTCGCGGCGGGCCACAAACTTCGCTCCTGGATGAAGAAAAAGGTGGTGGGAGCGGCGCGAGCGGCAACTAACCGCAGCCGCCTGACTTCCCTCCTTGCGGGGGGCATCCCCTCTGGGTTCCCAAGCCGTCCGGCTTGCCTCTCGCCAGCGAATCGCAGGAGCATCTCTTGGGCGAAGGAAAAAGGAGTCAGTTCAGGGACGCCCAGACACCTCAGCCGAAATCCCGCCAGTTTCATTGCAGAAGTTGTGCAGGTGGTTTCCGGAAGTAATTAATATCACTTCCAAGGTCGGTTCACGGTCGCTGTGGAAACCTAGGATGCTTTCTCCCAGAGCTATAGAGATAGTGGCTAGAGCGGTACCATTGATACTCTCTACTCCATCGTTTCCCAGTCTGAGCTACTTTTAGCTTGTGTGGACACTTCACAACTCCCAGAATTCCCCAGCCAGCATGCTAGTAGTTAGTCCATACAGCTGCTGAGGTTGATAAACGTTGCTCTACCCTATGGCATTTGGGTAGGTTTCCAGAATACATAATCATTTATACATATCTAACATTTCCAAAACCACAAGGGATTCCAGGAAGGCAAAGGAAGAGGGATTCAAAAAGAAAATAATACAGCTATGGAGCATCTCCATGGCTCCATCATTATTCAAATACATAAAAAGGTGTTTTTGCACTACACACCATCACACTCATACAGAGTATAGGTATATATCTATATATCTCTCTATCTCTATCTGTCTGTCCTGTCAATACTTCCAAGCTTTTTAGCTCTCCCTCCCCCACCCCCAGCCATATTTAAAAAGCAGACCTCAAATGATGGTGAGTTATAACTCCATAACTTCCAATAAAAATGCACTACAATTCCCATTATCTTCCCATTATCCTCCCTTCAGGCGTGATGACAGTTGCCATCCAATTATATCTCAGAAGCACCAAATGGAAAGATTGTAAGATTTTTTTTTACATGCAATGGCTTCTCCCTCCTTCCATATTCAGTTTAGAATTATTGATAGTGAACTAATATAGTTTGGGGAAGGCTGTTCTAATATATTAAATATTAAGGGCCATGGCGTTGCAGTGGTTAGAATGCAGTACTGTAGGCTACTTCTGCTGACTGCCAGGCTGCCTGCAATTTGACAGTTTGAATCTCATCAGGCTCAAGGTTGACTCAGCCTTCCATCCTTCTGAGGTAGGTAAAATGAGGACCTAGATTGTTGGGGGCAAGATGCTGACTCTGTAAATTGCTTAGAGAGGGCTGTAAAGCTCTGTGAAGCGGTATATAAGCCTAAGCGCTGTTGCTATTGCTCTAATTTTCTACATGTATTCTCCTTATCCCTCTTCTTGTGTCAAAGGAGATACAAAGTTCTGGTTCTTGGACCCTTAATCCACTACACCAAGCAAGTTATTAATTTTTTTCAGCAAAACAGATAGTCCTCAACTTACAACCACAACTGAGTCCAAAATTCCTGTTGCTAAGACAAGTGAGCTTTGCCCCCCTTTTACAACTATTCTTGCCACATTCGTTATGCGAATCACTGCAGTTGTTAAGTTGTATGTAACACGTTTATTAAGTGAATCTGGCTTCCTCATTGACTTTGCTTGTCAGATTGCAAAAGGAGATCAACCGTCATAAATATGAATCAGTTGCCAACTATTTGAATTTTGATCACATAATGGGGATGCTGCAACAATCACAAGTGTGAAAAATGGTCATGTGACTTTTTTCAGTGCTGTTGTAACTTTGAATGGTCACTAAATGAACTATTGTGAGTCGAAGACTGCCTGGATATGCTGCCTTAGGCACTTGAGTAGAGGTACTCCTTGACCTCAATTGAGCCCAAAATTTATGTTGCTATGCAAGGCAGTTAAGTGAGCTTTGCTCTATTTTAGGGGATCACAAGATACTGTAACCATCATAAGTGCATGCCAGTTGTCAAGTGCCCAAATTTTGATCAAGTGATTATGAGAATGCTGCAATGGTGATAAATGTGAAAAATGGTCATGTCATTTTTTAGTGCTGTTGTAACTTTGAAGGGTCACTCAATTAATGGTTGTTGAGGACTATCTGTAACTCTAGTCAGTTTATATAACACAGCTAACACAAAAAATAACCAATTATATAGTTGATACATGTCAGGTATATAGGTAATATAGACCCAGTGCCAGCACGATCAACAGAGAAACTTTATTGTACAACGAAACTTTATTGTACATACTCTCTTTCAGACCTGCTCCCCACCAGATCTATTGAGCCTGTCATTCAGAAACCGAGAAAACAAACTGACATGACATTCTGGAAGGCTACATGTGGAAACTCCCAGTTTGGGAAGCCTGCATTAGCTCATTGTGATGAGAACAAAGTGATTACTAGGCTGATGTGATAAGGTTCCTTCATGTCTTGTGCCCTTTGGGAAAAAAAGAGAAGACAAGATTCTCTATGCTTTGTTAAAACAACACCAAGGCTGTGAAAAGTGTGCACTGACCCAGAAGGAGGCATGATGTCATCAATCCCACCTCCCCTTCCTTCATGACTCTACTCCTTTGTGAAGGTAAAAGGTCAACCATTGCCATCATAGAGGGAGCACATGTGGGCAGATGCCCCAGCTCAGATAGCCAAGAGCAGGATAAGCAGGGTTATGTTGGAGGAGAGGAGGATACCGTGGATATTCTGGGACACAGTGAATAGGCTGCTTTTTGCAGTCTGTCCACTCCTACAGATAGCAAAAATCTGTCGGCAGCTTTGGAAGGTTGCTATCAGTCTGACAGGAGGTAATTGGACAATAGTGTCTTCCTATGTTCCTAGGAAATTCTCATTGGTTGTCATCATGTGTTAATACTTTGAATACTGATCAGGTCTATGAAAAATCCTTTCTCAAAGTAAACTTCTGTTTTGTTTTCAGTTTTGACATTAAGGCCACAACAACAGAGACTTCTAGTAGTGATTTTGAGATTATAAGGCCCAGAACAAAATGCCATGTTTTATTCTTGTGTAGGACTGTCATTCTCTGACAGAGATGCAAGATGGAAATTAATTGAACAGATACTGGTGTCCTCTCTGTTATTTTCTCTCTCTCTTGCTACATGTAAATACATTACAGGGTAATGAAAGCATAAAAATTTAAACCTAAATAATATAAATATTATAGTGTGCTATAGCAATTAAAGTATTGGATTGGAAAAGGAAAAACCTAATCCAGTTTTAGACAGGAAGCTCACTGGGTGACTTAAGACCAATTCCTCCCTTGACCAAACGTCATAAGTTGCAGTTGTGGGGAAAAATAGAAGAAAGTAATGTGTAAATAGCTCACCTTGAGTTTCTGAATTGAAAATGAAAAAATATATAATAAATTAATAAATAAGTGGTTACTAGAATGAAAATGATAGTATCAATTATGTTGCTCTAATAATTTGTCACTTTAATAAATAATTCCATTATCACACGAGCATACTAAAGATACAAGCAAAAATATACCGTATCTTACGTTAGCTCATATTTATTGCAGTGTTGCTATTAACTGCTTGTGACTAAACTATGTATATAATAAGATATATATTTTAAACATATGCTTCCCTTTATTTCCTCCCCCCATGGATTACAATTATTATTTAGCATAATATAATTAATACTATTACAATTCATTACATCAGGGATAAAATATTGTTATTGAAAACGTATGCCACGATTCCTTTGTTCGATTAATATCGTAATAGTAAAATGTATTACAAATCATAGAAATGATATAAATATGCATATATTTTGTAGATAAAATTATATCTGCACATATAAATAAACACAGTAATATAGATGTAAATCATTGTTAACAGCGAATTAAACATTATTAGCAATGTAGCAGTTGGCACGACCGGACCATGTGCTTTATTTAAAATAAAAAGCGATACAACAGTTGCGCCTTTTGCCCATTGGAGCGACCTCCTCTGTGACGGAACGTTCTCCCATACGCATGCGCCCGTCTCTTCCCACCGGGAGTTCGAGTTTTACGGTATACAAGTACTGATAACAGGGGTCGAAGCAAGCAGTGCGCATGCGTACCTGCGCATGAGCTGCCCCGCTCTCTCTCTCTCTCTCGCCCTTCGCCCGACTACGTCCATGTCTAAGTCCTCTGCTAAACCTGGAAGACCGTCCGTGGGTGGAGCCTTTTGAATTAAGATTTTAACGTTTAGCAAAGACGCACATGCGTAACGGGTCTTATTGTAGCTCCTCCTCCTTTTTTAATCCTCCCTCTTTGTCTTTCACAAGCAGTCTCCTTGCCCCCTCCTTTTGCGCATGCCTCTTGGCGTCCCCTGTTGCTCCTACTGGAGCGCGCATAGACCGGGCAGAGCGGCTTTGCCCATCGTTGGCGCAGTGTATTGTGGGAGTGATTAAGGAAGTAAAATGGCGGACCTGGCCAACGAAGGTAGGTGGCCAGGACCGGGTGGGGGGATTGCGGTGGTAACAGTGATGGGAAAGAAGTGGCTAAGTGCAAGTGAGAGGGAACGAGATGCTTTTGGCCGGATGCTTCCCAAATCTTCAGTGGCCGTCTGGAGACTGCCCGGTTCATTAGAACTGGCGTGTGGGCTACGGCCAGGCCGGACAAAGGGAGCGGCCTCCCGGTCCCCTAGGTGGCGAAGATGAGGATGTCCTCTGAGCATAGGCAGAGTGCTCTCTCCAAAGTTCAGTCTCGAGCTGCTCCCCTCTCCATCCTTCATGCTCTTTCCCTAGGGCAAGAGTGCCTCTGAGCATTTGTGGAGTGCTGTGCTAAGAGTGAGGAGATTTCGCATCACCCAGAGTTCAGCTCTGCTGGCTTTTCCTCCTTTCTTTTGTTGACATAAAAGCTGTTTTGAATGTGCATGGAGTCATGGCAGAAGCGATTACATCTGCCTGGCATAATTTACTAATCTGTGGTGTTTATTCTTCTTATCTTATTCCATCGTGTTAAGTAGATTGGAAAGAATTGCCTCCGAGCTTGGATTGGACAGTCAAGCTTGTAAAGTCTTCCAATTCTGTCCATTATGCTGAATTGATACGGATATGCCTTAAGTTTCTCTAGGAAATGTCAGATGTGAGAGTTCGTCACAAGTCGTATCGGCTAAGGAGATTTCAGGCAATCCATCAACTTAGGGAGATTTTAGGCAATCCATCACTAAGGCTGAAGGACCAGTGTGTGTCAGTTGAGAAGGAGCTGTTGAGAGAGGACTTAATGCTGACTTTCCCTGTCAACTGTTATTACCAGAGCTGAATTTTTAGGCTACTTCTAATAGTTTGGATATGGTAATTTATTTGGATATATGTGGATAGATTAGTAAGAAACATTGCTGACTGCTAGAAATTAACAATGGTAAAAGTACTTCATTCATTGAGTGCTTAGCTGAGGTACAGTAGTCCCTTCTGTGCAATAACTTGCCCATAGAAACTATGTCTGAAAATCAACAGGAATTAGTGAATTATAATGATATCTAAGGATTAACTAGCCCTGCATTCCTTTGATACTTGGGCAGCAAAAAGAGAAGAAAATAGTGTCACAAATTTATATGTGTATGTGGAAATCTGTAAGTAGTATTTCCCTTATGTTTGTTATAATAAACATTCCTGCGTGGTAAATGACATTTAAAAATTGTTTTTTTAAATCCAATGAAGGCAAATGTATGTTTTAAAAAGTAGCATAGTGAAGCATCTCAACTGATGCTGGCTTCAGTACCAAACATAACTGTTTTTCTGTCTGCTCTTTTTTATTTGTTAGCACATCTTAGGCGATCTGAATAAAATATGAGTGCATCTGAGCATGGGAAGAACAGTTATTTCTCTTTATAAATATAGAATCAGCAGAACAGCCTGTGTAAAAATGGAATATATTCCCTAAAATCTATAAAGTCATTATTACAATGAGAGGGCCTGAAAATGTATATGGAATATGATTCGCTCCTCATGTCTCAGATTAACAGGGATGGAAGGGACGCTGTAGGTCATCTAGTCTAATCCCCACCCCCCACCCAAGCAGGAGTGAGTGAATGTCATATGAGTGAACAGAGCTTCCATGCTACTATTAGTCCTATCTTTCTCTACTAAAGATGAGATGTATAGGAGTAAGTTCCTATCACCGCAGCCTATCATGAAATATGTAGAAGGGTTCCTTGGAATTTATGCAAATTGCTTATTATTTTGCATCTTGGACAAGAAGATAGATACAGACCTAGACCAATCAGAATCAGAAAGAATTTATGATGGAGGCAGCCATTCTCATGACCTCCTAGATGAAGTAATAGGTTAGAATGGCTGTGTAAAATAGTAATAAAATAGAAATGCCATAATGGTAGAAAAAAACAAGAGTAGCCCAATCAGGAAGATCATCTTCTAAATTAAAGAATCTATAGGTGCTGATAATATCACATTTTTATTTGTTTTTTTCTTATTAAAGCACACAGCACATTCACAAGCATCTATTTATATAATTAGCTTCTTTTCCCTACATGCCTCCTACCCACCAGTAGATGCCATATCTATATAATGCAGTTGATCCTCAGCTTGCAACCAGAATTGAGCCCAAAATTTCTGTTGCTGAGTGAAACAGTTAAATGAGTTGTATTTCATTTTATGACCTTTTTGCCATAGTTGTTAAGCAAATTGCTTCAGTTGTTAAGTGAATCTGGCTTCTACCATTGACTTTGCTTGTTGGAACAGTGGGACAGTGTCATAAATACATGCCAGTTGCTAGTTGCCCAAAGTTTGATCACATGACGTTGGGGATGCTGCAATACTTACGTGTGAAAACCAGTCATACGTCACTTTTTTCAGTGCTGCTGTAACTTTAGTCACTAAAGGAATGGTTGTTAGTCAAGAACTACCTGTACTGTATAATCTTGGGATAATCAAAGCTTATCTGGCAAATTAGGTGGTTTAAAGTTTTAAAGTATAATAACATGTGCATCAAGAAATCAGACACAACAGTTCTGATAGTTCAATCCTAGAAGTTTGTCTAGCCTAGCATCTTAGTTCCTTCAGTGATTATCAAATTACATTTAGGAAACGCACTTTCCTCTGATTTTAACTTTTAATATTTAAAGGTAGGTTACAACCTGAAATTTGAGGTTCTTTAATTGGCTGTCAGCATTGATAAATCTATTAGTTTGTCCAAGTCCTTCATTATTATTTGCATTTACTTGTCCTAGAATATTGTGCTTATTAGAAAATAAGAAAATCTCTGCCCATATCAGTCTCCCATCTGCACATAACAGTTAACCTGATGCCTCTACAAAACTCACTAGTAAAGTAAGAAAATAACTGCTTCCAAGTAATTGATATTCAGAGTGCCTATAAATGTCATTTCATCAACAAGTATACTTTATTATTACTGCCATGAATATAAGTTTACTCTTCCATGAATTTACCTTGTCTCTTTTTAGAGCCATTGTTAATTGGGCTAATAAGTTATTGGCAGAAATACTTCGGGAGAAAGTCATTTATTTCATTAGATTCATAACAACTTTGCTTGCTCTTGAATTCTGTAATGCTGCTAAAAGAGTCTGGGGGTATCACAGACTATAATTTTGAAGTCCTTCAAACATTTGTGACCCAATAGAACAAAGTGCATTGGACACTAGCCTTATTTATAAACCAGTGATCACATGTTGGATGTTGTTTTATCTACATGAAGCATTAGACATCATTATTTTATAATTCTGAAATCACTCAACTTCAAAGCCTTTAAAATTAAAAAGAAGAATAAATACTTTGTTTACTTGTTTCAAATATTCCTAAGACATTTTTCAGTACCAAATCCTTAAGAAGTAAAATGTATAAAATTAAAGAAATTAGGCAGGATACATAAGTGAATAAAGGAGGGTAGCTGCTTTACATTGCATTAGTTCACTTAAGAAAATGATGTATTTGTTGAACAGATTTTAAGGCCGCCTTCATTGCTGTTACTGATATATCTAAGGAAACTATAAGAGAGTTTGGTATCAGTGAAGTGAGCATCTTGCTTATCAGCTGACCTGTCTTTAAGAATGTTTTTCATCCACACCTGAATAGTGGTGGGAAAAAGAACTGGTGGTTGATTAAGCAGCATTCATTTGTTAGAGCGAGAACTGCATGTGATATATCTCAATATTAGGCAATATAAGATCTCTTTTATTTATTTCTTCACAGAAAAGCCAGCCATTGCACCTCCTGTCTTTGTATTTCAGAAAGATAAAGCACAGAAGGTAAGGAAGGCTAATGAATTTATTCTTGCTTATACATTGAGACAAGAGAATGGTGATTTTTTTTTCAGGCTTAAATGGAGTTTTTCAAGTCCTCTTCCTAATAGGAATAACATGATGTTGATTGATCTACTGAGGATTTTCTTTTGTGTTACTGAGAAAACTGGGGTCATGTTCCAAAATGTGTACTTCATCTACTATATGCTTAGGCCTCTTGTGCAATGTCTGAACTTATACAACATCTATCATATATGATCTGGATAAAGCAGAAAACGTACTACCAGAAAGCAATAAAGAGATGGGGGGGGTGCGTGTGGAAAGCAACCCTCTCTTTGCTGCTGACATTTTTGCAGTGCTGATATGGTTTCCTAACTCCAGCAAACCATATATGAGCATTAGAAGGGAAAGTGGGTGCATGGCTGACAGATGAATCCCTGAGAAATCTCCTGGTTAAAAATCACAAAAGAATAGATAGATGAGACCTTGCTATCCTTATTAATAAATGTACATCTGTTCTTGAACAAGGGTGGTTTATAAATGGATTTTGTAAGAGAAAATAATATTAATGACAAAGAATATTGCCTTGCCTCAAATGTTTTTGCCAACTAATCAGATTATTTGATTTTTTAAAAATCCTATAAGAAACTCTCTTCTTAATTTGGCAGTTTTATGCAGAGTATATTCTACACTGTCCAATTGTAATTCTCAGGGGTTTTGAAGAATAATCTTTTACTGCTTGTTCTGAAGATGCCACAGTCCATCATCTAACAGAGTAGTCAACAATTGTGAGGCATATTTTTAAGTGATATGTCTGATATTTTTTGTCTTTCAAAAATATTCAGTTGGTAATCAGTAACTTATTAAATGCATTCTTCTTATATAAATGATTAAAATTCTACACATAAAATAAACATTAAAAAGCACAATACCTAAACATAACTAGAAATATAAATGTACAAATACAACACTAAATGTCTGATTTAAAAACATGCCCATTTTAGCTCTTCACTTTCCTTATAGATTCATTAACCATTTATTATTCTTTTATACTATTGTAATCAATACTTAAATTTCCCATTATTTACCCTTATTTAATCTATTAAACCTTTTACCATCAACCTATTTTTCTCTACTTTTATAATATAATCCATAAAGCAGCTCCATCTTTAATAGATTTCTCTCTAATTAGACATGTCAGTTTTGTCATATCCACCAAGATTGAATATGGTTTTAAATATCCAGTCTTTAACAATTGAAGTTTCTTTATTTTTGCTTTTCTCTACATATAACAGTCTTGCTCCAGTGATCACATCCAACAATAAGACACCATGCTTTTTAGTTCCTTCTTCCATAAACCTAATAAGTACATTCTGATTTCATCTGAAAAGAGATTTTTTTTATTTTCACTAATATCCTGTGGTTCAATAATCAAAATTTGTTGGCCAGTTCACAAGTCCACCACATAGATTCTATTCTACTTTCCACATTTCCAATGTTTACTTTAAATGTTCTTATACATAGTTTCACAGATATCAAATGCCATCTGTACATCATTTTCTCTAAAATTTTCTCTTAAATTATTGCACTGAGTATAATTGCATTCTTTCTTCTTAAATGATAAGAAGGAAAGCCTCTTAATGCTTAGCAGTAGCACTTAAACTTATATCCTGCTCCATAGTACTTTATAGCACTCTCTGAATGGCTTACAAAGTCAGCATATTGCCTCCAACCGTCGGGTTCTTTATTTTACTGACCTCATAAGGATGGAAGACTGAGTCAACTTAGAGCCCATCAGGATTGAACTCCAGGCTGTGGGCAGAATTAGCCTGAAATACTGTAATCTAAACCCTGTGCTAACAGGGTTCTTCTAAGTTGGTACCGAACCTAATGGGAAATAAGCTTGCTTCTTGTTTCAGAAATAATTATATTTATACAGATTGAATGTGATTATTAAATCAAGTTATAAAATTACACATGACCAGTGAATGTTTTTAATTAGGTGGTTCTAATATTTTATAGGCTTTATGTTTTTGCACTATCACCCTGCGGTTGACAGGGCCAGGAAAACATGTCTGAGTATAGTATTATATGGCTTTTTGCATTGCTCTTAGGTTAATTCTATATCCTTTTGTTTTTTCCTTTTCAAGTTGTGTCTGTGAGATTACTGGCATACTCTAATAAGAGCAGTGATATACCTAAAAGGAAGATTTTACCTTCCTCACCTGTACAATGAGGAGCTATGTTTGTCATCTTCATTTATTTTCTAGACTTCATAGCAATTAGTTCTGTATGTACCATATAAATTACTGGATAAACCAGTAATTTTTGATTACAAAACTACACACACACCCCAAATTGAGTTTGGCTTTATCCATAGGTGGGCTTATCTATGCGTATATATGGTAATAGTTTTTTAAAGTACCCATATATACTCATGGATAAGCCAAGTCTCAAATTTTGAACCAAAATATTATGAAAAACATGTCCCCCTCAGATAAGCCAATTGTGAAAATTTAAAACAGAATCTGTTCTGGAAAACAACATTTATTGATACAAAAGTATTAAAGCAAAGTCCTTTAGAATATTATTTTAAAACATACAAAAATTTCAAGGGTTGACCTATCTGCAAGTGGCACATTTTTCATGATATTATGTTAAAAATGTGAGGGTCGACTTATCTGCAAATGGGCTTGTCTGCAAGTTTATACAGTAATGAGCATAGTTTCATTTCTAAGCATAGCTAAAGACAGCTCAATACTTCAGTTTTGGAATTTGAAAATTTCATAGATTTTAAGTAACTTCAATTATTTTTACTATATTGAACTGTTGTGCGAAATTCTCTGATCCTGCTTCTCTTTGGGAAATGAAATGCAGGTTCAAGTCCCATATGAGTAGAAGAAAAAATTGATTGCCAGTGTTAGCCCTGAGAGAAATCAGAAATTTCTCTTTATCTTGATGTTTGGGAAGATAATATAACACAGCATACTGGTCAAAATAAAGGAATTTTATTTTGTATTTTGTCAAACAGTGCACTGCTAATTTCTTGTAATTTGGAGCATATAGAGTACGGTTTGGTTAATAACTATGTATGGGGTCAACATTGAGAAGATTTCATGCAGTGTCTCTCCTCCTGCAGAAGTTTTCCTGCTGGTTGGTTCTTCAATTACATAAAATACATAAGCACAGAAAAGTGTAATGCAGCCTGTCCTTTTTCATATTTACTTTGTTTAATAGCCCATCCATCATTTTGCCCAGGCTGGTTAGAAGAGAGAGAAATCTAATAATAATTTGCAGATATCTTTGTATTGCTTTGTCATTGCTTGTTCCATGTTTATATCTCTTGAGCTGCTATCTGTTTTCCAAATAAGTGACATGTTGCTTTGACTTTTGCCTAAAATCTGATACATGTATATCAAAGGTCAACAACCTTTTGGACCTCAGGGACCACCAAACTCATAATTTTAAATCCCGCAGACCACTAATTTGAATTTTGACTGACGGTGGCTTGTTGATGTTTTCCCAGGGTCTCTGTAAGAAAGCAGCAGAGATCCTGGGAAAATCCCCAAAAAAGTCTGCAGGAAAAGTCCCCACCCGTTTTCCTACCGATTAATCATTCTTTATTTGGGATCGCAGGATACCGTCTCCAGCTCCATTCTCGGGAGGGGGCGGGGGGGGGAGGGACTTTTGGCTTCATGCAAGGAAAGCAGCAGAAGTCTTTCTTTCTTTCCCCCAAACTCTGCCAGAATGGCGCAGCCTCCTGGAGCAGGATGCCTTGCAGGGTCCCAAAGACTCATTTCTGGTGGAATTTGGGGGAGAGAAAGAAAGACTTTTGCTACTTTCCTTGTATGCAGCCAAAAGAAGAAGAAGAAAAAAGCGGAAAAAAGCAGCCCTGTGGCCAGGCCAGGCACGTGGGGTGAGTGGGGCAAGTTCCTCCCCTCTGCCCTTTCCCCCCTCCCCTCACTACCTCATGTTGTTCGCAATGCAAGCGATGCAAACCTTGTATTCTCGTGGGCCATGTGGGCGGTGTGGCCTTGTGTTCCCGGATAGCCTGGATTGGGGGTGACATTTCTCTGTGGACCACCAAAATTTTCTCGTGGACCACCAGTGGTCCCTGGCCCAATGGTTAGCAACCACTGATGTATATGACTCAACCTTGGTATGCCTTGAGTGGCTGGTAAATTGTGTGAATTTATTTTCATAGTTCCTTTAATTGATATATGTGAGAATTGAGGAAAAAGTGGCAGAATTAACCTAATATTTACCATCCATAGTTTGGAAATATCTTTTCCCTTCCTTCCTTCCTTCCTTCCTTCCTTCCTTCCTTCCTTCCTTCCTTCCTTCCTTCCTTCCTTCCTTCCTTCCTTCCTTCCTTCCTTCCTTCCTTCCTTCCTTCCTTCCATCCTTCCTTCCTTCCTTCCTTCCTTCCTTCCTTATCTCTGCAGGAATTATCACCACCTTTCAAAGTGACATGACTTGACTTCATTTTTGGTCATTTATTTGATTGGACGCTAGTTTTCATTTTTGAAAAACCTGGTCTCTTAAGTTTAAAATCCAGTTTTGGGGGACCTTCAGAACTTGGTAGCTCCATCTCCAGGAAATCAGGCAGTTTTGCAGGAGAGTGTCAAGGAACCTAGCTGGTGATATCTGGAAGTCTTTGCCAATCTGTCTGGAGCCTGTGGAGCTTGTTCACTTGCGGTTGAATAACAGGGAGAGTCTTCTTAAAATCTGACAAATGTTATCAGTGTTGCTTGTGATTCATATAAAGCCAAAGATTTATGGGGGGTAAAAGAGGTGGAAGGATTGTGCAGAGGCTGCTTGTCATTGGGGTATATGTACTTGAATCCCAGCAGCTGCTGCTGTAATACCCATCCGTTTATACCCCATCCGTTTGTGATAGTGACAGAATTGTTATTGACCCAGTCTAAGAAAAAAGGCCCTTAGTGGATCCTTCTCTGTCCTTTTGCTGCCTGGCACTGAAGGGCTGTTGTTCTTCTTTGCTCCCAGTCCCTTGCAGAGCAAAAAGGGCTGTCGGATTCAGGCGAGGACCCTCAGGGAGAAGCAGAATCTCCTCACCGGGCTATGGGTCACCCCAAATCAACAAGGGGTGCAACCTTGAGGCTCCTGCCCCCTCAGTTGCTTGTATCCGAGCTGCTTCCTGTATTGGCAGGGTAAGTCAGAACCTATCAAGGATTTCTGGTGAAACTCTGTTTTTTTTTGGTTTGTTTTTTTAAATTTTCTTTTTTTAGTGTTCCTTTCCTCCTCTCTAAAATGCCTATAGTTTAACTTGTCAGCTGTGAGACTTGCACTTGTAATTGCTTCCCACCTGTTTGATTTCCTCTCTCTAAAATAATGGGAAGTATTTTCTTTGTAGCTGACACAACAGATCTTCTTTTAGACAAAGAAGCTGTGCAAGCCAAATAGTCTTTATTTAGTTCAGTATTGCCTATGCACTGATTGGCAGTCGTACCTCAGAGAAAATCAGAGATTTTCCCAATCCTGCTTAGAGACGTCAGAGATTGAGCTTGTGATCTTTTGCATGTATGCAGTATTTACTGAGCTACAGTATTTATCCGGGGAATATTTTACAAAAGATAGTTTTTGAATTTCTTAGCCCATAGGAAATAACAGGAGGCAGCAGTAGAGAGGAAGAGAAATTGGCTTCCACCTTCAAAAATGGAACAGGTGAGCCTTCTATGGAGAGCTTTTAAGGTTCAAGGTTCAAAGCCTTTATTGTCATTGTACATCATGTATACAACGAAATTGGTTTACTGGTGCAGTCCATACAATAATACAAGACAACATGAATAAATATAAAGAATAATCTTTATACAAGTAGTTAGGGAGGAAAACTAGTCATATGTTTTCATATGTACATCATATTCTGTGCAACATGTATATTATTCTGGTGTATGATCTTATATTATAAATATAGTCCCTAAGTAGTCACTCTTCTGATGAGGAGGCATATAATGATTAGAAAAGCGCATATGATAAGCATCTCAGACTGCAGGCATATAGCATACACCTATAGCAATGTCATTTCTTACTATTCACCCAAATGTGTATCTGAAGGCAGTTAATCCTTCACAAGATAAGAAGTTTGAACTCTTCCTGTCTTCTTAATTATCCCAAATACACTTTCCTGGAAGTAAGTCTTGCTGAATGCAGTGGGATCGCATCTGAGTAACCGTGCACTGTAATTCTTTATTAAAAGTATTATGCTCCAATCAAAGCAGGAAATAGAAGAGTCTTTGAGTAAGTAAAAAAAGCTGTCAGTGGATGGAGGAGGCAGAGAGAACCGCAAGCGTGTCATCCAGTGTGTTCCTTTGGAAAGAAGCTTTGAACTTTATAAGTGAAAGCTGCAGCTTTCTCTCATTCTCTTTGACTTCTCAGAAGGCAAGGCTTCCTTCTTCTCTGTGTGCGGCGGGGGTGAGGATGTGATCTATGACTAAATTAAGGGTCTGATTTACATGACTTAGACTTTGAGGAAAAACTGAATTTGAACCATTATAATAATAAGTAGGAAGCCATGTGAGATATGGGTGGATGAGTCTGCATGGACAAAAACTGCCTTGCAGAAGGTTTATATTTCAAGTGTCCGAAAGTGGAATAAATAGGGTATTCATTCATTATACAATGCATATGATGTTAATGCTAAAATGTGATTCTTTGGAACTTCTGTGGAGAATCAGTATAGCACTTTAAATATATTTGGTTATATCAGCCTCAAATTTCAAATGGATTCAGTCTCTTCCTCTCTCACTAAACTTTCAGGGAAGCTGCTACTAAAACTGTGGTGAGGAGATAGAGTATCTCCAGTATGTCAGAGATTATGTTCTTATTCATTTTATTTATATTTATTTGGGTTTTCAAAATTAACATATACTGCCCTTAATAAAAAAACAATAACTGGATATTGGGTCTTTGCACTGGGCATAGAGATTGCAATGGTTGGGCACACTGTGAGTTAAGAAGAATTATGCCTGGAAGCTTCAGGAGGAATCATGAGTTTGGAGGAGATGAAAATCAATCAGTCGTATGAAAAAGTGGACGTAGAAATAAAATAGGGGATTTGTGTGAGAGGGGGGCTTTGAGAACCAGATATGTGGCCGTGTTTTGTTTAAATAGTAATAGTAATAATAAATCAGTTTTATATGCTGCCTGTCTCCCATTGATTCTGGGCAACCCACAACTGTTAATATATTTAAAATCAAAGAACAATAAAAACACACGGACACTCATAAACAGCAAAGATTAAAAAATATGGAAAGAAAATAAATCCAGAAGACAATCAAAATTAAAGGGGGGGGGCAGGTGGTATCAATCATCTTCTCCATCTTCTCTATAATGGGATTAAAAGTACAAAAAATAGTATATGGTGTATTAGTTGTCTCACTTCTGATTCAAGGGAGAGAGAGAAAGAGAGAGGCAGTTTTTTTGACTGGAATAATACTATACTATATTTGTAAATATTATCTAAGACAGCTGTTGTGGTGTCAGTCTATGCTTATTGCCCAACATGTAAGATCTAGAAGTAGAAAAGACCACTTCTCTCTGTTACAGAGTCATAGAATTGGAAGGGCCATTTAGTGCAACCCCCCTTCTCAGTTCAGTGAGTCAAAACGTCCCAGACAAGAAGACTCTCTGGCTTCTGTTGCATTGAACATAACCAATGAAGGGAAACCCACCATGGAATTTATTTTCCTGTAACTTGAAATCATTGGTCCTTATCCTACATTTTGGAGGGAGAGCAGATAGATCTTGAACATTCACATTATCTTGGCCATCTTTTGAGATATCTAAAGTAGTGGTCCCCAACCTTTCTGGCACCAAGGATCAGTTTCATGGAAGACAATTTTTCCACGGACTGAAGGGGGGACTGTGGACGTGCAGATGAAATTTTGCTCGCTCCGCCTGTCACTTGTGCATCCCGATTCCTATCCAGTCATTGACCAGTACCGGTCAACTGACTGGGAGTTGGGGACCCCAGATCTAAAGAGTATGTTCATATTCCCTCAATCTTTTATTGAGAAGAAAAACCCTTTCCAAATCCTTCATAGGAGAGTCTCTGGTGTTTCCCTGTGTATTCATTGTCCCCCTATCCACCCCCCACCCTCCGTTCTCTTCCATTGCCTTCCGTCCTTTTCCCCCCATGTGTGTGATGTATTCATCAGGTCCTCTTCTAACCCAGCTGTCTAGTCACACACACACACACACACACACACACACACACACACACACCCTTTTATATCCCGTTTCGATCATTGCGATCTGCGTGGCTGTACGAGATGCTGGTGTGTTGCCTGCAATCGGCAGCGACCATCCAGGAAGTTGGTAAGAGCGACGAGATCAGCAACGATCCACCCGACACTCCAGGCGAGTCCCTCTGAATGTGTCGAGCTCATGCCAGATTGGACCTCTGGAGCCCGACGTAGAGTTTCTAATCCATTGGTAATCTTCATTCTCTGAAATGGTTACTCTTCCTAAAATGTTTGCTCAAAACTGGTCCCAGTATTTGAGGTGGGGGCATGTCTTCCATGCGTGGTTGCCTCATAGGAATAAATTCTAACCACAGGGCAGGAGGTACTGTTGACATTAGAACTCAAGCTGGTTCTTTCTAAGTTTTAATGGAGGCTGATTTTGGCCCAGAAGTTTGTGCGGCTGTGTACTGATTCGCCAAAACAGATGAAGGCCATTGAACTGGTGGCTCATTTTCTTCTCCGCTGTGAACGAGAACATTTCTTGTGGACCTGTGCTTGTGGCTTAATTATTTCAAACAAATTTGAATTAGACTTTTCTGTACATAACATTCAGCGAAGAATTTTGTGTACAAGGTTAACCTATAGTTTAGCGTTATGTACACAAATGGCCTTAAGCAAACTGTAGTGCTGGAACATGCTGCCCCTTCTTTTTCTTTTTCCATGCAAGTGCGAGGAGGAAAATGTGATTTGTGATTAAGACTAAGCTACAAAATATTTATATTATTCCCATATTATCTAATGAAGTCAGATTCAAGTGTAGCATATGGTTAATTGATTTTAAAAAGCTGGAATTTACTTTCAACCACAGTTCTCAGACTGGACAAAACATACAGGAAGTCCTCGACTTCCAGCAGCAGTTCGCTCAGTGACCACTCAAAGTTACAACAGCACTGAAAAAAGTGACTTATGATTGTTTTTCACGCTTGACCATTGTAACATCCCCATGATCGTGTAATCAAAATTCAGATGCAGCTGGTTCATATTTATGATGGGGTGCAATGTTCTGGGATCATGTGATCACCTTTTGCAGCCTTCTGATGAATAGTCAGTGGGGAAGCCAGATTAATTTAACAACCGTGGTGCTAACTTTATAACTGCAGTGATTCGCTTAACAACGGCGGCAAGAAAAGTCGTAAAATAAGGGAAATTCAATTAGCAATAGAAATTCTGGGCTCAGTTGTCGTAAATTGAGGATTATTTATAAAACAGGAAATAGTGAAAGAAAATGGGATTATGGTTTTTCTCTCAATCTACATAGAAAGAAGGAAAAATACCTGGTTCTGCAGATTTTGCCTGTAACAATGAGTCCTACTGGTAGTTTATCGTAGAAACAGCTAATAAATGGGATTACACATTTCTTAGAGTAGTAATAGGGGTTTGTTGAAATACTGTACTAGACTGTTTTGCATTTAATGTTAATCCATTAACTACTTATACCACAAATGACTTGGTGTTATGTGTATACCTCGCTAACAAGGATATGTAGGAAGAATATACATTATGCTAATATTTTTATAATCTGGGTAGATGTCTATTTTTATGTAAGGTTAGTAAAACTTTTAAGCAATGTGTCATTTTAGCGTTTTTAATGGATTTAGTAGAGCATTTTTTCTTGGCTAATAGATTGCTACTTTCTCTTTAATTATATTCATCTTAATTTTGTTTGTGAACTCTCTTATTCATGTTTATTTTCTGCTTCTTTCATTGGGGAAAATTTATCTTCTTCACATGTTCTTATTAGAATAGACAAAACAGCTTGTTTGAAGAATTGATCACATGAAAATTCTCTTAATTGATCAGGTCTGCATGACAGAAAGGAAACATAGTTCTTCATGCAGAAATGTTTTGCAGTAATATGTTTAAAGTGAAGGAGACCTTATTCTCTCACAAAAGAAACATTCCATTTTGAAGGTGAAACCTGCAGCAGCATTTGTATGTACTATATAAAAATGTAAATTACCTTTTGGCACATATCCTTATAAAAGCTGCAGACACCAGGCATAATCTTATGTTCTTAGTTAGAGAAGAACACCTAAATTTGATTCATTATGATGGAATGGAGCACAATACTTTAACCCTTCTCTATGGGGGCGTCTGCCCTCTGGAATGGGTTGCCTCCGGAGTTACGTACAGCCACGGACCTGGGGACCTTCAGGCGTGCCTTGAAAACCTGGCTTTTTGACCAGGCCGGCTTGAGCTGATTTTAGATTTGGGTATTTTAATTTTATGTTAATTTTAGGGTTTAAGGTAAGGGTTTTAATTTTTTACAGCCAGGGTATTTAATTTAGTTTTAATTTTTATATATTTAATGTTTTTAATAGCATGGCTGTACACCGCTCCGAGTCCTTCGGGAGAGGAGCGGTATATAAATAAATATTCTATTCTATTAACTTTAGAAGAATTTAGAGGATTTTTAAAAACAAGGGACTCAAAATTTAAAATAGTCTGCTGCCATGAATAAACTGGTTTAAAATAGGCTGAAGAAAATAAGTATTAGTGGACAAAACTGATACTGATTTCAATGTAGATTTAAAAATGACAAATTATAAGAATGATTTGGAAAAAATGGCACACTGGTTATGCAGATGACATTGGCTGATGTCTTAATAATTAAAAGGGATATGTCAACCCGTGAAGCTTTCCTGACCTGCTCCCTAGATAGGGAGATGGGAATCACGCCTCACAGCTGCACCAAGGAATTCATACCTCAGTCAAAACAAGATACAGCTTAGCTGGCCGAAGTCAAGGCCATCTCCAGGAAGACCCATAAAGGCTGGAGGGAGTGACTTTTACGACTTGTGAAATTGCTTCATTGGGGAATGTGATTGGTGACACACTCTGGAGGGAGGGGGAAACAGGGTCAGAAGCAAGGCACGAACTGGGTGAGGTCAGAACTGCCTTCGCCTAGGTCATGCCAACATGGCGCTCCTAATAAACGACTGGATTTTTCTTGCTAAATGGCTTGAGATTCCTAATTTTATTAGGGCATTGGTAGAAACCCTGACAAGATATACATATAAATAACCGGAAGGATGATTTGGATATAATTTTGTTATATTAGATTTACAGAAGAACTTGTTAAAGTTTCAAAATATATTTAAGAAGAAAAAAAGAGAAAATGAAAGGAAACAAACTTCTGGGGCATAATTCAAAGGGATTAAAGATCCTAATCAAAAGGAAGGAATATAAAGTTGGTTTATTTTATCAAGGTTAAAATATGCATGTTGTTGTTTCTGGGGACCCTTAATGGATTTTTATTGACTACCTGGCTTTAAAGATTTGGAAAAAGGATTTTGCCATAGTTTTGGAGCAAATGATAAACACTTGTGTTAAAATAAAAGAAATATAAAGCTGGTTTATTTGGTTACATTTAAAATACATGCATTATTTTCTGATAACTTTTAATATATTTTTTTTATTAAGGCTGAATTAGAGACTATAATAATTTGTTTATACATAAGAGATGAGATATGGGACAAAGATATTTTGTACTGGTAAGGAAGGGGGAAGAATTTTTTTAAATACATTTCTTTTTTTTTTCTTTACTATAGTCTTATCTTTCCTTTTCTATTTTGCTTTGTATTCTCTTTTTTGCACTTTCTATTTTTCATTCCTTTTTGTACTATTTTAGTTTGTATTGATCTTTTATCTTTGTAACTGCAAACTTTAATAAAATTATTATTTTAAAAAACGGAGCTGTTCTTTCCACAGGAGAGAGCATGTCTTCTAAGATGATGTATACCAGGGGTGTCAAACTCGATTTCATTGACGGCCGCATCAGGGTTGTGTTTGACCTGGGGGGGGACAGGGGATATGGTTAGCTCCATGTAATTCGTGTCAGGGGTGCCTGTGGTAGCCCAAGCGCTCTGCCAGTGAAAATGGGCTCCCAGCCTCCTGAAACCCTCTGCCAGCAAAAATGGAGCTTGCCAGGACCACACACAGCCCTCCTGAGCTTCATTTTGCTGGCAGAGGCACCACAGCCCGGTCCTTCACTGTTTCCAGGGTAGCCCCATGGGCTAGATCTATGCACCCTGCAGTCAGGATTCGGCCTGTAGGCCTTGAGTTTGACACCCCTGATGTATACCATTTAAAATTTGTATCTAATCCAAGAGCTTCTAAAATATAAACAAAGTTTCAGTTACTCAGGTATTGGAGATATCTTTTGGGTTAATTACCGGTAATTCAGCTTTAATTGATTAACTAGTTTTCTCCACGTAGTCAAAAAGGTTTGGCTTTGTTTGGCTTTTCCTCCTGGGTTCTTTCTCATTTTGCTGTTATCAGTTAAGAACAGAGTGTTGCCCAAACATCTTTTTTTTCCCTCCCAATTTTTGATTTATTGTTATAAACCCTTTAAATTGAAAGCAAAGATTATTTTGCATCTGCTCTACATTTATTAGGTATAGTTCATAGATTATTCAGAAAAAGTGCTTTCAGAGCCCCTTCAGCACGAGTCTGGCACTTTATTGCTATTTAGGGGTTTTTCAAGCTTCTCAACAAACTGGGGGGAAAGTTGCAGCTGCTCTAAGAATTTGATTCAGTAAAGATAATATGATCCGAAGTCTTTTTTCTGAATTATTTTTGAAGTAGACACAGACTTACTACTTAGCAATGCACCACATTAAGATGTAAGTTACATATGTAAAAAAAAAGTCAGGTAGCATTATGTTTTGTGAATACAGTCTGCTTTTTTTAAATATAAATGTGTTTGTTGCAGAGATCAGCAGACGAGTCAAGTCCAGAAGATGGGGAAGGTGAGGAAGCTCATTCTACTTGTCTAAAAATCCAGAAAAATCTCTGAATGCAAGTTGATACATTTCCCCCCTGCCTGGCTGTTTAACTGTATAAATGCATTTATTTTTGCACAGGAATTCCAGTAGCTGGTTTCCATGTTTTAAGAGTTTTGACCTCCCGTGTCAAAACAGATCCCATAATCTAATGCAAAATACATTTTAAAAGCACTGCTGAACTGTGAGCAAAGGCCAGCAGTATTTTTCTAGCATTGGTTAGCTTAACAGTGAATAGTTTTCATACCAATAGTGTTTTCTTGTATTGCATTAGTCATGTAGTATTTAGAGCAGGAGTCTCCAGAGTTGGCATCTTGTGGACTTCAATTCCCAGAATTCTTCAGCCAGCCATGCTGCTGGGAATACTGGAAGTTTTGGCAACAGGTCTTAAAGTTGCCAAGTCTGGAGAAACCTGACTTAGAGAAAGAACATCTCTGAATAGAGAAATTCTATTTAGTCATCATGGATAGTTGACTTCAGTGAAACCAATTAGTAGCAATTGCCATAATTGCACACTGATATAAAAAAAGGGATGTAACAATGCTGACATTTGAAGTAAGTTAAAGACAGGGTTCCCCTGTGGATAAATAGCTGTGAAGTGGCCTTGTCTTTGAAAACTTGATCAGTCAATGAGAATTATCTATTGCAGGTCTATTTAGGCAAGTTGCACTTGAGTGGGTAAGAATCCAATCAGAATTACCTGCTAGGGCTATATTTCTACTTCTTCTGTTTACTGACTTTCCCTACAGAATCTGACCGAGAAGATGGGGGTTACTGTCCTCCTGTAAAGCGGGAAAGAACGTCTTCATTAACACAGTTCCCTCCTTCACAACCAGGTAAAGAAAAAATAATTCCCAGATCTGCCTCTTTCTCCACCTCCCCCATTCCTGTTGTCCAGCTTTGCCTGAGAAAGGAATGCATATTAAAACAGTGCCTTGAGGAAAATTAGAGGTAATAGGGACACAACCATTGCGTATATTGTACGTTTAGGTTTTACTTCCTAATTACATAAACCTGAATTAGAATTGAATCAGTGGCCTTTTACAGGAAGTCTTTATTTAGACACATTACTCAGAAAAGTGCTATATAGAAATAATCAGGATGCTTGGCATTATTCTAATAATATTGGTTGGTTCTGGTTAGTTTTAATTCCACATGTTTTTATTTATTTTATTTCTTTATTAGAGTTTTATCCCACCTCTATTACTTTTAGCAATAGCAATAACATTTATATACCATCCTATAGTGCTTTATAGCACTTTCTGAGCAGTTTGTAATGTCAGCATACTGCCCCCAACAATCAAGACTCATCATTTTAGCAACTTTGGAAGGATGGAAGGCTGAGTCAACCTTCAGCCTCGTCAGGATCGAACTCCAATACTGCGTTCTAACCACTCTGCCACCAGGGCTTCTTTTATAAGAAACTCAAGGCGAACAATTTGCACAATACTCCTATTTTCTCCTCTTTTTCTTAACAGCAACAACAACCTTGTGGGTTGGATTGAGAGCAAGTGACTGTCCCAAATTCACCCAGCAGGGTTTCATGCCTTAGGCAGAACTAGAATTCACAGGCTCCTGGTTTCTAAGCCAGCACCTTAACTGCTACAACAGCTCTCTTTACATCATCATTACTTTTTGGTTTCCTTTGATTGTTGGGGTCTTTTTGCTTTTGAAAAAATAATAACATTGGGGAAAAATATTATGAATCTTGGCCATTGTCTCTCGCATTGTACAGCTGGTGTAATCTTTACTTTTTTTATTATTTTGCACTACAGAGGAAAAGAGTTCTGGATTCAGATTGAAGCCACCCACTCTAATTCACGGCCAGGCACCAAGTGCAGGTAAGCGATGGCTTTGCGTGAAATGGAGGGAAAACAAAGATATGAGATATTTGAGAAAAATGTTTTTGTTGTTTTTTTTCTCATTACCAATGTGAACAGTGCTAAGGGTGAAAGAAATAAAAGCTTGCTTTCATTTTCAGGAGTCCCAAGTCAAAAACCGAAGGAACAACAGCGAAGTGTCTTGCGCCCAGCAGTATTGCAAGCTCCTCAGCCAAAAGCGTTTTCACAAACAGGCAAGTTAGTCTCTGTAATCGCTGCATTCGGCGTGATAAATTTCAAGCTGGCAAGACCTTTTGAAGGAGTAAGTGCCTTAAGTCAGAGAGCTCCAAACTTGGCAACTTTAAGACTTGAGGACTTCAACTCCCAGAATTCTCCAGCCAGCGTAGCTTAAATGTTTATAAAAGTCTATGATATTTTCAAATTCTGTTGACTGTTTTGGTTGATTTACCAAAATGAATAGGATATCTTAGTAACTGGATAATAGTATTTTAGAGGGTAAAAATGAATTTGAACAAATTATGATTCAAACATGGAAGATGAAGTATGCAGCGTAACATATGTTACCTATGACACCCATGCAGATATATATGAACAATGTGGAAGAATAAGGGATTATACAGAATATTATAGATATAATATATACAGATTTTTATTAAAAATAACCTATTAGGATCTGGAAGGGTTATATTTGTTTTATAAATATATTTCATTTTTTATCCTGACTTTATTATTTTTTATAAATAAGTCAAGACTATGAACACACTGCTTCCTCCTAGTTTTCCCTCAACAACAATCCTGTGAGGTGGGTTGGGCTGAAAGAGTGACAGGCCCAAAGTCACCCAGTCCACTTCCATGCCTGTGTGGGGACTAGAACTCAGCTGATCCCTCGCCTGATGCCTTAACCCCAGACCAAATGGACTCTTTAATAAGCCTCCTGTCAATGCACAGGATATGTGGAAAATTTAGTTTCATCTATAATAAGACTGGTTAGGCAAACTAGTCTTTTGGATGCAGGTAATAGGAAAGATCTCTCAAAATCACAGCAAGCTAGTTATTTTACAAGATGAAATAATTCTGTATGCAACAGCTCTGTATGCAACAGCTCGCTTTTCAGTCCACAAAACAGCCTGCAATGTGACTCACAAAACTACAATAATCTCAGTTTCTAAGTATCCAGTTGTAAATTTGCTCCAAGCAGAATGTCGCATCTTTTTCTAAAGTTCTATGTGTGTGTACCTGTGAGCGTGTGGGGTGTGTATGTGTGTCAAGTCACAGATGATTGAAAAGAATACAAACAAAGTCTGGGTTATGGAAGCATGTGCAAGGATGCTAGAACCATGTGATCCGGTCCTGAGGAAATGTTGGGTGCGTCATTTTATATTACTGTTTTGGAAAAAGGGAAGCATTGATCTTCTTAAAGGGTACACGTTGAAGTATATAACAGAAGCTGGAGTTGAGGAACAGAGCTAAGTTTTCCTCATTTCCTCATTTTTGAGGACTGAGAAAGGTGTCGCTTCTTTGGGGCTGGAAATGTTATCAAGTCATCAAGTCTTAGAACTTTGGGGAAAAAAATCAGTGGAGAGTGAATCCTTTGCAAAAGCTTTTCAGGTAATCTTGGCATAGGGTTGCATAGGGGATTACTAATTATTATTATTATTATTATTATTATTATTATTATTATTATTATTATTATTATTATTATTATTATTATTATTATTATTCTGACTGATCCAATAAGGGAAAGAACGCTAGAATAGAAAGTTCCACTGCAAATTCATCTTACTGCTCTGCTGATTTATTACGTTTTAATAGTGTTAAATACTAACTGGTCCAGATACCTTGGCTTCCTAATGTTAGATTTACTGCAGGGTCAAAAAATAAAGATGCTGCAGCCTTTATATCTTGCATCTTGTTTCTTGTCACAGTTCCAAGCAGTGGAACCAATGGTGTAAGTATCCCTCCAGATCCTCTGGCTGCTACATTTGAACCCACAACTAATACCGTACCGAAAAGTCCCGATTCAGAAGAAATGGTGAGTCTCTGCTGATGGCATTTGGGAAATAGATGGAATCTGGGAAGCAGGTTGGGGGAGGGGGAGTCTCTTGCTATTTTTACTTCAGCACAGGGGAACATCTGGTAAAGCCTTTTTCAAGGCGATGGCTTCGTGGACATTTGTGTTTGCTCCTTCCCGTGAAATATGAAAATGGCATTTTCTCTCCACTGATTATCCCATACCCCAGATTCCTTTGCTCTTCTGGCACAGTGGATTCCAGATAAACCAGTGAGGGCACAGTGGCTTGAATGTTTGACCTGTGAAGTCTGGCTTCGAGTCCATGCTGAGCCATGAGACTCTTAATTGTGACCCTGGAACAGTCATGTACACTCAGCATAGCCCAAATTGTTTTAATGGATTGGGGGTGGGGGGGGAATTACATTTCTACTTCTTCTTCGCTGGTTTCCTTTTCTTGTGGTTATGTTCTCCTTCCCTTCCCCCTTTCTCTCTTGCCTAGGAGAACCCATGTCAGAAAAATACACCCAACAATGCTTCACACACTGAAAAATGTGACAAAGAGCAGAACACACAGCAATCCTTTGTGTTTGGGCAAAACCTAAGAGACAGAGTGAAGGTATTTTTCCAGTTTGGGTCCAGGTACTGCTGGTTAAACATTAAGGGGGGCAATCGCTAAGTGGCAATGCCCATGTTGTAGGCAAAGCATTCAACTCCTGATGCTTTAGTTGTATATTCTTGTGTGGATCATGAGGGGAAAGGAATCTTGCTCTGGTTCAGGCTCCAGAGAACTGTTGCCATTCATAGCCAAACCATGTGCTAGATAAGGGATGTGCCGTTCCGTTTGATTTCTTTCGGTTGCCCTCTTTAGGTTAATCATACACAGATGTTCCTGGAGAGGGCAGTGACGGTTTGAAAAATGGTGCACGACCTACAGGTAGTCCTCGACTTACACCAGTTCACTTAGAGACCATTCAAAGTTACAACGGCACTGAAAAAAGTCACTTAGAACCATTTTTCACACCTCCAACCGTTGCAGCATCCCCGTGGTCAAAAATGATCAAAATTCAGATGCTTGAGAATTGACTTATTTTTGTGACTGTTGCCATGTCCCAGGCTCATGTGATCCCCTCTTGCGATGTTCTGACAAGCAGAGTCAATGGGAAAACCAGCTTCACTTAACAACTGTGGCAAGAAAGGTCGTAAAACAGAGCAAAATTCACTTAACAAAAGATTTCACTTAGCAACCAAAATTTGGGGCCGAATTGTGGCCGTAAACTGAGGATTACCTGTATTCTCATTCTGTAAATTTGCATTCAATGAACTACCCCCATTCTTGTACATTTCTGCCAATCAGAAATCGAGGAATGCTTTTCATAGGTCCTTATTAGACATTCAAGGGCTGTTATTAGACACCAACATGAAGCAACTTCCACTTAGCTTAGGCTTAGTCTACTTGTGACCCTAACCTCATTAAAGAGAGGTGGAACTTAATGATCTTGGGGAATGAATCTCTGATATTGACTCCTGCATAACACAGGTTTGGGGCCACTCTTGAAGTATTTTTGCACCCCTGAGGGATAGAAATGAATCATAAGCAACATTCTTAGAATGTTGAGTTGATATTAAGATTATATATATATATATCAGTGATGGCTAACCTTTTCCAGATGGAGTGCCCAAAGCATGTGCGTGCCCAAACCCCCCAAATGCAATGTACGTACCGCCCCGGGCATGCGCACATGGCCCGACGCGTGCCCTGCTCCCTTGCACATGCATGCATGGGCCCCCCCAGCACGTGCTTCTGGGAGCCGGCGGGAGCCCTGTGCGCATGCACGGTGGAGCTGAACTAGGGCAACAGCTTGCGTGCCACCTAAGGCATGCTTGCCATAGGTTCGCCATCACGGATATATATTGTATCACTTACACGACTTGCTTTCTTCCTACATAACTTCAGGCTCTGTTTTGAGCACCAAGTTTAATTGAAGTGTTCTTCTTTTTCTGTTCAGGAGCTACATTCTAAAACAATATTTCTTCATTCCAGCTATTTCATAAATCAGTGTCTGTGAGAGAGACATCAGAATGGAAGGTGGGGTGGGCACTAAACCTCTCTTTCTCTCTCTCTCTCTCTCTCTCTCTCTCTCTCTTTCTCTGCCTCTCTGCATACCTGAAGAGAGTTATTTGCAGACTGGTGGAGCCTATGCAGAATTTCCATCTCTAGAGCTCTGGAAACTCCTGTTCAAGGTTGTTGGGAGCCTTTTAGAGTAGCTGGACCCCCTTCAGAACTGTTTCCAATCAGAGGATCCAGTACTACTCTAAGATGGACCAATTAGCTAACTAATCCAAAGCAATTTCCTGTATTTTATATACACTTGTGCTTTGTGTTGTTCTCTGGACCTTACCCAATCTCAGTGCCACCCATCTTATCCCAGCTAGGAGATGAAGGGGATGAATCAGCTGATGTGCAAAACACCTGGCTCCCAAGCTCTGAGATGCCTTCTGCTACAAACTACTTCCTGCAGTATATCAGCTCCAGGTGGGGGAGAATGTCAGCAACTTCCTCGCTTTTACTGCTTTTTCACTGCTCCTTTCTTCAAGCAAGGTGGCAGAGCGGGACGGCGGGTGTAAAGAGGCAGGGTTGGCTTTCCTTCCGCCAAATTGAAAAGAGCGTTTCTCTCCTTCCAGCATAGAAAACTCTACACACAGTGCCGATGCTTCCAGCAACAAATTTGTATTTGGGCAGAATATGAGTGAACGAGTGCTGGTAAGCGCTGTCCAGCTTTGGAGGTTTTTTTGGGTTTGGATATATTTTGCTCTGGTCAATTAAGCTGCACTAAGCTGTACAGTTTGTTCATTCCTGATTTATGTTTTTGTAAACCTGCAATGAAGCTGCGCAGCTACAGCAACATATATAATTCTTCTCCTGCCTATTATCTTTTCCAAACCCATATATTACATTCAGAATGAGGGTGACAGGCCAAGATCATTTTCCAGTCGAGTAGGGATTTGAGCCAATATTTTTTTGTTTTTTATAATAACTGCTGGTACTTTGTGATAGACTTCTGGTGTGGTTGTTTTTTGCTCTCTGATTGCAAAGAACCCAGGATGAGATATTATTGTCTCTTGGGGGTCAGGCTGCAATCTAATGGCAGGATGGAATTAGCACACTCTCACCCATAGGGGCACACATGCCAGTAGCAGCCTGTAGATGTTAATTCGTCACTTGCACAGTTATTAGGTAGAGAATAGTAGGATAAGTATTGAAGCAAAGACTATCCTATAAATCAATAAACAGAGCTGTTCTTCACATTTAGCCTTGCTTCATCTTTGTGTCAGGAGTTTAGGTAGCAAATATTTCAGCTTCACAAATAGCTCATCATCACTCCTGTGCCCACCAAAATCAACTCTCAGTTGGCTATCAGCCAAGCCTGAGCTACACCTAAATAGATGCTGATGATTTATTAGTTGGTTTACTAAATGCATCCAGACCAGGGGTGTTAAACTCTCGTCGTCACGTTATGTATCACAACTTTCCCCCCCCCCTTCGCTAAATCGGGCGTGGCCAGCAATTTTGACACCCCTGATCTAGACTAACAGTTCTCTATTAATGACCATTGGTTCAGCAACTGCTTGAAGTTATAACAATGCTGAATGAGTGTTATTTGTGACTGGTACTGGTAAAAGAGCCATGGTGGCGCAGTGGCTAGAATGCAGTATTGCAGGCTAATTCTGCCAACAGTTCGATCCTGACCGAGTCAAGGTTGACTTAGCCTTCCATCCTTCCGAGGTTGGTAAAATGAGGACCCAGATGGTTGGGGACAATATGCTGATTCTGTAAACTGCTTAGAGTGGGCTTAAAGCACTGTGAAGCGGTATATAAGTCTTATTGCTGTTGCTGGTACTCCAAGTTCTGACTGTCCCAGAATCCTCACGGTCATGTGACTATGATTTAGGCACTTGGCAGCCAATTTGCAGTTATGACAGTTGCAGCATCCTGCAGTCACATAATCACCATTTGCAACCCTCCCTGTCGGCTTCCCACAAGCAAGATCAGTGGAGAAGCCAGGAGGGAAGGTCACAAGTCAATCTGGTACAAGTTATCCCCAGTCCTGCCACTCTGTGTCAGTTACCCCCCAGCCCCCCCACCCCCCATGCCCAGCAGCAACCAATTGCCAGCCTGCATGCAAACTGTTTGTGACTTGCAATGGCTTCCTCCTGACTTATGGTTGTAGGAAGTTACAAAGAGGTTTTCACTTAACAACCTGCAATCCTTGCTTAACGATGGCAAGGGGAACTGCCAAGATTTGATGGAATTTTATGACTGCATTACTTAGCGATGGAACTTCCAGTCCCAATGACCGTTCTTAACCAAGGAGTACCTGTATATTGCAGACAAATAACATAAGATATTGCCTTAAGCCTGAAATGTTCGTGATGGTTTTAGGTCTTGTTCTTTTTCTTTCTTGTAGAGTCCACCCAAATCAAATGAGATCAACACAAATAGTAACAAGGAAAATACCACTGGTGACTCTGGCTCTGAATCTTCATCACAGGAAGCCACACCTGAAAAAGGTAAAACAAGCAATGTTCTCTCTCTGCCTCTGTCCCTCCCTCTCTCTGTCCCTGCCCTTCTACCTCTCCCTCCCTCTCTCTCCTGCTAGAGCAGCTTCTGTCTCATAACCACCTATGGCCCTAAATTCGATTGCTACAATTTTCAGAAGCCCCTGTGACTTAAGTGATGAAGATATAACAAAGTACCATCCCTTTGGAATGGGAAATTTGTGAAAACTTTAAAATAATCATATCAGATTTCAAACATGGGTAACTTGCACCAACAAGGTCTTTTTTCTCTTTTTAGAAATGATAAACATTTTTACTTCACTGTTTTAGTAAATGTATTATGGCCGCCCATTCCAGAAGACTGGGTAGGTTAAAACATCCAAATTCATAATTAAAATCAGTTTAGTGACTCATGTTTTTTGTAACACAAGTTGGATTCCTGGGCTGGAATATGTCATGGATATTTACCATCCCAGCAATAGACTCATTAGTTTTGGTGCTCATATTGGAAGCTATTTCTGTTATTTTGAAGGGGGGGGGGCAGGGTGTTGGTGTGGGTTGGCTAAGTGAGTTGATTGTTGCTCTATGGTTCTTTTTGCTGCATTTAATTCATTTTAAACAGAATATACATTTATTTCTATAGTATAACAAATTTAGTAACTAAATTTCATGGAGAAAAGTTATTTTGTGTGGGTGTTTTTTTGGGAGGGGGGTGTATCTTCTATTCATCCAAGCTATGCACGAATGGATACAGGTAGTTCTCAACTTATGGCTGTAATTGAGCTCAGAATTAACAGTCATAAGCCATGCCAGCTAAGCGAATGTGACCGCACCTGGTTTTATGACCTTTTTTGCCTCAGTCATTTAGCAGACCTATTTTATTCAGTGGGTGTTTTTTTGCTCGAAATCAGAAGTGAATGCGGGAAACTGGCAAAAATGTCTAAATTGCAGCCATGTTACCACAGGATGCTGCAAATGTTGTTTGCCAGGCACCCAAAATGTGATCACATGTCTGTGGGAGAGGCAGCCATCGGAACTCCAGAACTGGGTCGTAAGTAGCTTTGGGGAGATCCTTTGTAACTTTTGAATGGTTACTAAGCAACTGGGTCACTAAGTGAGAACTACCATTATGAAAGAAGTGTCCACAGTCATAATACTGTTTTTCTCATAATTGATCACACTATGTTTATTTTCGTCTCTAAAACAAAATTTTGCTATATGTGGAAATGCAGAAACGGGGTTTGGAAGTCAAGGCTTCCCTCACGTTAACCTTCTTCTATTTCTTTGCAGCCAATAATATTTCAGAATCGCTCGCTGAGTCCGCCGCGGCCTATACAAAAGCCACAGCCAGGAAATGTCTCCTGGAGAAGGTAGAAGTAATCACAGGAGAGGAAGCTGAGAGTAATGTGCTACAGGTGAGTGGGACCTGCAGAAGTCGGCACTCGGCTCACGCAACTCCCAGGATGTTTGCTTTACTTGGTCTTGCTTGCCAGGAGGGTGGGAGTATGCCGTGGAGAAAACTTGTGCATACACACTTGGGAGGGTTTACAAATACAAGCCTGGAGCATCTTCTGTCAGTCATTGTGCAGCCAATCTTCAGAACAGGCACAAGCTTAAATCTGTCAAAAACTTCAGGGAGTTTAATATTGTTCAGTTTTTTTCTTTTCTTTTTTCAAATCTTCTACATGTTAAAAACCTGCTTGGTACGGAATACAGGTAGTCCTCGACTTAACGATCGAACCTAAAATTTCTGTGGATAAGTGAGACAGTTGTTAAGTGAGTTCTGCTCCATTTTACAACCTTTCTTGCCCCAGTTGTTAAGTGAATCACTGAAATTGTTAAGTTAGTAGCACGGTCATTGTGTGAATCTGGCTTCCCCATTGATTTTCCTTGTCAGAAGGGCGCCAAAAGGAGATCACATGATCCTGGGACAGGGCAACATCATCAATACGAGCCAGTTGCCAAATGTCTGACTGTTGATCATGTGACCCTGGGGATGCTGCAATAGTAATAAGTGTGAAAAACAGTTATAAGTCACTTTTTTTTGGTGATGTTGTAACTTCAAACAGTCACTAAACAAATGGTTGTAAGTCAAGGATTACCTGTACAACCACATGATTTAAATGTCTTGCCTTCTTGCTCCTTGGGCCAACAGAAAAAAGGTCCTTCTTTTTCCAGCCTTGTTGTTGGTACTTCTGCTTCACGTTCATGTAACACAGTTTCTGCTCTGCTCTGGAACGGTGATCAATTAATGTTATGACCCTTTTCCGACAAATCAAACACAATTCAAAAAGAATAGAAACCTTGTAATGCTTTTACAAAATAATTAGCTTGCCAAACTGAGCGAGACTTGCCAAAAAATGACAGACAAGAAATAATTTGCAAAATAAGAATCTGCAAATACAAATTCAGGATGCTGGAACGTCCACGAAGCTGTAGTTTCAAAACATCTTTGTCTTCTGCAGAATAAGTTCATTCACAACTGGCTTTTATCTTCTTGAAGGAGGGGCCATTACCTTGAAGCCTTCTGAGTCGCCTGTGCTTTTGTAGCTGCTCTTTCCTCCGAGCAATCCTGCGTGCATGCGCACTTGGCACAGGCTCCTCGGGAACCTCCTCATCACTACTGCCAGACCTCACAATCTCTGAAGGCAGCAGTCCACTCCCTAATGGTCCTGGCCCCTCATCTGAGTCCTCGCTTTCTTCAGCCGTCTGCACCTGCTACCGGCTAACCACAACAGTTAGATGCTCTGTGCAAGGATACCCATCCCAGTATATCTGTGCTGAATCAGACCCAGAGCCCCCTATTCCAGCAATTTGCTTGGAGTTGTGATCAGCCAGTTGTTTCTGGGGAACACTCAAGCGGGGTGTGAAGTTGTGTTCCTTTTCTTGTTTATGTCTGAAGTTCACACCTCACTCTCAGCTGTAATATGTGTTGCTTGTTTGTAGTGTATCCATAAATCATAAGTAAACAAATGATGATTTAGCAGAGTTATAATATTTCTCAACCTCAGCAATTTGAAGAGGTGTGGATTTCCGTAATTCTTCACATCTTAAAGTTGCTCAGGTTGATAAACACTGCTGTAAGCTGACCATACAGAGGTTACATTTAGATATGTCCATTGAGGCTTGATAGAGTCATGTAAAGAATATCAATAATTAATTCTGCTGGACAAGTCCAAAGGCTTATGTAATTCAGAATTCTTTTTTACCTGTTGCTTCTAAAAAATTCATCTTTTTATTATATCTAGTATCTGTTGTTAACTGTCTTGGAATGTAGAAGTACCATCCTTTTTACAATTTCTGTTTGAGTTACCTCCTTTATTTTGCCTGCTTTAAATGCTACTTTACCTGATACATAGATGAGAGGGATCGTGGAAAGCATTTTCATCTTTCTTATTAGGGAGAAATAATACTTTTGAATTTGGGGAGAGCACAAAAACCCATTTTTCAAATGCATCGGAGGCTTTGTGGTTTGTGATCTCCTCGTGTGCTGCCTTCGTTAAAGTTCTCCAGCTAATGTTTCTGTTACAGATTCAATGCAAGTTGTTTGTCTTTGATAAGAGCTCCCAGTCCTGGGTGGAAAGAGGCCGAGGGCTTCTGAGGCTGAATGACATGGCGTCTACAGATGATGGGACATTGCAGTCACGCCTGGGTAAGAGGAAAAGACGCCAGAAACCTAATCAACCAATCAACCACTGCAGGAAACTAGATTGCAGTTAGATCCAATATAGTCCTGAAGATCTGTTTCCATGCCACCCAGTTATTATGGATGGGCATTCCAACATAGATCTTTGTAGCTTGCAGGAGTAGCCTGTGGCATCAGGTGCCCTTGTGATTAAGGTTTGTTGGTAGGCACAGTGTATTTATCCACATTCTAATAGTCAAGCATTTTTAGGATACCAGTCTTGTAAAAGGAATAAAGAGGACGTGGTGGGAAATCAGCTTTCCACAACATAAATTATGCAAGAATACGTGAAACTGGTTTATCCTCTGACTGCAATTGTTAAACGATATCAGGATGATTGCCTGTGATTCTGAGAGAGCTATACAGTATCGCAGCAACTTTTATCTCAGCGATTTTAAAACGTATGGGCTTCAACTCCGAGCCCACACATCTTAAAGTTGCTGAGGTTGAGAAACATTGCTCCAGGTCCTAAGATAAAATATAGCACGCTTAAAAGCATCTTCACTCCTCCAGAACGTTTGAAAAAGTTCAACCAGCTGCATCCCTCTGTAAAATGTTAAGTGTGACCTTTGCCTGCTCCGATGATTGGGAGAATGAAGTACCTGGTGATGTCATCGGGTTGACCTTGGTGGAGACACAGCATCAGCTTGCTTTTGAATGCACACAGGCCTCCTTTAGGATGGACACTTTACTTAATCGAAGCTGAGAAGAAGGAACCCATCTACTATGTCTTGAACAATCTTCCAAATGTCCTTGCTTCCTTGGGGTTGTGGGAATTCATCTTCCTGCTGTAAAAAATTCAGTTGGTTGTATTACAAAATATGCCTGGATTTGTGGATTTGGATTTATATGAGTACTGTAGTTACTGTTTTTGAATGCAGGCATTTTAATAATAATAATAATAATAATAATAGTTGACCGTGTTTCTTTCATCTCCGTGGTACTTTCAATTAGTAATGAGAACACAAGGCAGTCTGCGATTAATCCTGAACACCAAACTGTGGGCTCAGATGCAGATTGATAAAGCCAGTGAGAAAAGCATCCGAATCACAGCCATGGACACCGAAGACCAAGGAGTCAAAGTGTTCCTTATATTGGTAAGGCCACAGATTGAGTCAGTGGATATATTTGAACAGGACATTATGGGAAGTCTTGCATCATGGTTGCAACTGGAGGTTACGATCCATCATAGTTATCCATTTGCCAGAATGCTGTCAGGCACATCCTTCTGTAGGGCAGTCCCTAACACCCCTGTTTCTTTTTGCCTTTTTTTCTTAGCCGATGGCTACACTTCCAATCTAAATGCAGATGTGCAACCACCATTCTTTGATTAGATTTAAATGCAACCTTTATTCTGGGTTAGCTCCAGGTCACAAGCATACCTCATGCCCCCCTACCTCCCATTCCTGCCTCAGCTCCTGCCCTCCTAGCAGTTTGAAAGCATGCAGATGTGAGTAGATTAATAAGTGCCACTTCGGTGGGAAAGTAATTGTGTTCCATTCGCCTTGCTGGCCACCTGACCATGGAAAATACCTTTGGACAATGTAGGCTCCCTCAGCTAAGAAAAGGAGATGAGCACTGCCCCCTAGAGACCAATCTAACTGGGCGGGAAAACCTTTGCTTTACTTATTTGGACAAGTGACTTGTCGGTTTGCAGCCCTTTTAATGAGAGAGTTGTTGATTCTCTCTGAACTTTAGGCAAGTTCTAAAGACACAGGACAGTTGTATGCAGCTTTGCACCATCGGATCCTGGCTTTGCGAAGTCGTGTAGAGCAAGAGCAAGAAGCCAAAAGTGCAGCACCAGTGCCGGAAGTGACACAGTCCAACGAGGAAGACAGCGATGATGATGTTCTTGCCCCTTCAGGATCACCTGGAAGTGGTAAGCAGTTTCTGGGGATACAGGTAGCCCTCAAATTACCACCACAATTGAGGCCAACATCTCCGTTGCTAAACAAGATAGTTAAATGAGTTTAGCCCCTTTTTGCCACTTTTCTGGCAACCGTTGTTAAGTGAATCGCTGTGGTTGTTAAGTTAGAAACATGGTTGCTAAGTGAATCTGGCTTCTCTGTTAATTTTGCTTATCAGAAGGTCATAAAAGCTTGATCAGGTGACCCTTAGACAGTGCAACCATCATAAATGTGAGTCAGTTGCCAAGTGCCTGGATTTTGATCAGGTGACCATGGGGATGCTGCAGTGATCATAAGTGTGAAAAATGGTCATAAGTCACTTTTTTCCAGTACCCTTGTAAGTTGAGGGCTACCCGTATTCTGTTCAGAACAATTGATGGGGATACCTCCAGTCTTGGGATCATTCTGATATTTCCCTGATGAAATAAATGTCCAAAGCACATCTCAACCATGAATAACAGTTTGCAGGATGTTATCACCCTGGTAGTGTGTGTCCTCAAGAACCTGCAGATTCTATTTTGATTCAAGTTGTGCATATGGAAACAAAGATAATCATGGGAAGGCATTATTTTTTATACCATTTTCACATTATTGAGCTTAGTTATTGTAAGGATGGTGCTTGTTCAGAGGTTATTTAAATTTTACATTTAAGAACCAAATGTAAAGAAATTTTAAAACAAGCTTAGATGTGAGTTTAAATGCATTGCAGCCTTGTATAATATTTCTGCTAGTGTTTTCTCAATAGGTCTGGGAGCAATTGGGCAGGGTAACAGCAGTTTGGAAAGTTAATGGTTTGGAGTTTCTTCTTGAACTCTTTGCAGATCGATGCACCTAACCGGTTAACCTGACTTGCTTAAATTAGTGTTTAGAAAAACTGCCGTATTATGTTTTGTTGCTTTTGATTTAATATTGAAAAAGTAGACTATAAATTGCTTAACCAAGAATGAATTAGTAAAAATGGAAATAAAAATGGAGGAAATAGATTCCCATTGCAAATAAGCAGTGGTTCTACAACCCTGCTTTGAACACGAACCTCCCTGTTTTGTATTGCAGGTCCCACCGATGAAGTGGATGGGCAAACAACCAGCAGTACATAGCGGCCACAATCCAGACCACTTGGAAGAGCAGCTGCCAGAAAACCCCCTTTCGCAGGGCCCTTTGTGAGACTCATGCCCCAGGCCATCTCTTGCTCTGGACAGCAACAGAGGCTCTGAGATTTAAAAACTGCATCCCTGTTCTGGTTTTTTTTTTTTTTTTTTCTGTGTGTGTGTGTTGAATTTTTTTCAGGGGGGCTGGATCAGTTGATTCCATATTAAACAAAAAAAAAAAAAAACAGCAGACTTTGGACAAAACTGGCTGAATGTGATTTTGGGACATTTAATTGCTCATCATATTGATGAGCAGGGAGAAAAAGAGTACCATTTCTCTCCCCCCCCATCCCCCCCCAACTTGTGATTCATTGTAGGGGGCAGGTTCACCGAGACTTGTCATAGCTTGCCCGTGGCACCACTTTTGTCTTGCCACACACATTTTTCCTCCGTCCCCGCGACTCCAGTAGCCTCTCTCGTGGACCCTTCCAACAGTCTCTTCTTGCCTAAAATCCCCATCGCCCAACTGCTTCCTGCCTCTCCCATCATTTTTGAAGAAAAGTCGGATTTCAACTGGAAGACCTTTTCTCTAAAAAAATAATAATGATTTTTGCCCCCATTGGAAACTTCGCTGACAACAGTGTGGCTTGTCTGAGGGGCATCTCTTTGGGGATTTAATTTTTTTTTTTTCATCGTGGAAGTTAAAAACAATCCAGTGAGACTTTTGCTGAGTTTGTGGATGGGGCGGAAACACTTTAAGCTCTGGAGTGGAAAAGGGGGTGTGTTTTTTGTTCTTTTTTATCTTGTTTTTTTGCTAACGACTCCTTTCTTTTTCTGGTTATCATTATTGTTGTCATTTTGGGATTTCAAATGTGGCGATAACTTCTTTTTTTTTTTAGATTTTAATAAGATACTCGTGTGTTGACCAAGTGGGCCCCTTCTGTTTTGTACTGTTATGTTTCTGTTACTATTTAAAGGAGAGTGAAGCCACTGTGTAAATAGACATCCCGACACAGGCACACACGTGTACATATATAACAGGTATTCATATACCAGGTTGTTTTTAATCCTTTCAAATAACCTTTTATTTCCTTCTTGCCTTGCCAAGGTGCTTAACAGCTGATTAGGAAACAGCTGCCTTGTTTTCTTGAAAACAGGAGGGCTGTTCTTCCAATCTTGGCCAACTACTAAAAAAAAAAAAAAAGGTATTGCTTTGGGCACTTTCTCTTGGTCAGTAAGCATCTTCAGTTTGTGCCTAAATACAAATTACCTAAGTATCAACCTGGGCTGCCACTGGCTCTGTGGGTTTGTTTGATTGAGATGTGTCCAGAGTGGGCTCTGTTGAAGTGGGAAGCCTCTTTGAATAAGATCGGCATTAAAAAAAGGACGGTTTCTGGCTGTATCTGGAGTGTGATGTAAGTAAATTGGGCTGCAACATCTTTGGGCAAAGACCAGAAAGACTTGGAATGCTTTGGTGATTTCCTGTTGAGGACTATGTGGAATGGCACATCTTATCAGAACAGGAGGTTTTCACCAGCTCCGTAGAAGAATTGGTGGCCTTTTCCCACCCCCCCGTGGCCTTGATGGGACCACTACGTGGTTGAGCTCCCAAATCTGAGCCATTTGCAACGAAGATGGTAACACAACAGAGTCGGGACAAGGCACAGTCTGATTCTGCCTGAGGTGGTTGAGAAGCGAAAAGACGGCCTTCTTTTCATCTTGTCAAAGGGAGCCTGGAAACCAAAAAGAGGGTGGAAGCCTATTTTTCAATTCTGTCCACTGTGGAAAACAAGAAGGACATTGTAATTCAAAATCATAAGTTGCTGAGTCACAGAAACAACTGGGAAACAGGCAGGTTTTATAGTCTGCCCCCTCTGGATAATGGATTGAAGTTTTCATTAGGTCTCAAAAGTCTGTCCTGGAGTCGTTTCTACCGTCTTGGTCACTTTGGAAGAGCTTCGGGCTGACAAAAGTTTCTTCTCACTCTCCCTTCCTGGGAGAGAAAGCGGAGGGCCATGCATTTGTGCAGCCTTCTCCAGAAGTTTTGTTCTGTTTTTACTTAACCTTTCTTCCTCTCCCCGTATGTTTCAGTTCTCAAATGCACCACATATGTACATACCAACCACCTACTGAATAACACTGAAGACTGATACGATTGTAACTCTTGGGCAGTTGTGCTGCTTTTAGGGAGAATAATCTTCCACTTTGTGTTAACAAGACACTTCCCCCCCCCCCCTCACCCTTTTAAGACAGTTAAGTAGAACAGTGGATGCACATCTGGTTTTTTTTTTTTAAGTTACTTTGGCATAACAGGTATGAATGGGACGGGAATAGGGTATAATTTTATTTGCCTTTGTTAAACATCTGGAGCTAAGAGGATCCTGTCACTGGTATGCATGTGATTGTGTGAAAGGACTGGGTAGGTCTGTGTATGTGACATTTTGAAGGAGGCACCCAAAGTCGTCCAGGGTAAGAGGCTGGCTGGTTTCTCTAGAAGCGTTAATATTCAATGGAATGTTTAAATAGTTACCCACAGAGTTCATTTTTTAAAAAAAGAAACAAAATCTGGCAGCTATTTATGGACACAGTGGTTTGGATTCGAGTGCTTTGCTATGGCAAAGAAGGAGATTCTACGTTTCGTTCTAGGCCAGCCACAAGCTGTATTCCTTGCACACAGTGACTGTCTGGAAACGCATTTTGGGCTCTTTCCTGAGGTGGAGAGTTGGCTGGGCCAGACACAGACTTTATAAATTTGTTTTCTTCTTCAAGCCGTTAGCCAATTAGTGATAAGTAAAAGAAAAACAAAAACCAACAACACCCAGACAACACCCATGTGTTTTGGAAGATTTCTGTACAATTGTCATATCAGATGTATTTGGAAATTACATTAAAAAAACTTGTAACAAAAGTCCTGCTTTGTGTAATTCTGTGATACAAGGAGAACGGCATAGTTTCATTTCTTGTGGAAAAGCGTGATTATGTGGAAAAGCTCTTAACTGAGGAACTCTCTGTCATCTTAAGGCCATTAATGAAAGTGCCTCCAAAAAGAGCACGAAATTTAGAAATTAGGTGATGGGTCTGGTTGTCGGTTTGATTTGTGAAAAAAGGGAATACCAAATTGTTACAGAAATAATATTTAAGTCTGGAAAGTTGAAAATATGAAAAAAAATTTAGAACAACTCCATTTTGTGTTAGAAGTTGAAGCTTTCACAGGATTTCAAGACTGATGTCGGCCTTTTGAGATAGGCAAGGTCAGAGAAACGAGTTACCAGAAATCTTGAAATGTACTTTCATGCAGTGTTTCTCAACCTTGGTGACTTTGAGATGGATGGACTTCAACTCCCAGAATTCTATGCTGGTTGGGGAATTCTAGGAATTGAAGTCCATCCATCTTCAAGTCGCCAAGGTTGAGAAACACTGCATTAATATATTTTGGATATTGAAACAGAATCTTGAAAACCTGTCAAAGACCTTCAGTGCAACCTATTGGTTATTGGTACTTTTGTCACACTTTCTAATTTACTAGATTCAAATATCTGTAATGACTTGGCAGTAATTTCCCTTTCTGTGAATCAAACTGACATTCCATCACAAAGGATTCATGAAGAGTTATGCTCAGTGGCTTTCTTAGAAGTATCTCTTTAGCCATTTTGGACAACACGTTCTGTTTTTGTCTCGGTCTGAAACTGGTTATTGCTATTAAGAGAACAATAGCAATTAAGTTTATATTAAAACATTAAAGGGTCCTTTAAGAACAAAGTTAAAGGGGCTATGTAGAATCAAATTTCCTGCTAGTCATTTTTGTGTCTTGTGTCTATTTCTCCTTGGAACATTTCGTCATTCCATTTTACTAACAGGAAGATGGATTAGATCTGGTTATATTGTTTTAGACACAAAATGAGACTTAGTTACTGAGGTTTTCTGTTAGATTTTTAAGGACATTTTCTAATGTTTGAGAAATGCATTGTTTAACTATGGCTTTTTTAAAAAGTTAATTAAAGATCACTAGGTGGTATTAAAGCATTCAAGTGTTCCTGAGATAGGCATTAGGTGGAGTACTGTGAAATAAAATAATAGAGCTAGTTGAGACTTGGAGCTCCTCTAATGGGGAAATGTCCACAAGAGGGAGATATTCCAGAACTGATTTCATTTCAAATTTGTTGGCTTCATGATAAATTAAGCAAAATGTGTTTAGCCAGTGAATTATAATTAACCAAACTTTTGGTTTAAGATGTATGAAAACTACTGGACTACTTGAGTATTTTTTTTTTTTGTTAAATTAAAACAAATATACAATTTATGTTTCAGGCTGACCAAATTGTGCCACCACTGTAAAGGATACAAGTTTGACACTGTTTCAGTCTAACTTAATTTAACTCTTTCCAGTTTGGGAAGACATAGGAGAAATACCTGCACCATTACTGCTGTACAGTTAGATGAATCTTCTTCCCAATTATTTTAGCATGTGGTAGTACCTGGCCAGTCTTGGCTGGATAGAAAGCTGAGCAGGGTTTCACTTGGTTCTGTACCAGATAGGAGGTTTTCAGGGAAGGGCAGAGTTTTAGTTAGATTGGAAAATGGAAATTAAAAAAAAGTAGCAGCAAACTACTTTCAAATTGTTGCAAAAAAAGTCCTTATATTCATTAAACTATCAAGAATTGACATGAGGATGCTGCCTTTTCCGTTATAATTACTAATTAAACAATTAAAGAACATTCTCTGTTGTTAGTTGTAAAATGTTAAAAATTTAAAGTGCACTTGGACGCACATACAAAGTCTTGCTGTGTTGCCTCATGGAGTAGGGGAGAGGGATGGTTCTGGGATGGTAGCATATGCAATGGTGAGAAAGGTCAGAAGGTGTCTTAGAAATGTTTAAAAGACCAGGGGTTTTCATTTGTCCTCAAAGTTTGGGATGGGTAACTTAGTCTCTGAATCTGTGGCATTCTAATTCCCAACCATAAGGAGTACTTCTTAAACTGATGGTATTGCCAATTCTCCATCCTTACCATGTACCCCTTTTTAACGCCCTACTGGATATTAACAAGCACCAAGTTGGAGTTGGTAAATCTTTTATTCAGGAGAAAATCCAGAAAAGAGTTATAAAAGCCTTTTATTATTCTGGTCTATGCCTAACAAGGATATAGAATCCTGCACTGATAGACAAACCCATAGCACTCAGTTGGAAAAGTTTTGTGTAGAGATTGATAAATCCACAGGGGCTAGGAACTTGTGTCTCTCCAGATAGGTGACAAACTACAGCTCCCAGCAAATCCCAGCCATTATGGCCAATAGGGATCTTGGAAATTGAATGCCTTTATTTGTCCAGCTTTAGTTGGAAGTTACAGTTTAGTGATTTCCAAAAAGGCCAAACTTCCCTTAAGTAGAGAACTCAGAAAGAAAAAGGATGGAAATCAGGAAATCCAGATGCCCTTCTGCTATAAGATTTCTATTGCAGCTTTCTAATTATGGGAAATTTAGAGGAAACTCTTTTTAAATCATGTGTCTACATGTACAAGCTGGATTCTCATTAGCCAAAGTCCTAAATCTACTTTGCACTATGTCCCAGGAATGTCATACTAAATATGTAGGGCTAAATTGCCTACACTTCAGAAGGGAATGCCAACTCTCAACCCCACTACAGCTTCCATGCAGCTTTCATCATGTCAACAAAATAGTCATCACGATCAATGGAAGCGCTGACTCCACTGTAGTAATTCAGGAATTCCTCATTTGTGATCTGTAGAGAAATATGGAGTAGATTTTAACGTGTGTCCTTAATGACAGAACCTGATGTTTTATTAGGGGTGATGTGGTACTTCAAGATAGTAAAACTGTCAGTTAAAAATAACCCTAAAAATTTAAATATTTGGGATTGCCAAAAATAGTAGTAGTATTAGGCCATTCACATTAATAGAAGAAAAGAATGACATGGAAAAGGATGTGATGAAAAGAAAAGCAGCATTCACAAGTGTTCTGTTCTCAACTACCATAAAGCGGCATTTCCCAACCTTGGCCGTCTGAAGATGTGTGGACTTCAACTCCCAGAATTTCCCAGCAAGCAGGGGAAATCTTTAAGCGCCCAAGATTGGGAAGCACTGCCTTAAGAATCCTAAAAAGGTCCTGCACAGTCATGATTTATGATCTGCAAATATAGTAAAAGCATGGTTTTAAAGATTTCCATTCATGGATTTTGGATCCAATGAGCAACATTTGCTGTAGCTCCTTCCTCCCAAAATGGACCCAGTCCATTGTCTCCAAAATTGTTTAAACGATTCACTTAAATGTGTTTATTCATTCAATTTTTATAGCTGCCCATCTCAAATAAGTGCCTGGAGGATAAAAAATCATAGAGCAATTGAAAACAGTTAACTATAATACAAAATCATATATAAGGCAGCCAAAGTATTTAAAACACCGCTATCAATTTACGTCATTTGCATGCTGACATGTGTTCTGAAATGGTCTAATTTATATCATTTTCATCAACTCATGCCATTTGCAAACAGAATGAATTGGCCCAATATTTAAATTCAAGTCTAATGGACATTTGGAAGCAACACACATAATATCTATCTCAATGATCTATTAATTCAAGGTTTTATTGTATATCTTAGATCAGCCTTCCCCAAATGAGCGTCTTCAAATGCCCACCAAACGTGTTTCTTTCTAAGTTTGAAAAAAATAATAGTCTGGAACCACAACTATTAGAATTCCACACCAAGAGATCATCCTGGCTGTTTACCTTCCCATCCTTATCATCAGGAGAGTCAAAGCTCTCCAGAAAGGCACTGAAAACCTGATCTTCTGTCCACTCTCCACTCTTGAACTTAGGGTGGGATCGGCTGTTGTAGACCCCATGAAGATCCTCTACCGTCACCAATCCATCACCAGTCCTGTCCAATTTCTGGAACGCTTTTGCAATGATCTCTTTCCTGGTGTTGGACATAGGGGGCTAAAGAAAAATAGTGAGAAGTAAAGCATGTTGCAGTTCTCTTATTTATTTATTTTTGCCAGATTAACGGTGGACCTATTTCTCAAAGATCATCAACAATAATAACTCAGTCGAATCTCTGGACCTTTAGTGCTGGAAGAAAGCCTTGGTGGCTTTTCTGTGGTAATGTGGGAGACATATTGAAAAATTAGATGAAGCATCATCTAAATTGCCATGGGTCTTCTAGATCAAGGGTCTCCAACCTTGGTCACTTTAAGACTTGTGGACTTCAACTCCCAAAACTCCTCAGTCAGCAAAGCTGGCTGAGGAATTCTGGGAGTTGAAGTCCACAAGTCTTAAAGTGGCCAAGGTTGGAGACCGCTGTTCTAGACAAAGAGATATGTTGATTCACACCAAAGAAGCATCTCACAATTTACATTTGTAAAGATTAAATAGAAAGAGTAGGGGAGGGATATGGACTTCAGTCATGGGTCCGGTCTGGTGGGCAACGTTATGCCAGGGATTCCCCATCTCTCTTAAAAGATTGAGATTGACTAGTACATTAGCCACTATTAGTTGAAAAGGGAGTTTTCATATATGGGAAGAATATATCACAGATTAAAAACACTGAATTAGCTCTTATCTTCAGGATTCTGAATCTCTCATTGATGCAGTTCTGTCAGTTAAAAATTAGATGCTACATTAGTTGGGTCCCTGGCCACATTTAACAAGTGTTTCCTATGGGTTTTTTTTTTTCAGAGTAATCTATCTCTGAATACCAGTTTCTGAGAAAGGGAGAAAGAGAACAAATAACAGGAGAAACTGGCTTCCAATGACCACTTATCTTTCTCATGTGCCCTCAGGCCTTCTGTGCCAGCTCAGCTGCTAATTCAAATGTAGAGGTGGATAACTATTTTACTTACCCTCAGGGCTTGCAGGAATTCAGTGAAGTCCAGGGTACCATTCTTATTTTTGTCACAGAAGTTGAAAATCTCTTCCGCTTCACCCCTTTCCAAAGGGACCCCAGCATCCTGGAGACCCTTCACAAATTCCTCCAGATCCAAAGTTTTGCTGCCGTTATCATCCATGATGCGGAAAAATCTGCAAAGAATATAATGTAATATAGACATGTGAGTGAGTGCCTTGTGTTGTGCGTGTGTGAGAGAGATGGAGACATTTATGGAAAAGTTCAGCCTGTACTTTTCCTTGCAGCACTAACTTCCTTAAATGCTAACAACAAAATTTAGTTAGTTTAATGACTGATGTAGTAATCCTGAATTTAGAAACCATAATACTATTTCCCATTGGGGAACTGAATGTTCCCTGCAGTTTTCTGCAGCTCCCTACCTCTGCCAAGCAGAGTAAATGAAACAAAACAATTAAAAATAAAACCTCAAATAAGGAAGAAAGGAGGGAGATGAGATTGGGGAGGGAGGGGGCAAACCACCTGAATAATTATTTCCAAAAAAATATGAATAATCTCATACTTCGTACCTGGCAAGTCCCTTAATCCCAGAAGCTCCTCTTTCCAAGCACTTTGCTCTGAGTTTGGCAATGCTTCCAGTGCCTTTTCCTTCCATGCTGCAGGTATTTTTTATGATGGAAAAAAGGATCTAAAGGATGAAGCAAAAAGGAAGGTCAGGTACACTGCTTTCTTCCCTCTTCTTCAGCCTTCAAAAGACTTCCATTTGACATCATGAATACTATTACAATCATAAATTAAGCCCCAATGTTGGTTCAAAAGTGATCAAAGCAGGTACTTCAGTAAGATGTCCTCTTCCAATGCTTCCTTGACACCATTGGGGGTTGGTCTGGGAATGTGTTCACAATGCCAATTACATTCAGTGTATTATTGTAACACTCTCCGCCTTAGCTCAGATCAGTGATAGACAAGGTGCATCTGAAACATACCTCACAAAGCAATCTATAATTAAAGGGCAGATTGGTCTTGGTGCCTTCTAATTCCGGACTATAAATGGCATGTGACAAAGAGGTATGTTTATAACAAAGAGAGAAGGAAAGTTAATTTCTAGCTCTGTACTCTAGTTTTGCGTGCTGTGCTGGGAAGACACTTCTGATCGTACTCAAGATATTACCTGTATTTATCTTGAATACTATCAGAAGTGTCTTCCCAACTCACTTTGGTTTCCAAGTGAGTAGGTCCTTTTAGTTAATTAAGATGAAAAAAATAATCTTGAGACAGCTTGAAGACTAAATATAAGAGGCCACAAAACTTTTGTTCATTTCAATTCTGTCCATTCCAAGGAAAGAGACATTGGAGGGGAAAAAAACTTTCCGTTCCTTCTCTCTTCTGTATAATCCACCCACTGCCCCTCAGACCAGATTGCTGGAGTTTTTTCCGATCAGTGCTGAATTCCTACCTGCAATTGTTGCTTCTTTGCTTGCTTTTTCTCACCAACCGGGGAAATTAGTTTGACTGTTGTGTTGGCTTGCGTTGAGCTGTTCCCTGTCTCTATAGCAATCGCCTGCTCTGTTGCCAGGAGGGCCTCGCCAAGGAAAAGCTCTGGTGTGCTGGAAAGCTCTTAGAGGAAGTGACCCCGCCCAAATAGGAAGGTGGCAGGAGGGGCCAGAAGCCTGCATGGCTCATCTTACTCTAGAGCTGCTTAAAGAGAGAGAGAGAGAGGTAATACATCTCTGCATCAGAGGGAAAGATTTGGTTGGAATCATCTCAAGATCTTTCTTTGTTGTCCGATTGTTGAGGACTGTTGCCTGCTGTCAATTAGCTATTGTCAGTAACTTTTGTACCCAGAAATTTTACCATGTACCGAGAGAGGACTTGTTTTTCGTTGCTGTGTTTTGACAATCCAACATATCCTGTTTTGTAGGGCAACTTTTCCCACCCTGGTGTTTTGCAACAAGAACTCCTGAAAATTCTTAAAAATGGGAATTCTGTGAGTTCTGATCCCAACACATTTAGGAATTAGCAAGTTCGCAAAAGCTGCCTTTGTTATTTCTAATTGCCTGTACTATATTTTGACTTATACAGCACATCATCAGACTCAAGCAATATCTACCTACATGGATGTCCCAGAAGCCCCAGTGATGATCTGCTTAACTATCAGCATGACTTTTCGACCATAATTCCAGGCTCAATCATAGCTGTAAGTTGAGAACTATTTGAAAGCATAGAAGCCTAAGAGATAGCAAGTGGTGTCAAAAGTAGAGGATAAAATACAACAATTTGAGAAAAGCAGATAGTGCCATTTTGTGAGTCCAAATGAAGAAGTATTTAGAAGAACGCCTTACAACAGCATAAGGTATAAATGAACAATTCAGGTTAATGGTTATAGGTTAAGGCAAAGATAACGTGACCTGCATATTTAATACATTTACAATTTATAGCAGAGAAAGGAAAGGGAGAGACACACATTTGGTGGTTTTTTTCCCCAAATGTTTTGCTCCAAGATGAGCAAAATACTGGATAAATAAAAGAGATTAATCCTAGAGAGGAAGGCAAGAACAAACTTTTTGGATAAGGTAATGTGTAAGTCAGTTAGAGTATAATGTATCATAAATAATATTGTGAACCTGATTTGGTAGGGAATTGGCAACCAAACTAGTTGCTCCAGCAGGGATTTATCGTGTACAGTCCATAGCCAAGAAATCTGATCATTGCATTCTGTACTAGCTGAGGCTCCAGACCCCAAGCCCCAGGGGAAACCCAATGAAGAGCATTCCTTGAATGTGTAAGTGTAAGGTTGAAACCCAGCCAATTAGTCAAGCAAGTCAATGCAGCTTCCAATAACAGCCATGACCTATGAGCCCATCCCCCCATCACAGTTCATAAAGAGCCACTCTGTTTTACCTATTAAGATTTTCCCTACATCTGGAAGCACCATAGAATAGTGGCTCCAGTCCACAACTCAAAAACATGCTCTAGGAGCATCCTGTGTTGAATACTTTAATACTAGCAGATATGTGTATCTGAAATGAATTTCCTGCTCTTAGTTCAATTCCTTCTCTGTTGTTCCCCATGGCTCTTTAATCTTTTTTCAATTTGTATGGCCCATCTCAAATTCATGATTCTGGGCAGCTAACAACTGTTTAAAACTATACAGATAGTCCTCAACTTACCACAGTTCTTTTAGTGACTGTTCAACAGTACAATGGCACTGAAAAAAGGGACTTATGACCATTTTCAAAGTTACAAACTTTGTAGTATCCCCATGGTCATGATCAAAATTCAGATGCTTGGCAATTGGTTCGTACTTATGACCATTGCTGTGTCCCAAGTTCATATAATCATCTTTTGTGACCTTTTCACAAGCAAAGTCAATGGGGAATCCAGATTCACTTACCAACCAGGTTGCTAACTTATCAACTGCAGTGATTGACAACTGTGGCAAGAAAGGTCGTAAAATGGGGCAAAATTCACTTAACAAATGTCTCACTTAATAAAATTTTGGGGCTCTGTGGTCGTAAGTTGAGGACTATCTGTACATATATTTATATTTAGCTATATCTAGCTCTTCATTAAATCAGTTGGACTTCGTAACTCTTGAGCTCTCAGAATTTTGAGAAATTTCTTGGGAAAGATTTACACCACAACTGATCAGACAGCCTTTCAAAAAAGAAAAGAACAGTCACAAAAGCAGGCAGTTTTGAAAAAATTCTAGAATTCCTGCTAGGAATCATCCTAGTTATAGGCCAAGTAAACCAATTAGAAACAATGAGAAAAACACCAGAATACAGTACAGATCAAGTATACCAAAATATTTTTAATATTATTTTGCTTCCAACAAGAAAAATTAGATTGAGGACCTAGTGTAACAAAATCCCCATAGGCACTTAACTGGTGCTTTAGTTGTCAGTACATTTATGATTCAAAATAAACGTAACAGGCATTAAGTAAACCAATCCCCTACGTATGTATTCAGAATTTAGTCCTGATCGTAAGAATGGTTAAGACTGCAATCACTCATTCAAGAAATCAATTATTCTGTGGAAAAATAGCAAATTATAGAACAAAAAGGGTTGCTAAAATACCAGTAGAAAATCTGCAACTCCCCCAAAAGGATCACAAGAGTTAGCTCAACCCATATGGGCAAAGACTGGATGCAAGAAAAAGCAGAATCTTGAGAAATTACGTTGTTGCTATTACCATTTTAGCCATTTTGAAATCTACATGGCTAAAACAGGATTAAGAGGACACCAAGGCAGTTTCATGGCTGTTTAGGTTGATGGAATTTTGTGAACTCTACCAAAATGGATCCCTCAAGACATTTCTACTTTCCTCTGAAGTACATACACATTGCCTGAACCACTGGATTTTGCTTCCCTTTTATTTCCTCTGTAGCTCAAGAACAGTTACAGGAACTGGGCTTGGCTAGTCTAGTAAAAAGGAGGACCAGGGGAGACATGATAGCAGTCTTCCAATATTTGAGGGGCAGCCACAGAGAGGAAGGATCAAGCTATTTTCTAAAGCACCTGTAGGCCAGGCAAGGAATAATGGATGGAAACTGAACAAGGAAAGATTTAACCTGGAAATAAGGAGAAACTTTCTGACAGTGAGAACAATCAACCAATGGAACAGCTTGCCCTCGGAAGTTGTGGGAGCTTCATCATTTGAGACTTTCAAGAAGAGATTGGACTGCCATTTATCAGAAATTATGTAGGGTCTCCCGCTAAAGCGGAAGGTTGGACTAGATGACCTACAAGGTCCCTTCCAACTCTGATTATTTGTTAAGAGCCCTTAACACAGCGTTTCGCAATCTTGGCTACTTGCAGATGCATGGACTCCAACTCCCAGAATTCCCCAACCTGTTGGAAGTTGAAATACACATATCTTCAAGTTGCCAAGGTAGAGAAGCATTGCCTTTAAAATGCTGCAATTGTTGCAACCGAAAAGGAGCTAGTGTATTGAAAGGTTCACTGATTGCTACTGCCTCTATAGGACAGACAACATCTCCTGGACCAGAAGGATCAGCACATTTGGAAGGTTTAGAAATGTGTATGGAATGGACTACTGTTTTGTACAGGTGGTCATTATTGACTGGGATTTCAGTAACGTAACATGTTGTTGCATGGCAATTGCACAACACTTTACTGAACGTGAGTTAAAAGAGGAATAAGTAGCCCAGGTTGGGCTGGATTCACATAAGACATTGAATTATAAAACACAGCCAGCTTTTTACCCCTGCCTTCTGTAGTTGACTAATGGAGGCTTCAGACTTACTATGGTATTCAAACCTAATACAGCCATGTTCTTCTATGACTCGAGTTGGCATGAGTTTCTACGTCTGAACGTCCAAGTAATCCTAAAACCCCCAATTCAAGAGCCGCACATGACAAGGGCAAACTATTTCCAAAGTGTATTCTTTAACAAAAGTGGATGGGCCTATCATATAAAAACAGCTTCTATGCATCACTGTCCACTTTCTGTTAGGATAACTTTCTGTTAGGATAAAATCAAAACAGGGTACAATTTCCTTAATTTCCCACCTCAGGCCAGTAATAATTATTCCTATTTAGCTTTTACAGCAGTCCTGCAAGCTTGTTCAATTCTGAGTGGAACAAACTATTAAAAACCCATTGCCTGCCAGTTCCCTATAGTCTGAACAGTAATAATGTGCTTGGCCAAGAAGGCAGACAAGGAAAATATCCAAAAGATGAAGCAACTTCCAGGTTTTCACCAGAAAATGCATCTAAATTAACTCAACAGAAGGTCTCAGCATTTTTAGCAAACTTAGGGTAACATTTCTGACACAAAATTACTAGTGTTAAAAATTAAAAGCAGTCTTTTTCACCCCACCCCCTGAGAAGATAAAATCATAGGCTCTGAACTTTCCTTACTGATTCATAGACTTGGGAAGAAACTGGCAAGCTAGCCGGAGAATTCTGGGAATTGAAGTGCAGACATTTTAAAGTTGCTGAGGTTAGGAAACACTGGCTTAATAGCTCTCAGTCATTGCTTACGCTTTAGAGACAAAGGACCTACACTGAGAACAGGTACAGTAATGCCTAGTGGTGCAGTGGTTAGAATGCAATATTGCAGGCTAACTCTGCCCACAGTCTGGAGTCCGATCCTGACTGGCTCAAGGTTGACTCAGCCTTCCATCCTTCCGAGGTCGGGAAAACGAGAACCCAAATTGTTGGGGGCAATAGGCTGACATTGTAAACCGTTCAGAAAGTGCTGTAAAGCAGAGGTCCCCAACCCCCAGTCTGCAGCCCGGGTCTGGTCCGCAGCCTGTTTGGAACCGGGCTGTGGAAGAGGTGTGCAAGTGTGTGTACAAAGCTGCATTTGTGAAACAAGCTGCACATGCGCAACCATCCCCTTTCCTTCACCGCCGCTTCCGCCAGTCCGCTGAGGTGAAAAGGTTGGAGACTGCTGCTGTAAAGCACTTTACAGTATATGAATCTATGGGCTATTGCTCATACTCGCCACGGAGAAGGCCTTAAACCATCAATAAGGCCATAAATAATAGATGGTTGAACTCCTTTTCCTGCTCAAGCAAGCAGATGTAGTACTTCAAGTTGAAATTCTGTGCTCATTCCTGAGGGATAGCCAAGCAGGATGAAAAAGAAGTTTCCTATTCCCTGTGATTTTGCTCCTCCTAAGAAATTGCCTATCCAGATTAAGGGTGGATTAAGTCACATGCAAGCAGAAGATGCACTAGACTTAGAATTACTCAGCTAGAAAAACTTACTTCAGCAAGATTGTTAAGAGGTAAATCTTGAAGGGAGAGGAAGCTGCCCAATGAAAGGAAGTAGCATTTTGCCCCAATCAGTATAAATGAATGTAGGAAGTCCTCAATCTACAACCACAATTGGGAGTACAACCTCACTCACAAAGTGATGCAATTTGTTAAGTGAGTGGCATCCCATTTTACAACTTTTTTTTGCCATAGTCATTAAGCAAATCCCGCTTTCCCCATCGACTTTGGTTGTTGAAAGTCCCCTTAGAAGAGTGTAAATGGTGATCACATGACCCTGGGATGCTGCAACAATCATAAATACATGCTGATTGCTGAATGCCCAAATGTTGATCACATTACTGCAAAGATACTGCAACGGTCGTAGGTGTAAGAACCGGTTGACAGTCCATTTCTTTCCACAGCCATCTTAACTTCAACTGGTTATTAAATGAATAGTTGTAAATTGAGGACTACCTGTACTAGCAGGACTGGACTCCAGGTTTCCAGCCTTAATTATGGCTCTTAAAAAGATATTGGTATCTAAGTAACATTCTTCTTTTTATCATTCTAACTGAGGGTTTCCAAGCCTATCAACAAAGGCATGATTTGCTGCCCTTGTGCATTTTATATTTTAAACCATTTAGCCCATGTGGCACATGCAAATCTGAAATTATATAATCACACAATTAGAGGTCATCTGCAGGATTAATTAGGACATTTCCTTTAGCAAAGGAGAACTTACCAAATACTTTACAATGTGTTCCACTAGCTGACAACTTGTAACAATTAGAAAATCCCTCCTGGTGTCTAACCCTAATTTGAATTCCTTCCTTGTAGTTTGAACCCCTTCTGGTCCTGTCCTACTCCCAAAAAAGACTGCTGCTGGTTTTGGCTGGAGATAGCCAAAAAATATTGTGAGATAGAGATAGAGCAGTGGTGGCAACCCTGTTTAGAATAATGTTAATTTAAGTTAGCAGCTTCCCTTTAGATACCTGCTTCTCTTAAGAGTGGGATTAGACAATCTGGAGTGCTACCCTACAACTCCCACAACTGTAAATATAACCAATATTGGAAGATGCTGGGACTGTCATAATTTGTCCTAGAGAGTCAGGTACCCTACATCCAATTAAGGGGTGCAGGGGGGAAAAAGGCATGATTTTTAAGCCACAAACCAAAAAAGTCTGCTGATACACAAAACTATTACTAGAGTGGCTGGTTTAAAATAGTCACTTTGTCATCTCCAGCACGAGCAGCTCAGAGTAAAAAAAAAAAGAAGTGGTATTACCCTATTCAAAAGAGATTTTTTTAAAAAAGAGGCTTCCGATATGGGAACCAACAATCTTTGTCCGTTTACACTGTTGTCCCAAATAAAGTCTTGTCTGAATCCTGTTCGTCATCCCCAAGTGAAAAGTCTTTGGTGTCCAAATCAAGGTCTGGGATACAGTTTGTCTCCAATGACAGGTTGTGATCTGGTGAGCTGGCGTCACTCTGTGCACCAAGGACAGGACTCAGCTGTTCCCCTTCCGCCATGTATGCCAATAGATTATCCAGGACTGGGCGGCTACGACAGATCTTGGTCAGCAGGCGGCTCCTGTGCCTCAACTGCGTTATCAAACTGTCTTTTTCCTGGATCACATTTAACAGTTTTTGTGCATGCTGTTCAGAAGACTGCAGCTTTTCCTTCAATATGGCAATTTCCCTTTAGAGGAAAAAAAAAAAAAAGGTTACCTGAGGAACCATCTTATCCACCTCATACTGCCCCATCCCACCTGATCTGGCAGAGAAGGTATATCATATAGAATACTACAGTTAAAAGAATTTCCACTTGGAGGGTCTAGGAAAAGAGCCTTCTCTGCTGTTTCCCCCACTGTCTGGAATATCCTTCCCCTAGAGGTGAGGTGCGCCTCATCTTCCTCACTTTCCGAAAGAGTCTGAAGACCCGGGCTAGCTTGCAAAGGGCTCACAACCATGGGGGTGGTCAGCGCATTGAAGCTCCTCAATGTGCCTTTCACCTTTTTTATTCTTATTTTACTTGGCTCCCTTCTATTGATATATTGCATCTTCACAGGTAGTCCTCAGGTTACGAACACAATCGGCACCAGAACCTCTGTTGTTAAGCAAGGCAGCCATTAAGTGAATTGCACCCAAATTTTGGGGCGCTTTTTTTCTGTAGTCATTAGGCAAATCACAGCAATCGTTAAGGGAATCACGTGGTCATTAAGCAAATCCAGCTTCCCATTGAGTTTGCTTGTTGGAAACCAACTGGGAAGGTCAAAAAAGTGTGAAGGACTAGTTGCAAGTCACTTTTTTCAGCGCTGTTATAACTTTGAATGATTGCTAAACAAACTGTCATTAAGTCAAAGGCTACATATGATTTTTTTTGTTTTTATACTTTTAACTGTTACACCTGCCAGAGTCATTCTGAGAGTCAGATGAGCAGAATCTAAATTTAAAAAATAAAATATGATGGTAGAAATAGAATATGATGGTAGAAAGGCCTGGTAAAATTAGGTTGAAGTCCTTTTTCCTAAGACAGAGCCACAAGTTAGAAATGAAAGTATCCATTGGAATATGATGATCGTATACAAGATGTTATTGGATGGGCTTGCTAGTAGGGAAGTGCTCCATGTTGTAAACCTGGAAATAATGTACAGTATTTGAAAGGATTTCTACCTGCTTGCTGAATTTTTCAGCCTGCCTGAAGCACCTACAATTACACAATTGCTTTTCAACAGGAAAAGATGCTGACAGTGTCTTTATATCCACAGCCTGCCCAACCTCAAACTGGCCTCTCTTTTCCTATTAATTTGTTCCTGAAGTTCCAGCTGGGATAGCTATTTCCTATCACGGGTACATTTAGTACCAAGATATTTGCTTTCACAGTCCAACTATTTCCCAATCCTGAGAAATAATGAGAGTTTGGCAAGATTGAGAGAGGAAAAAAGCCCCCTCCCCCCCCCCAAAAAAAGCTCAGTAATATTCAGAGGACCAACTTCATATAGAAAGCCCCACGCCCCCAAAAAGGCAAATGGCAGTCAAAGAAAGGGCAACGGACCTACGGGCTAACGAGTTTTCAACAAAACCGTTTATTCGCTCACTAATGACAAAGTCACTCTAACCAAGATTCTAGTCCTCCTCGAGGTCAGGTACCTGTCCTTGCCCTCCCGAAGCCCAAGCACCGCCTGCCGCATCTCGGCATCCTTCCGGATGAGACTCTCAGCCTGGCCGTGCACCGTGCGCTCCGCAGCTGCCAATCGCCGCTCCAATTCTGCAACCCGCCCGTGTAGGGCGGCCAAATGCGCGTTAGCCTCGCGAATCTGGACCGGCGTCGGCGGCGAAGATGAAGACATCATGGACGACAACGACGACGCCCGGGGACGCCCCGCCCACCGCCGGCGCATCGTAGCCAATGGGAAGGCAGGTCACATCCCCACACAAAAAAAACTTCGCCACGCCCTTCATTCGGTCTGACGAATCAGAATCAGAAGCGAGGGCGCACTTAATGAGTCCAGAGAGACCGACAAATTGGATCCACGCCTCCTTATTACAGTCGCTCGACTGACTAAGCTCTGTCAGATTTGAGATACCAGTCTGGCCGGTTAAGCGCGTCCTTTACGACGCTCCGTCCCAAGTGGGCGGGCAAGAGGAGGGAAACAAAGCACGCGCGGCGTTATTCCCCTTTAACCGCCCAAGCACCCACCAATAGAAATCATGCGAAGCCACACTCACAAACCAATCAATTATTCTCTGACGGGCCAGCCGCGCCCACAATCGTCAATAAGGCCGCGCCTACTTTCCCCGAATCCCGTCCAAATCCTTACTAACCTCGAGTTGCTATTGGTCTGCGTATAACTTTGGCTCTTCATGCTCTCGCGAGACCAGGTTCTAGGTAGCGTCCTTGCTGAAATCTCGTGATACTTGTGCCCGTCGCCGCGGTCGGTGTCAACATGGTGGAGTACGCGGAGATTCTGGAGGACACTGACTGTTTCCGTAAGACCTGGCTTGCGGGGCGCCTCGGGGCCTTTACCGGTGAGAACCAAACAGAGGCGGCCCGTTACTGTGGGGCTCCTCCTTCGCTGGTTTACTCGGAAGTTACCCCGAGTTAGCTGCGAGTTCGAATCGAGACAATAAAGATTCCCGTCCTTGAACCTCTATCGCCGTCGAGCTTTTAATATGGGCTCGTCCATACAGCCTCCTTGCCCCGCCCTGGAGGACGTCCTACGTAATGTCTATTAAGGACCTGTCAATCAGATGACAAGGGAAGGGACCATGGAGGTCATCTAGTCCAGCCCCCTGCTCAGGAGATGGCCCCTCCTGGCAGGAGATCCTATACCTTTTCAGACAAGTGACTGCCCAGTCTCTTCTTGAAAACTTCTAGTGATGAAGCCACCCAACGTCTGAAGGCAAGCTCTTTCACTGGTTAATTGCCCTCACTGTTAGGAAGTTTCCCACTTGTGACTGTAACTTTGTTGCTTGTATCCTCACGATTTATATTGACTGTTTCCTAGTATGATTTGATGTTGATTGTACCCTATGACTATCATTAAGTGTTGTACGTTATGATTCTTGATTCTTAACTAATGTTCCTTCTTTATGTATACTGAGAGTATTTACACCAAGACAAATTCCTTGTGTGTCAAATCACACTTGGCCAATAAAGTATTCTATTCTATTCTATTTCTCCAGGTTGCTTCTCTCCTTGATTAGTTTCCATCCATTGCTTCTTGTCCTGCCTTCAGGTGCTTTGGAGAATAAGTTGATCCCCCCACTTTTCTCTGTGGCAGCCCCTCAGACATTGAAATACGGCTATCATGTCCCCTCTAGTCCTTTTCTCTAGACTAACCAAACCCAAATCCTGCAACCGTTCTTCATATGTTTTTGTCTGCAGGCCTTTAATCATCTTAGTTGCTCTTCTTTGCACTTTTTCCAAAGTCTCAACATCTGGGATGACCAAAATGGATGCAGTGTTCCAGGTGTGGCCTTATTAAGGCTTTGTAAAGCGGTACTGATACTTCACATGATTTTGATTCTGTGCCTCTGTTGATGCAACCAAGGATTGTATTAGCTGCACACTGCTAGCTCATGTTTAAGTGATTGTCCAAGGTGCCTCTCATAGTTACTGTTTTTGAGACAGGTTTCGCCTAATCTGTACTCGTAGCTTTGGTTTTTCCAGGCAAGGGTGCAAAACCTTATTTTTCCTTGCATTAAATTTCATTTTGTTGGATAAGGCCCATTGTTCAAGTCTGTCAAGATCTTTTTGGATCCTGAGCTTGCCTTTTGCGATGTTGCAAGCTTAGTGTTTTCTGAAAATTTGATGAGTTCCCCTTCTGTTCCCTCATATGTCATTTATGAAGAGTACTGGTCATACAACCGAACCTTGTGGTAACACGTTTCTGTCTATGTCCTCACAGCATAACCTCCATCTCATTCTCAACCCATCCCAGAAGGCAGCTGAAACTGGTCCTAGGCATCCCGACAGAAAAAGCATTTTCCCTGAAAAGATCTCCATGCTGAAGCTCTGTATGGCATGGAGGGAGTTGTTGTTGCCGGTTTACTGGGCTCTAATTGGCTTGTTGGTGGGACTGCCTCTCCACCCATTTACTTGGGGTCAGTTGCAGGAAAGTGTAGTTCCTTTGTTCATCTATGTCCCTTTTGTATATCTGTGGTTTGCTGAAGGGAAAATCCATGCAAGAGCAAATGCGGGTATAGGTAGTCCTCGATTTACAACCGTTCATTTAGTGACTGCCCAAAGTTACAACATCACTAGAAAAAAAGTGACTTATGACTGTTTTAGAATCCCCATGGTCATGTGATTGAAATTCAGACACTTGGCAACAGACATTTATGACAGTTGTAGCATCCCAGGGTCATGTGATCACTTTTGGTGACCTTCTGACAAGCAAAGATTCATTTAGCACTTGTGTTACTAACTTAACTGCAGCTATTCACTTAACAACTGTGGCAAGAAAGGTCATAAAATGGGGCAAAATTCAAAATTAACTGTCTTCCTTAGCAACAGAAATTTTGGGCTTAATCATCGTCGTAATTTGAGGACTGCCTGTACATTGCAAGGTCATTGTTTTCATTGGTATAAACTCCTTCATACCATATACCGATTGCATTGCAGGAGATGTGGCCCCCAGTCATACATTGTAGGGTAGCCTACTGCTGCTGCTTCTTCCCATCACCCATGGTAGCGCTTGGGGTCTTGGCAATGCAGAAGAGCCATATTACATTATGGACAAACATGATTTTGGAAGCATGCATGCATTAAAACATTCATACTCACTTTGGTCTAGTGCAGGGGTCTCCAACATTGGCAACTTTAAGACTTGTGAAGTTCAGCTCCCAGAATTCTGGGAGTTGAATTCCACAAATCTTAAAGTTGCCAATGTTGGAGACCCCTGGTCTAGTGGATAATTCACCAGGCTAGAAACCAGGAGTCCATGAGTTCAAGCCCCGCCTTAGCTATGAAAGCTGGGTGACTTTGGGTCAGTCGTTCTCTTTTAGCCAACTCATTTCACAGGGTTGTTGTTGTAAGGAAAATAGGAGGAGGAAAGTTTGTTAGATACGTTCACTGCCTTGGGTTGTTTGTAAATATAATAAAGGCAGGGTACAAATAAATAAAAATAAATATCTTGATTTCAGTCAGGTGGGAATGACTCCAGTTAACCTCTATTTTGCTCCCTCCATGAATGAAGAAAGATCATTGGCGAACCTCTTCTCAGATATCTCATAGAAACATTTGAAAAAAGCCAATGAACATTTATTGAAAATACAGTGTTAGCTTTTAAATGAAAATGCATTGATGGTGTTTTTTTTCAAAACCTCTATTAAAGTAGATGATTAGCATTCACTAGAAACAATACCTATTTTCCAAAATAGGTAAGTATTATGATTCCTCTGAAATCCTTTAACAAATCTAATTCCATATGTTGATTAAATTTGCTATTATATGCAAGATTTATAATCAGTGTGATGTGTGTGTGTGTTTATTAAATAATTTTTTCTTTACTTTTGGTTTCAGGTTTGTTTGGTCTCAATGTTACTTTTATATTTTGACCTTTTTAAAGGTAAAGTCTTAGATTCTCTTCACAGGATAGATAGATTTTCCCTGCTTCTGAAATTCAAGCACCACAACTCAGGACAGCATCAGATTGAGAAGGCTGCTGTAAAAAAGCCTAGCCCCAGCTGAACAGAAATGGTCGATTGCAGGCTCTGGTGCTGCTGTTTTAATCCATGGTCAGGATAGCAAAACAACATGATTTTATCCTTTAATAATTAGATTTTGGTCTCACGAGGCAATAAACAACAAACCAGTCCAAATAAACTGGCAAGAGGTTTTATTCCTTCACAGTTAGAGACGAGAAGTAACGAGAACCACCTTCCATCGGTATTACGGTTGTCCATCTAAGCATGTAATAGAATACCTTTATTGTCATTGCATTCTACAGATACAATGAAATTTGAAAGCTACTCCAGCACAGTGCATCACAATCACACTACAGAGTAAGGTCTTCATTCGCAGCCTGAAGCCCGGTTTCTCTCCATTCAGCTGGTCGTTGTAGCGCAGTCATTCAGGCATCGCCCTGCTGACGTAATACACTTGCACCACATTACCAGCCCACAGAGAGCCCGATTCGGCTGGTGAGCGGCACGGTGAATTCCAGAGGTGTCGTGCATGGCCCGAGCCGAGCGCGACACAGGTAGTCCTTAAGTTACAAACGTTCGTGTAGTGACCATTCAAAGTTATGACGACACCGAAAGTGACTTAAGATTATTTTTCACACTTGTGACCATTGCAGCATCTCCGTGGTCACGTGATCAAAATTCGGATGCTTGGCAACTCACTCATATTTATGACGGTTGCAGTCTCTTGGGGTCATGTGAACACCTTCTGCGATCTTCTGATAAGGAAAAGCAACGGGGAAGCCAGATTCACTTAACAACTGCAGTAATTCACTTAAGAAATGGGGCAAGAAAGGTCATAAAACGGAACAAAACTCACTTAAAAAGGGTCTCATTTAGCAATAGAAATGTTGGGCTCAATTGTGGTTGTAAGTTGAGAATGGCCTGTATTCCTTTATGTGTTATGTTTATGTGATGACCCGGAATGTACCACAAATACAACAAAAAACCAAAATATAAATAAAGGTCCTTTAACGCCTTCAACTTGGCTTCACTGTTCAATTGTTCAAGTTGGAGATTAAACTATTTTCAAAAGAACATTCCAGTCGAAAGAAATACAGTTCAAACTCAAAGAGCAGATAACAAAGCAAAAACCAAAAACCAACGGCACTGAAGCAAGTTCCACGACAGACCAGGATAATTAATTACACACTTCAAGAAGATAACCAGGTACAGTCCATTGGAAGAATGCCAACCAAGATAAACCTCATCCAGGAAAAAAAAACACTCTTTGTCTCTGGCATTTGCTAGCAAACAGGTCCAAACTCTTATGCAGATCTCACACCTGCAACCCATGAAGAGGATCATGGCCTTCTCCCAATTTCTCCCTTATCCTCTCCTCCCTGCGTGCCCTAAGATGGAGAGGGGATGGGCCTGGGTCCTCCTCTGACTGCTCAGCCGGCCTCTGCCCTTCCCCAGCCTCCTCCGCAACCTCCGGAGCCACACTTCCATTCCCTGTTGGCTGTTCCTCCTCTCCTTCAGAGTCAGTCTCCACCAGGGGCATGACAGTTTATGGGATTGCCAATGAAGGAAAAAAACTTAATTATAATCTGTTTACTTTTCTTATATAAAAATAATAAAAGGTTTTATTGTTGCTGGCACTACTAACCTTTTTTGGCATTCACTAATTTTTTTTTTTAAATCTTCCTGTAGGTCTCGTTGCTTCAACTTACCATGTAGCTCTGTACTCACCAGAAACATACCTAGAAGGATTTACGAGACTAACCAAATCCACTGTCACTATGGGTAAGGCCTGTTTATTTGGTTAAATAATGCAAATCAGTACAGCTTATTGGGTCGTGGCTTAGCATATGTTATATGGATGAAAGCACTGTGGTTGTAAATCATGATTGATCCTAATTCTCTTACGTTAACCGAGTCAATTAGAAAGCATGGCTTAAAACAATGTGCGGAATAATCAAAGTTTCATTTTTATTTGTATTTCATTTCTTTTAGACCATGTTTAATTTGTACTTATATCTCAGTTTTTAAACTCGGTGTTTCAAGTGTAGATTTTTCGACATTATGTAAAGAAGTGCTAGTCAGACTTCTAAAATGATAAACTAACCAATGTGATATCCCCCCCCCCCCCAACAGAAGTTAATGTTTTCATTAGGGTTTGGCAGAAAATAAGTATATCACTTAATTTCAATCATTGCAATTTAATCTGGGTTTACCAGGGTTTCTCCAACTTCGCAGTGCTACAGTCTCATGTTGCCTGGCCATTGCTAAGTGGCACGGTCACATGACATCATACGTAACAACTATGCCACTTACTGCAGTGTTTCCAGATCCAATTGTGAACATTAAGTGAAGACTACTTGTAATTCTATTATATGAATCCAACTAATTGTGACTTAGTAACAATGATTTTTTAAAATGGGGGTTTAGAATTAAGTGGGTGCTTAGCTTCACTCATTTAGAGAATAGGTTGAAAAAAAATATTGGTAAATTATCAACTAAATTAATAAAGCTCCTTGTTCATAGATTCACAGTAAAGGAAACTGCTTCGCATTAAATTTAAATAGCTGAGTTTGATAGCATAGCACATTTTGATAATCATAGATGTCTTTGGAAAGATTACTGTAGAGAAATTCAGGATGATCAGATGGAACATTACTTGTCCCAAAAGTGCTTTTTCAAAAGGCTACTGGACTTCTGTTGTTTTTTTTCTTTTTCTTTTGAAGACGTTTTGCTTCTCATCCAAGAAGCTTTCTCTGCTCAAGGGTCCAGTTGCCTCTTGAAAAAGCCTCCTTGGGACAATCATGATTAACTCATGGTTAATTTGGGTTAACCCAATTAACTCAAGAATTAAAAAATAAGACCGAATCTGATTACTATAAATTTTGGGATAAGTTTTACCACTGGTTGAAAAAAAGGAAGGAATAAGTGTATCAAAGATGACTAAAAGTTTATGTATACATGTACATTTGTATTATTCTTCATATTTGTTCCTTGATGATGTAAGATGAGCAGCTGTGTCGGGATGTATGCATCACATTAATTATTTTTAATGATGTTCAGTAACATTCTATATTGAAATATAAGGTTGCCAGATGGGAATAAATCGGGATAATTTCCCCTATTCCAAGTTGCAAATTTTCTGTAGACATCTGACCTATTAATTTATTTATGAAATGTACATGCAGCCCATCTTGCTATTGAAGTGACTCTAGGTGGCTCACAACAGAGAAAAAGCAAAAATATAAAAACATTAAACATTAAAAACATTAACAGGGATTGGATAAAATTAGGAACCAGGACGTGAGCAGAATCGAGGTGGGATCTTCTTTCTTGCTCCACTGGCTAATTCCAGCATGGAATGATCCCATCCAGACCCTAAATTCTGGAAAATAGGATGTTTGACTCTCTTTGTTTTGATCTGGGATAGCAGAAGCTCCATAATTATTTCCAATTGACTGCTCCAGTCAGTTGAGTTATCACACTTGTTATAGTGTATAGGCCAAAAATACCCCTGGGTTTTCTGTTTTTCTTGTTTCACTGGACATGGCTTTTCTCCTTTAGCTTCTGCTTTTTTCCCTCCATAGCCACCCTAGGGGCAGTTTTTGCGGCCTCATCTTGCATCAGTGCTGAGCTGCGAGACGCTCCAGATGATCCAATGAACTACTTTATTGGAGGATGTGTATCGGGGATGATGATAGGAGCCAGAAGTTAGTATCGGTCGTGCCATTGGTGTTTTTTTTTTTTTTTTAACATACTCAATGGAGATTTTGTGTTTTGAACTGAATAATTATAAGACATAATCTATAGCAGGGGTCTCCAATCTTGGCAACTTTAAGCCTGGCGGACTTTGAGTTGAAGTCCGCTAGGCTTAAAGTTGCCAAGGTTGGAGACTTCTGACCTCTAGTCTGTAATCTAACCAATGCTTGTTTTTTCTCTCTTCAGCTAATAGTGCTCTTATCGGCACTTCATCTTGTATTGGTCTTGGTGCGTTGGGAGCTTTTAGCAAGTTTGCCAAACAACAAGACTGGAGATTCTTGGTACATCCTCAAAAATAACGTGGACTTCCTAATTCTAAAAGCAGATCCCCTTCTCTGTCTTCTTTTATCATATCTAAAAGCATTGTATGTACAGTTGCTAGTCACTGATTGAAGCTCACGGGGCTTCCAGATGATATATATATATTTAGTAATAATTGAAGGATGTCGACATAACTTGTACATATGATGAAGTGGTGATTTCACTGAATTGTCTGTTCTGAGAGGAACTTACATCCAAATAAATAATTGTGTTTGGATAACTTATTGTTCATTTTCTATGCTTAGCTTTCCCCCCTAAAAATGGCTTCCTCAGGGTTGAGCTGGATGACAATACTGGAAATACTAAACATGAAAAGGACTCTACTGGATTGAATAAGGGTCAATTGATTCTGTGTTACAGGTACTACTCAGATATGTTTCCAGGAAGCTCACAATAAGATTGGAAGCTTTTTCCTTTACTTGTTTTTCCTAGTGTTCAAAACTGGGTTGCTTCTCCACATAGGCATTTCATATAGTCATAATTTCCTAGCTTGGTTCTTCCCAGGTAGACCAGAACCAAGACTTTAGAATGCAGCCCTGAAAAGGAAATATGGGATTTATATTCCTAACATAAATAGAAAATTCCAGGTTGAGGACCAAAGACACTTAGCCATAAAGGCTCTGTAGCCAAGAAGCAGTATACGTAGTTATATAGTCTGCAATAAATTGTAGAAGCAAAAATGCAGAATGGTTGATACAAAAAAAAATACTGTCTTTATTCTGAAAGCTGGATATTTCAGGCGAATTGTTGCTAGTACAGTTACAACTCAACATGTGACTGGTTACTTAGTGACCATTCAAAGTTACAATGGTTCTCTCTGGGGGTATTTACAACCAGTTCCAAAGTTGCAACAACTGTCCCACGTCCAGAGTCACATGACTGCATGTTAGATGCTCAACAACTGGTCCTTTTTACAGTCTCCCAGGGCAACATGACTTCGTTTTGTGACACTTTTTCTGAAAACCAGCATTTGCTTCCAGTTTTCGGGGAAAAAATGGCCTACGGCAAATCATTGGTTTGCTTAACCATCGTAATGTTCGCTTAATGATCCCCACCAATAAGGTTGTAAAATTAGGTCAGTCACTTGGGTGACCTGAGTTACAACCGTCGTGACTTACAACTGTGATGGGCAAACTCTGTTAACGGTTGTAAATTGAGGACTAGCTGTATCCTTATAAGTAGAATGCTCTCACCAACTGTTTCAAGCATTTAATTGATCTCATCAAATTTATATAGCTGTCCGTTTCATGCATACAACTCTGGGTGATGTAATAGAAACAAAATAATAAAAACACATTATAAATAATCATTACAATCAGGTAAACATGCATTTACCTCCCACTTTGAGGAAGATGGGCAGTTCAGAAATAAGAAAAATACATAAAATTTAATAAAGCTAGAGAGGAATATTTAAAAACTTAAAATACAATAAAGCCATCTAAAGGGCTGTTCCGAAGAAACCCCTGGACTGTTGCAAAACTATAGTCTTGAGAGATTTCCAGAAAGTCAAAGAGAATTAAGGCTAGGCTCACCTTGTGGGTTAGGAGGGGTGATATTACAAATAGTGGGTGCTATGACAGAAAACTCTCTCTTCCCTGGTTCTTGTCAAATGGCACTCCTTAGCAGACTCGTAACACACCCTTCCTGCCTGACCTGATGTAATTGGGAACAGGTGGTCTCTCAGTACCCTGGCATGACAGAATTATTTTGAAAGATAATGTACATATATATTTTGTTATTATCCATATTTGGCATAAGCATAATTTAGGTCCTTGATTATTTCTGAATGTCTTGCTATTAAAAGAAGCCTCAAGGTACACCTGCTATCAGATTTGTGGATACAAAAGAAAGAATTCTGGACTATGTAATAGTAGGTCTGATGGGAGGAGGAGGGGGAGGGGGAGGAGGAGGAGGACTTTATTGTCATTGTACAAGTACAACGAAACCGTGGATGCACCCCAGCAACTGTTTGCAATACAATAAAACTAAAGCACTTGAAGATTAAAAAAAATAGAGTACCCACATCTCCATACAATATCTACAAATATACACAAAATATACATCCAACACTGACTGTGATGCTTTGCTGAGTGTAATATGCAAGAGATGGATTATACTATGTTAGAGCAGTGGAAAATGGGGTAAAGCTAACTAGGAATAAGAGAGAACCCATATTAAGGTCTATGCTGTGGCAAAGGCAGACTTTGTTTCCGCCACTATCCACAGCAAGTTGCCCAAAAGACCTGATCTAAGTTGTAAAAGAGCTCATAAGGAAGACACCTTAGTTCCAATATTTCAGGGGCTACCACAGAGAAGAGTAGTCAACTTATTTTCCAAAGCATCTGACGGCAGGACAGGAAGCAGTGGATGGAAACCAAGCAAGGAGAGAAGCAACCTAGAAATAAGGAGAAATTTCCTTGACAGTGAGAACAACTGATCAGTTGAACGACTTGCCTCCAGAAGTTGTGAATGCTGCATCACTGGAGGCTTTTAAGAAGAGACTGGACAGCCATTTGTCTGAAATGGTTGAATATAAGTATAGAGTCCTTGCTTGAAAAGGGGGTTGGACTAGAAGACCTCCAAGGTCCCTTTGAACTCTGTTATCCTGTTCTGTTATTTGGGTGACATACAGATAAGTTACATTTGCTCTGCTTTGGATTCCTTTGTTGGACCCCCTCAGTGGTTTCCTTGTCCATGCATTATCAGTAGGCAGAAATTTATACAACCCAGAAATATGGACAGGTTTCTTGAGAGCCTGACACTGGTTACATACATGCTCAGCCCTCATCCTTGATTGACTCAAGTACCCAAGGGAGCCGTTATTTGGCCCAGAGTGACCAAAGCATCAGTGGAGAAAGGAGTAACCTTCTAACCTTAAAGCAATTGTAGTGAGTCCTTTAATGCAAAAATCCTGCCTGGGTCCAGCCAGTCTCCAGTCTGCTCTTAAGCCAGAGGTCTGATATCTTCAGTGTCAAAGGTTTCCTTCATTAAATGTGTTATCTAAACCCATTACAATCTGATCTCGGGTCTGTTTTTAGAACTAGAGTCATCCAATTAGAAAAAACACAGTGGACATTAGACAAGGAAGGTGCTTTGGTTCTGCTGTATTTCTCAACATTTGATGCATTCATAGTATCCTTCTGGATTGCTTGGCAGACATGGGTTTAGAAGGTAGCATTTTCCAGTGGCTCCAGATCTTGCTTGGAAATTGGTTTTAATAGGGGGTGCTGGGATTTCTCAGAGTTTCATTTTTGTCCCCTCTGTATGGGAAGGCCAAGCAGAACCTCTTAAACCAAGCTGCTTAAGATCTTCCTGTTTACCATAGCATTTGCCCCATAGGTAGTTTAATTTTTACTTGAATAATATATCCGCCACCACTTTCTTTTATTGGATAATTCTTGTATAACTTTTTTTCTTTTAAAATATTTAAATTTTGTATTACATGCCAGTCACATGACCTTGGAAGCATTTTGAGACAATGCTGATTTCCTTTGTTAGGAAACAGAAATGAACATCCCCTATTAGTCAATGGACAATATTTTTTACAGTATTAGCTATGTCTTTTTTTGTAAATAATATATCTGGACAAAACACTGTATTCAAAAAACATTTATGAATAAAATAAAATAAAAAGAATTAGAGATAATTGGACAGGGGAAACAGTTACCTTTTTATCTTCAACTAGTTTTAACTCTTAGCTCTCCCGAGCATATTGCTTTACACAAATTAGGTACCTCTCAAAACATGACTGACTTGTTTTGTGATTTAGCCAGTGGTATAGTCTAAGCCATTCTAGTTTATAAAACATGGGTTTGTGGCTTATCACGGTATGTAAATCTAATATGCTTTACTGATACTAACACGCTGCTTCAACCCAATAGGGCCCTAAGTGGTTTATTCAACAAAGCATGATTAAACCAGAGCTTATCATGACAGGTGATCCTTCCTTGGGGTTTCCTTTAATAGCAAACCCATTCAGAGTGACTTCCAAGTTTGCTTCTCAGGAAATAACTGCGATGTGCAACAGCCTTTGCGTTCTGCAGGATATGCAAGTCTCTTATAATTCTGAACCAGATACTTTAGCTTTTCTGCTCCAGCTGAATCTTTCAAGTTAGCTGCTCTACGTCTCCATTTCCTGTTTGAAAAAGTACCGCAACGTTGAAACTTTGTGATTACTTTGGAAAAGGGTCACCATGACATACTTTTGATACAGCAGTTATGAAAATAGCACTGCCTTCTCCTTGAGCTGGAAAACCCAAGGCTAGAAAAGTACAGTGGCAGCCCCTTTCCTCTCACTTGGAAGCATGCCACCTACATGCCATCTCTCCTGTGGCAGATTGGCATCTATTTTAGGACTTCATTTATTCAAGATGTATGACCTGCAGAGGTTGGTATCTCTAATGGGACGTAACCTAGAAGTCATTCTGTCTTTGAATAAGAAGGTAAAACATGACTCCAATGGATTGCTGACACCAACATTATAATCCCTTTGGAGTCTCCTTTGCTATGTGCCTTCTTTTTCTTAATTGGTTACATTGATCACCTAAATTCTTAATGAGTCTGGTAATGCCTTTCCTGTCTAGCAAATGTTATTAAAAGTCAGGAACTTTCACCAACTGTAGGTTATACCAACATGGTCAGTTTGCATCATCTGCACTTTAATTATGGGTTGAGGGGCAAGCCTTTAGCTATAATCCAATACAAAAGTTTCTAAAACTAGCTCGCTGTATTATGTGGGCCAGATTATACTGAGCATGATTTCAGCTTCCAGATAGACAGGAGTGGTTTGCAATTATTGCAAAACTGGGTCATTTCCAAGTATAACATTTCTTCTATTTTTTTCTTCTTCACATACAGAAGCTGGGAGGTAAATATGTGAGAAATAGGAACGAATGGCCTTAATCTTCTGCTATGTTTACTGTGGCTCTGATGCCACCTGGACTATTACTGATACTTGACTTTTTTTAATCCAGATTGCAAAAACATACATATTCCTTCTCTCACACGCATGCAAAATTCAGGAAGTATCAAGTCAGCCAGCCATTGCACACATGGCTGGGATGCCAACCAAAAGCCATAAATAAAAAAGCAAGGTTAGCTTCTATTGGCTGTGCCATCTGGTCTGGCTTTACGGCTGATCTACCCATGGTTAACACCAGACATAGCTGAGTGTACTTTATGAGCATAATGATTTATTTTGAAACTGCAGCCACTTACTAAAAGGGTTTTCCCCTCTCTTGGGTCACACACTACACCAAGTATTTAATGCACTCGGTTTGGCCTCAGCGTAATGGAAAAACAAAGTCAGGAAAGTTGAGTTTGTTTAAGGGTAGCAAATTATCGTTTAAAACCAAATTTGTTCCTGGTTTGTGGACTGAAAGTGTGAGTTAGCATAGTGTGTCTCACTGAAACTTTCAGTCATAAAGAGCAGCTTAACAAAAAAAAAAGGATATCTGAAATTGAGCAAACAACAATTACTTATCTGTTGGACTGATTGATTTGATCAACAAACAATGCTTAAATGATGCCTTCATTTAGCAACTTCTAACAATAGGAATTTCCCTTTCTTGACACACAGAATGCCTCATCTAAGATAGTATAGGTAGCCCTCAACTTACGAATTACAACTGAGCCCACATTTTCTGTTGTTGGTCTTCTGAGGCATCTGTTAAGTGAGTTTTGCTCCATTTTACAACTTTTCTAGCCACCCTTGTTAAGTGAGTCACTGCAGTTTGATAAGTTAAGAACTTGGGTTGTTAAGTGAATTCAGCTTCCCCATTGACTTTGCTTGTCAGAAGGTCGCAAAAGGTGATCACCTGATCCCTGGACACAGCAACCGTCATAAGTATGAACCATTTGCCAAGCATCTGAATTTTGATCACACGATCATAGGGATGCTACAAAGGTTGTAACTGCGAAAAACGGTTGTAAGTCACATTTTTCAGTGCTGTTGCAACTTTGAACAATCACTAAACGAACTTGTAAGTTGAGGACTACCTTCTACTAGAGCAGTGGTCGCCAACTGGTGGGCCGGGGACCACTGCTGGTCCATGAAAAAATTTTGGTGGTCCACAGAGAAATGTCCCCTCAAAAGCAATTAATCCAGGTTACGCGAGAACACAAAGCTGCGCCGCCCACATGGCCCACCCACCCGCAGGCCCCCACCCTTCAGCCAAGCACAAACCTTGAGTAGAGCCATGCAAGCTGGAACTGGAAGGTAAGACCAACAGCGGGGGAGAGAAATCCTCCCTGAGGTGACTTGCTGACATTGGTGGGAAAGTCGGTCCCATATTCTAGAGCTCCAGGAGTCACAGGACTGGCCCTTTGGTCATCCCAGACCAGCTCCTCCAGTCCATGGCAGGCCAGTGCACCAGGGTGGAGGAACAGCTGCTCCGGGATGACCAAAGGGCTAGTCCTGTGACTCCTGCAGTTCTGGAATATGGGACCGACTTTCCCACCAAGGTCAGCAAGCCACCGTCAGTCAAAATTCATATTAGTGGTCTGCGGGATTTAAAATTATGAGTTTGGTGGTCCCTGAGGTCTAAAAGATTGGTGACCCCTGTATTAGAGCATACATGAAAAAGTGTGCTCTATGCCAACACAAGGTGATTAAGCAATTTGTTCCATATACATCATAATCTGCCTCTATTTGGAAGTAGATAAGAGTCTTATTGATGTTGCCTGGTTGGGTTATGAAATATTAGCAAGCAAACAGTCAAGTTCAGAGAACGCCAAGAACTTCCCAGAGCTACAGATAATCAACTCTAGATAGTCTTATTTAGCACATTCCAATTTATCCTCAGTATTGGTGTGTGTATGCTCAGTCTTATCCCTGGCTGGATTGTCTGGGCAGAGCTGTTAAGGAAGAGGAAATTGCATCAGTTCTATTTGTTTTGAAAAGAGGGAGGTCTGCTGCAAGATTTGAATTGGGCAAGAACCTTTGGCGTGTGGTGATAAGCAACCATAATGTAGGTGATAAACCGATTATATTTGGTGCAACTGTTCCTGCTTTCAGTGACTGCCAGCAGATGCCCCCCCTCTCCCTGGTGAAGTGCTGGGTGGCAATATAAACAGGATCAGAAAACTTTCTCTGATGGAGAAAGTTATGGAGTCTTTCCAGGATGAACTTCTGTGGAAGCAAGTAAGTCCTTTTTGCTTGAACACACTTGCAAATTCCAATCCCTTCTACTCTGACTTTTCGGATTGTAGGATGAAACTTTGCAAAATGCTCGTGTTCTCAAGCATTTCAAAGGAATCGCTTGTTGACCTGGCTGTCAGATCATGGCTGGTTTAATTGTGGTTTGTTGAGTAAACCACCATGGCTGAGTTCACATAGCACGGTAAGCAAAATTACACCTTGCATTTGTGTTTTAGTGCACAAACCCAGCCAGTATGGTTTGTAAACATACTTTAATGCCTTGTTGTGTTGTGATGCACCCAGCAAAGTGTGATTCAGAAAACCGTTGTCCCATTATATCATTCAGCTTAAGCCTTGGACAGAAGCAAAACCGCAAGTTCCAACCCAAAACGCACCGACTTGCAAGAATTCTTCAAATTTTCCTCCAGCTCCACTAGCCACAATCCCCTCCACTTTTTAAGTGAAGGATGAATTTGTTAATTTTCATTGACAAAACAGAGGATGCTCCAGGACTTCGCACGACAGCGGGGATTTCATTAGGCCGAGGAACAGCCTCGCAGCCGCCGCCATATTTTCCCCCAAATCCGGACACTCGCCTGTGGCGCCGTTGTGGTTTTTTCCCCCCACATAAAAGGGTTGTTCTTAATGGGGGGGTCTCCATATTTTGAAAAGAGACCCGGATGCACGGGAACCGAGGCAGCGCTTGTTCCCCTGAACATCTGGCCTCTGACTGGACCGATCCCGTTTTCTTAAAAGGATGTGATCGGAGGGTCCCTCCTGCGGCTTCGGAGCAGGGGCGCTCCGCTTATTCTCAGAGGCTCCTCGCCATCGCCTCCCGCGCGTCCTTGCGCTTGCGGCTCCATTCGAGCCCTGCAATCCTCCCGCTTGCGCCAGGCGGAGGCGGAGGCGCGCTGGGAGCCATACCCGCTCGCAGTTGAGAGATCGCCCGCGATCGCCGCCCTCGTGTTCCCGCCCGTCTTGCGTGGCCAATGACGGCCCGGAATATCGAATCATTTCTCCCCGCGCTGGCCAAGCCACGATCCCGGTCGCCAAGCAAGTGGAAGAGCAACAGAAGGAAGACGTGGGCAAAAGACCGTCAGGCAGGCTGCGGCGGCGGTCTAAGCAAGCAGATCGACCTGGAGAGGCGTCGGCCGGTCCACGTGGAAACCGCGGAGCGCGATTGAAAAGCTCGGCAGGAAGGCAACGCCACCTGGACCCGCGAAACCCGTTAGCAACCGAGGGCCAGCAGCGGAGCGTGATCAAGCGCCCCACCACCATCACACGCATCCCGCCTAGATCTGGGTGAAGCGCCCCGCTTCCCACTGTAGGAAAAAGCCAGGGGAACCCATCCCGCGCCCCTCCTCTCCCCTTCATTTCCCAGCCCCGTGGCTGCCGTGCGGAATTCCCAGGCCCTTCACACGTTTGCTGAGGCAAGTGGCGAAATGCGGGGCGGAGGGAGAGGGATTTTTTTTGTATGGGTGACAATAAACCCGTGTTTTCGTCTGGGGGTTTTGGGAACGGGCGTTGCGCGCGTGGCGGGGAATTGAATGCCCCGAGAGCGATTGTTATTGGGGTGGGAAAGCCCGCGTGGAGACTCCATATGGCATGGCCGAGGGAGACATTGGGTTCGCGGGGGGGGGGGGAAAGGGGCGGGGGACGCCTGCTTGCCTTTCTTCCTCCAGCGATGCGAGTGGCCTTTCGGTGAAGCGAGCCCCGGAATGGCGAAGGCAGGCGCCACCAGAGCTGCCCCCCCTCCCACCACCCTTCATAAAATTCCTCTCCTGAGGGAAAGTGGAACTGGATTTTGCACACGCTTCCTTTGAGGCACGCGGAGGAATTTCGCCCTTCCTCTCTCCTTAGATTTAGGTCAGACCGGCCTCGGTTTGCAACGGATTATTATTATTATTATTATTATTATTATTATTATTATTATTATTATTATTATTATTATTATTTGTGTAATATCCCCCCCCGGAGCTTGTTCTACATTGGACTCCTTGGAGCCTGGGTAGCAAGGCTGGTAAGGTTTTCTAGCTAACGTGGACTCCTTAAGGGTGTGTGTGTGTGCTTCCGTTTCTGTAGTTTATGAGGGTGGGTGACTGCAGTTCCATCCCTTGTTAAAAGACTACTTGAAGAAGATAAGCAGTGGAAGATTGATCTCTGGGCCATCTGTTCTCACAGTGGCCAATCCAACTGGCCAAGGAAGCCTCACTAGTCTCCTAGCACAGAGGGGTCTCCAACCTTGGCAGCTTTAAGACTTAAAGCTTTGCTGGCTGAGGAATTTTGGGAGTTGAAGTCCACAAGTCTTAAATTTGCCAAGGTTGGAGACCCATGTACCTAGCAGATGGCCTCTGGAAGCTGTCACCCTGCCATCAAGGCTAATAGCTGTTAATGTCTCCTTTAACCATTGATGGCTTTAGTCCGGCCAATCCTACTCTTGACTTTCCCAACCTGATCTTCTCCAGATGTGTAAAAGCTTCCAAATCCCATGATTCTTAGCCAGCTTGTAGAAATGGAAAGGATTTATATTTCCACACTCAAGGAAGCTGTCCGCGAGCAGTATAAATTCTTCCATTCCCCACTATCCTGTCAGAGCTGAAGAAGCTTCTTGGATGAGAAGCGAAATGTCTTCAAAGAAAAAAAACCAGAAAGTCCAGTTGCCTCCTGAAAAAGCACCTTTGGGACAATCTGGCTGACTGAGAATCTCCATAGGCTTTTATCTATACACATTGTTGATGGCTCTCCAAGCTCATTCCCAGCCCAACAAGGGAGCATCCACTGATGTTTCTCCACCTGGCACCTGCCTAAAGGAGACACCTCAATGCAGGTAGTTCTCGATTTACAACCAGTTTTGAAAAAGGTGGCTCATGACTGGTCCTCCTTACACTTCCACATGTCTCAGCATCCCCACAGTCACTTGGTCAAAATTCAGGTGCTTGGCAACCAGCATATATTTATGACAGGTTTCAGCATCTTGGGGTAATGTGATCACCATTTGTGATCTTCCCAGCTAGCAAAGCCAATCAGGGAAGCCAGATTCAATTAATGACCACATGATTCACGTAACAATTGCAGTTACTCATTTAACAACTATGGTCAAAAGGGTTGTAAAATGAAGTCTGGCTCACTTAACAACCACTTTGCTTAGCAACAGAAATTCTAGTCCCAATTGTAGTCATAAGTCGAGGGCTACCTATACAGATAGTCCTCGACTTACAACTACAACTGAGCACAAAATTTATGTTGTTAACTGAGAAATTTGTTAAGTGAGTCTTGCCCCGTTTTACAACTTTTCTTGCCACCTTTGTTAAGGGAATCACTGCAGCTGTTAAATTAGTAACACGGTGGTTCAGTGAATCTGGTTTCCTCATTGACTTTGCTTGTCAGATGGTCACAAAAGGCGATCACATGATTCCGGGACACCGCAACGGTCATAAATGTGAGTCAGTTGTCAAGCACCTGAATGTAAATCACATGGCCATGGGGGATGCTTCAACAGTTGTGTGAAAAACGGTCATAAGTCACTTTTTTCAGTGATGTTGTAACTTCGAACAGTCACTAAATGAACTGATGTAAGTTGAGGACTACCTGTATACCTCTCAGCAGGACAGCGCCACATTGGAGAAGTTTTGTCTGTTTCCCAAGGGATTTCCAGCAGTAGGAGCTGATGTTCCTCAAGGGGTTGACTCCTAAGGCTGAATACAGAACCATGCAACCAAACAAACAGGATTAACAGACAGATTTACAGAGTTGGAAGAGACCTTGTAGATCATCTAGCCCAACCCCCCACCCAAGCGGGAGACCCGACACCATTTCTGACAAATGGCAGTCCAGTCTCTTCTTGAAAGCCTCCAGTGATGAAGCTCCCATAACTTCCGATGGAAAGCTGTTCCATTGGTTGATTGTCCTCAATGTCAGAAAGTTTCTCTTTTGAATCTCTTCTTGTTCAGTTTCCATCCATTATTCCTTGTCTGGCCTTCGGGTACCTTGGAAAATATCTTGACCCCTTCCTCTCCGTCGCAGCCCCTCCAATATTGGAAGTTTGGAAGACTGCTATCATGTCTTCCCTGGTCCTTCTCTTCGCTAGACTAGCCATGCCCAGTTCCTGTAACCGTTAACGTGGGATGAATTGTCACACTTTTGGCAAACAAAACAGGTTTTCCGTCACTGGACAAGAACTATAAGGGCACCCAAACAGGAACAAGCAGCCGTTTAGAATTCAGAATATTTTTCCCTATTTTTCAAAATGTTTCCAAGGTTTGCAGGAAACTGAGCAGTGATATAATGATATCATTAGAGAGAAATCAGGCTTCTCCACCTCCTCACTTTTTGGGGAAGTGGAGTTTTTTTTCCCCTCCTTCCTTAACAAGTACATTATTATTTTTTTTCCATACAACCATGCCCAATTCTTGAACTCTATCAAGGCAAATCCCTGCAGTTTTCTCAGCAAGGTTCTTCAGAAAATGGTTTGACATTGCCTCCTTCCTGGGGTCAAGTGGAAGTGACTGGCCTCAGGTCACCCAGCGGTCAGTTTAGTGCCCAAAGCGAGACTAAAATTCACAGTCTTATCAGTTTCTACTCTGATGCCTCAATCATTACACCAAACTGGGTTTCAGAACACATAACATTAAACTTATCAAAACCACCTAGAATCAATCTGCAATAGCATTTTTGGGAGCTTCCTCACCAATGACAATATTGTGGAAAATTCCACCAGTATTTTGGAAAACTACAAGGGGTGACATATAATCCAACCCTGTTCTAGCTAAAACACAGGTTCTAACTGCAAACATATAGGGGGGGCAAGAATGGGCTTTAAAAGGAGCCCCTCAAACTGGGTTTCCCAAACTTGGCCCCTTTAAGACCTGTGAACTTCAACTCCCAGAATTCCCCAGACAGCCATGCTAGCTGGGGAGTCCTGAGGGTTGAAATCTATGCATTTTAAAGTTGGCAAGTTTGGGAAACCCTAAAATTATCTGTGTTTCAATGTTGCCTGCCCAGACCATCAAGTCCCCCCGCCCCAATCTTCCAGTGAAGAATGCCTTCCAGCCCCATGGACTGAAATTTGAAGCTACAGTTGCACAGAGGCCAGAAAAAAAAAATCATGTGCACAGCCATTGAGTTATATTTGCTGCAATAATAGATTTGGCTGTGTTCTGCAAACTGATACAAGGCTCTGAATCGTTCCAGTAACCAAAGATAGTCTTTCACTCTCTGAGTAGAGTTCTTGCTTGGTCTGTTTCGGTCTGACTGGGAGGGACAGAAATTGATGCAGGAGGTTGTATCCAGACAGACAGAGTGAGTTGGCCTGGTATGGCAAAGCAGGAGTAAAATCCCTGCTTCTGTGTTTATTTATTTATTTTTAGAGTGGAAATATCTGTCTGAGGTGGGCCTTGAGCCAAGTAGGTGTGGGTGTTACATTTCAAGTCTGTTAAAGGCTGCCTTTGGCAAGGGATTTGCTAGTGATTAATTTTTGCAAAAAAGAACTGGCAAGCTCTGGCAGCTCTGCATGTCTTATACTGTAATTTTAGATCCCAGAATCTTGGTCTCTCTCTCTCGTATTCACGTGCTCAGAAGTGCCCTTTGTACATCATTCTTTGCTGCTGGAGAACTTCCCTTTCCTTCTCTCCTCTCATTTCCTTCTTTCCTTTCCTTTCCTCTCCCTCTCTGTAGCAACCTGTACTCATAGCCTCTAACGGGAATATTCAGGTTCTGCTTCTCAGGATTATTGTAGAGATGTGGAAAAATCAGAACTAAGCACTGCATCTAACTTAAAATGCCAAAAAATAAATAGCACTGAATAGTATTCAGGATGGGACATGTTCTGGAGCTCCTAACTGGTTTATTATCTCAGTTTTTTTTAAACAATCTGTGATTTAGTTTTCAGGAAAAAAGATGACAGCTAGATTCTACTGTGTAGCTTAAACCACAGACCACACAAAATAAAGTTGCTTGTATCCTGTGTGCAAAAAGCTGTGGCTCTTTGGAGATTTAAGGAACATTTTCTAGAATTACAATAACACAATTAGTACAAAGTACCGAGTATTTCTTGCAATTTTGGGCAGTACTAACTATTTTTTGGGTCAAAGGGTGAAGTGAATGGGATCATAGCAAAATCCTTGGATATACACACAGAGCAAGGGTGGGATTTGAGTGGATTTAGAGCCTTACTGAGAAAGCAAAATAGGGTTCCCCCCCCCTTCAAAACGATAAGCCTCAGAAATTCAGCACAGTTGGACAAAACTCCATAGATCACAATGAAAAGGTTGGGAGGGTAGAAAATTTTAGAGATGACTGTAACTGCATTTTCCCTCCCTCCTCACAAGAGAGTTAAGGTGGAGTCAGATTTCTTTTTAATGTTCTTTTTCTAGGATTAAATCATGTTTTGCAAACTGCCAGTTCCTTCCCTAAAGCCATCTCTGTAGTTCAACTTTCAGCCCTGGAAGTATAAGCTGTTTCCTTCTGAAAAATCTTCTTACTGTACAATACTAGGGACACATCTTTTTTACTTTCTGGCAATCCAAAACAAAAACAAAAACCAAAGAAGTGGGGAAGAAATATATACTGTATTTTCTGGCGTATAAGACTACTTTTGAAACGAAAAAAAGTCAACCAAAAATCGGGGGTCGTCTTATACGCCGAGTATAATTTTCCAACTCGATCCTGCACCAATCACTGCAAGGCTGCTCGGACCACCTCTCTAACTCAGCCAATCCAAGCAGGCTTTTTATGCATGCAAACGAATTTTCCAACTCGATCCTGCACCAATCACTGCAAGGCTGCTCGGACCGCCTCTCTAACTCAGCCAATCCAAGCAGGCTTTTTAATTAAAAAAGAACTGGTGTTGCCTCGGAAGTGGGGGGGGTAGTCTTATACAGCGAATATAGGCCTAAACCTATGTTTTAACTATAAAATTAGGGGGTCGTCTTATACGCCGGTCGTCTTATACGCCGGAAAATACGGGTAGGTGAGCAGTAGGTGATTCAAAAAAGATGTTGAGACTTTGGAAAAAGTGCAAACAAGACCAACTAAGATGATTAAAGGCCTAGAGACGAAGACAGTTGCAGGATTTGGGTTTGGCTAGTCTAGACAAAAAAATGACTAGGGGTGACATGATAGCAGTATTCCAATATTTTAGAGGTTGCCAAAAAGAAGAGGGGGGTCAATTTATTTTCCAAAGCACCAGTGGGCAGGACAAGAAACAATGGATGGAAACTAATCAAAGAGAGAAGCAACCTGGAATTGAGGAGAAACTTCTTAACAGTGAGGACAATTAACCAGTGGAACAGTTTGCCTTCAAAGGGTGTGGGTGCTTCATCATTGGAGGTTTTTAAGAAGAGACTGGGCAGTCACTTATCTGAAATGGACTGGACTAGAAGAGCACCAAGGTCCCTTCCAGCTCTATTCTTCTCTAATTCTGTTTCAATTTCAGTTCTAAAAGAGCGCCCTTGAGACAAGGTGCATGAATGCAGCCTTTTCTCCATCTTATTAAAGCAGTTATGTGTTTCCCAAGTTCTTGCAGTCCAAAGAATTGTTTGGGTGAAAGCACTGACTACAGTATAGAAAATTATGTGGGTTAGGCCTAAGCTAGTAACAGGATCACCCTTCAGTCTGGCCCTCACTCTAAAGACTTCTGTAGGGCACTTTCATGGGTATTGCAATAAAAATAAAATCAACAACTAATTCTGTTTGATTTGGCTCAAATCCCATATTAGGGAACATGCTGGCAATGGAATTGACGCATGTTCCCAACTTTATTACAGTTCAGGAAGCAATTTAAAACATTCTTATCCAATCAAGACCTTTAATTTTTTTAATTCTTTTTAAGTGTTTAAAATTCATCATTCTTCTATTATATCTCTAAGCCTCCCAAAGCCTTTTCTAATTACTTAGTTTATGAATAAAATAAATCATTTCCTGGGGCATCCAATTAAGACAGGGTCAGCAAAACATTAGATTTATACATGGTTGGTTGGGTAGTTCATACTTCAGTGTTGTGCAAACCCAGTCATTGTCTTTTGAAAACTATACCCTTATGTTAAAATCCAGTGGTTACAATGCAGTATTGCAAGCTAACTTTCCCCACTGCTGGGAGTTTGATCCTGACTGGCTGAAGGTTGGCTCAGGCTTCCATCCTTCCAAGGTTGATAAAATGAGCCAGATTGTTGGGGGCAATATGCTGACATTGTAAACAGCTCAGAGATGGGTGTAAAGCATTGTGGACCAGTAAATAAGTGCTATTAAACTACAATATGGTTCGTTTTTGTCACAGCATGATTTGATGTGAACAGGAGAGTTGGACTTATTCCAGGTTTAATATATTGTGTAATCCCAGCCAGCTTCAGATTTTGAGGACTAACATGAGCAAAGGGGTTAACCCTTTGCATGGAGTGAAAATTTACATGAAGCAGAATACTTTTTTCTTCTTCTATGTAATGCTTGGTTGATTGCCTTGCATGCTGTTTGAGTAGGCTGAAAACATCTCCCCGCTTTTCTCATGTGAACATCTTGAGATCTTGGCTGCTTTGTTAGCAGAAGCTCTAGAGGCTGGAGATGCAGCATTGACGGATTCATTCTTCAGGCTGCACGTGTCTCCAGGAAAATTGAGTTGACAGGCTGAACTAAAAATATGTGAATATGAATGGCAAAGCCTTTGTAAGGTAGACAGAGTATCAGGGATGTATCCTGTGGATCTCCATGAGCTTCTGTTGGGGAAGGGCTCACGAAAGTACATGGACTAATTCTCGGCCAGATAGCTGTGGGTGGATGAAGCTTGGAGATACAGCTGTAGCACAGTGTTGCTAAGCAATCAGCTGTGAGGAGGAATAAAAATGTTTATTTCAATGGAGTACCTTTTTTTTCCAGCTTGGTAGTTCCTTTCTACTTGCTTCCCACCAGCAATGCTCCTTGAAGCCTTTTCTGGAACAAGGACAAGTACAATGTCTGGTATAATAGATTTCTTTGCCGGCTAGTGAGGATTAGTTCCATATTAGGCATTAAAAAAAAAAAAGAAATTGGGGATCTTCTGATTCCTTAAATGAAGTAGGACAAAATAGAGGATTGAAACAAAGCTCGTGGAGGGCCAGTTTCAAATTTCCAGAATAGCTTTTGGTACAAGAATTGTAAAGTGGCCACACTATACCAAACTAAAATGGCTACTGTCAGTCTTATCAGGTAGACCAAGTAGAAAACATGACCTGTTTCTAACTAATTCTAGCTAATTCTATTTTATGGTATAGCTTCGTTAATAGAATTTTGCAAGTTATTAGATGTGGCAAACTTTTAGATTCTGGTATAACACAGCATGTTGTGTTTATATTATCTCCAGAATCTTGGTCAGGATACTTCACAAATCAAGATTAGGAGAACTCTAAATCCATTAGTAGCTACTAAGAAATCCTATAGTGGAACTTCCACAGACAGTCTACTCCAGATATAAAATCCTAGGACTGCCCCCTCAATGTAGCCTGCATCTGACAATGGAAGTTCTGCATTCCTTCCTAAATAACCGAAAATCTTCCACTCCTGGGACCTCTGGTTGGCCTATGTCAAAGAGGTTACTGGCTTAATGGAGGTTTTAGTCAAGAGTTCTTGTGATTGCTTTATCCAATTATCCAGTCTTTAGGCCTTTAGAGATGTGAACTCTCTACTTTTTATAATTTGTGTTCCTTCCTGTTTGAGCACCATGCTGTCTGCAATACATAGGAACGATGGTGGTGGCGGCGTAGAAGATACGTGGTGAACTGGTGGGTGGTAGCATCTGGTCTCCTTCAGCTCCAGTAACTTGATGCTGTATCACATTGGAAAGTTTCCCATTTCTATGGGGACAGAAATTGGCAGGTGGACATATACTTGGTACATGGAGTGAATCTTGAATCTGCCTCGGAGTGAATGGAGGGAATTGTTAAAACTCTTTGGCATTTGGGGCCAAAGAAGAAAAGAAAACAGGGGAATGGAATTCTCTAGATGCTCTGAGAATTAAATAGAACTTCCATACGCAGCTAATCTTCAACTTATAACTGTAATTGAGCCCAGAATTACGGTCATAAGTCATGCCAGTTGTTAAGAGGGTCATCACGTGACCATGGCCGATTGTATGACCTTTTGGGGGACTGTTGTTAAGTGAACATATAAAGTAAAAGGTAAAGGAGTCCCTGCGGATTTTACTCTGTTAGTCGTTGCTGATTACATGGCTAAGTGGACATGTGAACAAATGAATTGAATGCATTGTCTGAAATGGGCATGAAACGATAATAAATTGTGGTCACATGACTGAGGGATACAGCAAATGTGGTTGGTTACCAAGTACCCCAAAATGCAAAAAGATGGCTGTGGTGGAAGGGAGAATCCAGCCATTTGAACTTTGGGTTGTAAATATCTATGGAGGAGTCTCAGTCTCACCCAGGTCATGGTTGTCCCAAAGGTGCTTTTTTCAGGAGGCAACTGGACTTTCTAGTTTTTCTTTGAAGACGTTTCGCTTCTCATCAAAGAAGCTTCTTGAAAAAGCGGTCAAAGAGGCCGTCTACGTCAAAATTGAATAGTCCTCCCTCAAAAGAGGGGGAGAGATATGACCATCTATTTCCTGTCTACAACATAGTCAGCATTTGCAAGAAGGCTCCACGCCCATTTGCATTACTCAGGTGACCCTGAGGTCACAGATAAGCCTCCCAGTGGTCTCAGTGACTCTGTAAAAGAATGCAGATGACCAGCTGTCTGCAAGGAATATAAATCTTTCCATTCTCCACTATCCAGTTGGAGCTGAAAAAACTTCTTGGATGAGAACTGAAACATCTTCAAAAAAAAACCCAACAACAACAACAAGAAAGTCCATTTGCCTCTTGGAAAAAAACGCACCTTTGGGACATCTGGGTTGTAAGTTCCTTTCTTGATTCTATTGTAACTTTGAAAGGTTGCTAATCATCCTGCCATAAGTTGAGGACTACCTCTTTATGGGTGAGCATCAGGCTAACTCTGCCCACTGCTAGGAGTTCAATCCTAACTGGCTCAAGGTTCACTCAGCCTTCCATCCTTCCCAGGTTGGTAAAATGATGACCCAGATTGTTGGAGGCAATATGCAACACACTTCCAGTGTGCTGGAAAGCAGCATTGAGCACTAGTATAAGTTCCTATTGCCATAGGATCATTCTATCTGCATTCACTCAACATGTGGACAGCCAACCAGGAATACCTGTGAATTTCCCTGGGCTATTGGAATGAAAACATCAAGATGGGATGCTTGTTTTTAGAGGCTGCTGCCTTGGAAATACAGATAATCCTCTATTTATAACCACATTGAGGCCAAAATTCCAGTTGCTACGTGAGATGGTTATTAAGCAAATCTTGCCACATTTTATAACTTTTCTTGTCATAAAGAAAAGTGGCACAGTGGTTTAGAGTGGTGTACTGCAGGCTACTTCTGCTGCCTGCCGGCTGCCTGCAATTTGGCCGATCAAATCTCACCAGGCTCAAGATTGACTCAGCCTTCCATCCTTCCAAGGTGGGTAAAACGAGGAGCCAGATTGTTGGGGGCAATAGGCTGACTCTGTAAAACTGCTTAGAGAGGGCTGGAAAGCACTGTGAATATGTCTTAAGTGCTATTGCTATTGCTATTGCTAGTTGTTAAGTGAATCACTGCAGTGCTTAAGTTAGTATCATGGTTGTTAAGGGAATCTTAACAACCCCATTATTGTTTGCTTGTCAGAATGCCACAAAACATGATCACGTGGCCCTGGGACATTGCAATCATCCATCATAAATACATGCCAGTTATGGTGTCTGTGTGTCTGAATTTTAATCGTGATTGTTGGGGTGCTGCAGTGGTCGGGAAAAATAGGGACAAGTCACTTTTTCAGTACTGTGTAACTTCGAAGGGTCACTGAATGGTTGTAAGTCAAGGACTACCTGTAGAGGGCAGGGTCAAAGTATCTTTACCAAGGGCCTTCTTCTCAATTTACGTTCTTAAGAAAAAAGCATCATCAGCTAGTAATTTCTAATGAATCTTGTCTGGACAGGGTTTGTCTAACTATTGATTGCTAGCTCCAGCGTAGACCATGGTTTGGCCCCCAGGATGCTATATTGACTATGTCTTTGGTTTGATCCCAAAGCCTTTCCAACTTATTGACGTCTTTTTCCCCTTGAATGAATGAGCATTGTGCTGTAATGCATCTTCCCTCTCCTGCTGCATTTATGTGGTTGGAGAGCTGCCTTTGGAAAGAGACTAGATGCTCCAACTCCCAAACCACTAAAGTCTCCTCCTCCTCCACCTCTTCCTCCTCCTCTGTACCTTCCAAACAGAATACTCTGACTTTACTTTTTTCCTCTCTTTTGCCAGAAGATTTCCAGACAGGGAAGAAAGAACACGGTGGACGACTGACTGCCAGCTCGGGGAGACGGCCTCATAGGGGAAGCCCATCAGCTTCTCCTGCTGCTCCAGGTGGGAAGGGAATCTGCAGTTGGGAAGCTGGGGGGCGGAGTGGGGGGTGTTGGCTGATGCCTCTGGTGAAGAATGAGTTCACTCATTTCCGGAGGTGTATTTTTTAGAGGTGGGACAGGATAAACCTGGAGAGTGGAACTGTTTACCCGTTGGCAAACATAAAAGTTTCCAGGCTGCTTGTGTTTTTTTAATATCCGGACTCTTGACATCTCTCCTTGCTGGCTGAAGCTGCCTTTTGATGGGTCCTTGAATGCCCTCGGTTTCTCTGCTCTTTTGCTTTACCTGTTCCCCCTTTTCCCCTTCTGTAAATTGGGCCTTTGACTCCTTTACAAAAGGTAAGTAAGTAATGAGCGATTAACTTTTCTTGGGAGACCAACTTTCTGAACTTGGATGCCAGGAAACAACAATGCCAGGAATCAGGGAAAATATAAAAAAGTAACAAAGGGAAGGGGAGACTTAAACTACCTGCATTTATTTACAGATCTGGTATTTGAATAAAGGTAGCTGCTTTATTTACTTCCAGAGTAAATGAGTAGAAGGGGACACGTCTATAGTAATCTATAATTTGACAAAGAAATGTCAGCAGGTGAATGGGAAGGATTGTAGAGGCAAGATCATATAGAATAATGGACTTTTCCTCCCCTTACATTTCTCTTGCGCCTACCTGCAATAGAGTGCCCTTCCCCAGCTAGGCACCATCCAGGTATGCTGGCACTGCCACTCACAAAAGTCCCAGGCTAAGATGACTAAGAAACATTTGGAAGCTGCAGCCTCAGTGGTGCAGAAAGGATGACTGTGGTCTGTCCTATATCCTTAGGTCATTAACTGATCCATTAATGTGCTTTTACTACTAGAAATTCTGCTTTTTCCTGGTTGTGGTCTATTTTAAAGAACAAATCATTCATGGAATTGAGTCAGTCCTTAAGACAGGACTCAAAACACCCTTGTCTAGCTCAAGCTGATTAGATTTGTATATCTTTCATGAATTCGACTACTGGTTTTTTAATTATAGTTTTTGTGATCCATTAGCTCACACAGGACATGTATTTGCTAAGGATATAAGCAAGAATGTAAATAGAGACCTCAAGCAAAAGTATGTGCTGATTTTCTACATAAGGCATTTAATTTATTATGTGGATCAATTGCTCAGTATATTGTGCGATTTCTTTGTGGTGCTTTCTAAAAATGGCGATCGTATTTCCTTGGGGAAAAAAAAACAAAGGACAAATCTGAAAAAGGAGCAGATCTGAAAGATATTCATAAACATAAATTGTAATTGTTTTGTTTCATAAAAGAAAATTCAGTAGCAAAACAGAGAAAATCTTTTCCAAAAATAAACGTGAGTTTTTTAAAAATAAATAAATCTAAAGGACAGCTTTCTGAAATGAAGGACTGCCATTCATAATAAAAGATTGCAGAGTTATTGTATTTATAAGCCATGTTTGAAAGTTTAACCTGTTGTATGAATCCAAATAATTGGATGTATTCATTAAATCAAGATTGAATGAACTATAGCTTAGTGTGATCTGGGAATCTAATCAATATGCAATAAATTGAAAAGAAAGCAGGTAATTGATCAGTCAGAGACATTTTTGTTGGTGGGTTGGTTGGTTTATAGATAGCTCGCTATGTTGGTAGGTAGATAGTCAATTCATTGTCGATGCCTTGAAATGAGGCCATCAACTCAGACAGCCAGAAGGGTTGGCAATAGGTGGAAGATGGAGGAATCTGGAGATTTCTGGCAGGAAAGGATTGTTTCTAAATCCTGATGTTCTCTTTTCTCTGGTGTTGTAACCTCCAAAACTTGGTGTGCTCCCCCCACTGGCATCCCCCAAATGTCCTGATTGTCATTCTTTGGTATTTCGGGGAGGTGGGGATCTCTTGGATAATTAGCCAAATGCTCAAGGACCTGGAAGGCAATCAGAAGTGGGAAAAAGCCAGGTGGCTGACATTCCAGTCCTAACCTGCCTTTTGAAGCTCAGTTGTGGCCAAGAGGGATTTGATACCACCTGGGGGATAAGATAGGCAACTACTGTGGTTTGAGAATATTCCATCTTCCTGCTAAGTTGGAAAAGCCCTATTGCTCTGCTGTTTTGCAGAAGGTCCCAGATGAATCCTAGCAGCTCCAGTGAAACAGTAACGGGAAGAATTTGGGGGGCATTTATTAAAGTAAATAGAGTAAATAGCATCGAACAGAGGTGGATCAAGAGAGAGGCAGATTCACTGAAGTGAAATGATTTGATTTGAAGTTGATTTACTCAAGAGGGATTCTTACAATCCTTCTTTGGGATGAAATAATATGTGTAAGGCAAGGGTCTTCAAACGGCTACGTGGAGAATGAGCCAAATTTCCCAGCCTCTTAAACCCTCTTTCTGCTTTTCCCTGGACAGCTTCTTGGGGCTCCTGACGCTCTGGATGTCGAGTCCCATTATGGGCGAGCATCAGACCCACATCAACAGCCTCTTCCTGAATGAGGAGACATCTAAGCAGCTTGAATCGGAGAGCCGGGTGCGTCGTTTCCGCCATGCCCTGGAGAAGCGGGCAGCACATGCCAGGAAGCAAATGTACAACATCACTCGAGAGAGTGTCAAGGGCTTCTTCCAGAGAAACGCTTTTGTGCTACTCACCATCTTGGCCGTCCTGCTGGGTATGGAGAGAAAGGGCCTTTAAGAGATCAAGGCATGGGAAGGCCAGGGAGGGTGTGGAGGGATCTTGAGCTGTTGAACTCTGCACCTCTGTGCCTGGGCAGAGGGCCCAGGTGAAATTATAACTCATCCTACCTTTAATTGAGAAATATCAACTTCCTGCTTTCCATATGTTTTCATTGATTTTTTTTTTTAACCCAAACTATGTTTTAGAACAAGGGTCTCCAAACTTGGCAAGTTTAAGACTTGTGGACTTCAACTCCCAGAATTCCTGAGCTAACATTACTGGAGGAGGAATTCTGGGAGTTGAAGTCCACAAGTCTTAAATCTGTCAAGTTTGAAGACTTCGGTTTTAGAAGAACAACTTAAAAAAATAGTACAGTAAATGAAGTAAGCGAGGCTGGACACTGCAAAGTTAACCATCTTTTTTGAACTGGTGCATTTCCTAAGTTTAACGAGATGGAAAGGAATAGTAGCTGCTTAAAACAGGGTTTTTGTATCAGTCAAAAGGAACAGAAAGTTTTTTTTTTTAAATTGCCAGCTGGATCCTCTCCTGTGAGAGACTGACTGTCTTTTCTGACTTTCATTTCTTCTCCCTCTCAAGTTTTGCTTTCAGGTCCCTTCACAACCCTCTTATTTACTCACTCTAATTCAGTGTTTCTCAACTTTAGTAACTTTAAGCTGCAGAATTCTTCAGCCGGCATGCTGGCTGAGAAATTCTGGGAATTGAAGTCCACAGGATTTAAAGTTGCCAAGATTGAGAAGACCTGATCTTATTTTTCTGATGGTTGCAAAACATTTGGAGGCAATCAGAAGGCATTTGTCCCTCATTGGAAAACCCTTTGTCATTTTCCATATCATTCTTTAGAGTTCTTTTTCAGAAGAGAAAATGTTTCTTGTGGTACAGAAACCTGAAGAGGAGTTTTTGGGCAGGGTTTCTTTATAAGGGGACGTGCAAATCAATTTGTTGTGAATAATGGCAAAGCATAGCGGGAATTCCTTGAGATGCTGATAGGGTTCTATAGAGAATAGCGTAAGAGTCCCATGTCAATACATCCTTATGACCTGCTAAGTATATTTTATGCATGATCTGGGACAGCTTTATTTTTTTCTTGTTATTTGATATGTTCTGGGCTGAAATTTTGCCATTCCTTGCTGGTTTGGGAACTGAAATTAAAAGATCTACAAACTCTTACTGTTGAAAAGTGTGCTTGTTGTGTTAATGAATGGTCATTCAGAGTCAAGCCCTTCTCTTGAGGTGTTTCCACCATTTTCATAACCTCTGGTCCCTGCCTTTGCTGGGTTGGTATCTTTGCTAGGTTGGCATCTGACAGCTTATGTGAGTGATTGTCTCCTGTAATTGGGAATGTTAATGAGAATTCGTTAAAAGGTAAGCGCTCCAGGAGAACTGTTGTCACTCTTTTCATACCAGCTAGACAGATCCTTCCCTTGTGGACTTGGTGGTTGGCTGGGCTGGCATCTGACAGTTTAGATAAGTGATTATCTCCTACAACAGGATCTGGCTCCAAGATTGGTTGGTAGTTTGCTTTTGTTTCCAACTTCTATTGAGTTATAGCCAGTTGTATTGCAGCTGAGGAACTACAGTAGGAGGTACAAAACTGGGAATTAATCCTTAGGCTGTTCAACTTCCTTTTTTTTCCTGTGCAAATTAGGGTCTGTCATACCCTTAACATGTACTAACACAATCCTGTGGAGGTTTGGAAGCTGATTAACAGCGCACAGTTGGGGAAAAGCCACCTGTTTTCCAAAAACATAAAAGAAAGAACCCCAGGAGATTAAGTAAATTAAATAGTCATGAGTCAGTTCAGTTTGACGTGGATGGAATGTTGATTGAAACCAGGCCAACAATTCTGTTCTTTCAGATTTCTAATTTAAAACAAAATAAAGGAAAGCTCTTAAAGTAAAAGCAGCTGGAAGTGAACTGTTTCTTTTCCTTCCTTCCTTCCTTCCTTCCTTCCTTCCTTCCTTCCTTCCTTCCTTCCTTTCCTTCCTTCCTTCCTCTTATTCTTTCTCTCATATGTGATATAAAGTGTTATTTTATACATAATAGTCTTCACTCTTATTAAATGCAGTTCATTGTACACAGTAGTGTTGTAGACCAAGAAGATGTGGAATTAATTGAAATAGTGAAGTGTGGACAAGAATGTAGTTCAGGCATCCCAAATCTCATGCGTTCCAGATACACTGGGAATATGCTGTTCCATTTTAATTGGAAATGAGAGTTATTTCCCCAAAGGGGTGGGTAAACCCGGTTTACAGGTATGTTTTGGATTGCTTGCAGACAAAATTGCTGGAATTGCAAAGTCCCTGGTAGCATGGGTCATATATTAATGTTGTCTGTTTGGCTTGTGCAGTAAATCGTGCAAACTCTGATTTATTTGGTATTCATGTTAAACAGATCACTGAATTCAGGGCCATGCTATTTTGTGCTGCTTTTTTTAATATGCTTTGGCACAACTTTTAAGAAGGATTGGTGTGGGACTGGGACTTTTCATAATAGAGACACTTTTCCTATAAATTTGGGGGAGGGGGTTTCCATAAAAGAACTCATAATAAGACTGAGTAATATTTAATATTTGTTGAGGCCAATTCCTACAATCAAAAGTGATAAACAGGGAAATATCCATCTTCAGTTCCATTTATTTACTGATGGGCAGAGGTGGTATTCAGCAGGTTCTGACCATTTCTGGAGAACCGGCAGTGGAAATTTTGAGTAGTTTGGAGAACTGGTAAATACCACCTCTGACTGGCCCCGCCCCCATCTATTCTCTGCCTCCTGAGTCCCAGTTGATTGTCTGGGTCTTCTTTGGTTGCCCTGCACAGGAGAACGGAGCCGGAAAGCAGGTTAGTGGGGTGGGGAGGGGTTGCGGATTTTGCAGTGTCCTTCCCTTGTCATGCTCACCAAGCCACGCCCACCAAGCCATGCCACGCCCACAGAACCAATAGTAAAAAATGTTGAATCCCACCACTGCTGATGGGATGATAAGAAGCATTTTCTGTTCTGACCTCCATTTGGTTAATAAGCATATTAGACAGGTTGGGGAATTCTGGGAGTTGAAGTGCACACAACTTCAAGTAGCCAAGATCAGGAAACACTGGCCTAGAATGTCAGTAAACACAAACTGAGACAGATGGTAGCAGTGGGAAAGTAACCTTGCTTTGGGAACGCATCCCCTAATGAGGCCACCATATGTTGGGTCTCTAGGTCTGGTGGACCAGGCTGATTCTACAGACCTGAACACCTAGAGAAAAGATGGGATATCAGTGCAGATAAGTACATTGAAAACAAGTGAACAAAAGCCCTATTCTTTTGTCAGGAGTGGAATTGTAACATGTTTCCTTCTTGGCTTCATGTCTCCCAGGGATTACTCTAGCCCTCGCCCTGCGGCCATATCGGATGACCTATCGCCAGATCAAATACTTCTCCTTTCCTGGAGAGCTGTTGATGCGAATGCTGCAGATGTTGGTTCTTCCACTAATCGTCTCTAGCCTTATCACAGGTGAATGAGTAGCTTACCTGAGAATCATTGTCTTAAAGTCCAATCAGATCAGCGAAGTGCTGTGCAGCTTCTGACAATCTGGTGCTAACAGCAGGGGTAGGAACCATTTTTTCAGAGGTGTTTCATATAGTTGCTTGGTTTTGGGAGAGGCCACAGGGACAAATGGTTCCCAGAATGGTACCTAGAAGGGGAAGACTCATTGACCATTGAACTACTGTTCTGATCTACCTCTTTTAGATAAGCCCTCTCTTTTCTGGTTGTAATTTTATCTCTTTGGGATTACGAACTGTTCGTTTCTTTTCTTTGGGTTTGTTCAGGGTGCAAAACTAGCTAAGGTACATGTCTACGGAGATTCTCAGCCATCCAGGTCATGCTTGTCCCAAAGGTGTTTTTTCAAGAGGCAGTTGAAGAAGCTTCTTGGGCGAGAAGCGAAATGTCTTCAAAGAAAAAAACAAAGTCCAGTTGCCTCTTTAAAAAAATCACCTTTGGGACTAGCTAAGGCACCTTCTCTAGTTTCCATCTTTCTACCAAACAGATCATGTCAGGACTAGAGATGGGAAGGCCTGGAAAAATCCCAGAAAAATTGGGAAAAAAACATCCCCCCCCCCCTCCCTTTTTCTGGTTTTTTTCCAGGCATTCCCCTCTCTAGTCAGGACTAGAGTATAAGTATAAAAATGCAGCCTTGGGTTGGATCACGAAGTCCACCTGATGAGGCGTCCAATTTCCAAGGCAATTCTGATGATGGCTGGGAATAAGGTCTCTTGTGACCTTCCATTGCTGAATTATAACCTTCCCTCCCTTCTCAGGCATGGCATCCTTGGACAGCAGTGCCTCTGGCAAGATGGGAGTGCGTGCTGTCATTTACTATATGATGACAACCATCATTGCCGTCTTCATTGGAATCTTTATGGTCCTCATCATCCATCCAGGCAAAGGGAGCAAGAAAGCCCTCCAAGGGGAGGGCAAGATTGATCAGGTCCACGCAACTGATGCTTTCATGGACCTCATCCGGTGAGCAATTTTTAAGCCAGGGCAGAATCTTCTGATGTTGGGCTGGTTATGGAAAGTATAAAATGGTTGGAAGGGGAAGCTGTCATTCACCTGTTAACGTTGCATCAAAATGGAAGTGACAAGGTGACCCTGGAAGTAATTTTCTAGTGCTTCCTCAGCTAATATTCTCCAGCAGGAAATGAGTGGTGCTTTTTTTCTTGCTAGACTTGTCCAACTGAACTCTGTGATCCCTGTTAGTGAAATTCCTAACTCAAATCAGGAGAGTTTCAGTTCAGGGGTCTTTGTATGGTGATTAACCACAACCCAGCATCTTAAAATCATCAAACTGATGCTGAAGGGTCATTGATAACCTTGTGCTTTTGTCTCTTGTAGGAATATGTTTCCACCCAATCTTGTAGAAGCCTGCTTTAGACAGGTAAGAAGAGTTGAAGATCCTAATTGGGAACATGCTTATTGTGACCAACTCTGAGTAGCCCTCAACTTTTGTAATTAAAGTTGAAACCAAACCCTACAAACGATATTATTAATCAACATTTCAGCATATGACCAAAACTGTCTTTCATATAAACAATGTACGCTACAGCTCCCAGGTAAGTTAGTCAGTGTGGAAATTGTGGCTCAAGCATTCCTTGTTCATTTTGGATGATTTGCTGACTGACCTGTACACCACTCGAGACATTTCTCATCTGCAGAGTTTGTGAAGAGTTGCTCATTTGGATGTTGTTTCTCTCATAAGAGCCCAAGCTGATCCTTCCTTCTGCTTCCCTTCCAGTATAAGACTCAATACAGTGTCCGGGTTATCAACAGAACGGTTGTGAGCAACACTTCTCCTGCGGCCATGTTGCCACAGCACCCAAAGCGGGATACCAACAGCAGCGGTTTCAACTACAATGCCACCATGGCCAGTTTGCCTCTTCTGCCACTTGAAAATGCTTTGGGAGTCTGGAATAATGTCACTAACGCTCTAGGGAGCTTCCCGGAAGTGCTGAACTTTGAGGAGGTCATCCCCGGCCCGGGTTCTGTCAACGGGGTGAACGCCCTTGGCCTCGTTGTCTTCTCCATCTGCTTCGGCCTGGTGATTGGCAACATGAAGCAAAAGGGACACCCCCTGCGGGAGTTTTTTGACTGCCTCAATGAAGCCATCTTGCGGATGGTGGCAGTCATCATATGGTGAGGACAGGGTCCCTCCTAGGCCAAGCAGGGGGCAGGCTGTGGTATCTTTGAAAAGCAGTCTTACTCTGTGCTACTAATGTGGTTAAACCTACGCAAGGATAGCATCAGCTTAAGGGTCAGAAAACCTCCAAGTATCCTACGTGTAACGTACAGGGAGTCCTCGACTTAACGACCACAGTTGAGCCCAAAATATACGTTGTTAAATGAGGCATTTGTTAAGTGAGCTTTGCCCCATTTTACAACCTTTCTTACCATGGTTGTTAAGTGAATCACTGCCGTTCTTAAGTTAGTAACCCAGTTGTTAAGTGAATCTGGCTTCCCTCATGGACTCTTCTTGTCAGACAGTCGCAAAAGGCAATCACGTGATCCCGGGACACTGCCACCATCATAAATACAAGTTGGTTGCCAAGCGTTTGAATTTTGATCAGGGACCATGGGTATGGTGCAAGGGTCCTAAATGTGAAAAACAGTCATAAGTCACTTTTTTCCAGTGCCCTTGTAACTTGGGTCACTAAACAAACTGTTGTAAGTCGAGGACCACCTGTACTTAATCCTACCACTAACGAGAAGTTCTCTAGGCAAATTCTAAAACTGCAGTAAAAGCCATTATTTATGCAGGAGGTGTCTTCATAGATTTGCCCCTGGCAGTTGGTAAATTAATTAGAAGAGAGCTTTTCACAGAATACAGTTTGCTGAAAGACAAGTGAAAGAGCGCTATTACCTTCATGCCTTACTTAGGAGCTTCCCCTTAAAGCAGGGGTCTTCAAACTTGACCGCTTTAAGACTTGTGGACTTCAACTCCCAGAATTCCTCCTTCTGTCATGTTAGCTCAGGAATTCTGGGAGTTGAAGTCCACAAGTCTTAAAGTTGCCAAGTGTGGAGACCCTTGCCTTAAAGTATCAAAGGCAGCTTGATAACCTCAGTTTGATGCATAGGAACAATTGAATTCTCCATAAATAATGAAGGGCACCTTCCCTGGCCTGGTGTCTTCCAGTTGTCTTGGGATTACAACTCATGATTTTTAGCCATTAGACTAGTCGAGGGGTCCCCAAACTTGGCAACTTTAAGACTTGTGGACTCTAGAATTCCGGGAATTGAAGTCCACAAGTCTTAAAGTTGCCAAGTGTGGAGACCTCTGGACTAGTCTGTTATGTTTGTTTCATTTATTAAATGTATATGCTTCCCATCTCACTGTTGAAGCAACTCTTACAAAAGGATTTTAAAAAAATATGAAAACCATTAAAATTAATGAGGATTAAAAAGAACGAAAAGCCAAGAGGATGGATGGCACTGGGTTGGGATCTCTACCTCATAGCTTAGTTGACCAAGCCTTGTTGGAATTGTATAATCATTACATCTGAAGGGCACCAGTCTGGGAAACCTGGGTGACAATGACTAATCTTTTTTCTTCTTTTTCAAGTATGCTAATTACTGTAAATTTATCTGTTTTAGCAGAATTGCTTGATGACCAATAAGGTTGCATGACAACTTTGGAATTCAGCAAATCTGAAACTGTTTTCACTGGCAGGATTTTCAATTTCAGGCATTTAAATTGCCTTAACTCAGGGGTCTGCAACCTACGGCTCTGGAGCCACATGTGGCTCTTTTGGCCCTCTGCTGCTGGTCCCTGTTGGCTGATCCCACCACTGGCTGGCTCCTCCCTCCCCTCTCTGTCACTCCTCGCCTGGCCTGAGAAGGGAAGGGTGATGGCAGGAGATGGAGACTAGCTCCATATTCCAGAGCAGGAGGTGACTGGGTGGGCGTGAGTGACATCCACACCCACCCAGTCACACCGGTTGTTAAATTTGAAGGCTCCCAGTGTTTTCTGTGGGAAACGGCTCCAAATGGCTCTTTTGAGTGTTTAAGATTGCAGACCCTTGCCTTAACTAAATCAGCATTTGCTGATCACCCAGGAGATTACAATTGGTTCCGACTGGTAGTGGACCTTAGAAGCTTGATTTTGATTTATCTGCAAACGTTGTCAAAGAAAAAAAAACAAGAAAAAAACAAAAACAAAAAAGTGGAACAAGTGCCTTTGGGAGAGCTTTGGAGATCCTTCAGCATGAAAAGCTAGTAAACTATCAACTATCTTTCCTGAAAGCACAAGGCATTGTCTGTTTTCTATGTCGGCTCGGAGCTGAGTTGGAAGTTGAGCACTATTCTGACATGTTTCGTAACAGGTACGCCCCTATTGGGATCCTCTTTCTCATCGCTGGTAAGATTTTGGAGATGGAGGACCTGGCAGTGATGGGAGGCCAATTAGGCCTGTACACACTTACAGTTATTCTGGGGCTCCTGATCCATGGCCTCTGTGTCCTTCCACTCATCTACTTCATTGTCACCCGGAAAAACCCCTGGATCTTCATGGCTGGCCTCCTACAAGCCCTCGTTACAGCCTTGGGAACATCTTCCAGGTGATGGTCTCTCGCAAAAGAATGGGACAGGCAGGCAAGCCATCTGGGTACCATTCCCAGGAGACTCTGTGTGTGTGTGTGTTGTTTCCAACTTGCTTTTTGGAACGCGCTGTTGGAAAATGTAGTTCCCAGCCAAGCCAACAGATTGGGGATCTTAAGTCACAAGTAGTGTATGAGTGTTGTGTGTCGGATTAGTTGCCAGGCCCTTTTGTTGTTCACAGTTGGACGAAGCAGCTCTTAACAAGATGGGGAGAAGCAGGAGTTAAGGATTTTGGCTTGGAAGTATGGAGAGAAAAAAGCTTTTCTTTCCTTTGGAAGCAACTGGTAAGCCTTAATTTGCTCCAGCAATCTCAATTAATTAAAGGAATTAATTGTTAATGTTGGTTTTTTTTATCAGTTGGGTTTATGTTTGTGATCTTCTTGTTGCTATTATTTAAATTTGTATGCTGCCCAATCTCCAATGACTCCAATGAGCAATTCACAAGTAAAAACATTTAACACCTGGAAAAAATACAGTAATAAATAAAAATAGAAGAACAGCAGAATAAAAGAATGACAAAAAACAGGAATGAAATAAAGACATCCACACAATTCAAAACTATTGTTGCTTTGTTAAATTGCTTTTAATCTTGTATGCTCCACAGAGTCATTTGAGAGACAGACAGCCATATAAATGGAAATAATGAATAAATTAATATAATATTCTTGAAAATGCTTAGCAACTCTGCTCAAATTTCATCCCGGGCAATTTCCATTCCTGCTTGTATAAGAGGATATAGGATTATGAACTAGCTCCTAAAGGGGCATCAAAGATTCTTCATTCAGATTAAGAATTTTTCTGATACATATATATTGTAATTTTAAAATGGCTTCTGCATCACAGAAAAAATTTCCATACTAGTTATCATTGATTAAAACACCCACAGGCACACTAGCAAAATCTGGTAATTAACATTCAGTCATAAATATGAAAAGATTAAAAATGTAACATAAAATAGCGAAACATGGCATTAAAAGTAGAAAAATAGCAAGGTTAAAATCTACCATCCATCAAAAACATTTGGCGGTTTATATCGTTCTGATCTGGACTCATGGTCAATCTAGGACAGTGTTTCTCAAATTTGGCAACTTTAGGCTGTGTGGACTTCAACTTCTAGGATTCCCCAGCCAGCAGGAAGTCCACACAGCTTAAAGTTGCCAGGATTGAGAAAAATTGGTCTTAAGGGCCTGTCTTTGTTGCAAAAATGAAATATTATCCATTCTTCTATGAATCAGCAATATATATATATGTGTGTGTGTGGATGTGAAATTTGCTTGCTATTTTGGCTCTCCTTGCGATCCTTGACAGTTTTCTGAAGTCCCTCCAAGGAAATGGATGATCATATAAAACATTTTAAATATCTTAAAGCCATTCTTGGACAATGTTGGAAGAAGAAGAAAAGACTAGTTGAAACCCAGTTCGGTTCATGCCTGTTTCACTCATGGGCTAGGAATAAATTTGAAGGCAGTGTTCATAGGGATGCAGCTGACACAATATGTTTGTGCTATAGTTAGCTGCAAGCTTGGAAGGCCCGAGTGATGACCAAGTTAATGTTGGGTGCCAACTTCAAAAAGGCCAGATTGTGGGGTCTTTGGTATTCTTGGAATTTAGTTGTTTTCTTGCGGACATTTCAGTACCCATCTAGGTAACATCATCAGTGCTAGAAGGGAACCGAGTTTGCAAGAAAACAACCAAGCTCAGAGAGCACAAAGGGCGGCACACTTCAACTCTGAGCGACAAATGTTCCCTTGTATCAGGCCCAGCTTGCATTCATTTGAGCAGAGTCTCTCAGAGAGATCACAAAAAGCAGGCAAATCCAATGTTGGAGCAGGTGTTCAGATACCAAACCAAAGGCTTTGCGTCCTTTTTTAAGCTTTGTGTTTGAATTAGACTGAGAGGAGCCATCTTGGTTCCCTTTTGGCCTTGTTCGCAAGTTATGAGATGTTTTGCTTCCAGCTCAGCCACGCTCCCTGTCACATTCCGTTGCCTGGAAGAAAACAACAGGGTGGATAAACGAGTTACCAGGTTTGTTCTGCCAGTGGGAGCAACTATCAACATGGATGGCACTGCACTTTATGAAGCTCTGGCAGCCATCTTCATTGCACAGGTCAACAACTACGAGCTTGACTTCGGTCAGATCATTACTATTAGGTGGGTACAGACACACGTCGGTGATAAACTATCTGTAAGGACTTACCTTCTCCCCTCTCCTCAAGAAAGCAGAACTCTTGAAACTGGCATCATTTCAAAAGGAACTTTTCCTGGGAGATAGTGATAACAAGGAAAGCAAAGCAGGATCTGAAATTCCCGCTCAAAACCGTTAGGTTAAAAGTCTCAGAAACCCCTTTATCCAGTCCAAAAGCAAGCCAATCCACAGGTGCAAAGTTGTTCTGAGAACCTCGAGCTCAGAAGGTGATAAGAAGCTGTTTGAAATCTTGCAGGAAGGTAGATCAAAGGAAAGACTAGAGACAAGGAAAAGTTGTAAATTGGCATCTAGGCCCTTCCTGCAAGGATGGCAGCGTCCTGATAGGGATCTATGGGGACTTGATATTACTTGTGCTGGTTTTCTTTGCCAGGAGTGCTGTGCTGTTCAGCACAGAGGTCCCCAAGTTTTCCAGCTCCATGGAGTGGCGGCGGTGGGGAAATGTATGTGCAACCTAATGCCACAAATGCAGCTTTGTGCATTTGCCCATCACTTGCACGGCCTGGTTCCCAACAGGCCACGGTCCGACCATTGAGGACCCTTGGTTTAGTACATATCTGTCATGAGATTTTGGATATGTGGATAGTGTCCTTCTGCATTTGTTTTACTTCCTTACATCTATTATTTTAAAATTCAATTTTTAAACCTTGCTGCATTTTACATCAGCAAAGAATTTTTTTGATTTGTTGCCCCATCTAAATAATTCTGCAGAATTATTTCCCAGCTTTCAAAAGGCAGGTTTTAATGCAGACTTTTCCAAACTGATGCCCTATCGGTGGTGTTCTAGATCTAGATTATAATTTCCACGGTGCTTTGGCCTGTGAGTCATAATCCAGAACCACCTGGAGAAACACCAATTTGGAGATGAACATAATCTGTGAAGCCAGATTTTTGAGGAGTCCTATAGCGAAGCACCAACTTACTAATGCTCCTCCAATCTAACCAGTGCACCTTTTCACCACAGCATTACTGCCACAGCAGCCAGTATCGGAGCTGCTGGCATTCCGCAGGCGGGCCTAGTGACTATGGTAATCGTGTTGACGTCTGTCGGATTGCCAACGGAGGACCTCACTTTGATTATGGCTGTGGACTGGTTCCTGTAAGTCCCTGCAAGGGAGAAATGGATGGGGCTAAGGGTTATGCTTGTATTTAAGTCTACTTTAAATAGATATAGCCCACAAATAGACCTCTTTTTTTCCTCCCCATCTCCATGTCATTATAATGGAGATGGCAGAATTTATCCTGCCCAACTATCATTGAAAAATGAGATTACCCACATTCAGTGATGGACACCTCTGTAGAAAGGACTGCATAAGGTAGTCCCCATTTAGCAATTGCAGTTGTAATCGGCACCTAGGTTGTTATGCCAAGCAGTCAATATGTGAAACTGCAACCCTACTTATAGTATTACTTCAGCTGTCATTAGATAGTCACTGAAAGAACCCCCTGTAACCTTTTTGAGTACCTGTTGTAAAAAATGTAAGATAGATTTAAAGAAGATGGGATGTGGCTGTTAATTCAAAGGGCAATCAAGTACATAGAAAGTAAAGATGGAGTCACGACCATTGGAGGAAACCAGAGGGCAGACTTAGTTCCATCTCCTGCTCTAAACTTAGCAGAATTGTTTTTATATTTGCCGGTCATATCTACCTGACCCGCTAGAGCAGGGAAGCAAGGAATGTTGTGGGTCCCATCCCTAAAAAGATACATGTGGCGGGACTCAGAAGAAGGGCCTTCTCTGTGGTGGCTCCCTCTCTCTAGAACATCATCCCCATCCTCACCCCAGAGATTTTCGATTTGACAATTCCTTTTTCTTCTGCTTTCAGAGACCGTCTCAGAACTACCATCAATGTGCTGGGGGATTCACTGGGTGCTGGTGTTGTAGAGCACCTGTCTCGCCATGAGCTGGAGATGCAGGATGCTGAGCTCAGCAACTCAGTCCTTGAAGAGAATGAAAAACCATACCATCTAATATATCAAGAGAATGACACCCACAAGCACCTCAACAGTGAGACACCAATGTGACTTGGAGGAGATAGGGATAGGATCTGTAAAATGTCACAACTGTGAAGCGCTAGAGAAGCAAGAGCCAGCCACAGTCCTCCCACAAACTCTCAGTTCCTTCGTTTTCCCTGTTCATGTCACCAGAAAAAAAAAGGAATTTTTTTTCTATAACGGTGATTGTGCTTCTACAATCATGATTTGACAATAACAGTTCGACCTCGCCTGTCCTGCCTCTTAACCACAGCTGGTTAGTATCCTGCACCAAGCCAACTCCACATTTCCTTGCCAGGAAGATAAACTTTGAACATATTGTGCTGTGCCATAAAGACCAACTAATTTAAATTTTGTGCTACAATTTTACCGATTGTGCTCATTTTTGAATTTTTTTTAGCACTTGAAAAAAATGCAGCCAAATAATATATATGCATGCATATATATATATACAAAGTATATATATATATATATGAATGATGCTTTATTGGTATAGAAAATGTTTATTTATGAGGATCATTAAAGTGGAGAATTATGTACAGCTTGTGTTTTTTTAAAAAATGATATGTGCAACTTGCTGCTGCTTCATTACCATAGAACATGTAGTCCTTGTTTAGCGACTCTTTGCAGTTACAGTGATGATGAAAGACTAACTTTGTGACCCTCACATTTATGACCTTTGTAGGGGTCCTTTACCTTTGTAAAACTGAAGTAAAGATCGTAAGCACAAAAGAAAACTGAAGTAAAGGTCATAAGTACAGTTAGTTTCATTTAATAACCATTTTGCTTAATGACTGAGTTGCCAGTCCCAATTGTGGTCACTCAATGAGAACTGCTTGAACTATAGTATCATAATGGCAATGCTTATTTGCTTTTGTTTCCTTATTGGTTAATTGTTCAGAACACAGTAGCTTTATCAAGCCCAGATGCATATAGCTCAGTATCTTGGTTTTTTTTTTTTTTATACATTGGTAACTATTATCAGAGACAAATAAGCAAGGCAGCCTGTCCTCTGTAGCTGCTCATAGCATCAAGGCACATAGTCTTGAATTGTGACTCTTGGCTTTTGATACATCTCTGCTCTCCTAGTTGTCTCATATCCTTTGAAAGCCAATGAAGGTACAGTCCCGTTGTCTCTTATATAAATCTCGGGACCTGGATGACTGACTGATCTCCATAAGGACCAGTACAGTTGCTCCAGAGCCACCACACTCATGCCTTTTTATGTATCGATTCAAAAATAATGTGTGAAAAAAGACTGAAATGTATCATGGTACACCATCAATATTCGATTTACTGCAAACAGGTATTTGCAAAGCAGAGCTAAGAAACAGCTATTTCATTTTGGCAACTTAACTGGGAAGATGTTTTTATTGAGAACATTTGGGTTTATTACAGGTGTTGATAGGAAAAGTCTTTTTAAGATCCAATCCAATACATTAGCAAATCCAACACTTTCAAGAGTCTTCTTTGCTAGGCAGAGAGAACTTTCCTTTACTCTTCCTGGTTACTTTCCTTTTTTCATTGCATGATAACACCCGTCTTTCCCTCTTTTAGAGGTTTGCTTGTTGCATTGCTTAATTGTTGCTCAGTCCTTGCCTTTGAAGTGGAGTAGCCAGATCCATCTCTTCCCTTGCCCTTCTTCCCTCTCCTAGACAGTTTCTACCCTAGTCTCCCACCCCATCATCTCTGAGCAAGTCTTGCTGGTAGCTTGTGGCTTTAGAAACACTGTCTGCCATGAAGCACGATAGAGGATTTCTTGAGACTAAGTGCTATTTGACACATGATGCTGAAAGGAAGCTAACTGTTGCCATCTATTTTGTTGGGCTGAATCAAGTTGCTAGGCTGGCTCTCTGGAATGCTGCTCCTGGCTGGCCAGTTCCTCCATCCTATTCTTACCAAGTATTGTGGGCTGCAGAATGACTTGGAAAACAAGTAGTTGAATTGTGAATTATAAACCTTTGTCCTGGGATACAGTATTATTAAAAAAATGTGTCCTGTGATTCTTGTATGGGTGGGCACACACTTAGTCCCTTCCCCAAAGTCTTGCCATCTGGTGGGAGTTACAAAGCATGCTTTTCCGTGGCAGCCTGCCCTGTGAAACACTGTGTCCCTTGAAGTTTGGCAAGGCTTCTATCTTAAACTCCTGTAAAGCTTTAAAGACCTGGTTTCACCCCCAAATGTTGGGATCAGATTGAAAAACTACACATTCGAAGATTAGAATTTCTTTTTGTTTTTAATGTTTCAGTGTGTTTAGTTTTAAAGTTTTAATATGGTTTTATATGCTGTTTAAACACTTTAAGAGCTGCCCAGAGTTGGTTAGAAGATGGGCAGCTATATAAATGTTTTAAATAAAATAAATAAAAATGTATTATTTAGGAGATACTTTGTGGTCCTTTGGTACAGGTGGGACAGTATTCCGAGCAACTATTTACTTAATCATAGTGAGGGCTAGATCACATTTAGCTAGCTCCCAGGCTTTAAGGCAAAATCCAAATTGACCATATGATGCTTGGCACAATGGCTCCCAGGCTTATTGATAGATGATAGCATTCCACTTCTGGGACAATGGGCATGAGGAATGTTAACAATATTGATGTGCTACCTCTTATAACCTGCTGCTCCAGTTGTTAAAAGCAAGTAGAGACAATTGTTCCTCATAAGACAAATGAGGCAACACGGCAAGGACAGCAAAACAAGATTGTAGTTGTAGTCTTGTAGTTCATGACTGCTATCCTTTCCCAGAATAGTGGCAGCTACAACACCCCAGAGTTCTTTATAGGGAACCAGAAGTTTGCTAACCACCACCAGTGGCGGAAGCTAAGCAATTAATTGGTGATTCTGAGTAAAAATGGTCTTCAGTCAGTTCCTTTCCTTCACCCCAAATTGACTTGGACATCTGATATCACTTATTTTTCCCCCTCACGCCTATGAATTCTCTTGCAGCATGGAAGTTTGCTATTTTCTTACTAGTCTTTTTGCCTGTTTGTTAGTCCTTTCCTGACAAAGTGACCTGTGTTTCCTCTGCTTTTGCTTCTTGTTCACTTGGAGTAGATTAACAAAAAAAGTTGTCACCTTCCAGTTAAACACAACTCCTGGTTTAAAAAAAAAACATTGCAGTTTCTTGGCATAATGTGGAAATGGTTTGCCACTATAATCCAGACAGTTTTACTTCTTTATTTCCCATTCTAGCCAATAGTTTGGAATGCCCACTGGTCCCATCAAACTGCTGTTGTTCAACACTACTGAGTTTTCTAGATCAGCCAGTCAACTACTTCCTGGCTGGGAAATTATGAACAAGGCTAATGTCAATTAATTAAACTCTTCTTTTTTTCCCCATTCACTGCCTCTAAAAATCAACTACCTTTAACTTCTGAGAAAGGAAGAAAAATCAGATACAGAATAACAGAGTTGGAAGGAACCTTGATGGTCTTCTAATCCAAACCCCTGCTTAGGCAGGAAACCCTACCATTTCAGACAAACGGTTGTCCAATCTCTTAAAAACTTCCAGTTGTAGGAAGTTAGCATCCACCCCTCTCCTAGAAAATTGAAATAGCCTAGGAAATATTAAAAGGCAGAATATTTATCCTAAAAAGAAACTCACTCAAGAAGCAGAAACTCACCCCCACCTTTGTTAATGGGTGGGCCATTAAGGCCTGGGCCAGAATACTTTACATAAGAAGGAACTCCAGGGTGATGGGATTAAGGATGGCCCTCAGGAAATGATAGGATTACCCATCTCACCACATGGCCTGGGAAGATTGCATTAGCCAGCATTCAGGTAAAGCCATGTGGTCCAGACCAAGCCTACAAAGTTAAGACCCCCGCCCCTGGGAGTCTGACAACCAATTAGAATACAAGCTCCAATTCAAATCCAAACAGAGAGTATAAAACCCAGGTACTCTCAGCACCTCAACACCTTTTTTTCTTTTTCCCCTTTTCCCTTTTTCCCTTCTCATCTTGAAGCATGTGATCATTCTTCTCTGGAACTCTAGGCCATGTGGCCCTGTAACCATTAAACCTTCCAAGCAGCCTCCATGTTTCCAGTGTCTTTTTCCCCACTTGGAACTGAACCCAGAAGGATATTTCTTTCAACACAGTGTTGGAGCATACACAACTGGAGGCATGCTGTTCCACTGATTAATTAATTTCTCCTTAGTTCTAGGTTGCTTCTCTCCTTGATTAATTTCCATCCATCGTGTCTTGTTCTGCCTTCAGGTGCTTTCAAGAATAGGTTCATCCCCCTCTTCTTTGTGGCAGCCCCTTAGATATTGGAACACTGCTATCATGTCACCACCAGTCCTTCCTTCTCATTAAATTAGACATACCCAAATAATAAATTTTATCATTACCTAGAATCGGCAAATAAATTTCATAATAATAATAGTTGCAAAAGGCGGCTTTACTCGGAACAACTTACATCCTGTGACAATATCTGTTAACACTCATCAAACATCTTGAGAGTCCTTGGGAATGACTCCATAGACGAACAAAAACGCCAAATCTAGTCTGAACATTTGGACGAACCATCATCATAACAATTACTATAATAGCGATTTAAGTACATATCTGAATATTTTGAAATATAAATTAGCAAAAATTACATATCAATCACTGACTCGTTATTAGTAACGTAGGCACGTTGGTGCATAAGCGTACCAACGTGCCTACCGTCCCTATCGTTTCTTTTTATTTTTCTTATATGTATCCATTTCATGTATTCATAACTACGTTTATGCTTAAACCTGTTACAATCACTTGACAAAATAAATATAAGCTAAATATGTTAGTTATTAAGTAAATCCGCTTTGAGTCATGAATACAAATGTGTATTTTTAGTGGCTAGTTATTAAGGAAAATAAACATGAAAGCCATACACAGGTAAACATTAACCACATATAAACACAAGTCGACTCAGAATCCAGGATTAAAAATGAATGAAAGAAAATTCCTAACCGGAAGAGGAGGGTCACAAAGACTACTATTTCCGCCCGTCCTGCCATGTGCAAAAGAAACCTCGCTGGTGCCGGAGACAGGACGGTCCCATGATGATGGCGTCATCGATGCGCAGCAGCAGGATGGCGGCTGGAGCCGCGCGCTCGCTGCTTCTTTTGCGACTCTCCGGTCGGACCTGGCGATGTCGGGGTCGCGTTTACTCCTCTCCGGGGCTGAGGCGGCCTTTCCCTTCTGCGCCTTCCGTGGCGGGACCTTGGGTGGCCCGGGCGCCTTCGGGAGTGCCGCAACCAAAGGAGGAGCAGCGGCTCTTTCTCTTGGGCGGGCGTTCTTCCAGCGGCTATAGCAGCAGCAGCAGCAGCAGCAACGGCGAAGACAACCTGGAGGGCTCTGAGGGCGACGGAGGCCTTCCTGGCTCCGGCGATAGCTCGGGCTCAGACTCTGGCGGGCCAACTGTAGTGACAGCGCTGGCCCCGCTCGTGGTCCCTGAACACGTCCCCCACGTGCCCCTTATCCCCATCTCCAGGAACCCTGTCTTCCCGCGCTTCATCAAGATTATCGAGGTGATCCATGTCAATGATATTTTCAGATAATGAAGAGAAATGGGGAGGAGAAGAGGAAGAAGCCGTTTTTCCCCTGGGGAGGGGCTCATAGCTTGTGGGGGGAGAGCAGGGTGAGTCTCAGCTTTGCTTTGTACAAAAATCCCATTTCACTGGCTGGTACAGGTAGCCCTCAACTTGCAACACTTTAGTGGCAGTGAAAAAAGTGATTTATGACCATTTTTCACACTTACGACCTGCAGCATCCCCATGGTCCGGTGATCAGAATTCAGATGCTTGACAACTGTTCGTATTCATGATGGTTGCAGTGTAATCAGTTTTTGCAACCTTCTGACAGGCAAAGCCAATGGGGGAGCCAAAGTCACTTAATAACCATATTACAAACTTTAAGAACTGCAGTGATTCACTTAACAACAGTGGCAAGAAAAGTCATAAAATGGCAAAACTCAGTTAACAAAATAGGTTAGCAACATAGGTTTTGGACTCAATTGTGGTCATAAGTCAAGGACCCTCTAGCACAAGGCTGTCAAACTCGCTGGCCAGATGCATCATGCGCTGATCATGCCCACACCCAGTTTAGCAAAGGGGAAAAAGTCGAGATATGTCACATGGTACTGCAAGTTTGACACCCCTGCTTTAATGAGTTCCTGTGTTCCAACTAAATTCACCTGTGAGCAGACTCATGATAAGGTGAGTTATAATATACAGAGACATACATTAGCAATTTGTTTTCTTGCCTTGAGTGACTTTTATAATTAATTGAAATAATGGTATTAATGAGGGTGAAACAATGGCTCTTTGCAAGTAAAGATTTCAGATTTAGCTCTATGTATCTGAAATTGTAAAAGGATCTATTAGTGGGAAGAGAATCAGTTTGATATAGTAATTTAAAGCAGGCTAGAAACTGGAGACTGAGTTCTAGTCCAGCTTTAAGTGCAAAGCCAGCTGATGACCCTGGGCCAGTCATTCTCTCTCAACTTTAAGAAGGAGACAATGGCAACCCACTTCTGAAAAGCCTTGCCAAGAAAACTGCAGGGACTGGTCTTGGCAGTTACCAGGAGTCAACACTGACTCAAAGGCATAACTATAACAATAATAAAATAGTAGGTAAGGGGCCTTTCTTGTAAGGATTTGTTGCTTTCTAGTAAACCGCTGTGTTTGAATGGGAACATTCCTAATTCACTCTGCTGCCATGATGTTTTAGCATGCGTTAATCAGTGGGTCTAGTTTAGTATGAAACAATAAATTTTAAGCACACAATAATATATAACTCAGTAATCCAGCACAGGTTTTACATTCGAAGCAGACAAGTTCTCAGTGACTGGGGGTTGTAAAATGGGTAGAGTAAGTTTGGGAGGTTTCTTAAAAAGTATTAATCGTCTCATCACTCCTTATCACCCATCCCCTCCTACTTGTGACTGTATGACTGTAACTTTGTCGCTTGTATCCTTACGATTGATATTGACTGTTTCCTAGTATGATTTGATTGCTTATTGTACCCTTTGGCTATTATCAAGTGTTGATGATTCTTGACGAATGTATCTTTTATGTACACTGAGAGCATTTGCATCAAGACAAATTCCTTGTGTGTCTAATCACACTTGGCCAATAAAATAATTCAGTCTATCTATCTATCTATCTATCTATCTATCTATCTATCTATCTATCTATCTATCTATCTATCTATCTATCTATCTATCTATCTATCTACCTACCTACCTACCTACCTACCTACCTACCTACCTACCTACTTATCTAAAAAACTGCACTATGCTTATTGTAAGGCTGGGTTTTTTTTTATGTTCTCCACCCCAAGGTGGCAGAAGACTACTGTCAATTTATTCTGATCAATAACCATGGTCAGAAGGTGTTCTAAGGGTCATAAAAAGATTACTTCGAGGCCACGAGTAGCCAACCCCTGTATTATATTCTGAAAGCCTCAGATGCCATTCTCTGTGTACTATTATTGGATTAGGCAAACTTTGTTTCTCCTGCAGAGATAAAGGATTTCTGCCAGATATAAAATGAAAAACAAGGATAGCCATGTTAAATCATCTGAAGGAAAAGAAACAAAAATTCTTGGTTGAGCAATTGAGTCCTTACGTTTCTGAGCTAGATTGACCTGAAATTTGATTTGGTTGGAAAAAAACACGTTCATATAAAAGTAGCTAAAGCAGGAGAGCTAATTTTTGAATTATGGTATATTATTAGCAAGTTAGAACTTTTCCCACTGCATTGTCCATTCAATCCTTGTAAATTTGGTACTGCTGCATATTCATTTTTCATTAAGCGAGTTACGAATTCCTTCTTTTTTAAAAGATTGCATTCAAAAAGTTTAAAAGCACGATTCTTACTTGTGGATTCTGTCAAATGTCTGACTCAATTTCTTGCTCTTGAAAGATTTTGAAAGACATTCCATAATTTTGATATATTTTGACAGGTTTGTTTTAATAGATTTCTTAGGATGATTTGTTTAATATTTGACTGTGTTGCAATTTAAATCTGTTTTAGGGCTTTACAAATGCTAAGGATCTAATTTTCTCTGTCAATTTAGCCATTGCTTTAGCTTGAGATGGTTCATAAATTGCAGTTATGTAGCAGTACTAAATTTCTTTTGACAGTTCAGTCCTTGAATCAGATTGTAAACCTTGGTTTTGTTTTCTTTCTGTACAAATCTAGCAACAGTTGTGGCCTTGGCAATGTTTTAGAAGTTTTCAAGTATCTTCAGGGTTATACCACATTTGGCAACTGCTCTTAGCTTTTTCTCATCGGCGATACTTTTAAAATGGTATGTTAGAAATGACAAATAATTCCAAATTATTAAGGAATTATGTCCAGGATATATTTATTTCTATCATGTTTCTCAATTGTATCAATAGGCTTACTTAGATTAGAAAATAGATTCTTATAGTATATATAAGATTTTAATATTAGAATCAAAACACAATTTCATGATTTTCAGTTATTTCTGGGCTGAAGGATATGACTAACATGTTAGCCAGTTGCTTCAGATTTCAGCACATTTCATCATCTTATTTGAGTGCAGCCATTCATTTTAAAACTAGAATTTATCACCAGCACTAATATTCGGTTTTTCCTTGACCTTATCAACAACTTGGAAAATGTCTGTTTTTAGTTTTCCATTTTTTTTTAAAGGCCCTGAGTTTTCCTAAATGTAGAAAGATTGTAGTCACCTCAAATTTACTTTTATGGAAAAAGAATTTTGGCCTAATAACCATCATTAAGTTCCATAAGATAATTCTGTGCTATAAAGGTATATAATTAAAGAGGCTATATTAAAAGCATTGGTGCTTGCTTTTGCTTGGCATAATTATTGCAAAAGTTCTTAAGGCATCTGATCTATTTTGTCCACAGTCTCCATGCTTCTACATTTTGCAGGATTTGTCTAGGGAGGTTCTCATTAATCCAGGTCATGGTTGTCCCAAAGGTGCTTTTCTTTTAAAGGCAACTGAACTTTCCGACTTTCTGATCAGAAATATTGCCTTTAAAATAAAAGCTCCTCTGGTACATACCAGGATATCACATACTAAGCAGGAACCAATTTTAGCTGACTACTGTGTCAGGAGGAATACTGGTGGATGTGGAGAAGGATGGAGAAGATAGTCACTGCATATATGAAGATATATGGTTAAAAACTAATGAGAGGGATGGGCTGAGATGTGAAAAGAATTGGGGACATTTAAAAAAAAAGATTTAAAAAGGAGAGTTGCATACAAAACAGGGAAGAAGAAAATACTTGGTGTCCCAAGAGGCACCATGTCAGACCTTACAGCCGGGTGACCTTGAGGCAATGTCTTGAGGAATTACAGTGTTTACTCTAGTTTCCCAAGCAGTCCCTCCTCTCCACAATTCATGGTAGTCTGTCACAGCAATAAAGCATAAGCAAGCATAAAGTAGCAGCTGATACACTCTATGTTTTATACTCGTTTTACCTGGCATTCTCTCTCTCCTGACCCTGTCGCCGAGAGCTCTGTGAAACAGTAAATGATTCTGCAATGGAAGTTGAAGTCACATCCGAAAGCAGAAAAAGAACCACCAGCTTATAGACACTGTTAGAGACATTTCCCTATTCCTTATGCCTCTCCTTCCTTCTGTTCTTTCATCTTCCCTTTGATTAGAACTCTATCAAACATTCTGATTCCTAATGTTCCTGTATACAGCTAACTTAAAGAACCCAAAGAGATATAGTTTCAACACTTGCAGGATGGCTCTGCCTGAGAACGAATAGAATATATGATTGAGATATGTTTATATTTATATTCTGGGGCTACGTATGTGAAATGTATGCAAAACAAACTCTTGGAGGAGTTTGTGTAATATTTTTGGATCAAAATTGATAGTGATCTCATGGGTGCCTTGGGGTGTTTTCACTAGAGGCATCTGAGTAAAGAGCTTAGACTGCTAAATATTTGAACCCAGATTGGTATTCTTGATTAATGGGCAGACCCATGGAAAGAAAGGAAAGAGCGTGTTGTACACCCTGCATTTCAGGTTGGGCATAACAATATGGATAAATACGGTTTATAATTTATTTTTGAAGGCTGTTGTAGAAGGCTGGTGCATTGGGGTTCAGCATCAAGACATCTGTTAATGAATGTCTCATTCATTAAGACTATCTTAATTCGTAGGTAAAAAACAAAAAACTGGTTGATCTATTGAGGAGAAAAGTAAGTCTTGCCCAACCATATGCAGGTGTATTTCTCAAGAAGGATGACAGGTAAGTTGTAATTTTTTAACATGCTTACATCATGTTTTCTCTAAAGATCAGCTACATTGGCCCTGAAGGCCAATTTAAAAGGACAAGTTCTGTATCTCATTTAAAAAATAAAAAGATAACTTGTTCCATTGCAGAACTGTTTCAAATTACTATGTTTTAAAATACACCTTTTGCTGTTGCTTAGATGGAATTCAACAATCTGAAATTTTGCAAACATGAATTCCCACTTATACAGTATAATATGAAATACAGGTAATCCTTGACGTACAACTTCATTTAGTGACTGTTCGGAATTACAATGGCACTGAAAAAAGTGACTTTTGGCCATTTTTCACACTTATAACCATTGCAGCATGTCCATGGTCATGTGATTTACATTTGGAAGCTTGATAACTGACTCACACTTACGTCGGTTTCAGTGTCCCAGAATCATGCGATCCCCTTTTGCAATCTGACAAGCAAAGTCAATGGGGAAACCAGATTCACTTAACAACTGTGTTACTAATTTAGGAATTGCAGTGATTCATTTAACAAATGTGGTGAGAAAAGTCATAAAATGGTGCAAAACTCAATTACCAAAATTATAATTTAATCCAGTCAGTCTTCATCCTGACTGGGATTATTTTATAGCAGGCCAGGAAGATCCTTGTTCTATGCATGTGTAGTGATTATGGATAGTATATTTAGATATCACAATAAGATGACAAATTTCAAAGAATTTCCCATTTCCTGTAATTATTTTTTAAAGATTCACTAGTGAATCAGAGAATGCTATCTAAAACCGGAAATTCTTTCCTATCACATTAAAGTTTTATGTGTCAAAGTAAAATGTAAAAAAAAAAAGTTTGTCAGCAAATTTCTTTGCTCCAAAGTTAATATTAAAACAGATTCTGTGTTTTCTGAAATTGAGTTCTCTTCTTTCTCCACAAATGTCTCTCAGTAATTACTTTGACTTTTTTTTTGTCAGCAATGAATCAGATGTGGTGGAAAATCTAAATGAAATCTATCAGATGGGGACTTTTGTCCAGATCCATGAAATGCAGGACCTGGGTGACAGATTACGGATGATTGTCATGGGACACCGAAGGTAAATACACTCCACAATTCTTGGATCTTCTTTCTTGTTCATTTATGTGTAGTTGCTATATCTTGGTGGATGGATGTGGAAACAACGCCATTCAGCAGTAGAGAGTTGATGTCATATTGATAAAGAAAATCTCTGCAACTTTGCATCTGTTCTGGATGGGGGCAGACTTTCTTCTTCTTTTTAAATGGTCACTTGAATCTGTCTTTGGATCTGTAGAAGGTTAAGGTAAAGGTTCCCCTCACACATACACGCTAGTTGTTTCCGGTTGTAGGAGGCGCTGCTCATCTCTGTTACAAAGCCAAAGAGCCAGCGCTGTCCGAAGATGTCTCCATGGTCATGTGGCCGGCATGACTAAACGCCAAAGGTGCACGGAACGCTGTTACCTTCCCACCAAAGTGGTCCCTATTTTTCTACTTGCATTTTTACATGCTTTCAAACTGCTAGGTTGGCAGAAGCTGGGAGAAGTCACGGGAGCTCACTCCGTTACGTGGCGCTAGGGATTCGAACTGCCGACCTTTCTGATCGACAAGCTCAGCATCTTAGCCACTGAGCCACCACATTTAGCACATCCCTAATCCTTAAACCGTCTTAGTCTTTCAAACAGAAATGCCACACTTTGTATCGAGCCTAGATGATGGGGGCGGGGGGAGGAAATTCATTGGGTTCCCTGTTCTTACCAAATCCATTCAGTATTTTCCTTCTTTGTGGTTTCAGAATTCGCATCAACAAGCAGATGGAAGTGGAGTTGGAGGAGACCGAGACCGAGGCCAAGAAGAAACCCCGCCAGAAGCAGAGGCGTTCCAAGCAAGAAGTGGAAGAGCGACCAGAGTCAAAGCAGCAGGATGTTGAAGTGGTGCTGGAACCTCTCCAGGCGTCTCCAGGCGAGGTGCTCATGGTGGAAGTGGAGAATGTGGTCCATGAAGACTTCCAGGTCTCTGAAGAGGTCAAAGTGAGTGAGGGGACCTAGCAGGACTTCTTTCTGGAAGGAAACCACCTGAACCCGTAGCTGAGAGTGCAAAGGATACCCTCTTCTACACGTATAAATCCTGTCTTAGCCAAACAGGACACACACGATTGTCTCTTGCAGACGCCTGGAGCTCTGCGAGACGGGCAAATATACAGATTTATACTTGGAGATTCCCTTCCAGTAGTCATCTGTTTGTACCATTTGTTTGCAGGCTCTGACGGCAGAAATTGTTAAGACCATCCGGGACATCATTGCCTTGAATCCACTTTACAGGTATGCATTGCTTTCTCTCCTCCCTGGAGCCAAGCAGAGGCAGGAGCACCTGTTGGCCGTCCCTCAGTTTATAAAGCAATCATTTCTCCAGGTAGCTTGTAGAACAGGGGTATCAGACTGGAGACAGCAATGGATGGGCCCATGGTGCCTCTGGGAAGGGAAGGGAAGGAAAGGGATTATAATGAGAGGGAGGGAGGGTCTCAGGGAAGTCCTGCCTTAGCACTTGGCTACCACAGGTGCCCCCAACACAAGTCCCGCCCACCATGGCCACACCCCCGGCTCTCCGAGGTCAAACACAACGCTGATGCAGTCCTCAATGAAATCGAGTTTGACGCCCCTGTTGTAGATGATGGTTGATGGGCATGTTTGTTCTTAGTAATTTGGGGTTTGTAAATAACAGCAAAATATAAATAGCCCAGCAAAGAAATCCACTCAAAGCAGGGAACCGTGCCCTGCATGCCCAACGTGGGACTTAGCAGCAATTTGACTTAAAGTAGAACCCTTCCTCATCTAACAGATAAATCTTCTCTGTTCCCAAATCTGGAGACATTTATTCTTTCTTGTATGTAGTTACTAGGCTGATAATACAAGTACTCCCTGACTTAGGGTCACAATTGAGCCCAAAATATCTGTTGCTAAGTGAGACATTTGTTAAGTGAAACTTTGCCTTGTTTTATTACCTTTCTTGCCACCATTGTTAAGTGAATCACTGCAGTTGTTAAGTTAGTAACATGGTTGTTATGTGAATCTGGCTTCGCCATTGACTTTGCTTGCCAGAAAGTTGCAAAATGGGGCTCAACTGGCCCCAGGATGCTGCAACCGTCATAAATACGGGTCAGTTGCTAAGCATCTTAATTTCAATCACATGACCACGGGGGATGCTGCCATGGTGGTAAGTGTGAAAAATGGTCACAAGTCACATTTTTTCAGTGCCGTTGTAACTTTGAACAGTCACTAAATGAACTGTCGTAAGTCGAGGCCCACCTGTAATACATATAGGGCACTTTAAACGATGGTATAGGTAGTCCTTGACTTGCAACCATCCGTTTAACGACCATTCAAAATTACAACAGCGTTGAAAAAAGTGACTTACGACTGGGTCCTGGTACTTACGACCATTGCGGCATCCTTGTGGTCACATAATCAAAATTTGAGCACTTGGCAACTAACATGTATTTTACACTGGTTGCAACGTCCCGGTGTCACATGAACACTGTTCGCCAATTTTCCAGCCAGTATCTGACAAGCAAAGTCAGTGGGAGAAGCTGGATTCGTTTAATGATCGTAAGAATCACTTAAGAACTGCAGTTATTCGCTTAACGACCAGGGCACGAAAAGTCATAAAATCAGGCGTGAGCTACTTAATTTATCAGGCATGAACCACCTTGATCAGCAAGGGAAATTCTGGCTCCAGTTGCGGGTTTAAGTTGAGCGCTACCTGTGGAGCGGTTTTCATCCTCAAAATGTCCATACTGTTACTTGTAAAACACTGAGAGGGGAAATATGTGTGTGTTTTGTTCAACCACCAAATGAAACACCAAATGAACATATGAAGCAATGGTTTCAGAGCAATGCGGAGAAAAGCAAGGAAGGTGGATTGTGGGAAGGACTCTGATCTGCTGCATGGCGTTCTTTTGATGCATGCGCTGCAAAGCATTTTGTAATGTCCTGCTAGATGCCTCCTTCCTTTGACATACGCTTCAATTTGCTTCTTGCAGAGAATCTGTGCTCCAGATGATGCAGGCGGGGCAAAGGGTGGTTGACAACCCCATCTACTTGAGTGACATGGGCGCAGCGTTGACCGGAGCGGAATCCCACGAGCTTCAGGACGTCCTAGAAGAAACAAATGTAAGGGAGAAGAGACCGCCACACCACCATATGCTGAGTTTGATGAGGCTCAGCAACTGGGAATAATTCGCCATCCTTTAAACGGTGACAGCTCAGGTGGCACAGCTGCCCAGAGCACGCGGCTTGGCCCAAATGGGAACCTGTTTTGTTGCTTCTTTTTGTTCTTTTCTTCTAGATACCAAAACGCCTCTACAAAGCACTATCGCTCCTCAAGAAGGAGTACGAGCTGAGCAAACTTCAGCAGCGACTCGGGCGGGAGGTAAGACCTAACAAGGTGGGGGTGGGGGGAGGAGATTTCTCTCGTCTTCTTCAAGAACTTGTTGTCCTTCCCTGTAGTGAGATGGAAATTAGCAGGCATTAGACAAGGAAAGAGTGGGACAAGGGTGAATTTGTTTTGATTGAAACTATGTGCAGCTTGTTTCTCCTCCTTCCAGATTGTGGCTAAAGTAGGTGATCTCTGTGATTTGGCTAGAAACAGTGTTATTGATATTTAATTTTTACATTAAACACATTAAGGATAACTGGCCCCAAAGTACCCAAATAATTTTCTGATCAAATGGGGATTTGAACCTGGACTGCCGTAGTGTACGCTGCAGTGATTCTTTAACATTTGGGATTAGTAGTTCTTCTGAACCCCTGTTGGAATTGGCCTCTGGAATATCAGAATATAAATATTGGCCCTTTACTAATATGGTCAGTTTGCACTAGTCTCCCTCTTTCTCAGTTCAGCCCAGTTCACATGATTGTGGTTGTTGGGAAAATAGGAGGAGGAAGGAGAATTAGGTACTTTCGTTGCTTTGAGTTACTTGCTTGCTTATTTATTTATACTTCGTATTTCTTAACTATCCAGTTTTCTCAGAGGGAGGGGGGTTTGGGTGATATACAATATCATCAATAAATCAGAATAATTCAGGATTAAAAATTGTAAAATGATCAAAAGTATGAAAATTCCAGAAGCTGAAGAATTTCAAGTATGGGAATTCTGACAGTACGTACTAACAATAGTTAGTACAGCCAGCCCCATGGTTGTATGGGCCTCTGTGTCCGCCACACACTTCCCCTACAAATAGACAGACAGATACATAGATACTTTTTTTAAATGAAATAAATAGGCAGACATATTTATTGACTGAGTCAAAATGGGCCATCCTTTATTCTGTTGCTGAGCGTATCTAAAATGACTTCTACATTTGTACCTAAAAGTGACTTATTTGTGACAAGCGGTATGTGGATTCCAGGGAAGAGAAGTTGCACTCTTCTGAGACTGAAGATGGGGGAATTTTTCCCCCGGGCTTTCTTTTAATTGTAGATGTTAAGCACGGGGTCCGTAATTCTTGCAGAAGAAACAAAAGCTAAAAATCTCTTTTCTCCTAGATCAGGGGTCTTCAACCTTGGGCACTTTAAGAATTGTGGACTTCAAGTGCCAGAATTCCTCAGCCAGCAAAGCAAAGCAAAGCAAAGCAAAGCTGGCTGAGGAATTCTGGGAGTTGAAGTCCACAAGTCTTGAAGTGGCCAAGGTTGGAGACCCCTGTCCTAGATCACAGTCTCAATGCTTTCTCCACAATGCCAATTATTTCCTTCAGTTAACCAGCTGCAAGCATTATGCCTGGTTACAAGTTAAGCCAGCAGCACCTACATCAGAGGTCTCCAAACTTGGCAACTTTAAGACTTGTGGACTTCAACATAGCTCGCTGGAGAATTCTGGGAGTTGAAGTCCACGCGTCTTAAAGTTGCCAGGTTGACCTACATAATCACATTTTTTTACAAATTTGTCACAAACTCTCTGATTTTCTTTTGTCGATTAAGACTACTTTATAATATTGCAAGATAATGAGAAAAAAATATCTCCAAAGCCCTACAAATTTCAGAGTCTTCCCATGGAGGAGTCGGTCCAATATTTTAGTGGCTTTTTTCCAGCTCTCTTGAGGGGAGCTGCCCAAGTTGAGAACCGCACGAGAACCTTGAGATTATAGTGACGACTCAGACATTCGCCCTGAAGACGTCCCAAAGCTACAATTTTGTTTCACCTTCAGGTGGAAGAAAAGATCAAGCAAACCCATCGCAAGTACCTCCTGCAAGAGCAGCTCAAGATCATCAAGAAGGAGCTGGGCCTGGAAAAGGAAGACAAAGATGCCATTGAGGAGAAGTTCCGAGAACGCCTGAAAGAGCTGGTGGTCCCAAAACACGTCATGGACGTTATAGATGAGGAGCTGAACAAATTAGGCCTTTTAGATAATCACTCCTCGGAATTCAAGTAAGTTGAGACGTTGGCTCATAGCTGCGGCTTCTTTGTCTCTTCCTAAGGATTGGGAAATAAGTGTGATGAACAACAGTGTGGACTTCCTAGTACTCCTTTTGGATCACGCTAACATTGCTATAGAGTTGGAAATTTAACCACAGTATGATGGTCTGTTAGGAGTTTTATTTATGTGTGTATGTAAAAAACCATGATGGCAGGATTCATTACGGTTATAACTCAGACATTGCTTATTTATTTATTTATTTATTATTTATTATTTCAATTTATATACCGCCCTTCTCCCGAGGGACTCAGGGCGGTGTACAGCTCATCTAAAACCCCACAGAAAATACAAAAGTTAAAAAAGTATTAAATTAATGTTAGCTGGTTAATGAAAATAAGAAAACTCCACACCCCCCCTTAAAACCCCAATTAAAATTAAAAATAGGATGGAGACCAATTAAAACCATCTCAGCCCAGGCCGGCCTGCTCAAAGAGCCAGGTCTTCAACGCGCGCCTGAAGGCCCTCAGGTCCGTGCCGGTACGGAGCTCCGGAGGCAGAGTGTTCCAGAGGGCGGGGGCCCCCACAGAGAAGGCCCTACTCCTCGGTGCCGCCAGACGACACATAGGGGCCGACGACACCCGGAGCAGACCCTCTCTATGGGAACGCACCGGCCTGTTGGAGATCACTGGCAGAATGCGGTCCTGCAGGTAACCTGGTCCCATGCCATGGGTCGCCCTAAAGGTCAAAACATGCACACACACACAAACATGCACACACACACACACACACACAAATCTAACAGGCCATCATACAGTGGTTACATCCCCAAATATAGCATTGTTACTGTGATACAAAAGGAGGACTAGAAAGTCCACACTGTTGTTCATCACACTTATTTCATTATATTCAAGCAGTTGCTTGAGTTATGACCATTATTTATTTATTTATTTATTTACAAGATTTATATACCGCCCCTTCTCCCTGCGGGACTCGGGGCGGTGGACAGCCATTAAAAAAATACAATAACAACACAATAATTAAAAACAATTAAAAAGATTAAATATCGTAGCTGAATAATAAAAACGAGACAAGGGTTTAAAAACAAGGACTAAAACCAATTAAAAGCAAATTTAAAACCCTATAAAACCCTAGGCCAGACCGGCTTGATAAAATAAATGAGTTTTCAACGCGCCTGCCCATCATGGTTGTTAAGTAGAACACTGCGGTCATGAAGTGAATCCCTGGTGGTTAAGCAAACCAGTGGTTTGCTATGGGTGTGGTTTTGCCGAAAACGGGAAGTGAATGCTGGGTTTTGATCAAAACTGTCATTAAAAAACATGGTCACAGATGGCCATAAATATAGCCTAGTTGCTGAGCACCTGAAGCGCAGTCCCTTGATCATGGAGGATCATGCAGGTGTCAGAACTTTGAATCCAGGTTGTTAGGTATTCCCCAGATAGGTCTGTTGGAACTTCGGAAGTTTGCTAAGGAACCGGTTGTAAATTGAGGACTACCTGTAGTTACAGTTATACACGGCCTGTCTCTTAAGCCCAGAAAATCACTTTCAAATGCCACCTTCAGCACCCCTCCTCACCCAGATAAATAAGCTTAGTGTAACAACTGCCGTAAAAAAACGTTGCTTCATAACCGTCACAAGTTATGACCATGATGGGCAGGCTCTTCTACTGTCATAACTCAAGAACTACCTATATTAAATGTATTTCCATGTAAGTAAGAGGGAGTTAAGGGATGTTACGAAGCAAGTATGGTTTGGGCAAGCTTTTCTCCTGTGCTCTTTTGATGGGGATGCTCTTTTGGTCTCTGCCAGTGTCACTCGCAACTACTTGGATTGGCTGACGTCCATCCCCTGGGGCAAATGCAGTGAAGAGAATCTGGAATTGGCCAGAGCCCAAGAGGTTTTGGAGGAGGATCATTATGGCATGGAGGATGTCAAGAAAAGAGTGCTGGTAAGAGCTTGGGACCTGTTCTGTTAGTTTAATATATTGCTCCCAGCAATTTAGGTCAACAATGCTAGACTTTTTAGAGAGATGCTTGAGCGAGTAGAACTCTTGAGCCTTTTCTATCCCCAAAGGCAGATTAAAGTATATCAGGGGTGTCATACTCGAGGTCTGTGGGCTGCACCAGCCTACAAGGTGCTTAGATCTGGCCCGCAGTGCCTCTGCCAGAGAAATCACAAAGGAATGAACCCGCAGCGCCTCTGCCAGGGAAAATGGAACTTGTGAGGGCCGTGTGCAGCACTCCTGGCCCCCGTTTTCAGCCACGATGGCCTCCACAAGCTCTGTTTCCGCTGGCAGAGGGTTTCAGGAAGCCATCCCGGCCAAAAACAGGGCCTGGGGGGCGGGGGGGGTGGCGGCACTGGCTGGCAGGGGACTAGAAAAACAAACGTTTCCCCTTTTGCATTTGAGCATGCAAGAAGGGACGGGAAAGGAGAAAGGGGAAAGAGAAAGAAGGAAAGATGGGAAGAGAGCAAGGAAAGAAAAAAGGAAAGAGGGGAGGGAAGAAGAAAGGAGAAGGAAGAGAAGGAAGGAAGGAAGGAAGGAAGGAAGGAAGGAAGGAAGGAAGGAAGGAAGGAAGGAAGGTTATAATAAGAGTGAGGGAGAGTCTGAGGAAGTGCTGCCTTAGCACTTGGTCACCATAGGTACCCCTGATACGAGTGACGTTGAGCTGGCCACACCTACCCCAACCTCGTCTACCCTGTCTGCCGCCACCACCACCCCGAGGTCAAACACAACCCTTGACACTCCTGAAGTATATCATAAGGGTGTAAAATTGGAGAAGAATGCAGTGACTGGTGGAGAGAATCAGCATAAGGCTCATAACAAACACATGTTGCTTACCCTGCTTTTCCAGGCCTTTCCGTGACTCCAGCAGATTAAAAAAGAAAGGCCCTGGGTTGTCTTTCCAGCCTCTCCTTGGCAAAGCTGGCCGAGCAGCCCTTGTATCAATCACAGGTCTGTTCCTTTTGCTTGTGTGATCCAGGAATTCATTGCTGTCAGCCAGCTGAGAGGATCCACGCAAGGCAAGATCCTCTGCTTCTATGGCCCTCCAGGGGTTGGGAAGACCAGCATTGCCCGCTCCATTGCTCGTGCCCTGAACAGGGAGTACTTCCGCTTCAGCGTGGGCGGCATGACGGATGTGGCAGAAATCAAGGGCCACAGGTGTGTGCATCTCGGGCTTCCTTGGCTGGGCTTGTCCAAAGTACTTGTCAGGGTTTACAAGTAATAAATCCCATCGCAAGCAAAAATTCCGAGGCAGGTGAAGTCCTCAAAGAAAAGCTTTATTGGAAACTAGCTCTGTATCCGTGCTTCGCTATGAAACTATGTGATCAGGCTCAGTTTTTGGGGAGGAAAATAAGGGGGGAAAAATTATGCCTCTGCCTATCAGCATCCATTGGTATTCATCTGGCTAGCGTCCTGTCAGTGTGTGAGATAGTTGGGGGCTGTTTGGAAACGGAAGCAGTATTTGCTGTGTGAGCAAGAAGGAGACAGCAAGGAGCCTGGGCGTGGCTTAGCTGAACTGTTCTGTACTAAAGCTAGTTGCTGCTGTGAAAGTAAAACTGAAACTCCTCTCCTCTGCTTGTGTTTTGCATTTGGAACAGATTTCTTTTCAGGTGGGGAGGGGGAGTAGAACTCTTTAGCATCCGAGTGTGTTAATAATAATATATGAAATACTAATGTTCTGATGGTCATTTAGAAAAATCCTTTCTTAGTGAGCACCTAGAAGCCAAGAGGAACATACGTGCCAAATTTCAAGTTTGTAGGTTTTACGGTTCTGGAGATTTTGTGATGATGCCTGAGTGGTATTTTGCTTTTATATATATAGGTATCAAATTGGCACATATCTGGTGAAAACCAACTCTGAAGAATTTTCACCTAATTAAAAGTGTTTCCCTCAACCCCAGACAATCAGTCACATGGCCCAAATACTGCAGCGTCCACTAGTCTGGTGATATCATTCCTCCTCTCGGCCAGGTGTGAGAATGTCCTTGGTTCCCAAGAGGAAGTGTTTTATTTTGACTACACAAGCCCTGCTATCTCTACCTCCCTCTATCCCTCTCGCTCCAGGGTGGCAACACTGAAGCTCCAAGATGGCTTCGCCCAGGACAGCTTCAGGGTTGACAGTACTAGAGCTGTAATGCTGAGGGGGCAGTGAGAACGACTAACAAATCCATCTCTTTCTGGTCATAGTAGCTCGACTTCCTGGTGTGCAGAGCTATCTGCAGGACATGGTCAAAAAAAGCCAAGAGCACATTTGTGCAACAATTGAAGCTTTGCCATGTACATAAAAAAAATTAGCTTTGATCACACTGTCATAGATGCCCCATTGGATTTTTTTTTCGCCAACGCCTCGGCCACTCACCTGTGGGTGTGGATCCTACTTTCTCCAGCTGAAAAGGTGTCTCTGACCTGTGCGTGGATATTTATGTAATATAAATACTTCTGGCGACCTGAATGGCAAGCAAGGAGAAGTTGACTCTACTTGAGATGGAGAAATCTTTACATAGACAGTTAGCAACATCTTGTCCATAATCACAGCTATTTTTTTCTGGAGCTAGAAATCACTGCAGTTATCTGTATTATAATATACCATACAGGTAGTCCTCAACCCAAAGGTGCTTTTTTAGGAGGCAACTGGACTTTCTTATTTTTTTCCTTTTGAAAACGTTTTGCTTCCCATCCAAGAAGCTTCTTCAGCTCTGACAGGATGGTGGGGAATGTAAGGACTGGGAATGGGAGGATGATAAATTGCAGACTTCCAAAAGTTAACGCAGTACCCATAGTTGGGAGGACACCAAAACCCAGATAAGCCTTGACAAAAATAATGCATACTTTGCTTCCAGCAACTTTGCCATGCGCAGTTTGCCCTTTAAAACAGTCTTCCCAGCTGCAGCCCATGAAGGGGATCAGGGCCCTTTCCTCTCTCGTAAGCCCCGTTGCTCCCTTCTCCATTCCTCCCTGCGTACCATAGGATGAAGAGGGGATGGCCCTGGGTCTTCCTCTGAATGCCCAGCCGGACTGTGCCCTTCCCCCGTTTCTTCCACAGCCATCGGATCTACACTCCCACTCCCTGTCAGCTGCTCAATTTCCCCCTTATAATTGGACTCCGACAAGGGCATGACATTAAGACTTGTGGACTTCAACTCGTAGAATTCTCCAGCCAGCTATGCTGGCTGGGGAATTCTGGGAGTTGAAGTCCACAAGGCGTAAAACTGTCAAGTTCGGAGACCTGATCTAAGGGCTATTGCCATTGCTAATACTCACCCAAGGACTCTCAAGAGGGCACTGTTAAAAACAAGCAAGTATTTTACTGGGTCTGCAACGCCTGTATGGGTCATTTGACTGCCGCTCTTTCCACACAGGCGGACATACGTGGGAGCCATGCCAGGGAAAATCATTCAGTGCCTGAAGAAGACTAAGACGGAAAACCCTTTGATCCTGATTGATGAGGTGAGGGCAGAGGAGCCTTCTCCCTGGCAGGTTTCAAAGTGCAGCTTTGCAAGTTATTTGGCTCCTTTTGTTTCGTGTTTTGTGTTTTTTGTTCGTTCGTTCTGGTGGGCGACAGCAATGGACCTATTCTTCCTGCGATGCAGGTGGATAAAATAGGGCGAGGCTATCAAGGAGACCCTTCCTCCGCTCTCCTCGAGCTGCTGGACCCAGAACAGAATGCCAACTTCCTGGATCACTACCTGGATGTGGCCGTGGATCTCTCTAAGGTATGGATTTCCCCCATTGGATTTCCCAGCCTCTGGGAAAGAAGAGTTAAATACCAGTAGTGGGATTCAAAATTCTTTTACTACTGGTTCTGTGGGCGTGGCTTGGTGGGTGTGGCAGGGGAAGGATACTGCAAAATCCTCATTCCCTCCCCACCCCACTAACCTGCCTTTCAGCTCCGTTCTCCTGTGCAGGGCAACCAAAGAAGACGCAGCCGATCAGCTGGGACTCAGTGGGAGGCAGAGAAGAGATGGGGTTGGCGGGGCTAGTCAGAGGTGGGATTTGCCTGTTCTCCGAACTACTCAAAATGTCCGCTACCGGTTCTCCAGAACTGGTCAGAACCTGCTGAATACCACCTCTTGTTAGTACCAATAAAGGAGAATATTTCTAGCTCAGGGTTATAATGAGGGGTCCTCAGTGCCCTCTGACCTTGCTTGTTCCCTTGCAGATGTCTCACTGTTTGTGGATTTCAAAGTTTCAGGAAGGACTTGTCTGTGTTGACTTTACTATCTCCTTGCTTTAATTTTTATACTTTTTATGTATGTTACTTGGAGAACTGTGGTTGAAATTGAACAACTGAGCAAATTGGCCAGTAAAAGCTAATTCCAATCTTCCAATTCCAGCTCTGCTTATTTGCAGAGCCTTTTTGTTAGCTGTGTAATGCCTAAAACCCAGGACCAGGAAGTCTATGGAGATTCTCAGTCTCATCCAGGGTCATGGTTGTCCCAAAGGTGCTTTTTTCAAGAGGCAACTGGACTTTCTGATTTGTCTTTGAAGACGTTTCGCTTCTCATTCAGGAAGCTTCTTCAACTCTGACTGGATGGTGGGGAACGGAAGGATTTATACTCCTTGCAGAAATCCTTTCATTCCCCACCAACCAGTCAGAGCTGAAAAAGCTTCTTGGATGAGAATCAAAATGTCTTCAAAGAAAAATCTTTGGGATTTTTGCCTCTTTGGGACTTGACCAGACTTTTGCCCTGAGCCGGAAGACGCTGATTTTATTGGCTTGCTCTTCTCTTCTTTCCCTTCCACTCAGGTGCTGTTCATTTGCACAGCCAATGTGACAGAAACGATCCCAGAGCCCCTGCGAGACAGGATGGAGATGATCAATATTTCAGGATACGTCGCCCAAGAGAAACTGGCAATAGCAGAGGTAATCAACCAGCTTGGCTTGAGACTAATTTTTGTCCGCTGCATCTCTTCCTGTTCAATTTAAATTTGACATGGGTGAGTCCTGATTTATACCAGGACTCACCCATGGAAACCTGGTACAGCCTTGTCAATTGCAATCGTGGAGAATATATGTTGATATTTTGCTCTATTCTGTACTAGTAAGAATATCCAAATGTCATCAGATAAAGGACGGGAGTTATTTATACATAAAAATGGACAGCTACAAGGATGATCCATCAATTAGTTTGGAGTGGGCTTGTTAAAACTTGCACACTGAGTAAGAGGAGGCCTGGTGGCTCTGTGGTTAAAGGGCAGTATTGCAGGCTAACTCTCCCCACTGCTGGGAGTTCGATCCTGACCGGCTCAAGGTTGACTCAGCCTTCCATCCTTCTGAGGTCAGTAAATTGAGGACCCAGATAGATGGGGTGAGGGTGTGGGTGGGGGCAATGTGCTGACAGACATTGTAAACCTCCCAGAGAGTGCTGTAAAGCACTAGGGGGCAATATAGGAGTCTTAAGTGCTATTGCTATTACTATTATGAACTCCTAAATCCCCCCCCCCCACGAAGTTTGAATTAAATACCTTAGGCCTTTCTTCTTCTTTCCTGCCAGAGATATTTGGTTCCTCAAGCTCGTGTACTCTGTGGATTGGATGAAAGCAAGGCCAGCATCACGCAGGATGTGCTGACGGTCCTCATTAAGCAGTACTGCAGGGAAAGTGGCGTGAGGAACCTCCAGAAACAAATAGAGAAGGTGAGGCAATCGTATCTTTTGAGGGAGAGGCATTGAGATTATCTGCACATGTTTTTCTCATGGAGTTAATCCTTCCTCTTCCCCCTCCCCCCCCCCCCCCACCTGCTCAGGTACTTCGGAAATCTGCATACAAAATTGTCAGCGGAGAAAAGGAGAAAGTTGACGTGACACCCGAAAATCTCCAGGACTTTGTTGGGAAGCCCATTTTCACGGTTGATCGGATGTACGATGTGACTCCTCCCGGGGTGGTGATGGGCCTCGCCTGGACAGCAATGGGTGAGGCGGCCATTGGATGGTTCAAATGTCAGCATGGTCTTGATCGAATGCTTATTTCTTCTGTGTCTGATCTGAAGATGGACAATTGGGGTCGGGTGGAGGGTGGGGGGGGCTAGGAAGGGCAACTTAGGCCAGGATAAGGGATGATGGACACATATAAAGCAAGCGTATACAGAAAATGGGAAAAAAAGGGAAATGTTTTCTTTTCACGGTGTTAGCACTCGGGTGTCCTCCAATGAAGCTGATACGCCTGGCGAGTCAAGGACAGACAAGGCCCGAAAGAAAGAAACAAGTATTATGGAATTGGTTGACACAAAATGTGCACAGACATAAGTTTGGATACCTTTTGAGGAAACACAGGTTTATGGAGAAGAGAGTGGATATTTAGCCTCTCATGACCCTTTGATAGGAGATGGGATTCTGAAGGGTAGAGGCAGTCCTCATGGTAATTGAACCCACAATTACGGTCATAAATCATGACAATTGTTAAGTGGATCATCATGTCGCCAGCCCAATTTTATGACTTGATTTGCATCAGTCGTTAAGTGAAGCCATTGTTTGCAATGAGTAAATGCTAGTTTCCAGGAAAAACCATAAATCACAGTTTATTTATTTATTTATTTATTTATTGTACTTATATACCGCCCTATTTCCCTGACAGGACTCAGGGCGGTGCACAGCCAAATTAAAATACACAGGATAATACAAAATTAAGAACAGTTAAAAGACCAAATATAAAAGGCTGAAATTTATAAGAAGTTTAAAAGCCAAACTAGATAAAAACCAGATTAAAATCCTAAAAACCCCTAGGCCAGACCGGCTTGATGAAATAAATAAGTTTTCAACGCGCGCCGGAAGGTCAGGAGATCAGGGATGGTCCGCATCTCCGGGGGTAATTCGTTCCAGAGGGAGGGTGCCCCCAAAAAGAAGGCCCGCACCCTCGGGGTCGCCAGCCGTCCAGCCGGCGGCAACCCGAGGAGGCCAACTCTATGGGAGCGTACTGGCCGACGGGAGGCTGATAATGGCAGGAGGCGGTTCCACAAATATCCTGATTCCCAAGCCATGGAGCGCTTTAAAGATGGTAACCAAGACCTTGAAGCGCACCTGGTGGACCACTGGGAGCCAATGCAACTCACGCAAGAGCGGTGTAACATGGGAGCCCCGAGGAGCCCCCAACACCACCTGCGCGGCCGCATTCTGCACCAGCTGGAGCCTCCGAGTACACTTCAAGGGAAGCCCCATGTAGAGAGCGTTGGCATAGTCTAGGCGGGAGATCATGAGGGCGGAAGTGACCGTGCGAAGCGCATCCCGATCCAGAAAGGGCCGCAACTGGTAGATCCTACGGACCTGACCAAAAGCCCCCCTGGCAACGGCCGCCACATGGTCCTCCAATGACAGCCGTACATCCAGGAGGACACCCAGATTGCGAACACTCTCCATGGGGGCAAGAATTCCCCCCCACGATGGAACCAGCTGGCTGTACCGGGGTGCCGGGAAGCACAGCCACTCAGTCTTAGATGGGTTGAGCTGAAGCCTGTTCCGCCCCATCCAATACTGCACGGCCTCCAGGCACCGGGTCATCACTTCGACAGCTTCATTGGGGTGGCCCGGGGTAGAGATGTACAGCTGAGTATCATCAGCGTACTGATGGAACTCTACGCCAAAGCCACGGATGATCTCACCCAGCGGCTTCATATAAATGTTGAACAGAAGGGGCAAGAGCCCCGACCTCTGAGGCACCCCTCGGGGCCGATCTCTGCCCCCCCGCCAACACAAATTGCGAACCGTCAGGAACCTATCTGGATCCATCAGGCGCCTGGGGCGGTACCATCGTATTTGGTCCGCCTCCCTGCAACGGGGGGGAGGCAGCCTGGAAGTCCAGCCTAAGGAGCAAATGATCTGACCATGACAGAGACTCAATAAAAACATCCCCTCTACCAAGATCATCCTGCCACTGTCCAGAGACAAAAACCAGATCCAGGATGTGACCCCCGATGTGAGTAGGACTCCTAATTAGTTGGGTCAGGCCCAAGGCTGTCATGGAAGCCAAGAACTCCTGAGCAACCCCCGGGGCCCCTCCAGCCAACGGCAAATTGAAATCCCCCATAACCATCAGTCTGGGGGTTTCCACCGCCAAGCTGGCTATGACCTCGAGGAGCTCAGGCAGGGCTGATGTCACATAGCAGGGAGCCACATATGTGATCAAAAGGCCCATCTGAACCCCGGAGCCACACTTCACAAAGAGGGATTCACATCCGATCGTCTGAGGAACAGTGGATTCCCTAGGATCTAGATCCTCCCTAATAACCACCGCCACTCCCCCTCCCCTCCCCTGGGCCCTCGGCTGATAAAAAATCTGAAACCCGGCTGGGCACATCTCCACCAGGGGAACACCCCCCTCTTGTCTCAGCCAGGTCTCAGTAATGCCCGCCAGGTCAACTCCCCCCTCCATAATAAGATCGCGAACAAGGGGGGCTTTATTAACTACAGACCTGGCATTGCATAGCATCAGCTGAAGGCCTGGGGCCGAAACATCCGAGCAATCCAGGGAGCGGGACGTGACATGGGGGTCGGAGCACGCCACCGCATGTAGACAGCGGGGGTGAGCTCCCACAACATAATAAGCCCCCCCGTCAATGCCATACCTGCCCCTCCCGCTAATCGTAATAATAACAGTTATGTGACCACGAGCTGACACAAACAGCTGTCAATGCGTGCCAGTTACCCAGCATCCAAAATGTGTCCATGTGACCATAGGAGGTGGGTCCCAATGGAACTTCAAATCTGGTTCGTAAGTACAGGTAGTCCTTGAGTTATGACCACAATTGAGCCCAGGATTTGTGTTGCTAAATGAAGCATTTAAGTGAGTTTGCCCCGTTTTGAGACCTTTCTTGCCACCGTTTTTAACCAAATCATTACATTTGTTAAGTTAGTAACATGGTTACTAAGTGAATCTGGTTTCCCCATTGACTTTTCTTGTCAGAAGGTCACAAAACCTGATCATATGACCCCAGGATACTGGCAACCATCATAAATATGGACCACTTGCCAAGCATCTGAATTTTGAGCATGTGACCATGAGGATGCTGCAATGGTCATTAGTGTGAAAAACGGTCATAAGTCACATTTTTCAAAGCCATCGTAACTTTAAATGGTCGCTAAATGAACTGTTAAATCGAGGATTACCTATATATTTTTTCGGGCCTGTTGTAATTTTGAATGGTTGCTAAGCCACCCGTCATAACTCAATATACGTATAGATTCATGGTACTTTAATAGGGTGAGCGTATTTTATAGCCTCTCCCCTAAGTCCTGAAGCTAGAAGAAGGCTGTATTGAGGCCTGTTTGAAGAATTTCCTGGTAGATGGCCACCACCCTTTCCCAATCATCACCCATTAGTTGCTTCTTTTCAATGTCTTAGTTTTGATTTGTGACATCCCCTAACGGGGAGCAGATTATAAATCAAGTTTTCATTTGCTTTGGTGGCAAGCCAAAAGTGTGAAGCTACTGAATTGAATTACACCCACAAACAGTTTGCTTACTAGACAGTAGAGTTGAGTCCAGAATGGATTTCATGCTTGGTTTGGCTTTTCTCCTCAGGTGGCTCCACCTTGTTCATAGAGACCTCTCTCCGGCGTCCCAAAGACAAGGAAAGCAAAGATGGGACTCTTGAAATGACAGGTCAGCTGGGAGATGTAATGAAGGAGAGTGCCAAAATTGCCTACACGTTTGCCCGGGCTTTTCTGATGGAGAAACTGCCCACCAATGACTTCTTGATGACTTCCCACATCCATGTACATGTGCCAGAGGTACTCATCACAATCTTTCTATTCTGTTCTCTATTTAGCATGACGTGCATTTCGTAGTGAAACGGAATTTATGGTTGACCCTGCATGACAATGCACAACTGCAAGACAATCAGGGTTTGTTGATACCGAGCAAGTTGTTTGTTCCCCTCCTTCCTAGAACAGAGCAGGTGGACTAGGACTAGGTGTTGTTGTTTTTTTTGCCTAAAGCTAGTTTCAGGTTTCAAGCCTGAAATCACACCAAACTTGTTCTCTTTTCATCATGCTTATGCCTATTTTGTTTCTAGATTTTCTCTTATGAGCTTGGGATGCACCTGTTTCCTGAATAGATTCTGAGGTTTCATAGCAATAAGTTTGTATTAAAATGGCCAAGGAACTTTGCCTTGTCTTCAGGTCCTAATTTATTTCCTTATCCTTTTCTCAGTAATGAAGTTCATACATTTTGTTTTCATTTACACTTATGGAACCTCCAATCTTAAAATCCCCATTGAACATTTTCCCCTTAGGGTCCTTGGAACTGAGAAATTGTTGGTATGCAACTTTCTTACTATCCTGTTGGAACACAGGGGACTAGACTTGCTCCAAACTATCAGTTTCCCCCTATATATTACTAAAGGATACACTTTTCATAGATTCCGGCAAGGATGACAGAATTCCTCTTATGTAAAGTACTGGGCTTAATGCTTTACTAGGAGAGAGATCTGCCTTGAGAATATTTGTAAGAGGGGCCAAAAAGATTTGCAAGATATTAATATCTTCCGTGGTCTTGGAGTGAGGTGTCATCTGTATGCAGATGACACCCACTGACATCTCCACTCCGTACCACCCCAACGATGCTGTGGGGACTATGTCTAGGTGCCTGGAGGGCGTGCGTGACTGGATGGGCGGGAACATCTTCTGGCTCAACCCATCCAACCGAGTGGATGTGGTTTCTCCGTCGCCCCGATTAATAGCCAGCTGATACCTTCCTGGCTATTGGGGGGAGGTTCTGCCACCCACAAAAAGAGAGGCCGCAACCTGGAGTCCTCCGATGTACGGCGTCGCTTGAACATCACATCGTCGTCCGTCTCCATGGGGTCGTTTCATCAGATCCTCGGATTCTACAGGTTGGCGGCCTTCCTGAATCGGACGCCTGGCGCACGTCACTCAGGCCCTGTCACCTCTCGCCTGGATATTGTAATGCCCTCTACATGGCTCCCTTCGGGGAGCATCCGAGACTCCAGTTGGTGCAAAATGCAGCCGCTAGGGTGATTATTGTGGTCGCGTAGCGACCATGTGACCCCTCTGCGCAAGCTGCATTGGTTGCCGATGGCTCTCCGGGTTCGCTTTAAGGTTCTATTTTTTGAACTTTAGGGCGACCCCCATGGCATTGGACAAGGTTGACCTCAGACCGCATTCTACCAACGTTCTCACACAAGCCGGTGCGTTCCCACGGGAGGGTCGCTCCGTTTGCCGTGTCGTCCGCTATGGTCGTCTGGCGGCGCCAAGGGGTAGGGCCTCTCTGTGGGTGCCCCCGCCCCTCTGAATACTCTGCCACCGGAACTTCGTACCGGCACGGACCTGAGGGCCTTCAGGCGCGCGTTAAAGACCTGGCTCTTTGAGCAGGCCGGCCTGGGCTGAGATAATGATTTTAAATTTGATCTCCATTTTTAACTTTAAATTGGGTTTTAAGGGTGGGGGGGGGGTTTTCTAATTTTTAGTCTGCAGCTGATTCAAATATTTAATTACTTTTTAACTTTTGTATTTGTGGGGTTTTTAGACGAGCTGTTCACCGCCCTGAGTCCCTTGGGAGAAGGGCGGTATATAAATGTAATTAATAAATAAATAAATAAATAAATAAATATACCCATATTTTTTGCACTATAAGACGCACCAGACTATAAGACGCACATTAGCTTTAGAGGAGGAAAACAAGAAAAAAAACAACTGCCTCTGCCTCCCAGCATCCATCCGGTATTCATCTGGCTAGAGTCCTTACAGCTAACAGCCTGATCAGGTTCAGCCCATTACTGCAGCCTGATTTAACAGAAGCAGCTGATTGGCAGTTGAATCGCCCTCCTGGAATACTGCTGATCAGCTGTTCCAGGCATTTTTCTGCCTCAGCACCGCGCATCCTGTTTGTGGCCCTTCCAGGGCAGGGATTGCCACCACCATTTGGTGGCGGTGATCAGCAGGGATACGCAGTGGCAATTGGTGGCATCCCCACCACCTGGAACAGACCAAAAACAGGATGCGCAGAGGCTGAAAATGGCCGAAGGGTGGGGGCTGGCGGGTGAGTGGGGCTTTAGCAACATTCACTCTGTAAGAGGCACAGACATTTCCACCCACTTTTTTTGCGGGGGGAAGTGTGTCTTACAGTGCGAAAAATTTGAGCATATTTGAGGTGATTCCAGATGCCTTTACACATCACAAACCTTTGCACAACCCAGGGAAGTCTTGCTTGCTGTTCTTCCTATCCCTGAGATGTATTTAGAAAATGGAGCTTGGGAGGAAAAGGGGGCTTTTGGGAAACGAGATTCCCCCAAATCTCTAAAGGATTCCTGGTATCTTCTCAAAACGACAATGGTGGGGACTTCAGAGAATTAATATTTTATAAAACCTGTTTTTTAAGGTATTCCACAAAAGAGAACAAGAATGTTAAGAATTAGGATGAGAGGGTTACACAGAGTAGCTTAATACATACCTGAGTGAGTGCAGTGGAAGCTTACATTATTGTTTTAAGGTAAGCATGATCAACCCTTTGGCTTGGACCGCATTGAGTTGAAGGGAGAACGGTGTGGCTGTAAGTGAAGAAACAGTTACTGTATGTAGTAAACTCCATACTCCACAATCTTAAAAGTTGTCAGTTGTGTAGCACTGGTTACATCATGTTCCATTGAACACCCATAAACCATGCGCATGTAACCCATGAACACAACCCCCTACCATTGGTTGGTTGATTTTCAACTCATATAATTATGATCTATTTTTTGAACAGTAAAATTCCTCCCCCGTAAGGGGAGGTGCACCATTCCTGGAAGTACTGCAATACCAGGTTGATGCTTAGAGTGGATAGAGCAAGCTCTTAGTCCATCTCTCAAATCCAAAAAACCATTTAATATTTAGTTCTCAAATACAGAACATATCAGATATTAAACTGATAAGAACAGATACTACACTTGATCTTAGCCAAAAGGCCGAGAAGCGATAAAAGTAGTTGGGGGCAAGGCAAAAGCCCATCTTTTCAAAGCAACATTTTAGTAACTGTGAGCAAATTCATGCTGCTGAGTATTTCACCTATTTTATAGTAGATATTGTTTGTAATCCTATCAGACTTATTATATGAATATTCTTATGTTCATTGTCCAAGAAAGTAGCCATCTATTATAAAATATGTGATAAAAATTTCAGCCATAGGCATTTTTTGACTGCCTATATGAATATTCTGACTCTGATTGGTTTGAAATTTGCATAAGCCTTCCCATTTTCTCCTGTTTTACATAGCTGTTATTCATCTCCCTACCAGTAGAGGTCGCATGAGTTTTTCCTTTACTGTAAGATTTCGTGTGGTTTCAGGAGCACATTTCCTGTACACTTTGAATTTCACAAGTCTGTTCCAAAATACTTAGTTGTAATAAGAAACTTTGCTTACTCTCTCTTCAAGTTTTGATTTGATCACAGAATGCATAACTATTCTGAACAAAGGTGACAGCTTTATTTATTTTCTATAATCATCCATTCCTGTCAAACTGCCCTCCCCTCCATCAGTCTCCCAATGAATAATAAATATCTTTGGGAGAAATAGTCTTGAAAACCAGGCAGAAAACATAACAGAAAACAGGATAACAAATAAAATAATAGAATGTGTTTTTGTTCTGTTGCTTTATAGCAGTTTTTAGGGCATAACCAATTTAATTTGGTCCATGGATCAATTTTTATAAATATGAATAAAAAGAATGTGTATTTCTGTCAAATGAACTTTATAAGCACAATGCTAATAATTATTAACCTGGAACATGAAAAACCTTTGTGGTGCAGATTAATAGTTCACTTTTCAACACACTATAATCTGATAATCTTGTTAAAAATACCTTGAGGAAAAAGTACAAAGAAATAATAGGATAGAAAAAGCAGACAGGACAAGTTAACAATGATGGGGACAAACTCAGGAATGAAGTTACAACTTAGAAAAAAACAAGTTAGAATCCAGGGAAGTTGGAGCAGGATTTATGGTATGAAAATGGAGAGTCAGGGAGGATAGATTGAAGGATCTAAGGGAAGATCAGAAATTGACTAAACTGCAGTTGAAGTTTGCAGATAAGACCTTTTTTGTTGTTTTATTTGATTGGGCTTCTTTTATGTACATTGTCCGTAGATCTTTTATCTGAATTGATTATTCTGTTAAGATAACTTAGAAAGTTTATAAAGATTATAATTTTATCTTTTGAGAGAGGAAGTAATTGGGGTTTGTGCTGCTTTCACTTATCTATGAAACCATATCAAAAACAGTTGAAATGCAATGAAATGAAAGCTAAACCAATTTTGGTTTTCAAAGTGCACCTCTTGGCAAATTGTTCCTTCCTTGCAACTCCCTAGTTAGATTTTAATTTCTACAATCCTAGTTAATGCTGTGCTGATTGGGAATGAGTTGTCTTGCCCCAATAAAAAATAAAAATTCACACTCAGCTCCTTTTGGTGGTTTGGCCCCCATGCAAGCTTTTTTGGCTAGCGATCGGCTCCTCATTTACATGGGGCAATTGTGTGCCTGTGTGGCTTACCTTTGGAGTTCGTATGCCTGTTAAAAAGCTGATTGTTGTTCTCAGTCAACAAAGAACTTGGTCTGTTTCTTTCCATTCACAGGGTGCCACCCCGAAAGATGGGCCCAGTGCTGGCTGCACAATAGTAACTGCCTTATTGTCATTGGCATTAAACCAGCCTGTGAGGCAAAATGTAGCCATGACTGGGGAAGTGTCGTTGACTGGGAAGATTCTCCCTGTGGGAGGCATCAAGGAGAAGACCATTGCCGTAAGTGGAAACCGCACAGTCCTTCCGTTAGTAGTTGGTTCAAGAAAACGTGATTTCCCTAAAGTTTACATACAGCATCCATTCCTGCACTTTATCGTTACATGGCATTCAGATTTCCAAGCCATAGTAAACCTATAAAACGGGACAAGAGCAAATCTCTTCCATCTGTTATATCCCTCTTCCCATTATGGGTGAGTCTTCTATTGCCAGAGATTTGGATCAGAGCAAGGTTAGAATCCTTGCTTAGGGAGGCATCAGATTTCTAGTGAGCCACTTATATCATCTGCAGGTGGATGAGATTGCCATAGCCCTTCTCTGATCCAGCAAGGACTTTTACTGTGTACTTTAGAACATTAGCTCATTTAATACCAATTGCTAAATTGCTTTAAGAGTTCTTGAGTACACTTTTGAGAGGTGATTTATAAGGGCCAAGTTGGCTCACTTGGATTTTACTTGTTAAAAATAACTGTTTTTATGAGCGTCATGATCTACAATCAAAGGCCCAAGGAAGGATAGAGCACTGGAGAATTGGGTTATTCAGAAGCTACTCTTGATCATCTGTTGTCCATCTGATAGTGGCCTGTAGCTAGGAGCTATTCAGTACTCCTTGTAGATTACAATAAAGAAGCGTTTGCTGTTTCCAGGTAACCTTCATAGCCTGGAGTATCTTCTTAATAAGGCATTTTATTATCTGGTCACAGGGTTGAGTACAGCACAGGCCTGACCATGGGAGGGCAGAAACCTGAGGTGAGGGGGAAGAAGCTTCTTCCTCAACATTTCCCTGTCTTTTTTTTTACCTAGGCCAAGAGAGCTGGCGTCTCCTGCATCATTATCCCGTCAGAAAACAAAAAAGATTACTGTGACCTTGCTGAATTCATCACAGAAGGACTTGAAGTACATTTTGTTGAACATTATAAGGAAATCTTTGACATCGTTTTCTCCAAGTCTGATTCTCTAGGAAGGTGAACCACTGCTGGTTGTCCCTCTCGCCTTCCCACTCGCTCCACTCTGGAAGCAAGATATGCAGGCTCAAGCAGAAGGCAGATCTGACTCCTGCAATGGCCTGCTGCACATAATGATGGCTTGGTTTCCTATTCCTTTAGTCACTCTGAAATATATTCTACTCCAACCAATTTGAGTGATGAACCAATTAAAAATGTTTCCTGTGACACAAGGCTTCAAGATTAGACTGAAGATTTGTGAGGAAGTCGTCCCCTCATCTTTCTTAAATGTATTTTCTTATTAGAACTTATAAAATATAGGTCCTGTTGTCTCTTGGTACTTTCTACTAGACTTTATGAAATAAAAGTGGAGCTATATGTCGATTGCCTCTGGACGGTACAACCAGTGATCAGAGCAAAAGCTTGGTTGGGGAAACTTGTATCCTGTACACAGATCTCAATATAAAAATTCTGATTGTTTCCTCATGGCACAAAAAATCTATCAATTTTTAGTAGGATACCCCACCAGCAAGTTGGTAAGGCTGCCCATCTGGAAGATAATGTCACCTGAATTATCTGTTGCTCACTATTCCATATTTAGCACAATATGCTAAATTTATACATTGTAAAAAGCTAAAGCAATTGCACTTATGACATACTAAAGCTCAAACTGAATAAAACTTCACCGTGCCTAAACATATCCATTTAGACACATGGTATATAGCTGATAGTTTGCTGATCTGCGTAGTTTAATGTTACACAAGCAGCCCTTCCATCACTGTATAAATTTCAGGGTGATGATTATCACCTGAACAATCCCCAAGTGAGCTTTTCAACTCTGAATTTATAGCCTCCTAATCCAAAGAATATTCCACACTCTGCTGGGCTTCTGAAATAAGCTTTATTGGGAAAAAGGATGCAGAATTCAGTCCTTCTTGGCAGCTGCTTTCCTCATTGCTGCCAGGACATTGCTGAGTTCTTCACGCTTCCTCTTGGCACGAATGTGAGTCCCTACCTGTGAGGATAAGGAGCAAAAGGTGTTGGCATCCAGAGCTAGAAACTTGGCAGAAAGAACAAACTTGTGTGATGGAAACTGTCGAGAATATGCTGATTAGAAAAGAAAAGAAATCACTCCGAACTCGTTGGCCATTAGGTCAGGGATCCAGCCTGATCCTCTTCCCGTTTCTCCCAGGATAAGCAAAGCATTCTGGAGCAAGAAAAGGCCAGGCCTTAAGAGATCTAAGCCTGATTGGAACAGGACTGGTGGTCACCAGTGCCAGACGACTTAATTATCCTGGCTGTTTTGGACTGCCTCCCAGCCGCTTTTACAACAGCTCTCGGTTCTTAGTTATTTCTGGATCAAGGAAAAGGAGCTCTTGAATCGAGCTCAACTCCCATGGACACATCCATGCAGTTTTCTAGACAGCAATACAAACAAGTTAACAACATCCAAGTCTGGGATCCTTTGCCCAACAGCCCTCCTGGCAATTTTTAGAGGTCTGTCATCCAAGGGACAATCGGGCTTGATGCTGCTTTGCTTTATAGCACTGAGGCCGGCCAGGGTAACCCTAACTACAAAGGGGGCAAATGGGCTCCTTTCTCAACTGGAACTGGGTCAAGCTTTATTCACTGTGGCCATGAATTAAAGAGGGCAGGAACACAATGTCCCACACAGCACAAAGGGAAGTACCTTCCTCTGCTGGCTCTTGGTTCTGCCTTTAATGGACAACCTGACAGACTCCCAAAGACTCACCATCTGCTCCGCGCAACACTCACCCTTTTCTTTATGAACTTCAGAGCTCTCTTGTCTTTGGAGACTTTGAGCAACTCCATTGCTCGTCTCTCATATGGCGCAAAACCGCACACCTCTCGGATCATGTCCCGTACAAATTTGGTGTGTTTGGTCAGTCGCTGTTGGGAGAGAAAAAAAATAGTGCAACCGATAAGGAACTACTGATTGCTTATTAGAAAGGAAAGTTCCCACGTAGGGGCTTTCTACTTTTAGCACAAGACACAGAAGCATGTCTTTAAAGTCTTCCCTAAGACGATGCCATCCAGATGTACAACTTTCAGAATTCCAAGGTAACATCAGGCTAGGAAGACTGCAACGATGAGAAAATAAGAACCAAGGAGGTAAGTCAAAGGCCTGCTGTCCTAGGCAGACACTTCAGCCAGATGTATTGTGACAAGACTGCCCCAATCTCTGTCTTACATGCTGTGATAGTGTATGACACTGCAATGCATCAGAGGTGGTATTCAGCAGGTTCTGACCAGTTCTGGAGAACCGGTAGCGGAAATTTGAGTAGTTTGGAGAACCGGCAAATCCCACCTCTTGACTGGCCCCGCCAACCCATCTATTCTCTGCCTTCTGAGTCCCCATTGATCGGCTGGGTCTTCTTTGGTTGCCCTGCGCAGGAGAACGGAGCTGGAAAGCAGGTTAGTGGGGTGGGGAGGGAATGGGGATTTTGCAGTATCCTTCCCCTGCCACACCCATCAAGCCATAGCCACCAAGCCATGCCCACAGAACTGGTAGTGAAATTTTTTTGACTCCCACCACTGCAATGCATCCTCCAAGATAGCATTGGAAGAACAATTCTTGAGTGATTTACAAGCATTCCTCTAAACTAGAGGTCCCCAACCTCCAGGCCGTGGCCTGTTCAGAACCAGGCATGATCAAGTGCCCAAACTGTCCCAAAGCTGATTTTCCAAAAGGCTACAGGACATTCTTGAGGACTTGCCTTTTGTAAAAGCACTTTTGGGAGAACCATGGCCTGGATGATTGAGACAACAGACAAGTGCCCAAATCGTGATGATATGATCATGGGAATGCTGCGACTTCCAAGGACCAGTCGTAAATCCCCCTTGTTCAGTCCTGCTAACGTTGTGCAGCTGCTGAATGAGTGTTAAATGAGAACTATCTACATTGATTTTGAAGAGGGCACTTCTGATAAGAGCTCCGGTGGCACAGTGGTTAGACTGTAGTACTGCAGGCTACTTCTGCTGATTGCCGACTGCCTGCAGTTTGGCAGTTCGATTGTCACCAGCTCGTGGTTGGACTCAGCCTTCCATCCTTCTGAGGTGGGTAAAATGAAGACCCAGATTGTCGGGGGCAATAGGCTGACTCTGTTAACGGCTCAGAGAGGGCTGTAAAGCACTGTGAAGCAGTATATAAGTACTATTGCTATGTGGCATTTGAACGTGTGACCCTGAAATTCATTACCTTCTTTTAGAATAACTAATCCCATTTTCATTTGGAAGTTGTCTTGAAATAAATCAGAGTGCCCATTTTGTCTGGGGCTGTCTACTCTGAGAAAACCACATCAAGCTCTTGAACAACTGAAACCACCCTTCCGATGTTTGTTACTACCTGAGGCCCTTTTTTGCTGGAGATGCTGGAGGCTGAATGTGACACCTAGGTACCAGCCACAGACTTTTTCTATTAAAATCTTGTTAGCCATTTCTGTTTTCATAGATTCAAAGCAACTTTCAAATGAAGTCAAAGCCAAAGAACTGTTCCAATTACCCTAAGGTGATTCAGAATCAGGAATAAGGAGGGCTTGCAGAGTCAGTTATTTCATGGGTTCCCAAAACTCAGGCCGCAGGCTGACACCTGTCTGTGGCCCATTGGGATCTGGGCCACATGTGCAAAACCATCCCCACCCTCTCCCGCTGCTGCCAGAAAGATTGGGGACTACTGTGGTACTTCTCCCACCTGTTTCAAAAATCCAAACTTACCCCACGGCGTCGACAGTGTCGTGGTTTTGACACATTCTTGGTCACTTTGTGGCCTTTGTTCAGGCCAACGGCCATTGGATATCGGATCGCCATGGCTAGGAAAAAGCAGGGAGGAGTTATGATTAGTTGTGCACTCTTTTGTTCCATCAATTGTCCAAAGAGATGAGAGACAGCATGCTCTTCCACTCATGCCAAACAACTGATCCAATATCATTTCCTGGGCTATCTCAGACGGGTTGTTTTTGTGGGAAAAGTAGGAGGAAGGAGTGTGAACACTGCTTTGAGTTACTCATAAAGTAATAAAGGTTGGGATAAAAATCTAATAAATATAAATCACTCTCTGCTTCCAATTTAATTTTCTACAAGGAATGTACAGAATTTCTGATTTGAAGGCAAGAGCGGGGGTGGGTTTCTACCGGTTCTGTCCACCTCTGTAGAACCGGTAGCTCTGAAGAGCAGCAGACATAGAACTGGTTCTATGTCTGCTGATGTTTTGGCCCATCCAACCACCCGGGCTCTTACCTGACCTTTATTTCCTGATTTTTTCAACTGCGAGGCACAGCTGCAGTTAAAAAAGCAGGAAAAAAGGGTTTTTTGAAAGGCTGCTTCTCTGCACACAGCATGCTGATGATGATTTAAATCACCAAACCTCATAAATGACCGAACTGGTAGTTAACCCTGTCGGATCCCACTCCTTGGAAAGAGCCTTTGGAATGTAAACTTGTCTGCAACTCCACATCTCAATATATCTTTTCCTGGGATGACCTTATAGCAGCAGAGGACAGCAGTACAAGTAGTCCTCAACTTACAACCACAATTGAGCCCACACTTTATGTTGCCAAGTGAGAAATGTATTAAGTGCAGTTTTGCCCCATTTTATGACTTTCCTTGCCACATTTGTTAAGAGAATCATTGCAGTTCTTGAATTAGTAACATGGTTGTTGTCAGCTTTGGAAGCCATATTTTACTTAGAAGCTTCCACGCCGCCACATTTTAGTGAATCTGGCTTCCCCATTGACTTTGCTTGTAGAAATGGTGGTAGACTTTAGAAGAAACCCTCCCATACTACCACCTCTTATAATACTAGACAACACAGTATCAACAGTAGAGACCTTCAAAATTATAGGTTCTACTATATCACATGACCTAAAATGGACACCTAACATCAAAAACATCATCAAAAAAGTACAACAAAGAATGTTCTTTCTGCACCAACTCAGGAAGCTCAAACTGCCCAAGGAGCTGCTGATCCAGTTCTACAGAAGAATAAGTGAGTCTGTCATCTGCACCTCTATAACTGTCTGGTTTGGTTCTGCAACCCAACAGGACAGACACAGACTTCAGAGGATAATTAGGACTGCGGAAAAAACAATTACTAGCCAACTGCCTTCAGTCGAGGACCTGTATACTGCACGAGTCAAAAAGAGGGCTGTGAAAATATTTACAGACCCCTCACATCCTGGACATAAACTGTTTCAATTCCTTCCCTCAAAACGACACTATAGAGCACTGCACTCCAGAACAACTAGACACAAGAACAGTTTTTTCCCAAAAGCCATCACTCTGCTAAACAAATAATTCCCTCAACACTGTTCAACTATTTACAAAGTGTACAATACTATTACTGTTAATCTTCTCGTCACTCCTTATCACCCATCCCCTCCCACTTGTGACTGTAGGACTGTAATTTTGTTGCTTGTACCCTTACGATTTATATTGACTTGTTTCCTAGTATGATTTGATTGTTGATTGTACCTTATGACTATCATTATGATTCTTGATCCTTAACGAATGTACCTTTTCTGTATGTATACTGAGAGTATTTACACCAAGACAAATTCCTTGTGTGCCCAATTACACTTGGCCAATAAAGTATTGTATTCTATTCTATTCTAATTGTCAGAAGGTCGCAAGAGATGACATGACCCCAGGACACGGCAGCTGTTGTAAATATGAGCCAGTTGCCAAGCATTCAAATCTTGTTCATATGATCATGGGGATGCTGCGACGGGCATAAGTATGAAAAATGGTCATATGTCACTTTTTTCAGTGCCGTTGTAACTTTGAACAGTCACTTAATGAACTGTTGTAAGTCGAGGACTACATGTACAATCTCAGGAGAAGATATGACTGCAACTTCTTATTTGCAGAGACTCAGGTGCTCCGAAGGACATTTTTGCTTTCAAAGCCCAGCACAAGTCCTTCCTAACCAAAGTATTTATTTATACTAATGGATTTACTTTTTCCCATTTATTAGTCTTTCAATAACATTGTAGAAAGATCCACAGATCTATTTCAACAGCACAACACCCCAATCAAAGAGTATGGTCAAACTTGACTTCTAACCTTGTAATTAAATATACTGAGTTATAAAATAATGATTGGTTGGAGATTAATTTCATTACATGTTTGTTTCCTGGCATCAATATAAAATAAGACATTAGATAATTAACAGGTACTGGTAAAAAAACTGTCCTGGGCAATTAGCTACTTTCCCATAAAAGGAAAAGGGAGTATAAGAAACACCAGTCATTAAAAAGCACTGAAACATCAGTCAAGAAAGAAAAATTAGAGAATGTTTTCCATTCATACCCTTCTTACAAAATTCCTAGAAACAGCTAGCAGGTCAACCTGGGAACAGAATACTGGAGCAAACAGCCCTAAGGAATCCTGGGAGTTGAAGTTTATACAACTTTGCCAGGATTGTGAAAACACAGATCTGATCCAATATAGCTGTTCTTCTCTACATCAACAGTACAGATTAAGTTATTGCTTAAAAGCAGTCTAAAGTTGTACCAGGTACTGTAGTAAGTGGAGATTCCACCAACCTGTACTGTGCGTGTATGCACTAAAGCTGCTTTTTCCCCCTGTCACTTTACTTGCTTTAAGCAAGGAGAAAAGTTTGCTGTGAGGTTTAAAGTGGAAATGACGAACTCCCTGCTTTGGATATCTCTCCCTGATCAAATGACAGTATACATTGGGGAAAGTGGGGAGAATCAATAGTAATGAATAGTCACTGGTCCTACTGTTTGAAGTGATGTAGCATGCTGCAAAAGACTAGATATTTTAGCCGGAAATAAACAAGAATGATTGTTGATTTGGAAAACTATGAAAGAACCTGGTTCTCCTTTTTTCCCCCCTTTTAAAACACTCCACCCCAACTGTTTTGAGTCACAGCTTTGTGCTTTTATCATTCTTGCTTAGGCTATTTACCATACAAATCACGTCAACCTTAGAAGACTCTGTCATATAAGCAGAGGCAATCAGGACCTCATGTAAATCTGAATTATAAAGCAGGGGCTTGGCCCCTTTAAGACTTGTAGACTTCAATTCCCAGAATTCCTCAGCCAGCTGGCTGAGAAATTCTGGGAGTTGAAGTCCACAAGTCTTAAAAGGGCCAAGGTTGGAGACCCCTGTTATGCAGCCATAAGGGGAAGGAATCCCCAATTACGTTAAGCAGCTTCCCAGTACATTGCTCTGCATTGACCATTATGCCTGCTGCCCGTCTACAAATCCTGCGATTGGGCACGTTTTGTTTAGATCCACCACGGATCGAGAGCCATTTATTCTGTTGAGAAAGTACCCCGTGTCTTAAACGCCTTGACGTTCACTGGACCCGCCAGCCATTTCATGACACGTCTTTTGTCCCCCAGCCTGATCCGGGCCTAAACAGCCCTCCTTCCTTTTGCCCGCCTGGCACTTCCAAGCCTCCCCGACCGCTTCACGTGGACGGATGGACGCCGATCCTGCGAGATCCCTTCCGTCCCCAAAGGAAAGAACTCACCTCCGCTAGTTCTGCCGCAAAGACCGCGCCGGAAGAGAAGGAGAGTCGAAGCTGCGCGCGCAACAGAACCCGCTTCCGCTGCCGCAATTATCCAGGACTATAGAGAGGGAAGACGAGAGCGGCTACTGGGCTCAACGGGAAATGGCGGAGTGCTGATTGCTCTTTCAATCCCGGTCAGGCGCAAGTGATGAAGACGGTGACTGCGGAGGCTGGGCTGGGCCCGATGCCGGTGCCCCGTGCAGAACTGAAGCTGGTCCGGCTGTTGAGCCGTTGTGAGGCGATGGCGGCCGATAAACGAAACCCGGACGAGTGGCGGTTGGAGAAGGTCCGGAGGGGTGGGAACTGACAGGCACAAGCGGCGCGTTTTTGCAGTGACATTCCAGGCAGACATTTGGTCCAGGGTGCTTTTTTTTTTTTTAAATCTCTGCATGGTAGCACTGAGCGACTTGCTTGCACTATTTAACTGAATTGCGACTTATGCTATTAAATAAATGAATGGTTTTCTTTCAAGTAAGAGACCGTCCCGTACGGCAGAACGTTTCCATTTGCAACGTTCCGTAGTCGCTTGTGGAATAAGTCAGATGTGTTTGCTAGCGATTATGTGGACACCCCATATTTGGGTTTGGCTGAACCTTTGGAAGAGTTTGCCACCGGTTCTTCCTGTTTTTTTTTCTTTTCTTTTTTAACTTCCTAATCTAATTGCAGCTGCGGAATATCCTGGTTTCCCATCCAAATACCTGCTCCATATTGGTTGGCTGTTGAAAATCAGGCTTGCTTAACTAAGTGCTGCTGTCTGCTGTTGATGTTGGAAGCCACTCTTAGTTTTAGCCCAACCTGCAGTTGACTGCACTCACATGTTGTGTTAATGCAGGGCTCTTCAAACTTAGCAAGTTTAAGACTTGTGGACTTCAACTCCCAGAATTCCTGAGTTAACATGACTGGAGGAGGAATTCTGGGAATTGAAGCCCACATGTCTTAAAGTTGTCAAGTTTGATCTGTGTTAATGCATGATTTGCATTGTATAAACCAAACTTTGATATGATTCACATAATATACCATAAATCTTAGTTAACAAATCTCAGTGCTTGTTTGCATAACACTAAGGTCAAACAAGTACTATTTTGGTTTAATACAGTATAAACTAAGTCAGTTGAAACCTTGTTATACAGTTTTTCAGTCCAGTTTTGGCCATTATGATACAAAAATATGTTGAGACTCAAGAAGGAATCTAGACAAGAGCAACAAAGATGGTTAGGAGGATGGAGACTAAAAGATGTTTCAGGAACTATGTCTAGTCTAAAGAAGAGAAGGACTAGGGGTGACATGATACTGGCAGCGGCCTTCCAATATCTGAGGGGCTGTTGCAAAGAAGAGGGGGTCAGCTATTCCCCCGAAGCACCTGAGGGTTACAAGAAATAACGGATGATAACTTACCAATGAAAGATCCAACCTAGAATTATGGATAAATTTCTTGACAGTGAAAACAATCAGTGGAATGTCTTCCTTCCAGAAGTTGTGACTACTCCATCACTGGAGGTTTTTAAGAAGAGATTGGACAGCCGTTTGTCCGGAATGGTATTGGGTCTCCTGCTTAAGCAGGGGGTTGGACTAGAAGACCTCCAAGGTTCCTTTCAACATTGTTATTCTGTCTATTTATTCATCCAATAAATTATAGTTAAACCTGAGTTCACATAAACTGCTGAGCCAAGGAACCACAGTATGTTATATGAATAGATCAGTATTTACGACATAACCTCTTGTAGATGCATGTGGTTAAATTAGAAGTAAGTGCATTGAGCAGATAATTTAAAATAATGGATATCAAATAATGAATATTCATGTACTTGACACACAATAGAATTGCATTATGTTATTAAATGTTCTGAAAGGCTGTTGTCCCCTTAATATTAGCATACTGTATTTGTCCTATTACTGCTGTTCTGTTTGGTGTTCATGTTTTATTTGAATCTTCAGAGGGGCTTAGTGCAAAAGGATTATTTCCCAGAGAAAAAAAGATAGTAAATTACAAAGGATTTCTGTATCTTGTAAAAAAATATAATTTTTAATATAATATGTTAATGCTTATAAAGTGCATTAATTTTCCCAGGCCATTCAATAGAATAACTCAGAAGTAAATTTTCATTGTAAGAATTTGCTTCTTTGGAATGTGTTTCTTTCCTTTGCTTTCTGATCTGAGAATATTCATGAGATAGACGAACATCTATAAACTGGTATTGTGTGCAATGTTTGATGGTTAGACTGCCAATCTCCACTGGGTGTCTCCCTCAGTCCAACAAACAAATGATAACCGGTCTGTTATTTTATGATGGAAGAGATGGGAGGAAATCAGCCTTTTACAATATCAGGTTGCCACGTCATGGAGTCCACTGAGAGTCAGGGTGGTGCAGATCTTGGCTTGAAATAGCAACCCCCATTCAGATACCTGCTATGAAATTTTAGGATAATCAGTGCCAAGAGACTTACTTTTAATTAAATCTGCTTTGGAAAATGTAAATGTAAACGTGTCAATGTATTGCTATCCTTTAAGGAAAGCCTTTTCAACTTTTTTTTTCTACTGAAAAAGGCTTTGAGCATGGCTTATGTAAAATCGATTAAAAGCCAGACAATTTCTGCCCCACAGTCTAAAGACAGGCTGAAAATAGAAAGAGGAAAACAACCAGATACAGGCATCAAATTGCCAAAGCATAATTTTAATACCGACTGCTTGGATTAGAATGATCAGCGGACCATCATTTGTTTCCCTACAAGTAAAGGAAGAAATTCCCTTAATTTATTTTTATTTGTTTGTTTATCAAATTTTGAAACCACCCATCCTCCCTCACAGAGGAAATCTGCAGCGTACAAGTAAAATATTAAAACATAGCAGGAGTACGGTATATAAATGTAAAATTTAACAAAGGCAGGAATGATTAAAATTCAGCGTTAAAATTTAATTAAAAGGCAGAGGGAGGGTTTTCAGGGTGCCAACCAGCCACATGACTGCATGTTCCTCTGCATCCCAATCAAGATTGCAAAGTGATGTTTTCACACCTTTCTAAAAGGCTAGAAGAGTGGAGGCCCACTTCACATTTGGGTGGGAGAATGTCCCACATGGCGGTGGCAACAGTAGAGAAGAGACTCTTCCTAAATCAAGAGTTCCCCAACCTTTCCGGCTTTGCACACAGGGGGTGGGGATGTGCACCCAACCTCGCCCATCACTTCTGCAACAGCCTGGTTCGGAAAGGCTCAAGGCCTGGTAGTGAGTTGCGGCCTGGGGATTGGAGACCCCTGTCCTAGATCTCACATATTGGAATTCTTTGGCTGACGGGGTATGCAACATACTTTTCCTTGCCTGACTGGGTGGGACAAGCTAATGAAATGGGACAAAATAAGTTCTCTTAAGTTAATCTGGCCCCCCATGTCACGGAGAGCTTTAAAGTCATACAAGTGAAGTAAATTAATGAGTAAATGAAACCTTTTAAGTTCAGTTTTTGCTTTGGTTCTTGGAGCGTTTTGGGCCACATTGTTTTCTATTATTAATATTTAATCCTAAATCCTTTCAAATATTGATTTCTATTTCAGGACATAGCATTGAAGAAGAAAAAAATGTCCTAAAGCACGTAACATACTTATGTACAGTATTCCACAGCCTGTTAATTTGGTTCACTTGTCATTGACCACAGACTCAGGTTTCATGATTTGGAGTTTTTGCAGCCTGCTCAGAAACTAAACATGATTATGAAGTCATTGGTTAACTGAGAGCCAGATCAGATGCTAGCAGTCAAAACATAGTGTCATAATTGTGAGGCTAAAAGAGAATCCAATTATTGCGTCACTTCACATTCTGATGCAGAGAAGGGATTTGATGTGAAATGTAGGATTAGTTGTAGCAAACTATGCTTAACTCATGGGAATAATTTTTGATCATACTTCCTTGGGATGTAATTTCTAGATAATTACATTTTTAAAAAACTATCTTTTTTATAGATTGATGTCCTTAAACTGAGAGAATCTTACAGCATTTTAAAAATAAACACATTTGTTAATAGTGTAAGCTTTTATGAATCATAATACAGTAAATTTTACCTTAAATCTGATGGAATAGATTGCGTATTTATTAGTTAATACAACTTTAAGGTGGCACAAGACCTAGTTATTTTTACTGTGGCATGCTATCAGAAGTACATCTCTAAAAATCCCATGAATGTTTACTCAGAAACAACTGCTGAATGCATTAGGAGTTAGTATGTATGTTGGCATTGCAGCCTTAGTTTTTCTAACCTGTAGAATATAGTCAGAAACTCAGATGGCTTTTAAAACAAAGGTGATATACATTGTAGATTCTTAGCAGGTAAAAGTTATTGATTGCTGTTAACATTGACAGAATGTTCTGTTCAGAGGTAATTTCCCTGTTTCAAAAACTGGAATTAAAGGGAAATAGCTATCAATCTTATAGCTAGTTCCTGGTCCAGACTTCTTCTGATTCATTAGGAGTAGCCACTATTGAGTGCCACTTCTTGACTATCTGTGGGCTTCTCTTGTCATCGCAGTCTGGAGCTCAGTTAGACTTTGATTCACATGATTTAAAGTGCATTGAGATCCCACCACTAGAATTTGGTGGCAAGGCTTCTGTGAAGAAAGAAATATCAATTTCTGGCCATAGAGCACTCAAAACATCACAATGTTATCAATATTGCCTGCAGCTCCCTGCATTGTTTGGAGATTGAAATATATTTCCCTAGGCTAAAAACATTGCAGAAATATTGTGCTCCATTAGCCTCCACTTATGAAGCCTTAAAACAGGCCTATTTCCAATTAGAAAGGATTCTCTTTGCTGGAGATTCAGCATCATGTTTTATCAGAGAACTAGGGAAGGGTTGCTTCTTTGTTTTGATGTACTCCTTGGAAGGAAACAGATTTTCAGTTTTACAAAGAAGCTTCCAAATAGGGATCCAGCTATGAACAGCCCACCTCTGTTTTACAGGCATTACCTTTTCCACTCCAGTCTTCGAGAAACCTCATTGACCAGTGTGGCATTTGGCTTGATGCCCCATAGTTTACTCTTTTTTTTTTTGTTGTTTTTCCTTTTTTGGGGGGAGACATGTGGATTCCTGTTCACCTGTAAGGGTGGAAGGCTAGAGGAAAAGGTGGGGTTGCTATTAAAATTGAAGGTAAATGCTTTCATTTATCATTTCCCCCCTTATCTGTCTGCCAAATTCAGGCATATCAAGTTCTGGAAAACTAATTAGGGTTGGAATTTCCTCATTTAGGAGTAAGAGACTCTGCCTCCTCCCCCAAGTTTCTCAGGTAAAAAGCATCCTTTCAAACCACGGGTAGTTGCCCACTTAAGGCTGAATTTTGTTCTGTCCTCACTATAGTCTTGGGAGGTAACGCTACAGCAGACAGCAGCACAAGACTATTTTCGAGTTTCATGCTTTAATGCAGTATTTTTCAACTTGGATGGTTGAAATTCAACTCCCAGAATTAATTCTGAAGCTGAGGAATTCTGGGAGTTGAAGTCCACCCATCTTAAAGTTGCCAGGATTAAGAAGCACAGCTTTAATGTATTACTGGAGCCAATAAAGGAAAGTGTTTGTAGTTCAGGGTCCTCCTTGCTCTCTAGCTTGTTTTCTTGCAGACATTTCCTTAGACAAACTAGGTAACACCATCTGTGTTGGTGGTCTTGGAGATTCTTTGGTTAGGCAGTTTACTGTTGGCCTGTTTGGAAGTTCCTTGATTGTGGTATTGTTTACTTGATTGTTGGTCTTGATGTTAAGCTTGGAGTTAATCTATGCTTATTTGGGTGCTGATTGCTGGTGGGGAGGCGTTTTGGTCTTTCCCTTTTTAGGGTAATGATTGTCTCTTTTGCATAGTATGTAGATATAAGTCTACAGTGGGGCAAAAAAGTATTTAGTCAGCCACCAATTGTGCAAGTTCTCCCACTTAAAAAGATGAGAGAGGCCTGTAATTGTCATCATAGGTATATCTCACCTATGAGACACAAAATGTGAAAACAAATCCAGACAATCACATTGTCTGATTTGGAAAGAATTTATTTGCAAATTATGGTGGAAAATAAGTATTTGGTCAATATCAAAAGTTCATCTTAATACTTTGTTATATATCCTTTGTTGGCAATGACAGAGGTCAAACGTTTTCTGTAAGTCTTCACAAGGTTGTCACACACTGTTGCTGATATGTTGGCCCATTCCTCCATGCAGATCTCCTCTAGAGCAGTGATGTTTTGGGGCTGTCGCTGGGCAACACGGACTTTCTACTCCCTCCAAAGGTTTTCTATGGGGTTGAGATCTGGAGACTGGCTAGGCCACTCCAGGACTTGAAATGCTTTTTACGAAGCCACTCCTTCATTGCCCTGGCGGTGTGTTTGGGATCATTGCCATGCTGAAAGACCCAGCCACGTTTCATCTTCAATGCCCTTGCTGATGGAAGGAGGTTTGCACTCAAAATCTCACGATACATGGCCCCATTCATTCTTTCCTATACACAGATCAGTCGTCCTGTTCCCTTTGCAGAGAAACAGCCCCAAAGCATGATGTTGCCTCCCCCATGCTTCACAGTAGGTATGGTGTTCTTTGGTTGCAACTCAGCATTCTCTCTCCTCCAAACACGACGAGTTGTGTTTCTACCAAACAGTTCTACTTTGGTTTCATCTGACCATATGACATTCTCCCAATCCTCTTCTGGATCATCCAAATGCTCTCTAGCAAACTTCAGACGGGCCCGGATATGTACTGGCTTAAGCAGGGGGACACGTCTGGCACTGCAGGATCTGAGTCCCTGGCGGCATAGTGTGTTACTGATGGTAGCCTTTGTTACGTTGGTCCCAGCTCTCTGCAGGTCATTCACTAAGTGTGTCCCCCCACCCCCCACCCCGGTGTAGTTCTGGGATTTTTGCTCACAGTTCTTGTGATCAGTTTGACCCCACGAGGTGAGGTCTTGCATGGAGCCCCAGATTGAGGGAGATTATCAGTAGTCTTGTATGTCTTCCATTTTCTAATTATTGCTCCCACAGTTGATTTCTTCATACCAAGCTGCTTACCTATTGCAGATTCAGTCTTCCCAGCCTGGTGCAGGTCTACAATTTTGTTTCTTCAACAGTTCTTTGGTCTTCACCATAGTGGAGTTTGGAGTATGACTGTTTGAGGTTGTGGACAGGTGTCTTTTATACTGATAACAAGTTCAAATAGGTGCCATTAATACAGGTAATGAGTGGAGGACAGAGGAGCTTTTTAAAGAAGTTACAGGTCTGTGAGAGCCAGCAATCTTGCTTGTTTGTAGGTGACCAAATACTTATTTTCCACCATAATTTGCAAATAAATTATTTCCAAATCAGACAATGTGATTGTCTGGATTTATTTTCACATTTTGTCTCTCATAGGTGAGTTATACCTATGATGACAATTACAGGCCTCTCTCATCTTTTTCAGTGGGAGAACTTGCACAATTGGTGGCTGACTAAATACTTTTTTGCCCCACTCTATATGTCTATTGTTTGACTGATATCTATTAATTTATCAGAGTGCCAGGCTTCTAGAAATTCTCTAGCATGCTTGGACTTGGCTTATTGGAGGCTAGAAGGCCACATTTGGCAGATTTGTGCTAATTATTCAAAATGTGCCATTTTATTTTCTTCTTAGTACGTAGCTGCTCTGGAGGAGATGTTACTCACATTGAAGAAACACTCCAGGTGAGTTGCTTTTTCTAGGATATATATGGGTCTGCTTTGATACTGATCCAATTTATAGTTCTAGGAAGGTGAGATAGGATGGCTAGATAGACGTCACGTCAACTGGAATCTTTGGTTTTATGTTCAGAGTTTTAATGCCAGGCCTCTTACAATTCTGCCTTTGCAGGGAATATTAACCTTCACTGGTAATCAATTCCATTTTAATTAGGTTACTTTGGCAAGCACAAAGTAATAATCAGATTTCACTCCTAGCTTCTACGTGCCATATATTGCAAAAGATTCTTGGAAATGAAACTGGTATAGGAAATCAGCCAGAAAATGACAGTATAGAACAGGAATTGGTGGCAAATCTTCATTGCCTCTAAGGAAAACCCTGAATCACTGTATCATAGATGGGAGGTGTACAGCTTAAATTCCCATCATCCCTGACCATTGGCAATACTGGCTGAGGAGATGGAGTTGGAAGCCACGAATATATAGAATATCAGTTTTTTGCACTATCTTTTTTATTTTCTTTTTGTAATTTATTTTATTTTAAAAATTACAAATCTGTATTTACATTAACAGCATTTGTGTCATTATTAATACATCTCCTTTTATACCTAAACATCAATTCTTATTTCTATCTTCACCTATTTGAACTACCTATCCCAAATCGCATAATAGTCCAAATCATCTTTGCCTTTTAGTTCCGCTGTGAATTTATCCATTTCCGCACAGTCCATTATTTTTTGTATCAGGTCTTCTTCAGATGGTATATCTTTTTTATTTTCTAATGTTGCTGCTGAATTGAACCATATCTTAGTTTTGCTCCTCCTTAGACCTTCCTAGCTAATCCTGGTGGCCTTCTCCATGAGGATGAGAAAAGAGAGGAAGATGTAGGAGGAGTCCCAAAGGTGCTTTTTTCAAGAGGCAACTGGACATTTTGCTTTTTCCTTGAAGACATTTCACAGAAGCTTCTTGGATGAGAAGCGAAACATCTTGAAGGAAAAAAGAAAAAGAAAGTCCAGTTGCCTCTTGAAAAAAGCACTTTTGAGACAACCATGACCTGGATGACTGAGAATCCCCATAGACGTGCACGAGGAGCGTTTTTCTCTATACAGTAGTTCTTGTCTCAGGTTTGTGATTCCCTTTCAGCAAACCAGCTCCGGAAGTGCTGAATGAATATTCTCGTAAGGTGGATTTTTTAAAGGGCCTGCTAGAAGCAGAGAAATTGGTAAGCTCCTCCCTTGTGGGTTTTGTTTTTTTTTAACCTTTTTTCAAGAACCTCTGCTGAAGTGACCCTCTGTTGGGAGAGGGTCAATCGTTAGGCACCCTTTGCTTTCTTTTTTCCCCCAGTCATCATCTTCTGAGAAGGCACTGGCAAATCAGTTTTTGGCTCCTGGGAGAACTCCTACCACTGCCAAGGAACGGACCCCAGCAACGAAAACTGTGCATCTACAGACCAAGGCCCGCTTTATGGGCGAGATGAGGAATGAGCTGCTTGGTACAGTATGTCTTCTTACCAACTCCTACAACTCCTAAAACAGTTCCTCTTAATTTTTGCTTCTGGCCATTCATTTGTCCAAGTCAGGGGTGGGATCCGACAGGGTTAACTACCAGTTTGGTCATTTCGGTGATTTACGATGTGCTTCCCTGCACGCTGCCGGCACGCCTGTAAATCGTCATCAGCATGCTGCGTGCAGAGAAGCAGCCTTTCAAAAAGCCCTTTTTTCCTGCTTTTTTAACTGCAGCTGTGCCTCGCATGGCAGCTGAAAAGTTGAAAAAATCAGGAAATAAAGGTCAGGTAAGAGCCCGAGTAGGTGGGTGGGTGGGTGGGCAAAAACATCAGCAGGCATAGAACCGATTCTGTGTCTGCTGCTCTTCAGAGCTACCGGTTCTACAGAGGTGGACAGAACCGGTAGAAACCCACCCTGGTCCATGTCTCTGTAGTACTGCTTCCTTCATCCCAACTCTCTCTGCCTTTCTCTCCCCTCCCCAATTGCTTTTTTTGGTGGCATCTTTTATATCAAAGGCAAATAATTAACTGAAGGACCTTGGTCTCTGTCTAGCTGGAGCTAGTTGGTTCTTGATCTATGGGATGAAGTGATACTTACTTTCATTTTATGGGTCTAGAGCATCCTGAAATTATTTGGCAGAGGTCAAAAGATTCAGAATCGCAAAGACCCTTTCTCATGCCATTTATTACTGAACACCCTATTTCTCCTCTCTTTCTGACTTCCCAGGACCCTTCCTATATCAGTGGTAAGTGTTTACTGATCATGTGGGATATGCAAAAGGACTCTGGAGGCTGCAGGACAAAATATTTAAACTCCCCAGCATTGTGCAATATAATACATGATTATTTATATCCTACTCTTCTAGATTCCCCTTTTTTTTCTCATCTGGGACTGTAGCACTGTAAATTCCCAACTGATCCTTATGCCCATTTGTCATCTGATTGTCTTGAAAATTCCTATCTGTAACCAGAAGTTGGATATGTCTGTTGCTGTCATCTTTCTGGCCCATCAGCGAATACCGGGAAAATGTCATTTTAAGTTATTATATGCCCCTCCTCACCCTTGATTCTCTGCCAGCTTGCCTTTTCTTTCCTTCCTGACTGCTGGCTTCCTCTTATGCATAAAAATGTGGTGTAATTTCTGTTTGCATCTTTGCATCAATTCATATTTTTAAGATTTACTAGGTAAACTGATTTCCAGAAAAAGAGCATTTGCTTATAGCTATATTTAAGCTATGGGTATAAATATATATATATTTTTCCCTTCACAGATTTGGAAGAGAAAAATTTAAGGAAACGCATGTGAGTATTTGGTGGTTTCAGGAAAAGAGGATCGGAGAAGTAAGAGTTGCAATCATTTTGTTTAGACTATATAAATACTTAGAAGTTTCAGGGAAATGGAAATTGGTAAGGGAAAAGGAGTAATGCTTAAGAATAATTTTGCCCTGTTTAGAGTTCAAAGTAAACTAGTTTTACTTTCAAATTAAAACTTACCTTAGTTCCATGATTTCACGAGAAACGCAAGCCTAGTTTTTTCTTATTTCTTTTGGGGATGGAAAAGTTCAGACAGTTCTGTTCCTCAAAAATCCTCAACTATTTTGCCATTTCCAGCTTTGGATGGCATCTGGGGGTATGCGATTACCTGCTTCCAATCATATTATACCTTGCATTGTGGAATATAGAGATAAATGCTTCTTTGTGGACCCACCAACCACTTTGTATACATAGATATGACTTGCAGACAACCAATTAAATGAAACTAGACAACCCATGCCTATTTTCTTACCTAAAAGAAAAACAGAATGACCCAAGTGTGGGCAAAAAAGCAGTGGAGTAGGAGTGACTACCGACTTCCTGCTGGCTTTCCCATTGAGTTTCCTTGTAGGAATTTGGTAGAGAGTACCCAAAATCTTCCCCCACCTTCCCTTCAGATAGCTAAGTGGCTACTGTTGGGTGGGTGAGGGGAGCAAAGGATTGCTAGAGTGGCTGGGAAACTATTCACAGCGGCCAGTAGCATTGAACGAGCCACAACTTTGGGAAAGTTGCCATGGGAGTCATGGGATCTGGATTTGGGGCACATTCTGTAAATTAGCACCAGAATACGTTCAAAAAATGTCATTCTATGATCCACCATTTCACCCAATTAAAGATCATAACAAGAGTTTCAGTATATATTTTTATTTTTTGTTTTAAATATGGTTTTATATTGTGTAAGCTGTCTCGAGTCTCCATGGGCGAGTAGGCAGCAATATAAATAAATAAATTAAATAAATATAAAAGATATTTTTGAATATCCTACTTCAAGATGCAGATAGGAATGCAATTGCATTAAATGGCCTCATACAGATACTGCACTCGTGATGTAGCTTTTCTTTTGACCTGACATGGGCATGTAGTATCTTTTTTTTTATCCTTTCTTGTGTTCTGCACCAAAAGCCAATTGTACCGAAGCCATCTTTTTAAGGTGTGCCCATAAGGAGATCTCTCTTCCCCCACAGGACTCCAGTTCCTGATGAGAAGCAGTCAGCTGCCGAATTGGATGCAGTCCTGCAGCATCATCACACCATCCAGGAGAAGTTAGCTGAAGAGATGTTGCACCTAGCACGCAATCTCAAGAACAACACTCTTGTGGCACAGAATGTGATTAAACAAGATAATCAGGTACAATCTGACACCCCCACCCCACCCTGAAGTGTGAGTTCTGTAAAGTTATTTTATAGTTCTGTCCCAATTTTGAGAAAGAGCTTTGTCCTTGTCAGAGCATTACGGACAGAGCAAAATAGTATTTGTGGCATAGCGTTTGAATACTATAAGTTGGCCCTTTCCTGAAAAAGCTTTTTTTTTTTTTTTAATGGAGTTTCTCCAAGAATGTGATGTGGAATAAAGCAACATTTGTGCCTTCTCCTGCACCTGCCCTCATTTTGCTGGTTTTCAAAACATTGACACTTTATTGTTTATTTCAGACCTTGACACAGTCACTGAAGCTGGCTGACCAGAACTTTGAGAAACTGAAGAATGAATCGGATCGCCTGGAGCAGCATGCCAAGAAATCTGTCAACTGGCTGCTCTGGCTAATGTTGATTGTTGTCTGTTTCATTTTCATCAGCATGATCCTGTTCATTAGAATCTTCCCAAAACTAAGATGATTTCTTGGCTGATATCAGCAGCAGCAGCACCCTGGCATCTTATCTTCTTCCTTTAACCCATCAAAGCTTGCTGGGATTTTATAACTTGGTAAAAATGCTCAGTGGGAGAATAATTGGGTTGCAACAAGTTCATAGAATCTAAGCTGATATGTTTTCCTCCTGCTTGAAAGACTGAATAGGAAAGCTCCTTCTGCATTGTTACAGCAAGATTAAGCAATTTATGGGACATATGCAACAGCCCAGAAGTTCCTGTTTTTATGCCCTGCAGCCCCCAAGAGGTGGCATTGTATTTTAAACAACAAAAGCTAATTGGGGAGGGGGGGAGCCAGAGAAGTGGAGCTTCTGAATTTAACATATCTATTTAGAAGCAAGTAATCCCCCAAGGAATGTGGTGATCCTACTGTGGGGGCAAAATAGTAACAAATTTCTTGATTAGCAAAGTTCTCCTTTCCTGAATTACAATTCAACAAAAGCTCTCCTTGCTGCTGGTAAAGAAGCAGAGTTAGATGAATTGAAATCTCATGAAAATAGAAGGCCACTTCACCTACTGAGGTTGGCAGGTGGGTGGGCGTGAGAGAAAGAGATAATACTTAGATGTTCTTAATGATTTCTCTTTCACAGGCCAGTCTCAACAATATCGCTTTGATCATCCGGTTCATTGACAAAGTACTCCTTAGCATACAACAACCCTGGGCTATAGAAGCTTTCCCAATTTTCTTTGCTTTGGAATGCTGAAATTCCCCTCCATGAATATATTTGCTAGTCTCCCCCCTGCTTCTGGGGACTTTGTGGGATATGATTACATTTCTAGGGAGGCATTCATGACAGATTGGCAGTTAAGTGACTTTGACGAATAAAAAGGTGGCACTATTAAGTCTTTGGAGTCAGTGCTGCTTCATGGAAGTTAGACCTTTCTGAGGGCCTCCACAAATTTGGAAGTTGCAGCAATAAAAGGCTGAGCGCGCTCCCTTTTTTTCATTTGATATATTGCCTCAGAAGAGGCCGTAAGGGAAGAATTCATATCCGCCAATTGAAGGTAGATTGGGCCTCATCTAAACATAGTTGTACATTTGAGTATGAATTCATGGCCGGCTGGACTGTGGATGTTATTCCTCTGTGCACATTCCAAAGAAATGGTAGAGAGAGCAAAGAAAAGGGTGGGTGGAGGTATTTTATGGGCACTTTTCATTAACAACCATCCTGAAAGTACTGCACCAGCAGTGTGGTTAATAATCTGTAGGAAACAGCAACACCCCCAATTGGGCCTCAGCGTTTTAACTTGGCATTTACACAGCAGAAGGGATGGGCACAAAAAAGTGCAATCCCTTCAGGGAGAGGAGTGTCGCCGCCTTTGCTGCTCACACAGAAGCTGCTACTGCTGTTGTGCTGTAATTTCTGAGCCTGTTCCTTCATTTCCTACCCCCTACCTCCCCAGTTAAGAAGTGCTGACTTCGAGTCGGCTCATTAAGCTGTAGATGAGGCTGGCAATTAACCTGAATTGCCTGTATGTTTGTTGCATTGTTAACTTCCATGTCACAACTTGCACATTATAAATTGTTGTAACTCTGATGTGTATTCCCTTGCAAGTTGCATGCAAGAGGCTCTTTGAGGTAAAGGTTGAGCCTTGTAAACCTTGAAAAAGAGCTTTGGTACTTTCCTAGTATCATAAACTTATGGTAAGATCATGGAAATGTCAAGCTGCTGGATCTGAATGTAACTTTTGACCTTTGCTAAAATAAAAGAACCTGTCTGATGCCAAATCAAATCTTGGTCCACTGCAGATGGATAGCCAATAAATTTAAATTAATAAAAGTCTTTATGTCTATCTGGACTGCCAGTTCTCTAGGGCAGTGTTTCCCAAATGTAGCCTTTTTTAAGAGGTGTGGACTTCAACTCCCAGAATACCCCAGACAGCAATGTACCTATCCCTTCTGCTGTGTAAAAGCTGGCTGAGTTATTCTGGGAATTGAAGTCCACACCTCTTAAAATGGCTATGTTTTGAAACGGTGCCCTAGGCCCGCAGAAGAGAGATCTATCACCATCACCTCCCGGGGACCGATCATGAAACCTGCATGCCACCATGTGCTCGACTGCTATGTGATTATTCTCCACAACTTTGTTTTCTTTGGCAACTTAGCTTTTGCAATTTCCAATTTTGCTATTACTGTCACAATAGAGGATCTGATACTTCCTGTCTAAGCCAAAGAAGCTTTTGGACAGATTTTCCTTATATAATAGGACAGGATCTCCATCCTTCCTGCTGCTTCCTATCAGTAGCTAGGAAGGGTAAAGTTGGAAGATGATGCAGATGTGTACATGTTTCCAGGTTCAGTACTTGCCGGGAGGTTTGGGGAGCAGAGGAACATTTTGTTCTAAGCTTTCAATTATAGAACTGGTGACAAACAAGGATATCCTCTGGCTTAGTGAGTTAGATTTAGAAAGTGGATGTCAGATATAATACAAACTCAGTATTGCTATATCTTCCTGGAATTATCCTTGCCCCAATACTGAAAGAAATGTAAGTCTTTGCAAAGTCCACCCATCATGTATCATCTTGAATTGAGATTATGTGTGGAAGTCCAACTGATCTCCCCAGATTTAATCTGGTGATTTGGCATCATGGTTGTCAAGGTGACATTTGTCGATTCTTAACCCTGAAACAAGCAAAAGAATGGCAATGAAAGTTTTTCATATATCAGATTCCTGATTAAATGGGTGAAGTCAGGCATTCAATAAGAAACAAAAATCTCTTTATGTTGATGAAGGAAACAGTAATAAATCAAAAGAAAAAGAAAAGAGGGAAATCTCAAAAGCACATTATTGCTTGCATGATTTAATAGTTGTACTAAAAAAATGAAATCACCCTAACCAAGGGGAAATTTTTATTATTATTAGGTGAGGGTGGGCCTGGAATGGGAATTGCCTTCTTCCCTCTCTACTGCCAAGACAGCCCATTACACCTGGCCTCTTGGGAGTTAGTAGCAATGAAATGAATCAGTTTCATGCATAAATTCAATTGCTACTGTCTCCAAACCATTGTCTAGTGTGTTATCTTGAAAACTAGTTGTGCAATAATTGTTTTGTGTGAGCTTAGTCACAGTGGGAACGGCTGACAAGGTCAAATCTCAAGGATGGTGGTCAGCTTGATGGATAATTTTTTTTTTTTTTTGATGGATAAGTTTTAGAAAAGAGGGCGAGAAATCTTATGGTGGAAATTCAGGTATCGTGTAACTTGGGCTGATTCCTGGACCCTAAGCACATTGACAAAAATACATTCTTTCTTGTGTTCTAAGTTTTCTAGGGGATTGGGATGGCTTGCAGCTCACTACTAAAGCTAGCTTCATGCCATAATAAGAAAAATTTAACCCATTTAAATGCTATTCCTTGTAGAATCAGCTGCAAGTAGAAGCCACTCAACAGTGTAACTAAAAATGGCAGGGCCCCTTTCATTGTATATGTTTAGACAGATTAGATAGCTATTTGTTGGGAATACTTTATTTCAGACTCCTGTACTAGGGCAGGGTGTGGGGACTTGATTGTCTAAATAACTGCTAGTTCTGATTTTATGAATCATTTGGCCATTGAATCGAACTACCTTGATCCATTCAAGAATGCAAATTGAAGCAACCTGGCTTTCTAGCCTTTGCTTGAATACCTCAGTAAATCACTTTTGGCAATTGTCTAGTGTATACTGTTGAACTGCTCTTTTTCTAAGATTCAAAATATTAACAACTAATATATGTTCTGGCATTGGGATGATGGCCCAGGTCTCCTATGTTGGAGTCCTACAATTGTTGCTCTGAGTATTTAAAATTAACTTTTTAAAGTCTGAGGTGCACACTCCCCTCTATTCAGCTTTAATTTTCCTTAAAACTCGTTATGATTTTGTCTACATTTTCCATATGGATTTTTTTAAAAAAGAAATTATTTATCTTTTTGCTGTTTACCTTCACCCTCTAAAAGAAAATTACAGTATCAAGACAAATTAGGCATTTCCTGGATGGAGTAAGTTTGGCAGCATTTGTCTCCCAACAGATATCGGCATAAAGTAAAAAAAATATTACATTTTAAAAGATCTTGCATTTTCTCAGAGCAAAAATCACATGTTCTTCATTGGACAGGCAACACCTTTTTCTAATTCTTCTGTTTATTATAAACAACTTGTATATTTCAGCTGCTGGTTTCTGCTACACTTATGTTGCCTTTGTACACTAATAACTGAAATTCATGTTATTTCTCATACTCTGAGCATTATTGGATAGTCAAATAAAAGTTATAAACTCTGCCAATGTTCATTCTGATTTTTCAATATGTCATTAGATGAAAATACAGCACTATTCTTGTTTTCCTCTAAAATGTACAAACTATTATCAGATCTTTATATTAGACCTTACAATTAAGTTTGAAATCTTATTAAAGCTTGTCATATTTCAGCTAAACACAATTTACTATTCTGTGAAGTGCAACTGATTTCATGTCAGCAGTTCAACATCCACATAATTCAGATCATGACTCCAGAAACAAATATAGGATCACATTGTTGGAAGGACTTTGAAGGTCTTAGTCTAATCTCCTGCCCAAGGCAGAACTCATTCCATCTCAGATAAATGTCCAATTTTTTTTTTGAAAGCCTCCAACGATGGATCACCCAAACTCCAAGAGATAAGCTGTTCCATTTAATAGTCCTCACTGTCAGGAAATTTCTCCCTTATTTCCAGGTTAAATCTCCCTCTTCCATTCATTGTGTCCTATTCTACCTTCAGCTGCTATGGGGAATAAGTCAACACCCTCTTTCTGTGGCAGCCCTTCCAAGTATTGGAAGACTGCTATCAGGTCTCCCTCCCCTCAGTCTTTGTTATGGTAAACATTTCCTTTACCCATTTTCATAGGAATTAGCCTCTAGCTGCCCTCTTGCCATTTTCTAGGGCCTCAGCATCTTTTTTGTACCGGTAATCCTCAATCCAAAATTTCTGTTGTGAAGTGAGAAATTTGTTAAGTAAGTTTGCTGCATTTTATGACTTTTCTTGCCACATTTGTTAAGTGAATCACTGCAGTTCTCAAATTAGTAACCTGGTTGTTAAGTGAATCTGGTTTCCCCATTGACTTTGCCTGTCAGAAGCTCACAAAAGGGGATCACACGACTGCAACCATTATACATGTGAGTCAGTTATCAAGCATCTGAGTGTAAATCATGTGTCCATGGGGATGCTGCAATGGTCATAAGCATGAAAAATGATCATAAGTCACTTTTTTCAGTGCCATTGTAACTTTGAACGATCATTAAATGAAATGTTCTAAGTCAAGGACTACCTGTATTATGACCAGAACTGGATGCAGTATTCTCTGTGGTCCTACTAGTGCCGTATAGAGCAATATTATCCTTTCCCTTGACCCTGTTACTATCCTTTGTTGTTGCAGCACAGGATAAAGCAGCCTTTTCAATAGCTGCAGACACTGCTGATTCATAATTAAGCAATAGTCCACCAGGATATCTAAATCCTTTTCATCGGCGTTATTGTTGATCCAATTACTGCCTAACATGTTTTTATGCACCTGGTTTTTCATGCCTAAGTGGATAACCATTTCTCATCACTGACTGCATCTTGTTGACTAGGCCCAATGATCAACTGTCAGGATTCTTCTGAAACTTAAACTTATCTTCCAAAGTGGTAGCAATTCTTCCCTAGCTCTATGTCATCTGCAAATTTGATGAGCGCCCCTTCAGTCTTCTCATCTAGGTAATTTATGAAGAGGTTGAAGAGCACTACGCTGAAGACAGAACCTTGAGGAACTTCACTGCATGTTTCTCTACACATAGATGTAGTTTTGTTAAGAATCACACACTGAGTGCATATTCCACATTGTTCTATCTTGACAAAAAGTAGGCTGTGGTTTGCTTTTATCAAATGCCTTACTGATACCCAAGTATGCTATATCCACATCATTTTCTTGATCCACTAATTTAGTCACTTTATCAAAGAAGGCAGTAATACGTGTTTTGCATCACCTATTCTTAAACCCATGTAGGCTTCTAATAATCACCTTGTTCATTTCTAGGTACTCACAAATCTGCTGCTTGATTGCCTTTTCCAGGATTTTCCCACATGCTGGTTAGTCTGTAGTCTCTCAATGATCTCTCCCATTGATACAATAAAGTTAGCTATCAATTTGCAACAGTTTCTTGTTCCAGCGACTGGAAAGATGGATGAGAATGCCACTGGATCCTCCATAGACTTCCTGCTTAGGTCAGTAGAGGTCATGGTGATAGTTTTAGATGTTCATTCTTACGTGCTTCAGTGCCATTTGGATCAGCTAAACCTTGGGAGTTGTTCTCTCACACCCCTGTTCTTGGCTGACAGAATACTATTCAAACCGATACTGTTAAGAATTTGAACAAAACACGTTACTTAACAAGTCATCATGTTCTGGCTTACAAATGTGAATACAGAAGTAGGAGAATAAAGATATGACAACTGTTTCCATTGGTTGTCAAAAAATAAATTACAATGTTCTGAATGTCTAAGGATCGTGTTAAATACAACAATAGGGAGCTATGTTTGTTTTTTACTTAGTAGTGTGTCAAATGAATACTGCAACTGTTGCCACTGTAGTTTGTAAATCTTGATTTATAAATCAATACAAAAATATTCAAGTTTTTCTGGCTGGAATATAGATATCCTCTCCCTTTAAAAAAAATGGCCTTCAAAGATTGCAAGAGATACATTGATCAAAGGGTATGATACAATGGTGGGATTCAAATATTGTAACCATAACATACAAGAGCACACAATAGATACAAACTCAAGGTTAACCGCACCAAACTTGATTGTAGGAAATATGACTTCAGCAACAGAATGGTCAATGTCTGGAATACTCTACCTGACTCTATGGTTTCTTTCCCAAACCCCAAAAACTTTAACCTTAGACTGTCTACACTATTGACCTCACCTCTTTCCTAAGAAATCTGTAGGGGACATGCATAAGCGCACCAATGTGCCTACCGTCCCTGTCCTATTGTTTCTTTTATTTTTCTTATATGTACCCATTTCATGTATTTGTAACTATGTATATACTTATACCTATTATCTTGTAAGCAATTGACAAATAAAATAAATAAAATAAATAATCACTTGAGCTCAAACCAGTGCTGACTCAGTAATGAATAGAATAGAATACTTTATTGGCCAAGTGTGATTGGACACACAAGGAATTTGTCTTGGTGTAAATACTCTCAGTATACATAAAGAAAAGATACATTTGTCAGGAATCAAGAATCATAACATATAGTCATAGGGTAGAATCAACAATCAAATCATACTAGGAAACAGTCAATATAAATTGTAAGGATATACAAGGGACAAAGTTATAGTCCTACAATCACAAGTGGGAGGGGATGGGTGATAAGGAGTGATGAGAAGATTAGCAGCAATAGTAGTGTAGACTTTGTAATAGTTGAACAGTGTTGAGGGAATTATTTGTTTAGCAGAGTGATGGCTTTCGGGAAAAAACTGTTCTTGTGTCTAGTTGTTCTGGAGTGCAGTGCTCTATAGTGTCGTTTTGAGGGAAGGAGTTGAAACAGTTTATGCCCAGGATGTGAGGGGTCTGTAAATATTTTCACAGCCCTCTTTTTGACTCGTGCAGTATACAGGTCCTCGATTGAAGGCAGGTGGGTAGTAATTGTTTTTTCTGAAGTCCTAATTATCCTCTGAAGTCTGTGTCTGTCCTGTTGGGTTGCAGAACCAAACCAGACAGTTATAGAGGTGCAGATGATAGACTCAATAATTCCTCTGTAGAACTGGATCAACAGTTCCTTGGGCAGTTTGAGCTTTCTGAGTTGGCACAGAAAGAACATTCTTTGTTGTGCTTTTTTGATTACGTTTTTGATGTTAGGTGTCCATTTTAGGTCATGAGATATAGTAGAACCTAGAAATTTGAAGGTCTCTACTGTTGATACTGTGTTGTCTAGTTATTGTAAGAGGTGGTAGTATGGGAGGGTTTCTTCTAAAGTCTACCACCATTTCTACGGTTTTGTGTGTGTTCAGTTCCAGATTGTTCCAGTTACACCACGAGACAAGTTGTATAACCTCCTGTCTGTATGCAGATTCATCGTTGCCTCAAATGAGACCAATCACTGTTGTGACATCAGAAAACTTCAGTATTTTAACAGATGGATCATTTGAGATGCAGCCATTGGTATATAGGGAGAAGAGAAGTGGAGATAGCACACAGCCTTGGGGGCTCTCTGTGCTGATTGTATAGGTATTGGATGTGATTCTGCCTAGCTTCACCTGCTGCTTCCTGTCTGTTAGGAAGTTATGATCCACTTAAAAGTGTGTTCAGGTACCGCTATATGATATGATCTGCACAAAATTCTGCTTGAAATGGACCAGTGTGATTCTTTGCTGAGAGGTAAATAAGAACTGAGAAAGGACAATTCACCCAATAATCTAGGACAAAATAAAACAGAAGATACTAGATAAGAACAAATCAAAGCATCACATGAAGGGATTTTAAAAGATGATGAAGATTTAGCTACGTTTCAGAGGTATTTTTCAGAGAATTTAGAAAAATGTCTGTCATAAGAGAACAAGTAGTTAAGAATTGCTGAAAAAGAAGAAGAGTTATTAATGGGAAAGAAGAAAAAAAATTCAAATAACTTCTGAAACTGAAGAAAAAAAAAACTAGAAAAATCTGGGGTAACAGAAACAGCAAGTAAGTTTTGCAAAAGAACAGAAACCTAGAGTACACTATTTCTTCTGAAATCATTGCATTAAACATAGAGGAACTTTAAATAGCAGTATGTAGTAAAAACAAGAAGCCAAGACATTGCCCAAATGTCCAGGGGGCTTGAACACATGAAATTTTGGGTTATTCCCATATGGCAAAAAATGAGTAGCAGCTTTATGAAAGAAATCACTTGTTAGCAGATAACTATTTTCTATTTTTCTGTTCTACTTTATCAAGATGAATTTAGAAAATTTTATAAGCTTAGTGTCAGCCATGAATGAAAATTATTTTTTCAGATTGATTTTTCAAAGGGTGGAATCAAAAGATCAAGCATGGCTCAAATGGCAAAATTAAAAGCCATTGTCAGTCCCTCAGGAGATTCAACTTCAGATGAAGTCAATTGAGAGGAAAGAAGAGCCAATAGTCTGTCATAAAATGAACATAGAGAGAAGTTAATCGATATTGTCAAAACAGTTGATGAGTTGGAAAGGCATGTTACAGCACAAAAGTGCTGTACAAATGTACAGCACAAAAGTGCTGTACATTTACAATAAAATGATCAGATTGGGTTTCCTTGAATATAGAAATCATGAAATTTCAGCAATAAATCTTCAGTCAAGTTCAAAATGTTATCCTGGAAACGTGCGTGAGAGTTTTTAACATCTTTAGATCAAAGTTTAGTGAATATCCTTACTAAAATTAGATGAACTATTGGCGTATTAAACTCCCTAAATATCAATACCTGGGCATCTAGCCTGAACACTCAAGAATCATGAGGACAGTGGCTCAACAAACTATTAAGACAAAGGGGATGAAATATAATAGCACTTCAGCAATGGGAAAAAATTTCATTTATTAATCTCAGTTAATGTGAATTTAATCTTGACAACTAAGGAATGAGAAATAAGTGTCAAGGGAGTTTTTTAAAGAGATAAGTTGGCAACATTTTTAGGGGGGAACTTCCTATTATTTCCATTCCATTTGAGTTTATAAAATGTAGCATTAAATCAAAAGATTGGAGGGTATTGACAAATATAAGATAAAACTAAACAAGCAAAAATCCCTATTCTATTGCTTTCCTTTTTAAGGGGAAGTACAGTTAGTATCAGGAACATCCCTAAAGAAATTGATAGCATCTTTCATTACATTCTGTGGATTCAGAAATGTAACTTTCCCATACGAATTATTTATGTAATTCTTATTAAAAATAATGTTTCCCTTCCCCTTTTAATTAATAATCTCTTATACTTGTTTTAATCTGTTCTGGTTTAACCACTCTTTTTGCCATTCTCTCAATCCCATTTAATATATGTTTTCACACCCTTTGCTATTCCCCCTCTGTAATTGCCAATTTAACTCCTGCTCATTAATTGCTGCCCTATCAATGCGTTGGTTGGTCTCTAAATACATCTCTAATTAACCTGTCTCTCTACGATTAAATGCGTTATTCTCCTTACGCTGGCAACGCATTACTTATTCAACCTTAGCCCCTGCTATTTATCAGGGTAGCAATTCCTAGGAATACCTATTTAATTAGTCCTTCGTTTCCCATCAGCAATAACGTACGTATTAACCGTTCCACTCCTGAGGGGAGAGAGTGCTGCCCCTTCTCGCTTCAGTCTCACCCTCAGCAATCAATGGCTCGCCTCGCAACGGAAGAGCCCGGCATTTATTCATCGATGAGGCGATCAACCGGTTAATAAACAACCCCTCGAGTGCCTCTAAAGCACCCGCTCCCCACCTTAAAACCTAGAGGCGGCGCAGCGCTGCCTGTATCAGGCAGCCCTTACGTCAATTAATGATCCCTCACTGCCCCCTCGCCCCCGTCCGCCCAAAAGACACAAAAGACACACAAAAAAAGATGCATTACATATACATACATACATACATACATACATACATACATACATACATACATACATACAAACAAACAAACAAAAACAAACAAACAAACATACATATATGAACCCCACTCCCTCGTTTGCCACTCAGGGCCAGTCAGAAGCTGAAGCCCTTCGAAGAGCGCGCGGATGTTTTTCCTGCCCGCGGCTGTCACCGTCGGCTGCCTTCCCGTCCGGGCTCCAGGAGCCGCTTTTTCCCTCCCGTCTTCGGAGTTGCCCGGCTCATAGTTGAGAAGGGGGAGGAGGAGAGGAGGAGGACCAGACCCATCAGGCCCGGCCCTTCGCCGCGCCTCGTTGCTCTTCGCTTCTCCGCCCTACGCTCCGCCGCCGCCACCGCGGCTGCTGCTTGTTTAGCGGGGGTCGCCTTGGCTATAGTGGGCGGCTTCATTGCTTTTTGTTTTTTGTTTTGTCCACCGCGATCTATAAGGGAAAGAAAGGCGGAGGAAAGGCCACGCACGGCTGGACGCGCTTGGCGGCAGGAGGAGGCGCGACGGGGCTGTTTTGTTCACCATCGACGGACCCACCGACCGACTGACCGACCCAACCAACGCCGTTCAGCGCTCCTGTCAGTCGGTGACGGGCGCGGGTAGGAGGCGGGTTCCTTCTTGCCCTCGTTGGCGGGTATGAGAAGGCCCTGCCGAACGGCAGCAGCACAAACGGCGGTCCTGCAGAGCCTGACGCAGAACCGGGCCCGGATCCTCGACTGCTCCTGACAGCGCAGCCCACAGCCGCCGCCGCCGTCTCGCCATGCGTCCCGCGCGGTGGTGGTCGGGGCCGGCCCTGGCTTTGGCCGTGGCCGTGGCTCTGGCTGGGATGGGCACCTGGAGCCTGGCCAAGGGTGAGTGCCGAGGAAGAGGAAAGGAGGTCATGGTGTTTCGGGGTGGCGGGTTCCCCCCCCCCCAAGCTCTAGTTTGAATAGTAACAGCGGCAGAAACAGCTCTAGAGAGAAGACAGTAATATGCATGCATGTCTTGCTGGTTGCGTTGCTGTGGTGCAGCCTTCATATCACTTACTTGGGGTGAGGTTATTTGAAAGCGCTTACCTAGGGCTATCAAAGGTATGTCTCTTGGTAAATAACTTGTTTGTGCAAGGACAAGTGATCTCAACGGTGTCTGCGGATCGATCTAATCTATCTATCTATCTATCTATCTATCTATCTATCTATCTATCTATCTATCTATCTAATCTATCTAATCTATCTATTCTATCTATCGTGTCTGCCTGCCTGTCTATATTCTATATCTGTATTTATCTAATCTTCATCTAGCCCATCCTATCACATTTTTACATCTCCCATCTTACCTAAGTGACTTTGGGAGGTATAGAGGGATGCTTTAGAGTTTTTCTTCACAGTCAGATTTAAATTAAAAACTTGGCATGTGTGTGCAAATAGTAGGCAATTCCCATCATGGGCATGTGGTTCGAAGTTTTCCAGTGAAATGTTTTGTCAGTGCAATGGCACAAATAGTTACAAAAGTGGGAGGACCTATTGAATGAGACTAAGGCTGGGTTTTCTAGTCCTTTTTTTTCCAGGACACTTTGCTCTGAGGCTTCTTTTATATTGTTATTATTTGATCATTATTACTGTAATAATTGTATTCGCAATTTAGTATTACTTGCCAAAGTGATTGGATGAGTCTTATGTGTGCCTCTTTTTGCTTCCTAAGTAGAATGTGATAGTAATATGGATATCATATCCTCAGCTTGTGAGTTTTATGGTGGTAAAAAATCTTATGACAGTTTGACAACTAATTTATTGTATTTTATAGTACTTCTACCCCAGGGGTGTCAAATTCAATTTCATTGAGGGCCACATCAGGATTGGGTTTGACCTTGGGGGGGCCAGGTGGGGGCGTGGCCATGGTGGGTGTGACATGGGACCGCACCTCCACAGACATGGTTTTATAAACTTATAAAAATAGAGAGGTGTACATTATTGTGATTTTGTTTTTTAATATTTACTTGATCTACTTGATCACCTTATGAGAGAGAGAGAGAGAGACCAGATCAAGAAATTGACTCCATAAGAAGACTAGAACTACAAAATTGTTGACAGGCTACAGTAGCAGAATCCGGCAAACCTGAAAGAAAATATTTTACTTTTCCTCCCTTTTATAACCTGAGTCAAGGACAGCCTCCTGCAGCACTCTGAGTTTTGGGCCTGGAAGACCTCCTGGGTGACTCCAGAGACCCCGTTTTAGGCCTGGAAGGCTTCCTGGGAGACTCCAGAGGTCAAAAGCAGGGGCAAGGGTGGCATGTGCCCCACCTGCGCCCCATTTTTGCTAGCAGAGGCACCACGGGCCGGTCCTTTGTTATTTCCAGACTGGCCCCGTGGGCCAGATCTAACCACCCCACAAGCTGGATCCAGCCCGCAGGCCTTGAGTTTGACACCCCTACCCTATCCTATGCAGTTTGTAGAAATTTTAAAACAACTCAAGAAGTATCTTAACCTGACACTGACTTAATAATAATATTTAATATTTATTTACCCTAACATTTTACATTTTAGTATCTTTTACTAAGGATTATTTAGTGTGAATCCCCTTCAAGCCTTTTCAAGATAGGGTATATTATCACTATCAAAGAAAAACTTTACTGTGTAAATTGTGATTGAATTCTGTAGAATTACTTTTGCATTTTTTGCTACTCTAAAATAAGCAGAACTCTTAAAAGTGTTTATTGGATAACATCCTGGATGTGTAAGTGTACTTATTTATTTCAATATGTTTGTATTCTACTTACCCTCCATATACTCTAGCTGCAAACTATTAAGTGTTAACTATTGTAAACATTGGTCTTAAACACATAAAGGATCATTAAAACCAAACAAAATCCCCTGTTGGACAAAATAAATAAAATTGCATGTAACATGTTAGTCTGAATATTTTTGCTAGTTGATATGCTATATGATATATACTATTATATATTTCATGTAACATTATTAATATTTATTTAATCACATTTGTACTCTTAGGTATTTTCTTAGGATTCATATTTGGATCTTTCAGTGATATCTAGTTCAAGCATCCACTTTTTTTTCAACTAATATCCTGGGTTACTTGGAATAATAATTTCAAGAATGTTATGTTATAGTCCAGAGTAGCTCATTTGGGACAGGCAATAGATTTCTCATTCAAGGATGCTAACAACTGTACTGTTTAAACTATTGTTGATAGTGACTTGGTAACATTAATATTTATGACATTTTATGGTAAAGGAGCATTTTATTTTAAATTGTGTGAATGCACAGATATATATTAAAGAAAAGCTCAGGTCCCCATTTTTCAGATTGGACATAAAAGTGGTTCAGAAATAGAACATTACATTTGTGTGAAGTTGCAGTACTGGTTAGGAGTTCAGTAAGGTTTTTTGTGAAGTAGTGAAATTATTAAATTTATTTTAATAGCTGTATTTATTATGATGTATGTACATGTACTGTGCATGTTAACAGCATTAAAGCCTTTTGCAGTTTTATTGACTATATTTTCCAGCCATTTTTCCAATAAATATTTCAAGGATTAGTAAAAATAAATAATATTGAACTGGATTACTTCCATAAAGTCAATGGAATTATTCCATTGAAAATTTGTTCTTTTATGGGTCTGTATCCCTCTTTCTGTCTCAATTAGCTTCCTTGTCTGTTATAATGAAAATGTTCTATTGTGAGGAAGGAAAGGCAGATTTGTTTGTCACAGTGGAGCAGCAAATTGTGTCTCACAAATAAAGGAAGGGGGTGCAGTGACTCAGAGGTTAAAGACACTGAACTTGTCAACTGGAAACCTGAAGCCCAGGTTAGAGACCTAAGTGCTGCTTGACAGGGTGAGCTCCCATTACATGCTCCACCTCCTGCCCTCCTAGCAGTTCAAAAGCATATAAATGTGACTGGATAAATAAGTACCACTTCAGTAGGAAGGTAGCAACATTCCATGCACCTCAATATATTATCATGCTCACTGAAGTATCTTTGGACAATGCTGGCTCCCTCAGCTAAGAAACAGATGAGCATTGTACCCTCAAGTCCAACATGTCTGGACAGAAGAAACCTTTACCTTTATAATATCAACCTTTGTAAGGCTAAACCACTGATGTAAGAAATACATGTTATGATACTTTTATTTTTCTACGGGTGAAAATTATGTCCTTTTTCTCGTTTCCTTGGTTTGTATTATATTTAGAAAAATGAGCCAATTAATACGAGAAATATATTTGGCAATGATAGATGGGACTAAAGCTATTTCTTCTATGAATTTAAGTTAGGGAATTTTTGCATGCTGTGAATTGCATTGGGTAAAAAATAAAACATGGCCTTTTGCATGGAGAGGCCTATTATTTCAAGATGAAAAAGTTTTTTTTTCCTACAGAAAAAAACTTTGAGAGTTATGAAGGGAAAGTTCAAGGTCTAACAGGATACGATATGGCTGTAATTCTTTTGACACCGGAGTATTTCAGTAAGGGAACCACTTTGTCCCCAATGTAAGGAAAATATTAAATCCAAATTTGTGTGGGTATGTATGTATGTATGTACACACACACAGAGAGAGAGAGAGAGAGAGATTAAATTTTATGTTGGTTGTTGAAACATTTCACTTAAGGTTAACTACAATAATTCCTGTGCTTAACCAGGCCTTTTGGATCTACCACTTTTAATGTTTTGCCACAAATATTTTGAAATGGGTCCTAGTTTCTCCTTCCCAATGTTTTTAATTTGCCTTCTCCATCAGGTTCTAAAATGGTTTCTCTCAAATGTGGCATTGGGAACATGCAGAGGTATAATTGTACAATCACTGTCTATATATTCAGAACTAGCTATATATAAAATAGGGAGTCAAAATGACACTTTGCCAGAGAGGTTATGTTAGCATTCTTTTATGCAAAGTGCTGGTTGGCATTCTGGGTTTTTGAGTTGTGCCAAGAAAACACACAGTTCCATCTTGTTGGGTTGTCTATCTCTGTGAACACATACACAAAAACAAATATTTTACAGCATTTGCTAGCTGGTACAAAGTAACTTCTTTTTAATATAGTAAATATTACCTTTAAATAAACAAAATATGTTTGTGGGTAGGTATTGGCATTTAAGCAAAATGATGTAAATGAAGGAAACCTAAACAAGTTCCTGCAGAAAATAATAGTAGTACTACTGTAGCATGTGATGGCAGTTTATTAACTGAATTAGATTTATCTGTTCTATGTTGGTGTTTGGTATTTTTCCCCAACCAAATATTAATTTTCTTTCTAGAACTCAAAGCCTAGACTAGTCAACAATCATGCATTTCTACAGTAATATCATAAATGTGATTCTTTAAATAGAAATTTAGATAATAAGATATTTTCCAACTTCAAAAAAAAAAAGACTTTTGAAACCTTGTCAATGGAGAAAAGTCTTGATAGATCTAGGTTTAAACTTGAATTTAGCTGATTCACACTTCTTTCAATATTAGGGTTTTAATTATTATGAATTTGAAATATGTTAATGGAAAAAAATAAAAACAGTCAGGCAATATGCTTCTCCAAAGGTTTTAATGGTTAGTGTAGTTGTAAATTTAGTGTAATTTAGTAAGATATTATTTTCATATTACAGGAGGAAAGTATAAATGATCAAACAGACAACTTACTTTTTTAAAATAATTCCTTATTGATTTGAGCATTTTGGATTGCCCTGATTTTATTTGAATTAACTGAATGATATGCAGCTTAACATGATGGTATTTGCTGGCAAGTGAAATTATAAATATCTTTCTCCCAGAATATTTTAAATATAAATAAAAAGTATGATTTGAGACATACTGCAACTTTATGTTCTCCGTATTAACATCTTTCTTCTGTTCATGGCCTGAGGTCTTCTGTTCTGTTCTCCAGGGCTCCCCATACAAAAAAACCAAAGCTTCATATGAGTCATTAAGGTTTCTTACTCAGATTATTTACTGTAAACATACACTTGCATTCCAGAATTGCACCAGCAAAGTGCTATTTTGACTTTACTCTTTGATAGCTGAAGGGTATACTATCAAATTAGCTTATATAATAAATTGTGTCCTTCCCCCTTTCCTGGTTTCATTCCCTGACTTTCTGGGGCTGTTACTTCTATAGTTGAGCCGTATTGGCAGACTTTGAACTGGATTCATTTTATACCTGAGACTGGAATATTGGTAATTGGTGGTATATTTGCTGCAGAGATGACATGCTGCTGATTCTGCTTCATTTGGTTCTTATAGTTCAACATTTCTATATAGCACAGAGACAAATTTGTAAAGAAATTAAATAGGTTTTGCTCAAGGTTTAGAAAGTGAGTTGAGCTGAACTTCGCATTAATCAAGTTAACCAGAGCTGTTTTGAAAGCATATTGTTATTCCTGCTATTTGAATTGGATTGACATTTTAAAATATTTGGGGGTTTATTTTAATAAAAGTTTATTGTTGAAAGAAATATCCTTCTGGGTTCAGTTCCAAGTGGGGAAAAAGACACTGGAAACATGGAGGCTGCTTGGAAGGTTTAATGGTTATAGGGCCACATGGCCTGGAGGTCCAGAGAAGAATGATCACATGCTTCAAGGTGAGAAGAGAAGGGGAAAAAAGAGGTACTGAGAGTGCCTGGGTTACCCTCTGTTGGGATTTGAATTGGAGCTTGTATTCTAATTGGTTGTCAGACTCACAGGGGCGGGGGTCTTAACTTTGTAGGCTGTCCTGAGTTCCAGGCTTGGTCTAGCCTTGCTGGGTGAATATGCCCTTAAAAGGGCTTTTGGTAATTGCTATAACTTTTACCTGGAGTTCCTTCTTATGTAAAGTATTTTGGCCCAGGCCTTAATGGCCCACCCATTAACAAAGGTGGGGGTGAGTTTCTGCTTCTTGAGTGAGTTTCTGCTTCTTGAGTGACTACTCTTTTTAGGAGAAATATTCTGCCTTTTTAATATTTCCTAGGCTATTTCAATTTTCTAGGAGAGGGGTGGGTGCTAACTTCCTACACTATCTTGTTCCTTGCACTAGGACAGGAAGTCAGGCTTGATGTCCTTTGGTTCCTTCAATATGTATATTAAATTATTGCTTATTTAAACTTTTGTAAAGCTGGAAGACATGAAACTAGTCTGTATACCAAATTCAAAGAAGTGACACAAATAGATTGGGTATAAATTCAATAATAAATTATTTTAATAAGTAATTAATACATAACAGATACAGGGATTTTCATCCATCTTTTTTTCCAGGTGGGAAATGTAAGTTAAACCTCATTTTGAACTCTTACTCTGCAATAGTTTGGTTTTGATATGAAACACCCTAGCCAAATAACTTTGTTTGCACCTTGGCATTTTTTTGTAAGAAGCGAGTATTGGGATTGATCAGGGAGTGTGAGCACACTAAGAGAAATCTGTGTTGCCAAGTAATTCTAGAAATATCTTCATTTCCTTTTTAAAAAATAGATTAAAATACTAATAGTATTCACATTAGTATTAGCCAAAGACAATGCAGACATTGTGAGGAAGGATTTTTTCAAATTAGAAGATCTCTTATGAGACTAATTTGATTTTGTAGCTATATATGCAGTGTAAAAACATTATCTACCATTGTTCCAGAGTACTTCTCTTATTTATTGATCAGGTTTGCATTTCTAATATGTATACATAACGAAGTCCAAGTATGTAAAAAAAAAAAGAATTATCACATTAAAATAATTAAAACAGAATCTAAAAAGGTATTACAGTGATAGGTAAAAAGTTATGTAGATTAGTTAAAACATTATAAAGAGAAAAACCACCTCATAGAACCAAATTTCAGGATTCTAGTACAAATATATAAACTATCAGCAGCACTTAACTTAAAGATTAACTTTAACTTAAAGGTAATTTTGTCATATAGCATTTACTCAAGCACCTCTTCTATATAATTTAGGTTTCAGTTGCACCGTAAACACATAAAACGAATTGTGCTGAGTTCAACATGAAACCTGAAAGAGAAGCAAGCAGATCATGATTTTTTGTGGGGGTACCTGTATGGAGAGACCTAAAGAAAGAAGGATGAAAGGGAAGGTAGTCCACTGCCCTTTATGTCAAGGCAGAACTTATCAGAATTTCATGTTCTCATAAGGATTTCTTGATTAGCTATCATCACTTTCTTAAAAATCATTTTTTTTTTCTTTCATGCTTCATAATCCAGTATCAAACTTGTTTATGATCTTCTAGTTGTCTTAACAAATTTTAAAAAGAAAGCAAGACATGAAACTTATTCATTACCCTTGAAAACTGAGCAGAACTATCTTGATGAACAAATCCTTGAAGGAAGCACACTCCTTTTATCTAATGAGATATTTGGTTCGCTGTAGTAGAATAGATGCCAACAATATCACTTCCTGATTATTTTAAATTCCTTTAGTTGAAAGGTTAGCTCTTCTGATGTCCTAATTCTTTATCATCTTCTTGGTTGTAAGAAAAGCATTGTAAAGGATGAGGCCAGGAAAAATTACAATGTATTACATTTTTCAATGCCTTCTTTTCTTGTCAGTAGACTGCTGAACAGCGTATTTTCTTTCTCCAAGTCATATTATGCAAGCTTTAATACATCTGGGTTTTTTTTGGCATTTATGTAAGTTGTATCACATACAGTAGTTCATCGGCGATTTTTTTCCTTTTATCTCCAGCGTAATCTTTAGTAACTATTCACTCTTTGGAAATAATCTGAAGTGGTGAAAGTGATTATCTTGGTTATCCTAACCTCTTTTTAGAGAGAACTATAAATCATAGATGCTGCTGCCAAAGGATGTTACACAAGAAACACATCTGTCTCCATTGCCTACTGATTTTCCTGTTTTATAAAGCAATTATTTAGGGGAAAATACCTTGTCCTGGTTTTAGGTACTTCAGCGAATACTATGGATGAAGCTGACAAGTGTATATTTGTTTATTATAGGTTTGTTAAAATATTTTTCTTAAGGTTTTCCATTAAGAAAATATAGATGACTTTAAAACAGGATTTGGAAAGAAAGATAATGTCCAGTGGGCATAATGCCTGTGAGTGCCAGCTGCAGTGGCTATGGACTTCAGAAGCATCCAACTGGTCAAAAAAGCAATGCAATGCTGACCTCTAAAAGGACTTGGAAGGCTCTTTAATGAGAACAGGGCTGTTTCTCACAGGCTTAGATAAGCTTGGATAGAGGATGGAAGATGCTCTTGTTAACTGTGTTGTAACTGTGTGCTAGGGTGGTTATTTCTTCTCCAGTGCAATTGCTTGATTTTTTAAATTATTTTAATGCTGTGTAAGTTACTCGAAGTTGTTTGGTGGCCTTGGAATTTGATCATATTAAGACTTGAAATGTTTTATTATTTAAATCCAAGGATCTTACTCAGTTTTTATCTTAATGCATCATTTGCAGTATAAGAAATCCATTAAAAATAATATTTTGTCATCTCTATGTTGATCTTCACAAACCTTAAAGCAGAGATAGTTACTTGTCCCGAGACCCTTCCTGTATTACCTTTTAAGGCATCAGAAGTATTGCTTTAAAACAGAGTAAAAAATTCCATTGATGATTTATGAGACAACTTAGCTATAATGCCAAAAGAATCCTGTTGAGCAACCATATTGTTCCAGATTTCACAGTAATGTTGCCAAGTTAATATTTTTTTTAATTAATGGGTCTTAAATGATTACTCACAAAGTGGCATTTTTAATTTAATTACACTAGAATGCATCTATGAAGCTAGCTTTGCAGTCTTCAGAAACACGTACTTAAGACTATTGATAAGAAGGTTGTACATTCTGTATTGCGCTAGTAGGGCTCCTGTGGTGGAATGAAGTCTAAATCTGGCCCAAGTTGCAGACTCAGCACTGAAGAAACCAGGTTGCTCAATGTTTTGCAGTGATTGAGTTTATGAGACAATTTCTGCTAGGAAAGCATTGTTTTCTTGCGTGGCTTCGGTTCCCCCCATCCACTTGTGAAAAGTGCAGCTTGCTAGATCATGTTGGCATTGGCCACAGTGATGGCATTTGTCAGGACTAAGTATAAATGGCTTTTGTGGATATTAGGGTGTTTGGTTGCCTTTATTTCCCTTTCTAATTCAGTTTGTATAGCACAACAAGTTGATTTCGGAATCAAAGGAGTTTGTGCACATTTGTATTATGTGTGTTTAATTAATAGTGTGTTCTGTTTAGTAGAACTTACTCCTAACTAAAAGAACATGTGAACTGAGAGTTTAATACTCTATGTTTTGCTAGTCCCTGATATGAGATTTGTATTGGGTCAAGATATACATTGAAAAGAGACCCAGAATATTACAGATGTAATTTAACATTCTCTATTAATGCATGTAATTCTAGCTTTGAAACTAAGTAAGAAAGTTCTCTTTTTTAGTCACTGGAATGGCTGTTCTGTTGCTCCAGATTGCTCTTAGGAAAGCAACTGCAGTGCTTTCTGTTCCCTAAGATGACAGCGGGCTAATATGACAAATGGATATGTTGCTCATAATAATATAGATATTCAGATCCTCCTTTTGCTGCTTAAGAAATGCCCTACAGCCTTCTCCCATTTCAGTCAAATAGCTGCAGGGCACTTAGTTCAGTCAATGATAGATTCAATGTAGAGAAAAGTAAAGTCCTACACTTAGGCAAGAAAAACCAAAAGTACACATATAGACTGGGTGAAACCAGGCTCAATAGCAGTAAATGTGAGAGGAATCTTGGAGTCTTAGTGGACAACCAGCTAAATATGAGCCAGCAGTGTACAACAGCAGCCAAAAAAGCTAATGCAATCCTAAATTGCATTAACAGAGGGATACAATTGAGATCAAGAGAGGTACTAATACCACTCTATAAAGCCTTAGTAAGGCCACACCTAGAGTACTGCATCCAGTTTTGGTCACCACACTATAAAAAAGATGTTGAGACTCTGGAAAACGTACAGAGAAGAGCAACCAGGATGATGAGGGACTGGAGACTAAAACATATGAAGAACGGTTACAGTAACTGGGCATGATTAGTCTAGTGAAGAGAAGGACCAGGGGAGACATGATAGCAGTCTTCCAATATTTGAAAGGTTGCCACAGAAAGGAAGGAGTCATACTATTTTCTAAAGCACCCAAAGGCCAGAAAAGGAATAATGGATGGAAACTGAACAAGGAGAGATTTAACCTGGAAATAAGGAGAAACTTTCTGACAGTGAGAACAATCAACCCATGGAACAGCTTGACTTCGGAAGTTGTGGGAGCGCCATCACTTGAGACTTTCAAGAAGAGATTGGACTGCCATCTGTCAGAAATGGTGTAGGGTCTCCCGCTTGGGTGGGAGATTGGACTAGATGACTTACAAGGTCCCTTCCAATTCTGATTATCTGTTATCTGTTATCTTAGATGGATAGCACCAGAGACTGAACAATTGTTGCATAGCTGCTTTTGATTGGCTGCCATGTTACAGATACACACATATGAAAAAATGAGTTCAAAGTGCACTCTTAATGCCTTCAGGCTTTTTGAGTTCATTTGGATGGGCCATAGTGCTAGATACATCTTAGTTGCATACAGGGTTGTTAACTGAGAAATTAATTTACAGAACAATTATGGACATTGCTTTGTTAGGTGTTAAAATGGATGTTATGGAAATACTAATCCCTCCCATCTGTTTTCCTCTGAGGGATTGATTGCATGCGATGAAATAAAATTCATATCAAATCTGAATTGTTCTGTTTACTTGATGTGTAGGATTTTGCTGCTTCATAAATCGAATGCTACAAATGCTGTGGTTTTCTTACTGAAAGATTATAACCTCAAGCAACACCGCAGAATTATGGTTTGACCTATATACTGTACTTTACCTCAACTACAATGAATACATGCACATTCCAAGCAATTGTAATAGTGGTGATTATTTTGACAGTGAACATAATAGTCTTGAGTAATCCCAGAGTTGTAAAATCATAGTTTATGAATGCTTCATTCTTGGATGAGGCAAGTAAGGGGTGTGTGTTTATTTATGAAATTGTCACTAATTGAGCTGGCTTTTGTAGCACAAATAATCACTTTTTTCTATCCCCTCCGGACACAAATATTGTGGAAGCAGGCATTAAGAGCTTTTTCTTAGATCTTAGAAAAAATGCCATATGTGTGATTTAAAAAATGCTACTTGCCGTAGGCCTGGAAGACATAATCTTAGTCTCCATTTAAAAATGCTTCTATCTCCTGCAGATGAATGTCCCTAAGTTGAATTACAATGTGCCACATAGAAAAGCAAACACAGGGCATTGGATCAGAAGTATCCATGGCTGTTCGTATGTTAGTGAAGTAAGCCCCATACTATGAAATATAATAATATGTTTGTTAGGGTTATTAGATATTTTAAAAAAGATGATTAGTTGATCATCCCGATTATTACCAAAAACACATGCATTTCTAAGAAAGACAAGAGCTTCCCAAAACTTTTGTATCTTGGGCTGATGTTTGGCATCTTGATGATCACAATAACAATGGAACACATAACTGGTGATTTCCACTCCACCCCACATCACCCCTAAGTGAAGAGGAAAGGAGAAGCTCAAAGCAGTCAGACTGTTTTTTTGCATTCCATGATTTGTCCTTTGGACTCAGCTACTGGGACAACATGTAAGACTTGGGCCCTTTTCTTTTTTATTTATTTTATTACCGCAGTGAAAAAAAAGTTATAAAAATACATATTAAATCAACAAATTCATTACTTCATTAAAATAATGCCGCAAAAAGTAAGCCCTATTAAAATCTCTTGTACACATGGATTTTCCTAGTTATTTTTAAAGCCAATGAATTATTAATTATGTTATTTCTCTGTAAATCATTGAATAACCTTTACCCTAATCATAAACAGCATTTTAATTATTTACATGCTGTTTTTCAAACTGCATTTCCCAAATCTGATACGTTTGCGTAGAATATTAATTGAAATCAAAGTGGTAATCTGCCTTCTTTATTCAGACAGACAAATTGTCTACAAGGTAGCAAATGAAGTATGCTGGACATCTAAATATTTTCCTGCTTGTACCAATATGTTCTGCTAGTACAAATGATTGTTTGGTAGTTTTTGCCAGCAGAATCCTGCAAACTCAGTTATTCCCAGTTATCCTTGTTAAGGCTAGGGATTATTATCATTGATATACAAGTAGTCCTCGACTTACAACAATTCATTTAGAGACCATTTGAAATTACAACATCACTTTAAAAAGTGACTTATACTTACAAAGTAAGAAGACTCATATTTACAACCATTGCACCATCCATCCCCAAGTCATGTGATCGAAATTTGGGTGCTTGGTAACCAGCGCATATTTATGACAATTGCAGCATCCCAGGCTCAGAAAGCTATCTATAGCTTTTGCATAGATACCAGTGTTGGACAAAAAAATCCAACCAGGTTCTAAGCCGGGAGAAAGATGCTGGCAACAAAATGGAGGCTGGCTACAAGGAAAGAAAGTCTCTGTTTATTTGGTTTCCAGAAACTTCAGTGACAGCAGCATGTTTCTGGAATGGCTGACAACATGGCTGGGTGAATGGATAGATTTTATAGGGTTCTGGGGTTTGGTGATTGTGATGCTCCAGTGGATTGTGCAATGTGCAATAGCAAAAACCTTGTGCCTTTTGCTATTCTAATGGTGGTGGGTAAAATCTATTATGTCCTAACGGTCATGTCCTGTCCTTAGAATTTAAGTGGGGGAATGTAAATTCTTAATCGCATCTGCTCCAGTCTTCTGTGGGAGCTGTGGCCTGGTCTTTCTTAATAGGTACAGAATAACCATCTCTAAAGACTTGAGGCTTCTGCTTGAGGCTATGGCAGAAGACTGAGGCTGCTTTCTGCCTTTGTTAAGATTTTCTCCATTTCTCCTTTGGGGAAATATAATATTCTGCTCTTTTAATATTCCCCAAAATATTTCATTCTCCAGGAGTGTGTGTGTGTGTGTGTGTGGGCCTTCCCACACCAGGTATCCTGGAGTTGCTTATTATGGCATTGTAGTGTGTGTATGTATGTGTATCTATGGAAATATGTGTGATGCTTGTTTTTCTTAGAAATGGAATTTGTAAACTGTTCATTTGGAAGCACTAAAATATGTAAACTTAAAAAAAATGGATCCCTACAAATCTGATTTTAAAAACTTGTATAAAGTTCTTGAGCTTTAGAGATCTGAAAGTTTTATAAATTGAAAAATGGATAAGGCTATAAAGATAAATGTCAAATGCACCCTGTATTTGTTAGCAATTAAAACAAGGAGATAGTAAGGTGTTCTGTCTAGATGTAGTTTGGTGTAGTAGTTAAAGGCCTCGAGCTAGAAACTAAGACTGTGAGTTCTAGTCCTGTCTTGGGCCCAAAGCCAACTGAGTGACCTTGGGCCAATCACTTTATCTTAGCCTTAGCAAGAAGTAATGGCAAATTACTTTTGAAAAACTTTGCCAAGAAAACTACAGGAACTTGTTCAAAAAGTCTCCCAGAATTGAACACGATTGTACAGAAGGATAAATAAAATTTAGAATGCTACCATAAACAGGTAATAAGAATTCTTTTTTACATTTTATGAGACAACAAAAACAGCCTTCTGAAGCATGAATAGGTTCCCAATAGTATCTAAAGACCATGATTCCCAACAACTAGAGACCAAATTTACTTAATGATATGTTAATACTCAGGTTGGAAGATTTTTTTTTAGGCTGTATCTGATAATCTATGTTTTCTGCATGCAAATTATTTTTAAAATATACTTCTGGACTAATACATTAGCTGTATATGTACATGTATATGCAGGGGTGGGCTGCTGGGGGTTCACAGGGGCTTGGGAGAGCCCCTAGATAAGACTGCAGGGCTTGGAGAGTCCCCAATAACCTCAGAAAGACAAGCAGCAAGGGAAAGCTCTTAATAGGCTTAATTGAACTTCTTGGCATTCAGCCAAGAGCATTTCATACCTCGTAAAAGTGTTGCAAGCTAGATAAACAATCCACTAAGCGCTTGCAAGGGAGAGCCATTGAGAAAGACTCCAAGATCCCTCTCATAGTCATTGTTATTAAGCCTGGTTTCATCCAGTCTTTCATTTAAATATTAAATGCATGAAATAATAAACAACTTTTTGGTATATATCCTTTTTTAGGTAATTAGGGCAAGGAAGCGATGTCGTGTTGGCTACATCCATCCAGACATATGACCACCCAGCCACGCCCACCCAGCCAGTCATTAGGGCAGAGAGCCCCTTGCTAAAAAATTTGAAGCTCATCCGTATGTATATGTACATGTACAGGGTTATATCAGAAACATGGCTTATGAAAAATTATAATTGGCCAGTTGCCTACAACAAACTAACCCATAAGCAATGGTTTCTAACCTACAGTGTTAGAGCTACACTAATGCTAAGACCAAACCAAATAAATCAAATTAAATCTTAGGATAATGTTTGTATCCATTTATTCAAACCAGGGAAAATAAATTTTCTTAGGTTTCTGATTGCCACATATACATTCAGTAATCAATATTAATAACATTGCCTTTTAAAATATGTAGAGTAATAAATGTTTCATGTTAGTGCAAATGGCCTGGATATAGCAAGCTATTTCAGTTAGGGCAGTACATTAGAACAAACAGATGCACTATGCTCCTTCATTCCACATTGTCTGAGGCATTTGTGGGGAAGCAGAAATGTGTTGATTTATTGAATTAAGTTGCTTATAAGATTAAATGCCTTTGTAAATTTGAATATAGTTTTTATATTTGGAAATTGATGAAGACTCAGAATTGCATCCAAATACAGTACCACTGGTTAGAGTTATTTTTTGTCAGGAAAAGAGTTCCAGTGTGACCCCACTCTTGAAAGGTTAGCTCTCTGGCCATGTTCACACACGTTGTAAGGAAGAAAGCCAAGTTAGTAAGCACACATGGAAGTTTCATGCTGTTTATTTATTTATTATATTTGTATAGCTGCCCACTTCACATGAAAACAACTCTAGACTTAATTTAAAAAATCCAATCAATATAGTCACAATTTAGAAATAAATATAAAAAAGGCACACAGCATAGGAGAGGATTATATTAAGCACAGTAATCATAGCTATTGCAAAATCTCTCTGGTCCTCTGGGACCCTCTGGCCTGATGGCATAGCCATGTCTTGAGGGATTTGTGGAATGTTGCGAGGGATTGGGCTCATCTCACTTCTTGCGAGTTGGGGGGAAAATTCCTCAAGGTGAGTACCATGGCAGAGAAGGCCCAGTTCCTGGAACAGCCAGATGTATGGTAATTCCCTGGCAGACAGGACCCATAGCATGCCTTTTCTGGCAGACTAGATGGAGCAAGAAGATTTATTTAATTGGGGAAAGGTAGTCCCTCAGATAACCCAACTAATGCCGTTCAGTGCTCCAGTCAGTTGGCGATGGGCGCAGGTAAAAGGCGGGTTCCTTCTTGCCCTCGTTGGGTATGAGAAAGCCCTGCCAAACGGCAGCAGCACAAACGGCGGTCCTGCAGAGCCTGATGCAGAACCGGGCAGAGAGCCTTGATTGCTTCTGACAGCACAGCCCACAGCCGCCACTGGTGCCTTGCCATGTGTCCTGCACAGTGGTGGTCAGGGTCGGCCCTGGCTTTGGCTTTGGCCTTGGTCGTGGGTCTGGCTGAGATGGGCACCTGGAGCCTGGCCAAGGATGAGTGCCGAGGAAAAGGGGTCGTGATGGTTCGGGGTGGTGGTTCCCGCACCCCGAAGCCCTAGTTTGAATAGTAACAATGGCAGGAACAGCACTAGAGAGGAGACAGTAATATGTATGCATGTCTTGCTGGTTGCGTTGCTGTGGTGCAGCCTTCATATCACTTACTTGGGGTGAGGTTATTTGGAAGCGCTTACCTAGGGCCGCCAAAGTTATTTACTGTCTCTTGGTAAATAACTTGTTTGTGCAAGAACAAGTGATCTCAGCGATTTCTGTCTGAGGAATATCCTTCCTTCCTTCCTTCCTTCCTTCCATCCATCCATCCATCCATCCATCCATCCATCCATCATATTTAAGAACTGCCCATCTCACCCCACAAAGAGACTCTGGACAGTGTACAATAAAATATTAAAAGTGTAAAAACAGTATTTACTTTTTTTTAAAGGCAAGAGTTGTTAAGAATTAATTAAAAGGTGTGGTGGATCTGAATGTATGCTGGATTTGTTATGTTAGATCATCCAAATGATTTGAAACTGAAGGTTGCGATAAACTGAGAAATGGTGCTAAGGTGTCTTTCTCACAGAGTTTGTAGGGAGGCCCACTCTCTTAGGGGAACTTTCTATTGCATGTAGTCACCATCTGAAATTTGAAAGTATAAGCTGCCACAGACGAGCTTCTGCAAGGAGAATGAAGCCAAAATGTTCATTTCTTTTTAAACAGTGAATGATACATAGCACATCTTCTGAAAATAAAGAAAAAACAAGAATTATGCATTTCTGCATGATTATACCGGTAGTTAGCTGATTTTATTTACAATATTGGGCAGTGGCATGTTACTATATTGAATCAGTAAATCCCTGAGATGTTGGCTATTGTATTAGTTGCTTGCTATGTTGTCTATCACAGAGTTAGCAGAGTATAGTAAATTTAGTAACATTTTAGTTTTACTACCTGTTTTTACAAGAAAATTTGTATTTGAAGTCCTTGACTTACGACTGCTTATTTAATGGTCAACTGTAGTTACAACAACCTCAGAGAGGATGATTTATGGCTCGTAAAGCACTTCCAGGTGTCATAAGGTTCTGTTCACCTCCTCCACTCCTGTGATCACATAATTGCATTTCAGGCACTTGGAACCCAGCTCACATTTTTACTCAGTTGCAGCATCCTATTAACCTATGACTGTGATTTGCAATGTTTCTTTATGCTGGTTTCCGTCTTTTTGCCAGTTTCCAGTACAAAATGCTCATTCAGGAGAATGGATTCGGACTTATGATAACATGCTTAACAACTACCATAAAAATGGTTGTAAGATCAAATCCAATCATGTAAATGCCTCAACTTACGACTCTAATATCTTACGACTGAATTTCGGATCCCAATTGTAGTCGTAAGACAAGGACTACCTGTACCTTGTCTTACAAAGAAGACTTTAAATGAGTAAAGTTTGGATGGGTGGTTAGTTATAAAGATGACTGTAACATTGAAAATAGACAAATCAGTGGAATATGTATCAGTTTGAAACTAATACTTTTCTTTTCTTTCTTCCAGTTTGTCCAAGTATAGACATCCGGAATAACATGACCAATTTCAGCCTGCTTGAGAATTGTACTGTGGTTGAGGGACATTTGCAGATCTTGCTTTTGTTCAGAACTAAGGCTGAGGATTTTCGAGATCTCAGCTTTCCTATGCTGACGATGGTAACCGAATACATCTTGCTATTCCGGGTCTACGGTGTGGAGAGCTTCAGGAGGCTTTTTCCCAATCTGACCGTGATCCGTGGGACTCATCTCTTTTTCAACTATGCTTTGGTCATCTTTGAGATGGTTCACTTGAAAGAGATTGGCCTTTACAGCCTGATGAACATTACCCGAGGGTCCGTACGGATTGAGAAGAATGCTGAGCTCTGCTTTTTGTCAACCATTGACTGGTCTCGGATTTTGGACTCCGTAGAAGATAATTATATTGTTGCTAACAAAGATAATAATGAGTGTGGACATGTATGCCCAGGAACAATGCAAGGGAAAAGCACCTGTCCTCAAACTGTGGTCAATGGTGATTTCACTGAGCGTTGTTGGAGTCATGCCCATTGCCAGAGAGGTAAGTTGATTAATTCAGGCTATTGCTATATGTCATTTCTTTTGCTTGTCCTGAAAACAACTTGTTTTGTAAAATGCTCTCTTATTGGTCTCCCATTCCAGCTGCTTCGGCACAATTCTAGTTTAATCAACTGTCTTACTACCAGATATTGCTGATCTACAGTTCCCCTTATCCTTCATCATGATAGCTGGAGGCTGATGCAAGTTATAATTCCAACGATTTCTGGAATGCTATATGTTGCATACTAATGGTCTGTAAATCTCTGGACCCTTTCCATCCTACAGCAAATGGCTATTCTTCATCTGACTTTGAAGAAGAAATAATTGTATCCTATATAGGATGAATACTCAAATTCTGTAGTTTTCCATCTTTAGCTGGAAGGATCATCTAACAAACCCTTGGAAACACATTCATCTGAAATGTTGAAGAGTTGTAATAAATTATACCTTAAACGCTTGGGTTGATGAACAAATATTATGATTGGGCGTAAGGCTTTCTTGATTTTCCTAAATGCAACATAAAAGTAACTGTTAGGACAGTTCCTCCCATGTGCATAAGTGGATTAATTGTATTGTTTTGCTTGAGGATTTACTCTTTACTTTTGTATGTGCATGCTGTGTATGTGTGTGAACCTTGAGACAGTGTTGAGTCCAAAGACAGCTTCATTTGCCTGTCTTACTACCAGATGATTTTTTTAAAATCTTGGTTTTAGTGCAGAAAACTGCTTATTGTAATAATTGGTTGCATCTATATATCTACTGGCTGTCTTGTAAACTTTATCATGCCTATTTGAAATAGCTTGTCAATGTTTAGGGCTTACTAGAAGGGAAGAAACAATGAAAACTATTTTTGATTGATTACTAAACTCATTATTTATAATTTCAAGCTCTCTTCCAGGTTCTGTTTTCTATTTATTCATTTGTTTTACAAGGCCAAAACATTTTGGGTAGCAGTACTTGTGGATAAACAACTTATAAAAATGTTAACTTGACAAACTGTCCTGATTTGCTGAACTTTTTCTGCGTATATTTCCCAACTTTTAAAGGCATTGGTTGCAAATAGCCTATTGTCCTAATACGGGGGTCAGCAACTTGCAGCTCTAGAGCTGCATGCGGCTCTTTGGGCCCTCTCCTGCGGTTCTCTGTCAGACGATCCCACCACTGGCTGACCCTTCCCCTCACCCTCCCCTCTCAGTCACTCCTCGCCTGCCCTGAGAAGGGAAGGGCAACGGCGATGGAGACTCGCTCCGTATTCCAGAGTGGGAGTGAAGCACCCTTCTACTTGTCTCTTCTTCCATATTCCTCTCGCCGCCTCTGGCTTGCTCACTGCTCTTGCAGTGCTATGCAGCGTCCCCTCCTCTTCCTGGAGTCCATTATGATGTGGAACATCGGCTGCAACCGTCCAGGTCAGTGTCTCGGGGCAGAGAGAAAATTGCACATCTCCCTGGTACGCGCAGCACCAAGAAGAGCCAGAAGAGGCAAGTAGAGGGGCGCTTTGCTCCCGCTCTGGAACACGTAGTGAGTCTCCATCCGCCGCCATCGCCCTTCCCTTCTCAGGGCAGGCGAGGAATGACTGCGAAGGGAGGGTGAGGGGCAGGGCCAGCCAGTGGTGGGTTCAGCCGACAGGGAGCCACAGCAGGGCGTCATTTATCTGAGAACCTGAAATGACTCTTGATTTAAATCACATGTAAAAAGCACCCAAAGAAGAAGAAAGAACAACATCAGCAAAAACAAAACCCAACCCTCGCCTGTTTTTGGAAATGGTTCAAGAGGGAACACACACACGTGTGAGAGACAGGGAGGGAGAAAGAAATGAGAGAGAGAGACAGAAAGAGAGAGACAGAGATGAGAGAGGGAGAAAGAGCGAGATGAGACAGAGAGAGAGACAGAAAGAGAGATGAGAGAAAGAGAGAGATGAAAGGGAGAGGGAGAAAAAGAGAGAAAGATGAGAGAGAGGGAGAAAGAGAGAAAGGGGGGGAAGAGAGAGAGGGATGGACGGAGGGAGAAAGAGATGAGAGGGAGGGAGAGGGAGAAAGAGAGAGATGAAAGAGAGAGATGAGAGGGGGGGGAGAGAGAGAGAGAGGAGAGAGAGACACACACTGTGAGAGAGAGATACCTTTTTCCCAGAGAAAAGAAAATACCAGGACCCACAAAACCTGGGTAGGTGTAGCTGGGGGAGTTATGTGACTGGGTGGGAATGAGTGACCTTGTGTTGGCCATGGCCACCCAGGTTTTATGGCTCCCAGTCCCAGTGTTTTATTTTCTGTGGGAAACGGGTTCAAATGGCTCTTTGACTGTTTAAGGTTGCAGACCCCTGGCCTAATAGAACATTTTTGTTCAAAATGATTACTCAGAAGTTGTGGTTGTAGTTGTAGTTCCCTTCTACCGTGATTTCTAGACATGTGGTAGAAAGAAGCCTATTGGAAAAGCTGTTGCTTCCTTGTCTATCTCAGTATGTACCTATTTGCTGAGTAAATGTTTTTTCAGGCCATAGTTGCATCTGATGATATATAGATTGGACCATATGTTTCCATACAATGTCCAAGCATTGTTTCTATTATAAAGACCTTGTGTATTGTTCACCAAATTCTATTCAAGTCCCCTTTGTTTAATTCAGTGGACAAAATATATCAAAGTCCTGTCATTTGCTTTGATATTGATTTTTGCAAAAAGAAAATGTTTTTCCCCAAAATTTGTATTTTTCATTTTTGTTACCATGCCACAGTGTCCTTTCCCCCAGTTTTAGCCTTGCATATATCCACTGGGGAAACAAAACCCTGTCAATTCTGAAAGAATGGACATTCAAGCCTTAGTTGTTTACCCTGTGTTTTTGAGATATTATCCTATGTATTTTGTTTCAATTTCTCTAGTGCAGGAGTGTCCAAACTTGGCAACTTTAAGACTTGAGGACTTCAACTCCCAGAATTCCTCAGCCAGCCAATTCTGGGAGTTGAAGTCCACAAGTCTTAAAATTGTTAAGTTTGGAGACCCCTGCACTAGTATAAAGGCAGCCATATGCTGATTTCATGGAACAGGAAGAGGAAATGTTCTACAAAAAACCCTGGGTGAATAGAGTGAATGAGAATATTCATTCTATTGAAGGAGCTGGTCTTTGAAGTCTAGGAAAGCTTTTGCCTTCTAGCAAAAAAAGAGCTTCTAGCCCACATGATCTTAAATAGGCTTTCTTTGGTGAGTTTATAACTTTGGAAAGTCCTTCTTTGGTGAGTTCATAACTTTGGAAAAATTCTTCTTTTTCTACTGACTTGTCTTTAGAAAGTGACAAAGTTCAGAGGTGTGTGTATGTGAGAAACAGTGCTTTGTATTGTTTACTTAGGTAGAGATATTACTTAGCAACAGTTTCCAATGACTTCTTGTTCTTTTTCTAAATGTCCTGGGAATTTCTGTAATCATAGGCCAAGTTTTATTGCATATACTACTTCCTTCTCCCACCCACTCCCTCCACTCACAGTATGAGAAACCAAACCTAATGATAGCACTAGATTATTTGACCCATTCTCATGGATGTGATATTTATTAATTTTTTTGAAACATACACAAATGTTTCCTGTTACTGGTATCAGAGGAGGAAAAAGCACGTTTACTTTCACCATGAAAGTCAGATGAAGTATTTTATAAGAATTCTCAAGAACACACTGGTTTGATGATAGAGAAGTCTCAATTGCTTTTTCCAGACCAGTACTTCTATATTCACCTCTGCGTATAAAGAAATGGGAAGTAGCTCATTTCTCTGTGTACTTATGCTTCTGAATTTGGATATATAAAAGGGATGCCTTCCCCACAGATGTCATATACCACTAAAATATATATTTCATGAGATAATCAAGTGTTTGGTTGGAACTTCTCATTCCTGCTGAAAAGCTACTACCATCTCCAACAGCTTACTAATTGATGGAGGAAAATATTTGTAGCTCAGGGTTGAAATGAGGGGTCCTTTTGTGCTCTCTAAGTTACATTGTTTTCTTGCAGATGTTTCATTATGCAGATTAGGTTATATCATCATGTTATCTAGTTCAGGTAATGTCTGCAAAAAAAACAATCAAACTCAGAGAATATCAATGACCTTACTAATCAATTCTATCCTATCTTGCATGATAACTCTGAAGATGTGTAGTCTTTATTTGAAGAATGCCATCTTTGGGGAGACTGCTGTAACTCAAATGTAGCATTTCTGATTTGTCCTGTTACAGTTTATCATAACAGTCCAACAAATTGCAGTTTGAAAATTACTTTAAAAGTGAATTTCAAATTTTGACTTTGCATAATAGAAAACATAGCCTTGTAAGAGTACAGCCTTGGGTGAATTTTATTCTTGCTTCTGGGCCAAATGTTCTATGAGCAATTCAAATTCAAATATGAATTTGCTAATTCAGGATGCTAGAATATGGGGAATGTGGAAATGTGAGCTTGAATCATTTTGCTGGTGCATGTACTTAATCCCAAATCTTGCCTTGACATTAATATTTGAATTCATTCACAGTAATTGTTATGATAAACAGGACTGAAAACAATGAAAGAATTAGCATTATGTGACACATCTAGCCTGTGGGCCACCAGTTTGATATCCCTTCTTTAGGCAATTTAGTAAAATAGTATAAGTGGTATCATAGGTCAAGTCATTGAGGAACACAAGCCCATACATTCTCAACATATTGGCCATCAGAGTGACCAAAAGTATCTCCATGTCATTCTCTGATTTAAAATCAGATTGAGAGAGCCTTAGATAATCAGGAGCATCAAGAGTTGCTCAGCAACATCTTCTTTTATAGTTCAAAAAAGGGAGGGATCTAAACACAACTTTTTCTTCAGTGGAGGTTCTATGTTGCTGTCTTTAATGAAGTTGGTTTGACACCTGACAGAAGAAAGTGTTAATAAGAGAATATATCATTTCCCTCAATGGATACCTCCCAATCTGAACTATCCATAACTGAGTTTAGCTCAACCTTATCCAAGCATCTTTTTCAAATACTCAAGGGAAGCAAACAAATTGACAAATAGGACAAGCAAGTATATTGACTATCTCCATGTCGTCATAATTAATGGTATCTTCCATCTGACTGTTGATATGGCTGGCTTCATCTGCAAAACATTTCACAAACCCTTCACAGATCATCCTTCAAGGACTCAAGAAGGACTCTACAATTTTTACAGTCTCTGTCAACATCTAAACTACCCAGAATAGCTTCATCTGGTGATTTTCTGCAGATGCAATGACAGAGGAGACAAGCTCTTTTTTTCATCGCTATGCCAGATTGTAAGCTTACCCGACTATGTGATCATAGTTACTTTGGATTTCTATCACTTTGCTGTAGCCATCTGTCTGTCTGCTTCATACAGTAGTACTCCTTAAAGAAGATTTACAGCTTGGTGGGAAGGCAGAAATTGCTTAGGAGCCAAATAGTCTACAGTCTAGACTGAGAACTGGAGATTTAAGTCTACCACCAAGGCCTTCACCCAGACTTTTGGTGCTGCAGGAGACAGATTCACCAGCAAATTTCTAGTAGATAGAACCTCAAAATCATCCCCTGTGCAAAGGTGGGAAAGGTGGGTGTATTTTAATTAGAATGGTGAACAGTCCATGACAAAGGATTCAATTCTAGCTTCTCCACCTATAATCATGATGCAGGAAGTCAGATGTGCCCCACTTGATTAGAACAGCAGATATCAATTGTGACGGGACAGGATAGCTATGGTAATCATGAATTATTGAGCAGATCTTAAGAGGCTGACCTTTTAATAAATAGCCATCTAGTCAGGATCTCAGGATGTACAGATGTACCTTTCTGCATGAGCACCTTCTTCCCCTAAATAGTATCAAAAGTCATTAATCATCTTTGTGTCTATGTGTCTAATTTTCAAAGTTCAAATTGGTCTTTTGGGATCAATATATTGATCATCATGATTTTGTAGAAGAGGGATACTTGTATATTTGTTGTATCTTTATTTGAATTGTTTGATTTGTGGTGTATTGTCACTACTTAAATGCTGTCTGCTGATTTTAACATGAACTTTTTTTAGAAATATTGGAGAGGAGTATAAAATATGGTAAGTAATATCTGTATGATGAACATATATTCACAATGGAGAAAAGGATTCTACAATGACATTAATAAGTAGCAACTTTTATGCAGCCCTCCAGCACGTATATGTTTATTTATAATAGAACAGGGGTGTCAAACTCATGTTGTCATCTCATTGTCACGTAACATATAGGGACTTTTTTTCCCCCTTTGCTAAACTGGGCAGGGGTGGGGCCAGCACGTGACACATTGGTCCATGGCCCGTGAGTTTGACACCCCTGTGAACGCTAAGTGAGATGGTTATTAAGCAAATCTTGCCACATTTTATGACTTTTCTTGTCATAAAGAAAAGTGGTGCAGTGGTTAGAGTGCAGTACTGCAAGCTATTTCTGCTGACTGCAATTTGGCAGATCGAATCTCACAAGACTCAAGGTTGACTCAGCCTTCCATCCTTCCAAGGTGGGTAAAATGAGGACCCAGATTGTTGGGGGCAATAGCCTGACTCTGTAAACCACTTAGAGAGGGCTGTAAAGCACTATAAAATGGTATATAAGTCTTAAGTGCTATTGCTATTTATTTAATTAATCATTTACCTCAATCACATAAGCTCTAGCATCAGTTCCTGAAAAACCAGGCTCTGAAGCCAAGTAATCTCTCAGAGAAGTAGCTTGGATAAGGCCTTTCAGCTGCTTTCGCCTCTCATTCTGTATTCTGTACTGTATCTGGTCAACAGTGCAAATTAACAATAGAGAGATTAATCATATGAATGATGTGCAATTCTCTGCTTCAGGGATGGTTTGGAGCATTCTTTATTCTGGTTTTCTTTGCAGCCTCTGCAGAATAGTGCCCATCACATATTTTTCTACTTACCAGAACATATATTTTATCACTCCAAATTGCTCTTGCTTGTATTACAGCCTATTATTCTGTAATTCTTGTGGAATTTTGGTTATGTGGTCATGCTGGAATCACTCGGCCATAATGTGAGGCTATGTAATTGTCAGCTGTGACAAAAACTATGACTTTTCCTTTTTAAACCTGTGAAGGGGAAGTTCTGAAATAATTTGGCATCCACTTCCTTAACATATAGCCAGAACAAATGACACAAATTTGATTTAGGAGTCTGACTTGAGCTCTAAAAGTTGTCTCCAATGCTAAGTCTTGGGATGTAAATTATAATTGTAGCCATTTCCATTGTTTGGGTGGGGGAGTAGGAAGGCTCTCAGACTAGGAGAAGTATTATTTTAAACAAATAATTGGAACTGTTCTTTCTTATATACAGCAATAATAGTCAAAGAGGGATCCTAGATTGTACCATATTTTGCAGCAAGCTAGCTCCCCTTATCCACATAATAAGCATTTTTTAAACCAAGGTAGTCTCAGTCTGAGACCACATTTCTACCTATAAAGTCCACTCACTTTGCTTTCTATCTCACATTAACTGCCAGGAATCCTTTAATTTCAAGGTAAGCTTACTGTGTATCCAACAAATCATTGGTGGTAGTCATTCTTCAAGATTTCAGATAGGTCTTTTTCATCATCTGCAATCCAAGTTTGCCATAACTGGAAATATTGAATATTGAACTGAAGACAAAGAATGGATTCTACCACTGAGGCCTCCTTAAATGAAAGAGCTGTTCTTGGGTTACACACCTGAGCACTAGTATGTAACTAAGTGATAATGCTTCCAATATCACGGAAAAGAAGTGTGGTTGGCTTTTAGTATATCCAGAGGGATTTTCAATTAATTGTAAGATGTGCGATAGATTATTGGTGGAGATTAATAAAAATAATTGTTCCATGCTTATCATTTCTTGATGTATCCTTCTTGCGACGTGGATCTTCTCAGCTAAAGCATTAAGATTGCCAGGAAGTTTATTCTAAAATGCCTCCAATTTTAGAAAAAATGTTCCCTGACTGCTTGGCCTTAGGTCATTTGTTCAGTTGCATTAATAAAATCCTTGAGGGGGATGCTGAAGTATCTTTGGCTTCTGATTCTTGTGGCTTTCTGCTGTTTCCTTCTATGTGCAGTTGCTTCTTTTGGCAGCAGGATTCCAACATGTACTGTACAGGTCCAGTTCAAGCAGACCAGACCAGATGTTTTTCTGGAACTGTGTCTAAACTCAGTCAAATCCAAAGCGTAAATGCAGCTCTTTAAGGATAAACTTTGCTTAATGGATTTTTCAGCATGAGTTGAGGAAAACATTTGTGCAGACTAGAAGAATACAATTAGGAAATTTCTCAATTTCTTTTTCTTTTTATTTATTTTTTCATACATTTCTTTTTCAAAAGGATAGAAATTTCACTTGTTACAGAACCACGTGAGGAACATATGGAATTGTTATTCTCAAAAAAGCTAAATTAAACTCAGTGAAATAACTGCTGATATTTCAACTATTCTAACACTCATGATTGCAAAGCCTTTGCTTGATTTTGCAATTGCACTACATTGCATAACAAAAGTCATTTTTTTGTAAACTGTTATTATTTTCCATAAATACAGGTAGTATTCAACTTACAACCACAATTGGGACCAGAGTTTCAGTGGCTAAGCAAGGCAGTTTTTAAGCATATCATGTCTGATTTTACTACCCTTTTTGCCATGGTTATTAAGTGAGTCACAAGATTGTTAAGTAATTCACAAGTTTGTTAAATGAATCTGGCTTCCCTTGTTGATTTTGCTTGTTGGAAGCCAGCTGGGATGGTGTTCACATGATTCTGAGATACTCATCCGCCATAAATAGATGTTTGCTGCCAAGCATCTGAATGTTGATGTGACTGGGGTTGCTGCGACAATCATAAGTGTGAATATCAGCCACATATATCCCTTTTTTCAGTGATATTGTAACTTTGAACACTCATGAATAGTTGTAAATCAAAGGTTACCTGTACTTTCTTCATTGCAGAAAGCAGGACTCACATTTTGCGTTAGAGACATATAGGAGTCAACAGTAGGGATAGATAACTGTTGATCATAGCATGCAAGTCTTCTCCAGTCTGCCACTTTTTAGTTATTCATACCAGGGTCTGCTAGCTAAGACAGTTGTAATTCCAAAGCACTTGGAAGGTATCAGATTGAGGAAGGCTACATTAAGTTGCCCATATGTAATTCACCTCAGTCTTTAATATCAACCCATAAATAAAAGAAAGCCCCATTTTGTATTTCGAAACAATATTTTAAGGATCCAGCCCCCCCAAAATGTTTAGCAATGGATTCTCTGCCTGGTTTCTCGGTGGCCATGGTGGGCTTGGTCTAGTCAGCCTCCTGCATCACAGCGGGGCGGGGGGATTGCCCTCTCTGGGCTTTGGAGGCTTTTCTCGAGCCTCTGGGAGGGCAAAAATGGCCTCTCTGGGCTTCAGAGGCTCTCTGGAAGCCAGAACGGGCCCGTTTCTGGCCTTCCTTAACTTCCGAGAGGCTTGTTTTTGCCCTCCCCAAGCCTCCACGTGTGCCCTGCACTTACCTTCATCTAAAAGAGGCTATGTGGAGACTCCTGGGCGGGGTGGTGGGGCCAGCCAGGAGTGGGATTTGGGGGTTTTCCGAACTGTGCAGAATCTTAGTTAGAGGCTCTCCCAAGCCCCTGCAAACCCCCAGCAGCCCACCCCTGGAGCCAGCATGGCCATTAAGCAGACCCAGTCCTGGAGTAAAGGCACCTGTGTGGAATAAATATATTAGTTTGGGGAGCTACTATGTCTAAAGAATTGGCATCTCTTTTTGAGATATAATGAAAGGCTTGGGAAAGTTGCTGGCAGGGAGTTGCAGATTATTTTGCCCTTTAATAATCAAACCACTTAAAGCAGTCCAGTGTTGCATAGAAACTGAGTCTTTGGCAAATTCTTGATTTACTTCTTTAGCTTTTGGAGCCAAGACCAGTTCATCTATTCTACATTTGCTTTTTCCCTTCTCTTGAAATGAGAAGATTTTTTTTTTTTAAATCCAAGGAATGTATTTCTTTTGATTGTGCTTGGTTTGCTGTCCCCAGTTTGTTGAGCAATCAAGAAGATGACATTGCTAAATTATTTCATTCCACTGTGCTTGATGTTGTCCTGTTTTTAGCTTTGTCTTGTGACAGAATTCAGTCTTAAAATGTAATTATTGTGTCCGTGTCCTGCGCAGACGGGGAAAATTCTGTGAATCTCTTTAAGGACTGTGTATATTTTAAACAAACATTTGTTGAAGCGTTCAAGCCATTTTACTGCTTCCTATTCATCACAATTAGGGGTTTAATTCTGAATTAAGTGGTTTTTAATAGAAGCTTGAGTTGTCAGTTATGTATCTTACACTTGAAGAGTGAGAAAACTTTGCTGAGACTGTGAAATAACAGTACACTTATTAAGCTTCAGGATAACGCTAGCACAGAATGTTCACATTGTTATTATATAACTAGCTCTATACCCGTGCTTCGCTACGAAACTATGTGATCGGGCTTAGTTTTTAGGGAGGAAAATAAGGGGGGAAATTGTGCCTCTGCCTACCAGCATCCATCGGTATTTGTCTGGCTAGCATCCTGTCAGTGTGTGAGAGTTGAGGGCTGTTTGGAAACTGAAACAGTATTTGCTGTGTGAGCAAGAGGGAGACAGCAAGGAGTCTGGGTGTGGCTTAGCTCAACTCTTCTGTACAAACGCTGCTTAGTGTTGTGAAACTGAAACTGAAACTCCTGCTTGTGTTTTGCATTTGGAACAGATTTCTTTTGAGATGGGGGGGAGTAGAACTCCTTAGTATCAGAGCGTGTTAATAATATATGAAATACTAATGCTCTGATGATCATTTCGACAAATCCTTTCTTAGTGAGACCTAGAATCCAAGAGGAATATACATGCCAAATTTCAAGTTTGTAGGCTTTACGGTTCTGGAAATTTTGTGATGATGCGTGAGTGGAATTTCGCTTAGTAAATCTGGTTTCCCCATTGACTTGTCAGAAGGTAATAAATGTGAGTCAGTTTCCAAACATTCAAATGTAAATCACATGACCATGAGGATGCTGCAATCATCATAAATGTGAAAAATGGTCATAAGTCACTTTTTTCAGTGCCGTTGTAACTTTGAACGGTCATTAAATGAAATGTAGTAAGTCGAGGACTACCTGTAGTTACTTTTTACTGTCTGAAGTGGTAAGAATTTTCCTGTTTCTTTCTGAAAACAAGTAGCTTTCTTGAGATCTCCTGAATTGATTTAGACATTAGCCACTTAATAGCAAATATAAAACTTAGTTTTAAGAAAAATTCACCTGCAGTTGTGTACTCAGATCTGATCATCACAGTTTAAGAAGGCTATCGGTCAACTAGACTGTGCATGGAAGGGGTTTCACAGTATTTCAAAGTGTAAGAACTCAGGGTCTGTAAATAAAAGTTCAACGAGGAAAGGCTAAGGTGGCAGCAGTTTCCTGGAAAAGAATCTATTAAGAAGTGATGTGATAGCTTGCTTCAGTTATTTAAGCTAACTTAAATTAAGCAAACAAATTTATCTCTGTTACTTCATATGGTAAGTTCTGACTCAATGGCCTTCAGACTAGAAGAGAAGGACTGCTTAAGTTAACTTTATCAAGCTGCTCTTGATAGAATGAATATTGGACAATGTACTTTGTAATCCTCTACTTCATTGGTATCCTCTACAACTTCATCAAATGCTTTTAAGCAATTTGTCTGAAGGCAGTTTGTCAGGGATGCCATATCTGCAGTGTTTATGCACTACAATGAAGTAACTTATAAAGAAATCAATAAGTGGTCACCTATTCAAAGAGGTTTGTGGATAGCAATAGCAAAGCTCAGTTCAGCAGCTTAACTTCTGTAGGATGTGATCATCCTTCCTTCTCACTTTGGAGCTCCAGGCCATGTGGTCTTGTACACCATTAAACTTTCCAAGCAGCCTCCATGTTTCCAGTGTCTTTTTCCCCACTTGGAACTGAACCCAGAAGGATATTTCTTTCAACACTTCTTTAAATTCTAAGGATACCTTCTATCTTCTTTGTAGTGCTAATTGCTAAGTACAGTTTAAACTTCAGCCCATCCTATGATGCTTCCTAGGAAGTGAGTATCGAACAAATCTGATTATAAGAGAGATGCAGCCGAATAGACACATGCTTCTTTTTATTCTCAATTTCATGTTTTGGCATGGTCAGATTGAATATCATGTCTGTACATCCTGTCATCTTATTCTCCACCAGCTGATTCTTATATTCTTGTCTTGAGAAATAAATGTTACACCCTAACTAACTATGGATTTTCTTTGGCTGTCAGATATGTCGAGGACAGTGGTGCCAAGTAGGTTCAAAGGCCATCTTGGCTACTGTGGGTCAGTTTGTTTTGAAGTTCCAGAGTGCTGGCTTTTCCTTGCCTTTATTTTTAGCAGGGGAACTCTAAAGAAGCCAGGCTTCAAACATTGCTTAATTAGGTCGTGACAGAAGATTAGGCAGATGTTTTTTTTTCCTTTTGCCTGATTGAAGATTACATTATTGTGAAGAGCTCCATTAACACCAAACCTCTTCTTTTGATGACTGGGTGATGAACATATGCAAGAAGAAAACTATTGGGCTTTCTTTCAGGGTCTTTTTTTTTCCTTTACAAACAATCTTGTCAATTTAACATTTTTATTCAGCTCTTCAGATACTAACATGTTTTTCAAATTCCCTTTTATTGTTTGCTGTAGGGTATGTGTGTTCCCCCTGTGCAATTGCTTTGAGGGAATAATATTGTCTGCACTTAGCAGATAATAGAAAAAGAAAAGAGAAAACAGACAAATACATTCTCCCCACTTATTATACTTGTATAAATCTATAGAGTTTACAGTGGGTTTGCAATTACTTATTGGGTTGATGAGAACAAAAGTGTAGTTAAAAAAATAAAAAGGTTGCCACATACCAAAGGGGATCTGGGTTTATTAGAAATAAAACTGAAATTACACTCATTTAAAAAGAAAAATATTTGACATTTACCATTTCTAATATTTTGTTTTCTCAATATCAGTTTGATGTAGACAACTGTTAGCTCTCTCCCCTAATTCATGAAGAAGTGTAAAGAAGCCTCACTTAAACATTATTTTAAGAATAAAGGCAATTTAATACACTGTAGTATGTATTAGACTGTAGTATGGCTTGGTTTAAAAGCTATGGTTTCTAAGATTCTGCTGTAATCCACTGCATGATGCTTACTTTTGCATTTTTAAAAGCTTCAGACTATCTTCTTTCTCTGTCTTTCTCAGTCCATGGAAAAATAATAACATTCTATCTTGCCCGCCAGTACTTAGTAGAGACCTGGACTAATATTTTGCTGCTACACTGCTGTATCGTTGTATATATTGTTACATTCTATAACATTACTGTAGAATTATGATAGGTGTTAGTATTTGCATCGGAGCACCTTGTTGTTAGTGTTGATTGCTTGACCTGAAAAATTTAAAACTTTCTCCTTACTATTCCATTTTATAACAATAATCAGATAAATGATTATGTTTTTGTGTCTATATGTGCATACTTTGATGTTTAACAGCTTTGCCAATATATGTAGAATACATGTTTTCAAATAATGTTAATAGGTCATAGATCAGATACACCATCCCCCTTCACGTCTTGCTATGCTGCCTCATCCTGGTGGTGGAAGTATTCCTGGGAAGAATCAGAAAAAAATGCTGGGAATATATACCAAGAATATGTATGGTACTCCCTCCAGGGTCATTTAAGCATGAAGGCCATTCCGGCTGTCCAGTTAAGCAAGCAGGCACCTATATCAGACAGCAATAACTTTTCTAAAATTTAATAAACTTTTATTTGAAAAATGCTGGAGGAGGATAATCTCTTGATTAACAACAACAAAGGCATTTAATATGTGGAAGAGGCCATGGTAAACTACTCTTATATTTTATCAAGCAAACCACGTGGACAGGCAAATGAAGTGACTGATGATACAGAGCTGGATGGAGGGCCTCTCAAGTCAGATGGCACTCAGTGTGCTATTGAGGAAGAGCTGAGGTTTTTTTCAGAGAACCAATGGTATTTATTATGTGGCTAGCTTAAAGCCTTTGGGGCATCTCTTTGTTGATGTTATCATGCAGGGAAAGAAAATCTGAACCAGAGGCAGAATTACAATGGAAACATGGAATGCAAGAGGCACAAGCATGGAATATCTTAATACAGTGAAAGATGAAATGTATCAATTACACATTGACAACTGAGGCATCAGCAAATTAAAGTAGACTGGAATTGGACACTTTCAGTAAAAAGAAACATACTCTGGACATGAAAAACGAAGAAGGAATGAAATTGCTTTCATTGTCAGGAAGAATGTAAGAAAGGTAGTACTTGAGTACAATAAAGTCAATGCATATATGATTCTGCATACAGTCATTTAATACAATAATTATTCAAGTTTTTATTACAACCAATGATACAGAATAAATGATATATGAGTTTTATGGTTAAGTTCCATCAGAAATTGACAACATGCAAGCAAGACTGCTGCTAATGATTGCAGTCTGGAATGCTAAAGTTGGAAATAGTGAAGAAGAAAATATACTATAAAATATATGGATTATGAAACCAGAACAAGACAGAAGAATGATTTAATTTCTGCAGATGCATTGATTTCTTCAGTGCTAACACATTCTTCAAGCAATTAAAATGATATTTAGATACATGGATATCATCAGATGAAGCACACAGAAATTGACTATATTATTAGTGGAAAGGCTGACTCTGGAACAGATTACAAACTCAGGCAAGTTTCAAGACATTCTGATGCAGAAGAACAAAGGCGGCTAGTTTTCATGATATTATCTTGAGCCCATTTCAAAAAGAATACCAGGAATTGCTTTGAATTCCTGACCATCATTGTTAGGGAACCAGAAGAACTCAAATAATGGTTAAACATGAAAATAGACTGATAAACCCACCCCCACCCTCAGAAAAGAGCACACTGGTTATCAGAACAGGTGGTGGAAATTGCCAAGAAAGGAAGAGAAGCCAAAACCAAGAGAGACTTAAGATCTGAGGAAGGAACTCAAAAAAGAATTTCAGAGAATTGTTAGAGACAAGAGGCAATATTATAGTGACATTTGTTAAAGGTACTGAAAAAGGAAATACATATAGAAAAACAAGGCAAATCTTTTAAAAGATCTCTGAACTCAGAAGGAGGTGCCAACTTTGAATTTGTATGTTAAAGGATCAGTGGACCAATAGTAACCAATGCAAAGAAAATCAAATAATGGTGGAAGGAGTGTACTAAAATTCTATACAGTAGAAATGTCAACATCTGAATCATTTGTAAACATGTTGAATAGCAATGGGCCCAGGACCAAATCATGAGGCACTGCATATTTCTCTTCAGGTGTAATAGATCTATTACTGACCACACATTAATTTTAATCAACTACAAATCCATCTCGTAGTAGGACCATCCATCTCACAAGGTTCCCATGATCAAAGAGACTATGGTCAACTTTATCAAATGCTGTATCACAGGGGTGTCAAACACAGGGCCCACGGGCCGTCCTGGACAGTGTAAGGGGCTGGTCTGTTTCACTTTGGCCCTGTCCACACAATGCAAAGAGGAAACATCAGGCCAGTGTGACTTCCACCAGGTTAGGCCACCAAGTCTACCCAGTGTGAAGAAGAATCACACCAGCAGTTTGGGGAGTGGCATCATGCTGGCCATGCCCACTCAGTCGGCCACACCCAGTGAGTGGCATTACACTGGCCACATCCACCCAGTCGGCCACACCCACCTGGCCCCTAGAGGTCAACCACAGCCCTGATGTGGCCCTCAGTTGCATTGAGTGACACCTCTGCTGTATCAAAATTTGGTTGTGTAGCTTGCAAGGAAGACACGGAGGCCCACATAGCATGGGAACTTCCCCTTTGCCTGTATTTACAAGTGAATCTCCCATCTTGGACTTTTTCACCTTCTGAAATTGTTGTTTTTATAAATTAAAATGTTGTTTTTATAATTAAATTCTGATTTAAATGTTTAATTTTATTGCTGATATTACACACCACTTAGAGCCCTTTCTGAAGGAAATAGATGGTTAAGAATTATGAAGTATAATAAATAAATAAATATTGTATGAAGACCTAGCTTTCCTGAGAGGCCTGTAAGGAAAACATAAAAGAAAAGAGAAGAACATGATCAGCAGCAAGGTGGATGAACTCAACAACAGCACAATGAATGTCCCATTGGAAGCCCCGAAGAATGGTTCTGGAAATGATCTGTCTTTGTCCTCACCAAAGTTAACCCTGACTTGATGGCCTATGATCAGTCATTCAGATCAGATAACAATTTAATACAGCAATTATACTAATCAAAATTGTTAAGTAATCATGGATGGGGATTTATGTAGAATATGTCTCATAAAAATGAAACTGCCTTTCATGTATTTTGTCATTTAGCATGTTTAGCTTAATCTAAAATGTGAGTCTGCCCCTTGTACACTTTTTAAAGTAGCTTATAGAATATACATCAATTCCATACAGGCTAGTACCTAAAGATTGAATAATAGTAGATTAGACATTGGACAGCAACAGAGGACGTTGGTCCAACTAATTACATCCAAATAATTGCTAGCTGCTTCTTTGTTTAGAAATTATTTTAAGCTCTGAGAAATCCATTTGCGGAAAATGACTACCTCGCTGGATTCTCTTTCTTCCTCATTGCCATAAAGAAGAAGTGCGGTAGAGGAAATTTTCTGATGACAGTTGAAATGTAACATTAATCCTGATGTACTGTCTCATTAAAACTTCAACTGAAGGTAAAGGATGAGAAAAATAAATCTGGACACTTTAAATAACACCACAGTATTTGACTTACAAAGTTTTCAGTAAATCAAGAAAGACTGCCTGGTTTTCTCTTCTCCCCTTCCAAAACCAACACACATACATAGACCTTCATGGACACACACACACATAAACCCACAAGGCAGTTTTGTAGGATTATAAAGCCATTAGAAACTGCTGAAGGGTAATGACAGTACAGTATGCTTTGCAATTGACACTGCTGTGCTGAAGCTGCTGGGAGCTGCAGTTGAGCAACATCCGGAGAGCCATGAGTTCTCCATACCTGCTTACATCTTCCGGAGCCAAAATCTTTCCAACTGTCAAATTAGTCCAAGAACTGCTCTTAAACCAGGAGATCAAGCTAGTCAATCTGTCTACTCTCTTGCCTCCACTGTTGTGGCATGTTTCCTGAAAAATATATGCCTTCCTTGTTAGATGATACCCAAGTATCTTATGAATTCTACCACTTTTTGGCAATTTTCTATATGTTGTTTGCTTTTAGGCAGATAACAATGCATAATGATGCACAAATATGCATGCCACTTTGTGTAATTTCCAGAATGACTAATGGAGAAAGAACAATGGGAAAGCACTACAACTGAATCTTAACAGTTTTTTCCATGAAAGTAGAGTTGCTTTCTTTTTACCAAGATGCTGAGGATACTCCAGTGGTAAGCGGAATAAAAAGGTTGAGATCAGAATAAAACCTCAGCAGCAACCAGGCAGTAGAAGGCTGAATGCTGAATATAATTGGCTGCTTCAAGAATGCAAAGGAAAAAAAAAGGCCATCATGTGCTACTGTATTTAGTACCTATCAGAAAATACCTGCTTTTACCTGGGGACAATAGGTAGTATATATTAGCCTTTGCTGTTTCACAGTCTTTTGTTACTTTAATTTCTCCTTTCCAAAATCACCTTGCAATAGCTGGATTAATTGGTAGCTGTCTTTTAAACTTAGCAATTTTAGTTCTGCAGATCAAGAGTCAGCAGAGCAAGCACGATGGAAAACCAGCTGCATAATGGGAACACATGCAGTAGTATATTGCATAAGATAGAATGACACAGGGGAACCTTTTTCTAGTTGCACCTAACCATGGTAAAAATTTGCCCTTGCAATTTATTTTTTCTACATGTCCCCATGATACAGTCTTTGGCTTGTCCCCAGCCATTGAATGAATCAGGTTTAAGTTGCCCTTAAATTGTCCTATAGTGGTGTCCCTTTGGAGGGAAATCAAGTGAGTGCAGTGAATGGAAGGCAATATAGTCAGAATACGGTTTGGCTACCTATTTGGAGATAGAAAATGTTATGCTGGTATAGTGTAGTGTTTTTGTTTTGTGTGCGGTTTTTTTTTTTTTTTTTTGCTGACTCAAGGATGGGTTGAAAGTACTGCAACTCAGCAGTGGGGAAAGGCCAAGAATTTGCAAGAGGTGCAGATACAATACTGGGCTAATTAAGGCAGCAGGCTGTCCCATCCTATTTTAATTATTTTTGTATTCTATATTCTTCAGTTTCTTCCTTGTGGTTGGTGATTGACTGCTTGTTTCCTCAAGGAAAATTCTAAGTGAGGATCTGAGTACTTGGAAATCAAGACTGGAGTGCCATTATTATAATTATTTTCTTTCAGTGTTGGCATTTTCAGTAGTTACCAGGGAAATTTTGATCTAGCGTTGGAGTTTCACACAGTCATATGAAACTGAAGGAAAGAATAGTGGCAGGAAGTAGGGTAAAATGACCTGAACTTTAAACATTTAATAAATTGTATTCCTCTACTCTGAATGTTACAAGGCAGGACTCTGGCAGAAATACTTTTCCATTGCATGTATGATGTTTTTACATTCTTTTTCCTCAGTATTTTTTTGGGGGGGAGGGAATAGAAGGAGGGAGCTATCAATTCCCAAGATTGCTTGCTAGTATTGTAGGTGGTGCAATTTTGTCTATGTAGGCAATAGCACTTGGGGAACTGAAAGCTGCATGGCTCTTTCAATCAAAGATCATAATTCTTCTCTTAGAGAGAAGGGTGGTGGTGTTTATTTTACTTATAAGCGGTCAACTCTGGGAAAGAGACACCTGCTGGGTTAATCTTGTTGTTTCCTGAATAAACATGAAATGTTTTTTGCACACAATTCAAAAGGATCATGGTGTTATGTCCTTAACATTTATAAATAAAAATTACTGGCTGAGAATTAAAAAAAAAGGTTACTGGGGGAGTGTTTTTGTTTTACTAAAGTCTGTAGAGAGCATTTTGACATTTTGGAAAAATGTGCAGAAAGTTTTGAAGTAAGCACGCGGGTAGGAAAGCTGGAACTGGGCAGAGGTTTGATGCAGCTTCATTAAGGAATACCTAACAAACCCAGAGATCAGCTTGTTTGGTCTTTTTTTTTTTGCATTACACTGGTTTCAAAGTCCTTTTAATCAGTTGCAATCTTTATGTGAACTCTCAAACATGACAGAAAGCTGTGGTTAATGAATCTGGATCCCATTTGTTTTGTTTTTGTTTTTGCTCAGGAATCTTTGTTTTACTGGATGGTTCTCTAGTTTTACAGCTGGGTCTCTGAATCAAATAATAGCCCTCTTTTCCTTCTTACCATTTGTCAGGCTTGTTTCTTTTGTAATGTTAGTATTGGTCCAATTTTGACTTAGCTCAAACATGTGGTCTTAACAGCACAACTGCTGTCCTTCATAGTAACCATCTAGGTTTCTTGCAAACTCATTTTCCCCCAACTAGAGTTCTTTAGTTGTATATACTGGTTTTCTTGTAATATTTGAAATTTCTTGGAAGTATATCAACCTTCCCTGACATTCTAGGCTGCTTCTTAATCCTTACAAACTCCCAGTAATTCCAGGCATAACCAACATATATGAAAGCAGTATTCTCTCTTGATTTTGTTTTGAAAGCCTATTCAATATTTTAAAAACAGCAGTGTGTACTGTTTCCCTCCCTCCCTCCCTCTTTCTTTTCTTTTCTTTTCTTTTCATCTGTCAACAAAATTTTGGTTTTCCTATTTCCTCTCTCTTAATTCTCCTAATACTTTCCAGACTAGCAGCAGTTGGAATAGGCATCTAGCATGACTGTTTTTTTTTTTCTGGATTACAAGCAAAAGTGATATAACCATTGGGGAAACCCATCCTCTAAAAATGGCTTTTGGTATGATGGGACTAGAGCAGGGGCTCCCAAACTTTTTCGGTCCACCGCCCCCTTGGTGCTACAAACACATCCTCGTTGCCCCCCACTAGGGGTGGGATTCAAATTTCTGTGGATGTGACCTAATTTGAGGGTATGGCTTGCTGGTCATGTGATTGGGTGGGCGTGGCTTTGCTGGTCATGTGACTGGGTGGACGTGGCCAGTGACTGGCAAACCAAATACAAGTGGTCCTCACTTAATGGCCAGTTGTTTAGCAAGTGTTCTAATTTATGACTGGCCTCCCCAGAGCTACTTGACCTGTTTTGGAGTTTTGACAACTTTAGATCAGGGGTATAAATCCCACCCCTGCCTGTGTGTGTGTGAGAGAGAGAGGGAGAGAGAGAGGTTGGAGCAGATCAATCTCTCTTTCTCTCCCACCAACGCCAGAAAGCCACCATCAGTCAAAATTCATATTAGCAGTCTCCGGGATTTAAAATTATGAGTTTGGTGGTCCCTGAGGTCCAAAGGTTTGGCGACCCCTGATCTAAAGGGGTGAGCCTGAGAGAGGGAAAGAGAGAGAGAAAAGAAAGAGAGAGAGAAAGAGAGGAAGAAAAGAAAGAGAAAAGGGAAAGAAAGAAAAAGGGACAGACAAAGAAGGGGGGATGGAAGGAAGGGACAGAAAGAAAAAGAAATAAAGAAGGAGGGAGGAGAAAGATAATGAGATATCTATTCTAGTCCAATCACCTGCTCCAGCAGGGTTAGAAGGGAGTGTGTGTGTGTGTATTCTCCTTGTAATTTACCAGTACGTTTTGGTTTTGCCTTCTTCAGAATTGGTACTGTAATTGGGGAAAAGTATTTTTTAGGGTGGAGATCCGGTCCAATGGATCCTTTTTAACGCCTCAACAAAATGTGAGAGCTTCCTGATAGTCTTGACTATGTTTCGTCCACAAAACCTTTAATAGAAGCCAAAGAGGTTTCAATGTGCTGGCAAAGATGTTTCAATGTGGAAAATGGCCTCAGTCTAAACTAGGCCTCATTCAATCTGATGCATCAGGTCTCTCTTTCTCCCTCCCTCCCTCCCTCTCTCTCAGACTGGCTTTGCTCTACTTTGCTGATGTGCCTATGGGGCCGGCACTTCGAACATGGATGGCTTGATGGATAGATAGAGAGAGAGACAAGACAGGCAGGTAGGGAGGCAGGAAGGCAGGCAAACAGACAGACATTTTGGATGGATGGAGAGATGGACGGATGGACGGAGGGAGAGACAGACAGACAGAATGCGACAGTGGTGGCACTTTGGGAAAGCGGTGGTGGCGGCTTTTCCCAACGTGCTGCCGCATTCGAGGTGCCGGTTCTGGAGTGTTACTATAATCAATGGGTGAACCTGCAGGGCCGGCACCTCGAACATCCCCCTGCTGCCTCTTAGCATCTCCAAGGGGGCTGGCAGAGGGGCACTAAGAGGCACCAGGGGCGCATTTGAGACGCCAGCTGGCCCTGCAGGTTCACCCATTGACTAGCACCACTCCGGAACTGGCGCCTCCAATGTGGAGGTGGTGGCACGTTACATGCCACCGCGGCTACATTCAACACACTGCCCCCTGCCACCCCTTAGTGCCCCTCTGCTGGCCCCCTTGGGGATGCTAAGAGGTGGCAGGGGGGCATTTGAGGCGCCGGCCCTGCAGGCTCACCCATTGACTGTAGCACCGCTCCAGAGCCGGCACCTCAATGGGTGAACCTGCAGGGCAGGCCGGCGCCTTGAACGCCCCCCTGCCCCTCTCAGCGTCCCCAAGGGGGCCAGCAGAGGGGTGCTAAGAGGCGGCAAGGGGGAGGCACATCGAATGCAGTTGCAGCGGCACGTAATGTGCCACCACTTCCACATTGGAGCAGCCGGCTCCGGAGCAGTGCTACAGTCAATGAGTGAACCTGGAGGGCCAGCGCCTCGAATGCCCCCCTGCCGCCTCTTAGTGTCCCCAAGGGGGCTGGCAGAGGGGCGCTAAGAGGCGGCAGGGGAGCGTTCGAGATGCCGGCCCTGCCGCCTCTTAGTGCCCTCCTGCCGGCCCCTTGCCTCTTAGCACCCCCCCTAAGGCATCCCCCCCCAGGGGGCGGTACAGCCCACTTTGGGAACCACTAGACTAGAGCTTTCTTGTGGACAGATGAGGTCAGTATCCATTAACATATTCTTTAATAATCAAAACAAAATTTCACGTCCTATCTTAACAAATGAGGGATTAATAAAAGAAACTGTTACAGTATTTTGTAAATCACATTTTTCTTCTCTACGTCAACATTGTGTTTGAAGATACCACTTGTGCAGTGAAATCTATGGGATTTATGGAGGGTTACTTTTAAAGAGTTACTTCTTACACTTCTGTATAAAAATTTGACATCAGAAAACTTTTGAACGTTTTGTTTATGTGTATTTGTCATTCTCCAACAAACTATTATGAGGAGAGACTTTGTGTTAATCTTAGAACTGACTAAAGTAAACTTTGTGGCTACAGCATTGTAATTCACACTTTCAGTCTGACAAAACAGTTCTGGGGAATTGAAAGGTTAGCTCGTTTTTATTATTTGGTAATGGATAATAAAAGTACTTGCTTGAAAAACTTGGAATATTTCTTGTAATCTTACCTCACTGTCTTGTGGGGTCTTTTGTGTGTGTCTTATCAGGTCAATGTATCTGTTAGTAAGAATCTTGCATTCTTGAAACAAGGCAGCAACAGAAGTTCTAGTAATTTATTAGAGCAATAGTTTATGGCGTGTCTGGAAAGAGTTGTGTTTGTTGAGTTGATGCTATTTTTTCAAAACATCTAGAGATATAAATGCTGCTTTTTCTGACCCAGGGCCAAATATTTTTTTATATTCCACAGCAGCAATTAACCTTTAAAACATTGTGATGGTGTCATTTGCTAGCCAAGATAGGAATGGGGGCTGCTTGTCTCCAGGCTCTGTCTGTTAGAGGCAAACATGGCAAAGCATGCATTTCTTCTGGCCACCTGCTGTTGCTGCAAGCATTTCAGAACAGGAAAATTAATGTTATAACCACAGTGTGGTAATATTTTTATTGGAGCCAACAAAAAGGATCAAAGAAAGTGGGTAAGGGAAGTTTATGCTTGGATGTTGAAACCCCAGAATCCACCATTTTTAACAGCCTGAAGCTGGAGCAGGGAAATGTTAGATAGTTTAATTGGATTAAACAATATAGCTACATGTAGAAAATTGTTACACAGAGCAAACTCAAACAGGAGTTTTATAAACTGGTATGTAAGAGGAATTGCCTCTTCCTCGCTCTACATGCAGCCTAATCCAGATTTTGATCTAATTCATGTTTTCGGAGCACTGTGTACAGTAAACATGTGGCAATTCATTCGGTTGTTCCCACTTAAGAAACATTGAGGACAAATAACCTGTTTCTTTTCTTTTTTTTTGAAAGGCTTTTTTAAAATTGAAAATTAGAGTCTCTTTATCTTGAAATATAAGATGATAGCAGTTCAATAGTTTTGTACTATAGAGCAGTGGGTTCACTTTCTTCCAATAATAGAGCAACATGTAAGCCAAAAAAACAGTGTTTAATTAACAAGAAAAACCTTATGGCATATTTTAAAGAGGGGCAGATTTATTGTAATGGAAAACGTTGTGAATTAGAGGCAACGTCATGTACATTCTTTGTGTGTAACTTTCTGAGTACATTGATTGTGTCTCTAAGAAATGAGGATGGAAGTTGTATAACTTTCTGTTGCAAAAATATTTATTTATTTAGATTGGATGATTAGTTCAGTTTAGATTCGATTAATATCCCAACCTTTGTTCAGTAGGTCAAGCAGGTATATAATACTTCTTCCTTTCATTTTTCTCTGCCATGATAATCTTATGAGATAGGTTGAGTTGAAGGAGAATGTTATCAAAGTTATCCATTGAATTTCCATTGTGGAGGGGGACCTGAATCTGATATCTCTAGTGTCAGTCCAACAGATTAACTGAAATAACATTTTGGTCTTTTAAGATCTATGGGCAGCTCTCTTGTGTATGTAATAACAGAGAAATTCTCCTTGCTTTGGAAGGCTATTTTATATTGAAAGACATTTCTTTTATTCACATTTACTCTAGTTTTATTGCCTGTGGGATTGGTACTTAAGATTTCTCATGTAGAAATATTCTCAGCTTCCCTGCCAGTTTATTGAATTGCAAAGCTGGTATGTGTGTGCATGCACACACACACTCAACCACAGTTGAGCCCAAAATTTATGTTGTTAAGTGAGAAATTTGTTAAATGGAGTTTTGCCGCATTTGTTAAATGAATCACTTCAGTTGTTAATTGGATGTAAATGGATGTGGAGTGAATCTGGTTTCCCCATTGATGTGGCTTGTCAGAAGGTTGCAAAAGGTAATCGCATGACCCCAGGAAACTGCAGGAGTCATAAATGTAAGTCAGTTTTCAAACATCTGAATTTACGTCATGTGTCCATGGGAATCCTGCAATGATCATAAGTGTGAAAAATAGTCATAATTATTTTTTTTGCAATGCTATTGTAACTTTGAACAGTCACTATATGCAAATATATATATTAGAGAATAACAGGGATCCCTAGTTCATCAATTTTTTTTTTCAGAAAAATTCACGACTTTAGAAAACATGCTTTGTGGTGCACTTAAAAGCTGTCATAAGAAAATGAAGTAAAGGTCAAGTTTAGTAAAAATATGAAACTTCTAGTTGTGGCCAAAGAATCAAATATTAGCTACAATAAACAGAATTTGGGAGTTGTTGCTCCAAAAGAGGTCTAAGAGGCATCAATAACTTCTACGGAAGATATATAAGTATAGTTCTTGAACATACTTTCCAATACCAGGAGTCAGTATGGCATCATAGGGAACTGCTCCACCCTTATATCAATCAGTATTACACAACCAGCTGCATCAGATCTCTCCTTAGGTTGAACACTTTAATGGAGCTATTGCACCAATCCTGTTTCTTCCTCTCCGCAGATGTTTTTGTCTTGTGTTACTTGCTTTCCTGGAATCCCAGGCAAACCTCTCTTGATCTGCTAATCTGCTTCACCTCTTATACAAAACCAACCAATCAACCAAACTAGCTGTATTTTTATCTTTGTAAATGTATAATTGAACGGAGACTCAGAAGAGCTCGTTTGTCAGCGTGACAAGTGCTTGACCGAGAACCATTTTAAATGTCCAACACTGCAGTTCAAAGCTAGGAATTCATTATTGCACAGAGCATAAAACACTGTCCCACTTGCAGGAGAGCCATTTGTCTTCCAGGCTCTATGGTACTAGTTGCATTTGCAGAGCGTTTTTAAATGCGGAACCCGGGATCGTAGAAAGGAAAGCATTCTTGGTGAGCAAGAAAGGAGCTAAAAAACATTTAGGGTGATGTTAGTGAAGACCTGTCACATGCATTCAAGGCCAAGAAATTGTATCCACAACTTGGATAATTTAGGAAAAGGTTTCCATAGCAATTGTTAACTTTGAAGGGTGGAGGCAGAAGAAGGATAGCCCAGACATTGTTTCCATATACAATAAAGCAAGAGAAAAAAAATAAGGGGAATTTCTCCCTTATAGATATAACAGTCTTCAGAGTGTTCCTACCCCAGCAGTGCTTGCTTAGAACAGTACATACAGATTCATCATTCTGCCTGGGGATTCTGTCCAAAATAAGCTGTTTCAAGCAAATTAAAAACTTTCAAACTTCAGTTATTATTATTTTTTGCTATTAAGCTTTACCTCCCCTGTCAGACCTTATGTATTATTGTCACAATGCAATGTGGCTTTAACTAACATTTCTCCCCCTCCACACACACTCACACACACACACACACACATTAAGATTTAAAGTAGGAATCTCTTTTTCCCCCAGATTGTATTCGTGTAAAGCCTGTAGAGAAGGCTGCTTTTCCCTTCTCTTGTGTTCCGAAGGGGTTAAGTATCTGTTTGCTTTGTGCAAAGATAGAAAAATGTGTTGAATGGCTTCCTACCCCAAGCAGCCAATGTATTGGCTAAGGGTGAGGGCGGTTCTGTTGTTAGAAGCATTTCCTGACCTGGATTTCTAAGGATCTGGAGCTTTAAAATGTTCTGTTTTCTTGTTTGCAGTCCAAACGCTCTAGTTACTCTCTTGTCCAGGCTGGTCATGGTTTTATCTGCTTTGACTTTGTCACTCTCTCTTTCCTTATCCAAAATAATGGTATTTAAACACAAATAGCCTTAAATTGAGTAATTGTATTGTTAAGACAATTTCCCAAAGGTTTTTTTTTTTCCTGATCAGGGCCCCTGAATCTTTGACCAAATGCCCTAATGCTTGAAACATTAAATAAATAAAATCCCATCAGCATGGGCCAAAATTATCTCAGTTTAGGGATTACCAGAAAGCAATGCTGCTGAGAGTAAAGGAGCTGAATGATCTCGGCTAAATGTTCCCATGTGCACGCAGGTGTTTTCTAAATTATGGTTCTTACTGAAGCACTTAGCAGTGTGTCCGATATTGCTTCTGAGCTCTTTTATTTGGTTTTCATTGCAGTCAGATGTTCTATAGTTGTATAGGGTGGAGTAGAGAAAACCTGCTGTATAAAGTTCTCAAATGTAGGAATGCTTTGCAATTTAGGAATCCTTCATATGCCTATTTAAACTCTGTCCCTTTGATCTATATTTCTCTCTCATTTGAGGAAGATGTGGCTGTGTAAGCAACCATAGATTTATCGTTAAAGCTTCCCTTCTTCATTCAGTGTAGGCATGATCTTTTCAAGCGTAGATGAAAGACTCGACATATAGATATAAATCCAGATTCTCAAGTAGGACTGCACAGGCACTGCTCAGGACATTGGTTCTAAGTATCTGGAATTTTGAACATGAAGTAAGTTTCCCCAAACTACACTTTATCCATCGATATGAGTACAATGGAAGATATTACACTGTCTTCCAAGAAAATGAGACCATGTGTCCTCACATCTGAATATGGGAGTGTTGGCAAATACTTGGAGTTGTTTTCATGTACTGAATATTTGTGAACTCATTTTGGCAGTTCTGTGTTCTCCAAGTGATTGACTATGTGCCATCAAATTCTTATTGACTCTTAATGACCATGTGGATAGATTTTTTTTTTTCTGTCTTCCAGGGATGCCCCCATTGCCGCTATAACTGAGTCCAACTATCTTGTTGCTGGTCATCCTCTTCTTTTTCTTTGACCCTTTCCCAGCATTAGAACCTTCCCCCGGAGAGCAAGGTCTTGGTATAATGTATCCAAATAGAATCATTTAAGCCTGGTGCCTCAAAAGAAAACCTCTGCATTGATTTGTTCTAGGATCCATTTGTTTTCCTGACTCTCCATGAAATTCTCAGAAGTCTTCTCTAATACCAAAGTCCAAAGCTTTAGTATTCTTCCTATCCTGCTTCTTTAAACTTCACCTTTTGCTTCCATAGAATATTCTCCTAGTAACACTTAAATATTTTAGTAGTAGTTGGAAGAATTCTTCACATTAACTGAAAGGCATAAAAAAAATCCTGTTCAGCTGGCTATTCCACTCTCTGTTCTGATTTCAGGCAGACTGCAGAAAAATTGTCCTTACTTGGGGGGGTGGGGATCTCTATAAAATGGATATCAAAGCTAACAGTGAATATTTACAGTTCTAACCATTGGAACTATATTGTTTCCATGAACAGCCTTCAGGTGCACTGTACCTGTTTATCATTCCATGAATCTGTCTGCAGTGTTACTATTCTGGAATACTAAGAAATGGATGCTCTCCTAGTACTGCCATTCTTCACACAAGGCAGTGTAGCTAGCAAACCAGACTTCATTAAATGTTCCATGGTGCACAAGGAAAACACAAGGCCTTTTTAGTGTTTAATTCTTCTTGGTTTTGTGTTTATCTTGGCAAACTTGATTTCCAAGACAGTGCTGTAAATGTCTTTACACACTTTTGGGATGGTGGGTGGCTACTGTCTTGCCTTCTTAAATTTTTCCCTGAGTTGTTTGACTATTTCTACTGCACCATGCAATCTCTACATCCTCCATTTTAAAGCCTTCTCTACTTAAGTTAAAGTAAAAACTGAATGTTGTTTGGTGGAGTAGACAAGGATGACTAAAAATAATCTCTTTTCTCCAGCTATTGACACAAGCTCTTACTATCTGTCTATTTATTTATTTATGTTAAATGTTAGGTGCTGCCCAGTTTCCAAGACTCAGGATTACTTGGAATAATTTTTCCCTGTCCAGCCATTATTTGGATATGCTGGAATTGCAGCTTCCCAAATTCTCAGCTAAGATGGCCAGAGAGCTGACTGGAAATTCTGGGAAGGGCACAATACGCTTTGAGGATACAAAGCTGGGAAAAAGCTATTTAATTGTTGTTTTGAATCTTTGCTGCTGAATAAAGAACACGAAGGCGTTTGTGCTGGATCAATAAGTTCAGTTAACTTGCATTTGTTACTAATAGCAGACATTCCATATTCTTTGAAAGAATTCAGAGAAGGAAGACATGCAGGAACCATTTATTTCCTATTTGTCTCCATGAATAATCAAGGATAGACTTCTGCTAGATATAGAAGTTCTGTCTTTCTAAGTAGGTAGCATCTGCCTAGACTTTGGAAATATATCAGGTGCCTTTGCTTAATATGGGTATCTGCTAGCCCCTTCTAACGTAAACAGCCAACTGAACTTTATAGCTCTGTTTGAATATCCAGAGAAGAATGCTATTGGTGTGCTTCTTGAAACTTCAGAGATGGTATTTTGCATTGCTCTGGAAATATTCCTATATGTGGTTTCTCTCTTGTACTTCCAGACTAGCAGTTGCAACAAACATAATAAGAAAGTACAAGGAAATTGCCTATTACTCTCACAGGGCTGGAAAATAAATCAATTAAGCTCTTGTTGTTTATAGACTACTGTCACTTTCCAGGCTGAGTCATTTTGCAGTCATATCGGCTCTGACTTTTCACGAGTCTTTCTTGGGACTGTTAAGAACAGAATATTGGAATGAAACCTGTACTCCACTTTTCATTAGTTAACTCTGTTAGTGGTTTGAAGTACCACAAATACATTTCAGACTATATGATCCTATCAAGATTAAAGTAAAAAACAACAACAGAAGGTGCTAGAAAACAAACATTTTGATCAATATACATACGTTAATTTGCTTCTGCATTATAATTGACAGTATCATGGAAGAAGTGAAAAACGCAGTGCCCTTCCTGTTCTCAAAAGCTTTTCTGTTTCTTGAAAAGCCCCATCGTGGTTTCAAAAGATCTATTTTTAAGCCATGTGAGGCTGTGGATCCAGAAACTTGTGGCTTTGAGATACATATTTTGATCAAAACTTGCCTATTGGCTTTAGATACCCAGTAGTTTTTGCTCTAAAGCAGGTCTCTTTTGTTACTCTGAGCTTTACTATATGCTACCTCTTCACTTCTGGAGAGCAGCAACTATAAGGTAAAAGTTTAGTTATTTTCTAATGGTTATCCCCTCCACCAACTTAAGGGTGGGGAAGCTTTCTTCCTGATTATCATTTTGCTCAACTAAGGACATTTCGGAACTAGGTATTACTTATCTATTTCAGTTCCTTATTTTGTCTGTATACCTTACTCCAGCTTTGTCTGTAGGACTTGCTATTAGTTAGGAATTATTAGTAATATTCTGTGCGGTAGAGCCTTCGGACTGGCATACAGAGCTGAAGTGGTGAATGACGTTAGGATAGCATGTGATTCCTTTCTAGCATGGTGGGGAGGCGTCTCCATAGCCATTTAGCAAAGAGGCAGATGCTAGTTTTTCTATGAAGGAATTCTGTCCTTCCTCTGAAGTCTGTATTTCTGCTTGTTTTGTTCTGATTTTAACCATGCCATTCTTGGTAGTATGTTGATTATTAAAAAAGGATAAAAAGAAGAGAGGCATGCTATTTCTTTAAGAAAAGGCTCCAAGTACACTAAACTATGTACATTGCCATCCACCTCCTCCATCCATGTATCACCAGTTTTTCTGTGCTGAAAAAATTAAAATTGAGTAAACAAAATTAGGGTCTTGCCAATCTAATTGCCTATGGAGATTCCCAGTCATCCAGGTCATGGTTGTCCCAAAGGTGCTTTGGGATCTTTGGGAAAGACCAGTTGCCCCTTGAAAAAAGTACCTTTGGGTCTTGCCAGTCTAGATATTAAAAGGCATGTTCCAAAACTGATATTAGTATGTTTGAGTGGACTCATAATAAAAATATAACAAGTATCACAAAGAAAGGAGGGTTTATGGGAAGGGGTCGATAGAATGAAGGTCATTTTTTTGGAGAAACAAAACAAACTATTATAAACAAAGAATGGATGGTAAATAGTATAGGGTCAAAAATTAAAACTTAATGTTTGTATTTGGACTGAATTGAAACATATGGAATTTGGTCTTGTGCCGATAAGATGCTGCATTGCAAAACTTTAAATAAAACTTTAAATAAATCTTGAGATTTGGGATCTTGAGATCTATCACATGGTCCTATGGCAGGAGTGTCAAACTCAAGGCCTGGGGGCCAGATCCAGCCCACAAGGTGCTTAGATGTGGCCCATGGGGCTGCCCTGCAAACAGCGAAAGACTGGTCCATGGTGTCTCTGCCAGTGAAAATGGAACTCCGTTTTCACTGGTAGAGGGTTGCAGGAGGCTGTCACAGCTGAAACGGAGCTCGGGAGCCCATTTTCTCTGGCAGAACACTCAGGCCACCACAGGTGCCCCCAACACAAGTGATGTCAAGCTGGCCATGCCCGCCCTGGCCACACCCACCCCAGCCTCCTGAGGTCAACACAACACTGTTGCAGCCCTCAACGACATCGAGTTTTACCCCACCCCTCCCGTCCTATAGCATCAATATACCTCTTTTGCTACTTGCTCAATGTCATGGCCACTTGACTTTTTATATTTTCAAAAATATTATGTTATACTTAAAAAACAGGAATCCACCTTGCTATGAAGGACCAGCCTTTTGTATCATCATTATTTTTAAAAAATGCCTCTTAATTTTAGCTAGGATTCCTAAGCTTTCTTAGAAAATAAAAATGTCAGGTAATGCAGCTCACTGGGTTCACTGGAAATGCACTTTACTATTTAGAAAAAGGGCAAAGGTAAGCAGAAGTAATAAAATCAATCTGCTGGGATGTGGGAGTGGCAATTGACATTCTGGTAAATAGCCATAAAGTGCTCATTTATGGGGGACTCTTAATGTGTCTAGTATGCTTCGATGAAGCAGCAAAGGCAGTTTTTCTTGAGGTGAGGAGCATCTCCTTCTAAAAATTGGCTAGTAATCATTTCTCTTTATTTCTCTTCTCCAGTGTGTCCTCCCACATGTAAGTCTCAGGGCTGTACCTCAACTGGCAAGTGCTGCCATACAGAGTGCCTTGGCAACTGCATTGAGCCCAACAATCCAGAGAAGTGTGTGGCATGCCGGAATTTCTTTTTGGATGGCAGGTGTATAGAAAAATGTCCACCTAATTACTATCGCTACAAAGGCTGGCGGTGTGTGACTTTCGACTTCTGTCAGGAGCTGCACAATAAATGCAAGATGGCCCGCAAGTCTGAATGCCATGTTATCCACAATGGCGAATGCATCTCTGAGTGCCCTTCCGGTTACATCTTGAACTCTACCAAGTGAGTTCTTCCTTTTTATCGTCTCTTCTTATTGGTGGGTGTAGAGATACCGTAGCTGTGTTTTGAAAGGTATATCAGGATTAGTAGCAAATAAATTACAAATGAGAAATAAAAAGGGGTGGGTGGGAAATAGCATTTTGTACCAAGCAATAATAAAGGAACTTGCAATCTAAAATATTGAGAAGCTTTCAGATTTGTAGTGCTGTCATAGTTCTCAGATAACAAATAATCAGAGTTGGAAGGGACTTTATAGGTCATCTAGTCCAACCCAAGCGGGAAACCCTACACCATTTCTGACAAATGGCAGTCCAGTCTCTTCTTGAAAGCCTCAAGTGATGGCGCTCCCACAACTTCCAAAGGCAAGCTGTTCCATTGGTTGATTGTTCTCACTGTCAGAAAGTTTCTCCTTATTTTCAGGTTAAATCTCTCCTTGTTCAGTTTCCATCCATTATTCCTTGTCTGGCCTACAGGCACTTTAGAAAATAGCTTGACATCTTCCTCTCAGTAAGAGTAGAAATGCTCTTTTTCTCCCCATAACATTAAAGTCAAGAGTAAAGCTAAATCATGAATACTTACTCTTTAAGTAATATTCTAAGATATATTCTGCAGACTATGCTAATCATTTTAAATTAGATAGTATTGAATGAAAATATACTTAATGTATGCATATATTATTTAAAAGCAACTTAGTACTTCTGCAGTTTATGGAATTGGATGGAATGATAATTATATATATATACACATATTTGTTCTGCCTTCCAAATACTTGGAAAACATTCCTTGGTTTTCAGTATTTGGAATTTGTCTCCTTCCAGCTGATCATAATTTTTGCAAGGAGACGACTGGATTTTCTGATTCCTTGTTAGTTCCTATGTTGTAAAGAGGGAAAAATGAAGAGCAACATGTCCATAGGAGAGAGGAAATGGACAATTCGGAGCATTCTCAGTAAAAAAAAAAAAGATAATTGGCAATTAAACTGTTTATCACAGGAGAGCTTGTTTCTATTTCTATTTTATTTCTATTTTGGTTCTTAGTTTTAAATTGTTCAGAGTCGTATGAAGAGTGTGTAGGCTATAAAATAAATTAATAGTAAATCAGATATTTTTCTGAACATTAGTATTAATTGTAATATTTTTCAGTTCAGTTCATTCTAAGAACTTTGAATGAATATGGTGTTTTGAGCCTGGTGGCAGTTTTCTTTGCTTTTCTGAAAGTAAATCCATTCTAGTATGATAGCATTTTGCTGGCAACATACCAACTATTTTATTTCCCTACCTGCCTATTTCACTATGATATATTTCTTTTTAAAAATATTCTACAAGATGATTGAATCCTGTGCAAAAAATCTTGTTTGAAATTTGAATTATTAAGGAACCAGGAAGATAACAAATCAACATAACCATGGGGACAAGATGACAGCTGTATTGTCAAATCCTTCATCCTGGTTGAGGTTGGGGAAAAAATGACCTGAAGAGATTAGCTAATTATTAAGGCATCACCTGTTTGCAGATTGTAGGTTCTTGTAAATAGGGGCTATGAACTCTAGAATCTTTTCCTAGATTGGGAAAAGTTAGTGTTTTATTGCACCATTATCCGTTATATTAAGCATTGGATAGCCTGAATGATCCCCTCTGGTATTTTCTTTTTCAGCTTGCTCTGCACACCCTGTGCAGGTCTTTGTCCAAAAACCTGTGATATGGGTGAAGGAAAGATAATAGATTCGGTTACTGCTGCACAGGCTCTCCGAGGCTGCACCATTGTGAATGGAAGCTTGACTATCAACATTCGTGGAGGAAGTGAGTGTCTTATGTCTTGTTTTACTTTGTGCCAATCAAGAGAAAGTGTAAAACAGTTTTTTTTTTCCTGTCCAGTGACCTTGTCCACATTTTTTAAAAAAGTTTTGGGTGAGGGATGATGGTGTATTTCAAGTTAGGCTTGGAGGATATTCCTGAATTTTAGTCTACCAGAAAGTCACAATTTTGCCAGTCTGTTTTCAATAATGCAAATTTACAAAGCTCAGGGATGCAAAAGTGTGGCCTAAGAGCCAAATATGGCCTACTGACATCTCTTTTTGAGGGTAAATTAAGGAGGAAACTGACAGATTTAAATCTTGCAAAAACATAAGGAATCTCTTTCATCTCTTAACATTTCCAATATACCTCCTCCTTCCCCAAAAAACTGTTGCAGATCTTATTCACTTCCCAAATGCCATTCTCAAAATGTTTGATTGGCACTTAAACCAAGGGAAGTTCTATTGTACTGTCCTGGGTAGTCCAAATAAGATAAGCAAGCACACTAGTAAAGGACAAAGGAGCAATGCCTGGAAAAGACCATAGTTGCCTTTGGTTATGTCATATGCCTTTGTTTTGGGGCATGGAAGCTACTTGCTGATGCTGATGATCATTTTTGGTGGTTGTAATAATGACTTTGGGTGCTTCTTCACATAGATTATGAATAAAAAGCTACTCTTTGTTCATAATTTTGTGGCTTGAATGGCTGATGTTTCATCCTCCTTTAGCTAACATTGCTGCTGAGTTGGAAGCCAACCTTGGTTTGATTGAAGAAATATCAGGTTATTTGAAAATTCGTCGCTCCTATGCCCTGGTCTCTCTCTCTTTTTTCCGCAAGCTGCATCTGATCAGAGGACAGACTTTGGAAGCAGGGTGAGTTCAGTTCTTCAGAGATATCTTGAACCCTTGATATACTATTGAGAGCAATGATATCTTTCGCTACTGTTGCATTATCATAAAGCATCACAAGCAAGTCAGTCTGCTATTAAAGACCCAGGGTAGGAAAAGTGATAGTTGGTTTTGATCTCCTGTTCTTTGGTCTCTACTCTCAAGAGAGGTTTTGAGGGGGATTTAGAAATGAGAGCTGATTATAAAAGAGGCAGCTTGGCAATCTCTTCTTTGTTTTCTTTTCTTTTTCTTTTTGCATTTATTTTCTTTATGTCCTTTTATTCCTTATCCAGAAATTATTCATTTTATGCTCTGGACAACCAAAATCTCCGCCAGCTTTGGGACTGGAGCAAACACAATCTCACTATTGCCCGAGGGAAGCTGTTCTTCTATTACAACCCCAAATTGTGCCTGTCAGAAATCCATAAGATGGAAGAGATCTCAGGAACAAAAGGGCGCCAGGAGAAGAATGATATTGCTCTGAAGACCAATGGTGACCAGGCTTCTTGTAAGGATGAATTGTTGCTATCCAAGGAAATGAATAATTCTAAAATGATATAATGTCTTTCCTTAGTTATGGATAAGTGGAGGATGAACATTATCTTACTGGTTAGGATGCACATAGCTACTCTTTTGGGGTATCTGTATACATCTATGTTCATCTTAAGTAACATTTATTGATTATTACTTCACAGTTTCTAGTTTTTGCTGTTAATTAGAAAATTGTTGTTTTGCATTAAGACTTTTGGATTAGGCAAAGACCAAAGGCATATTTATCTCAGTGGCTTTAGGAATCATGCTACTACTCTCACTTTGACTTTGGGGTCAGTAATTGTCCACTAATGTAGTTGAAGCTTTATTTTAATCTCAAAGCAACAAGGAGAGGAAGTGGGCATTGGTCCAGAACCATACATTTGTTGTGTTTTTAGCTTTGTTTCCTTCTGGGAATGTTTCTGCATTCAAAGATGTAGTTTCCAAATTGATAACATCCTGTTTATGTAAGCTATATATTTTCTGACTGAGTTGTAAAGCAAATCCAGCCCTCGTTTATGAATTTCTGCCAGGCTGGCAGAGCACAGGACAGTTTGTCCCCACAGCCTCCCTTAGCAATAGCACATATGTGTGTGAGAGGCTCTCTATCTTCTCTCTAAAGATCAGAGGGGCTTGATCTCTACGGCCACAGCTGCCTGCATTGTATTAATTCATGAGGGTGGGGTAATAAAGATCATACTTCCCCCCTCTTTCTTTCTCTTTCTACCTCCATTTTCAGCTTAAAAAATCACTCTCTTATTTCTGATACTCCAGTGTGTTGTTCATGTTCCTCTGATTCAAGCCAGTTTGGTCTAGTGGTTAAAGCACCAGGCTAGAAACCAGGAGACTGTAAGTTCTATTCCCACCTTAGGCATAAAAGCTGGTGGGTGTCTTTGGGTTAGTTACTCACCTCACCTTGTGGGGAAAATAGAAAGGAATAATAGGTATGTTTGCCATTATTTATAAAAATAATAAAGGCACGATATATACAAACAATGTCCCATGATGGCTTTTTCATTAATACCTACTTTGGTCTCTGAGTTCAAGCCCTGTGTTCAAGGCCATGATATTTTATTTGATAGTAACCCCCCAAATAGGCAGGTACAAATCTCTGGGTACAAACAATGAGATGGGCGGTATAAATGGGGGGGGGGAATTCCATGCTCTTGACTTTCTCTTCTAACTCACCCTTACTTTCCTGTTGAACTAACATCACTTCTGTGGGTCGCACAGAGTATGGGATTTACTTTTCTGGATACAACACGAAATACTCAATTTGATATGGTCTTACCATTGTTTTTGGTACAAGGAAATGCTTGATAATACAAATCTGATGTCATTTTCTTCAGGTGAGAATGAACTGCTGAAGTTTACTAAGATAAAAACATCCAGTGACAAAATTGTACTGAAATGGGAGCCATATTGGCCACTGGACTTCCGTGACCTTTTGGGCTTCATGGTGTTCTATAAGGAAGCGTGAGTAAACAATCCTTGTGAAAGTTAGGTTCCCAGATATCGAGCCTATATTGTGCAGTGCAGAAGAGCAAGGCTGAAAAAGGTTCATGTTCAGCGATCCAGAAAGTACCAGAGTTGTCTCCAGCTTTATTTCTTTCACTGAATATTTTTGCACACTGAATGTAGATAGAAGTACTAGTCTTCATAGTTGGACAGAACGAAGCAACCTGTTGGCTAAGAGGCTTTGTAAATATTACAATTACAAAACTATAGTGATATTCAATAGATTTGATCGTATGTTAAGTGTACAATAAATTGATTAACCATGAGGAAAAACAAAATTAGCTTTGTAGTTACTCTAAATACATCCAAACTCTTGATATTAGCCATTTTTTAATTCCTAATCTTACACTTAGCTTTAAAAATGCTTCACATTAAAAGAAATAAATAACAGCAGTTCTGTCAAAACGTCAGTTATGTTCAGTAGGCAAAAAACATTGTGGCCTCTGCTTTTATTCATAACCCAGTGGAGGCTATCAAGTTGCTAGTGGGAATAGCTTCATGTATGGATGCACTTGCTCTTCAGTGCTTGGCTTTACCATTGTACTACACCAAAATTGACATTCTTTGTTCACTTGGATTATTTGGCCATTTTAGGCTGATACGATTCTTTACACACCCAGCACTATCATTGGCCAGTCTGGTTAGAGAGAAGAATTCTTTTTCCTCTCCGTAATTCTGAACTTGTATCTCTTGCCCCCCATTTAAAACGAATAGCACACATTTCTTCCTAAACGTATGTATTGCTTTTCTCAAATAACAGCTAGTGTCTTTTCCTTTCTTTTTTGGGCTAGTCCCTTTCGGAACGTGACAGAATTTGATGGCCAGGATGTTTGTGGCTCCAACAGCTGGACGGTGGTGGATATTGAACCTCCTTCCCGGGCCTCTGATTCCAAAATCAAAGACCCTGGATATCTGATGCGGGGCCTGAAAGCCTGGACTCAGTATGCCATTTTTGTGAAGACACTGGTCACTCATACAGATGAGCAGAAAATCTATGGGGCAAAGAGCGAGATCATATACATTCGAACTAATGCTTCTGGTGAGCAGTACTACTGTTGCAATGTTTAGGAACTGCCAGTCAAAACAGTTCTTGGGGGAAGGATTGTTGTAATTGATTCCCAACTTAATAATTATATACTAGATAATTATGTTAATATATTGCTGCAGAGTTTGTTAGGAAAGACTTGTAGGTTATCTAATGTGACCTCTTTCATAGCAGAAATCCAGCAAACCATCTACCCCTAGCTGGCCCCAGCTCCCATTTGAAAATCTTTTTCAGTTCTCAACAATTCCTCAAAGTATTCATCTGAATCTCCTTTCCTTTTTAATTCAATTTCATTGGTCCTTGCCCCACTCTTAGTTTTAGCAAAATAGGTCCGCTACTCTATGTTGCATCTTTTTAGATATTTATAGATATCTATAATTGTAATAATTTATAATTGACCATTGTAATATCTCCCCTAAATTTTCTCTTGCAAGCCAAACATACGCAGATCTTTTAATTGCTCCTTATAGACTTTTGTTTCCAGATCCCTTATCTTTTTGATTAGTTCTCCTCTGAATCTGTCTGGCTGCTCTATTTACCATTTAAAATTCATTATTCAGAAGTGGCCATAGCATTCCAAGAACAATCAAACTAGCCCAGAATAAAATAGAGACAATTAAACAGCCAAAAAGGAAGCAAATCACCAAAACACTCCTCATCAGCAATCAGCATTCAGATGAGCAGAGATTAACATCAAGATTAACATTAAACCAACAATCAAGTACTAAGCAATACCTGAATACCCCCAACTGCCAACTCAGACAAACAAGCTAACAATAAACAACCGTCCAATCAAGGAACCATGAAGACTACTCCCACCAACACTGACAGGGCAAGTCGTTAGTATATAAAACTAGAGCAAACCCCATTCCCTACTAGCATTGATGATGTTAACTGGCTTGTAATGAAACATCTGCAAGAAAATAACCAAGCTCAGAGTGCATCAAGGTCCTCACAACTGAATTCTCAGCTACAAACATTTTCTTCTATTGAGAGACTCATTGTGTGACTTGATATGGTTTTGTGCACCTTGTTCCTATTTTTTGATGGCTATATATTTTTTTCTCTTGTCTCCAGTGCCAAGTGTCCCCCAGGATCCATTTTCTGTTTCCAACTCTTCATCACAGATCATTCTGAAGTGGAAGCCACCTTCTCATCCCAATGGGAATATTACACATTATATGATATCCTGGGAACAACAAAGTGAAGACAGTGAACTCTATGAACTAGATTATTGCCTGAAGGGTAAGGCAGGCTAGCTAAGTCCAACTTCTGATATTTTCAGAGCAAGTAGGTTGGTGCGCTTATTTAGTCCACTATTTAGCCCATTGTAATTCTCTACTCCCTATGGGGCTGCCATTAAAAAGCATCTAGTAATTTTAATTCATAGAGAATGTAGCAGCCCAGATATTCACCTGCAGTTATCACTTGGACCTGTATTGTATCCCTGCATTAGTTCCTGGTGAAACTTCAGATGCAGTTTGAAGTTCTGGTGTTAAGCTATAAAAGTCTTTTATGGCTTGGCACTTCATACAAGACTGTATCTTCTTACACAACTCTGTCCAATCTTATGATTATGCCATGAGTAGCAGCAGATTGTTCCCACCTTTAATAAGTCAGGAAGGTGATGTTCAGAAAAAAATAGTTATTTTTGGGTTGGCTTCTTGCTTGAGATTAGATTTCACTTGGCCACCTTTCAGAAGATGTTGACAACTGAGCTGTACCAAAAGGTATTTGGATTACAACACCTCTTTGTTGATATTGTGATCTGTGGGTTTAGTCATGTTTGTATTTTTGGTTAGTTGTATCTATAAGCAGCAAGAATTTGATGAATTGCAAAGGGGTAAAAATCTAATAAACTAACTCCGGCTACATTAATATTCAGACATGTCATGCCAGCACTGTGGATTTAACCTTAATTAAGCTTCCTTGATTAACCTGGAAAGAGGTGATTTGAGCAACCCTACGCTAACCAACACAATTTGCTAAAATGTCTGAACGTAACTGGCATCTTCTACATATGCTGGGCCAATGTTCCCATAATCTAACCAACATGGTTAATAGGCTATGTAACAGGCTGCCTAACCCTCTGTTTTGAATTAAGAAAAATGTCATGGAGCAGGTAGAAACAAATAACATCTATCTGCAAATCCTTAAACCAAGTATATATTTTTCTGGGATTATGCAACAACTTTTGAGGGCACCTTCATGATCCGGGGAGAAGGAGTGACTGCTTTAACAAGCTGTAGTCAGCTGTAGGTACTATATTCAACCCCCAGACATATTCAATTAGAGAGGACCTTGTTTGAATTGCAGTTCTTTCCAGTAGGAATTGGCATTATATATTTAAAAACATGATGACCTTGAGGCTATAATTCCCTTACTGACCATTAATCTTTTAGGATCATTAGACATAAAAGCTTTATTATCTATTCATCCTGCAGGCTTGAAGCTACCCTCTTGGACATGGTCTCCCCCTCTAGTAGAAGACAACTTCAAGCACAATGGGACTGAGGGTGACAAAAGAAGTGAAAACTGTTGTACCTGCCCTAAAACAGACTCTCAGATCAAGAGGGACTTGGAGGAATCTGCCTTCAGGAAGACTTTTGAGAACTACCTCCACAATGAAGTCTTTGTTCAGAGGTAAGTCCCTGAGCGTGGCTTTCTTCTGGCTCTAATGAAGACAGACCTCCTTTCTTTGCTATCAAAGCTAGAGATGGAAGTATCCTGTACTAGAGCAGGGGTCCCCAGCTTCCAGTCCCCAGTCCGGTACTGATTCGTGATCTGTTGGGAACTGGGCCGTGCAAGCAGCAGGTAAGTACATGAGCATGTGAAGCTCCATTTGTGCAAGTGGCAGGCATGCACGAGACCCCTCTCCCCCCCTGCCGCTGCTGGTCAACAGAGCTGAAAAGGTTGGGACCACTATGTTGGAGTACTTAGTTTGTAGTACTGAACAAGACTAACGCTATTTCTGTTGGAAAACAGCTATTTCCTTGAGGGCTTTTACAGTGTGCCAAGAAACCCCTGAGTCACAGGGTTCAGTTAACAATGACAACAGGAATGCTAGAATTGTTGTTGCTAACTGAATGGTCATGTTGAATAGAATAGAATAGAATAGAATAGAATAGAAATAGAATAAAATAGAATAGAATTCTTTATTGGCCAGGTGTGTTTGGACACACAAGGAATTTGTCTTGGTGCAAATGCTCTCAGTATACATAAAAGAAAAGATACATTTGTCAAGAGTCAACAATCATCAGGTACAACACTTAATGATGGTCATAGGGTGCAATAAGCAGTCAAATCATACTAGGAAACAGTCAATATAAATCGTAAGGATACAAGCGACATAGTTAGAAGCATACAGTCACAAGTGGGAGAGGATGGGTGATAAGGAGTGATGAGGAGATTAGCAGTAATAGTAGTGCAGACTTTGTAAATAGTTGGACAATGTTGAGGGAATTATTTGTTTAGCAGAGTGATGGCTTTCGGGGGAAAAACTGTCCTTGTGTCTAGTTGTTCTGGTGTGCAGTGCTCTATAGCGTCGTTTTGAGGGAAGGAGTTGAAACAGTTTATGTCTGGTCTGTAAATATTTTCACAGCCCTCTTTTTGACTCCTGCAATATACAGGTCCTTGATGGAAGGCAGATTGGTAGTAATTGTTTTTTCTGCAGTCCTGATTATCCTCTGAAGTCTGTGTCTGTCTGTTGGGTTGCAGAATCAAACCAGACAGTTATAGAGGTGCTGATGAGACAGACTCAATAATTCCTCTGTAGAACTGTATCAGCAGCTCCTTGGGCAGTTTGAGCTTTCTGAGTTGGCATTGCTTCGTGAGGGAAGTGCCAGTCCCATTTATAGTTGTAAGTAGAGGACTATGACTAGTCTTTGAGTCTACAATTATTTCATGATCATTTGAAGTCGCAATAGCCTTGGAAAGTGTGCCTTATGACTTGAAAAACATTGCACCACCATTCCTCCTTAGTACCCACGAGATTGCTTAACAACCTCAATTAGGAATGGCAGGATTATGATAATTGAGCAAAGCAGTCACATGACATCTTGCTTACTGACTACGTTGCACGAGTGAGACTCTGGTCCCAATAATTTAAGAACTATACCTGTAAACAGCTTGTTGTGCCATATCTTCTGTTTTGGTAGGTTCTGGCTAGAATGCTCTGGAAGCATAGTGAGTTGCTGGTAGTAGCATAATAGTGTCATTGATTCCTTGTAGAAAGAGACTTTCCTTCCATACTAAGTTGACTCAGATAATTGATGCAACTTTGGCCACGCTGTTCCAATTGTTTGTGAGTCTTTATCTAACATAGCGGCTAGTCTTTTATAAGATAAGGGAACTTTGGTCCAAGCTTCCTAACAAGCAAGCTGAATCAAGAATCTCCAAAGGTAATGATTCAACTAAGTCAGAGCCTTAGTGATGCTTGGAAAAGATAATGAAGTTTATGGAAGTTCTGGCATTACTTACTTGTTGTGATTTCTCGGGCAGTAGCTGTATTTAAGGGAAAATTGATTTTTGCGTACAGGTGGTCCTCAACTTACAACCACAATTGAGCCCAAAATTTATGTTATTAAACAAGACAGTTGTTAAGTTGAGTTTTGCCCCATTTTATGAGCTTTCTTGTCACAGTTAAGTGAATCATCGCAGATGTTAAATTAGTAACATGGTTGTTAAATGAATGTGGCTTCCTCATTGACTTTGCTCATCAGAAGGTTGCAAAACGTGGTCACGTGATCTCAGGACGCTGCAGCTGTCATAAATATGAACCAATTGCCAAGCATCTGAATTTTGATCATGTGACGATGGAGTGACGACGGTCGTAAGTGAAAAATGGTCATAAGTCAATTTTTCAGTGTCATTGTAACTTTGGTCACTAAACAAACTGTTATAAGTCTTGGACTACCTAACCATCTTGAAAGAAGACAGTCTTTGTTTGATAGATATATAGTGGTAAAAACCTCAAATAAGGAGGAATTACATGCCAAAACAGTGACTAGTACTAGGTGCAATAGTAAAGATTTTCATCAATCTAATTTTCTTTGAAAACTCTATAGGGAAAGTAATTTTTTTCCTGAGATTTCCTTCTTGAAACATTCTTTGATAGCTGTGCCAACAAAGTAGATCTCATTTTTAATGTCTTTAGCTGTTATATTACAGATGTTTATGTGTGTTTGCTCTCTGGTATAGTATATCTATGAACTCTGGACTATCGTGTAGGGGAATACAGCTTAGGACAGTACATGTGCTCAGGATAACTGCTTTTACATGGCTAATAGGTAAATTGGATAGAAATGGACCCAGAATATAGAATCTCCAACTTCCAGAAAAAACAAGAACTGTTTTTATGCTTGGATCTATATGTGAAGTCTTGTGGACATTTTACAAATACCTGCTTCCAACTGAATTACTCTTTAAAATGTTTTTCAGCAAATTAAAATTTGAACTAATCACCTCAGGTAGTAAGCAGTACTTCAGACTGCTACTTGTGGCAGATGTAGAAATTATTTTCACTTAAAGAAGAGTAGAATTTCCCACCCCATTTTACTATATTACTAATCCATAAAGTGGTCAATGCATCCCATTTTTATAGAAGTGACAGACAGGTGGAAAAGATATGTATGTGTATTGAGGTGAGGGAAAGAACACATGGTATATGTAGTTTCAAGGAAGTTGAGTTTTATGGCATCTTAAGGATTAAGAAATTATTCATGGTCCACTTCATCAGATATAGAGAGCATCACCCACAACATCAAGGAAAGTTACTGCATATACTACCATTTGTTAGCAATATCCAACTTATTTTTACTGAACAAACTAGCCAATATGTATGGAAAAGAATAAATGGATACAAATCTGAAATGTCAGTGATAAAAAAAGACTCATTGGAAAATGGAACAGGAGAACAATAATAATTCTACTTTTCAGTCCATGAAATTTTCCTGCAAAGGATTTTTTTTTTAAGTTTATTATAGAACTTTATATCTGTGGGAAGTGTCATTTTAAATAAAACACCAGTCAGTATAGTAGAACGTGTCAATGCATTCATTGTCACTACAGTCAATATAGTAGAAATGAAATGCATAAAAACGTTTAAACAAGAGCAAAATATTGCATCATTGCAAAACGTTATAGTCATGTCACAATAGGTTTAACAGTTCTGGGCAAATTAGACCTAACTTGAAATAAACAAGCCTTTCCTGGAACTTCAAAGTGCAGTAATCAATCAGGAAGCAAAAATATCTCTAGCCATAAAACACAAGGGATATGCAGATTCCTATGAAAAAGGAAATATTTCACAATAATTACAATTCAATGCAATGAAGTTTGCTCAGAGCTTAATAAAAATGTTATCAACAAAAATATATATATTTAAAACAGTGTTCTGAGATAGGACTGGATGTATATACAGCTGCAATGTTTTCAAGCAGATGCTTCCCTGGAAGTGTCAGCTAAATAAGAGTCGAACAATCAGACCCTTCACTAACCTACTAATCAAGTAAAGAGCTTATAATCTTAAAGGCTGTCGAATTTCCACAGAAGCAAAAGGAGGAAAGGAGCAGATTATTGAGTTGTTGGGCCAAGTCCTTCAAGGTCTAAAACCTGGAGACTACAACTGTGGAACAAGAACTTGAAAAAAAGACCCTGCTGAAGCGATTATTAAAAAAATGAACACAATTGTAGGAAGAAATAAGAGCAGACAGGTTTGTAATTTGAAAACTCTAGTCTCTGTCTCAGTTAGGTAGCTTGTGTGAACACTCCTCTGCTGTTTTGAGATGTGTAAAAAATGTACACCAACCTGAATGGCCATAGTATTATAATTTAGGGGAATTTTTTTTAATAAAGTGATATATCATGAATACATGATACCTAAGAAATTATCAAAAATGTACAAAGATAGTTTAAGTCACTGTTGGAAATGTGAAAAACACAGGGGGATATTTTACCATTTACATTTGTAAAAAAGCAAGAAATTGTGGATACAAATACATAAAACAATAGAATGTTAAAGATTAATATGACCGAAGAAAAACCACCATAACTTTTTAATTGGGAGTTAAGAATAGTGAACTGGAAAAGACTCGTGGAAGATTAGTTTTGTATACAATAATGACAGCAAGATTATTATATGCACAAAGGTGGAATTCCCACAATGGAGGAATGGATCATAAAAATGTCAGAGGTAGCGGAAATGGCAAATCTGATCAGGGAGAAAACAAGAAGTGCTTTTTTTAAAGACTGGAAAGTTTTTATGGATGTCTTCCTAAGAGAAGAAAAAATAATGAAATGATGATTTATGGGTTTAAAAGATTGAAACAGATGAGAATTAAATAAGGGGTTGAAGGAATTTCTGGAACAAGGAAAGGAGATTATAGGTTTGTTAATATCTGTTGAAGAGAAGGTTGGAAGTTATTATATTTCATAACTTTAGCTTTTTCCTTTCTCTTTTTTCTTTCCTTGCATTTCTTTTTCTTTAGATTTGCTTTTTCTACTTTATGTAAAATCCTTAATATATATGAATAAATAATAATAAAAATGGAATAAACTAAATGGCATTGTTCTGGACTGATATGGTAATAGAGACAGAAATTGTGATCAACTGCCAAGGAATCTTATTACAATACTCTGGAAGTGGGACAACTAAGGACATAGCAATAACATTCCTCTAAAAGAGCTCACTACAAATATTCAGCGTGTGAACATTATCAATCTATCAGTAGAATAAATACATTAATGCAGTCAGAAGACAGTGAGCAGAGGAGACAAATGAGAGGGAAGACTTAATAGAGAAAGGGAAGGATGATCAGATTGAAACATGACAATCTCCATATTCTAGTTGAGGTACTAGGTGGACATCCAAGAAAGAAATGCCTGTAAGATGGTATGTTGCAATTGAGCGTTGTCATCAAGTTCTACAAAAGACCAATAAATTGGATATTAGTATAATAATGATACTGGAAACCCTAATTGTAGATCAGGACACCCAAAGGAAGAATGGAGATGATAAAATAGTACTCAAGATTAATTCCTGAAAAGCATTCCCTTTATTCCCAAGATTTAAACCTGTAGTGCAAAACAACAAGACAAAAAAGATTCAGCACAATCAGGTGCACCACCAATAATGCCAAATATTGTAGCCCTGTGTAATTTGAACAACAGTGTCAGATGGCCAAGGGTGTCAGATGCTGCCATCAGATTCAAAAAATTGACATTGATGCAAGCTGGAACCTTGCCAGTAAAGTGTTGTTCAAAATTCAAGAAAATGCCATCTCAGTTGAATGGAAAACTACTACTGGTTAATGAACAGTTCACCTGGAATGTGACACAAGACAGGAAAGTGGGTTAGAAGAGTATGGTAAAGGAAGCCCTCTATGATTTAGCCCCCAAGAAGGGATAAAGTCAAAAGCGAGAGAAGAAATAAAGGGGTTGGGGGAGAAGGACTAGCAAGAGGAAGAAAAAGAGCAACATCCAGCACATTTGACAAAGTAGATCACAACCTACTTCTTAGTAAGCTAGAAAAAAGTGGAATAGATAGCACCACCACTAAATGGACTCGCAACTGGCTGACAGACCGTACTCAATGAGTAGTCCTTAATGTGTCTAAGTCTACATGGAGGGAAGTAAGCAGTGGGGTGCCACAAGGTTCTGTCTTAGGCCCAGTATTCTTCAATATCTTCATTAACAAGATGAGGGAATAGAAGGAGAACTTACCAAATTTGCAGATGATACTAAGCTGTCAGGAATAGCTAACACCCAAGAAGATAGACTGAAGATCCAGATGGATCTTGACAGACTAGAACACTGGGCCGTATCTAACAAAATGAAATTCAATGTAGAGAAAAGTAAAGTCCTACATTTAGGCAAGAAAAACCAAAACTACACATATAGACTGGGTGAAACCAGGCTCAATAACTGTAACTGTGAGAGGAATCTTGGAGTCTTAGTGGACAACCAGATAAATATGAGCCAGCAGTGTGCAGCACCAGCCAAAAAAGCTAATGCAGTCCTAAGTTGTATTAACAGAGGGACACAATCAAGATCAAGGGAAATACTAATACCACTCTATAAAGCCTTAGTAAGACCACACCTAGAGTAGTGCATCCAGTTTTGTTCACCACATTATAAAAAAAGATGTTGAGACTCTATAAAAAGTACAGAGAAGAGCAACCAGGATGATTAGGGGACTGGAGACTAAAACATATGAAGAACGTTTACAGGAACAACATGGCTAGTCTAGTGAAGAGAAGGAACTGGGGAGACATGATAGCAGTCTTCCAATATTTGAGGGGCTGCCATAGGGAGAAAGGGGTCAAGCTATTTTCTAAAGCGACTGTAGGCCAGATAAGAAATAATGGATGGAAACTGAACAAGGAGAGATTTAACCTGGAAATAAGGAGAAACTTTCTGACCGTGAGAACAATCAACCAGTGGAACAGCTTGCTCTCAGAAGTTGTGGGAGCTCCATCACTTGAGACTTTCAAGAAGAGATTGGACTGCCATCTGTCAGAAATGGTGTAGGGTCTTCTACACCCCCCCCCCCGGGCGGGGGGTTGGACTAGATGGACCTACAAGGTCCCTTCCAACTCTGATTATCTGTTGTCGGGGAAAATTCTCCTATATCCTCAGGGAACAGTTGTACTTCCCAGCACAAAAAGCTGTCATATCATGAGTCAAATCTTTGATCTGTGTAGTCCAGTATTGCTGATGCTGATTGGTAACCATATTAAGTGAGTCAGATGTTCTCAACACAGAGCAGCCATTTGATATGGAAGATTTACAGCAATCTCTTTGTACCATTTGCATGTCAGGAAAGAACATAACAGGATTTATAATACACCATCATAGATATAACATATCCATGGTCTATATTAATAGAATTCTATAAAGTAGACTAAAAGGAAATATACTCAGTATATTCAACAAGTATATCTTGGGAGATGCTTGATCTAAGAAGATTCTCTATTTTAATAAATTGAAATCCTCTATAATTTATCTCCAAGAGCCAGGACAGAGAATTTGAGCTGTTTTTTGTCATTAGAAAAAGGATTGAAAATAAATTATCATCATAGTACTTTGAATATAAATAACAGGGAGTTTATATATTTATCTAAGGCATCTGAAGCTAATAGGGCATAGGTTTGGATAAATTACCTTGCATGCATCTCTGAATTAGAGAGATTGACAACAGTATGTTGATTTGCAAGGCAGATGTTGGGGAATTGCCAGCTAGACTGGAGGAAGAGGTCAAGAAAGGGCTTAGCTTGAAATCGTTGCACAGCCACAAACCGCATAAGCATGACCTCCCCCAAAATGTATGAAGCCTTATCTGGTTATTCCCAGGGGAAGGCAAGCAGTCTGGTAAGATTCTTGTAACATAGAAGGGAAAACAAAGTTACAGCCTGAGGCTATTCAGAAATGGTTCTGGTTGCTTGTGCCTGTCAGTGGTTTCTGGATTAGACACCAACCTTCAATATAATCTTATCTATATATAACATCGGAAGATGAATAATTGGAGATCATCAGCAGGCCTTGGGATGTGTGGTAACAGATTAACAGAGTTGGAAGAGACCTTGTAGGTCATCTAGTCCAAACCCTCACACACACACCCCAAGCAAGAAACCCTACACCATTTCTGACAAATGGCAGTCCAATCTCTTCTTGAAAGCTTTCAGTGATGAATCTAGAATTGCGTGATCATGCTTGGGGCAAAATTAGGATTTGAGTTGTGCTTACAGTATGTTGACCATAAACTAACCAGTGGCATGAGTACATTAAGGCTGATTAGCTTGGTCTGCATCTTTTCTACCTTATTAAAAACCATTATATAAAAATCTTGGTTGACCTAAATCATGAATAAACTCTGATTAAAAACTGGTACAATCTTGTCAAGTATGGTTAATTAATATTTACTTGCTTGTTTATTGAATATATCATGTTTACATCCCACCACAGTTGTACACAGAATTTTAGTAGCTTGCAATTTGAAAGAAAAATAACCATTAAAATTTTATAAAATAAAACTGATAGAATAAAATAGACAAATCTATATCCCAAAAGGCATCAAGCTCCAAATGCTCTCAATGAGAACACTCCATTTCAAGAAGCTTCCAGAAGGTGACCAGATTGCATGCCATGAAATGAAGGGATAGATTTAATTATAAATGAAAAGGCTAAACGTCTGTTAGAATATATAGCTTGGTATCATATAGGTTGCTATAAGTGTACATGAAAATAGGAGCCCAGAGGTCAATGATGTTGCATGTTATGTTTCAATAATGATAATAAAAACTAGACATGAGAAGTTATGCATTGTTCTAAATTATTACAATGACTGAAAAATTGTCATAAAGAAGATATGGAAGTTGCTTGGAACTGTTAAATATAATTTTATTACACCATACTGCAGCACTGTTAGTGTTTCACTAAGGATGATTAGTGAAATGAAGAAGTGAAAGAGGCTGTGAATGAGAAAAAACTGTGCATATAAAAGATTGCAGCAAAAATAGGGAAGGAAGAAATAATATCACATCATGTGCATAGAGAAACAGTTGCAAACAACACAGCCAAAGCAAGAATTGTTAAGGATGAAACAAGAAGAGAAACTATGGAGCAATTTTCATGAAAATAAACTGCTTTGGAAATAGACAAAGAAGCCAAGCAAGTTTCCTCCAGCAGAATCAATGAAATTTAAAAAATAATAGCGATAAATTTATTTTGGATTAAATGGAAATGCAACACATTTTCCCCATAAGGAATAACATAATGAGTCACAAGGCAGCAACCAACATCGACAAGTTCTAGTTTGTGCATTGAGTACCAAACGAATACAGGAACAAATATTTTTGTGTAAAAATGAATTGAGTACCAAATTCACTGAGTTTCAAAGCAGTTGAATACCAAGGTACCATTATATATACTTACAGATGAACCCGTATGCAGATAAACTGAACCCAATTTTGGGGTGCCTTTTAGTACCCAAAATTCTTAGCTTATCTGCAAGTATATAAAACAGTGGTAATAGGGGAAATGTTAAAATATGAATTTGATTTGCTTGTAGATTGACTATTCATTTGTCCAATGTGTGGGTAAAGCCTGCATTTGTGTCTTAACTGTTGGAAGAAAGTTGATACTGTTTTCCTATATAAAGGAAAAGGTAGCAAGAGTGAATACAGTAAAGAAAAGTTAATTTGTTGTGTGAGAAAGTATTTTGACAGATTTCTGACTGAAAGGGAATGAGAGGTGTTGACGAACAACATTTGGAAAATGTGGTTGTGGCTTTATGCCAAGCAGGAGGAGTACAACATAGATCTTTGCTTGTTTGTAGATCATTCAGGAATGTTTTAATGTTTAACACACAGTAAAATGTATGTTTGTTGCTTTAGAGAAGTGTATGACAGAATAAATTCAGTTGAATTAAGAAATGGTTTGTGCAAAATGAAGGTTGGCTGCTGAATGATAAGAGTGGTATATATTGGAAATCCAGCATGCAAGGAAGGAAATAGAATGCTTCATGCACAGTTCAATACTGAGCAGGGAACAGGTTGTTCAGTATAATAATGAAGATATAAGGAATGCATGTAGTGATGGTAGGGTACTTTGTATGCAGGTGATGTGCTCTGCGGTGGCTTAGCTCAAATGCTTTACGGTGAATATTAGACAGATTGTACAATCCAATAAGGAGCATGGATCTGAAAAGTTAAGTGTCATAGATCAGGGTAGTTATGTTTGATGGGAAATATGCATTGAATAATTTTACATTATGTATAAATGGCCCAAAGCTGGAGCACACATATCCCTTTGTATACCTTGATACCTTGATACTATCTGCTAAAGATGAGGAATTGCATAAAAAAGCTATGAAGATGGGGAAATACTGGTAGAAAAATAAGGCATAATGTGTGGTCCATTGTAAAACGTGAATGTGGGAAGAAGCAAAAATGGCTGTGCCTAAAGATGGTTTTCTGCTTATTTTCTGTTATATGGGAGTGAGAGTTGTGTGTCAGAAAAACATCCAAACATTTTCAGTGTATGGGTAATCCTCGACTTGTAACAGTTTTTTTTAGCAACCATTCAAAGTTACAACTGCATTGGAAAAGTGACATGACCGTTTTTCACACTTGCGACCATTGCTACATCCCCATGATCACATGATTAAAATTCAACCACTTAGCAACTGATTCACATTTATGATGGTTGCAGTGCCTTGGGGTCACACGATGACCTTTTGCGATCTTTTGACAAGCAAAGTCAAGGGGGAAGTCAGGTTCACTAAATAATGTATGACTATGGTAGAAACAAGGATAACTTGCAAGATAGAACAGTATGGAAAGATACACTGAATAATGTTAACAGAAACTAGATTTAGTGTATGTTTTCCTATCTCATGCCTTTAGGTTATATGACTACTATTTCTGACTCTCTTTCTGCCTTTGTATAACATCCTTTACCCCAAAAGGGAATAGCATAAAGATACATAATATATGTAGCACTAGCAATAGCATTTAGACATATATACTACTTCATAGTGCTTTTACAGCCTCTCTAAGCAGTTTACAGAGCCAACATATTGCCTCCAACAATCTGGGTCCTAGTTTTACTGAGCTCGGAAGGATGGAAGGCTAAATCAACCTGGAGTCCATCAGAATCAAACTCTGGCAGTGAGCAGAGTTAGCCTGCAATACTGCATTCTAAGGGCAGTAACTCTATTGAATTCTACTGTGTGCAATATTAATGCAATATCAGGGGTTTTCAATTCAATGTATAGAATGTGAAGGATGTGTGTTTGTGTTTATTTTCATAGTCATAATGTATACTGAAGATGGTATTTAATTTCATTGTACGAGGTGCAATGACAATAAGGTAAACTAAACCACTTGCATTACCATGGCTCCTTAGAGAATTGTATGTAGATGCAACTTTTTGCAAAGAATAATAGCTGGAGAAGTTGCCCACAGTCATTTTTTTCTTATATCTGCCTCCATCATTGCTCCAAGAATACACAGAACTAATGGGAAACTTATTTTTGGCAAGACAAGACTCAACAGCCCTGGTAAAAAAGAAGCTTTTCAATCGTGATTCTAAGGTGCAAGTGCATTATTTTTGTAGAACATGCATTTAGGCACTGAGCCTGCTTTTATCTGTCTTCTACCACCCATTGTCTGGATCATTATCTGCTGTCTATTCATATTAGTAGTGGCTCTCCAAAGAAACAGAGACTTCTCAACTAAGTTATCCTTTTAGCTGGAGACACTAAGATTTAACCCTGGGATCTTCTGAACAAAGATCCTGCCCTGTATCATTGACCTACTTCTTCTGTTAACTTTTCAAATGTGATATATTCTGTAGGCCAGCAGAAGGATCAAGGAGGCGACGAGATCTTGGGAGAGTTGCTAATAGCACCATGGTGGCTCCAACCATGCTGGGCTTGCTAAACACGTCCACGACAACACTGGAGGTCCCAGAGGAACCGAAGCCTTTTCAGATGATGGTTTTCAAGGAGTCTGTAGTCATATCCAACTTGCAACACTTCACAGGGTACCGGATTGAGATCCAAGCCTGTAACCTTGAAGCTCTAACAGTATGCAGCGTTGCAGCCTACGTCAGCGCCAGGACCATGCCAGAAGGTGAGAAACCCAACTGGGTCCTATCTAATCAGCATGTTTACAAGACAAAGCACAAAGCAAGCTTGCTAATTTGCACTGATTGGTTTTTTCCCCCCCTTCTGTTCTTTATCTATTAGTGAAAGCAGATGACATTGTTGGACCTGTGACTCATGTGTTAATAGACAAGAATGCAGTCCACTTAAAGTGGCAGGAGCCGAAGGAACCAAATGGCCTGATCATCCTCTATGAAATAAGCTATGGACGCCTTGGAGACTCAGAGGTGAACCTTCATCCCTTTACTCTTCTTTCCTTGGGTGCTATCTGCTTTTCCTCCATGTTTTTCTATAACATTTTAGGAAGAAGGGGGATTGGAGTTTAATAGACTTTTCCTCGTGAAACAGCTTTCTTTCTCTGTGTGTATGTGTATAAGAGAGAAAGAGCACGCCTACTCATCTCTTAGTTCTAACTGTACCTGACCCCAGCCCTGAGAAATTAGAACTCTGTTGTGGGATGAGTAGTGCTGCACATCAATACTCATCCATCCTGCATTACATGACTGACCACAGTTTCTTTGTTGGGACTCACAGAACACATTTCACACATGTAACTCTTCTTTAGTTCACGTGGCACTTCTCTTGGGCAACAGAAGACCCAATTATCTCCCCTCTATCCTTTAGGAACAACGCCATTGTGTGTCTCGTCGACAGTTCTCCAGTGAGCAGGGCTACAAGCTGAAAGGACTGCAGCCTGGCAACTTCAGTGTGCGCATCCGAGCTACTTCCTTGGCTGGAAATGGGTCATGGACAGAACCCATCTACTTTCATATTTCTGATTATTGTAAGATCAATATTTTTTTTTGCTCTGAATTTCTAATTATTTGTTGGGTGGGGGAGGTATCAGGAGCATGAAGAAATGGCTGGAGTCTCATCCCTGCCTCCAGGGCATAGTGCCTTCTCATGTCCTATCCTGTGAGAGAAGATGGACACCAAGAACTATTATCTCTGACATCAGGCTAATCTTCAGAAATAGTTGTACTGGGTGTTGTGAAACACGGATTGGGAGAAAAGTCAAAGATCCTGTTCTTACGTTGTATTATATACTTTCTTTTTTAACTCTAGTGAATGCTCCCACCAATCTTGTAGCCATCATTGTTCCAATCATTTTCGCTGCCTTTTTAATCATGTTTATTGGAGGAGCTTATGTCTTTGTCAAAAAAAGGTAAGTCTTTTCAAAATATTGCCCATTAACAATGCATTGAGATACAATGAACTATCCATAACAGACTTAGTTAAATTTAATTCGTGCTTAGTTGCTGCTGACAAGAAAACATGCATGCATGAATAGCTTCTTCTTCCTCCTCATCAGTAATAATTTTATTGGTATGTTTGATTTCTTGTATACATTCTTCTTTACTATGTAGAAAACTCTATCTCCCCCTTCCTGTGTTAGGCCTATTGTTCCAAACTATTAAATTTCATTTGGATTTTAAAAATCATTAAATCTATGTGTTTTGGAATTTTTCCTATGACTGGTGTGGTAGCCTTCTGTTTTAAATATAATTACTGGGGTTTTTTTCTAATCCCTATACTACTGTGAACAGCTACTTTGCCAGTAGCAAAATTTTCATGATAAATGGTGTTTGTTCTTGCTTCTCTTTTCAGACAAACAGAAGGACCAACAGGACCACTTTATGCGTCTTCTAATCCAGAGTATCTCAGTGCCAGTGATGGTGAGAGGCAGTTTGGTTTTGTCTGTTGATTTTATTTTTTTTCCCTAGAGGTTGTGACCAAATTTTTCAACATTTTAAAAAAGTTGTTGTTCTCCATAAGTGGGAGCGTAAGATAATTTGTGACAGCACTTGTTGTTCTTCATTATTTACTTTAAAGAATAGGAAGTGAGGTGTCCCGTGGAGTCCCACAGATTTGGTCCTAAGGCTGGTAGTTTCCAAAATTTCATTAATGATTTGGATGAAGAGCTGAAAATTTCTCATCCAAATTTGTATATCGAATAAAACTTGCTGGGATATATTATTCAGTAAAAAACAGCAACAAAATTCAAAATGGATTGGTTGAAGAAATGTGCTGAAAATAACAGTGAAAATTAAGAGGAACAAATGCAAAATACTTTATTGTACCTAAAAAAAAAAAGAAATCCAATAGTCAGTTGTAAGACGGGGGATACTTGGCTTGGTAAAAGCTTACGTGAAGGGAAGGGTTTGGTTGGTTGGAAAGGACGCGATAGCCTACAAGTCCTTTCCAACTCTGATTCTGCCTTGTGAAAAAATGATTAATGGGTCAGAGAAGGAAGCCACGAACCAAAGGTATAAAAGAGGGGAAGGTAAGGAAACGAGGAGAAAGTTTTCATAGTGAAAGGACTAAGGGATGGATTTCCTGTTTTAAGGGCTTATAAAATCAACACGGAAGGAAATTTGGCCAGGATATACATACTGCCTTCTGAGTAAATGGAAGTTGCTGTGTAAAGGGAGCACAGAACTTTACCTTTTTTGTACTGAAAAAGTGACCAGAAACCAGGAGATTTTTGAGTTGCAATCCCATTTTAGGTGTGAAAAACCAGCTGAGTGACTTTGAGCCATTCATTCTCTCAGTCCATTTTACACAAAGTGGTTGTTGTTGAGGGGAAAATAGGAGGAGGAAGAAGGAATATTAGATATTACAATATTAGATATATTAGCAGCTTTTGAGTTATTTATCAAAAATAATAATAAAGGAATTAAAAACTAAATATATATGTAAATAAAAATAATTAAATTATAAGAGAAAAGAAGGAAAAATTAATAGCCTTCAGTTCCTGTAAAATTTACCTGTCTGGAAGTCTTAGTTGTAATGACACTTTTACAGGACAATTACAGTTCTGTTTTTGGTTGTTCAACCTTATGTAGGAATGTGAGAAAAATAATTGTAACTTAACATGGGAAATTCCTGCCTTAATGGAAAACTGTTTTAGTTTGGAAGAGGTTTGGGCCTAGCTTCAAATGTGGGATTCCGATCTACCTTCTTATGTGGATTTGAGATCAGCCAGTTTTGTGTTGACTGATCCTTTCTCCTCTCCCCCCTCTATCCCTAAACTACAGTTTACATCCCTGATGAATGGGAAGTCCCACGGGAGAAAATTGCCCTCCTGCAAGAGTTGGGACAAGGCTCCTTTGGCATGGTGTATGAGGGAATTGCCAAAGATATTGTGAAAGGCGAGGCAGAGACACGAGTAGCAGTCAAGACGGTAAACGAATCTGCCAGCCTGCGTGAGCGTATTGAGTTCCTCAACGAGGCTTCTGTGATGAAAGGTTTCAGCTGCCACCACGTGGTAAGAGAGGAACACTGCTGCTACTTGCTGGCACATGTTTATGGTTTGGGGGAGGGAGGCCTGTCCTATTCAGCTTGCATTGAGAAGAAATCTTTGCATCTTTATCATAACTTCTTGGTTTTTATTTTTATTTTTAGCCTTTTCTCAATAAGAACTATGAGGACATAGATGATGCAATGAGGTTTTCATTAGAATAAGAAATGTCTTTGGAACTGCAATAGTTATTGGATAAAACATATATTTTGTGTTGAGGGGGGTGTTGGATCAGCAGTTAAAGATGCTGAGCCTGACAGCTCGCCATGCAATGGGGTGAGCTCCTGTTCCTGCTGGCCTAAAAGTTTGAAAGCATGCAAATACAAGTGGATAAACATGTTCCACTTTGATGGGAGGGCAACAGCATTCCATGAACCTTGGCGTATAGTCATGCTGGTCACATGACCACAGAAATATCTTCAGACAATGCTGGCTTCTTTAGCTAAGAAACAAAGATGAGCACCACAGATGGAAATAACTGGGCGGGGGAAACCTTTACCTTTCTTGTTGAGAAGGTTCTTGGTGAAATTATTTAAAACCACAACAAGGAAGGAAACACTCCAGAATGCTTTGAACTTTGGAGAATTGCAACAATGCCAACTTAGAAAGGACCAATGGGTTTGTTTTCTTCAACAATAACAAAAGTCCTCTTTGGTTTTGAAAAACATTACAAGATTCTCTTTTACTCTTGGAATATTATATCTTCTCCTCCTCCTCTTCTTTATTCTTCTGTTGTTATGACCCACTCATAACAGCTAAACAATTATCATGCCTTGGTGACTAAGAAAAACAGAAGCAACCACAGCACTAAGACAGGCTTATTCAGCAGCCTGGCCCAGCATCCGGATGAAGAACTGGATCTTTATCATGTTGCAAAAGGCCATCAGTGGCCAGTGAGGCACATCTAAACTTCTGGAAATAGGCTGTTTCATAGGGCAGACACAATGACAGAGAAGCCATTTCTGGTTCCTTTCTTAGATGACATGGTTTAACATAAGAAATCTGGAGCGTGCCTACCCTGTCAGACAGTGTGCCACAAGCAGAAATAATAATGGAAATAGGTAGTCCCACAAATGACCTGTGCTATGAAACTATTTATAGGTAATAACCAGCACCTTGAATTGTCCTAGAATCCCATTGGAATCTAATGCAACTCACTAAGTGTGTCTTAAAACTGGCCTTTCTTCTTACTTCTCTCGTTAGGTTCGTCTCTTAGGAGTAGTATCAAAAGGGCAACCAACACTAGTAGTTATGGAGCTGATGGCACATGGAGACCTGAAAAGCTATTTGAGGTCTTTACGGCCAGATGCAGAGGTAAGAGTTTGGCATGGCTGTGTTTGTGTACAGAAATGAGGAATTGGGAAAGATGAAAAGAAGATTGGGTTTGTATCCCAACGGATAATAACAGTTTTGGCTTGGCTTTCAGAATAATCCTGGCCGGCCGCCTCCAACTCTCCAAGAGATGATTCAGATGGCTGCTGAGATTGCTGATGGCATGGCTTATCTGAATGCCAAGAAATTTGTCCATAGAGATTTGGCAGCGCGAAACTGTATGGTGGCTGAAGATTTCACAGTCAAAATCGGAGGTATGGTCACCTTCCAGAATGCTCAGGTTCTTATGGAAACAATGGATTGATTTTTGGTGGCAAATTAGATTAGATAGGATTACTGAATCAGTGAATTAATAAACAGTTCCTGGGCAACCGGCAGCTAATGGCTCTGATAAAATTCTTTTTTTTTTTGTAATTTTATTTTTATTTTTTAACAACAAACATAAACAAACATATACATAAAACAACAAATAAAACCTTCTTTCAATTGTACAGTGTGTCGGTTGGTATGTATTTCTTGTGCATAATGTCTATAGTCTTTTCCTCTTATATTTAAATTTACATTCAAATTGTATTAATCAACTTTCCATGTCATGTTATATTATTATACATCATCAGACTTTAATTTCAATTCCACATTATCTTTTCAGAGCAAATCCCAGTTCTTACTGATTCTAATTCATATTTATAATTCATTCCTAGAATTGTATTTGCTCAAAATTGGAAAAAATAAAAAAAATCTGACAGAGGAGGAGGTGATTAAGAAAATAATGGAATGTGCAGAGATGAGTAGATTTAACACTAGCAATTAAAGAGCAAGAAGAAAAAGAATATTATAAAATATGGGATTTATTTTATCAATGGCTAGATAGAAAAATAGGAAAATGAAATATAATATAAATATAATATAATAGTAAATATAATACAATGGTAATGATACATTATAGTTGGTTATTATGGAATGACTGATAAAATTCTTGATGGGAATTCAACATCTTTCCCATGTTACTGTTTGAGGCTGTAGCTGTTTTCCAAATTAATATCTTAGTGCAACCTTCTTTTTTCTTCAGACTTTGGCATGACCAGAGATATCTATGAGACAGACTATTACCGCAAAGGAGGAAAAGGTCTGCTGCCTGTGCGCTGGATGGCTCCAGAGTCATTGAAGGATGGTGTCTTTACAGCCTATTCCGATGTGTGGTAAGTAGATACCTGTTGCTTCAAGTCAGTCAGCCAGTCCTAATCCTATTGTTATCCTCTCTCTCTCTGAACTAGATGCTTGACTTTAACTAGAATAGAAAAAAGAAGAGAAGCATTGATACCTGCCTGTGGTCAAGATGGCACAAGAGGGCTTCAGCTGCTTTACTTTCAGCCGTTCTGTGGGCGGCACGAAGAATCTCTTCAGTATCTTGCATTCCTTCCTTCCTATTTCCTGCAGGTCTTTTGGCATTGTCCTTTGGGAGATCAGCAGTTTAGCAGAGCAGCCTTACCAAGGACTCTCCAATGAGCAGGTCCTCAAGTTTGTCATGGATGGGGGTTGCCTTGAATGGCCAGAAAACTGTGCAGAGAGACTGTGAGTATCAAGAGTCAAAGTCTGTTTTTGCAAAAAAATAAATAAATACACAGGTTGAGGGACTGTGTATTAAACTTGTATTTCCTTAAGATAGGTGGAACGTAGTGGACTGTATTCCACCTGTCTTTAGGAAATACAAGTCTAATGCATAGCTGCAGATAGTTTCAGGGGCTGTGTGATGGTATGTAGGAATGATCTTGGGAGACAGGAATCAACCAAACAGATAAACGGTAACCTAGCCCACAGCAGGAATGTGAGCAGGGCAAGCAGCTCAGAAGAAACCCTCCCTAGTTTCTTCAGCTGTAAAGGGGACAGAAGAAGAAATGTACTTTTAAGTTATTTTTCCATTCCAATGTGGGAAAGAGCTTACATTAGGTTTCTTGGTAGTCTAAAGAGACCAAATGAGTTTGGATTCCTCCTCTGTAACACGACTGTCCAATAGAGAGAAAAAGAAACCTCCACTCCTGTGAGGAAACCTTTTATCTTTTAATTGGGGCTGGAAGCAAGAGTCTGAAATAATTTGCTGGACAAAAACCTAATCTAGTTTGTTTGCAATTCCAGCCACAACCTCATGCAGATGTGTTGGCAGTACAATCCCAAGATGCGCCCTTCCTTCATCGAAATCATTGAAATGCTGAAGGATGATCTTCACCTGACTTTCCGAGAAGTCTCCTTTTTCTATAGTGAGGAGAATAAGCCACCAGAAACAGAAGAATATGAGCTGGACTTTGAAAACATGGAGAGCATCCCTCTTGACCCAGCCTCTTACACTCAGCGGGATGAGATCCTAGGGCGGGATAATGGGCCCTCTCTAGGGTTCAAAGGGAACTATGAGGAGCACATCCCTTACACTCACATGAATGGTGGCAAGAAGAATGGCCGTATCCTCTCCATGCCTCACGCAAGCCCATCCTAATAGTTCCCTTGGCTTTTCCTCATGATACAAATCTCAGGACTTGCAGTATTGCCGGTACAGCATTTGAGACACACCGACTCACTTTCTATTCAGATTTTTAATCATCAAAACACAATGACCATTTGGGATAGGGGAGGGTGTCTTGTGTGTTTCTGTTCTTTTCTTCTTTTTTGGTGCAACAATTCACTTGCTGTCAGCGGACTTTTATCTGTGAAACAAATGGACAGTTCTATGGCTGCTGATCTCCTTGTGCAACTCTTGATTTTGAGACGGGAAGTGATTTCACACAATGACGTCAGAAAAGAGAACTTCTGTCTACCCTTGTTCTGAGCAGAGGAACGACGGGTTCTCTCTACTACTGCAGGGAAGGGAGCCTTGGACTGGATCGTTCCCAAGCAGAACCTGAAGCTCTTCTCTTCTGCCAGCCTCTCTGGAGAGCCTCTTTTGTGATTTTAGCATTTGAAAAAAAAAAAAAGACTGAAAGATCTTCAGGATGTGTGAGGAATATGGTCTGTCTTTTTCCTTTGATTTGACCAACAGCTGCTGCTTTTCTTCTTAATGGATTAACTAACTAGTATGTGTGCCCTGAAAGTGTATGTGTGCGCGTATGGAGGTAGAGGTGAAAATGGATAAGTCCTTTTGTACATAATAGTTTTATCTAACCACAGAGGTGAGAGGGTGTCCCTATTCCTTCCTGCCTGGCCCAAATTTCTCTGACACGAATGAATTTTGAATACATTATTTTTATACTAAAGAACTCTTCGGGGGATTGCATCTCCTCTGCCATTCAGCAAAACGAGGTAGCCAAAGTGGTAGCCAATGTTCTGTTTAGGATTTTGTGAGACATTACAAGACTAAACAAGGCAAAACAAGGCAAATTCTCTCCCCTTCTTCTTACCGACCTGCCTCATGACTCTAGAGCTCTGTCTGGTTAGCATTAAGTGTATATGTTTGTTGTGACATATTTAAATCATAGATAGTGATCCACCGTATAAATTATTGACACCTTCCTCGATCTTGTTTGTTTGTTTGTTTAGCTTTTGCCCTATCAAGGGGAAAAGAGGAGGAGCTTGCTTGTTTGGTCTTTAAGGGGCCTTAAGTGTGTAAGCTGATTCTGGCAAGTTAAGTGCTAGGAGATATAGTGCACAAACCTGTACTTTAATATTCATATCATAGAGTGGCATGTGCATATTAATTTTTCAAAATATCCCCCCCCCCGATATGCAAATTTTGAAACAGTTGGACACCAACAGAGAAATCAAGTCTTAGCAGCTCTTACCGGAGGTCTCTTAGCTCTGAAAGTTACATGGAGCCTGGCTACATTTTACTGGTTTCTGTTACTCTTCCCCTTCCCAATTTGTGGGGGTTGTTTCAGTATGTGTCCAGACCAAAGAAGAGCTACATAATCTCTTAACTAGAAAACGTTCTAGCTAAGGGAGAGCAAAAAAGAATCAAAAACCAGATCCTTCTGCTTACGTGGAGCAAAGTGATCATGTAAGTTGAACTCTGGAACGTCCACACGCAGCCTGTGAGTCAGTGGTTGTGGTTTTCCCCTTGGCTTTCTCATGCCATTTCTGCTTAATAAGCACAGTGTATGATGGGGCCAGAGAGTAAATATCCAGTGGCACACTGTCCGCCCCCAATTTATTTGCACACCTTTGCGTAAAACGAACAGAAGCAACACAGGCACCTTCCTCAGACCTGCACTCAAACATCTATGGAAGAACTGTGTGGAAGAAAATAGGATTTTCTGAAGTGTATCCGTTCCAGTGTTTTGTTCCATCAGTGGTCAACCAGTGCCCAAGTTGGTAACCTCCGAGGAAAGGCAGCCTTGTTGGTCCCAAAACAATTGATGCTCAACTATTACTTCTGGAGGATATGGAGCTTGGAGGGTCTGTACTGTAGTCTGTTGAGAATTTATCTTTTAAAACCCTGTAGGCCCAAAGACTGCTAGAAGATGAATTTAAAAAGGGAAGCAGAGAAGGATGGCATATTTTTATAAAGTTTACCAGTTAGAAAGGATGAAATCTTTTTACATGTGTACCAATGCTATCTTTGTTTGTTTCTCCATCAGTGAATATTAGGTATTTCAGTCCCCGTCAGTATAGATTATGTGTTCAGAAGTACTTCTCTCTAGGTTTTGAAGTTCAGAAGAAGCTTCTGAATTTAGTTTTCCAATGGTGTCTCCCCAATCTCCAGTGCACTTTAACCTTTTTGTTGCCTGCCCATGCCTTCCCCCAGTCTGCCCATAAGTATGTGGGTTCTGTCTTAATCATTTATATCTCTGAAGTCCCAACTTCACATTTCAAGTGCTCTTCAGTGCAAGATGAATCTGTTCATCTGCTGAAAAAGGACCTCACCAGAAGCTTTCTTTATCTTAGTTTTCCTGTGTTTTACATAAGCTTTTAATTTTTTTCCTTATAATGTGAATTTTTATGAAAAACTAAACACCAAAAGGATTGTGTTATCATTATTTTAAAAAAGCAAATTTTAGGAGTTTGGGTTTCAAATCTGTGTTAAAACCTTAAACTCTTTAACTTGTCAGTGTTTTGCCATTAAGCCTTGCAGGCTAGCAGAGATGGTGTGTAGCTCTTCTTATTAGCCCATCTGTTTCCCCAATTAGTTGGCATGAAAGAAGAAGGATTGTCTCCAGGGATTTTCTCTTTTTCGCTTCCCTCTTTCACCCTGAAGTGCTTCTGGATTTATTTATTTATTTTTGGAAGCAAAACAACGTTCACCCAACATTTGAGAGTGATCATCTCACCTAAACAATTGCTTTATTGATTTTGGGGGCTGGGGGGAAGATGAGAAATTAAAAACGAATGAGTTGTCTTAAAATCCTAAACAAGCATTTCTAGATTGTTTTATATCGTCCAACTGGATATCCTTACATGGAGAAGTCTGAACTAGTATCCCTGTGATTGAGAACATAGACGTGCCAGTGCTTTGAGTCTTGGAGGGAGGAGAGCACGAGCAGATCTGACCATCCCGAAGAGGATTTCTGCTCTTTTTTGTAGGCATAGCAAAAAGGTCGCCTTAGAAGCCAGTCAACTTCTTCTCAGTTCATGTGTGTGTATACGATCACAGAACACAGTTTTTTGATTGTTGGGTTTTTATATATAAAAAAGCCTCTTGTTTTAAAAATAAAGGATCAACATGTGCCATGGTTTTGAAAAAAAAAATAGAGAATATACTCACTTGATTTATTTTTTCAGTGCTTTCATATAAGAGTCGAGCAGTGATATGTACAGAGAGTATCTTTGAATATAAAAGTAAAAATTTGCTGTGTGTAAAATATTAAACAATTAACTGTTTATATTAAAAAATAAATTCTGAATAAATTATCCAAGGATATATCTAACAGAGAGCTCCTTTTGTCCTTTTTGTTCACTGGCATCCATTCTTTAGGAGTAGAAAAAGCTTGTGTGGAATTTACAGCCATTTCTAGCTGGAGATGCAAAGTGTTTGACCCCTAAAGACATTTTCACAGAAGTTCCTTTACATTTGTCTATGTTTTCAGGATTTGAAAGCTGGCCAGCATTCTCCACATCCACCCCACTCCCCCATTCACCCATTCCCTTGTTTTGTGTTTCTTTAAAGATGGCTTTAGACAAAGTTGAGGCTAGTTATAGTTGATTTTTAAAAAAATACTTTTTGGGGGTCTTGTTACCACCAGATTTTGGCTTCTTTATGGTTTTCTAGAGATGGGAATGTGGCTACATTGGTTTGTTTAGTTAAAAGGGATCCCTTGGCAATTGCTTTGCTCTTGAAACCTGATCCGGGGAGTGTGGATTTTTAGACCAATAAAACACCCTGTTTTTCATTTCAGTGTCACGCCAGTTTCTTCGTTGTTAATTTATTTCCTTGCCCTTAAGATGAGTATCGCATAAGATAAAGGTGACTAAAAATGTCATGCTTACACTAATGTTCAGTGGTGGGATTCAAAAATTTTTATTACCAGTTTGGTGGGTAAGGCTTAGTGGGCATGGCAGGAGTTAGGATACTGCAAAATCCCCATTCCCTCCCCACCCCACTAACCTGCTTTCCAGCTCTGTTCTCCTGTTCAGGGCAACAAAAGAAGACCCAGCCGATCAGCAGAGAATAGATGGGGGTGGGGCCAGTCAGAGGTGGTATTTGCAGGTTCTCTGAACTCAAAATTTCCGTTACCGGATCTCCAGAACTAGTCAGAACCTGCTGAATACCTAACGTTGGTGTCCAAACTCATCATAGCATCCAGCCACAAAATTAGTGTGAAAGGTGACTTGTGAGAAGTGAATGAATCAATCTTGGGAGGAGAGTAAGACGGCAGATGTTGCCCAAGAAAAAGGAAGTGTTGTGTTTAAAGCTGTTCTACAGTGAGTGTGTGGACTGGCTTTTGCCACCAAGTTTATTTTGAATGCCGGAGGAGAAATAAGTGGCACAGGGAGACTTTCAAAGAGGAGAAGCCATGGGGCAGCTATTCTGGGTAAGTGCCACATAAATGTGGTTTTGAATTTGATTTCATAACTTAACTTATTAGAAAACAATCGTTGAAATTCAGAACTGTTCTTAAAGGAAGATTAAGCCAAAAAAAAGGAAGTGAGAGACAAAAACATGTTTTGGACCATAGATGAGATGGTGGTATTTTATGGCTAGTGCAAAACACAACAGCAGTGTGGTGCTTTTGAACAGAACTTGAATCTAGGGCTTTTCTGCAATTGAATCCTTCAAGTATTTGATTTTTCTTTTTTCTTTCTGCTTAAATAATTCTTCTTCACTTTGCTGTGCTACATTCTAACAAAGGCAATATATTACTGGCAGTTCTGGTTTTTCTAATGAACTGGCACTACTATCTGCATGCTTAAAGTGTAAATTACATTAGTTATATAGCCTGGCTAATGAGCTGTTTCAAAGGTATGCTTTCAGGAAGAGGAGATCCTGAGGCCATTCATCTTTCTTGTTCTTTGCTTTATTTGTGTGTAAATAGTTCTAATGCGAGCTGCTAACCAAACATGTTGCATTTGAAGTTGCAAAGATTGCATAACAGGCGGAAGATAAAAAGAGACTGCTCAAAATTACTTAATTGCTCTCCCTATGGAAGTTAATTAACTTGGTCTGTTGCAGCAAAGACCTGTTAAACAGCCCAATGTGATATAGCAATTAAAGTATTGGCCCAGGACCAAAGAGGCCCAGATTCAAATCCACTCCATCAACTTTGTCATTCTCTACCATAGCCCAACCTATTTCACAAGATTGTTGCTGTAGAGAAAAACTGGAGGATGTACACCTCTTTGATCTCTTGGAGAAAAGGCACAATATAAATCTAATACCGGTAGTCCTCAACTTACAACCTGCCATTTAGTGACCACACAAAATGTATTATGCAAAAGCTACTTATGACCGAGTTTCAAAGTTCTGATGTCTCACACACACACACCCCTTGTAGTTACATGGACAGAATTTGGACACTTTGAATTTATGGTCATTTGTAGTGCCCAGCAGTCATGTGAATGTGAATTGTGATGGCTTTGCTGGAAACTGGCATTTACTTCCAGTTACTGCCAAAATCAACCCCTAGCGAACAAGGGGTTGACTTAATGATTGTGGCGTTCACTTAATAAAGTATAAAAGTACCACCTTATAAAGCCTTAGTAAGGCCACACCTGGAATACTGCATCCAGTTTTTGTCGCTGCATTACAAAAAAGATGTTGAGACTTTGGAAAAAGTGCAAAGAAGAGCAACTAAGACATTTAAAGGCCTGGAAACTGAAACATAACGAAGAACGATTGCAGGATTTGCGTTTGGCTTGTCCAGAAAAAAAGAAGAACTAAGGGGGACAGGATAGCAGTATTCCAATATTTGATAGGCTGCCACAAAGGGAGTGGATTGATTTTCCAAAGCACCAGAAGGCAGGACAAGAAACAATGGAAATTAATCATGGAGAATTAAGGAGAAACTTCCTAACAGTGAGAACAATGAAGCAGTGGAACAGCTTGCATTCAGATGTTGTAGGGGCTTCATCCCTAGAGGCTTTTAAGAAAAGACTGGACAACCTCTTGTCTGGAATGGTATAGGGCAGTGGTGGCTAACCTTTTTGGGCTCCTGTGCCAAAAATTGTGCGCACGCTTGCGCTTGTGTGCCAGCATCCAGAAGGCAATGCATGCTTCCCCACACCCTCTACACATGCGCACGCAATCCCAGCTCCACCGCCCCCTTATCTGCACTGTGCCTCACAGTTGATTTTCAGCTGGTTTGAGGCCTTTTTCAGCCTCCCAAAATCTTGAGGAAGGCTTCTGCAGGCTTTGCAGGTCGAAAACTAGCCCCGTTTTGTCACTTCTAGTATTTTCGGAAAAACAGGAAGTGATGAAATGGGGCTAGTTTTCGGCCTGCAGAAGCCTGCAGAAGCCTTCCTCAAGACTTTGGGAGGCCGAAAAAGGCCTCAAAACAGCTGAAAAACAGCTGTGAGGCGCACGCATGCTGCAGGTAAGTTTGCCTGCAGCTCACGTGCTAGCACAAATGGCTCTGTGTGTCACCTGTGGCACGCGTACCAGAGGTTCGCCATCACAGGAATATAGGGTCTCCTGTTTAAGCAAGGGGTTAGACTAGAAGACCTCCAAGGTCCCTTCCAGTTCTATTCTAATTAATGACCATGACATTTGCTTTACAACTACCATATCTGCTTAATGTCTTCAGTGAAAAAGGTTGTAAAATTGGGTCTGATCACATGGTGACTCACTTGACAAGCATCACAAGTTACATATTACCAACCTGCTAATACCATATGTAAGATCCAGAGGTGGTATTCAGCAGGTTCTGGCCAGTTCTGGAGAACCGGTAGCGTAGTTCGGAGAACCAGCAAATACCATCTCTATTCTCTGCTTCCCGAGTCCCAGCTGACTCCATCTATTCTCTGCTTCCCAAGTCCCAGCTGACTGGCTGGGTCTTCTTTTGTTGCCCTGCACAGGAGAACGGAACTGGAAAGCAGGTTAGTGGGGTAGGGAGGGAATGGGATTTTGCAGTAACCTTTCCCCAGGAGTGGGTAGGGAATGGGGATTTTGCAGTATCCTTCCCCTGCCATGCCCACCAAGCCACACCACGCCCACCAAGCCACACCCACAGAACCGGTAGTAAAAAATGTTGAATCCCACCACTGGTAAGATCCCACAATTTGCTTTGCTATTGTTTTAATTTGAACACAAACCTGTCCGTGACTTTTTTATGTGAAAAAAAGACATTTGTAGCACCTTCTCAACTAATGCATGTTATTAAAAGGCATCAGCTTTCATGAGTTGCAACTGCAGTTCATGAAAGCTGGTGAATTTTGGTAAAACATATTAGTCAAAAAAGTGCTACCAGGTTCCTGATTTTTTTCCACAATAGACTAAGACAGCTCTCCTCATTTAAAAAAATGATTTCAGAACTTCAGTGGCAGCTGAAAACTGAAGGCAGAGATTGAAGATCTGCTTCCTTCAAGGGAAGGAACCCTTCTGATAAGCATTGTAAATTTATTTTTAAAACACGGCATTTGTTATATATGTGTGGGCTAAGGATAGTTGAGAGAAACAGAAACTATCCATTGGGTGGCAGTATAGCGTCCAAAATCAAACAGAATTAAAAGGGAAGGGAAGCCTATTATAGCAAGGGTCGCCAACCTTTTGGACCTCAGGGACCACCAAACTCATAATTTTAAATCCCAGGGACCAGTTCTGTGGGCATGACCTAATTTGTGGGTGTGGCTTGGTGGTCATTTGACTGGCTGGGCATGGCTATGTAAATATAAATATTTATATAAATATTAATTTTTTTATAAAAAAAGAGCAACTTTTACCCAAAATCAGGCAAAGCAGGCAGGCAGATTGAGTTGCTCACAGAATGACAGATTCATTCAGAGGTCTATCTATCTGCCATTGGCTAGCTCAGTCTACCACATAAAATTTGCTTGCAAGCAAACTCATCACATTTGGTAGCAAGCAAACTCACAAAATTAACTCACAACATACCATGTGTGTAAATATTGATTTTTTTATTTTAAAAAGAGCAACTTTTACCCCAAATCAGGCAAAGCAGGCAGGCAGATTGAGTTGCTCACAGAATCAATCAGTGATCTATCTATCTGCCATCGGCTAGCTCAGTCTCTCAAATTTGCTTGCCCTGAGTCTGCACTGAATAATAGAACCTTCAGTCCTAAGGGAGATTCAGCTGTGCTTAAAAGCAGAGCCGAAGATCTAAAGACCAGCCAGAAAGGAAGAAATCCAACCATTTTCTAATTCCTAGCTATTCTAAATCTCCCGGCACAGCAGAACAGATGACGGTCAAAAAATAGTAATTTAGCAGGCAAGTTTGTTGGGTAAGGAGTGAGTGGGCGGGGGCAGCCTTGTGTTTCGGCACAGCCTGGATTAATTGCTTTGGGGGGGTGCTCTGGGGGTGAGATTTCTCAAGGCCCACCAGTTGGCGACTGCTGTATTATAGTGCATCTTGGGCCCTTATTTATTAGCCATTTTTCAGGAACAAATAAACCAAAAATGCCTGTTTGGAAACTGGAGAATCTACCATATCCTATATTGTGAGCTTCCTAGAGTTGTTCAGAGTACAAGCAGTTGTACAGGATACAGAACAGTGCCAAAATCAAAATTAAAGTACAGTATCATGATATGGTTGCAGATTTAAATAATGGCTTCTCTCTGCCCCAGAATTATTGATGGGATGATAATGGATGGTTGTGAGGAGGCACTGGTAATTTTCTTTAGCAGGAAAATCTTGATTCTGCCTTCCAGGCCAAATGATATGTTCAAATCAAAACTGCCTTTATTATAGTCCTAGACCAGCCTTCAATGGTAAGTTTTGTTTTTTTTAATGGAAAAATTACTTTCTATGATTTGCTATTATATTCCTGTTACTGCATCCTAAGATGGCATCTAAGATAGCATCAAGCCTGAGGAATTCTGGGAGTTGAAGTCCACACATTTTAAAGTGGCCAAGGTTGAGAAACACTGCTCTAGTATGATAACTTTCTGGTAAATCTAACTTCTATTAATGATAGTCTGCTTATTCACATGCTCATAAACAAGTTTGATCTGTCTTGACCTCAAACTGACTGATCTGTAATTTCCCCAAGTTCTCCTTCTTCCCGCTCTGAAAATGGGGAAGACATATGGCTGCCACCTCTCCAGTTATCTGGGATCTTACCAGTTCACCAGTTCTCAAAGATGATCAAGGATGGTTTTGAAATCACCCCTGCTACTTCCTTTAGTACCCTGTGATGTAATCCATCTGGCTCCAGAAGCTGAATTTGTTGATCTTAGCTAAATTATCTCTAACCCTCTCCTAATTTATTCTGAGTAGTCCCACCCCTCACCCCACCTCCCACAGTAATATAATCATAATCAGTTCCAGCTCCCTTTCACTTCAGAGAGGAAATAAGTGCAAAAATAAGAAGTTCAGCCTTCCCACCATCCTTCTTTACATATTCACTTCACCCCTTTCTGAACCTAACCCTTTTTCGTTGTCCTTTTATTTCTAGCATACTCAGAAAACCCCTTCTGATTGTTTTTGGTATCTCTTGCAAGCTTCACTTCTTTCTGAACTTCTGCTTTTTCTGAAGTTTCAGTGAAATAAAATAATGGAGTTTAGAGAGTCAGTTTGTCAATATTAAAGTAAAACAAAAATTAAATTGGAGGAAAGCCCACAGTTTAAAATTAAAGTATAAAAAAAGGTAGGGATGAAAACAAGAGTTTGTAGTTGGTTTAAGAGGTTTAAACGTTAAAAAAGAATTTTGAAATGAGCTGCACCATATAATGGTGTTGAACAATGAAGGCTAGAGTTCTCAGCCTTGGTAGCCGACTGAGATCATTATCATGACCTGTTCATCATTGCTTCCAGAACTCGTGAATGCTCCAACACTGGAAGTTTTAAAGAAGAGATCAGACAACCATTTGTCTGAAATAGTATAGGGTTTCCTGCCTGAGCAGGAGGGTTGGATTAGAAGCCCTCCAAGGCCCCTTCTAACTCTGCTATTCTGTTCTGTTTTGTTTATTTGTGAAAATATTTCCATGTAGCTTTAACTCTAAAAAAAACAATTCGAAAGTTGGGCTGAGCATGTGCTTAGAGGCACATTGCACCATCATTTCTGAGATACTGTTTTAATATACATTTATATGTAAGTAATCCTCAATTTATGACCACAATTGGACCGGCACTTCTGTCACTAATTGAAGCAGTCATTAAGGGAGTGGCATCCAATTTTATGACTTGTTAAGCAAATCTGGCTTCCCCCGTTGACTGCTTGCCAGAAGCTGCCTGGAAAGGCCACAAACGGCGATTGTATGATTTCAGGATGCAGCAACTGTTGTAAACACAGGCCAGTTGCAAAGTGCCTGTATTTTGATCGTGTGACTGTGGGGACATTGCGAAGTATGAGAACTGGTTGTCACTTTCTTCAGCAGCATCATAACCTTGAATGGTCATTAATGAGTGGTTGTAAGTCAAGGATTACCTGCTGTGCCTTGAAAGTTCGGTGAGAAATGTAGTAAATCCAGCAAACTTGTCATCTCTCTTCTCTGGTCTTCATTAATACAACTTTTTTCTTGATTTTTAGAAGAGGCAGAGTCCAGTTCTGTGGCATGTTATTTGTGGCAATGAAGAGACTTTATCTGTTTTCCCCCTTATGCTCAAATATTCAGGAAATAACCACCTCCAGCTGCTTACTTCTGAAATGTTGCACTTCCATTCCCCATAACCATTAAGGATTGTAATGTATTTGATTTACATTCATTAATCACACGATTCCAATTTCAAAAATATTGAATATATTTTCCATTTTTGTGTCTGGAAATGGCAGAGATTGACCCTGAGGTTTTCGACTTGAAAATCAGATATTCTGTGGCTAATTTACATCTTTTCCTCCTGAAGTTCATCATTTGGGTTTTGTTTTAGGAATTCTACTTCGAAAGACAAGGTCAACACAGAATGACACTCACGTAGACAGACACAGAAATATCTCCTGATTCATTTGATTAACAGCGAAACTCTCCTCTTTTGCTCCACATGACACCCTAAACCATATGTTAACCACAGAGATTGGATTTGAATGACACACTAAGTTAAAATGTGGTTGTTGAGCTTATTATATCAAGTGTGTTAGGAACAGAACAGAACTATACATGATAGCAGTATTCTAATTTCTCAGGAGCTGCCACAAAGAAGCGTGAGTCGAGCTATGCACCACAGTGGCTCAGTGGTTAGAGTGCAATACAGCTACTTCTGCTGCCTGCCAGTTGCCTGCAATCTGGCAGTTCAAATCTCACCAGGCTCAAAGTTGACTCAGCCTTCCATCCTTCAGAGATGGGTAAAATGAGGACCCAAATTGTTGGGGGCAATATGTTGACTCTGTAAACCACTTAATTTAGCTTAGAGAGGGCTATAAAGCACTGTAAATCGGTATATAAGTCTAAGTGCTATTGCTATTCTCCAAAGCACCTGAGGGCAGGGCAAGAAGTAATGCATGGAAACTAATCAAGGAGAGAAGCAACCTAAAACTAAGGAGAAATTTTCTGACAGTGAGAACAGTTAATCAGTGGAAAAATTTGTCTCCAGAAGTTGTGAATGCTCCAACACTGGAAGTTTAAAAAAAGATGTTGGATAACCATTTGTCTGAAGTTGTGTAGGGTTTCCTGCTAAGCAGGGGGTTGGTCTAGAAGACCTCCAAGGTCCCTTCCAACTGTGTTATTCTATTCTGTATGAACCACTATCTCACAAAAGATAATCACTTCTCTGATACATTCTAAAATACCTGATTAAATAAAATGGTTATCTTTTAAATACAGCAACAACAATCATTTGCAAGTAAAGTAGATCTCCTTTATATGTCAGTCCCCCTCGTCAAAGGCATTGCTTGGCTTGGACAGAAAGCAGGCAGCTGTTGCTGCTGTCAATTGGCCTTGTGCTGGAGCAGATCTGGCTAATTCTCTCCCTGGCTCCCTGCTGCCTTCTCTCAGCTGATGACTTTGACAAAGCCCTTGCTTGCTGCTTCCTCCACTCGCTCTGGGTCGGAGCTCCAGACGAGTTGCCTTTGTCTGTCCTCCACTTTTCCCGGGCAATCCAGACAGAGACGGGCTTCTCCATGGCCGACTCTCTCCTCAATCATTCTTGGCCATCCTTCTCCAGGAGGTGGATGAAGAGATGGTCCTTCAAGAGAGGTAATGTGGCAAGGGCCCATGTTTGGGGACGGCTGTCACCTAAGGGACAGTGAGGCAGAACAGGCTGACTTGCCTATGGATTCCACAACCCCTCAGAAGCAGTTGCCATGAGGGGAAAGTGGGCCCAATGTAAATATTTGGCTGCACTCTTCTTCCCAAGTGATTTACACCTTGGGTATATTGGGTTCAGCCATGGCTCTTTGGATGTTTGCCTTTTTATGTGTGTGTGTGTCTACTGTATATGTATAAATGGGAAGCTCTGCTCTTCGGGGTTGATTTATCCATAGAGGGAGATTGTGGCCTTCCAACAGAGCCTGGCTTAATAAACAGAACAAAAGTATATTACTTACAAAACCAAATTTTTAGAGTGCCCATGAAATTTTCCAAAAAAGTAACAGCTGCTGTTGGGGGCAATTGGGAAGCAGATATTCTCCTCCAGGTATTTATCTATGATTCCATCTACTTGCTTTTGCTTTATTTTTCTCTAGGACAGGCATGCCTGTGTATTTCTGACATTTGAACCTCAGATTGGCCACATATATGGGTTTCAAACATAGGATATACTTTTTCCCACAGCTGTGGTGCTGTTTTATAATTGCTCCCGCCCGCATACACACACATTGGAACTTCTTCCCCAGACTGTAATTTTGTTTAGTATAAAAGTCATAACCTTTTATGGTTCCTACCAGGATGTGTGATAGGCAATTGCAGAATACGGTTAATGTTTCTTAGAGCAAACAGTATTCTTTGGGGACAGTCTGCTTTTTGCAATCTTTAGGACTGTGTTTTTCCTGTGTCAAACTGTACATAGATCAATGAGCAAGAGGTGCGCCGAGTCTTATATTATTTGGCATGATATATGGTGGATGGTCAAGAAATAATATTCCTGCCAGAGTTCCCATGATAGATGTTCTCTGTGGAAGAAGGTTACCCTTTGGGGTTTTAGCTGACTGGCCAATTCTGATTGGTGTCATTCAAACCCAGATGAAAATTAGAGATTAAGTATCTCTTTCATTCTCTAGACAGAGATGGAAGGCTAGGATGTCCTCATAATAGGTCAGTCACATCTCTCATGTTCTTCTTACTTCTATACCTCCCCAGACATGGATGTGGGGATAAATTGGGTTTCCACCCGATCACAATTAATGAAATTTTTAAAGTGTTGTCATTGAAAAGATGCCTTTGATATTGGTCAAAATGGCTGTCAACTAGTTAGCTGGCTGGGTCATTTGATGTTGGAGTAAAGGCTAAGGTATCTATGATTAGTCAAAGATGGGGTGTAGCATGGTATGAGATTGAGAACTCATTTGAATTTTAAGATATTGTGAATGTTCTTCTAATTCCCCTCTGCCTGTAATCTTGTTCAGTTGAAAAAAAAAAAGACTGTCCTATTTTTTTCCAGTGAGATTGGTGACTGAGGGAGGCTTTGAATGTAGACAGTTTAATCCTAGTTTGCTCTGGCAGATTGAAATGAATCTGCATGGCAGACTTCTTGGAATCTCAATGTATTGAATAAATGCAGCTATTTGCTTAGGTTCAGTGTATTCAAGTTAGACGGAAAATTGGTTTAACAAGCAAGTGAAGTGTATTGTGTTAATGTAGTGTATATAGATAGCCCTCAAATTACGACTGGTTGCTTAGCTTGCTTACTCCCAAAAATAGTATTTATGAGGTTTTGAGGTCCATTTTTGAGGTTCCTATGCCCCCCACCCCCACAGTCATGTGACATTTCAGGTGCTTGGCAACTGGTCCATGTTTACAACTGTCTGAAGCTCTTTAGGACTTTAGGACATTTTGCTGAAACCTGGTGTTTACTTCCAGTTTTCAGCAAAATCCACCCATAGTGAACAATGGGGTTTGCTTAATGACTGCGGTGTTCATTAAATAGCTGCCACAAAAAGATTCCAAAATTGGGTTGGTCACATAGATGAACTGCTTTACAACCATCATGACTTATGACCATAATAGACAGGCTCTGCTATGGTTGTAAGTTGAGGACTGCCTGTATTTAGAGAAAACCAAAACCAACTATTCAACACCACCAACAATGCTACCGTCCTTCAAAACGATCTTGATTATGTGTCTGAATGGTCAAACAGTTGGCAACTCCAAATCTCGACCAACAAATGCTCTGTCCTACACATTGGTAAAAAAAATCAACACACCAAATACAAGCTGGGCAGTTATAACCTCATTGACGATCCTCACTCTGTCAAGGACCTTGTAGTTCTCGTATCGAATGACTTAAGTGCCAAAGTTCACTGCAACAGCATTGCCAAAAAGGCATTAAGAGTTGTAAATCTAATCTTATGAAGCTTCTCCTCTGGTAATACTGATTTGCAAACTAGGGCTTTGCTAGACCAATACTTGAATACAGCTCCGCTGTCTGGAATCCGCACTGTATATCAGACATTAATACAATTGAGCGAGTCCAGAAGTATTTTACAAGAAGAGTACTACACTCCTCTGTTCGCAACAGAATACCCTACACTACCAGACTTGAGATTCTAGGCTTAGATAACCTTAAACTACGCCGGCTAAGATTGGACTTAAGCATAGTACCTAAAATCATATGTTACAATGTCTTACCAGTTAATGAATATTTCAGCTTTAACCACAACAACACAAGAGCACACAACAGTTATAAACTTAATGTAAACCACTCCAAACTTGATTGCAGGAAGTATGATTTGAGCAACAGAGTGGTCAATGTCTGGAACTCACTACCTGATTCTGTTGTCACCTGCTCAAACTCCCACTCCTTTACCCTTAAACTAACTTCTATTGACCTCACCCTATTCCTAAGAGGTCTGTAAGGAGCGTGCATAAGCGCACAATTGTGCCTACCGTCCCTGTCTTATTGTCCCTAATTATTAGTTCCTATTTCATGTATTTAAACTTATGTTTATTCTTATTTCTATTATATTCTAAGTGTTTGACAAAATAAATAAATAAAATAAATAAATATATATTGTCCTACTTGCATCAATGAGCCTGCGAGCTTGTGCAGGTACCTAAACAAATGTCTAAGACTGGTATATGAAGATCCTGGGATAGACTAAACATGTATGAGATAAACGTCTATGGAGATTCTCAGTCATCCAGCTCATAGTTGTCCCAAAGGTGCTATGTTTTCAAGAGGCAACTGGACTTTCTGGTTTTTCTTTGAAGACCTTTCGATTCTCATCCAAGAAGCTTCTTCAGCTCTAACCTTACCATCCAGTCAGAGCTGAAGAAGCTTCTTGGACAAGAAGCAAAACATCTTCAAAGAAAAATCAGAAAGTCCAGTTGCTTCTTGAAAAAAAAGCACCTTTGGGACATGTAGGAGATAATCTGGTTAATCAGGGATTAAACAGCCATCAACATGTCAATTGCCTTGGGAAAGAATCTGACTAGGATAGTTTTTTTTTTTTTTTAATCTTCTTCACTCCTTTTTAAAAGAAATCTTACTAGACAACTGCCTTTTTTTCCTGCATGTACAATGTCTCTGTGTAGCACACAGATACCAGTATTTTCAAAGCTCCATTCTACCCTCTTGCCTTTGAGTGTGCTCTCCTATCTTCTCATCACCATAAATAAAGGAGGAGGATGTCTGGCCTCTCCTTCCCCCTGCCCCCCACCATTCAGTGTTTTGGCAGAGTTTGTCTCTCTCCATGGTACCATCTGGAAATCACTCAGCCACTCTGAAGTAGGGCCAGACAGCCAAAGGGGAACAAGCTGGGGGAAAGCGCTTGGCATCCCCCATTGCTAGAGGCCTGCATATTGCCTAAAATGGTCTCCCTACTACGTTCAGTGCTCTCCCCACACAGAGCCACTTCTTCTGTGCACAACATGTTCCAGAGTTTACAGGGACTGATTTATCGTGTATTGAGGCTGGATTGTTTGAGGGAAGGAGGTCAGATTTGAGGATAACCGTTGAGAACTCTGGTGGGCTAGGACACTCTGGGCAACAATGCCACTGGATCTGTTCCCAGATTGGAGTGTCACTTCAAACATGACTAGTGATGACAAGAAACTGTTAGCTGGTTTTGTCTTTTGCAAGGAAGGGAGGAAACCTGGAGCAGCAGCAGCAGCCCTGATCTGAATCTAATTTAAGCTGTTTCCGCCTGACTTCTAGAATGTGTGTGTGGGCAGGCTTCATTCATTTGTCCAGATTTAAGAGCAAGTGCAAAGTTGGAAAAAAAGCAAGAAAACCGTGCACTGCACTTTAGACAACAGCTGTTTGAAGTAAATGCGCTGGCAGAGCAGTGAAGCTTTCCAAGGCTTAAAGCAAGGGTCTTCAAACTTGGCAAGTTTAAGACTTGTGGACTTCAACTCCCGGAATTCCTGAGCTAACATGACTGGAGGAGGAATTCTGGGAGTTGAAGTCCACAAGCCTTAAAGCTGTCAAGTTTGAAGAGCCCTGACCTAAAGCGTCAAATTGACTCTCTTAAGTTACTCGGCAGGTTAATTTTAAAAAAGCAGAAGGTGCCTAGGGTTGAACCTTCTAAAATTGAAAAGATTTAAATATATAAAATAAAGAATACTATAAAACTTTTAGCATACATTCTGGATTTTCACCAGAATGAATGCTTGATTTTAAAAATGTGTTTGGAAGTGCGTGCCCTGGTTTTTAGTAGGAGTCTATCAATAAGTACCAAATTCTCCTGGAGGTGGGAGCGCGGGAGGACCCCTTACAGGGACGGGCTGAGGAGTTTTCTAGGTTTCTGCAGGACAAAATCGCTCAGATCCGGAGCGAACTGGACTCCGACTGGCCATCTCCGGGTGGGGGGGTGGGGGTGGATATCGGTGGAGTTGGTTGGGTTGAGTTCGACCCTGTTACTTTAGAGGATGTGGACAGGATACTGGGGGGGCTTAATGCCACCACCTGTTTGTTGGACCCGTGTCCCTCCTGGCTGCTCTTGGCCACTCGGGAGGTGACACGAGGCTGGTTCCAGGGTATTATAAACGCTTCCTTGAGAGAGGGGCTGCTACCTGCTGCCTTGAAAGAGGCGGTGGTACGGCCCCTCCTCAAGAAACCGTTCCTGGACCCAGCACTGTTATCTAATTATCGTCCCGTCTCCAACCTTCGTTTTGTTGCGAAGGTTGTTGAGAGTGTGGTGGCACGTCAGCTCCCGCAGTGCCTGGATGAAGCGAGTTATCTTGACCCCCTCCAATCGGGTTTCAGGCCCGGGCACAGCACGGAGACGGCTTTGGTCGCGTTGGTTGATGATCTCTGGAGGGCTCGGGACAGGGGTTGTTCCTCTGTCCTGGTCCTATTAGATCTCTCAGCGGCTTTTGATACTGTCGACCACAGTATCCTATTGCGGCGGTTGGAGGGGTTAGGAGTGGGGGGCACCGTGTTACGGTGGTTCACCTCCTTCCTCTCCGACCGTTCGCAATGTGTGTTGACAGGGGGGCAGAGGTCGGCCCCGAGGCCCCTACTATATGGGGTTCCTCAGGGGTCGGTGCTCTCGCCCCTGCTGTTCAACATTTATGTGAAGCCGCTGGGTGAGATCATCCGTGGCTTCGGGGTGGAGTTCCATCAGTACGCTGATGATACTCAGCTGTACATCTCCACCCCGGGCCACCCCAACGAAGCTGTCGAAGTGATGTCCCGGTGCCTGGAGGCCGTGCGGAGTTGGATGGGTCGTAACAGGCTCCGGCTCAACCCGACTAAAACCGAGTGGCTGTGGTTTCCTGCGCCCAGATACAGCCAGCTGGTTCCTTCGCTGGCCGTGGGGGGAGAGAGGTTTTGACCCCCGTGGAAAGGGCGCGCAATCTGGTGTCCTCCTGGATGTGCGGCTGTCTTTAGAAGAGCATATTGCAGCCGTCGCCAGGGGGCTTTTTATCAGATACGTCTGATTTACCAGTTGCAGCCCTTTCTGGATCTGGGCGCACTTCGCACAGTCACGTCCGCCCTCGTCATTTCCCTGCCTGGATTATTGCAATGCTCTCTACATGGGGCTCCCCTTGAAGAGTCTCCGGAGGTTACAGCTGGTCCAGAATGCAGCCGCGCGAGTGCTTGTGGGTGCCCCTCGGAGCTCCCACGTTACTCCGCTGCTTCGCAGGCTGCACTGGCTTCCTGTGGCCTACCGGATTCGATTCAAGGTGGTACTGATGGTATTTAAAGCGCTCCATGGCTCGGGACCTGGGTACTTACGGGACCGCCTGCTGCCATCGTCAACCTCCCGCCGCCCAGTACGCTCCCACAGGGTTGCCCTGCTTGGGGTACCGCCGTCTGGCCGTTGTCGGCTGACGGCCCCGAGAGTTCGGGCTTTCTCTGTGGGGGCTCCCTCCCTATGGAATGATCTTCCCCCGGAGATACGGTCTATGACGGATATCCTGACCTTCCGGCGCGCGGTGAAAACTTTATTTTTTAATCAGGCCGGCCTGGCCCAGTAACTGTGTTTTAGGTTTTTAATTAAATTTTAATTGGGGTTTTTAGTTTTTAACTTTTAAATTGAATCTGAATTAGACAGCCGGATTAAATTATTTAATTTATTTTTAACTGTATTTATTGTATATCTTGTATGTTTTAGTAGGCTGTACACCGCCCCGAGTCCCTTTTTTGGGAGAGGGGGCGGTATAGAAGTTTAAACAAATAAATAAATAAATAAATAAATTAGTTGTTCAAGGTTCCCAATGTACATGGTAGCAAAACAATGCAACAGACTTGGAATAAGATTTGCTATGGGAAGAAAGTTAATTCCAAAAGAAAACGTAGAAACTACATTTCTACTACATGTCTAGATGAGGAATTGGCACTTCAGAAACAGTATATAGTTTTTAGTACAGTATGCTAAACAAAAGATCTCATACTGATAAAATCAACATTATCTCAATATTAGAACATTAACTAAGAGCTAATACTAATGATAGCTAGATTCTACATTTCATTTCAACAATGAAATGTGGTATCAGAAGGATACTATAGGAAGAGTGAAGGCAAATGCTGTGTTTTTCCTACACCATTTACAGCTATTTCTGTATCCTTCAGCTGGTGGAGAGATAAGTGGCTGCTGCTTCCTCTGGCCCACAGCCTTTCTGTCTTGTAACTGGGTCCTCCTGCTCCTTTCACTCAGGGTCAGACTGCAAGCGAAGCGCAAGAGATTTCCCCAGCAATCATACTGTCCCCACCTCAGAGTGTAACAGCCCAAACACTTTGTCTCCAACCTTGATTGCCGAGGATGAGGTCTTCTTTGGCAGCATGGCAGAGGAAAGGGTGAGTACATTATTAACTACTTACTTACTACTAACAGGACAAAACTGAGAGGAAGAAAATAAGCTAGGTCTGTGCCATTCTCTGATCAGACTGTAAACTACTGGAGGTACTTAGGAAGGCGACCTAAGGATCCTTCCACTTATATGTATTTATGGAACCATTTTCATATGCAACTACGTGGCATTAGAGGAACAACCCTTTCAAGATGGTAATTCCAAAAAGCCCTTAAATTCTCACTTCAGTCGGAACTAGGTTTCTTCCATGAGCTGTACAGATGTATTTTTTCTCCTTCTTGATTGGTGAGTGATTTCCCATGTGGTGGAACAGTTTTATGGAGCACCTGTTCTTACCGTATACTGTATTTATCTAAAGCTGCAAAGTATTATTTTCAGCAGTGGAAATTTTGTTTGTGAACTTCTTGATTTGAAATTGTCTCCAGACATTGGGCGTATCATTCTAAGAAAAGCTACAGAATTCAGTGACACATTTCATAGCTAGTGTGCAGAAGGTCACTAATTCATTCAACTGCAAGATAGAATCAAGGGATTAGAATAAAAATCATATGAAGTGTTAGTACCACTTTATAATGCCTTGCTGAGACCATATTTGAAATATTGCATCCAGCTTTGGTCACTACAATATAAAAAAAGATGTTGAGATCTAAAAAGAGTGCAGAGAAGAGCAGCAAAGATGAATAGGGGACAGGAATGTGAAGAACATGTGAAGAACAGCTTCAGGAATTGGGTATGTCTAGTTTATTAAAAAAAAGGACTTGGGTTGACATGACATAGCAATGTGCCAACATCTAAGGGGCTGTCACAAAGAAGAAGGGCTCAACCAATTTTCCAAGGCACCTGAAGGCACGACAAGAAGCAATGGGTAGAAATTAATCAAGGAGAAATCCAATCTAGAACTAAGGAGGAATTTCCTGACAGAACAATTAATGTGTAGAATGAATTGCCTCCAGAAGTTGTGAATGCTCCAACACTGAAGATTTTATTTATTTATTTTTATTTATTTATTCAAATTTGTATACCGCCCCCTCTCCCTAAGGACTTGGGGTGGTTCACAGCCAGATAAAAACATATAAATACAAATATAATAATTTTAAAATAAATTAAAATAATTAAATAGATTGGCTTTAAGAGTTAAAAGTGGGGAATTAGAAAAGTTAAAAACCATTTAAAAACCAAATTTAAAACCATTTTATATAACTCTAGGCCAGACTGGCTAGATGGAATAGGTGGGTTTTTAAAGTTTTTAAAGAAGAGATTGAACAACCATTTATTTGAAATGATATGGTTTCCTGCCTGAGCAGGGGGTTGGACTAGAAGATCTCCAAGGTCCCTTCCAAATATTTTATTCTGTTGCCAGCATCTCTAGTAAGAAAGGGAGTTGGATGAAACAATGTGGAAAGACCTGTTCTACATACACTTATGCTGACCTGGAGAATCAGAGAAGATAATGCCCAGACAACAAATGGACTGTGGATAAGTCACAACAAAAGTCAGTTTAAAAAGAAGTCTCTAATGAACACCAATATATTTTTTTTAATATGCAGAAGATTCAAGCATTAATCCCAGATAACAGGGCTGCAATTTTAGACCAAAAACTTGCCAGAGGTTATATATGTGTGCTTTCTTTAAAGAAATTGACACAACCATCCTTGTATCTTTTTGTACCTTAGGTGATTTTATCTCAATTACTCAGTTTTCAGTCTATTCAAATACCTTCCTAAATAAGTTTGGAGAACCTCCATTTAGAAACATTTTCTAAAGCGAGGCAAGAATATCATGTGAAATCCTCCAGGTTCAAAGAAGAAAAAGCCACATTTGGCTTTGGTGGGGGTTGTTTTAAAACTTACCTTTGGTTTTCTGGTTGCATGCAATATATTGGTCTAAGCCATGGTTTGTTAATCATGATTCAATTAAAGCACAAATAGGTGGATTCACCTATTGAATATGCATGTGAATCAAACTATAGAATCTGGTTTTACTAAGCCAAATCTGTACAAATCACTAGCATGATGAATGAATTCAATCTATGATAACACTAAACTATATTCAAATAGGATCCAGAAAGGCTGAAGCACAACCTATATTGTGCTACGTATTACACAATAGAAAAATAAATACTATCAGAAGAAATAATTCTTCTTTTATACAACTGTTGCTTATTATTAAATCTTCTTTGTACAATTCAAGGTAATATTTCTGTCTCCTGTTTCCCCCACCACAGCTAAGGAAGTGGTTGAGCTGAGAGAGAATGACTGCCCCAAAGTCACCCATCCAGCTCTCGTGGCTAAGGTGGGACTAGAACTCACAGTCTGCTAGTGATTGGTCCAAAGTCACCCAGCCAGCTTTTATGCCTAAAGGAGAACTAAAACTCACCTTCTCCCAGTTTCTAACCCAACAACTTAACTACTAAACTCAGACCTTAAACTTTCAAAGATATTCCTGGCTAATCAGGCTGTCAGAAACTTTGAATCGATATGGCTTAGGGTTTCCATTGTGTGATACATTGAAACAAGTTATACAATGGATTAAAGATGTCCATGGGCAAATAGACATGGCAACTTTATCAACTAATGATTCCCTTAAGCTACGCACAGTAGTCAAAACAATCTTTACTCTGGAAAAAATACTTATATCTAGAAATGCCACCATTGGAGAGAGAACTATTTGTTAAATTTAGATTTGAACTCCTAGACACTAACGTTAAATTCAGCCGCTATTGGAAAATCCCATATAATGATAGAACATGTGTATGTGGGGCAAACGCAATAGAGGACACGCTGCATATAATATTTGATTGTAATTTGTTCGGGGAAGTAAGGAAAAAATATCTTGCCCCAATCATAGATAAATTTCCCCACTGGGACGTAAGGCATAAGTTAACATTTCTATTGAAGGCAGACTCTTCTTCTCTGATAAGGGCAATCACTGGCTATCTCAAAAGGATGACAGTAATACGAGCCAGTCATATTGAAAAGAATTTTATTGATTGTAAGAAAGATGACCTGAGCTAGAAAGGAGATACGTTATTTAGTATTTTAATCTTTGTAAATATAGTTATCGAATACTGATATTGCCAATGTAACGTATATATGTATATACTCTTTAAATTGTCACTTTCGTAACCGTAAGGTTTTCTTTTAACCATGTGATCTTTGAAAAGGCCTTCGGGCTATTCAATATTCAATAAACAAACTGCTAAACCCTCTCTCTGTCTTTCTATGTCTCCATCCATGCCTGACCTCCCTTCACATATTTAATTGTTTGTTCCCTCCCTCCCATTGGCAGGAAGATGCTTCTTCTCCAGAACAGGACACACTTCCATGTATTGTTGACAGCAGCACAGAAGATCTGCTCTCTATAGATTCTGCTCTCCGGGGATCAGAGTATTATAAGGACCTCGAATTTGCTGCGCCTGCAGAGTCGAATAGTAACATGGGCTTGCGGCTTGATTGGACATCGCAGGAAACTCCTGGTTTTTGCTCATCAGCAAAAAATTCCACAGGTTGTGAGGAGATGCTTGCCAATACTCAGAGTATGGATACAACAGCTAGTTTTGAAATGGCACATCACTACTTGGAGGAGGTCCATGCTTGTCCATGCAGTTCCGGGAATCAGGGGAGCTTTGTCAAAAATGAGCAGGAACAGACACTGCATGGTGAGGAAGGCTTTCCAGTTTTGACCAGGTCTATGTCTACCTCACGGCGGCACAGCTGGGAAGGTCTTCAGTCTCCAACAGATGCCCAGCGTAGGTGAGTCTATCCTAAGAATGGGAAAGTTGAAAAGATTGATATTGGAATTGCTTGAGTAAAACTAAACATTCCAGTTCCACCATTCTTTCTTTGGATTTCTCTTTGCTTTTCCACATGCAATAATGAGATGATATACCTAATTTAAGCAAAAGAATGTAAAAGAGCTACTTTAAAAAGGTAACAGCCACAAATGTATTCATTTATATTCCTCCTTCAATTTTATAAACAGTTCAAGATCGCAATATCTATTACTCCTCCCTCCTCCTATTTTTTCCACAACAACTATCCTGTGGAGGTGACTTGTACTGAGAGAGAATGAGTGGCCCAAAGTCATCCAGCTGGCTTTCATGCTTAATGCGAGACTAGAACTCACAGGCTCCTAGTTTACAGTTTGATGTCTTTAACCATTCAACCAAACTGACTACTACTGCAATTTTTTAGGCAATTACTCAGGTATGAGGATTATGCTTTATTCATGTTCATAAAATTTTCATACTGTTGCCTCAGCTCTGCTCTGTGAGCAAGATTTTCTGGAGTTGCTTTGATCAAGGGAAGCTTATTTTAATTCTGAGCTGCTCTTAAGATGCTATTCCTTTTTAGGTAAAATAGAGTTTCAAATAGCCAATTTAGGATCTATGGATTATAGGAAAATACTTTCAATACAGTATGTATGTATGTATGTATGTATGTATGTATGTATGTATGTATGTATGTATGTATGTATGTATGGTATGAATCCCAGCCAGCTGTATTTCCAAACTCTTTTCAGACTGGAATAAAGGCTTTCATATTCAAACTATTCTTTTGAGGGCATAATGATAAAGGAAGATATTTTCTGAAATTATTCTGTGAAATCCCTGATGCTCTCTGAGTTTGGCTGTCTGAAGACTTTTCATTACCCAACTAGGCAACATGATTAACACTACTAAATGCGGAGTTTGCTCCCCATTTATACACTGTATGGGTGTCTTTGTGTGAGTGTCATTTCTTTGATTACGACATTGTTTTCTGCTTGATTTTTTTTTGTCTTGTGTTAATACCTGTGTATCTGGGTGTTGGCTGATGGAGAGGCTGTTTTCTGTCTGTTTGCTTCTTAGCTTTTATACTGTCCCTTTTGAATGGTGTTTAAATGTGGTGTATCTCTATTGATGGCTAATTTGTCTGAGTGCCAAACTTCCAGGAATTCCCTAGCATTTTTGGATTTGGTTTAATGTAGCATGTTAATACTTTCCTAATGGTTGAGGTTGTCCATATGTTATGACATTGAGGGGTTTTAATTGTGTCTTTTGACTATTAATTGGTGTTCATGGATGTGCTCTGTCATTCTTCTATCTATCTAGCCAACATAATGCCTGTTACATTCTTACATTGGATGTTGTACATGACGTCTGTTTTTTTTGTGTGTGTTATGGTTGTATCATGTGGTTGTAATAATCTGTTGGTTCTGATATATTGTTGATATATGGCAGTATTATCCTTTTCATAGCCTAGGTTGGATGTGCTTTAGTGGATTGAGTGCTCAGTACTAGACTCAGTTTACATCTATTGGAATAAATCCCCAAGAAGGTCTTGTGGAACCCATAATCTGCTTGTTATTAAATCACCACAAGATCTTGTTCATTTTAACGAGTGGCAAGTGTCTGCAACCTGGTGCTTTCCAAATGTACTTTCATGATCATGTTCCTGCTGGGAGCTGCTGGATTATGTTAAGGGTGACATATATTATATTGCTTGAATGATATGGTCTAACGTCACTCATACTCCATTGCTGAACAGAGATCTGAATTTAGTTGCCTGTCTGGAGCGAATAACTTGCAAATATTGCTTTTGAATACAAGAAACATTGAGAACTGGGTTTCAAACTCCCTTAGTCATGTAGCTCATTGGGGGATAATTATGTCAGTCACTCTACCCCTTCTGTTAATTAGACCTAGAATATAAAAAGAATAAAATGTAATAAAAGATACTTTTTTTTCTTCCTAGTGTTTTCTCCCTGTGTGCAGGGTTCACTTTTTTTCCTGGATCGACCAAGTGTTGATGCAAGAAACATGTTGTATGCAAACAAAGGACACAAATGTGTTCTGTGGTCATAAACTAACTTAATTTCTGCGTCAGAGATTTAGAATATTTCCTAAAGTTATCCAACTATTGTTGTGCCAAAATAACAGTACGATGGACAAGCTTTATATCACTTCAATAACAGCTACATGAGGCTATGAAGTTGTTAGTAAGTTGCTAATGAGGAAGTGAACACTGTGGTTTTGCAGAGCGTACTTTACTAAACACACAGCATTTCCAAAAGATTTTCCTTTTAATCTAAGAACTCGTATCTCAAAAGACTTATATTTTGATTTAACTAGCCTACAAAGTTCATTTGTAAAGCATTTCATTTTATTTGGACCATTTCAGCTTTTGCAAAACTTAATTCTGATTTTCTAAATACCCAAATTCTGGCTAGTATCAGCTACTAAAGTGCCTCTAACAGATATTTGCAGCATGCCTTTCAAAAGGAAAAGGGGCTGTCTAAAAAATCAAAATTGCTGTCACAGCTATAACGAGAAAAAGCTGTCAGGTGATGAATTAGAATATTTGTTTAATTTGGGGGTGTGCAATTAACACTGGGCATTCCTTTTCTCAGCTGTAATGATCTTGTGAGTAGATGTCTCCCTATTTCACTGCCAACTCTGAACAAGCAATATTGATTTTATAGCACAGCCAGAAGAGGAGTTATTTTAAACTCTCTCCTCCTTATAAGGGGCCTGAGGAATTATCTGATTTTGGGATCTTGGCAAAGCTTTCTGTCATGGGCACTGGACTTCTCCTGTGGCTAGGCAGACTTTATGCCAGGTATTAAAGTTTGGGAATTGTGACTCCCTACTAAATCTCACAATAGATCATCAGAGATTCAGAGATTGCTTCTGTGATCAAGAGCAGCTTCTCTTTTATGACTCCCTTTCTCTTGAGCTCCTCCATCAACTCTTAAAAGATGTTCTTTAAGAAAAAAAAAATAGAAATAACAATATGATCTCATATTACTTGTTAGAAGAACATGCCAAAAACATCAATTCTCAGTTGGTGTCCCAACAGCCCATGAGTTATTTTTGTGAAAATGCTATAAAAGCAGTGTAAATAAATTTGACAGGGAACTTAGCATCTTTACTCAGTTTAAACAGTCCAAAAGAAGTTTATATACTGTCGTTATTCTGCATGCAATAATTTTGCTTGAAACTTTAAAGAGTTTTATTTGCAAACAAGAAGGGTCAGCTAAGGATGAATATCCCAAAAGTGCATATCAAAAGGCAACTGGACTCTCTTGGTTTCCTTCTTCAAAATGTTTTGCTTCTCTTCCATGAAGCTCCTTCAACTCTTCAGTTGCCTTTTGAAATGCACCTTGACCTGGAGATAATTGAGAATCTCCATAGACATTAAGTATGAATACTTTAATAGGTATGTTAAGCCTTACTGGGTGATGCAAATGCATTAAATATCAAGATAATGAACAAAAATATAATCAATTAAAAATTAGTTGTCTGTAACCTAATTCATAGCATGCTTGCTTAACTTAACTTATTCCACCAGAACTCTCAGACAGGAGTAAAAGTTTTATTTTCTTTCTTTTTTGTAGCTAATGAATTTTCAAAGTTGTTCAGGATATTACTATAAGAATAATATTACTATAATAATTGAAGAAATATAGCAGGAAAAAAAAACCCAAAATAAATTGTACTTAATCAAAACATAGCAACATAGAATCTATTTCCCACACTTATTTTAAAAAGGGTTCCTGGAATGCTCAATTGTGCATTTTAAGGCATCAGTACAAAAAAAATGAGGAAACCCCTTAAAAATGTCTTAGGTCTGGTAGAGAGTTAAGATTGCTGTGTCCTTGAAATGTTTCTTCTGTTGTGATCCAATTTTATTCCTCATCAGGTTCAGTCTGGATGCATCAGAGCTAGGGAGTGACACAGAAAGGGAGGAAGAAAAGGAGAAGAGTCTCCCTGATTTCTCCCCACCTCTGTCTTGGTCAGGACTAGAAACTTGGAGTGCTAGCAGTGTGATCAAAGTGGAAGATGAGCCTTTGTGCCAAAACTTGGGCCTTGTGGAAAAGCCTGGGAATGTGGTGAGTCTTGGCTGTTTCGTTGGCTGCTCTGCATTATGGAGTGGATATGGCACCCACCTAACTTGGCGATAAAAGCACGGCCACATTAGCTGTTTGCTTCAATCAGCTCCCACCAAAAGCTAATTAACATCATGGCTTGAGGCTTTATCAAAATATATTTATGTGCGTGAGGTAACTCAGACTTGGTAACATAACCATTAAAAGAAGATACTAAAACTTAATGCAAAAAAGGCCCAGGGGTAACCTTCTGCATCTCTAGGTAAGGATTAGTTAGCAAGTAACAAAGGTCCTTTGCCTGTCTAATATATAAAAGTGCTGTTGGTGGAAAAGACAATCCAGGCTAAGTAGACTGATGAGCTGATCTGCGAAACAGACAGCAATTTATTTTTTAATTGAGACCTCATTTTCTCTCAGCTGTTGGAAAGTTGCAGGGTGGTACAAAATAAAACAGAACAACTAAACCAAACAAAACTACCCCCCCCCAACAATACAATATTGTAAACCAATCCAATCAGACCTCAGTATTTTTAACATGAAAGCAACCAATCAACACTGATCCATTTAAAACAATACCCTGAAACAGAACCAAGTATATATAATTTAAAACTGTGGTTAATCTGGAAATGTCTGCTAAATATAAGTAGGGTGGAACAATCAAACTCCTCTATTAAGTAAAAAGATACGTAAACGTCTTCAAATTTTCACAATTAGGAAAAGAGATGATTTCAGAGTTGTGGGATCAGGTCTCTCAACTTGGAAATGAAAACCAAAGGCAGGAGGATATCCTGGAGGTTGTGTAGGTCTGGATGGGAAAAACAGGCTTCATTTGAATTTAGCAAGACTGAATGGACTTTTGGGTGTTGAGGATCTTCTAGATCTGGGATTTCACCCTATTTAGTACTGGATGGGGCCCCAAACAGATCCTGTATGTAATCTGGACGTCCTTCTGGATTTACAATTCAAGGAACAGGCAGCAGTCAGGGCCATGAAGATTTTTGCACAGTTTTGCATTCTGCATCACAGTTGTGCCTGTTCCTGGATTGTGAGGCTCTACTCACAGTTATCATGCCAGCTCCTCCTTCAGAGTCCCTAATAAATATACATCAAGCGAATATTCACATCCCTGAGTGTAGAATCAATAAATGGGTGCAAGGTCAGTTGGTCTTCAAAGGCGGCAGATAGAATTAACTGGAGAAATCTGGAAGCCCAGAAGACAATTTGGGGGAAAGAATGGGGGGGGATTTAAAGTGTAAAATAGGTATGTTAAACTTTACAGAGGTTTAACACATCTATTTTTCACCTTTTTAGGCAACAAACTGTGCTGCCAAAAATGATGGTTTGCTGTTAAAGCTGAAGTGTGTTCTAATGGGTGCCAAATGGGGGCTGCCTACTCTTGTACTAAAAGGACAACGTGAACAGGGTGTCCCAGGGTTCAACGAGCACATTGGCATTACATCATCTTAAGCAAAGAAGGGGCCAGGGGCTGACTGGAGATTGTGAGTTAGTCATGTTCACATTCCAAGTTAAGCTCGAGTGAAAGAAGAAAGCCAGTCACTTTACACGATATGAGCCTGACCATATCTTGACCCACCATTTTCAAGGAGAACATCACAAATCACTTTGAAATTCAGAAACTCAGTAATAAAGAAACAGCGGGGTTATATTAAGAAAGTTACTATGAGAAGAGAACTGTCAAAGACCAAAAAGAAGAAAACAAACTGGGTGTTAGAACAGAGGGTAAAAATTACTAAGTGAACAGCAAAGAAGGACAGTTCTCAGGAAGGTATTTGACCAAAAATATTAAGAGAGCTGTTGGAAGAGGCAAAAAAGCGGTACAGGTAGTCCTCAATTTACGACCACAATTGAGCCCAAAATTTATGTTGTTGAGAAATTTGTTAAGTAAGTTTTGCCCCATTTTACAACTTAAATAGTTTAGCCACACTGTTACTATGTTCTTAATGAAAGTATGTTCAGGGTTAAAGAGAGCAGTGCTAATGGGTTGCTCTCTTTCTCTTTTAGGATAGTGACAACAGTGGGAAGCGGCTGTGGTCTACTTCTGACTCATGTTCCTGTGGCAATGTCCTCTCTCAACATGTATCCCAAAGCCTGGAAGTCCCACTTCCAATCTCAGTGGGTTAGTCGCCTTCTTCGATTGCTTAGTTAACAGGTTTTCTAGAAAAGAGAGATGCTACTGTATGCAAACATATGATGGGAATATTGCTCTTGATGTATTACCTTCCTATCTCTTAACCCAGCGCTGTCAATTTTAGGAACAGGATCGGTGGACTTCTAGAAATGGTTAATCTAGAGAAATAATTAGAGGGAAAAAGGAAATTTAAAATTGAACATTTTCTATGCATTGGGCAAGATGTAAATTCTTCAGCTATAAAGTTAGACACGTTTTAAATTCTTTTATTCTCTCTGAAAAAAAGAACAATCAATATGTTCCGGAGATATTAAGTATAGTTTTATGTTTGTCTACTGGTAATGCACAGAAATATTAGAAAAATATATTTTAAAGAATGAACTTAGAATATAAAAGTTCCTACAAATAGGTAAGGTAGCAGTCACTTGTATTTCATTTCTAATTTATTCAAAAATATTTTACACTACATTTTAGGGGGCTGAAACCAAGAAGGAAATGTTTTTGTCTGCTTTTGTCTTTGACAATGGGACAAATGTGTCACTTTTTTTGCTTCCAGCTTTTTTTGGAGAATAGTTAATATACAGCTATAGTATGGTTTGGCTTTACTTAGTGTGATATTTGAACCTACACATAATAGTTTCAATGTTATGTATGAACCAGACAGAGCCCTGTGGTTTATTCAAAGAATAATATTTTAAAAGTCCTGATACAAACTATGTGGGAAGCTAGAGCACTGAAGAATGATTATAAGGTTCTTTTAATATCCCAATCTTTTCAAAATTGCATTTTAGGGATTGTGCCACCTGTGCTGGATATGATTCAAAAGGACCATGTAGCCCCAGAACAAGTGTAAGTGGTTGAATGGAGAAAGCATCCTTCTTCCCCTTGAAAACCTACCTCTTCTATCTGTAATCTAAAGAAACCCTATTCATTGTTCTAGCATTTTATTCTCTCTGGGGATATTGTGTTTAATTGGTAATTTAAGAAACATTTTCTACTTGAGTTGAATCCTAGGCATTTTTACATGTTTTCTGGACTGACATCTTTTTTGGGGGTAAAGCATTTTGGTAGAAATTTTTTTAAAAATAGATAAAACATATTTTTAGTTGTTTGTTGAAATTTTGGAGCTCTAGGAGGAACATAGCATTTGGGAAATGGGAACATTTTAGTAGCATTCCTACTTGAAGTAGCTCTTTAGCAGAGAGGTCGGGACTTGCTCCTAAACGTGTATCTGATTTAATTACATTTTATAACAGGTTAATGGTTCAGGAGGTGCTAAAGGAGCTAGCACAGTATCATAGGTAAGTGTTCAAAATCATCATCTTCAAATAGCACCTATTATCCCCTTACATAATTTATTTACTGGTATAGCATTTGGAGTGGTTCCTGCAGGTGATAGAATACCTCTGAAAAAATATAGAAAGACATTCAAATTATCTTAATTAGAGAGGTAAGGAAAAATAGATTATTCTGGAATTTTTTTAACACCATATTTGGCTGCGTATCTTTCTTATTTCCAAGCAGTAGACTAGAAGACTGGTATTTAAAAGTTCTAGACTCAATGCAGTATAGTACAGCATTTTACTAATTTTTCCTTTTAAAAATGCTGTTTGAATTAATTAATTACATTTAGGAACTACCTTCTCCCTCACAGAGGGACTGGGGCGGGGGGGCGGGGCGATATACAAATAAAACATTAAACGCATAAAAACAGTATATAAAATTTTAAAGAGGTAAGGAATAATAAAAATTAATTAAAAAGGTGGGGGGAGAGCTTTCAGGGAGTTAAACCGCCCCATGGCTGGGTGCTCCTCTCTGTGCACCCCAAACAACCCCACAGACCTATGTTTTCACATCTTTCTGGAAGGCTAGGAGAGTGGGGGCTGCCTCGTCTCTGGGGGAAAGTGTTTCACAGGGCGGGACAATAGCAGAGAAGGCTCTCTTTCTGGACCCCGCAGTTAGAATTAATGTCATTGTATTGTAGGAAGTTAGCACCCAACCCCTCTCCTAGAAAAATGAAATATCCTAGGAAATATTAAGAAAGCAGAATATAAAGAGTAGAAACTTAGAAGCAGAAAGTTACCTCAGAAGCAGAAGCTCACCCCTACCTTTACTAATGGAACATTGCTCTGACCTAGGCCAGTCTATTTTACGTAACAAAGATATACTCCAGGTAGAGCTATAATAGGAATTGCTCAAAGGCAATTCGTTACATCATCATCCAGCAAGGCTCAACCAAGCCTGGAACTCAGGACATCCTACAGAGTGGCCCATGCATGGCCCCATGGGAGTCTGACAACCAATCAGAATTACAAGCTCAAATTCAAATCCCAACAGAAGGTATAAAATCCAGGCACTCTCAGTATATGAGCCCTTCTTTTCCTTCACCCAACATCTTAAAGCATGTGATCATCCTTTTCACTTTAGAGCTCCAAGCCACGTGGTTCTGTCCACCATTAAACCATCTTTCCAAACAGCCTCCATGTTTCCAGTGTCTTTTTCCCCACTTGGAACTGAACCCAACGGTATCATGACATGAAGTGACATAAGAATAGAAAAATGATGGCAGTTCCTATGTTATTGGATAGCCTCATATCCTGTAATTTAGATCAGCAGTTTGCTGCATCAGTATATTAACTTTTTAGGTTGCATTTATTGTAATGCCTTTGTTTTTACTGTGTTTCCTTGCCAGTGCTAAACAGGTGTTGTACTCACCTGAAGGTAAAAATGAAACCCAGCAAAACTTGACCTGGTTTGAATTCCTGTCTAATGAGTAAGTTACCTCTGCATCTATATGCATAATATTACATTTTTGTCCACAATTCTGCTGTGATACAACAGGAATAAGGTGTAGTGTTGACTATACAGGTAGCCCTTGACTTACAACCATAATTGAGCCTGGAATTATGATCATAAGGCATTGTGGTCATAAATCAAGGCATATCATGTGACCAGACCCATTTTTGGACAGCTTTTGTGGCAATTATTATAACAATGCAGTCATCAACTGAATCCATTTTCCTTAATGGGTGTTGTTTTCTGGAAATCGGAGGTAAATGTCAGAAACCAACCAAAAAATATTGTAAATCAGGGTCACATGACCACAGGGCATTGCAAATAGTCATAAAGGTGAGCTGGTTACCAAGTGCCCCAAATGCAATTACACGACCATGTGGGAGAAGTTGCAGCCATCATAACTTCAAAACAGGTTGTAAGTAGTTCTGGGGAGGTCTGTTGCAATTTCAAATGGTGTTTAAACAACCAGTCATAAATCGAGGATTATTTGTACAATGATAGTGCTTATGGAAATATGGCATCAGTTCTGTATCTTTGCATTTCTTTGGTATAGGATTAAGAAGAATGTATAGTGGTTAAAGTACTGAAATAGAAATCAGGAGATTATGAGTTCTAGTCCTGCCTTAGTCATGAAAGCCAGCTGGGTAACTTTGGGCCAGCCACTCTCTTTCGACCCAATCCACCTCACAGGGTTGTTGTGAGGCAGGAAGAAGCAGTATCTCATAGGCTCACCACCTTGAGTTATTTATAAACACAATAAAGGTGGGATATGTCAGGCTCAGGATAGAGTTCTGCAGCTCTGCTGGTTGCCTACTTTATACAGGTAGCCCTCAACTTACAACAGTTCATTTAGTGACCATTCAAAGTTACAACAGCACTGAAAAATGTGTCTTATGACCCTTTTTCACAGTTACGACATTTGCAGCATCCCCATGATCACGTGATCAAAATTCAGCTGCTTGGCAAACTGGTTCATATTTATGACTGCTGCTACTGTATGTCCCAAGGTCAGTGATCACCTTTTGTGATTTCCTGACAAGCAAAGTCAATGGGGAAGCCAGAATCACTTAACAACTGGGTTGCTAACTTATCAGCTGCAGTGATTCACTTAACTGTGGCAAGAAAGATTGCAAAGTGGGGCAAAATTCATTTAACAAATGTCTCACTTAACAACAGAAAGTTTGGGCTCAATTGTGGCCGTCAATCGAGGACTACCTGTAGTTTTTGGCACCAAGTAAAGACTTATTTTATAAGACCTTTTAAAAACATGTTTTAGTTTTAGACTGGATGAGATATTTAGCGCTCCTTATTTATTAATTTGGTTTTCCCTGCTTGTCATTTCTATTGGTTAAAGTATAGCATATTTATATTCTGTTAACTATTTTGGAAGCTTTTTGAATGGAAGACATAGAAATTAAATCATCTAAAACAGATTCCCTGTAGTTAAAATTTGTTTATTTCCTTCTTTTCATCCTTCCCTACTTACCTTCAACAGATGTGAAGAGAGTCCAAGGAATGACAAAACTGAAAAGGGCACCAAAGTGAAGCGCCGGCTGAGCAATCTGCGCAACCGTGTTACTGGCTCATGGCAGAAGGAGAAGGTGAGAGAGCTGTATATAAACCACTCAACACAATGAAACATACAGTTTTATATCAGAAGTTTATAATGAAGATGTCATGAGAAAGAAGAATTAAACAGGAATTATGCCTCAAGGGTAGAGCACGTATTTTCTTTACAGAATATCTCAGATTCAATCCCCAATCTAACTTGCATTAGAACGATCAAATAAAAAGCATAGAAAAATCTCCCTGCTGTGGCCCTAGAGAGATCAAAGGGAAAAATACAAATATTCTAAAGGAAACAAAATGGTGTTCCAAGAACTGAATTGGAAAGGAATATATTATGAATGGACTTTTGATGGTATTTAGTTGTACAAAATCTTGACATTATGGTACTTTCTGTTCTCTTAGGGTAAGAATAAAGATCGGGAGAAGGAGGCTGTGGAGGCAAAGGAACGAGCACAGGCACTGCATGGGCATGAACTAGCACTAGGCGCCTTCTCTAATGGCACCTGTTGCTCTCTCTGTGGCAAAATCCTGCTGAACAAAACAGGGCTACAATGCCTGAGTGAGTAATTCCCTCCTGGTGCACAGTATGAGACTCTTTATCTCCTGGGTAGCTTGGTTTTACATTCTCTACTAAAAGAGTTTATGAGTTCTGCTTTCTTCCTCTTCCGCTGACTATCTCAGATGTCATCCCATCTCTGTACAGGTAGTCCTCGACATATGACAACCATTTATGTTGTTAAGTGAGGCATTTGTTAAATGAGTTTTGCCCCATTTTACGACCTGGCTTGCCACCACTGTTAAATGAATCACAGCAGTTGATAAGTTAGTTACCCGGTTGTGAAGTGAATCTGGTTTCCCTGTTGACTTTGCTTATCAGAAAGTCGCAAAAGGGGATCACATGATCCTGGGACTCTGCAACCGTCATAAGTATGAACCAGTTGCCAAGCATCTAAATTTTGATCACATGCTTCAAAGGTTGTAACTGTGAAAAACAGTCATAAATCATTTTTTTTCAGTGCCATTGTAACTTTGAACAGTCACTAAATGAACTGTTGTAAGTCAAGGACTATTTGTACTTAAAGTGGCCACTTCCTAGTCCGACATTGCTCTGTACTGAAAGCATTTTTAATATTTAGTACACATTTTTTGGTTATGTGCATGCATATGATTTATTCATTTGCAGGAAAAATTGTACTATATTCACTAACTTTTTAGCCTGTTGACTAAATTTTGGTATACTATGCTAAATGCCTTTTCTATCTATAAACTATGCTTCAATTCTAACTGTGGGGTACCATTGAATATTTCCTGAATGATTGGTTATCATTGACAAATAATCACTGACTCTTTAAATATAATTCTACTGCAGACAAAACATAACAACTAGTAAAACTTTTTGAATTTATTTTAAATAATGTTCTAATCAACTACAATAATATACCGTAGTATTTCCTTTTAATTTTGCTTTGTTTTCTGTTTAGACTACAAATAATGTAGGCAAGAAAGTTAAAAGATAATAATTACATGTAAAATTGTATTCAAATCCGATCTTGAGAAATACTTTCTGTATGAAAATCAAACAGCAATATCATTAACTATGATTAATAAAAATAATAAATGATTAATATGGTAACCACAAGGCAGTAGTCTCTTAGTGAATTAGACTAGCATGCTGCAATTGCAATAGTGTAATTGCCTCAATTACACCAAACAACAGAATCAACTAAGTCGTTTTAAAGATTATCAAGTTTTGATAGAAATTGTGTTCGTATTATTAGATACATATACTATCATCTTCAGTTAGGCAAAGTAAATAAATAATGGTTAGTCATGCAGTCCAAAACCAGCAATTTTACATCTATATTTTTACGCATTACTTGTTTTATTTTTTAATAGTATTACTCCTTGTATTACTTTAAATGCCCTTAAAGGTTCTCATCAGATCCCCACAAAGCCTTTAAGCAATTTCCCTGTCCCTCTTGGAGAAGTTGCATGTCATGCTTTGCTCCCCGAAAATCTCATGTGATGGAAACCGGAGAGCTAAAAAAAAAAGATCTGAAAGGAGAAATTAAATCCATATGTACATTTTATTTCGTTGTCTTCGCTACCAAAAAAAAGCCATGGAAAAAATAGCTTTCTTCTTCCAAAGGTGCCCGACATAAAAAAAAACATCTAATGACTGGTGGATATTAAAATCCTTAAAATAAATGTTTAGCCTTTAATGATAAATTACACCGATAAAAAATGTAACCACAAGAGGGACAACCCTCCCCCCAAGATTAGAGAGACGCGGTTACCAAGGCAACCAGTTTTTGGACGAGAAGGGTAGGGAATCGCTATCTCGCGAGACCTCGAAGTTGACCTCTTTGGTTTTGGAGTTCGCCTGGGGGGGCGGGGCTGGGAGTTCAGCCAGAAGGCGGGGAGTTTAAAAAGCCTAGTTTTAGAAAGCCTCGCCCGAGATCTCGCGAGATCTTTTAGGTGGAGGCGGAGGCAGCAGGTAACTTTCTACCTTTTTTACATCGCGGGATTTGGCGTTCTCACGCCGCCCGAGATGTCCCGTAAAGCTCCTCTTGGTTCATCCCAGCAACAACTTCCCCGCCCTCACTCTCTCCTCGAAGGCCTGGATTGAAGGATATGACTGGAGTTGTGTGGAGAATTGGAATCCCGCGGGCTTTAAACAGGTCTCGCGATATGCCTAGCTGATTCTCGGGGGGGCGGGGCCACAGAGGAAGCGTCTCAGTGAGGAGGCGAGGCCGAGCCGGGCCTCTTGGGGGAAATAAGAGAAGGACTTTCAACATCTGCTGCCGAGGACAACACTCTTACAGGGTAGACTGGCCCCAGAGAGGAGGCGAGGCGTCGTTTGATGATGTCAGAGGTCAGTATGAGCCACCCTTAACCCCACTCAACTATTTGTCTGGGTGAAGGGAGGCTTCTCGCGAAGACTTTGGGAACCTGACACACTGCTTCATGTATATATATATGATTTTTTCCTTTCCTTCCAGCGCTCAGGGACTTCGCCTTCGTGCACCTCCGTTTTGACTTGGGAGAAAAGGTTGCGTGCACGTATGATGCACGTAGGTAGAGGAATATAAAGCAGGTTGTCATTCGGAAGACTTTGTGCAATTGCCCAGCAATGGTTGCTGGACCTCCTTTAAAAAAAAAATGCCTTGAGTCACGACAAATAGACTATAAACCAAGACCCTATGGTTTTTGCAAGTAAATTAAAATTTCCGTTTAAAAAAAGAATCTCTGGTGTGAAAATTATTAAAGGGGTCAGGAGAATCCCTTCCTGTTGCAGCATCAGAGACAAATTGACCGAATGGATGGGCAATCTTGATTTGATACAAGATGCCTTAATATCAGGAGTCCCCAAACTTAACAACTTTAAGACTTGTGGACTTCAGCTCCCAGAATTCTCCAGCTAGCATAGCTGGCTGGAGAATTCTGGGACTTGAAGTCTACAAATCTTAAAGTGGCCAAGTTTGGGGACCTCTGCTTTATATATTCCCTACAGGCAGCCATTGTTAAGTGATGGAGTACTTCTTTTTTCCATCTGGATTATATCCAAGACAGGACAGCAGCATACTTTAAAAGATCTTGGGGTTTAAAAAAATGAAATGTTCTTTCTTCTCTGAGTGTCACTGTGACACTCCAATCCTAACAATTTAAGGCTATTCAATTCATTATCTGACTTCTGTAACTAGGTAGGATGGCTCTGTAACTTCCCAGAGAGTCAATATAGTTGGAATGACAGTGGGATTCAACAGTCTGATTCGGCATAGGGAAGTTTTATGTACTATACTTTAAGAGAATTGTCACATTCAGTCATCTTGCATCTCCAGTTAAACAACTACTGGGATTGTGCAGTAGTGTTTTAAAATAGATGTAAATTACCGGTTATTGTATGAGCCTTTTACAAGAAAATCCCAAATCACCAGCAGAGTATTATCGTTACTGTCAATGAAAAGGTCATAGCATGAGCTATTTTTAATGTCTATTGAAAAATTCTTCATTCTATGACTGAATAGAATGGAAAAGAAATCACTATAGATTTGGGATCTTCAGTGCTATTCAGTGCAAGAAAGGAATGGGGCTTACGCTATAGGAGCTTGCCTTCTCAGTGTTGATGGCAGTGTTGTTTCTGGTAGCTATTTCTGGCCAACACTAAATAATCCCCCTTTCAAGATTTTATTGACTACCATTTTTAATGGCTTCTTAACATTTAGTAACTTTCTAAATGTTTTATTACAATTATTTAAATATTCAGTTTGGATTGCTCATATATTGCCAAGAGGGTTTTGGCAGAAGGGAAGTATTAAAATTGTCACAGTAATAATAAACTAAAAAGGAAAGGTGGTGCTGCTATTGGTAGATTGGCCCAGCAATTCTATCCTGCAGTTAAATTGAATGATAGGTGTTAGTGGATAGGTAGTTGTTATAGTAGTGCAAACCTGAACAGATTGAATACATTTTCAACCTGGGAGGAGATGAAAACAACCCACTGAGAAAATATTCAAAAGATACAGAAATACCCATAACCAGAACATCCATGGTTGTGTTGCCAAAGACCTTCAGTCTGCAGCTGTACTATTACTGTATGTGTATACAAAGCCAATGGCAATTGGGTTCATATTTTTTTGCAGTAAGAATATTCACTAACACCTGAATACCTGAAGATATTTCCCCGTCATCATATCTTTGAAAACAGGCTTTCTGATTTCCTTATGGTAATCATATCTGGAAAACTATGTAGAAAGGAAAAGTGGGAATAAGCACTCCAAACTCTTATAATCCTTTGAGCAGATAGCTTGCTTGTAGTTCTCTTGGGTTCTATCAAGGGAGGGAAATATGTCTACGGAGATTCTTAATCATTCAAGTCATCTTTGTCCAAAAGTAGTTTTTCAAAGAGACAACTGGACTTGCTTGATTTTTCCCCCTTGAAAACATTTCGTTTCTCATCCTGGATGAGAAGCAAAATGTTTCCAAGGGAAAATACCAAAAAAATCCGGTTGCCTTTTTGGAAAAGTACTTTTGGTACAAGAGTGGGAAAGGCTTTCCTATTGCGAGTTTCCTGTTGTTGGTAGACGTGTAAAAAAGATATTAACTTTTTGTTTGCCTAGCCTCTCCCTTTTCCCTACTCATTCAGTAGAAGCTCTTGGAACTTAAACATATACAGCACGTTTAACAGCTGCTTCCTGAGACTGCCATAAGAACAAGATGGCACGTGTTTATCTTTTGGACGTCTTGAGATCAGTTGATGTACATCAAGGTCTTAAAGATACAAACCCCTTAGTTGAAGTGAGGGTAGAAAAATGGCGGGAAGGGGAAGAGTGTATAGCAGTACAATAGTCCTTCATTAGTGGCAACAGCACTGAAAAAACTGACTTATGGCAATTTTTCATACAATCGTTGCAGCATCCCCATGATCATGTGATCAAAATTCAGATGCTTGGCAGCTGGCATGTAGTTGCACTGTCCCCAGCTCATGTGATCATTTTGAGACTTTCTGACAAGCAAAGTCAATGGTGGATTAGATTCACTTAATAACCATGTTACTAACTTAACAATTGCAATGGTTCACTTAACAACTGTGGCAAGAAAGGTAAAATGGAACAAAGCTCACTTAACCAATGTCAGCAACAAAAATTTTGGGCTCAATTGTCATAGCTGAGGACCACCTGTATATGAAGACCCAGTTGCAACTGCAGCTGCTAAAATTACTGTGGAAAAACATGTTATTTTAATTCTGGGATAAAAGTTAAGTGTATTACAAGTAAATAAATCTTGCTGCCATGTTTTCCCTTTTATTTTTCAATCTACTTCTCTCACAATGTGGAAGTCATCTAATCTGCCCTCTGATATTCTGCAGCAATGGTGGAAAAATTGAAACTCCATTCAGGTTTTCTGAGAAAAGACTAAGCTAGATCTTCAGTGATTCCTTTTTGTAACTTGAGAAGCCAGAGAAATAAATCCCTATTTCTGTTTCAAAAAAAAAAAAAGGCAACCCCTTTCATATGGCAAAATCAAGGCCAATATTAAACAGAAATATTTGGATTGCTAAAGTGAAAGACTTATGGGATTCCTTGGACTTTGATACAGCAGATATGCAGGTACAATGTCTCATAGCAGCGTTTCTCTAATAACACCTTTCCCTTTTGGGTGATTGACTTATCTGGTTGCCAATTTCATGAAGTAATAGGTCTGATTGATTGATCTTTCGGTTATAGGGATAGATCTTTGGAACTTGAATTATATGCAGATATGGGATAGCAATAGTCCGAAAGCTGCAGGAAATCAGCCTGTAAGGAACAGAAGAGAGAAATGTGAGGTCATAAGCAATGATAGTTTATGATTCCTTGACTTAGTTTATGAGAGTAAGAAAGGAAATAGAATGGAATTTTTTTAAAAAATCCTGCAACCAGAATGCTACATTCCTAAAGGTTTTCTTCAGGCTTTGGCACCAATAAAGAAATTTAATTATGACATTTCTTCCACTGGAATTCCATTGTGCAGTAGTTGCACTGAGTAACTGCTCATTATATCTGAGTTACTATTCTGCTAAATATTATCTGGATACAGGGGCAGTGTTAGAATATATGACCTACCTTTTACTAATACTAGAGAGCATGTCTGTGTATGAATGAATGAATGCTTCTCCTGACCTGTTGGGGAAAGGAATAGTGCATCATTCAGACAGGGATTATATTTTCACAAGATTCAGGAAAACATGGAATCTATCTCAGCAACATTTTACAACAAACATTTCTCTCTTCCCTTGTTTAGAATCCTGCTTCCTGTTTTCTTCAGTTCTCTGGGTGAAATTAACAACTTGGGTGAAAAAGCAAGCTGTCTGTTTTCAGTTCAGGGCAGCAGCATATTAGTACAGTGTAGGTTGTGGAAAATATTTGGTTTTTCATAAAATGGTCCTATTTTGTGAATGGTGTACCTTTTTCTATATATAAGTTCTAAATGTGGATGAAATGTGCTTCAGGAGTCAACAAAAGGAGAATTGATGCATCTTAAGTAGTTTTGATGTCAAACTGCATTCTTGTGGACAGTGTTCTTCCAGAGAGGGAGAGAAACTCGTGCTAAGTACTTTAAACTATGATCTTCTTGCACAAGGCTTAAGTTATAGTGGTGATTGCATGCTATGTTTGGATCCTGAGCTGTGTTACAGAGTACTGCATGCTATCTCTTGATTATAGCTGTTTCTAATTTGTCCTTCCTTCGGTTGAGTTCAATGGAAGGCATTATTTGAATCAGGTTTACTGTTGATGGCTGTGAGCTTCCATTGCCTGTCAGCTGCTGGAACTAAACTGGGGTATTGTATCTTTAATTAAATAAGGTCCTAACCTAATTAAGGTGTTTAGTACAAAAGTCAAATTGCTGAAAGGTTCCCCCAAAGAGAAATAGTGAAATGATTACCTGCATTACCATGTAATTAATCATATGGCTAATTGCCTTGAGCAAGAATCAATTGGGGAGAGAGAGACAGACAGAGGACTAATTTAGCATTGGGCATAAGATTTATTATTTGGTGACACTGTAATTTGTTGTGGGTTTATTTGCAAGGTAAGTCTTATGGGGCAGCTTAAGGATAACTTTTCTAAGATATCTGGGAAGCTTTTCATATGTAGACAATGATAAGGTGTTAAAACAGGAATATTGAGTTGGTATGGAGGGAGATATTTTGAAAATTGTCCCTGGGCCTTATTTGTTAAGATAGGTTTAGAGTTTGCTATGGAGGGGTGCCCAGCAGCAAGCTGATTTTCCAAGCCAATGTGATATGGTGATCAAAATGCTGGGTTAGGATTTGGAGAAGTGTGGGTTTACATCCAACTTCAACTGTTGTCACTTTTGGTGACTTGGGTCATTCTTTCAGAATGTTATAGTAGGTTTGCTGAGGTATGAAAAGAGATCCTAATGTAAACTGTCTGGAGCTCTCAGATACAAATATATTGAAAAATAATAATAGAGTTTTCCCCTTCTGCTCTCAGGCATCCTGTAGTATTAGATGAGCTGTTATGCACTGGGGTCAGAACGTTGAAATCCAGTTACCTGTGACTCATTCAGCCACGAACTTTGCATAGGAAGCTGTGCCACAACTAGACCAGTATTTGAGCTTTAACTTTTGGTTCACCTGGAAATGGAGACATTTGCCCTGGCACACCCTGTTTTTCCCCTAGCATGCCTTTCAGGCAGAGAAGCTTTCATGCCTGTTAATCTCACTTTATAAACATGCCCTTCCAGTGTTTATACAACAGGAGTGAGATAGATACCAGGGAAAGCCTGTGTAGAAAATCTCTCTCTCTCAAAAAAAAACAAAACATGCTTGTCTAAAGAGCCCAAGACTGCTCTTTAAGAAGGTTGAGAAAGAAAGGCTATGCAAACACGAAAACAGTCAAATTAGAAGGATCCATCACCTCACCATCCTCCCACTCAAATAACCAGGATTACCGTATGTCAGGTGAAATAAGAAAGAGATATCTAAAAGTCTTTCTGTTTGATGAGTCTGGTGCTTGATATTTCTTCAGATTGAAAGCTTTTTAAGGATTTTTTTCTCCTGCATTGTCCTCTCTCTGTAAAATAATTTGTGTTTAGAGATGAGGTGAATGTAAGGTGGTGGAAAAAAAGAGACTGCACCTAATAGCCAGGTTGAACTTTGAGATCTGGTTCTATTTATCATTTATTTACCATCTAAATTTCTAGAGCTGCCCATTTGTCAGTAATACTGGGCAGGTTACAAGGATTAAAAAGAAAAAAAATACACTACAAGGAGTCCTTAACTTATGGCCACAATTTAGACCAGAATTTCCATTGCTAAGCAAGGCTGTGATTAAATGAATGGGAAACCTCCCCCCCCCCCATTTTATGATCTTTTTTGCCATGGTTGTTAAGTGGAATCACAAAGTTATTAAGTGCATCTGGCTTCCACCATTGACTTTGCTTGTCAGAAGCTAATTGGAAAGATTGCAAATGGTGATTACATGACCCCGGACACTGCAACCATAATAAGAACATGGTGGTTTGCCAGCATCCAAATTTTGATTGTGTGACTGTTGGGATGCTGCAATAGTTGGTTATAAGTCCTCCTTTCTAACAGAGTGATTTTGTGTTAGTGTATGGGTCCAGCTCATACATAAAGGTAAGATAAGATAAGCAGTTGTTAAAGTTTGAGGAAGTAGGCTAGGGTTTGCTGCAGGTTCAGTTCAGTGACTTGTTGCTTTGGAAATTGCTTCTGGATTTTGTGCTTGGGATGAAAAAAATATGAAACTTTGATTTAGGTTTTGCTGATGAGATGCTTGTTGTTGTAGAAATGGCCAGTATATATCACTGTGTAAAAGTAAAAAGTTGAAGGTAATGTTATTATCTTCTATTGTTCTAAATAGAGTCAGAAGTCAATGCTTTTTTCTTGTTTTCCCCCCTCTACTCCACATTTTTTCTTCTTTCCTTTTTCTCTCCCTCAGTTTTCCACTATTTTTTATTTTCCTTTGTATTTTATTTTCTGATAAATCATAAAAATTTTCAAAGACAGCTTTGACTTGCTGTTAGCAGGAGCGGCTAGAGAAACCAAGAATTTTCTGTCCTTTAAAAAAAAAGTGTTACATCTGAATTTGTTTCTTCATGAGCCAAAAGCAAATCCTCAGTTATAATTCTGATATATTAAAAGAAGAACAAAACAATTATCCTTTGAACATAAAGTTAAACAAACATAATGCTAAACAAAGTGAATGTGTACATGCTTATTTCCTTAATCCTTGATTAAGGAAGGTCGGGTGGATGTAGTATGGTAAGTGTTTTTAAAATGCTGTATAGTTATGAGGGTACTTTTTAGGAGATATAAATATGTGTCCCGTTAGAGATCTTAATTTGGTTTTTTTATAGCTTCTGCTGGCAAAGAGAGAGACCCTTATATTTTGGTCCCAATAACCTTTAAACTGTTGTTAACTGAATCACTGGAGCTGTTAAGTTAGAAACACAATTATTAGGTGATTCTGACTTCCCCATTAATTTTGCTTGTCAGAAGATTGCAAAATGATCACCTGACACCCCCCTCACACACTGCAGTTGTCATAAATATGAAACAGTTGCCAAGTGATCGAATTTTGATCATGTGACCATGCAGATGCTGCAGTGGTCGTAAGTGTGAAAAATGATCACAAGTCACTTTTTTCAGTGCCGTTGTAGCTTTGAACAGTCGCTAAATGAATGTTATAAGTCAAGGATTACCTGCATTCATTCCAACACACCACCTCTGAAATTAGAGGCTTTTCTCGTGGACTGGAATAAACCCAGGGACAAATTTCAGGTGTGAGTTTGTTTGTCTTTTGGGGTTTTTTTTGGTCAAACCATTTTGACATGTATGATAAAGACTCTGCCTTCAGCGCTGCAGGAGCTGGGAAATTATCACAGAAGTTGGGACTTTGGTTTCAGAATCCCTGTGGCTGCCGTGTAAATTTGCCTTTGAAACAATTCAGAAGACAGGCAGAACAGAGCTTTGAGGCAAGACCGGTTGGTTTCTGCTTTTCAGCATTTCTACTTCCTAAATACTTCAAATGCCTTTCAGGGGAGGTCACTCTAGTTGATTTTGTTCCTGGTGTCTCGTTCTGTACTTCTTTCAAGTCATTTTCATGGCTGTCTGGGCCAGAAGTGGGAGCTTGAAGAAGAAGTTATTGGGAAGAGAAATTGAAGGACCTCTACTCTGGGAGACATTTGAAGACTTAGGCTGCCTGGCAGGCCTTAAGAGGTTGTGCTTCAGCTGCCGTTCGGTCTTTCTGTTACCGCTTCAGCTCTTTACAGGATCTCACCTGTGTGCTCAGCACTGTCCACGGTAGAAGAGAACGGTCAGATACGGATCTCAAAGGGGCAGAGGACAAGGAAGAATACAGGCAGTCCCCAATGTACGGCCACAATTGAGCCCAACATTTCTGTTGTCAAGTGAGAGATTTGTTAAGTCAATTTTGTCCCATTTTACAGTCTATCTTACCGTAACTCTGAAAAACGGTCATAAGTCACTTTTTTCAGGGCTGTTGCAATTCTGAACGGTCACTAAACGAACTGTGGTAAGTCGAGGACTACCTGTTTCAGTGATATGCGATAAAGTTGGATTTCAGCCAAAGGGAAGGCAAAATAAAATGACTATTTTTGTGAAAAGATTTAAAGGAAGTGTAAGAAAGGTGGCATCCACAGAGGCCATTCCGGGCAAACTCTGGTATTTCCTTCGGCAGGCGGTGCGGTGTCACCTAATAAGTACTGTCATTATTGAACTAAGGGGTGGAACAGCAGCTTTACATATTGATAGTTCATGGTGGGGAGGAATGAAGACTTTTTCCATGGCTGTAACCAGGTGCTTTTGCTTACATTGCTGCCAGGTGTGTAAATGTCTCTTTGCTTAACGTCTTCGAGGCAAGGAAAATTTTCCTTCAAGCAGAAATCACTAAGAAGCAGCTTTTGGTTTTCTCTTATGCTTACATAAAAATGATGATCTCAGCCAGATAAGGTTTTTTTTTTTTATCAGGTCCTGTACATTTTCCCGATATTCAAATAGCTCTGGAGTAGAGGAGGCTCTTGAGTTTAGCAGAAATGTTTGCTTCCTGGTGCTGCGGCCCAAACAGTTCTTCTAAGAAAGCCGAGTCTTAAGTTGTTCGCTTCTTAGCCAGTTCAGCCTGTTCATTGCAAGGACATGGTGTGCGGTTTTTGGAGTGTGAAAGGGCTGCTGTTTACGGGGCTGTATCTTGTGTGAATTATGTAATCTGGTTCAGTTTGCCTTGGAAACTGTAGCCTCCGAACTTGACGTCTGTTGCAGGGGAGGGCGGTATTCAGCCAGCGTTTGGCAACTCTGAGCAAAACCAGAGAAGCAAAAACCAACTTTAACTGTGTTAAAGGCAGTGGTTCCTAACAGGCTATGTACCTGGATCATTCTAGTTCCGCATGGATTGGTCTTGAACATCGAGGTTAGGAACTTTGCTTAAAAACTTGTCAAGTCTGTGGTCTGGAAAAGTCCTCTTATCTGCCCTGCAGACTGGGTATTCATTGCCGGTTACAGCAGAGTTAGTATTGGGTTGTAATGTTGTTCAGACAATGCATAAACTATTTTCGGTGGCCTTTTTCAATCTTGCCAACCCTGCTCCCCCAGCTTCTGCTGCTGCTCCTTGCTGCTCCTTGATCAGCATGAAAACTAAGGGAGAGAGCTCACTTGGCATCATGCTACAACAACCAACAGGATTTTGTGATAATTCCAGCCCCTTGTAGAGGTTTGAAAAGACATGGTTTGAGTACGGGTGAAGCACCATTTTTACACGGAGGAGATCCTAGTTTTAAATTCTTAGTATTTCCAAATAAATTGCTTGACTTAGATTAGGGGCGAACTACAATTAGTGAGAGTAAGTTGGAAGGACTCGTGGTCTGAATCCAGTCTAGAACAGTTTCATGTGTTTAGAAGAATACTTCAATAGGTAAGAAAGAATGTGTGTTAAAAAGAATTCTGCTGACCGCCTTACAGTATAGCATAGCAATAGAATTTAAGATTTATATACTGCTTTATAGTGCTTTTATAGCCCTCTCTAAGCGGTATACATATTGAAGGAGGGTTTGGGCTATTTGGCTGGAGGGAGATGAGCTTTCCTGACTAGTTACTGTTAATGATGGGGATGATGTTGTCCATTCAGTTGTGCCTGACTCTTGGCAATTCTATGGGACCTGGTCTCTTCACCTCTTCCGATCTTGCACTATTACTTTGAGTTTTCCTACACTCTGGCTGGTGTCAACTTTGGTGGTGTACTCTTTAATAGGGCTGCGCAAAGGAACAAAGGTCATTTGGGCACACAGAGTGTTCCTGTGACAGGTATAACTCTTTAAAGCAAGCTATATCTTCACTTGGGATTGCATGGTTACCCGATCCTAAAAAATGACTATGGGAAAAGATGTCTGAGGATTTGCAAACATATATCCGTAAGGGCAGCCCATGGTATTCTTTGGAATCTTCAGCATCATATTGGTTTGCATGTGCCATATTGGTGTTTTTTTCTGTAGGACTTTCATTCTATAGTCTTAAAGATACTGCTGACCTTCGGGTAATCACATATATGTGTCAGTGTGCATATATGAAAAATGATATCAATTTTCTTTTTCTTTTCTTTTCAGATTGTGCAGTAAATGTTCACAAAAACTGCAAGAATCTCCTGCCTGAATGCAGCAGCAGCAGATTCAAGGTAAATCGTGCCATCTAACTCATATACACACATTTATTTAGTTCTGTAGCATTTTTATTTCTTATAGCTCAAAGTGGTTCACAATACAGATAAAAATTAAACGAGCAGCCCAGGTCTATAATTTTATATCGAAGTGTTTCATAATGTATAGGCTGCTTTTTTTAGTTCTGATACAAACAAGTTCTGATACAGCTGTTATTAACAGAATAACAGAGTTGGAAGGGACCTTTGAGGTCTGCTAGTCCAACCCCTGCTCAGCAGGAGACTCTATACCATTTTAGATAAGTGGTTGTCCAGTCTCTTCTTAAAAACCTCCAGTGATGGAGGACCCATAACTTCTGAAGGCAAGCTGCTGATTATTCCAATTTGTGTTAAAAGACATAATTGTTTATTTTTAAAGTTATAGAGTACAGCATTATCTATCCGAATGTTGTTGTTGTTGAATGTTTGTGAACAGGAGTAAATGACTTGAAATGAGCCAATCAATTAATTTTAGGTAAAGATAAATAATAATTATATTCCATCAATAGCAGAGGATGGAGGCAGAATTTGTAAAAATGAATTAATTGTATGACTCCTTCCTGAATCATTCTAAAAAAGAAGTTCTGTTTAACAGGATCAAAACAGGCGAATAGTTTATCTTGCTCAGTATTGGTAGATGACCACGAGCATCTTTTAAATTGCTGAGGCAGAGAGTTTCCTTTTCTATCACTTGCTACCAAATTGTTAGTTTTATTTCTCAAAGATATACTGCTAATGTCCCTGAAGGAAAAAAAATGGAAAATATTATTGATCGACTAATTGATGCACAAAACAAAACAAGAATATTAGTTTAAATCTTTTAAAACTTGACTGTACCAGTAGTCCTTGACTTACAACCATTCACTTAGTGACTGTTCAAAATTACAACGGTACTAAAAAAAATGACATGACCACTTTTCACAATTATGACCCTTGGTCACATGATTAAAGTTCTGTCACTTAGCAACTGGTATGTATTTATGACAGTTGCACTGACCTGGAGTCATGTGATGAGCTTCCTCACTGGCTTCTGACAAGGAAAATCATTGGAGGAAACCAAATTTAATAACCACATGATTCACTTAATTGCAGTGATTTGCTTACGGCAAAAAGTCATAAAATGGGGTGAAACTCAACACCTGCCTTTCTTAGCAGCAAAAATTTTGGGCTCAATTGTGATCATAAGTCGAAGACCACCTGTACTGGGGAATATTTATTTTCCATTTAGTTAAAACTGGGGAGAGTGAGAGGGTTAGTTGTTTTGTTAATATGTTGCTCTAAACAGCATTTTAAACCTTGAAGTAGGATAGAGGAACTTACGTCCTTCCAGATAATTTTTTACCTGAACATTGATCCTGCTAAATAAAGTTTATGGCAGGCTAGTGTTTATGGCATTAGATTAATACGGCAATTTCATAATTGTACATAATCGTTGAATTACTGGAACATAGTAGAAGATCTCACAATGTGCAGGTCATCAGAGGGATTTAACAGAGTTTAAATGGATCTGTGAAGAACACAATTTCCAGAAAAGAAGTGCTTTATTTGAAAATTAAAAAATATATAACAAAGATACATCAAATACTTACTAGTATTCCTTTTATAATTGTCAACTCTTCTAGGTAGACCAGATTAGGAAATCAACCCCCCCCCCCCCAATCCACCCACCCGCCCACCCATCCAAAAACCCAATTTATTGAGATTGGCTATAATAACAGAATTTTGCAAGGTTGATCATCCCCAGATTAAGAAGATCTGCTTTATAGACAATGGGTACTTACGAATGGGCTCCCTATTCTCCTTCCTTGAGCCAGTGAACTGCTGAAGTCACACCATGATTTCAAACTGGAGCCCTACGATCGGAATATATGGCCTATTTTTGTGTTTCACAAAATAATTTACGCACCTTCGTTGGCTCGAGGAAGGCGGATGCCATCTGCCTTTTGTAGTATAGGTATCCCTTGGCTTACAACCATTAATTTAATTATTGTTTGAAGTTACAATGGCACTGAAAAAAGTGACTTATAACCATTTTTCACATTTATGACTGTTGCAGCATTCCCACAGTCACATGATCAAAATTCAGACACTTGGCAACTGGCATGTATTTATGATGGTTACAATGTCCCGAGTTCATATGATCACTTTTTGTGACCTTCTGACAAACAAAGTCAATGGGGAAGCCAGATACACTTAATAACCTTGTTACTAACTCAATAATCACAGTAACAAGAAAAGGTTGCAAAATGGAGCAAAACTCACTTAATGGATGTCTCGCTTAGCAGAAATATTGGGCTCAATTACATCCATAAGTCAAGGACTGTTTGTAATAGTCAATTTGTAAGTACATGTTCTTACTTACATACAAATTCAAAGATAAAAGCATATTTAGGAATGGAACTTGTTCTTAATCTGGGGACTGCCTCTCTATTCTTATACAGGTAGTCCTCCTTTAACCACCATAATTGGGACTGGCAACTCCATAGCTAAGCAATTCTGTCATTAAGCAGAACATCATGTGACCACAGTGGGCTGGGCTTACAACCTCACTTCCACCATGGTCATTAAGCCAATCACCTGTGATCAAGAAGTGAGATACCATGTAACTATGATTTACAATTTTACTGCTGGCTTCTCCATTAAGTCTGCTTGTTGGAAGCTAGCTGTGGATATTCATATTTCCCTTGCATGACTATGAAGCATGTTGTGATGGTCATAAGTGCAAGGATTGGTTGTAAAGTTACATTTTCAGTGCTGTTCTAACATTGAATAGTGCTGAGCAAAGTAATCATTAAAAGTCCACTCGCATTAGTAAATCACACGGGCCTTTTCCAAATGTTGCTTTGGACTTTAAAATGTTTCTTTCCCTTTCCCCCAGGTAACGATTCTTGCATATTTCCAATCAGGTCACCTACCTTCCTTATTCTTTACAGTAATAAGTTTCCATTGGGTAATTGAGAATCTGAGATATAAACCTCAAAGTTCCTGTGGATATTTGAAACTCTCATTCAATCTTTACTGTTCCTCATTTAAGAATATTAAGAGTACGGTTAGGTTTTTACTAATATGGCTGTCCTGCTAAATCAGAGTGTTTTGAGTTCAGACTTGGGAGCTGAAAGTTTTGAATTCAGGAATTGGGGCTTGCTTCAGAGTTGTTGCTCTGTGGAAACTAAACCAGTTTTGGCGTGGAGCTGAAGTATATGTGATTCTTTGTGTCTCTTCTCTTTTTCTTATAGGAAAGGGATTTGCAACTCCGGCCCTCAGGCTCCCCCCCTAGTTTGCTCCAGAGTGCCAGCCCAGGTTTGTATAAAATATTTTTTTTCTTGTTCTAGTTTTGAATATGGAAGGCTTAGTACTGTGTCTTTGAAAAATACATTATTAAAACCCATAGAGTTTTAAGCATTGCGGGGTACAGTTTATGGAATGCTGCCCAAAAGAGTGGAGCAGCTACTCTGTCCTGCTTGGCGAAAAGTCTAGAATGTTCTTTAGCCAATCTACTGTCCTTGTGTATCTTAATTTTTTTTATTGTGCTGTGAAACTTTTAAAACAAAAAGCAGGGTAGGAAGGGAGCAGCAACCACAGAGCAGTGAGAAAATCAATAAGCTGCTGGTTTTTCATTGATTGGTTATTCTGTAACTGTGAAATTGAAAAATATATCTGGATCATCTGCTTTTATTAAATTGTGCCTGTGGACAAAGCTTATTATATATTCTGTTTAGTCCACTATCTTAAATATTCTCCAAAATTAAACTGGCAAAAAGAAGCTACGAGAAAAGCAAAGAAGCATCTTCTGAAGATGTGGCGCAAATTGGAAAGATGATTTTCGTCGGGTCTTAGATTTTGTTTCTGTATTAATTTTTAATATATGCATCCTGCTGAAACTAATCTTTGCTGTCAGGATGCAGTGCCATCTCTGAGGAGCTTTTGAGAATGTGTGAGAGTCAGGTGGCTTATATACATTTAATAAACTATTATATACAACAACATGAAATCACAACTGCCATTTCTTTAATTAGTAGTGGCCTTCATTTATACCAGGGGTTTCCAACCTTAGCAACTCTAAGAGTTGTGGACTTCAACTCCCAGAATTCCTCATCTTGGCTAGGGAATTATAGGAGTTGAAGTTCACAAGTTTGACATCCTGGATTTACATCAGGTTCTTCCCAAGAACCTAGCAAATAGGAGCCTCGGTGGCGCAGTGGTTAGAGTGCAGCACTGCAAACTACTACTACTGTAATTTGGCAGATCGAATCCCACCAGGCTCAAGGTTGACTCAGCCTTCTATCCTTCTGAGGTCACAAACTCGCATGCCAGCACCCAGAATGCCATGCACCCCCCCCCTCCCCACGCCTGCATGCAGGGGTATTACAGGAAGTGATGAAACGGACCTGTAATTCGGCCTGAAAAGCCTTGCAGAGGCTTTTTCCAAGCCTCTGGGAGGCTGAAAAAAGCCTCAAACCAACTGAAAAAAAAATCAGCTGTGAGGCGCACGCATGTGCAGTGAGGTAAGCTTGCCTGCAGCTGACACGCCAGCACAAACGGCTCTGTGTGCCACAGGTTCGCCATCACGGTTATAGACAGATGGAAATTTTGTCAATGTGCAGATTTTCTAAGTGCCGTCCAAGATTTTGGTGTGGAGCCCAGCGTATTGATAATCACTGGGATCACCACTACCAGTTTATGCCATAATCTTTCAACTTCAATTTGCAGATCTTAATATTTTGTGATTCTCCAGTTCTTTATCTTCTATTTTGCTGTCCTCTGGTATTGCCTCATCAATTAGCTACACTTTCTTATTTTCAACCACAGTTAAATTTGGTGCATTGTACACCAAGATGATCAGTTTGTATTGGAAATATAGATAGACCTCAATGTGCAATCATAATTGAGCCCAAAATTTCATTTGTTAAGTGAGTTTTACCATACTATTTGACTTTTCTTGTCACAGTTGTTAAGTGAATCTCACTGCAGTTGATAAGTTAGTAACCCAGTTGTTAAGTGAATCTGGCTTCCCCATTGACTTTGCTTGCAACTGTCATAAATATGAACCAGTTGCCAATTGTCTGAATTTTGATCACATGATCATGGGGATGCTGGAAAAATTGTAACTGTGAAAAATGATCATAAGTTGAATTTTTCAGTGTTGTAACTTTGAATAGTCACTAAATGAACTGTTATAAGTTGAGGATCAACTGAACCACAATATTTTAACCTGCTCATTTTTGACTACTTTTTCAACTATGTGTTCCCACCGATTTTTCGTTACTGGCAAATGGTAATTTTTATAGAAGTTCCAGTGAATCGTTTTGGTGACTGGGTTATGTCATTATTTATAGTCTGTACAATTTTTTTTGCAGAAGCTTGTATGGTCTACTCTTTAATCATTTTCCCTCAATTTTTTTGTAGTAATTGACCATGTCAGCATTCGGTTTGTGTTGTTATTACATTATTTCCAAATTTATTTTTTTGTTTCCTGTACATTCAATTAGTTCCAAGTTTTAACTTGTCACTAGTTAAAATACTACAGTTCTTGACTGTTTTGTTTAGCCAATGCAAGCTTTTCTTCCTTGACTGTTTGATAATATAATTAATTAAATTTGGTATTATTCATTTATATTATGTTTGTTTATAATATATATTTACATATTTATTGAGGATATGTATTCTGACCCGAGAAGTGGGGTGATTAGTATATCAGCAGCAATCCCTTCCTCTCCTTAAGGCCCAATATAATACACATGGATTTCTATCCAGCTACCCATAAGGCAGCACTTTGTCTCATAGGCAATGATTGCTACATTTCCTCCATATATTGAGTAGGAGACCATATTGGGAGTAGATATATCTGTGCATCTTTCCTGTATGAAGTCACGAAGGGTTGTAGTTTATTGCAGTTAGATATTCTACAGACTCTGGGAGCATTGCTAATGTTTTTCTATTGTTATCATATTTTAAATATTTTAGATTTAAAAGACTTTGGATACATTCTAATTATGCTATAATATATACTATTATTATTTTCATATATAAACTGGTATATATGTATGTATGTATTTTCTAACTATTAAATTATAATGTAATAATAATAATGTCTTTCTTTCCTACTCTCTAATGATTTTGATATTTCTTTTTCCTGATTTTCTACCTAGAATCTGCTGTGATCTTCCTTCCCTGCATAATATTAGCATGGAGGTGCCTTTCATTTTGCATTAATAATACTTTATATTTTAAGTTTAGGGTACACACTAATTCATCTGAGCTGTTGTCCTATGTCAACCCATTAGGGCATGACCTAATAATATATAACCTTGAGCAGGGGTGTCAAACTCAATTTCATTGAGGGCCGCATCAGAGTTGTGTTTCACTTCGGGGCTGGGGTGGGTATGCCCAGCTCGACATCGCTTGTGTCGGGGGTGTCTGTGGTGGCCCAAGCGCTCTGCCAGCGAAAACGGGCTCCCAACCTCTATTTCCGGCTGCAACAGCTTCCTGCAACCTCTGCCAGCAAAAACAGAACTCGGGAGAGGTGCCTGCGCCCTTTGGGGGGCTGGGGTGGGCGTGGCCAGCTCAACATCACTTGTGTCGGGGGAGCCTGTGATGGCCCGAGCGCTCTGCCAGAGGAAATGAGCTCCCAAGCTCCGTTTCCAGCTACGATTGCCTCCTGCAACCCTCTGCCAGTGAAAATGGAGCTTTCACTGGCAGAGGCACCATGGGCTGGTCCTTCCGGTCCTGTGGGCCAGATCTAAGTACTCCGCGAGCCTTGAGTTTGACACCCCTGATCTTGAGGATGTATAATCTGACCCAAGAAAGTTGGTGTCCAACCTGAGAGCTTTTGGCAAGTATATTTGTTGTAATAGGATGGGTGGGTGTTGTTTGTGATAACTGAGGAGGGATGATTGAGGGTTGTGTGTCAGAAGAAGTTTCTTTATTTTACAGGTCTGATATAATTTTGAGGTTGGATATTTTTGATGTTTCATACATTTCTCCCACTGAGGCAAAACAAAGTGGCTGCCCTTTTACAGCCCCCAATCTGGGTCTGGTTGAGCTTTGGAAGTTTAAAAAAGAGAAGCAAGGGGAGTGGAGTGGGGGGAATATTTCCTTCAGCCTTTTGGTTGAATATCACAGTGATCTATTATGTGGTAAGAGGGGAGCAATGGTCAATAGTAGTTCTCAGCAGTGTGCAGGTTGTGCTAATTGAATGCAAAGTACAGTTTCTCATATTCCTCAGTCCATTTGCAGGGCATTCAAAGGGGGAGAGGGAAGGAGAGGAGAGGAGGACTGGAAGAAAGGGAAAAATGTCTCTGCCCCTTGGAAGATCTGAAATAAAGCAGTGTGCCTTTGGGGAATTATTTAGAATTGAAGCAGCATATTTATTGTGATTCTGTCTCCGAGACATAAATTTGGTTCGCAAAGGAGCTCCCAATTCAATCCAGTGAGCCAGAAGGGTGTTTACTTTAAGATGAGAAAGGATGGGAATGAAGGATAGGTTGCAACAGTGAGTGTTTATGGGCAGATTATTTCAGCCACTCCTAATGCCCTTTCTGGAGCAATATAGAAGTTTCATTAGGCAATGACTGAATTTGGCTTCTCGCAAAGCATCTGAACTGCGTGTGAACCCCACATGTTTAGCTAGCCCCATATATCAAGCTGCATTACCTGGATCTGGCTTCTTAGGCAGTGGAAGATGCAAAGAGGCAATTGGATGTCTTTTGAGATTTGTGCTGAAATCATTCCAATAAACTATATAGTTCCATATTTTTATACGTTCTGAGATACTTTCTGGGAGAATTTTAGCTGTATTTCATCTTCTCTGGCAATTCTTCCTGATATATCCTTCAAATTCTTCACCATCTATAATCTTTTTCTCTAGTAGTTTGGAAACTACCAGTTTAGTCTAGTTTAGTCCACTTAAGAGGAAAATGACCAAGGGACTGAAAAAGAGAAGAATTTGGAAGAGAGAAGGCAGATGAGGGAAGAATAAAGCTTCCTACAGTGTGTGCATGTGTGTGTGCATCTTGTTTGTTTGATTATTTGCTGTGAAACAAGATGGGCAGCTTACAGCATAAAGAAACATTAAAATCATCAAATATGAATATACACCCAATCCCCCTGTCTTGTTTTTATTATACTGATGGATGCATGTTAGGCGTCATAATTTTAGTGAACTTTGTTAGTGCTGGTTGTGTTGTCTATGGAGATTCTCAGTTATGCAGGACATGGTTATTCTAAAGCTGATATCTTTCAAAAGGAAATTGGACTTGCTTATTTTGCTAGAAGACGTTTCGCTTCTCACCCAAGAAGCTTCTTCAGTTCCGACTGGATGATGGAGAATGGAAGGATTTATATTCTTCACTGCATGACTTGACTTCATGAACTGCAAGGAATATAAACCCATTCTCCACCATTCGGTCACAACTGAAGAAGCTTCTTGGATGAGAAGCGAAACATCTTCTAGCAAAATAAGAAAGTCCAGTTGCCTTTTGAAAGAAAACACCTTTGAGACTGCTAGTTGTGTTCTGTTTTTGTTCCCGTGTCTATTTTTTGGGGTACAAAAGTAGGGTATAAAATGAACAACTGGTTTTGCAGAGCAGGCAGGGGAAAGTCATCAGCTTGATTATTCCAGCCAAAACTTGCCATGGAATAGTTCTGTTGACATTTTGGTGAGTGCCTTATAAGTCTTCAAGGCACGTTGGTATCAGTGAGGGCAGATGGGAGGATAGTAAGATGAGCATATTTTCCTGCCACTAATTCCTGGAAGCCAATAGACCTCCCCTCCATCTTTTAGCCCCTCTGCTTCTGTCTTGGTTTTGCAACCACAACAACAAAAACATCTTGACACAAAGCATGTATTTCTGTGGAAAGCCAAATGGCTACTTTGGTTCTACAGGGTTTGGTGTCTGAGTGTCTTATACATAGATTAAAAATAGTTTGTTGTCTTGCATCTTATATATAGACAAAACGAGGGTTACAGCACACTTTCTGAATGTACAGTAATGGGAATATTAATGACGAATACTAAGAATTGGCTTATATAAATTATAATACTAATAATCTTTACATTTCTTTTTTTTTTTAATTCTCCAAAATGAATTGCTTAGAGAATGCATGCCTTGGTCATTAGATCTGATTAATTTGTTAGTTTAGGACCCCATGTGCATAGTGTTATAAACTGTGGCACTTGAACCAACAAGCAGGTAGGGGAGAAGCAACAACAACTGTGAGCGTGTTTCTGCCGCTTTTTCTATCTCAGATAAATCTTGCTTTTATGCAAGTCATTTTCTCTCTTCTGTTGAAAAGTGAGAACAGTTATGTTTCTGTAAATTTTTGATTGATGCGCTTTCTCTCTGTTTGCTAAAAAAGATACTTTGCAATTTCCACGTTCGATTGAGGACACAGTAGGGACTGATTTTCTCCCTTTCTGACCTGCTTGCTGATTGACCAATACAGCGTTGTGGAGTGACAGCTTTTACATCTCTAGATACGGTGATATATATATAAAGTGGAGCGGGCACAAGCAATTTTGCAGCCACTTTGCAAACATGGGAAATGCTAACTCCAAGGGCAGTGACAGCAGCAAGTCAGTCATGCCAGCTTCCTCAGAGCTGCTGTTCTGTGGCTCATTTTCCAACAAGTGGAATGAAACAGTCTTTCTGGAAAATGTGCGACTGACCTCCAAGATCTTGTCGGCTCTCCAAACTGGCTCAGAGAGCCAAGGGTTGCAAGAAAGCAACCTACAGTTTACTCCCCGATTCCTGAGTACCAACTCTGTCTTTCCTTCCATAGCTACCTCTCTCAAAGAGCACTCCTGCAGGGCCCTCTTGGGCCCGGATGGCAGAACCCCTGGCTTGCCCCAGAACCTCGGCATGACAATTGGGCAGAGGGGAAGTTTGCCGTCTCAGCTAAGCGCCACCTCTGCTGGGGCTGTTGGTAAGCTCGGGTGAGTAAGCACTTTGCTGGATACAAATGGCTGCTTTTGGGCATTTTTATCTGGAACCTGGGCTTATCCTGCCTGGGAAGAAATAACTGCTCATCTTTAACGTCTTTCACAGTGCTCCACTTTCTATTTTTCTTCTGGAAAAAAAAAACAGAGCTTGGATCTTACAGCTGGACTCTTTTCTATCAAAACACAAAGTCAGGCTTGATGTGTTTACCATGATTTTAATGGAAACTCTGGGTTTATGGAGTTTGGGGGGGAGTATTAGCTTAACTGTAGTGCAATTTCATATTGTAACTTTGCAGCACATCTGCAAATCTATGCATGAGTGGGCATCCACAGGGGCAGATATACAGGTTTTTTTTGGTTTTTTACATTTTGGCCAAGTATATAAAATATGAATTTTGTCTGTTCAGTTTGCTGAAGGGAATATGCTATTTTGGATTGAGTATACAGAGTTTTGTTCTAACCAAGAAATAACAATGGTTCCCAGTCTTTGGGGGATTCAGTGGAAGAAGTTAGATTATCAAATAATCAGCTTTGTAGGCATAGCTACTAGGTCAGAACAGCAACCTGATGAATAGGGAATCAAGAAGGAATTCTAAATTTATCAGCAAACAGTAGCCATAAAATTAGTTCTTAGTATATGCACATCTCGTCTTTGTTAGACGAGTTTTCAATGGATTCATTTTCCCATAGACATTCTGCATGATGGTTTTATAAATCCTTATATGCTTTGGGTTTTTAACACCATAAATGTGGAGAGTTTCAATTGCATAAAAGTTTCCTGCACGAGGAAGGAAACTGTTTTTAGCCGTCAGCACTAGAAAATGATCCATGGCTTTGCTGCCCCTTTTTTAGTTCTTCTGTAATTATCAGACATTTATTGGCAGCTCCCTAAGTATAGCCCTACCATGGATTTTTGACTTTTTGAGTTCATTGTTTAATACCTGTGAGTGCTGTCACTATTTTCTCAGCACTCTACATTGGCAGTATCCCTATTCTTCCTCGAAAATCTCAAGATGCCTTTCCAAACTAAGCACAAGGGTACTTCAAGATGCTGCTCTTCTTCAGTTGTTCACTGGAAGTATTTGGCCCAGGCTGCATTCATCAGAATAAGAAACATCTTAATAAGAAAATAGCTTGTGCAGTGACTCAGTCATGGGGCAAGAGCTGATCTGGTTCAATGTTTTCCTTTTGACTATTCAGACTCACTGGGGGAGAGATGGATGAAGGGGATTGTGGCTTCATGAAACTTAAACCAGCCTCTGAAGATGTTGTCTCACTGGCACCATCAGCCACAGAATCAGTTTTTGTGGAAGGTAAGCAGCTTCTCATGTTAAATCGTATAAAATCAGTCACATCACCTGAAGCTAAAATCACAAGACTGCGTCTGATTTACTTTGGCCGTATCATGCGTGTAAATCCATTCACATCAATAAAGAAGATGGGAATCACATCTTCTGTAAAGCTACTGAAGATCTGGCAGTCTTGCCCTTAATAACAAAGCCTTTGTATGGCCATACTTGAAATATTGCATCCGGTTTTGGTCACCATAATATAAAAAACATGTTGAGACTCTGAAAAGAATGCAGAAAAGAGCAACAAAGATTGGGGAACTGGAGGCTAAAACATAAAACAGTTGCTGGAATTGGGTATGTTTGTTTAATGAAAAGAAGGACTAGGGGTGACATGATAGCAATATTCCAGTATTTGAGGGGCTGTCACAAAGATTTTTTTTGGGGGGGAGGGAACAGAGCACCAAAGGGCAAGACAAGAACCAATAGATGGAAACTAATTAAGGAGAGAAGCAACCTAGAATTTCCTGGCAGTTAGAACAATCAATGAAATATCTTGCCTTCAAAAGTCATGGGTGTTCCATCACTGCAGGCTTTCAAGAAGAGACTGGGCAGCCACCTGTCTGAAATGGTGTAGATTCTGCTGCTCCTGCAGGGAGTTGGACTAAATGACTTCCAAGGTCCCTTCCAACTCTGTTATTCTATGTTTGTTGGAGAATGCAGTGATGCTAGGAATGGTTAGTGGAACATTAACAAGGGGCAAGCAAAAAACATGCTGGCTTGATAACATCAAATCTGATGAAAAGTTGAACATCCAACAAATGAAAGAAGCTATGCTTGACAGAGGAACATGGAGAGCACTTGCCTATAAAGTCACCAAGAATCCAATACATCTGAGAGATGAGTCTGGCCCATCTGTCAGAGCAGTTTACTACTGAAATGAACAAAGAACAGGTTTGTACAACAGATTGGGTTGCTTTGGTTCTTCCAGAAGTCACCTGATCTCAGAAAAAGCCTGTTGCAAAGTTAGAATAGCAATAGCACTTATACTTACATACCACTTCATAGTGCTTTATAGCCCTCTCTAAGCAGTTCACAGAGTCAGCATATTGCCCCCAACAATCTGGGTCCTCATTTTACTGACCTCAGAAGGATGGAAAGCTGAGTGAACTTTAATTTAATGAGCCGTGCTGGTGCAGTGATTAGAATGCAGTACTAGAAGCTACTTCTGCTGACTGCCAGCAGTTCAGCAGTTCGATCGTCACCACCTCAAGGTTGACTCAGTCTCCATCC